>OX637704.1:17448701-20127805 GCA_951802165.1 Adalia decempunctata | reverse complement strand
GATCCTGTGGCTCAAGAGTTGAACGGTCACAGTTGAAGAAAATTTTATTTACAAGGCTTTTTGGGTAACCATTCTGATAAAGGAACGTTGCCTGCTCTCTGAAATTTTTGGGATGGAATGACACGTGTGACATATTAAGGATTTTATGCTTTATCGACTTAATAATTGCAATTTTTTGCGCTGTTGTATGGAGTGAATTGAAGTGCAACGTTCTGTGGTCAAGATAGTTTACAACCAGATGTGAAAAATGGGTTACGTACTACATTGTGTAATATGGTGTATGGTTTTTACAATAACTTTAAAATCACTTCAGCAACAAATTCCTTTCACAAGTATCTACTCTATCTTCTTAAAACAACACGCAAATTACCTGAAAGATAATCCAGATCTTTATGTGGTCAATGCAGACAAGGGCAATAAAACAGTCATAATTAATAAAGTTGATTACGAACATAAACTAAGTGATTTGATGTCAGATACAGAAACTTATAAACCATTAAAAACCGATCCAACAATCAAGATTCAAGCTGACGCCAACAAACTTATTAAACAATTGGAGGCTTGTTCTGTGATTTCACGTGTTGAGGCAAAGCAGTTGAGGAAATATAATTCAGTTCCCCCAAAAATTTACGGTCTTGTCAAAATTCATAAGGATGGTAACCCACTAAGACCTGTGGTTTCCTGTTGCAATGCACCCACCTATAATGTTTCGAAGTTCATATGTACCGTATTAAGTAAAATTAGACACCTATTTACATTTTCTGTTAAGAATTCTTCAGATCTTATTTCCAGAATCGGTGTGATAGCTGACATTCCTGAAGAATATGTTCTGATAAGCGTGGACGTCAAATCTCTGTTCACTAATATTCCCCAAGATTTGGTGGTGAGATTGTTGCAGGAGAACTGGGAACAATACCGAAACTTTATCGATATTCCTCTTGACATGGTGGTTGTTATTGTAAGGTTCATATTCAAAAATAGTTATTTTCAACATAACAACAAATTTTATGCACAGATCAGAGGCTCTGCCATGGGGAACCCAGCTTCACCAATTTTAGCTGAACTAATTATGAACAACCTGATTAAGTATGTTCTGTCCATCTTAGACTTCCACATACCGATTATTTTTGTCTATGTAGATGACATAATTATGTCGGTTCCTTGTGACAAGGTAGAGACGGTTTTGGAAGTTTTTAACAACTTTCATACAGACTTACAATTTACACATGAAATTGAGGAGAATGGTAGAATCCCATTTCTTGACATATTGCTTGTAAGAGATGGGGGTCGCATCATAACCGATCTGTACTCTAAGCCCATGGCGTCTCACAGAACGTTGCACTTCAATTCACTCCATACAACAGCGCAAAAAATTGCAATTATTAAGTCGATAAAGCATAAAATCCTTAATATGTCACACGTGTCATTCCATCCCAAAAATTTCAGAGAGCAGGCAACGTTCCTTTATCAGAATGGTTACCCAAAAAGCCTTGTAAATAAAATTTTCTTCAACTGTGACCGTTCAACTCTTGAGCCACAGGATCGTGTTGATTTGAGCACAACAACTAATAAATATTTCAAGCTCATTCATGTCCCCAAACTGAGCCAAAGAATGATAAACGTAATGCGTAGTACATCTTCTACAATTGTCTCCTATTATAGGAAGACAGTCAAATGTTTGTTTTCCCGTTTGAAGGACAGAGACCCTGACTTTAGACAGTCAGGTTTAGTCTACAAGATAAATTGTATGGATTGCGAGGGTTTGTACATCGGACAAACCCGGCAATATTTCGGTTCTCGACTCAAACAACATCAATCAGATTGCAAAAAACAATCTGAGACAACGGCTCTTTCCCAACATGTCGAATCTGAGAGTCACAAGTTCAACTTTGAGGAAGCGAAGATTTTGACCATGGAGAACAATTGGTTCAAAAGGAATTTTAAAGAGATGCTATTCATCAAGAGACACCCAAATTCAATCAATTCGCGATCTGACATAGGTTCATTGAACATAGCATATTCGAACCTGATAAAAGAAATCCAATTGTAGTTTTTCATGATCCTACGGATTTCCATCTTGTTCACTTGTGTTTCCCATTTCAACCGATGAACCTGCCAATTCCAATACGTCAAGTAATAAGGCCCCGAGATATGGAGACTATTTTGAGACAAACAACCACGATTTTGAATCAATATTCAAATGAATTATTATATTAATGTTGTTCATAAGGTGAGCTGGTGCAATTTAATTTATTTTTATGATTGTCTTTGTTTGAGTAATTTGGTGGAGGCGCATACAATTTCACATTATTCATGTTTAATTTTTGAATATTGTTTTGTATTCTGTTTGATTTTTTTACTACGTGTTGTCCTCATTGTTTTTATTGAATACTTTTGCCTGCTTCAGTAACTTAATGTAATTTTTTTTAGCCTGAAGAAGAGAATATAATTCTCGAAACGTTGCTGTTTGAATAAACTGTATATAAAGTAGTGTTCCTTGTGACTGAAAAACCTCCTCCAGTGTTAATATTAGGAACGATACAAGCCATACTAATTGATATTATTGGTCGCATAATCTTTGACATGGGGTTCTACAATCATATTTTGACGGTATATGGTATGTGCATCATGGTTCATTTCAAGAAGTGGGCTAATGACAACAAAAAGCTTGCTGCATCCATCAACAACAGGATTTTTCTATTGAGATGCAGAAAAACTGGAGTATATCCTAATCATATTGTGAACGAGGTGAGATGTGTTTATTCCTTGTTCCAAGAAAAACATCCCTATACTGGTACCATATCTAGAATAGTTACTAAGCTGAGGCATGATATTCTCAATCTTGAGATCAAGATAGTCAATTGGAGAATTAATAGGTTACATAAAAGTATTTCATATCACAAAAATTGTATTGTCAATTCAGTTCCACCTGACATAGTCAGTGGGTTTAGTAGGCATCAAGATAAGTTTTTTCAGTCAACATTTAAGCGTGTCCGAGATTGTAATGTTAGGAAGTTTCACCAGCTCACCAAGCTCTCAAATCCCCCAACTTTGACTACACAATCAAGTTGGCTCGTAAACTTGACGCATAAAAATATTCCTGATTTTGTGACCAAAATGTTATCATTGGGTCCCAAGTTTTCGCTTCCATATAGTAAAAAAGATTTCCCTTTGTTGGATTTGATGTCTGACATTGAGAACTTCATTACAGGTCAAGATAGTTTACAACCAGATGTGAAAAATGGGTTACGTACTACATTGTGTAATATGGTGTATGGTTTTTACAATAACTTTAAAATCACTTCAGCAACAAATTCCTTTCACAAGTATCTACTCTATCTTCTTAAAACAACACGCAATTACCTGAAAGATAATCCAGATCTTTATGTGGTCAATGCAGACAAGGGCAATAAAACAGTCATAATTAATAAAGTTGATTACGAACATAAACTAAGTGATTTGATGTCAGATACAGAAACTTATAAACCATTAAAAACCGATCCAACAATCAAGATTCAAGCTGACGCCAACAAACTTATTAAACAATTGGAGGCTTGTTCTGTGATTTCACGTGTTGAGGCAAAGCAGTTGAGGAAATATAATTCAGTTCCCCCAAAAATTTACGGTCTTGTCAAAATTCATAAGGATGGTAACCCACTAAGACCTGTGGTTTCCTGTTGCAATGCACCCACCTATAATGTTTCGAAGTTCATATGTACCGTATTAAGTAAAATTAGACACCTATTTACATTTTCTGTTAAGAATTCTTCAGATCTTATTTCCAGAATCGGTGTGATAGCTGACATTCCTGAAGAATATGTTCTGATAAGCGTGGACGTCAAATCTCTGTTCACTAATATTCCCCAAGATTTGGTGGTGAGATTGTTGCAGGAGAACTGGGAACAATACCGAAACTTTATCGATATTCCTCTTGACATGGTGGTTGTTATTGTAAGGTTCATATTCAAAAATAGTTATTTTCAACATAACAACAAATTTTATGCACAGATCAGAGGCTCTGCCATGGGGAACCCAGCTTCACCAATTTTAGCTGAACTAATTATGAACAACCTGATTAAGTATGTTCTGTCCATCTTAGACTTCCACATACCGATTATTTTTGTCTATGTAGATGACATAATTATGTCGGTTCCTTGTGACAAGGTAGAGACGGTTTTGGAAGTTTTTAACAACTTTCATACAGACTTACAATTTACACATGAAATTGAGGAGAATGGTAGAATCCCATTTCTTGACATATTGCTTGTAAGAGATGGGGGTCGCATCATAACCGATCTGTACTCTAAGCCCATGGCGTCTCACAGAACGTTGCACTTCAATTCACTCCATACAACAGCGCAAAAAATTGCAATTATTAAGTCGATAAAGCATAAAATCCTTAATATGTCACACGTGTCATTCCATCCCAAAAATTTCAGAGAGCAGGCAACGTTCCTTTATCAGAATGGTTACCCAAAAAGCCTTGTAAATAAAATTTTCTTCAACTGTGACCGTTCAACTCTTGAGCCACAGGATCGTGTTGATTTGAGCACAACAACTAATAAATATTTCAAGCTCATTCATGTCCCCAAACTGAGCCAAAGAATGATAAACGTAATGCGTAGTACATCTTCTACAATTGTCTCCTATTATAGGAAGACAGTCAAATGTTTGTTTTCCCGTTTGAAGGACAGAGACCCTGACTTTAGACAGTCAGGTTTAGTCTACAAGATAAATTGTATGGATTGCGAGGGTTTGTACATCGGACAAACCCGGCAATATTTCGGTTCTCGACTCAAACAACATCAATCAGATTGCAAAAAACAATCTGAGACAACGGCTCTTTCCCAACATGTCGAATCTGAGAGTCACAAGTTCAACTTTGAGGAAGCGAAGATTTTGACCATGGAGAACAATTGGTTCAAAAGGAATTTTAAAGAGATGCTATTCATCAAGAGACACCCAAATTCAATCAATTCGCGATCTGACATAGGTTCATTGAACATAGCATATTCGAACCTGATAAAAGAAATCCAATTGTAGTTTTTCATGATCCTACGGATTTCCATCTTGTTCACTTGTGTTTCCCATTTCAACCGATGAACCTGCCAATTCCAATACGTCAAGTAATAAGGCCCCGAGATATGGAGACTATTTTGAGACAAACAACCACGATTTTGAATCAATATTCAAATGAATTATTATATTAATGTTGTTCATAAGGTGAGCTGGTGCAATTTAATTTATTTTTATGATTGTCTTTGTTTGAGTAATTTGGTGGAGGCGCATACAATTTCACATTATTCATGTTTAATTTTTGAATATTGTTTTGTATTCTGTTTGATTTTTTTACTACGTGTTGTCCTCATTGTTTTTATTGAATACTTTTGCCTGCTTCAGTAACTTAATGTAATTTTTTTAGCCTGAAGAAGAGAATATAATTCTCGAAACGTTGCTGTTTGAATAAACTGTATATAAAGTAGTGTTCCTTGTGACTGAAAAACCTCCTCCAGTACACCCTGTATAATTGATATTGTTTATCCTGATTACTCATAGGTCTCCTGAGGAGACCCCTCTGAAACTACAAGCTTCGAAGCTTGTAACTTGTACCGAGTTCGGAGAAGCAGTTGTGTTCTGTTCTTGTGCCGGGTCCTAATCCAATGCTCTAACCACTGAGCTCTTATATCACCAGAAGATGAGCTGTTATGAATTTTAGAGATTTGGGGGCACGGCAGTGGCTCCGCCGAGTCGAGCGCGAAGCAAACACTGCGGTACTATCTTTATCCGAACCATTTCGCCGCATTTTCAGGCCCCTATTTGAGAACCTCCGGATAAGACCAGAACGCCGAAATTTTTGTCATCCAGTGAGCTATAATCGCGTACTTAAAATCCAAAATTTCAAGTGTGTAGGTCATTTAGTTCCGAGGTTAAGCGAAAGCAAAGTTTCGCATTTTCGACCCTCACAAACTCACTAATGATCATCAAAATAGAACTAGTACTTCCCATAAACTCAGATTGCTGAAATCTGGTACAGAGTTAGGGTTTGATGGCCACATAAAGGGAAAACTATAAAAACTAGGATAATCGAAAATCTGGAGTACCATTGTTGGCACGTCACGTGAGCTCACGTGCTGTCACGTCATCTTCGCAAAATGTGCAACCACAATAATGTATGGAAGTTTATGCGCTTGAAAACACATTGTTATCATACTCAATATGTGAATATCGACTTCAGACTATAAATCGAAAAAAGAATAATAATCGGGTGATCAGTCTTGTACACAGTGATATTTTTACTGTCTCATTTATTGTTCAAGAAAACGATTATTATCCTGTTTTCAATTGTTATCAATTCACGCATTCACGAAGTTAGCATCTACTGTCACTTGATAGCACACCAGAACTACCCGCAAATTTACATTTTCTAACCGTAAGTGATATCAGGTCGGATATTATGTTAAGTGATTGAAGTGAAAATGGATGAAAATTTGATCGAACTTGTCAGGCTTCATGACTTAATCTATGATCATTCTTCGTCAGAGTACAGGATCAGAATGTACGACAACAAGCTTGGGTGCTGAGTGCTCATTCAACAATTGTTGAACTATTTGAGGGAATTCTCCCACTTCCTCTCTTCGTTGATATATTTGGTGAATCAAATCTCTTCTATGAGAATCACCAGCAACTGTTATGTTCTCTATATCTTCTTTCCATTCCGAAGAGCTTGATGAAGAAGAAACTCTGTTTCGCTGTATCACTGAATAAAAAAATGCTATTAAATTTTGGTGAAATATAGAACGTCTATTGCTCTTCAGAAAAAATATCATCAGATGGGTCTGCGGTGGTTAGATTGGGAGAGAAAAAATTGAATCCGAAAAAATTTTTTTTTATCCAATTCGCAAATGTTTAAAATTTCTTTTTCCTTCTGTGGTCGAGCTAGAGCGATGAAATTTTGATGAAATGTAGAGCCTATATGGACAAGTTTGGTATCAAACTATAGGTTTTCGAGGACGCCAAATTCAATAAAAAATAATCGGAGGCTCTATCTACCATAATTCAGAACCGGAAAAAAAATAAAGATTTGTAATAAAAAAACTACTCCTAAAAAAAAGTGTCAAATAAGAAAATCTAATAAAATAGATCAATATGCCCACGTTTCTACAAAAAGAAGTGAAATCCCACCAAAAACATTCTTTAAAATCTAGCCAAGTCTCGATGGAGCTGCTTGTTTATCTGTGAAAAGTAATGAAATCTAGAAAAAGTCGAGCCAAGTTTAAGGCTCCTTATTGCGATTTCTTTATTATTACAGTTAATGTTGTGTGACTTGGGCGTTGAAGGGTACACAAAGGTACAAAACCAGGTGCTCCATGACACCATTGCACCAATCTGTCGCCAGAAACGCTACCCATTGACGGTGAAAAATTGCCACTTTAAAAAACGTTCATTCAATAATCAATCAATTTTAGGCTTGATAAAGCTGTAGCGTATTCAATAATACGAGCCTGAAGCCAACAGTATAACAAATTATTTCCAGTACAGACGGACTTCTAATCATTGATAGAAGACCGTCTTTACGTCTATTTTATTTTAGATTGGTGGTCGATTTGACGTTCCAAAAAGAAGAGAGCAGAAGTCAGTATTGTCAATGCTGAATGCATATGTGTTGCACAATCAACAACAGCCTAAAATGAGACACTAGCGTCCAATTACCAATACCAGAATGGGCAATTATCTCGCTTAACAAACATAGGTAGTTACAACAGATATAGCATTACGTGTAAACAAAATTGACTTGTACCCACTAACGTATAAAGAATATTCAACTGCCAAGTCACACAACATTAACTATAATAATAAAGAAATCGCAATAAAGAGCCTTAACTTGGCTCGACTTTTTCTAGATTTCATTACTTTTTACAGATAAGTAAACAAGCAGCTCCATCGACAATTGGCTAGTTTTTACAGAATGTTTTTGGTGGGATCAGTTTTACATGAAAATGGGTGTTCAGCAATGACTTGAAGTTAGAAGTGTTTCCCACCAGATCAGGAAATTCCACAAGTTGTTTCCGAAGCAACTGAATTATTGCGAGAGTTGCAAAATGGCGAAGGAGTCGGGTATTTATACATACTAATAGGGAGCATTCACACTATACCGATTCAACTATTTCGTCTCGTATCTGGTCGAGGGGGTCTCGAAACTTTCGAGTAGTTGTGACGAAAGAACTTCCACATTAAGTGGAAGCATGGACGTTCGAAATTACCGATTCGAAATCAATGGACGAGTCCCTTCATGCTGGCCAATTGTTTAAAAATACCTGAAAATCACTTTTTTTCGCAATGATTCAACTCTTACCTGAAAGCTTTAATCCTAATGAGTGTATCCTGAAAATATTAGATGTCACGAAGGTCTTCATCAAAAGCTATAAATTTCTGTTTTCTTAGGGTTTCATCAATGGAAAATAAATATCCCCACCAAAATGTTTGAATGGAGAATTTGAATTTTTCGAATCAAATGTGGATTTCGCTAGTCTTTGTTTTTTATGATAACTTTTCTGATGAATGAGATGTTTCTATTAACAGTGTAAAAATGATTCAAGATACTGCAGAAATATCAAATCCGAATTTCATTAATTTCCGAAGGAGGAGCACATTATTATAGGTGTTTTCTTTGAATTCGTAGAGATCATAGGAAGACTTTCAATAAAATTAATGTAATATTAACCCTGTATTGTGGAGTCTATTAAATATAGGTTTAGAATTGGCTTTTCCCTTCTAATTGGATAGAAATTCTACGAGGAATTCAAAGGAAATAAGGGGAAATAAATGATTGTACTGAATGTTCTTTATTTGCATGGAAACTTACTACAGAATAACAACACAAAAGTATTTACAACTGCCATAGACTATGATCTGGATGTGAATAAGTTCTGATGCCGCATGAGAAATTAGGATCATTGTACTGGAAAATCATAATCAAGTATCACTTTGAAATCATAGTATATTCTTAATATGTAAAGTGGTAAATTCATCAATTCAACATCAGAACTTGGCCAGGAAATACCACATCTCAAAATATCAGCTACACATAATATATTCACTAAAAATATTGTTCGCAGTTGATTGAGAAACTCCCTAAAAAATGGCTACTTCACAAACAGTTTCAGTTTTATTAATACTAAAACTCATCTCTCTCAAGCAATCTATTTATGGATTTTTCAATCTGGATATAAATTAACTAGACATAATCGTCCACGTGAAGGGAATAAACACATATATTCTTTGCAGCAAGGTTCCCATCAATAATTTGTCTATCCATGCTTTTCTTCAGTCCAATTTATGCAATATGCCAAAGGCATCAGTGATATTCGGTGTTGAGGCATCTTTCTCAGGAAATTTATCCAAACCAATAGTCGTGTTTTTACTTTTCCTTGAAGAGCAATTGAAAAGAGTTTTTTCCAGTACTAGTATTTTGCTTACATTGTTATATAATCATCTACTGGCCTGAAATTCAAATATATCATGAGGATTGAAACAAAACAATCTTTTCGTTCAGATACTTCACCTTTTCTGATTTCCATCTTTCAGAAAGATGAAGTCACAGCTCAGTACCTCGAATTACGAGGATCAAATCCCTCAGGAATACCTGAAACAGTCATTGATTTAGAATATATATTCTAATTTCTAAGTCAATGGAAACAGCTTAGGAGCAAGTTAAAATACAAACTCGTTTTCTAGGTTGGAAAGTCATAGATTTCCATTAATGAAAATATAAAAAAACAAAAATTTATAGCTTATGATGAAGACCTTCGTGACATCTAATATTCTCAGGATACTCATTAGGATTGAAGCTTTCAGGTAAGAGCTGAATCATTGCGAAAAAAGGGAAGTGATTTTCAGGTATTTTTAAACAGTTAGCCAGCATGAAGGGACTCGTCTATTGCATTTTAAGTTTGCAGTGTATTGGTTCGTTGCTATTTTCACGTGTAATGCTCTTGAGATTGCAGTCCAATAAATTGTGTTGTACTCGACTCGAACATTGCAGTGGGTACCTGAATGATTCCTATAGCCTGAAGATTGTTATTAGGTTGATTGGTTCATAAATAATAAATTTTATCCCATAATTGGACTTTACGTTTGTCTGTTATCATGGAGAAACAGTCATAGATAACCGTTTCAGTCATCCGTTCTTTCGGTCTTGAAAGGCGCATTTACAAATTACAAACTCTTAGGAGTTCGTTTTTCTTTCCATATACCGTTTTTTGAATTCATGTTGCATTCATTTCAAACTTTATTTATTTTTCGTTGTATTCACGAAGCTCTTTCATGTGAAATATACTTTTTGTATTCGTTCGATATTTTTCTATTTTTATAAAGCTATGTGGACAGGATGACATTTACAGTTAACAGACAAAATGACATAAGTATCTCAGATGAAATAACAGTATCTACCAGACAAGAGCAAGATAATTCACTTCAGGCTTCATCAGCAAACAAAGAACCAGGACTTATCTTAGCATATTCAGAACAAAAACATTCATCTGCTGCTAATAAAGGCGAGGCATTTATCCTACTTTTGCTGTTCCTATGAGGAGAATTATAAGGCAAACATGAGCCGAAGACTCGACAAATGTACTTCCAACTTCTACGCCTAATGTGATTGCAAACAAATGAAAAAAAGGCATTATTCAAGGAAGACAATGAAGAATAAAATGTTGTTAGCAACTTTCAAGATAATGAAGACACTGTCCATGTATCTATTGTAATAATTTTTTTTTTCCAAATCTAAGCCTTGAGAATACTGCTTCTCATGCATAAATTGCTTGAATGGAGCTCACGCATCTTGTACTGATGTTCCTAGAACATATAAGCGTTTCATTTGTGAACTTTGTCAGTAATTTTGTGCATTAGTTGCAGCACTACTGTTGCCTTCTGCCTATATGTCATTTTGTCCACAGCATATTGACAAAATGTAATTCCAATTTATGAAAGAATATTTTATTTATTGTTACTTTTATTCCATATATACTGACTGATAAAGAAACTGCAACACCCAGAAGAAGATTTTTGAATTTTGAATTTTTTTTTGGTAAAATAGTAGGTATAGCATAAATACAGAAAAACACTCCAAAATAGTGCCCAACGCACGTGGTTTTCGTTAACAACACCTCTAAAGCTGTTGCCAGTGAACCACTTCTCACAGCCACTGGTTGTTATACATAGCAACTTTTATAGCAACTTACACAAATAGTGAATACCAATTTCGCGCTTAGCAACTGACTGTGAGCATAACGACGATTTACTCTTGCTATCCATAACAACTCTGCTTAGTGAATAGCCCCAATTATCTCCCCTATACAGTGTTTCAGGATTTTCCATTCATTGTGAGACACCCTTTAGCTTATATAACCTGAACTTGAAGACCTGATGAACAGTGCAAAGAGTTAAACCTTTTGTGATGCAAATTGTGCGAAAAGAGTCAACCTTTCCGTGATCGAAAAATGAACAACATTTGATGATAGAACAAACATTTCCTGTCACTTTCAATGTTCAATATTCCAAACCCAAAATAGGAGGAATGATAAGACCTTCAAATTTTCCTATGACTTCACAAAGGGAAATTCATACCTCATGAAAAATTATAAATAAATACGAATCTTCCACAGGAAAACCTATTAGTTATTGAAACCCCATTATATTCAGTGAGGTTTCAACAAAGAATAGATTTTTCCTTTGCAAAGTCGTACTTATTAATAAGTTTTTCCCGAGTATGAAATGGAGACATAATATCTAAATTTAGGCTAATGATACCTTGTAAATTTCACGAATCAGAAATACACTGCTCAAAGAAAGTTAAGACACATGTAAGCTGCAACAAGGAATGAACGTCTTATGAACTGTAGGCCTACTAATATGGCCAGGCCCGGATCTAGGGTGGGGCAAGCGGGCGCCAGCTTAAGGGGGCGCCAAAAACAACCAGAATTTAAATTTTTTTTATTTTTGATTTTCTCGGAAAAATGTCTTATTATTAAATATGACCCGACTCTGAAGTGCCATCTTGACCACTCAAAGAAAGGACAAACTTCATATCGGTCCTAAACTATAGAAAATGAAATTATCGATTCAATGGCCACCAAAGTTATCTCACACAGAACAAATGAACCAGGTTATACGATATTTGAAGAGAACGGAGTCTGGATATGAGTTGAGGGTCTTATTGACTTCTTAGAAGTTGACGGAAAAACTGGAGAATAATATCATAGCGAATTCTAGATAAAAAATTTCGTGCAACGACAACGGATCTAATATGGCTGACATATACAGGGTGGCCATTTGAAAACGAAACAGACGAGATTACAGACGAAATAAATTTTTTCGATAGAAATGCTCGGACAGGTCGATTTTTGTTTCGACGGGGACAACTTAAGATGTAGGTTACGGACGCATAGCGCTTCAACCCTTGCTGCTACAACCCCCACCCCCAATTTTTGAATAGGGAAGATGGGGTGAGTGATACCTCAATTCAAAGGTATTTTTATACTGATTCAAGCACAGTAATTGTTTTTTCATTTTATGCATTAGTTCTCGAAATATTCTTAACTAAGTATTTGAAAATGAAGTGGTGTTTTCATGGCACATGGTAGTGTTTTTTTGTGAAAAATCGACATCTTGATTAAAGATTTCTATGTCAGTGGATTGGAGGAAGGAAGCCACAGTCATGGTTGTTTTGAAGCTCAAAATGTCGATTTTTCACAAAAAAACACTACAAGTGCCATGAAAACACCACTTCATTTTCAAATACTTAGTTGAGAATATTTCGAGAACTAATGCATAAAATGAAAAAACAATTACTGTGCTGAAATCAGTATAAAAATACCTTTCAAATGAGTTATCACTCACCCCATCTTTCCTATTCAAAAATTGGGGGTGAGGGTTGTAGTAGCAAGGGTTGAAGCGCTATGCGTCCGTAACCTACATCTTAAGGTGTCCCCCTCGAAACAGAAATCGACCTGTCCGAGCATTTCTATCGAAAAAATTTATTTCGTCTGTAATCTCGTCTGTTTCGTTTTCAAATGGCCACCCTGTATAAAGGAGTCCAATCCAGAATTCTACAGGTGAACGAGCTGGCTGCAGTATCAGTTCCATGCCTAGCACACTCTTTGAATCTACTGGGTGTCATTCGGCTTTATCATGTTCAGAAGGAGTTAATTTACATGGTGTTGTACAAGAACTGAATTCTTTTTTGTTAGTTCAACCACACGATGGACAATTATGAAAAAGTGCTGAAAGGAAGTAGCCAAACAAGATGGGCTAAACATCAATCTGTTAATGCCTTGCTCAATAATTTACAGGGAGTGTGAAGGCTGTGGAAAAAATCAAAGAATCCTCACTAGTCGCACAATCCAAGTATGAAGCTGGTCATTTGTTTCATGCTGTTATGGATTTCAGATTCATCCTGAACCTGAGAGATCAATAGGGTCAACGTGGAAATTCAGAAAGGGGATATAATTATTCCACGTTCATTATCGTTGATGCAAGCTTGTGAAGATCTTGCAAGGAATGAGAGAAAAACCTATTGACAACAGGATCTCGGAAGCTACACTTCCTTCAGAAGAATTGGATGTGGAGCCAATCCTCAGACATGAACGTATTTCCAAGAAGAAACAGCAGGTCTACGAAATGTGCGAGTATGAGTCAAGAACGAAGAAATCAGAAAAAGCTTAGAAAGCGCACGCAGAGTCTTCATACGAATTTCGCATTCTCAAACGGCCCTTTTATACATGCGAAAAGAGGATCTGCAAAAAAATGAGACTCTTTTAGCGCAAAAATATTGAAGAGACTTGAATGCAGTTGATTTTTGTAAGGGACTAGCGGTTTTCATAGAGCTGATGGTTCCTGAAATTAGTGAAAGATTTACTTCACTAGCATCTTCTTATTACAAATTCTTCACAGGCAAGATCTGCAAGAATGAGTCAATGAGTCAGGATCGTCTCTATGGTCTCTCGATCTTAGCTATAGAAAACAAAACTGCTTCCGAAATAAATTTCGAGGAGCTGATAGATGCGTTCGCGGAAAGAAAATCGCGCCGCGTGAAGCTGTGAAGAAAAAGATCTAATTTATTTCCTTACGATTTTTTCCTTGTTATTAGTATTAATTTTTATTATTCATTTGTATTATTTATTTTTTTTAATTCATATATTACACAAAGGAGTGGGAGGGGTTGCGCCATCATGAATATTTGCCCCGGTCAGAAAAAATCGTAGATCCGGGCCTGAATATGGCTATTTTCAGAAAAATACAAATTGCCACATTAACGTGGCAAATTTTGGGGTGAATATAAATCATTATCATTTAATTGAAGTACGATGACAAAAACTCAAAACTTTTCTTATTATAAAAGTTATTATAATTTAGGAGATTTCCTGAAGGAAAGAAATTTTCAAGGATTGTAACTCAGATTATGTATATATTTCATTATGTTCATTTGTGTCCTGACAATTTATCTGGAGCGTGAAACGAGTACCAATGTCAACGGAACAAGGCACATGGGTAAAATTCGATTGAGAAAACGAGATTAGTGTCCTGAATATTTCAATCCAACACAAGCATTTATCAATATTTTAACTGAATTTTCACTTGGACTATACCCTAGGGTATAGTCAAAGGATTTTCATGACAATTTTTATTCTCTTGAGGATTTCGAGAGAATCGTTCAAAGTTTTTTCTCGAGATCTGTAGCAGATACGACAAAACTACAAGTACCTAATAAAGTTTCGTGTAATGAAAGAGCTTCTTTTTACAATATTAAACGAACAGGGAGCCATCAGAAAAAGTTCTGGAGTGAAACAGGGAACAGTGTTCCAGAAGAAATATAACCCTGTAGATTTGCAATCGAAATTGACATGTCGAATGATGTAACTAACTCCAAATTGCCATATCAATGCCTTATTTCAGTTGAATATCTTGTAGTTCATCTACTATGAGTTTTAGGGTGATATTTTCTTAAAATTATGCATTAAATCTTCCATTCCATTCGTATCTTCAATTTGGTAACAGCCTGTATATACATTTACAAATAGATTTCCACATCACCTAAGAAGAACTATTTGACAAAGCGTTGTTTTTTTTTCAATTGGGGCGTCTCTCCAATAGCCCTATTAAAACCCAATACTTGATACTACTTCTCTCAAATTTGCCATCAAAATTCACGAAATGCACTGAAAACTATAAAACACATACACCGCTTTCTCTTACTTTATGAAGCTGACCTAATTCAATTCATAATGTGCGATTCAGCCATATTCTCCCTTGTATGTATCAAGCAGCGATCGAAAATTCTATTCTATTTAGGGGAACTACGTGAGTCGTAGGTGCTGTATAGTACCATATTCTGAAGCGCTCGGTCGACTGGCCGACCTTGTATGTTTCAAGCAGCGACCGAATATCGAGGTATTGTTACGTTCTATTTGGCGGAACTGCGCCAAAGGTGTTACTTTGTACCATATTCTGAAGCGCTCGGTCGGCTGGCCAATGTAATATGTTTCAAGCAGCGACCAAATATCGAGATATTATACCGTTCTATTTGGGGGAACTGCGTGTGTCGCAGGTATTACATTGTACCATACTCTAAATCGCTCGGTCGGCTGGCCGACCTGCGTGTAATATAGTATCCCACCAAAAACATTCTGTAAAAAACTAGCCAAGTCTCGATGGAGCTGCTTGTTTATCTCTAAAAAGTAATGAAATCTAGAAAAAGTCGAGCTAAGTCTAAGGCTCCATACTGCGATTTCTCTATTATTATAGTTGAGGTTGTGTGACTTGGCCGTTGAACATTCCTTATACGTCAGTGGGTACAAGTCAATTTTGTTTACACGTACTGCTATATCTGTTGCAACTACCTATGTTTGTTAAGGGAGATAATAGCCCATGCTGGTATTGGTAATTGAACGCTAGTGTCTCATTTTAGGCTGTTGTTGATTGTGCATCACATGCATTCAGCATTGACAATGCTGACTTCTGCTCTCTTCTTTTTGGAGCGTCAAATCGACCACCGATCTAAAATAAAATAGACGTACAGACGGTCTTCTATCAATGATGATAAATTCCGTCTGTACTGGAATTAATTTTTTATACTGTTTGTTTCAGGCTCGTATTATTAAATACGCAGCTTTATCAAGCCTACAATTGACTGGTTATTGAATAAATGTTTTCCAAGTGGCAATTTTCCATCGTCAATGGGTAGCGTTTCTGGCGACAGATTGGTGCAATGGTGTCATGGAGCACCTGGTTGTGTACCCTTGTGTACCCTTCAATGGCCAAGTCACATGACCTTAACTATAATAATAAAGAAATCGCAGTAAGGAGCCTTAGACTTAGCTCGACTTTTTCTAGATTTCATTACTTTTTAGAGATAAACAAGCAGATCCATCGAGACCTGGCTAGTTTTTCACAGAATGTTCTTGGTGGGATTTCACTTCTTTTTGTAGAAACGTGGGCATATTGATCTATTTTATTAGATTTTCTTATTTGACACATTTTTTCTAGGAGTAGATTTTCTATTACAAATCTTTATTTTCTTCTTTTCTAGTTCTGAACTATGGTAGATAGAGCTTCCGTTTTTTTTATTGAATTCAGCGTCCTCGAAAACCTATACATAGTTTTATACCAAACTTGTCCATATAGACCATCTCTTACCCGATTCTTTTTCGGATTTAATTCTTTCTCTCCCAATCTCATCACCACAGACCCAACTGATGATAATTTTTCCGAAGAACAATACACGCTCTATATTGCACCAAAATTTCATCGGTCTAGCTTGACCACAGAAGGAATAAGAAATTTTCAAAATTTTCGAATTGGATAAAAAAAATTTTTTTTCGGATTCAATTTTTTCTCTTCCAATCTAACCACCGCAGACTCATCTGATGATGTTTTTTCTGAAGAGCAATAGACGTTCTTTATTGCACCAAAATTTCATATCATTTTTTCATTCAGTGATGCAACGAAACAGAGTTTCTTCTTCATCAAGTTCTTCGGAATGGAAAGAAGATATAGAGAACATAGCTGCTTTTACAGTTGCTGGTGATTCTCATAGAAGGGATTTGATTCACCAAATAAATCAACGAAGAGAGGAAGTGGGAGAATTCCATCAAATAGTTCAAGAATTATTGAATGAGCACCCAGCATCCAAGCTTGTTGTCGTACATTCTGATCCCTGTATACTCTGATGAAGAATGATCATAGATCACTCCATGAAGCCTGACAAGTTCGATCAAATTTTCATCCATTTTCACTTCAATCACTTCACAAAATATCCGACGTGATATCAGTTACGGTTAGAAAATGTAAATTTGCGGGTACCTCTGGTGTGCTATCACGTGACAGCAGATGCTAACCTCGTGAATGCGTGAAATGATAACAATTGAAAAAAGGATAATAATCGGGTGATCAGTCTTATACACAGTGATCACCCGATTATTATCCTTTTTCAATTTATATTCTAGAGTCGATATTCACATATTGAGTATGATAACAATGTGTTTCCAAGCGCATAAACTTCCTTACATTATTGTGCTTAGATGATGTGATTTTGCAAGGTAGCACGTGAGCTCACGTGACTGCCAACAATGGTACTCCAGATCTTCGATTATCCTAGTTTTTATAGTTTTTCCTTTATGTGGCCATTAAACCCTAACTCTGTCCAAATTTCAGCTCTCTGAGTTTATGGGAAGTACTAGTTCTATTTTGATGATCATGAGTGAGTGAGTGAGTGTCGAAAATGCGAAACTTTGCTTTCGCTTAACCCCGGAACTAAATGACCTAACCTAACCTAACCCCGGAACTAAATGGCCTACACACTTGAAATTTTGGATTTTAGGTACGTGATTATAGCTTACTAGATGACGAAAATTTCGGCCTTCTGGTCTAATCCTGAGGTTCTCAAATAGGGGCCTGAAAATGCGGCGAAATGGTTCCAGTAAATTTAGTACGGCAGTGTTTGCTTCGCGCTCGACTTGGCGGGGCCACTGCCGTGCCCCCAAATACGGAAAGATGAGATGAATAGGAACTTCTCTTGTCCTAAGTGGCAATATAAGATTTCGAGTGCAATAATCGATATTTGAATTTCGAAATTGATAATTCAGAATAAAGTTCAATAATATTTTTCTTTAATTATTCTGTATTTCTCGATTATATTAGTCGACCCCGATGGCCGACCCTGCATACTCTGACGAGCCGTCACTGTTATACGAATAATATTATGGAAGTCTCCAATTTTTTTCTAATTTAGGAAACTACCATTGTTCATGATGCATGGTTGCCTGCCCTCCGCAATACGAGAGTTAAACCTGTCGAGAGTAGAGGAGCTGAACTGACCAGTCCAGAATTCTCTAATTTTATGAAATCAATATTCCATGTTACGTCCAGAAAGGAAATAAATGCTCGATAAGATCGATTTTCGTTTATAGTTTTCCATGTTCAACAGAACAGTTCTCTTCATTTCGGACGTAAAACTAATTATGAATTTTATTCCAAACTTGTCCTCGCCTGTATATCACGTGTAGAATTGAGGCAGGAAATAAATAATAAAATTAGCGTTTTCCAAATCTGAAGTATGTCTGCCTAACAAGTCGATGGAAAATCCAAATTTAGATCAAGATAAATTGATTTAACACCCTACGAAATGGGGCAACTATCTGAATAATTGGAAAAGGTCTAGAGTCAACCCTAACGAAGCAAGTGGAAATGACCTGGATCGGGTATATTCACCGAAATAATTTACATATGTAATCTGGTGTGGGGGTGATTAAGCGATGGAAGGGAAAAACCATCAGGGAAAGCTTCGTGAGTTGGGAAAAACCTTGATATTTTATCAACATTCGAAATGTAGATATTTCTGATAAGGGGAAGAAATATAGGAATATCGACTACTAGCATGCAAGTACTTACAGATTTTGCTTGATACGTTTGGGAGCGAAATGAGTGAGCACGCATTTCGAGGAAATCACGGAAGGATAACAAATATTTTATACCACCATGTTGAAGAAGTTTCAACGGAAGGTAATGATGGAACTGCCTCTTCCTCAATTCCCAAGGATCACGCTATGTTCCTGACCTTTTCTCATATTCATTTAATCACCCTTGTTCATTAATTATCTCCACATGACTCCACTGCCCTTAGCAATTGGAAAGGTTAAATGCTAGCATTTCCGACAACATTCGTAAAATTTGGTGCTACTGAAAATAATATCTCATGCGCTTATCAATGCCTGATGAAGATGTCATTCTTTGTCTTTTAGATAGATAGCTGTCATTTATTGCAGAGCAAATGACCATCGACCTTGGGTCCTTCAGCCTGTTCTTTCAAACACATTAATATTGTATTTCTCGAATTGAACAATAAAAAAAAACAAAAAAAAGGAACAATAATAATTTTATGTTAAATTTTTGTCTTTTATATATATTTTAACTGTAGATCTTGAGGCTAAAATAAACCTTTTTATCATTTTCCATTTTTCCGAATTCGGCTCCGTTGAAGAGATATAGCCATTCGAAAAAAAAAATTGGACCAAATGCGTGCCTGATACGATTCACTGCAAACACCTCAAAGTTCTTATTTTTTGATTGAAATTGAGTTGATACATTTAGGGAATACTCAAGTACTAACCTTTTTTGAATGAGAATGTTAAAAACACGATATTTCTCAACAAAACACTTAGTTTTGTCCGATTAAATCTGCCATTCAAAAGCCATATTTCTTGCATCAAAATAAGTCCTTCTTCGATTTTTCTATAGATCAGTTTGTAAACACCAATAACTCGTAAGATCTATGAATCGACCACAGCCTTCTATGGAGGGGGTTGTGAATCCACCCATCCGTAGCCTGCATAATCAAGATAAAAGAGATAATTTTTCTACGTAATGTAACGTCTGTGAACGACGCATGCGTATAGTGACCATCGGCGCGATCTCCAAACAAACATGAAGGAAATTTTTTTCAAAGCTATGTTCTTATAAAAGGGGAAAGTGATTATATCCGGTGTTTTTCTTCGTTCTCTTGATGATTATGTGAAGACTTCCAGTGAATGAATGTAATATTAACCGTGTTTGGATGGAAACATCGCCAAAGATTATTTAGTGCTAAGTATCATTTATTTTTCATTGTTTTCAACTTAATACGTGGTTTGTATCGTAATTCAGCTTATATATCTGAATTTTGTATTTCGTGGACATTTATTTTTAATCTGGACCAGTAACAATAAATTTGCAATAGAAACTGTGCATATTGAATGTATATCCCATGATCCTTGGTTTTCAATTTCATCCCTCACATTTGTGGGATTTTATTATCACCTATATCTACATCAAACGTTTTCCCATCATTCAGATTTTAGTCTCGACAAAGTTGATTAACATTCTGTCAACATTGTTAAAATGTTTAGAGGCCAGAAAAGAAATAATATTCGATGATATTCAATCCTGGGAAATATCCAGATTATTTTTGAAATTCGTGACATTTTCCTCGAATTTCATCGTTTACAATTGGAAATAGCTCGAAAACGACGCGTTTGATTGAAAAAACATAAAATACTTTCATTTTCTAAAATGACGGATTCTTTCGAAAATATGAACCGTTTATCTTCTTCAAAGTGGTATTTTTTCAATTATGAGTCGGTTCCGCTGTTACTTTTTTACCAGGAAGATTATTGAATGAGTTCTGATTGAGAAATATTCACATATCAACCAAAATTCAGTTTTTTCGAAATAACGGTACCGAAGATATGAACAGAAAAGTATTTTTTTCATGGATTTTAGACACCCGACACCCTGTATCTTTCAAAAGAAACCAAATTTTCAAAAAAGGTATGAAAAAAAGGTTATTTCGATGAGATGAATCTACAGTTATATCGTATATGTACAAGTCGAAGACTCACCCTGTGTATTTGAGCTGTTGGGACAAGTAAGTGATGTAAAGAATGAAACCTGTGCATGTCGCTCAAGAGCAGCCGAGAGTATTGCTGTTGTAGCCGAAAGTGTTGAAGAAAACCCAGGTTTGTACGTATATTCCTCGTCGTTCTTTGCAATTCCACAAACATCGTTGCACCGTATTTTGAATAAAGATTTGGATCTCAAGGCTTGAAGAGTTCAGTTAACACAATAACTCAAGTCGGCCGATCATCAACAACGTCGTGTCTTTGCTGATCGGGTCCATGAAATGCATGAAAATGATCCGGAATTCCATCGAAAAATTCTCTCGAGTGATGAGGCCCATTTCCACCTCGGTGGCTCCGTCAACAAGCATCTGCGGCTCGGAAAACCCAAGAGTTATTGTTGAATAGCCTCTCTATCCTCAACGTATGACTGTTTGGTGGGGTTTATGGTCCGGTGGGGTTATTCGACCTTATACTTTTTCGAGAATGAGGCTGGATCAACAGTTATGGTGAATGGATTACGCTATCGAGCGATGATTAATATTTTTTCATGGCCGGAGTTGGATGATATTGATCTTGACAACATTTACTTTCACCAAGACAGCGCTACGTACCACACAAGCAACGATACCATTGATCTTTTACGGGAAAAGTTTCCGGACCATGTTACCTCTCGAAGAGGTGATCGTAACTTTTTTTTAGAGACTTTGGAAACATACAAATTGTATTGCATTAGTCTAAATTATACCGAACTGTTTGCCCTGCGCACGCCGATAAATCGAAAAATTCTGCGACTCGAATCACATAAATAGTATTTCAACACTGAATGAAGAAATATTCAGATACAAAACATAACCAATACAGGGTGTATTTCAAGGTGAGGCTTTTCTTTTGACAGGTGATAGAACTCATCAAAATAAGTCATTTCACAGAAAATTATTATATGATAAATCCGTCACCAACTGTCAAATACTTTCTGATTGACAACAGATGTAACTTTAATGCTCACACAAAAATGATTAAGAAAAAGACTGTTTCCAGAGCAACTTATTTTTCTAAATTCACATATAAAAGACAAGGAATTAACGCACATACTGCAGCAAAAATTTATAAGACCATATGTAGACCATTGATCGAGTATGCACACCCACTGTATGCAAACTGCAAATCGAGAGCAACAAAAAATCTGAAAGTTGCAGAGACAACAGCCCTAAGAAAAATATCAAGAGTACGACATCGAAATAATGTTCTTCATAATCCTCCCAATCAACTTCTATATGAAAAGACAGCAATTGAGCCAATAAGTGAAAGGATCAAGAGACTCAACAAGAAATTTCATTCCAAACTGATGGAACAGCTCGATATAATTGGACAATACCATGATTATGGAATAAATGAATCTAAAAAAAAACATCCTACACAGACTCTGTTGAAAATGTTAAATATAAATTAAATAATAATTGTAGCACTATATGATAAGTATCTATTATATATAAAAATGTTAATTAAAAGGCTGAAGGACCCTTGGTCGATGGCCAATTGTTTCAGACAATAAAGAACTGTTACTACTACTACTATTATATGAAAATTTCAATTTAAAGAAATTATGAAAAATTGTGGGCATCAATACCTCAATACTACTCTGGCCTGCATCTCTCTACATCTCTGCACCAGGTTTATGTACATCCGCGAAGTTGGGTGATTTCTTAGCGGAAATCTTGCTCTGTACAACTAATACGCTGAACTGGCATTTCGTTTTGATTCAACATAAATTGGAAGTATATCAACAAGTTCATGACTTGAATGAACATGCGAGATTTTCGAAACATGAACACTCGTACAATCTACACCGTATCACTGATCACAATCGATAATCTCCGTCATGTATGATAACAAGATAAAAAACATAAAAAATATTCTAGTTTCAGTTTCTCGAAACAGGGGCATATTTTATATAAAAAATTTTTGGTTTAAATACACCCTGTATATTTAGACAATTCATACTAATCTTAGGACAGCCCACATTTGAAAACAGAAATAGGCATACATACAAACACTCGAAACCATTATCCCCCTTCTGGCGCAGTCGGGTAATTATTCATCTTTTTCTAAAGTGTTGAATCAGATCTCCGGTCCTTAATGGCCAGACTCAGAGCTTCTCTGGTGAGTGCAAATAGATAAGATTCTTTCCAGAGCCACGGCGGCCATGTGGGCGCTAAAGACTTTTCGGAAAGACATGGGGCGTGAAACCGAAAATGGTACAGTGGTTATACACAGTGATAGTACGCCCTATACGTCTTTAGCATGGTGAACAAAAACCGAAGAGGTCACCATACGCAGCCGGATGCAGAAACTGCAAATTCTGGCCTGTATTGGTGTCACGAGAGCTATGCGCACAGCTCCTACAGCAGCACTTGAGGTCAAACTCGATTAATGGAAACTGGGTTGGACATATGAGGATATTGAATCAACTGGGTTCAAACCTCTTGGCAACACTATCGGAGGTTATGCCAACAATCTTCGATTTCAAAACGCCCCTTGAAAAAACGGTCCAAGCTGACCATCCTAGTACATAAGTTTCGTAAATCTCTTGGACACAAAGTCATCCATATGGTTCACCGATGGATCAAAATCAGAGAAAGGCAATGGCATTGGGATATACGGACCTAAACTGAGGATCTCTAAAGCCCTGGGAAGTGAGCCCTCTATTTTACGGACCGAGATACAGGCTGTTTACGTATGCTCCCAGGAGTGTCTTCAAAAACTTAGAAGGTGCGCATTTCTGACAGCTAGGCCACGCTGAAGTCCCTGGAATCAGACTGACAGGGATCTCTGCTGGCCTGGGAGTGCCTTAACACCATAAAGCAACTGGCCAGAGGCATTCAAGTGACTCTACTATTGGTGCCAAGGCATTGTGGTGTTGAAGGAAATGAAAAAGGCAATGAGCTTGTGAAAAGTGCATCAAGGTAAACACCTGCTGGACCTGAGCCTTTCTGTGGGCTTGGAAAAGACCAATATAAAACAGTGGTCCAACAATGGGAGTTGGACAACAGAATAACCCTCTGGAGAAACACTCTTGGATTTACTCAGTCCAAGAAATTCCTTATAATTTCATTGACCTATACCAGAATGCTCCTAAAGCTGCCACGAGCTGAGCGTCGGGTGATGGTAGGTCTGCTGACGGGGCACTGACGGTACAAACATCATCTGTACCTTCTTGGAAAGTCAACAGATGAGATTCGTAGGCTCTGTAGATCAGAAGCAGAAACAGCTGAACACGTGGTATGCAAGTTTCCAGAGCTTTCTGGCCTAAGAACCATTCATATGAGGAAACCGGTCCTGTATACCCACGAGGTAACGGCACCATCGACGACCTCCTTGGGTTTCAATGTTCCCGGAAGGCTATCAGAGCCGTAACGACCCTAGTTCAAAATAACAATAATGATAATAATATTCTCGGTAACTACTCAATGGTCAATATCAGGAAGGGAAAAAGGGAAAACACTCAGGAACAATTTCAGGACATCTGCAGTGTACTGCCAGAAGAGACCTATAAGTATCTTGGCATTCCACAAAATCAATGGATTGACCACATCCGTTTGAAAACTGAGTTCACTGTGAAATATAAAACAGGGTTACCAAATTGCTCAAAACCAAGCTGTCTGCTAAAAACCAGAGCTCTTGGGCTACGCCAGCTCTGACCTACACTTTCGAAGACTTGAAGTGGTGAGATGCTGATCTGAATGAGTTGGACCAACTCACCCGTCGCATAATGACAAAGTTCCGATGTCTGCACTTCTGCACACCAATGCATCTGTGAAAAGACTTTATCTACCTAGAAGAGATGGCGGACGAGGTCTGTTGAACATTTAAAGACTCTGCAAAACCCAGGAGAAAAACTTGAGGCAGCGACTGCTTGAGTCTGAAGATAGCCTGATGAACCTACAACACAGAGAACTGACATTCGATATCACCACCAGAAGCGAAGATAAAAATATATCGCGAGAACAAGCTTTGCACGGCAGATTTCCCAAACACCTTGAGAGGAAAAATGTCGATAAATTAGCTTCTCTGTCGTGGTTCAATGCGGACAATTGTATCCTGAAACTTAGGGATTTCTGACGGCTATCAAAGGTCGAGTAATAAGAACTTGCATCTACGAGAAACATTGTTTGAAGCTGAATGTGGAGGACAAATACATGTAGTGAGGCGCAGTTGGCGAGTCTATTGAACATATAATCGCCGGTTGTCGAGTGCTTGTTGACAACGCATATCTGAGCCGACACAACCAAGTGGCAAAAATTGTTTACCAGCAGTTAGCACTCAGGCATGGTTTATTGGATAACTAGCTGGCCCGGCGAACTTTGTTTCGCCCAACTTATGCTTACGATGAATTTCACAAAGCGTAATCACCGGTGATCGGAGATTAACGGCTTGGTTCTCTGATTTTTGAACTGTCAAATCGAGTTGATTCTAGATCAAACTCCGATCACCGGTGATTACGCTTTGTGAAACCCACCGTTAAAGTTGTATAAACTCACCATTGCTGTTTTTCAAGCAGGAGATAAATTAGGCAAAATAAAGTTCAAAATATACAAAATTTTAAAATCATTGTAATTAAAAGGAAGATAATTATTCTCTTTATTCAAGCGGTACGTAATTGTTGAACATATAACTCTTTGTTTTTAATGTTTTGAAAATCAGTCATGATAAATTCTCAAAATCTAATCAGTGCTCACACCATTATTTTAGACATCTAAGCTATGCTGCTAAGCTCAAAATAGTGGGTAAATAAAGATCTCAGTTGGTGGAGCAGCGAGATTTTCATGTTTTCATGGATATGAGCTGTACTGTCACACAGAACATGTCCTGGGACTGCTCGGAGGCTGGGACGGGGTTTACCTATAAGGGTAAATGGAAAATTCCGGTAGATATTATTTTATTTTATTGAAAAAATCTAAAAGGTTGAAACATGTATTTTTGAACTTTCCATCATCACATACAATGCTTACCTAAAAGGTTGACCAAATTAGGTGAATTCCCTATTTTCGTACTATAGGTGCCTACGGCAAATAAACAAAAAATTTAGGGTTCAATCTCTCTTCAATTTGTTAAATTTAGTTGACGATAGGTATCAAGCTCGTAATAAGGCAAATCGAGATGTTCAAATGAAGTCGATAGCACGATCGACACGGCAGAGTGAAAATGCAAGAAAAAAAAATATCAACACTGGCGGTTGTGTTGAACTCACATTCAAATTTATTGAGGCTCATTCGACCAGATCAGATTAGCCAACCCATGAAACATTATTGTATATCATTAGTGAAATCCCGATGATCAAACGTTTCAAAATTATTGACGCTTACAATACTGACTCTGTGCAAACAGAAACACTAAAATAATATGTCAATTAGGTACTAATTATGGGCAATTTTGGATTCAGTTATTTCCGAAAATATATTTATTACCTAAACAGAAATTCAAAAACATTTCAAAAATAAAGAAAAAAGATGAAGATGGGCCACTCACGTTTGAATCTGATCGTCAAAATCCGATTTACTCAATATTTCGGTAAAAATTCACTGTTCCACCAACTTTAGATGTTCACCCGCTTTTTGATCTGGTAATAGACTTCTATGTTACCATGAGTTCTATGCGAATCACACATCGCCATCTCACAGCGGTAATATCAAACTAAGTACCTACGACTACGTACAGAGACTTATCTCGTCACTATACGACTGTACGCATCAACGGTAGCGACTAGCGATACCTATACTCCATTCACTTTTGTAAAGTAGCCCGGTAGGCCCTGGAATTCTGACACATTTCACTGCGTATATTTTGAAAATGTTAAGTTATATAGTCATTCTTCTGTCAGATATGAACGCAACGTTGCCGTTTCTACATATAAATCGTAGAAATTACGTATTTATCAAAATATTTATTTACTTTGGGAAAACAATGAATTTGAGGAAATACTCGTATTATGTGAATTCAATAATTCCAAAGATCTGACGAATATTGAAGAAACTTTTTTCTCTGTTAATACTGGAAATATTTCACGTGTGCGAGTATGAACATGATTGGAAGATTCAGTTATGCTATTTTCTTGTACGGAAATCAAGAATGGAGCGTTGAAATTTTACTGAAAAATAATGGACAGAATAGTCCGTTACTTTGTGATAGTTCATTAACCCGACAGAAAAACTTTCAGACGAACAAAACAGACGGACGTATGGAAATCCCCACTTTTCAAAATTCTCAAGAAATAAGCCTACAGACGACAATTAAATACCTCTATGCGCAACTTGAAATACTCCAGTAGGAAAATGTAGTGGTACTACGAATCTTGTGTCACAGTTAAACCTTAAAAGAACTAACTCAATTCACAAAGTTAAAAAAGAGTAATTAGAATGTAGACTTGGCAATGTCGCTTGATTTTCACGATTGCCAACCTGCGTCCGTTTTAAGTAAAAGAACTTGATAAACCTAAACTATGGCCCACCAAGAAACTTTATAAAAGTGAATGGAGTATAGTGGCCTTATTCAAAAGAAGGAGAAGCATTTCCTGCAAAATTAAAATTTTCTTCGGTTTTTCAAAGTTTTATTGTATTTTATAATAACCAGACCGTAGACGAATCCATAAATGAAGTTTTATATCAAACAGTCCATCCGATCTCGAGTTATAATTGTTGTAACCAATATCTTTCTTTTATATATATAGATTGTCCGCCATATTATAAGTATCAACCTGCAGCAGTGTTGGAAACGGACGCAGCGGTTCTCTATTGGGACAGACCCATAACAACAGATAAAACCGTGGACTACAATAAACCGGACCTTGTGTTCATTGAGAAAGATCAGAAATATGGGGTGATAATTGATGTGGCAGTACCATTGACTCATAACATCGGAAGAACGGAATCCGAGAAAATATCGAAGTACGAGAACTTGGCAATAGAACTTAAGAATATGTGACAAATATGTATCCTTTCATTGAAAAATAGACACAGCGTGTATTTGGTTAAACTTTTTTTGACAGATGGTAGAACTCATCAAAATAGGTCATTTCACCAAAACATTTTTTATATGAATTATGCCCCTGTTTCGAGTAAATATTTTCTAGTTTCTAGGTGAATCTGAAAATTCCTAAGTCCGAACCTGCTCCCTCGTCTGCTCTTCCGTAGATATCAACATGTTTTTGTCTTCTCATCATACATGACTCAAAATATCGATTGTAATCAGCAATCTTCAATCGTGTTACGGCGACGGTACGGTGTAGATTATACGAGTGTTTCGTTTAGAAAATGCCGCACGTTTATTCAAATAATGAACTTGTTGATATGCTTTTAATTTATGGTGGATCAAAACAAGATGCCCGTTCAGCGTATAAGTTGCACAGAACAAGATTTCCGCTAAGATATCACCCAACTTCGCGGATGTTCAAAAACCTGGTGCAGAGATATGATGAATAGAGAGATGCAGGCCAGAATAGTATTAAGGTATTGATGCCCAAAATTTTTTATAAATTTTTCAAATTGAACATTTCATGTAAGGAATTTTCGGTAAAATGGCTTATTTTGATGAGTTCTATCACCTTAGAATCATTGAGCAGTGATGCTTATCAGTGGGGCTGAACATCAACCCAACCAAGACCACATTGATTCCGTTCACTCGGAAGAGGAAACTTCCAGCCATGAAAACGTTAGTATTAAACGGAAATATCTTGGCGTGGGGGTCTGAAGTGAAATACCTAGGAATAACACTGGATAGCAAACTTCTGTGGAATAAGCATGTTGATAATGCTACTGGCAGAGCTACAAGAGCTCTGATGGCATGCAGGCGTCTATGCGGCAGGAATTGGGGCTGTAACCCAAAAATACTGCGATGGATGTACGTCATGATTGTAAGACCTATAGTCACATATGAGGCAGTAGCCTGGTTTGCTAAGACAAGTCAGGCAAGTACGAGGAAAATGCTCGACAAAGTACAAAGGCTTTCCTGTGTGTGCATCACGGGAGCTATGAGAACGTGCCCAACTAGGGCGCTTGAGATCATCACAGACCTCACACCTCTACATCTAGTGATTGATAGGGTAGCCCATGAGGCCATCCTCAGGGTATCTAAAGAAGGAGCAGACAATGAGGGAGTCAGGTTTCGGAGAGTTTGGTCCTCTCTGAATGACTACACCTCATCTGCAAACCTTCCTAGTGATGTAATGATCAAGAAAGTAAGCACTGAGAAGAACTTCAGTACAATGCTAAGTAAAAGAGAGGATTGGAAAAGGGAATACACCAACTACAATCTCAAAGAAAATACAATGAAATGGTATACAGATGGTTCTAAAACCGCTACAGGAGCTGGCGCTGGGATTTACGGGACAAGTACCAAGTGTGCACTATCGCTAGGCTCCTGTACAAGCGTCCTTCAAACGGAAATACTTGCAATTGAAAGATGTCTAGATATACATCTAGAAATAAACTATCAGATGTGCGGTATAGCTATTCATACAGATAGTCAAGCTGCTATTAAAGCACTGAGCTCCTACGTCATTGACTCAAAGCTGATTTGGGAGTGCCGAAACAAACTCAATGAGGTAGGCAAGAAGAATAAGGTCTTTTTAATCTGGGTTCCCGGTCATTCGGGAATCGTAGGAAACGAAGAGGCCAATACACTGGCCAGAAAGGGCGCACAAACGCCACTCACTGGCCCAGAACCCTTCTGTGGTATAGGAAAATGCACCTTTAAGAAGAAGTTTATGCTGAATAAGAAAACCGAAAGAGAAAATCTCTGGCGGAATCTCCCAGGAATGGATCACTCCAAAAAGTTCCTCCGGAACTTTGAAACTGCTAGATCCAAAAATATAGATAGATACTGGATTTCAGAACTGGAGGGTGAGCTGTAGGAGGCGCGATGATGACAGCTCTGTCAGGGGACACAATAGACCTTAAGGTCGCAGTGGATTGTAACTCCTTTTCACTATAACTATAACTATATATAACTATAACTATCACTTGTCAAAAGAAAAGCATCACTTCAAAATACACCCTGCGGACTGTATAAGAATAAGTTCACAAATGTGATTTTCCTAAAGTTTTTTCTATGAACATAGGAAAAAAGCTACCATCCGCCATAATTTTTCATAGTGATTATAGAACACCTTGTATAAGATTTTGGGCGTTGTGTTTCGTTTTGTTGGGAATCAGGATTCGGTATCTTCATCATTGGAAAGTCAAACGTAATTTGCCTAATCTTTGGAAAAGATTGGATCGGCACTTACAGGATTAGGAAATCATTTCCAGATAGAGACATGAATGTACCCCAGCAAGATGACGTGGAAGATCAGATGATTTATGCGGAGACTAATTGCCGAACTGGAAAATGATAAAGGGAAGAAAATAGGGCTAAAAATAATCCGAGGTGGGGCTTCGAAAATTACGTAACAAATGTATTGCTGAAGTCATCACACTCTCCAGTTTATCCAACAATTTGTTAAGGGTCTGTAGGAAATGACGCAATAGATCGCGTGACCAAATAACATTTGAGCCAACCCAATGCCCTCACGGTTTTCTTATCGTTCCAAGATTCCGACCAAGACGTTAATTCTATGCCATATACATGTGCACGATTTAGTTCGGCGTATGGTGCGCATGCCTGCTAAAAATTTTAATACTCTGCATTGGCACACAATTTAAATTCTCCTTAAAAGAGTGTGTACTTTAATGTGAGCACTTCGTAAAGAAAAGTATCGTCCGCGGAAAAATGAATGCTTTTTATGTGACAGTGTCTATCCCGCTACTTCTAGTGCTAGCTGGCTTCAATCATGCACACGGGCTCACCACTTTCGGAAAGTCCAGCAACAACAACCAGCAGAATGCACCGATTCAACCAACTGGTACGATCAGGATTTTTTTTAGTTATGATAAACTTTTGAAAGACGAAAAAAAGCAGCATAGTTCGTCTTTGGAAATATACCACAGAAAATTATATAAGTAATCTTCATAAGAAAATTCACTGTACACAAAATTGTTTTTTTTCTCATTCATAGAATATATCTCATTTCTTCTAGGGATTTCTAACAAGAATGCAGATGGAAAATATACCGAACGATAAGAATACGGTACTGAACTTATTGCGCTATTATTTTCATATCGCATCTTCACACCGAATATTTACCGGTTTCTCTGGGGATTTTATGATCCCATAATTTTCCAAGCAATCATCATTATTCAATTGAATTTGGTTTCAAAACATTTAAACTGCAATTTGAGGCAGGGATATCCGTAAAAACAATTCATACATGATGACTTTGAAAGAAAAATTGTGACAGTATTAACCTGGGTTCAGGAGGTTTTGAGCGTTTTTTCAAATTCATTCCTTACTCATGTAGGTACTGAATCCGACTAACGACAAATCTGGTACTTCATTGAGAATTTGTTTGAATAGACAAGAGCATTATAATTGTGTTCAAATGTCTGAATTGTAGAATTTTGAACGTTTAGATTAGTCTCACTGATGAAGAATTCGTGGGCAAATTTAATTCTGTCCGACCAGTTGCAAAAACTTAATTTTTTGGATAAAAAGTCGTAGTCTTGCAATTTTCAAGGTATGCCTCGATTAAGTTTGAAACTGGGCAAAATCGACCTGATGGCTTTGGAGTTAATAATTCTTATTTTCCCAATAATTAGAATTTTAGATCTGATTGGGTCAAAACTTGGTTAAAATATACAGTGCGCGTCGAAATTATGGAACAAATCCATTTTTTCAGAAGAAAAATATTTGGCGACAAAATCCCGAAACAGGTCAATTTTTGTTTCACTGTTACCAAATTTTTATGCATTTTTGAAGGATTTTTGTTGTACCCTGTGCCATCGCCCTCAACCCTCTAAATTTTTTGAATGGGGAAAGTGGGTCATGTGGTACTTTGTTGGCAAGGTCTTTGTATCTTCTTTACAGGCGTGCAGACATTTTGAAGAAATTTTTTTTTTGAAAAATCAGTTAGTTCAAAAGGTTTTCAGCATGTGCACTTTGTCATGACTCTCTCTTTGAATTGAAACTTTTTATCGAAAAGTTTCAACTTCAGTAGAAAAATACTAATTACATACCTACTTAAGATCATAACTGAAGCACAGTTTCACACATTCTAATTTTTCACGTGAGAGGGTTGAAAAGGGTCCAAAGTTGTGCATGAACAAAACTGTTATGGTCGACTTTCATTCGATGACAAATTTCACCAAGTACCATCGTCTCAAAGTAAATGAGCCATGACAAAGTGCACATACTGAAAACCTCTCTGAACTAACTAATTTTTCAAAAAAAAACAATTTTTTTTCTTGAAAATTTCTGCACGCCTGTAAATAAGATACAAAAACTTTGCCAACAAAGTACTACACCAACCACTTTCCCTATTCAAAAAATTTAGAGAGTTGATGGGGATGGCACAGGGTGCAACAAAAATCCCTCAAAAATTCATAAAAATTTGGTAAAAAAAGTGAAACAAAAATTGACCTGTTTCAGGATTTCGTTGCCAAATATTTTTCTTCTGAGAAAATGAATTTGTTCCATAATTTCGACGCGCACTGTATAATATACAAGAATAAAAAAAATATGTTCCTTCACTTCCATAGGGAATGATATCAGATTCTTAGATAACTCACTCCATCTATTTCGTTGATAAACACACATCGTCGAAAGGTTTCTCAAGAAATAAACAATCTATGTTCTGGAAATGAGATGAATATTTCAACTTCAATATATTTGAAAGAAAATCTTTGTTTGTTTCTCTTTGCTTTATGCAGGATGAGGCGGAATAGGAAAAATGAGAAAAAAATCTAAATTTATCGATTATTTCTTTTTGATTAATTAAAGTTATTCCACAGCAGAATCCAAATTCAACAGTCCGTATTACCACCCCTTCTTCAATCAACTGCCCAATACGTCTAGGCATCCCACGAATCAAGTCATTAAGGGGCAGTATCACCTTTGGAATCGTGGTAAATCTCTATTCAAAAAGTGGTCTCTTTATTTCACGAGTAAGTACCCTAATTTACGACGTAGAGACTTGTTTTTTTTTAAATTGAAGATGAAAAACGTCCCGAGGGCAAATAGTTTTCTTTTTTTCGATTTAATTAGTTTTTCAATTAAAAAAAAACAGGGTAATCGTTAGATCTGGGGTGATTGAATATTTTTTTCATTTTTCATGAGTACAAGCTATATTTTTGAAATAACCATCATGAAAATGTTTGTAGTTTATAGAAAATTAAATTGCCGAGGGCGAATAGTTGCGATTTTTTCCAAAAAATAATGAATAACCGTCGGAAAAAAATCATTAAGTGTAGTTTCCAAAACGCTGAAGTTCAACCTGTTTTTTTCAATTGAAAAACCTAATCAAATCGAAAAAAAGAAAACTATTTGCCCTCGAGACGTTCTTCAACTTCAATTTAAAAAAAAAATCAAGTCTCTACGTCGTAAATTAGGGTAGTTACTCGTGAAATAAAGAGACCACTTTTTGAATGGAGATTTACCACGATTCAAAAGGTGATACTGCCCCTTAATGAAATTTTCAGGCATATCGTTCCATTCTTCCTGAAGGCTTAAACTCAATACAGATCTGGATGAAGTTCCTTTACAACTACTGAAAAAAGGTTCTCATATCATAGCGCCAATACTGTCTAACATACTCAATACCTCAGTGGAGCATTGGGCAGTTTTCATCACGTCTGAAATGGTCAATAGTCTCTCACCTATTCACAAAAAAAAAGATCGTCTTTCGGTTGCGAACTACAGACCTATCGCGTATCGCATTATTAAGTGTATTCTCGAAGATTTTAGAAAGAGCTATGGTCAAAAAAATTCAAGACTTTTTCATCAAATTCGATCAAATCAGTAAAAGTCAGTATGGTTTCCAAAAAAATAAATCAACAGAAACAGCAACTATAGAGTTTGTTCGATGTATAAATGAAAAAATGGAAAAAAAATAATTATTAGTAGGGGTATTTTTTGACCTGTCACCCGCTTTCGATACTCTCAATTTCGATTTTATTTTGAGGAAACTATCGGTGTTGGGTTTGCGAGATAAGGTGCTGGATTGGATAGATTCATTCAGGGACGTAAATTTATTGTACGTGTAGATCAAGCTATGTCAGATGAGTATCTCGCAGATGCAGGAATACCTCAGGGTAGTGTTCTTGGGCCAATACTCTTTCTGATATTCATAAATGACCTACCAGATTTCATAACCTGTGGGGAAGTTCTTATATATTATTACGCAATAGTTAAGGTAGCATTCCTTAATAGAAATACGATATAGCTTTTAGTCAGCATTTTCCATTAGATGGACAGTTCGCTTCGCATTAGAATAATAATTCAATTCATTGTTAACTAGACTTCGAAAGAATAAACTTGCTTCAAAGATTCCTTTGTTTTTTTAAAAAAGTGATTTAAGAGAGGAACAAAATAATTGGCGACGAGGATGGGATGTTGCTAGTGTGTTAAGGCAAGATCAGAAAGACGTTAAATTCTTAAGAAGAAAAAACCGATCCAGATCCAAGAGGTACACGTGGAATTCATTCCTTTAAGCAACTACCGAAGAAGAGAAGCACAGGTACGACGTGAACCAAAGGAAACACCGAGCACCCGATTCAAACAAGTGCCGTGATCAACCAGCCAAGAGGAGTTGTTGAATCCCAGACCGAAGAGGTAGAGGACCAACCCCGACTGGAGCGACGCGAGCATCCCCTCACGAATCACCCTGTGGAGTTTGGACGTAGCACCCCAAGCACCAGGTTCAAACAAAAGGTCAAAAAACAGAGTAAGTGGAGAATCTCGTTTAACAATCCCAGTTTTTCCTATCCCTGGCCCAAAAGGTAGAGAAAGAAGTGAAAATCACAAAAAAAATTTAAAAATTAAATTTAAATTAATTCTTTTTCAATTTTAAAGAAAAATTGATTCCTTAATAAATAAATTCGATTCTTTGAAAATCGATTTCCCGAAAAAGTCAAAGAAAATGGCAACCCAAGGTAATTCAAATACAACCCAAGGTAATTCATCAAATTCTAACACAATAATTGTAGATTTGAATACAGTAAAGTATTTTGGAGAATTACTCCCTAGATTTAACGGTAATTCTCATGAATTACAGACCTTTTTAATAGAAGTTGATACTTTCATGAACCAATTCGGAAGTACAAATAATGTATTGATAAATCAATATTGCTTCGCCATGGTAAAATCAAAATTAATAGATCATGCAAGAACCGTTGTATATTCTGGACCAAGTTGCAGTAATTGGACTGATTTAAAACAATTATTGAATAATAAATTTGGTTTCAAAATTAATTCTGATGTATTGCAAAGCGAATATCAATATATGAGAAAACGTGCTAAAGAATCGTTATCTGAATTTATTGACAGAGTTAAGCAGACCAAATTACAATACGATTACCAAATTCAACTGATAGGATTGAGTCCCACAGAATTAAGAGTTTACAGAGATTTATCAGATAAAATCGGTAACACGGTCTTATATAATAATGTTGATGAAAATTCTCGAAATCTCTTGGATTTACAACCCCAACCGTTTGACGAAACATGTAAATTATTAGAAAATCGCGAAATTAAGAGACAGCAATTATATTTGCAGCCATTTCCGAGAATAACACCTACAATTCAAATTCAAAATAATATACCACATACGTTTACTAAAAATGAAATGCCCTCTACCAGTCAAATCAATAATTTTCCGTCACAACCTATTCAATTAAAATTCAATCCCAAAAAGCAGGAAACAAAATTCACTACCAATAGTCAAGTGTTTGGTAAACCAAAAGATGTTTTCAAGCCAAGGCCCAATGCGCAAATTAATTACCCAAAACCCGAACCAATGTCAATAAGAACTAGAAATTATCCGGTTAAAAGACCTGCAAGTACCCAATTTAGACAGGAACCGCCGAACAATCGGCATTTTTTCAAAAGAACAGGTCCCCCTGATTTTTATTCAGAAGAACTTACAAACACAGAAGAAGTTCAAGTTGAAAATGATGAACAGAATGAGGAATTTGAATTTAATTATAGCGAAGACCCAGAAAATGAAGATTTTAGCCCATTTGAGAATGAAACGGAAAATTTTCCAACAGAAGCCCTTCAAAATTACAAGACCTAAATTTCAATATGGATCATTTAGCCACTTTACCATATTTAGAATTAAATGACCCTCCTATAAAATTATTGATAGATTCCGGAAGTTCCATGTGCATTATCGATCCAGCAGTAGCTTTCAATTTATTTCCCGAAAACATTTATGAAGAACGAACAGATTTCAAGACAGCTATCGGAAAAGATTTCAGCCGATATAAGGTAGAATTTCCCCTTACATCTATAAATTTCACACTCAGTACGATGGTGTTATAGGCGCAAATTTGTTGAAAGACTTAGAGCTAAATTTTGATTGGCAAAATCAGGAATTGAGTAACAATGTCAAAACTCAGAAATTTTATTTTCAACAAACTCATCCTAATGTAAAACTTCCCGTCAAGTTAGATCATCTTGACCAGAATCTTAAAAATCAACTCACTAAAATTTTACAAAGTAATAAAGAGGCTTTACAACTTCCAGATCAACCCTTAAATTTCACGAATAGAATCAAACATAATATCAGAACAATGGACGATAACCCCGTATATGTCAGACGTTACAGATATCCAGAGGTTCATAAACAAGAGGTGAAAAATCAAGTGCAAGATTTATTGAACAAAAATATCATAAGACCTAGTAACTCTCCATGGTCTTTTTCAATAGTTATGGTTCCCAAAAAATCAGATCAATCTGGAAAACAAAAATGGCGAATGGCCATTGACTTTCGAAAATTAAATGAAAAAACCATTGATGATAAATTTCCGATACCAAATATCGATGAACTTTTAGATCAATTAAAAAACGCGAAATATTTCAGTGCATTAGATTTAGCCAGCGGTTTCCATCAGATAGAGTTAGACCAAGATTCAATCGAAAAGACAGCATTCGCAACCGACGAAGGTCATTTCGAATTTCTAAGAATGCCGTTCGGACTGAAAAACGCTCCGTCGACTTTCCAACGGGTAATGAACCAAATTCTCAGACCAGTAATAAACAGAATTTGCGTTGTGTACATTGATGATATTTTAATTTTTTCAGACACTCCCGAGAAACATCTTGCAGATATTCAAACCGTTTTACAGCTTTTGAGAAAGGAAAACTTGAAGATTCAATTAGATAAGTCATACTTTTTCAAGAAAGAAGTCGTGTTCTTAGGATTCAAAATATCGGAAAGAGGTGTAGAACCGAATCCCGAAAAAATTGACGTAATCAAAAATTTTCCTCTTCCAAAATCAGTCAAAGAAATTAATTCATATTTAGGTATGATCGGATATTACCGAAAATTCATACAAAACTTTTCCAAATTAACAAAACCAATGACTAAATATTTGAAAAAGGACAACAAATTAGATATTAATGATACGGAATATATTGAGGCATTTAATTGCACCAAAAATATGTTAATTAATTATCCAATATTACAATATCCTGACTTCGAAAAACCATTTGTATTAACGACAGATGCTTCTCAATACGCTATAGGAGCAATATTATCACAAGGAACACCCCCTAATGACCTGCCAATAGCATACGCAAGTAGAACATTGTCAGAGGCAGAAATAAAATATTCTACAATCGAAAAAGAGTTACTCGCAGTAGTGTGGGCTACGAAACATTTTAGGCCTTATTTGTTTGGTAGAAAATTTACAATTTTCACAGACCATAGACCTCTTACATGGCTTTCTCATTAAAAGATGCATCATCACGTCTCATGCGATGGAGAATTAAATTAGAAGAATTCAATTTCGAAATTAAATATAGAAAAGGCGCAAATAACAATGCGGATGCTATATCACGAATTAAATTAGAAGAATTAAATATAAACGAAGATTCCGACGACGATTTACAATCAATCATACCACAAATATCACATGAAGAGCTGGAATTAACCCAAAAAGAACTTGAAGATTTAACTCAATCATGTTTACCAGATCGAGATACAGAATCTACAGTTCACAGTAATATAGAAGATCCTATTTTAGAAATTCCCTACTCAGAACGTACACTAAATACGAATATGAATCAAATTGTTTTTCAAAAAGCCAACAATTTCAAAGTAGAAAGATTGAAACTACATAAAAACAGTCGTTTGAGAATGATTGTTTCAATCAACGACCCGGAAGATTTTTCCAAATTCCTGAAAGAATACATCAAACCGAAATGTCAATACGGTATCCATTTTAAACAAAAAGAATTAGAGTCACCATTTATAACGTTCGCGCAAAATTTGTTCAAAGCTAAAGCGTTTTTATTCAAAATTCATAATATATTCGTAGAAGATATAGAAGCAGAGGAAGATCAACAAGAAAAGATCAAACTCTTTCATGAAACTAAAACGAAACACCGAGGTTTTCACGAAAATATAGAAAGCTTGAAGAAAAGGTTTTATTGGACAAAAATGGACAAAGATGTACAAGCATACATAAATTCGTGCGAAATATGTCAGACACAAAAATACGAAAGACAACCGAACAAACTCATTTTCAAAAGTAACCCGGTTGGCGAACGACCTTTCTCACATTTATACATCGATACAATCGTTATGGAAAGAACACCTTGCTTAACAATCATAGATTCTTTCTCTAGACACGGTCAATGTTATGTTTTGAAAACGAAAACTGCCATAGAAATTGCGAATCAACTAACTCAGTATTTTTCAAATCATGGAATCCCAGAAAAAATAACGTTTGATAACGGCACAGAATTCAAAAATCAAATTATTCAAGATTTGGGAGAAACCCACAAAATTGCCCTTCATTATATAACAAATTATAACCCCACATCTAACGCATTAGTTGAAAGATTTCACTCAACTTTAATTGAGCAAATAAGAGTAATAGTTGACCAGAATATTTCTTTGGGAGAAAAATTAAATAGAGCTCTCCTGAGCTACAATAATTCTATACATTCATCGACTTCATTTACCCCATTACAAATTATTAAATCAGATATAAATTATAGTGTCCCAGTCGAACGCACCACTCAAGAAAAGATTTCAAATTACATTCAGCAATACCGTGAAAATATGAAGGAAATTTCAGAGCACCTAGGCTCACAGAAAAAGAAACAGGAAGAAAAACTTGACAAAATTAATCAGAATAGAGAACCCGATAAGGAATTAGACGAATCAAAAGCAGCTTATTTGGCTATTCCTAAAGGAGCAAAACTTAACCCAAAATTCAAGAAAACCCAGATTAAAATCATTGATAACGTTTTGATCAAAAATCCTGATACAGGAAAAGTTTATCATAAGAACAAAATAAAACAGAGAAAGTAATAAATTCTTCTTTTCTCTTGCAGGAAAATGCGACCCTGTCTTCCAATTCTAATAATACTATCAATGTTATTTATTCATTCTTCCGTTCAATTGAAATTCATGGAAATCAAACATAATATTCTTCCATTTTACGTAGGAAAAACGTATATAAGCCAATCGAAGCATATGTTGATGTATCATTATAACTTAACAAATTTCAGAGAAATATTACAAGTTCATTCAGTTCTAATTGACCAGATAAATGCAGTCAGTTCAAGTAAAATTTTGAAAACTTATGTGGAAAATGTAAAGCATCAACTTCAGCAAAATCATATAATTTTGGATAACCTGTCAGTTACTAGAAGTAAAAGAGGTTTAATTAACGTAGGTGGACATGTAGCAAAAGTATTATTTGGCACTTTAGATAGTGAAGATGAATCCCTTTATTTGAACTACTTTCAAACCATTCAGAAAGATCTTCAAATTATGAAAACCAATCAAGACAAAGTAATTAATATTATCAGATCCATGACCAACCAATACTCTAATGTAACTAATCAGATCATTAAGAATTACAATCAATATCGATTAGTGCAAAATGATATCAATCGAATAATTTTAATTCAATTTGAACAAATCACCATTAATCGAATCTTAAGTGAAATAAATACGGCAGTTACCTTTGCCAGATTACATGTTTTACATGAAAGTATTCTTCCTATGAAGACATTCCAAGAATTTGTGAAATCAGTAGATATTATGAATCATTTACAATTTTTAAAAGATTTCTATTCTATCTGTTATACTTCGACAAAATTTCATAACGGAAATGTGATTTTCATCATTGAAATACCTATCATTTCTCCAAACCCGCTAGATACCTACCATCTTCATTATATCCCCTATAAAAATGTGACCCTAATCGAGAAGTCTCCATATCTGTTGACTGAAAATGAACATGCCCGATGGTCCATAACAAAAGAATGTCCAAAAATCGAGGATTGGTGGATTTGTCCTCAGAATGCTCTACGACCAGTTCCTGTTTGTATGAAAAACCTCATTTCCCACAAGTACGAGAACTGCCCGAGAAAACATACCCAAACCAGTGACGATCTCCTGATGTTATCACCAGGAAAGTTTTTATCAGTGAACAATGTCGAAATAAGTGAAATGTGCAGTGAACATACTGAGTATTATAAACTAACAGGGATATATTATATTGAAACACCCTGTAATATAACTAATAGTTTTAAGTATTTTTATAACGATAAAATTTCGACGATATTTTATCATGTAATGCTCCCAAATATGAAGACCGAAAATATTGATAATTTAACAATGCCTAATTTATCATTTGATAATTTTACTACACAAGAATTAATTTTCAATTGGAAAATGCATCCAAACCATATATCATCGATTTATTTCATAATAACCATTGTATTGATGCTCATAGTAATCTTTGCATTATATAAAACTTTTTTGTTCAGATTTTCCAAAATTGTAGAAAAACATAAAAATAATTCAGCCCCAAACGCTGAACTCATTTCTTTAAAAGGGTGAGGTATTACGCAATAGTTAAGGTAGCATTCCTTAATAGAAATACGATATAGCTTTTAGTCAGCATTTTCCATTAGATGGACAGTTCGCTTCGCATTAGAATAATAATTCAATTCATTGTTAACTAGACTTCGAAAGAATAAACTTGCTTCAAAGATTCCTTTGTTTTTTTAAAAAAGTGATTTAAGAGAGGAACAAAATAATTATATGTAGATGATACCTCAATTATCATATCAAGTGAAACTGAATTAGATTTATATAATAAAATTAAAATCACCCTCAATCAATTCTCTGAATGGTGCAACAAAAATCGCTTGATTATAAACCACGTGAAAACAAAAATAATTCAATTCCACAGACCTTCAGTCAATCGCCTAACACTACCTAGAACATTCATTAAAGACCACGAGTTATTTTTCGCTTCTGTAGTTGATGAAACTCTAAACTGGGAAAAAAATATTGATGAAATTTGCTCCAAGCTCAATAAACAATATTTCGCCATGAACAACCTGAAATCATGTTTGAGTGAGGAAGGAATGCTAACCACATACTATGTCCTTGTCTACAGTGTTATAAGTTATAACATTCTGGTGTATGGTTTGGCATGTTCCAGCAGCAGAGTATTCATCGCACAAAAAAGGATCATAAGACTGATGTTCCGGCTCGATCTTCGCGAATCTTGTCGTAGTATATTTAAATCGAACAAAATATTAACTTTTACTGGAATTTTCTTGTATAAACTTCCTTCGTATATACACTCAAAAAAAGATATTTTTCAAAAGAAGAGCGATTTTCATAAGTACCAAACAAGAAGAAAAAATGAATTCAGATTAGAGCCGATTACATACATGGGCTATAGAAAATCTCCGTTTTACGCTAGATTACGTATGTTCAATGATTTGAAGAACATCACAAATTTTAAAACATTCAAAGCTAAGCTGAAGTCATTCCTTATAACAAATACATTTTATACCATCCAAGTGGTACTTCCGAGAAGATCATAGTGTTGTGTTCATTTGGATTTTCTTCTTTCCATTTATTTTTCAGAATGTTATTATGCTATTTTTTGCTGTTTTTATTGTGATAATTATTTATGACATGTCAATCCAATATTTGTTGTATTTTGATCAATAAACTGTTCGTATGTCTGTCTGTCAATTCCTGAACAGTTGAAGGTGGATTGTGGCGATTGTATATTGCTTTCCCTGAGTAATCCGATAGAGCTCAATTGGATTCATGTCCGGTGAGATTGCTGGCCAGTTCATTCTCTGGATATTTTTCTCTTGGAGAATGTTTTGAATCCTTCGTGCGGTGGGGCGTTATCATCCAGATAAATCGAATGATCCCCAAATTCGTTGCGCAGAGGAACAATGATTATTGTTATAGTGAAGAGGGGTTACAGTCCACTGCGACCTTGAGGTCTTTTGTGTCCCGTAACAGAGCTGTTATCATCGCGCCTCCTACAGCTCGCCTTCCAGTTCCAGAGATTTGATGAAATCCAGTATATGGGACGGCTTCAAGAAGGATAACTCCCCACTTCTATAAGTTTCTTGTCCAAAGCTATCTTTCCTTTGGCTTGCAATGGCATAGCATTCCGTAACCAGGTGAATAGGAGTTTCTTCGTCCTCCCCACAGAATCTACACTCAGCAGTGTCCGATAAACCCATTCTCAACAGATGCTTCTTCAGGCGACAATGTCCTGTGGGAAAGCCAGTGAGTAGGTGAAGTTGGTTTTTACTGAGATCCAGATATTTTTTGGATCTAGCAGTTTCAAAGTTCCGGAGGAACTTTTTGGAGTGATCCATATCTGGGAGATTCCGCCAGAGTTTTTCTCTTTCGGTTTTCCCCTTCACCATACATTCCTTCCTATAGGTGCAGTTTCCTATACCACAGAAAGGTTCTGGGCCAGTGAGTGGCGTTTGTGCGCTCTTTCTGGCCAGTGTATTGGCCTCTTCGTTTCCTACGATTCCTGAATGACCAGGAACCCAGATTAGAAAAACCTTATTCTGCTTGTCTACCTCATTGAGTTTTTTCCGGCACTCCCAAATCAGCTTTGAGTCAATGACGTAGGAGCTCAGTGCTTTAATAGCAGCTTGACTATCTGTATGAATAGTTATATCGCACTTCTGATAGTTTCTTTCTAGATTTATATCTAGACATCTTCCGATTGCAAGTATTTTCGTTTGAAGGACGCTTGTACAGAAGCCTTGGAATAATGATTGCTTCAATGATGTTATCTACGTAGATGGCACCAGTCATTGTTCGTTCAACGATAATATTGGGGGAACGGTGACCAAACATTATACCCCTAACCACATTATTGGTCCGCCTTGAAAGGGCACAACTTCCTGGGGGCAATTGAGTCGCTCTAGTCTGCCTGGACCTCTCCAAACCCTTTCTCATCGACTATCACTTTGTAAACAGGATCGTGACTCGTCCGGAATAAGTACGTTGCACCATTGTGGCAAAAGACCTTCTTGATGATGTTCTGCAAATTGTCGACGGATTGCTCTATGATCAGGTGACAGCCGAGGTAGTCCTAAAGATCTTCTTGCCCTTAAAGTTGAAGAATCCAACCGTCTCCTCACGGTACTGGTTGAGACTACCAGTCTGGAGGTCCTCAAAAAATGACTTCGAAGGGCTGTTACAGATACTGTTCGATCCCTTCGAGAAGAATTTGCGTTATAATGGTCTTCCCTTGCAGATGTTACTATTGGTCGACCAGGCAGCGGTCTCTGGGCCACGCCTTACTGTCCGTGAAATAATCAAACGTTACCCAATTTGCTGGTTCGACAAAGCTTCTTGATGTAGAGTTATTTCTGCCCGGTAAAACTGAGAAATTGGATGTCCCGACAGCTGGAGGCTAAGTTAATTTTCATGGTGAAAACAGTTTATCTATTTTCGGGTGATTTCGCAAATATGCTTTTAGAAAAGTTGCTATAACTTATTCCTCGTCAATTCAATTTTCCTAATGCACTCTTTTAAATGTCTGAAATTTCTTCAAAAACCTTAAATAAATAGACAAGCAGGCCGTCCCAGCTTCGCCCGGGTAGAAATTTGATTCACGCGGCGGTTTCATCTTCAACGCTTCCACCTGCCATATCTTTTGATGTATTCGTTGTAATTGTATGTTGTGAAGGGCAATTTCGTTCTAAATTAAATACTGGGGATAAATAACGTATTAGGTTGGATGAGGAACAATACCCAATTCATAAAAACACACTCCCAAATAGTGCATAATTTTGGAGAACATCTGATTACCATAAAGAGGTAATAGCAAGTCAATCTTGAGAGATAGATATATGCTATCGCGGACTTTTTTGTAGAACTATTTAAGAGGTACATTTTCGTCATACATTGTATCCACATAAGTCTTACGGTTTTTGCAGCGCACGTGAAAATAGCTGATTATGGCTGATTTTTTTGATATTATTGAAGTTATAGTTTTTTTCGGGTGAAAAGTATAGCCTATATCACTCAGGGATAATGTAGCTTTCTGAGGGTGAAAAAATTTCTGAAATCGGTCCAGTAGTTTTTGAGCCTAGTCGTATCAAACACACAAAAATACAAATCTTTCCTCTTTATAATATTAGTATAGATATTTATAAAAAAAATTGCTGGGGAGCAATTGTCGAATAGGGTGTGAATATTCGGAGTGAAATGGAATCATTTACACTGGAAACACATACATTCTTTCTTTCTTTCTTATTTCGGAGGGGACATGCTCAATATTCCAATGGAGCTTGAAATTCCAATTTCAAAAATATGCCATACTTGGTATTATACTGAAATCATCTTCGAAAATTAGAGTTTCCTCGTGTATTATCATTGAAGTGGTAAAGAACAGAATTGGAATGTTTTTTTTAAGTTAATGGTGAATGTGAAATTCTGATTTTGACAGTGAAGATTTCAATCAGAATATCAAGTTTTGTATATTTTAAGAATACTAACCCTCAAGCTCTACCGAAATATACAAAAGTACCACAGAAATGTTTTCACAGAACCGCAGAATTTTTCACAGGAAAAAAGTTACAGCCACTTTTCAAAAATGCGCATTCACAAAAAACATCCTCTAGCAAGAAAACGATGACACGCCGACATCAGTTTTTTTTTTTTATCTAGAATCTAGATCATAAATAGAACTTTACATTCAAATGTATCTAATTTGGCTCACTCTGTAGTCTTGGTTGAAAATTTTGATGCAACCCCCTCCTGAAAAATTCCCCAGATCAGCTAGTGGAGTTATTGTATTCCTATCCTTTATCCCTATCCTATAACTGCACTTATTCAATACATTTTCATGTGGAGGATGCTAAATGGCGAATGAGCCGGTACCGTTCAGTATCCCTGGCACGGCTCTCAGACATGAATATGATTGATTTTCGGTATATTTCCATAAATATGTTATCAACAGTATGGACTCCCAGAAGAAAGGGTGTTTGGATTGAATTATCGAGCTGAGATACGCGATAAAATTGTCCAATTCCTTCCGTAAGTGCGCATGCATGAACAAAATTACATACAGAGTGTAACAGCCAAATGGAATAAATTCGATAACGAATAAATGAGGGGGATTTGTAATTTCAAATGCGCATATTTTTCAAGAAAATGAAATTATATGGGGTGTTCCATGCGACCGTGGCCAATACCAACTTTCTTATTTCAAATGCAATGCAACCCCCTGTATATTATTTATTTTTTGGATTCTTCAGAGAATTCTAGACACAATTCATGCACAATGTGTTCAGAATTCATACTTTTTATTTTATATACCACAAAGTTTATATATAGGATGGGCTTACTCGGTTAAGAATAAGACCGAGATCTTCTGTGCTCTGTGCGATTCTATGGCTGTTTCAAAAATCTCACAAGCATATACCTGCTCAGTTCTACAGAAACCTGCCTTAGTCGCATTGCTTTACACGGCTTAGCTCGAAGCCCTTAACAAAATAGTTTTCCACGTCGTCGGCCTTCAGTTCGCCAAAGATAAGAACTTTTACCCTGCACGACACCACACGAGACCAAAACAGAAGCAGATACGTAACTTTTCATCTTAACAAACGTAAGTACCATTCCTGCAGTGTTTACTTTGTGGTATTCATTCTATCAAACATCCATTTTTTTCTTTAATTCTCGAGGCGATAAGAATTGGTATAAAAGTCCATTTCTTCTCTCCAAGAGAGCTCGCGTATATTATTCACAATGTCCTATACCTATCTTTAACTATTTCGGAAATGTTTCCGAAATAGTTAAAGATAGGTATAGGAGTGTTTTCAGATTTATAGCAAAAATCAACGTTTTGAATAAAAATTATTTTATTTCACAAATTCGGTACATAACACTTGAAACCTAATGAGTAATACTGATTATTTCTTAATTATTGAAAAAAACAAAAAAAACATTAATGTCAATGTAGGAAATGTTCAAAATGCTCGTCGCGAACGTCTTGGCAATATGCTAATCTGGTGTAGAATTGTCTTCTAACGTTACTCAACATTTCAGGCGTGACTGATCTAATGGCAAGCGTGATTCGGTTTTTTAGGTCGTCTAAGTTTAAGGGTTTCGTTTCGTATACAATACTTTTGACATATCCCCACAAAAAAAGTCTAATGGTGTCAGATCAGGAGATCGTGCTGGCCATTCTATCGATCCGCGCCTCCCTATCCACCGATTTGGAAAAATTTGGTTCAAGTACTGCCGGACATTGATTTGGTAATGTAATGGGGCGGTGCTCCATCTTGCTGAAACCATATTATATTGGCAGGAGCTTGTGGATTTGCTGGATCAGGATATAAGTTTATCAAAGTTGGTACAACATTATTTTGGAGTAGTTCTAAATATTTTTCTCCATTCAAGTTGCCGTCAATGAAAAAGGGACCTACGATATGATTTCCAACAATTCCTGCCCAAACATTATCATTTTCAGGATATTGCGTATGTTCTTCTCTCATCCAGTGAGGATTCTCATCAGACCAATAGCGGCAATTTTGACGATTAACATGACCGTGTAGTGTAAATGTTCTCTCATCAGAAAACAAAACATTTTCTGATTGGATCACACGGAGCCGGAGTATACGGTTCCTCGTTACAACTAGCCTCACGGGACACACACGGGACACTCACGGCATACTCACGGGACACTATCCTGTAAATTATCATCTTCGGAACATGGGAAAGGTTCCTGAACAAGTAATGAGCGTGGCACCGAGAAGAGTAGTGAAGTTCATAGAGGCTTTGCTACCTGATTGGTAAACAGCGCGGGGTAGCACAATAGATCTTCAGGTCAAGGTGTTTGCGAGGCTAAGCTAAGTCTAAACGCCCCTCCTTAAATCTAAATCTAAAAACATTGCCATCATTTGCTCACAAAAATGCGTTCTCCTATCGAAATCGTCTTCTATGAGCTCCTGAGTTCTATAGGTATGCATCTTCCTTTCCTTTAATATTCGAAATATTGACGTGTGGCTGACGGTGAACAGCGGGGCTACTTTTCGAACAGAATTATGTGGGCTTTCTTGAAACTCAAGCATAATATCCAATTTCGTATCATCACTTACTGCATTGGCAGCAATTTTTTTATTTGCCTTACAAGCTCTCGAAACTGCTTTTCCATTTTCCTAATTGTTCCATGGGATATAGGCGGCAAATTTGGAAATTTTTCGTGAAAAAATCGAGAAACTTCCATTTGTGTCCGTGTGTGATTTCCATAACCAATCATTTGAAGAATGGTTATTTTGTGCATTTCTGTTAAATGAACCATTTTTCTAATATTATTACGTATCTACAGTTATCGAAATTCAAAAGACAATAGCACTTACACTGATCACTTATTGTCATGCAAACAGACAACGTGTTGCTAAGGCTATGAGAATAAACAAATCTGTTTTTGTTTTGTTTAATTTCTTCTCAGTAATGGTTTTTGCTTTCTTCATATCAAGAGGTAAATTCGAAATAAGTATTGAGTGTAATGTAGCGAATTTGTGAAATAAAATAATTTTCATTTAAAATGTTAATTTTTGTAAAAAATCTGAAAACACTTAATATTTCCGAAAAAGTTGAAGATATAGGTATAGGGTATAGGACATTGTACATGCATTATGCCTAGAATTTTCTGAAGAATCCAAAAAATGAATGATATACAGGGGGTTGCATTTGAAATAAGAAAGTTGGTATTGGCCACGGTCGCATGGAACACCCTATATAATTTTATTTTCTTGAAAAACATGCGCATTTAAAATTACAAATCGACGTGTCCGAGCGTTTTTCCTAACACCCCCTCATTTATTCGTTATCGAATTTATTCCATTTGGCTGTTACACTCTGTAGTCATTCTACAACTGAATCCAAATGCAATAGTCCGTATTACCAGTTACCACCTCTCCTTTCAATCAACTGCCCAATACGCCTATTGGTATTCCACGAACCAAGTCATTAATGAACTTGCTCAACTGAATTCAATCCCGGTGAGTTTGCTGGTCAGTTCATTCTCTGGAAATTGTTCACTTGAAGAATGTTTTGAACCCTTCGTGTGCGTTGTAGTCAGGCGTTATCATCCCGATAAATGAAATTATCCCCAAATTTGTTGCACAGAGGAACAATAATACTTTCTTCGTAGATAGCTCCAGTCATTGTTTGTTCAACGATAATAAGAGGGGTACGGTAACCGCACATTTATCCCCTCAGCACATTGGTCCGCCTTGAAAGGCCACAACTTCCCCGTCGAGATTGAGTCGCTCTAGTCTGCCTGGACCTCTCCAAACCCTTTCTCATCGACTATCACTTTGTAAACAGGATCGTGACTCGTCCGGAATGAGTTTGTTGCACCATGGTGGTAAAAGCCAGTCTTGGTGGTGTTCTGCCCATCGCCGATGTGTAGCTGTCCTGGTGATTACCCTTAGATTTGAGGAATGTAACCGTCTCCTTATGGTACTGGTTGATACTACCCGTCTATAGGTCCTCAAATAATGACTTCGAAGGGCTGTTATACATATCATTCGATTGCTTCGAGTAACATTTGCGAAATAATGGTATTCGTTAGCGAATGTTACTCTGGCCTCTGGGTCGCCCAGGCACTGGTCTTTGGGCGACGCTGGCGGTTTCCATGAAAAGGGCCACTATGCGCCTTACTGAAGTCCGTGGAATGTCTGAAAGCTGTGCAATATTTTGGTTCGACAAAGCTTCTTGATGTACGGCTACTATTCTTGCCGGGTCAAACTGAGAAATTGTATATCCCGGCATATTCCAGTATTCGCTGAAAACTGATTGACTTCGAATTCACCTGTATTTTTCCGACAAGAAACATTTTTTGCTTGTTTATTGTTATCATTTTTTATGTGATAAGATAGTGAAGATTTCACACACATAAAAGAGTCTTGTGAGAGCTGGTAGAGAGGTGCAAGACTTTTGACGAGGTGTGTAAACAATTTCTCTAAAACCCGAGAATGTGAAAATGGAAAATGACTTTTGAAAATATTATGTCGTCATTTTTATTTCTTGAGATCCCCTGTATATTTAACTCTCGTGTGGAAAACCATAATTGAAAATCTACGGATTACAGAGTTTTTGAAATTCTAATCTTCATTGCATTTATTCATCCTTATCGAATTTTACATACAGACAGACAAAAAATCTTGAAAATGGTTGTTTTGACTTCTAATATACATCAAAGATCTCGTGTTTTTTTAAAATCTCTCATGTACAGACATCGCACCTATTGAAGTTTCATTATAGCGGGTATCACATTGAAAAGGAAATAGAAGATATCACAGTTAGAACAACAATGAAAGAGTAAAGTGAAGTATGTAATGTGAAGTCCATTCTAGTAGTAAAATCATGATCCTGTATATGACAGTGAATATTTTTTCAGGATCTGATCATTCATTTATGTAATATTTGACTTCGAAAATGAAATATCTTTCAATTCACTTGGAGCATAGGATGATTACCAATTTCAAAGAGACAATGCAGGAGATGAAAATTTGTTCAGAAAAACGAGATAAGTGTCCTGCAAGAATTAATCAAACAAATGCTCGAATTGAGCCTCACCAACTTCCATACAATGATATAAATTTTGCTCAAACTTCAGCCTCACATTCTGAAGCCTTTCGAGGATAATTCGGCTACATTCGTGGACAATTCGATGGCGTTATTCTTCCAGAGAGGCGCTTTCTGTGGTATGAATTTTCGATTTCAAGTGGCCCCACAAAAATTGTTATTGAAAAACAGTTCACTGTCATACTCTAGGGGTTTTTTTAAGGGTTTGGGGTTGCCGTGCAGAAAGATGAAATAATCTGACGATGCATTTTATGTTTCTAAAAAGAAGTCCCCCTCACAAATTCGACAGGTCTGAGCGTTTTTCCAAAATCTTGATTTGTTTTACTTGTAAAGACCCCTGAATCATTTTCACTGGCATATCCGATATATTCTCATTATTTGTCAGCTATATCCACATTTTTTGGAGCGGTTTATTTGTGTTTCGTAAAATCACAAGATATTTATATGTATATGTCCCCATTCCATACTCAGGAAAAACTTATTAATAAATACGATTTTGTAAAGGAAAAATGGATTCTTTAATTAACCCTCACTAAATATAATGTGGTTTCAATGAATAATCAGTTTTCCCATAGAAGATTCGTGTTCATTTATAATTTTTTATGAGGTATGAATTTCCCTTTGCGTCGTCATTGGAAAATTAACGGTCTTATCATTCCTTCTATTTTGGGTTTGGAATATTGAACATTGAAATTGACAGGAAATGTTCGTTTTTGACCAATGATGTCAACAAATGTTGTTTGTTTTACGATTTCGGACAGGTTAACCCTTTTTGGACAATTTCCATTATCAACACTTTTACTCTTTGCATTGTCGATCAATAAATCAATGAACTGTTAAAACAGTAATGCGAAAATATTCAAAATTGAGAACTACTCTAATCATGAGTCAAAACAGCCTTCAAGTTAGGACATAAACAGCGAGTACCCATCGTGAAACACTGTGCAGAAGAGCAATTGGGCGCTCTGAAAAATTACAAAATGAAATCTATCCCCGCAGCTATATGCAGTGAGGTGGATTACCTCAGAATCTGATATCACTCCATCTGGAAGTCAAGGAATATAATTTTTTAATTCTTGTTGCACTGTATAATAATACAAATTTTGTATTATTATTTCATCAGGTACCATCGTCTAAAAGTAAATGAGCCATGACAAAGTGCACATACTGAAAACCTATTTGAACTCATTTTTTCATAAAAAAAATTTTCTTGAAAATTTGTGTACGCCAGTAAAGAAGATACAAGCATCAGTGGTATGGTGGACTTCCATGGAGAAGGCCAGTAACCGAAACATCCTCAACAGATGCCAAAGGAGAGCTTGTCTTAGTATAACAGGCGCTCTAAGATCCACTCCCCAAGCATCGATGGAGTGCATGTCGGACATCCCTCCCATACACCTCGCCATCATAGAGGTGGCTATGAAAACAACACTCAGAATCTGAGAACAGGGACAATGGCGGGATCGCAGAGGATACAGGGGGCACGTCATGGCTCTCAAGATGGTGGAGGACATTAAACCGTACCTCTTTCACAGAGAGGACCGTAAGGGCGCCCGATTCTGCTTCGCGAGCCCTTCAAAGTAGTTGTCCGAGACAGAGATCAGTGGTGTAAGCCAGACAGGCTACTAAAACCTGAAGGTCCCACCTGGTACACCGACGGCTCGGTTTGCAACACCGGTGCCGGTGTTGGGATTGTTGGACCAAGAACAAAGTGGTCCATTCCTCTAGGAAAAGACTGCTCAATTGCACAGGCAGAGCTATATGCCGTCCTCGTATGTGCGGTGGAGAGTATCCACAGAGGATACTCAGGGAAACACATATACATATGTTGCGACAGTCAGGTCACACTGAATTCCCTGTCTGATATAAAAGTAACCTCAAACTTGGTGTACGAATGCAGAAAGAACCTGCGCACGCTTGGCTCAGATAACACTCTCAATGTTGTCTGGTGCTTGGCTCATGCGTTTATCTCTAGTAACATAAAAGCAGATAACTTAGCCAAAGAAGGGGCTCGCTCGACGTTTACTGGGCCGGAACCCGCGCTTCCTATCTGTCATACATATATATATATATCAAAAACCTCTTCAAGAGATGGATTGATAAGAACACGAGAGCGGATCTCAGGCAGTCGAGACTCCTTATCAAGAGGCCTGCTTCGAAGCCGGAGGTCAAAAACCTCTTGATTCTCTAGAGGAAGCAATTGTCTCTGGTGACTGATGCTCTAACTGGCCATCTGTTTAACAAACATTTAAAAAGAATGGGTCTAACTGAGTGTTCCCTGTGCCATTGGTGCAAGAACGCGGAAGAAACGACGGAGCATATACTGTTCACGTGCGGCAACTTATCTACACTGAGGTTAACACACCTAGGGAACCCTACACCTTCCATCTATATGGTGAGAGAGACGCCTCTTTGTCGGCTCGCGACATTCTTGTCAGCGTGCCTTCGGGTCTGAGTCTCTCCAGTGTTACATAAATGCTGTAAGAACAATGGGCCATAAGGCCTACGTTCGGCCAAACAAAGGCACCGCACAAGGAGAAGAAGAAAGAAGATACAAAGACCTTGCCAAAAAAGTACTACATGACCCACTTTCCCTATTCAAAAAATTTAGAGGGTTGATGGGGATGGCACAGGGCGCAACAAAAATTCTTCAAAAATGCATAAAAATTTGGTAAAAATGAAAAAATTGACATGTTTCAGGATTTTGTTGCCAAATATTTTCTTCTGAGAAAATGAATTTGTTCCATAATTTTGACAAAATTTGAAAGTCGACCATTACAGTTTTGTTCATTCACAACTTTCAACCCACTCACGTGAAAAATTAGGATGTGTGAAACACTGCGCTTCAGTTATGATCTTAAGTAGGTAACGTATGGTCCGAAAGTTTTGGGAAAAATTTCACCTGGTCTGATTGAGAAGCAACGTGTCAGGGGAATAATTAGGCAAATCGAAAATAATGGTCCCTTGTCTGTTACTTGAATTTTGATTTATAATAAGGATAGTTAAGTTAAATTGTTGAAAAATTCGATAAAAATATAAGATTATTTAAGTCAGAGTTATATGCTTTTGAAATTTTTCCCAAAACTTTCGGACAATAAGTTATGTTATTAGTACGTTTCTACTGAAGTTGAAACTTTTCGCTAAAATGTTTCAATTCAAAGAAAGAGCGATGACAAATTGCACATACTGAAAACCTCTTGAAATTAACTAATTTTTCAGAAAAAAAATTTTTTCTTGAAAATTTCTGCACGCCTGTGAAGAAGATACAAAGACCTTGCCAAAAAAGTGCCACATGATCCACTTTTCCTATCCAAAAAATTTAGTGGGTTGATGGGGATGGCACAGGGTGCAACAAAAATCCTTTGAAAAATCATAAAAATTTGGTAAAATTGGAACAAAAATTGACCTGTTTCAGGATTTTTTTGCCAAATATTTTTCTTCTGAGAAAATTTTGATGCGCACTGTATATTTTTTTCAGAATAATGAATTCTCCTACACCAAAATATCAAAACAATCAATGTTTTCATGGTGAAATATTCTCACTCAAATACCAATAGATATGCAGAAAACCTGTTCATTTACTCTAACTTATATATTGGTGATAAAATTCTGTAAATCATTTTAGAGCCCTGAAGAAGATTTTTGAATAAAATCGAAACATGTCGGCAATGGTTTAAGAAGTGGTTTTTGTTTGAACAACCTGACCTTTAACCTGTAAATCAAATTTATCAATCAATACCGAAGGTCTCAAATCAACAACGCATTCTGTAATGTCTGTAGTGTCATTATGAACAGTTCTCTTAATCGCATATTGTCAAAATATTCATGAAATTAAGAACGAACTATTGGAAGTTTTACTGGTAAAAAGTTCCATCTACCTACGAAATGGTGTTCGAAAAAGTCCGAGAGGACCATAATTACAGCAAACGTAAACTCTAATTATGAGATCCAGCTAATTATTTATGGAACCAACAACCAACTCCTAAAAGAAACGATCAAGCGGTCGGATCCTTTCAGGTAGGTACCCACCGAAATCTTCGAATCGAGTAAGACTCAGTTTTTTGGCTGCAATCTCAAGAGCATAACACGTGAAAATAGCAAGAAACCAATACAGTGCAAACTAGCAACTTGTTCAGAATCAACAATTTCGAACGTACATGCTGTAAAATTAACGTGGACGTACCCACAGGTGGGCATACTATCCCCTCTTCTGTGGGACATGGTGGTGGATGAACTGCTAACCTCCCTGAATAACCAAGGGTATTACTCTCAAGGATACGCAGACGACATAGGCATACTCGTCAAGGGAAAATACACCGGAATAACCTCAAAACTTATGCGAAACGCACTGAGGACCGTAGAGGAATGGTGCAACAGAGAGAGCCTATAAGGGCAAATCCGAACAAAACAGCACTCATTCCCTTCACTCGCAAAAGAAACATAGGAGCTCTCACACCTCCCAGATTCTTCGGCGAAACATTACAAGTTGTAGAACAGGTGAAATACCTTGGGCTGATTCTCGATAAGAAACTAACCTGAAACCCGCATCTACATCATGTAACCAACAAAAGTAAAACGACACTTATGATGTGCAGGAGAGCTTTTGGAAAAACTTGGGGACTCAAACCGGAAGCCATGCAATGGCTTTAACACAGCGGTAATAAGACCCAGAATCACTTATGGCTCACTCCTGTGGTGGCCAAAAACAAATCAAAAAGACAGGTAAAAACCAACCTTGGGAAAATCCAGAGGCTTGCCTGTCTATGCATCACGGGTGCAATGAATAGCACTCCAACAGCTGCTATGGGGGTAATCCTTAACCTATCACCCCTTGACATACATGTCATGGGAGAGGCCAGGATGGGTGCATACAGACAGATCCAAACAAAAAACTGGAGAACCAGCACAACTGGGCACACCGAATCACTCATGTAGCTGACGTAGCCGAGCTCGATATGATTTCAGACTACATGCAACCCATATACTCATTCGAAAAAAATATTCAAAACACAGCTCGACTGGAACAGATGGGACTCGAGTATAGAATCACAATCATCTGCAGAAATAGTCTGGTACACAGGCGGTTCTAAGACAGATGAAGGAGCGGGAATACATGGAGTGAGGCCAAGAAGGGACTACATAATACCTCTCGGCAAACACGCCACGATATTTGCAAGCTGAAACACATGCCATTAGGACATGCATACAGAAGAACGTGGAAAGTGGCTACCAAAGAAAACACATCCACATTCTCTCTGACAGCCAGAGCGCCATCAAAGCTCTCAACTCGACACAGAATAAGTCTAGACTCGTCTGGGAATGCCTCCAGGACCTTCTGGAGCTGGCAAAAAACAACAAGGTCACTTTGATGTGGGTGCCACGTCACAAGGGAATAGCGGGCAACGAAAAAGCAGACCAGTTAGCAAGACAAGCATCTGAAACGCCATTCACAGGGCCAGAACCCGTGCTTGGAAGCAGCAAAAACCGATGCAGGACCCTGATTGAGGAGTGGATAAAACAAAGACACCGACAACACTGGGAACAGAGCGACGGGCAAACACACAGCAAAGTCATGGTAGGACACACAAGCCAAACCTTGACGGCTGACTTTTTTAATCTAAACAGAACAAAAGCACGTATAATAGTAGGTCTACTGACGGGACACTGCGGTCTTAGGAAACATCTGAACACCATAGGAATACTTGGAGAACCCGTGGATTGCAGACTCTGCGGTGAAGAGGAAGAAACAGCCTCTCACATAATTTTTGAATGCGAAGCCTGGGAAGGCGCCACAGAATCTTCGGAGAAATCAATCCGGAAACGGGAATGAATCCGAAAAACCTCATAAAAAGACTACTGAACCTGATAAAGGACACAAACCTATTCTCGTGAGGAACCACTGACGAAAGAGTGATACAAAAGACTCAAGTTGGTCGCAGTGTCATAGGGAGGCCAAGCGCTAACCCGGTCTCTTGTTCGTCAGCAAATCAATCAATCAATGTGGACGTAAAATCACGCCAACTACTTACAACGAAAGTGTCGAGGCCCTCCCGACCAGAAACGAGACGAAATGGTTGAATTTGCAGTGTAGTGTGGCTGTCCCTTAATGATATGTATAGATACCCGGTTCATCCGCCATTTTGCAACTCGCGTAATAATTCATATCAATTCAGCGGGCGCCGGGCAGTTGCTTCACGAGCCTGTAACAACTTGTAGAACTCCTGAAATTGTGGTAAACACTTAACTTCGAGTAATGGCTTTTACTGACCCATTTTCTCATTTTATAACTGATCTCTAAAATTTATTACAGCACATTAAAGTTTATCATTATGAATTTATGAACGTTCTGTTTTTCTGTTGAGAAAAGTAAAGCTAGTTTATTTCAATTACATTTATTGCTCTTCCGCTGTGAACGCTGTGTTTATTGAGGAACTAGGAACTGATGATGATCCATTGCTCATCTCATTTTGAATACGCAGAATTCAGAATTCAGAACTCTTTAATTATTGTGATAGTAGCTTCTGGAAATCTATCTCTTATTTTATTGTGACTTCTCATAACTCTTTCTTCTCAAAATTCATTCAATATAAATTGAGGAAAATTGATTCTTTATCGTATCAAATCATATGTTGAAGATTCTTATGGCTCGGTTAGTCTTCCGGGCACTGCGACCATGTAGATCTTTTGTTTTCTATTCTACTCATTTTTTGGAACCAGACGAGGTTGTAGTCCACAGAGCCTACAAATCTCATCTGCTGACTTTTCCATACGGTACAAATTATATTTGTACCGACAGTGCTCCGTAAGCAGGCCTACCATCACCCAAAGCTCAGCTCGTGACATCTTCAGGAGCTTACTGGTATAGGTCGAATTTCTTAGGGATACTTTCCCAAGCTACCTAGGTGTACTTCATCTCTCAGAGCTGCCAAAGTTCGTGGGGGCTGGGGTAAATTTCCAAGCCTTCTACCCATGATGTCCCAAACATGCTCTGTGGGCGAAAGATTGGGGGGATCTGGGAGACCATGGCAAAAGATTCACATGGGTGGCTTCAAAAAAACTTGAACAAACTCTGGCAACATGCGGTCGAGCATATTCTGCTCAAATATTGGATTCTCGTTGGATGCAATGTTGATACTACATAAATACCCACTACCATCTACAGGATCCGGATGGGTATTGCCGGAGCCGCACCGCTATGTCCCTGCATTTTAAATCTGTAAATCGGAAATATTCATTTAAATTATATGCGGTAAGGGGTCATATTGATCTATATTGAATGGACAATGTATTCAAGGTACTTAATTGGGTAGGAATTAATGCTTTACTGCTAAAAATAACTTCCTCAATAAACCATTTTTTTTTCCGTAAAATGTGAAGGATAAAAAATGGTTATTGTGGGTTATCCTTAAGAGATAGACATATACCATCGCGGGCTTTTTTGTTGACCTTTTTTAGGTTTACAATACCGAGTAAATTATTTTGATTTATCTCATGGGGTTCAGTCAGCGTTTGCAATGTAAGCGCAAAAAATGTATGTATTTACGACATCACATTAGAAACCTGTAAATTCATCAGTGTTTCTCTACAATATTATGCAAGTATCATACATATAAACCTTCCTCTTGAATCACTTTATCTATTAAAAGAAAGCGTTTCAAAATCCGTTGCGTAGTTATGAAGATTTAAGCATACATAGGGATAGACAGCGATAGCGACTTGGGTTTATACTATGTATTGATACAAATGAGCACAACCACTCACTTGATATCCCACATAACTAGCAATAACAGAGTTCATAATGCTATGTTGTATTTTTACATAATTTATTTTCAATTGGTTAAACATCTTCATTTGATTAAAATAAGTGTGGGAAAATCAAGCTATCTTTCTGTACTCAGAAGGATACATCTAGACCATGGAACAAATGTCCATATATGTTGCATTCTTATTATAGCGTCTTGTTCTCCCCCTGATCCTACAATGATAGATCCACCGCAATTATCTATACACTCCCCAACATGTCTTGGCATTGATCCAATAAGATGGTCTAAATCTTCTTGAGGGATACTGTCCCAAGCAACCTGTACTTCATGTCTCAGAGCCGCCAAAGTCCATGGGGACTGTGGTAAATTTTCAAGCCTTCTACCCATGATGTCCCAAACAAGTTGTATGGGCGAAAGATTGGGGGATCTGGACGACCATGGCAAAAGATATTCACATGGGTCGCTTCAAAAAAGTTTAAACTAACTCTGGCAACATGTGGTCGAGCATTATCTTACCGAAATATTGGATTCTTGAGCCGGTTAAGGTGAGGGAGAACATATGGCTCCACTTTTTCTTTAAGTTAACGCTCGGACTGTTACAGGACGCCTTGTTCTCCTAACCACTCACTAGCCAAAAATTGAGTTGTCGCAAATCTGTCTCTAATGGCCATGAGTCTTAGACGTCGATCTTGAACTTCATTTGTGTCCCTTCGACGTCTGGTGCCTACTCTTCTTCGATTTTGGGCATTATCAAACCACGCTTGACAACATCTCATAACAGTAGTTGGATTTATGTTCGTACGGTTAGCGATTTCTCGAAACGACAACCCCACCTCCCGTAGACCAATAATTCGATCTCTTTCAAATTCACTATACGTGCTCTAGGCATTTTAACAACAACTAAACATCGATTTTGGATCTCCTCGAATAGCTGGTTTATTGTAAAATTTGAAAAGATAGCAAAAAACGACAACAATATTTATGTAACAAAAAAAGTTCACATGAAAAAATTCAACCATTCACTCCTTGCTATACTATCTATGTTTCACCAAAAAAAAATTCAAAATTTAAACAGGTCCTTCTGGGCGTTGCTGTTTCTTTGTCAGTTAGTATAATTGGAATGAGGGCGTCACTCGACCAGAATCATTCCCTATTCAATTTCCTAGAGTTGTAGCACCCCCTCGAAGAAAATTGCAATTATGAACGTATCGCATCAAACATCGCTGATCATAATAAAATGAGAAATATAGGGGTGGCCGGGTGGCTCCATTTCATTGAGACACCCTGTATAAAAATAAATTATTCAATGTACACACAGTTAATTTAGATTTTAATCACGCTTCGTTATGCATTCTGAACAAAATCAATCATAAAAACTAATGGATAATGCCGCAGATCGAGAGATAAAATTCAAATACACTAATAAAGAAACAACTCCACTTCAAAAAAGATATAATCTAGTTGTATAAAGATATTAGGGAGGTATAGTATCATGCACACCACAATACGAACGATGATTAGCTCGGCGTTGGTTAGTTCGCAAAAATTTTCTGGAAAAGATAGCACGATATTTCATTAAAATCCCATTAACCGTTTTGTTTTTTGATACTTCTGCAACAGGAGTGCGAGCTGAATGCGAGGTATATTATAGATTACCTTCAATGCGAGCATACCTGTTGTGTTCGAGCCTCGAGGTCATGAAAAGACTCTGAAATAAAAATGAAATTACAGGGCATGCATTACCCATCGACATTCTTTCCTTTGTTTTTCTTTTCTTGCGAGAAAATTCAATGCCTAATAATGAGAATTACATTTGAGGTTGTCCAGGGCCGGCGACAAACTTTTTATTTTGGAAAAAGTTAAATACACTTCGAGGAAAAAGCGCGTATCAAAAAAGAATTATGACTTCAGGGTCGCCAATTTGTTATTTTGAAGTTTTGAGAAATAACGGTATAATAAACAGCAAAAATGTTTCAACGATTAACATCAAAAGATTTCATTTCCATCCTTTTTCACTTATAGTTTTTTTTTCGATTGTGCCAAAAAGAGGGTGTTAAATATACGTAGAGCTCTGTGGGAGAGAAAATTAAATAAATAAATAGATATATAGGAAAATATACCACCAAGTAAACACTAATAGAATGGTAGTCACGTAAAATGTTTGCTGAAAAAAGATATATCTGGCTTTGTGTAGGTGCAATATCGGTTTTTTTTAAAGTGATATAGAATTTTTGATAGGGATAACTGTGATTCGACAATCGACAGGTTCTTTCGACATTTCCGTTCAGTAAGCATCGACAAATTGTCATGGAAAGACTGACGCCGCAACAACGTTTACAAATTGTTGAAATTTATTTTTAAAATCAGTGTTTTATTCGCAAAACTTTTACGACACTTCATGGTTTACATAATCGTCCATCAGAGCAGCATATTCGTCGAATTATCGATAGATTTCGGACAACATTTTGTCTACTCAAAAACAACAAGACAAAGAACTGTACGTATGTTACAGAAGAAAATATCGCTGCTGTAAGTGATAGTGTTAATGAAGATCCAGATTTGTCTATTCGTCGACGTTCACAACAAGTTGGACTCTGTGCATCCAGTACATGGAAAATTTTGCGTGAAGTTGGTCTACACCCATACAAGATCCAACTGGTTCAAGAACTGAAGCCAATCGATCATAATGAGCATCGGTTGTTTGCTGATTGGGCTCTAGAACAGCTTGAAGTTCTTTCATGTTTATCGAAAAATTGTGTTCAATGATGAAGCTCATTTCTGGTTGAAAGTCTACGCTAACAAGCAAAATTACCGTATATGGAGTGAATAATATACACGAGCTCTCTTGGAGAGAAGAAATGGACTGTTGTACTAATCCTTATCGCCTCGAGAATTAAAGAAAAAATGGATGTTTGATAGAATGAATACCACAAATTAAATACTGAAGGAATGGTACTTACGGTTGTTTAGACGAAAAGTTACGTATTTGCTTCTGTCTGGTTTCGTAGGTGTTTTACTGGATAAAAGTCTTTATCACATGAATTCACTTTGTAAGGGTGGCGAACTGAAGGCCGACGACGTGGAAACTATTTGTTGGGGGCTTCGAGCTAAGCCGTATAAAAACAATGCGGCTGAAGGCAGGTATTTTGGAGGACTGAGCAGGTATATGCTTGTGGGATTTTTGAAACAGCCATAGAATCGCACAGAGCAAAGAAAATCTCGGTCTTATTCTTAACCGAGTATGCCCATCCTATATATAAACTTTGTGGTATATAAAATAAAAAGTATGAATTTTGAACATGGAGTTAAAACAATCCGCAAGAAGTTCTGCAGGTTCCATTGCATCCTGAAAAATGCACTTCATGGTGTGCTTTACACGCTGGAGGCATCATCGGTCCATAATTCTTCAAAAACGATGCTGTGTGCTAATGTTTCAGTGAATGGTGCTCGTTACGGATCGATCATCAATGATTATTTGTTTCAAAATATTGATCCAGAAGTGTTTTGGTTCCAATAAGATGGTGCTGCACCCAGGGCCGATCCGCAGGCCGCCACATTTTTATGTCAGTTTGTAAAAAATATTAATTTCAACAAATCTTAATGAGATAATTGTTTTCAACTATTGATTATTACTCTCCAACTCTAATCATCCAAATTTTGAATGAGACGAGAAAAAAAATTAAATAAAACTGAATTTTTCCATCTTGTCAAATCAAATATTCCTTGTTTCCCTTTACCGACAGAAAGAAACAGAGGAATGCTGGCACATGGTGGGGGAGTCGCATAAATGCTATAAGACCTATATAACAGGACTTTAAAAATATCGTAGGAGCTTTAAATTGGAGATCCCACTAGGAATAATAGGACAAAAATTGCAGCTTAAAAGTGAAAAACATGAAAACATTTAAGTTTATATACTCAATGTTAATTTGGCATGACTTATTAACAAGAATAGACGTTTTAAGTAAAATGCTACAAAACCCTAGAGTAAGTATTGCAGAGAGTATAAAGGGTTTAGAAAATTTAAAAAAATATTTAGTTTCACAAAGATCTGATGAGAATTTCAGAACATTTGTTGATTCAGCAACATGTTTAGCCAATGACTCAGAAATTGATTCAAGCTTTCCCATCCCTTAACCCAGAAATAAAGTTCGCTTATAATTATGAGGGCAGCGATGAACCAATTTCTAATTCCAGAAATTTAAGACTCACAGGCTGAGTTTTATTATACAATTCTGGATCACGCTACATCCTCAGTACAGGAAAGATTTACTTTACTGTCTGAATGTTATAATCAATTTTGCTTCCTCTATGAGTTCGAAAATTTTTCTAATGATGATCTTATGAAAGCCTACATTGACTTAGATATTCAATGCGGAAGGAAATATTGTTAAAGATTTAGATGGCGTACAACCTTTTAACGAAATTAATTCATTTAAATATATTTTCCTGGGTAAAGATTAACCTAGAGAAATATTAGAAATTATTGTTGGAAATGATTTGATTTCTTGATTTTCCAATTTCACATTAGCCATAAGAATTTTATTGACATTTCCTGTCTCTGTTGCTTCAGGAGAAAGGAGTGTCAGTCAATTAAAAATAATTAAAGATTACTTGAGGAGCAATATGTCACAGGAGAGACTCTCGAATTTGGCCATTATCTCTATTGAATCTGAAATATCGGAAAGAATTGATATGAGCGAAATTACATAATGATTCATTTGCTTCTCAAAAAGCTAGGAAAGTTATTTTATAGGTACCTGTTTATACATATACTAGTCATTACACTATTGCAGACTTAATAAAAGACTGTTTCTGTTCGTATTTATACTTTTTGTTATATATTAGTTCGTTTGTTTGGGTTTTTTCTTTTAGTATTTGGGTTAAAAAGGTTATACTGAATGTACAGTCTTTTCCTAACAATAAAAGGAGGCCCATTAAAAAAATTTTATATACATATATGTCAAAAAAAAGATATATTTTTTTGTCTTTGCGGCGGCACATTAGGATTCTGCACGCGAGCGGCCAACACCCTAGGATCGGCCCTGGCTACACCTCATGCTGATACCGTAACGATTGATATATTAAAAGAAAGATTTGCCGATAACATTATTTCGAGAAATGGTCCAATTAATTGGCCTCCAAGATCATTCGAACTTCAATGGATTATTTTCTTTGGGGTTATGTCAAGTCATTGAATGCTGATATAAGGCCTGAATTACTCGAAAAAGTGGTCCAAAATTGGTCTAGTCGAATGCGGTTCCTCAGAGCTAGTCGTGGTGGACATATGCCGGAAACTATTTTCAAAACATGAATGTCATTAAATTTTCTTTCAAATAAAAAAATGGCTTCAATCTTAAGTTAAATGTGTTTTATTTCAATTTAGAGTTCTATCACTCTAAAAAAGCACCCAATACTAATTAGAGAATCTTTGGTTGGGTACTGGGTACCTCTCTTTGAGAACTTTAGACCACAAAGTCGAAGAGAGTGGGTGAACCACGATTGTTGATTTTCTGGATTAAAAATATTTCAATAAAAAATTTCTTCTAAATGTATTTTTTTTCCTTTCAGTTCAGAGACCATGTAGATCACAAGCCAACTGCACAGTCATAAAGGGAACAACATGCGTGGCAGGGTACTGTTTATGTGGAGATAACACCAATCCAGTGAATGGTGCATGTAAAGCACAAATTAAAGGTTTGTTACTACGATCATTCTACATTCGTATTTCGTCATCTCCTTATCCTTAAGTATTATGTCGCATACATATACTCCATTCACTTTTATAAAGCATTCCGGTTGGCCATGACATTCTGAAACATTCCACCGTGTATATTTTGAAAATGTTAGGTTATAGTCATTTTTTGACAGATAACTGCGCAACGTTGTCCTTTCTACATAGAGGTCGAAGTAATTACGTATTTATCAAAATGTTTATATTTACTTTGGGTAAATAATGATTTATGAAAATACACTGCGCAAAAAAATTAACGCACATTCTGAAAATCTCAATTTTAATGAAAGTTAACTCTACATTGACTTTATAACTTATTTTTTATGTTCTCTCGGGAAGGTTTTGAACGAAACAAGACACATCAAATGGAAGAAAAATTCAGGATTTCACTGAATCTTATGTGAAAGAAGAGAAATGAACAATTTTCAAAATACTGAAAGTGATTTAATACTTGGTATTTCCACCCCTTGCGTTAATTACAGCTCGGCAACGACGGTTCATACTCAAAATGAGTGATCTTAAAATGTTCTGATCTAATCCTTCCCAGATTTCTCCGAGTTGGATTCCTAAGTCATTAAGAGTAGCTGGATGATTTTCTGAACTTCTCAGCCTTCTATTGAGGTTGTCCCAAACCTGCTCAATCGGATTGAGATCTGGACTTCTTGCAGGCCATTCCATTCGAGAGACTTCAACCTCTTCTAGGTACTCCTGAACGATGCGCGCACGATGAGGTCTGGCATTATCGTCCATAAAAATGAAATTTTCACCAATGTATGGGGCAAATGCCACTACATGCTCTTCAAGAATATTCCTTATATACTTATCAGCATTCATAGCTCCATTATCAACGACCACTAGGTCTGTGCGAGCAATCAAAGATTCCACCCCATACCATAATCGATCCTCCCCCGAAACCAGTAGTATTCAGGAAATTGCACTGAGCATATCTTTCATGTGGACGTCTGTATACAAGGGAACGTCGATCACAATGGTAAAGGCAGAATCTAGACTCATCTGTAAAGAGAACTCTTTCCCAATCGGCCTCTTCGCAATGGATATGCTCTCTCGCAAAATCCAAACGCCCCCCTTCGATGGGCTGGAGTAAGAGCTGGGCCTCTTGCCGCGACACGAGGCCTTAAATCATATTCTCTGAGGCGATTTCTTATTATCTGAGTGCTAATTTGCACCTCATGAGTTTGCTCAAGCTGATTTTGAAGGAGGCGAGCGGTTGCAAACCGTTGTCTCAACGAAGAAACTCTCAAGTAACGTTCTTGAATGGCAGTTGTTACCCTTGGTCTAACCTGTCCTGGTCTTCGGACATTCATACCTGTCTCCCTGAATCGCTGCAACATTCTGGACACACTTGTATGGGAAACTCCAAACCTTTCTGCAATTCTTGTATATGTCCACCCTTCTTCTCGCAAAACTACCGCTTGGGCACATTCCTCTTGGGTCAAATTGCGTGTTTCGCGTTGCATAGCGATCGAGTGTAAAAAATCAAACGAAAGAAAAACTATTGATCACTAGAATTGATCGAGAACAACTGATTTTAGAATGGAGCCAATACATTCAAAATCTGATAATATCATCTTTTTTTATTCCTGCTGGGGGAAAACATCGGTATTGAAGAAAAACTTTGAAAGTGGATAAACTATGCATGCATAATCCTGATAAAAATAATTATCATTGAGAACACCTTCAGTTGTAGAATAAATTTGAGATTTCCATAATGTGCGTTAATTTTTTTGCGCAGTGTTAATACACTGGAATGATTGAATTCACATAATTGTGAATTCAATAATTCCAAAGACCTGGCGAATGTTGAAGAAACTTTTTTCTCTGTTAATACTAGAAATATTTCACGTATTTAAACATGGTTGGGAGATTCAATTATGCTTTTTTCTTGTACGGAAATCAAGAATCGAGTGTTGAAATTTTACTGAAAAATAATGGACAGAATAGTCCTTTACTTTGTGATAGTTCATTCTGAAAGAGAATAAAAGTAATCGAATAACCCGAGAAAAACTTCCAAACGAACAGACGTCCCTATATTCACCACATTTCAATATTCTCGAGAAATAATCCTACAGAAGACATTTGAATACCTTTTTGCACAAATTTCGAAAGAATTAACTCCATTTACAAAGTAAATAGAAATTATTATTGGCAACGTCTCTGAGAATTATTTGACATTTCACAAGTGCCAACCTGCGGCAGTTTTAAGCAAAAAAACTTGATGAACCTAAATCGGGATACTTTATAAAAGTGAATGGATACTCCATTCACCAACATAACAAGCAATAACTGTAACATCAAATGTAACATACAAGTATGACAAGGAAATAATTCGATATCGCGATTTTAATGCAATGGAAATTGGAAAGAAATGCACAGAGAATGTCGAAAATCAAACAGAGGGGAAAACTCTCGATAGAATACAAAGGTTCGCCTGTATTTGCATCACTGGAGCCATGAGAACGTGCTCAATTAGGGCATTGGAGATCATCAGAGATCTCACACCCCTCCCTTATCTTGTAATAGATAGATAAGCCCACAAGGCTATCCAGGAAAGATACTGGCAATGAAAGAACTAGAAATCTGATTTTATAAATAAATAAATTTCTGAATACATGCTTTCACAACTAACCCTCACACTGACGTGATGATAAAGAAAAGTAGCATCGAGAAAACCTTAACTACCATCCTAACTAGAAAAACAGATTGGGAAAGGGAGCCCACAATCCCAACTTCCGAAAAGAATTCCGTCAATTGGTACCTATACTCTGTTCAATTTTTTTTTATGTTGTGGTTCTCACGAAAAGGAATACCCTGTAATGTAGAACATCACGAGAACCAAGGGCAAGCAGGTAGGAATTGGTGTTCTTCTTGAATTTCTGGAAGTTATATGCCTCGGGGAACACTTACCTAGGCAATGTGTTCCAAAGCCTCGCTGTTCGTTGGATGAACGAGTCTTTGGAGAGAGATGTTCTGCAGGTCTCCAAAGTGACCACGAAGGGATGTGAAGACTTGACTTGACGGGTTAGTATCGAAGAGACTGCCAGAGGGGGAACGATTGCTGATAATTCAGAAGAGCATCGCCCATGGAAATATGTATCTATAAAATAGAGACAGATCTCCTACTCTTCTATGGTGTTCCAGAGAAGTGAGAGAGTTTGTGAGCGAGGCATCACTGGCGAGACGAATTGCCCTTTTTTGTACAGAATCCAAGAGTTTTAGGGTATGTTTAGGTGCAGCATTCCAAATATGGGAACAGTATGCCAGGACAGGTCGAATCTGTGCCTTATAGATCATAAGCAGTTGACCTGGGGTGAAATAGCCCCTGGCACGAAACAGAAAACCAAGTTTTTGGCACTTTTAGCAATGGATCTCACGTGATTCTCCCAAGAAAGGTTACTCCCGACAATAATACCAAGCATCGAAATGGATGACTTCAATGGTATGATCACTCCCGACAATTCTATGCTGGGCACAGTAAGATCGGCTTTTCTAGAAAACAGACATGCTTATGTTTTGCTTGCGTTGAATTCCACCAAGTTATCAGATCCCCATTCAAGAATTGTCGTCAAGTCCATATTTATGTTGTTAACACTTCTTCCTCGTTCGTTTCTGATTTGGCTGGCTAGTATTGGAGCCCTAGAAGAAAAGGCGGTATGAAGGGTATCATCCGCGAAACTGTGCACTGGACACGAAGTTGCTTCCAGCAAATCGTTGATGTGAAGTAGAAATAGTGTTGGAGCCAGAATTGATCCCTGCGGAACACCAGCATTTATGAGTAGAGACTCAGATGAAACTCCATCGACCACTACATGGAGAGATCTGTTCGAGAGGAAACTAGCCAGCTCTGGGGGCTCGCCATAAGATGGAATCTTGGCGCGCAGTCCCTGATGCCAGACTCGATGGAATGCCTTGGAGATATCCAGTGCTACGGCTATAAGGTTTCACCATATTTCTCAATAGATAGCTGACATATATGTGAGACGTAAGCGAGCAAGTCACCAGTGGATCTCTGATGACGGAAACCATATTGTCTATCGTTGATAATTCCTGAGTGTTCCAGATGTTTCATGAGATCGAAGTTGATGGCTTTTTCCATGACCTTTGAAATAATAGATAACAGAGCGATAGGTCTGACTCTGTAGTTGTTAGGTAGGGTCTTTTTGTCTTTTTTAGGGACTGGTTGTACTCTTGCGATTTTACAGTTGTATGGTAAAACACCCAATTTGTAAGAGTGGTTGAACAACTTGCAGAGGACAGGTGTTAGTTCGGGTGCACATTTCTTGAGAACAATCGGTGGGATTCCGTCGGATCCACTGGCTTTGTTGGTGTTGAGACCCAACAGAATCTTTCTGACAGTACGTATGCGGAAGGTTATTTCGGGCATACGACTGTCAATAGGTGTAGTACCTAATATTCGGGGGCTGTTTTCCCGATTAATCCAGAGTGGAATTTTCAGCAAACAAATGCGCGAAGATGTTGGCTTTTTCCAGGGCACTTGTTGCTAGTGTTCCATCTTCCTTGTTTAGAGGAGGAAACGCGCTGGAAGTGAAGTTTCTTCCTACAGCTTTGGCGAAAGACCAAAATGAACGGGATCCGTTGGGACATTCAACAAGTCTAGATCTTATTTTGGCATTGTGAGCATCTTTTAAAGATTTGATTGTCTCATTGCATATGTCTCTAGCCTGCACATATTCTGCTCTAGTCTCAGGGCCTGGATTTTTTGCCATCGATGGAAGGCTGCCTGTTTGGAAGCGACAGCTTTGGAGCAGTTTTTGTTAAAATGTAAGAAGAGCAATAACAACATGTCTGGCGCAGCGGTAGGAGGGCCTTCGTATAGTTACTTTCCTTCCAGAGTCGAATCGAGGAGATTTCACACAATCGTTCAGTTTATTTATCTATGTCTCATCCAGGTTATAAATTGTTCTGCCTTGTTCCCTTAATGAGCGGATTTTCTTCAAATAATCTCCTCTCCACACAATTATTTCATCCCTATCTATCAGTAGACTATCACGACCACGTTCTTGAACTTGAATTCCATTTTTTTCAATAATTTATAGAACGTTGTTCTTTTGAAATTTGGCAAACTGTCGTCATTATTCACGATTTCTAGTACTTTAGAAATCGTTGGGATTTCATTCCGGAAAAAAACCTTGGACAATTCTTCTGATAAGGTTCATATCGAAATCGTCAACCGAATCGATTATTTTTGAGACTGGGCTCTCCTCTTAGGTGGCGTCAATGTTTCATTCTCTTCATATTCTCTGAGAATTCTGAATACAGCTGAATCACTCACCCCTGAGGATTTTGAAACAATTCCTACTAAGTATCTTTTCGATAAATCAGGATGTTCAAAATTATCTCTTTCTCTTCAGCAGAGAAATGCGACCTTTCGGACCTTTTTCGTGGTGGTCCCCACATATCACCCTCAGATGCAGTATCCGTTCCCGAATTCGACATTGTTCTATAAACACTATATACACTTTCTCAAGAGATTTTCCAACACAATACACTTTTCACAACAAAATCTATAAACACTTTGAACAGCTAGACCTTCACAGTAGCTCTAGGTATTTTAACTAGTCTTGTCAATTGAAAACTTCGATATTTATGAAAGTCAAGATGGCTTTAACCCTTCAAGGGAAAGGACCCGAATCTGGTGTTTCCCGGAATTATACCTTGTCGGAATCTTGAGCAGCCGACAAAGAGTTTCGTACAAAATAATATAAAATTTCGGACCGAAACTAAATATATTTCGGATATAACAAGTAAATGACCATTATAAATTTGAACAGAGATCTTTTACGAGTCTTGTCAATTGAAAATTTCGATATCTATGCAAATCAAGATGGCTTTCACCCATCAGGGAAAAGGACGCAAATCTGGTGTTTCCCGGAATTACTTCGTCGGAATCTTGCAAGATTCCGACCCAAATCTCCAAAACTCTGGTGTTTCCTGGGATTACCTTGCCGCAATCTCGAGCATCCAAAAAAGAACTTATTTAGTAGATAATAATATAAAAACAAAACAAAATAAAAAATAGGGTACGTCGGATATGAAATATTTATGACAGTTGCAAATCATAACAGAAATTTTGCACTAGAGTTTCTGAGGAAAAAGTTCTAATGTGGGAATTGCTGACTCAAATTATTGAATCATTTCTATCCAGTACCATACACAGTCCGTTCCGAGTACGATCCTGACAGTCTCTTAGGGCGTTAAAAGGGAGCGTTGATATGACCGTTTGACCAATAGGAGCTTTATTGTGCGCAAACCAGACGATTCTGTTTGTTTGCGAAGCTCCTCCTTATATTTGAACGGACTATAGTACCCATGATGAAAGAATACATCCATCATGCCTAGTACCTACACAGATGATTCTTAAACCGCGACGGGGACTGGCACAGGAGTATTTGGGGCTGGCATCAGATGGTCACTAACGTCAGGCCGTTGTCCAAGCGCCTTTCAGGCAAAAATGCTCGCAATCGAAAGATGTGTGTGGAAATGAGCCTAAAAAAACGTGATATACATTCTGACATTCAGTCTCCGAAAAGTAAGCTCGTTGAAGCCATCCTAGATACTGGTGTTCATTAGAACTCTAGACCTAGAGGGAGAGCTGTAGTCTACTTAAGGCAAGAACAGCTCTATTGGTGACACAATAGACATTAAGGTCCCAGTGCAATAAAACTCCCCCTCAAATGTACAATACATCTACGAACCGAGAAAGACGCTTTTCAATCCTTTCCACAGTGGCGGATCCAGCTCTCGAGAAAGGGGGGGGTCACGGTCAGGTGGATTACATACCCGCCAATTTATTTTTTGGAGACAAATCAGCATCCCCAAAATAAAATTCTGATGAGGTCTAGCACAAACAAAAAGTTTATTTGATTTATTAGAAAAAGAAAAACTTAATGAGAATAATAACAAAGGTATAACTAAATAGCAAAGGGAATTTTTCTATTTCTCCTTCTTGCGAAACGAGTGATGACTTCCTCTACATCAACAGATATGTCATTATAGATATGAAGAAGTGCTAGTCCAATAAGTCGTTCTTCTGCTATCGAAGCTCTTAACCATGTTTTGAGCCTTCTCAGAGACTTCTCAGAGTGGAAAATGACCTCTTTGCCGTTGCCACACTAACTGGTAGTGTTGCGAGTATTCTGAGAAATTTTCTCACATTTGGATACATGTCAGAATCACAGTTTTCTAGGAGATTATATATCGTCTGTGGAATCTTCTTCTCTCGTTGCCATTTCATCTTCCATAAGCGATATTCATTCGTAACGATTGAAACTGGAGGATTGTCTAATAGAAGTTTGTACTGATTTACCAACTCATTGACTATTTCAATATCTGGAAATTTTCAGGTATTGCGGTCTGTTTGAATAATTTCCACATATTATCCTTTTTACGGTCGATTAAAATATCAATTATTTCAATATCTTCATTTTCATTTTTTGAATAAACGACTTCGGAGGTTGAGGAATTCTCCGAAAACCTTGGACCCTTCCTTGGACGATCGTCGCGTCGAATGTGAGATTCCCGTATTGCGTGCGTATTAAGCAGGGGAAGTATCACCTTTTGAATCGTGGTAAATCTCCATTCAAAAGTGGTCTCTTCATTTCACGAGTAACTACCCTAATTTACGACGTAGAGACTTGGTTTTTGCTTTTTAATTGAAGTTGAAGAACGTCCCGAGGGAAAATAGTTTTCTTTTTTTCGATTTAATTCGTTTTTCAATTAAAAACCAGGGTAATCGTTAGATCTCTGCAATATTTGGGTTATTGAATATGTTTTTCGTTCTTCATGAGTACAAGCTATATTTTTGAACTAATCATCATGAAAGTTTTTGTAATTTAAAGAACATTAAATTGCCGAGGGCAAATAGTTGCGATTTTTTCCAAAAAATGATGAATAACCGTCGAAAAAAATCTTTAAGTGTAGTTTCCTAAACGCTGAAGTTCGACCTGTTTTTTTTAATTGACTATTCCACTCTTTTCATTTTTAGTGAGAAAGTTTCCGTAGCAACGATCACTTCATCCCGAAAAAATTTTCAAGCCGGCAAAACCAACATGTTGGTTTTTCAGCGACAAAATTTTTGACGTTTCTCGAATTCATAGATAGCTTCGGGAATAAATATCATAGAGAGAACAAACAACGTTTAGTGGTTTAGTTAATCTATGATGAATTCTAATTTGCCAAATAGCGCAATACGCGTCAAATGTGAATATATTACCCTATTTTCTCGTGGAATAGTCATGCCGAATTCGACTCGAGATGAAATTTGAGCAGGTAAAATTTCTCTCTCGTAATCTTAGATTATATATCCCAGGGATATATAATTATATATCCATTATATATTATTATATATATTATATATAATTATATATCCCAGGGATATATAATCTAAGCTCGTAATATTCAAGTTTGTTGCTTTTCGGAAATTTCGCTCATGACATACAAATGTCATTCGCGAAATTCCCGAGTAACAAACTTTAATATTACAATCGAGAAATTTTGCCGGCAAAATACCATCTCTAGTGGTATTACATATGAAAAACATCGAAAAAAAGAAAACTATTTGCCCTCGAGACGTTCTTCAACTTCAATTTAAAAAAAAAATCAAGTCTCTACGTCGTAAATTAGGGTAGTTACTCGTGAAATTAAGAGACCACTTTTTGAATGGAGATTTACCCCGATTCAAAAGATGATACTTCGCCTTAAGGGGCTTAATTTCGAGATGATCGAAGTAGCAATGGACGTTTGAGGAATAGTTCTTCAAACACTAAATAAGTCAATACTAATCAGTGAATTGCAACTTAGCTTAAAATGGACAAATTATTCTTCCAAAATTCAGATTTTTTTCTTTATTGGAACTAATTACCCCCCAATATTCACTTAAATATGATTCAATTCTATTTTGTCAATCGAAACATTTTTTTTATCAAACACAAGATTTGAGGGTTCGTCTAGTCCAGGGGGGGGGGGTCATGACCCCCATGACCCCCCCCCCCTGGATCCGCGCTTGCCTTTCCACTTATTCCAAATACGTGTAACAGGCAGCCCCAACGCTCAGTTCATTTTCAAACGTCAAACATTATCAAACAGTGTTCTTTTGGTTGATTTTAAACTCTTCATTTTTGAAGTATTCCATATGGACTTCCCCAATACATAATAGACCGTTGTCTGACTCTGACCACTACTCTGGAATGGAGTGGAGCTTCATAATGCTGAAAATGCATTCCTGCCATGTCCGTACCTACGGGTAATACAGGAAGATGGTTTTGGAGGAAATCTAAGTAAAGATCAACTGCGAGCCGTCGGCAGGACGTGTGGTCCAAACAATCGATTTTTATATACGCCACACTATAGTACGGACATTTCAGAAATGCATTTTCAGCATGATGGAGCTCCATTCCGTTTCAGAGTAATGGTCAGAAAATTTTCAGATCAGAACTTTCGAAATATGTGGATTGGCAGAGGTGGACCGCATGCCTGGCCTGCTAGATCACCAGTTTCAATCCTGTTGATTATTTTATTTGGGGTTATTTAAAATGTTCAGTATATTCATCTGAAATAGAATGACGAGATCCTCATGCAACGTATCGAAGTCGCCTGCAATAAAACACATGATCCAGACATGATAAAAAAAGTATCAGACATATTTTGAAGACGACAAGAATGTGTAGATATTGAGCAGAATGGTGGTACTTTCGAGCACCTTCTGTAATTCACGTTAAGTTTTTATGTCTCTTTTTTATTGCTTCATTTTGGTTGACTTCAAATGAATTTTTCTCAATCAATAATGTTTTTCCGGAAATAACTTGAAATGATTCCTCAGAATACTATGAAATTCGAATGTGCAATTAGTGGGACGAAAAAAATTGAATTTGATCACAATGTACGATTTAAGAATTTAGTGGAATTCCAACATTCAATTGGATCTTTCCCTGAAGCTATCTGTGAGCAAAATGCGTTCAGAGGTGTTATAGATACTGTTTGAGGCGGCATTTGTTTCAATGGGCGTAAACAATTGTTGGTGATCAAATCTACATAGATAGAGCAAGTCATTGACAATATTATTCATTTGTTTCATGCTGCTAGTTTTTATTTTTGGACGATGACGCGGTACCCCATTGTGCGGAATTTCCAATGAAGCTCTGGAAATTCATCGTACCCCTTCGGTCGACAGTCCTCAATCTCATTGAACACGCATGGGATCAGCTACGAAGGGCTTTGGATTCTCATATAAAGGGTTTTCCAATAACAGGTGTTATTTTGAATAGCTCGCTATTTCGGTAGATGTCACTTGTGAAGCTGTCATTTTTTGACATTTGACAAGTAGAAACTACGCCATTAATAATAATGGAACTATACCTACACGCTTCCACATCCACAACGCATTGAAATTATTGAAATTCACTGTGAAAATGGTGGAAATTCGGCAGAGACGATTCGTTAAACTCGAACATATTTGGGTCGTCGTGAAGCATTTTGTGGAACCACAATACAGAAATTGGTCGAAAAATTTGAGCTGTTGGGACAAGTAAGTGATGTGAATAATAAAACCCGTGCACGTCGCTCAAGAACAGCCGAGAATATTGCTGCTGTAGCCGAAAGTTTGTCCATTTCTCGACGTTCTTTGGATGTAGGCACTCCATAAACATAACCATATCGTATTCAGCGTAAAGTTTTGAGTCTAAATGCTTATAAAGTTCAGTTAACACGAGCAGGCTGATCATCAACAATGTCGTGTCTTTGCTGATTGGGTCCTTGAAAGGCATGAAAATGATCCGGAATTCCATCAAAAAATCATCTTGTGATGATGAACGGTGGGGGCCATACTCTTTATTGAACTTTATTTCTTCAATTTTTGAGGTGAACTGCGACTGTACTACATACAGGGTGACAATTTGAAAACTTGCCAGTCCAATTATGTCACGACAAGGATGATTTTAGAGAAAATGCGGAAACAGGTCACTTTTTATTCGGAGGGGGACATATTTTGAGCAGAATTGTAAGCCGAAATCTCCTCAACCCTTGGTGTAGGGGCTATCACCCCCAAATTATTAATAGGGAATAGGGCGTGAGCCATAGCTCAATTGAAAGATCAATTTACCCTACACATACTACATAGCTACTTGTCCCTTTACATGAATATTATGGTTTGCAAATTTCTATTGAGGTTTAGCTCACCCTCTATTTCCTATGAAGAATTTAGGGGTGACAGCCCCTACACCAATCTGATCCTTGTCGCCATTTCTTCGCACGTTCCATATGCCATATATTGTTCAATTCAAGAAGAGTGTAATAGCCAAATGGAATAAATTCGATAACGAATAAATGAGGGGGTGTTAGGAAAAACGCTCGGACACGTGGATTTGTAATTTTAAATGCGCATATTTTTCAAGAAAATAAAATTATTCAGGGTGTTCCATGCGACCGTGGCCAATAACAACTTTCTTATTTCAAATGCAACCCCCTGTATATTATTTATTTTTTGGATTCTTCAGAGAATTCTAGACACAATTCATGCACAATGTCCTATACCTATCTTTAACTATTTCGGAAGTATTGAGTGTTTTTAGATTTTTTACAAAAGTTAACATTTTAAATTAAAATTATTTCATATCACAAATTCGATACATTACACTCAATACTTATTTCCCATTTACCTCTTGATATGAAGAAAGTAAGCAAAAACCCTTACTAAGAAGAAATTAAAAAAATCAAAAACAGATTTGTTTATTCTCATAGCCTTAGTAACACGTTGTCTGTTTGCATGACAATAAGTGATCAGTGTAAGAGCTATTGTCTTTTGAATTTCGATAACTTTACGTAATAATATCAGAAAAACGGTTCATTCAACAGAAATGCACAAAATAACCATTCTTCAAATGATTGGTTATAGAGATTACACAAGGACACAAATGGAAGTTTCTCGCTTATTTCACGAAAAATTTCCAAATTTGCCGCCTATATCCCAAGGAACAATTAGCAAAATAGAAAATCAGTTTCGAGATCTTGGTCATCTAAGACAAATAAAAAAAATTGCTGCCAATGCAGTAAGTGATGATACGAAATTGGATATTATGCTTGAATTTCAAGAAAGCCCACATAATTCTGTTCGAAAAGTAGCCCCGCTGTTCACCGTCAGCCACACGTCAATATTTCGAATATTAAAGGAAAGTAAGATGCATGATGGCACCCTCTATTCCCTATGAAGAATTTAGGGGTGATAGACCCTACACCCCGGTTTGAGAGATTTCGACTTACAGTTTTGCTCAAAATATGTCCCCCTTCCTTTAAAAAATGACCTGTTCCGGCTTTTTCTTTGAAAACATCCTTGTCGAGACATAATTGGCCTGGCAAGTTTTCAAATTGTCACCCCCTGTTACTATTTCAAGGACTCAATAAAAATTTACAAACCATAGTATTCATGTAGAGGGACAAGTGATCTTTCAGTTGAGGTGAATCTCACCCCCTATTCACTATTAATAATTTAGGGGTGATAGCCCCTACACCTAGGGTTGAGGAGATTTCGGCTTAAATATGCTCAAAATATGTCCCCCTCCGAATAAGATTTCATCATTTTTTGTGAAACATCCTTGTCGCGACATAATTGGCCTGGCAAGTTTGTTCCCCAGAAATTTCCACTGGAATTTCGTCCGATAAAACGTTCTGAAAATTATCAAAATTCCTACCATCTGTTATTTCGAAAGCCCCTATCGCAGTGGCGTATCTGAACTTGATTTGCATTAGGTACCTCCGTAAAGGTCATCCAGCAGGGTGAAAGGTTATTTTGCCGATCAGAGGGGCCATTATTCAGATTTTTCAAACGATTACTGTTTTGAGGGGAAGTGCCGTGTTCAACTTAACTGTGAATTCCAGATCCAGCGTAACGATACCCTTTGGTATCGATTATCAGTAGAACGCTATACTGGCAAACCTCCTAAATAAATGTTTGCTCGGTTTTTGAATAATTCAGAGGGTAGGCCAGCATGCGGTTGTGGTCAAATTTATGAATTCTGCTCGACGTCGAATTCATTAAAGGGGAGGAGAGCATAAATTGGTTTTTGGAAATTTAGCAATGTTCAGCTAAATAGTACAGATGGCATGATTACAAGGTGGGCAAATATCCAAGTAGTAGAACCAGCTGAATTCCAATGAGATGGCCTGCAGTTTTGGTGCAAATTCTTGAACTCAGGAAATACCTGATAGTACAGCTGAAAGTTTGCAACATTGAATATAAACGATGCATCTATAATGAATGTGAGGAACACATGGTTATCTTAATGTCCTCAGAACTACTCTTTTATCAAGGTGCTTTTCTGGCTCCGATTCTAAAAAAGCTCTGCGGACAGATTTGACAGATGGCAGGCAACAATTCAATATGAATAATGGGAGTCTCCTCGTTTTCTATTCATACAATGCGCAAAAAAATTAACGCACATTATGGAAATCTCAAATTTATTCTACAACTGAAGGTGTTCTCAATGATAATTATTTTTATCAGAATTATGCATGCATATGTTATCCACTTTCAACGTTTTTCTTCAATACAGATGTTTTCTCCCAGCAGGAATAAAAAAAGATGATATTATCAGATTTTGAATGTATTGGCTCCATTCTAAAATCAGTTGTTCTCGATCAATTCTAGTGATCAATAGTTTTTCTTTCGTTTGATTTTTTACACTCGATCGCTATGCAACGCGAAACACGCAATTTGACCCAAGAGGAATGTGCCCAAGCGGTAGTTTTGCGAGAAGAAGGGTGGACATACACAAGAATTGCAGAAAGGTTTGGAGTTTCCCATTCAAGTGTGTCCAGAATGTTGCAGCGATTCAGGGATGAATGTCCGAAGGCCAGGACAGGGTAGACCACGGGTAACAACTGCCATTCAAGAACGCTACTTAAGAGTTTCTTCGTTGAGACAACGGTTTGCAACCGCTCGCCTCCTTCAAAATCAGCTTGAGCAAACTCATGAGGTGCAAATTAGCACTCAGACAATAAGAAATCGCCTCAGAGAATATGATTTAAGGCCTCGTGTCGCGGCAAGAGGCCCAGCTCTTACCCCAGCCCATCGAAGGGCGCGTTTGGATTTTGCGAGAGAGCATATCCATTGGGAAGAGGCCGATTAGGAAAGAGTTCTCTTCACAGATGAGTCTAGATTCTGCCTCTACCATTGTGATCGACGTTCCCTTGTATACAGACGTCCACATGAAAGATATGCTCAGTGCAATTTCCTGAATACTACTGGTTTCGGGGGAGGATCGATTATGGTATGGGATGGGGTGGAATATCTTTGACTGCTCGCACAGACCTAGTGGTCGTTGATAATGGAGCTATGAATGCTGATAAGTATATAAGGAACATGGAGCCATTTGCTCCATACATTGGTGAAAATTTCATTTATGGACGATAATGCCAGACCCCATCGTGCGCGCATCGTTCAGGAGTACCTTGAAGAGGTTGAAGTCTCTCGAATGGAATGGCCAGCAAGAAGTCCAGATCTCAATCCGATTGAGCAGGTTTGGGACAACCTCAATAGAATGCTGAGAAGTTCAGAAAATCATCCACCTACTCTGAATGACTAAGGAATCCAACTCGGAGAAATCTGGGAAGGATTAGATCAGAACATTTTAAGATCACTCATTTTGAGTATGAACCGTCGTTGCCGAGCTGTAATTAACGCAAAGGGTGGAAATACCAAGTATTAAATCACTTCTCAGTATTTTGAAAATTGTTCATTTCTCTTCTTTCACATAAGATTCGGTGAAATCCTTTTTCTTCCATTTAATGTGTCTTGTTTCGTTCAAAACCTTCCCGAGAGAACATAAAAAATAAGTTATAAAGTCAATGTAGAGTTAACTTTCATTAAAATTGAGATTTTCAGAATGTGCGTTAATTTTTTTGCGCAGTGTATTATATTAAATTTTGATGGCATTCATATTCATTTTTGGATTATAATTTTTGACTCGTGCTCTCTGAACATTTTATGTGGGCCATTCTGTATGTTATGACCACTCAAATATCTTGATACTTAATAGTCCTTTTTTCAATTTTAGGGCCTAGGCATTTGTGTACGACGGATACAGAGTGTGTGGATAATGCTGATTGTTTGCCACAGAAGGATAAACAGAATAAAACAGATCCAAACAGCGACAAAGTTTGTACTTGCCAAGAAGGTTTCGTGGAAATGGGATGGCAATGTTCAGGTAGGAATTCTTGACAGTTATTCATTAATATTGCAAAATTCTCGACGGTTATTCATAATGATTTAATGTACTAAAGACTGAACGAGAACGCTTATATCTTTTGAACCACTGGACCGATTTCGAAAATCAAACTCATTTTCGAATCATCAAAAAACCAAAACTATTTTTCACGAAATTCATGGATTTTTTCTGGAATTCTTCCCATCATGCTTCTTATAGTGTTCTCAGTCACATTCTGGGATGCTGTCTTGCACTTTTGCTTGAATTCCGCTAATGTTTTCGTTGATTTCTTAGTCTTCTTCAATTCTCTTTTTACCAGGGCCCAATATATTTCGATTGGCCTGAGTTCTGGGCAATTTGGTGGATTGGCCTCTTTGGGGACAAAAACCACCTCATTAGCTTCGTACCATTCCTTGGTGGCCTTGCTGTAGTGGCATGAAGCTAAATCTGGCCAAAAGATTGTTGACACATCGTGCTGACGTAAAAATGGTAAAAGTCGCTTCCTCAAGCATTCCTCGATGTATCTCTTCGCTGATGGCTTTCTTCACTTTTTTTGGGCTATGAAACCCCTTTTTCCTCCCGGTTCCTTCCTTGCGGTTAATTGTAAGATTGAAGCGCTAAACAACTCTTGTTACGGTTTCCGGACGAACGCGAGCCTCTTTTGTGATTCTTTTGAAGCTCCATTTTTGATTATTTTGAGAAAGTTTCACTATAAATTCTCGTGTTTTCACTTCGCTTGACATTTTGCGACAGAGAATTGGAATATCTATGAAGTAAATATTCCACATGTTTCTGACGTTCATAACAAAGCTAACTATGATCAAATTTTGATTTTTTCTCAATTGGTTCAAGAGATATAGGCGTTTTCGTGATATAGCGAATTTATTCTCGTTCAGTCTGCAACACCCAGAAGGAGCTATTTAAATTAATTTTTTTTTCAGTGAAACATAGATAGAACATCAAACAGTAAATGATTGAATTCGGAGAAAAAAATCGTGAAGGTTTTTTTCATGGAAACTTTTTTTGTTGCTCAAACCCTGTAGTCGTTTTTTTTAATTTTTTTAAAATTTTACAAAAAACCAGCTGTTCGAGGAGATCCAAAGTCGATGTTTAGTTGTTGTTAAAATGCCTAGAGCACGTGTAGCTACGCGGAATTTATCGCCAACTGAGAGAGTTTGAAAGAGGTCGAATTATTGGTCTACGGGAGGCGGGGTTGTCGTTTCGAGAAATCGCTAACCGTACGAACAGAAATCCAACTGCTGTTATGAGATGTTGTCAAGAGTGGTTTGATAATGCCCAAAATCGAAGAAGAGTATGCACCGAACATCGAAAGGGCACAAATGAAGTTCAAGATCGACATCTAAGACTTATGGCCATCCTGTGTATATCCGGAAGGTTTACAGCCGGATAAGGTTTTTTGGACTGTAGCATTATCGACCTCATCTTGTGTTACCTCTGGCGGTGGAGCATCGCCGGCAACGATTACAGTGGTGGAGAGAACGTCAACATGTGGAATGGCATGAAGTCGTCTTTTTTCTTGAACCTCGATTCTCCTTGGACCTTGGGTGCACATGATGACCAAAGAAGGGTAGGACGACGTCGGGGAGAAAGACGTGAACCTGAGATTGATGTTGAGCGTCATGTACGCTGGAAAGTAGGCGTTATGGTATGGGGTGCTATTGCACATGCAAGCAGGTTTCTTTCAGACTTTATTCGAGGTACCATGACAGCGCTGCGTTACCTTCAACAAATAGTGGAGCCATATGTTCTCCCTTACCTTAACCGGCTTGAGAATTCAATATTTCAGCAAGGAAATGCTCGACTTCATGCTGCCGACCCATGTGACCCATGTGAATCTTTTTCCATGGCCGCCCAGATCCTCCGATGTTTCGCCCATAGAGCTTGTTTGGGACATTATGGGTAGAAGGCTTGAAAATTTACTCCAGCCCTCACGGCTTTTGGCGGCTCTGAGACATGAAGTACAGGTAGCTTGGGATAGTATACCTCAAGAAAAAATAGACCATCTCATTGCATCAATGCGAAGACGTGTTGGGGAGTGTATAGATAACCCCGCTGGACGAACACATTACTTATTAACAAATTTATTTAAAGAAATTGTAAACCCTTCGTTTTTTTTCCTGCAAATTTCAATTATTTACTCCTTGCTATACTACCAATATTTCACCAAAAAAAAAATCAAACAACTCCTTCTGGGTGTTGCAGTTTCTTCGTCAGTTAGTAAATATGTTTCAACGAGGATATAATAAACCGAGGGGTACACCGCTGGGGATGTCCTGTATACAAGCTCGAGGATGTCCAGGGGATGTCCCGAGGATGTCCCTGGACATACCCAGACATCCCCGGGACATCCCCTGGACATCTCCGTGATTGTACACCGGCCATCCCCAGCGGTTTACCCCTCGTAATAATCCAACAGAAAAAAATGTGAAAACTCTGATTTTATTTCAGGTTCTACCACATTAAGGACGTTTCCAGGAATGGCTCTGATTGGGATTTTATTAATCTATAGAAGCTTCGACTGGTGTTATCTTCTGAAGGCCGCACTTTAATGTGATCACATGGATATATCGATAATGAGCACTATTTTTCATGAATGCATCTTATTGTTAGACATGTTTTCGCCATTATCATGAAACGTTTTTATTCATGAATAAAATTGTATGTAGATATACTCAAATCTTTTTCCATAGTTTAGGAACTCAATTCATTTCCATGAAAATTATAGCTTAAGAACTAGAAAAAGTTCATTCGACAAAATATTCTGTGCCACATTTATTATGCATTCTAATTAAATTTCATACTTATTATTCCAGTGTTTCAGCTTTCGCAATTAGAATTATATTCCTTTAATCTTCTTATTGATAAATCATTATTTTAGCTTCTTATTGATGTTATATTTCCATTGAAATGTGGTCCAACTCTTGCACTGTCACGTTTATGCGCATTGAATCTGCACCAGTAGTTTTAGATGTAATATTAAGCACTCAATAAATAGAAAATGATAATACTGAATAAAATTCATTATAATTTTATATATCTAAACTTATACCCTTATTTATAAATAAAAACTGAAAATATAAATTCAGTATATTTTTTCTACAGATCTGTTCTTGAGAAAATTATGTGAATTCTAAAAAAATATAATTTCAAAGGAATTTTAATATGTACGAAAAATGTTTTTTGAGGAAGTCAAAAAGATTTCTTTCATTCAACAAACTAATATTTTTGCGTAATTCCAGTCACTAGCAATTGACAATTTAAGAATAAGTCCAAAATATTTCAAAGTTAGAGGCCCTTATTGTTATGCCATAGAGACACTTTTAGGAGTCCAGAAAATCTAAAAATTTGTATTTTTCAGGGTTTCCATAAATATGGGAGTTCGAAATTTTGTTTTCCCGGTCAATTCAAAAACTGAACTTTCGATCGGAAGAAATTTTGCACTTGGATGCAGAATTTTGTCCAAATGGTGTTATTAGAACCATATAATATTCTAGGGAATTATCGAAATAAAGACCCCCAATATTTCTATACAACTGATCCGGAATCATTGACGATTTCTGTGACAGTGGATCTAAATTTTTTAGACAGCTGTTGGATTCTTCTGAACAGCGACACACTGTAAATTCGGCAATTCAAAGTTTGAAAAACTTTTGGATTCCTTCAGCAAATAATAAAGAAAATTTTCAATTACTGCTGTTTCAACAATTTTCGATACTTCCTCGAAAGGGATGCAAAATTTAATAGTATGTTTTCCTATTATTCCAGATATCACATGAAAGCTCTTGGAATTAGTTTGAATTGATTGTCCTAAATGACTGGCCTATTTTTTATTTGTTAGCTTGTAGCTGAAATGAATGGTCATCTCTGGTCGGACATAAGGGTTAATAATTTTTCTAGTGAAAAATTCTCGTTGGCGCATTAAATTTGTAGGATATAGATTCCAGGTCACTTGCAGTAAAAAGACGTTATAAATTTTTATAAATTTTATTTAGTGCAAAAAGTACGACATTTCTGATGAAATTAAGGTTTATGTAAAAAAATAAACATAACAGCAAAAGGCATTCACATGAGAGTGGTAATGTGGTACAAACATTGTAATATATGTTTACCAAAATATACAGCTTATAGAAATTGAAAAGCTTTTTTTACATTTCTATCTTTACAATATGCACGACAACTTGATGATAATTAACCAAAAATACTATTGAGTATATGATTTTTACAATACTTACTAAAAAAATATTTTCGATATAAAGACCAATTAAGCATTTGATGCTGCAATTAATATAAGTTAAATATCTTACCAAATATCCAACAGTGCAATTTTAACTGCCAAAGAATATATATAAATATGTCTATATGATAGCAGGGTGAACAGAATATACAGTGATGTTGACAAGTCATCACTCCCTTCCTCTGAAAATCACCAGTCAAGCTGTGATCTGTTTGTGCATCAGGAGTAAGGACTTTCAAAAAAATGGAGATCAAATGCCATCTCCTTGTCCACATATAAACATACCATGCAAACAACCTATCATACTAATAAACAACATAGTTTTTTACCCTTTATCCAATTTCCAAGACATGTTCACTAGTGGACATACATGGTGTCCCAAATTCGGTCAACAGTAAAAGGATCTCGGAATAGGAAGAACTGCACAACACTTTTTTCGATAAACAGGGATGATGATAACAACGGCATACGATTCTCCTCGAAAATGAAATGTTTTTTTTTTTCATTTCATTCAAATCTCGAGTTTCCTCACTCTCCAGATTCGATGTTCAGTTTAAGTTAAAGCTAGATTAAATAGAAAAAGTTCTCCGATACCCTTTCACAGTTCATTGAATTTGGAATATTCTGCATATCGAATACGGGACAGTACAAATGAATTCGGAAAGCCAAACAAAAATTTCAAAAGAGCCAAATCGCAACGAAATATAAGGTAGAGCTGCCTAGGTTAATACATAACATAAAACGAGCTGAAAGTAGGTAAGGAAATCTTAGCTACAAAAGCTGGCAAAATGGATGTTGGTTTTGGCGATTTGCAGACAGATTCAAATCATTCAAGTCGGTTCATTGCATCTCCGATACCAGGTAGGTAATTAATAAATATAACAAGCAACAAACAGACAACAAATTAATATACCTACGGTACTAGCACCTTATCCTTTACAAAAAGCCAATTGACGCTTGCTTTACACCTTCTCAAAAATCTAAAGTAATTGAAGACACAATAGAAATTTCAAAGATTTTAATGTCTGAAGAATTCTTGTCCTGATCAGTCTTTGTAAGCTGTCAACAACATATAAAATATACAAGAGGTCAAAATTTCAAATACCAATGCGTGATTATAGTAAGTATCCTCAGGAACAGCTCCCATTTCGATTGTTTTTGTACAAAAACGAAACAAATTATTGAAACTGCAGCTGTTCCACAAAACACTTCATTGATTTGACTATTTGGTACCTAAGAAATTTAACTAATCGAGAGGAAGTAAACAGGATTCAACTATAGGGTTCAGGATAGTTCCTTCTAGAAATCGTGGAATGTTTCTAGAAAATCCAGTCATATGAATATGTGAGAAACGAAAAATTTGCTACAGTATGCTAGTTATTCGGTGACTCCAGTCGAAAGTATATTATGCCCTGTTGAAGAGTGAATTATTCATATAAAATTAATTTTCGAATCTAATCTAATCACATAAAAAATGATAAATTACTTCCAAGTGGGCAGTGTCAACATATTTATAAAAAGAATGGAAATTAGTCTTATTCAACTTTGAGATTTCAATGATATAGCTGCTCGAGATTCCAAATATAACACCCTATAATATCAAACTCAAAAACATGTCAATAAACTTCAAAAATATAACCTCCTATGAAACCACTTCACATTATGCATGGGGAGTATTCTAATACATAAATCTTGGAAATGCGGTTCGAACTACCTGACAAACTGTAAGGGATCAATCACAATGTTTAGTCCTTTGAAGAAAATATCATAAACTTGGAAAATTTCAAAGCATCAACATGAACATTGTTTCACGAATTACGAAATCTGCGCAGTAGATTTCAATGGATTCGTTTAATTCGTTTCAGAACACTTAATGCTAAATATATTATAGAGAGAATCTTTTAAAGCATGTGAAATCATAACAAAAATAAATTACTAAGTGTTAATTTCAATTCAAATTAACATACGCGCTATTTACATCTAATATGGACGAAATGATATTGTTTAAAAATTATTGTTGAACAATAAGAAAAAGATCACTTTTATAAAACAAATATCGCAAGAATTTCTAAAGTTGTCTCTTACTTTGCCTACTAGCAGTAATTTGATTTTTTTCCCATATGTTTATCTATAAGTTATTACAACATCTAGACGTATGTTGCCATGGAATTCTTAATCGCACCTGCTGTACCTGTGTTGGAACCTAAATTTTTCATGTTGCTGGGCACGTACTGACCGATGAACGACCCATCTTCGGTGAAACGACCTAAAAATTGTACCCAATTAACATTTGGCTCATCTTATGCAAGCGACCACCATCAAAACATTCTTACTGAACAGAAATAACAAGAAAACCCCAATTCGATCAAATACTCTTACGGAATATGAAAATTGAATGGGGAAAAATATTCGAATTGAAATTCAAGGTCCTTAAAAAAATATCTGAGTAAATCTCTTCAATGATATGGATCACCTCCAAAAGTAATGTTTTTCTCGATAAAAATATTCGTTCATGAGAAAATTGGCCAAATTCAAAATAACTAAAAATATTGATTTTATATCTGTGGGATTTAATGATACAAAGAAACGAGAGAAAAGGAGCTAAATTTATTTTTTTCTTGTAGAACATAGATATTATAGCAAGGAGTAAATGATTAAATCGAAGTGTTTTCAAGACCTTTCATTGCTCCTATTAAATTTGGAAAAAAAATCGTAAAGGTTTTTTTCATGTAAACATTTTTTGTTACTTGAATATTTTAGCAGTTTTTTGCAATTTTTTTAAATTTTACAACAAACCAGCTGTTCGAGAAGATCCAAAGTCGATTTTTAGTTGTTGTTAAAATGCCTATTGGTCTACGGGAGGCGGGGTTGTCATGTCGAGAAATCGCTAACCGTACGAACAGAAATCCAACTACTGTTATGAGATGTTGTCAAGCGTGGTTTGATAATGCCAAATATCGAAGAAGGGTAGGCACCAGACGTCGAAGGGACACTAATGAAGTTCAAGATCGACTTCTAAGACTTATGGCCATAAGAGACCGATTTGTGACAACTCGATCTTTGGCTGATGGATGATTAGGAGAACAAGGCTATTCTGTAATGTCCGAACGGTTTACCGTCGGATGTGGTCTTTTGGACTGAAGCATTATCGACCCCATCTCGTGTTAACTCTGACGGTTGAGCATCGTCGGCAACGATTACAGTGGTGCAGAGAACGTCAACATTGGATTCTCTTTAGGTGCACATGATGGCCGAAGAAGGGTTAGACTACGTCGGGGAGAAATACGTGAACCTCAGTTCAATGTTTAACGTTATGTACACGGGACAGTAGGCATTATGGATGGGGTGCTAATGCACATGCAAGTAGGTCACCTTCAGTCACTATTCGAGGTAACATGACAGCGCTGCGTTACCTTCAAGTAATAGTGGAGCCATATGTTCTCCCATACCTCAACCGGCTCGAGAATTTGATATTTCATCAAGATAATGCTCGACCTCATGTTGCCAGAGCTAGTGCGAACTTTTTTTAAGCGACCCAGAGTATAAACAATCGCGGTGGATAAACACATTATTAACAAATAATGGAAAATTTATTGTGGGAATAGGACAAATTAGAGTATGTCAGATTATTTAGTACATATATTTGGCGACGTTTCGCAAATTCACATTTGCTTCCTCAGGCCTACAAAAATGAAAAACATCAATAACATTTTCTCTTACATAGATACACAAAGTGACAGAAAATTACATACCTCAATATGTTAAAGGTGACAAATTCCGACTATATAAAATAAACATATAAATATACGAGTTAAAATATAAAATCAGGCAGGAATGAATAATGCACACCAGATCACAATACGTTGAAAACAACAAACCATAGCCTATAAATGTGACGTCACAAAACAAGTAAGTCGTATTTTAGTTGTGGAATGTTGAAATATTTTACACCTGGACCAACCAATTTATCTTATTGTGAACTTCTTATAGTTAGACAATATTAAGTTATATAAACAACTAAGATGACTAGTATCAGATCTAAAATTAACAGATTTGTTTAAATTAATGTGAATCATCTGTTAATTTTAGATCTGACTAGTCATCTTATTTGTTTAAATAACTCACTATTGTCTAACTATAAGAAGTTCACAATAAGATAAATTGGTTGGTCCAGGTGTAAAATATTTCAAGATTCCACAACTAAAATACGACTTGTTTTGTGACGTCACATTTATAGGCTATGGTTTGTTGTTTTCAACGTATTGAGATCTGGTGTGCATTATTCATTCCTGCCTGATTTTATATTTTAACTCTTATATTTATATAATTATGAAATTCGTTTCGAAAAGACTGTTTTTAAAAAGAATTTATTTTCTTTGAACTATAAATCACAATGATTTGGACAATAAAGGACTTTATAATTCTACAGTTTTCGAATACGGAGTTACCAAAATGAAGCTAATTGTTACAAGTGAATTTGTCAAAAGCTAGCATGGAACTAATCCTAAGATAAGTGTCTGTTTCACTTTTCACGATCACGTCACAAGATCGTTGCACTCATTGCACTGACCCGTGGAGAGGAACGCTGACTTGCAGTCTCGGCACTTTCCATGTATCGGCGGTTTCCTGGGATTCGGGATACATAACTCCTCCTTCCTTAAGAGATAACGTCTCTGTTATCTGGGAGTTCCCTGGTGTTTTCGATTTCCACGTGTATGACTTTCCGTGGGTTGTAAATTAACTCAGCAATTCTTGTTCTATTTCTCAGTAAGAAGATGATTCCAAGTATTACTAAGCAGAACAATAACACACTCGTGGCTTGGTGTATTATTTGAGTTGTCGGTTGAAGATATACAGGCTGGTCCAAAAGTCTTTCCGCTTCTTGGAGAATAGAAGTAGGTTCTTTCAGATGCCTGAATTCGAAGTCGATTTTGTGGGTGTAATTCAGAGTTATTTTCGAAACGTTTTGGATGGATATTTCGAAAATTGGAATAGTGTTGTCAAATATGGTTTCATCGATGATGATTTTACAGGGTGAACTCAATAGGTTGGTCCCCTGGATTGATTTCTTGAAAAGGATGCCATTGCAATCTTCTAGTATTGTATGGTTCTTCTTGAAGAGGGTCAGTAGTTGATGATTCTTCAAAGGGTAGATGATGTTGAACTCGTTGTTGACGAGCGTTGTTTGGCATCGTTCTGGGGTTGACAGCATGCAGGCTTCTTTGATGGGGGGTTGGAGACAAAGCACCGTGGAACATCCCAATGTAGACTTGCATGGCTCGTTGGTCCAGTATTCTTCATTGTGAATCTTGATGGAAAACATCTTTGGCGGGATCACCGCAATATTTTGGTGATTGGGTAAAGGATAAATTCGGGAATAGTTAGCAATTACTTGTTTGAGAATTGGGATTTTGAGAAGGAAAGAAATAGTTTCTTCCGTTCCAATGACAGAAATTTTTGTGAATTCTATTATTTTAAAAAGATTAACATGATCAATAGGTGATAACTGCTGTGTCTTATAAATTTGCTCAAGATATGCTCCAATGGACATAAGTTCTTCGACTTTAATGATTTCTAAATTTGGAATTTCTTTCATTGCAAAACTAATAGTTCTTTCGAGCATGAGTAAAGTATTCAAAAGAGTTTCGGATTGAAGTATTTGGTATTCTACAATGATTCGAAATTCTTCGGTAGTAGTAAGATTTCTGAATAAAGTTTTGGTATGAATAATATTTTCATTTAACAAGGCTAAATCTTCTGAATATCTTTGTGATAAATGGTTGGCAAAGGAAGTTAATTTATTTATTCTTTCTATTTCTGAAGATTTACTTTCATGAAGAGTTTCTAGATTTTCATTGATAGTTTTAAGATCGTCGTCATCTAAGTTACCTGTGATAAACTTGATACCTTTTCCAATGAAATTAGCCAAACCTCTTCTAACTTTTCTGTTTGCAAATTTACGTAAAATTTGTTCAATTTGTTCCAAATTTATTCTTAGTTGATGATAAATTCTATGAGATAGTTCATCGATTGTTCGATTTTCCTGAATAGCATTGAAATTGTAATTTAACTGGTCGAAATTATCCCTCAAATGGGTTATATTCATGAAGAAGAGAAAATTATGATAGTGGTCAAGAATTTTGGCATTACTTAAGTGTTCTTCGAAGTAGCCATTACTTTTTATTTCGAAGACCTGAAGGGCCTGCTTCGTTTGGGTTTGAATCAGGAGGATTAGTAGTATCCTGAAAAGAACAAACGTTTTTTCTTAGTTTTTTGACATTTCTTATGTGGGCTGTGGTTTCTTTGGATTTTGCAGTTAAACCACTGATTTTATTTTGTTTTTGTTTTTGAACAGTAATTTTTTCGAAAGGTGGATCAGTTTTTCTTGGTCTATTTCTTTCGACATAAACTTCTTCTTGCTCCAAAATTGGAGGATCATCTCGATTCTCATTTAATCTTGTCAATGTTTTTTGGGCTTTATCTTTATTTCGTTTATATATGTGGTCAAAAAATGGTAAAATTTCTCTCTTTCTTTTTTCGTTATATTGCTCGTAAACGGTCATTGTTAAATCAAATTCTGGTAATTTATCGTAAGGTCCATAAAGTAAATGAAAAGGTGAATAACCTGTGGCTGAGTGAATTGATTGATTGTAAATCAATGTTGCTGAAATCATGAGATTAGCAGGATTTTCATTTGGATTTGACAATTTTAAAATTCTAAGTTTTTCTAAAATTGTGGAATGAAATCGTTCGATTGGAGAGTTTGAACTTGGATTATTCACTGTTGTAAAATGTAAATTGATTTTATTCAAGTTACAAAATTCTTTAAATGTTTTATTTTGAAATTCCCTTCCTTCGTCACAAACGATTTTTTGTGGAATATTATGGTGTGCAAAGTAATGTCGTAATTTATTGAGCATGGTTAATGCAGTGCCGTCTTTAACAAGATACGATTGTGCGTATTTTGAGAATAAATCAATGATTGTTAGGAATTTAGAATTTTGGAAAGAGAATGTGTCAATGTGGATTACTTCGAAAGGTCGTTCAGCTAAGAGAGGACCTGAAAATTTTAATTTGTAGGGGTGTCCCTCATATTTTGATTGTAGACATAATTCGCATTTGTTGATAATTTCTGTTATTTTATTCCTCATTTTTGGCCAATAGTATTTTTTCGATAAATGGTTATACGTTTCTGAAATACCATTGTGGTTTTTATCGTGATATTCTGAAATAATTTCACTTTGATTTTCTTCGCAAGGTACATCTAATAAGAGTGTATTGCTCATGAAAAGCTTAACGGAGTAATTGAACGATTTTTTGCAGAATCTGACAAAAGGTAGTCGTAATTTGTCGTCTCTGAAAAATATTCCGTATGTTTCATTTGGTCTGAAAATTTCTTCGAAAAATTTCGAAAAGTCGTTATTCATGAAATTTCGTCTTATTGTAATGTTATATGTGTTTCTCTTGAAAATTTTGGTGAATTTTAATTTGTATTGTTCGCCAATATTTAAAATAATTCTATTTGGATAAATATTGACAGAAGATTCCGTGATTGGAATAACCTTTCCGTTATCTTCTTGAGTCGAATGAATTGTTGCATTAGAATCAATTTCCTCATTCTGTTGATTGGTAATGTTTGGAAGGTTCAAAATATTTTCGAGTTCTTCGTCACTTAATATCGGAAGTTCATTGACGTTAGGTAAAACAGATGAAATTTCTAAGTCTAAATCACTTTCTGATAATAAAGATTCTTCGTTTTCTCTATTATTAATTTCAACTCGTGAAAGGGCATCAGCTACTTTATTTTCCTTTCCTTTTTTATGTATAATGTTGAAGTCAAATTCATCAAGTTTCAATTTCCAACGTATAAGTCTGGAATTGGGTTCTTTAATTTTATAAAGCAAACCAATGGATTATGATCGGTTTCTATTGTGAAATTTTGGCCATAGAGATATGGTCGAAAATGTTTTGTCGAATCTAAGATAGAAAGTAGTTCTTTCTCTATAGTGGAATAGTTTTTCTCTGCAGAATTCAAAGTTCTCGAGTAATAAGCTACTGGGCGATTGGATTGTGACAGTACACTTCCAATTGCAACATTTGAAGCATCAGTTGTTAATGTAAATGGTTTTTTGAAATCTGGATAAACTAATATTGGGGCATTCGTCAATAATTCTTTGCATAGGTGAAAAGCATTCACATAATCAGGGTCATCGATTTTTATTTTTGCTCCTTTTTTAAGACACTTAGTAAGAGGAGACACAATATGTGCGAAATTTTGAATAAATCTTCTATAGTAACCTATTAAGCCTAAAAATGATTTTATTTCTTTCGCTGTACGTGGTATAGGATATTTTTCAACAGCTTTTAGTTTTGAAGGATTTGGTGATATACCTTCAGGAGTTATTACATGTCCTAGAAATTCAACATTTTTACTCAAAAATTCACATTTGTCAAGTTCAATTTTTAAATTAAATTTTCTTATTTTTTGGAAAATTAATTTTAAATGGCAAGTATGTTCTTGTAAGGATTTCGAAAATATCACTATATCATCCATGTAAACAAAACAAAATTTGTGTAAATATTCTTTAAGTACATTGTCCATTACGCGTTGAAAGGTACTTGGTCCATTTTTTAATCCATAAGGCATACGAAGATATTCGTAATGACCATTATTCACGGTAAATGCAGTTTTCTCTATGGATTTCTCATCCATTTCGATTTGATGAAATGCTTTTGCCATATCTAGGGTTGAAAAATAGCAACTTTTTCCTAAATTATCTAAAATTTCCTCGATTCTAGGTAGAGGGTATTTATCTTCTATCGTTTTTTCATTTAATCGACGGTAATCAATTACCATACGATATTTCTTTTGACCAGAAGCATCTTTTTTCTTATCTACAATCCAAACTGGTGCACTATAAGGAGAAATTGATGGACGTATGATTTTATCGTCTAGGAGTTTTTGAATTTGTTCTTGAATTATATTTTTCATACTATGGGGGTGTCTGAAAGATTTTACATAAACAGGTTGTTCATCTTTCGTCCTAATTTGATGTTTAACTGTATTGCTAAATGTAAGATCACATTTTTCGTTATAAAAAATGTCCTTGAATTTAGAACAGAGTTTTAAAATTTCATGTTTTTCTTCAGAATTCATGTGAGTCGTTCGGATGTTTTTCGAAAGGTTAAATTTGTGATTTTCTACCTGAGGGGCAGCTATTTCCGTTTCAGATATTGATTTCACGGGTATTCTTTCTGAAAAGTTTATCTCTATTTTATCATTTATCGGTTCTGAAATAGGTACAAAACAAAATCCGTTTTTTGCGTTAGCGATACATGCAGGGATTGAGAATTGTTTGAAATTAATTTCAGGTAACAAAACGTCACCGTTTTCCAAAGATACTGGAATTTTTAAAAAATCTTTTACTATCGTTTTATTAGGTTTCAATTTATTGGACGAGTATTCAAGAATGAATGGAATTTTCAAATTTTTAATTTCCAAAATGTGATTCTGATAATCTATCTTTGCATGTAATTTTTGTAAGTCTGATGTTCCTAATAAAGCATCGAAATTTTTGTGCCAATCGACAACATGTAAGTGAATATTGTCGAGGATACCTAGTTCGTATAAAATTGGAATATTTAAATTATCATCCGCTTTGATCGTAGTTCCTAAACCGGTAACACTAAAATTTTCCTTGTACAGAAATTTGAAAAATTTTTCGAACGCTGGTTTTCGATTTATTACTGAATTTGTAGCGCCTGAATCAATTAAAATTCTTAGGTTGATTTTAGGTAAATAAATGTACGGTAATTTTGATTGAACTTTTACGCAATTAAGATTTACGTTTCTGGGTTTTCGTGAGGCCAATTCTGAAAATTTTCATCTATTTCGTAATTGTTCTCGTATGAATCATTATTTTCTGCTAAGTCATTTTCTTCCGTATACTCGGGTTCTTGAACTTCAAATTCTTGATCATCTAAGTGTTCAGATGCTGACTGAACATTAAAGAGGTGTTTGTTTTGTGGAAATCTAGAATTTCTGGTGGAAATAGACATAGGCGTCGGTTTGGTATTTCTAGTTGAAATAGACATTGGTGTTGGTTCTTGCTGAGGTTTATGAAAACCGGAGCTTGGTTTTGTTCCAAAAACTTGTTTATTAGTAAAAAATTTCTGGTTGTTTGTAGCATGTTGGTTGTGTGGAAAAACAATGTTTTGGGGATTTTGATTCCTGTTATTATTATTGAAATTTGGAAATTGATCATTATTATTTTGAAATTGTTGTCTGTTTTGATTATTAAAATTTGGATTATGTTTGAGATGGTATTGCGGTGGATGTTTCTTATTTTCCTGAGATTTCCTGAGAAATTCGGAATATTCCCATTCCTGTTTCCTGTTATCATAAAATTTGCATTTATTTATACATTGCTCTAAGTTTCCTAATTCGAAATTACTGATGTAGCTCCTATAAGGCTCTAATATACCTACTTGAAAAGTTTTGAGTGCTAGTTTTTCTGCTTCGAATTGTTTGTACTTTAATAAATTTTGATCTGCAATATTCAAAGAGAGATGTTGGAGGAGTTCGCTCAAAGTTTTAGACAATCTACAGTAGTAATCGAGATAGTTTTCAGTTTTTTTCTGAACGCAATGTGTGACAGCGGTAACGAGTAAATCTTCGTTTCTTTGGTCGCCGTACCTCTGAAGGAGTGTACGTCTTATAGTCGTCCATTCTGTTGCATTCTGAAACGCTATTAAATCCCGGGCTTCGTTCAAGATTTTGGAACGAATCGAGAAATTCAAACAGAATTGTAAATCATCATTCAGTCTGCCTCTTAAATGATTTATTAAATTATCTACTTCGTTAATAAAAATAGATAGGTTTTTTCCAGGTGAAAATTCTGGAATAGAGTTTAAAAGTAGTTGGAGGTCTTGACGAGACATGGTATCATTTGCCGGTGTGTTGGAAGAGTTTGCCGGTGTGTTAGAAGAGTTTTGATTCATTTCGGATGAAACTCTACTAGGATAGGGTCTAAATCGGTTATTTCTAAATAAAAAATCTTGAATTGATTGGGTATTAAGCGATTCTAAAGTATCGTTATCTTCAGCAATTATCTCAAATTGTTGAGAGTCTGTCATTGAAATTGAAGACACTTAATGGAAAATTGGATTGGAAAAAAGGACTTACACCAAGATTTGCATCCTTCCTTCTGGTTGAAGTGGGGTTGTTCTCTTCCTTCTGGTGGAAAAGGGTTGGTTTCTTCCTTCTGGTGGAAGTGGGTTTGTTCTCTTCCTTCTGGTGGAAAAAGGGTTGGTTTCTTCCTTCTGGTGAAAGTGGGTTTGTTCTCTACCTTCTGGTGGAAGTGGGTTTGTTCTCTTCCTTCTGGTGGAAGTGGGTTGGTTTCTTCCTTCTGGTGGAAGTGGATTTGTTGTCTTCCTTCTGGTGGAAGTGGATTGGTTTCTTCCTTCTGGTGGAAGTGCGTTTGTTGGTGATGATATCGCACAAAGAGTTGAAACTCAACGGAGATCCTCGAACACAATCTTAACAGTTTGTATTCACTAGTGGACACTATTTTTCAGTCTATCTTTGCGTGAAAAACCGAAAAACCGTTGCGATATCCTGTTCGCAGCGCCAATTATGAAATTCGTTTCGAAAAGACTGTTTTTAAAAAGAATTTATTTTCTTTGAACTATAAATCACAATGATTTGGACAATAAAGGACTTTATAATTCTACAGTTTTCGAATACGGAGTTACCAAAATGAAGCTAATTGTTACAAGTGAATTTGTCAAAAGCTAGCATGGAACTAATCCTAAGATAAGTGTCTGTTTCACTTTTCACGATCACGTCACAAGATCGTTGCACTCATTGCACTGACCCGTGGAGAGGAACGCTGACTTGCAGTCTCGGCACTTTCCATGTATCGGCGGTTTCCTGGGATTCGGGATACATAACTATATGTTTATTTTATATAGTCGGAATTTGTCACCTTTAACATATTGAGGTATGTAATTTTCTGTCACTTTGTGTATCTATGTAAGAGAAAATGTTATTGATGTTTTTCATTTTTGTAGGCCTGAGGAAGCAAATGTGAATTTGCGAAACGTCGCCAAATATATGTACTAAATAATCTGACATATTCTAATTTGTCCTATTCCCACAATAAATTTTCCATTCTTTAATCTTGGAGGACACTAAGCAATAAATTAATTATCAACAAATTTATTAAAAAAATTTTCTAACCCTTCCGTTTTTTTCTCCAAATTTTAATCATCTAGTCCTTGCGTAGTAGGTATACTACTATCTATGTTTTACAAAAAAAATTGAATTCAAACAGCTCCTTCTGGGTGTTGCAGTTTCTTTGTCAGTATACCAATTGCAAAAAATCGGTCTATCGAATTAAATTTTACAAAAGCAACTTCAAATTGTGTTAGTAAAATCAGCGATCTTACAAAATCCGCTATTTTTTTTGTTCAATGATGAGACCCATTTCAGACTCAAGGAATGAATATAAACAAAATCGCCATCTTCGATGGAGGCATATGAGGCGAACATTGCTCGTAACTGGCTAGATTTCCGTCATAATCTCCTACCAGAGAATTGAAAGTTATGAATCCAAGCCTAAGCAGAGGCCGACATAATCTTTAAAAAATGAATGGTAGGAATTCTTCCAGTCCATAATGAAGATTCAGGTAGTACATCTAATTTCATGTTTTTTATTTTAGAACATTTTCCTGAACTTCACCATGAATCACTAATTTTTTCGAAATACTCCTCAGTAAAAAAGTAGTCAACCGAATATAATCTTCGGTAATATTTTCCTAGGAAACATGGTTGCATCAATCATAGGTATCTGTATTTTAGCAATTTTGTAATTAAGAAAAAAGCTTTTGACTCATTCGAATAGGAATTTATCTTGAACTAGCTGGCCCGGCGAACTTTGTTCCGCCTAAATGATACTTACGGTGGATTTCACAAATCGTAATCACTGGTGATCGGAGATCAACAGCTTGGTTCTCTGATTTTTGAACTGTCAAATGTTTCGATGGATATGAGCTGTCACACAGAACAGATACATAAAAATAATATGTCAATTACCAATTATAGCAATTTTGGATTTAGTGATTTCCGCAAATATATTTATTACCCAAACAGAAATTCAAAAACATTTTAAAAATTATGAGAAAAGATGAGAATGAACATATCACGATAGAAACTGATCGCCAAAATCGTATATACTTGACATTTCGATAAAAATTCACTCTGATATTCACGCGCTTCTGGATCTGTTAATAGACCTATGGTACTATAAGTCCTATGCAAATTACACAGTAATTGATGTCATATGTTCCTTATTCGACCATTTCAAACAACGACGACCGAAATTCTCGAAAAAAAAAACAGATGACATAAATTGATGGTCGCGAAAGCCTCAACAAATTCATCGCCATCTAATGGTGCTGATGTCAAATATAGTACCTTCGCGATAAGATGTCTAGAATAATGGTGTAGGCACCCGTCAATTTTTGAATGGAATGACGTTCGACCAAATCGAAAATATTAGCAACGTGGCGGCGCCGCAATATCATTTCAGTGTATTTTCCGTTGTCAATTTGATGGATGTATCAACAGCTGATTTGCTAAAGTCAATTATGACATGACAGCAGAATGGCATCTTTTTATATGAAAGTTTTCTACTTTTCCTAAGAACTAATATTCATCAGAATGTCAGGAATATAAACACACATTATTGCTTGACAAAATTATCTACCATTAACACGCCACATTCGCCAGAATAAATTCAAGTATTCGAAATAACTGATAAAAATCAGTCATAATTTGTGAATAGCGCCACCTGAAGTGGAAAGAACGAAACATTGCTAATATAATCAATTTGGTCACAACAAAATCTAATCAGTGCCTACACCATTATTCTAGACATCCTACTTCACGATAACGTTATTTTGAATAAATAAAACTAATAATCAGTCATAATGTGTGAATAGCGCCATCTGAAGTGGTACGAAATCTAATCATTTTAGACATCTGTACTCCTAAGCTAAGATTTTTTGGTGTTGACCCTCGGCGCAGAGTTGTAGGCAACTCAAATTACACACTATTACAGTGACTATAGTGGTAATATAGTCACTGTACACCCCATCTAACGGAGAGAAGTACCTACGAATAAGCGGTAGCGTAACTGTAACTGTAGCGACACCTAGTGGCCTCGCTCAAAAGGAGGAAAAGCATTTCCTGTATAAGTGAAATTTTCATCGATTTTTTCGAAGTTTTATTGCATTTTATAATAACCAGACCGTAGACGAATCCATATATGAAGTTTCATAACAAACACTCCATCCGATCTCGAGTTATAAATGGTGTAACCAACATCTTTCTTTTATATAAATAGATAGAATGATGAAAATACGGTGAGTTATACATTTCGGCATCTCAATGTAACAGGCATGTTTTTGCCTAATTTGAGGATTTTTTTACACCAATTGGTAAAAAATGAGCAGAACATGAGATTTGAGATCTCTATTTAAAAAAAAAACTAAGCACGCTCACTAAAAATCATAGTTAACATTCTCAGGTACACTATGCAATAAACAGATTGGAGGAATTCCTCCATGTAGAGTCTTGCCATCAAAAAGAGTGGCAAAGGTGTAATTTTTCTGAATTTTCGAAAATGTCGAAAACCTAGGGTCTTTTACTAAACATAAAACATATTTTTCGCAACCGCCACACTACCCGCAGGTTATTAATTATCCAATCATTACGCCACACCCTGTACACATAAAAAAATTGACATTTTATTTGTAGGTGGTCGATTTTCTTATGTCAATCCAAAAACGTGAAACTGAAAATCGCAATTGCATCACAGATATTTCATTGTTATTCAACAGTAAGAATGTTTTTTTGTTTTTTAATGAAGCCAAAGAAACCCAACAAATATTCACACAAAAATTAATGGCAAAAACGAGATTAAAGGAAAATAAAAAGGATTTACTCTTACAGGTTAAACGAGAGTGGCAAAACCTTGTGATGATGTCTCCCCTTGGCCTCGTTTTCGGCCATATTGGCCTATAAATGAACCGTCCTCATTCATACCCTCTAAAGAAACAAAAATAAAAAGAAATACATGAATAACATAAATAACCAAACACAGGAAAAAAGAAAATGAAAATATCAAAAATAAATCTCTCAGACAAACAATAATGAATCTTCAATCGAATAACGTTGAACTTTACCTGTATCACCATCTCCATATTCCGCCATTGAATCTGTGTCACTTTCTGGTCCTACCTTAGGCTCACTGCTCATAGAGGCTCTACTATGAGATTTATTGTCGAGTCTGAAAAAATCATTGAAGTCACCGAAAATACAAATATGAGGTGTAGATATTATGGGATCAATCACACCATGCATTTTTCAGAATCTGTCGAGACATTTGGAAATCGGGTTTAATTTCATACACTTACGGCTGTGAATATTCGTGAAAACCGCCTTCATCCGGATAATCATGCCTTCCATTAGCTTGTTCCCTCTCATGCACGGCATATTTTCCACCTCTATTTCGTTTTATGATGCAAACGATGATGAACAAGATGAGAAGGAAAGTAATGGCCAGCATCATGCCGATGAACCAACCGGCAGTCGCGACATTCTCTTTTGGAACAATAACAATACCGTTCGCATCGTAAGTACTAACTTCCTGCACATCGCTGGGAATGTTGAAATTTCCGTCAACGGAAACTACAACGAACTCGTATACTTCTCCGCTTTCCAAACCTGAAAAAAATATAAATTTCAAAGAAATTTGATAGAAAACTAAGAATATTATTTATTTATTTATTATTACGTTCGCCATTCACCGTTACTGCATTTTTTGACAATCAGGACGCGTGGTGTTCTACCGTGTAATGTTCCCTTACTAACTCCCATCTGTCAACTTTCGTTGTGTCACGTCATAATCATGTGACATTATGACTGTCAAACATGGCGCGCGAATCAAATCTTGCGTATTTTCGTAAGTTGACTTTTGTTTCCCAATATTAGATTCTGAAATTTTTTCTTTGTATTATTTTTGAAGAGTCCTGAAGAAAACTCCAATATAGTATCGAAATACAGACGATAGTGGGACGGTTACGTTATTTCACCCTTGCCTCAATTAGCAGTATCCATAAATTTCAAAACATCAGCTTTTCAAAAACATACGTTATGGAATAATGATTTTTTTTTATTATCGCCCATTTTTTCTGAGAATAAATAATAATAAGTTCTTTCTTTTCAACAGGTAAATACAGAAAATAATCATTCTATACTATACAAAAATGGTAATTGTGTGGATCGACCCGAGCGAATCTCTCGAAGAAGTGAGCCAAGAAGAATCTCAAGGTAGGCGTTCAATGTAGTGTGTTTTTATTTCAAGTTGTATTTGAAAATGGTTTCACTTTAAGACCTAAAATTTTTTGGTTAAACTCAGAAAGGAGTTGAGTTCTTAATGAAATAATTGAAATCGGTTACATTTCTAATTTTTTTTTCTTTCAAAAATAAAAGAAAATAAGCCAACTCAAGCTTCCGTTTTATTTCAAACGAAAGACCAAGAAAATAGTTCAACTTCCGATTGAAAGTGAATCTACAGATAATTTCGTTCAGAAAATCAACTTGAAATACGGAATTGGCAGATAATGGCCAAACTCAAATATGTAGCGGGAAATAGTTTTTCAATACGGTCGAAAGGGAAAATGATCGATTCCATACGTGGGTGAAATTTCGATTCTCCAGCAGTATTATTCAAAAATTCTGCGAATATCGCGAAAAAAAACCGCCGAAAATGCAATTTTAAATTCGATAAAACTTTTTCCATAGATATCCTAGCCGTGATGTAAATATACGGATCGAAAGAATGTACATAAAGTTAGCAAAACAACTTTCGTGCATCAAACTCGGAAAAGCTCAAAATTTTGCCGCTATTCATCAGTAATATATCCGTGAAAATATGAATTTTGCCGCTCTTATATTCAAAAAAATATGAGATGTGTCGCTAAGTTGATATCATCTTAGCAAAACAACAATTTAGGCCACGCCCCCTACTATCATCCGGTTCAAAAGTGTAAAATACGTTTAGTATATAGAACTATCCGAAAAATGTTTTTAGCAGAACTCAAACTAGCTCATTTGAAAACATATTGGATGTTTCGCTAACTTGAAATCAACTTAGCGGAACATTTAAAGAATGTTTTCAGCAAGAAACAAAGTAGCTCATCTTGACAAAATCTGATTTATCGATCAGCGGCCGACGGAACATAAATCATGCATTTTTCTCGAAAACTATGAATGCAATATTGTTGAAATTTGGAAGAAAGATGTAGCTTTTCATTTTGATTCATCCATGAGCAGAAAAATTTTGCCGCTCTTCTGTTTTTAAAAAATCATCACGTACACTGGTAAGTGTATATCAAATTACCAGGTCACATATTGAAAAATTTATTTCAGCAATCAACAGATAATTTTATTTTTACAAGCTTTTATTTAGTTTCATCTGTCCCCGGTGTCTGTCTGTCTTGTAATCGTCCGATTGATTTGAAATTTTGCAGGTGTACATAATTCTGCTGACAATGAACATGAAATATGTTTTATAGAAAAAAACAAAATGGCGTTTCCAAAATGGCGGATGAGTTTTGTAATTATGATCCGATTTCATTCAAAATTAGTATCTGGGGTATTTGGGTTCGAAAATGATGATACTTTTGTCAAAATTGGGAAATTCAAGATGGCGACCACAATATGGCGGACGGGTTTTGTAATTATGATCCTATTCTATTCAAAATTGGTATATGGGGGTTTTCTGGGTCGGAAATTACGATTCTTCAAAATTAAGGAATTCAAGCTTGTCTTAAAAAATGTTTTTTGAGAATTATGCTTGTTTTCAGTGATGTATCCGTTAATTATCCGTGAAGAAAAAAACATCGCCACTCTTGTATTTAAAAAAATATTAGATGTTTCGCTAACTTGATATCAACTTGGCGAAAAAACTTTTTAAAAAATGATTTCAGCAAGAAACAAAGTAACTCATCTGTTTTAGTGATTTATCCGTAAATTATCCGTGGTGAAAGAAAATTTGTATTATTCAATGTTTTGAAGGAAAATGACGAAATCTGATCGATCAGCGGCCGACGGAGCATAAATAAATGCATTTTTCTCGAAAACTATTAATGTAAAATTGTAGGAATTTGAAAGAAAGATGAGCTACTTTGTTTCTTGCTGAAATCATTTTTTGAATAGTTGTTTCGCCAAGTTGATATCAAGTCAGCGAAACAACATTTTTTTTTTAAATACAAGAGTGGCGATGTATTTTTTCTTCACGGATAATTAACGGATAAATCATTGAAAAAGATGAGCTAGTTTGATTTCTGCTAAGAACGTTGATGTCAACTAAGCGACACATCTCAATTTTTTTTTTAATATAAGAGCGGCAAAATTTATTTCTTCACGGAAAAATTCCGGACAAAAGCGGCAAAATTTCGAGCTATTCCGAGTTTGATTCGCGAGAGTTGTTTTGCTAACTTTATGTACATATCGGAAGAGGAAAGGTCAATGCAAAATACCTTATTATTTAAATTTTCCATAATTTTTCCATTTCTTCAGAAAACCTGATCAAACTTTGACATTTTGCCTATAAAATCACGAGATTTGCAGAGATCTACCGATAAGGATATCTTCTTAATTTAAGTGAAGCTATTGAGGAAGAAAACAATTCACAGCGCCAGAAACAAAAACATAGAATAAAATCATACGAACGCATTGTATATCGAATTATTCATTTTGAAATCCGTGTTAACTGGTAGAAGAATTCTTCTTCGGACTGAAATGAACATGCATATTGAAATTCAAACATCAAAACGTCGACATTTTCATATTTTGCATTAATTTCTGCATTTGGTTCATCGACACTAACCTGCAACAACTTGGAAATCTTCGTTCATTTCTGGAGGAGTCTGCCTGTAGGTGGTCTCGCCCTTCTTCTTGTACTTGACATAGAAGTGAGATCCTGGATCGCCATTCTCGCTCGGAAGCCAACGCACCTTGACAGACGAGGTGAGTCCGTCTTTGATCGTCTCCCAATCGAAATTCGGTTTAGCCGGCTCGTAAGATCCGAGGGGTTTGGTGGAACGTTCGATGAAGAGTTTCTCGGATTCGCCGACGGACGTGGTAGCGGCAATGAATATCCTGTATTTGGTTCCGGCCTTCAAACCGGCCAATTTGGCCCGTTTCACGTTGGGATCGATGATCTGCGGGTTCCTGGGTATCGGACCGTCCACCTTCATGTTCGGTTTTATCGTGGCGTAGTAGATGTTGTAGCCGGTCAGAATGCCGTTCGGCCTTTCGGGTTTCTCCCAGCGAAGGAGGAAGGCAGAAGATCCAAGAGGGTAGGCTTCCAGGAAATCCATCTGTCCGGGTACGCCTTCAGGTGTTTTGAACCTATTCGAAAAGGATTTATTAAATTTCGCCGATCACTCAAATAATAACGATGCAAGCTGATCGAACACAAATAGACTGCGCAAAAAAATTAACGCACATTATGGAAGTCTCAAATTTATTCTACAACTGAAGGTGTTCTCAATGATAATTATTTTTATCAGAATTATGCATGCATATGTTATCCACTTTCAACGTTTTTCTTCAATACAGATGTTTTCTCCCAGCAGGAATAAAAAAAGATGATATTATCAGATTTTGAATGTATTGGCTCCATTCTAAAATCAGTTGTTCTCGATCAATTCTAGTGATCAATAGTTTTTCTTTCGTTTGATTTTCTACACTCGATCGCTATGCAACGCGAAACACGCAATTTGACCCAAGAGGAATGTGCCCAAGCGGTAGTTTTGCGAGAAGAAGGGTGAACATACACAAGAATTGCAGAAAGGTTTGGAGTTTCCCATACAGAATGTTGCAGCGATTCAGGGAGACAGGTATGAATGTCCGAAGACCAGGACACGGTAGACCACGGGTAACAACTGCCATTCAAGAACGTAACTTGAGAGTTTCTTCGTTGAGACAACGGTTTGCAACCGCTCGCCTCCTTCAAAATCAGCTTGAGCAAACTCATGAGGTGCAAATTAGCACTCAGACAATAAGAAATCGCCTCAAAGAATATGATTTAAGGCCTCGTGTCGCGGCAAGAGGCCCAGCTCTTACCCCAGCCCATCGAAGTGCGCGTTTCGATTTTGCGAGAGAGCATATCCATTGGGAAGAGGCCGATTGGGAAAGAGTTTTCTTCACAGATGAGTCTAGATTCTGCCTCTACCATTGTGATCGACGTTCCCTTGTATACAGACGTCCAAATGAAAGATATGCTCAGTACAATTTCCTGAATACTACTGGTTTCGGGGGAGGATCGATTATGGTATGGGGTGGAATATCTTTGACTGCTTGAACAGACCTAGTGGTCGTTGATAATGGAGCTATGAATGCTGATAAGTATATAAGGAACATTCTTGAAGAGCATGTAGTGCCATTTGCCCCATACATTGGTGAAAATTTCATTTTTATGGACGATAATGCCAGACCCCATCGTGCGCGCATCGTTCAGGAGTACCTTGAAGAGGTTGAAGTCTCTCGAATGGAATGGCCAGCAAGAAGTCCAGATCTCAATCCGATTGAGCAGGTTTGGGACAACCTCAATAGAAGGCTGAGAAGTTCAGAAAATCATCCCGCTACTCTTAATGACTTAGGAATCCAACTCGGAGAAATCTGGGAACGATTAGATCAGAACATTTTAAGATCACTCATTTTGAGTATGAACCGTCGTTGGCGAGCTGTAATTAACGCAAGGGGTGGAAATACCAAGTATTAAAGCACTTATCAGCATTTCAGTATTTTGAAAATTGTTCATTTCTCTTCTTTCACATAACATTCGGTGAAATCCTGAATTTTTCTTCCATTCAATGTGTCTTGTTTCGTTAGAAACCTTCCCGAGAGAACAAAAAAATAAATTATAAAGTCATTGTAGAGTTAACTTTTATTAAAATTGAGATTTTTTCAGAATGTGCGTTAATTTTTTTGCGTAGTGTAGTATGCGCCTGAAAATTTAGCAGGTAATCGAATGGAAGGGAGAAAATCCTGTAGAAGATGCAAAGTCATATAGAAAAGGACACTCAGTATAAATCTATAACAAAAAAATTTCGTAGATATGTCTCTAAAGGCCGGTATATTCAACCTGTCTATGAAGTTCGGCAAATTTATCCACTACCTGTAACTAATTTAGGTATATTCACCATCATTTATCACCTTGGTACTCATGAAGCAGATAAAGATGACACGATGTTTTTACTAGATCAGAACAATTCGATGACAAAGATAACGCTAAGCGAGTTAATAGTACAAGCAAAAGAGGATGAATGAAGCTAAGGCTAGTATTATTTTTATTTGAACTGGGGTCGTTATTGCTCATTTAGCATTCCGGAAACTTCGACCACATAGATTCTCTAGGTTCTCTACCGTACTCATTCATTGAAACCCAAAGAGGTCGTCGATGATGTTGATAAGCCCGCTCCACACTCATGGCAAGAACCTCGGCCAATACCGCGAACGTGAGTGTAGATGACTTTCTTGTGTAATGTTCGAGCTTCGCGGCCTTCCCCGTGAGCACAAATGTTCCATCCACACTCACAGGCGTTCGCGGTACCTGCTCAGTAATGATTTAATGCTTGTTCACTGACTTTATTCGCTTTTAAAATGAATGGTTCGTGTAGCAATGAAGTGAAATTAGAATAGATTCAGATTTAGATAAGTGGAATCAGAATTTCTTGATTATTATCAGAATAATACTTAATACTCTTCGAAAACCGGTGACGTTTATATCACGGGCACGGATTAACCTATTCGACGTATTTTTTTGTTTAAAGAAGTAGGGTAGGTTTTTATCCTAATATTCTCGGGCGTAAACAATTTCTTTGAAATAACCTCAAACGAAAAAATCAATGGGATTAAGGTCAGGTGAAAGTGGGGGCCACTTGATTGGTCCGCTGCGCAGCAATGCAAAACCGATCGGGATTATTTAAATTTTCGAGAACAATTTTTGATTAACCACTTGAATGAATGATACTCGAACAGATGGTTCGGACGCAGTCGACCAATCAAGGGGGCCCCCATGTTCACCTGACCTTAATCCCATCGATTTTTTCGTTTGGGGTTATTTCAAAGAAATTGTTTACGCCCGAGAATGTTCGAGTGAAGACGAGCTGCGACTGAAGATAAGAGAAGCCGAACGTGTCCTAAGAGAGAACAGGGCAGGTTTTACGATTAAAAGAAAATTTTCTAAGAAGGTGTAGTATGTATATTGAGGCTGGAGGTGGCCACTTTGAACACCTACTGTAAATTTTATAAATAATTAATTTCTTTTTATTTACATTATAATGTGTGATTTATTGCCATACCGTTTTTTTTTTTAACTAGAACTTTTCTTGACCAACATCTAAAGCTAATTTTCATTAATTTTCAGCGTTTTCTATCATAACTTGATCAGAAATATCTTAAAATGGCAAAAAATAATTTTGTATTAAATGTCTAGTTCTTTGATTTTTTCCACCTCGATGACTTTGAAGGCTAATTCTAGCAAAAGTAGAATGTTAAGTACCATTTTTTTATCAATGATTCTAAAATTGTAGATTGATTGTAGATGTTCGTTTCGCAGGCTGGGAATCCTCACACTGCCTGGTATGTTTGTTCTCGAGTGTCTTATGTATGTCCGTAAGAATATTGATAGTTGGGCTTCTCATTCTGATGTGCACTCGCATTTCACAAGGAATAGAGGCAACCTTATGACACCTTATTTAAGATTGAGCAGGTCACAGAGCCGTCCGAACTATCTTGCTTTGAAGTTTTATAATAGATTGCCCGCTTCTTGGAGATCACTTCCTTTAAATACGTTCACAGCTAAACTTTCTGAATTTTTGATCTCCCATGTACTTTACAGTTTTGATCAATTTTGTGAGTTGAATTTTAATATTTCCCAATTGTGATAAATATGTTTGTGAATTCTGTTAGTATGTAGATTAATTATGTGACGTATATAAATGCAAATATGTATTTTCTTACGAATAAATATGACTATGACTAAAAGCTGACTGTTGAGCGCAGTTTTTAAGCATACTAAAAAACCGTCAATTAGCCTTTTTACATTTTTAATTTTGATTCGAAAATTCAGATCATAATCCAATTTACGTAACTTTTCCACTTGAGACCAACATTTCCATAATTTTTATCAAAGTTACGAATCTGGTTATTTTATGTATAAAAGTACAGTTCATGGAGATTAAGTTACAAAAAGAATTTCACAGAGAAGTCTTGTACTTTTTTTTTAATATCTTTTTTAAGATGGTCAAGTCGAAAATTCTCAAAGTTCATAAAAAAATTAATAACTCGAAAACCATGAAAAATAGCATAACACACATGGGGGTGATTCAAATAGCCCATGACACGAGGGACCTGTTTTTTCCTTTTTGACGTCAATCTCTTGGCCTCTGTATATCTATAAATGACTCTCTTCTTCGTCCGTTGCGTAATATAAACAAGACATTCACTCAAATCTGGAATAAATCGTTACACTTTTTGAACTTTATATGATTTATCCTCATAAGAATTATTCCAAAATTAGGATTTGATTAGCTGAAAATTTTAAAAAATCACAAGTATTTCGAGTGTTTACATATAACTGGGGAATTTGTGACGACCCACTCGGTCCCGCTAAATCCATTTCGCCTTCGGGTCTCCGATGGTATTTGAATTCAGTAATAAAATTAAAAGACTTTTCGAAACATATCATACGAACACTGAGACAAACCTAAACCTACACGAAAAACAGGTGAAACTATTCTTACAAATCCAACCCAATTTGAAAACTGACCCGAGTTCCCGATTCATCTGAATAATGCAGAAAAATTGCAGTTGACTCTACTCGAGGGTATATCTAAAATCGAGAGGCTAGCGGTTTTCTCGCCTGCCGTCCGTTCCCTATGATGTAGAACAGTGGTTCTTAACCGGTGGTCCGCGGACCACTGGTGGTCCCTTGAAGCACCTGAAGTGGTCCCGCGAAGTCATCAAAGGGCCCCGATCGCCCTAAATAAGGTTCTGAAATCCTCGCTGTACACGGGAACGGAAACACGCGTTAAAGTGGAAAATTACTGATTCAGTTTCAATTATTTCAAAGCATAATTATTTTTGGTATGTTTGGCCGTATGGCTCACACTGTATGAAAGGTTATCATAATGAAGTATTTCAGACCAAAAATTGTACGACTAGGTATCAAATTCATGGAATGTAAATACATATTTTCAGCTGAACCTTTCCATGTACATCTGACCGAAACTCATATTAAACTCATAGGCACATAAAATCAATCCGACATTTCAATTTGATGAAAAAACTGATAAAATCAGTAATTTTCCATTTTAACGCGCTGTATCTCGAAAACTGGTCATAGTATGGGATTTAGAATTCATATCTCTAAAGATCTTATGAAAATCCAAAAATAATTACATTCGACCAAGGAAATTTTTGAATGTTTTTCATAATTTTTCCAAAATAGAATACCTTCCTATGACCACCATGAATATTTTGGAGATTACTGACATACATATATTTGTGGTGAAACTTTTCCAAAAAATCAATCTATAAATACAGGGTTTCGAATAAATCCCAAAAATAAATAATTATGTCTAGTGGTTCTCTCTGTGGAACACTGTGTATGAAAAATGTGTACTGTGCAATATTTTCTCGTCCAAATACTATATCGGAGAGAACGATATGACATCACAGCAAAAAAAATGAATTTTGGCAAAAAACTACTCCCATAAATTCGTGATTCACCTTGTAAATAAAAATATTTTTAATCATACGTATCCACTCATTTCATTATCAGAACATGCAGTAAACGTCTGCATGCAACAGGAATCTAATCTAACTTTCAATAAATGAAAAATAAATCCGAAAAGCTAGGCAATTTTCAACTTCAACACCCCGTATTTCGGAATCTAGTCATAGGATTGGGTTGGGCCCATTGTCACTTCGGGTCACTGAGTCGGGTAAAACAACATACCAAACTTTCAGAAAATTTGACCGGTCGCCTCTTTACATACAAAAAGTGCGGGGTCCTTTGGAAGATTTCTGGACCCAGATGCAATTGCTTATCCAAAGATTCGGGATATTGCAATACGTCACTAAACATTGTTTTCATCGACATATTTATGCGAGCAGGGGTTCTCGGCGCTACTGCTAATCATGTACAAGCAACGAAATCGGTTGGATGACAGTGCCGACATGCGTTTGGCTTTAAGCACCACTGAACCGAGGATTCAAAAGTTGATAAAAAGTATGCAGTCCCAAAAATCGCATTAAGTTACTATATAAGTATGTATTATAAATTGATTATTTCATTGGTAGTACATAATGTGAAAATTAAACAGTATTTGCTAAAAATGATTGCATATATGTATTTCATGTGAAACCGATAGCTCCAAAAAACCTTTTTCGTTTACATTCACAATATTATCTTCGGTACGTCCCTAGTTGGTGGTCCACGGCAATAAAAGATTCTGTCAAATGGTCCCGCACCACTAAAAGGTTCAGAACCACTGATGTAGAATAACGTGCTAGACCAGCCTCTGCCGTTCACTGGGAGGTAAGGAAGTGAGATGGATACACAGAAATCGTGAGATATGGAGAAGCATTTTTGCTATATAATGAAAGTAAAACGATATAAATGAGTATGGATGCAGATAATAAAAAAAATTTGAAGTGATTAAATGAATAATTAACAAAATATGATATTTATACGTGCAATTTTCGACATTCATTGGTGAGGCACTGCCTCACCTGCCTTATAAGACAAGACGCCACTGGTTAGATATTCCTGAGAGTAAGATTGACCGAAAATATCAAAAAATTTCGCAATGAAACAATTTTTCAAGCAAATAAACGTTTTCATTTTCATGATAATATCTAAATGAACAAAGCCAAATTCCCATTGTTTGACCACCAGCACTAACCTCAACAAATATTCGACAGGTCGTTGAAGTGCCTAATTGAAATGTAAGGTTAGGATCCTAATAGGCTCTGCCGAATAAGGAATTACTGGTCTCTAGATGTATCCACTTGCTAAGACAAATTTACCAATCACTCTCTCCTATTGAGATGAAAAAACGTTCACGAACCGCATTCCTGTCAGTAGCGCTATTTGATAGTTAACAGGTTGATGAACATACCGGCCTTAAGACATGAATATTGAAGAAAGCGAAGAGTTTTTGAAGACAAAACGAGGTATCTTTGTCATTGCTGAATTGAAGTGGGGATTATTAATATACTCCTATATATTCCGGGAAATATTCGAATGAATCCGTTTCATATTGAAAATAATAATTAATTAAAACCCCTACATAAAATTGATAACATTACCTCAACGTGGTGCTGGGTGGCCCATTATATTTTCCATTGAACACATAGACGCAAGCGTAGTTCTGAGTGAACGGGACGAAATTAGTAATCAAAGCCTTCACGGCATCCCCCTGCATCTGGACCTCGTTCTTGATGGGAGAAGCGTCGCTCCAAGTCTTGATCTTGTACCCTTTGAAATGTCCGTGCACGGACTCCGGATCAACCGGATTCCAACTCAACAGCGCCGTAGTCGGGCCTTCGACCTGCAGAACCGTAAAGTTCGTGGGCGCCTGCTCTGGTTCGCTCTCGCCGGAGTAACCGATCACCTCTTTCGGCGACACGTCCGCTTCGCCGAGCTCGTTCATCGCGATCACCTTTATCCTGTAACGCTGGAAGGAAGGCTGGTTATCCACGACGAACCGGTCCTGTTTCCAGTCGTACACGTCCACCACGGTGTAATTTTGGCCGGGAATGTCTCTCTTCCAGAATACTTTGTACTGGAACTTGGGGGCGTTGTGCTCGATTTCCGGCATTCTCTGCGAAATCGAGTGGGTTAGAAACCGATGCTGATGAGGCTGAAGGTGATAAAAGAACTTACAGTCCATGTGATGACCAAATTGTTCGGTCTGTCGCCTTCACCCTTGACATTGTCCGGATTTTTGTGTGGCACCTCGGCTGGTGTCGAGCATACGTCGGAATGCGACGACGGCTGAGACTTGCCGATTTTGTTCTGTGCGATGACTCTGAAGGTGTAATTGGCCCAAGGACTCAAAGGAACCTAACAAAGAAAATTGTGATTACTACAACAAGTTCCAGTTACGGAAGAGTTGAGAAATAAACCGTCCGAAATGTGTTTGCAATACACTGTTCCATGTGTTATGAACCTTGTTGAGTTATACAGGGTGACAATTTTAAAACTTGCCAGTCCAATTATGTCACGACAAGGATGATTTCAGAGAAAATGTCGGAACAGATCAATTTCTATTTGAAGGGGGACACATTTTGAGCAGAGTTGTGAGCCGAAATCTCCTAAACCCTTGGTGTAGGGGCTATCACCCCTAAATTCTCAATAGGGAATAGGGGGTGAGCTATATCTCAATTGAAAGGTCACTTGTCCCTTTACATGAATGCTATGGTTTGCACATTTTTATTGAGTCCTTGAAATAGTTACAGGGGGTGACAATTTGAAAACTTGCCAGGTCAATTATGTCTCGACAAGGATGTTTTCAGAGAAAATTCCGGAACAGGTCAAATTTTTTTCGGGGGGGGGGGGGGCATATATCTCCTCAACCCTAGGTGTAGGAGCTATTGCCCCTAAATTCTCAACAGGGAATAGGGGCTGAGCTATACCTCAATTGAATGATCACTTGACCCTCTACATGAATACTATGGTTTGCAAATTTATATTGAGGTTTAGCTCACCCTCTATTCCCTACGAAGAATTTAGGGGTGATAGCCCCTACACCTAGGTTTGAGGAGATTTCGGTCTACGATTTTGTGAAAATATGTCCCCCTCCCTTTAAAAATTGACCTGTTCCGGTTTTTTCTTTGAAACATCCTGGTCGAGACATAATTAGCCTGGCAAGTTTTCGAATTGTCATCTCCTGTAACTACTTCAAGGAATCAATAAAATTTGCAAACCATAGTATTCATGTAGAGAGACAAGTGATCTTCAATTGAGGTAAATCTCACTCCCTATTCCCCATTAAGAATTGAGGGGTGATAGCCCCTACACCTAGGGGTGAGGAGATTTCGGCTTACAATTCTGCTCAAAATATGTCCCCCTCCGAATAAAAATTGAGCTGTTCCGTCATTTTCTCTGAAAACATCCTTGTCGGGACATAATTGGTCTGTCAAGTTTTTAAATTGTCACCCTGTATTTAAAAGTGTGCCGAAAATAATGTATTTTCGTAAGTTTTAGGTGCATAATCAAATTCTCGATGTTTATTCATAGATGGCTCTAGCAGTGAGTGAGGGTCGATTTTGGCATATCCAAAACGTCATGAGCCAAACTTTGACATACAGGGTGGCCATTTGAAAACGAAACAGACGAGATTACAGACGAAATAAATTTTTTCGATAGAAATGCTCGGACAGGTCGATTTCTGTTTCGAGGGGGACAACTTAAGATGTAGGTTACGGACGCATAGTGATTCAACCCTTGCTGCTACAACCCTCACCCCCAATTTTTGAATAGGGAAGATGGGGTGAGTGATACCTCATTTGAAAGGTATTTTTATACTGATTTCAGCACAGTAATTGTTTTTTCATTTTATGCATTAGTTCTCGAAATATTCATGCGTTAGTTAATTTCATCACTTAAATTAATTTTTTGCGAATAATTGACATTTCGTGCTTCCGAAACACCAAAATTTCCGTACTTGTATTTGAAATTGCAAAACATCTACCACTGGGCAAATGAAGTCATACCGTACGTGTTAATGCTACTAGGGTCAGATGTTCGACTAGCTGTTTTATTCACTGAAATCATTCTCCAACTGTACGGTATCAGAACGATTTGAAGTATTGATCTAAGAAATAAGATTTTTCAAAGTAAAGTAAATAATTTATCAAAAACTCACAGTCATGGTTGTTTTGAAGCTCAAAATGTCGATTTTTCACAAAAAAACACTACAAGTGCCATGAAAACACCACTTCATTTTCAAATACTTACTTAAGAATATTTCGAGAACTAATGCATAAAATGAAAAAACAATTACTGTGCTGAAATCAGTATAAAAATACCTTTCAAATGAGGTATCACCCATCTTACCTATTCAAAAATTGGGGGTGAGGGTTGTAGTAGCAAGGGTTGAAGCGCTATGCGTCCGTAACCTACATCTTAAGTTGTCCCCCTCGAAACAGAAATCGACCTGTCCGAGCATTTCTATCGAAAAAATTTATTTCGTCTGTAATCTCGTCTATTTCGTTTTCAAATGGCCACCCTGTATGGTAAACACATTCCTGATTTTGTTTTGGCGTCGTATACTTTCGGTTATGTGAATATGCCTGACTTGCGGGAAATGTTGATTTTTTTTTTATTCGAAGAAAACGGAAGTAATGGAGCACACTTTGAATTGATGTATAAGAAATAAATTATCGTAAAGACGAGGTTAAATTGAACGATCATGATGAGCTGTTGCTTCAGACTGCTTCTCTCAAATTTTTGGGAATGATTTTGGATGACACCCTTCGCTGGAGAGATCATTGTGTTGACGAAATTAAATTCGCAGTGTTTTCTGTCTGGTGATTTGAAAACTGTGTTGGCTCCAGCTCGACTATTTTGGGACAATTCATCTTCGGCTGCGAGTCTGTGTATCGCACAGAAGAGAATACTGCGAGTAATTGCTGGTGTCTCCCAACTCTTTTCCTATAGACCACTTTTTATCAGATATAGAATTCTACCTCTAGTGGTTTGTATATTTTTGAAATGTATGTTTATGTATTCAAGAATCGAGCTCTGTTTACAAGGCAGGGCAAATATCTTCATATACCCTTGTGTTAATATAATGTAATCCTCAATACACCGAAATATATGGGAATACAAATTTTCAATTCACTACCTGATGCCATTGAAAATATTTTGGACCACATTTTCGAGTAACTCGGGCCTTTTTTCAACAATAACACGAGTTATTTTGGGTTCCGAAGCGTCTATTGTTTCTGGTTTATCAGCATAAACCAATGACTTGACATAACCCCGAAGAAAATAATCCATTGGAGTTATGTCGCATGATCTTGGAAGCATTAATTGGACCATTTTTCGAAATAATGTTATCGCCAAATTTTTCTTTCAATGAATCAATTGTTACGGTAGCAGCATGAGGTGTAGCACCATCATGTTGGAACCAAAACACTTCTGGGTCGATACCAATAAAATTTTGAAACAAATAATCATTGATCATCGATCTGTGACGAGCACCATTCACTGTAACATTAGCTCCAGCATCTTTTTTAAAGATATATGGACCGATGATGCCTCCAGCGTGTAAAGCACCCCACAGTGCATTTTTCAGGATGCAATGGAACCTGCAGAACTTCTTGAAGATTGCTTTCATTCCATATACGGCAATTTTGCTTGTTTCCGTAGCCGTTCAACCAGAAATGAGCTTCATCCCACTAAACACAATTTTTCGATGAAAAAGTGGATCAACTTCAAGCTGTCCTAGGGCCCAATCAGCAAACAAACGACGCTGATTATGGCTTTAGTTCTTGTACTAGTTGGATCTTGTACGGGTGTAGACCAAGATCTTTGAGCAAAGTGTTCCATGTGGTGGATGCACAAAGTCCAACTTGTTGTGAACGTCGACGAATAGACAAATCTGGATCTTCATTAACACTATCATTTACAACAGCGATATTTTCTTCTGAACGTACAGTTCTTTGTCTTGTTACTGTTGTTGCATCGAGTAGAGAAAATATTGTCCGAAATTTATTGAGAGTTCGACGAATAATCTGCTCTGATGGACGATTATGTGAACCAAAAATTTCACGAAGTGCTCTTCCAGTTTGGCGAATAGAACACTGATTTTGAAAATAAATTTCAACAATTTGTATACGTTGTTGCGGCGTGAGTCTTTCCATGATAATTTGTCAATGCTAAATGAATAGAAATGTCGAAACAACATGGCTTCCACCTTCTGTCAAATCACATTTATTCCTATCGAAAATTCTATCACTCTAAAAAAAACACCTGATACTTTCGTTTGTCGGGAGAAATCACCATCATTTGTTTTCCCACAAAAAAAAATTGAATTCAGTCACAAATAAAAATCAATAAGTCGACAGAAAAGACGAAATTAATAATTTTTGATCCCTAAGAAGTCTGATTTGAAGGTTAAAAAATATCACTGCAAACATTTCAAGGGGAGACTTACATTGTAACTCATTTCTGCCGCTGGAACCTCATCGAAGATGTCTTCCCAAGTATCAGGTGTGAAGCTCGTATTAAACTGGATAATATAATGGAGAATAGGGGTACGGTTGTCACCCATCGATATCCAATCTATCGTTGCATCTTTGGCGTTACATTTCAGATTCCTCAATTCGGGCGGATTTGGTACGGCTGAAATGAAAAAGGAACATCCAGATTACGTCTTCAATAATTCAAACTGGTAAAATAGCATACCTTGAACGGTCAGTTGGGCTTTGGCAGAGGCTTCGTCGAGTTCGGTCTTAGCCTTGCACGTGTAAGTGCCGGAATCCAGTTCGATAGTTTTCGTAATCGTCAGCGAATAGTCGGAGGACTTGACGAATCGCGCCTCGCCGTCGAAGTCGATAGGCTCGTCGTTCTTCAGCCAGATAATCTCCAGGTTTAGAGAGTCGTCGGCTATCGCGTTACATCTGAAGGTCGCAGATGTTCCTGCTTCCACCTCGTAGTCTTCCGGTCCATCGGTTATGTGAGTGAAAGCTGCAAAATTACCATCGAATAAACGAAGAGTGAAAGAACCCGAAACAGTCCTATTACTGGCCTCTTCTATATCCCGAGCTGGACACATGGTGATTTCATATGAACTTCACGTACTTCACTAGCTGATGAAGAAGATGCATGTCTGAAGTCATTTCGTCAATTTATTTTCATGTCCCGATTGGTTGGTTTATCAAATTTATTTCTCATCAATACATTTTAGATTTCGATATTCCGGAATGAGTGACACAAAGTATATACAGGGCCATGCATAACTTCCCACCCCGAAATTTGATCTTTGGGATGGAATAACGAAAAAACGCTCGGACAGGTCAAATTTTTTTGAAAGGGGGACAAATAAGGGTGTTCAAATGAGTTTGATATCACTACTCCTCTTGCTCCAACCCCTAACAGCTCCCACTTTTGAATAGGGAAAAGGGGTCAGCAGCACCTTGTTGGAAAGGCAATTCAATTAATATTTACAAAGTAAATCGTGCGCTTCCGTTTAAATTGAAATAGTTGCTGTTAGGGTAGCGGCTAGAGGGGTAGTGATATCGAATTCATTTTTTGACCCGTCCGAGCGTTTTTTCCATCTCAAAGATCCAAATTCGGCGTGTGAAAGTTATTGATGGAATACTGAGTCACTCTGTATAATAATGAAGCGATGAAAAAAAAATACACTCATGCAGGAAATTGAATTGCCTTTCCAACAAGGTGCTGCTCGACCCCTTTTCCCTATTCAAAAATGAGAGCAATTAGGGGTTGCAGCTAGAGGGGTAGTGATTTTCGTTATTCCATCCCAAAGCTCAAAATTCGGGGTGGACAGTCAAGGAAGTGAACTAAAAAATTTAGAGAGATTGCAATCTTCTAAAAATTCTGTGTATGTTGAGAGCTTCGTTATGAATATCTCCTTTTTTACGATTACAGGCAAATTGTTATGAACTTTTTCTGATCTGGTTAATTTCCGTTTCGCAGTTCGAATGTGAAGGAGCTTGAATTTACCACAAGCAAGCATTGGATTCTCAACAAAAATAGAGTTCTCAGATCAGTTCTGAAAGGTTTTCCAAAAAGAGGTGTTATTTTAGGTGAAAAAGGAGGATAATGTCCCTAAGTTGGAACAAACTAGAATAAATATCATACTAGTCCAATTCTGATAGTTATTTTAGGTGTTAGATGTCACTTTTCAAGCTGTCATTTTTCGACATCTGACAAGAGGAAACTACCATCAATAAAAATGGAACAATACAGGCTTCAACAACGCATTGAAATTATTAACTCATATAAAAATGGTGATAATTTGGCAGAGACGGTTCGTATAACTCGAACATTTTTGGGTCGTTCGGAAGCACCTTGTCGAACCGCAATACAGAAATTGGTGGAAAAATTCGAGCTGTTGGGACAACTTAATGAAGTGAAGAATACAACCCGTGCACGTCTCTCAACAACAGACGAGAATATTGCTGCTGTAGCCCGAAAGTGATGAAGAAAACCCAGGTTTGTCCATTCCCCGTCGTTCTTAGGAATTAGACAATGCACAAACGTCATTACACCGTATTTTCCATAAAGATTAGGGTCTTAAGGCTTATAAAGTTCAGTTAAACAAGAACTCAAGCCAACTGATAATCAACAACGTCGTGTTTTTGCTGATTGGGTTCTTGAAATGCATGAAAATGATCCGGAATTCCATGGAGAAAACATCTTGAGTGATGAGGCCCACTTGCACCTCGGTGGCTTCGTCAACAAGCAAAATTGTCGCATCTGGGGCTCGGACAACCCAAGTGTTCTCTATCCTTAACATGTGACTATCTGGCGGGGTCATTGGACCTTACTTTTTCGAAAATGAGGCTGCAGCAACAGTTACGGTGAATGGATTGCGCTATCGAGAGATGATTAATGATTTTTTATGGCCGATATTGGGTGGTATTGGTCTGGACAATGTTTACTTTCAACAAGACGACGCTACGTGGCACACAAGCAACGAAACCATTGATCTTCTACGGGAAAAGTTTCCGGGCCGTGATATCTCTCGAAGAGGAGATCACAATTGGCCCCGAGATCTTGTGATTTAAGGGGAAGTATCACCTTTTGAATCGTGGTCTCTTTATTTCACGAGTAACTTCCCTAATTTACGACCTAGAGACTTGATTTTTTTTTAAATTGAAGTTGAAGAACGTCCCGAGGGTAAATAGTTTTCTTTTTTCGATTTAATTAGTTTTTCAATTAAAAAACCAGGTAATCGTTAGATCTCTGCAATATTTGGGTTATTGAATATGTTTTTCGTTTTTCATGAGTATAAGCTATATTTTTGAACTAATCATCATGAAAATTTTTGTAGTTTATAGAAGATTAAATTGCCGAGGGCAAATAGTTGCGATTTTTTCCAAAAAATGATGAATAACCGTCGAAAAAAAATCATTAAGTGTAGTTTCCAAAACGCTGAAGTTCAACCTGTTTTTTTAATTGAAAAACTAATTAAATCAAAAAATACTATTTGCTCTTGGGACGTTCCTCAACGTCGTAAATTTCATTTGGCTGATGCTGTTTTCCTTTATTAACTGCATACCTTCCTCTTCATAATGAAATAAACATCGGATCATTCGTCTAAAAAAAATGGTGTTTTTCTTTGAAGGTCAAGATAACACATCTTATTGGAAAAACCTTCAAAATGACTCAAAATGACCTATACTCTTTAACCCAATTCAACGATATCATTGTAGCAACATCACTCGCGATTGAAAGTTCTGAATAAAATTGTAGCACAATTCTTATTTAAAGAAAAAATAACCTGTTGTAGTGGAAGATAGTATGGAACACGAGAGAATAATAGGTTCAACTTAGCATCCCTTACCATATAGTGAAGTAGGTGAGGTCCATCCGGAATCACCACTGTAAAATGTCACGAAACGAAAAATATATTATATTATACAGGGGTACCGAAACTATAGATCCATCTACAAATGTATTGAGAGTTACAAAAATATGGATTCAAAAGTACCATTTTTGAAATTTTCTAACTGTCAATACTTTGCAATAGATTCCTAGCTTGACGTATAGTTTCAGACACCCTGTAGAAAAATAATCGTTGATAAAATACTGATATCGAGAGTGTTTCATTAATATGGGGGGTTATTGTTGATTACGTAGTTGTTAGAGCATTTGAAACTCTTCACAGCAACAAGCATGCAAGCAAAGCATTTATATAAATCGATATATTCTTTCATGGTCAATAAGGGAGAATTCGACCACATCTGGACGATCGTAAGAAATTTGTATGTTACCCTTTATATCGAGTTTTGCACTCGCACTAGCATTCCCAAATTTATTTTCCGCAAAACATGTGTAATCGCCACCATCCTCGAATTGCAGAGTTGTTATCTCCAAGTTTCCATTCTCATGGGTGGTGAAATGTCCTCCGGTCAGTTCTTTGCCATTGTGAATCCATTTGATGATCGGTTTAGGTGCCCCTAACACTCTGCAAGTTATATTGATATTCTGATCATTAACAGCTTGCATGTTGCTGGGGGCCTCAGTGATTTCAGGTGCCAGAGCTGTGGAAATATTTGGTTATAAATTCAATTCAATACTCTAATAACTCAATAACTAACCTAAAACATTGACGTATACGTCTTTGTAGACGTAACCTATAGAATTTGTAGCGTTACAACCATAATTTGCAGTATCCTTCTTCTCCAAGTTTGAGATAACAATCCGGTTAGTTGAAACGCTCCTTCTCGGATTTGGCGCTGCCACTTCCAACGGTTTACCGTTATAAATCCATTTTATCTCGGGTTCTGGGGACCCAGAAGCTTCACATCGAAACTCGACAGTCTCACCCTCAGCTGCATTCACTCTTTCCGGTTCATGGGTGAAATAAGGAGCGGCTAAAAAAAAACTTATACTGCAGGAAAAACTGACAAAAATGTTTGTCAGGACGATGCTGAATACGACAACCTTGGCCAAAATTATCCACCAGTTATATTGATTAATATACCAACTGACAAAGAAACTGCAACACCCAGAAGGAGCTGTTCAAATTTTGAATTTTTTTTTTTTGTAAAAAATAGATAGTATAGCGAGGGGTGAATGATTGAAATTCGGAGATAAAAACAAAGGGTTAACACGTCTTCGCATTGATGCAACAAGATGGTCTATTTCTTCTGGAGGTATACTATCCCAAGGGGCTGGGGTAAATTTTCAAGCCTTCTACCCATGATGTCCCAAACATACTCTATGGGCGAAAGATCGGGGGATCTGAGCGGCCATGGCAAAAGATTCACATGGGTCGTTTCAAAAAAGTTCAAACTAACTCTGGCAACATGAGGTTGAGCATTATGACTCAAAGTTTCGTGATCCAAAACAACTTAATGTACGAATTATTTGGTTGAGTAGTGGATCAATTATATTTAAGAAAAAACTATTTTCCTCTCGCCAACGTTTCGAACTTTATTAAGTTCATCCCCAGGCCTCTACAAAATAGGTTGGAACCTACCACAACATATCCAGTATCGATCATTGGACTTACCGAAAGATTCAGTCTTTTCTTTATCAAAACTGGTCAGAAAAACCATAAAAAACTCTAGACTGCACGAACACTTAGGTTGTATAGATAAAAAATACCATTGTATACATATATAAGAACAAGACAATAAAAGGAATGATGCATCTAGTAACGTGGGTTGCTCATTGAAAACAATATGATGTCAAATTCGAAACAGTCAGCATATGCATTTGTTGCGAGGTTTCACCGTGAAAAAGGGGGGCAAAACAAACACTCATCTTGGAATACCTTTAATGAGGTTGTAATAAGCCGTATTAAGGCCTTCTATATCTCTTCTCATATTGACACTGTCACTCTTCAAAATATGGACCATCTCACTCAACAGTCTCTTAGACAAAAAAGGCTGAACATTCAGTATTTCCACTTCTTCGAAATTAAAATTGTGGTTGTTTTCCCGTGTGTGTTCCACCAGAGCTGTCGGGTTTGTGACATTGGGCCGTTGTACATCTCTCTTATGTTCGGACATCCGTTGTTTCAAATAACGTCCCGTTTGGCCAACGTAACATTTGGGGCAGCTCTGGCAATTAATTTTGTAAATAACACCTGACTGGTTTTCGATTGGTGTCTTAGTTTTCTGTTTAGTGAAAAATGTTTTACCTATGGTGTTTTCATTAGAAAATGCAATTTTGAGAGAGTCGCTGTTGAGCAACGATGCCAATCTCTCAGATAGACAGCCCACATATGGAATTTTGAGAGTTCTATGGGGTTAGTAGTCTCTCCGATAATTTTACGTATTATTCCAATGGGATAGTGATTGTTCACGAGGAATTCCCTTATCAGATTTAGATTCTTGTCGTGAAACTCCAGATCAGATATTCTCAAAGCTCTTGTTTTGAGATTCCTAATGATATTAATTTTATGACGGAAATTGTGTTGCGAGAAGAAATTTAGAAATCGTCTAGAGAAGGTTGGTTTATGGTACCAATCTATTTTCAAGACGTTATCAGCGCCTCTATAAACCTTCGTATCTAAAAACGATAGAGAGTTTTCGCTTTCAGGTTCGAGAGTGAATTTCAATTTGGGATGGAAAATATCGAAAAAATTTAAGATTTCAGATTCACTGCCTTCTGGTATGGATGTAAAAATGTCATTTTCAATCCCTTTTTTCAGAAGATATGTTGATGACATTTTTACATCCATACCAGAAGGGAGTGAATCTGAAATCTTAAATTTTTTCAATATTTTTCATCCCAAATTGAAATTTACTCTCGAACCTGAGAGCGAAAACTCGCTATCGTTTTTAGATACGAAGGTTTATAGAGGCGCTGATAACGTCTTGAAAATAGATTGGTACCATAAACCAACCTTCTCTAGACGATTTCTAAATTTCTTCTCGCAACACAATTTCCGTCATAAAATTAATATCATTAGGAATCTCAAAACAAGAGCTTTGAGAATATCTGATCTGGAGTTTCACGACAAGAATCTAAATCTGGCAAGGGAATTCCTCGTGAACAATCACTATCCCATTGGAATAACACGTAAAATTATCGGAGAGACTACTAACCCCAGAGAACGTAACGACAACGTAAGATATCTCAAAATTCCATATGTGGGCTGTCTATCTGAGAGATTGGCATCGTTGCTCAACAGCGACTCTCTCAAAATTGCATTTTCTAATGAAAACACCATAGGTAAAAAAATTTTGACTAAACAGAAAACTAAGACACCACTCGAAAACCAGTCAGGTGTTAATTTTAATTTCGAAGAAGTGGAAATACTGGATGTTCAGCCTTTTTTGTCTAAGAGACTGTTGAGTGAGATGGTCCATATTTTGAAGAGTGACAGTGTCAATATGAGAAGAGATATAGAAAGCCTTAATACGGCTTATTACAACCTCATTAAAGGTATTCCAAGATGAGTGTTTGTTTTGCCCTCCTTTTTCACGGTGAAACCTCGCAACAAATGCATATGCTGACTGTTTCGAATTTGACATCATATTGTTTTCAATGAGCAACCCACGTTACTAGATGCATCATTCCTTTTATTGTCTAGTTCTTATATATGTATACAATGGTATTTTTTATCTATACAACCTAAGTGTTCGTGCAGTCTAGAGTTTTTTATGGTTTTTCTGACCAGTTTTGATAAAGAAAAGCCTGAATCTTTCGGTAAGTCCAATGATTGATACTGGATATGTTGTGGTAGGTACCAATCTATTTTGTAGAGCTCTGAGGATGGACTTAATAAAGTTCGAAACGTTGGCGAGAGGAAAATAGTTTTTTCTTAAATATAATTGATCCACTACTCAACCAAATAATTCGTACGTTGAGGATTATCTTTCTGAAATATTGAATTCTCGAACCGGTTAAGGTAAGGGACAACATATGGCTCCACAATTTCTAGAAAGTAACGCCGCGCTGTCATGTTACCTCGAATAAAACTGAAGGTGTCCCACTTGCTTGTGTAATAGCACCCCATACCATAACTCCTACTCTCCGGTCTACATGACGCTCAACATCAAACTGAGGATCACGTCTTTCTCCCCGACGTCGTCTAACTCTTCTTCGGCCATCATGTGTACCCAAGGAGAATCGAGATTCATTAGAAGAGACTACCTGATGCTCCACATTCCAATGTTGACGTTCTCTCCACCACTGTAATCGTTGCCGGCGATGCTCAACCGTCAGGAGTAACACAAGATGGGGTCGATAATGCTGCAGTCCAAAAGACCTTATCCGGCAGTAAACCGTTCTGACAGTTACAGGATGGTATTGTTCTTCTACCCACTCATCAGCCAAAGATCGAGTTGTCGCAAATCGTTCTCTAATGGCCAGAAGTCTTATACGTCGATCTCGAACTTCATTTGTGCCCCTTCGACGTCCGGTGTCTACTCTTCTTCGATTTTGGGCATTATCAAACCACACTTGACAACATGTCATAACAGTAGTTGGATTTCTGTTCATACCGTTAGCGATTTCTCGAAATGACAACCGTGCCTCCCGTAGACCAATAATTCGACCTCTTTCAAATTCACTTAGGTGGCGATAAATTCCGCGTACACGTGCTCTAGACATTTTAACAACAACTGAACATCGACTTTGGAGTTGGCTTGTTGTTAAAATATAAAAAATTTGCAAAAAACGACTACAATATTTCTTCAAAATTCATACTTTTTATTTTATATACCATATATTTCTGTCCTGTGTGCGAATCTATGGCTGTTACAAAAATTCCACAAGCATGTACCTTTCGCCAAGATCTCTGCCCTCAGTCGCATTGTTTTTATACGACTTAGCTCGAAGCCCTCAACAAATAGTTTCCACGTCGTCGGCCTTTAGTTCGCCACCCTTTAAAAGTGAATTCGTGTGATAAAGACTTTTACCCAGTACAACACCTACGAAACCAGACAGAAGCAGATATGTAACTTTTAATCTGAACAACCGTAAGTACCATTCCTTCAGTGTTCACTTTGTGGTATTTATTTTCAATTCTATCAAACATCCATTTTCTTTTTCTTTAATTCTCGAGGCGATAAGCATTGGTACAGCAGTCCATTTCTTCTCTCCAAGAGAGCCCGTGTATATTATTCAATATTAAAGTTATGAAAAATGTTTAGGTACATGAAAAAACCTTCACGATTTTTTTCTCCAAATTTAATCATTTACTCCTTGCTATACTATCTTTGTTTTAGCAAAAAAATAAAATTTGAACAGCTTCTAAATGTTGCAGTTTCTTTGTCAGTTAGTATAATAATTAATCAGATATAATTTCGAATATTTAGAGAAAGGGCTAACCCTAGACTTCTCCTGAGATCTTTCAAAGAATCTTTCATTCAAAAGAAACCAAATGCTTCCTTTTAGGGAATAGTATATTATTTCATTAGGAGGAGAAGTGTCACTTTTCGTTGCGAGCTTGTGGATAATTGAAAGCGAGCCACGAAAAGTCACTTCTTCTCCGAATGAAATATGCTATTTTATTTCCAAACGTTTTCAAATTCATGAAAATTGTACATTTAATGTAACTTTATCAAATACAAATGACGTTTGAATTGGAAGTTTTTGTATTCTATGCATCTATGTTCATGGTAACCAAGTAATCTTTTTCGTAGCAACACTTTTCCTGCCGCCGGAGGGAAAAGTAAATATTTCTCCGCCTAGGCGGAGAAATAGAACTTTTCGATGATCCTGTCAGGCGAGAACTGACGTTGTTATCGTACGTTTGGAAATAAAATATATTAGTTTATTTATTCGCTTTCAAGTGAATGAAATATTATTATCAAAATCGGAGGTGGGGTCCCTAATCATTCTTTGATTCATAAAAAAGACCACTCACAAATTACTTGCAGGTTTATAGAATAGGATTTGGCTTCTCCAACACCATTACTGACTTCACAAGTGTAAGCGCCTGCGTCGTCAAAGTCAACGATATTGATAATCAGTGATTTTCCATAATTCCCTTGTGTTATTCGTTCCGAAGACTGTAAAAGATTTCCATTTTTCCGCCAAACCGTCTGAGGTAAGGGTCTAAATTACGAAAAATATTTAATAAAAGGAAGGACGGCCGAAAGTTTTCAACTTACGTTCCACCAAATATACAGAACAATTCTGCTCTTTTTCCTCTAAGCGCAACTTCTTGCTTCTTGGTGACATACTGCATGACAGGTTCGTGCTTGTTCATCGCTGCCGAAGCTGTTGATGATATAATGTTGAGCAACACCCTATTACCGTATTTATATTCGAACTTAGTAGGCGAGGTGGCTGCACAAGCGTACATGAAATTGTCGGTACTGTCCTGTTTGGTCAGATTGGAAAACCACAAGTTTCCTTCTGGATCCAATGTCATCCTGGAGCTGTTGATGGTCTTGAAACCTCCGTTGGTGTATAGGATGATCCAGTGGACCACAGGTTTGGGCCAACCGTCCGGCGGGTGACATTCCAACTTGAATGGTTTACCTTCTTCCCCGCTCAGCGATACAGGAGCTTGTACTTTGAACGAGTTCAGCTCGGCTTTACGCATAAATACGGAATTGGATGTCGCTACTCCGTACTCGTTTTTAGCGAAGCACTGATATTGACCGAGGTCGACGTCTTGAGGCTTTGCTATGGAAAGTGTTCCCCTGCCGGGTTGTTGTGAAATTCGGTCGTCGTAAGCCTGCCATTCAAACGGCTTGCCGTTTTTGACCCACGAATAGCTGAAAGAAAATGTCATTGTTCATCATCCCTGTCCAACATTTTTCAGGGCGGGCAAATTCCGATATTCGATAATTAAAGGGAACACAATATTTCGCATGCGCCTAAAGGTCGTTATTATTCAGCTTACTAGCAAATTTCAGCCCTATCGGATAAGTAGTTTTTGAATTATTGCCCAAGTAAAATTGTGATAACTCCGAAACCATTGGACCGATTGGGCCAAAGGACTCAGCCAAGGCATTTGGACCTAAAACGTACCCTTAAATTGTCAAGGTTCCTGGTCTTCTGTTTGGGAAGTTATTGTGCTTTTAAGGACGGCCAGACATAATTAAATTTGACTTCGAATTCTTTTTCGGTGATTTCAACCCAATCGTTAAAGAACATTTTCGGTTCGAAATTCCATAATAACAGCGCGGAGGGGCCAAGTATTTCGAAATGGAGCTTTTACAGGGTCTTTGTCTTGTACGTATATTTCAACTGTAAATTCTTCGGGCCAAAATAAACCTTTTTTTCATTTTCCATTTCTCCGAATTCGGCTCTGTTAAAGAGATATAGCCATTTGAAAAAAAAATGGGCTAAATGCGTGCCTGATATTATTCTCTACAAACACCTCAAAGTTCATATTTTTCGATTGAAATTGATGTAATTATTAGATTATTCTGGGTGATATATTTAGAAAATACTCAAGCACTAACCTTATTTGAAATAAACATCCATTTTTTCTCAAAGAGACTTTACAATTTTCAACAAGAAGAAATCGGGAAAACACAAAGTCCAAGCCTCATATGATGTGATGTTTGTTTATGATGGGTTGTTGACGATCGACTTTTCCTGCCGCATTTTATGCCCTTGTGTGGAACTGATTGTAGTTCGTTGGGTCTGATGATGCTCGTAAGGGCGAAACACGTGTAACCAATAAATTTCAACATCATATAAGGCTTGGACTTTGTGTTTTCCCGATTTCTTCTTGTTAACCTTATTTGAATAAGAATGTTACACGATATTTCCTAACAAAAACGCTAAGTTTTGTCCCATCATTTCTGCAATTGAAAAGCCATATTTCTCCCAGGAAAATAAGTTCCTTCTTCGATTTTCCTGAAGATTAGTTTGTGAACACTAATAATTTGTTCATATTTTCCTCGATATTCTGGAACGATCTCATAAAAATTGGATTCTCACTAACCTATCCTAACTCCATCAACCTAAGTCATATGATTCGAGGTCAATGACCTAACCTAACTCATCTTCTGTGATATGATATTCCACAGAACTCTAGATAAGACGATGCCAGATTGCCGATGTTCTCTTCAAACAATAGTATAGGCGAAATCAAGGAAGCGGTACGTACCCTATCGTTAACGGAAGAACTATCGCAAAGCAAAGGCACCAGTTTTGTTTACTTTTCGCTAAAAGCGTCTAGGCGTTGCTCTTCTGAAACGCCAAACGAGTAGTTCTGATTCTCACCGATATTGAGCTACGATCTTAATTTCAGTGGCCCATAACGGTGCGATGCCGGCTGCGTTGTAGCACGGCTTACTCTTCCCTTCTGAAGGCTGTGGATGTAGCCGCCACGCAAGACAAACCGTGTTTCTGTGTCTCCAACCTCCAACGTTAGTCAGTGACTTCGGTTCATTTATTTATTTACAGAGAATAAAGCAAAAATGTGATGATTATGTGAATGACTTTTAGTGAATTGATGTAATAGTAGTGTCGCCTGGTGTCGAGTTATATTGTTTTGATAGATTTTTTGCTGAAGGACCGGAAACAATGAATTTTCAATAGAATAGAATTTCATGCTTCTTAGAATTCAATTTCACCTCCCACATTTGTGGGATTTTATTATTACATATCTCTACATCAAACGTTTTTTCATCATAGATTTTCGTCTTGACAAAGTTGATGAACTGATAATAATTCTGACAACGTTTTTAACATTTTGAGAGACCAGAGAAGAAATAATATTCGATGAGATTTAACTCAGGACAGCATTCAGAGATTATTCTTGAAATTCATGATTTTTTCCTCAAATTTAATCTTATACAATTAGGAATAACTGGAGAACGACACGTTTTATTGAAAAAACATAAGAATACTTTTGTTTTCTAAAATAATTGATTCGTTCGAAAACGTGAATCGTTTATCTTTTTCAAGTGCTTTTATAGTATTTTTGCGTGAACTTATGAGTCGACTACGCTGTAACTTTCATACCAGGAGAAATATGGAATAAGTTTTAATTGAGGAATATGCACCATGAATAGACTAAACAATCATCTAAAATTCAGTTCATTCGAAATATCGCTTCCAAATATATGGAAAGAATAGTGTAAATTTCATGGATTTTTGACACCCTGTATCTTTCAAACAGAATCGAATTTTGAAAAATGGTATGGGAAAAAAGTGTTTCGTTTGATGAGAGGAATCTACAGTTGAAATATATGTACAAGTCAAAGATTTACCCTGCATATCTAAATGATATAAAGGGTGTATTTAAAGGTGAGGCTTTTATTTTGACAGACGGTAGAACCCATATTTTTCACATGAATTGTGCCCCTGTTTCGAGATAATAAAATATTTTCTATTTTCTAGGTGAATCTGAAAATTCCTCGGTCCGAACCTGCTCCCTTGCCTGCTTCTCCGTAGATATCAACATCTCTTAAAGTTCCAAAAATGAGCGAGTTGATGAGTGATGGTAAGTAAAAAATTAGGTCATATACGTAGCAACGAAAGGCAACAAAATAGGACTTTCCGAGTCGATTTTCTGAAACTTCCATTTCTTCAAATTTCTGCAGAACTACAAACTAATTCACATCAGTTTTGGAGTTTGGACTCCGTAGACTTTAGGGCTAGGTGGCCCCACGACTAGATGGTAAGGACTTCAGAGGGTACGCTCGTTCAGATCGTTGGAATTCATTATATTAAACCTATCAAAAGTCCAAATTACATCGTGGAAAAAACCATTTTGATCTGAATTGAATGCCTAAGGTAACTATCAAAATAATTTCATAGAATTCATTACTGTGACACTTCAAATATCTTGGAAAAAAGAACATATGTATTATCAACAAACTTTGCATGAAGTGAATTGAAAATTTTCTACTATCCTTAGGAGATATGCTTCCGCAGACTTTTTTTTATCTTTTGGAGGCCTACAAAACTGTAGGCCATCATTTTCCATTATACCGAACCGTTTGCCTGCGTACACTGATAAAGGATTGAAAACATTGGAAAGTGGAGTGTTGGCTCTTTAACTGCTATTTTTGTGTTTATTCATTTCATATATGTCCCATAAGTTTAATTTTGCAACCCTATTTTCAATATGTAAGAGTTCTTAGTTATTAAATTTCTACCAAGTAACGGCCCAATCGATAAAAAAAATATAATACTCCAGAAAATGGTTTTTATTGTTATTTATTGAATAAACGAACGGGAGTAGGTAAAAGTCCGAATATTCAATAATCTATTGAATGAAACAACTATACATTCAGGACTGTTTAAAATGAAAAAAATCCCTAGTAAATCATTTTCTAATATCAAATTAGGATCACAGTTTGAGAAGGATATTTCGTATTCTCTCGAATGGTTTCTTCAACTAAAACTACAGACTGTATACATGATAACAAAAAAGTATAGGTTACTTACATTGGAGCTGGTTCACCAGTTGCTTCGCATTCTATATAGAAAGGTTTATCATTTTCGCCATCTTTCTCCACATGGAACATCACTTCATCGGTAGGAGGCTGTTTTATAATATATGGAGGAGAAGGTACTGAAAAGCAATTTGTTGGCATGATAGTCAAAGAAATATCAGAAAAACAATTTTCATAATTCTCCCATATTCATAAATAAATAGATTCATTGTAATGAGATTTTTAACTATTATATTCCTCATGTTCCCAAGTAATAGCTATTGGAATTTTATCAAGATTAAATGGCTTCATTAATAAAGCGGCAAAAAATTACTAACAGCACACCATGCATAACAATTAGTCAGAATGACAATAGGCGTCTGATGTAGAGACACCACATGAATTTATAATTCTTATTAGGTTACTGTATCTGCATATGGTAGAATGCACCTCAATACTGTTTGTCCATACATTTCAATTGCATTTCCCTGTTTGGCGAATAGGTACAACGAGTTTTTCAATGGCGACATCAAATGCCAATTCGATTCTTCAATAACGCAAATTTTGGATAGACGAGTCGCTGATTGAAGATTTAAATGTATTATCATGTCAAACCCAAATTTTGAAACAGAAAAGGTTCAGCGATGAAACTCATTTTTGACTGAACGGCTTTGTGAATGAACAGAATTATCCTGAAAAATACCGTTGTAGTCTAACACAGTCTGGTGGGCAATTTGCGCCTAATTGGTCATTATTTTCGAGAATAACACAACTGTGAAACACTTTGTTTATGCATTTGAAAATACTATCGAGTATTGAAACTGTGTGGAATCCACTTATGAAATATAATTATTCCTGGTATGGTTTTATTTGTGATACTCCTAATTTAATTCTACCTAGCCTTCTTCATTGCTCTATAATAAAATAAGGTTTTACATACATACATCGTCAAATGTATTGCCCCTCCTAGGTTTCTCAAGAAATAAACAATCTTTGTTCTGGAACTGCGATATAATTGATAGAAGATCTTTGTTTTGTTACTCTTTGCTTTATGCAAGATGGGACACGAACGGAAAAATGAGAAAAAATCTAAAGGACCTCGCACTTTTTGTATGTAGGCGACCGGTCAAATTTTCTGAAAGTTTGGTATGTTGTTGTACCCGACTCAGTGACCAAAAATATCAATGGGCCCAACCCAATCCTATGGCTAGTTTTCCAAATACGGGGTGTTTAAGTTGAAAATTGCCCAGATTTTCGGATTTATTTTTTAATTATTAAGAGTTAGATTGGATATCTGTTGCATTTATTCTGTATACAAAGATCTCTCTGTATATTTCTAAATTTTCTGAGATGCACTTTTTACAAGCTTTTATTTAGTTTCACCTGTCCCGGTGTCTGTCTGTCTGTAATCAAATCTTGCAAGTTAAATATGACACACTTCTAATCGTGCGATTGATTTGAAATTTGGCAGGTGTACATAGTTCTGGTGACAATGCATCATGAAATATTTTTTTATAGAAAAAAAAAACAAAACGGCGGCTCCAAAATGGCAAATGAATTTTGTAATTATGATCCGATTTCATTCAAAATTAGTATCTGGGGGTATTTGGGTTCGAAAATGATGATACTTCTGTCAAAATTGGGAAATTCAAGATGGCGGCCACGATATGGCGGACGAGTTTAGTAATTATGATCCTAGGCTATTCAAAATTGGTATCTGAGGGTTTTCTAGGTCGGAAATTACGATTCTTCAAAATTGAGGAATTCGAGATGACTGCTTCAAAATGGCGGATGAGTGTTGTTATTATATAAAAGCTTGTCTTCAAAAATGTATTTTGAGAATTAGGCTTGTTTCAATAAAAACCTGCCTGTTTCAGCATTGCTAGGAAATACGTAAAATACATCCGGAAATAATTGTATTCCATAAGTTGTTTCCACACTGGATAATATTCAATGACAATGCGCTAATTTCGAAATGAACTATATACTTAGAAGACGTGTATACAGTACAATCATAATCAATAATGTGATCATTATAATCCCGGAGGCCGTTCATAATATCAGGAAGGATTAAAATAATACGGCCAATAAGGGTGAAAATATTCAATGACGATTTGTGCTGTGTTGAATCGAACTCCTCCCTTGGAATATATTGAATTTAATATGGAAAATAACAGATATTTACATAATTTGGTGAAATATCGAAATTTCCAATCGAATTCTGAACAATACCTACCCATTATTGGAATAAAAAACTCAGTATGAATATGCAGCTTTAAAAAATTAATTGTGAATTCTTTGTTGCTGGTGATGAATTAGAATGTTTGAAAATACAACTTTCTTTCGAAAACCTAAAGCATTCACGTGAAGTCAATGTTTTCTTCACCTCTCCAATGATAATACACGAATAAACTTCTGATCTCCAATTTTCGAAGATGATTTCCGTATAACACCAAATTTGGCATATTTTCGAAATTCGAATTTCAGGCTCTTCTGAAATATTATGGATGTTTCCTTCGAAATACGAAAGAAGTTATGTGTTACCAGTAAAAATTATGTCATTTCCCTCCTAATCTTTTACTCCTCATTCGACACTTGCCCGTCAGCAAAATATTTTTTTTATAAATATCTTATTATTATATGGTAGGTTTTTGGGGAAACTACTGACACCATTGCATTCTACGTAATACTGCAGTGCTTCAGGAAAATAGGTTTGACAAGGAAAAAGTTATTGCAACTTTTCCGGAATACACATTGGCGAAAAACAACTCATAACTCGAACATAAATAGGCTGTTTTCGCAATGAAAATTAACATTCCAGCCTCCAGATATCGACATCAGTTAAGACAGCGCATATCTGCAGCTTATTTCTAATAATCCATATACAGGGTGGCCAAGAGATTGACGTCAATAAGGAAAAAACAGGTCCCTCGTGTCATGGGCTATTCGAATCACGCCCATGTATGTTATCCTATTTTTCACGGTTTTCGAGTTATGAATTTTTTTATGAACTTTGAGAATTTTCGACTTGACCATCTTAAAAAGACATAAAAAAAAATGCAAGACTTCTCTGTGAAATTCTTTTTGTAACTTAATCTCCATGAATTTTACTTTAATACATAAAATAACCAGATTCCTAACTTTGATAAGAATTATGGAAATGTTGGTCTCAAGTGAAAAAGTTACGTAAATTGGATTATGATCCGAATTTTCGAATCAAAATTAAAAATGTAAAAAGGCTAATTCACGGTTTCTTAGTATGCTTAAAAACTGCGCTCAACAGTCAGCTTTTAGAATCATTGATAAAATATGGTACTTAACACTCTACTTTTGCTAGAATTAGCCTTCAAAGTCATCGAGCTGGAAAAAATTATTTTTTGTCATTTTAAGATATTTATGATCAAGTTATGATAGAAAATGCTGAAAATTAATGAAAATTAGCTTCAGATGTTGGTCAAGAAAAGTTCTAGATAAAAAAAAGAAAAAGGTATGGCAATAAATCACACATCATAATGTAAATAAAAAGAAATTTATTTATAAATTGTACAGTAGGTTTTCAAAGTGACCACCTCTAGCCTCAATACACATTCTACACCTTCTTAAAAAATTTTCTTTCAATCGCATAAACCTGCCCTGTTCTCTCTTAGGACACGTTCGGCTTCTCTTATCTTCAGTCGCAGCTCGTCTTCACTCGAACATTCTCGGGCGTAAACAATTTCTTTGAAATAACCCCAAACGAAAAAATCGATGGGATTGAGGTCAGGTGAACGTGGGGGCCCCTTGATTGGTCGACTGCGTCCGAACCATCTGTTCGGGTATCATTCATTCAAGTGGTTAATGAAAAATTGTTCTCGAAAATTCAAATAATCCCGATCGGTTTTGCATTGCTGCGCAGCGGACCAATCAAGTGGCCCCCACTTTCACCTGACCTTAATCCCATTGATTTTTTCGTGAGGGGTTATTTCAAAGAAATTGTTTACGCCCGAGAATGTTCGAGTGAAGACGAGCTACGACTGAACGTGTCCTAAGAGAGAACAGGGCAGGTTTTATGCGATTGAAAGAAAATTTTTATGTATAAAAGTACAATTCATGGAGATTAAGTTACAAAAAAAATTTCACAGAGAAGTCTCGTACTTTTTTTTATCCTTTTTTAAGATGGTCAAGTTGAAAATTCTCAAAGTTCATAAACAATTCATAACTCGAAAACCGTGAAAAATAGCATAACATACATGGGGGTCATTCGAATAGCCCATGACACGAGGGACCTGTTTTTTCCTTTTTGACGTCAATCTCTTGGCCACCCTGTATACTAACTGACAAAGAAACTGCAACACCCAGGAGGAGCTGTTTAAATTTCAATTTTTTTTTTTGTAAAACATAGATAGTATAGCAAGGAGTAAATGATGAAAATTCTAAGAAAAAAAATAAAGGGTTCACATATTTTTTTAATAAATTTGTTAATAATGTGTTTGTCCTCCCCAATACGTCTTGACATTGATGCAATACGATGGTGTATTTCTTCTTGAAGGATACTATCCCAAGCCACCTGTACTTCATGTCAAAGTTCGTGGGGGCTGGGGTGAATTTCCAAGCTTTCTACCCATGATGTCCCAAACATGCTCAATGGGCTAAAGATCGGGGGATCTGGACGGCCATGGCAAAAGATTCACATGGGTCGCTTCAACATGAGATCGAGCATTATCTTTTTTTTTTTTAATGTTGTGGTTTTTACGAAAAGGAATATCCTGTAATGTTCAGAGAACATCGTGAGAACCAAGGGCAAGCAGGTAGGAATTGGTGTTCTTCTTGAATTTCTGGAGGTTATATGCCTCGGGGAACACCTCCCTAGGCAATGTGTTCCAAAGCCTCGCTGTTCGTTGGATGAACGAGTCTTTGAAGAGAGTTGTTCTGCAGGTCTCCAAAGTTACCACGAAGGGGTGTGAAGACTTAACTTGACGGGTTAGTCTGGAAGGGACTGCCAGAGGGGGAACGATTGCTGATAATTCAGAAGAGCATCGCCCATGGAAATACCTATAAAAAAGAGACAGATCGCCCACTTTTCTACGGTGTTCCAGAGAAGTGAGCGAGCTTCTAAGCGATGCATCACCGACGAGACGAATTGCCCTTTTTTGTACGGAATCCAAGAGTTTTAGGGTGTGTTTAGGTGCAGCACTCCAAATATGGGAACAGTATTCCAGGACAGGTCGAATCTGTGCCTTATAGATCATAAGCAGCTGACCTGAGGTGAAACAGCTCCTGGCACGAAACAGAAAACCAAGTTTTTGGGATGCACTTTTAGCAATGGATCTCACGTGATTCTCCCAGGAAAGGTTACTGCCGACAGTAATGCCAAGCATCGAAATGGATGACTTCAATGGTATGGTCACTCCCGACAATTTTATGCTGGGCACAGTAAGATCGGCTTTTCTAGAGAAAAGACATGCTTGTGTTTTGTTTGCGTTGAATTCTACCAGGTTATTAGATCCCCATTCAAGGATTGCTGCCAAGTCCATATTTATGTTGTTAACATTTCTTCCTCGTTCGTTTTTGATTTGGCGGGCTGGTATTGGAGCCCTAGAAGAAAAGGCGGTATGGAGGGTACTATCATCCGCGAAGCTGTGCACTGGACACGAAGTTGCTTCCAGCAAATCGTTGATGTGAAGTAGAAATAGTGTTGGAGCCAGAATTGATCCCTGCGGAACACCAGCATTTATGGGTAGAGAGTCAGACGAAACTCCATCGACCACCACATGGAGAGATCTGTTTGAGAGAAAACTAGCTATCAGAGAACACAGCTTTGGGGGCACGCCATAAGATGGAAGCTTGGCGAGGAGTCCCTGATGCCAGACTCGATCGAATGCCTTGGAGATATCCAGTGCTACGGCTAGGGTTTCACCATATTTCTCGGTAGAAAGCTGCCATATATGTGAGAAATATTGCTGAAATATTGAATTCTCGAGCCGGTTAAGGTAAGGGAGAACATATATGGTTCCACTTTTTCTTGTAAGTAACGCAGCGTGGTCATTTTACCTCGAATAAAGACTAAAGTTAACCTCCTTCAAAGTGCAATAGCACCCCATACCATAACGCCTACTGACCGGAGTACATGACGCTCAACATCAAACTGAGGTTCACGGCTTTCTTCCCTACGTCGTCTAACCCTTCCTCGGCGATCATGAGCACTCAAGGAGAATCGAGATTCATCATTCACACTTCAATGTTGACGTTCTCTGCACCACTATATTCTTTGTCGGCGGTGCTCGACCGTCATAACACAAGATGGGGTGTCGATAATGTTGCAGTCCAAAAGACTTTATCCGGCGGTAAACCGTTCGGACAGATGCAGGATGGTCTTGTTCTCCTAACCACTCTTCAGCCAATGATCGAGTTGTCGCAAATCGGTCACTGATGGTCAAGATTTAGACGTCGATTTTGACAACATCTCATAACAGTTGTTTGATTTCTGTTTGTACGGTTAGCGATTTCTCGAAATGACAACCACGCCTTCTGTAGACCAATAATTCGACCTCTTTCAAATTCAAATAGCTGGCGATACGCATGCACGTGCTTTAGGCATTTTAACAATAACTGAACATCGACTTTGAATCTCCTCGAACAGGTGGTTTCTTGTAAAATTTAAAAAATATTTACAGTAACAAATAAATATGTCCATGATAAAACCTTCACGACTTTTTTTCTACACATTTTATCATTTACTCCTTGCTATACTATATGTTTTACAAAAAAAATACAATTCGAACAGAAATTTGAGCAGAATTGTGAGCCAAAATATCCTCAACCCTTGGTGTAGGGGCTATCACCCCTTAATTCTCAATAGGGAATAGGAGGTTAGCTATACCTCGATTGAAAGATCAATTTACCCTCTACATGAATACTATGGTTTTCAAATTTTTATTGGGGTTTAGCTCACGCTCTAATCCCTATGAAGAATTTAGGGGAGATGGCCCCTACACCTAGGTTTGAGAAGATTTCGGCTCAAATGTCAAATGCTCAAAATGTCCCCCTCCCTTTAAAAATTTATCTGTTCCGGCTTTTTCTTTAAAAACGTCTTTATCGAGACATAATTGGCCTGGCAAGTTTTCAAATTGTCACCGCCTGTCACTACTTCAAGAAATCAATAAAAATTTGCAAACCATAGTATTCATGTAGAGGGACAAGTGATCTTTCAATTGAGGTAAATCCCGCCCGCTATTCCCTATTAAGAATTTAGGGGTGATGGCCTCTACACCTAGGGTTGAGGACATTTCGGCTCATAATTCTGCCCAAAATATGTCCCCCTCCAAATAAGAATTGACCGGTACCGGCATTTTCTCTAAAAACATCCTTGTCGCAGCAGAATTGGCCTAGCAAGTTTTTAAATTGTCTTCCAGTATGGCGATTGAATACCCTCATCACCTGCATTTGGCCTGAGGGTTCCATGAAATCAAAAAGATTCGGGGTTCTCAGCCTTAAAAGTTTGGGAACCCCTGCCATATACCGGGGTACCTTGGAGCGTACCGAAAGCCGGCTGTTAGCATTATACCTCATGAATAGGTATTCTTCTTTTTGGTTCCGCTTTTTCACATAATGTGGATTGGAATCAGACAAAAATATACACGAATATACAAATGTTGTGGTGAGCAAACGAGTTCAATTCGTGATATGGAAGGTAGAATTTCTTCACATTATCGAGATTGTACTGTATTTGTCATTGTAGATGTAGATAATCAGATCGGCATTTCAAATGTCAATTTTCCAGATTTGAGACAGATAGACTTACATAATTTTATGAGAATCAAACATTTTTTCTGATAGCTACATGTTCAGGTCAAGGTCAAAAGTTCTAAACATTTATGGAGATGAAAAATGGCAACAAGCGATAATGAGTAATTGGTAATTATCGCTTTTTGTCAAATAGGTATTATCTCCTGTTTACTTAAACTCCAAACTTTTATTTTGCGATTTGATTAAACCAATCCAAAAAATAGGCGCTACGGTTCAATTTCAATAAAACAAAAAAGACATAATATATATGATAGTTATATTTCATGCTAACAGGATAAAATCCAGACAAAAATTCTTGAAAAAGGTTTAATTCGAAAACAATACCCAAATTGTTACTATTTACAGGTTTTAGATCATCGATATAATAAAGTATACTGAAAATTCTTACTTTCTCTGCCAGAAGAAACAGTGATAATGGATACCAGTGCACAATAAATAAGCAGTCTCATCATGGTTGTACTTTGTCAAGTTTCTGAAAAAAAAATTGAGCTCAGAACCCTTCAAGAAAAAATATTATAACATGAAGGCATATATCATTTTTTCACATAGATAAATCCGAATAAGGCATGCATTTTTCTGTGTCACCTTATCATAAAAAATCACTTTCTGCTTTTTTAAATCGTCACTAATCAATTCAACGAAGAAAATGAAAAGTAATCAATTCATTCAAATCATCAATAATATACCTTAAAAAAAGCCAGGTAGGGTTATTGACCGGAATACAACTATGTATGCCAAAATTCTAACATTTAAATCTGTGTTTGTTTATTTCACTTCGCATCACATTGAGATTAACAATGATGAGATTGAATGAACAAATGAAACCGCAAGTCCTGAAAAACATCTGGTTTCTAAATTACGAAATTCATGACCAACATAAGTAAAATCAAATTATGCCCAAGTACAGACTAAAGAGAATCTAACGGCTTGAGTAATGATGTCCACAGCAGTAGGTAGATAATGAAGTCAAATTTAAAATTGACTATGACATCATTCAAAGATTCAATTCAAGAACGGTTTCGAGTAACTAAATCTTCAGTATTTTCAGGTGAATTTCATCTATGCCAATCAGGGTTCAAGTTTATCAATATTTACGTTTATCCATGTAGATTCTGCGAATTAAAGTTTAGTAATTACTAATACTAATATATGACTAATGTGAGATGTGTAAGCGAAATGAATGAATAATGCCAAAGCTGTATTCGGAAAATCTAAAAATTGAGGTTTTCCAATCGGATATTTATATTTTATCTCATCAAAATCATAAAACGGTCAAGCTTTGGCCTAGATGATACAATCAGAAAACTAAAATAGGTAACTGTCAGAGTTGTTATTGACAATGCTTTTGCAATTGATACATAATTCTCCGTTTTGTATATCAGGCAGTATATTAATGAAAATATAATTGAGATATCACGTACTACTATCAGATAAGTTCACTTACCAAATATTTACAAAATGTTTATCTGTCCATCACCTAAATCTAATCGTTATTCACTAGCACTCAAACACTACCTATGATAGAAGCAGAAAGGTGCGGTCTCTGAACGGAACAGTCGTTTAGCGAGAACTTCTTCGAAAATAATTCTCACAAAATGAATAGATATGCGGTAATGAATAATCCTTTCCGAACTATACTCATATGTAGTATAATAATTAAAAAGACACCACCAGTTCACCAAAATGAGTCATTTTTGTTTCATTCAGAATAAAGTGCAAAAGACAGAGTTGGTAGGCGTGGTAACGAACGTCGAACATTACAGTTCTATACGTTGCGCCACCTGCCATTGAAATCTATAACTGGAAATGGATTGTCCTCAGTTGCTGATTCTAAAAATAGAGGGCTCCGTTATCGGTTATCGCACAGACAAAAATAATCACTACAATCAAAAGACAGTGTATTTATCAAATCGTATTTATGATATATCTATGATATTCATTGATAAATGATCTCACTTTATGGGGTAAATGATCTCACTTTATGCTTTATGGGGAGTTGTGTGAATTCTTCAAACTGAAATCGAAGAGCATAAGGACAGGAAAAAATTTTAAGATAATAGAAAGGAACTAAGTTGTTTAAATTTTTTGTATTCCACTTCTGTATGTTATTTCTTGAGTCCAAGAGAACGTATTCATTCAGATCCCATGGTTAAGAAATTTTTTCTCGATATATGTTCACTAAAATAATCGATTCAGTTTATAAAATCACGGTTTATTTTCAACGAAAGATTATAAAAAAATAGTATCTTCCTTCGATAAAATTGTGTCATAGAAATACTTTGTAGCTTCTATCACAGAAAATAGATATTATTGATTTTAATGCATGAATGACGAGACTCTAAATTATTTGCGTGGATGTTATTTATGTTATTCACATAAACAGTTTCTCTGTAGGCATCTAAATGAAAAGCCAAAGGAAATGTGGAAAAATGTATCATCTTCCATCCATCGAGCAAAGTATCGACGATCGACTTCACTTATCAAAACCCCGTCGCTACAAATGAAATGCACCAAACAAATGCCGAGTTGAATGGACTCGACTTTGGTCAGTCCACCTCCTCCAGTTAGTAAAGTCTCCCGCCGTATTCCAAAATTTTCTTTTTCCATTTTTGTAGATGTCAAAAGAAGAGTTTACGTGAGGAAAGAAGTTTCGATTACATTGTATCGATGAACCTGTAAAATCACAATAGAGTTAATCCGATGGGACAAAACTTGACTCAAAATTTTCGAATGCGATGGTGGTAGAACTGTTTGTTGTTTGAGTATGCGCAGATTATACGTAAAGGCACGGTATGTTGAGATAGGGAGATGGCGTGTGTAATTTTCTAATTTTTAATTATCAGTTTTTTTCCGCGAAATGTGTCTTGAGTTCTTATAATTATGCAAGTAGGTGTTAGCTTTAAGAGGAAATCTCTTCATAGTTGATTTTGAGTGATGTGTACCCTTACCCTCACGTTGCATTCTCCCGCGGGTGCTGAACCTGTTTCATACACTTGGCCTTTGACTTCTGGACGAGGAAATGTAAGTTAATTTTGTCAAATTATACTTCTAAATACAAAAATGAACCTGATTCACCGTAAATTTGCTATATAAATGTCATTTCCTAGGCAGTATCCTCAGATAAATTTTTAGAAACTTCATTTTGACGATTGGTATTCGTAACAATCCTGTCTAATATGCATTTCTCGAAGGTAAATGCAGTTCTTGGAAAAGTTCCTGTATTTGTCAATCATAAAATTGCATATTTCGTGCTGATTCTATCGAAAATTCAATGTTATTTCCTAATCATAAACAAAATTATCGTTTCGATTGTAAATATCGTAATAGATGTCATAAAAAAAGGTTTTTCGATTGTCCCTAATTTTGATTCAGAATATTTCTTCAAGAAATGTGTAATGTGATGCTTCTTGTTACCCTCATATCCATAGATTTTTTTTTATTACATGACACAGGAAGATTGAGAGCTGTCTTCTAATTTTGAGGTTAATTTTATTTGTATTCATTTCTCAAAACTAGGAAATCTTCATTCATATCTTGTAAATAGAGGGAATCGAGTAAAATTCAAGATGATTCAGTAATGAAACAGGTTATTCAACTCATTTCGCGAAAATTTAAATACTGGTGTCATGAATCTCATTGTTCAAAACAAAGGAATATTGTATATAATATGTTAGGCATAATATTCTTTTTTGCATTTTAAACGTGGAAGAATTAAATCGTAATCTTCTTTTCGATTGCAAACATTCATTTCAATGCTCAACAATAATCAGCCTCAAGCTTAATGTATATAGTTCATTGAACCCATCAGCTGGAGAATCAAGTACCATGAAGATTCATTTAGTTGTAATTGTAATAAGTAAAGATTTTTCAAAACGACATAGTTGTTTCCTTTTTGCATACAATCGTGGATTTCCTTAGTATTCTATATCTTGTTTATTGAAACATGTTTATTTTGATTGGCGTTGAGAATGGATTATGCAATTATTTGTTTTGGTTTTTTCTAAACATTTTCATGGGTACCAACTGTGTATCCGAATGGTGAAATCAAAATATCTTTTCTAGGTCAATATGAAATTAATTATTTGTTTCAAATTTTACTGAAATCCCTATTGTTGGTCAATATTTTGAATAAATGATCCCTATTTCCTCTAAAAGATTAATTTCCTAACGTAGTGGAGAAATGTTAATTATGAATTTGCCACTTGGTTTATGAACTTCATTGTACAGAGGGATTGATAAGATATTATTATTGCATATTCTTCGAACCCTCATTTAGGTGGATGTACCAAATTTATGTATATTGTAGGACAAGCATGATGGTGCACTTGAAATTGTTGAAACAATACGTTGGGTATGTGAGGATTTGCCACAACTTAAACTGCCATTGGAAAATAATATACTATGTGACTATGATACCAGAGACTATGAAAGTATGAAAAATCTATGTGATCGCTTCAATAAAGCAATTGATAGCCTGGTCGCCTTGGTAAGTTCACAGATCACCGTCCAATGTGGATTTTCACCCATATTTTCTTTTAGCGAACATGCATTGTAATTTATTTTTTGAATTTCCATAGGAGAAGGGTACATCACTGCCAGCACAAAGACTTACGTATCCTTCCCGCGGCTTGTTGCGTCATATACTCCAACAAACTTATAATGCTGCCGTCACCGATCCTGAAAAACTTAATCAATATGAACCTTTCTCTCCAGAAGTTTATGGTGAAACTTCTTACGACTTAGTTTGCCAAATGATCGATCAAATCGAGATAACCCCCGACGATGTGTTCATTGACTTGGGTTCAGGGGTTGGCCAGGTTGTCCTTCAGATGGCAGCTGCGACACCATGCAAAATTTGCTTTGGTGTCGAGAGGGCAGAAGTTCCAAGTCGCTATGCTGATTCAATGAATAAGAATTTCAGAGCTTGGATGAGGTGGTATGGGAAGAAGTATGGAGAGTATAAATTGATCAGGGGTGACTTCCTGACTGAAGAGCACCGTGAAAAAATTAATCAAGCCAGCATTGTGTTCGTTAATAATTTTGCCTTTGGACCAACAGTTGATCACCAGCTCAAAGAGAGATTCGCAGACTTAAAAGATGGAGCTCGGATAGTGTCGTCCAAGAGTTTTTGTCCTCTGAATTTCCGCATAACCGACAGAAATTTGAGTGATATCGGTACAATTATGCACGTCTCTGAAATGACACCTATGAAAGGTTCTGTTTCGTGGACTGGCAAACCTGTATCTTATTACTTACATGTGATTGATAGAACCAAATTAGAACGTTACTTCCAGCGTCTCAAAAAGCCCCAGTTGAAGGTAGATACATCGAAAGTTGTCTCAAAATTCCAGTATATTATATGTTGTCTTACAGAATGGTGAAGATGAAAATTCGAACAGTAGAAGTTCAAGAGACCGAGCCAAAAGGGATCTATCTAAACAGATGCCTCCTGATTCATCTTCTGATTCTGATTTCGATGATCAGGATAGCAGCTATGGACCAACTACTCGTAAAGCGTGGTCTGATTATTGTTCCAACAAAGGAAAAAGCAGTCAGTCTGAAGATGACAGCAAGGTGAGTATTGTAACCAAATCAATGAAGTAATATTTTATTTTTCAATTGTATATAGCCTACATCTGGATGGTCAATTGTAATAGGAAGAGAATGTACCAAAATCCAGGAGTTTTCTTGTGGAAATGATGAAAAGGCACAAATGTTATTCGATTTTCATTCGTTTTCAGTTACCGCAGAATTAAAAACGAACATAATCATAGCACTCGTATAATAAATTTTCTCAATGATAATAAAGAATAAATTTCTCAATTCATTCCTTGAAGTGGCAAATGCAAATATACCTGCAAGGAGGATTGAACAAGGACTCAGAACTCCTTACTTCACGTTAGTTCTTTCTAAGCGCTTGTTCTACTCAAGACTATATCATTTCGAATTTCAAGCTGGGAACGATCCAAAAGTATAAGATGCGACTCACGAATCCGTGATCAAATCCAATTATGTCCGTTCGACTAGCCGACCGTCTGTAAACATGATAAACCACCATTGAAAAAAGCAAAAAACTTGAAATTTTCAGGATAGGTTCAGATCTGGAATGTTGCGGTGAAGTTTTTTGATGGGCAAAGTTCCACTGTGGTATTAGTGAATATCAAAAGTTTATTTTCCTGATATTTTAAATCAACGGTTTTTTGCATTTGGAAGGGGAATGATTGATTCAAGCTATATGCAAAATTTTGTCCAGATTGCTCTACCGAACCATATACAATTGTAGCAAGTTATTGAAAAAAAATTTAATATTTCTGTAAGAGATCAGAGATCATGGACGCATTCTTTGACATTTCGGTTTCTTGAACTGGCAAATGCGAATCTTCTCATATATAAACATACAGGGTGACAATTTAAAAACTTGCCAGGCCAATTATGTCGCGACAAGGATGTTTTCAGAGAAAATGCGGTAACAGGTCAATTTTTATTCGGAGGGGGACATATTTTGAGCATAATTATAAGCCGAAATCTCCTCAACCCTAGGTGTAGGGGCTATCACTCCTAAATTCTTAATAGGGAATAGGGGGTGAGATTTACCTCAATTGAAAGATCACTTGTCCATCTACATGCAAATTTTTATTGATTCCTTGAAGTAGTTACAGGAGGCGACAATTTGAAAACTAACCAGGCCAATTATGTCTGGACAAGGATGTTTTCAAAGAAAAAGCCAGAACAGGTCAATTTTTTAAAGGGGGGGACATTTTGAGCATACATGTAAGCCGAAATATCCTCAAACCTAGGTGTAGGGGCTATCACCCCTAAATTCTTCATAGAGAATAGAGGGTGAGCTAAATCTCAAAAAAAACCATAGTATTCATGTAGAGGGTCAAGTGATCTTTCAATTGAGGTAGAGCTCATCCCTATTGATATTTTAGGGGTGATAGCCCTTACACCAAGGGTTAAGGAGATTTCGGCTTACAGTCCTGCTCAAAATATGACCCCCTCTGAATAGAAATTGAGCTGTTCCGGCATTTTCTCTGAAATCATCCTTGTGATGACATAATTGGACTGGAAGTTTTCAAAAGGTCACCCTGTATATTCTTTTGAAAGAGAGCAATACACACTTCCTTCTTGAATCAAACAATATATGGCATATGGCTCGTGTGAAGAAATGGCGACTAGGATCAGATTGTTTAAAAGAAAAAAAAGTTAGCAAAGGGTTACCATACAATTCTGTGTATGATACATGAGAACAGATAAAAAACTCTGTCTCCCCGTATATGTGTAGTGATACTGAATTTGTTAAAAAAATTATGCTGATATCCATGTTACATACATGTACTTGTACCTGAAAATAAGCTTTTTCGTCGACCTGGATGCAAGTATCTTGAAATTATATCTGTAACATGAACAAAGAAGAAGAAACGAGAATGAAGCAGTAAAATAATACTCCATCTGCTGAACAAAACTTTTCACGAAGTCTCTCTCTTGGATCAGGAGGATCTTTCAATCATATCCGATCTTCCAAAAGATGATTCTTCTGTCCTTCAGGTGTACAAGGAACGTTATCGGCCCCTTATATTGGGGAACGCATCCCATAGGTCTAAATAAAAAACCAGAGCAAATTCAAAAAACTTCTGATACTTCTTATTTCTGACTATATTTCTCATAAGATTAATGAAGGAGCCCTCTAAATCACCTGATTTCACTTCAGTGCTTCAATTTTATTATACAAACGCAAAGATAACCAAATGTATGAAATTATATTTATTTTTAATTACACCATAACTTGAAAATAATTAAAAATCGAAAAACATTTTCACATTTGCTATATACTCCTGGAAAAGTACATTACTCATTTTTATATTTGCATACTTCATATTTTATAATTATATTCCTGTTCAATATCAATTATAACATGAATTTTTACTCATGATAATCGTGTAAACTGTAAAGCCTACCATTCTTTAACAATTTTCTTTGAATCCCATGACTCCATAAATCATTCTAAAACCAGTAAACCATGGCTAATGATGACGCTTCTGAAATGCAACAGTTGTAATTGAACCTAATCTCAATTTTCAGAGCCAAACAAAAAGACAACCGAAAAAGCTGAGACGAAAAGCGTCCAGAGCCAATAACAAAACTTTACAAGATAAACAGAACGTCCAACAGAAGGCTGTTTCGAAGCCTCGACGCGGAAGGATGAAGAAGGCCAAAACCAAGAAAGCTTTGAAAATCAACGGTTTAGACCTCCTTCATAGTCAAACTCTGCTCAGCACTTCCCCTCAAGGTAAGTTCTTTTCTTTAATGTTTCCCATAAAACGGTCTCACCCCTAATTTCTGCAACAGGCAAGAAACCACCTCCAGCACCAGGATGTGTCGATCAACAATTGACTGCTTTAAGCACCGAGTTGGTGCATAATGAACTAGATATTCCGCCAGAACCAGAAAACACTCCGTACAGTCTTCAAATTCTTCTGGACATGTTCAGAGATCAGTACGCTCTGATGATCAATCAGATGAAACAACCTAGCTACAAGAAATCCATAGAAGTCAACATCAAACAAGAGAAAGATATAAATCAGAAGTTACAAAATAGAGCCGCTCAGTTGGAAAAGCAAATAAAAGTTTTAATTGATGACAGCGTGGCTTTACTGAAAGCCAGAATGAACGAGTTGGGAATCAATGCCAGTTCACCGGTGGATCTACTAGCTAAAGCTAAAGAAATCGTGTGCCGTCACAAAGAACTCCAAGCCAAAGCCAGTAAACTGCAGGTACAGGTCGCGAGTTTGGAACAAGAGCAGAATAGCCATGTGGTCCAAAGGCAGCAAGAAATTGTGAAAAAATATTCAGGCCAAGAAGCCGCAGTAGACCTATCTCCAAATGTAGCACATGAATACATCCTAAGAGAAATATCAGCTACATTAGCTCATCGGAAGAAGTTACACAATCAAGTTTCGAAGTTGGAAGGTGACATAGTGAATTTAGAAAAATCGGCAGAAGACAGGAAGCAAGCACAGATAATGGCATCAAGACAGCAACCTCTCTCTTTGAAAGTCTCAAGAAAATCTCGAGATTATAGAACTCGTTCCCAAGATTGGCCCGAAGTTCCAGACATTGCTAAAATTGAAGAACAGAATCCAGAAATATTGGCACAAAAGATATTAGAAACTGGTCGAAAGATCGAAGCTAGCAAAATGTCGTCAAATAACAAAGTCGTTCATTTTGCTAACAATCGATCGGTTACATGCAATACTAACAAGAGTGTACTGAGGAATAACATGCCAGCGCCAACGCATACGTCAAAACGGTTGAAAACGTCTCATAATTCCACTTCAACATCCAACAATAAACCACATTATAAGAATAACGAACCTTTGAAGATTCAGAATTTCGAGGACCGCCTGAAAAGCATCATTACATCTGTTTTGAACGAAGACACACCAGCCCGAACCAAAGCACAATCGCAGCAACCTTCGATTTCTCATCAAACGCAACAAAATTATTCTTCATCGATGTACCCTCTTCATACGAATTATACGCCACATCAATACAACGGATACACGAATATTTGCGTTCCCAAGCAAGAGGATACGAGTAAGTACAACGGTAATGTGAGGTCGACGATACGACAGCAGAACGAAGATCACCGCACTTACCCCCATCAAGAACTGACTGGATTGATGGAGGAGCCTCCGAAAAGTTCGCCCCAGATCGCTAGAACCGCCTGCAGTGAACAACCGGACTACACCCAAGTTTCCCCTGCCAAGTTAGCCTTAAGGAGGCATTTGTCGCAGGAAAAATTACAGGCTCAACATCAATTCGCTCAATCCGACATGATCGCCACCAGAACAATTGGAGACTTGATGTCTGGGGAGATCGAGAGAACGTTGGAGATTTCCAATCAGTCCATCATAAACGCGGCTGTGGATATGAGCGATATCCAAGGAACGACAACTCTAACATCCAGATCCGTTGTGAACGTGAATTTACCTCCGAGACCTGAAAGGGTAAATGTAAAACCCAGTAATGAGGTGAGCACCAAAGAATCCGAGCCCATGAGACAGGTTTACAGTCCTATTTCGAGGCCGTCGTCTACCGAAGGCCTGGAGGGACTGGCCTATGCTCATTCGTACAATAAAGTAAATCCGCATAACATCCAAAATTACGTTGCTTCACAGCCGTCAACATCGCCGAGACCAGTGTATTCCCCGAGAACGACAGTTTTGTATCCACCTCCGAACCATTCCAGGCCAAACTCCACCGCATATCCCACAGATTATACATCTGGGGGTAGGACGGAATTGAAACCCTACCAAGAACCTTATTACAACGACGTCAAACCGCCTCTCAATCTGGACAACGAGAACACTTTCGTAGCTGAAGGCCTGGCTGCCAGTTTGCAAGCGAGGGTATTGAACGGGTCGCAGATCAAGGAAGAATCGGATATGTACGAAAGGAGGAACTTCACGCCCTCCGTTTCTTCGTATCATCAGGAAAGTGTGAAGAGCGAGAGTTCTCAGAACGATTGCCAATATAAGCGGGAGTCGCCTATCGTCCAAAATCCAGTGAGGAGCGTTCCTAAAAGAACCGAATATAAGGAACCTGTTATTAAAGAAACTCCTACGGACACCCGTGCTAACGGTTCTGTCGCAACTGAAACGTCATCGGAAGTTGCGAGAAAGTGCGCTGAAGAAGGTGAGTTTTTGAGCCGTTTTTGCACTTTCCGGTAGCTTCTCTAATAGCACCGCTTGGTTTTCTTATACATGAGTAGTTTGAAATATTAATCTGAATCTTAAACAAAAGGAACTTGGCAATATTCCTTAAGCAACTTTTTCGGAAAGTTTTCAATGAAATAGCATTCAAATAATGCGATTTTGGTAGAAATTCGTTTTGGTTGCGCATTATTGCATGAACCTAATTTTTTTATGAGAAGAATATTTTTTTGTTGATCTTTTTCAAGGTTATTCTGTACTATACTAAAATGGTCTGTCTGGACCAACCCGAGGGATTCTGTAGGTAAAAAGGGTCCAGAAGAATCTTAGAATCGCGGCGATGCAGTGAGGAAATTTTTTTCGGTCGAAAATAGGAATAATCGATTCATACGTGGGTGAAATTTCGATGTGGAAGTGTTGAAAAAATTAGGCAAAATCGCGAAAAAATCTGGTAAAAAGGGCAATTTTAAACTCGATAAAACTTTTTTCACAGATATCCTTGCCGTGATGTGAATATACGGATCAAAATAGGAAAGGTCAATGCAAAATAGCTTGGTGTTCATATTTTCCATAGTTTTCTCATTTCTTGAGGAAATTTGATCAAACTATAACATTTCACCTATAAAATCACCCGATTTGCAAAGATCTACCGATGAGGATAACTACTTGATACGTAGATCTAGGGGCTCTGCTCTAGTAACCTTTCACTAAACAAATCAATATTTTATTATACACTGTGCAAAAAAATTAACGCACATTAAGGAAATCTCAAATTTATACTACAACTGAAGGTGTTCTCAATGATAATTATTTTTATCAGAATTATGCATGCATATGTTATCCACTTTCAACGTTTTTCTTCAATACAGATGTTTTCTCCCAGCAGGAATAAAAAAAGATGATATTATCAGATTTTGAATGTATTGGCTCCATTCTAAAATCAGTTGTTCTCGATCAATTCTAGTGATCAATAGTTTTTCTTTCGTTTGATTTTCTACACTCGATCGCTATGCAACGCGAAACACGCAATTTGACCCAAGAGGAATGTGCCCAAGCGGTAGTTTTGCGAGAAGAAGGGTGGACATACACAAGAATTGCAGAAAGGTTTGGAGTTTCCCATACAAGTGTGTCCAGAATGTTGCAGCGATTCAGGGAGACAGGTATGAATGTCCGAAGACCAGGACAGGGTAGACCACGGGTAACAACTGCCATTCAAGAACGTAACTTGAGAGTTTCTTCGTTGAGACAACGGTTTGCAACCGCTCGCCTCCTTCAAAATTAGCTTGAGCAAACTCATGAGGTGCAAATTAGCACTCAGACAATAAGAAATCGCCTCAGAGAATATGATTTAAGGCATCGTGTCGCGGCAAGAGGCCCAGCTCTTACCCCAGCCCATCGAAGGGCGCGTTTGGATTTTGCGAGAGAGCATATCCATTGGGAAGAGGCCGATTGGGAAAGAGTTCTCTTCACAGATGAGTCTAGATTCTGCCTCTACCATTGTGATCGACGTTCCCTTGTATACAGACGTCCACATGAAAGATATGCTCAGTGCAATTTCCTGAATACTACTGGTTTCGGGGGAGGATCGATTTTAGTATGGGGTGAAATATCTTTGACTGCTCGCACAGACCTAGTGGTAGTTGATTATGGAGCTATGAATGCTGATAAGTATATAAGGAACATTCTTGAAGAGCATGTAGTGCCATTTGCCCCATACATTGGTGAAAATTTCATTTTTATGAACGATAATGCCAGACCCCATCGTGCGCGCCTCGTTCAGGAGTACCTTGAAGAGGTTGAAGTCTCTCGAATGGAATGGCCAGCAAGAAGTCCAGATCTCAATCCGATTGAGCAGGTTTGGGACAACCTCAATAGAAGGCTGAGAAGTTCAGAAAATCATCCAGCTACTCTTAATGACTTAGGGATCCAACTCGGAGAAATCTGGAAAGGATTAGATCAGAACATTTTAAGATCACTCATTTTGATTATGAACCGTCGTTGCCGATCTGTAATTAACGCAAGGGGTGGAAATACCAAGTATTAAATCACGTATCAGCATTTCAGTATTTTGAAAACTGTTCATTTCTCTTCTTTCACATAAGATTCGGTGAAATCCTGAATTTTGCTTCCATTTAATGTGTCTTGTTTCGTTAAAAACCTTCCCGAGAGAACATAAAAAATAAGTTACAAAGTCAATGTAGAGTTAACTTTCATTAAAATTGAGATTTTCAGAATGTGCGTTAATTTTTTTGCGCAGTGTAGATTATAGCTTATACAGAATCTAGCAAACCGAATAGTTTACCCTGAGAGCAAACTGAGTCAGCCAAATTCCCATTTTAGTCGTAAAGAAAACATATTCGGATTCTGACTTCGATCAACTGAACTACAAATGAAAACTTCACAAATAAATTTATATACATAACCAAAATCTGCAGATTTCAAGAACAGTGACAGATATAACCTCTGAAACATCAACTCTACATTAGAAGTATCCTTCATTATTTTGATCGTTTCAGCTGTGTATACTCCATTCACTTTGATAAAGTATCCTGGTTCGCCAGGATTTAAGTTTATCGAGTTTCTTTACTTAAAGCTGACGCAGGTTGGTACTCAATGACAAATAGTTCTCAGAGACGTTGCCAATGCTAATGTCACATAGGTTTCGTAGTAATACTACATTTTCATACTGAAATATTTCAAGTTGTGCGAAAAGTTATTTAAATGTCTTCTATAGGCGTGTTTCTTGAGAATTTTGAAAAGTGGGGAATTCCATAGTTCCGTCTGTTCGTTTGAAAGTACTTGTTTATTCTTTTTCGAATGAACTATCAAAAAGTAACGGACTAATATTTCAACCCTTTTTTTCAATTTCTCTACAAGGAAATAGCATAACTGAATCTTGCAACCATGTACAAAAAGTTTTTTCACCATTCGCCAGGTCTTTGGGAATAACTGAATTCACATAATATTTTCTCAAATTCATTCTTTCCCCAAAGTAAATGAACATTTTGATAAATACGTCATTACTACGATCTTTATGTAGAAAGCACAACGTTTCTCAGTTATCTGACAGGAAAATGACTATAATCTAACATTTTCAAAATATATAAGGTGAAATGTGCCAGAATATCTTGGCATTATAAAAATGATGGAGTATACAGGGTGTATTTTAAGGTGAGTCTTTTCTTTTGACACGCGATAGAACTCTTCAAAATAAGTCATTTTACCGAAAATTCCTTATATGAAATGCTCAACTTAAAAAATTCATACAAAATTTTGGGCATCAATACCTGAATTGACCATATTCATAAGCTATCGGTGGCAGCTTTTTGAGCGTTTTTGGGTTGGCAGCAATAATATGTCATCACTGTCATAACTGATTCTAAATAGGTCCGCGAACATTCAGATTTCATTATATTCTTTAGGTGTACACAAGATGTACTTACACCTTTTAAGCATCCATTTTTATCAAAAATTGTTTTTGCTCTATCAAAATTCAAAATAAATAGCACGTTCAAAAATTGTAAACAATAATTGAAATCACTGACAATTGACATTAATGAGGTTTGACATTGTACATTGACATTGATGACAGATTGGTACCAACCGAAAGATGCTCAAAAAGCTGCCACCGATAGCTAATGAATATGGTGAATACCACTCTGGCCTGCATGAACATCCGCGAAGTTCATTACTTGAATAAACGTGCGGCATTTTCGAAACAAAACACTCGTACAATCTACAATACCCGTAACACGATCGAAGATTACTGATCACGATATTCTGAGTCATGTATGATAAGAAGCCAAAAACAAGATGTTGATATCTACGGGGGAGCAGGCGAGGGAGGCAGGTTCGGACTGAGGAATTTTCAGATTCGCCTAGAAACTAGAAAATATTCTAGTTTCATTTTCTCGAACCAGGGGCATAATTCATATAAAAAATTTTTGGTGAAATTTTGATGAGTTCTACCATCTGTCAAAAGAAAAGCCTCACCTTTAAATACACCTTGTGTATATGCTAATTTTTCACATGGTATTCACTAACTTGCATAAAATTTACGGATAAATAGGATTTTGATTGACATTGTTACTTTTTTCGGTAAACTATTCTGCTTGTCCTTTACTTCAATAGATTTTCTATACAGGGTAGACCAAAATGCAATAATATACAGGTGTCCCGTTTAAAAATAATTGCGTTCTACATGAATGTTATATCTGATATCGACAGTGGAGGGCCCTGTTTATTCTTAGAAAGATACTGGTTAGGACGGAATTCGATCCCCAAAAACTTGACGCTTGGCTCAACAGGTTGAACATGTTCACAACTTTAAAAAATTGAAATACACTGCGCAAAAAAATTAACGCACATTCTGAAAATCTCAATTTTAATGAAAGTTAACTCTACATGGACTTTATAACTTATTTTTTATGTTCTCTCGGGAAGGTTTTGAACGAAACAAGACACATTAAATAGAAGAAATATTCAGGATTTCACCGAATCTTATGTGAAAGAAGAGAAATGAACAATTTTCAAAGTACTGAAATGCTGATAAGTGATTTAATACTTGGTATTTCCACCCCTTGCGTTAATTACAGCTCGGCAACGACGGTTCATACTCAAAATGAGTGATCTTAAAATGTTCTGATCTAATCCTTCCCAGATTTCTCCGAGTTGGATTCCTAATTCATTAAGAGTAGCTGGATGATTTTCTGAACTTCTCGGCCTTCTATTGAGGTTGTCCCAAACCTGCTCAATCGGATTGAGATCTGGACTTCTTGCTGGCCATTCCATTCGAGAATCTTCAACCTCTTCAAGGTACTCCTGAACGATGCGCGCACGATGGGGTCTGGCATTATCGTCCAAAAAAATGAAATTTTCACCAATGTATGGGGCAAATGGCACTACGTGCTCTTCAAGAATGTCCTTATATACTTATCAGCATTCATAGCTCCATTATCAACGACCACTAGGTCTGTGTGAGCAGTCAAAGATATTCCACCCCATACCATAATCGATCCTCCCCGGAACCAGTAGTATTCAGGAAATTGCACTGAGCATATCTTTCATGCGGACATCTGTATACAAGGGAACGTCGATCACAATGATAGAGGCAGAATCTAGACGCATCTGTGAAGAGAACTCTTTCCCAATCGGCCTCTTCCCAATGGATATGCTCTCTCGCAAAATCCAAACACGCCCTTCGATGGGCTGGGGTAAGAGCTGGGCCTCTTGCCGCGACACGAGTCCTTAAATCATATTCTCTGAGGCGATTTCTTATTGTATGAGTGCTAATTTGCACCTCATGAGTTTGCTCAAGCTGATTTTGAAGGAGGCGAGCGGTCTCAACGAAGAAACTCTCAAGTAACGTTCTTGAATGGCAGTTGTCACTCGTGGTCTACCCTGTCCTGGTCTTCGGACATTCATACCTGTCTCCCTGAATCGCTGCAATATTCTGGACACACTTGTATGGGAAACTCCAAACCTTTCTGCAATTCTTGTGTATGTCCACCCTTGTTCTCGCAAAACTACCGCTTGGGCACATTCCTCTTGGGTCAAATTGCGTGTTTCGCGTTGCATAGCGATCGAGTGTAAAAAATCAAACGAAAGAAAAACTATTGATCACTAGAATTGATCGAGAACAACTGATTTTAGAATGGGGCCAATACATTCAAAATCTGATAATATCATCTTTTTTTATTCCTGCTGGGAGACAACATCTGTATTGAAGAAAAACGTTGAAAGTGGATAACATATGCATGCATAATTCTGATAAAAATAATTATCATTGAGAACACCTTCAGTTGTAGAATAAATTTGAGATTTCCATAATGTGCGTTAATTCTTTTGCACAGTGTATATTGAAAGAAAACTTGTAATGCCATTGGAAATAAGGATTTATTGAAGAAACCAAATTTTCAAAATGATCGAATTCTCCATGAATGTATCACCTGCGATCGGCTATGGGTGACGCTTACTTCCTAAATTAGATGATGAATCGATACCCAAAAACTTCGTATATTTGACAGCAATTTTAACATTAAATAACCCTATCCAAAAATTACGTAGAGACACACTTGCAATTGGACCTCCTTAGGCCTCCACTAACTATAAACTTTTTCCGTAAGATTTTGTAACGAAGATCTGAAGAAGATCAATGAATGGGCACGAAATCTAGTGATACGGATGTTCCGCCCAGAAGATTCAGTCCATATTCTTGTCGTGAACACTCGGCGATCTGTTCCCAACAAAAACACAGAATTACCTTTTACGACGACGTAGAAGCATGACCGGGCAGACTATGGTCGATTATGTCGATTATTTGGCATAAATCAGACATATTCATAGAACCAAAAGTATATGACGACAAAATAAAATCACAAATGTCTTGAAACAGTTTGTTTACCATATGTCTTATCTTGGTTCATGATGTTTAATCGGGTTTAGAGCGTAGGGTAATGAATTTTATTCATTGTTGCGGAGCGGAGAAAAGTAATTTTTATTGGAAGTGTGTTAATCTTTGCACTTCCAATACTTCTTTATTCTTCCACAATTGCTTTTTTACTGTAGTTAGAAAGGATCCTTCTTGTGAATGATTCTGACATTTCCTTATTGTTTTAAAAATGAAACGTGTTTTGACTGTCTATCCGTCGCGTCGTTCTCTCGATTTATTTTTAGTATCGTCCATTGAACAGAGTAAATTTTATTACAGTTAACTCCCACTTTAACTCAAGTGAAGGGATGTACGGTAAGCTGTATCGTAAGAAATGGCCTAAATTCTGGGGATGTTGAACATCGTCTCTGTTTTGAATGTTACAGTCTGTTGAGAATATTGTATCTGTTGCATGTTATAAATGTGAACAGCTGAATTTAATGTCATAACCGGGAAAGAATTATGTGTTTAACTATGTCAAGTTCTTCGTTGTTTGTACTTTTCTAATCTACCCCAATTGCAGATTCGTGGAAGTCATACTTCTACATCTTATGCGATGTCTGTGTTGATGGAAGACACTTTGTGATAGATATGTCAAAACATGAAAAATTGCACATGTATTTTAGTCTTCCTTCAGTAGATCACCTCAGTTGAAAGTAGTTTATTAATTGCAGTAACCAATCCAATGTTATCATGTCTAATTCGATTTTAGCGGATGTTGAAATTGAAGAAGAGGCCGAAGAGTCGAAATGGAAAGACAGAATCAGTTCCGGTTTCGACCGTTTGGTGGCATTCGCTTCAACGGAGTTAGATAAGAGAAGGCGATCGACGGAAGGTAACGATAGTTGTAACACGTCTCCAGACTCCGGTATCGGACACGGTGGCGATCTTGCAACTGTGGTACAACCAGCACCGGCTAAACAAGTAATCAAAATGAATACTAATCCCAAACCGACTTTATTCAAAATGCCGATAAGCAAAGCGTATCACTTGGAAAGTCCTCCGATCGGCGATAATAACTCAGATGAAATCGGCCCCCCGCGAACACCTTCTCCTTCCTCTCCTCCGAACGTACCCATTTCGTACAGTCCCGATCAGAGCTTCGTGGCAGAGAACAACGTGACGCGCCTCAATCCGGCCCTGTTGAAATACCAGAGACACACGGAAGACAGAAAGAACAGGCACGATCAGCATTATAAGAAGAAATTCTACTATAGAGAACAGTGGCGGCACGAATGGCAGCGCAATTCGGAACCTGTTAGGGATAAATTCCGTCCGAAGGGTAAAGATTGGGACTGGAACAGAGACCAAAATAATTACCACCTGGACGATTGGCACAACGATTCGTATTCATGGCGTCATTGATGGAAAGAACGAGCACCGGAAAGTAATGGGGAACAGCTGCAAAACTTCGCGTTCTAACCAATTTTATAGTTTCCGCTCCCCACCCCAACCACCACGTTTAAAGTGTTCATGGTAAGGTACAAAGGTTCAATTTCAAATCCTGTGTGAAACTGTTGAATATTGGGATACTGAAATACCAATGGGGCTCTTTCACTTGATTTTTGTTAGATTCACGCCATTTTTTGAGCATCATCAAGAAATCGACTTTATCGTGAGCTGGACCACAGAAAACAAAATTGAGGAAGAATCTACATAGGCGGGTAATGAAATTACATGGATAACTCTTTCAAGTTCAAAATATGAATGGGTTTCGATGAAACTTTGCAAGAATAGGAACAAGTTTTTGTCAGCAATCTCATCGTTTGTTGCATAAATCTGTCACTTTGTTGATATTCTGTCTATTTCCTTCGTTTTGAACGTGCATCAATAATTCAAGCGTCTAACGACACTGTGGTCAACGCATTTTTAACTATCACAAGGATAGCTAGTTTGCTGTTTTCAATTAACTATGCCTGATTCAGTGAGAATATTTTCAGTTTTATTCAAGGAATACCAGAAGTGAAATCGGTATTTTATTCATCAAATTTTGCATTGACATATCCAAACAAGCTCTTCAGTTGTATCGATATACTGAAAATTAAAACAAGCTTTCAGAGATTGTTTTGAAGTACTCGGGAAACTGGTTGTTTTTGAGCGCCATTTTTACTTAAACGAGAGAATTACTCATCCGCAAAACTTTTAATCTTCCTGTTGAATCGGATGTAAAGGACAGCAGGACTTGTTTTCTGTGCACTGTGAAATAAATCGTTCCATTATTCTGAATTGAAGAATTGTATCCCTATGAATTTTATGATTTTCAGTAAAAAACTCAAAATGTAATTTTCAGCATTTGTCAGGTGATTTGAATTATTTTAAAAAATAGAGCGTATAATATTGGAAGAACGAAGTTGCGTTTGAAACCTGAATCTGACATAAAACTGAAAATATTTCTTTGAATGAAGCATGAAGCCCTCCAAATATGTTAAAAGCATGATTTTTTCAACTGAAGTTAGTTTACCCATAACACTGGATGATACCACTAAAACTAATCTTCTCGAGATGTTTTTTGTATGATGGTCAAATGTGGAGTTTACCTGCTCTGTGGTGTCTGTTATGTGATAAAAAAATCATAATTGTTACTCATAATTTGTCTTTTATTGAATCGAAGTTGACATTGTTTTTTCTTTGTTTGTGGTCTCTGGAAGTAACAAAAAGTTTTTCTGACAAAATGTACCACGCTGTTGTCATATATTTTATTTATAATTTATTTTACCATGGAATTTATTGAATTTTTGAGATGCTTTTGCATGATTACGTTATTTATTTATTTATCGAGTTATTTCAATTTGAACAAAGACCTCAGTGCTGTAGTTATATTGTTTGTAATTATGAATACATTTCAGTATCTCTTGTTACTTATTCCTTTCGTCTTAAGTTTCACACATGACCTTGAAGTTTGTTTTATAGTTCAGGTTCGGACTAGTGATGTTGCTGAAAACATGGAATCCAACTAAAATGGGCATTTTCTTATTTCGATAATATTGTTGGGTAGTTTCTTCGTTCATCAAGTAATATTTCACTCAACTTCATGGACATGGTCCCTTTCGTAAAAAATATTAAGGTGTAAAAATAATGATGGACTACAATACCCTAAATTATCTAAAAAGTACCAGGGTTCTGGTTGTGAAAGATGAAATAATTATTAGTTTCAACATAATCGTTATATCGGGCAACACTCATTTGTTTATGGGGGTATATATTTGATATTAGGGTTGAAAGTTAAAGATTTTACAGTTTAACTGCCTTTCAACTTGTGCATCAGATATAATCTCACAAATATTTCGAGTTGTGTCATGTAAAACAATTTCTTTGTCATTCGGTTTGAAGGTCTTGTATATTTTGAGAAAATGTTGTGCATTTGGTTTGAATGGAATTCTTCACTGTAATCAATTATAATTTATTCACCATGTCATCTTATCATCTCACCAAAACAATTTTTTTCTATTTGAGATGTGTAAATAGTTCTAAACCGAGTCTTGCAAAGGATTCTGTGTTCGACAATGATTTAGAAATAAGTGAAGTTAGGGCTATATTAAGTTAACAATTGTATATTGAAGAAAATTTCTTTTTTATTTGAAAATAATTGTATAGTAATTTAAAAATTATTTCATTCGCCAAATGTTTCTATGTCAATTATGCAATAATTTTTGACAATTCCAATCCAAAGTTAAAACTGATTTATGGATACACGATACACTGCCCTTATGGAATCTCATTGCATGCTTCTAACTTATTATTTTAATTTTATAGGGAATTATTTATTTCAATACTACTGTAAAAAAGAATTGAACTGGTTTTAACTATAAGTGTAAATATGAACTCTTATTTTTCAAATACAATCAATTGCTTTACAAGTATGAAAATAAGAAAATTTTTCGAACTGTGTTGATATTTTATCATGCACATTTTTATTTTCGACCTGTACTTTTTGTCAGGTATGTTTTTATCTATTAATTGTCAAAAAGTTCTTGTCATTAATTATTGCTTGACTAAGTCACAATTTCATATTCAATACAGAGTGATTCACTGTAATTTTTATACAAGTGAAAATTGTACATACAGGCTATCTAGAACCTTTTATTGATAACAATAATTTCTTGAATTTAAAAATCCTCTGAATTGAAGACGAAAAATGTGCGTAGTTTTTGAGGGAATTTCTGAAATGAAGATGTGAAATCGATGATTGTTATTAGCCCTTTCAATTCATTTAAAACAATGTGTAATTTTATTTTAGTATCATTCTTATATTGAAATTTTTTCATTTGTTCCTTTTTCTGATTGATAGGCAATGTTTTGTGCGAATGTTTGCAACACTATTTTTATTTGAACTTATAATTCAGACTTTAATGTGAGTGAAAATAAGTTGTTGTCATCTAGAAAATGATAAGTAAGTCATGAACTTTAGTGAAATTTGGTAGGTAACTGACGGGCCACTTTTTTAAGTGAATATCAATGCTTAAAATTGGGGTTGAATAAATGAGTGATAATATTGTACAATATTTTATTTTAATATCTTCCAACGTTTTTATTATAATTATCTTTGATAGTACAATTGGGGTAAACCAAAGTATTGATGATATTTTCGACTGCTAAATTTCAGAAAATTTTAAGCTGGAATCACTTACTGTGTAGTTCATCCACTCTTCTAGGTATATTAATAATTAAGCATAGAATTGTTAGATTGTGAATATTAATTTTTGATGTGGATGAGAATGATTTAATCGAAATCTAATTTAAGTATACAGATACTGCCAATACTTGATTAAAAACTTACATGTATATTTTTGTTTCATTTACGAGATAATGCTGTTGTCCGTCACAGTTTTTCTGGAGTTGAAAAGAGCCTTCACTGATCCTAGTAACATCAGTTTTTTATCGATGAATTTAACCTGTAAAACTAATTCTGAGTAAAATATGAAAAGATCGAGTAATCAAATATGAACAGTACCAAAAATAAGTAACACGGTGTACCTTGTTCTATACTAAACTGCATTCACTATAGAAATATCAAGATCATGAAACAAGAATTGACAGCTGCAAATTCCCTAGCAAAATAAGTTTTCTTTAGAATAGACCAAGAACCTAGAGTTTTGAAAATTTCGAGGTACGTATATGGTCTATGAAGGCTTCAGTTAAGTTCGTCTGACTGGTTCCAGAGTGATTTCTTTTCGAAATTGTGTTTTCTCATTGTCTCCAAATATTCGATCAAGTGAATCTTTGGTATAAAGCTGTGAAAATAACACCTCAAGATCGTGTGATTAAATTTTTGTTTTTCAATGTTGAAAATATTCAATACTAGCTGGCCCGGCGAACTTTGTTCCGCCTGAATTATACTTAAAAGTTGTATAAACTTACCATTGCTTTTTTTTTCAAGCAGGAAATAAATTAGGCAGAATTAAAGTTCAAAATATACAAAATTTTGACAATTTTGTGATTCACATGGAAATAATTCTCTTTATTTACCATGTACCTAATTGTTGAACATATAACTTTTTGTTTTTAATTGTTGTACAGTTCTCTTTTTGCAGTACCTCATGGGACTGTGAATAGCAGGAGTATAATCCATATTATACCTTTTCCTCTAATATGAATCAAAATGTCTAGAATATGAACAAAAATTATTCCTTTAAAGAACTTTCGACTATTAACACAGCCCGTCGACCAGAATTAAAAAATCAGTCATTTGTTAATAGCCCAACCTGAAGTGGCAAAAACAAAACTTTTCTAATATTCTCAAAATCTAATCAGTGGTCACACCATTATTTTAGACATCTTAGCTATGCTGATTGCTGCTAAGCTCAAAATAAAATAATGGTAAACATATCAGTTGGTGGTCATTCGACCAGATCAAATTAGGCAACCCATGAAACATTATTGCATATCATAGGTGAAAGCCCGATGAGCCAACGTTTCAAAATTATTGACGCTTACAATACTGTCTCTGTGCGAACAGAAACACGAATATAATATGTCAATACTAAGTATGGGCAATTTTGGATTCAGTTATTTCCGCAAATATATCTATTACCCAAACAGAAATTCGAAAGCATTTCAAAAATAAAGAAAAAAGATGAACATGGCCAACTCACGTTTGAAACTGATCGTCAAAATCATATACTTGATATTTCGCTAAAAATTCACTGTTCCACCAACTTGAGATGTTTACCCGCTTTTTGATCTGGCAATGTACTTCCATATCCATGTTACCATGAGTTCTATGCGAATCACATTTCGCCATCTAACAGCGGTAATGTCAACCTACGACCAAGTACAGTGACTTGTTTATTCACTGTACGACTACGCATCAAAGGTAGCGACACCTAGAGGCCTTATTCAAAAGAAGGAAAAGCATTTCCTGCATAAGCAAAACTTTCATCAATTTTTTCGAAGTTTTATTGTATTTTATAATAACCAGACCGTAGACGATTCCATAAATGAAGTTTCATAACAAACAGTCCATCCGATCTCTAGTTATAAATGGTGTAACCAACATCTTTCTTTTATATATATAGATTTAAAAACATCAGTATCTCCGGAATCGTGCAATCCAGCTGATATTTTTCATGTATACCAATGGAGTAGATAAAATAAGTTACTCGCATTAGAAAAAAGGAAATTTGTTTAATCTTGAAGTCAAAAATCGGAGAGATTCCCGACTTGAATGGGTGACCGCTCTGGATAAAAATTTTAACAAGCACGCAATAGATCCCTTCTTCAGGATATTATTATATTTAACCTGGCTCGGTTAGCCTTCCGGGAACTGCGACCACATAAATCTTGTTCTCTAGCATACTCGTTCATTGAAACCCAGAGAGGTCGTCGATAGTGTTGATAATACCGACAACATCCTTGGGGCCTTGACCGTTACCTCATGGGTATCCAGGACCAGTTCCAATATGGTGTATCTGCTTCTGATCCACAGAGCCTACAAATCTTAGCCGCTGTCATTTCCATACAGTACAAATGTTTGTACCGACACTGCCCGTCAGCAGACCTACTATCAACCGAAGCTCAGCTTTAGGAGCTTATATATATATATATAGTTATAGTGAAAAGAGGTTACAGTCCACTGCGACCTTAAGGTCTATTGTGTCCCCTGACAGAGCTGTCATCATCGCGCCTCCTACAGCTCGCCCTCCAGTTCCAGAGATTTGATGAAATCCAGTATCTGGGACGGCTTCAAGGAGGATAACTCCCCACTTCTACAAGTTTCTTGTCCAAAGCTATCTTTCCTTTGGCTTACAATGGCATAGCATTCCGTAACCAGGTGAATAGGAGTTTCTTCCTCCTCCCCACAGAATCTACACTCATCAGTGTCCGATAAACCCATTCTCAACAGATGCTTCTTTAGGCGACAATGTCCTGTGAGAAAGCCAGTGAGTAGGTGAAGTTGGTTTTTACTGAGATCCAGATATTTTTTGGATCTAGCAGTTTCAAAGTTCCGGAGGAACTTTTTGGAGTGATCCATTCCTGGGAGATTCCGCCAGAGTTTTTCTCTTTCGGTTTTCTCCTTCAGCATAAATTCCTTCTTATAGGTGCATTTTCCTATACCACAGAAGGGTTCTGGGCCAGTGAGTGGCGTCTGTGCGCCCTTTCTGGCCAGTTTATTGGCCTCTTCGTTTCCTACGATTCCCGAATGACCGGGAACCCAGATTAAAAAGACCTTATTCTTCTTGCCTACCTCATTGAGTTTGTTTCGGCACTCCCAAATCAGCTTTGAGTCAATGACGTAGGAGCTCAGTGCTTTAATAGCAGCTTGACTATCTGTATGAATAGCTATATCGCACTTCTGATAGTTTCTTTCTAGATGTATATCTAGACATCTTCCGATTGCAAGTATTTCCGTTTGAAGGACGCTTGTACAGGAGCCTAGCGATAGTGCACACTTGGTACTTGTCCCATGAATCCCAGCGCCAGCTCCTGTAGCGGTTTTAGAACCCTCAGTATACCATTTCATTGTATTTTCTTTGAGATTGTAGTTGGTGTATTCCCTTTCCCAATCTTCTCTTTTACTTAGCATTGTACTGAAGTTCTTCTCAGTGCTTACTTTCTTGATCATTACATCGCTAGGAAGGTTTGCAGATGAGGTGTAGTCATTCAAAGGGGACCAAGCTCTCTGAAACCTGACTCTCTCATTGCCTGCTCCTTCTTTAGATACTCTGAGGATGGCCTCATGGGCTACCCTATCAATCACTAGATGTAGAGGTGTGAGGTCTGTGATGATCTCAAGCGCCCTGGTTGGGCACGTTCTCATAGCTCCCGTGATGCACACACAGGCAAGCCTTTGTACTTTGTCGAGCATTTTCTTCGTACTAGGAGCTTACTCAGTACCGGATTAACCATGTGGAGGGCCCCTAGGCAGGGCCGGATTAACCTTGTGGGGGGGCTAGGCAGTGCAATCTTCCCTGTATAAAACATTCAATGGGGCACGTGGGGCCCCTAGCTGATGCAGGGCCCCTAGGCAGTCGCCTACTCTGCCTAATGGTTAATCCGGCCCTGGGCCTACTGGACACTTGTATAGGTCGGTGAAATCTTCTTAGACTCAGAAGTCCTGGAGTGTTTCTCCAGAGGGTTATTCTGTTATCCAACTGCCATATTGTTGGACCACTGCCTTATATTGGTCTTTTCCAAGCCCACAGGAGCAGGAGGGCTCAGGTCAAGCAGGTGTTAACCTTGAGGCACTTTTCGCATGCTCCTCCGCTTGTTCGTTTCGTTTAACACCACAAAATGCCCTTGAACCCATAGTAGAGCCTACTTCAGGTTAGTTTGTTTAAAAATTCTTCACCAGTTATGTTGTACATCCCTGATAACGCGTAATTGGTCATCTATATGGCTGTGAATATAAGGTCCTTCTGCTCTCACTTCTACCTATAAAATAGTTCTTTTTGGGGGCCCCTATGCCCGTAGGATGCATATAGTGCTTCATTGCGTCCTAGGCTAGATCCGCCCCTGGGATAACCTGGGAGTGTGACCAGGGGCGGATCTATACATGGGCTATTCTGGGCTTAAGCCCAGAGCCCCGTGGGTGTAATGGACTTAGCCCTCACTGGACTCACTGGAGAGAACATAAATATTATTGGCAAGCCATGTAAGCACCTTATGAGCAGAGTATGGGATTTCCCGTTATTTGCACCCGGACACCCGGTGTATTTTCTTGCCAAGTACTTTTTTCGGACGTCACGGAGTCACGATTTGGTTTACAATGTGATAGTCGACGATAAGGGGTTCGGAGAGGTCCAAGCTGACTAGAGCGACTCAATTTCGCCAAGGAAGTTGTGTCCTTTCAGGCCGGATCTATAATGTGCCGGGGGTGTAATGTTCAGTCGCCGTACCCCTTTAATTATCGTTGTCGAACAATGACTGGTGCCATTTACGTAGAACACATCATTGTTCCTCTGCGCAACGAAGATAAAGAGCTCGACTGGAACAGATGGGACTCGAGTATAGAATCACAATCATCTGCAGAAATAGTCTGGTACAGTGGTACACAGACGGTTCTAAGACAGATGAAGGAACAGGAGCGGGAATACACGGAGTGAGGCCAAGAAGGGACTGCATATAATACCTCTCGGCAAACACGCCACGATATTTCAAGCTGAAACACATGCCATTAGGACATGCATACAGAAGAACCTGGAAAGTGGCTACCAAAGAAAACACATCCACATTCTGTCTGACAACCAGAGCGACATCAAAGCTCTCAACTCGACACAGATAAAGTCTAGACTAGTCTGGGAATGCGTCCAGGACCTTCTGGAGCTGGCAAAACACAACAAGGTCACTCTGATGTGGGTGCCAGGTCACAAGGGAATAGCGGGCAACGAAAAAGCAGACCAGTTATAGCAAGACAAGCATCTGAAACGCCATTCACAGGGCCAGAACCTGTGCTTGGAATCAGCAAAAACCGATGCAGGACCCTGATTGAGGAGTGGATAAAACAAAGACACCGACAACACTGGGAACAGATCGACGGGCAAACACACAGCAAAGTCATGGTAGGACACACAAGCCAAACCTTGACGGCTGACTTTTTGAATCTAAACAGAACAAAGGCACGTATAATGGTAGGTCTACTGACGGGACACTGCGGCCTTAGAAAACATCTGAACACCATAGGAATACTTGGAGAACCCGTGTATTGCAGACTCTGCGGCGAAGAGAAAGAAACAGCCTCTCACATAATTTTTGAATGCGAAGCCCTGGGAAGAAGGCGCCACAGAATTTTCGGTGAAATCAATCCGGAATCGGGAATGAATCCGAAAAACCTCATAAACAGGCTACTGAACCTGATAAAGGACACAAACCTATTCTCGTGAGGAACCACTGACGAAAGAGTGATACAACTGATACAATAGACCCAAGTTGGTAGCAGTGTCACAGGGAGGCCAAGCGCTAACCCGGTCTCTTGTTCGTCAGCTTATCAATCAATCAACGGAGATAATATTCATTTAACAGGAAGATAATGCCCACCACACCGCACACGAAGGGTTCAATTATTGAACTTCAATACATTCTTCAAGAGATCAATAATAATGAACTGGCCAGCAAACACACTGGACATGAATCCAATCGAGCACGTTAGATTACTTAGGAAGAGCAATATCCAAACGCCAAAACCCACCTTCAACTTTTCAGGAATTGAGTTTAGCCCTTCAGGAGACAGTATAAGAACATATATGGTTTATTTCTTGAGAAACATAGGGGGCCAAGACTTTTAAACTATGTGTGAATTTTATTGTCCAACAACGGAAATTATCAACGGGACCAATAAAACGGAATTTCGCATCGATTCATCCACATGCCATCAGTCTCATTTATTATATCCATTTACAACTTTTTTACGATTCTCGCTTAACATCAAAGGAATATTATTTTAACGAGGTCTCGCTAATGTTTTAACCACGCATAACTTATTTCTGATATTTAAATTATTGATCAGAAGCCATTTTACATAAATATGGTATCGTCACATAAATTATTTAATTAGAAGTCATTTAGGAGTTATAATCAAATCTTTTTCAAATTTGTATATGACACTATGGAAGTATTTTCGGCCAAGCTGATATAGCACAGATATTTCGACCTATAAGAATTATAATCCGTATTTATTAGTCTAATACCCAGATTACCTTAATAGCTATCGACATTGACTGGGCAGTATTAATAGTGAAAGTTGATGGAATCCTTATGTTCTAGGGATTTCCATATAGATAAGTAAATTTAACGTCTGAATTAGTTGAGTTGTTCATGGACATTAGAAAGTTTTCAAATCAGTTGCGTTGTCGAAAGATCACTTGATTTCTATCGTAACACAAATTAATTGAGGTGCTGAATCAGCATCTTGTACCAATTCAAGCAGACTGTGTAAATTTCTTCTTTTCAATTCATTGAATCATCGTTGATGATGACGCGATTCATCAGTATTCCTGAAGTGTCATTAATGTTTTAATTCTATTCGTAATAACTGAATGATGAATTATTGAATGCCAAATACGGCTAACTGAGCGCGGCAGCACATCATTCATTTAGCTGTTACGGGGAAGTCTACTTGTGAAATTTTACTCTTGTAAATGAATTGCATGAATAAATTTTATATTTGCGTGTTTCTGCTCAGTTCACCTTACCTGTTTGAATTCTTTCCTTGTCAGTTGGAAAGTAACTCTTGTTCGAGTAGTTTGTGAATTTGCACGGCACCGAATAGCCACAGAACTTTTGCTTTTTACTGCTAGTGTGTTGAATATTTGTGTGCGTTCATGTCTAGTAGGTGAGAGTCCCGTAGATAATTCGTCGATTTTCTCAGAATCATCTGACATCTATGCTCAGAACCTTTTAACTACTGGGAAATAGATCAGATTAGAACATTTAGGTTGAGACTTTGAATTTTGGGAAATTTTCAGTTCGAATTTCTCAATGAATATCTGAGGGGTGTCTTCACTTACCATTTTAATATCTCTGAATTTTAGAAATCTATTCACAAAATACCCGATCAAAATGCCTTGCCCATTTTTGACTCGTTTCGGACAAAATTACGTAAAAAGTTACGCTCCTCTCTTGGTGAAAACCTACGGAAACCAATGCCCTGTTATATCCAGAGCTTTAACAAATGATGCGAAACCGGAATCTTCATTAAAAACAGAAGGTAGGTTTCATAATATCCCAAAAAATTGACAAAAAATATATAGTTCTGTTTCAGTCTCAGATTCAAATGTTGCACCCTGCCCATTCTTGAATAAAGTTAAAAACGTTGTAAAACCAGCCACTGACAATGATACTATTGAGATTAAGTCGAATGTTGCTGCAAAAAGTGAAAGTGAGAATATCATGTAAAATTAATTGATGTGACATACTTATTCTGATGTAATTCAAGGTAAACCTGATTTTCCCTATGAAACATTTTTCCATGACCAAATTATAAAAAAGAAAAGGGAGCATTCCTACAGGATTTTCAAGAAAGTGAATAGATTAGCTGGTCCTGGTCAATTTCCCAAAGCTCTCGAATATACATGGGGTGAGAAACCGATAACAGTGTGGTGTTCCAATGACTACTTGGGAATGTCTTGTCACCCTGAAGTGAAAAATGCAGTCAGGTAATTAAATTAATTTTTATTTCGTCCATGGAATAGATAGCGAAGTTGCAGAAATTTATTTTCTTTATGCTCATCTTGCTTTAATCTTGTGTATACTGCCTTTTGAGGATTCATGACTAAGAACCCTCTGAATTTATTTTATTCGCATGTTTTGGGGAACTACAATTCAATTTTTTGATGATACCAAAATATTTTTGGGAAAAAATTCATTTTCTGTATATTGTGAATCTTTCAGAACCGTTTCTGCTTAATTTCGTTTCATCTTCAAAAAATAGGGAATTTCCTTGTTTAAAAAATTGATTTATCCTCCGACACCTAGTGGGGCACTCAACAGCTAATTATAGTTTCACTCAAAAATTCTTCTTCATATTAATTATTTCAATGGTATCTCTTGGAAAATTTGATGTCAGTATATGTATATTATGGAGATTATTTTTTTAGGCATTCAGAATTAATGTAGGACAAAACAGTGAAAATCTTAAAAAAAATGTCTGTTAGTTGACCTTAGCTTTTCCGCAAAATCCTGTGAATGATTTGTGAAAAAACTATAATCATGATAGTTTCACCATAGCTATCTTATCCGGTCTCTGATAAGAGAAGTTGTTGATTGTTGAACCTCACTCAACCTGTGAGGCTCTTGTATGATTAGATATTTCATTCTGTAATCAGTAAAACGGCTTCTGTTATCATTTTTCATGCTGAATAATTTCAGTTCCTGTTGTGCAAATATATCGAATTTATCAAATTAGTTTTTGAAAATTTTAAATGATGCTATCTTTAAATTTTGGACCACTAAAACATATCGTTGCAGCCAATTTATGTTCTTTAACTTAACAGATTTTAATTTCTGACATGAAAAATTGGAGTGGCTTTAGTACAGAAACATTTTGGAGTTCATAAACAAGGTATCAAATCTAATGAAATCGTTTTCAATGTCTAAGGGTTCTAGCTTTGTTTTTTCGCTTAGTCATCCAAAATAAATATTATCAATGACAGATTGAAATGTACCCACATGAAAGTTCCATTTTGACATGGCATTTTCCAATACCCATTGAAATGAAATTTTAATCCATGATAAAAAGGGTATCAAATCAATTTTATTGAATTCAGCTGATATAATAAGTTGTTACTCCGAAGATAACTAATTTTATTTTGATTAATATTATATTGAAGTATCTACAAAAATATAAGTCATGATCTTTTCTGAAACTGAGATGAATAATGAGATGACTTGATGTGACAAATGCAGAATAGTAAAGGGTCAAAAATTTGTTACTGGAATTCTTACCCATTATTTTATTGATTTACAAAAATTTATGTAGAATGTGGATAATTACTTCTTTTACAAATACAAAATAATAATATACGATTTTATTATGGTATATAACTATGTTATGTCTGATATTAACCTGCCCTTGACAAAAAATTAAGGAATAAAACTCGAATTCAATACTCATTTATTCGTTTCTGCAATAAAAATTTACAATTAACTAAGAAAATTTATGATCCAATAGATTACCACTTCAATCTCTTAATTTTCATCGTGAATCATCATTGGCGAATTATGATAAAATCAAAATTCAACTATTTTGGTAATTTATGATTTTATTGATAAAATTCAATGATTGTCATTGATGAGCTAATGTAGATTTTCAAAAACAAGAATGATTTCTCCGCGATTGTTGCAATCTCTAAGTATATTATGCAGGGTGTCCCTGAATGAATGGACATTTCTGAAACTATTGGACGCTCTAAAAAAGATATAAAATCAAGATCAATCCCCTGTAAAAATGTCTATTTTTTGCAAAATAATGATGTCTACCACACCATGTTGTATTTCTGTGTAACATCAGTTTCTTCATGGTTAAATATCCTCCATACCTAGATATGCAGAAATTCGTATGAATAACTGTTGTTATTTTTGGAAAAAAATATACAACTTCAAATTTCATTATGAAATGTGATGAATATTTCATTCGGTGTAAGAGATCGTTCATGGTGAAAAAAAATGTATGAAACCAGACTCCAGAGTGGCCAACTTGAAAAAATATGCAGATTTCACATGATATGAATATTCATCACATTTTATGATGAAATTTGGAGTTGGATTTTTTTTGTGAAGAAAAAATGACTGCAAATATTCATACGGTTTGATATTTTAATAAAAAAAAATTTTTCATGAGAAAATTGATGGATTTGATCTATTTGTGAGCATGTTACACAAAAACGCAACGTTGTGTAGTAGATATCATGATTAAAAATAAAAGATATTTCTGCAGGAATTAGATCCTATTTTGGATTTTTTTCAGAGCGACCAATAGCTAGTCTATACAGTGTTACAGAATTATCCATTCATTCTGGGACAGCCTGTATAAATTATCAGGGATTTCTTACATCCTACAAGAAAATTACGATTAAATTCTGCTTAGTAGATTAATTCATTGAGTCATATGAAAGATACCAAATCTTCTGTTTTTTCGTAATTCGTGATTTTGGAGAACCTTCAGAATGTGTACCATGATGAAGTTTCTGACGGAATTTTTTATTACGAATTGATACTTTCCGCAAATTCCAAGTTCAAGATATGAGAATTTTGTAATATTGGAATTAACAATGGGAATTTCGACCTTAGAGCCCTTGGCATTGTATGTCTATATATGACGCCCTTGAGACCGATCGCCAGGGCCGGACTCTACTGGCAGAAGGAATTCCGTTTTTCCAGATTTGAGAAAAATATTGCAAAAATTTCTACAATGACATTTATCGATTATACTGGTGATATTTATGCTGAAATTGTCAAAAATTAGTCGGAAATAACGATAGACGACAGAGCATACCCATACAGGGTGGCCAAGAGATTGACGTCAAAAAGGAAAAAACAGGTCCCTCGTGTCATGGGCTATTCGAATCACCCCCATGTATGTTATGCTATTTTTCACGGTTTTCGAGTTATGAATTTTTTTATGATTTTTGAGAATTTTCGACTTGACCATCTTAAAAAAGATATTAAAAAAAAGTACAAGGCTTCTCTGTGAAATTCTTTTTGTAACTCAATCTCCGTGAATTGCACTTTTATACATAAAATAACCAGATTCGTCACTTTGATAAAAATTATGGAAATGTTGGTCTCAAGTGAAAAAGTTACGTAAATTGGATTATGATCAGAATTTTCGGATCAAAATTAAAAATGTAAAAAGGCTAATTCACGGTTTCTTAGTATGCTTAAAAACTGCGCTCAACAGTCAGCTTTTAGAATCATTGATAAAAAATGGTACTTAACCCAAATGAACCTACCGTTCCGTATAAGGAACACGTATATAAAAGTTTCCTGTTCGTGCTCATAACGAAAAAACACAGATGGCTTCAATGTTATCACTCGAAATAATTCAGTTTTCAACTCTGGATATAATTTACAAAGTTTTTCAGTGATTAGATTGACTGTGAAGCCAAATTATATTCGAAAATATATCAGTCGTTCCAATACCTCATTATGTCCAGGTATGAATTTTTCTAAATGAATATATTTCATCGCGTTTCCGAATAAAATTATGTTGTTTATACTTCAATACATAATATTAGGGTAGAATTCTTTTTCTACATAATTTCAAATCCTGACCTTTGCAACGTAAATGAGGCCGTTCTTTTAAAGGAACGGTAGGACTATGAGTTACTATCTTTTTGAAAATACGTAAATACCAGAACCACCTGACCGCATCATTCTCTTGCTTGTGCAGCTTCAAATTTCTTATCCTTATCAAAGTGATAAGATATTCACGTAAAGGAAAAAAATATATTCATTATTGACGAACCAAAACTCATTCGACATTATAATGAAAATATGGGAGGTATCGACAAATTCGATGACAATATGGGTTTGCATCGTATTCCGATAAGGGGCAAAAAATGGTATTTCCCACTTTTTGCACACTGCTTGGACATGGCCGTTCAAAAAGCATGGCAGCGGAATCGCACAAATGGTAGTCAAGTGAATCATCTATCATTTAGAAGAAACATTGCAACCACTGGCGGATCCAGACAGTTTTACAGGGGGGGCATGAATTTTTCAAGGGGGCCATGAATTTTCTACCAACATTATAGGAGTGGGTTTCACAAAGCGTGATCACCGGTGATCGGAGATCCACGTCTTGATTCTCTAATTATTCAACTGTCAAATCAAGTTGATTCTTGATCAACCTCCGATCACCGATGATTACGCTTTGTGAAACCGACCACAGGACTTAAAAAGAAATTTTTTTTTGAAAATATAAGCTGTGGCACCCATGCCCTCATTGTATCCGCCTGTGATTGCATCCGGATTGCTGGAAACTCAAAGAAAAACAACAAAAACGGGACCATCAAAGCAATATGATAGATAAGACCACTTGATCAGTTCACCAGAATAAAAAACACGATGTGTTGTGTGCCATAAAAACTCATATTTTGTATGCATGAAATGTTAAATAGCCTTATATCCAAAAGAGTGCTTTCATAATTACCATACATTATATTCCATGGTTAATGTTTAATTTTCACACAATGAAATTTAGTTCCTCAAAAACCTACCGTTCCTTTAAAAGAACACCACAAATTTCAATTTTTTGTGAAAAATAAGTACACAATAAAATTTTGAATATAAAAAGTCTTTATTTAAGCGATATTCTATGACATTCATTATTGAAATTCACAAGAAAAAATTTCAGGTCTATTTGGGTTAACACTCTACTTTTGCTAGAAATAGCCTTCAAAGTCATCGATGTGGAAAAAATCAAAGAACTAGACATTTACTACAAAATTATTTTTTGCCATTTTAAGATATTTCTGATCAAGTTATGATGGAAAATGCTGAAAATTAATGAAAATTAGCTTTAGATGTTGGTCAAGAAAAGTTCTAGATTAAAAAAAAGAAAAAGGTATGGCAATAAATCACACATCATAATGTAAATAAAAAGAAATTTATTTATAAAATTTACAGTAGGTGTTCAAAGTGGCCACCTCCAGCCTCAATACACATTCTACACCTTCTTAGAAAATTTTCTTTCAATCGCATAAAACCTGCCCTGTTCTCTCTTAGGACACGTTCGGCTTCTCTTATCTTCAGTCGCAGCTCGTCTTCACTCGAACATTCTCGGGCATGAACAATTTCTTTGAAATAATACCAAACGAAAAAATCGATGGGATTAAGGTCAGGTGAACGTGGGGGCCCCTTGATTGGTCGACTGCGTCCGATCCATCTGTTCGGGTATAAAAAAGCAATGAAAAACCGATCGGGATTTTTTAAATTTTCGAGAACAATTTTTCATTAAGCACTTGAATGAACGATACCCGAACAGATGTATCGGACGTAGCGGACCAATCAAGTGGCCCCCGCGTTCACCTGACCTTAATCCCATCGATTTTTTCGTTTGGGGTTATTTCAAAGAAATTGTTTACGCCCGAGAATGTTCGAGTGAAGAAGAGCTGCGACTGAAGATAAGAGAAGCCGAACGTGTCCTAAGAGAGAACAGGGCAGGTTTTATGCGATTGAAAGAAAATTTTCTAAGGAGGTGTAGAATGTGTATTGAGGCTGGAGGTGGCCACTTTGAACACCTACTGTAAATTTTATAAATACATTTCTTTTTATTTACATTATGATGTGTGATTTATTGCCATACCTTTTTCTTTTTTTTATCTAGAACCTTTCTTGACCAACATCTAAAGCCAATTTTCATTAATTTTCAGCATTTTCTATCATAACTTGATCAGAAATATCTTAAAATGGCAAAAAATAATTTTGTAGTAAATGTCTAGTTCTTTGATTTTTTCCACCTCGATGACTTTGAAGGCTAATTCTAGCAAAAGTAGAGTGTTAAGTACCATTTTTTATCAATGATTCTAAAAGCTGACTGTTGAGCGCAGTTTTTAAGCATACTAAGAAACCGTGAATTAGCCTTTTTACATTTTTAATTTTGATTCGAAAATTCAGATCATAATCCAATTTACGTAACTTTTTCACTTGAGACCAACATTTCCATAATTTTTATCAAAGTTAAGAATCTGGTTATTTTATGTATAAAAGTACAATTCATGGAGATTAAGTTACAAAAAGAATTTCACAAAGAAGCCTTGTACTTTTTTTTAATATCTTTTTTAAGATGGTCAAGTCGAAAATTCTCAAAAATCATAAAAAAATTCATAACTCGAAAACCGTGAAAAATAGCATAACATACATGGGGGTGATTCGAATAGCCCATGACACGAGGGACCTGTTTTTTTCCTTTTTGGCGTCAATCTCTTGGCCACCCTGTATATGTCAAATTTCCGTTTCAATTTTCAAAAAAATCATATCTCTTGATTTAGAAAAATCTTTTTATCTACTCCCCTTATTTTCATTTTTACTGTCTTCTCTATCAGTTTTGTTGAACCTGCTCTTGAAATGCCAAGTTTTTCAAAGAAATCAGTTCCAACGTGTTCAATTCCCATTTTTAGCTCAAAAATTCACATTTGGGCAAAATGATGATGATCTTCTCCATAGGAACCAGAGCGCAATTACATTGAGAAATTTAATTAAAAGTAGTTCTTGAAGAAATCGTAGAGAAAATTTTGATTCAGTATTTTCGGATTAGGATCCTTTCATTTTAATTAAATTAACGTCTCGAACAAGTAATAAAAGGCACGCGAGGATCAATCGAAACACTCTCCGTGATTGTGTGCAAGATATACAGTTTTCATTTCTTCATCTCGGAAATCAAGTCTAATTGAATTGGTTCATTTCCGATATATTTCACGAATGGACCTGGAATGGTTGTATGGATAGGAATAATTCATTCACAAGAAATTAAAAAACAGTGTTTGCTTGAAATTTTTATTTGATCGTTCCAGCATTCAGCCTTGAAATGCGAATTCGGTGGCGTTTTTATGTACCATGCATGACATGTTGGGAAAAGGCCTTTGTTTTTCCAGACATAATATCTATTGATTGTGAATATGAACGTCAAACGAAAATTACGTTAATCGGATTTCAATGCCAGTTTTCGGTTGAACGTATGCTGAAAATCACCTGATAAATTTTAATGTTGTTTTATTCATTGAACATTGTTTGGAAATTGAAATGAATGAATATTAATATATGTTTATATTAAACTAGATAATGGATTGTTCGAATTTATTTTATTTCATGGCGCATTCAATCGAATTAGTTATAGCTGATCCACTTTTTTCACCGAAGCCGTGCTTTCAAAAAATTTAAAGGAAATACAGGGTCTTTCACGAGGAACCTCACCCATATTTATACGGGAAACTACTGAACGTATTTTCATGAAATTCAGCACTTATAAGTATTTCACGATGCTGATGAAATCTAAAATATTTTCAAGGCATGAGCACCTCCGGTTTTTCCGGAAATGACGTCAACTTCCGTTTTTCAAATTAGAACACCATTTTTTTATTGCAGAAATAGATTCCTTAGAAAATTTCAAGTTATTTTGATGTAACATTTTTCAGTTTTGGTTGGAAAATTCTCTCTGAGCGGGAAAATTCGAAAAAAAAATCGAAAATAGAGCTCCGCTGAAACAAGAATAACTTCGAGGTTTTTGGATGGAAAATTTTCATTTTTGGGATTTTTCAAGATGTAAGATTGATGTATCCACTTTGAAAATCGAAATCGCGATTCATGATACAGGGGGTGAAAAAATCGCTTTCAAAGTTAGGGATGACAAAATCGTGAAAAATCAATTTTTTCAAATTAGAACCCCATTTTTTTATGGGAGATATTGAATCTACGGTAAAAAATAATGTGAGTGTATGCATCAACCCTTGCCCTAAAATGGATATTTTCTGAGTTATTCACAAAAAACTGTTTTTCGTCTTGAATTTTCAGCTATTTCTTTTCCCTTCACGCCAAAAAGATGAAATTTTCAGGAACTGTTATTCGAACCATGCTGTAGATTTTTCACCCCTTCTTGAAACCGACTTCAAGTTACTATTAGGAGAACCATGGCAAACTCTCGCAGTTATAACTAGAGAAGATGCTCAAAGTTTTGACCGTTAATTTCTAGACATTTATTTATACGTCTCAGGAATGCTTCGTGCGTTGCTCTTCTATTTCATCGGGAGGAAGAGATCTGCAAAAGTGTTTAAAAACCAAATTGAGTTTCAAAATGTCTGAAGTGGTGGTTGTTCTCTTCATCCCAATAATGACTGTTACGCCTATTGAAAGAACCATTCTTTGTGAATTTAGATTCATCTGTCCAAATTATACAGTCCAAAAAGTTTTCATTCTCTTGAAATCGAATCATCATAGCTTCGCAAAACTCTGTTCTCCTGACGAAATCAGTTTCCTTCAAATGCTGTACCCTATTGAATTTATATGGGTGCATTTTATGTTTTTTTAATATTCTCCAAACACTCGATTGAGATAATCCCAGATCAATCTCGGCATCTTTGAGAGAATTTTGAGGATTCACACGAAAATATGCAAGAACTGTAATTTCGTTGTTCTTATCTTCTACTACATATTTTTTCTCTGTGTATAGTTTTCTTAACGAAAGATCCGACATTTCTCAAGTTTGTCATGGTTCTGTTAATGGTATCTCTCGTTGGTCTGGGTCGGTCAGGAAACCTCTCAATGAACAGTCGAATCGTTCTATCTACAACTTTATTACATTCTCCATGAAGTAGAATGAGATTTAAATAATCTTCATTGGTAAAATTAGGCATAGTGATCGATTTTATAACTTAATACGAATTATCACCAAATTAATAGTAAACACAAAATGCTACTGAATAAAGAGGAATTTGGCAGATGTAATTAATGATATCTATCATTAAAAAAAAAGAATGTAAAACATGGTAAGTTTTTGCATATGATTCATAAGGATTTATTTATTTATCACTGGAGAGAAAACCGATGGCCGATTAGTTGAAATAAAGAGGTTTCCGATACAAATTCGAATCCAAATTCGCCATCTATTTAGGAACAACCTGTAACTTTTTTCTCTTGCATATTAGGGTAGTAAAATCTAAAACATGGTTTAAGTAACAGTTCCTGAAAATTTCATCTTTTTGGCGTGAAGGGAAAAGAAAAAGCTGAAAATTCAAGACGAAAAACTGTTTTTTGTGAATAACTCATAAAATATCCACTTTAGGGCAAGGGTGTGATGCATACACTCACATTATTTTTTAACGTAGATTCAATATCTGCCATAAAAAAATGGGGTTCTAATTTGAAAAAATTTATTTTTCACGATTTTGTCATCCCTAACTTTGAAAGCGATTTTTTCACCCCCTGTATCATGAATCGCGATTTCGATTTTTACAGTGGATTCATCAATCTTACATCTTGAAAAATCACAAAAATGAAAATTTTCCATCCAAAAACCTCGAAGTTATTCTTGTTTCAGCGGAGCTCTATTTTCGATTTTTTTTTCGAATTTTCCCGCTCAGAGAGAATTTTCCAACCAAAACTGAAAAATGTTACATCAAATTAACTTGAAATTTTCTAAGGAATCTATTTCTGCAATAAAAAAATGGTGTTCTAATTTGAAAAACGGAAGTTGACGTCATTTCCGGAAAAACCGGAGGTGCTCATGTCTTGAAAATATTTTAGATTTCATCAGCATCGTGAAATACTTATAAGTGCTGAATTTCATGAAAATACGTTCAGTAGTTTCCCGTATAAATATGGGTGAGGTTCCTCGTGAAAGACCCTGTATACTAACTGACAAAGACACTGCAACATCCAGAAGGAGCAGTTGAAATTTTTTTTTTTTGTTGAACATAGATAGTATAGCAAGGAGTAAATGATTAAAAGGTGGAGAAAAAAACGATATGGGTTTACAATTTTTTTTTAATGAATTTGTTAATAATATGTTTGTACACCGCTATTATCTATACACTTCCCAACACGTCTTGGCATTGATGCAATAAGATGGTCTATTTCTTCTTGAGGGATACTATCCCAAGCTACCTGTACTTCATGTCTCAGAGCCGCCAAAGTCCGTGGGGGCTGGGGTAAATTTCCAAACCTTCTACCCATGTCCCAAACATGCTCTATGGGCGGAAGATCGAAGGATCTGAGTGGCCATGGCAAAAGATTCACATGGGTCGCTTCAAAAAAGGCTTTCAATGCTCCGATGGTTGCAGGCTTATTGGCATAAACCTGTGACTTCAGGTAACCCCTTTGCCAAAAGTTTAAAGGCGTTAAATCGCAAGAGCGTGGAGGTCAATTCTGGTCACCAAATCGGGAAATGACACGACCAGGAGCAAATTCGTGCAAGATCATCAATGTTTCACGGACGGTATGAGATTTGGCACCGTCCTGCTAAAACCACATGTCGTCAAGATCATAGCACGATCACGTTCGCGATTCTCTGTTACTGCATTACTTTCTTCAAATTTTGACAACGTTTACCACAGAACATATAATAGATGTTTACTAACTTCCATCTGTCAACTTTCGATATGTCAGGATAAACGAGTGACATTATGACTGTCAAACTTCAAATCTTAGCTCCTATCGTAACACCCTCAATTGTCATTTCAAAATGAGAACTGAACAAAAAGTCGAACTTAAACTAGACGTCCATTTTTATAGAAACGCTTTGGATACGTACGGTTCTGGAGCCGGAGGTACCCGTAATATTTCTGGAAACTCAACTCTGCACGAAACCTTGGAAAAGAAGCTAGGCAAATTACACCAGAAAGATGCTGCCTTGTTATTCACCTCCTGTTTCGTAGCCAACGATTCCACATTGTTCACGTTAGCCAAAGCACTACCGGGTGAGTTGACGGACTTCCAGTTCTTCCAAGTTACAATAATCATTTTTTAAAGGATGTCACATATTTTCGGATGCGGGTAACCACGCTTCCATGATCCAGGGCATAAGAAACAGCCAAGTGCCCAAGCACATATTCAAGCATAACAATCCAGCCCATCTGGAAGAGCTCTTGCGTAATGTGGACAAGTCTGTTCCTAAAATTGTTGCATTTGAAACCGTACATTCCATGACGGGAGCCGTATGTCCACTTGAAGTGAGTTTTTGATTGAACGTTACTAAGATACTCCATTCACCTTTTATAAAGTATCCGGGTTGGCCAAGATTTAGGTTTATCAAGTTTTTTTACTAATAACTGACGCAGGTTGCCACTCTTGAATGTCAAAATAATTCTCAGAGACGTTGCCAATACTAATTTCTATTCACTCTTTTTCACTTTGTAAATGGAGTTTGTTCTTTTAAGGTTCAACTGTGACACAGGATTCGTAGTACTACTTCATTTTCATACTGAAGTATTTCAAGTTGTACAAAAAGGTATTTAAATGTCCTCTGTAGTCATATTTCATGAGAATTTTGAAAAGTGGGGAATTCCATAGGTCCGTCTGTTTTCTGTCGGCTTATTCGAGTACTTTTATTCTTTTTTCGAATGAACTATCACAAACTAACGGACTCTTCTGTCCATCATTTTTCAGGTAAATTTCAACGCCCGATTTTTGATTTCCTTCAAGAAAATACCATAACTGAATCTTCCAACCATATTTATGTATGTGAAATTTTTCCAGTCTTAATAGAGAAAAAAGTTCCTTCAACATTCGCCAGGTCTTTGGAATTATTGAATTTACATAATGTTTTCCCAAATTCATTGATTTCCCAAAGTAAATAAACATTCTGATAAATACGACCTCTATGTAGAGAGAATAACGTTGCCTAGTTATCTGACAGGATAAGGACTATATCCTAACATTTTCAAAATATACATATACACGAAATGTGTCAGAATGTCATGGCTAACCTAGATACTTTACAAACGTGAATGAAGTATAGAAATTGTTAATTCAGTTAAATCTTGTTATAACTAGGAAAGTTGCGGGGTAGTTTTCATTTCTACCATTCTCTATGTGTTTGGGATGCTGAATCCGAAAACCATGGTTGCCAATTGAATTTTTATCGCAAAAAATACCACTCGCTAGAATGCAAAGCGCGAAGAGAAATATACAGTGGGCGTCAAAATTATGGAACAAATTCATTTTCTCAGAACAAAAATATTTGGCAATAAAATCCTGAAACAGGTTAGTTTTCGTTTCACTTTTACCAAATTTTCATGCATTTTTGAAGGATTTTTGTTGCACCCTGTACCATTCCCATAAACCCTCTAAATTTTTCGAATAGTGGGTCATGTGGTACTTTTTTGGCAAGGTCTTTGTATTTTCTTCACAGGCGTGCAGAAATTTTCAAGACAAAATTTTGTTTTTGAAACTCTGGGAATCGTTGAATCAAGGATGACGTCATTCAACAACTTACATATACAGTGCGCGTCAAAATCATGGAACGAATTCATTTTCTCAGAAAAAAAAATATTTGGCAAAAAAATCCTAAAACAGGTCAATTTTTGTTTCACTTTTACCAGATTTTTATGCGTTTTTGAAGGATTTTTGTTGCACCCTGTGCCATTCCAATCAACCCTCCAATTTTTTGAATAGGGAAAGTGGGTCTTTTGGCAAGGTCATCAAGAAAAAAAATTTTTTTTTTTCGAAAAATAAGTTAGTTCAAAGAGGTTTTCAGTATGTGCACTTTGTCATGACTCATATACTTCGAGACGATGGTATCTCATGAAATTTGTCACCGAATGAAAGTCGACCATTACAGTTTTGTTCATGCACAACTTTCACCTGAAAAATAAGAATGTGTGAAACACTGCGCTCCAGTTATGATCTTAAGTAGGTATGTTATTAGTACGTTTCTACTGAAGTTGAAACTTTTCGATAAAATGTTTCAATTCAAAGAAAGAGCCATGTCATAGTGCACATACTGAAAACCTCTTTGAACTTGCTAATTAAAAAAAAAATTTCTTGAAAATTTCTGCACGCCTGTGAAGAAGATATACAGACCTTGCCAAAAAAGTACCACTTGACCCACTTTCCATATTCAAAAAATTCAGAGAGCTGATGGGGTTGGCACAGGGTCCTTCAAAAATGCATAAAAATCTGGTTAAAGTGAAACATATTGATCTGTTTCGGGATTTTGCTGCCAAATATTTTTCTTCTGAGAAAATGAGTTTGTTCCATAATTTTGACGCGCACTTCAAGAAACTTTCATGAGATCAACTTTTGGATTATTTGGCGCCCTATTAAACATCTTCTAAACCCAAATCAGCTCTCCTTCTAATGCGGGTAGTTGATCTCCACTATCACAGTCAGGAAATTTGACGTGCGACAAGATTCTATGAGAGGAAAGAAATCCTTTGCAAGCCAAGGCAAAAAAAAACTTCGGACAAATAAGCTGTAGAAGTGAGTCATATCCGGAACTGGAGTTCATTAGAACTCTGGAACTGGAGGGCGAGCTGTAAATGGTGATACGGAGAGAACAGCTCTGACGGGAGCAGTGGACTTAAAAAAATAGCAATGGCCCTGTGTATCTTCGGATATTTGCATATTGGGTGGGGGAAATTTACCTGAGGTCAGTTTTTAAAAAATTCAAATGAGCGATAATGTAGACTTTAGGCATTGAGTTCACTATTACTCTTCTGTGGATCCACCCATGTTTGCTCTTTTTGGGAAGGGCGTGAAGCCAAGACAAGAGTGACGGTTTGTTTCTTCGAGCACTTGAACAGCTCGGGTTCTTCACGCCCTTCCCGAAAAGAGCTAGCATAGGTGGATCCACAGAAGAGTAATAGTGAACTCAATCCCTAAAGTCTACATTGTCGCTCATCTGTAGTTTTTGAAAACTGACCTCAAGTCAATTTCCCCTTCCAAATATGCAAAGATCGGATGATACAAACACAGGGACATTGCTATTTTTTCCATGTTGCGTCAAGCAATTTAGTTGGCAAATCTTGTATGCATTCTGCATCCCAAAGAACATAGAGAATGAAAGACACTATTCCGAAACTTTCTCGCTAGTAGCCCATCCGAAAACACCGTTGTTTTTTTTAGGAACTTTGTGACATTGCCCATAAGTACGGTGCATTGACGTTCGTCGATGAAGTACATGCTGTTGGTTTATACGGTGAGCATGGTGCTGGCATCGGTGAAAGGGACCACCAATTGCACAAAATGGATATAATCTCTGGCACATTAGGAAAGGCTTTCGGAAATATCGGTGGATATATAGGTAAGCATAGTTTCATGCGCCCAAGATAGAACCAACTCAATCTGATACCAAAAGAATTCAATGACGGTACAGTATTCAATAGTTAGAGTCCACACCTCGTGGCTGTGAACAACTGACCAACTGGATCTACAAATCCATCGTTCGGCCAATCGTAAGCTATGCAGGTCTCATTTGGTTGCCGAGAGCGAAACTAGTGTCCGGACAATCGGCCCCAGAAAAACTACAAAGAACAGCGTGTTTATCTATCACAGGAGCAACACGCTCTTGTCCAACTGCTGCCATGCAGGTCATCTTGGACCTGCCTCCCCTGGAAAGTGAGGCGGCCAGGTGGGCTCTCAGGGTGGCAAAAGGACAAGAACTGAAAGCTGGCGACTACTCAGGACCCTCCGCATTCTAAATGAGTGTAAGGGGCTCCAGGATGTGGTCACAGATAACCTACCACTGAGACTCGAGTTTCAGAAAAACTTCAACACGACATTCCCAAGTCGTGAACAATGGGCTAATAATGAAGTGATGCCGTTCGGTATTTCAAGGGAATATTTTGCGCTGTGTACAAGACGCAACTACCGGAGAGCAAGAATATACGTTATATCGGATAGCAAAGCAGCCATTCTAGCGCTTGACTCACCACTTGTTAAGTCAAAGTTAGCCTGGTAATGTAAAACGTCCCTCGACTCACTCGGAGAAAGAAACCAGGTCAACCTTATTTGGGTACCTAGCCACTCCGGGATAGCTGGCAATGAAGCGACAGACAGACTTGCCAGGGAAGGGGGGTCTATTTCCCTCACCGGACCAGAGCCATTTTGTGGCTTCCCAGCCGGTCACCAAGCGATGGCAGTTAGGGAATGGGAACAAAAGAGAAAGCTTACGTTCTGGCAAACGATCAATGGCCAAAGACAGGCCAAGTCATTTCTCTCCTACTCTACGGGCTGGACTAAAAAAGTTCTCTCACTCAGTAAACAAGAACTGAGGAAACTGACAGGCGCACTCACGGGAAGACACTGACACAGCCAAGCCCTTGTTATGCGAATGTGAAGCTGTTCATGATGATCTTCCACCCCTCCTCTAATCTTATCTAATTCAATAGTTAACTGTGTGTCATTTCAGCATCTTCATCGTCTCTGATTGACATGATAAGATCTTACGCGGCAGGATTCATCTTCACAACATCTCTACCACCAACTGTTCTTGCCGGCGCGGCCAAGGCTGTCGATATCCTGGCTTCTGAAGAGGGACGAGAACTGAGAAAACGTCATCAGGGCAATGTAACATACTTGAGGAACACCTTGCTGCGCGAAGGTTTCCCTGTCGAACATACTCCAAGCCATATCATACCTATAAGAATCGGGGATCCTGGTAAATGCAGTCTAATCAGTGACACTTTGATGAAAGAGAAATCCCATTACATCCAAGCCATCAACTATCCGACGGTTGCTAGAGGACAGGAAAAATTGAGATTGGCTCCGACACCGTTTCACAACAAGGAAATGATGGACGTGCTCGTTACAGACATGAAAGACGTATGGAAAAAATTGGATATTCCTCTGATTGGACGGAAATGTGACACTGTAAGTTTAGTAGTTTAACATAACAAGATTTCTACAACTGAAACCAGGAATATTCGATTTATCTCGTAATCCTGAGATCATTTCTTCTTTTAATAAATCAACAGTCTAGCGGAATACCAAGTGGCACCATCTTGTTGAAACCAGATTCTATTTTTCTATATCTTGAATTTTCATCATTCTGAAGCTATAATTCTTAGCCTTATCCACAGTGTGAAATCCTGATTTGGGAATGGCGTAAAATTCCTTTTCTGACCTAGATAAACTATTATGTTCTTCTGCAAGCTGTTTATTGATATATGAATAATTTTCAGGAGTGCAAGTTCTGTCACCAGCCCATTCTCTTCGATTACTTTGAAGCGAGAACAAGAAATAAAAACTACAACACCTGTAATATTCCAAACTGCCCACAAATGATGTCTGCTGCCTGATTGATATAAGTCTCGATGATGAGAGGCTACAAAGTATATATATTTCACTTTGGGGAAATGTACAATAATGAGCTGAGCAGAAATAGTTAATAAATTGGTTCTAGTGTTTTGTCAATGTGTTCTTAAAAGTATATGAATTAATTGGCTTCCAGGAATTAGAAAAGTTTGAGAATACACTCAGTGCAAATAAAAATTATATATATATATATACACAAATAAATTTTATGAATGGGAACTTACAGTAGTTTTTCTTCACCTTTTTCGTTATAAATATCATCAACTCCAAGTACGCCCCTGTCGGTTTGAACAGGCAAGAAACCTTCGAGAATTCCAGAGCGGGTATACAGGGTGTATTTAAAGATGAAGCTTTTCTTTTGACAGATGGTAGAACTCATCAAAATAAGAATTAGAAGGTGATATGGAGGTGTCGTGCTGAAAAACGATAGGGCCATTAAAATCTCAGGGGGGGCCATGGCCCCCCCTGCGGGCGCCCATGACGACATGTGGATTCAGCAGGATAGTGCCATATGTCCTAAAATGTCTGTGGAATATTGACGAGTTTGCTCCTGGCCGTGTCAGCTTACTGCTTCCTTCAAAGATATTCTATTTTATTGTAGAATATCTTTGGCTTCCTTGGTTTCGCCATTCGAAGAAAAAGAAAGAATAAATTCACAGACTGCAGGTCTGTGAACAAACTATCCGCGGTCCCTTGCGTTGCCGACTGCTTGCAGCACAGACAAAGTATCTCAAAGTGATACTTTGTCTATTGCTTGCAGTAAGACCGTTGTCGCTCAAAATTTCACAATTACAGACATGGACACATTGATTACTAGGGATCATATATCTAATAACATCAATATGGATTATACCCCTGCTTTTCACATTCACAAAGTGAAGCCAAATTTTTGGTAAGGATTGAGTTGTACGCTTGCGTCAACTGGAAATTCAAGAATTGCGAGAAATGTAGAGGTTAAGTTTATTCTGAAAGACAACAAGAAAACAGATATATCGTTCTCGATATTTTCATTCTTGGAAATATGCCACTTGAATATTTTCAGTTCAATTTTGAAATATGAATAGGAGTTAACAATGATATTCAGGACTTGAAGAAAACGGAAAAAAGCGTTTGAAACATTTCACATGAAATTGTGAGGTTATGATCGAAAGAATTCACATGAAGTTATGAATGACATACTGTCACGATATAAAACGATGTGTCGGAGAGAGACAGAATTAAAAAAATATTTTTATTCTCAATATTGCCACACAAAACGTAGATCTGGATCCCTGCCAAAGCCCAGCTTCATTTTGATTCATTGATTGGATCATTCCCCATATTGGAATTACATAATATTAGATATATGGAATCGAGCACATACATATCTAATAACATCATACCCCTGCCGGCCCTGCCCAGGGCCGATCCTAGGGTGTTGGCCGCCCGCGTGCAGAATCCTTATGTGCCGCCCCAAAGACAAAAAATATATATTTTTTTTGACATACATGTATATGAAAAATCTTTAATGGGCCTTCTCTTATTGTAAGGAAAAAACTGTAGATACAGTATAACCTTTTTAATACTAAATACTAAAAGAAAAAACACAAACAAACGAACTAATATATAACAAAAAATATAAATACGAACAGGAACAGTCTTTTATTAAGTCTGTGATGACTAGTATATGCAGAAACAAGTACCTATAAAATAACTTATTTCCTAGCTTTTTGAGAAGCAAATAAATCAATAATTTTGCTCATATCAATTCTTTCTGATATTTCAGATTCAATAGAGATAATGGCCAAATGTCTCTCCTGTGACATATTGCTCCTCAAGTAATTTTTAATTATTTTTAATTGACTGAAAGTCCTTTCTTCTGAAGCAACAGAGACAGGCAATGTTAATAAAATTCTTATGGCTGATGTGAAATTGGAAAAACAAGAAATCAAATCATTTCCAACAATTATTTCTAATATTTCTCTAGGTTGATCGTTACCAAGAGAAATATGTTAAAATGAATTAATTTCGTCAAAAAGTTGTACGCCATCTAAATCCTCAACAATATTTCTTTCCGCATTTACCTGTAATCTAATATCTAAGTCAATACAGGCTTTTATAAGATCATCACTAGAAAAATTTTCGAACTCCTAGAGGATGCAAAATTGATTATAACACTCAGACAGTAAAGTAAATCTTTCCTGTACTCAAAATGTAGCGTGATCCAGAATTGTATAATAAAACTCAGCCTTTGAGCCTTAAATTTCTGGTAGGAATTAGAAATTGGTTCATCGCTGCCCTCATAATTAAATAAGCGAACTTTATTTCTGGGTTAAGGGACGGGAAAGCTTAAATCAATTTCTAAGTCATTGGCTAAACACGTTGCTGAATCAACAAATGTTTTGAAATTCTCATCAGATCCTTGTGAAATTAAATATTCTTTCATTTCATCTAACTAAATGGACGATAACCTAAGAACAATTTTTTTAAATTTTCTAAACCCTTTATACTCTCTGCAGTACTTAATCTAGGGTTTTGTAGCATTCTACTCAAACGTCTTTTATTCTTGTTAATAAGTCATGCCAAATTAACATTGAGGATATAAACTTAAATGTTTTCATGTTTTTCACTAGAGTTTTAGCTGCAATTTTTGTCCTATTATTCCTAGTGGGATCTCCAATTCAAAGCTCCTACGATATTTTTAAAGTCCTGTTTCAAAGGTCTTATAGCATTTATGCGACTCCCCCACCATGTGCCAGCATTCCTTTGTTTCTTTTTGTCGGTAAGGGGAAACAAGTAATATTTGATCTGACAAGATTGAAAAATCCAGTTTCATTAAATTTTTTTCTCGTCTCATTCAAAATTTGGATGATTAGATTTGGAAAGTAATAATCAATAATTGAAAACAATTATCCCTTTGAGATTTGTTGAAAATATTTTTTTTACAAACTAACATTAAAATGTGGCGGCCTGCGGCCGCCCCTTGAGTTTGGCCGCCCGCGTGCAGGGCACGCGCTGCACACCTGCTAGGATCGGCCCTGCCCCTGCCTTTCCAGTCACAACGTGAAGCCAAATCTTTGGTAAGGATTGGGTTGTACGCTTGCGTCAACTGGAAATTCAAAAATTGCGGGAATTGTAGAGTTTATGTATAGACGACAGGAAAATAGATATCGAGGATGAAAATAAGTCACTTAAATATTTTCAGTTCAATTTTGAAATATGAATAGGAGTTAACAAGGTTATGCAGGACTCAAAGAAAACAGAATAAAGCGATTGAAACATCTCACATAAAATTGTGAGGTTATGATCGAAATTATTCACATGAAGACATGAAGTTATGAATGACATACGTTTCACAACATAATACGATGTGCCATTGGTGCCAGAGAGAAACAGAATTAGTAAATTATTTTTATTCTCAATTTTGCTGCACAAACAGATCTGGATTCTTACCAAAGTCCAGCTTCAATTTTCATTGACTTATTCCCCGTATTGGAGTTATTAGATTTATGGAATCGAGCCTTAACGATTCGCGTCTATTTATTTGATGTTCTGTGGGCTGCGCAGATATCTGATTATTGATCTGTTGCGCACAATATCTCTGTATTCTATGATTGCAGATTGTTCTGATTTGCCCGGTTTAATGTTTTTTGTAGCCTGAGTGCGTCTGTTCGTTTATGTCTGTTTTTTATTATTAGAAACCATTAACGAAGAGAATTATCTACTCATTGAACAACAGTTTTATTTATTAGAGGGTTGTGGTATTGGCATATTGAATTCTCTGATGTTAAACCTGTTTGTCATTCTAAAAACTGAATGTAGAACTTCATGTTGCCACTTATATGTAACAACAAACTCGATAATATGATAGCTGTGCAATCGGGTTAAATACACACAAAAATGGATCCACGATTTCTTAAAAGGAATAGGCGAGGACAATCGGAAGCTTCATCTTCCTTTGCCAGGAACGATCCGTTTTTTCACCGATTTGTCCCGTTTTTTCCAAGGGGAGCTTCCAATGCAGAGCTTGCCGGTGCTCAATCGAAAAGAAACCAGCACTCGACAAGATGGTATGATTATAAGGATGGGCGACAGTCCAAAGGAAATTATCAGCAATTATCAAGATCCAATTCTGTTTCATCTGAATCGTCCACAGCACTTTTGAGTAGTGATTCAGGGAAGTTAAACAACTATGTTTGTCCTAAATGCAAGCATCCTTACAACTATACGGTCAGCAATAACACATTAACAGGAAGAGTACCTAGGGTATTACCTTGCGTACATACAGTGTGTGAAGAATGTGTTAATAAAAGCATCAAGAATACAAATCACATGCAATGCCCAATATGTTCACAATCAGGGCTTGACAGAAAACAGACATGTATATACAATCACTATATCTTAGGACAGATAACACAGTCTCGGTTCAATAGGAACAAAGCAGATTTTTCCAATATTGCATTAACTTCAGCTGATACAAAAAGCCACGCAAATACTGAATCTCCACAGAAAGGGAAATGTGGTTTCCAAAATTGTTTGAATACAGGAACAGTTTCATGTCAAGATTGTTGTGGAGTTTACTGCAAAAGCTGCGATGATGCTCTACATAAAAGTGGCAAACAGTTGATGTCACACAAAAGAGTTCCTCTGAAAGTAAAATTAAATTTTTATTTGGTTTTATTTACAATTTTCACAATTTCGCACATTTCAGGCCACTTTCGAACTGCAGAAGTGTCCTGATCATTCCATGTATGAGGATATTTTTTGCAATGATTGTAAAGAAACTTGTTGCTGTTACTGTATTTTGGAAAAGCATGAAGGCCATCCTCGCATCTATTTAGGTCGTCTTAAGGATACAGAGGAGGAGGAGCTGTTGCAAGCATATGAAAAATCCAAAGCAATTAAAAAACAACTCACAATTTCCCAGAAGAAAATTTCAGGGACGGAGAAGACTGACATGGTGAGTTTTTCAAAATTATCTACAGAATGAATGTAAGTTCAAAAATAATGTAATTTGTTTCATGATGTTATGTACAACTAATTGTTCTTATGCAACTGAGGTGATGCTGGATCAATAAATAATTGCTTGATGAATCAAATTATCCCACCATCTGAAAATTCATTCTCACTTCGTTTTGGAATGATTTTCAACCAATCCCAGCTCTATTATGAATTTGCCTGTAGCATACCAAAACTGTACAGTGATAAAGCCCTATATTTCCTCAGTATTCTGTTTTTGAGTGCTCTTTCTACTTGAACAATGCTATAAATATAATTTCGTCATGAAATCTGTATTTTTCGAATTTTGGGACGGAAATGATCTCAAACGATAAGGTTCGATTGACTGATAATGCATTTAAGTAGAGATTTTGTGAACATGACTGTTCGAAACATAGTTTTCCAGATAATTTTAAAACCACAGACTCAATAAGGGTTCATTCAGATGGAGAATGACATGTTCAAGCTACATGGAAATTTTTGTTCAAATCATTAACTACATGAAATTCTAGTGAATTATGAAAAAAAGTTCTTATATTTCTGTAACAGATCCTGGATCATAATTTTATTTTCTTTGACAGCTGCTGTCAAGTTTAGTTCTGGCTGTCCAAAAATTTCCAATTGTTTTCTTGAACTAGCAATTTCGAATATACGTACAGGATGGCCAGATTTCGATGATTTAGTACTACAATTCCTAAACTATAAAAGATAGGGAAAAAGTCAGATACATGACATGTTCTCTTTTTTCGAGAAACAGAAATTGCTGAAAACTCCAAGTGGCTACAGAGTCTTGTTTCCGAGCTACAGGGCGATTTTTTTATTTGGTCCATTATTATAATTGGCTATAACTTCCGTATTATGGGATCTACGCTAGTGAAATAAACACATCTTTAGGGCAACTTTAGAAGCGCCAGACAATACAACAATGATGAAACTGAATTGAATTCGACAAGTGGAAATAAATAAGACATGAAATTCTATGACCGCCTCAGTTTTGAAGGGAGTGAATCGGAGCCTGCTAGGATTTTGTTGATAGAAAAGTGTTTTTCGCAATTTTCGATATACAGTGGACTCGAAAGTATATCATGATATATATTCAAATTCAAAAATAGTTTATTTCACAATTACTGCTATACAATAAAGGGAAATTCTGTCAAATAGTGAAAAGGAACAAAACAACAAGAAAAAAAACAAAAGAAATCATTACATCAACTTGCAAAAGTCACTATACTCCTTTATGCTATAAGGCTCACATTCAATTAAAAAAATTTTTATTTTATTTTTAAATTGTAAGCTTGTCTTTAGTTCACGGTACATTTTGGGTAAATCATTAAATAATTTCGTACACATAAACTCAACTTGATGCTGTGTCAGGGTCAATCGACATTTAGGGACAATAAACTGATGCATCTGCCTGGTGTTTTTACTGTTCTTGAGGTGATTAAAATATTCAGAGTGACTGCGTACAAACATCAAACATCTATAGATGTATAAACCTACAGCAGTCATGATGTTATTACTCTTAAACAAACCACAACATGTTACACCCATTTTCAAGCGAAAGATAGTTCTCAGAGCCCACTTCTGATCAATAAATATCCTATGTGCTAGTGTAGTACCACCCCAGAATATTATGCCATAGGACATAAGGGACTGAAAGTTGGCAAAATATATAATCTTCAGTACCTCGAGGTCAACATGATGCTTCATAACATTTAAGCTATAAATAACCGAGTGCAGTTTGCTACTTAAAGATCTTATATGGTTCTCCCACTTCATATTCGCGTCAACATGGATACCAAGGAATCTAGTTGTTGTAGAGACACGTATTTCACCATAATTTAGAGCAATCTCTCTGGGAATTTCTCTTTTAGATTGATCAGTATGAAATAAGATAGCTTCAGTCTTCTCCATATTAAGTACAATATTGTTGGCTTTACACCAATCTTGGACACCATACATATTCACCAAACAACGATTCATCAAGGTCTGCAATTCCTTTTCATAAAGAATAAAATTGCTATCATCTGCGTATAGGATTATATTCTGGTTACCAGAATACAAAGATGTTGGTAAATCATTAATGTAAATGACAAACAATAGGGGGCCCAGTATACTGCCTTGGGGTACGCCCATTTTTATATCTTCCAAAGTGGAAGTATAGACTTCACCGTCAACACTCAAAACTGTTCTTTGTTTTCGATTTTTTAAGTAGGATCTGATTAGACTCAATTGATTATCCCGTACACCACACAATTCAAGTTTTCCTAGAAGTATATTGTGATCCACAGAGTCAAAAGCCTTGGAGAAATCAAGAAATAAACCAAATGGTATATCTCCAGATTCTAATGCATCCATTACCACACGAACAAAGTTGAAAATGGCAGTCTCTGTATTTCTATCCCTTATAAATCCATGTTGGCAGTTATTGTATATTTTGTACTTTCTAAAAAATTTCATTAGTCTATTAGCCAGTAACTTTTCAAATATCTTAGAGAAATTTGTCAGAATACTAATAGGACGGTAATTACTAAAATCCTCCTTACAACCTTTCTTATGGATTGGCCTAACAATGGCAACTTTAAGAGCCTCAGGAAAAACACCCTGTATAAAGGATTTATTAATTATATGGCATAACGGTGTTGCAATAGCATCAATAGAGTGTTTGATGACTTTCCCAGGGATGCTGTCATAACCACAGGAGTCAGTAGATTTAAGTTTCATAACAGTACCTATGAGCTCCTCCTCTGTGACATTAAATACAAAAAAATGAATTACTACAACGATTTATATTGATTGGACTTTGACTTGTAGCTATGGGGATGTTTGAAGCCATATTTATGAAGTATTTATTGAAGTCATTAGCTATACCATTAGGTTCACCCTCAGGGAGGGTGTCTACCCTATCTTTTTTACCCTGAATTGTATTGATTATTTGCCATACTTTTTTAGTTTTATTTCCTGAATCTCTTATTAATTTCTCATAAAATTTATGTTTAGACTTGGTTAAGATTTTTGGAATCGTTGAAGGAAGATCAATTTGGAAATATCATTTTCCGCTATGGTTTCCATTTGAAAAAAAAAATTTGTTTGGTATAGCTCCGAAATTTGAGCAGATACAAAAAATCCAATAGCACCGATGAAAAGCAGTTAAAAAAGTGCCCTAAAGATGTGTTTATTTCAGGAGCGTAGATCCCATAATATGGAAGTTATAGCCAATTATAATAATGGACCAAATAACAAAATCGCCCTGTAGCTCTGAAACAAGACGCTGTAGCAACTTGGGGTTTTCAGCAATTTCTGTTTCTCGAAAAAAGAGAACATGACATGTATCTTATTTTTTCCCTATCTTTTATAGTTTAGGAGTTGTAGTACTAAATCATCGAAATCTGGCCACCCTGTACAAGTTGGACAAACAAACTCTCAAAAGAGCCTAGCTTCATTTCTAAGCCTTTTATTGAGTCTTGAAAAAATATTATTTTTTTTCAATTCTCAAATTGCACGATGTTACATAAGAAATTGAATAACTGTAAGAATTCAAAATAAAGGAATACAATACTGGGGAGCACAGGACTGCATCACTGTATAATTTTGATATACCGGACACTACTTATTGCCACAGAAAATTTAAAATTCTGATGTAGATATGAGACTTTTTATGAGCCCAGTACAATACGAAGATTCGAAATTTTGACAAAAGGAACAAACAATTTTTTTAAGTGGTGCTTTAATATTGTGTATACACATATTCTCTATTCACTTTTATAAAGTATCCCGATTGGCCATAATTTTGGTTTATCAAGTTCTTTCCCTTAAAACTGACGCCGGTTGGCACACGTGAAAGTGAAATAATTCTGAGAGGCATTGCCGAAGCTAATCTTTATTACTCTTTCTTAACTTTGTAAATGGAGTTAGTACTTTTACGGTTTAACTGTGACACACTTCTACATTTTCATACTAGAGTACTTCAAGTTGTGCAAAAAGGTATTTAAATGTCCTCCGTGGGCTTATTCCTTGAAAATTTGGAAGAGTGGGGAATTCCATAGGTCCATCTGTTCTGTTCGTTTAGAAGTTTTACTGTCGGGTTATTCGAGTACTTTAATTCTTTTTTCAAATGAATCATCATAAAGTAACGGATCATTCCGTCCTTTATTTTTCATTGAAATTTCAAAACTCGATTCTTGATTTCCGTAAAAGAAAACAGCATAACTGAATCTTCCAACCATGTTTATATGCGTGAAATATTTCCAGTACTAACAGAGAAAAAAGTTTCTTTAACATTCGCTATGCATTTAGAATTATTGAATTCACATAATTCATTAATTTCCCGAAGTAAATGAACATTTTGATAAATACGTAATTACTACGACCTCTATGTAGAAAGGGTAACGTTGCGTATGGACATGACTATAACCTTGCATTTTCTAAATTAGGCAATCCAACGACCTGTCAAAAAAATTTTGAGGTTAGTGCTGGTGGTCAAACAATGGTTCGTGTAGAAATTAAAACCGTTTATTTGCTTGAAAATTGATTTATGTGGAGATTTTTTTGATATTGCTAGTCAATCTCTTAGGAATATCAGTGAATGTTATTCAAATTAAGAGTATTTTCATCAGAAAAATGCCGTAAATGTGTGCCAAAGTTGGATGTGCAAGTCGTTCAAATTAAGAGGATTTGCTTGAATATTTTGGAACACCCAGTGTGTGTAACTTGGTCTCTTAGACACATATTAAGTGACTTACCAGGAAACCAAAGGAAATTTGGCCAGCAGTCTTGAAGACTTGACAAAATCGAAGATGAGAAGCTAAAGTGAATATTTCTTTGTAGACACTGAATTAAGCAATATTCAGTTCATGTAAAATGTAAAACTGATGAATATTTAAATTTCATATCATATAAAAGGATAAAGAAGTAACAGGTTGCAGTGCTCTGATAAATATTCCTTCTCCAATACTTTCTCTTCAATCTCTTCGGGCTCCCAATACTAAAAGTTGTGATCATATGATTGAGTGAAATTTTCTTCGTCAGTGTTACTTCAGGATATTTTTTGATATCACTAATCGAAGAAACTCACTTGTTCACTCATGAAATGCATTAGATAATAAAATTCTTCAATTTTCCGCAAACCAGCGACCTGGCAGAAACGTTTTGAGGTTGACAATGGTGGAATAAGCATTTGGTTTGGATTGCCTAATATACACGGTGAAATGTGTCAGAATGTCATGGCCAACCGAAATAGTTTAAAAAAGTGAATAGAGTAAGCTTGAATTATTCTTGACTCGATAGGCTAGTCCGAAAGTGGGGAACACGAAACCACCTTGTTTTAGATAATTGTATGATTCTCCTAAATTTCCTTAAATGTCTTCTGCAAACTTACAGATGACTATGCAGGTGGTCCGAAAGATTCTGATTTTTAGAAAATGTCCTTAACAAAAGTCAATAAGTTATTTATCAGTACCATGTATTGTTTTAAGGTCAGAAATAAAGAATTTATTTATTTATAATCAAATAGCAAGCCCTAATATTTTTTTTTCTGTCCGATACTCCAGTGGGTGGTCTTCATTTTTCGTTGAGACATGTTGTGCTAAGAATAAATAGTTTTCAAAATGATTCTCATACAGCTTTGATGAAATATGCTTATTTGTGTAAGAAAGATATTTTCATTAATCACCAAAGAACTGCTTGAAACCTTTTGACTATTCAATTGGACATTATTATCTTATTGAACTTTTACTCAAACAAGCAGTTGAAATTATATTCAACTCACCAAGTATGCTCTATAAATCAGCGTCAGCTACTAATGGCTACCTCACACTCAGGGCAATATGAAGTATAAGTATAATTTTGATTTGACCTTTCCTCTTAATTCGCATCTGTGTAATCAGGAAAAAATTAATTAATGTATTCTTTTCATTGAACCGAATTACTAATTAATTTATTAAATTTCCCTAAGGTATCGGACTTGGAAGTTGAAATTACCCAGCACTTCGCCGATATTCATGCCCAGCTCTATTTCCTGGAGAAGACACTCTTAGAGGAAGCAAAACTCTTCAAAAAGAGTTGCAACTTAGCGCTATTGAAAGAATCTATCGAAGGTGATATTGAAACATTAGATAAACTGATAAATTGTGTTGAAGAACGTAAGAATGTCAAGTTAAACATGAGAATGTTGCTTAGTAAATTGAAGGAAATAGAAAGTTTGCCCACAGTTCTGGTAACAGATGACAGTACAGAAAAGTGCAGGTTAGTAGTTGACGAGGAAATCAACCATTTAGACAAATATTTCAAACTTGAAATTCCTAAGGAGGTAAAGTACAAATTAGTTCAAATGGACGAATTGCCGCAAGATTATCAAGAAGAAATGAAACTTGAAAAGGAAGAACCTAAGCTCAACACTTCACTGGAGAGTGAAATGAACAGCAATTCTAGATGCAGGCCTAGGTATGAGTTGAAAGACGATAGTTCGAGGCAACAGGTAGTTTTTGTTACTCATATTAATTCTTTGGACTCGTTTTACGTCCAACTCAAAGAGGACGATAACAAATTCAAGCAACTAGAGCAGGAAATAGCCAATCACGTTGCTAGGATGAAACTTGGAGTGAACGAAGTGATAATGAAAGAGTTATACATGGCTAAAAGGCTGAGCGATAATAATAAGTGGAGTCGAGTTAGAGTTTTAGAGAAGTACGAAGTTGATGACCGAGAAAGATATAAAGTGAAGTTTATAGATTTCGGAAATGTAGCTTCAGTGGAAAGGAATGATTTGATGTATATATCATCAAGTCTTGCAAAGAAGAAGCCATTCGCTTTCGAGTGTAGACTTGATAATCCGTCCCAATTTGAATGGCCTAAGGATACACACTTGGAACTTGCGAAATTATTGGATGCCAACAAGGAATTAATTATGTACACTAAGGATACTTCCAATCATATCAGTACAGTAGTTCTCCACGTCACTACATCCATTGGAGGTTCATGCTCAGTCACAGACTTGCTAATATTCGGTTGTGATGCATTGAGGAAAGAATCCAAATATCCGACTCCGATCCAAGAGTCTGCAGTCAACAAATTATTCGATAACAGTGATGTTTTCATCACAGGAAACTCGTATGAAGTATTCATCAGGTACGTTTTCGATCCCTCACACATCTATCTCCAAAAAACGTGTTATGAAGATTGTTTCAACAATATGATTAAACAAATGGAAGGCTACTACTGTAAATCCACTTGTAACATTCATATTCCCATCAAAAACAGTTATGTAGTCGTTCGTCATCAAACTAAAAACTTTGGTAACTGGCATAGAGCCAAAATTCTAGAAGTTAATGAACAGAAAAAGACAGTCGATGTGTATCTAGTAGATATAGGCAAACGTTTGGATGTATCCTGGAGGGATATCAGAAAACTGTTTGAGCTTTTCAGGAAGTCTGAATGTCTAGTTGTTTGCGCAAAACTAGCCCATGTTGCACCTTTTAGAGGCGACAGTTGGAATAAAGTCGATGAGGTTAGAGAATATCTTGAGCGGTACTTGAAGAGGGCATTACGAATGAAAATGCTAGTCAGCAATAATGCACCCCTAGAAATGGTTTTATTTGAACCTTATGAAAATTACGATGTGAACATAAATGCAGTACTTGTAGAAAATAACTTAGTTGCTTCTACTGGTAAATTTACAGACACAAAAATGTGGTTGCACACTGAAGAAGATAAGAAAGAGGATAACAACGTTTTGTTCATCAAAGACGATAGTGAAGATGAAGATTCCGATACAATTGAAGGTTTTATACAACAAGTTGAAATGGTACGTTTTGAGAATCCGTTTTCTTTCTACGTTTCATTCTTTTCTAAAAAAGCCGAAGCGGATAAACTACATGAGGAATTGCAGATACATTATAAATCTAAAAAATACTTCCAACAGGAGAGAAACTGGCAACTAGACGATAAAGTTGTAGTGTATGACAAAATGGATAACACGTATTATAGAGGCATATTACGTGTAATAGATGGAAATAAATACTGTGTCAATCTTTTGGATAAACCGGATTATTTGTGGGTTGATTCGGAAAAACTTAGAACTATCCTTCCGTATTTCGCAGATAATTTTCCGAATTCGGTCATTAAATGCCATATGGCGAATATTAAACCAGCAGGGGACAGCAGTAAATGGAGTCATTTATCTTTGGAATGGTTCGAAATGTTATTTAAAAAGCATGAGGACATATTCTTGAAAAAAATTGGAATAGACGAAACAAAATCGTCCATGCCTGTTACAATGTGGTATTCCAAGTTGATCCAAGGAACCGCTTTGGAACCTTCTTATCGAAAATATATTTCAATTGACAAAAAAGTTGTCACTGCAGGATTAGCTTTCTGGATCAATAATGAGGTTTCACCATCATTCGAAAACGCAAATCATCAAAATGCCAAAACAAACAACGTGAAAGATGAAGGTGTTAGTGAATTATCTCAGAACGAAGTAGATTCACAAGAAGCCGCTCCTGCGCCCATTATAAGAGAAATAAAGTCTGTCAGCCTCAAAGAATGGCTACCACCTTTAGATTTCAAAACTAAGGAATTTTTTGGTTACATCACTTGTGCAGAAAATGAAGGATACCTCTTCGTCCGAGAAGAGAAACTGCAAAAATGTTACAAGGATTTAGAGAGAAATATGAGAGAATACTTTGACGTAACACCGAATCCTCCCTTCACATTGAGGGAAAATCAAATGGTGACAGTTCGCAGCGAAGGACTTTGGTATCGTAGTACTGTCTTAAAAGTTATCGATAGAAGTACAGCTCTAATACTCATGGTGGATTTCGGTAGCGACCACATTGTGAAGATGAAGGACCTTCACAATAAAATAATGTATCCGGAGATACCTATCCTAGTTTCAAAAATAAAATTGCACGATGTCAAGTCTCAGTCTAAAACATGGACAGATTCGGAAGTAAACACACTGATCGCAACAGCACCTGAATATGCTAAATTTGTCATAAGGCGCAGTCTGTGTGACTCTACACCTTTAGCCGACGTCTACGACGTGGATGGTGTCTGTTTAAACGACAAACTCGTCGAATTATGCCCGAATTTGTATAGACCGATACAATCTTATATAAAAAATAATACGGTTTTGGATCAAAAGCCTGAAAATTATTGTGATGGGTTCGAAAAAGAACTAATTAATGATATGATTGTTCAGGAAAAAGATAATTCTGCAGAAGAATCGGATGAAGAAGCAGTTGATAATATCAACAAGGAACAAGAGTCAGTTGTAGAAGGTGCATTTAAACGATACAAATACGCTGAATTCAAAGATGGGGAATCGGAAATGGATATTATTTGTGTTTATGATTATAAAACAATATCCTTGTATCATCCTGATGAAAAATCTGAAGAAAAAGAATTTGAAGCTTTAACCAAAACAATGAGGGACAACGTGGATAGTTTAGAACCTCTTGAAAACTTTGAAATTGGACAACCATGTCTGAGTTTATTCGAAGAAGATAACCAGTGGTATAGAGCGAAGCTAACTGTAGTAGACGCTCAGCAATGTGGTTATGTAACTGTGATATACGTCGATTATGGCAACTTCGAAGTAGTGAAGTTGACCGATCTGAAAACAATGAAGCCTGAATGGCTTGATTTCCCAGCAAGGTATGTTGATGCAGTAATTGACTATGAATTGGTGAAAAAAGACCAGGAAAACGTTCTTTCCAAACATATTCAATCTCTAGCTGGAAAAAGAAAATACATTGGTACAACGAGCACAGATCCCTTACTTGTACATGTTTACAATATGAACAACACAAAATTAGAATATTTTTATGATGTATTTGTTAAAAATGCTATTGTTGAAATTTAAACTTTCGATTTGTTTTTACCTCCTTTGTTATGTTTAATGATTTATTTTGATAAAGGAATGTGTTTTATGTTTTTTTCATTCAGTGTTAAGAAGTTTCTTAGTTTTTATAATGAATAGTGTATCTGAAAAGTCTGTTATGTAATCTTCTCATTTTTTAATAAAGGAAAATTAAATGTGATTGAGTATTCACGAAAATGACTGCTCAATGCAAAATAAAAAAACATTTTTGGCTTAATTCCAGACATTCCTCCCTTTTCATAAAATCAGTAGGGGCGCTTCCATCACGTGACGAGAATCATATAAGTGCGCTCAAAACGAAAGTATGTTCTCAAAATATCTCAATATCGCTAATAATTGTGTGATGTATTCAAAGTACTAATTGAATATACAAATGATACATAAATATAGCTAAATAGAAAATACACTAAGGAATATAAAAACGGTAACTGTCGAATCTTACCAGTTTTTCCTGTCTGTCGTGGTCGTAGTTCTGGATAATAATAACTTTATTCATTGGAAAACACAAAAGTATGACAACTCGTCATCATTATGTAGTACAGATCTTGTATATCTATACTAATATTATAAAGAGGAAAGATTTGAATTTTTGTTTGTTTGATACGAATAGGCTCAAAAGCTACTGGACCGATTTCAAAAATTCTTTCACCATTAGAAAGCTCCATTATCCCTGAGTGACATAGGCTATACTTTTCACCCGAAAAAATTAAGGATACCTACTATAACTTCAATAATTACAAAAAAATCAGCCAAAATCAGCTATTTTCACGTGCGCTGCAAAAACTGTAAGACTTACGTGGATACAATGTATGACGGAAATGTACCTCTTAAATAGTTCTACAAAAAACTCCGGGATAGCATATATATCTATCTCTCAAGATTGACTTGCTATTACCTGTTTATGGTAATCAGATGTTTTCCAAAATCATGCACTATTCGGGAGTGTGTTTTTATGAATCGGGTATTTATCCTCATCCAACCTAATAGGTTATTTATCCCCAGTATTTAATTTAGAACGAAATTGCCCTTCACATCATACAATTACAACGAGTACATCAAAAGATATGGCAGGTTGAAGTGTTGAAGATGAAACCGCCGCGTGAAACAAATTTCTCACCGGGCGAAGCTGGGACGGCCTGCTTGTATCCTATAAACTCTTCAATGCTGTATAAAGTGTTCCCTAGCAATAAGTTTATCACTTCTTTCGTGAACTTCATTTTGTCCATTAGCTTCAGGTGTGTTGGTAGCTTATTGAATAATTTTATACAATGATAATTTATTCCTTGTTGACTGCCCTTTAGTCTAAAATATGGTATTACGTATTTATCCTATCCTCGTGTCCTTGGGAGTTCCGCAGGGCAGTGTCCTTGGTCCATTAATTTTTATAATTTTCTTGAACGATTTTGCATTACTTGCGGATCAAGATAATACTATCATCAACTATGCTGATGATAGTACACTACTTCTTAGTGCTTCTAATTTTCCCGAGCTTATATCTAACGCGAGCTCTTTGATGTATTCAACTGAAAAGTGGTTCTCAAATTCCAGGCTGGTGGTAAATCCTGACAAGACTAATATGGTCTTGTTTAAAGTTAATCAAGCCTGGGCTACACCAGACTACACAATGCTTAGTCAACATAAAATAAAATTCTCCGACCACGTGAAATTGCTGGGAGTTATCATCGACGAGACATTAAAGTTTAACTTCCATGTTGATTATCTGTGCTCAAAGTTGAGTCAGACTTGCTATGGCATCCGGGTTTTGGCTAGGCATGCAAACATCAATATTGTTAAGACATTCTATTATTCCAACTTTTACTCTCATGCTCGCTTTGGTATTATTCTCTGGGGAGGCTGCAGCGAAGCGGACAGAGTATTCAAAATCCAAAAAAGGCCCCTCCGTATCATGACAGGACTCAAATACTTGGACTCATGCAGAAACCGTTTCAGACCACTTGGGTTATTCACCATTCCTGCTTTATACATATTTGAATGTATTAAGTTTGCCTTCCGAAATAGGCATTACTTCACTGAATACAATATACAGCACTCCCACAACACAAGACACAATATAAACTATAGTGTGCCAACACACAGACTATCGTTTGTTGAAAGAGGTGCCCTGTTTGCATGCATTAAATTTTTCAACAATTTACCTCTCTATTTGAAATCGTCCCCAGACTTCCGTACAGTGAAGAAACCACTCATCAAACTACTTTGTGAGATTGAACCATATTCAATTGGTGATTATTTGGCACGGCAGTATAGATAGGCATAGATACTTAGTTAATTCATTGTATACTCTTTGTGACTGGCTTGTACATTTTTGTAATGCTATAAGTGCAATAAATTATTATTATTATATTCGTGATAATCCCTATTTATTTTGAAGTTGTCTTTATTATCGTGTACACACATTACGCAGTATACAGGTTGTATTTAAAGGTAGAACTCGTCAAAATAAGTCATTTTTTATATGAATAATGAAACTAGAATATTTTCAGGTGAATCTGAAAATTCCTCAGTACGAACCTGCTTCCTCGCCTGTTTTTTGTCTTCTTATCATACATGACTCAGAATATCGATTGTGATCAGTAATCTTTGATCGTGTTGTGGTGTAGATTGTACGAGTGTTCTGTTTCGAAAATGCCTCACGTTTATTCAAATAATGAACTTGTTGATATGCTTTTAATTTATGGTTAATCAAAACAAAATGCTAGTTCAGCGTAAATGTTGTACAGAACAAGATTTCTGCTAAGAAATCGCCCAACTTCGCGGATGTTCATAAACCTGGTGCAGATATGTAGAGATATGATGAACAGAGAGATGCAGGCCAGAGTAGTACTAAGGTACCGATGCCCAAAATTTTTCAAATTGAGCATTTCATATGAGAAATTTTCGGTAAAATGACTTATTTTGATGAGAACTATCACCTGTAAAAGTGATTTGGTATTTTTGTCGTTTATATTCCTCAGGTAATTTTCAACGGAGTCTGAATTCTTTATTTGTCTTTGGCGTTCCTTGCCTGCTTCAGCATTGAGTTTGCTGATTTGTTCTGCAGTCAACGTTGTGTTTGATTGTTTCTTCTCATTTATTTCTCCTTTAATAACATTCCTCAGAGCTTTTGTTTTGTTGCTCGAGTTTTTAATATATTTGCTGTTTGCCTGCTTCTTTGCTATTTTAATTTTCGACCTATATTCCTTTCCGAGTATATTGTAGTGATTTCTTATTTCCTCATGCCTACCTGTATACATTATTGTCCTATACATTTCCAGTTTTGACTTGATGTTCTCAAGTTCTTTGGTGTACCATACCAGTTTTCTTTTGTCTTTTCTAATGTTAGTCGTTCTAATCAAACTTTTATCTATTTCTACGTTTATTACACACATTAACATGCTGAAAGCTTAGAATGTTTATACCATGCTTCAACAATATTGCAAGAACGTGTAAATTATCACTTAGATAGGATGAATTGTGAGTTCACGTAGCCAGAAGCAGAAGATGATGAAATTTTTTGTTTGAATTCAAAGTTTATGAACAATTAATTTGAATGAATTGGCAACAGTTGTCAGAGAAATCTTCAATGATTCTGCATCCATTATTGCAGAAATATTGCGATTTTTTTCTCGTAACAGCGGCGATGATGGTCAGAATAAAAAAAGAAAGGTTTCAGATTTTTTCGTTCGAGAGTGTGGACGACCGACCGAACAGAATTTAATTTGGCCACTGATTCATCAGTCAGATACTATGCCTGGGTTAAAATTAGAAAAACAGACATCGTGACGGTCGTATACGTAGAACGCTCGGAATCAGCTTATAATAAAACGTCAAAAAGAATAAAGGCAAAAAATCCTAAGAGAGGTGTGCGAAACTTGTTACTTTTCATTTACTCCCTGTTCACATAATATTCTCTTCAATGAAAAAATTGTGGGGTAAGGCATTTCCAAATTTTAAAAATCTTTCGAAATTGATTAAGAAACACTCAACAAATTAGGCACATATTAAGCCATTATTCCATTTTATTCTGTAACAAGGAAATAAAAAAAAATTATTTCTTATAAATGCCAGAGGACTGTTTAATGACTGAAAAATATATTCCATAACATTCATAGCTATTGAATGTTGAAATTTCTTCAATTTATCAAAATAATTTTCAAATTGCCTGTAAACCAAGTGTAGTCGCAAAACGAAAAATAGTTTCTTCTTAATAAACAATTGGGAATGCCTTTTGATTTCATCCTAATCTCCATAAACAAGAAATGAAAAATCTTCACAACAACATTCAGAAAACTGAAAATAGTTTAATTCCTCATCAGTTAATTTCAAAAATGTTCCATAGGAACACAAGTTGTTAAGTTATTGTATAATAAAGTAAGGTGAATTTAAATATACTTTGTGAAACTAGCCTCACACATAGACATATAAAAATAAATTATTCATAAATAATTACAATGTATAAATTTATATTCTAAAAATAAGTAGATTTTCTTTAGAAATTGCACTTGAAATCCATTCTAACTTGGGGTAAAACACACTTTGAAATTTCATGTTTGCAATGCAAGCTTTCGTGTAACTGCTGTTTCATCAAAAGAATCTCTTGTATATACAAAATTATGAATTATAATTCCTTCACTGGATCGAACTCATTGAAAGTTAAATTATTTATATTTAGTGGACTTGGGGATGTTTATAGCACAAAATTATCATTTCAAAGTGCAATCTCACTCATTTATCCAACCACAATTAATCCATTTGTTCTGATTTCACCTGTCCACTTCCATTTCCCGAATTGGTGCAGCCCATTCTCAAAATATAAGGTATCACACTGTTAATTTGTACTTGTCCAAGCAGACCTGAGAAAAATAGTTCCTCTAGTATGGAAGGATCAAGACCTCTCAAAGGCGAAATTCGTAAGATTAGCCTGAAACATTTCCAAATTGATAATAAAAATATTGAGATAGGTTGATTAACGTACCTAATGAACCTGTTGTTATCATCAGGGTATTTGGTGGACATATAATTTTTGAAAGCTTGACATGCTTTCTCCTGAATACTCTCCAGTTGCTTCCTCAACAACAGCTCTGGCTGATCCGGTGAAAATATGCTGATTATTTTCAAATAGGCATATTCATGATCATTCACATTGAGTCTATTCATTGCACTAACATAGTCTTGAAGTTTTAGAATGTGATCAGTTACTTGTTTCACTTTATTTGCTGGCATTTTATCTTGAGCAATTGAAGCATGAAGATGGCTTATTAAGGCTGATAATATTGTTGCTAGTGATAACATGTGAGAACATTGTGCTAAACCAAGAACAAAGAGCTCTCCCCAACAATTTTTCAGCAGCGATATTTGTACTTCTGAACTAAAAAAAAGTGGGTAAAAAACAGGTAAGGAAAGCAACTCCCCAAATATTATACCTCAAAGTTTGAAATGCTGGAATACTTTTTGCCCAATGAACAGACAAAAATAGAAGTCTGGATCCACTTTCACATATATAATGTATATTCAGATAAGAAGGCACTGTACCAGGTATTTGTAAATTGAAGGCAGTATGCTGTTCTTGTAAAATAGGTCCCTCATAGTCCTGACATCTATCTTCATGTAATGAAGACATATCATTCTCTAAATATTGCAATCTAGCCATAGATTCTAAAGCTTTCGATATCAGTTGTTTCTCTTTTGCTGCCATTACTGCATCACTAGAATCTCCATTATTGGTGCTATCAGATGACATCTCATCATCATTACTGGGTTGACTAGGGGATAGACTATATGATAAGTCATTAGTACTTGCTGGAAAAAAACCATGAAATCAGTATTATTCAAGAATTTTTCTCCAAGTATTCTTACCTATTCTTTTCTGAAGGAGTTGAAACCCAAGTTCGCAATTATTAAAATTGCTTTGAAGATAATTAGGATTTTCAAAGGTCAAATCTCTCTTTATAAAAATTTTTGCATTGGTTTGGTTCAAATTAAAATTGTTTAACGAATGATTGAATTCTTTCTTGTCAATTATAGGCTTTCTTTCGTGTTGAACAGCTGAAAATTTCATATTAAATGGAGTAAAAAAAAATATTATTATATGTTACAGTCACTTCTCATTCCACAAGCTAAGCACTTCTGCAGTCGGCAGTACTGGCACCTGTTTCTGTGATGTTTGGTTACTTCGCAATTTTTATTTCCTCTACATTGATATCCAAGTTGTTTTCTTATCGACCTTTTGAAGAAACCTTTACATCCTTCGCAGCTTATTGCTCCATAGTGACGACCAGATGCTCTATCCCCGCATACAACGCATAATTCGACTAAAAATTAATTTAAACCATTAAATATGGCCTTTTGTGAAAAAGTGCCTTACTTTGTTCCATATCCATACTGATGCGCTAGATATGGTTATCCAATTCTTCCTAATGCTTTTCGCGTCAGATTCAAACGATTTTCCGACAATAAAGTAAGCAGTAAACTAACAACTTGACCTTTTGTTTGGTTTATAAATAATGTGTTGATTGTTTAACATGACCAATGGCCAAGGTTCATGAACTTTAGGCATGTCAGTGTCACTTATGTCAGTCACAGTCATAGAGTCATACAGAAACTCAAAACCACAAAAAATAATAAACTTTACAGAATCCACAGCCACAAGCGATGAGTCAAGTCAACATGGCAACCACAGAACATATAACAGATGGCAACACTGAATATCGGCGACCTGAGGGCAGTGTTGCCAGGTCGGAAAAAATTTAGCATGATAAATACCACAGAAAAGGCTGATAGATGTCAACATTAGAAGGACATACAAATAATTCTAAACCTATAATTTGACCCTTGAATTTGAAACATCAATAGCGGGTTACACAAATCGCAATCAGCGCTGATCGGAGAATCAATTCGATTTGAGTGATTTAACAGTTCAAAATCGAGCCCGTTATTCTCGATCAGCGCTGCAAACGCAACTGTTGTCTCTGGAGCGCTTTGTGAAACCCACCACTATCGTGGATTTTGTCTGGCTCTCGAGAGACCATGGTCAGGGCCGGATTAACCATGTGGGGGGCCCCTAGGCAGTGCAATTTCTGGGGCCCCTCCCTATTCAACCATTATCCGAATTTTTCAATTTGATAAGTATATACAGGATGGCCCACCCCAGACGCGGTTCTCATTTTCAGGCAGTAAATGAAGACATTTTGAAAATTTTCTTTCGTGAAATGTAAAGGGTAATCAGATGCACAATTTAAAATTGTTTCCACATATACAGGGTGTTCGATAACAAAGATATAGACCATAGTTACACTTTTTCAATGTAATACCCTATAAATGAATTCAAAAATTGAATGGCACGCTCAAATAAGGATGAGTTCATTAAGACCATTTTATGCCTTAGGAGAACCACTTAAGAGAAAATGGTGAAAAATCGAAAAAAAGGAGTATTTTTAATTTGCAATTAATGAATAAACCCTTCAAGCCAACGAGACAGACAATGTTTTTTTCGTGTAGACATAATGGCTACCCTTATGCAGAAGAAAAAAATTTAACTCTGGAATATACTGAGTGATCATAATTAATATTCAAACATTAACTACAAATAATGGTCAAAAACTTTCTATACCTTGTTGACCGTAAAAAATAATATCGAAAGTATCTTCATTGGGTTTCCTTATACCTAAACCTAATAGTTTTCCAATAATTTTCGATTTTTAATTCAACTAGTAAACCGACTAGTAGGAGCAATGATATTCATAGAAATACGTTCTATGATGAATGAACTGACAGATGGATAGGTTGTGGAGGCCCACAAAATTGGCCTGCACGGTCACCAGATCTAACATCTCCAGATTTTTTTTTATGGGGTTATATCAAATCTATTGTGTATGAGAATCCCGTAACAACTTCTCAAGACATGAAAAGAAGAATAAAAGACGCTTTTGCAAGCATTACTCTCCGAGTATTTGCTAATGTTAAAAACTCTTTTCTTAAACGAATTCGTTTATGCATTGAGAAAGATGGAGGATCATTTGAGCGGTTTATGTAGATTTTCAATTATTTTTTCTGGTGATTTTTGTTATTTGGTTTTTCCTTTGTATTTTATGTAGATCTGTTATTGATTTTTATTCTAATATCCATACACACCCGGCAAATCACTTCCGATCTTGTTCCGAAATTTCCTGAAATACTAGTATGTATGTCATTCTAGAAAAATAGCGAAAATCATATTATTGAAACTTGTTTTCCACCGGAGAACATTGAAAATATAAAAATAGAAGAGGCGCCCAACGGAAAAATTAGCAACGTTATTAAATATAGAACCTACCTTCAATAATACATACACTCAACGTGGTTTCACTAGAATGGAAATATAACTAAAAAGAATCTGGAATATTGTTCTCCGTCTGGAAGAATATCCTGATTGGAGACTGGATAATCATTTTTGGAATATAGAAGATGCCGCCTGTCGCATGTGAATCGGCTCTCACATCAGAGGTGCCGCCTGCCTAATAAAACTATCATCTAGTGACGTTTCAAGTGGATGCCGAGTCTCGATTCGTAAACACGAGTAAGGATTGGATCGGGGGTACCTCGACTGTTTTCGTTTGTATTGTGGGATACTAGGATGCGACTGCAAGCTTCAGTTGTTTATTATATACAGGGTGTCCCAAGTTCGAGTGCCTATTAGAAGTTTCTGGAGAACTGGACATATTTGAAATCTGAAAATTGGAATTATGATATTGTTCGAAATTCTCTACACTCAACAGACTTAAAATATTTTTGAAGCCTGAGCACTCCGATTATACAAGGTGTGAAAATAAATTTGTTCCATTTTTTTTCATTTTTTCGTTTATTATATGTTTGAGTCATCAATGCTCAATACATTCATGTCAAAACCATTGTATTCATTCAAATAGATTTGAAAATATCGAAAAGAATCGGAAAATATCAAAAACGAAGAAATTTAAAAAAATTTTTGAATAAATTTATTTTCACTCCTTGCATAACTGGAAGTGCTCCGGATCCAAAAATACCTTAGGTCTGTAGAGAATTTCGTCTAATAGACACTCGAACTTGGGACACCCTGTATATCTGCCGACCCGAGATAAAAGTTCACGAGCCGCCACTGATGCCGACACTCTTGATGAGTATAAAAAGCTCTTGAAAACAGGGGATGTGATATGCCGACTGGAATGTAATTCGGGAATATTTTTCTGGTATAGGTATAATTATACCTTCCTGGGCTATTGAGTTTATTTGTTTTGCTCATTATTTTAGAGAAATTTCGCGAATCGGTAAGTTTGCGATAATCGGGGGTCCCTTTATTGCTCTTTCGTTTGGCTCGGGGACACCTTTAGTTCCGGGCACGAGGGACGGGTCACGGCCACGGGGCCCCTAGCTGATGGGCCCCGCATCAGCTAGGCAGTTGCCTACTCTGCCTCTTGGTTAATCCGGCCCTGACCATGGTCTATGGTATGAAGAACCCATACTCATTCTCTCTGCTTTTCTCTAATATAGGGTTGATTCAGACATTGTTTAAACAATGATTCAGATTACTAGGAATTAGGAAAAATTTGGCACATATCGACATAAAGTGGATAAGGCCTATCGGAGATGCATATCAATGCAATTTATAAAGTATCCCGGTTGGCCATGAAATTCTGACACATTTCACCGCGTATATTTTTAAAATGTAAGTTTATAGTCATTCCCCCGGTCCGACACGTACGCGACGTTGTCGTTTCTACCTAGATATCGTAGTAATTACGTATTTAGCAAAATGTTTATTTACTTTGGGAAAATAATGAATTTGAGAAAATATTATGTGTACCTTTATTTAAGGCTGATATATCAGTGCAAGAGCAACCACTTTTGCATTAGAATTATTCCGTTTCTGACGTAAGTAATGAGATTCTTCTATTGCACCAATGGGACACTCTGCATATGTATATATTCCATATATCTATAAATGACTTATCCTAGTGAACTCTCTTCTTCGCCTTTAGCGTAGTATTCACAAGACATTAATTCAAATCTGGAATAGATCGCTTTTCTTCTAGAAATCCTCATGAGAATTACTCCGAAAACTTTGCAGATTAGTCGAAAAAAAAATGAACGTCAGAAGTATTTGGAGTGTTTACATTTAACTGGGGAATTCGTGACGACCCACTCGGTCCCGCTAAATCCATTTCGCCTTCGGGTCGATGGTAATTGAATTTAGTAATAAAATAGAAAGACTTTTCGAAAGATATCATACGAACACTGAGACAAACTTAAACCTACACGAAAAACAGTTAAAACTTAGGTAACAACTAACCGTATAGATAATGGAGTCAATATGCCAATCAATGCGAAACCAATATACGAGACCACATGTTTGTGAATGAGAACATATAGGAGCTTGAATTCGCTGCAAATGGCCATCGAAATTAATGCTGAGGTCGCCCATCGCTAGCAAAATTCAGCTATCACACATATCATGTCTCTTATGAAAAATTTACTTTTTTGATAACTAAAATAATGAGGGAAATTTATTACATAAAAAATCATTAGTGAAACGAGTAAGTAAGAGAACTTATAAGATTTATTTGAGTACTGATTTACTATTTACAAATATATGTATAATAACATTAAGGTGTAACTGTTTCAAATAAAATATGAAGAAATGCGAATGAATAAACAAACACATTAAAAAATATACTACAAAAATTATAGAAAAAGATTTTATTAACAGTTTGTACAGACTATGTATATTACAACTTACTTCCTGAAATATTTTATTTATGTACGTTCATACTATTTTAGTGCATGTGGATGCCGAATTCTAATAAATAACTCAACTGAAATGTACAACTTCCTGAAATACTGTCATCTAAATATCACAGGCAGGAGAATAAAGATATATTAACAACATAATATATACTATAAAAGTCAGAAATCAAATTTATTAGTTTTGATTAGGCTAGTGATCATTTAATGAAATCGAAATTGTGGATGGAAGATCAGATACGATTTCCTCAAGTGTAAAAAGCCCAATTGATTCTTCGTTTTCATTCTGAATTTTTTTTTTCGAAAAGTACAAAAAATAATTATACCTTTTATAATTACCTATCTTCCAGAATAAAAGGTCACTAACATACATCCCCTACCCTGGACATTTTACACTGATATTAACTACCTATCAATATATACTCCTTCAATTTCAAAATAAATAATTATTCATATAAGAAGAGGACAGATAATTTGATTAGCTAACACTTTTGCATCGAATGGGTGCATGAAAGAATTGACTAGATCAGTCTGAAGACTCTGAACTGCCTATTGGCTGATAGCAATAATAAATTAATGATCAATAAAATAAAATGAAATGGGTTTCCATAATATACAAAAGTGAAATCTAAGTAAAAATCTGTTAGGAAGGTTTTTTAAAATATGAAACACATTTATCAGAAACAGAATATTCGCACATAATCATCACTGTTCATTTCTTTTTAGGGGGTGTTTGATTAATTTACACTATAGGAACAATTTTTTCATCAAGGATTCACCATATCTGTGAGGCTAGATTCGTTTACATGTTGTAAAAATTATAGCCCCACAATGGCTGCCAACCCTAGCTGTTTCTCGGCCTTTTTGATCCCATATCGGATTGTAACATTCCTCCTAACATATATTTCAATTGGGGCATAAAATCGATCACACTTCGCACTTGTACTAATGGTATAGTTTCATTGACATTTTGACACTTTCCGTTTTCCATTAACACTTGCATTTGGGAGCTGCAAAAGACAAAATGCATATAATCTGTATTCAAACTCTACTGAAATCACAAGGCAAATAACCAAAGACCACCGAATTGCATCGAAAGAAATATGATAGATAAAGGGTTTGGATATCTGTAATAAAGGGTGTTTCAATAAAACATGGTTTTCTGTAACAAAGTTTTGAAATATTTAACTGCCAAATGAGGCACAAGAAACTGTGCTATCATAGCACGATAATGTTCGCCCTTGGCCGTTACTGCATTATTAATACTCCATGTTTACCTACTCCCTTCTGTCAACTTTCGATCTGTCACCGAACCTTGAAATAAGAAAGATCCAAAAACGACATCGAAAATGAGCTCTGACTCACAATAGTGCATTCAGCATTATAATTCACTAAACACGTAAATTAAAAATTCAACACATTCACAATACATTCTCTTTTGACCTTTGACATGTGAGAAAGTAATGAAATGTTCATATTCTTCGTTCATAACTGTTACATACAAATATTACATAGAACGGTTATCTTCTGGAAAATTCGTTTAGTGTTGGAGATGCTGACGCTATATTTCACTCCTAAAATGCCACATTTTAAGTCAAGACTGAGAGATGACAGACAAAAGTGGATAAATATAACACAAGGATTTACTATTATAAAAAACTGACTCAATTCTCCTACCGCTTCAAACGAACACCCTGTATGATTGAAACTATTTTAGGCTGATACATCAGTGAAAGGACAAAAACTTTTGCTTGGAAGATTTTAACTATCTTAATAATATATTCTACAATTCTACTTTAACCTTAGACAACTTTTCCTTTGTCTGAGACTTTAACGCACTAATGGGACACCCTATATTTGGAAAATGAATGTGCAACACCACAAATTTTGGTATAAATAGTTGATCCAAAGTTACTCGGAGGAGACATAAAAACTTGACCTCTCGGATTACCTTTGGATCAACTATACCAAATTATGAAGCTGAAAAAAAAAGAGGGAAAAATGATTCGGGACATATCGCAACAGATCGCGTAGAAAATTTAAAATCATTCAAATGATGTATCACATGCCTCATCTTTCCAATTCAAGATTCAACAGGGGTTGCCACCGCATCGAAATAAGTTCCCCTTCGAACAAAAGTTTATGTGTTTTTGCTAAAAAATTCCGTTTACCTTAAGATCGTGTAATAATAATAACATAACTGCACGGGTGTGGTGTGGTTTCTGCCATGCCACATGGGGGGTGACGTCTCCACGGCCCGAGTTACCTTGGCCACCAAGGGTAAATGGTGGCAAATCCATGAAAATTGTGAATAAAGTAAGCCTCGCAAGAGAGTCGCTGCCTGGGGAGCGCCAGGGCATGTCCGGAGCCGACGCTGGGCATGACAGCATGCGATCCGTCGGTGGTAGGGTGCTGAGGAAGCAGGCTCCTGTCATGCAACAAAATACAGCTCCACCAAAACATCCGGAAGTGGAATCCCAAAACATGGCAGAAGATCAAAATGCCACTCCACCCGCTGGCTCGACCACCGTGAGGAGGACTGCCCGCAGGGGAGCTCGCAACGCACGTATCAAGTGGAGCCGCGAAATGAATATTGAAGTGATGCGAGCTTCTTACTACGTGAACAATTGCGATGACGAACCACTTCCTGGATGGAGATACTCCCTCTATACTGAATTCACCAAGAGGCATCCTGAACTTCAGCTAACGGAAGGGAACATTGCGGATCATGAAAATGTTAATATACGAAAAGGCTACTTGACAAGACAGGAACTAGATGAGATCAAGAGAGAAATGGGCTACACAATCAGTCAGAATGAAGAACCCACCGAGCCGCTGGAGAGACCAGCAGATACGGCGAAGGACCTGTCTGTCACAAGAACTGCTCACCAAGACTCCCACAATATCGCCAACGGTATGACACCTTCTCCAATAACTTGGCAGAATACGAACCGCCCCATCCTTGAACTTCAACTCTACGGCCAAAAATAACATCGAGAGGCTCAACGAAATATTGGCAGAACACCTGAGCACTCAATGGACGCTGGAACAAGTCCATCTCTGTACTGTGCTGCCATCACATTCATCGGACAAAATGGGCAAAAGATCTACATCCCCAAAACCAGTGAACAGAAGGTTAAAAATGCAACTCCTGCCTGGAAAGGAAGATTGATGCAGGACGTCAATGAACTTCGAGGAAAAGTTGATGTCTTGGATGAGTTCCTGAAGGATAATGAATTGCGTAAAGTATTAAACAAATAGCCACATCCGCAGTGGTGGACCTGGAATCCCCACGACATAAAGTGTTGATAGTTGAACTGAAAGATCACTTGAGACAACAAGCTGAAGCGAAAGGTGCTCGCCTACGAAGATACAACGAGCTGTCAAAGCGAAACCAACAAAACGCTGAATATGTGAGAGACAGAAAGAAGTTCTTCAGAAGTCTTGAAAACCATCCGAAGTCTCCTCCAATCTGCATGCTAACATCAGCAATAACGAATTTCGGCAATACTGGAGTTCTTTATGGTCGGAGACTGGTCGAATTCAGAGGAATACTAGCTGGCTTAGAGACATTGAACACCAGGCTTCTGAAATCGTTGAGATGAGGACTGATCTTTTCACAGACGAGGAAATTTCCAACATTGTCAAAAACACTAGTAACTGGAAAGTGCCAGGACCCGATCGACTTCCAAACTTCTGGGTTAAACAGTTTCCAGCATGTTTCCTAAGTCTGGCTAGATGTTTTTCAGAGGCGCTAGAAGATCCCTTCAAAATACCAGCTTTCCTCACTCAAGGCAATACCTAAATGCTTCACAAAAGAGGATACCGCAGCAATCCAGAAAACTACAGACCAATAACGCGTTTTTGTCAGTGATGTACAAGCTGTTCACGTCGCTTGTAAATAATGCGATAGTATATCGTCATTGTGAAGCCAATAATATTCTGGAAGAAGAACAGAAAGGCTGATCTCGAGGATCTGCAGGATGCAAACATCAACTCACCATAGACGCTGTAGTGCTAAAGCAAGCCCAAGTCTTTGTTATATCGACTATCAGAAGGCCTTCGATATGGTGCCCCACGATTGGCTTGTGAAAGTACTGGAGATTTATAAGATCTGTCCGAAAATAAAAGCCGTGCTCCAACATCTTATGAGTACATGGAGAACGAATATTCTCATAAATAACATCAATGCTGGAACCGTAAAAATATCGAGGGGGATTTCAGGTAGATGCCCTGTCACCGATGTGGTTTTGTATGGCACTGAATTCTCTGTCTACTCTTTTGGAGAACACTAACATATGGTATAGACCAGCAATGAGGAATCCGCGAAAACTGTCCCATTTATTGTATAAAGATGACCTGAAACTATTCGGCGAGAACCAAAAACAACTTTACTCGCTGATAGATATGGTGCGCTCCTTCAGCAAAGATATTGACATGTCTTTCGGTCTCGATAAATGCGCCATAGTCAACATCGGGAAGGGCAAAATGGAGATCACTCAGGAAAAATTTCAGGACATCCACAGTATGTTGCCAGAAGAGATCTACAAGTATCTAGGTATTCCTCAAAATCAACGCATTGACCATACCCATTTGAAAGCTGAGTTCACTGCGAAATATAAAAAAAGGTAACCAAAGTGCTCAACACCAAGCTGTATGCTGAAAACCAGATCGAAGCCTTGAACTCTTGGGCTGCGCCAGCTCTGACCTACACTTTCGGAGTCTTGAAGTGGTCAGATGCTGATCTGAATGAGTTGGACCGACTCATCCGTGAAAAGGCTTTATCTACCTAGAAAAGATGTCGGACGAGGTCTGTTGAACATCTATAAACTCTGCGGAACTGCGCAGAAGCGAAGATAATATGGCGGGAACAAGCTCTGCCCCTTGACGATAAATTAGCTTCTTTGTTGAGGTTGAATGCGGGACAATTGTATCCTGAAACTGAGGGATTTCTGACAGCAATCCAAGACTGAGTTATACGCAACTACGAGAAGCACTGTTTGAAGCTGAACGTGGAAGACAAATGCAGGAAGTGCGGCGCAGTTGGCGAGTCTATTGAACATATAATCGCAGGTTGTCGAGTTCTTGCCGACAACGTATATCTGGACCGACACAAGCAAGTGGCAAAAACTTTTTTCACCAGCAGTTAGCTCTTAGGCATGGTTTTTGGGATACTTGTCCACCATATTATAAGTATAAACCTGCACCAGTGTTGGAAACGGACGCAGCGGTTCTTTATCGGGACAGACCCATAACAACAGATAGAACAGTGGATACAATAGACTTTACCTTGTGTTTATTAAGAAGGATCAGAAGTATGGGGTGATAATTCATGTGAAAGTACCAGTGACTCATAAAATCGGAAGAACGGAGTCCGAAAAAATAACGAAGTACGAGAACTTGGAAATAGAACTGAAGAATATGTGGCAATTGTTGAAAGTCACTATTATACCGTTGGTGATTTTGGGCTGAGGGAGTCATGTCCAAGTCATTCAAGAGAAATCTTCAAAAGATCGAATTATCCCAGAGGATCGCGGGATATTCACAACAGGCTGTAGCTTTGCAAACCTGTCACATCGTGCGGAAATTCCTGAACTAGTGGGAGGAACTGAAATGTTTTTTCACTGGTTCATAGAAGTAATACCAGCTCAAGCTGAGACCGGGAAACCAATGATGAAGAATAATAATATACTCTATTTCAAAGAATACCAGTACACATGTGATCACGAGGGGTAAACCGCTGACCAAAATCTGTACACCGGACATCCCCTGGACATCCCCGAGCTTGTACACCGTATACCCCAGCGGTTTACCCCTCGTGTGAACATGACGTCTCAAATATAATGCCTAGCAAGAATAATCCTTATCGCAGTCGAGTCCAAACATTTTTCACATTTTTCTTCCGTTCTTCAATAATTTGTATACTTCAATCTTTCAAGCTTCACGTGGTAGAATTTCCTTTTGAAGTCAGGGGCTTTTGAGTGCTCGTATCCACCTCGTGAGTAGATTCAAATTAAAAAAACAAACGAAAAGAGAATTCGATCAGGAATTGTTCATTGATATCGGAAGAACTTTTCACTTAACTTGGAATGTAGGAGAAAAATTATGCCTAACTATGGTCAACTGATATCTGATGTGAAAAGTAGAACCCGTGCATGTCGCTCAAGAACAGTCGAGAATATTGCTGCTGTGGCAAGTGTTGAAGAAAACCCAGGTTTGTCAATTCCTCGTCGTTCTTTGGAATTAGGCATTCCACAAACGTCATTCCACCGTATTTCGCATAAAGGTTTGGGTCTTAAGGCTTATATGGTTCAGTTAACACAAGAACTCAAGCCGGCCGATCATCAACAACGTCGTGTCTTTGCTGACTGTGTCCATGAAATGCATGAAAATGATCCGGAATTCCATCGAAAAATCATCTTGAGTGATGAGGCCCATTTCCACCTCGGTGTCTTTGGCAACATGCAAAATTGTCACACCTGGGGCTCGGAAAACCCAACAGTTATTGTTGAAAAGCCTCTCTATCCCAACCTGAGACGGCTTGGTGCGGTTTCTGGTCCGGAGACTCGTTGGACCTCACTTTTTCGAGAATAAGGCTGGAGCAACAGTTACAGTGAATGGATTCCGCTTCGAGAGTTGATCAATGATTTCTTACTGTGGCGCTACTTGCCATACAAGCAACGAAACCATTGAACATTCATGGGGAAAGTTTTCGAACCGTGTTATCTCTCGAAGAGGTGATTACAATTGACCACCGAGATCTTGTGAAGCATACAATTGATACAAACGATAGTCCCTCCAGGTCTAAGGGTCCTGAGGAATTTATAAAGAGCAATTATCAGCGCACAAGAATGAGTCGCATAGGAAAGGTTTTCAATTAAATGAGTGCTATCTTCAAGAACCACAACAAGTTGTTATATCGCGTGGAATCTTGGACACCACGGAAAAACTGGAAGCATTCGAAATGTTGCTGCATAGGAGGATGCTCAGAATACCTTGGATAGCTCTCGTAACAAATAAAGAAATGTTAGAGAGAATGAGGAAAGAACTCGAAATCATTTTCACAGCAAAGAGAAGAAAGCTCGAATACCTGGGTCATGTTATGAGGAATAAAGAGAGATACTCCCTGCTGGAGAATATAATCCAGGGGAAAGTAGTAGGTAAGAGAGGACCCCGGAAAAGAGGAATATCGTGGTTGCGGAACCTGAGAACCTGGTTTGGCAAAAGTTCAGGGGCAAGGGCGTACCCAGCCTTTGAGCTAGGGGGGGGCAAATTGAGCTAGGGGGGGCAAAAAAAATCAGAATAGAAAAAATGAACTGATTTTCGTATAAAATGCTATTATTTCATGAGTTTTCAAGGGATTTTTAGGCTCTAGGGGGGGCAGCTGCCCCCCCCTAGAGCTTCCTGGGTACGCCCATGTTCAGGGGACTTATTTCGAGCTGCTACCAACAAAACTAACATTGCCAATATGATTGCCAACATCCGAATCGGAGAGGCACTCAGAGAAGAATTATCAGACTAAAATCATAGTCCTCTACCTGGAGGATTGAGAAGAATCCTGAGAAATGTGAAGTGATTCTTTTCGTACGACGAAGTTTTTAACGCCGATTTTTTTGCGCAGTCTCTGTGACCATGGGCGCCCGCAGAATTTTTCTCAGGGGCGCCAAATTAAAAATTAGAAACTAATATCGAGGTGTCGTGCTGAAAAACGCTAAGGTCATCGAAATATCAGGGGGTGGGGGCATGGCCCCCCCTGCAAAAAACGACTACAATATTCAAGTAACAAAAAATGTTTACACGAAAAAATCTTCACGATTTTTGTCTCCAAATTTGATTATTTACTCCTTGCTATACTATCCATGTTTTACAAAAATAAAATAATTCAAACTGGGTGTTGCTGTTTCTTTGTCAGTAAGTATATAATTCGAGCCACAAGGACATTCAGACGCCAAAGAAATAGGAATAACGCTTCAATCTCAGCCTCTCTCGAAGCGCGATCCCATTTTGTTACAAGGGTAACATTGATGTTTGGATTTGCTGCATTTGAGGAGTGAAAATTTTTTATTGCCGGGTTTCCATCATGCGGACAGGACAAAAACAAAACACGAACTCGGTCCGCAAACTGTTTGCAAGCTGTTCTAGAACTCTCGGATCGTTTTCTAAACTTGTTGGTCCGCGAATAGAGTTTTCACGAACACAGTGTCCCGGCGAAAGTCGGTAACTTCAAAGGACTTAAGTGTTCTAGGAATGTTTGTCAGCTTTGTGTAAACGTCCTAGAACAGGTTTGTTTTGATTATCGTTATTGTTATTCAGTGGTAGTATACTGTGATGTAATCATTGCTCTCATTTGATTTCGACAAAAACTCAAAACATGTGACATTCAGTTCGGGAGACAAAAAAAGTGTTATTGAAAAACATTATGAACTGTAAACTAGACCCAATTTTTAAAGGACCATATGGTGTTTTGAGAGATGAACATCCTTATGTAGTGGTAGAAATAGGGAATACATTGAGTAGAATACATAAGAATAGGCTCAAAAGATATAATGATTAGAAATACAAAAACAACAAAAATGTTTTTAAAGAAAAGAATATTTTTTTGCCCGGGGAGGTGTGATGTAATCCTTGCCTTCGTTTAATATTGTTTTGATATTACGATAACTTCAATTATGAAAGGGTATTACAACACCGCGGCACTTAAGAAGGTTAGGTAGTAAGCACAATAAGTATGTTAGAATTAGGCAAATCTTCGATTCCATTACTCAATTGTTCAAATATCCTAGTCATCAATAATGACAATAAGGTAGCTTGTTAGAGTTTAGGATCAAGGAGGAGGCAGTCTAATGGTAACGATCCAAGGTAAAAGATGTCAATTCGAAAAGATTAAATAATAAGTAGATTTAGTTTTTAAGTCTAACAGGTCTCTCACAGTCTACCACAATACTATAAAACTTCGATCAGTGCGTCACCTACTTCTGGCACAGTTCTTGATATAGATAGTACCGAAACTCTGAATAAATACATTAAACTATGGTACGAATCTCCTGTTGGTGGGAACCTCAGTGTCATGGCTAAACGTTCCTGTGCTGGAATAGAGTCTCTGTAGTTGATATTGTTCATGCTAATGATAGGACCAATAACAGATTTTCAAAATCTGTGCTCGACATTCTTAAAAAGATCTTAAAACTTGATCGAAGTCCACCTCCTAACTTAAACAAGGTGACAAGAAAAACTTCGGACAAATTTTGCTGTGGTCTGGAACAGAAGTATTTCAGCGCAGCCAAATAATTTTTATTCTCTTGGTTTCTCTACACTTTCCTGTACTAATATGTGAATTTTCACTTTGATATAATTTCATTTCACAGAGTTTTAGAATGTCAAACAAACGTAGTGCGATTTTGGAGCTGTTTCGTCAAGGAAGGCGTCAATGCGAAATTGTTCGTTTCCTCAATGTGCCTCGACAAACCGTGTCCGATGCAATTCGTCATTCCAAGGAGCTTGGCCATGATGGTCGTCGTCCAGGAAGTGGTAGAAAACGCACTGTCAATACACCTAGCAATCGCAACATCGTCAAGAAGCGAGTCAATCGAAATCCGAGGGTTTCCATGAGGAAAATAGTCTGAGAGACCGGTATCAACCGCGAATCAGTACGTCAAATTCCCAAAAAGGAGCTCAACCTCAAGCCATACAAGCTCCAAAAAGTTCAACTCCTCACGGAGGAAAACAAGCGCGTACGACTCCAAAGGTGCCGCCAACTCCTTCGTCTCGCCGCCGGTCAGCAATGGGAGCGAATTCTCATCACAAACGAGAAGCTTTTCACCGTAGAACAATCCCACAAATACCAAAACGACAGAGTCTGGTCCGATTCGGCCATCGTCGAACACCGACAAAATCCGCAATCCGTCATGGTCTGGGGCGGAATTTGCGGCAGTGGTAAAACTCCCTTAGTTTTCGTGGATCAAGGGATCAAAATCAATCAAGAAGTCTACCGCTGCGACATCCTCAAGGCCGTAGTACTTCCGTGGGCCAAGCAGCACTTCGGCGATACGCATTGGACCTTTCAACAGGACTCCGCTCCGGCTCACAGAGCGAAAATGACGCAAGAATGGTGTAAGACCCATTTTCCTTGTTTCATCTCATCTGCAGAATGACCGCCCTACTAACCGGATCTCAACCCAATGGACTACAGCGTGTGGTCGATTTTGGAGCACAGGGCTTGTGCTAAAAAACACAAAAATTTTGAGTCGCTGAAGCAATCTCTGCGCCGGGAATGGAACCGATTAACGCCCGAGGAGCTGCGGCCCATTGCCGAAAATTTCAAGAAGCGTCTGAAGCTGTGTATCGCCGCCAAAGGAAGCCACTTCGAAACGGCTTAAGTATATTATTAGCAAAATGAATGCTATTATTATTTGTTGTTGTTTTGTTCAATTTCTTCTGTTTAATAAAGTTAAATGAGAAAGAGTTTGTCCGAGGTTTTTCTTGTCACAGTGTATTATCTCCTCTAAGATCTTGCAATAGTTTAGAAGTCACATTTCCCCCTTTTTTGCCTTAAAGATGGCCTAATCCAAAACCGACGTTTACTTTTGTTCTTTTCCATCATGAAATATTCAACTGCTAGCAAAAATAAATGCTCGTCATCTTGTTTTCTCAAATTTTCAGAACTACTTGTCCGGTGTCTCTATGTAAACTGAATGACACTTAAAAAAACAGTTTTCATTGATTCATGTTCATGACTGATATAAACATAAAGTCTGTTGAGAACTCAACAGCCTTGGAACACTTTCAAAACAAAACTGTTCGAAATTTCTGAACAAATAGACACTTCGTGTTTTGTTGTTGACCTGTACGCTTGGTGGAAACCCGGTATTCGGTACACTAGGGTGGAACAGTATAACCTTGAAACGGCATTCATACTCACTTATTTGGTTTGAAAAGGTCGACTTCCAAAACTTGAAGAACTTGCTGACAAGCTTGCACTGGTACATTGTTGAAAAAATTCGAACACAGGTCGGGCAAAGTTACTAAACGATCCGTAAATACAAATGGCTTCATATTTATACATGGTATCATCTTATTTTCGATCACAGCTTTCTGCATTTGATACGGAACATGGCTACCACCAGTGGGGGGATCTGGAATAGGCTGCAATTTCCTAGTGCAGTTATTCATGTTCATTCTCCCGTTAGTGACATTGTTTCTCTCGTCAGTAATGCTAGATTGTGATCTTGGTGCCTGCTGATTCATCATTTGATTTTGACTACTTGTCACAACATAGCTATTCTGCATTTCTCTGTTGACAAAAAAAAAGTTATTACAATTTGTTTCCATGGTGAACCTTTAACTTCATCAGAGGATTGAAGAACATACTAGGAAAGGGGATCTTGGCTTCAGGACTGCTGTTAGGGTGAATAACACACTGCCTTCAAATTGTCGACGTTTCGATCTTTCCAAGAAGAAACAAATGCCTTCAGTTCCAATGAAATTCAACAACTTTTATCGCATCGTGAGACACTTTACTAAATTGTCCTGAAGAAAGGATTGAAACGTCGACAATTTGAAGGGGGTGTGTTAAATATTGAAGGACTTGAGATATTTCTGTGTTGCTGATTAAATTTCGAGAACAATCGAATGCATGGTATCCCACTCCTCCTATTGATATAAAAAAAAACTTCTGTTTTCATTGAATTGAGCCTCAAGAAATGGATCACTTAAAGCACTGATGTCATGTTCTAGAGCGCTCGTTCATCCCCCTTTGGGTAGGTTCGCATTTTCCAGTTCAAGAAATTAATTGAATAATAGTGTTCGGAAGCTGTCAAAAAACAGAGCTGAATTCGACAACTGTTCTTAATCGAACCAAATCGATTGAGGCCATTCTCAGAAAAAATCGCAGTGTAGAAACTTCAAAAAAGTACGTTTTTCTTAGTAACAGTTCAACAAATTTTTCCTTATTTTGCTTAGATTTAGCAATTGTTTTGCTTCTAGTATGGAATAATTGGTTGTCCAAATCGGACCTAGTGAACATTTTATTCTTCATATGCAAGTACGTATTGCAATAATTTACTAACTGGCAAAGAAACTGCAATACTCAGAAGGAGCTGTTTAAATTTAATTTTTTTTTGTAAAACAGATAGTATAGCAAGGATTAAATGATTAAATTCGAAAAAAAGCGTGAAAGTACACTGCGCAAAAAAATTAACGCACATGATGGAAATCTCAAATTTATTCTACAACTGAAGGTGTTCTCAATGATAATTATTTTTATCAGAATTATGCATGCCTATGTTATCCACTTTCAACGTTTTTCTTCAATACAGATGTTTTCTCACAGCAGGAATAAAAAAAGATGATATTATCAGATTTTGAATGTATTGGCTCCATTCTCAAATCAGTTGTTCTCGATCAATTCTAGTGATCAATCCGTTTGATTTTCTACACTCGATCGCTATGCAATGCGAAACACGCAATTTGACCCAAGAGGAATGTGCCCAAGCGGTAGTTTTGCGAGAAGAAAGGTGGACATACACAAGAATTACAGAAAGGTTTTGAGTTTCCCATACAAGTGTGTCCAGAATGTTGCAGCGATTCAGGGAGACAGGTATGAATGTCCGAAGACCAGGACAGGGTAGACCACGGATAACAACTGCCATTCAAGAACGTTACTTGAGAGTTTCTTCGTTGAGACAACGGTTTGCCAAATTGCAAAAGCTCGCCTCCTTCAAAATCAGCTTGAGCACACTCATGAGGTGCAAATTAGCACTCAGACAATAAGAAATCGCCTCAGAGAATACGATTTAAGGCCTCGTGTCGCGGCAAGAGGCCTACCTCTTACCCTAGCCCATCGAAGGGCGCGTTTGGATTTTGAGAGAGAGCATATCCATTGGGAAGAGGCCGATTGGGAAAGAGTTCTCTTCACAGATGAGTCTAGATTCTGCCTCTACCATTGTGATCGACGTTCCCTTGTATACAGACGGCCACATGAAAGACATGCTCAGTGCAATTTCCTGAATACTACTGGTTTCGGGGGAGGATCGATTATGGTATGGGGTGGAATATCTTTGACTGCTCGCACAGACCTAGTGGTCGTTGATAATGAAGCTATGAATGCTGATAAGTATATAAGGAACATTCTTGAAGAGCATGTAGTGCCATTTGCCCCATACATTGGTGAAAATTTAATTTTTATGGACGATAATGCCAGACCCCATCGTGCGCGCATCGTTCAGGAGTACCTTGAAGAGATTGAAGTCTCTCGAATGGAATGACCAGCAAGAAGTCCAGATCTCAATCCGATTGAGCAGGTTTGGGACAACCTCAATAGAAGGCTGAGAAGTTCAGAAAATCATCCAGCTACTCTTAATGACTACGGAATCCAACTCGGAGAAATCTGGGAAGGATTAGATCAGAACATTTTAAGATCACTCATTTTGAGTATGAACCGTCGTTGCCGAGCTGTAATTAACGCAAGGGGTGGAAATACCAAGTATTAAATCACTTATCAGCATTTCAGTATTTTGAAAATTGTTCATTTCTCTTCTTTCACATAAGATTCGGTGAAATCCTGAATTTTTCTTCCATTTAATGTGTCTTGTTCCGTTCAAAACCTTCCCAGAGAACATAAAAAATAAGTTATAAAGTCAATGTATAGTTAACTTTCATTAAGATTGAGATTTTCAGAATGTGCGTTAATTTTTTTGCGCAGTGTATTTTCATGTAAACATTTTTTGTTACTTAAATATTGTAGTCGTTTTTGCAATTTTTTTAAATTTTACAACAAACCAGCTGTTCGAGGACATCCAAAGTCGATGTTTAGTTTTTGTTAAAATACCTAGAGCACGTGTACGCGGAATTTATCGCCAGCTAAGTGAGTTTGAAAGAGTTCGAAATATTGGTCTACGGGAGGCGGGGTTGTCATTTGGAGGAATCACAAACCGTACGAACAGAAATCCAAGAGTAGGCACCGGACGTCGAAGGGGCACAAATGAAGTACAAGATCGACGTCTAAGACTCATGGCCATTAGAGTCCGATTTGCAACAACTCGATCTTTGGCTGATGAGTGGTAAGGAGAACAAGGCCATCCTGTAACTGTTCGAACGGTTTACCGACGGAGCCATATGTCCTCCCTTACCTTAACCGGCACGAGAATCCAATATTTCAACAAGATAATGCTCGACCTCATGTTGCCAGAGTTAGTTTAAACTTTTTGACCCATGTGAATCTTTTGCCATGGCCGCCCAGATCACCCGATCTTTCGCCTAAAGTTCATATTTGGAACCTCATGGGTAGAAGGCTTGAAAATTTACCCCAGCCCCCACGGACTTTGCCGACTCTGAAGAACAGGTAGCTTGGGATAGCATCCCTGAAGAAAAAATAGAGTATAGACCATCTTATTGCATCAATGCCAAGACGTGTTGGGGAGTGTATAGGTAATCGCGGTGGACAAACACATTATCAAATTGATAAAAAAAATGGTAAACCCTCCTGGGTGTTGCAGTTCCTTTGTTAGTTATTAGTATATTATGAGTCCACTTCGCATTCCATATTTTCAATTATTTAAATTTTCTTTCATGTTCTTAAGGTTTTTGACTTGCAGGATATTCAGGAAATGAGATCCTTTTTCTTAACGAAGAGAATGTATATGCAAGTATTGCATCCCTCTTTGTGTTACTATGCAATTAAATGCTGTTTACTTCTGAGTGCCAGAAGATGAAAAAGGTTTTCAGGGCGTTAAGATGTTGATTTATCGAAGAGGTACACAATGTGCAGTCAGCATATTTAGATAGTTCATCAACATCTAAAAAACCTGCACTAAAAAATCCACTTACTAACAACGAAGAGGTTATTCTTGAACCTCAAGTTGAACCATCCTATTAAAATGTTCTCTTGAAATATTGATTTTGTTGCAAACTTTCTTATTCGATGCGGATAAGTTCCTCTAAAAAAGAGAGTCGACTAAGAGGTTGCCTCAACAAAGCTGCCATTTATTATTGGATTAATGAATATAAAAACACCCATCTAAAGAGGCACATGCTTTATTTGCCAAAAGAACATAAGAGCAACATGAAGAATTGAGAAATTCATAGATCTCAAATAGCAGATCATATATAGGAAAGGAAACCGCACAGCCATCTGGACTCATCCAAACAGACGTTTCCCCTCTTTATTTGAGTATGTTGAGTTTATCAAATAAAAATCATTATTATGTCTTTCGTTTATTCATTTATTTACATCTGGAAATAAGATACATCAAAAATTTAATTATACTCTTTCAACAATTTTCTAATTCAATTATATAATTTCAAGTAACCTATATTGTTTCTTGTTTCAACACCCTCAATGGCATCCACTAACTGTATCGATATCGGAGAAAAAATATACATTTGAACACTATCCAATTCAAAAAGGGAAACATGGATTAAATCAGAATAAATCAATCATTTTGATTTTTTGGGAATGTAAGAACAGAGCATAGTCCACACAACCAAATTTATATGGAATCATGTAGCCCCGAATCTAAGGCCGGCCACTCACGTACAGTTTATACTGTCAGTCTAACCCTAAACTGTAGGTGAGTGGGTATAAACTGAGACTGAAATACCCACTCACGTACAATTTAGACTGACAGTTTTAACTGTACAGTTGAAACTGTGCGTGAGTGGCCAACGAATAGTCGACGAATGTAGCCGAATTACCCATGAAATGCTCCGGAATGTGAGGTGGAAGTTTCGAAGTTTGAGCAAAATTCATACCATTGAAGGGAAGTTGGCGGGTCTGAATTTGAGCGTAACTAATTAGGACATTAATCTCATATTTCGTTTTTCTGAACAACTTTTCCCTTTCTTCATTTCTTCTTCGAAATTGGTAAACATCGTATGCTCAAGGTGAAATGGAGGTTATTTCATTTTCAAAGTAGAATATTACGTAAACGAATTAACATATCTCAAACTTTAGTGTCATTCTGAGATGGAAAAAACAAATTTACCATTCACTCTCTCCCACTGAGAGATGAAGAGACGTTAACAAACAACATTTCTGTAAGTAGCGCTATGTGACAGTCTCCAGGTAGATGAATATACCGACTCTAAGTCTGCACTGAAAAGTGCAACATTTCTAATCATATATAGGGTGAGTATTCGACTTGTTCATATATTCAAACTGTAGATTCCTCTCATCAAACGAAACACCTTTTTCCCATACCATTTTTCAAAATTGGGTTTCATTTGAAATATACAGGGTGTCGACAATCCATGAAGAAAACCCTTTTCTGTTCATATCTTCGGAACCTATATTTCGAATGAACTGAATTTTGGTTGATTGTTCACTGTATTCATGGTGCATATTCCTCAATCAAAACTTATTCAATATTTTTCCTGGTATAAAAGTAGCCGACTCATAAATTCACGCAAAAATATTATGAAACCAATTTAAAAAAATAAACGGTTCATATTTTTTAAAGAATCAATAATTTCAGAAAATAAAAGTACTCTTTATTCAAGAATAATCTGGATGTATCCCTGGATGGAACATCATCGAAAATTTTTTCTTCTCTGGTCTCTCAACAAGTAAATAATGTTGTCAGAATGTTTATCAACTTTGTCAATACTGAAATCTCTATGATGAAAAAGTTTTGATGTAGAGATATGTGATAATAAAATCCCATGAATATGGGCGACAAAATTGAATTCTAGGGAGCATGATATTATACATTTTATACGCACAGTTTCTATCCAAAATTTATTGCCACCGGTCCATATAAAGATGGATATCGATGTAATTCAAAATTCGAATGTTAATGATGATGTCAATACCACGTATTGAATCGAAATTAATGAAAAATAAAAAGATACATTCCTAGCTCAACATAATTTGTGGCGATGTTTCTATCTAAACAATATCCCACTGGAATTTTAACTCGACACTACACGGTTATTATTACATCAATTCACTGAAGTCTCCACATAATCATCACCTGTTAGCATTATTCTCTGTAAATAAATAAATCGAAGTCCATGGCGCTATATCGCTGTATCGGCGAGAATCAGAACTACACGTTGGGCATTTCCAAAGAGCTACACCTAGACGCCATTAGCGAAAAGTAAACAAAACGAGTGCCCTTGCCATAGTTCATCCATTAGCGATAGGGGACGTATACCATTGTTTGAAGAGAAAATCAGTAATCTGGCATCGTCTCCTCAAAAGTTGTGTGAAATACCACAGAAGATGGGTTAGGTTAGGTCATTGACCTCGAATCCTATGACCTAGGACCTAGGTTAATGAAGTTAGGTGAGTTTAGTGAGAAAACAATTATGTGAGTTTTGGAAAATCGATGAAAATATGAACAAATTATTAGTGTTTACAAACTAATCTTCCGTAAAATACAAGAAGGAACTTATTTTGGTAGGATAAATATGCCTTTCCAATTGCAGAAATAATCGGACAAAACTAAGTGTTTTTTTAGGAAATACCGTGTTTGTAACATTCTTATTCGAATAAGATTAGTGCTTGAGTATTTCCTGAATATATCACGACAGAACATCTAATAACCACCTCAATTTCAATCGAAAAATATTAACTTTGAGGTGTTTGCAGAGAATCATATCAGGCACGTATTTGGACCAATTTTTTGTTTTTGTTTTTGTTCTGGAGAAAAAAAATGATTTTATAGTTTTCGAGGTGATTTTCAGATTATTTTTGTTCCTCTGGGTTGAACATTCAAAAAATACAATTTATAATGATACAGCCTGAGCTAATGGAATCATCAGAGATTGAGAGAGAACCAAAACAGAATTCTCAATGCTCTTTGAACCAGTAGTGACATAACTCTACTCTTCGAATGGAACAACCTGCATATTATCTGCATTTATCAATTTATTCAAAAATATTTTATAGATTGTAACTAAAATGTAATAAACACACATTGTCAAAGTCTTGGGCCTCTCTATCAACTCTCAACTTGGTGAATGTAACATGACAATTTTTTGTGTGTGAAATCTAGTTCGGGAGCATACAGGTGAAGAGTACACGGGATTAACTATCAGGGTACACTTTTGGTCGAATTCAAACTGTTAGTACCATCTGGTAGAGTTTTTCAAGAGCTTTCGGTGGGTTGTTACCAATTTATGAAATTATACATACTTGGTGTCCAAGTTATAAACGTTTCAATATTCACTGGTTCACACAAAACCGATCATAATCCACACGCAACTTCACAAAAATGATCATCAGAGTCCAACCTAGTTTTTGCCTAACACCATCTAGTCAAATACATAACACATGAATGCAAGTTTTGAGTCTGTGTATCTTAAATTTCAAATCCTGCGAATTGTAGGTTTTGTGACTCTGATCGTTATTCCTGTCACCCGTGTACTCTACTCTTCAGGTGTATTCAAAGTTAATCAGTTTTCAGCGAATGACGAGAGTTGTAATATTGAGAATATTCCGTGGAAAATGCCAATCCAATTTCTCAGTTTGACCGGCCAAGAATAGTAGCCCTACATCAAGAAGCTTTGTCGAACCACCAGATTGCGCAACGTTTCAATATTCCACGGACTTCAGTAAGTTGTGCCTTTTCGAGGCGGATTACTAATGTGATCGGTGGCCGTACCCCTCTTATTAAGATTGAACCCACCATGAACAATAGTTCATTTATCAGGATGATAACGCCCCGCCACACCGCACACGAAGGGTTCAAAACATTCTACTAGGGAGCAATATCCCGAGAATGAACTGGCCATCAAACTCACCGGACATGAATCCAATGGAGCACGTATGGAATACGAATAACTTAAGGAGAGCTATATCCGATCGCCAAAACCCACCTTCCACTTTTAAGGAATTGAATTCGGCCCTTCAGGAAGAATGGAACGATATGCCTGAAAATTTCATCAATGACTTGATTCGTGGGATGCCTAGGCATATGGGGCAGTTGATTGAAAGAAGAGGTGGCAATCCCGACTATTGAATTTGAATTTTGGAATAAATATAATTAAGGTCGCCGTTCAGAGCGACTAGGAAAACTTATCCGATAGAGGCGCCACAGTGCATTTCATGGAACATCTCCATAGAACTTACATTATCACTGTAAGTTCTATGAATATCTCTCTAATTGTGAATGAAATGTACAATGGCGAATTAGTGAAGATGTGGGTAAGGCAGGAACTTTTTCCCGCCATATATACTGCTCCACAAGAGTTAAGGATATCGTATTCAATCGTTTTTAAAAGTATGTAATCTTCGAGAAAATCGCTGTAAAATCATTTAAAACTCAATAACAACTTGAATCGATCCAATAAAAATCATATGAGACATTTCGTCAATCTGGTCGCCTTTTTTCTGAAGTTTGGTTCTTTGCATATGTTCATGAATGTTCTTATTTTGAAATGAAGTCAGTTTATCAACAGCTTCGATTTGAAACGAGTTTTCTGAAAAGGCCAAGACGTAAATTAACAAACGCTGAGGCTAATAGGGCTATCGGAATCCTACAGGGTGGCATAACTCAGGTTGTTGTAGCGGAAAGGCTCCAAGTCAGCCAAAGTTTGATATCTCGACTTTGGAATAGGTTCAGGGAGACAGGTTCCGTGTTGGAAAGACTTGGCTTGGTGGGCGACGAAAAACAACACCTGCTCAGGATCGTTTTATCACCGTTTCGGCGAGAAGAAACCCCACATCTACGTGTAGAATGCTACGGAATACTCTTCAAAATGCAGATGGGGTCCAAGTTTCCATCGAAACCATCAGACGACGACGACGACGTCAAAGAGAGGTGAATCTAGGTTCTAGACGCCCATTAAGAGGAGTTCCATTAACACGTGACCATAAGCGTCGAAGACTGGAATGGGCAAGGCAGCATATCAATTGGAACGATCAATGGCGTTGTGTCCTTTTCACTGATGAATCCAGATATGGACAATTTTCAGATTCTCGAAGAATAAGGGTATGGACAATCCCACGCATACCTCGTAATCGTCGCTATTTCCAAGAAGTCCATCCATTCCGAGGGGGTAGTGTTATGGTATGGGTCGGGATATGTTTCAACGGGCGCACAGATCTACACATTCGTCCTGAGAATATGACCGCCTTACACCATAGGGAACATGCATGGGATATGCTCCAAAGAAGATTAGATAATCATCAACCTACCCCAGAATCCTTAAATGATCTGACAGAGCTTCTGCCCCGTTTATGGATCCAAATTCCTCAAGAAATGTTCAACAACCTCGTGTGTATTATGCAAAGAAGATGTCAATCTGTTATTGATGCCCGTGGAGGCCATACATTGTATTGATAGTCTTAAAATGCTTGAAGTCTCTGGGAATAAAATTTCGTTATTTTACTCGATTTTTCTTAACCACCGCTGCAGACCTTCAGGCTGAAATTAATTTGCAACTTGAAATCATATTAATATGAATTTTCATCACAAAAATCTTATTTTAACCATATTTTTTTGCAATTTAAGTCAATATCCCTAACTCATGTGGAGCAGTTTATTTGAATTTGGCCATTGTCTGCCAATTCCATATTTCAAGTTGTTTTTCTGAACGAAATTATCTGTAGATTCCTCTTTTATGTATTATACACATATTAAGTTCGTTTCCAGGAAACAAAAGGAAATTTGGTCAGCAGTCATCAAGACTTGGCAAAATCGAAGATGAGAAACTAAAGTGAATATTTCTTCGTAGACACTGAAATAAGCAGTATTCAGTTCATGTAAAACTGATGAATATTTGAATTCTATATCATATAAAAGGATAAAGAAGTTACAGGCCGCAGGGCTCTGATGAATATTCCTCCTATCCAACTATAAGTTGTAATCATATTATGATTGAGTAAAATTTATATCGTCAGTGTGCTGCAGGATATTTTTTGATATCACAAATCAAAAAAACTCACTCGTTCACTCATGAAATGCATAAGAGAATAAAATCCCTCATATTTACCGCAAACCAGCGACCTGTCAGAAACGTTTTGAGGTTTATAGGGCGCGGGCATATCTGACAGACGACAGTAAATTACAGTTGTCAAATCAGCCTGCTGGACAAACTAACGGATCTACAAATGCTTATTGTGTGTTTATATCATATTTAAATTGTTTTTTCTCGATAATTTCTCAATTTTGCGCGATTGTGAAATGTGGAAGTAGAAGCGGAAGAGATAAGGTTTCATTCCACCGATTCCCTTCTATTTTCGACAATAGAAAACATATTATCCTCTTGCTGAAAAGAGACGTGAATTGTGGATTAAGGCAACTAGAAGAGCAGATTTAACTACTGAGAAGTTGAAATGGGCAACTGTATGTTCGAAAAATTTTGCAGGAGGTATGTTCAAAGAACCAAGGAAACATAGACATATAAAAAATTATTATTTTTTTTCATTTTAGGCAAGCCAAGTGCATTGAAAGATGTTGACAATATAGACTGGGTACCAAATCAATCACTTGGCTACAAAACAAATATCAATGCAGTTCAAAGCATCCATAGATTGAATCGTAGGAAGCAGAGAGATGAAAATAAGATCCCAAACCCAAATATTCCAGTTTATATGGATAGAATTATGGATCGTATTGACAATGACCCTTTGTGCGAAGCCTTGAATAATCCAGCTGTTCAAAGCTTGTATATTATTGATGAAGAAGATAAAAGTGGAACATGCACAAAACTCTGGTGAACACCAATTTCCTGATATCAATTTCGAGTTACAGAATTGTTATAGTGAAATCCATCATCTCAGGGAAACTTTGCAGAGTTATACATTCACAATGGAAGAAGCAGAAGAAACTAGAAGACTTGCAAATGTTAGAATCCAAGTTGAGCGTGTTATTGGTTCCATAAGAAACAAATATAAAATAATCTTCAACCTTACCCATGCATATGATAAAGTTCAAGCAGAATAATGTTCCTGTGATCGATAAAATTTGACAGTTTGCTGTGCATTCATAATTTCATGTCCACTATAGTACCTTATTGATATGAGAGTTGATATTATACAGTGTTAGATATATATTTTCATCAAAAATCAAATTGAATTATTTGTTTTACTGATTTTATTGATTTATCATTTATATAATTTCAGTCAATATGTACTAATGAACCTATATACAAAATATTTAATTAAATTATTGAAATGATGATATAAAACAGTTTATTCATATTTACAGTTACGTTCCCCTCTTTCAGGATAAACCATAGATCTTATAGTTACTATAAGTTTTATGGAATGAACCCTTTGGCTATACCCTATACAGGGTCTTTCACGAGGAACCTCACCCATATTTATACGGGAAACTACTGAACGTATTTTCATGAAATTCAGCACTTATAAGTATTTCACGATGCTGATGAAATCTAAAATATTTTCAAGGCATGAGCACCTCCGGTTTTTCCGGAAAAGACGTCAACTTCCGTTTTTCAAATTAAAACACCATTTTTTTATTGCAGAAATAGATTCCTTAGAAAATTTCAAGTTATTTTGATGTAACATTTTTCAGTTTTGGTTGGAAAATTCTCTCTGAGCGGGAAAATTCGAAAAAGAAATCGAAAATAGAGCTCCGCTGAAACAAGAATAACTTCGAGGTTTTTGAATGGAAAATTTTCATTTTTGGGATTTTTCAAGATGTAAGATTGGTGTATCCACTTTAAAAATCGAAATCGCGATTCATGATACAGGGGGTGAAAAAATCGCTTTCAAAGTTAGGGATGACAAAATCGTGAAAAATCAATTTTTTCAAATTAGAACCCCATTTTTTTATGGCAGATATTGAATCTACGTTAAAAAATAATGTGAGTGTATGCATCACACCCTTGCCCTAAAGTGGATATTTTCTGAGTTATTCACAAAAAACTGTTTTTCGTCTTGAATTTTCAGCTATTTCTTTTCCCTTCACGCCAAAAAGATGAAATTTTCAGGAACTGTTACTTAAACCATGTTTTAGATTTTACTACCCTAATATGCAAGAGAAAAAAGTGTAGTAGAAGATGAGAACAACGAAATTACAGTTCTTGCATATTTTCGTGTGAATCCTCAAAATTCTCTCAAAGATACCGAGATTGATCTGGGATTATCTCAATCGAGTGTTTGGAGAATATTAAAAAAACATAAAATGCACCCATATAAATTCAATAGGGTACAGCATTTGAAGGAAACTGATTTCGTCAGGAGAACAGAGTTTTGTGAAGCTATGATGATTCGATTTCAAGAGAATGAAAACTTTTTGGACTGTATAATTTGGACAGATGAATCTAAATTCACAAAGAATGGTTCTTTCAATAGGCATAACAGTCATTATTGGGATGAAGAGAACAACCACCACTTCAGACAATGGAACTTTCAAGAGACCTGGAGTTTCAATGTTTTTTGCGCCATCAAAAATAATGCAATTCTCGATGTTCACATTCATGATGGGACTTTAACTGGTAAGATAGAACACTACAAATGTTTGCATTATTTAAAGAATGTTCTCCCTTAGGAGATAGATATTCTGACATATTGACTCAAATAATTGAGCCGCTAGTACAGAACCATAATGACTTATGGTATCAACAAGATGGCGCGCCTCCACACAATTCACTCAATGTGTCAAATATCCTCTACAGGCTATTTGAAGATCGATGGTTGGCGAACAATGGTCCACATCTTTGGCCACCACGTTCTCCCGATTTAAGTCCTTTAGACTATTATGTTTGGGGTAGAATAAAAAATATTGTCTACTCAACTCCCCTGAATGATAAAGAGAACTGATGCATAGAACGAGTCAGAAATGCGTTCAGGTTTGTTTAAATTTTTAGATTCATAGTTTTGAAACTCAATTTGGTTTTTAAACACTTTTGCAGATTTCTTCCTCCCGATGAAATAAGAAGAGCAACGCACGAAGCATTCCTGAGACGTATAAATAAATATCTAGAAATTAACGGTCAAAACTTTGAGCATCTTCTCTAGTTATAACTGCGAGAGTTTGCCATGGTTCTCCTAATAGTAACTTGAAGTCGGTTTCAAGAAGGGGTGAAAAATCTACAGCATGGTTCAAATAACAGTTCCTGAAAATTTCATCTTTTTGGCGTGAAGGGAAAAGAAATAGCTGAAAATTCAAGACGAAAAACAGTTTTTTGTGAATAACTCAGAAAATATTCACTTAAGGGCAAGGGTGTGATGCATACACTCACATTATTTTTTAACGTAGATTCAATATCTGCCATAAAAAAATGGGGTTCTAATTTGAAAAAATTGATTTTTAACGATTTTATCATCCCTAACTTTGAAAGTGATTTTTTCACCCCCTGTATCATGAATCGCGATTTCGATTTTCAAAGTGGATACATCAACCTTACATCTTGAAAAATCCCAAAAATGAAAATTTTCTATCCAAAAACCTTGAAGTTATTCTTGTTTCAGCGGAGCTCTATTTTCGGTTTTTTTTTCGAATTTTCCCGCTCTGAGAGAATTTTCCAACCAAAACTGAAAAATGTTACATCAAAATAACTTGAAATTTTCTAAGGAATCTATTTCTGCAATAAAAAAATGGTGTTCTAATTTGAAAAACGGAAGTTGACGTAATTTCCGGAAAAACCGGAGGTGCTCATGCCTTGAAAATATTTTAGATTTCATCAGCATCGTGAAATACTTATAAGTGCTGAATTTCATGAAAATACGTTCAGTAGTTTCCCGTATAAATATGGGTGAGGTTCCTCGTGAAAGACCCTGTATAGTCTAAGGATAAACCCATAATCTTCTCAGAATTGCAATTTTAATCCCATTAAATTACCATTGTTGTTTATTGAAATACGGTTTGTTTGTCCAGCAGGCTGAATGACAGTTGGCGTGTGACGTCACATGCCCGCGCCCTATTGAAAACGGTCTGGAGGTTATGTGGTTTCAACAAGACCGGAGAGCCACCTGTCACCTTATCGTCGATTTATTGAAAACTATTGCTATTGATGAAATACATCCGAATGTATGCGAAAAAGTGATGACGTACGGAAAAGTCGTGGTGGTCATTCGAATGAACCTAACCTTTCAAATAAAAAATTATTTGTGTCTCACTGAATAATTTAGGTGTATTTTTCTCAATTCTCAAATTGTATTATCTTCATCGGAAAAACCCGTAGTATAATCGCTTCATTCATTTCGGATAATTTACCCGATTCCCTCTGAATGCCACAGGGCAGCAGGCACACAGATTATTCTGATAAGGTAATCTCAAACAGGAAATCCACATTTAATGTTCACAGTTTTTGGTTTTGAGCGGATTTCCACTCATTTCATGCTATGGGCAAAGATGCATGAGATTTCGTAAGGAAAGCATGAGATCAGCTTCGAAAACATGAGATCTCGCGAAGAGACAATCACTGTTTCCCCTACAAAAACTAATCCCATTCGTTAGAAGAGAGAGAAAGACATTTCAGTGATACCAATCGATTTCAATGGTCGAGGTAAAATGACAGATGGTCGAGGTAAAATGACAGAAGGTCAATTAATTTCTAGAAGTATTCCATAAGTAAGAATGTAATTGGCATAGCGTCATATTTCCATATTTCAGTTGAAATAAATAAGTATAAAACCAACTATATTACTTTACTCTGACTTCCAAAAGAATATAACCCTAACAGATTATGGGCTCAGCCTCACGACGAGAGAAAGTAATATAAGGAAGAAGTTGTTCATCAAACAAAACACAAAAATCTTTGTGCTAACACGCGAAGACACAACATGGCCGGTTCATTTATGGCTATAGATGAGTTGATGGGAAGGGACAACTACAGCGAATGGAAATTTGCTATGAAGGCATTACTAGAACTAGATGATCTGTGGAATGTGGTCAGTGGCACTGAAACAGATGAAAAGAAAGACAAAAAGGCTCTTTCTAAGATAATCCTTTCTATTGATAAAATAAATTACTCTCACATTAAATCAGCTACATCATCAAAGGAAGCTTGGATGAATCTGGAAAAAGCTTTTGAGGATTCAGGACTAACACGAAGGGTAGGACTTTTGAGATTACTCATAAACACCAAATTGGAAGACTGTAAATCCATTGAAGAATATTGTGACAGAAGAATATCAACCGCTCATAAATTAAATGAGATGAATTTCAAGGTGGAAGATGAATGGGTTGGAACTTTACTTTTAGCAGGATTACCTGAAGAATATCGTCCAATGATAATGGGATTAGAAAGCAGTGGTACACAAATAAGTGGAGACTCTATCAAGGTATAAACTATTGCAAGATGTAAAAGCGCAAACAGATCCAAAGACAGTGGATAGTAACTCGGCAATGTTCACTAAGAGTAACTCAACAAAAGGTACCCAGAAGAACATAAAATGTTTCAATTGTGGAAAGATGGGTCATTACAAGACAGAGTGTCGTTCCAAGAAAAAGGTGGATAAGAAAACAAACAAAGATGATTCCTCAGCATATGCATCATTTCTAACATGTAAAGGTGCCAATACAGGTGTGTGGTATTTGGATTCTTGTGCATCAACACACATCACAGGAAACAAAAAATGGCTAAAGGAAACAACAAATATCAGAGCAACTGTTAAAACTGCCAACAGTAATGAGATGATTCTTGAAAAAAAGGGAACTGCTGCAGTCCAGTTGAAAATAGATGGTAAACATGAAACAATCGATATCGAAGAGGTTATGTATGCTCCCGAAGCTGCAGTAAATCCATTGTCTATACATAAAATAGTAGACAAGGGGCACAGAGTAATATTCGATAAGAATGGTGCTAAAATTTTAGATCACGAAAACCATCTAGTAGCAAGAGGTTTTGAGACAAATGGTATTTACCAATTGGACACAGTTCAATCGAACAAAGTGTACTCCTGCATAAAACCCGAGGAAAATTTGTGGCATCGCAGATTAGGGCATCTCAACCTTAAAGCTTTGAATTTGCTAACGGAAATGTCAATTGGAATGAACAAGGACTTCAAGGTGTCAACAACACCATGTGTGTCATGCATTGAAGGGAAACAGAGAAGACAACCTTTCCAAACCAGTCGAAACTGAAAATTATTTTTTTTAATGTGTACCTTAGATGTTGCCATTATATAAATTAAAGAGGAAAATTAAATTAAAACATTGATTAGGTACTTGCGAAGAGCACGAGCATGTCGCACAGTCGAACGACGAGGGCTTGTTCCAACTGCTTGACACACTCTTCCAATGTTTTCCGGGGTTCGTACTGTTCGTTCACCACCTCGTGCAGTTCCAGATCTCAAGGAACCTGTTTGTTGAAAGTTATTTACCCATTTCATTATTGTTTCAAACTTCGGAACACGACCATGACGGCCAACGTTGAAATGATTTCGGAACCGTCTCTGAGTTTGAATGACGGAACGTCCCGTTTCAAAGGTGTTGTACACAAATACACGATGCTCTATGGACCACATTTTGATTGATACTAAAATGGCAACTCATAACAAATATATACCCCCCACATATTTTATCCGCCAAGGTTATCCCCACCTTGCACGACCCCCGTTCAAATCATCCATACCTCCCTGCCGGACCCTGTACAATGTATGTACACATATATCTTTTGTCAGAAAAGAGTCAAGCAATAGAGGCTTTTATGAGTTCGAAAATTTAGTAGAGAATAAAACTGATAAAAAGATTGAAATTTTAAGAACTGACAACGGTACTGAGTATATAAATAACAATATGAAACAAATTTTGAAATCCTCAGGTATAATACATCAGACTACTATAAGATACAATCCTCAACAAAATGGAGTTAGTGAAAGAGCTAACAGGACTATAGTAGAAAAAGCAAGAACAATGTTATCAGATGCAAACTTACCAAAGGAGTATTGGGCTGAGGCAGTTAACACTGCAGTTTATATAATAAATCGTTCCCCAACAAAAGTGATTGCAGGAAAAACACCATTTGAAGCTTGGTATAGCAGGAAGCCTAACCTGGCACACCTCAGAATTTTTGGTTGTCCAGCGATGGCACATATCCCAGATGAACTCAGACAAAAATGGGATGTAAAATCAAAAAGACATATTTTTGTTGGATATGGTGAAAACAAAAAGGGCTACAGGTTACTCGACCCGTATACAAACAAGGTAATATATAGTAGAGATGTTGTATTCTTTGAAGATAAAATTGGACAAGGAAAATTAGAAGAAATGAAGAATGTATTGAACACAGCATTGTGGGAAGGACAAGTTGAAGAATCAACTAGAGAAAATTCTGTTCAGGAAGAATCAGAACAAGATATACAAGAAACTACAGATGAAGAAGGAGATAACACACCAACAAATGAAGTAGAAAAAATAGTCTCAAGTAGAGGGAGAAGAGTAAACAAACCTAAATATTTGGAAGATTTTGAAATTTATGCTACTTATGATCTTATTCTTTCAGATGATCCCCAGACATATGAAGAAGCAGTTATTCATGAAGAATGGAGGAAAGCTATGGAACAAGAATTAAACTCTCTCGAAAAATTACAAACATCGTATACATGCGATTTGCCAGATGGTAAAACAGCCATTGACACAAAATGGGTATTCAAAACCAAAGACGATGGAACAAAGAAGGCTCGGCTGGTAGCCAAGGGTTTTCAAATTCAAGAGGAAAATCCACAAACCATATATGCACCTGTTACAAGGATGTCAACTGTCAGAATGTTATTAGCGAAGTCATTACAAGAAAATTGGAGTTTAAGACAACTTGATATACCAACAGCATTATGATTGCTGGTTAATTGTATTTGTGGATGATTTAATTATAACCGGAAAAGATGATGAAATCGAAATGACTGTGAAATCTTTGAAGAAATTACTGAATGCCAAAGACATGGGTAAAGTTAAGAGATTTCTTGGAATGGAAATAACCAGAACAGCAGAAGAACTCAAAATAATACAAAGAAATTATATTGAAAAACTTTTAAGCTACTTTAATATGACGGAATGCAATGCCGCAAGGGTGTATCCACACCAATGGTGACAGGATTCAATATAGATCCTTCAAGTACTTCAGATACAGAATCTATGAATTTCCCATACAGAAAGTTGGTAGGATCTTTGATGTATTTAGCCTGCACATCGAGACCTGACATTATGTATCCAGTATCATATCTTAGTAGATACTTGGATAAACCCAACAAAGAGCTAGTTACTGCAGGAAAAAGAATATTAAGATATTTAAAATCTACAACAGATAATGGACTGATATACAGATAGGGACCAGAAAAACTAGTAACCTACTCAGATGCAGATTGGGCAGGTGATCGTAGTGATAGAAAAAGCACTTGTGGATCAGTCATATTGTACGGAGGAAATCCAATCAGCTGGTTCTCGAAGAAACAAACGTGCGTAGCACTATCAACTGCAGAGGCTGAATATGTTGCAGCCGAAGCCAGTGCACAGGAACTAGTAAATCTGAAGGGTGTACTTTCCGAGTTCAGTGAGGTGAAGTGTGCGACGTTAAAAATGGACAATCTAAGTGCGGTTTCAATGACTCAAAGTTATGAAAATTCGAAACGGGCGAAGCACATAGACATTAAAGAACATTTCATCAAGGACTTAACTAATAAAGGGATCATAAATATAGAATATGTAAACACAAATGATAATTTGGCAAAACCCCTATGTAAAGAAAAATTTTCAAACTTTTGTAAATTGTTGCGATTGTAAAACTTTTGTTAGGAAAAGTGTTTTAATCGAGGGGGAGTGTTAGAAGAGAAAGAAAGACATTTCAGTGATACCGATCGGTTTCTATGGTCGAGGTAAAATGACAGAAGGTCAATTAATTTCTAGAAGTATTCCATAAGTAAGAATGTAATTGGCATAGCGTCATATTTCCATATTTCAGTTGAAATCAATAAGTATAAAACCAACTATATTACTTTACTCTGACTTCCAAAAGAATATAACCCTAACACCATTGAATTCCGCTATCACTGGAAAATGGAATATCCGAATTTGTATTTTCAGTTTTTATTATCTCTTAAAATGGTTCCATAATTCCACGTGAAATTCGAAATGTTATCAGGATGTTCCATAAGAAAAAAGATAATGTCACTTCCGGTTGAGATAATTTTGGAAAAATAGATTACTGCGTTATAGCAGCAACCAAAATTTCATGTCAATGTCTCTTTTAGGTCTTTCTCTAAACCTCAAATGAATCTTTATATGAGATGAGGCTATATTTTTCTGTCCACAACTATTGAACAAAATATTAATAACTCATTATGTTTGATCAAGCATTATAACATCCATAAATCACTTGTGATCATTTATCTAATGATTCCTATATGGGGAATGCGCCAATCAAAACTGAAGCTGGGCTTTGGTTACAGATCTGCACTTGTGCGGCATTATTGAGAATAAAAATATTTTTTTAATTCTGTCCCTCTCCGACACATTTCATTATGTCGTGAAACGTAAGTCATTCTTAACTTCATATGAATAGTTTCCATCATAACCTCACAATTTCATGTGAAATGTTCCAATCGCTTTATTCCGTTTTCTTCAAGTCCTAAATATCATTGTTAAGGCGGGCGTTCAATGTAGTGTGTTTTTATTTCAAGTTGATTTCGAAAACGTTTTCACTTTGAGAACTGAAATTTTGTGGGTGAACTCAGAAAGGATTAGGGTTCTTGTTGAAATAATTTTAATCGATTTCATTCCGACAGTTAATTTTTTTTCTTTCAAAAATAGAAGAAAATGAGCCAACCCATGCTTCTGTTTTATTTCAACAGAAAGACCCATGAAAATAGTTCAACATCCGACTAAAAGTGAATCTGCTAATAATTTCGTTCAGAAGATCAACTTGAAATACGGAATTGGCAGAGAATGGCCAAATTCAAATTTTGGCGGGAAAAAGTTCCTGCTTTACCCACAAATCTACTTATTTCTTAGTTCGGCGATTTTCGGATAGAGAGCGCCATTGTACATTTCATTCATGATTAGAGAGATACTCATAGAACTTATTGTGATAATGTAAGTTCTATGGAGATATTCCTTAAAATGGACGGTGGCGCCTCTATCGGCTGCGCTTTCCTACTCGCTTTAAACGCCGACCTTAACTCCTATTCATATTCTAAAATTGAACTGAAAGTATTTAAGTGACATATTTTCATTCTCGATATCTATTTTCTTGTTGTCTTCCAGAATAAACATAACCTCTACATATCTTGCAATTTTTGAATATCCAGTTGAGGCAAGCGTACAACTCGATCCTTACCAAAGATTTGGCCTCACTTTGTGACTGTGAAAAGCAGGGGTGTATAATCCATATTGATGTTATTAGATATATGCTTGGAATCAATCACTTGTTATTTATGGTTTATCAAACTTCAATCTGACAACCACAGAATATTAATAGAACACTGAAACTTTTCTGAGTAATTTCAATTTCAACTTTCGAAAATTTTTCCGTAGAAATGAAAACATCCGTGGACAAAGTTGCTGGCATATTTTGGCTTTTATTTACTCGGATGTCTTATCAAACTCAACTTCGTCTCGTCTGGTAAAAGCTGCGTGAATAATAGCCATTACTTGTTGAATAATGTACCAAATTTTTGACTCTCTGGGAAGTAATTTCTGAATTCACCGAATAAATATTACATAATAACCACCTCAGTTAAATAATTACTTACTCGAAATGGAAGTGAAACTTATTTTCTTATTATCTGATTTATTAGATTTGATTGAATGAAATTATATTTATATGTGAAGATAATTTATTGTGCTTGTTATTTTGGAATTTTCTCAAAGCGAAGGTATTTGATGATCTCTCTTGCTCAACTTCACAATGCATTGTTGCCACACCATCTAGCATCGTCCATAGTCACATTCACTTAGCTGTTGTTTTCGTTCTTGCTGTTGTTGTTCTTGAACGCTTCAGTCCTACAGTTTTATCCATTGTGGCGTTTTTATCAGCACCACTAAAAAGATATTTATGGTAATAATTATTTGCTAACTGTATTAAATTTTGAGGTTATCTTTCTAACTAATAGAGATAAGATGATCTATACATAACTTCTTCAAAATAAACCGATAATATTCGTTTTGTTTATGTTCAGCATGTTGCCAAGAATAATTTTTTATGTACTCAGTGACATTAGGAGTGTTGCACCCAGAAATAATACCATGTTGAACTTGATTCTTTGGCAATGTGGAATAGACTTATATCAATAATGATCATTTGCAGAAAATGATACTGTAATCCGAAACAAAATCAATGTATAAAAGTATTGGCGAACTCCTTTACAAGTTTAGGAAGGGATAGAGTGAGATGGTTGATGTCTGCTTGTGGCACCTCGTTCTTCTCTTTGAGATTTAAATCCGGTGAATGGGATGGCCAAGAAGAAATGCCAGCTTCTTCGAGAAAGTTCATAGTTCGACGAGCAATTATGGGACCTCTGTGCATAGTGGTTCGTAGCTCTCTTATATCTTAATGTGAGGAAGTGCAGCCGGCTGGATGCAATAAGAACCTCCCTTGACGGAAAGCCCTACGTGAAAACTATGGGTAAATTGACAAAACCATCGGATGTTATGCTAACTATCTCACTGAGCTAGTTGGTTGAAAAGTCTACCAGTTGCCGTCTTCGGGTTCCTCTTCCTACTTATATCTCTACACGGCATGCATTACCGCCATTGCATTACATTTTTTTTTTTAATTAACACGTCAAATTTCGCGATAGGACAAACCAATAACTCTACAGGCAAAAATTCTACACCTGTCATAATCGCTAACTTGGTGATACTTTATTTTGATGTCTTCGAACTTGAGGCATTTTGCTACGATCAACCCAAGTAGCTAAAGGCACAATATCTAAAAATATCTTTACTAGTCCACATTCTCAAATTGGTTTTTTCGCAGAAGATAAAATCTCGTTTATGCAAGAATAATAAAACAATGATATTCCTATCGTGGCGTGTTTCAAATATAGTCATTCTGTTGCCAAGAATCAAGTGCAAAAAATATTTTTTTCTGGATATAACACTGATTATACATCAACACGTTTCATTCCAAAATTCGCGATCAACCATGTTCAAGCTAACATTTACATTGGAGTGGTATTATTCGGCTTATCAGAATGTTACTTATAGGTGAGAACTTATCGAAATAAAACATTTCACCAAAAAAAATGGTTTCCAATCAAACTCTGCGAGACTCAATTTCGACGGTGCAGGACCGACTCCCTTCAGCATCTATCGAGGGGTAAACCGCTGACCAAAATCTGTACACTGGACATCCCCGGGACATTCCTGGACATCCCCGCAGATCCCCTGGACATCCTCGGACATCCCCTGGACTCCCTCGAGCTTGTACACCGGACATCCCCAGCGGTTTACCCCTCGGCATCTATTTAAGAAATTATAGTTTCATCTTGAATGAAGATTTTTGGTGAAACGGTTCATTGCACCTTTTTTAAGTCTAATTTTTGAAACTTTTATATAAGAAGGCAAAAACGAGGTGCATAGCATTGATAAAAGCGAAAAGTACTAAAATATTCAGGCAAAACTTCAGAAACGATCTTTGTCCACAATACTTCATATTAAGGTGATACGAAAGGAACTGGCTCTTCGGGCTTCAATTCTAGATGAACAGATTTCACACTGTAGCTACATTTATACATACTTCACTGCTTGCTGGAGGATGATGCACTGCACTTAATTGTCTTCTTTTAACTTTTTATATGAACAGGGTGATTGTTTATATTTTACTCAAAAGCTATTTCAGGTAATATTGGTCGTACAAAAACGTTTAAATGGGCAAATTTGTAGTATTTTTTATGGGTATTCAGAATTCAGTACTAAGACGCAAACCTGAAAATTTTATGAGAACTGTTATTTTTAAAACAAAGTATTTTTTTTTTCCTAATCGGTAGAGTTCTTTCTTCTGATTCCAAAATATATACTTTATGGAGGTTATTTTCGACAGTGTTCCAAAAATATAGGTATTTTCGTATAAATCTAAGGCAGCTATAGAACGCCACACGACAACGATGCGATTTATTTATATCAAAGAAACCGTGGATAATAAAACAACTGATATGAATTTATTTCATTTATTCTATTCTATACTATACTAAACTGGTAACTCTGTGGACCGGCCCGAGGGAATCTGTCAAAAAAGTTGGTCCAGAAGAATCTTAATATCGCAGCTTCCCTGCGATACATCAAGGAAATTTTTATACGGTCGGAAAGAGGAATAATCGATTCATACGTGGGCGAACCTAGAAGTATTTTTAAAAAATTCGCGAAAATCGCGAAAAAATCCAGCAAAAAGGGCAATTTTATACTCGATAAAACTTTTTCCACGGCCAGGATGGCCGTGATGTAAATATACGGATCGAAAGAGGAAAGGTCAATGCAAAATAGCTTGGTATTCACATTTTCTATAATTTCCCCATTTCTTCAGGAAAATTGATCAAAGTTTGACATTTCCCCTATAAAATCATCCGATCTGCAGCGATCACAGAGAACGATTTGACATTGTAGCTGTAAGCTGTCAGAGTTTGACGTAGCCCGGCAGAGACAGCCCGGGATTGTTTCATTGTTTGTTGACATGTGGTGAATGGGAATGTATTTTGCGTAACTAATATAAGTAAGCCATGAATTTGGTAGAAAATGAACGATTGGACCTTATTTTACATAATTATGTTTCTCTTTATATTTGACTTTTACTAATGATGTAAGTTTTGGACATTCATCTGAACATCTCGATTTCACCTTAACCTCAAATCGACCAACAAATTTTTGTTCCTCAATCAGATAATGGTCAATATGTTCAGTATATTAGAAGAATTTGAGGTAAGTGTATATGTATACAGGGTGTCCCACTAGTTTATTACCTAAAAGTCGAATTAAGTATTCAAAATAACCCATTTAGTTCTACATAGAGACGATATCTTTTTATTCAGTTTTTGAGGCTTTTCTTTACCATTTCTGGATTATTATTGAGGTTATCAATTTCTTCCTCTATTCAGAATGCAGCGTCTTCAATATTTTGCGTGTGGCGTTCTAATGCTGCCTTAGATTTAGAGGAAAAAATCTATATTTTTAGAAAACTGCCGAAAATAATTTTGATAGTTTGATAATCAGAAGAAAGAGCTCTATCGATATGGAAAATAAAATACTGATTGTACCATTAAAAAAAAACAGTTCTCATAAAATTTTTAGTTTCACGATGCTTTGATGCATTTCTTGGTACTGAATTCTGAATGCCCATAAAAATATACAACTACAAATTTGCCCATTTGAACGGTTTTGTACCACCTATATTAACTGAGATAGTTATTGAGTAAAATATGACCCGGTACGGCGCCTGTTATTTTCGAAATTAAATGTATCATTTTTCCTTACCACTCACCATAACACAATGAAATTAAGTACAGCCACAGCGTTGCTATAGCAACGGAAAATATAAGAGATATCTAATAAATATAACTTTATGCGTTTTCACAATAAAATCAATAAAAATTGTTATTGTAGAAATAAATCCTGCGTTATAAGTACATGTCGTATAACAAATAATATTGGAATAAAATGATTAAACATAACTTGCGAAGGTAGAATCTCGATGCCTGAATCAGGCAAAAAATATTCAACTGGGGAGGAAAAACAAGTCCTATACTTAATCAATATGCATAATAAAAAGCTTTCGTATAACTAAATACAAAGAATAATAATCTATATATATAAAAGAAAGATGTTGGTTACACCATTTATAACTCGAGATCGGATGGACTGTTTGTTATGAAACTTCATATATGGATTCGTCCACGGTCTGGTTATTATAAAATACAATAAAACTTTGAAAAAATCGATGAAAATTTTACTTATACAGGAAATGCTTCTCATCCTTTTGAGTAAGGCCACTAGATGTCGCTACAGTTACAGTTACGCTACCGCTTATTCGTTTGTACTTCATTTGATATTCTCCGCGTTAGATGGCGATAAAAACAAATAGTGTGTACAGTGACTATATTCCCTCTACAGTCATTGTAATAGTGTGTAATTTGAGTTGCCTAAAACTCTGCGCTGTTGGGCAAAATCAAAATGTCTTAGCGTAGGAGTATAGATGTCTAAAATGATTAGATTTCGTTGAGATATGAGAAAAGTTTCGTTCTTACCACTTCAGACGGCACTATTCACACATTATGACCAATGATTATTAGTTATTTTTATAGTTTTATTTATTCCAAATAACGTAATCGTGAAGGTACTATATTTGACATTATCCCAATCAAATGGCGATGAATTTGTTGAGGCTTTCGCGGCCATCGATTGATGTCATCTGTTCTTTTTTCGAGCATTTCGGTCGTCGTGGTTTAAATGGTCGAAAAAAGAACATATGACATCAATTACTGTGTAATTGTAATTTACATTTTACATAGGGCTTATAGTACCATGAAATTAACAGATCCAGAAGCGGGTGAATATTACAGTGAATTTTTATCGAAATGTCAACTAAATCGGATTTTGGCGATGAGAAACGCAAAATTGATTATTGGTGGTCTATTTTGTCCCTTAGTTTATACACATTCGGCGTTTTGCGGGTGGGGACTGGGTGTCTCAAATTGTTAATTTTCTCTTCTATTGAATTCCTCCCATACGCAGGCCTTTAATTGGGCTCAAATGGGGGGATTCTGAGTTATATTTTTAGCTAATATCATCCCCCATTATCAATACATAGTATAAAGCAAAGTCGCTATCGCTGTCTGTCCGTATGTATGTTTAAATCTTCAAAACTGCGCAACGGATTTTGAAACGCTTTTTTTTAATAGATACAGATTTTCAAGAGGAAGGTTTATATGTATGAAACTTGCATAATATTGTAGAGAAACACTGATGAATTTACAGGTTTCTAATGTGATGTCGTAAATAAACACATTTTTTGCGCTTACATTGCAAACGCTGACTGAACCCCACGAGATAAATCAAAATAATGTACTCGGTATTGTACACCTAAAAAAGGTCAACAAAAAAGTCCGCGATGATGTCTATCTCTTAAGGATAACCCACAATAACCATTTTTTATCCTTCACATTTTACGGAAATTTTTTTATTTAAGAAGTTATTTTAAGCAATACAGCATTGATCCTTATCCAATTAAGTACCTTGAATACGTTGTCCATTCAATATAGTTCAATATGGCCCTTCACAGCATGTAATTTAAATGAATATTTCCGAAGATATTACTGATTTGAAATGCAGGGACATAGCGGTGCGGTGCCATTTTTTTTGGTATTTCTTCTATTAAGACTTTGCTTTGAATTTAGATTTAAGGCAAATGCAATTTAGTATTAGCGCAAGTATTTTTGATTATCGAAATTGCAGTTAAGTTAAGAAGATAACTGAATGAAATATGGATTTTTGTTGTTGATAATACATACATTCTGACATTCTGTAGTAGGTAGTAGGTATTTAGTATCAGCATTGCATCCGTGCAAAGCCGGAGCGGACCGCTAGTTTGAAATATTTCGAATTGTTAAATTTGCTTGTAACCATTGGGAACAAAAACAAATTATTGAAAAAAATATTAATATACCAATGGAAAGGTTTGAAAAATTGATTTCGCCTTTTATGAAATAGCAATATTTCTCGGTAGATGAGTTTCTGGGATAGGATATATGCTTGTGATGATTTTGATTGTGTGCTGTTGTTATATTATTGACCACGCTGGCATTTTAGATGTTGTTTCTTGTTTTTGGAAAACTTTTGAGTGCTATGAAATACCTGATTTTGTAAATTCGCAGAATAAAATTTGTAGCATTGTCTGTACAGACCGAGTGTTTTTATATTCTGACTTTCTTTCATTACCTTTGGATTTTAGGATTCGCCATCAAGTTACAGAATGTAATGTATTCGAAATAAGAAATAATGATATTTCTTCTGATCGATCCCTCCCAGCATAGAAGGTAGAAATATAATGAGAAACCTGAAATATGATATCGGTAGTACGCCCCATATTTTTGATTCATGGCATCTTCACAATTCAATAATCTGATGGAAACTGTTGAATATGAAAGAAAGGAAACTTTTCAAAAAGGTTATATTCGATTAATATATCGAAATAAAGTACAACTTTTAATTTCCTATCAGTCATGTGGAATCAACTACATATTCGTTAGTGATTGCCATTCAACGAACATAGGTTTGGAAATGAATTAGAAAAAATTAAAACGTTTTTTTAGATTCAGAATGAGTTCCAACTTCTACTCGTTCCACCTATGCTCCTTCACTTATATGAAGTATCCCAATTGGCCAAGATTTAGGTTTATCAAGTTTTTTCACTCGAAACTGACAAAGGTTGGCACTCGTGATAGGCAAAAAAGTCTGAGAGACGTTGCCAAGGCTACTTTATATTTACTCTTTTTTAACTTTTCAAATGGAGTTAGTTCTTTTGAGGTTCAACTGTGACACGGGTTTAGAAGTACAACTACATTTTCATACTAGAGTATTTCAAGTTGTGCAAAAGGGTATTTAAATGTCGTCTGTAGGCTTATTTTTTGAGAATTTTGAAAAGTGGGGAATTCCATCCGTCTGTTCTGTTCGTTCAGAAGTTTTTCTGTCGTGTTAATCGAGTACACTTATTTTTTTTCGAATGAACTATCACAAAGTAAAGGACTATTCTGTCCATTATTTCTCATTAAAATTCAACACTCGTTTCTTGATTTCCGTAAAAGAAAATGGCGTAACCGAATCTTCCAACCATGTTTATATAAGTGAAATATTTCCAGTATTAACAGAGAATTAAGTGTCTTCAACATTCGCCAGGTATTTGCAATTATTGAATTCACATAACGTTTTCTTAAATTCATTATTTTCCCAAAGTGAATAAACATTCTGATAAATACGTAATTACTACGACCTCTATGTAGAGAGAACAACGTTGCCTAGATATCTGACAGGAAAATGACTATAACCTAACATTTTCAAAATATACACGGTGAAAGGTGACAGAATTTCATGCCTACCGGGATGCTTTATGAAAGAGAATGGAGTATAGGCTTGAACCATGCTAATAACCATATTCCTTTGTTCATCGCCTACCTAAATGACCATCTTCAGATAAATACGAATTATCACAGAAAACATGACAAAATATGGGGTTAAAACATGTCTGTTTGATGATAATTTCTTCACTTGATATACGAGTATTTGAACAAATCCGCACAACAAATCTTTTTTAACCAAGCGTAAATTAATGGTTTACTGGGGGCAGTTTATGTTTCAAAGTTGATTTTATTGAACCGTACCTGGAAGTCATGCCACCATTCATATGCCGCACATCAACCAAAGGAGGTGGTGCATACTTGTTCATTTGTGGCGTGGTTTGGTGGTATCCAGTCGTGGCTTGCATATTCGGCTCTCCTAAGATCATGTAATTTGCGGCGTTATTTGATTGGGCGTTCGAATATGCTGAAGACTGCCTGGAAAAAAATACTTTCATCAGTCTTCTGATTCATCGAACCGCAATACAAATACTGAATGTTTTAATGAGGTGGCCTCTACTTGATGGCAATTCATCCCATTAGATAGAAGAAACCACGATTATTTGAACATCAGAATTCTTTCACCACACCGTGGTTGTATAATTTGAATATATTCAGAGTGAAAATACATTGGTTAAACGGCTTGGAGGTATATGACCCGAAAATAACTAAAAACATAATAAAACTATGAAGATTAACTGAAGCCTGCCGCTGGGACTATCAAACTATGCAAAAAAATTCAATCAAGGTGAACTATTCTCATCTGTTTGCTCATTAAAGAATATTCATGGAATTCTACTTAACTCAAAAGATTCTAAGCGTGTTAATCTTGAATTTTAATTCTCTTGATTCTCATAGTTGTTGAAAATATGTCCATATTCTTTCAAATGGTTCGCATATGTTGAGTGAATTTTTTTTTAATTCTTAACAATATCTTCATTGTTGTTGATGAAATTTATTCTTGAGATTCACATTACAACGTAAAAAACGTCTTCTAGTCATGTCAACGAAGGAAAAACAAATGCAAACATCAAGCAGTCTGGCTTGTTGTTTTGAAGGATGGGGTGATCTGAAAGTATACAGGGTGTCTCATTTAGAAGTGTCCACCCTCAATAACTCAACAACGAATCAGAATTTGTGAAAACACTCAGACAGGTGACAGGTCGATTTTTGATGACAGGGGGACATGATCTGGGATACAAAGCCTGTTTCTCCTAGCAACCCTCTGGAGAGGGTTGCAACCTCATCAGGAATTTGTATAGAGAAAGTGGTTCGTTTAGTAGCACAAATGCATGCATGGATTCAAATTTTTATGAACCTGCAGTTTGTGTTCTTACGAGTGAATATTCACAGAGTGACAGGGTGTTTTTTATGGAATAATGGTACCGATAAAACTAAATGAAACAGAGACAATCTAATTGATCATATAATTTATATTGAAAGAAAAATTGAAAGCAAAAAAACTTCTATTTAAATGCTCTAAAAAAATTTCCTTTAAAATTTCAACTATCAACTCATAACCTCATTATACACAGTTTATATGATCATAAAAGTTTGTCGCGAGTTCTGTGTAAGTACCTATAAGTATTTAATTAGTCTGATGTATAAAAAATTGCATTTAGCAGACTAAGATAGGTACTCAATTAAATAGGTACTACATAGTTTATTTACACAAGTAAATCGCGCGACAAGTTTTTATGATCATATAAATTGTGTATAATGAGGTTATGAGTTGATAGTCGAAATTTTAAAGGAAAATTTCATTCTCTTTTTTAAGAGCATTTAAATAAAAGCTTTTTTCAAAAGGTTTTTTTTGCTTTTAATTTATTTTTTACTTTTTAGTTATTTCTAAATATTCTCAACAAGCCCGTTCATTTGATACCCATATTGTAGAAGTGCATAAAAAATAACTATTTCGCCATCTTGGATTAAGAATGACGTCAACCTCATTTTTTGAGTTACTCTTAACAAGCCCTTTCATTAGATACTCATATTGCAGAAGTGCATAAAAAATAACTATTCCGCCATCTTGAATAATACGCCATATTGGATTTTGAATGACGTCAACATACTTTTTCGAGTAACTCTCAACAAACACTTTCATTTGATACCCATATTGTAGAAGTGCATAAAAAATAACTGTTCCGACATCTTGTATGGTCCGCCATATTGGATATAGAATGACGTCATAAAGTTTATCGCGTATTGTCATCCAAATCAAACGTGTATACAAAATTTCAGCTCAATCGGTTGAAGATATCTGTTTCAAAATTGAATAGCAAGATTCCACCCGAACATACTTACACATTGCAAGTTAAATAATAGTATGCAGAGTGGGCTCCTATTCCAATACGAATGCGAAATTCGAAAACGAGCGACGAAGGAGCGTCAAATTGTTCGTTTGCTCAATGTGCCTCGACAAACCGTGTCCGATGCAATTCGTAGTTTCAAGGAGCTTGACCATGATGGTCGTCGTCCAGGAAGTGGTAGAAAACGCACTGTCAATACACCTAGCAATCGCAACATCGTCAAGAAGCGAGTCAATCGAAATCCGAGGGTTTCCATGAGGAAAATAGCCTGTGAGACCGGTATCAACCGCGAATCAGTCCGTCAAATTGCCAAAAAGGAGCTCAACCTCAAGCCATACAAGCTCCAAAAAGTTCATCTCCTCACGGAGGAAAACAAGCGCGTACGACTCCAAAGGTGCCGCCAACTCCTTCGTCTCGCCGCCGGTCAGCAATGGGGGCGAATTCTCTTCACAGACGAGAAGCTTTTCACCGTAAAACAATCCCACAACCACCAAAATCGCAGAGTCTGGTCCGTAGAGGCTCCCGGTACATCGGCCATCGTCGAACACCGTCAAAATCCGCAATCCGTCATGGTCTGGGGCGGAATTTGCGGCAGTGGTAAAACTCCCTTAGTTTTCGTGAATCAAGGGGTCAAAATCAATCAAGAAGTCTACCGCTGCGACATCCTCGAGGCCGTAGTACTTCCGTGGGCCAAGCAGCACTTCGGCGATACGCATTGGACCTTTCAACAGGACTCCATTCCGGCTCACAGAGCGAAAATGACGCAAGAATGGTATAAGACCCATTTTCCTTGTTTCATCTCATTTGCAGAATGGCCGCCCTACTCACCGGATCTCAACCCAATGGAATACAGCGTGTGGTCGATTTTGGAGCACAGGGCTTGTGCTAAAAAACACAAAAATTTGGAGTCGCTGAAGCAATCTCTGCGCCAGGAATGGAACCGATTAACGCCCGAGGAGCTGCGGCCCATTGCCGAAAATTTCAAGAAGCGTCTGAAGCCTGTGTATCGCCGCCAAAGGAAGCCACTTCGAAACGGCTTTACTATATTATTAACAAATGTTCAAGCTATTATTATTTGTTGTTGTTTTGTTCAATTTCTTCTGTTTAGTAAAGTTGAAGGAAAAAGAATTTGTCCGAGGTTTTTCTTGTCACACGGTAAGAAAGCAAACATTTGATTCCTCATAAACGAACGGTGAACAAGAATCGTCAACTTTTGAAACGGTCACAACATTTCTAAAACTCCTCTAACTTTAGTGGAGCAGTTTATTTCTCGTTGTATTTGTTGTTGAATCTCCGAATTACCCAAATTCTTCAGTAAGTCCGTACGCTCAATTTGAAAAATTTCACAACCCAACGAAAAACAGACGACAATCAAATGCGGGAAAGTAAAATGGACGATGATTCAAAGAGGTAATTTTTGCTACCAAACCGGTTTGGTCCCGTTACTCCGGTACAAGTAAGCGAATTATTTTTGTATTCACAAAACGAATAATAAATACAGTCGTGTGTTTTTGCTGCTCAAATAAACTGCCGTATGTCTGTAGAAAATGGGCTAAATATAGCATTGGTAGTATTAATCGGGATATTTTAACGAAAATTTTCCAATTATATCATTTGATGCCAATATAGTTTACACCAATCTTATAAATATCTTGTTTTCGAAGCAGTCAAACATTTTTATTGGACACAATTCCAAACGAAAACTCGAATCGATTTGCTGAAACGAGATATGATAAGAAATTATCGAAAAATGATTCATCGAATGAGTAACATTCTTTTTTGCAAATGTTGAATCTATTGTTCTTATACCATTATGGCGATCAAAAACCAATACCAGTGAAAATACTGTAGCCACATCATTGTGTAAGAAATAATTGGAGTTAACGGCAATTCAAGGTCAAGTACCGCACTGACATTGGAAACGGTGCATAGCAACAAGACTTGGCCTAGTTGACTAATCAGTATATTTGAAAAACATTTTTTATACAACCGAAACTATTCACCCGACACATCTGAGGATCAGGTTTCCTTTTTCAGTGAAAATTTCATTTTTCTGGATTTCAACATCCACTAGCTATATTCGAAGTATCATGAGAGAGAGTTCCTTCATCATACAGGGTGTCCAAAAAGTACTTAATAACCTTGAAATAGCTAATAGCAGATCTACAATATAAATTGATCATTAAAATTGCTAGCTCGATTTTTTCCGCTGAGTCAGTACAACTGCCTTTATTCTCTTCTGAGCGCTCGTTCATCAGCGCTGTAACTAGATCCATCTTGTAGGTAGATTTGCATTCAAGAAGAGAGAGAAAAAATCATTTTGGATAGCTTGTTTCATTCCCAACAAATGAGGTCACTTGTAATTTCTTGCTGAAGTTCAAGGTTTTTTAGAAGAAAAAAAATCAACATATATTACGCCTGAGTAGTAGAGGCTAGAATAAGTTCCGAACAAGAATTTATCTACCCGTCGGCAATGAGCAGAACACCATCAAGACTGGCTTTTACCACAATGGTGCAACGTACTCTTTTCGGATGAGCCACGATTCGGGTTACAAAGTTATTGTAGACGAGAAAGGGTTTGGAGAGGTCCAGGCAGATTAGAGCGACTCAATTTCGCCCGAGAAGTTGCTTTTTCGAGGAGATTCAATAATGTGCTGGTGGTTATATTGATCGATCGCCGTAGCCCTCTTAATATCGTTGAACGAACATTGACTAGTGCTATCTACGTAGAAAACATCATTGAACCAATAAGTGTTTCTCTGCGCAACGAATTTGAGGATAAGTTCATTTATCAGGATGATAACGCCCCACCACACCGCACAAGAAGGGTTCAAAACATTCTTTAAGATAACAATATCCAGAGAATGCGGACTAGCCAGTAAACTCACCGGACATGAATACAATTGAGAACAATATCCAATCGCAAAAACCCACCAACTTTTTAGGAATTGAGTTCAGCCCTTCAGGAAGAATGAATGAAATGATATGCCTGAAAATTTCATTTACGACTTGATTCGTTAGATGCCTAGGCGTATTGGTCAGTGGATTGAATGAAAAGGTGGTTATATAGACTTGGAATTTGGATTCAGTTGTGGAATAACTATGATTAATCAAAAATAAGAGAAATTTAGATTTTTCACTCAATTTTCCTATTTCGTCTCATCCATTTCAAGAATTTAGATTGTTTATTTCTTGAGAAACCTTTTTTGCATCTCAAGTAGTCATTTCAAACAACGCAAAATGTTATATGATTTTTTCACAGATTTAGTGGTGCAAATGGCCTACAATTCTCTCAAAACTCTCCAGAAATTAAAAGAAATCAGAACAATAAAATTCCATTGAATACCTTCTAGGTATGAAAAAAAAAATTGCACATTGAGCTCCTCTTTCTTAATGAATTTGACAAAATGAAATATATACAGAGTGTAACAGCCAAATGAAATAAATTCGATAACGAATAAATGAGGGGGTGTTAGGAAAAACGCTCGGACACGTCGATTTGTTATTTTAAATGCGCATATTTTTGAAGAAAATAAGATTATATAGAGTGTTCCATGCGACCGTGGCCAATACTTTCTTATTTCAAATGCAACCACCTGTATATTATTTATTTTTTGGATTCTTCAGAAAATTCTAGACATAATTCATGCACAATGTCCTATACCTATCTTCAACTTTTTCGGAAATATTAAGTGTTTTTAGAATTTTTACAAAAATTAACATTTTGAATGAAAATTATTTCCCATTTACCTCTTGATATGAAGAAAGTGAGCAAAAACCATTACTGAGAAGAAATTAAAAAAAAAAAAACAGATTTGTTTATTCTCATAGCCTTAGTAACACGCTGTCTGTTTGCATGACAATAAGTGATCAATGTAAGTGCTATTGTCTTTTGAATTTCGATAACTGTACGTAACAATATTAGAAAAATGGTTCATTTAACAGAAATGCACAAAATAACCATTCTTCAAATGAATGGTTATGGAGATTACACACGGACACAAATGGAAGTTTCTCGCTTATTTCACGAAAAATGTCCAAATTTGCCGCCTATATCCCAAGGAACAATTAACAAAATAGAAAAGCAGTTTCGAGAGCTTGGTCATGTAAGACAAATAAAAAAAATTGCTGCCAATTCAAGTGATGATACGAAATTGGATATTATGCTTGAGTTTCAAGAAAGCCCACATCATTCTGTTCGAAAAGTAGCGCCCCGCTGTTCACCGTCAGCCACACGTCATTTTGATTTCGAATATTAAAGGAAAAAAAGATGCATCCCTATAGAATGATGGCAACTCAGGAGCCCATAGAAGACGATTTCGATAGGAGAACGCATTTTTGTGAGCAAATGATGGCAATGTTAGATAACAATGTGATCCAATCAGAAAATGTTTTGTTTTCTGATGAGAGTACATTTACACTACACGGTCATGTTAATCGTCAAAATTGCCGCTATTGGTCTGATGAGAATCCTCACTGGATGAGAGAAGAACATACGCAATATCCTGAAAATGTTAATGTTTGGGCAGGAATTGTTGGAAATCATATCGTAGGTCCCTTTTTCATTGACGGCAACTTGAGTGGAGAAAAATATTTAGAACTACTCCAAAATAATGTCGTACCAACAATGATGAACTTATATCCTGATCCAGCAAATCCACAAGTTCCTGCCAATATACATAATATGGTTTCAGAAAGATGGAGCACCGCCCTATTACCAAATCAATGTCCGGCAGTACTTGAACCAATTTTTTCCAAATCGGTGGATAGGGAGGAGCGGATCGATAGAATGGCCAGCACGATCTCGTGATCTGACACCATTAGACTTCTTTTTGTGGGGATATGTCAAAAGTATTGTATACGAAACGAAACCCTTAAACTTAGACGACCTAAAAAACCGAATCACGCTTGCGATTAGATCAGTCAAGCCTGAAATGTTGAGTAACGTTAGAAGACAATTCTACACCAGATAAGCATGTTGCCAAGACGTTCGCGGCGAGAATTTTCAACATTTCCTACATTGACATTAATGTTTTTTTCTGTTTTTTTTTTATAATTAAGAAATAATCAGTATTACTTATTAGGTTTTAAGTGCCGGATTTACGGGACAAGTACCAAGTGTGCACTATCGCTAGGCTCCTATACAAGCGTCCTTCAAACGGAAATACTTGCAATCGGAAGATGTCTAGATATACATCTAGAAAAAAACTATCAGAAGTGCGATATAGCTATTCATACAGATAGTCAAGCTGTTATTAAAGCACTGAGCTCCTACGTCATTGACTCAACGCTGATTTGGGAGTGCCGAAACAAACTCAATGAGGTAGGCAAGAAGAATAAGGTGTTTTTAATCTGGGTTCCCGGTCTATCGGGAATCGTAGGAAACGAAGAGGCCAATACACTGGCCAGAAAGGGCGCACAAACGCCACTCACTGGCCCAGAACCCTTCTGTGGTATAGGAAAATGCACCTATAAGAAGGATTTTATGCTGAAGGAGAAAACCGAAAGAGAAAAACTCTGGCGGAATCTCTCAGGGATGGATCACTCCAAAAAGTTCCTCCGGAACTTTGAAACTGCTAGATCCGAAAAATATGTGGATCTCAGTAAAAACCAACTTCACCTACTCACTGGCTTTCTCGCAGGACATTGTCGCCTAAAGAAGCATCTGTTGAGAATGGGTTTATCGGACACTGATGAGTGTAGATTCTGTGGGGAGGAGGAAGAAACTCCTATTCACCTGGTTACGGAATGCTATGCCATGGCAAGCCAAAGGAAAGATAGCTTTGGACAAGAAACTTATAGAAGTGGGGAGTTATCCTCCTTGAAGCCGTCCCAGATACTGGATTTCATCAAATCTCTGGAACTGGAGGGCGAGCTGTAGGAGGCGCGACGATGACAGCTCTGTCAGGGAGCACAATAGACCTCAAGGTCGCAGTGGACTGTAACCCCTTTTCACTATAACTATAGGTTTTAAGTGTAATGTATCGAATTTGTGAAATAAAATAATTTTTATTTAAAACGTTGATTTTTGCAATAAATCTGAAAACACTTAATACTTCCGAAATAGTTAAAGATAGGTATACGATATTGTGCATGAATTGTGTCTAGAATTCTCTGAAGAATCCAAAAAATAGATAATATACAGGGGGTTAATTTGAAATAAGAAAGTTGGTATTGGCCACGGTCGCATAGAACACCCTATATAATATTATTTTCTTGAAAAATATGCGCATTTAAAATTACAAATCGACGTGTCCGAGCGTTTTTCCCAACACGCTCTTCAATTATTTATTCCATTTGGCTGTTACACTCTGTATGTGTTGAATTCGTTACACCCTCGTGCAAATATTTCAGTGATACAAAATGGCCTTCTTGAGTATGACTTGTCGGTCGAATTTAATTATTCTGAATTCTTTCAAGGCGGAGATTCAAAATAACTACTTTTTTCCCTAAATTCGAAGGGTAGTAATTTGGAGGGGAAAAGTTCTGAATGACAATTACTCGGAAGTCGGAAACCGCTAATAACTAAAGGGTTTTCCAATAAGAGCTATTTCGCTAGAACTCACTTTTGAAGCTGTGATTTTTTGACATTTGACAAGTAGAAACTACGCCATTAATAAGATGGCAGAGATGGTTCGTAAACTCGAACTTATTTGGGTCGTCGTGAAGCAATACAGAAAGTGGTGCAAAAATTTCAGCTATTGGACAAGTTAGTGATGAGATGAATAAAACCCGTGCACGTCGCTCAAGAACAGCTGAGAATATTGCTGATGTAGCAGAAAGAGTTGAAGAAAGCCCAGGTTCGTCTTAAGGCTCAAAGTTCAATAAATTGAACAGCGTCGTGTCTTAGCTGCTTGCAAATGATCCGGAATTTTATCGAAAAATCATCTTGAGTGATGAGACCTATTTCCACCTTGGTGGCTTCGTTAACAAGCAAAATTGTGGCATCTGGAGCTCGGAAAACCCAAGAGTTATTGTTGAAAAGCCTCTCTATCCTCAACGTGTAACTGTTTGGTGCATTTTATGGTACTGTGGGGTCATTGGACCTGACTTTTTCGAGAATGAGGATGGAGCAACTGTAACGGTGAATGGATTGCGCTATCGAGAGATGATCAATAATTTTTTATGGTCGGAATTGGATGGTATTGATCTGACAACGTTGACATTCAACAAGACAGCGCTACGTGCCACAAAAGCAACGAAACCATTGATCTTTCACGGGAAAAGTTTTCGGACCGTTTCATCTCTCGAAGTGGTGTTCACGAGTGGCCACCGAGATATTGTGATTGAACACCTTGCGACTTCTTCCTTTGGGGCCATATGAAAGAGAAGGTCTACGCCAAGAGCTCAGCGTCGATTTAAGACCTCAAAGATGGAATTCGTGAGGCTATCGAGGACATAGTCACTTTGCGATTTGGTTATGGAAAATTTCATGAAAAGTATATGGTTGTGGTGCTCATTTGGCTGGTGTTATTATCCATTATTAACGGCATACCTTCCTCATGAAATAAACATCTGATCGTTCATCTGAAAAAAATGGCATTTTTCTTTGAATGTCAAAAAAACACCTCTTATTGGAAAACCATTTATAAAGAGACAGGGAGTGTCAACTGCTTCAAAATATGTCCTCTTTCAGACATCCTCACATTCTTGTCGTTGTGACACTCTGTATTTGCTGACCTGAACAGAACGACAACCAAAATGATAACACTGACACCGATAGTTATTCTACATAAATTAATTCAATTTCTCAAAGATTTGAAATGAATTCGAAATGACTCGTACTTACCAATCATCCTTTCCATAGGTCGGATAACTAGTGAGACAAGTAGGAATTAGTTAAGAATAGTTTTCTCAGTTCTCAGAGTCTAAACTGCAGATCTACCATATATGCATGCAAATGCATAACACAATCACATCATTCGCCGGAACATTTAAATTTAGGCATGCCTCATAATGGACTTGTTCCAAAAAAATAAGGTCTATTAATTTTGTCGAGTCCATTCGCCCTGGATGAAAACAGCTATACAGGGTTTTTCAAACATAGGTAGAACTCACCAAAATGAACCATGTTTACCAAAAATTGCTGATACACAAGTCTCAGGATGAAGAAGTTGAAAAATCATCAACTGAATAGATTCTACAAGGTGACAATAAAAACTTCGGCCTAATTTTGCTGTGGTCTGGAACAAGAGTATTTCAGCGCAGCCAAATAATTTTTAATGTCTTGGTTTCTCCACACTTTCCTGTACTAATATGTGAATTTTCAGTTTGATATAATTTCATTTCACAGAGTTTTAGAATGTCAAACAAACGTAGTGCGATTTTGGAGCTGTTTCGTCAAGGTAGGCGTCAATGCAAATTGTTCGTTTACTCAATGTGCCTCGACAAACCGTGTCCGATGCAATTCGTCGTTTCAAGGAGCTTGGCCATGATGGTCGTCGTCCAGGAAGTGGTAGAAAAACACTGTCAATACAACTAGCAATCGCAACATCGTCAAGAAGCGAGTCAATCGAAATCCGAGGGTTTCCATGAGGAAAATAGCCTGTGAGACCAGTATCAACCGCGAATCAGTCCGTCAAATTGCCAAAAAGGAGCTCAACCTCAAGCCATACAAACTCCAAAAATTTCAACTCCCTCACGGAGGAAAACAAGCGCGTACGACTCCAAAGGTGCCGCCAACTCCTTCGTCTCGCCGCCGGTCAGCAATGGGAGCTAATTATCTTCACAGACGAGAAGATTTTCACCGTAGAACAATCCCACAACCACCGAAACGACAGAGTCTGGTCCGTAGAGGCTCCCGGTACATCGGCCATCGTCGAACACCGTCAAAATCCGCAATCCGTCATGGTCTGGGGCGGAATTTGCGGCAGTGGTAAAACTCCCTTAGTTTTCCTGGATCATGGGGTCAAAATTAATCAAGAAGTCTACCGCTACGACATCCTCGAGGCCGTAGTACTTCCGTGGGCCAAGCAGCACTTCGGCGATACGCATTGGACCTTTCAATAGGACTACGCTGCGGCTTACAGAGAGAAAATGACGCACAGAATGTAGAGCTTCCCTTATTGATTTTAAAACAATTAGAGATTAAAAAAAAAATATATTGCATTTGTGTTTCTATTCGCCCCCAGTTTCTAATCATCTCATTTTACGGTATATACAGGGTCCTGCAATAGTGCGTTAGGCTTTCATAGCTGCCAAACCAGACGTTTTAGAAATTTAGTTGAAAAGCATTTCCTTTGTAATTTCAATTCTGCATCTCAGGAAATTATTTTCTAATATACAGGGTGTTCCCAAATGAAATTATTGAACAAATGAGTGATTTTTTTAAATGGAACACCCCATATATTTTCGCATATTTTGAATGCTCTTCAATACCTGTATCATATTAGGGAAATTTTTCCAACGGTACAGAAAAAGCTGCAAAATTTCTACGAAACAGTAGTACGGTGAAAGCCCTCTACCGATTTCCAGAAGCGATAGAAACATGAATTTGATCACAATTTCTTTTTAACTTAAGAATTTGCCCAGCCATCGTTCCTAAATGATCAATCTTTTTTATACAATGTCCAAATATGAAGAATTTCAAATTGTTTTTTCTCGATTTTTTTGTAAATGTAACACCCTATATTTTTTTCCATGATGATGTACACAGTTTAAAACCTTACATTTTTTCAGAAGTAGCCTCAGGATTATTTTCACTACTGTGTCCAGCAGACACGAAAAATGACATTTCTACCAAAAATTTCAGGAATAATGAACATAATAACTAACGGATATTTTAAATGAGTCACACAATGAAACTAAACTGAATAACCAATTTTTGAAAAACTTTAGAACCCTTCCAATAGCGATTTTGAAAACCGTCTGAATTTCTGGGCAAGTTTTCAAATTGAACAGAACCCTACATTTCTTGAATTTGATTTATTCAGTGATGAAGCAACCTTCCACAATTCCGGAGCCATCAATAGGCACAATTTTCATTATTACTCTGTACAAAATCCAAGAATTATAAGGAAAATAGACAATCAACCAAGGTGGTCATTGAATGTCATGGGGAGCAGTAATCGGCAATCATGTGATAGGCCCTCAGGAAATTTAGATGGAGCTGCATATTTTACTTTCATTCAGAACATTCTTCCCGGAATGTAAGCAGTGGTACCTACGGAAATACGGAATGAAATATGGTTTCAGCATGATGGAGCACCCGCTCATTATTCTCGTCCTGTGAGGGATTTGGACCAACAGTTTCCAAATAGATGGATTGGTAGGAGCGGACCGACAAGATGGCCTGCTAGATCACCGGATCTCACCAAAATAGATTTTTTTTTGTGGGGATACATAAAGGGAATCGTGTATGATGAAGTTCCAACAACTGCTTCCAATATGCGACAGAGGATTGTGACTGCTTTCCGAAGCATTACTCCAGCCATGCTGACGAGGGTTAGTGGGACATTCAACGATCGGATCGCTTTGTGTTCCAGAGAAGGCGGACGACACTTTGAACATATCTTGGATCATTGACACATTTTTTCTTTGTCTTTTTCAACGCCCGTTTGTTTTTATATCCAATATTTGAATAAAATTTTCCGTTCCGATTTCATTTTTCGTACCTGCTGGACGCAGGAGTGAAGATAGCCCTTTGGATACTTCTGAAGAAATGTAAGATTTTAAACTGTGTACATCATCATGGAAAAAAATACCTGGTGTTACATTTGAAAAAATCGAGAAACAACAATTTGAAATTCTTCATATTTGGACATTGATAACGGACACCCTGTATGAGAGAGGTTGATCATTTAGGAACGATGACTAGGAAAATTCTTGAGTTAAAAGAAATCCTGATCAAATTCATGTTTCTATCGCTTCTGGAAATTGGTGAAGGGCTTTTACCGAACTACTGTTTCGTCGAAATTTTGCAGTTTTTTCTCAATAAGATCCGTACTGTTGGAAAAATGTCCCTAATATTTTGCATCATGGTAGAGGTATTGAAGAGCATTGAAAATATGCAAAAATATAAGGGGTGTTTCATTTAAAAAAATCACTAATTTGTTGAATAATTTTATTTAGGAACACCCTGTCTATCATAAAATAATTTCCTCAGATGCAGAATTGCAAGTACAAAGGGAATGCTTTTCAACTAAATTCCTAAAACGTCTGGTTTAGCAACTATAGAAGCTTAACGCACTATTGCAGGACCCGGTATACAGGAATGCCTCATATTTCCACACAAAAACAAATAACTTTTCAGAAAGCACATAGATGAAAACCAGTCAAGGTACAAGATGAGGAACCTTAATTACAAATACCCCAAGAGATCCGTTTAACTAGCACTCAAAATCAAGTGCAATATAGACGTATGAACATTTTCAATGCATTGTGCACTATACAGGAAGAAGAGAACTTGAAGAGATTAAACAAATTATTGCATAAATACTTAATAGAAATAGAACCACATTGACTGGAAAATTGTTTTTATGAATAAATTATGAAAAATATTTTTGTATTAAGTTGACACAATTTCACTTGTTTTTTCAGTAACTGAAATAAAGTTTATTTATTATTATTCCAGACGTGTGAAAGCGGGACCATTAGGTCCAAATCTCCCAATACAAACCACTGGGAGTGAAATAAAAAAATTGGAGAAACATGTTCTCAACAAATTTTGTTAGCAACAGTAATTAGTTGGAAATCTTTCTTATTTTCAAGCTCTCTCCATGCAGCCACTGAAGGGATATAAGAAAGGGAAATTTTCAAGTTAGTACTTAATTTTATTGCAAAAAACGTCAAAATAATATGTAAGAACTTGATTCAAGAATGTTCTGCTCCAGCATGTGAACACAATGGTGTGTTAATGCCAAAACAGTTTTCATGAAGGAAGTTTCGAGTTCTCATGTTCTGAAAGTATTGGAGGCAAGTGAAGTTAATTAATTTTTTTGCAACCTTGTTTATTACGAAATATACCGGTTGTTTCTGTATTGATGCGAAAGTCAAATCATGGTCCCTTGTTCAAAATAAAGGGTAGTTTGTTATATAAGTGTTGGGTCAAAAGTCAAACGTTAGGTAGATATCACGGTTCAAAGATGGCGGAAAAATGAAATTTTGAAGAAAAACCTACGCATCTACTTGTATAGAATCAAATTCTGATAAGACTGATTTAGTTGAAAATTTTTCATCTCGTGTATTTTCTCGCAAAATGTACCGTTTGGAAATGAAAAAATAAAATATTTGAATCATTACGTCTCGGGTAAGGGCATTTTTTTTATTTCAGAATGGTACATTTTACGAGAAAAATACAAGAGATGAAAAAGTTTCTAACCAAATCAGGATATCCGAATTGGATTTTATCGTCGTTGCGTAAGTTTTTCTCTAACATAAAAATTCACGATATTATTTTGTTATGTTTTATTTCATATAATTTGGGGCAAACTAATTTTTCCCAGAAACTGTCGAAAAATATTTTATTTTCAGCATTTTTCCGACCATATAAAGCAATTTTGTGGCCCATTTTCTCTGCCCCACATATATTTTTTAAATCGGTGGCTCTACGTTTATGTACAGAGATATCTTTGAAATCAATAAAAAGGAGAAAAAACATGATACGGGCATTATTTTTGTGAGTTATGCATAATTTTTCATTTGCTGTCTTGAGAAAAACTGATAGATATCGTTGGATTCATATTATCGGTTATGTATTTATAACAAAAAATGCGACCCCTATTAAATTAAACTTCCCAGGATCGATCGAATTCGTTTATTAAATATGGATAATAATTACAATGTATTCAAAAATCGTTTTCTTTTCCTGATCCCTTTTCTGGGTAAATGACCTACCACAATCTAAACAAATAAATGAATATATACATATACATATATCAATACAGAAAAAATATCCAAGTGTAGAAAGACGAACTAATATTTTAATCAGAAAAGTTACTGCGTTTACAAAACAAATTCAAACTTCCCAGTAACTTTTCGTATTTTTGAAAATTAAACGGAAACAAAACAAAATTATGATAATAAATAATATTTCTTCACCCAATATAACGTTGCAACGATAAAATCCGTCTTCAAAACTACTGAACAACAACAATAATCAATAATCGTTATAATTTTTTGAAAAAAAGATCGAGAGGAAATAGTAGTTTCCTTCACATAAAAATGACCTCTAAGCAATACTACAAATTAATCTAATAATGGCCTTGAGGCCTTGTTAGTGCGGACAAAACGGCAGACCCATGTTTACTACCAATTTTTATGTGTTTCTAGTATAACCGGAAGTGCCATTTCAATCTTTAAAATTTTTTAATGGGCTTTGCCCCTTCCACACTCGCCAAGCATCAAAATTTCACGTCGAATCCTTGGTTTTCCATTTATAGGGTGTTCTACGAGATCTACTACAAACTTTGGCAGATGATGGCCGTGCTAAATCAAATTTTTTTCTATGAACAAAGATCCTGTAGTAGAAAAACTAGCCACATGCTTTCCCAATAGTTGCACAGATAAATCCAAAGAAACTGTATAAATTTGGAAGATACTTTTCATACGAAAGAATAATTCCATAGGCAAATCATTTTTAGCTTCTATTCGAAACCCAGGTGATAAAAATACTGATATTAGCATATCTTTAAAATCAATATTATTTACTAGCTTGGTCTAAATTGTTAACATATTTCATGACACCTAAAGTTAATAATTTCACTATAAGATTGATCGCAGCTTTATAATCATCAGGCGAAGTTATAATTCGACGTGATTATTCCCAAAACTAGTCTAGATTATATAAAAGTTCGTGTAAACATTAAGTGGCCTGAAAGGTTCAGAGGTACTGATCCAATTACAATAATCCTCGTCTTGGAGGGGCAACACATCCAGTTCTAAAGCACTATCACTGAACCCTATCCCATCTTGAAAATACACGGTTTCGATTTTTTTAGGTACACATCGTCATCACTGTCTATCACGATCACACATTCATGTATGAAATGCCATGAAGTAAGCTTATACATCACCATCATATCAAAGGAATGAGCTAGAGCTTTCAGATCCATGTGCATCATCATGCTCGGAACCTGAAACAAAATGAAAAGAAGCCAGATTTTCTTTTAATAGTTTGGTAAAATTAATTCGAAATAGTAAATCTCAACAAATGACTGATTTTCAGGAATACATACATACTGAAACGAACGGAGGGAATATTAATATCATATATCTGAATTCAAGGATAATGGACGATTGCAAATTAATTCATAAAGGCTTGTGATATTTGACTGACAACGATTACATTTCCTGAAAATTCAGAATTTATTCGAGTATGATCATTCATAATCTTCAAGTCAAAAGATTAACTGATATTCCTCATTTTCCTCCTATAACTTTTTGGGAATACCCGGCCACAACTTAAACAATATCTAAATGTAGAGCCACACGATGATCAGTTTATCTTGGACACTCCTATAATTCAACACTTCTTGCATTTCATACATCGACAATCAATATCCTTCCAATTGTCCTGGGTGTATAAATAGTGTGATGATATCTTCATCAGAGTTTTTGTGGACAATCCTAATGTCTGAGGCATATCCACATTATACAGTAATGTAGACCAAGATATAATGATCATCGAGAAAACAGAATACTGAAGAAGCCCAGGGCTAGATCACTGGTCAGTGCGGATATGCCTCAGACACCTTGAGTTGTTCACTCAAGACTCCGATGAAGATAATATGACTATTTGGAAGTCTGTACAGGGTGGCCAGATTTCGATGGTTTAGTGCTACAACTCCTAAACTATAGAAGATAGAGAAAAAGTAAGAGACATTTCATGTTCCCTTTTTTCGAGAAACAAAAATTGCTGAAAATCCCAAGTTTTCTAGCTACAGCCAGTTTCCGAGCTACAGGGCGATTTTGGTATTTCGTCCATTTTTATAATTGACTATAACTTCCGTATTATAGGATCTACGCTCTAGAAACGAACACAACTTTAGGGCACTTTCTTTACTGCTTTTCAGCGGTGCTATTCGATTTTTTGTATCTGCTCAAATAACTAAAAAATTTTTTTCTAAATGGAAACCATAATGGGAATTGATATGTCTTCAACGATTTCAAAAATATATATCTTGATATACTTCCAAGTTCACTATATATCGAAAATTTCGAAAAAACTTTTCGTTCGATAAAATCCAAGCAGGCTTTGATTCACTTCCTTCAGAACAGGGGCGGTCATAGAATGTCAGGTCATTCTTCCAGGATATCTCTCAAAATATATGCATTATCAGCGTCATAATTTGCTTGTATAAAACATTCTAGGATATTATATTCTTCATAATTCTCGTAAGGCATGATGTGATACAACGATTCAACAATGATGAGACTGAATTCAATTTGACAAGTGAAAATAAATAAGACATAATAATCTATGACCGCCTCAATTTTGGAGGAGGTAAATCAAAGCCTGCTTGGTTTTGTTGAACGAAAAGTATTTTTTCGGAATTTTCGATTTATAGTGTACCGGTAGTATATCATGATATGTATTTTTGAAATCGCTGAAGGAAGATCAATTTGGAAATATCATCTTCCATTATGGTTTCTATTTGAAAATTTCTTTTTTGTTATAGTTCCGAAATTTGAGCAGATACAAAAAATCCAATAGCACCGATGAAAAGCAGCAAAAAAGTGCCCCAAAGATGTGCCCATTTCAAGAGCGTAGATCCTATAATACGGAAGTTATAGTTAATTATAAAAATGGACCAAATAACAAAATCGCCCTGTAGCTCGGAAACTAGACGCCGTAGCAACTTGGGGTTTTCAGCAATTTATGTTTCTCGAAGAAAGAGGACATGACTCGTATATTACTTTTTTCTATCTCTCATAGTTTAACAGATATAGTACTCAACCATCGAAATCTGGCCACCCTGTACAATATAAAGATTTAATTTTATTGACTCAACACACCCCCATAACCCATAAAAAAGTTACGATTGATACAATAAGTCGAATGCGATAAGTGGTTGGAAAAATATTAATTCTCAAGGACTAATATGTATATGCAAGAGATGCGATTTTTTCAGGACGAAAAGGAATAATTTTTCTTCCAAAATATTGTCTCCTAAATATATTTTTTATTTTCAAATGCAAACAATGAGAAACTAGGTATTGATATCCCTTGTACATAAGTTCAATGTTCAGTGAAAGAATTTCCGATTTTTCTTTCGAAGAAAATGATGAAAACCTCAACATTCGATGATTGTCAGTCATAGCCGAAAATTGACATTTTGACGATACACAAGTAGCCACTAGATAATTCTACTCTGTAGGGACGAGAGAGAAATGTTGGTACCACTGATAGACAGAGCGGTTTGCAACGAAGAAAATGAGAGGTCGTTGACTTCAGTACGTGCAATATTGCGACCACATTGATATTTCAAAGCCCATGAACAAACGCAGCATTAGATCGTAATAGAGGATCAAAATTCAAAACATACACGAATCACATCGAGCTTCTTCGTGTGTCAATAATTATTTTAGACCAAAATCCTGTCAGAATGCATGCTACTCACACGCCTGTGACAGAGGCAATCTAGGCTCAGGGTGGGGAATTTGCAAGGGACCTAACTAAGGAGCCAACGTAGGAAAGTCGAACACCCTAGATTTCCAGGCGTGTGAGTAGCCTAGCCGGCTTAAGATTACTGCGCTCATCTGTTATACTACCAACATATCTTTATCGACAATTATCAATAGGAGCATTTATGTCACCAGAGGGACGCCTGTCAAAATAATTGCGTTCATTTCAAATAGAAAAATGTAGATCACATGAAAAGTTGGTGGGTTGAAATTGCTGATCGATTGGCAACCAGCTATATAGAATGTCTTTACAAGTGTTGTCAAACACAAAAGGTGATAACCCACATAAATTTTGGATGAGGGGAACAGGGAATGTAATACACGATTTGAAAGATTTTGAAATTCTCTGCGCGAAAATATCTATCAATCAATTGTGATACATTTTTCTTTTGTGAAAACTAAATTTTGTTAGAAGATAATCTTCCAGTCCGTTTATACAGGGTGTCCCAGAAGTCCCGCACTTCCTTAAAGGGATCGAAAGTGAAAAATATTCTGAGCCCAAATATCCATGTTTGAAAAATTTTTTGATGAAGTAGTTAATCAGTAATTAATTAATGAAAGTGACCAATCAGGAGCGCGCTATAGAAGAATGCTTAAGCAGTGGGGACGCGAGAGTGAGACGCCAGAGCTGCTGCCGGCTTTTCACGCAGTAAACCGAGACTGGCGTCTCACTTTCGCGTCCCCACTGCTTACTCAATCTTCTGTAGCGCGCTCCTGTTTGGTCACTTTCATTAATTAATAACTAATGAACTACGTTATCAAAAAATTTCAAACATGGATATTTGGGCTTATAATATTTTTCACTTTCGATCCCCTCAAGGAAATGCGGGACTTCTGGGACACCCTGAATATCACATGCCTTATCTCCCTATTCGAAATCCACCAAGGATTGCCAACCTTTGTAATAAATGCCAATGTCATCAACTTGCCTGTAACTTGGCATTTACTCCATTCACTTCTATAATGTATCGTGATTGAAATTCTGACACATTTCACCGTGTATATTTTGAAAATGTTAGGTCGTTTTCCTGTCAGGTAAATGAGCAACGTTGTCCTTTCTACATAGAGGTCGTGGTAATTACGTATTTATAAAAATGTTTTTTACTTTGGTAAAATAATGAACTTGAAAATATTTTGTGAATTCAATAATTCCAAAGACCTGGCGAATGTTGAAGAAACTTTTTTCTCTGTTGATACTGGAAATATTTCACGTATATAAACATGGTTGGAAGATTCATTTATGCCATTTTCTTATACGGAAATCAAGAATCGAGTGTTGAAATTTTACTGAAAAATAATGGACAGAATAGTTCGTTACTTTGTGATAGTTCTTCGAAAAAAAGTACTCGAATAACCCGACCGAAAAACTTCTAAACGGAATTACCCACTTTTCAAAATTCTCAAGAAATAAGCCAACAGAAAACATTTAAATACCTTTTTGCACAACTTGAAATACTCTACTATGAAAATGTAGTAGTACTACGAAACCTGGGTCACAGTTAACCCTCAAAAAAACTTACTCCATTCACAAAGTTGAAAAAGAGTGTAAATAGAAATTAGCACTGTCTCTGAGAATTATTTGACATTTCACGAGTACCAACCTGCGTCAGTTCTATGTAAAAAAAAACTTGATAAACCTAAATCATGGCCAACCGTGATACATTATAAAAGTGTATGGAGTATACATCTTTTTCGTTGAGACAGTATGTGAAGCTTGCTGTCAATATGTGAGCAATATGCCTTAACCTCAACTAATCATGTTCCCTGAAAATGTCTATTTGAAATGAATTGAAAATTATCCATGAAACAAATAAACACAATTTGATAGAAAACCTTTTTCAGGTTTTAGTTATTGAGTAGAAAAAATACTTTTCGATAGGCAACCAAAAATTAATATATTCTCCTATTGGTCTTCGGAAAAAGCTACACAAACAAGTATTCGAAACTTCAGTAAGACTGTACGTTCCTGAATCTGAAGGAAGAATTCATGTTCTTAAAGTTAGCCAAACAACTTTCGCGAATCAAACTCGAAATAGCTAAAATTTTGCCGTTAGTTATCCGTAATTTATCAGTGAAAAAATAAATTTTGCCGCTCTCATATTTAAAAAGATATGGGATGTGTGGCTAAGTTGATATCGAGTTGGCGAAACAACTTTTCAAAAAATGGTTTCAGCACAAAACAAAATAGCTCATCTTTTTCAGTGATTTATCCGTAAATTATCCGTGAAGAAAAAAACATCTCCACTCTTGTATTTTCAAAAATATCGGATGTTTCGCTAACTTGATATCAAGTTGGCGGAACAACTTTTCGAAAAATGGTTTCAGCACGAAACAAAATAGCGCATCTTTTTAAGTGATTTATCCGTAAATTATCCGTGAAAAAAGAAAATATGTATCATTCAAGGTTTGGAAGAAAAATGACAAAATCTGATTGATCGATCAGCAGCCGACGGAACATAATTTATGCATTTTTCTCGGAAACTACGCAAGTAATATTGTTGATATTTAAGAAGAAGATGTAGCTTTTCATCTTTGATTTATCCGTGAAGAAAAAAATTTTGCCGCTCCCGTTTTTAAAAAAATATCACGTGCGCTGTGGTAAGTGTACATCAAATTACCAGGTGACATATTGAAAAAATGATTTCAGCAATCAACAGATAATGCAATTTCTTTTAATGATTTATCCGCAAATTATCCGTGAAAAAAGAAAATTTGTATCAATCAAGGTTTCGAAGAAAAATGACAAAATCTGATTGATCGATCAGCAGCCGACGGAACATGATTTATGCATTTTTCTCGAAAACTACGCAAGCAATGTTGTTGATATTTGAAAAGAAGATGTAGCTTTTCATCTTTGATTTATCCGTGAAGAAAAAAATTTTGCCGCTCTCGTTTTTAAAAAAATATCACGTGCGCTGGTATGTGTACATCAAATTACCAGTGACATATTGAAAAAATGATTTCAGCAATCAACAGATAATGCAATTTCTTTTAATGATTTATCCGCAAATTATCCGTGAAGAAAAAAACATCGCCACTTTTGTATTTTGAAAAATATTGGGTGTTTCGCTAACTTGATATCAATTTGACGAAACAGAAATTGCATTATCTTTTGATTGCTGAAATCATTTTTTCAATATGTCACCTGGTAATTCGATGAACACATACCAGCGCACGTGATATTTTTTTAAAAACGGGAGCGGCAAAACTTTTTTCTTCACGGATAAATCAAAGATGAAAAGCTACATCTTCTTTTCAAATATCAACAATATTGCTTGCGTAGTTTTCGAGAAAAATGCATAAATCCTGTTCCGTCGGCTGCTGATCGATCAATCAGATATTGTCATTTTTCTTCGAAACCTTGATTGATACAAATTTCTTTTTTCACGGATAGTTTACGGATAAATCACTTAAAAAGATGCGCTATCTTGTTGCGTGCTGAAACCATTTTTCGAAAAGTTGTTTCGCCAACTTGATATCCAGTTAGCGAAACATCCGATATTTTTTAAAATACAAGAGTAGCGATGTTTTTTTCTTCACGGATAATTTATGGATAAATCACTGAAAAAGATGAGCTATTTTCTTTTGTGATGAAACCATTTTTTGAAAAGTTGTTTCGCCAACTTGATATCAATTCAGCGACACATCCCATATCTTTTTGAATATGAGAGCGGCAAAATTAATTTTTTCGGCAAAATTTTGAGCTATTCCGAGTTTGATTCGTGAGAGTTGTTTTGCTAACTTTATGTACATGAAGAATTCGGTAGGCACGTTGAAAGAAGGGGAATATTCTACAGCGGACCAGCCGAAACATTCAACAATCGATCAAGTGCATCCAGGTGAGTGCAGTAATCTTGGAGTTCTTGGACTATTATAACTTGACATAGAATCCAATTAGATATGGTTGCCTCCACCTCTCTAGAACGGCATTGTCTCAAAGAAAACAAACCCCAGAGGTCAGTCCCTACCTCCTGTTTTTGCCAAAGTTTTCTGGAATTTCTCAGGATGTTTCTTTCTCAAAATATCTATGGACCAATTCATTACAGAAATCCGAAACAATGATTTTGCTCGGATTGAACAGTTTTGAAAAGCCGGTATAGCGCCACCGCATGGACATGGTTCCATGGTTGGGTTTCTTCACCAAGTTCTCGGAATATGTGAAAGGTTGACCTCTGGGTTTTGTCTACTCCACGACAGTTTCCACTGTATATGAGTGGAAGCAACCGAATTAGAAGCATTCACGAGTAAAATGTCAATGCAGGAGTAAACTCACACTGAGGTCCATGACCTCTCATTCAATTCATTAAAATCGCTCTATCGCGCAGTGGTGCCAACATTGTTTCTTCGATTTCGCTCCTATGACCTACGAGGGAAGAAAACTGTGTTTATAGACATTCGCGAAAAAAAAAGGAATAAAATTTCACGAATCCGAATGCATCAAAAACTGTTTCGAAATATGGAACATAGAGTAGAGCGTACCATTCAACGGATAAAGGATGCTTCAGTTCTTGAAGCAGGCAATTTCACTGGATTTCCAATGGAGCAATGCGAATCAATTCCATCAACCTTCAGAATAAGCATTTATATCTTTTCGCAATGAAAAAACGGTGCAAGTCACTATAATTCATATTAAAAAATAGTGGTTTTCACCATTTGTATCGAAAATAGTTTCCCTTGCACACTTCACTTCTTGTTTTCAAAATATTTATCAAATTCACAAATTCAACACTTTATAGGGTGTCCCACCATTCGACCGATAAACTGCAACCGTATTCACTAGGTTTGGTCATCATGATGAAAAAAATTTCGATATTACTCTTCGTTTTACATGTATTGGAGGTAATTGTTGTTTAGTCGGTACTAAAAAAATAAACGGATTTTACAATGATGAATAATAATTCGAGTGAGGGATATTGTAAGGAATAAAATGGCAAAAATGAACAAGCAAAGACAGAAGTTCAGAAGAATATTGAATGTTTGTTATTTCTGTAATAATAAACAGTTATAATTTGCCGCCATTGCATTATAATGAGGAATAATATTTCATGGAATCCGAAACGAATGTTTTTCTATTTGTACAGACCCCTGTATTATATGGTAAAAGTTCATCGGTTGAGGAGGTACATCCTGTTTTTTCCCATTCTCATCAGATAACAGGATTAAATTTCATATTTTTTCATATGCAGTGTTTAAATTCACATTGACTTACCAAAACAGGATACAGTATTCATGAAAATCAGTCTAGTTGGAAAATGGAACCTGGCATCTTTTCATTTTTGCTCAGCAATTTCAATTCATAGTAACATAAATAAGTGTCTTTCTCTCAAAGGAAAACATCAAACCAGTCACAAACGATGGGGCGAAAACAACAGCAAATGAAATCCTTAAGAAACTCCCACGCAATTGCAGATTACAAATATCGAAAAAAATTTTCATCGTCCACATATTTAAATAAGCAAATATATACATTAAGGTTTACTTATCCGAATAAAAAAGATAGGACAAGTCGAACATTAAGACGAAAGTCTCAATGAAACATATTCTTAGCACAAATCACGATGTTGAAATTCAGATATTGTAATGAAATTTCAACACGACCAGAAGCACATAGTTTGAGAAATGATCCATTGAGTATCAACTCTTTTGAGTGACTTCCTTTCGTCATATAATTCAATCAGACAGTCTTCTATAACCCATTTCATCTGACCGCCGTGGAGTTAGCAGCCACTTTTTACAAGAGGCGGTGATAAAAATTCATCAATTCGTAATTAATGTTTCAAGCATGGACTTGGAGAGGGGGTAGTAACCCATCAATAATTGAAACGAAATTGACACTCCAGTGAAACTGCGCACAATCGCCCGGAAGCGTTTTTCCGTTCCCTATACAGTGCACCATGGAACACTCCGTTTCCTAGCAGATATGCGCCATGTGCTCACTGCCCTGTTAGTCTTCTGGGTGCCGATGGGACAAATTGCAAATTATTAATAAAGTTTTCTTACTTTCTGTATAGCTTTATTAGGTAGAGTCTACCACATTTTTCAGCGAACCTCTCGTAAGTCGACCATATTTTCATTTTTCTTGAATCAAACATACTCTTATTTGTAAAATGCAATCATAAAAACAATCTGCGAGGAATGAGAAAACATGATTGTTTACCAACATAAACATGACTGAAAATAGCATTTTTTCAAAGTATTAATACTCTCCCGAATTTTTCAGAATCGGTTGATACAACCATATGAAGTATAAAAATGCCATTATCCGACAAAAAATGTGGCGATTTCCTTGTCCGACAAATGAAAAACGAAGATTTTTTGGGATAAAAAATTATGAATAATGTCTTTTTTTTCTTATTCTCTCTCCACCTTGAAAATACAATGAGGTGCACCAGTTGTCCGACAAAAAAAAATTAAAGAATTCACTGCTCTCATTTGGTTATGAATAGTCTATATGCATTTATCAGATATAACTTTGCTCATGTTACAAATAAACATTCGATTTTTTGAGGACCATTTAAGACGGATGTGCTGAATACTATCGCCAGCTGTCCGACGAATAAAGTTCGGCAATTTCAGTTATTGCCGATATAATATTCTTAGTAGTGATGAAGTGTTTTTTTTTTAATATCCGTGGCTTTAAAACGAAAAAGGAGGAAGTGACATCCTTAAACTGTGCAAAATATTCTTGGCATCAAGAGAATATCATAATCGCAAATATAAAGATGTCATTCTACCTGACGATTGGTGTGATACTTTTACTAGATACCATTCGTCTTGTCACAATGAATTCAATGTGAGGAAGGAGTATTTTCATTGTTTTCTTTATTAGATTTGAATAAAAATGTCAGTGAACAATTTGAATTATACACTTTCAATCAAAATCAATAGTTTCATTTCAATAATAATCGAGAAACGATTCTGAAACAAAACCATTATATTCAACTAGGCTAAGAATTTGCCGCATTTTATATGGTGGACAGTTGTTTTTTCTATGAAACGAATCTCCCTAAAATATAAATTCATTCTAGTCCGACAAATATTAATGAATTTAAAAACTAAAAAAAATCGTCGATTTTCATCTGTTGGACAAGAAAAACGCCACATTTTTTGTCGGACAATTGCATTTTCATATTTCATATGGTTATATAAACCGATTCTGAAAAAATCAGGAGTGTATTAATAATTTAAAAAATGCGATTTTTAGTCATGTTTATATTGGTAGACAATCATGTTTTCTCATTTTCCCCAGATTGTTTTTATGATTGCGTTTTACAAAATAAGAGTAGGTATGATTAAAAAAATGAAAATATGGTCGACTTACGAGAGGTTTGCTGAAAAAAACCGCGACCACAAAAATGTTCAAAGAGGAAAAATGTGGTAGACTCTACCTAATAAAGCTATACAGAAAGTGAGGAATCTTTATTAATAATTTGCAATTTGTCCCATCGGCACCCAGAAGACTAACAGGGCAGTGAGCACATCGCGCATATCTGCTAGGAAACGGAGTGTTCCATTGTGCATTCCGTTTCCTATACGGTGAGAGCGATCTGTCGCGCTGACTGTATGGGAAACGGAAAAATGCCGCTCGGAAAAATGTATGAAGTTAGTGAGAGGTTTCTCGGACGGAGGTTGTAACCTGATGAATGACTTCTCCGAACCGGTGAACTGGTTCGGAGCAGTCATTCGTCGGGTTACAATCTACGACCGAGAAACTCCTGAGGACGCCTACCGCAGTTGTGGGCGCAACGTTATGTGAAATTTCTATTGGACCACGGCTAGGGAAACCTGCAATACTCCAAATTTGAAGTAAAATTAGTAAGTTCAAACAAGAATAAATTGTTTCAGAGTTGAGGCGAAGAAACTAATCTAGAATTAATAAATTCATAAACAAAATTTTAACAGGCAATTCCAGTCGAGTTCATAAATTTGGCAGATCTAGTGAAATGTGAATTTATATCAATGAAAACATAAGGTTTTTATGAAGGCTCCCTGTCAATTTTAAGTTGACAGGATGTATACACGAAAAAATATATGTGCAATTTTTGTTTACTGGGATTAGTATTGTTCCCTCCGCCCTTGAAAAATCAATGAGAACCAAACATAGTATAGATAAGGTCACTATAAAGGTCCCAGTCAATTTCATGTTGGCAAAAAGATTCGACAAAGGTTACGAGGTGCTCGCTTTCCCTGTTATGGAGTAAATTGGCCACTCTTCAACCGAAAATTGATGAAAGCACTATGGAGTATAGATAAGGTCCCTTCAAACATTTCCTGTGAATTTCACTCTCGTAGGATGCTTGAAATATTTATGAGAATTCATAAATTTATACCGACGCCACTGGTAGAATGGCAAATTTCCACCGACGTCACTGGTAAAATGGCTGCTGTTTCGTGGGGGCGCTATCTTCACGCCCGTTTTGAATTGTGAAAGAAAAAAATGGTCTCGAGAAAAATTTAAACAGTCTATTGGAAGAAGAATTTTCAATTCGACATAGACAGGAGTAAAAAAATTACCGACTTTTTTCAGTGGAAATGAAATTGTTATCTTGGAAATCGAATAAATTTTCTCACCATAACCAAAGCTACGAACAAATACAGGGTCTATTTTAAGGTGAGGTGATACCCATCAAAAATAAGTCATTTTACCGAAAATTTCTTATATGAAATGTTCATTCAAGAAATTCATAACAAATTTTGGGCATCAACACCTTAATACTACTCTGGCCTGCATCTCTCTGTTCTAGGTTTATGAACATCCGAGAACATTAGCGGAAATCTTGTTCTGTACAACTTATACGCTGAACTGGCATTTTGTTTTGATGCACCATGAATCAACAGCATATCAACCGGTTCATTATTTGAATAAACGTAAACACTCGTAAAATCAACAAAGCACCCTCGCCGTAACTGAGTCATGTATGATAGGAGGCACAAAACAAGAGATGTTGATATCTACGGACAAGCAGGTCAAGGAGCAGGTTCGGACTGAGGAATTTTCAGATTCACCTAGAAACTAGTAAAATGACTTATTTCGATGAGTTCTACCATCTGTCAAAAAAAACCTCACCTTTAAATACACCGTGAAAAAGTATTATTTTACTGAAGCATGCTAGTAGTTGCATTTATAATTTCTATAAGAAAAGCCATTTTAGCAAGCAAACTAATGGCAGATCTAAATTCTAGTTCAATGAAACATACAGTATGATGATAAGATATCGTGGATCAATTTCCTACAGTAGATCGCTGAAAAAATAATGCTATATGCACGCCTTTCTCTAGTAGCCAACTCGTATCTGAAAACTGCTATTATATTGGTTTGATTGCTCCGAATTGACAATGCTGCAGGATTGGGTACGTTATTTATTGCTCCACTTCTGACGTGAGACCGGTGGGTTTATCTCCACGGCAACGGGTAGTTTCGACACGAGATGATATGCAACCATATACAGAGTGTAAAGCCGACCATAGACATCGTTATTTTTCATCCGTTTTCCTCGCCTTGGTTCGAACCGCCGAGTCATATCGCAGAACTGTTTTGCCCACACACTTCGGTAAATTCTACCATTTATTTTGCTGTCGTTCGCGAATAAGAACGATAGGCTATACCTATCTTTAACTATTTCGGAAGTATTAAGTGTTTTCAGATTTATTCCAAAAAGCAACGTTTTAAATAAAAATTGTTTTATTTCACAAATTCGGTACATTACACTTAAAACCAAATAAGTAATACTGATTATTTCTTAATTATAAAAAAAAAACAAAAAAACATTAATGTCAATGTAGGAAATGTTCAAAATGCTCGCCGCGAACGTCTTGGCAACATGCTAATCTGGTGTAGAATTGTCTTCTAACGTTACTCAACATTTCAGGCGTGACTGATCTAATCGCAAGCGTGATTCGGTTTTTTAGGTCGTCTAAGTTTAAGGGTTTCGTTTCGTATACAATACTTTTGACATATCCCCACAAAAAGAAGTCTAATGGTGTCAGATCATGTATTTGTATTAGTTAATCAAACGTCTATCTCATTTTTCTTTCAGAATATACCGTTTTTTTTGTGAATAATATTACAACAATGTGTTGTTTCCGCGAAATTTATTTCCTTGAATTTTCTTCTTTGAAATCATAAATATCCATTTTTATCAAAGACAATTTATTAAGGTTTGTTTTAGCCGTCGATTAGTGGAAATTAATTATTTCTCACAATTGTGGATTCTTACATGGAATTGAATTTCTTTTAGATGACACGCTCCGCAGGTATCTACTCCCAGATGACTGGTGAAGGAAAATTAGTGTATTATACAGTGTGTGATCTAGTTCAGGGTAGGATTTCTTGTTAATATTCCCTGCGCCCCAACATTTGTTCTATCAAGCTGAATAATCCAATAATTGAAAATTAATGCACTGCACCGCCATCTGGCGGTATACGTTTCCTATTTTGAAGGCTGAAGACTCTTAAAGGTTAGATCTGCTGGCCAATACCCGTATTCCTGATAATTTCAAAATTGAATATACGATCGACATGAAATGAAAACATATTCAAGCTTCATCGCTCGACTAGACCAATCAAAATGCTAGCGGATTATTGAAAAAAGAATTTCCAATATTTCTGTAATAAACTACTCACTAGAGTATCAAATAGACAAAAAAAAAGTTCGACACCATTTGGATAAATGCACTCATTGTCATTTTTGAAAAGTCGCGTTTATTTTTTTTAGGAACCTATACGGGGTGTATTTTAAGGTGAGGCTTTTCTTTTGACAGGTTCAATTTGAAAAATTTATAAAAAATTTTGGGCATCAATACCTTAATACCAGTCTCTGTTCCTGTTTATGAACATCCGGGAAGTTGGGCGATTTCTCAGCGGAAATCTTGTTCTGTACAACTTATACGCTGAACTGGCATTTTGTTTTGATTCACCATAAATTAAAAGCATATCAACAAGTTCATTATTTGAATGAACGTAAAAACTCGTACAATCCGCACCGCACCCTCGCCGTAACACGATCGATTACTGATCACAATCGATATTCTGGGTCATGTATGATAGGAGGCAAAAAACGAGAGATGAGGAACTGAGGAATTTTCAGATTCACATAGAAATGAGGAAATATTCTGGTTTCATTTTCTCGAAACAGGGGAATAATTCATAAAAAAAAAATTTGGTAGAATGACTTATTTCGATGAGCTTTACCATCTGTCAAAAGAAAAGCCTCATCTTTAAATACACCCTATAGAGTGATCCGTAAGACTACAGTGGACTTGAAAACTCTTCGGGAATTAATTAAAAATATTCCTACATACAGAGTGTAACAGCCAAATGGAATAAATTCGATAACGAATAAATAAGGGCGTGTTGGTAAAAACGCTCGGACACGTCGATTTGTAATTTTAAATGCGCATATTTTTCAAGAAAATAATATTATATAGGGTGTTCCATGTGACCGTGGCCAATACCAACTTTCTTATTTCAAATGCAACCCCCTGGTATATTATTTATTTTTTGGATTCTTCAGAGAATTCTAGACCCAATTCATGCACAATGTCCTATACCTATCTTTAACTATTTCGGAAGTATTTAGTGTTTTCAGATTCATTGCAAAAATCAACGTTTTAAATAAAAATTATTTTATTTAACAAATTCGGTACATTACACTCAAAACCTAATAAATCATACTGATTATTTCCTAAGTATTGTAAAAAAAACATTAATGTCAATGTAGGAAATGTTCAAAATGCTCGCCGCGAATGTCTTGGCACATTGCTAATCTGGTGTAGAATTGTCTTCTAACGTTACTCAACATTTCAGGCGTTTCGTATACAATACTTCTGACATATCCCCACAAAAAGAAGTCTAATGGTGTCATATCAGGAGATCGTGCTGGCCATCGATCCGCGCCTCCCTATCCACCGATTTGGAAAAATTTGGTTCAAGTACTGCCGGACAATGATTTGGTAATGAGGCGGTGCTCCATCTTGCTGAAATCATATTATATTGGCAGGAATTTGTGGATTTGCTGGATCAGGATATATGTTTATCAAAGATGGTACGACATTATTTTGGAGTAGTTCCAAATATTTTTCTCCATTCAAGTTGCCGTCAATGAAAAAGGGACCTACGATATGATTTCCAACAATTCCTGCCCAAACATTAACATTTTCAGGATATTGCGTATGTTCTTCTCTCATCCAGTGAGGATTCTCATCAGACCAATAGCGGCAATTTTGATGATTAACATGACCGTGGAGTGTAAATGTACTCTCATCAGAAAACAAAACATTTTCTGATTGGATCACATTGTTATCTAACATTTGCCATCAAAAATGCGTTCTGCTATCGAAATCGTCTTCTATGAGCTCCTGAGTTGCCATCAGTCTATAGGGATGCATCTTACTTTCCTCTAATATTAGAAATATTTACGTGTGGCTGACGGTGAACAGCGGGTCTACTTTTCGAACAGAATTATGTGGGCTTTCTTGAAACTCAAGCATTATATCCAATTCCATATCATCACTTACTGCTTAGGCAGCAATTTTTTTTATTTGTCTTACATGACCAAACTCTCGAAACTGCTTTTCTATTTTGCTAATTGTTCCTTGGGATATAAGCGGCGAATTTGGAAATTTTTCGTGAAATAAGCGAGAAACTTCCATTTGTGTCCGTGTGTAATCTCCATAACCAATCATTTGAAGAATGGTTATTTTGTGCATTTCTGTTGAATGAACCATTTTTCTAATATTAATACGTACAGTTATCGAAATTCAAAAGACAATAGCACTTACACTGATCACCTATTGTCATGCAAACAGACAACGTGTTACTAAGGCTATGAGAATAAACAAATCTGTTTTTGTTTTTTTTTTTTAATTTCTTCTCAGTAATGGTTTTTGCTTACTTTCTTCATATCAAGAGGTAAATGGGAAATAAGTATTGAGTGTAATGTATCGAAATATGAGCATTTAAAATTACAAATCGACGTGTCCGATCGTTTTTCCTAACACCCCCTCATTTATTCGTTATCGAATTTATTCCATTTGGCTGTTACACTCTGTATATCCCAAACGCTGTTCAATATATCATCTTCAGTGGAAAACTAGTGGGCCCGTAGCTTTACAAATACTCATAGCTAAACCATAAGTTTAAAAATCATTCCGTTTTTGTATTCAGAGGTGACTTTCATCTTTCTGAGATTATTCTACGCCACTGGAACCCGATTCGGATCGCGAGAAGTAGAAATCCCCCTGTGAAAACATAATCGAAAACCGAGCTGTTTATCTCGTCGTTCCGAAATCATAATATCTAAGCATAATATACAGTGAAGCACCGTTACATAAAAAACGACTCTGAGGTCGATCGAATAAAAAGCAGCCGCAAGCGCGGAATCATTCTTCATTCCTTCGATGTGGCAACTAAGAAACGAAACTTTGGATCATGCGCACCGAGGTATTACCTTTTCGCCATTTGAACTGAACCTCCCCTCCACGAATAGATTAGTCTATGAGTAGGACAAGCTGTTGCTGAGGAAGCAAGGTGGGGCTGCGCTAAATAATATTTTTTTATGCCACGCGGAAGGATGAGAGCAAGATGCGAGTCCTTTCTAATTCTCTTCAGAATTTTTTGATATAAAATACAGGGAACGAACATCCATCTGAATACGGCACTGGTTTTTACTCAACTCATTTCTCGAAATGCACTTCTATTTATTCCTATTCCTCATAAGTTTTTTTAATTGTCTTGTGGGGATTCGTTTCTTTATCAATTCCTTCTCAACTGGAATGGGATATTCTGGATGGTTCGCCGGAAACTCCAAGGATCGATAGAAGGAGTGTGACTGTAATTTTGCGGGTTCCCGTTATTCCAAAAACATAGACCTTAAAGATAACTTGTGAAAACTTATGAAAACAATAACCGGAGGTTGAAAGCTTTTGCTCGACTGTTCAAATTCGTACTCGTAGCTAGCGTTCCATTCAGACAACTAATCTCTCAACGGGTAATATCCAGGCAACGTATCCCAGCAACTGATTCGACGAACTGGCAACGCCGCACAGCCGGTACTTCGGAATATCCGTCCAGTCCATTAATGGTAAAGCCCCTCTAGTTTTAAGGATCAAATCGCAAATAACCTCATATTTTCCGTAACAATCCTTTAATCGATATTGACTGCTAGAAGTATGTGTTAGGACGAGCGAAATGGAATTCTCTAAGATTCAATGGGGGACTTCGGTCCAAGTTGCCAACCCAAAAATTTCGCTTTTTTTCTACCAATGGAGAAGGAAAATTTCAGGACAAATTTGTAATGATCAGCTTCACATTATTCATAAATAGCCTTAAACTTCGACTCGGCTTTGCAAACCAGATAATTAGAGCAAAATATCGATATTTGTAATTTGTAAGGATCATCGCTGATTGGCTGAAAGTTGTGTTGGATCTCCTGGTTCACGTCAACAATGTCAATAGACCAACGATCTGTCACGACAAACAGTAAACAAACCGATTGTTTACTGTTTGTTTTTTCACGCAATTGCTTCATTTTTGTCTTATAAAAGTATGCTATTATTCTGTTGTGTGGTTAATTGGAGAAGTAAAAGACCTCTTGGCATTGTGAAATTCTATAGAATTCCTGCTACTTCAATTTCACCCATAAAATACAACTAAATGGACTGCCTGTTTAGGAGATAGTTATCAGCTATTTAAAGAGCTGATTAAACTGAGAATAAAAATACTATTGTATGTTAAAAACATTTTATTACAGTTAGTGGTACCTGATATTATGTACATAAAGTTAGCAAAACAACTCTCACGAATCAAACTCGGAATAGCTCGAAATTTTGCCGTTATTTATCCGTAATTTATCCGTGAAAAAATAAATTTTGCCGCTCTCATATTTAAAAAGATATAGGATGTGTCGCTAAGTTGATATCAAGTTGGCGAAACAACTTTTCAAAAAATGGTTTCAGTACAAAACAAAATAGCTCATCTTTTTCAGTGATTTATCCGTAAATTATCCGTGAAGAAAAAAACATCGCCACTCTTGTATTTTAAAAAATATCGGATGTTTCGCTAACTTGATATCAAGTTGGCGGAACAACTTTTCGAAAAATGGTTTCAGCACGAAACAAAATAGCGCATCTTTTTAAGTGATTTATCCGTAAATTATCCGTGAAAAAAGAAAATTTGTATGAATCAAGGTTTCGAAGAAAAATGAAAAAATCTGATTGATCGATCAGCAGCCGACGGAACATGATTTATGCATTTTTCTCGAAAACTACGCGAGCAATATTGTTGATATTTGAAAAGAAGATGCAGCTTGTCATCTCTGATTTATCCGTGAAGAAAAAAATTTTGCCGCTCCCGTTTTTAAAAAAATATCACGTGCGCTGGTATGTGTACATCAAATTACCAGGTGACATATTGAAAAAATGATTTCAGCAATCAACAGATAATGCAATTTCTTTTAATGATTTATCCGCAAATAATCCGTGAAGAAAAATACATCGCCACTCTTGTATTTAAAAAAATATTGGGTGTTTCGCTTACTTGATATCAATTTGACGAAACAACTTTTCGAAAAACGGTTTCAGCACAAAACAAAATAGCTCATCTTTTTAAGTGATTTATCCGTAAATTATCCGTGAAAAAAGAAAATTTGTATAAATCAATGTTTCGAAGAAAAAGGATAATATCTGATTGATCGATCAGCAGCCGACGGAATATGATTTATGCATTTTTCTCGAAAACTACGCAAGCAATATTGTTGATATTTGAAGAGAAGATGTAGCTTCTCATCTCTGATTTATCCGTGAAGAAAAAAATTTTGCCGCTCCCGTTTTTAAAAAAATATCACGTGCGCTGTGGTAAGTGTACAACAAATTACCAGGTGACATATTGAAAAAATGATTTCAACAATCAACAGATAATGCAATTTCAATCAGAGATGAAAAGCTACATCTTCTTTTCAAATTTCATCGATATAGCTTTCTCAGTTTTCGAGAAAAATGCATAAATCATGTTCCGTCGGCTGCTGATCGATCAATCAGATTTTGTCATTTTTCTTCGAAACCTTGATTCATACAAATTTTCTTTTTTCACGGATAATTTACGGATAAATCACTTAAAAAGATGCGCTATTTTGTTTCGTGCTGAAACTATTTTTTGAAAAGTTTTTTCGCCAACTTGATATCAACTTAGCGACACATCCCATATCTTTTTAAATATGAGAGCGGCAAAATTTATTTTTTCACGGATAATTTAAGGATAAATAACGCCAAAATTTTGAGCTATTCCGAGTTTGATTCGAGAAAATTGTTTTGCTAACTTTATGTACATCCTGATATTTGTGAGTTTTGTATTTTTATTTGAAACTAGCTGGCCCGGCGAACTTTGTTCCGCCTAAATGATACTTACGGTGGATTTCACAAATCGTAATCACCGGTGATCGGAGATCAACAGCTTGGTTCTCTGATTTTTGAACTGTCAAATGTTTCGATGGATATGAGCTGTCACACAGAACAGTTACATAAAAATAATATGTCAATTACCGATTATAGCAATTTTGGATTTAGTGATTTCCGAAAATATATTTATTACCCAAACAGAAATTCAAAAACATTTTAAAAATTATGAGAAAAGATGAGAATGAACATATCACGATTGAAACTGATCGCCAAAATCGTATATACTTGACATTTCGATAAAAATTCACTGTGATATTCACGCGCTTCTGGATCTGTTAATAGCCCTTCATGGTACTATAAGTCCTATGCAAATTACACTGTAATTGATGTCATGTTTTTTTTCGACCATTTCGAACCACGACGACCGAAATTCACAAAAAAAAAAACAGATGACATAAATCGATGGTCGCGAAAGCCTGAACAAATTCATCGCCATCTAATGGTGCTAATGTCAAATATAGTACCTTCACGATAAGATGTCTATGATAATGGTGTAGGCACCCGTCAATTTTTGAATGAAATGACGTTCGACCAAATCGAAAATATTAGCAACGTGGCGGCGCCGCAATATCATTTCAGTGTATTTTCCGTTGTCAATTTGATGGATGTATCAACAGCTGATTTGCAAAGTCAATTATGACATGACAGCAGAATGGCATCTTTTTATAATGAAAGTTCTCTACTTTTCCTAAGAACTAATATACATCAGAATGTCAGGAATATAAACACACATTATTGCTTGACAAAATTATCTACCATTAACACGCCACGTTCGCCAGAATAAATTCAAATATTTGAAATAACTGATAAAAATCAGTCATAATTTGTGAATAGCGCCACCTGAAGTGGAAAGAACGAAACATTGCTAATATAATCAATTTGGTCACAACAAAATCTAATCACTGCCTACACCATTATTCTAGACATCCTACTTCACGATTACGTTATTTTGAACAAATAAAACTATAAAAATAACTAATAATCAGTCATAATGTGTGAATAGCGCCATCTGAAGTGGAACGAAATCTAATCATTTTAGACATCTGTACCACTGTACTCCTACGCTAAGACTTCTTGGTGTTGGCCAACAGCGCAGAGTTGTAGGCAACTCAAATTACACACTATTACAGTGACTATAGTCAATAGTGCTAATATAGCCATCTAACGGAGAGAATATGAAATCAACTACCTACGAATAAGCGGTAGCGTAACTGTAGCGACACCTAGTGGCCTCGCTCAAAGGGAGGAAAATCATTTCCTGTATAAGTGAAATTTTCATCGATTTTTTCGAAGTTTTATTGTATTTTATAATAACCAGGCCGTAGACGAATCCATATATGAAGTTTCATAACAAACACTCCATCCGATCTCGAGTTATAAATGGTGTAACCAACATCTTTCTTTTATATATATAGATGTCCTCAATGTATGTACATACCCAAACTTTTTTATGTGTATATATCATATCATAAACAATAAATCAGTTTACATTCGGTAATTTTGAATTGCATTCTCCTATATTCACAAATTGCATAAAAAATTCACGTTCACGTTCTGTATACGTAGAAGTTTTTGGCGATATCTTTGTGCTATAGCTGCATCCTCAGTTTGCAATTTTACGAAATAATTACTCAATTAGGATAGTCCTTAGATATCACACAATGTTTATTCATTCAAAAATTGGTATCACAACACTCAACTTTAGAGAAAATGATAGTAATAATAGAGTAACAGAAGTACTGATCAGAAATGTTTGTTATTTGTTTGTCCTAGCAGTCATTTTAGCAGGTGATCGTGACAGATCGTTGGACTGGTCTAATGACATTGTTGACGTGAACCAGGAGTTCCAACACAACTTTCAGCCCATCAGCGATGATCTTTACAAATATCGATATTTTGCTCTAATTATCTGGTTTGCAAATCCGAGTCGAAGTTTACGGCTATTTATGAATAATGTGAAGCTGATCATTACAAATTTGTTCTGAAATATCCCTTTCCCATTGGTAAAAAAAGCGAAATTTTTTGGTTGGCAACTTGGACCGAAGTCCCTCATTGGGGACGAAGATTGGCTTAGAAATATAGCTGGGCAATGGTTCGCTAACATCTTGAAGAAAATGAAACTATGCTCAATTCCAACTACATAGATAAACCGAGAAGAATATCGATTTTTCAAATTTTTTCCCCAATAAACTTCAGCACAGTTCCTCCGAGTGATGCCCAGAAAATCCAAAATATTTTCATGTTTTTGTCAATTCCGGCTATACCGGAAGTAGAGGGTTTTCCAATAAGGTGTTCTTTTTGATAGTCCGCTATTTCGGTAGATGTCACTTTTGAGGATGTCATTTTTTGACATTTGACAAGTAGAAAATACGCCATTGATAAAAATGGAACGATACACGCTTCAACAACGCACTGAAATTATTAAAATTCACTATAAAAATGATGAAAATTTGGCAGAGACGGTTCGTAAAACACCAACATTATTAGGGCGAACCTTGTCGAACCGCAATACAGAAATTGGTGGAAAAATTTGAGCTATTGGGACAAGTTAGTGATGTGAGGAATAAAACCAGTGCACAGTGCACGTCGCTCAAGAACAGCCGAGAATATTGCTGCTGTAGCCTAAAGTGTTGAATAATACCCAGGTTTCTCCATTCCACAAGCGTCATTGCACCGTATTTTGCATAAAGATTTGGGATTTAAGGCTTATAAAGGCCATTTAACACAAGAACTCAAGCCTGCCGATCATCAACAACGTCGCGTCTTTGCTGATTGGATCCTTGAAATGCATGAAAATGATCTGGAATTCCATCGAAAAATCATCTTGAGTGATGAGACCCGTTTCCACCTCGATAGCTTCGTCAACAAGCCAAATTGTCGCATCTAAGGCTCGGAAAACCCAAGAGTTAGTTCTTCTTGAAAAGCCTCTCTATCCTCAACGTGTGACTGTTTGGTGCGGTTTATTTTCCGGCGGTTATTGGACGGTACTTTTTCAAGAATGAGGCTGGAGCAACAGATTGCGCTATCGAGAGATGAATGATGATTTTTCATGGCCTGAATTGGATGGTAATGTCTGGACAACGTTTACTTTCAACAAGACGGAGCTACGTGCCACATAAAAGTTTTCGGACCGTGATGTTTCCCTCGAAGAGGTGATCACAATTGGCCACCGAGATCTTGTTTTTTAACACCTTGCGACTTCTTCATTTGGGGCCATGTGAAAGGGAAGGTCTACTCCAAGAGCCCACGATCGATTCAAGACCTCAAAGATGGAATTCGTGGGGATATCGAGGACATAGGGCAGCCACTTCACGATTTGGTTGTGGAAAGTTTCATGGAAAAGGATATGGTCTAGTAGTCGTGGCCGTCGTGGTCATTTGGCTGATTTTATTGTCCATTATCAACGGCATAGTTTCCTCATAATGAAATAAACATTCGATCATTCAACTGAAAAAATGTCGTTTTTCTTTTAATGTCAAAATATCCCCTCTTATTGGAAAACCCTTTATTATCGAGGGGGCGTCGGAAAGGGGAAGAACGGGGGTCGAAGGGGCGTTTTCGGATTTTTTCTGCGACATCGGGAGGTATTTCAAAAAAATTCGCGAAAACGGTCGAAATCGCCCGATAGACCCGAGCGGCGCGGCATGAGACTTTTTTCCAGAGGCCCCCGGACGATGCGGGTATTTTTCTAACGACGGCCCATATCCCCGTTCAACTGTGTACGCGAAGCGTTTTTCGACGAGGTACACCGGGTGTCCCCGAGGAATTCGAAAAGCTTTGACGTTTCTCGAAAATGGTAAAAATTTCCGATCTGGCAGGAGAATCATCGATCTCGCCAGAGAATTCGGACAACACGAGCGTCAAGTTGTGACATTCTATGGTTGTCGATGTCCGTCATAGAGTGACACACGTGTCAAGTTGTGACATTCTATGGATGTCGACGTCCGTCATAAAGTGACACGAGTGTCAAGTTGTGACAATCTGTGATTGTCGATGTCCGTCATTGAGTTTGACACGTGCCATGAAAAATTTTCTTCTCCTCACCAACTATTGGCCTCTTTTATATATAAATACGAATCTACCTTTAATATTGATCTACCTAAAGGGCGAATCTACCGAATATATTGCGCTGCTATAAGATGAAAAATATGCTGTCGAGGGCTCGAGGACCTTAGGTCGATGGCCTTTTGCTTCTGCAATAAATTCCTTTTATTATTATTATGCTGTCGAGGACTTTTTTTTCAATATTTTCAAATTATAATTCACGATTTTTCCCAATAAACCCACTAAACATTGAACAGAACCGTTAGTGCAATTTTGGAGATAATCGATTTTGTTAAAATAAGCCTCAATTTCAGAGGTAGCCCGCCCCTGTTAGCGAATCCGGTTAACGATAATCAATATGACGGTACGTTTGGTTATCGTCAACTTATTTGACTAACATCAGTGTTTTGCATCGAGTAAAGCTAACTATTTATACGATGGCTTATGGAATATTTGGGCTGCAATATTCGCAGCTATACATAATATGATATCCGTTTAAAAATCTATGTCGAATGAGTTGAAGTACTTACCTTGAAGATTTCAATTATATGAAAAATTAAACTTCATAATTTCGAGAAGAGAATACTTTTGGAAACACTACTATTCATATTGTAATCGACATGAAGAAAACCGACTCAGGCCAAGCTAAAGCGGTTCACCCACCATTTAAAAATGCGCAAATGGCCTATATAATAACTTTTAAAAGAGTCCCAACATGCAAAATCACTTCGTGGGATTTTGTAAGCAAAATACAGTATTAACAATGACCATATTTTCGGTTATTTTTCAAATATCTCAGAAGTATCGAAGCCAACCGTCCAGTCAATAGAACCTTTGTATAAAATTGAAAATCTACAAAACAATTTATAGAAAAATCATCATTTCATAGGTTTTTCAATATTACACCAAAGTCATATTTTGTGTGAAACTATTGCCTCTAATAATTCTCGAGATATCTGAAAAACAAAAAAAAATATTTTTTTACACTTTTTCTTGAAACAGTGGCATTCGACACTGGGGTTTTTATCTGCGAACTATCTTTTACGAGTTAGTATAGGCTATTCGCGCCTTTATTCAAGTGTGAAAAGGGCCTATTATTTCTGCCTACTGCTTGGCCTAACTATAACATGTATAAATCATACAAGAAGAATTATAAGGACGCATAGTATGAATAAGATTGCGAATCTTCTTAGAATTCAAGTCGCTTGTCTAAATTAAACGAAGATTTTTTTCAGATAGCACCATCTCAAGTATCTGAATCAAGAAAATCAGATACAAAATCGTCAACCAATTGATAAAGAGAGAAATTGCTGTTATATCATTTCTGAAGTTTTGCCAAACAAATAAACTACAAGCAACCACCAAATAACCTAAGAATAAAAATCACCCCAATTATAAAAAAAAATCATATGGACAAAACCAGAACAGACATTTTTTTTAACAACAAAGAACAATCATATCACAGATTATATCTATAGATTGAAGAGAAAAAATTAAAGTTATTGGTACAAAAATTGAATAATGAATTTTTCAGTGCATTTGTTGATAATGAAAAATACTCTGGAATGAAATATATAGCAAATATACATTGATCTAAGTATGCAGCGAGAAAACTGAAAGGAAATATATATCATTACATAATTCCTCTCGTTTACAATATTAAAAACATAAACAGGCCCTGGAAGAGAACAAACATTTAGAGAAAATAACAAAAATGAAATTATTCATATAATGCACCACCATTATGCATATATGAACATAATGTAACAAGAGCAACCACACTGTGTATAGATGTCACCACTGGTTTAGTTCAAAACCCGCAGAACTATGGACAAGTGGCGACATCTATGAATTAACAACGAGCATGTTGTAACTGTCGCTATTAAAATACTGAATGATATGAAAAAAAAAATTCCATTTTGTTCTGTTTCACGGAGCACATAGTTGATGAGAGTCCAAAACTATTTACGCCTCAAAATACACAAATGCATGTTGTCTTAAGTCTCTAAAAAATAGTGAATAACTCTCTGAAGTTATTTTCATCTTGTATAGTTATTAAGAAATTATGAATGAAAATAATGCATTGAATTCAGCAAAAGCAAATATTTAATTGTATCACATGCATGATGACAAACAATTTACACATCTGAGTGAAGAAGATATCTGTAATTTATAAAAAATGAGAAATTCCAGAGATGGAGTGTCTAGTCAATTCTTTGAACAAAGTAGAAAAGAGCAGCACTCATTTTAATGTACACAAGATCATCTACTACGATCCTTTCAGTTATGTTGGCATCTATGCAAAACCCTCTTATAATGGTAGCCTTCAACGGATTCTTTTATGGAATTGATCTGTGTATTTTTAAGTTTCTCCCACGTTGAATTGTCTGCCTTCATTATATATTAAATTTTATTGGCAAGTTGTTGATATCAGAAAATTATTGATATATTCCAATTTTCGTTTGAATTTGAGATAAGTAAATAATTTTTCAGTTTCAAATGTTGCAATTTAATGAAATTATTTTTACAAAAGATTAGTCCTTTGAGTAGTAAGTTGGAAAATCACTTATATGTATTTATAATAATAATATTAATAATAATAGCACTTTATTTCCATACAATGTTACAATACATTGTGGAAAGTGATATAAAAGGAGAGAAAAAAAAATCACTGAAGAAATTCAGACAGACCATAAATACATATTATATGTATATTAAATTCATATCAGTTTTCACCAATATTTGCAGAGGAAGTGTATCAAAACTATTGTTGAATATTGGAATGACATTTATTTTTGATATTTACAGTGAATGTCAAAATGTTAACTGATTTAAAAATAAATTCAATGCGAAAAACCATAAGAAATAAATATTTTCTAAGAAACAGATAGAATAACCTAATTTAATTCAATCTAATAAATAAATTTGAACATTAAAACTTGTGTGTCATACAAACAAAAATCACTCGGATTTGGGATATTTATTATAGTCAACCCTCAAGCATCTTTTAGGCTGATTATCATAACAAGGTAGATCTCTCTTAACAGAAAGGTCAAGCACTGCATTCCCAGGTGAATTACATTTAAAATATTTTACTTCGTCTATATCTTTGAAATTTACATGCTTTGTTTCAAAACTAGCCTTTTTTCTTATGAGTATAGATTTCAATGGATGTTCATCAGACTTAATATTATTTTGATTATCAGTCTCGAATTTGTATTTGATATTATAACATTTTTTTTCGTCAAAAGAATTCTCAGTAAAATTATGTTTTGACTTGTTACATGGCGCAACTGTAACATTAACAGTCTTTTTACTAGCATTGCATTGGTCTTTCTTTGAAACACTTTCGCACAAATTTAAAGGAGAATCGCCTGTTTTAATTGGTTCATCATCACTCTCTGTAAGATCAATTGTATACTCTTCCCCTGATATACAAGTGAATAAACCTTCAATTTCAGAAGAACTATCTTCTCTAACATCTTGCTCTGATGCAGACGAATCATTTGAGTTTCTGTAAACAATAATGTTCAGAATAAATTTTTTGTGACACTCAACTACATATAACACGGATCGATCTGAAAGAATGCTGAGCAATGCCTCAAACTAGTATCATTCTATTCTATTATATCTTATAATTGATGTGGGTACCTATTGAAGTGTGAAACATAGATATCAATAATCCTTATAATGATAAAATATACAAATTTTGAAATATCCTAAATGTTAATCTCGACTGAATTAACACTGTACAAGAACTTTTAACTAGAATGAGACATTTCATAATAAAAATAAAAAGCATATAAAATCTTTGTTGCGATACATAACATTTTGGAATTATTTCAGACTTGAATATTGAAAATTTTTATTTTTACTACAATTATTCGCAGAGTATTTTCTTCTGTATGTGACCACAGAATTGAAACAAAGATCATAAATGCGTTTATGTAGTTTAACAATATTTTGAGCATAACGATAACAATAATATTTGCAAAAATTAATTCAAAAGTTTAACTCAGAGCAAGTGTCAATTTGTGAATTTAATTAAGATTAATTGGGGTCTTATACTCTGAATTATTATTACAAGACCTCAAATGAAAACAACGTACCAATAACCTATTTAAACTAAGGATAAGCAGTCATATAAAATTGTTCTTTGTTGTTATCTATAGATAGTCTGAACATTCATGACTTTCTGGTCATGAAAAACAAAAATCAAATATCATCAACTACCAAATGTATGCAAACACTCAAAAGCATGGCTAAACACTGCTGGCGGAAGCAATAGAAAGTGCAAAATACAGTGGTATCCATAAGTAAAATATTAAAACAAAACTTACGGTTGTGAGGCTCGAACAAGAGGCGGTGGAGGAACCTGAGACATGGAGTTGTAATAGTTTGGCCTCATGTGGCGAGCTGCCCCAGATGCTGAGGGGTAAGCCCTAACTGCTGAACTGGCTGTCCTCGGCTGGCTGGGATGGTAAGTTGGCTGGCCACCAGTTATTCCATACGTCGAATAAATATGCATGTTGTGCATTTGGTTGTTGGTGGCGGCTTTCGCTTGAGTTGCAGGCTTGGGGGATGGAGAGGGCTTGGTTTGTATAGGGGGATGTGTGGGTTGTCTTGTCCACTGGATTATTTGCTGTGGTGCCCTGTTGGAGTTACTGATCAACAGTTGGGAGTCCATGTTTTTCTTAGGCCAGTAATCTTCAAAGAGAGTTCCAGGAGGGAAATAATTCTTGATGTCATTCAAACTGATTACTGAGCATGAATCATGGGCAAACAATTCATTTCTTATACCTTGTACCTTACAACAGAACTTCAAATAAGAAAGATCCCATCCTTCTAACTTGTCAGCTTTTTGTTTCAAGTTATCTGTTTCTCCTTCGAAGTAAAACAAAGGTACATACTTCTGATTTTGATATATAGTATATGGTACAACTGATTCTTTATTGATTCTAATGAAGCCACAGCGGTCCAGAGAAGTCACTTCACCGCTACGTAATTTTGAGTAGCATGCACTCAAAAACTTGAAGAATTCTTCAGCATCTGATAATCTAACTATTAAATCCATTGTAGTGAACTGTTCCCTTCCATACTGACAGTCACAATGTTTCATGTTGATTTCATTCAATAATCGGCATTCCGCTTCAGTAATAAAGTAACTTCTTATACATGTACAATTGTAAATATCAGGATGTAAGTAAGTTAAATACCTATTCAATATCTTCATCTCAACCATTCTAACCGAGCAATACAGTTCTTCCCCACGAATTATATATGGAATGTGTGATTTTGCAATTGTAATCCATCCAAATCTTCCTCTGACAGAGGCTTCATCAGAAATGTCCGTATTATTTGGATTTATTGTTGATGTTGAAGATTTCGATTTGGCATTGTTTGTGTTTAGATAACTTAGGATATTCATACTGGTACCAGGTTGGTTGGGGGTTCTTTGGGGAGTTGACATCTTGGCCTTATTCTCCTCGACCATCTTTGCCGCCAATTCTTGTATTTCGGCTTCATCGTGCCTTTCTAGTTTCACGCTCATTTTTAACCAAGTCTTATAGTCATATGTTCAAACAAACCTTCTGAACAACAATTACACTGTGCATTCACTAAATTTCATTTTAATTGTTTCTGTCAATAAGAAGAAATACTCCTGATTACACACTAGGATCACTCGTTCACAATTATAATAGTTTCCGATAGTTCAAGTGAAAACACACTTCGATCTTCAATTGTTTATTGCGGGATGAATGAGGTTAAGGCGGGTTACTACTTCCCCTCGTTAGGTTTAGCGGCCATAGTGTCATCAAAGAGATATCAGGTTTTGAAGTTTACAGGATACAAGTAAATATTCCACTAATAGTTCAATATACTGTAGGTACCTAACAATCACTAATCCATACTTTCTAACACAATATACACTGAAAAAGTATATTTAAAAGTTCTTTTTCATGTAAAAGCAGCGCGTTATCAAATTCATCCGATGTCGATTGCACTCGCTCTCACATCACACGAGTCAACTCAATGCTAGAACATGGATTTGCTAGTCTCCAACGCAGGGAGACTTGTCGCCATGAGTATTTCCAAATATTTTTCTTTTAGAAAATGGCCGCCAGATGCAGCCACACACCAATCAGAACGTCCCCTTCTGTGTCAGCTGACTGTGACGACACCAATTTGATGACGTAATAAAGACTGCGGCGAGGCTATGTTTGGCATTTCCAAGGTCTTTCAATTGAATACGTTGAAAGGCTACACAAAATTTAGAACTTTCATCGAAAATCAAAAAGAAAAAACTATAAAACTTGGCACGAAAACACACAACTTTACAAATACAGTCTGATCACATCAACTTATTTCCCTCGCATAATTGAAACGGATCAGCCCTATCTGATCATAAGGACCATCGCTTTTGATTAACCAGCTATTTTAAACCTTATGGCAAAGTACATAAGGTGACACGAATTTCTGAGCAAACGAAAATGAATTTGAGGTTATTAATTGGAATTTTTCATATTTTTTTCTCTGAATTACATTTACCCTTTTTATTAATTCAACAATTGATTCCAATGAACGTCAATCGTAAAATAGATAATTATTTTTTTCTACATCAGGCAAAATAAAATCAATATGGCGGCGATGATCTGCGCATGCCCATTCCTTACTATCTGCGATCCTAGGGTACCTAGAATAGAGCCTTCAGGTATCTCACATGTTTTGAACTTTTTTATTTTTCGAAAAATGAATGTGAAAAATTGATGAAAACTTGAATTATTTCGAGATCTATGCTGAGTACTATTTACATATTTTACTCCTCATGAAAATCGGTATCCTAAAAATAGTCTGAAATGCGCCTTAATACAATTTACATTAATTTAATTTTTGTTGTACCAAAAGTGATTAGTCATCATTAATAAAATACAAATACCCCTTCCCACATTACTATACACATGCGCAACATTCCACAAAACAAGATTTGCCCCTCTACTAGTAGTTAGGGCAACGTCCTCAATTAACATCGACTGCGCGCGCATACATCATAATTATAATTCTTTTCTTTGCGCAGATGAAAATGAATACAGGAAGTACGTTGTAATTGTAAACTAAAGATAAGGTGTTGCATAATTATAAGGAAAAAAAGCGATTTTATAATTTGTGGAGATTGCTGAAGATTTTTGGATCTCAGTAAACCTCATTCATAAAGTATAATTATAAATAATAAATAAATCACGGAATTTGCAAAGATATAAGCTTGCTGATTTTTGAATGTACACAATGTTTTTTTCCTATATAAGATTTAAATTTTGACAGGTTGAACTACACATGTACTCCATTATTTTTGTACAGACTTTGAAGCGTGATTTTCATTTTCGTAAAAAAAAATTGAATACTCATTAGATCACAATCCTCTAAGCAATCCAATTTGAAATGTTGATTTTCATTATTTTTCATTATATTCTCTTTCGATTTCCTTTGGATAAGAACAATGAAATGAAATATGAATAGATAGCTGCTTCATATGCCAGTGGTGTAGCAATTTCACCAATGCGGGAAAAGCAATAAACTCTTCTGAATATATTCCTATTTTGTAAATTTCGTTAATTCTAAGAATTATACAAATGGTTTTTATGATCTCGTGATGCGAATAATTGGTTTAGCCTTCATTTTTGTGTTTGAATATTTGTAGACTAACCATACAAATTTAAATTTGTTTTATTTTATCAATAACAATAATTTATAGAATTGATTATGAAATAATTATCTGAGCAATCAATTATTTATTTAATCAAATTCCTTTGTCCCTTCATGAATAAAAACTTCATTATATCGCAATGTTAGTTACATTAAGAATGTCTTTCGTTGTCGACGCCTATGGAAAAGAAGACGAAGAATCATTTTGTGTCGTCATCTAGCAGAAATTGTTGAAAGCTACCTGACATTTGGTTCATTCACCAACAAATGGTTAATGAAATGTCCTTCTTGAAACGAGATTGTTTGGAGAAGCATTGAAAATTGAACCATTATTTTGATAACAATTCTGTATTAACTGACTAATCTTTGTGTGACGTTGTTCTCTTTGCGGCCAAATAGAGAAAATGGACTCTGAAGAAGAATCATTCGATGATGTAGACTCGGGTAACGAATCTAGTGGTGATGATGTTGATTTCCCAATGGAAGTGGAGGTGTCAAATCAAAGAGAAAAACAAAATGATTCTGATGATTATCCCTTTGAAGTGCTATCAACAGAGGAAATTGTTCAGCATATGGTTGATTGTATAAAAGAAGTAAACAATGTTGTAGAGGTAAGCAATCTTTTATTTTTAAATTCTCATGTATATTATAACCTACATTCTGCAGATTCCTACTACGACTACTAGAATACTATTGAATTATTTCCGATGGGACAAGGAAAAATTAATGGAAAGGTTCTATGATGGTGATCAAGACAAACTTTTTTCAGAAGCACGAGTTGTCAACCCATTCACAAAGTTAAATATTACTTCCTTGAGGAAGGTAAGTATCTGGCTCATACTCGCATACTATTTGTTGCATTTGAATTTTTGAGCCACACACCTGTAGATACTTGAAATGAAGTGTAGCCTTTGCCATATCTAGCTGAGTTTAATAATGTACACTACATGAGCAGAGTGCACTGTTGTCATAGCAACCCAAAACACACAGTGGAGTCTGTTATTGTGGTGTGCATTCTCCAACGTGGTAACTGTAAAATCTTCCACTTATCTAGTTTCAAGGTTCAGACTAACAAATTAACAAAGAATATTTAGGATTTCATAATGTCCAAAGATTAAGACGGATTTCTTTAATTCACAGCCTTTGAAGAGGTCAGGAAATGCAACAGAGGAATGTGAAATATGCTTCACAATACTCCCTCATTCTGTAAGTTTGTTTATAGTTCAAAATCGGACATACTCTTTCATATTCTATAATTGAAATTTAAAATCTTTTGATTATATTTTTGCAGCATATGACTGGCCTCGAATGTGGACATCGATTCTGCACACACTGTTGGAGTGAATATTTAACAACCAAGATCATGGAAGAAGGTGTAGGCCAGACAATTGCTTGTGCTGCACATGGTTGTGATATTTTAGTAGACGATGCGACTGTAATGAGGCTCGTTAGAGATTCAAAAGTAAGGCTTAAATATCAGCACCTCATTACCAACAGTTTTGTTGAGGTGAGTAACAGAGTTAATCAGTTTAGCCAACAATTAGTAGTGCTCTTATCTAATACTGAAATGGTTTTAAGTAATTAAATTTTCTACACACATCATTATAAGTCTTGGACTACGTATTCACATATGAAACGATTTGATTTAATTATTTTTCTTGCTGAGGTTAAGGGGATTTACACCCTATCTAGTTGTAAGGGAAATGGACTGGTAGAGATCTAATTTCCGAAGTACACCAATGGGGCCACCACCACAGCAAGATAGATAGATAGATAGATGACAGACGGGTTTCTGGCTTGAAAAGTGAATGTACGTAGAGATCTAGTTTTTGAGGGGACCTCTGGGATGAGGGGTAGACATTTGCCCGCTAGGTGGGACACTGTACATAAACCTGAACTCAAGTGATCCTGCTAGGGTGCAATATAAGATCTGCCGTTTCAGTTGGTTGCTACCGCAGGGGGACTATGTGGCACTGATGAAGGATAAGAAGCCAGAAATCATTCTGTCATTGTCTTGGTGTGGTGGTGCTCCTATTGGTATACTTCGGAAATTAGATCTCTACTAGTCCATTTCCCTCATTGATATACTCAATGTTTCACCCCTGTAAAATATACACCACAATGGAAAAATTTCATAGATAGCCATTTTATTGGTACATATTTACTTTATTGGCCCACTAAATGCCATTTCTTTAACTCTCCTCACTTTTAGAAAAAATAATATTTCTCATTGTTGAAAGAGTGCAACTTTCCAAGAAAAGATCCGGAGAGCCTTGAGTCACCGCTTGATCAATACTATTTTGATTTGTTTCAGTAAGGAATGGCCTTTAGTTTCTTTTTCGCATTTTGTTTGATGGCTTCAAACGACTCATATTTCGGTCCATGAAGGGAGAACAAATTCACAAGGTGCTAAACCTGGATATATTGAGGCCGTGTTTCTTTAAACAGTCCAGCACGATTCATGCTTTGAGTCTTGTGCTGTTATCATGGTCCAAAAATCAAAATCCAAAATTTCAATTTTGTTAACAATTCCGACGCTATTGGATATTGAAGACTTTCCACAACGAGGCAGAACTTCACGACCACATTTAAACTCTTTATATCAATCGTATGCCCTGGTTTTTCATAGCCCAAAGACCTTGTGCAACATTAAAAGCGAATTGGCAAACAAAATTCCGTTTGCAAGACAAAAATTTCAAACGAATTTTTTTCTGCCGAATCATTTATTTCGGAATCCTACAAAACACAAAAACTTGTCTGATGTTAACAGCTGCTAACTGAATACTAATGATATTATGATCCTGCTGAAATTCGACATATACAGGATATTCATGCGTACGACTTTAAAGGGAGATTCCTTGTTCAAAATAAAGGGTAGTTTGTTTTATAAATGTTGGGTCGAACATCAAAAGTTAGGGAGATATCGCGGTTCAAAGATGGCGGAAAAAATGATGTGTTTATTTTGTAAGCGATTGAATGATGATATTTTATGGCGAAAATATGAAATTAAGATTTAGAAAAACTTACGCAACGAATTGTATAGAATCAAATTCGGATAGCCTGATTTAGCTAGAAACTTTTTCATCTCTCGTATTTCTTTCGTAAAATGTACCGTTTTGAAATATAAAAATTAAATGTAAATTACGTGTCGGGAAAAGGCAATTTATTTCAGAACTGATTTATATATTATTTTAGGAATTTAATTGAAAAGCATTCCCTGTACTTGCAATTCTGCATCTCAGGAAATTATTTTCTAATATACAGGGTGTTCCCAAATAAAATTATTCAACAAATTAGTGATTTTTTAAATGGAACACCCCTTATATTTTCAATGCTCTTCAATACCTCTACCATGATGCAAAACATTAGGGATATTTTTCCAACAGTACGGATCTTATTAAGAAAAAACTGCAAAATTTCGACGAAACAGTAGTTCGGTAAAAGCCCTTTACCGATTTCCAGAAGCGATAGAAACATGAATTTGATCAGGATTTCTTTTAACACAAGAATTTGCCTAGTCATCGTTCCTAAATGATCAACCTCTATTATACAGGGTGTCCGTTATCAATGTCCAAATTTGAAGAATTTTCTCGATTTTTTTAAATGTAACGCCCTGTATTTTTTCCATGATGATGTACACAGTTCAAAACCTTACATTTTTTCAGAAGTATCCAAAGGGCTATTTTCACTCCTGCGTCCAGCAGGTACGAAAAATTAAATCAGAACGGAAAATTTTATTCAAATATTGGATATAAAAACAAACGGGCGTTGAAAAATACAAAGAAAAATTGTGTCAATGATCCAAGAGATGTTCAAAGTGTCGTCCGCCTTCTCTGGAACACGATCCGATCGTTGAATGTTCCACTAACCCTCGTCAGCATGGCTGGAGTAATGCTTCGGAAAGCAATCACAATCCTCTCTCGCATATTGGAAGCTGCTGTTGGAACTTCATCATACACGATTCCCTTTATGTATCCCCACAAAAAAAAATCTATTTTGGTGAGATCTGGCGATCTAGCAGGCCATCTTGTCGGTCCACCCCTACCAATCCATCTATTTGGAAATTGTTGGTCCAGTAAATCCCTCACAGGACGAGAATAATGAGCGGGTGCTCCATCATGCTGAAACCATAATTCATTCCGTATTTCCGTAGGTAACACTGCTAACATTCCGGGAAGAATGTTCTGAATGAAAGTAAAATATGCAGCTCCATCTAAATGTCCTTCGAAAAAATGAGGGCCTATCACATGATTGCCGATTACTGCTCCGCAGACATTCAATGACCACCTCTGTTGATTGTCTATTTCCCTTATAATTCTTGGATTTTATACAGAGTAATAATGAAAATTGTGCCGATTGACGGCGCCGGAATTGTGGAAGGTTGCTTCATCACTGAATAAAACGAATTCAAAAAATGTAGGGTTCTGTTCAATTTGAAAACTTGCCCAGTTACAGAAATTCAGACGGTTTTCAAAATCGCTATCGGTAAGCGCCTGATGCATCTGAATTTGGTAGGCATGACACTTATTTTTTTTGAGGATTCTTTGAACTGAACGCTCACTTATACCACAGGCTACACCAAGCTCCCTTTGGCTTGTGTGTGGATTTTCAGTTACATGCAGTAAAGCCTCGAGCTCCTCTTCCTCGTTAGTGGCCGATTTTATCCTCTCTTCTTTTTTATACTTGACATCTCCTGTCTAGACAAATCTGTTTGAAAGCCTCCGAAAACTTGATTCATGTGGATGTCTTCTTTCGGGATATTCGACAGCATAGGATCTACTGGCTAATAAACAGTTTCTGTGGCACTGCCCCAACATGAAAATCATATCAACCATTTCATCTTAACCAACATTCATCCCAATTTATTGTATTCGAAAATAACTTTAAGCTCTGAAAAACAATATTTTGATCAATAATAATAATCGATGTACTTCATAACAGTTTCTGTGGCACTGCTGCGACATGAAAATTATATGAACCATTTCATGAATAATAATTTTTTTGGATGCTGATTGAACTCTGTAATCGTTAGAATACACATGTTACCAATAATACCTATGTATGTGTTACTTATTCGGACAAACATTATTATTTTCATGTTGAACTTCAAGTATTATGATTTTGGAAGGGTTTTGAAGTTTTTCAAAAATTGGTCATTCATTTTGGTTTCATTGTGGGACTCATTTAAAATATTCGTTAGTTATTATGTTCTATTATTCCTGAAATTTTTGGTAGAAATGTAATTTTTCGTGTCTGCTGGACACAGGAGTGAAAATAATCCTAAGGTTACTTCTGACATAATGTAAGGTTTTGAACTGTGTACATCATCATGGAAAAAAATACAGGGTTTATATTAAAAGAATCGAGAAAAAACAATTTGAAATTCTTCATATTTGGACATTGATAACGGACACCCTGTATAAAAAGGGTTGATCATTTAGGAACGATGACTAGGCAAATTCTTGAGTCAAAAGAAATTCTGATCAAATTCATGTTTCTATCGCTTCTGGAAATCGGTAGAGGGCTTTCACCGAACTACTGTTTCGTAGAAATTTTGCAGTTTTTTCTGAATAAGATCCGTACCGTTAGAAAAATATCCCTAATATTTTGCGTGATGATAGAGGTATTGAAAAGCATTGAAAATATGCAAAAATATAAGGGGTGTTCCATTTAAAAAATCACTCATTTGTTCAATAATTTTATTTGGGAACAGCCTGTATATTAGAAAATAATTTCCTGAGATGCAGAATTGAAATTACAAAGGAAATGCTTTTCAACTAAATTTCTAAAACGTCTGGTTTGGCAGCTATGAAAGCCTAACGCACTATTGCAGGACCCTGTATAAGATTTATTTCTAAACGGTACATTTCACGAAAAAAATACAAGAGATAAAAAAATTTCTGACCATATCAGGCTATCCGAATTTAATTCTATCCAAATCGTTGTGTTAGTTGACAAAAATGATAAGGGTAGTCTACTTCAACCCCCTCCACTCATTTTAGAAATATGAAGAAAGTATCTTTTATAATAAAATACAGGGTGAGTGTTCGAGACTTGTACATATATTCTGTAGATTCCTCTCATCAAACCAAACACTTTTTTCCTATACCATTTTTCAAAATTCGGTTTCGTTTGAAAGATACAGGTTGTCGAAAATGCACGAAAAAAACAATTTTCTGTTCATATCTTCGGAACCGTTATTTCAAATTAACTGAATTTTGGCTGCAGTAGTCATGGTTCTTATTCCTCAATCAATACTCATTCAATAATCCTCCTGGTATGGAAGTTTCACGCAAAAATACCATAAAACCACTTGGAAACGATAAACGGTTCATATTTTCGAAAGAATCATGTTATGTTTTTTTCAATAAAACGCGTCGTTTTCGAGTTATTCCTAATTGTATTCGATAAAATTCGAGGATAAAAAAATATCATAATTTCAAGAATAATCTGGATGCTTCCCTGGATTAGATATCATCGAATATTATTACTTTTCTGGTGTCTCCAAACAAGTTAACAATGTTGTCAGAATATTTATCAACTTTGTCGAGACTAAATGATGGAAAAACGTTTGATATAGAGATATGTGATAATGAAGTCCCACAAATGTGGGAGATAAAATTGAGCACCAAGGATCACGAAATCATACATTTAATACGCACAGTTTCTATTAGAAACTTATTGTTACCGGTCCACATTAAAAACAAATGTCAACGAAATACGAAATTCCGATATATCACGTATTAAGTTGAAATTTATGAAAAATAAAATGATACTTAGCACTAAATAATCTGTGGCGATGTTTCTATCTATACCCTCTTGAAATTTTATGAACTCGACACTACACGGTTAATATGACATGAATTCAATGAAAGTCTTCACATAATCTATTCTGTGAAATATTCACAGAATGGATACAAATTGAGTTAGGTTAAGTTTTTTTTTCTAAAAAAAATTGAGCCGAATACGTGCCTGATACGATTCTCTGCAAACACCTCAAAGTTCATATTTTTCGATTGAAATTGAGTTGATACATTTAGGGTATACTCAAGTACTAACCTTATTTGAATAAGACAAAAAGTTAAAAAAAAGACATTTCTTAGCAAAACACTTAGTTTTGTCCGATTATATATGCAATAAAAAAGCCATATTTCTCCCATCAGTTCCTTATCCGATTTTCCTAAACATTAGTTTGTAAACACCAATAACTTTTCCTTTTTTCCTCGATATCCCAAAAATATCTCATAAAGAATGTCTTTCAATCTAACAGAATAGATTATGTGAAGACTTTCAGTGGATTCATGTAATATTAACCGTGCAGTGTCGAGTTTATAAAATTTCAAGAGGATATTATTTAGATAAGAACATCGACACAGATTGTTTAGTGCTAAGTATCATTTTATTTTTCATTAATTCCAACTTAATACGTGATTTCTAGCGTGATTCAGCTCATATATCGGAATTTTGTATTTCGTTGACATTTATTTTTAATCTGGACCGGTAACAATATGTTTTAAATAGAAACTGTGCGTATTAAATGTATAATTTCATGATTCCTGTAGCTCAATTCAATCTCAATCAATTTTATTATTACATATCTCTACATCAAACGTTTTTCCATCATTTAGATTTTAGTCTCGACAAAGTTGATTAATGAATTCTGATAAATTGATTGAAAGACATTCTTTATGAGATTTCACGATTTATTGGTCGGTATTATTCTTGATAGCTTTGTATAGGCGACTTATGGTCGAGTTGTTCGTTTTAATGAGTTCTACTTCCCGTTAAAAATCAAGATTCACCTTTGAAATTATCTGGTTGATCTATACTCCATTCACTTTTATGAAGTATCCGGGTTGGCTATGATTTAGGTTCATCAAGTTCTTTTACTTAGAACTGACGCAGGTTGGTAGTCGTGAAAGTCAAATAATTCGGAGAGATTTATTTAAATGGCTTCTGTAGGCTTATTTCTTGAGAATTTTGAAAAGTGGAGAAATCCATAGGTCCGCCTGTTCGTTTAGAAGCTTTTTGGTCGGGTAATTCGAGTACTTTTATTTTTTTTTTCGAATGAACTGTCAGAAAGTAACGGACTATTCTGTCCATTATTTTCCAGTGAAATTTTAACACTCGATTTTTGATTTCCGTGCAAGAACTGAATCTTTCAACCATATTTATACAGAGTGTAACAGCCAAATGGAATAAATTCGATAACGAATAAATGAGGGCGTGTTAGGAAAAACGCTCGGACACGTCGATTTGTAATTTTAAATGCGCATATTTTTCAAGAAAATAATATTATATAGGGTGTACCATGTGACCGTGGCCAATACCAACTTTCTTATTTCAAATGCAACCCCCTGTATATAATTTATTTTTTGGATTCTTCAGAGAATTCTAGACACAATTCATGCACAATGTCCTATACCTATCTTTAACTATTTCGGAAGTATTAAGTGTTTTCAGATTTATTGCAAAAATCAACGTCTTAAATAAAAATTATTTTATTTCACAAATTCGGTACATTACAATAGGGATCTTACTTTCCTTTAATATTCGAAATATTGACGTGTGGCTGACGGTGAACAGCGGGGATACTTTTCGAACAGAATTATGTGGGCTTTCTTGAAACTCAAGCATAATATCCAATTTCTTACCATCACTTACTGCATTGGCAGCAATTTTTTTTATTTGTCTTACATGACCAAGCTCTCGAAACTGATTTTCTATTTTGCTTATTGTTCCTTGGGATATAGGCGGCAAGTTTGGAAATTTTTCGTGAAATAAGCGAGAAACTTCCATTTGTGTCCGTGTGTAATCTCCATAACCAATCATTTGAAGAATGGTTATTTTGTGCATTTCTGTTAAATGAACCATTTTTCTAATATTAGGTACAGTTATCGAAATTCAAAAGACAATAGCACTAACACTGATCACTTATTGTCATGCAAACAGACAACGTGTTACTAAGGCTATGAGAATAAACAAATTATTGTTTTTTTTAATTTCTTCTCAGTAATGGTTTTTGCTTACTTTCTTCATATCAAGAGGTAAATGGGAAATAAGTATTGAGTGTAATGTATCGAATTTGTGAAATAAAATAATTTTCATTCAAAATGTTAATTTTTGTAAAAATCTGAAAACACTTAATATTTCCGAAAAAGTTGAAGATAGTATAGGACATTGTACATGAATTATGTCTAGAATTTTCTGAAGAATCCAAAAAATAAATGATATATAGGGGGTTGCATTTGAAATAAGAAAGTTGGTATTGGCCACGGTCGCATGGAACACCCTATATAATTTTTTTTCTTGAAAAATATGCGCATTTAAAATTGCAAATCGACATGTCCGAACGTTTTTCCTAACACCCCCTCATTTATTCGTTATCGAATTTATTCCATTTGGCTGTTACACTCTGTATACGTGAAATATTTCCAGTATTAACAGAAAAAAAAGTTTCTTCAACATTCGCCAGGTCTTTGGAACTAATGAATTCACAAGATATTTCTTCAAATGAACATTTTGATAAATACGTAATTATTACGATCTCTGTGTAGAAAGGGCAAAGTTGCGTATGAATTTCATGGCTAACCGGGATACATTATAAAAGAGAATGGATTATATTTCCCATCGAATATAAATTCAAAAATAACTATCTCGAAGTATCAGTCTATTTGCTGTAAAAATGAAGGAACGAATGAGAGCTGGATAGCGAACGCAGGGTACGCTACAAATCCCAAATCAGTTCTCCTATGTTAGTTATACTGTGAGGATTAAACGTAATTTCATGGTGAAGTCGAACTTTTCATTTGGAATTTTTTTTTGCAGTGCAACCGTCTATTACGTTGGTGTCCCACACCAGACTGTAATAACGCAATCAAAGTACAGTATGTTGAGCCGCACAGAGTGACTTGTAAGTGCAACCATACATTCTGCTTTTCTTGCGGCGAAAATTGGCACGACCCTGTCAAATGTCATTTGTTACGCAAGTGGATCAAGAAATGCGACGATGACTCCGAAACCAGCAATTGGATAGCAGCGAACACCAAAGAGTGCCCGAAGTGTAACGTTACAATCGAGAAAGATGGTGGCTGCAATCACATGGTGTGCAAAAATCAGAATTGCAAGGCGGATTTCTGCTGGGTATGTCTGGGGCCATGGGAACCCCACGGCAGTTCATGGTACAACTGTAACAGGTAAATAACGGGTGATTTTTTAACTATTTCCTTTTTGATACCACTGATTTTGCGCTTCGTCATTTGTGTCACTGTCAAGCATCTTCAGTTTGGACTATAATTCAACCATGAATCGTCTTACAAACGAACTAGAATAGCAAACGGTGTGACAACGCTTGCAAATCATTCAATTTTTTTAATGCAAAATGCTATTCGGGCTATTGTGACCTAATTTCGCACCAAATTTAAATTGTCGGACATTAAACCACCAACACGCTTACGTACAGTGCGAAGTGAACAAAATATTGCAGCTGTATTGGCCAGTGTTAGTGATGAGCATCAATTATCTTTTTGGTGCCGATCGGAGCAATTGGGCCTCTGTTACTCAACAACGTGCCAAATTTTGCGGAAGGATTTAGGTTTGAAGCCTTGCAAAATACAGCTGGTGCAATAATTGAAGCCGAAAGACCTGCCACAGCGCAGAATATTTGGTGAATGGACTCTTGAAAAGTTTGTGGAAGATCCACTTTTTTGTCGAAAAATTGTGTTCATCGACGAGGCTCATTTTTGGCCCAATGGATACGTAAATAAGCAGAATTGACGATTTTGGAGTGAAGATCAGCCAGAAGCATTGCAAAATCTACCAACGCATCCAGAAAAAGTTTGGAACCGGTCAGTTGGTACTTCTTCAAAGATGGTGCGAATCGCAACTTAACTGTGAATGATGAGCGCTACCGTGAAATGATGATTTTTTGCCCAGAATGGAAGAGCTTGACTTGCATGACAGCCGCGGTCAACATTTGCTTGAAATAATCTTTCAACATTAAATCTTATGGACTGTATTATCAATTCAAATAAAGATTTCATGCATTTTTCTGAACTTTATGTGTTTTTTTTTCAATTTCGGTGGATGTTGTATCCCTATGATTGATTGCTCGTAATTGAAGTATTCATAGCTATTGTCCCTGCAATTTTCAATGGCTTCATTCCATTCGCTTCGGATAAGTTTGACTATAATATTGCAGATGGCAGGCAACCATGCACTACAAACGATGGGAGTCTCCTGTTCATACTGTTTTTGTGCTTATAAACTTCTCTGGCTTTCATATTGGAAATGACCCATGTTTTAGTGACCAAAATGTTATTTCTATACATAAAAGCATGTTCCACAAGTGCTTGTTTCTCTGTGTGTTCTCTGAGCCTCTGATAATTTAAACTACAATTGACCTAACAGCCCTTAACCTGAAGAAGTAACTTGTTGATCTGCCGATGTTCAGATAAGAGGGACTTCGGTCCAAGTTGCCAACCCAAATTTCGCTTCTTTTCTACCAATGGGGAAGGGAAATTTCAGAACAAATTTGTGATGATCACTTCACATTATTCATAAATGTCCGTAAACTTCGACTCGGCTTTGCAAACCAGGTAATTAGAGCAAAATATCGATATTTGTAAAGATCATCACTGATTGGCCGAAAGTTGTGTTGGATCTCCTGGTTCACGTCAACAATGTCAATGGACCAACGATCTGTCACAACAAACAGTAAACAAACCGATTGTTTACTCTGTGTTTTTTCACGCAATTGCTTCATTTTTGTCTCATAAAAGTATGCTATTATTCTGTTGTGTGGTTAATTGGGGAAGTAAAAGACCTCTTGGCATTGTGACATTCTAAAGAATTCCTGCTACTTCAATTTCACCCATAAAATAAAACTAAATGGACTGCCTGTTGAGGAGATAGTTATCAGCTATTTTAAGAATTTTAAGACCTGATTAAACTGAGAAGAAATTGAAAAATACTATTGTATGTTAAACACATTTTATTACAGTTAGAGGTACCTGATATTTGTGAGTTTTGTATTCTAATTTAAAATGTCCTCAATGTATGTATATACCCAAACTTTTTTATGTGTATACAGGGTGAGTCTTTGACTTGTACATATATTTTAACTGTAGATTCTTGAGGCCAAAGGAAACCTTTTTTTCATTTTCCATTTTTCCGAATTCGGCTCTGTTAAGGAGATATAGCCATTTGAAAAAAAAAGTTGAGCTTAATGCGTGCCTGGATCAATTCTCTGCAAACACTTCAAAGTTCATATTTTTCGATTGAAATTGATGTGATTATTAGATATTCTGGGTGATACATATAAAAAATACTCAAGCACTAACCTTATTTGAATAAGAATGTTATAAACACGATATTTCCTAACAAAACACTTCATCATTTCGGCTGTATGAAAAGCTATATTTCTCACACCAAAATAAGTTCCTTCTTCGATTGTCCTGAAGATTAGTTTATAGACACTAATAATTTGTTCATTTTTCCTCGATATTCTAAAATGATCTCATAAAAATTGGTTTCTCACTAACCTATCCCAACTCCATTAACCAAAGTCATATGTTTCGGTGTCAATGACCTAACTATACCCATCCTCTGTGATATTCAACACAGAACATATTCAATTCACCCACAGAACTTTAGAGAAGACGATGCCCGATTGTCGATTTTCTCTTCAAACAATGCGAACTCAAGAAAGCAGTACGTCCCCTATCGTTAGCGGATGAACTATCACAATCGCTAAAGGCGTCTAGGCGTTGCTCTTTAAAAATGCCAAAAGAGTAGTTCTGATTCTCGCCAATATAGCGCTACGTTCCCTTCAGAAGGCCGTGGAATCCACAGCGTGGATGAAGCCATTGTAGCCGTGACGCAAGACCGTTGTTCTGTGCTCCAACCAGTCCAACCTAAAACTTTAGTCAGTGATCCCATAGACGAAGTTCACTCTTTATTTATTTACAGAGAATGAAGCAAACAGGCTTAGAATATAAAACAAATATTCTAAGCAAACAGGTGATGATTATGTAAATGACTTTCAGTGAATTGATGTGATAGTGTCGTTCTGGTGTCGAGTTATATTGTTTCGATAGATATTTTGCTGAAGGACCGGTAACAATGAATTTTAAATAGAAACTGCCTATAAAATAATTTCATGCTTCTTAGAATTCAATTTTATGTCCCACGAATGTAGAATTTTATTATTACATATCTCTACATCAAACGTTTTTTCATCATAGAGATTTTAGTCTTGACAAAGTTGATAAACATCCTGACAACGTTGGTAACTTGTTGAGAGACCAGAGAAAAAAATTATATTCGATGAGATTTAACTCAGGACAGCACTCAGATAATTCTTGAAATTCATGATTTTTTCCTCTAATTCAATCTTATACAATTAGGAATAACTTGAGAACGACGCGTTTTATTGAAAAAATATAAGAATACTTTTGTTTTCTGAAATAATCAATTCTTTCGAAAACGCGAACCGTTCATCTTTTTCAAGTGTTTTCATAGTATTTTTGCGTGAATTTATAAGTCGACTATACTGTAACTTTTTTACCAGGAGAAATATGAAATAAGTTTCAATTGAGGAATATGCACCATGAATAGAGTAGACAATAAACCAAAATTCAGTTCATTCGAAATATCGGTTCCGAATATATGGAAAGAACAGTGTTAATTTCATGGATTTTTGACACCCTGTATCTTCCAAACGGAACCGAATTTTGAAAAATGGTATGGGAAAAAAGTGTTTCTTTTGATGGGAGGAATCTATAGTTAAAATATATGTACAAGTCAAAGACTCACCCTGTATATCATATCATAAACAATAAATCAGTTTACATTCGGTAATTTTGAATTGCATTTTCCTATATTCACAAATTAGCGGCCTTTACACATACGCGCTTTCCCACACTCCTGGTCCGTCGAGGAAAGCGTGCGAGTAAAACCGTCGCGCAAATCCATAGGGAAAGCGTGTGTAGCGAAAGATATGAGACTGCGCTTTCTTCCAAGAAAGCGTGTCGACTTGTTGGAGCCAAGGAAAAAAAGACGAATCTAGCGCGCAATCCTCGACGCGTGGAGTGGTCGTCAGACGAACAGTTTTGATGGCCTGCCGGTTTAACAGTGTTGCTCTAGAAGAAAACCAACAACCACCTCACTTATTGTGCGTGTGTAATGGATCTTCAAAGAAGACAAAACGTCACTATGGCAATAATTGGATTGATGACAACAGTTAATGGGCAAATAAAAAAAAAGAAAAAAGAGGGTTTGGGTGAAAGAATATCGACGTCGTTATGGTCATTTGCCGTTAATATACTAGTTACGGGAAAATCACCCAGAAGATGCTATGTGTTGGCACTTTTTTGTGAATAGCAAAAATCATAGTACCATAACGTTGGAACGTAAACTTCATCTGCTCCACTACCGCTTCTATAGCTATCTTGGACTTTCTTTGATTCCTTTCGGAAGGAGCCACGAAGGGTCTGAATTTTTTTTTTGGCACGAATTCCTTATTGGCATCAGGAAATCCGCGTGCTTTACAAAAATCCACCATTTCCTTGAAGGCACTATCACGACGGTTCTTGGTTTTATATTCTTCGCTTTTGTTTCTCCATAAACACGGATAAGATTTGTATACCTTAATAGAATCTGTTATAAGCTCTTTTGACCACAGTCGAACATCCATGATCTATTATTATATTTAATCTGAACCCTTACAATTTGGCGTGAGGGAAAGCGCGTAGTGTCTTCCTAGAGTACCAAGACGAGACTGCCGCGCTTTCCTGCATTAATCCTGCAAACGCAATCCCACACTCCAAGTGCACCCTCTACACATACGCGCTTTCCTTCGCTTTTTCCTATTTCAGGCCTTTTCGTACGGAAAGCGCGTATGTGTAAAGGCCGCTATTGCATAAAAAATTCACGTTCACGTTCTGTATACGTAGAAGTTTTTGGCGATATCTTTGTCACTTTACAATTTTACGAAATAATTACTCAATCAGGATAGTCCTTAGATATCACACAATGTTTATTCACTCAAAAATTGGTATCACAACACTCAACGACTCAACTTTAGAGGAAATTATAGTAATAATAGAGTAACAGAAGTACTGATCAGAAATGTTTTGTTATTTGTTTGTCCTAGCAGCCATTTTAACAGCTGATCGTGACAGATCGTTGGACTGGTCTATTGACATTGTAGACGTGAACCAGGACATCCAACACAACTTTCAGCCAATCAGCTATGATCTTTACAAATATCGATATTTTGCTCTAATTACCTGGTTTGCAAAGCCGAGTCGAAGTTTACGGATATTTATGAATAATGTGAAGCTGATCATTACAAATTTGTTCTGAAATTTCCCTTCCCCATTGGTAGAAAAAAAGCGGAATTTTTGGGTTGGCAACTTGGACCGAAGTCCCCCTGACGAAGGTGAAACGTTCTAGTGATCGCGCCCATGTCAATACACAAAAACAATGATGAATAAACACGGACACCAGCAACGCCTGATCAATCGGTATAAAAAATGGAACTCTGATTCTGCGTCGTATGTTTCCATGTAAAGTTATAATTTGTGGCACATGAAGAAACCCACGACAATGCGTCACATGAGTTTTGATTTTCTAGGAGCAGTGCGACCTGAGGCTGCGTTAATTTATGTGCTAGGGCTTGAAGCGACCCACAAACGACCAGCATAGTTGTCAACAGAGTTTTGAAAATATTCGGGTATATACATTTACAGTATTTTCCTTTCGGAGGAAGAAGTTTTTATATTGGCAATTGTTTTTCAAGCTGTCAAGGTTTAGATACAAATTTTGTTTCCGTTAATTATGATGCAAGCGTTCTTGTTCCTCCTGTATTTGATTTTTACGATGTGACTGTAACGAAGTAATACTATCTTCACACTTATCCTTCTGCCAAACCCACAATAACAAAGCGACCAAATTTATACCTAAGTTATTCTGTTTTCATTACCATTGTCACTCTGCTGGTTCTTGAATTTTAGTTACTTAATTGTCCTGATATTTAGATCTACAGAGTGTAACAGCCAAATAGAATAAATTCGATAACGAATAAATGAGGGGGTGTTGGGAAAAACGCTCGGGCACGTCGATTTGTAATTTTAAATGCGCTTATTTTTCAAGAAAATAAATTTATATAGGGTGTTCCATGCGACCGTGGCCAATACCAACTTTCTTATTTCAAATGCAACCCCCTGTTTATTATTTATTTTTTGGATTTTTCAGAAAATTCTAGACATAATTCATGTACAATGTCCTATAAGATACATTACACTTAATACTTATTTCCCATTTACCTCTTGATATGAAGAAAGTAAGCAAAAACCATTACTGAGAAGAAATTTAAAAAAACAAAAACAGATTTGTTTATTCTCATAGCCTCAGTAACACGTTGTCTGTTTGCATGACAATAAGTGATCAGTGTAAGTGCTATTGTCTTTTGAATTTCGATGACTGTACGTAATAATATTAGAAAAATGGTTCATTAACAGAAATGCACAAAATAACCATTCTTCAAATGATTGGTTATGGAGATTACACACGGACACAAATGGAAGTTTCTCGCTTTCTCCCAAGGAACAATTAGCAAAATAGAAAAGCAGTTTCGAGAGCTTGGTCATGTAAGACCAATAAAAAAAATTGCTCCCAATGCAGTAAGTGATGATACGAAATTGGATATTATGCTTGAGTTTCAAGAAAGCCCACATAATTCTGTTCGAAAAGTAGCCCCGCTGTTCACCGTCAGCCACACGTCAATATTTCGAATATTAAAGGAAAGTAAGATGCATCCCTATAGAATGATGGCAACTCAGGAGCTCATAGAAGACGATTTCGATAGGAGAACGCATTTTTGTGAGCAAATGATGGCAATGTTAGATAACAATGTGATCCAATCAGAAAATGTTTTGTTTTCTGATGAGAGTACACTTACACTCCACGGTCATGTTAATCATCAAAATTGCCGCTATTGGTCTGATGAGAATCCTCACTGGATGAGAGAAGAACATACGCAATATCCTGAAAATGTTAATGTTTGGGCAAGAAGTGTTGGAAATCATATCGTAGTCCCTTTTTCATTGACGGCAACTTGAATGGAGAAAAATATTTAGAACTTCTCCAAAATAATGTCGTACCAACTTTGATATCCTGATCCAGCAAATCCACAAGTTCCTGCCAATGTAATATGAAGGGTGTCCTCGGGAGACCTGAGAGTTATCAGTATAATTATAACCATCAATAAACATCTTAACCAGCTAGAGGAATATCAAAACTCATATCTACATCCATTTATACAACCCACAAACAATAGAAGAGTAAGAAGATGCTGGCCAACTGAAAACTAAGGAAACGTCACTGGGCGTTTACCTACCACGTTGATGCATTTGTTTTATATTGTGTACTATTCGTCACATTGGTTTGCAGATTGTAAATAAAGTATAATTTTAATAAAGAACCAATTGAAATTGTCAATTCGTTGAAAATGAAGTAATCAAAAGGATTTGTGCATCAATATGGAAGTGAATGAGGAAATGATGATTTGAATTTGCTGATGTTTAGATATTGGCATCAGCCCATAAGACATGTTCGTAATCTAGAAAATGGGATAAATCGTTAGTGAATAATAAACTATGATCTGAATGTGAATAAGTTCTGATGCGACATGACAAACATGAAAATCTATGTATGGTATTTTCATATAATCAAGTATCACTTGAATATTCCCAAAATGTTAAGCCGTAAATTCATCAATTCAACCTCAGGATTTGGCCACTGACTACAACCGTCCAAAATATTTGCTAAATATGTACTTATTATTATTCACTGAAATTATTGTTCATAGTTGTTGAGAAACTCTTAGCAAGTTAGCAAGGTTTCTCCATCTATAGTTTATTTATCCATGCTTTCGTTCAGTCCAATTTTTCCAATATATTAGGCATCAGTGGTAAGTATATAGTGTTGAAGCATCTTTCTTGGGAACTATACTGTTTTCACTTTTCCTTGAAGAGCAATACGGTCTATTAGTGTGACGTCACCACGTTATGAGAGTTGTCTATGGTCAGGGATCTGAATCCAAACAAAGGGAATTTAGTTTAGTAGTTATGAAGAAGTTTCATTTATTTTATAAACAAGAATATTTAAAGAAAATTTCGATATATATATATGGAATAATCCGACCAAACGGGATCAATTCCAGTAAGTTTAAAGCCTATTTCATTTATCAGTTTTTGAAATATACCGTTTTTATTAGTGCGAACATAACCTTTAAACTCGTACGTGTTTTATTTTTAGGCATTAGCGAATTTTTTCAAAGATAGTATAAACCAGCTCCAAAGAGCATCCATAGGAAGAGCTTTCTTCAGTTTTGACAATGCATAAAATGAGCTATTCAACTTTTTACAAACGTTATCTACATGATATATCCACCGAATATTATGATCAACATGGATCCCAAGGAATCTAACACATTCCGTTGGCACCAGAACCTCCTTAGAGTGTTTATATAAATATGATATGTAGTTATACAGAATAAATTCTTTTTTAACATAGTACCTACATATGGTCACGTTAATTTTAAATTGCCCAATTGTTTTTTATTATGGTAAAAGGTGTTGTGAAGAATAACAGGCATTTCATATATATTTTTTTATTCCTCTTTAAAATATTGCTCGACCTCTTTAATTAAGGGACATTGCAGGTTGGTCAAGGCTCCTACTGTCTGAAATACCTCCTCAGCATGAATCCTCAGGGTCTGAGGGATATAATGAAGGATTTTAAACACCTTCATCGTCCTTTTGACCCTCTACATGTATTCTGGATCTTGCAATCATTTCTGTACAGTCAAGAATTATCCTGCAGTTCGTGAAAGTACTGAAACAGTTCGGAAGACATGACCTATTTTTTTCTCTATCTGGAATTTTTTTCATCAGTGTTCGAAATAATAACTTTTGCAGAACGTGTACCCAAGTTATAATAATGTTGGAAACTGCCGATTGAGGAATATTAAATCTGTGAGCTAAATCCAGCTGAGGCAAATTTTGCCTCAGCTTCATCAAAGTTGAAAGCAATTGATCCTCTTTATTTAATATCTCTACATTCCAACTGTGGTAATAATTAATCTTTAGATCGCCCAGAAGCACGAGTATACTTTCAAAAACTGTTGTGTTCGGCAGTCCAGTATAGAGCAAGACTAGATTCTCTTTGTTTCGTATAGAATGAAAGGACATCTTATTCTGTAAATAAGAGAGCTTAGCCTCACACTCTTGTGATCATGCTTCAAAAAATAGTTTTCAGTCTCCAGCAGAACTTTAGAGGTGTTACTCAAACGTGTTTGAGGCTCAGGTTTGCCATACAGAAACGATTTCAAGATCCAGAATACATGTAGAGGGCCATAAGGAGGATGAAGGTGTTTAAAATCCTTCATTATATCCCTCAGACCCTGAGGATTTATGCTGAGGAGGTATTTCAGACAGTAGGAGCCTTGACCAACCTGCAATGTCCCTTAATTAAAGAGGCCGAGCAATATTTTAATGAGGAATAAAAAAAAATATATGAAATGCCTGTTTATTCTTCACAACACCTTTTACCATAATAAAAAACCATTGAGCAATTTAAAATTAATGTGACCATATGTACTATACAGGGTCTTTCACGAGGAACCTCACCCATATTTATACGGGAAACTACTGAACGTATTTTCATGAAATTCAGCACTTATTAGTATTTCACGATGCTGATGAAATCTAAAATATTTTCAAGGCATGAGCACCTCCGGTTTTTCCGGAAATGACGTCAACTTCCGTTTTTCGAATTAGAACACCCTTTTTTTATTGCAGAAATAGATTCCTTAGAAAATTTCAAGTTATTTTGATGTAACATTTTTCAGTTTTGGTTGGAAAATTCTCTCTGAGCGGGAAAATTCGAAAAAAAAATCGAAAATAGAGCTCCGCTGAAACAAGAATAACTTCGAGGTTTTTGGATGGAAAATTTTCATTTTTGGGATTTTTCAAGATGTAAAATTGATGTATCCACTTTAAAAATTGAAATCGCGATTCATGATACAGGGGGTGAAAAATTCGCTTTCAAAGTTAGGGATGACAAAATCGTGAAAAATCAATTTTTTCAAATTAGAACCCCATTTTTTTATGGCAGATATTGAATCTACGTTAAAAAATAATGTGAGTGTATGCATCACACCCTTGCCCTAAAGTGGATATTTTCTGAGTTATTCACAAAAAACTGTTTTTCGTCTTGAATTTTCAGCTATTTCTTTTCCCTTCACGCCAAAAAGATGAAATTTTCAGGAACTGTTACTTAAACCATGTTTTAGATTTTACTACCCTAATATGCAAGAGAAAAAAGTTACAGGTTGTTCCTAAATAGATGGCGAATTTGGATTCGAATTTGTATCGGAAACCTCTTTATTTCAACTAATCGGCCATCGGTTTTCTCTCCAGTGATAAATAAATTATTCCTTATGAACCATATGCAAAAACTTACCATGTCTTACATTCTTTTTTTTTAATGATAGATATCATTAATTACATCTGCCAAATTCCTCTTTATTCAGTAGATGTAATTAATGATATCTATCATTAAAAAAAAAAGAATGTAAAACATGGTAAGTTTTTGCATATGGTTCATAAGGAATTATTTATTTATCACTGGAGAGAAAACCGATGGCCGATTAGTTGAAATAAAGAGGTTTCCGATACAAATTCGAATCCAAATTCGCCATCTATTTAGGAACAACCTGTAACTTTTTCCTCTTGCATATTAGGGTAGTAAAATCTAAAACATGGTTTAAGTAACAGTTCCTGAAAATTTCATCTTTTTGGCGTGAAGGGAAAAGAAATAGCTGAAAATTCAAGACGAAAAACAGTTTTTTGTGAATAACTCAGAAAATATCCACTTTAGGGCAAGGGTGTGATGCATACACTCACATTATTTTTTAACGTAGATTCAATATCTGCCATATAAAAATGGGGTTCTAATTTGAAAAAATTGATTTTTCACGATTTTGTCATCCCTAACTTTGAAAGCGAATTTTTCACCCCCTGTACCATGAATCGCGATTTCGATTTTTAAAGTGGATACATCAATCTTACATCTTGAAAAATCCCAAAAATGAAAATTTTCCATCCAAAAACCTCGAAGTTATTCTTGTTTCAGCGGAGCTCTATTTTCGATTTTTTTTTCGAATTTTCCCGCTCAGAGAGAATTTTCCAACCAAAACTGAAAAATGTTACATCAAAATAACTTGAAATTTTCTAAGGAATCTATTTCTGCAATAAAAAAGGGTGTTCTAATTTGAAAAACGGAAGTTGACGTCATTTCCGGAAAAACCGGAGGTGCTCATGCCTTGAAAATATTTTAGATTTCATCAGCATCGTGAAATACTTATAAGTGCTGAATTTCATGAAAATACGTTCAGTAGTTTCCCGTATAAATATGGGTGAGGTTCCTCGTGAAAGACCCTGTATTAAAAAGAATTTATTCTGTAAAACTACATATCATATTTATATAAACACTCTAAGGGAGTTCTGGTGCCAACGAAATGTGTTAGATTCCTTGGGATCCATGTTGATCATAATCTTTGGTGGATATATCATGTAGATAACGACGATAACGTTTGTAAAAAGTTGAATAGCTCATTTTATGCATTGTCAAAACTGAAGAAAGCTCTTCCTATGGATGCTTTTTGGAGCTGGTTTATACTATCTTAGAAAAAATTCGCTAATGCCTAAAAATAAAACACGTACGAGTTTAAAGGTTATGTTCGCACTAATAAAAACGGTATATTTCAAAAACTGTTAAATGAAATAGGCTTTGAACTTACTGGAATTAATCCCGTTTGGTCGGATTGTTCAATATATATCGAATTTTTCTTTAAATATTCTTATTTATAAAATAAATGAAACTTCTTCATAATCACTGAACTAAATTCCCTTTGTTTGGATTCAGATCCCTGACCCTAGACAACTCACGTGACGTAATAGACCGTATTGTAATCACAACCTTCTCATTGTTATAATAATCAATGCACTGGCCTAAAATTCATAATATTATTAGCATAAAAACACGAATCCTTTCGCTCAGATACTTCACCTTTTTTAATTTCGGAAGGATTAAGAGTCTTTCGCCTTCAAAATAAGAAACGTTTACCGCCAGATGGCAGTGCGATCCTAACTCCGCCCGTTTTATAGCTTCACGATCACACTGCTGTCAACCCACTGTACAGGACCGAATCGGTGCTTGTTATCCCAAATTACAAACGTGTTCGTTTTCGAAGGTAATCTGAAAGTTTTCACGAAAATTTCAGATTATTATATACTGGAATCCAGTGAAAGATTATTTGGGCTGTTTCCATTTTTGTAGATAATGTGCGAACTATGTCATCCTGTATTGTTGAGATTTTCTTGTACACAGTTGAGTTATTCCCGTTGTTCCCGTAATTTCTATAATTCCTGTTATTCACATTGTTCTCGTTATTTCCGATAATCCGATTTTCCTATTATTCCCGTTATTCCTGTTACTCCCATTGTTCTCGTTGCCAAAAAACCTTATTCCGTCATCTTAATGATGATAATGAGGATGATGGAGATGAAAATACAAAGAAATAGAAACAAACATTAATACATTAATTTTTATACATATATTGGATTATTCAGCTTCATAGAACAAATGTTGGGGCGCAGGGAATATAACAAGAAATGAAGAAATCCTACCCTGATCTATATATCTCACACTAGCTGTATAAATGCTCTCTCTTTCATTCACCAGTCAACTGGGAGGAGCTACCTGCGGGGCGTGTCATTTAAAAGAAATTCAATTCCATCTTAAAATCCATAATTGTTATTAACAATTGATTTTCACTAATCGACGGCTAAAACAAACCTTAATTACTTGTCTCTGAAAAAAATGGATATTTATCATTCCGAATAGAAAAATTCAAGGAAATGAATTTCGCGAAAACAACACATTTTTGTAATATCATTTACAAACAAAACGGCTAATTATAAAAGAAAAATGAGATAGACATGTCATTAACTAAATGATAGACTTCAATACTGAAATGAAAAAACACAAACATATTAGTTCGTTTTGATGGTGGAAATGTTGAAAAATAACCAAAAATGATGTTGAATATCCTTTTTATTCATTCAATACTCATAAAATATTTTTTTTATTATTTTTACCTTTATACACACATACATCCCTTGATCAGTCAGAAAAATAAATCGTTTCTGACTCCCTTTTTTTCAGGGATGTAGACCCTTAAGACACAGTTCAGTACCTTGAATTACGATGATCAATTTCATAACTATCTTGTTGATAATTATGGTATTCTCATCAGTTAAAACTGCACCAGCACATTAAACTCTAACAAGACGCCTTGTAACCTAAAACATGATAACTTTGTAAATAATATTTTATTATATGAATAACACTGATTTATAAATACCTTCTCAACAATTTCAATACTAATTAATCTGCTCAGAACACGACCAAAAAAACCTAAATAATTCTCAAGAATACCTGTATATGAAACAAAATGTTATAGCTCAAACGCATGCGAAATATACAAGATCTCAAGATATTACTCATTTTTTAGTTTGGAATTTTTGTCGAAAGAGGGCGTTCTGATCTTTAGATTCGCCAATTGTAAATCTGATCAACAATAATTAATTTCGATGTGTGTTGTTTTACCCTCGAATCTTTTAAAGGTATGATGAAGATGAGGCCAAGGCAGCCAGAGATGCACAGGAAAGATCCAGGTCAGCATTGCAACGGTACCTCTTCTACTGTAACCGTTATATGAATCACATGGCTTCCTTGAAATTCGAACATAAATTATACGCATCTGTGAAGGAGAAAATGGAGGAAATGCAACAGCATAACATGAGTTGGATCGAAGTACAGTTTCTCAAAAAAGCTGTGGATATTTTGTGTCAATGTAGACAAACTTTGATGTATACATACGTTTTTGCGTACTATTTGCAAAAAAATAATCAATCTGTGATTTTCGAGGATAACCAAAAAGACTTAGAGAGCGCAACAGAGACATTGTCCGAATATTTGGAGAGGGATATTACGTCTGAAAATCTGGCTGGAATCAAACAAAAGGTTCAAGATAAATACAGGTAGGTTTCTCATTTCAATTTTATCAATAGTCAATTCGAAAACAAGTTATGATGAACAACAATGAAGTTAGACAATTTTGAGCTTTGGGATGGAATAACGCAAAAACGCTCGAACAGGTCAAATTTTGTTGGAAGGGGGACACATAAGGGTGTTCAAAAGAGTTTGATATCACTACCCCTCTAGCTGCAACCCCTAACAGCTCTCATTTTTGAATAGGGAAAAGGTGTCGAGCAGCACCTTGTTGGAAAGGCAATTCAATTTCCTGCATGAGTGTATTTTTTTTTCATCGCTTTATTATTATACAGAGTGACTCAGTATTCCATCAATGACTTTCACACGCCGAATTTGAATCTTTGAGATGGAAAAAACGCTCGGACGGGTGAAAAAATGAATTCGATATCACTACCCCTCTGGCCGCTACCACTTAGAGCAATTATTTTTGAATAGAGATAATAGGTGGAGTAGCTTTGTTGAGAAGGTAATTCAATTACCTGCATGACCGTATTTTTTTCTTCGATCACTCATCTATTAAACAGGATGAAACAGTATTTCAATCCATAAACTACTATCCCTATGTTTGACCTTCGGGATGAGAAAACGAAAAAACACTTGGACATGTTTGATGCAGGGCTATGAACGCGTAATTGAATGAAAAAATAAATAAATAAAATAATTGCTGTTGAGTAGCGGCTAGAGGGTAGTGATATCGAATTCATTTTTTTTACCCGTCCGAGCGTTTTTTCCATCTCAAAGATCCATATTCGGCGTGTGAAAGTTATTGATGGAATTCTGAGTCACGATAAAAAAAATACACTCATGCAGGAAATTGAATTGCCTTTCCAACAAGGTGCTGCTCGACCCCTTTTCCCTATTCAAAAATGAGTGTCAGGGGTTGCAGCTAGAGGGGTAGTGATATCAAACTCATTTGAACACCCTTATTTACCCCCTTCCAACAAAATTTGACCTGTCCGAGCGTTTTTTCGTTATTCCATCCCAAAGCTCGAAATTCGGGGTGGAAAGTTATGGATGGCCCACCTGTATAGCAGTACAAATTAGTCCAATAATAATATACCCCAGATGAAATAACCACATTGGAGACAAAAATGAAAAAAGTGAACATAAAGTCAGTCGGATGAGCATAATGTTCATCCAACTATTTTATATACCTTTTTGAAGATTGTGGGTATCCTGCTGAAGAAAATTTTGACTATTTTGCTGAAGGTTCATAGTTGAAACAATTAAGCAAATAATTGTTTGAATATCGATGTTATACAATGTCTCCTGATATTAAAAAAGGGAACCCATGATTGATAAACAATTTGACTCCAAAGAATTCACGAAATTGGTTTGTAATGGACATCATATTCATATTGTCGGTAGTGTTACTGAACAAAAATGAAACTCCTGTTTGAATTTTATTATTCCGATCAAGGCTTATTCAAGATAACTTTAACAATTTCTTGGAAAACCCAACATATACAGGGTGGCCAAGAGATTGACGTCAAAAAGGAAAAAACAGGTCCCTCGTGTCATGGGCTATTCGAATCACCCCCATGTATGTTATGCTATTTTTCACGGTTTTCGAGTTATGATTTTTTTTATGAACTTTGAGAATTTTCGACTTGACCATCTTAAAAAAGATATTAAAAAAAGTGCAAGACTTCTCTGTGAAATTCTTTTTGTAACTTAATCTCCATGAATTGTACTTTAAACATAAAATAACCAGATTCGTAACTTTGATAAAAATTATGGAAATGTTGGTCTCAAGTGAAAAAGTTACGTAAATTGGATTATGATCCGAATTTTCGAATCAAAATTAAAAATGTGAAAAGGCTAATTCACGGTTTCTTAGTATGCTTAAAAACTGCGCTCAACAGTCAGCTTTTAGAATCATTGATAAAAAATGGTACTTAACACTCTACTTTTGCCAGAATTAGCCTTCAAAGTCATCGAGATGGAAAAATCAAAGAACTAGACATTTACTACAAAATTATTTTTTGCCATTTTAAGATATTTCTGATCAAGTTATGATAGAAAATGCTGAAAATTAATGAAAATTAGCTTTAGATGTTGGTCAAGAAAAGTTCTAGATAAAAAAAGAAAAGGGTATGGCAATAAATCACACATCATAATGTAAATAAAAAGAAATTATTTATGAAATTTACAGTAGGTTTTCAAAGTGGCCACCTCCAGCCTCAATACACATTCTACACCTTTTTAGAAAATTTTCTTTCAATCGCATAAAACCTGCCCTGTTCTCTCTTAGGACACGTTCGGCTTCTCTTATCTTCAGTCGCAGCTCGTCTTCACTCGAACATTCTCGGGCGTAAACAATTTCTCTGAAATAACCTCAAAGGAAAAAATCGATGGGATTAAGGTCAGGTGAACGTGAGGGCCCCTTGATTGGTCGACTGCGTCCGATCCATCTGTTCGGGTATCGTTCATTCAAGTGATTAATGAAAAGTTGTTCTCGAAAATTTAAATAATCCCGATCGGTTTTTCATTGCTTTTTTATGTTTGAAAACGATGAAATGTGTTATAAATATTCGCGACTTTGCAGATAACCGCGTTTTTTGTAATGAAGGGCCGATAAGCCGGAATCAAGACGTTTTCATCGACGCGACTTCGTCTGAACTTTTGAACATATGAGCATTCCTTTTCACCTCCCCTCCGGCAAAATAAAACCAGATTTTCCTCTGACCATCAGTTAATTCTGATTCCGCCGATCGAGTGTCAAGAAGTGTTTGAACCGAATTTTCCAGTTTTCTAATATCCTCAATATTCTCAGTTTTTCTTTTGAATTAAATTTTTAGTTTTCCGAGTAAATTTTCAGTTTCCGAGTTAGTTTGGAGGTGGCCACTTTGAACACCTACTGTAAATTTTATAAATAAATTTCTTTATTTACATTATGATGTGTGATTTATTGCCATACCTTTTTCTTTTTTTCATCTAGAACTTTTCTTGACCAACATCTAAAGCTAATTTTCATTAATTTTCAGCATTTTCTATCATAACTGGATCAGAAATATCTTGAAATGGAAAAAAAATAATTTTGTAGTAAATGTCTAGTTCTTTGATTTTTTCCACCTCGATGACTTTGAAGGCTAATTCTAGCAAAAGTAGAGGGTTAAGTACCATTTTTTATTAATGATTCTAAAAGCTGACTGCTGAGCGCAGTTTTTAAGCATACTAAGATACCGTGAATTAGTCTTTTTACATTTTTAATTTTGATTCGAACATTCAGATCATAATCCAATTTACGTAACTTTTTCACTTGAGACCAACATTTCCATAAGTTTTATCAAAGTTACGAATCTAGTTATTTTATGTATGAAAGTCGAATTCACGGAGATTAAGTTACAAAAAGAATTTCACAGAGAAGTCTTGTACTCTTTTTTAATATCTTTTTTAAGATGGTCAAGTCGAAAATTCTCAATGTTCATAAAAAATTTCATAAATCGAAAACCGTGAAAAATAGCATATATGGGGGTGATTCGAATAGCCCATGACACGAGGGACCTGTTTTTTCCTTTTTGACGTCAATCTCTTGGCCACCCTGTATTATTCTAATCGTACATAAACACTGATTGATATATCTAATAAATTAACTAATTCAAGCTGAACGACTCGAAATCAGTCTCTTCGGCTGATTGAATATTTCTCTTCCTAACAAGAATCATTCTTAGATTTGGAAATTATTGTTCTATACTATACCAAACTGGTAATTTTATTTTAATTTGCGAATGTGAATTTTTCTCCGAAGTTCATTCTAACCTTCATATCATTTTACGACCTTTTCAAAATTGGAATTTGAAAAAACCTGTTCTAAAGATTCTCCTCCCTGATTTATTCACATACGTAATGTTTTTATCTAGCCCAACTTTTCATTGCAAACTTGTCAACTTCAACATTCGAAATTTCTACTGTGATAAGCTCCACTCAAATCTCGACGGTGCAGTTTAACTACCCCTCAGAATTTGAGTGGAGCTTAGCCAAGGCCAACATGAAAATAAATCGGTGCAGTTGGCCCTAATCTACCAGAATCTTTACGGAGCGAGGGAGTTTATAGATATGAAAATGAGAGAATCTCAAATGAAAATATCACAATAATTCAAATCATTTTGAGTAATTTTTCATAACTATTGCTGCATCCGAAGCTTCGTGACAGTAATTTATTTTTATTTCTTATGCTCACAGACGGTCACGTTATTTTCTTAAAACATGAAGATGACAAGATCTCAAACAAAAATATCTTTTCATTTTGAGATAGAGTCTTCGCCTATACTACGGTGTTACGAGTGACATCTCAATTAATGACAGTTAATAATTTTCAGATATTGCGACAGTCGTAGGAAGGTTTTACTGGAGCATGTACATGAAGGATATGAAAAAGAATGGTGGGATTACAATGAGTAAATATGTATAATAAATATTCATTCTTCAACTAGATGGGTCAATAGTTGTATATAAAAAAATACCTGGTCAGCTCACAATCCTGTTCATCTTTAGTTCTGATATTCCAAGGTTCGTGCGCATCGATTAGAGAATATTATACTTGGAGATTTCTCATGAACCAATTAAAAAAAAAATATTTTTAAATAGCATGTTACAAAGTATTTCAGATATATTTCCTAGAAATGATTCAGAAAAAAACAGGGCTGGATACAAAAAAATTGAAATTATACTGAGAAATCACCCTGTAGGCACAAAAATATCAAGATTGAATTGGACATAGCACAGAAATATTTAATTTACATTGAGCAAACATAAATTCAATTTATCCAAGTTTTAAACCCTCATCTGATCGACATCAAATCTATTATTACTATCACACCATCTCATCATTAATCAAGATTACTTTTTTCCATGAACTAGATTTCAGGGATATTTTAATTACTTCATATTCACATTGATATTTCAATCTAATCCTGATAAAAAAATCCAAATTGTTTTTCATTGAAAACGAATGGACCTCTACTTCAGCATCGATATTGAGTAATAAAATGTTTATCATAGGACAGTGGCTACGGTTCAATTCGGATTTTATTGTGTAATAAAACATTCACTATATATTGCCAATAATTGTAACATAGATATATTTGTGTAAAAAATAGAAAATATTTAATTTTATAAGCTGAAAGAGTGTTAATTAAAATCGAGTATTGAAATCAATTTAATTTATGAGGCAAAAATCATGATCGTAAATATTATTTGTTCAAGTCCAGGGAAACTGGATTACAGGGTGCTCAGGTTAATTATTATGACTAAAATTGATCGTAATTTATATTGGTGCAATTATTCTTACATTGGAAATCGCTTTAGTTCAGTCATATCGAATTTTTGGAGCTTAGTCAATTTTTTAAAATTATAAATTGTTTTTTATGTAGCATGACTCGAAATTTAAGGATGAAATTCGTGCAACTACTTTGAGCGGACCCGTTTGGGACAGTTCGTACGTCTCGCCATAGTTTGGTCATAGAAAATGTGTGAATTTCAATCATCCGACACAATATTGGCCTGGGTGCACTCGAAAATACCGCTCGATGCTAAAATGCTAAAATGATTCAATGGGCGATTATCGATTTGAGGTGCACCCAAGCTTGTATAAACGAAATATTTGTTATGTAAATTTTTATATTGAAAAAGCTTTAATTAAGCATCGCCTACTGATCCAGATTGTTGCTTCTGTTGGTAGGATTCTAATTTATTATTTCATCTGATTATTAGTTATTCAGAATGTGATTGTACAGATTATAAGTTAATAAAAATTTAATAAGGTTCTCATTATTCATTTCGCAATCCACATTTCTCCAATCTTTCCCTATAAATTTCCAATATTCAACAATATCGAAATATAAATATCGCATCTCCGCTTCAATGAAATAACAAGCTATACTCCATTCACTTTTATAAACTATCCCGGTTGGTCAAGATTTAGGTTTATCAAGTTTTCTCACATAAAACTGGCGCAGGTTGGCACTCGTGAACTGTCAAATAATAGACCTTTCTAGAATACGTAGAACAAAGATGAAAGATGTGATCTAAGCCAGAATGAGAGAGAAACAGGTATATTTCATGCGCAACTTATGGGCAGCATTAAAAGATGCTCAAACCTTGTGCGAGAGAGAAAAGAAAGAGAGAGAGGGAAGCAATGAAATGAGATCCTACTGGTTTTATCGTACCGTGACCGTCACTTAGTAACACAACATTGTTGAGGCATACTAAAATTTTGATTTTCGATAAACAATACAGCAAATACATCCACATCCAAAACATCGACCGCGTAAAATAATAATATCAATTGTCAAATGTCAACGGCATTCTTAGCCCACAAGTGACGCGCGCAACTGTCACCTGCGCAGGTAATTCTGGAAATGTCTATTCTGAGAGACGTTGCCAATGCTAATTTGTATTTACTATTTTTTAACTTTGTAAATGGACTTTGTTCTTTTAAGGTCTAACTGTGACACAGGTTTCGTAGTGCTACTACATTTTCATACTGGAGTATTTCGAGTGGTGCAAGAAGGTACTTTAATGTCTTTTGTAGGATTATTTCTTGAGTATTGTGAAAAGTGGGGAATTCCATAAGTCCGTCTGTTCGTTTATGAATTGTACTGTCGGGTTATTCGAGTACTTTAAATCTTTTTTCGAATGATCTATGACAAAGTAACGGGACTATTCTGTCCATTATTCTTCATTAAATTTTCAACACTCGATTCTTGATTTCCGTACAAGAAAAAAGCATAAAATGAATCTTCCAACCTTGTTTATATACGTGAAATATTTCCAGTATTAACAGAAAAAAAAAGTTCGCCAGGTTCTTGAAATGATTGAATTCACATAATATTTATTATTTTCCCAAAGCAAACATTTTATAAATAAGACCTTCACGTAGAGAGGACAACGATGCGAATTTATCTGACAAGAAAATGCCTTTAACCTAACATTTTCCAAATATACACGGTAAAATGTGTCACTTGGTCATCGACGATAGTCTCCTTTCCGATATAACGTTTCATCCTCCTTTTGGAATGTCCGACCATGTAACGTTGGCCTCTAAACTCCAGTTTGTTCTTCTTCTTCCTGTGCGGTGCCTTTGGTTGGCCGAACGTAGGCCTTATGGCCCATTGTTCATACCACATTTGTGTAATACTGGAGAGACTCAGACCCGAAGACACGCTGACAAGAATGCCGCGAGCCGACAAGGAGGGGTCTCTCTCACCATAGAGATGGAGGGTGTAGGGTTCCCTAGGTGTGTTAACCTCAGTGTAGATAAGTCGTCGCACGTGAACAGTATATGCTCCGTCGTTTCATCCGCGGTCTTGCACCAACGGCACAGGGAACACTCAGTTAGACCCATTATTTTCAAATGTTTGTTAAACAGATGACCAGTTAGATCACCAGTCACCAGAGACAATTGCTCTCGAGAATCAAGAGCTTTTTGACCTCCGAAGAAGGCCCCTTAATAAGGAGTCTCGACTGCCTGAGGTCCGTTCTCGTGCTCCACTCAGAGGAGAATTTCTTATCAATCCATCTCTTGAAGAGGTTTTTGATATATGTATGACAGATAGGAAGCGCCTGTTCCGGTCCAGTAAACGTCGAGCGAGCCTCTTCTTTGGCTAAGTTATCTGCTTTCATGTTACCAGAGATAGACGTATGGGCCGGGCACCAGATAACATTGAGAGTGTTATGTGAGCCAAGCTTGCGCAGGGCCTTTCTGCATTCGTATACCAAGTTTGAGGTTACTTTTTTCATCAAAGAGGGATTTCAGTGTGCCCTGACTGTCGCAACATATGTATATGTGTTTCCCTGAGTATCCTCTGCGGATACTCTCCACCGTACATGCGAGGACGCCATATAGCTCTGCCTGTACTATTGAGCAGTCTTTTCCTAGAGTAATGGACCACTTTGTTCTTGGTCCAACAATCCCAGCACCGGCACCGGTGTTGCAAACCGAGCCGTCGGTGTACCAGGTGGGACCTTCAGGTTTTAGTAGCCTGTCTGGCTTACACCACTGATCTCTGGCAGGGACAACTACTTTGTAGGGCTCGTCGAAGCAGATTCGGGTGTCCCCACGGTCCCCTTCCTTCGGTTCTTGCTCACAGACAAACAAAAACAAGAAATATCATAAGTTTTCCCAATGACCTTCGGAGGACCGACAGGGACTCGGTCTTTCGAGATCAATCGGTCGACGGTATGTGGAAGTCCTTCACCAAAACATTACACTCGCTTCTATTCAAGCATACTCGAGTTGTGAAGAATACTATATTTCCATCGAAACCATGGATCACTTCGAATCTTCGAAGGATGATCCGATTGAAAAAGACCCTTTCATTTGGCAACGGTATAGACACACAGAGATGAAAACGATTACTCCCCATAATCATCGAGAATGCTCTATAGATCTGAGAGCCAGGCTCAGCCAGCAAAGCGAGAATATGAAGCATCACTTCTGCATACACCAGATAGCAAAAAGAAATTTTATAAATATATTCGACACAACCTCAAAACAAAGGTCTCTTCTCCAATAGTGCGCGATAACGCTGGAGAGTTATGCGCGGATAACAGAAGCTCTGCTGAGGTTTTGGCAGATGCTTTTGCCTCGTCTTTTCACCGAGGAATCTCCCGGTCCAACGCCTACCATATCATTGCAGATATGCAGAAAGTTTAGAGGCGATATATTTTTCTGAAAGTGATGTGGAAAAACATTTAATGGATGTGGATGTTACCTCTGCTCCTGGTGCCCACAAGATATCACCATATATTTTAAAGAAGTGTGTTCACACCCTTGCTTCTTTAGTCTTCAACCGTTCCTTCGCCACATCAACTTCACCAAGACAATGGCTCAGTGCATCGGTTACATCGATTTTCAAGGAAGGTTGTTGTAAGACATCTGCTTCTAACTACAGACCAATAAGCCTTGTGTCTGTTGCAGCCAAAGTATGTAAGAGAATGACAACGTCAGAGATTCTCAATTTGGCTATTGCAAATAAATTTCCCGAAAACCAACATGGCTTTTTACCTGGTTTATCGGTCATTACAAATCTCCTCAGCTGTCTGGAGGATTGGACAAGGTCGACGGATTCCAATATACACCGATGGATGTAATTTACCACGTAGACGTTTACTCAGTAAGCTGGAGCATCTTGGAGTTCGGGGGGACCTGTTATCATGGATTGAGGCATTTTTATCTGAACGTCGGGTCTACGTGCGTATGGGTGAGTCTATTTCTACTTCAAGACCAGTTTTGAGTGGCGTACCCCAGGGATCAGTTTTGGGACCACTTATGTTTCTTTTATACACTCCGACTTGCGTGGTTTGGTCAAATCCTGCCACTCCATGTTCACTGATGATACGAAGATATGTGCTGTGTCTGGAACTGATAATGATTGCCTTCATGAGGATTTATCCACCATACACTGCATCAATAACTCCCATATTAAAAGAAGGCGACAAACTTGATCCATCCGACTATCGCACCATAAGTATCCTCTCGTCTGTCTCGAAGGTTTTGGAAAGAACAGTGTGCGATCACCTTATGCACTTTTGCTCGAGCATCGGTCTGATCCCGACGTCTCAGAATGCATTCATCCCTCAACGTTCCACGACGACAAATCTCCTCTCGTGCGTCAATGAGTGGACCAGAGCTCTGGATTCAGGTTTCGCTGTTGATGTGGTGTACCTGGATTTCTCAAGGATCAGTGTTGACTGTTGGGACCAATATTGTTCATTATAAGAGAAAATGATTAGTGGTATTCAGACGGATTTTTCGAACTCCGCGGGTTCAACTCCCACCTGAAGTGAAAACTATTCCGGAGTTCGAAAAATCCGTCTGAATACCGCTAATCATTTTCTCTTATATTTTCACAGACGTTAATTTCCCAACTATTGTTCATTATGTACATCTCCGATCTGCCTCCGCTTATTCAGTCCGCCATTTCCTCATTTGCTGAATACACGAAACTATTCGGCCTGCCCCTTCAGCAGAGAGATGTTCTCCAGCGGGACCTCGATGCTCTCTCCAGGTGGTGTAGAGAGTGGATGTTGCCATTAAATGTCAGCATTATTATTATTATTTTTTTTTAACGTCCGTGTGAGGGGAAAACCCTTTATGGGCACCGAGAGGGTCCGCACTCTCGGTAGTGTGAGAATCCAGGATCTTGTGTGGTTACTCACTAAAAACCCCTCACACTTCAATGGAGGAGTTCTTCATCCTGCCCTCGCAGCGTCCCTTAACAAAAGAGATGAGCTGCAAGTGGCTTCTAGAGTTCATGGGACCTGATGATATGGAGTGACCCGAGCAACACTGCTTTCTGCATTCTGTGCGCCAATACCTCGGCCAGTGATCTGCAGACCGGGATAATCTTCAGTTCATCCACATAGTTAGCTCTCATTCCACCGAGACATCCTATGATAAGTACGACCATCCTAATTTTATGACCTGGGTATAAAGTTCCAAGCTCGAACATAAAGTCTTTGTATTTTTGCCTCTTCTGTTGTTCCTTCATTACAACATTATTTTCAGCAGGGGAGGAGAATTCCACGACAAATAACTCCTTCAGCTCCTTGTCCAGCAGAAGTATGTCTGGCTTAACAGCATTGATATGTCGTGTTGTTGAGACAGGATAGTTCCAGCATATGCGAGCTCTTTCGTTCTGAACCACCGCTTCAATCTCCAGAGGCACATATGTCTATCTCATACGCGGCTCTCAGATGAAAGTATAGGATTCGGAGTGCCGCGTTGTGTCTCTCTACATACCCTGATGGAGCATGGACTCTGCAGGCGGAAAGGATGTGCATAATCGTTTCCTGTTGCCCATGGCAAGCCCTGCAAGTTGTTGGGGTGTCCATTTTCATGATGTTCTTTTTATACCATCACTAATTCAGTACTCCATCTTGACACGCCATCACAAATCCTTCTGTCTCTGACTTAAGGCTAGCTGACTTTAGAAAGGCGACAGACAATTCTTCAGACAGGTCCTGGTCTTTTAGACTCCTGAAATATATGGAGTGCAAGGTCTTACTCATATGATGTTCGAGTAATGTATCTGACTGAGACTTTCGGATCAGTCTTGCTAGGCTTCTTTGGTCCGCTTGAGTGATCGGTGCTCCAGCGAGCTCAGGATTGATCGATACGCCGGTTATGCTGAGCTTATCCAGGGCCCTTTGTGCAGCTCGGAATAGGAAGGCTCCATGGTTCGCAATTTCATGCTGAGCGACAAATTTCAGAAGCGGATCTTCTTTCCTTAGAATCCTTACTGCCATTTCCAATGTTTGTTGATAGTGTTGATATTCCAAACATTGCAATCCTCTACCCCCCTGGCTTCGGGGAAGGTATATCCTCTGTATTGAGCTGTTGGGATGTAGGCTAAGAATCATGTTCATCGTTTTCCTTGTTAACCTATCAAGATCGAGGAGCTCGTTTACCGTCCAGTTCACCACTCCGAAAGAGTAGGTGAGAATCGGGATGGCTAGCATATTTGTAGCAGATACTTCATTCTTTCCTGACAGCTGCGATTTCCAAATGTCTCTCAGCTTCTTTTTGTAGCTGGCTGTTAAGTCTTCCTTTATCTGGGTTGTCTCCAGTACACCCCTCTGTTTCATCCCAAGAAACTTGTAAGTTTCTCCGTCTTCGAGATGTCGAAAAGTCATTCCATCTTCCAGTAGAATATCTTCTCCTGCATCTTCAGCTTTTCCCCTGCGCAGATGGAATAGATGTGAAGCGGCCGCTCTCACTGCAGCGACCACATCTTCTAGTGAACAGGTCTCGTTAAGATGATCTTGAATTACTTTATCCAATACGGCTAGATCTTCAGCCTTATGTCTTGTTTTTATTCGGGTGGCCTTGACCAGTGGATTTCTGACGGCAGCCTCAAATGCTTCCCTTGTATTGACGATTAACTTCGGAACATCTCTCACCGTTCTTGGCCTCTGTTGCTGTTGATCTGGAGCATCTGTCACCTGCTCTTCAGCGTGTTCTATTTCTGGAACATCTCTCACTTGTTCCGCTCTTGGCCTTGCCCTCAGGGCTGTTGCTCTGTGTTGTTGGTTTGGAGCATCTGTCACCTGCTCTTCACCGTGTTCTATTTCTGGAACATCTCTCACTTGTTCCACTCTTGGCCTTGCCCCCAGGACTATTGCTTGGTGTTGTTGGTTTGGAGCATCTGTCACCTGCTCTTCACCGTGTTCTATTTCGAGAACATCTCTCACATGTTCTGTTATTGACCTGTTGGAGCGTGTACCAGTCCAGGTTCGGCTCGCAATATTTCTCACCAGGGCTACAGCTTGTTCTTCAGCTGTGTCAATCGTCAATTGCTGATGTTGGCTCGAAGCATCTGTCACCTGCTCCTCAGCTTGCTGTTCCGTCCTTTCTTGCTCTTGAGACCGCCATAAGATTCCTCTTCTTTTGAGATGACTGATCTGATCTCAAAGGTTTTGCTGCGTCATGAAGTCAAGGTCTGGATAATTTCCTCATTTGCTGAATACACGAAACTATTCGGCCTGCCCCTTCAGCAGAGAGATGTTCTCCAGCGGGACCTCGATGCTCTCTCCAGGTGGTGTAGAGAGTGGATGTTGCCATTAAATGTCAGCATTATTATTATTATTATTATTGTGCCCCCTAACAGAGCTGTTACCAGAGATTTGATGAAATCCAGTATCTGGGACGGCTTCTTCTGCTCCTTCTCTAGATACTCTGCGGATGGCCTCATGGGCTACCCTATCGATCACTAGATGTCGAGGTGTGAGATCTGTGATGATCTCAAGCGCCCTAGTTGGGCATGTTCTCATAGCTCCCGTGATGCACACACAGGCAAGCCTTTGTACTTTGACGAGCATTTTCCTCGTACTTGCCAAACTTGCCTTAGCAAATCAGGCTACTGCCCCATATGTGACTATAGGTCTTACAATCATGACGTACATCCTTTGCAGTATTTTTGGGTAACGTCCCCATTTCCTGCCGCATAGACGCCTGCACGCCACCAGAGCTCTTGTAGCTCTGCTAGTAGCATTATCAACATGCTTATTCCACAGAAGTTTGCTATCCAGGGTTATACCTAGGTATTTGACTTCAGACCCCCACTCCAAGATATTTCCGTTTAATGTTAACGTTTTCATGGCTGGAAGTTTCCTCTTCCGAGTGAACGGAATTAATGTGGTCTTGGTTTGGTTGATGTTCAGCCCCACTGACAAGCACCACTGCTCAATAATTCTAAGGCCCTTCGGCAATAGGTCGCAGAGAGTGCCTTCGAATTTGCCTCTAATTATTAGGACTATGTCGTCAGCATAGCCTACATATTCGTAGCCAAGCTCCGTTAGCCTGCGCAGTAGTTTAGCCACTACCAGGCTCCATAAGAGGGGAGATAACACTCCACCCTGAGGTGTTCCACGAGTAGCTTTGACGAAGACGGATTCTTCGCCCATCGATGTCTCAGCTATTCTCGTCGTTAACATCTCACATCTTTTTTAAGATGGTATTATTCACTCCTCGCCTCTCAAGTGCATCTCTGACAGACACGTGTGTTGTGTTGTCAAAGGCCCCAGATACATCCAGGAAGGCACACATGTCGATTTCTTTGTTATTCAGAGTTCTGTGGACGACTCAAGTCAGCTGATTCAGAGCGGTCTACGTTGAACGTCCCGCCCTGTAAGCATGCTGACAATTGTGAAATGGTGTTTCTTCCAGATGCTCCGTTCTTATGTAGTTATCTACGACTTTCTCCATCGTTTTAAGAAGAAACGATGTTAGGCAAATGGGTCTGAAGGACCTGGGGTCAGTCCCGTCTTTTTCCCTGCTTTGGGAATGGAGGTTACTTTTGCCGTTATCCATTTTCAGGTATTTGACCCAACGCTAAGCTGCTTCTTGTGATATTCAGTAGATGAGGGAGCATCTCCTCCACTCCTTTCTGCAGGAGTATAGGAGACACCCCATCCACTCCTGGGGATTTATACGGGCACGGAAAAAGGTGCTTTTTGCCCATTCAAGTCGTTGCCTTGTGAATATACTCTTAGCAATGTCCCAGTCCTCCTTGCGAGAGTTCTTGGTGTACTTCATTGCTATTCCAGTATTACTTATTGGTTCACTACCCGAGAAGTGTGTTTCGAGAAGAAGAATGGATCGTTCCTTCTCCTCTTCAGTGTAAGAACCGTCTGGCCTTTTGAGCGACATAGTGAGGTTAGTTCCCCCTTTTGCCATGACCTTCTGAAGCCTGGCTGCTGTGGGAGTGGAATGGATATTTTCACAAAAGGCTTAAAAATTAAGTTCATGAAATATAGTTCCTGTATTTGCTGTGCCCATAAACAAAGAAAATTTTATTCGAGTAGTTCCCAAAAAAAAAGAAACAATGTGCAAAATATGTCCAGTCCGAGGGTGGAATGTCGTGGTTAGGTGAGTATGTCCTACTTTGTGAATTTTCCATAATCAGGTAACATTGTCTATATCGGGTGAAAATTAGTCTCATCAAGGAAATATCCCATCATTCAGGTATGTATAATGTGTATAATGTCATCTTCAGGGCTATCATCCATATTCAATTTTATCTATTCTTGCCAAATTTATCGCATTTTCATCTCATAACTCAAAGTTTTTCATTTTGAATTTAGTATTTTATCAATAAAATTTCTGCCTCTATCAAAAATCCATAGCTTTAGCTTGGCTTTGAAATTTCTATATATCGGCTCGTTTCTCAGATCTTGTGGCAATCTATTAAAAAGTCTTGGACCCAAGTAATCAGCACTACGTTGACCAACTGATTTACTGGCACAGTGAGTTTCCAACTTCTCATCCTTATCCCTAGTGTTGTATTGATGTTTGATTAGTGGGTAGTTTTCTTTATTCTTGTGTAAATCAAGAAGTACCTGGAAAGTGAACAGCTGACAAACATCGAATAACTTCGATTCTTCAAATAGACTATCCGAAGGGTAAGTTCTCTTCTTATTCATCATCACCTTTATGACCCATTTTTGTATTATCGAAAGTCTATTCAGGTGGACGTCATAAGCCCCTCCCCAAGCAATTATACCGTATGACAGTTGTGACTATATCAGCGAGTAATACGCCATCTTCATGTGCTCTATATCCAGGTACTCTCGAAGGTATTTGAATCTGGTCATTAGAGATCTGATTTTATTAACTAATTTCCCTATGTGTAGATCCCATCTAAGATTTTTATCCAGTGTGATGCCCAGATATCTGACGGAGGCAGCTTCAGACACGCACATTCGATGGCCAATATTAAGTGGTCCTAGTTTCAAATCACGATTGTATGACGAGAATGTAATATATCGTGTTTTATTCGTGTTCAAAGAGAGTTTGTTGTATTGTAACCAGTTGACTACATTTTTGAGGTCATCTTCAGGCTTCACTCTCAGATCCTCCGCTGTCCCAGACGAGTATATAATCGCTGTATCATCTGCGTAACTGATGACTTCCCCCATAAGCTTCATCGTCAGCAGGAAATTGACATACACTGTGAACAGAATAGGTCCCAACACCGTTCCCTGTGGAACTCCATAGGTAATCTTTTTCGCTCCACTCATTGCATCACCATTCATAACTACCTGATTGCGATCCGATAGGTAACTCCTCAGCAGACTCAAACATTTACCACGTAACCCATATCGATACAGTTTATCTAGTAGATTGTCATGGCTGAGTAAGTTCCTCAGAGTACCCTTGCCAGTTACTGTTTGGCTCTATTAAAGAGCCGACGGACTTCCTTTCGGAGGTTTGACAGGTTGTCATTCCACCAAGGAGCCTCCATCATTGCTTCGTTTACCTGCTCTACATGTTGCTCCAAATCTTAATAACGGTGTTTTTTCCCGCCCTATTCCGATTTGGTCTAAATTATTCTTCAGATGACTCCTATAAAGAAACCAATCTGTCTTCCTAGGATTTCGAATCAAGGGTGGAAGGTAGTATCTCCCTCCACCTTGAACTCGATAATTCTGTGATCAGAGAGTGAAGACTTACCCAACATTCTCCAGGAAGTGACATTTTTCCTGGCAGGGACATTGATAATTGTCACTTTCAGGACCTCTTCTCTTGCTCTCGTGACAAAAGTTGTTGCTTTTATTCAATGTCTCGAGATTGTTAGCCAAGAGATATTAAAGCAAGCACTCACCTCTGGTGTTATTGTTCGTGCTTCCCCAAATATGATTGGCAACTTCCTGCTGTTGCAGTTACGTACTAGCCGCTGTACTTCCTCTGGCGGTGTTATTGGCACATCTCCAGCGAAGTATGCGAATGCTATGACAATGTCTCGGTCAAGGCCCCCAACATTGAGGTGTATCATAATCGGAATCAGGTCCCGTGAAATGTATTCTGGAACACAGATATACTTAATATAGCTCCTTATGAGCACACAGGCACGTGGAGACGTTTGTCTCTGGCCATAAACCAGTCTTGAGTCTTTGCATCCCAAACCCTGGATTTGGCCTACTTTGTTGATCCAGGGTTCTTGGATCAGAGCCATGCTCAGTTGCAAACTCGCAAATGACCTTGCTTTCACCGCTGAAGAGCCTTCGCGTGATGCAGGTTCACTTGCACTAATATTGAGAAGGTGAAGTATTGTTATTTTGGTGGAGAGGTTGGCCCAGACTTGCGTCTGCCTCTTCTCTCTGCGTCTTGGGTTCTCGGGATGTGGAGGGCATCTCCACGACCATCGAACTCTTCGCAGGGAGATTTGTGCTCTTTAGCCCCGAGACTGGGATGCGCCCAAACCGGAAGTTAAGGCTGCATCCCACTGCCTTCAGAGCTTCTTCGGATTGGGGATCGATCCCAATCGTGAGGACCTTTCCCTTGCCCTCTTTCTTGGAGTTCAGAATTCTCCATGCCCCAGTGCTGAGGTTGGAGTTCTGAACTTCCACGAGTCTGCGGATTTTCTCAGACTCCATCCCCTGACTGCTTGGAAAGAAGACCGTGATGTTGGTGGGCTTGGGGATATGTCGTCTCCCTCTAGCATCAACATTTCAGGTCCTCTCCAAGATTTCAATTGCGGAACTGATTTTTTGATCCATTCCGCAGATGCCTTAGATCCACAGTCCACCAGCATCATTCCATTTCTTAAATGAACGCCAACAAAGTGGATCCCCCTTTCCTGGCTCTGGCACATCTCCTCCACCAGAATGTCTTCTAGGGAGGAAAGTTGCTCGGCGTCCAGGGTAGCCTTAGGGTAGTCCTTAGGTATAATTCCTACCCTGGAGGTTTTCTTAGCTTTGACAGCTGCTGCATAACCGGTGACTTGCCCAGTTTTTGCTGCAGTCGTCTTCTCCTTCTTAGGTGAAGGCCCCTGCGGAGGTGTGATAAGCTGCGAGCCTCTTTTGCTCCCCGATGGAGTGGTCTCCGGAGACGGATGCCGAAGGGCCTGCTCAGTAGCCTCCTCAAGTTCAACACCCTGGTGGAGGAGTCGCAGGTTCCTCCAAACTCCCGCCCGATTAAGACCCCTCCTTAGCGGGTCGTGACACAGGAGATCTGACATTTGAATTCCGCGGTGTGAACGGTCACTTTGGGGAGGAACTGAAAAACATGTTCCAGCGGAATATGAATGGTTTGGGTAGCGAAGGCCCCCGGAGACCCCGCGTTGCGGGGGGGCCCGGTACTAGAGGGGCCCCCGACAATAGAATTCGCTTGAACTTGCCGATTCGCCAAATTGTTTTGATAATATAATCAACAGAACATATTAATTCAATAGTTTCCCATGAAGGTACAATAAGGTACAATTATACAGAAAAAACAGAGAAATATTCCAAAATTATATTATATTTACAAAAAATATATAAGGTTCCAGTCGGCACGTCACTTGCATCTTTTTGACAAAGTTTGCCTGCTTCATTGATATTTCGAAACGGTATAACTCACTGTATTTCCAGCATTTAATGCAAAATAAATTTCTATGATAATGAATCAAGGCGTAGTTTAATGTCAACCTTGTTCTCAAAATTTTCAGCAACTATTTCCTTCATAGCCCATAGAATGAAACGAGTGTAGAACGAGCAAATCTTAGAGTTCATGGTGGCACTTTTTGTGAAATTTAATAGGATAAATTTTGTTTCTGTATATATATATAAAATTGTTAGTTTCTCTCGTTTTTTTCATTATTCATTTCAATTATAAAATGAATATTTTTAATGTAATACCGAGTAACGAATTGAATTCCAGCACTTTTGTTATAAAGAAAAAAGATCTTGACCGATTAATTGTTATAGGAATTTACTTTGTATTAAATGCTGTGTGGCGACTTGCCACCGGCGTGCAGAAGTCTGCGACCGCACTTCACACGCCGCCCGCACAGAGGGCACCTCCTCCTAGGCAGTGTGGGTTACTGCGGTACCATATTCTTTATAGACCGACCAGGTCCACAACCCAGTACCCACGCTCGTCTCGAGCAGGGCAGCTGTAACATCTACGTCATTGGCAGGCCTCGCTTACATTAGCCAATCTGATGAGTCCATGGTAAGCGAGGCTGGGACGAAACGTAGCCCCATCCCGATTCACAATTAAAAGCAACACGCTTCAAATTGGTGACCCCGACGTGATCGGGCATGGGGAAATAACAGCTCAACTTTCGTCCCCACATACGATGTCTGGATCAACCTTCGAGACAATTCTGGCTGCAAGCGCAACACAACAAGGTGTGCAACCGTCCCTCGCTGGCGATGGCACACGTCCATCCCAGTGTCGGACAACACAAAGCACCGGCTGCAGCCCTCTCAGGTCTCCAGGCATCGTCCACGGTATCATGACCATGACCAGTTGTCCTGTTCACTGGGGGAGAGTCATGTGGCGACTTGCCACCGGCGTGCAGAAGTCTGCGACCGCACTTCACACGCCGCCCGCACAGAGGGCACCTCCTCCTAGGCCGCGTGGGTTACTGCGGTACCATATTCTTTATAGACCGACCAGGTCCACAACCCAGTACCCACGCTCGTCTCGAGCAGGGCAGTTGTAACATCTACGTCATTGGCAGGCCTCGCTTACATTAGCCAATCTGATGAGTCCATCGTAAGCGAGGCTGGGACGAAACGTAGCCCCATGCCGATTCACAATTAAAAGCAACACGCTTCAGCTGCAAAACAGAGAGTTGTAGCACTTTGGGATCTCAGTTCGTAATTTTGCACTCAGGACACTATAATTTCTTAAAACCTTTTCAAACCACGATTTTTCTTGAGTACAAGCTATATTTTTGAAATAATAATCATGAAAATTTTTGTAGTTTATAGAAGATTAAATTCCCGAGGGCAAATATTTGCGATTTTTTCCAAAAAATGATGAATAACCGTCGGAAAAAAATCATTAAGTGTAGTTTCCAAAACGCCGAAGTTCAACCTGTTTTTTTTAGTTGAAAAACTAATTAAATCGAAAAAATCGCAACTATTTGCCCTCGGCAATTTAATCTTCTATAAACTACAAAAATTTTCATGATTATTATTTCAAAAATGAAAAACGAAAAACATATTCAATAACCCCAGATCTAACGATTACCCTGTTTTTTTTAATGAAAAACTAATTAAATCGAAAAAAAGAAAACTATTAGCCCTCAGGACGTTCTTCAACTTCAATTAAAAAAAATATCAAGTCTCTACATCGTAAATTAGGACTTACTCGTGAAATAAAGAGACCACTTTTGAATGGAGATTTACCACGATTCAAAAGGTGATACTGCCCCTTAAGAGACAGATTGGGTTGAACCGAAACTGTTAGAATCAAACATTGGGAAGAATATGTCAATGTTCACTTCCCACTTTGAATCACTCTTTAGTAGATAAGTCTTGACTAATCGGGGATATTGAAACAATACAAAACCGTCAATATTTCTGATATTAACGGCATCGATGAAAAGATATGATTTTAGATGAAGAAAATAAGAGTCATTTCCTCGTTAGTTGCACGCAAATAATAATCCAGGATGTGTTAGATGAATTGGTTTATAAATCTCCAAATATGACCTGTTTCTTCAGTGTTATAATCGCAGTCAGCAAATAATTTTTATCAATATAATTAATTACATATACCTACTGATTGGTTTCGATCGGAATTGAAATATGCCCTTTGTTCTCTCAAAATTCGTAGTTCGTAGTGTTTAAGTGAACTCAAATTCAGATCAGGTAAGTACGCTTTCAAACGAAAGCTGATTTTTTTCTCTTGATATTATGAAAACGCGGAATCCTTATATACAGGGAGTTTCTAAATTCATGCGAAAAAATTCAGGAGGTGATTGCTCGTACGAAATTGAGATGGGTCACTCCTAGAACAAAATTTCCTCAGCCCACCCCTTTCCGAGATATCACCCTTGAAATGTTGAATTTTTTCGCATGAATTTAGAAACTTACAAAAAAGAAAGCCCAACAGATTGCAACAATTACCGAACAATAGCTCTCATATCACATGCAAGCAAAGTACTCCTTAACATTATCAATGAGAGGCTGAAAGTGTTTCTGTTACCACAAATTTCGGAAGAGCAGACTGGATTTGTACCTACGGTTACTTCTGAAAAAATGTAAGGTTTCAAACTGTGTACAGGGTGGGCAAAATTGGTGCTACATGAACTAAATCTTTTTAACCCGAGGAGATAGAGAAAAATGAATGACACCTTATAGTCCTCTTTTTTCGAGAAACTGACAATGCCATCAACTGCATTTCTCTATCTTCTTTCGTTTCCGAGTTATAGGCCAAAATTGAAATTTGGGCGATTTCAACTTTGGTCATTATCTCCGTTTCTGTTTATGCTAGGATGTTGAAATAAAAACATTATACAGGCACTTTTCCGATAGCAATCCAGTGGCGTACTCTGATTTTTCTTAGAGGTTTTTTTGCTGAGTTATAACATAAAGTTGTATTTATTCTTATGGAAACAGTAGTTTGAAATGACTTAGAAAGAATCGCCATTTTTTTCCCGTTTCAGAAATGTTTCATAAGTCATACATATACATGTAGCACCAATTTTGCCCACCCTGTACATCATCATGGAAAAAATACAGGGTGTTAGATTTGAAAAAATCAAGAAAAAACAATTTGAAATTCTTCATATTTGGACATTGATAACGGACACCCTGTATAAAAAAGGTTGATCATTTAGGAACAATACCTAGGCAAATTCTCAAGTTAAAATAAATTCTGATCAATTTCATGTTTCTATCGCTTGGATCAGTTGCCAGGATCTAGTCTACCTCTTTAGTTCCCATTTTTTAACACCCATCGCCTGTGGGCTTGCTGGGAAGTCGCAGAATGGCTCTGGTCCAATGAATGGGATTAATCCCTTCTCCCTCGCTAGCTGATTAGAAATTTCATTACCAAGCAATCCACAGTGACTAGGTACCCAAACGAGGTTGACCTGATTGTTGAGCCCGAGTGCGTTGAGTGATATTTTGTCATGCGCTAGTAGGGCTGCTCTGCTGTGAGATAGTATATAAATCCTTTTTTCGGTAGTTTTAAAGGTATACAGTTTTATAGTGAGGAGGGGTTACATTCTACTGCGACCTGTTGTGCACCCTAACAGTCTGTTTTGCACCCTAACAGACCTATTCTCATCGCGCCACCTACAGCACTCCTTGCAGTTCCAGAGATGAAATCCAGTATCTGGGACGGCTTCAACAAGGATAATTCCCCATTCCTAAGCGTTTCTTGTCCAAAGCACTCTTTCCTTTGGCTTGCAATGGCAAAGCATTCCGTAATCAGGTGAATAGGAGTTTATTCCTCCTCCCCACGGAATCTACACTCGTCAGTGTCCCATTCTCGACAGATGCTTCTTTAGGTGATAAAGCCAGTGAGTAGGTTCTTACTGGGATCCAGATATTTTTGGATCTACCAGTTTCAAAGTTGCCTATCTCATTGAGTTTGTTCCGGCACTCCCAAATCAGCTTTGAATCAATGACATAGGAGCTCAGTGCTTTTATATCATCTACTCTTTATTTCCACTGCCAAGCTTTCTGGCCAATTCAGTCCTTCCTCAGGGCTTCACTACAAAATAAGTCAAAATTAATTAGTCGAAATAAATCCTTAAAGTTTGACCCAATTTTATTGAATATACAAACTGGCTCTTAAAGCATATTAAATAGTACCTATATTATACAGGGTGTTTCATTGGTAAATAAACAAACGGTAACCTGAGCTAGAGCTACCCTAGGCGATATATGATAGGTCTAATCAATTCCATAACCAAGATACAGGGTGGTTTATATATTCAACAAAAATTTCAATTCCTCATAACTTTTGAACCAACCAGTAGAGTCGGTTGATATTTGGAACGTATGATTCACTTCTACAGGTCGATCGATTTACTTCGGAATCTCCAAAAAATTCCAGGTCCGTTTTTGAAAAATATGGTACTTCTTCTAAGCTGAGATTCAACACCGCGTATATTGAAATGTTGGGATTTGAATGAGATATTTGAAAAGAGCAGAAAATTTTCCATGCGGTTCAGTAGATTTCATTGTCCCGCACGTCATTTTGCGCAGAGAAAACTTCAGGAAAAAATACAATTGAATATTGGAATTCCACAAAATTCTCAGAAAAATTGTACATTTTGATCCAATTGATTTTTTTTGTCCCACTAATTGCACATTCGAATTTCATAATATTCTGAGGAATCATTTGGAGTTATTTCCGGAAAAACATTATTCATCGAGAAAAATGTATTTGAAGTCGACAGAGATGAATAAATAACTGAAGAAGCATAAAAACTTAACGTGAATTACTGAAGGTGGTCGAAAGTACTACCATTCTGTTCAATACACATTCTTGTCTTCTTCAAAATATGTCTGATACTTTTTTTGGTCATGTCTGGATTAATAACGTTCATTGCAGGCGACTTCGATACGTTGCATGGGACAAATGAAATGATCAACAGGATTGAAATATGGTGACCTAGGGGGCCAGGCATGCGGCCCACCTCTGCCTATCCACATATTTGGAAGTTCTGATCTAAAAATCGTCTGACCATTACTCTTAATGGGGTGGAGCTCCATCATGCTGAAAATGCATTACTGCAATGTCCGTACCTTCGACTAATACAGGAAGATGATTTTGGAGGAAATCTAAGTAAAGATTTTCTTTAAGCCGTCTTGGTATGACGTGTGGTCCAATAAATCGATTTTTATAAACGCCACTTCATACTTTTTTTGAAAATTTGTATTGGGATTTCGTATGCCTGACCGCATACGGATTCTCTTCAGCATGTTCATGCGAATTCCTCATATTGAAGACCCCATCCCTCGTATATATGGTTTCATCAATAATTGAAACTCTGTTGACCATTCTTTCATTGCGTAAAATCCAGCTACTAAAGTTAGTTCGTCCAACTTGAAATGATTCCTAAGGATACTATAAAATGCGAATGTGCAATCAGATGGACAAAAAAAATTCAATTTGATCATAATGTACGATTTTTCTGAGAATTTTGTGGAATTCCAATATTCAATTGAATCTTTCCCTGAAGCTCTCTTTGAGCAAAATGACGTGCGGGACAATGAAATCTACTGAACCCAATTGAAAATTTTCTGCTCTTTTCACATATCTCAATCAAATTCCAAAATTTCAATATACAGGGTGTTGAATCTCAGCTTGGAAGAAGTCCCATAATTTTCAAATACGGACCTGGAATTTTTTGGATTTTCAAAAGTAAATCGATCGACCTGTAGAAGTGAATCATACGTTCCAAATATCAACCGACTATACTAGTTAGTTCGAAAGTTATGATGGATTGAAATTTTTCGTGAATACGTAAACCAGCCTGTATCTCGGTTATGGAATTGATTAGACCTATCATATATCGGTTTTTAGGACTCGCCTAGGGTAGCTGAAGCTCAGGTTACCGTATGTTCATTTACCAATGAAACAGCCTGTATATTATCAAAAACATTTCATTAATGATTTGTTCAATTATTGAATACCATACTATTTCCAGGGAAATGTTTTTTATTTATGTTATCGCCAAATCTTTCTGTCAATAAATCAATTGTTATTGTAGCAGCATGAGGTGTAGTACCATTTTGTTGAAACCAAAACACTTCTGGGCCGATTACATTCAAATTAAAAAAAAAATTTCATTGAGCATCGATATGTAATGAGCACCATTCACTGTAATTTTACAGCATTGTTTTTAAAAATATGAACCAATGATGCCACCAGCCTGTAAAGCACACCATACAGTGCATTTTCAGGATGCAATGAAACCTGCAGAACTTCTTGAGGATTGTGTTCACTCCATATACGGCAATTTTGCTTGTTTACGTAGCCGTTCAACCAGAAATGAGCTTCATCACTAAACACAATTTTTCGATAAAAAAAAAGTGGATCAACTTCAAGCTGTTCTAGGGCCCAATAGCTTATTATGGTCAAGTGGCTTTAGTTCTTGAATCAGTTGTATCTTGAATGGATGTAGAACAAGATCTTTACGCAAAATTTTCCATGTGGTGCATGCACAGAATCCAACTTGTCCTGAACGTCGACGATTAGGCAAATTTCATTAACACTATCACTTACAGTAGTGATATTTTCTTCTGTACGTACAGTTATTTGTCTTGTTGTTGTTGCATCGGGTAGAGAAAATGTTGTCCGAAATATATCGATAGTGTATAGTAAAAAAGGGGTTACAGTTCACTGCGACCTTAAGAGTCTTCAGCCTTCAAAATAGGTAACGTATGCCGCCAGATGGCGGTGCAGTGCAATAATTTTTATTTATTGGATTACTCAGCTTAATAGAACAAAGGTTCGGGCGCAGGAAATATTAACAAGATATCCTACCCGGAACTAGATCTCACACTGACTGTATAATACACTCTCTTTCCTTCACCAGTCATCTGGAAGTAGATACCTGCGGGGCGTGCCATTTAAAAGAAATTCAATTCCATGTCAGAATCCACAATTGTAAGAAACAATTAATTTTCACTAATCGACGGCTGAAACAAACCTTAATAAATTGTCTTTGATAAAAATGGATATTTATCATTTCGAATAAAAAAATTCAAGGAAATAAATTTCGCGAAAACATCACATTGTTGTAATATTATTCACAAAAAAAAAGGTACATTCTGAAAGAAGAAATGAGATAGACGTTTGATTAACTAAATGATAGACTTTAATACTGAAATGAAAAAACACAAAAATATTTGTTCGTTTTGATGGTGGAAATGTTGAAAAATAACCAAGAATGATAGGAAATATCCTTTTCATTCATTCAATACTTATGAAATATCTTTTTTATCTTTATACACTCATACATCCCTTCATCAATCAGAGGAAAATAAATCGTTTCTGACTCCTTTTTATCAGGGACGTAGATCCTTAAGGTCTATTGTGCCCCCTAACAGAACTGTTATCTTCGCGCCTCCTACAGCACAATTGCAGAGATTTGATTGAATCCAGTATCTGGGACGGGTTCAACGAGGATAATTCCTCTTTCCTACAGGTTCCTTGTCCAAAGCAATTTTTCCTTTGGCTTGCAATGCCACAGCATTGCGTAACCAGGTTAATAGGAGTTTCTTCCTCCTCCCCACAGAATCCACACTCTTCAGTGTCCGATGAGCCCATTCTCAACAGATGCTTCTTTAGGCGACAATGTCCTGTGAGAAAGCCAGTGAGTAGGTGTAGTTGGTTCTTACTGAGATCCATCAGATATTTTTTAGATCTAGCAGTTTCAAAGTGCCGGAGGAACTTTTTGAAGTGATCCATCCCAGGGAGATTCCTTCAGAGTTTTTCCCTTTCGGTTTTCTCCTTCACCATAAACTCCTCCTTATAGGTGCATTTTCCTATACCACAGAATGGTTCTGGGTCAGTAGTTGGCGTTTGTGCGCTCTTTCTGGCAAGTGTATTGGCCTCTTCGTTTCCCGAATGACCGGAAACCCAGATCAAAAAGACCTTATTCTTCTTGCCTACCTCATTGAGTTTGTTCCGGCACAGCTTTGAATCGATGACATAGGAGCTCAGTGCTTGAACTGCAGATTGACTATCTATATGAATGGTTAAATCGCACTTCTGGTACTTTTCCTCTAGATTTATGTCTAGACATCTTTCGATTGCTAATGTTTTCGTTTTACATGAGCCTAACGATAGAAAAGGCAACAAGGAACACATCATTCAAACGAAGAGATTGATCCATTCCCCTCTCCTAATCTCGGTATTGGCAGAGGAATGTTGAACGGTGCACCATACAGTTCTACGTTTGGTGCAAGAGCACAGATAAAAACCCCAGCAAAAACTCTTTCTTCCCGTATAAGTGTAGGGATATTGGATTTGTTTAGAGAATAAGCTGATATTCATATTGGAGGGCATCTTCTTCTTCGAATAAAATTTTTCTTCATTTCTTCATTGAGCTTGACAAAGCATAATCTGAAACAAAAAACAAAAGGAGAAAAAACGAGAAAGGAAAATTAACTAATATATTCGAATTGTTTTGAAGGTACCGACCCATCTCGAAAACGAAACAGATACTGAATGAATATCCTTAAAACCATCTGGAAATTTATATACTGAACAATTATTGACCAAATGGTCAATAGTTTACTCTTCACACTCACATTTCGGGCTATCAATGGCCATTCCATTTAAAAAGTATACTGTTTCAACGACCATGACCTGTCCTTAGACGATTCAACAGACACCAACTTTTCCTGGACAGATGAAAACCAGGAAATTTGTCCGAAGGATCGAGAATTAAACTTTAGTTGAAAAAAATCATATGCAGTCCATTCCGAACTCCAAATCTATTATATAAAATTCTCCTGTTTGCACTTTGTGGCCGAACTCCTCCGAAACGGCTAGACCGATTTTCGTGAAATTTTGTGTGCATATCGGGTAGGACCGGGAATCGGCCAACATCTATTTTTCATCCCCCTAAATGTTAAGGGTGGGCCACCCCTAACTTTTTTCTGTACAAAATTTTTCATTTTAATTTTTTTATGATACAGCACAAAAAAATACATACAACCCTAAATTTTCACCCCTCTACCTAACCTAACGGGAAACTGCTTTTTTAGTGCCTCTATGGCGGAACGGAGTTCGCGGGGTCACTGGGTCAGCTAGTTTCTTTATAATTTTTTTTAGAATAAAGGAAATTATTTATCCATAGAGGCTTTCGAGATTTTAATCTAGTCAATCTTATATCTGGCATATAAGTCATAATAGGAAATGAATTTGGAAAGGAATGACATTTTTTCCAAGACTCCATGACAGCAACCTGTCTACGAATTTGAGGAGGTATTATGTTGAACAGAGGTGGAAACCAAGCTGATGGAGTAGATTCCATGGTTCCAGTTATATTTCTCATAGAAATGAGAACTATTAAACCAAACAGCAGTATTCAGCTGCAGAAAAAACCAAGGCTAAAGCAGCCGTATGGACAGTGGTGCCATCGGCACCCCAGGATGTACCAGCTAATTTTTGAAGTACCTATATTATTTCTCGTTATCAACTTGGGAGGTGAACTTTCTAAATGTAAATGTTTTATTCCAAGATACTTGAAAGGGAAATTATGATTCAAAACTGTGTTATTGAAACTAACCTCTCAATGTTTTTGGTGGTTATTTAAATGAAACCCCACTGTTTTATTGGGAATCTGGCATAAATACCACTCCAGGAAATAATTCTGCAAGATTTCTAAATCTGCAGTTAAATATTCTATATCTTTGATAAGTAACGTTTATACACCTATGTCTAAATGGAATTTTCTACTCGAAATGAGTTTTTCTTACGAGATTCAAAATCCTGCCAATACGAGGATCACCCTGTACACGTAAGGGGTATGAATGGTACGACTGAGAGTAGTTTCTGCCCCAGCGATTGTTTGGATTGTGCAAGTCGAACAGTAGGTGTATTTGTTGATCCCAAAATGTGAATTGCACTCGACGTATTGGAAATTTCAAAATAAACAAATTATAGTTTAAAAACCAACCATTAACTTCCTACACAACTATTTTAACAATCTGACAGCACCGTATTCTATCAGAAGTAAGTAGCTAATAACGATTTACAAAGAAAAGGGGCTATAAAGACCTTGCTTGTGTCGAGTCTATTTAACCAAATAGGATAAACCGTTTTAAAGATTATAATGTACTCTTACCATTGTCAAACAATGACTTTGACCAATGCATGAGTGTCTTGCCGAAATCGTTATGCTTTGAAGTGACGTGTTGATATTTTTCTGAAAATTCAGGAAGTGCGGATACAAATTTTCATGTGAGTTAATCGTAGCAGGATATATCCAGACCCCACCTGCAAATCACTTAGTATGACTGAGTAAGTGCACTGTCAACCAGATCTTTCTTTCGAGACAATTTTATTTACGGTAGAAATTATTGTATTTTGTGAAACGAAACTTTTTGTAACGGTAGGTACCAGACACATAAATGCTTGATACTTTTCAATGACGATTCGGAGTATGTTCGAATTCTATTATAATATTCATCGGAAGTGTTGAGAGTTGAAGAATTAGTAATTGAAACTTATTTCACAGAAACAAGTGAGGAAATATGAAACATTCAACACTTTTGCAATGAAGACATTTTTGCTTCCACGTTCACGTTCTTTCTACGAAATTGTATTATTTCAACTTTATTAAAGTGTGGCCGAACCAGGAGAGTTTAAGGGTAGTCTTGATTTCTTCCATTCTTTATGATTTTTCCGGATAACGTATTCGAATTCGAGACATGCCAACAAAAAGTAAGCACGATACATTAAAGAAACAACGCAAATAGATCGAAAAAATCTACTTTTTTATAGTATTTGAGGCTCGTTGTACTCAAACGAAGCTTCGGATCTCCAATTTCGTTATGGGACAAAACTCGAATAGAGGTTGCATGAATAGGAATGCCGGTTCGAAATTTTGTTTTCTTGATATTTTCAAAATTTCGCATTCAGATGGAAAATGGCGAATTCACGCTAAATGCAAAATTTTGTCTAGATTGCAAATAAATAATTCATAAAATTTTAGCGAAATTTTGAAAAAAGGATATTATCTGTATTTCTGAAAAATCAGATCCAATCGGGTTTATATTCAGTTTGTTTGATATACAGAGCCAACAGCCAAATGGAATAAATTCGATAACGAATAAACGAGGGGGTGTTAGGAAAAACGCTCGGACACGTCGATTTGTAATTTTAAATGCGCATATTTTTCAAGAAATTGAAATTATATAGGGTGTCCCATGCGACCGTGGCCAATACCAACTTTCATATTTCAAATGCAACCCCCTGTATATTATTTATTTTTTGGATTCTTCAAAAAATTCTAGACATAATTCATGTACAATGTCCTATACCTATCTTCAACTTTTTCGGAAATATTAAGTGTTTTCAGGTTTTTTACAAAAATTAACATTTTAAATGAAAATTATTTTATTTCACAAATTCGATACATTACACTCAATACTTATTTCCCATTCACCTCTTGATATGAAGGAAGTAAGCAAAAACCATTACTGAGAAGAAATTAAAAAAAAACAAAAACAGATTTGTTTATTCTCATAGCCTTAGTAACACGTTGTCTGTTTGCATGACAATAAGTGATCAGTGTAAGTGCTATTGTCTTTTGAATTTCGATAACTGCACGTAATAATATTAGAAAAAAGGTTTATTCAACAGAAATGCACAAAATAACCATTCTTCAAATGATTGGTTATGGAGATTACACACGGACACAAATGGAAGTTTCTCGTTTATTTCACGAAAAATTTCCAAATTTGCCGCCTATATCCCAAGGAACAATTAGCAAAATAGAAAAGCAGTTTCGGAATGATGGCAACTTATAAGGAGCTCATAGAAGACGATTTCGATAGGAGAACGCATTTTTGTGAGCAAATGATGGCAATGTTAGATAACAATGTGATCCAATCAGAAAATGTTTTGTTTTCTGATGAGAGTACATTTACACTACACGGTCATGTTAATCGTCAAGTTTGCCGCTATTGGTCTGATGAGAATCCTCACTGCATGAGAGAAGAACATACGCAATATCCTGAAAATGTTAATGTTTGGGCAGGAATTGTTGGAAATCATATCGTAGGTCCCTTTTTCATTGACGGCAACTTGAATGGAGAAAAATATTTAGAACTACTCCAAAATAATGTCGTACCAACTTTGATAAACTTAATCCTGATCCAGCAAATCCACAAATTCCTGCCAATATAATATGGTTTCAGCAAGATGGAGCACCGCCCCATTACCAAATCAATTTCCGGCAGTACTTGAACCAAATTTTTCCAAATCGGTGGATAGGGAGGCGCGGATCGATAGAATGGCCAGCACGATCTCCTGATCTGACACAATTATACTTTTTTTTTGTGGGGAAACGAAACCTTTAAACTAAGACGACCTAAAAAACCGAATCACGCTTGCGATTAGATCAGTCACGCCTGAAATGTTGAGTAACGTTAGAAGACAATTCTACACCAGATTAGCATATTCCCAAGACGTTCGCGGCGAGCATTTTGAACATTTCCTACATTGACATTAATGTTTTTTGGTTTTTTTGTTAATAATTAAGAAAAAATCAGTATTACTTATAAGGTTTTAAGTGTAATGTACCGAATTTGTGAAATAAAATAATTTTTATTTAAATCGTTGATTTTTGCAATAAATCTGAAAACACTTAATACTTCCGAAATAGTTCAAGATAGGACATTGTACATGAATTGTGTCTAGAATTCTCTGAAGAATGCAAAAAATAAATAATATACAGGGGGTTGCATTTGAAATAAGAAAGTTGGTATTGGCCACGGTCACATGCACCCTGAAAAATAATGGACAGAATACTCCGTTACTTTGTGATAGTTCATATTCGAAAAAAAAATGAAAGTATATGTACTTGAATAACCTGACAGAAAAACTTCTAAACGATCAGAACAGACGGACTTATGAAATTCCGCATTTTTCAAAATTCTCAAGAAATAAGCCTATAAAAGACATTTAAATACCATTTTGCACAAGCTTTGGTTTCACTGAAATTCTTAGACTCATGCCACTGCAGATTATAGAGAAATGTCGAGTATGAAGAATACATATGTCGCAGTCGGATTCTAAAATCCGTCAGTTTGCCAAATGACTAGTCATTTTGTAAACTGACGAACGTTTTCTAAAACGCTTTCAAGATACAGATCGTTTTACAATCGGCCTGAAATTTTCAGTCGGTTTGTAAACTGCGTATAACGTATCAGACGGATTGTCATATCCTACAATCCTACATCCTTTAAAACGTTCCACCTGAAACTGCTTGATCCGAAAAATATATAAGCTACAATTATCGATAAAAAAACGACGTTTATCAGAAAATGGCGTTTTGAACCGGTGGTTTTCGAGGGAGTAGCTGATACAGAACAGGTCACTCAATTCTGTTCCAATTGAAAAAACAATAACAGTAGCGAATTCCTCAAAGTTCTGCCTTGCCTTCCGAACAAAAATCAGTGCAAGGCAAGGAGGTGCTTTTGTTTCAAAGCATATCAAAAATGCAACAGCAGGTGCCATATGGGCGGCCTCTGCTGCAATAAGTAATAATAGTTTTATTTTTTGTGGTCTTTCGATAATGAAATATTGAAAGAATAAGTGTGAATAATTATTATTTCTGTATCCAGAATAATGAAGTACAGCTGATTATACGAATATAACATTTATTCAATTTGCAACAAGACACGAAACGTTTTCAGAATACGCTTCAAATGATTTGACAATCCGTCGGATGCGTTGTTCGCATGTTTACAAACTGACTAAAAATTTCAGACCGATTGTAAAACGATCTTCATTTCAAGAGCGTTTTAGAAAACGTTCGTCAGATTACAAACTGCCTAGTCATTTCGCAAACTGACGGATTTTAGTATCCGACTGCGACATATACATATCGTAATGTGAAAACCCAATGGTTATCAATATGCAGCATTGAAATATTAAGTATGTAATCACTCAGAAAATCTACTGAGTATCATTAACAGAAGTGAAACTGTCGAGAGTCTAATAAAGCATCGAATTTATGAATTTTTTTCATAACTGTTTCCACTACGAAGAAATACCACTACCAGGGTGTTTCTGAATGGATGCGAAAGATTTCAAAGAGTGATTCCTTGTTCAGAATAAAGGGTAGTTTGTTTAGATGTCGCGATTCAAAGGTGACGGAAAAATGTTGTCTTTATTTTGTATCTTTAAAACGAAAAGCGATATAATGAAGATATTTTATGGAAGTATTACTCTTATAAAAACACACTCTCGATATTTTCTCATCTGTTTAGAATGAGTGGAGGGGGTTGAAATAGACTACCCCATCATTTTTGTCAACTAAATTAAGAGAAAAACTTAGGCAACGACTTGGATAGATAAAATTCGGATAGCCCGTTTTGATTGGAAACTTTTTCATCTCTTGTATTTTTCTTGTAAAATGTACCCTTTTGAAATGAAAAAATTAAATGTCAATCAGTTCTAGAATAAATTGCCCTAACCCGACACGTACTGATTTACATTTTATTCTTTTATTTCAAATCGGTACATTTTACGAGGAAAATACAAGAGCTAAAAATGTTTTCAACCAAATCGGGCTATCTGAATTTAATTATATCCCAGTCATTGCGTAAGTTTTTCTGAACCGCGATATCTCCCTTTACGTTTGATTTTTGACCAAACATTAATATAACGGGTGGCCAAGAGATTGACGTCAAAAGGAAAAAAACAGATCCCTCGTGTCATGGGCTATTCGAATCACCCCCATGTATGTTATGCTATTTTTCACGGTTTTCGAGTTATGAATTTTTTTATGAACTTGAGAATTTTCGACTTGTCCATCTTGAAAAAGATATTAAAGAAAGTACAAGACTTCTCTGTGAAATTATTTTTGTAACTTAATCTCCATGAATTGTACTTTTATACATAAAGTAACCAGATTCGTAACTTTGATAAAAATTATGGAAATGTTGGTTTCAAGTGAAAAAGTTACGTAAATTGGATTGTGATCTGAATTTTCGAATCGAAATTAAAATGTAAAAAGGCTAATTCACGGTTTCTTAGTATGCTTAAGAGTTGCGCTCAACAGTCAGCTTTTAGAATCATTGATAAAAAATGGCACTTAACCCTCTACTTTTGCTAGAATTAGCGTTCAAAGTCATCGAGGTGGAAAAAATCAAAGAACTAGACATTTACCACAAAATTATTTTTTGCCATTTTAAGATATTTCTGATCAAGTTATGATAGAAAATGCTGAAAATTAGCTTTAGATGTTGGTCAAGAAAAGTTCTAGATAAAAAAAGAAAAAGGTATGGCAATAAATCACACAACATAATGTAAATAAAAAGAAATTTATTTATAAAATTTACAGTAGGTGTTCAAAGTTGCCACCTCCAGCCTCAATACACATTCAACACCTTCTTAGAAAATTTTCTTTCAATCGCATAAAACCTGCCCTGTTCTCTCTTAGGACACGTTCGGCTTCTCTTATCTTCAGTCGCAGCTCGTCTTCACTCGAACATTCTCGGGCGTAAACAATTTCTTTGAAATAACCCCAAACGAAAAAATCAATGGGATTAAGGTCAGGTGAAAGTGGGGGCCACTTGATTGGTCGACTGCGTCCGATCCATCTGTTCGGGTATCATTCATTCAAGTGGTTAATCAAAAATTGTTCTCGAAAATTTAAATAATCCCGATCGGTTTTGCATTGCTGCACAGCCGACCAATCAAGTGGCCCCCACTTTCACCTGACCTTAATCCCATTGATTTTTTCGTTTGGGGTTATTTCAAAGAAATTGTTTACGCCCGAGAATGTTCGAGTGAAGACGAGCTACGACTGAAGTTAAGAGAAGTCGAACGTGTCCTAAGAGAGAACAGGGCAGGTTTTATGCGATTGAAAGAAAATTTTTTAAGAAGGTGTAGAATGTGTATTGAGGCTAGAGGTGGCCACTTTGAAATACTACTGTACATTTTATAAATAAATTTCTTTTTATTTACATTATGATGTGTGATTTATTGCCATACCTTTTTCTTTTTTTTATCTAGAACTTTTCTTGACCAACATCTAAAGCTAATTTTCATTAATTTTCAGCATTTTCTATCATAACTTGATCAGAAATATCTTAAAATGGCAAAAAATAATTTTGTAGTAAATGTCTAGTTCTTTGATTTTTTTCACCTCGATGACTTTGAAGGCTAATTCTAGCAGAAGTAGAGTGTTAAGTACCATTTTTTATCAATTATTTTAAAAGCTGACTGTTGAGATTCAGATCATAATCCAATTTAAGTAACTTTTTCACTTGAGACCAACATTTCCATAATTTTTATCAAAGTTACGAATCTGGTTATTTTATGTATAAAAGTACAATTCATGGAGATTAAGTTACAAAATGAATTTCACAGAGAAGTCCTGTACTTTTTTTCAATATCTTTTTAAGGATGGTCAAGTCGAAAATTCTCAAAGTTCATAAAAAAATTCATAACTCGAAAACCGTGAAAAATAGCATAACATACATGGGGGTGATTCGAATAGCCCATGATACGAGGGACCTGTTTTTTCCTTTTTGACGTCAATCTCTTGGCCACCCTTTATAACAAACTACCCTTTCCTGAACAAGGAATCACCCTTTGAAATCTTTCACATCAATTCAGAAACACCCTGTACAATAAAGCGTTTGAATAACCCTTAATGTCGTTTGTTAACCATATGAAACAAGAATTATTCCGATATCCACATCATTTATATTAGAGCTAAACAATTCTGTTTAAAAGTGATTTTTTTGTGGAAGGATATATTTTTTTGAACCCTTTTTTCGGATAATCACCTATATCAACAATTATACATCAACATAAAAAATCTATTCGACTGTAAAAGGGCAAACAATTGGTTCACCGTTCACCCCAAAAAGTAAGTACGTTTTCAAAATAGACACAAAGTTATCAGTAATTTCTCGTATTTCTTGACAAAATTCGCCCATCGACCAATTAAAAGAAAAAATAAAACAGAACAACAATAATGAATAATGATACTTCACTTAGTCAACGTTTTGGAGATTTAATTCGTCTCCGTTTTCATAACTACTTACAACAACATTCAAACTTCTTCGATATAATTCTAATGAGAATTATATCCAGAATAGATAAGCCACAGGCACAAGGTTATCAGGGCATATTCTTACATCTAAATATGGCCACACTATCCATTGGAATGAAGCAGGTATTCTTTCCAGAGAAACCAATGGCAAAACAGGAAAATTAGAGGAATCAGCATTTATATCATTATCTAGCAATAACTGCATCTCTACCAGTTCCTTAGAAATGAGTCATATCTGGCACCCACTATAGAGAGAGGAAACGACAAGTAATGGGATGATTCCTTAGACAAAGTGTCTAAGGATGATTCTAAAATAACTCTATCAAAATTCAGCCATGTTTGATTTCTATGTCGGATTCTTATCTGTCACAAACTCAAGAATCTGCTAGTAGTACTAAGAGTTTGAATGTTGTTGCTGTTAGGTATTGGGAAAACGGAGACTGATTTAGTTTCCGAAACGTTGACTAAAAAAGTATCATTCATTAATATTGTTTTGCTTTATTTTTTTATTAAATTGCCCGATAGGCGAATTTTGTGAAAAAATACGAAAAATTACTGAATTGTGTCTATTTTGAAAACGCAGTAACTTTTCGTTATAAACTATTTGCTTGCTCTTCAACACTTGGATAGATTTCTACAGGCTGCTTCTGAATTGATGCGAACTATTTCGTTGTTCAAAATAAATGTTGGGTCAAAAGACAAACGTCAGGAAGATATCGCGGTCCAAAGATGGCGGAAAAATGAAAATTAAAGAAAAACTGACGCTACGACTTGGCTAGAATTGAATTCGGATATTCTAATTTGGTTAGAAACTTCTTCATCTCTTGTATTTTTCTCGTAAAATGTACCGTTTCGAAATGAATAAATAAAATGCAAATCATTACATGTCGGGAAATAAGGGCCATTTTTTGTAGAACTGATTTACAATTCATTTTTTCATTTCAAAACGGTACATTCTACGATATATATATATATATATATATATATATATTCTTTTGAAAGAGAGAATTACATACTGTTTTGTAATATCAAACAATATATGGCATATGGCACGTGTGAAGAAATGGCGACAAGGAACAGATTGTATAAAAGAATAAAATCTGCTTCCCGCTCCAAATCTGAGTGTTAGCAGAGGGAATGTAAACGGGGTACCATACAATTCTGCGTATGATACACGAGAACAGATAAAAACCTCTGAAAAAACTCTGTCTCCCCGTGTATGTGTGGTGATACTGAATTTGTTCAAAAATATGCTGTTATCCATGTTACAGACCTCCTTTTGTGCTTGAAAACATGCCTTATTTTCATCTAACTGGAGACAAATATCTTGAAATTATATCTGTAACAAGAAAAAAAAGAAGAAAAACGAGAAAGAAGCAGTAGAAAAAAATACTTCACCTGCTAAAAAACCTTTTCACAAAGCCCTACGATAAAATACAAGGGATGAAAAAGTTTCTAATCAAATCAGACTATCCTAATTTAATTCTGTCCAAGTCGTTGCGTGATTTTTTTTTCAAATTCAGTTAACAAAAAAGATAAGAGTAGTCTACTTCAACCCCCTACACTCATGCTAAAAATATGGAAAAATATCACGAGAGTGTGATTTCATAAAAGTAATACTTCCATAAAATATCATTATTCTATCGCGTTTCGTTTTTGAGATACAAAATGAAAACATAATTTTTCCGCCATCTTTAAACCGCGATATATCTCTAACGTTTGACTTTTGACCCAACATTTATATAACAAACAAACCTTCATTTTGAACTAGGAATCACCTTTTGAAATCTTTCGCATCAATTCAGAAACACCCTGTACAACGAACCCTTTTTTTGAGCAAGGAACCATCCTTCGAAATCTTTCGCATAAATTCAGAAACAGTCTGTATATTGTTATATTATTGTTGATTTAGGTTGCGAAAAGTGGTTCTCCAACAAAAAAAGGATCAAGAAAAAAGCTACAGAATGTTTTCGTATTCAATGTGTTTTTTATGGAAACAATATAAATACTAAAAATTGGTTTTTTCATGTGAAATCAAAATTCAGTAAAAAATGAATTGATTAAGAGCGAGGTTTCGTTCGCATGAACTCAGGCCACAATTTAGTGTTGAAATAGTTTGTTGAAATCATATTAAATGCCTCAGAACGAACAGCCAACATAAAATTAAAAAAGAGACAAGGAAAGTTATAACTAACAAGAATTTGCAATAATATTCAATGAAATGATAGATGAAGTTTCATTACTGCAATTTTCAGTTCAAAATGTAAACCTGATGAATTGTTTGAATTTTGTGGACATTGGAGTTTATCCATGTTATTGAAAATTAGTTTCCACCAATTGAACACGTAATAAATTGAAAAACAAAATGGAATTTTCAGATGATAATGATCAAACTAGATTCAGATCCAATTTTCAACAACTTTTATTTTGTCAGTTTTTGCATAAGTACAAACTCATTTGGTTCATTTTTACTTCAAACTGACGCAGGTTGGCACTCGCGAAATATCGGCATTGTCAAAATAATTCTCAGAGATGTTGCCAATGCTAATTTCTACTCTCTAAATCTCAATATAATAATCATGCTTGGAAACAAAAAAGCCGAAGGTAGTTTTGAAGAAGCAGAGACAAGGTATCAGCAAGTGAATTGAAATTTGCTTATTCTGATAGTAACCCTTATAATTTGGAATAAATAATTCATCTCCAGGTATCCAACATTTTCGACGTATGAGTGAAAAACATGTTTATCAGAGAGCGAATATGAGGAGAAGATAAAGGCATTGGAGAAGAGTGAGAGGGGATTGCATGAGAAATTAAAAGCTTCTGAGAATATGGTCGCTAGTATTCTGGAGGAATTGAATACCAGCAAGGAGATTGAAAAAGTGCTAAGAGATGAGGTAAACAAATTGAAGACCTCAAATGAGGCCCTTGAAGGTAAAATAAAGGATCTTAGCGAAGAAAACTATTGGAATAGAGAAGATATACAAGCCAAAACAGAGGAGATTGAGAAACTTAATGAAAGCATGAAACAACTCAGGAAGGAAGAACAAAACCACAAGAATACATAGAAATGATAGAGAAGAAAATGTTTGTGAGAAGGAAAGTTTGGACGAGAATTTGTTGAAACTGGAGAAGAAAATGGGAGATTACTGTTTCAATTACGAGAGAGTCTATTGACTGAAATTGAAGGTAAGAAGGCACAAACACAGGATGCGGATGACTACACCGCACATTCGAAAGATACAGATGAGAGCAAAAAATCCCAATCTAAACAAAAAGATGAAGGAAGAAAATTACCAACTAAAAACTATTCTGATGCGGCCAAAAAATCTTCCAAAAATGAAAAGAATAAAGAGGGACATATACCTCCACAGATAGTTATAAATGAGCAACAGACTGTTATACCTGAAAAAGATGAGCATGTAAGGGAGAAGGCTAGAGATGAAGTATGGTCAACAGTGAGGAACCAAAGGATGAGGTTACGAGATAAGAATTTGATAGAAGGAAATAGCGACATTGTTAATCTACCGGCAGATGCAGTTTTCACTAGTGCTGAGAGGAAAGCGTGGATGTACGTGAGTAGAGTGAGCTTGAGGGCAAACAAAGCAAACATCAAAAACTTTCTTGCCCAGAAGTTTCCAAACAGGGAATTTACCGTTACAATGTTACCCAAAAGAGAGAATGCTGGCAGTATTGCTTTCAAGGTTCCAACCGACATCTCTTCAATCAGCGAATTACAGAAACCAGAAATGTGGCATCGGGGTGTTCTCGTCAGGAGATATCAGTTTTTTCGGCAGAGAATGTCTAACAACGAATTGGAGTAATGTTGACTTGTCCTCTAGATCTAATAGAGCTGCAACTTTGGAGGATGAGCCCATCATTGTGTCACAAAATGTTTGCTCTGTTCCTGAGGCCTCTAACAAGCCGAATATTGTACTCAGGCAGCAGCAGGTTGATAAAACTCCAAGCATCCACTCGCATCCAAGGATCACTGAAATTCACAAGGGTTTGTCTGTGATTACCCAAAAGTTGCAGTCGCTTAGTGCTTCTTTTGACAAACTCATTCAAATGATGTCTAAACAAGATGCAGATTTAATTGCAATAACAGAACACTGGCTCTCAAAGGAAGAACTTCTTGTATATCACTTTGATGGATATAAGCTTGTCTCTAGCTGCTGCAGACCAGAGGGGAAGCATGGTGGAACTGCACTGTATGCAAAAGACCACCTTAAAGTGCGTGAACGTTCAGATCTCACAGCATTGAGCATTATGAATGTAGTTGAGTGCTCCGCTGCTCAGATATTTGTTGATGGTGTTAGAGTTATCATTGTTTGCGTATACAGGCCTAGGCCTAATACCCCTCCGTTAAGTAGCGTTCCCCTGTTTCTATCAAAGCTTAGGATCATACTGAAGATCTGTTGCGAAGAGCAAGTTAGAGTGATGGTTGCTGGCGACTTTAATGTTGATATGATTTCTGGAGAGAGAGAGTCTCGTCTGAACTCTTAGCCCTACTGGAAGAATTTAATATTGGTGTGACCAACACGTCCAGTTTCTGGAAAATGTCTTGACAACGTTTTGACAAACTGTAGTGGTGTTTCAGCAATATTAGAATATCACATCTCAGATCATGTAGCAGTTAAATTCATTACTGATGATCTTTATAATTTCGGACCGCAGCAAAAGGTTTCTTTTCGACTGATGAATGCACATTCCAAGTCTGCCTTTACACAGGGTCTAAGATCTATTGATTGGACAAACGTGATGTCTTCTGAAGGAGATGTTAACCAAATGTGGAGTTGCTTCTTCGACAGATTCAAGAGTTCATTTGATGAATGTTTTGTGAGGGTTACACGATCAAAGAGGAAAGTGAGATTACCAGCAACTCCTCAGCTTCTTTACTTGAGGAACTTATTAGATTATTTTTGTGTTGCCTCTACACGAAATCCAGAATATAAAGATACTTACAGAAAAATCAAACTTTATTATGATATAGCTCTCACATGTACAAAGAGAAGCTACTATGACAGAAAGATTCTATCGTCCAGCAATAGATCAAGAACAGTCTGGCAGAAAATCAACTCACTGACAGGAAAAAACTAAGAGAGAGAATCTTCCACAATTAGAGGGTGACTCTGGGGTCCTGGCGGATAAATTTAATGATTTTTTTGTGAACACCTGCGGGGAATTTGCTGAATGTCCTCTGATCCCAAATACTTACTTCAGTCCATCAAAGAGAATATCTAATAGTTTCTATGTTTTTGATATCACAGCGGCAGAAGTTGTATCAACAGTAAGAGCATTGAAAATAATAATGCATATGGTTGCGATGAAATCCCCTCAGGAATAATTAAGGATAACATTGATATTGTAGCGGCACCAATAGACCACATTATGCAAAAATATTTTGTAGAGGGTATTTTTCCTGACCAGCTTAAGACATCTATTGTCAAGCCAATATACAAGAAAGGCAATGTGGAGGATCTAGCTAATTACAGACCCATAAGTTCTCTCACCTCATTTGCAAAAATTTTTGAGAAGCTGTTGGCGAGTCGACTTCGGGCTTTTTTTAGAAGATTTAATGACTCAGCGGCGGAGCAGCATGGGTTTTTGGGAGATCGAAGCACAGAAACTGCAGCCTTTGAGCTGGTGAGCCTTATAGTTGAAGCTTTGGATAATGGTGAGGTTCCTTTTGCTCTCTTTTGAGATCGAACACCTAAGTGAGATCCTTAGTGAGATCCCTTAGTTGATCATTCGATATTACTGTCGTGGCTTGAACATATGGCATAAGAGACAACCAGTTAAGGTTACTGGAAAGTTACCTTTCTAATAGGAAACAGAGAGTGAAAATTTCTGAGCAGGAAGTGAGCCGTTTCTCCAGGACGGCAACTCTGAAGACCGGAGTTCCTCAGGGGAGTGTTCTCGGTCCTCTACTCTTCGTGGTGTTTGTTAATACTCTTCCTAGTGCTTGTCGTGATCTCGTCTGTAGACCGGTTATGTATGCTGACGATACGAACTTTCTTTTGCGGACAACATCTATGCATGAGGTGCGGACGGCGGCAGTACGAATTCTAACAGATGTAAGGCAGTGGTGTGCTGGGCACAGGTTACTTTTAAACACGAATAGAACAGAGGCTATGGTATTTCGTACAGGCTGGAGTAGGAGAGAGTATCCAGATACAATAGAATAGATGTTGGTGTTACAGAAATAGCAATTAGAGATTCTGTTGTTTTTTTGGGCCTCACTATAGATGAGAGTTTGAAATGGGGACACCACATAGAACATCTTAGAAGTAAATTAAATAGTGTGATATATACGCTGCAAATGATGAGTAAACAGGTTAGTTTGAGTACACTAAAGATCCTGTACTACAGCAACTTCCAGTCGTTGCTGTCATATGGGATAGTTTTTTGGGGCGTTTCTTCTTTTGCAGAGGTATTGTTCATTTCACAAAAGTGTTCTAGGCCTTGGGTATAGAGAATCTTGCCGAGGGCACTTCAGGGGACAGGGTTTTTTCACCCTATATGGAATATACGTGTTTAGAGTTTTGGTTTTCTTCGAGAAGAATGAAGATTATTTTCATCAGGATAAAAATCCAAACAATATGAGAGGAGTTCTACCTTATTATATGCCTAAGCATAAGACATCTATGATTGAAAAGAATATCTATTATATGGCCACAAAGTTTTTTTCAACATTACCTAGACACCTTCAATCAGCAAGCAACTATAGAAAATTCAAAGAAGAGACTTTCAGACTGATTTCGGAGTGTGAGCCATATAGCATAGAGGAATTCCTTGATTATCTAGGGAACTATGGGAAATGATTTTATTTTGAAAATTTGGTTTTTCATGAATATTTTTTGAAATCAATAAATATTATTATTATTCATTATCGGTCTCCCGTTCTCAGCTTGAGCTTGTATTACTTCTATGAACCAGTGAAAAAACATTTCAGTTCCTCCCACTAGTTTTCCGCACGATGTGACAGGTTAGCAGAGCTACAGCCTGCTGTGCATATCCCGCAATCCTGTGAGATATTTCGATTTTTTGAAGATTTCTCTTGAATGATTTTGCCATAACTCCCTCAGCCGAAATCACCAACGGCACAATAGTGACTTTCAACAATTGCCACATATTCTTCAGTACTATTGGCAAGTTCTCGTACTTCGTTATTTTTTCGGACTCCGTTCTTCCTATGTTATGAGTCAATGGTACTGCCACATCAATTATCATCCCATACTTCTGATCCTTCTCAATGAACACAAGGTCCGGTCTATTGTAGTCCACTGTTCTATCTGTTGTTATGGGTCTGTCCCAATAGAGAACCGCTGCGTCCGTTTCCAACACTGCTGCAGGTTGATACTTATAATATGGCGGACAAGTATCCAAAAAACCATGCCTAAGAGCTTACTGCTGGTGAACAATTTTTGCCACTTGGTTGTGTCGGCCCAGATATGCATTGTCGACAAGTACTCGACAACCGGCGATTATATGTTCAATAGACTCGCCAACTGCGCCGCACTTCATGTATTTGTCCTCCACGTTCAGCTTCAAACAGTGCTTCTCGTATGCGAGTTCTTATAACTCGGTCTTGGATAGCCGTCAGAAACCCCTCAGTTTCAGGGTACAATTGTCCCGGCATTCAACCACGAGAAAGAAGCTAATTTATAGACATTTTCCCCTTCAAGGTGTTTGGGGAATCTGCCGTGCAGAGCTTGTTCCCGCCATATACTTTTATCTTCGCTTCTGGTGGTGATATCGAATGTCAGTTCTCTGTGTTGTAGGTTCAGAGGTGTGTATCCCTTATCCTCTGTTGTCACCAGTTTCATCAGGCTATCTTCAGACTCGAGCAGTCGCTGCCTCAAGTTTTTCTCCTGGGTTCTGCAGAGTTTATAGATGTTCAACAGACCTCGTCCGCCATCTCTTCTGGATAGATAGAGCCTTTTCACCGATGCATTGGTGTGCAGACATCGGAACTTTGTGATTAGGCGACGGGTGAGTCGGTCCAACTCATTCAGATCAGCATCAAGACTCCGAAAGTCAAAGTCAGAGCAGGCGTAGCCCAAGAGTTCTAGGCATCGATCTGGTTTTTAGCAGACAGCTTGGTGTTGAGCACCTTGGTTTATTATTATTATTATCATATACTCCATTCACTTATAAAGTATCCCGGTTGGCCATGAAATTCTGACACATTTCATCGTGTATATTTCGAGAATGTTAGGTTAAAGTCATTTTCCTGTCAGATGAATGAGCAACGTTGTCATTTCTACTTAGAAATCGTAGTAATTACGTTATTATCAAAATGTTCATTCACTTTGGCAAAATAATGAATTTGAGAAAGTATTATGTGAATTCAATATGTGATTCTAAAGACCTGGCGAATGTTGAAGAAACTTTTTTCTCTGCTAATACTGCAAATACTGCAAATATTCTACGTATATAAACATGGTTGGAAGATTGAGTTATGCTATTTTCCTTTACGTAAATAAAGAATCGATTGTTGAAATTTTACTGAAAAATAATGGACAGAATAGTCCGTTACTTTGTGATAGTTCATTCGAAAAAAAATAACCCGACAGAAAAACTTCTAAACAGATGGACCTATAGAATTCCCCAATATTAAAAATAAGCCTACAGAGGACATTTAAATACTTTTTCGCATAACTTGAAAGACTCCAGTATGAATATGTAGTAGTTCTACGAATCCTGTGTCACATTTACAAAGTTGAAAAAGAGTAAATAAAATAGCATTGGCAACGTCTCTCAGAATTATTCGATGTTCACGAGTACCAAACTGCGTCAGTTCTAAGTAAAATAACTTTATGAACCTAAATCTTGGCCAACCGGGATATACGTGAAATATTTTCAGTATTGACATACAAAAAAAGGTTCTTTCTAATTATTGAATTCACATAATATTTATATTCATTATTTTCCCAAAGTAAATGAACATTTTGATAAATACGTAATCACTACGACCTCTATGTAGAGAGCACAACCTTGCGCATTTATCTGACAGGAAAATGACTATAACATAGTCTTTAAATATACACGGTGAAATGTGTCAGAATGTCATGGCCAACCGGAATACTTATGGGACAGTATCACCTTTTGAATCGTGGTAAATCTCCATTCAAAAGTGGTCTCTTTATTTCACGAGTAAGTACCCTAATTTACGACGTAGAGACTTGATTTTTTTTTAAATTGAAGTTGAAGAACGTCTCGAGGGCAACAGTTTTCTTTTTTTTCTATTTAATCAGTTTTTCAATCAAAGAAACCAGGATAATCGTTAAATCTGGGGTTGTTGAATATGTTTTTCGTTTTTCATGAGTACAAGCTATATTTTTGAAATAATCATCATGAAAATTTTTGTAGTTTATAGAAGATTGAATTGCCGAGGGCAAATATTTGCGATTTTTTCCAAAAAATGATGAATAACCGTCGGAAAAAAATCATTGAATGTAGTGCCAAAACGCTGAAGTTCAACCTGTTTTTTTTCAACTGAAAAACTAATTAAATCGAAAAAAATCGCAACTATTTGCCCTCGGCAATTTAATCTTCTATAAACTACAAAAATTTTCATGATGATTATTTCGAAAATATGGCTTATACCCATGAAAAACGAAAAGCATATTTAATAACCCCAGATCTAACGATTACCCTATTTTTTTTTTAATGAAAAACTAATTAAATCGAAAAAAAAAAACTATCTGCCCTCGGGACATTCTTCAACTTCAATTTAAAAGAAAATCAAGTCTCTACGTCGTAAATTAGGGTACTTACTCGTGAAATAAAGAGACCACTTTTGAATGGAGATTTACCACGATTCAAAAGGTGATACTGCCCCTTAATAAAAGAGAATGGAGTATATATTTCATACGCTACGTGACCCTATGCCTAGATGGTGAGGACATCAGGGGGGAACGCTCGTTCGGATCGTTGGAATTGAATTTATAAAATGTATCATAACTCCGAGACCATAACTCTGAATTGTATCGTGTGAAAAAAAATTGGATCTGAATTGAATGCCTAAGGCCACTATCATAATAATTTCAAAGAAAATTCACACTGTGTCAGTAAAAACGTCTGGAAAATGGAACATATCATCGATAAAATTTCCAGAAAGAAACTTGGATATTAATGATAATATAGTTTATTTGCAAATAACTCAACCTAAATACAATTTACTAATGAATAATGCGAATAAACATGTGAACAGAGGCTTTCTATGAGGATCGTATTGTGACATATGCTGTCCCCGATTTTTTTGAGATCTTTTTGAGGTAAGTATACAAAATTGTAGTGTACCATTTTATACTGTTTGCCCAGCGCACGCCGATAAAGAATGTTTTCCTGAATTACATCAACTGTATTTTCACACTGAATAAAGTTTCTCCTAAAAAACAGTATAGCCTAAGCCAGGATAAGTTTAAAACTGGCGCAGTTTCTTGACGTGAGAGCTTATAGAGGACCAACATGTAATAGCGACCACTACCTCCTGAAAACAAAATTATACCTTGGGGGAAAAAGTAATCCTACCACAGAAAACAAGGGCGAGGAAAAACAGAAAATAGAACAAAAACGATACAACTTGGACCTGTTAGGCGACGAAAGCGTGAAATGGCTCTCAGGAAGCGATTAAATGAAAAGTTGAGAGAAAGTACAGTTTTTGAGAACCTAAAACTGATTCCACTTAGGATTAAATATGTGTAGAGATTAGAAAATGATGAGAATTTTCGATTTGAGGATCAATAGAAAAAATAATAACGGAATTCGACATGAAAAAACAGAAAAAAGTGTTGAAATGAGTTCAGACAATAATTCCACACGGACTCGTGAAGTCAGAAGTATGTACAGTTGCTCTGGAATCACCTTGTGTAAAATAAACTTTGCATTTCATTATGTTTTTGAAACTTTATTCTTCTTCTTCTACTACTTTATACTTTATAAAAAAACTCATTGAATGTACTCGTATCCTGAAGGTCTAGAAAAAACACGTGTGCGAAATATTTTCGCACCTGAATTTTCCTATTTGGGAATCAATTATCGAGTGGATCCCAAATAAGAAATGAGGCTCCATAATCGCATATCAAATATACCATAAACTAATTTTAAGCACGTGACATTTATAGTAAACTAGAATTTCCAAAATCCTTGTTAATTGGTGATTCATGATACTTATTCAGTTCCGATGTTTCCAAGAAAATAACTAAATAATTACAGATGCGCCCAGTTTTGTGGAAATTTTAAATTGCCTTCAAGTTTAAAGCCTCGAGTTGTGAATGTGTATATTCTGACGTACTGGATGAGTAACCGCTATGATGTTAAATGATCTAAATTGTTATGGAATAAACGAGACACTAAATGGGACTTGGACATTCTATTATCGGTGTCGCTTCGTATTTACTCTGATTTAATAGTCAGTAAACGTTCTTTGAGTATCTTAATCTTGCACCCCAACGCAATTCAAATGTATTTTTCAAGCTATCAAGGATATCTCATTTTTGTTGGGAATGAGATTTGACAGGGAAAGAAAAAATTCAACCCCTTCAAAATTTGTTCACGTTTCTAGATAAGCAGAATGTACAGAGTGGTCCAAATTGGACACTTTCGACAGGAAACACCAATTTCTGAAGGAGTTAGAGAAAACTAGCATACATGCTAGTAGATCGATTTTTGTGGGAAGATGAAAGCCGAAAACCGCACATTGATATCTTGACTTTTTCGAAAGATACAAGGTGTTTTTCAATTTTGTGTATTTCCGACTTATTCCCGTAACTTGTTTATTTTTGAATATTTCTTGTTTTTGTTAAAACATTCTTCAGGCTCTCTTTCGAACGGAATCCAATGGTGTTCCTAGTTTCTTATTAAAAAATATGGTTTTGAAGCTGTAACAAAAACTTGTATTTTTTTTATGGACCACCCTATATTTTTTCACATATTCTTCTCTTTTCAAATATAAATAATAGTTGCTACTTCTCTTTCAAAACATTCATTTTGTGGTCCTTTTCGAATTATTTCGGATGTATTTTCAAAATCTGGGTTGTCATGCCTGAATATGAAACAAATAACCTCAGCAACTATACAGTCTATGCGAGCTGTCAAACAATTATTATTAAATGCAGTTTGCTTATAAGTTTAGTGTGCTTCTTTGAAGTGAGTTTCGAACATTTATCTGCCTGTTAATTCAAAATGTATGAAAATTACGAAAAATATGATATGCTAAGCTAAAGTGTTATTGGGAATCGAATGAAGATGCTCAGGCTGCCAGCAATCTTTACTTTGACCGATATCCTGAAAGGAGACAACCGTTTCGGAAAATGTTCACTAGATTGCAGCAAAACCTAGTTAATGACGGTTCTTTTTCAAAACCAAAGATAAAAATTTACGAAGCCAGGAATAGAGATAGATAGCGAGAAGAAATAACGGTTTTGGGGGAAATACAAAACAAACCCAATATCAGCTCTGTTATTTTCAATAGATACAATTCCTACAATCTATATCTATATATATAAAAGAAAGATGTTGGTTACACCATTTATAACTCGAGATCGGATGGACTGTTTGTTATGAAACTTCATTTATGGATTCGTCTACGGTCTAGCTATTATTAAATACATTGAAAGTCTGAAAAATTCGATGGAAAATTTATTTGCTTATGTAAGAAATGCTTTTTCTCCTTCTGAATAAGGCTACCATGTGTCGCTACGGTTGATGGCAGTGTCTAGATAAGACACTGTAGTCATGAAGGTATTTGATATTATCGCCATTAGATGGCGATGTATGCAATTACTGAGTGTAATTTGCATAGAACTTCAGTAACATCTAGGAGTATAGAATGACTCCTAGGTAACATGGAAGGCTATTACCAGATCGAATAGCGTGTAAACATCTCAAGCTGGTGAAACAGTGAATTTTTACCGAAATGTCAACTAAATCGGATTTGGACATCAGTAACTGAATGAGAATGGACAACTCACGATTGAAACTGTTTCAATCGTGAGTTGTCCATTTTCCTTTTTCTCTTCATTTTTGAATGTCTGTTTGTGTGATAATATATTTGCGGTAATAACTGCATCCTAAATTGCCCATAATTAATAAGTGACACATTATTTTTTGTCTCTGTTATGTGACAGCTCATATCCATGAGATGATTAACCATTATTTCCAGCTGAGCACCAAGGTTCAGATTTGACAGTTCAAAAATCACAGAACCAAGCCGTTGATCTCCGATCACCGGTGACTACTATTTGTGAAATCCATCGTGTATCATTCAGGCGAAACAAAGTTCGCCGGGCCTGCTAGTTATACATATTATAGTGGAGACACAAAATCAAGGCCGATACAGTTTCAATGTTTGGGTCTGTATTTTAGAGGAAGGTTTATCGGTCCTTATATCTATGAGGGTAATCTTACGGCAGAGCGATATTTGGAAATATTGCGGGAATTGGTTGAACCAATAATGGATGATTTGCCATTACAACAAATTGGAGACGTATACTTCGAACAAGACGGGACACCGTGTCATAACGCACACAACATAACGGCGTTTTTAACCGAAATATTTACGGACAATAATTGGCTTTTGGCAACCTGTTCATTGGGCGGCAAGATCCCCCGATCTTACGTCTCTAGATTTTTACCTCTGGGGAAGAATAGAGGACCTCACATATAAACGCCATCCTGATTCCCGAGAAGCTTTGGAAGCAGCAGTGCGACATGCCTTTCGTTCAATACCTGCGATAGAATTGATTAATGCTGTCAATAATGTTGGAAGCGGAGTCAATTATGTTTTGATTTATATGGTGCTCAATTCGAACATATGTTGCAAATAGTTTAAAAATATTGTTTTTCTTGTTATTCCATTGTTTGATTAAATTTATGAGTTGTTACAAAATCGGCACTAATTATTCTTTTTAACACCTGTTATGTAGAACTATTTTGTTCCGTATTTAGGCAAAGCAACCCAGATTTTGAAAAAACATCTAAAATCATTCGAAAACAGCCACAAAATGAATGTTTTCAAGGAGAAGTAGCAACTATTATTTATATTTGAAAAAAGAAGAATATGTAAAAAATATAGGGTGGTCCATAAGAAAAAATACAAATTTATGTTATTGCTCCAAAACCATATTTTTTGTATGAAAAACTAGGAACACCATCGGGTTCCTTCCAAAGAAACAGGGAATATTCAAATATACATAACACATAAATTATGTTATACATTGTGTAGGTACATGATTTAATGGTTTTTAATCGTTATTACGCCCCCGTGATCATTATTACCCCTCCCATGAAAAACAGCTATATCCGCCCTTGTTCTTTGCTTTATGCAGGATGAGACAAAATAGAAAAAATGAGAAAAAATCTAAACTTATCGATTTTTTATTTTTGGTTGATTAAAATTATTCCACACCTGAATTCAAATTTAATGTCCGTATTACCTCTTCTTTCCATCAACTGCCCAATACACCAAGGCATCCCACGAATCAAGTCATTAGTAAAATTTTCAGGCATATCGTTCCATTCTTCCAGAAGGGCTAAACTCAATTCCTGAAAAGTTGAAGGTGGGTTTTGGCGATTGAATATTGCTCTCCCTGAGGAATCCCATACGCACTCAATTGGATTCATGTCCGGTGAGTTTGCTGGCCAGTTCGTTCTCCGGATATTGTTCTCTTGAAGGTTGTTTCGAACCCTTCGTGTGCGGTGTGGTGAGGCGTTGTCATCCTGATAAATGAAATTATCCCCGAATTCGTTGCGCAGAAGAACTATGATTGTTTCAATGAAGTTTTCTACGTAGATGGCACTAGTCATTTTGATTCAACGATGAAAAGAAGGATACGGCGATCGAACATCATAGCCCCCCAAAGTACATTATTGATCCGTCGTGAAAGGCACAACTTCCTGGGAGAAATCGAGTCGCTCTGGGGTTATTGAATATGTTTTTCGTTTTTCATGAGTACAAGCTATATTTTTGAAATAATCATCATGAAAATTTTTGTAGTTTATAGAAGATTAAATTGCCGAGGGCAAATAGTTGCGATTTTTTCGATTTAATTAGTTTTTCAATTAAAAAAAAAACAGGTTGAACTTCAGCGTTTTGGAAACTACGCTTAATAATTTTTTTTCGACGGTTATTCATCATTTTTTGGGAAAAATCGCAAATATTTGCCCTCGGCAATTTAATCTTCTATAAACTACAAAAATTTTCATGATGATTATTTCAAAAATATAGCTTGTACTCATGAAAAACGAAAAACATATTCAATAACCCCAGATCTAACGATTACCCTGGTTTTTTTAATTGAAAAACTAATTAAATCGAAAAAAAAACTATTTGCCCTCGAGACGTTTTTCAACTTCAATTTAAAAAAAAATCAAGTCTACGTCGTAAATTAGGGTACTTACTCGTGAAATAAAGAGACCACTTTTGAATGGAGATTTAACACGATTCAGAAGGTGATACTGCCCCTTAACTGACGCAAGTTGGCACTTGTGAATTACAAATAATTCTCAGAGATTGCCAATGTCTCTTCGTTTGGAAGTTTTTCTGTCGGGTTATTCGAGTACTTTTATTCATTTTTCGAATAAACTATCACAAAGAAACGGAATATTCTGGCCCTTATTTTTCAGTAAAATTTCAACACTCAATTCTTGAATTCCATACAAGAAAATAGCATAATTGATTCTTCCAACAATGTTTTTATGCGTGAAAGATTTCCAGCCTTAACAGAGAAAGAAGTTTCTCCAACATTCGCCTGGTTTTTGGAATTATTGAACTCACCTAATATTTTTTCAAATTCATTATTTTCCCAGAGTAAATAAACATATTTTTGTCAAATACGTTATTACTACGATCTCTATGTAGAAAGAAAAACGTTGCTGATTCATCTGGCAGGTAAATGACTATAACCTAACATTTTCAAAATATACACGGTGAAATGTGTCAGAATTTCATGCCCAACCGGGATACATTATAAAAGTGTATACTAGTATACACAATGTATGATATACTTTATGTGCACCTAAGCCCTTGACACCTGTATTCTCCCGAACAAGAAACATTTTTTGCTGGTTTATTGTTTTCATGTATGTGATAACATAGTGAAGATTTCACACACAAAAAATTGTCATGTTACATCAAACAATTTGAACTTTGGTAATAAATATCCTTAGGGGTTCATTTTGAAAGTCCGCCACTGGAGCTAGAATCCTGGTTCCGGCTCTGTGTGGGAGGACCCACTACAGCTCATATCATCATTTTGTTCAGTTTGTAACGCATCTTATCCAATTCTTCACTTGTTTGGAATTTTCGTGAAGATAAAAGAATAATGCATTTTCAATTTGACTAATTAGCAGTTGCATAAAGTTATCTTAACCGGAAATTTTACACCCTTTATGGTTTTATGTTTCAAAAACGATTATTTTTATCTGAGACGATACATTTTTCTAAGAACACAGACTGGCTTTGAATTTCAATTGATACTGTTATTTTTCTATCATAACGAAATAATGAAGAGACAAACCTCGAACTGGAGGGTGTCGCTTATTGGTTTTTGTTAGTCAACTTGCTGCAGTTCTGGAATAAATGGTGTCACATCCAGACGGCATGGGACAATGTGTAAAAATTGAAATGTTGCGCCCATTTATCAAGGAGAAGATTTCTTTTCGAGGCAGTAGAAGCACCTACACCAAACACCTTTTTGGTATACCATATATCTATAGTAAGTCCATTATTTTCATTATTATTATAATAATAATCGAGATGAGAGTTGAGGAAATCCCTATGAACTAAAAAACAAACAGATGACAGAGTTCACATGTTCAATACAATATTAAGAAGTAAGTCTTGCATCTATGAGGCCCAGGGCATTTTTGAAGCCTTTGGCAGTTCCAGCATCACCTACAGTACTCGGTGAATTCTGTCTAGCGGCAAGTGACTCTACTATGAGCGCCAGGGCATTTTAGTGCCTATGAGCTTGCAAAAAGTGCATCAATCTCAACACCCGCTGAACCTGAGGCTTTCTGTGGGCTTGGAAAAGACCAATATCCAGCAATGGGAGTTGAATAACGAAATAACTCTCTGGAGAAACATTCCTGGACCTAACCAGTCTAAGAAATTTGTGATGATTTCACCGACTTATACCAGTAAGCACCTAAAGTTGTCACAAACATCACTTGTACCGTATGGGAAAGTCAGCAGAAGAGAATTGTAGGCTCTGTGGATCAGAAGAATCAGCTGAGCACATGTTATGCAACTGTCCAGAGCTGGATGGCCTAGGAACCATTCATATGAGGAAACCGGTTCTGGATACCCACGAGGTAACGGCCAAGGCTCCTAAGGCTGTTGTCGGTTTTATCAACACCATCAACCTCCTTGGGTTTCAATAAATGTGTAGGGTGAAGAACAAAAGATCTAAGTACATGGTCGCAGTTCCAGAGAGTATATCAGGCATTTTTCTCGAATACCATGCATGCCGTATTGTTGAAATCTGAAAGAAAGACGTAGTTTTTTATCTGTATTCATCAGTGAAGAGAGAAATTTTGCCACTTTTGTTCTTAAAAACAAACGGCATGGCCTTCTAAATTGATGTCGGATCAACAGGTCACATTATTCAATAATCCATTTGTCACCTTTGAGGTTTTCTAGCACAATTACAAAAGCTAATTCTTATGATTTCAACCATTCTGATACCGGAGAAACGTTTATCAGGCAATTTTCTCGAATATAATGCATGTTGTATTGTTGAAATCTGAAAGAAAAAGGTAGTTTTTATCTTTATTCATGAGTGACGAGAGAAATTTTGTCACTTTTGTCCTTAAAAACACACCACGTGTCCTTCTTAATTGATGTGACATTAACAGGTCACATATTCAAGAATCAATTTGTCACATTAAAGGTGTTGTAAGAAACTTATATCAGGCATTTTTCTCGAATACCATGGATGTTGTTTTGTTGAAATCTGAAAGAATAACGTGGTTTTCATCTTCATTCATCAGTGACGAGAGACATTTTGTTACTTTTTTTCTTAAAACACATCCCATGTGATGCCGAATTAACATATCACATATTCAGGAATCCATTCGTCACCTTCAAGGTTTTGTAGCACAATTACAAAATCTAATTCTTATGATTTCAACCATTCCGGAGAAACTTATATCAGGCATTTTTCTCGAATACCATGGATGTTGTTTTGTTGAAATCTGAATGAATAACGTGGTTTTCATCTTTATTCATCAGTGACGAGAGACATTTTGTTACTTTTTTTCTTAAAACACATCCCATGTGATGCCGAATTAACATATCACATATTCAGGAATCCATTCGTCACCTTCAAGGTTTTGTAGCACAATTACAAAATCTAATTCTTATGATTTCAACCATTCTGATACCGGAGAAACGTTTATCAGGCATTTTTCTCGAATACCATGCATTTTGTATTATTGAAATCTGAAAGAAAAACGTAGTTTTTATCTTTATTCATCAGTGACGAGAGAAATTTTGTCACTTTTATCCATGAAAACACACCACGTGTCCTTCTAAATTGATGTGAAATTAACGGTCACATATTCGAGAATCAATTTGTCACATTAAAGGTTTTGTATCACAATTATAAAATCTAATTCTTATGATTTCAACCATTCCGGAGAAACTTATATCAGGCATTTTTCTCGAATACCATGGATGTTGTTTTGTTGAAATCTGAAAGAATAACGTAGTTTTCATCTTTATTCATCAGTGACGAGAGGCATTTTGTTACTTTTTTTCTTGTCGAATTGTCGAATAAACATATAACATATTCAAGAATCAATTCGTCACCTTCAAGGTCTTGTAGCACAATTACAAAATCTAATTCTTATGATTTCAACCATTCTGATACCGAAGAAACGTATATCAGGCATTTTTCTCGAATACCTTGCATGTTGCATGTATTGTTGAAATCTGAAAGAAAGACGTAGTATTTATCGTTATTCATCATTGAAGAGAAGAATTTCGCCACTGTTATTCATGGGGTTTCATAGATTTCATTGTCTCGCACGTCGTTTTGCTCAAAGAAAGTTTCAGGGAAAGATCCAATTGAATATTGGAATCAAACTGAATTCTCAGAAAAATCATACATTGTGATCAAATTGAATTTTTTGTTCCACTTACTGCACATTCGCATTTCATAATATTCTGAGGAATCATCTCAAGTTATTTCCGGAAAAACATTATTGATTGAGAAAAATTCATTTGAAGCCAACAACGATAAATAAATAAAGAAACATAAAAACTTAACGTGAATTACAGAAGGTGCTCGTTTTGCTCAATACACATGAAACAATAAACCAGCAAAAAATATTTCTTGTTGGGGATAATACAGGTGTTTTCGAAGTTAATCTGTTTTCAGCGAATAACGAGAGTTGGAATATTGAGAATATGCCGAGACATCGAATTTCTCACTTCGACCGGGCAAGAATAGTTGCCCCCTAGATCAAGAAGTTTTGTCGAACCACCAGGTTTTTAAGGGTTTAAACTTCAAACCAAACGAACAAAGAGCAAGAGCTAGAACAAGAACATTCTTCGTTGATCTTTTAGTAGTTTGAGTGCTGATAGAATGACGAAAGAATGCTCCACGTATGTTTAAACTAGAAGAATTTGATAGAATACACAATCTGTTATGTATAATGTTCGTCCACTGTACCCCTCTTATTATCGTTGAACGAACAATGAAAAGTGCCATCTACGTAGAAACCATCATTGAACCAATCATTGTTCTTCTGCGCAAGGAATTTGGGGATAATTTCATTTATCAGGATGATCACGCCCCACCACTTCGCATACGAAGGGTTCAAAACATTCTTCAAGAGAACAATATCCAGAGAATGAACTGGCCAGCAAACTCACCGGACATGAATCCAATTGAGCACGTATGGGATTACTCAGGGAGAGCAATATTCAATCGCCAAAATCCACCTTCAACTTCTCAGGTATTTAGTTTAGCCCTTCAGGAAGAATGGAACGATATGCCTGAAAATTTCATTGATGACTTGATTCGTGGGATGATAGTTCTATTGGGCAGTTGATTGAAAACAAGCTTTTATAAAAAAATCATTTTCGAAGGCAAGCTTTTATGATAACAACATTCATCCGCCATTATGAAGCCGCCATCTTGAATTCCTCAATTTTGAAGAATCGTAATTTCCGACCCAGAAAATCTCCAGATACCAATTTTGAATGAAATTGGATGATCATTACAAAACTCGACCGCCATATTGTAGCCGCCATTTTGAATTTTCCAAGTTTGACAAAAGAATCATCATTGTCGAAACCAAAAATCTCCAAATACTAATTTTGAATGGAATCATCCGCCATTTTGTTTTTTCTAAAACAAATATTTCATGATGCTTTGTCAGCAGAATTATGTACACCTGCAAATGTCAAACCAATCGGACGATTAGAAGTATGTAATATTTAACTCGCAAGATTTGATTAGAGGTGGTAATTCGAGCTATTGAATTTGGATTCAGTTGTGGAATAACTATAACCTACATCATGTAACCAACAAAAGTAAAACGACACTTATGATGTGCAGGAGAGCTTTTGGAAAAACTTGGGGACTCAAACCGAAAGCCATGAACTGGCTTAACACAGCGGTAATAAGACCCAGAATCACTTATGTGGCTCACTCCTGTGGTGGCCAAAAACAAATCAAAGACAGGCAAAAACCAACCTTGGGAAAATCCAAAGGCTTGCCTATGGAGGTCATCCTTAACCTCTCACCCCTTGACATACATGTCATGGGAGAGGCCAGAATGGGTGCATACAGACTGATCCAAACAAAAAACTGGAGAACCAGCACAACTTGGCACACCAGAATCACTCATGTAGCTGACGTAGCCGAGCTCGATATGATTTCAGACTACATGCAACCCCTATACTCATTCGAAAAACCATTCAAAACACAGCTCGACTGGAACAGATGGGACTCGAGTATAGAATCACAATCATCTGCAGAAATAGTCTGGTACACAGACGGTTCTAGGACAGATGAAGGAACAGGAGCGGGAATACACGGAGTGAGGCCAAGAAGGGACTACATAATACCTCTCGGCAAACACGCCACGATATTTCAAGCTGAAACACATGCCATTAGCACATGCATACAGAAGAACCTGGAAAGTGGCTACCAAAGAAAACACATCCACATTCTCTCTGACAGCCAGAGCGCCATCAAAGCTCTCAACTCGACACAGATAAAGTCTAGACTCGTCTGGGTATGCCTCCAGGACCTTCTGGAGCTGGCAAAACACAACAAGGTCACTTTGATGTGGGTGCCAGGTCACAAGGGAATAGCGGGCAACGAAAAAGCAGACCAGTTAGCAAGACAAGCATCTGAAACGCCATTGACAGGGCCAGAACCTGTGCTGGGAATCAGCAAAAACTGATTGAGGAGTGGATAAAACGAAGACACCGACAACACTGGGAACAGAGCGACGGGCAAACAAACAGCAAAGTCATGGTAGGACACACAAACCTTGACGGCTGACTTTTTGAATCTAAACAGAACAAAGCCACGTATAGTAGTAGGTCTACTGACGGGACACTGCGGCCTTAGAAAACATCTGAACACCATAGAATTACTTGGAGAACCCGTGGATTGCAGACTCTGCGGTGAAGAGGAAGAAACAACCTCTCACATAATTTTTGAATGCGACGCCCTGGGAAGAAGGCGCCACAGAATCTTCGGAGTAATCAATCCGGAAACGGGAATGAATCCAAAACACCTCATAAACAGGCTACTGAACCTGATAAAGGACACAAACCTATTCCCGTGAGGAACCACTGACGAAAGAGTGATTCAATAGACCCGAGTTGGTCGCAGTGTCACAGGGATGCCAAGCGCTTACCCAGTCTCTTGTTCGTCAGCAAATCAATCAATCATTCACTTCTATAAAGTATGCCGGTTGGCCATGATTTAGGCTTTTCAAGTTCTTTTACTTGAAACTGACGCAGGTTGGCGGTCATGAAAGTCAAATAATTCTGAGAGATCTTGCCAATGCTATTTTCTCTTTTTTAACTTTATGCATGAATGGAGTTAGTTCTTTCAAGATCCAACTGTGAAAAAGATTCCGTAGTACTACTACATTTTCATACTGCAGTATTTCAAGTTGTGCAAAAAAGTTTTCTGTGGGCTTATTTCTTGAGAATTTTGAAAAGTGGGGAATTCTATAGGTCCGTCTGATGTTCTGTTCGTTTTGAAGTTTTTCTGTCGGGTGTTATTCGAGTACTTTCATTTTTTTGAATGATCTGCCATAAAGCAACGGACTATTCTATTTCTCAGTAAAATTTCAATACTCGATCCTTGATTTCCGTACAAAACAGCATAACTGAATCTTCCAAACATGCTTATATACGTAAAATATTTACAGTTCTAACAGAGAAAAAAGTTTCTTCAACATTCGCCAGGTCTTTGGAATTATTGAACTCACATAATATTTTCTCAAATTCAATATGTCGCCGTTATGCAAAAAACTAATTGGTCCGAGCGATTTCCTGAAATCTTGATATATCCACTAGAAAAAACCTCTGTTTAACTTTCAATGTTACGCTCTGTATATCGTTCGGCATACGTGGAAGTGATTTGGATAGTACTCAATATTGGTTTTTAAAATATCAGTACTCTATTTGTTACAACGTCAAAATGTCAAAAATTGTGATAAAAACTCGAAAATTCATGAATATTTTTAAAACGTTTACATTCTATTGCTTGAAAGTGAGGAGAAATGGATGAAAAAAATTGTTTGAATTTTATTCTACAAAGGAATGTGGATAGTCTATACCTATTCTGAGAGGCGTTAATACGACCTCCTATTCCACAAGTCCCTTGGGAACACTAAGCCTGTACGAAATTGAAAGTGTGGCGAGCTCCTGATCGAAAAATAAATTCAAATATTTATCTACTGAATTTGCAGGATTCACGCTCTAAATTGTTGCTCTCGCTTTTTTTCCTGTTCGTCAGATAATAAATGTAATATTTGACAGTCGTTCCGTTGACGGAAATAGAACCAAATTGAAATGTATTTTCGTAGATCAATTGATGATTTGTTTGGTGAAAATATACGAGCAGTCGATACCTTTATGTTCAAAATGATTTGAGGATGAGTTAAACTAGCGTTCACGAATAGTAGGCGTTTTCAGCTTTCGGTTAGTACCTATGTTTAATTATTTATCAACTTGGTCAACAGTAAGATTGTTGGGACTAGGAGGTATATATACTTCTGGATGTTCACTTAATTCAGTCATCTGCGGCGGTTGCTAGCAGCCCTGCAGACAGTGTAGTCTCCTCTGAAGGCTCTAGGTGAGTTTGATAGAAATCCGCCATAAATATTGACGATACTAATACAATGTTTTCTCGATGGTGTACGACTTTCCGAATTCTACACACCTTTTTGATATCGAAAACAAATCGCTTTCTCTTTTCGACTGTTTGTGTTCACTCCCAGAAATTTGCCAGTCTATTGATTCGATATCCAAAATCATCGGAAATAATACACAACAAAATCGATTAACACCTCAACCCATAATAGAATCTCCGTTACAATACTCATAATTTAAGTTTAACTGTGTCTGCGGTTTTCATTTAACGGCCTTTTTTCGAGTATATAGTCATTTGCAGGGAATCTTGACTCTCTTTTTATTGTTTGTCCATCAGTCTGTTTGTGTGAGCTTATCTCCGGAATTGCTGAACCAATTTTGTCAAGGCTTCCAGTATTAGCAAAAGGATTTTGCAGGGAAGGTTTTAGGTCACATTTATATAATAATAATATCAATTCAGACTATCACAATATATTTATTCTCAATTGGAAAAAAGGAGCAAACAAATATATAATTAACTCAGGCTCTCTGAAAGATATATTGCATGTTCGCATCGAATAAAATTACATTTCTTGAAATATTTCACGGTCATATGAATATTTTTGCGCTATATCTCGGAAACGGAACATCGAAACGGGAGTTTATAAGTAGGAAATTCTGTGATCTACTGTAATGTCATAAATGCATTTAATTTTTTGAATTTTCCTAGGCACTCATTTTTTCTTATAAGTCTTTTATTGATGAATACCTATACCTATTTTTGTAGGCTATTGAATTGAGAACGATGGACATTGCCCAATTGTTGTATTGCAGTAATCCGAATATATGCGAAGATATGAAAGTATGCAAATGGTCAGTTATATAACGATAGATACCAAAAATTGTTCGTAGATAAAACTCGAACAGACAGAACTTAATTTTATCCAACTGATCTTCAGAATTTCAATGGACATAAATAATGTAGAATAGGAGTAGCTTCTTGTAAATTCGTGTGCTTCCATAACGGGAAATTTATATTTATTTTTGGTGAGAAAATTACTGGGTTTCTGATATAGTTCACGTTTTTTTCCGTCAAAATTAAGTTTTTATATACAAAATGGTTGAATATGGGAATAAAAATTCAGACTAGCTACCAAAAGGGGCGTTTTATTAGAAATAAACGATTCTGAGGTGCTGGTTCCACTAATTTTTTATGAGCAGTTCCAAAGGATCTGAAAAATTGTTCGAATTCCAATTATTCAATTTGTATCTATAGCATCAAAAAAATGTCGATCAATTGATTTCTGTTCCATCGATTTTTTTCCGAAAGTTCACTCACGTTATAAAAGTGTGTCCCAAAATTTTTCAAAAATGTCCCAAATATCTCTCATAATCCCAAGATCGTACAAGAAATATGTTGCACGATTTTTGAGGGTGATTTTTTCTCAAATTCAGAATCAGTTGATTTATTGGCATGAGAATAAAACACACTCAGCGTAAAATTGTTCCAAAATTTTGGAATAAAAATTTCCTTACTATTTTTGCTGTATTATATTTCATCTGAATTATTGTCGGTGGAACCGAAATACTTCTGTAATACAAATAGATGAAATCCAACAAAATTGAGCAAAATTAATTACAAAAAATCAAGAGATTAGAGAAGGTTCTAATCTCGAATATGTCGGGGTTATGTTCGTAAATGGGCAAAATTCGACCAGGGGTTCCGTGAATATGACATCGTCAAAAGTCTTGGCCTCCTAGATTTCTCAAGAAATAAACTCACTATGTTCTGGAAATGAGATGAATATTTTCCTCTTTTTCAACAGCAATTTAGTTGATAGAAGAAAATCTTTGTTTGCTGGTCTTTGCTTTATGCAGAATGCGACAAAATAGGAAAAATGAGAGAAAAAAATCCTTCGAAGCTTCAAATTGTCATTTTACATTCAACAAGTACCATATAAAATTCCAGCGAATTATGGAAAAAAATTCCAATATTTATGTTATCTCAGATTCGGGATCAGGTCGATTTCTCTGTCAGTTCCTGTCAAATTTTGTTCGGTTGCTTTCAAATCATTGACTTCACGTCAATGCTTTAGATGACCCATTTTTTATGATCAGTTCATATGGATTCCTGCACAGTTATTCAATATTTATTACCATGCGGTGCATTTTTGCGAAATGTCACAAAATTTAATACCTCTGGAAGATTGCAAGATAACTTGATCATTAAAAACCATAAAAAGCACTGAGGTGAAGTCAACTCGTCGCTCAGTCATACATCTTCAAGGTAGATTCACACATCCAAGTTAAGAAATAGATAGAAAAATTCAGAAATGCTAGCTTCAAAAAAATATTGATAGTAGGTGTCGAAAAAATCGTCAATGATCCAGGTTCTTTCGTTATAGAAATATTTGGTAGAAAATTGCGTTAAGATTGTGTGTTAAATAAAATAAAAAGAATAATTAGAAAAAATTCTCGGAACTAAAAGCCTGATTCAGCCAAAATTTCTCATGTATATGAAAGAATGGGTCACTTCATGCCATCATTAGTAAGTCTTTTTAATCTCACATTCCAATAATTTATCAATTTTGGGATAGGCAAAAAACTCATAAACCTAAATACAGGGTGGTCCAGATCGTAACCAAGAAATTTTAACCTTGTATTCTACATAAAAAATAAGCCCTAGTTTGTCATATAAATATATATCGAGAAATGTTTCCTCTCCGAGATGAGGGGTGTTAAAATTATAGAAAAAAAAGTTTTTCATTAATAACTTTCACACTGCTTGAAATATTTTCATGAAATTCGAGACATAGGTTTTGAGCGTCAAGGAGCACTTTTTGCATAATATAATTTCTTTTTTTTTACCAGTGACGAATACGTACTGCAGCGAGACTGAATATTTTCAGATAAAAAACGATACGCCACTGGTTTTTGCGACAAAACAAAATACAATTTGAATCCCCATTCAATTTGGATCAACTTCGGTTACTTGACTTTTTGCTGTACGAGGCACCGTTTCCGGTTAAAAAAATTAAACATATTCTCATGCATGAAGAAATCGCCAAAATTTGATATGGTAGGTACATAATAATAATAAGACCATTTTTGTGAACGAAACGTGTAACTAAAAGAAAATAACCACACTAAAAACGAACTTAAAGAAGATGTTCGAAGTATGAACCATTTTGCTGAACACATAATTCACATTTTTTTTCTTTCTCTTTGTATGACTTTTTCCACAATGTACTGTTGACATTATATGGAAATAAAGTGTTATTATTATTATCGACGTCTAACAGATCCGACAGCAGCAGCTAAATTTCGATTTCTTAATTCGTCGCAAGCATTTTGAAACGAGTAATTGGAAACCAAAACTGTCATTTGAGTTTTTTAATCAAATTATTCTCCCCTAAAAATAGGAGTTGGGTGTGTGTTGAATTTATTTAATCTTAGAAAATTGCTACGAAACCGTAGTGAGCTTTTTATTGCTATATCAAATTTTGGCGATTTCTTCATGCATGAGAATATGTTTTATTTTTTAACCGGAAACGGTGCCTCGTACAGCAAAAAGTCAAGAAACCGAATTTGCTCCAAATTAAATGAGGATTTGAATGGTATTTTTTTTTGTCGGAATAACCAGTGGCGTATCATTTTTTTGTCTGAAAATATTCAGTCTCGCTGCAGTACGTACTCCACTGGTAGAAAAGAAAGGAAATGAATTTATGCAAAAAGTGCTCCTTGACGCTCAAAACCTATTTCTCAAATTTCATAAAAATATTTCAAGCAGTGTGAAAGTTATTGATAAAAACATTTTTTTTCTATAATTTTTAACACCCTGTATCTCGGAGAGAAAACATTTCTCGACATATGTTTATATGACAAACTAGGGCTTATTTTTTATGTAGAACACGTGGTTTAAATTTCTTGGTTACGAAAAATTTGTTATTTTTGACACATTCAGAAGATTTCAGTGTCCTCATAAAACTATAAATTTTATTTTTTCAGAAAACCTGATAATTTTTTAATGGCAATGACTTTATTTATATGTGAATGAAATATTTGTTGACGAAGATCCCTGAAAATTAGGACAACCCAACCAGCGAAATAACCTTGAGCCTCAAATAAGATCCAAGAAAATTCGAATATGTGAATCTATAATAATAATATCACCGATTAAAATATTGAAACTATCCATACTCTTCGATAAGTCGCTGTTCTTCTCAACTTCATTTGAATTAAGCCACTTCCAAGATATACTATACTCATTTATAAATAAATACATTATAAATTCTATTTTTATGCGATATCCACGTCAAAAATAATTGAGAGACCATCTTCGAATGATTCGAATATTTTTATCTCGACTATTATGAAAAGGATTTAAGTACCTACTGATGGGAATATACGAAAAAAGCGGATCATTGCGATACGACTTCGAATTTTTAAGTTTTTGCTAAGTTCTTCTCGTGATTATAAGTATTTTTTTTCAATATTTGGTACACACTTGTCCCATCCAGAGCCCAAATGAGCTATGTACTGATTATGAGGAAAATCCAACACAAGAATTGTGATATTTTAACAATCTGAACTATACAGAGTGTCCTAAGTTCGAGTGCCTATTAGACGTTTCTGGAGAACTGGACATATTTGAATCCTGAAACTTGGGACTATGATATTGTTCTAAATTCTCTGCAGATCTAAAATATTTTTGGAGCTTGAGCATTTCCGGCTATACAGTGAATGGAAATCATTATTTTCGGAAAATTTTTTTTTCAATGTTTTCGTTTCTGATATGATTGAGTATTCAACGCTGAATACATTTCTCTAAAAACCATTGTATTCATTGAAATAGTTTTCAAAATATCGAAAAAAAGTCAAATATTCATGGTCAGTATTATGTTCCTTTTTCTAATTCAACATCCCGAGAGTAAACCGTTCTCACAACGTCAAAGTGGGAGTTTGTGGAAAGGTCATGCATCTTTTGAAACTCATAAAGATCATCACAGGTTGTTTCAAATCTTGTGCCGAAAACTGTGATTGAAAATTGGCCATACCTTCCGGTTTTCAAATTAGAACCCTATTTTTTATGATTGGGTTGGATTCTGCGAAGAAAAATAATGATAGCAATCTCAGATGCTCTTGCTCCTAAATTCAGTAACTCACGAGTTATTTGAGCTTTTCTGGATTCATGTTGTATGTAGGGTCAAATTCATAGAATCTAAACAGATTCGATGAAGATTTTCATGAAACCATAGTAACAACTAATAATTCGACATTTCTGAATTATTAATGGGTTAATTCATCTTCTATGGTCATCGAATATTCTCATGCAAAGATAATATGAATTTGACTCTACGTACAACATGAATCCAGAAAATCTCAAATAACTCAGAAACTACTGAATTTAGGAGCAAGAGCATCACAGAGTGCTGTCACTATTTTTTTTCGCAGAATCCAACGGAATCATAAAAAAAATAGGGTTCTAATTTGGAAAACAGAAGTTATGTCCAAATTTCGATCACTGTTTTCGACACAAAATTTGAAACACCCTGTGATGATATTTATGAAATTGAAAAGATGCATAACTTTTCCACATTCTTCTACTTTGACGTTATGAGAAAGGTTTACACTCAGTATGTTGAGAATGACAAAAATGAGCATAATACTTACCATGAGTATTTGGCTTTTTTTCAGTTTTTTTTTGATATTTTAAAAACTATTTCAATGAATACAATGGTTTAAACAGAAATGTATGCAGCGTTATAGGGAAGTATCACCTTTTGAATCGTGGTAAATCTCCATTCAAAAAGTGGTCTCTTTATTTCATGAGTAACTTTCCTAATCCACGACGTAGAGACTTTTGAAGTTGAAGAACGTCTCAAGGGCAAATAGTTTTCTTTTTCTCGATTTAATTAGTTTTTCAATTAAAAAAACAGGTTGAACTTCAGCGTTTTGGAAACTTCACTTAATGATTTTTTTTCGACGGTTATTCATCATTTTTTGGAAAAAATCGCAACTATTTGCCCTTGGAAATTTAATCTTCTACAAACTACAAGAATTTTCATGATGATTAGTTCAAAAATATAGCTTGTACTCATAAAAAACGAAAAACATATTCAATAACTTAAATATTGCAGAGATCGAACGATTAACCTGTTTTTTTTAATTGAAAACCTAACTAAATCGAAAAAAGAAAAAGACTTGCCCTCGGGACGTTCTTCAACTTCAATTAAAAACAAAATCAAGTAATTACGTCGTAAATTAGGGTAGTTACTCGTGAAATAAAGAGACCACTTTTTGAATGGAGATTTACCACGATTCAAAAGGTGATACTTCCCCTTAAACACTCAATCATATCAGAATCGTAAAAATTGAAAAAAGAGTTTTTTGAACAAATTTATTCTCCTGGTATAACCGGAAGTGCTCAGGCTCCAAAATTATTTTAGGTCTGTAGAGAATTTCGAACAATATCATAATCTCAATTTTCAGATTTCAAATATGTCCAGTTCTCCAGAAACGTCTAACATGCACTCGAACTTGGAACACCCTGTATATGTCTGGGGATCTGGCGGGTTATGACTGTCCAATCCACCTGTTTTCATCATTTTCGTTCAAGTACTCCCTAGTACACCGAGTACAGCCTGTATCTCGAAAACGAAAGACTTTTTTATTGAAATTATGCGAAGAATCTCCTCTTTCCGTTTGTACCTCCAAATTATGGAACTCTGTATATTTAATTATACCAAAGAAGTCTCAAAAGAACACTCTTGCCTCCACAGAAAAAAATGATCTTCAAGCAAGATTTCGATTTGCTCTACAAGTTTCTATTGAGAATTTCTAGTAGATCATTATTCTCTAAGAGGTTTTTTATCTGAATTTAAATACTGCGTTGCTTTTCCTCAAGACTCCCACGATCATATTTCCATGAACGAATAGCTACACCTCAATTCAAAATAATTTCAATATTCAGCATCTATACAAAGTATTTATTCTGGTCTCATCACAGCTTGGTGAATTGCTTTGTTGCTATCAGCGTGTAACGTATTGAGTTTCCAAAACGCATCATTCATTATAAAGGGGTATACATTTCACAATAAATACCAATATAATGTGTACTTATAATCGTCAATAAGCGATGGTTAACAAGTTATAAAATTTGACATCTATAATTTCAAGCGTGTGACTTTCGGACCGAAGTTTTGATGAGACAGCGGGATATGTATTGTGAGAATAAAATTCTTCTGCATCCGTTGCTTGCTCCAGAATATTGAATATACATTCATATAAGGAAATCAATACTCGTTGTATCGAATTGCTCATAATTGGTCGATACTTTTCATTGTTACAGCCTGCTGTAAAACTGAATTGATGGCAATGTCATTCTTCGTCCAAAAAAATTACTTTCATAAGAATTTGAATGGTTGACGTTATTGATTAAACGAAAAAGTTTCAGTAGTAATTGTAAAATTCGGAAGCCAAATCGAAATAATCATAATGTAAATAGATACAACTAATCTCCAAATCTCTGAAGCTTATTTTTGTGTTGGAAATCGCAAATTACAATACAATTTTCAATGACAAACATTTTCGTTTTGCTGATCTGATGTGTTGGCACTATTTATATAGGATGTCCGTGATGAATATTTTCAACCAAGAGTAGATAAACAAAAACTGATGTCTGTGTCTCATCGTTTTAGTGTTAAAGGGAGTTTTTGATTTTTGAAAAGTGGCTTAACTTTTTTTTGTGGAAAAATTCTGTATTTCTGTGGCACTTTTCATGAATAATGAAAATAATGCTGATCAATATCCATTCCGAATGGGATTCTGCCACTAGGGATTTCTGTATATCTCAGTAGAGCTTGAAGTTACAATTCCAAAAATATACAAAACTTGATATTTTGCCTGAATTCTTCACTATCTAAATCAGAATTTCACATACACCATCAACTTGTAATCTGTGATATAGTACATTTTAGAAATTGGAATTCCGATGTCTACTGAAATATTAAGGATGCCCCCTTCGAAATGAGAAAGAAGGTATGTATTTTCAGGATCAATGATGCCATTTCACTCCAATAAATATCAAATTGTGAAAAGTTTTTGACGAAATTATGGACACCAAAGAATTCTACGTAAAAAAAGTGCTTTGTGAAAATTGGTTTGATAAGGAATAAATCAAAAGCAAAAAAAACTTTTTTGAAAAAAAGCTTTCATTTAAATGCTCTGAAAAGAAAAAAATTAAATTTTTCTTTCAATTTTCAACTATCAACTTAAAACCTCATTATACACAATTTACATGATCATAAAAGCTTGACGTGAGGTCTGTGCAAGTACCTAAGTATTTAATTAAACTGATATAAAAGAAATGCATTTTGCAGATTGAAATACTCAGTTGAACAGGCATTGGTTTATTTACACAATTAAATCGCACGACAAGCTTTTATGATCATATAAATTGTGTATAATGAGGTTTTAAGTTGATCGTTGAAATTTGAAAGGAACATTTTATTTCTTTCTTTTCAGAACATTTAAATGCAAGCTTTTTTTCAAAATGGTTTTTTTGTTTTTAATTTATTCTGTACTTTTTAGTAATTTCCAAATATTCTCAGCAAGCCCTGTCATTCGATGCCTATATTGCAATTACTGAGGTTCAAATATTCCTCGTCAAATATTGAATAAAACATACACAAGGTGAAATTTTTTCGGAAGACAAAAACAACTAAGATTTTCAGAATTACCAGCAAGATAATTGTGAAGTATGTCGACCTATAATCCATTCACTTTTATGAAGTATCCCGTTTGGCCATGATTTAGGTTTATCAAGTTCTTTTACTCAAAACTGAAACAGGTTGGTACTCGTGAAAGTCAAACAATTCTGAGCGACGTTGCCAAGGCTACTTTCTATCAACTTTGTGTGAATGGAGTTAGTTCTTTCAAAGTTTAACTGTGACACAGGTTTCGTAGTACTGCTACATTTTCATACTGGAGTATTTCAAGTTGTGCAAAAAGGTATTTGAATGTCTTCTATAGGCTTATCTCTTGAGATATTTGAGAAGTGGGGAATTCCATAGGTCCTTCTGTTCTCTTCATTAAGAAGTTTTTCTGGGTCATTCGAGTACTTTTATTATTTTAGCGAATGAACTATCACAAAGTAACGGAGTATTCGGTCCATTACTTTTCAGTAAAATTTCAACACTCGTTTCTTGATTTCCGTAAAAGAGAATAGCATAACTGAATCTTCCAACCATTTTTATATACGTGAAATATTACCAGTATTAAAAGGGAAAAAAGTTCCTTCAACATTCACCAGGCCTTTGAAATTATTGAATTCACATAATATTTTCTCAAATTCATTATTTTCTAAAGTATATAAACATTTTGATAAATAGGTAATTACTACGATCTCCAAGTAGAAACGACCACGTTGCGTACGTGTCTGACAGATGAATGACTATAACCTAACATTCTCAAAATATACGCAGTGCAATGTGTCAGAATTTTTGGTCAACCGGTATACTTTATTAAAGTGAATGGAGTGTGTATATAACTTTGAACCATGATACAATAAATCAAATGTTTTCTTGTATCGACCTTAAGTGACAGTATCACCTTTTGAATTGTGGTAAATCTCCATTCAAAAAGTGGTCTCTTCATTTCACGAGTAAGTACCCTAATTCACGACGTAGAGACTTGTTTTCTTTTTTTAAATTGAAGTTGAAGAAGGTCCCGAGGCAAATAGTTTTCTTTTTTTCGATTTAATTCGTTTTTCAATTAAAAAAACCAGGGTAATCGTTAGATCTGGGGTTATTGAATATGTTTTTCGTTTTTCATGAGTACAAGCTATATTTTTGAAATAATCATCATGAAAATTTTTGTAGCTTATAGAAGATTAAATTGCCGAGGGCAAATAGTTGCGATTTTTTCCAAAAAATGATGAATAACCGTCGGAAAAAAATCATTAAGTGTAGTTTCCAAAACGTTGAAGTTCAACCTGTTTTTTTTATTTGAAAAACTAATTGAATCGAAAAAATCGCAACTATTTGCCCTCGGCAATTTAATCTTTTATAAACTACACAAATTTTCATGCTGATTTTTTCAAAAATATAGCTTGTACTCATGAAAAACGAAAAACATATTCACTAACCCCAGATCTAACGATTACCCTGGTTTTTTTGATTTAAAAACTAATTAAATCGAAAAAAAAACTATTTGTCCTCGGGACGTTCTCCAACTTCAATTAAAAAAAATCAAGTCTCTACGTCGTAAATTATGGTACTTACTCGTGAAATAAAGAGACCACTCTTAAATGGAGATTTACCACGATTCAAAAGGTGATACTGCCCCTTAAGAGTTCGACATCAGTTTTGTCCTTTTAGCTAATTTTTGTTTGGTTTTATATTCAATTATTTTTCAACATGTGAACAATTTATACTCATTTTTATTCGCTCAACCTAGACCCTCATTTCGTATTAAAAATTATAGTTTGATCCCTCTCTGTGCATTCACTCACTGCACACCCTGTATCTGTTACTCAAAATCAGAAACGCTCCAATTTTATTCTAAGCAATAGTAAGAAAAACGTTTGTTTCGCAAAAACGAATTCACGAAGATCAGTTTGAAAATATCCATTTCAGTTAGTTCGACCTACAATAGGCAATATAGGCATAATAGACATATTATTGTTTTCACCACTGTCGTTCAGTTCATTGAGTCAGTTTCAACCAGTTGGAATCAATTTTATCGTACACATTGTAATGATTCACTTAGTCGATGTGGGTAGACAATTATTATGGAAATATTTTCTGATTTCAATACGTTGATTTTTTTAGTCAAGTTTCGGAGAGAACTGGGTATAATTTATTAAAGATTATTTTTAGACGTTTGATCTAAGGGTCATTGACTTGTTCCTTTTATTTCCACATGCATGAGCTTATTAAATATGAATAAGTAAAGTAAATAGATTGAAATGGAAGGAAAATCCGCATCATCCGCTACATCACAATTGAAAAGTGATATTAACTGATAAAAGACGAAACACATACGTAATGTAGTTCACGTAATTTAATGGCAATAATTCTCACATTGAACTCATTCGAAGTTTCAAATTCACGATAAACAGTAAAATTGCTGGAACGAAATGTATAAATGCGCATCGAACCAATTAAAAGAGAATTATTTGTCACTGTATTTTAATTAAGCAATTTTTAATACAATTGTTTGCTTCGTAAACGATACAGATGTTCGTCGTCTATAATCGCTCGAAATTGTATGAAGTGAGTGTGTTCTTTCTTGAACCACGTATAATTACTGTGTTCAAAATTGGATACCCTCATAAATTAATATCGCCAATATTAATGAAATAGTATAAATTTCAACGAAAAGTCCAAAGGATTTAGGACATGTAAAAAAATAAAGTTTTTCTATCGATTCAATTGAGATGAACCTGAAAAAAATCAATGCTGTCTTTGTCTCGAGTAAAATTGAAGTTTGTATCGGGAATACAATAGTGCGTTAAGCTTTTATAGCTGCTAAACCAGACGTTTTAGGGATTTAGTTGAAGAGCATTCCCTTTGTACTTGCAATTCTGCATCGCAGGAAATTATTCAACAAATTAGTGATATTTTAAATGGAACACCCCTTATATTTTTGCATATTTTCAATGCTCTTCAATACCTCCACCATGATGCAAAATGTTAGGGATATTTTTCCAACAGAACAGCTCTTATTAAGAAAAAACTGCAAAATTTCGACGAAATAGTAGTTCGGTAGGAGCGAAAGAAATATGAATTTGATCAGAATTTCTTTTAACTTAAGAATTTGCCTTGTCATCGTTCCTAAATGATCAAACTCTCTTATACAGGGTGTCCGTTATCAATGTCCAAATATGAAGAATTTCAAATTGTTTTTTCTCGATTTTTTCAAATGTAACACTCTGTATTTTTTTCCATGATGATGTACACAGTTTAAAACCTCACATTTTTTCAGAAGTCCCCAAAGGGCTATTTTCACTCCTGCGTCGAGCAGGAAAAATGAAATCAGAACGGAAAATTGTATTCAAATATTGGATATGAAAACAAACGGGCGTTGAAAAAGACAAAGAAGAATTGTGTCAATGATCCAAGAGATGTTCAAGGTGTTGTCCGCCTTCTCTGGAACACAAAGCGATCCGATCGTTGAATGTCCCACTAACCCTCGTCAGCATGGCTGGAGTAATGCTTCGGAAAGCAGTCACAATCCTCTCTCGCATATTGGAAGCTGTCGTTGGAACTTCATCATACACGATTTCCTTTTTGTATCCCCACAAAAAAAAATCCATTTTGGTGAGATCCGGTGATCTAGCAGGCCTTCTTGTCGGTCCGCCCCTACCAATCCATCTATTTGGAAACTGTTGGTCCAGTAAATCCCTCACAGGACGAGAATAATGAGCGGGTGCTCCATCATGCTGAAACCATATTTCATTCCGAATTTCTGTAGGTAACACTGCTAACATTCCGGGAAGAATGTTCGGAATGAAAGTAAAATATGCAGCTCCATCTGAATTTCCTTCGAAAAAATGAGGGCCTATCACATGATTGCCGATTACTGCTCCCCATGACATTCAATGACCACCTTGGTTGATTGTCTATTTTCCTTATAATTCTTGGATTTTGTACAGAGTAATAATGAAAATTGTGCCTATTGACGGCTCCGGAATTGTGGAAGGTTGCTTCATCACTGAATAAATCAAATTCAAGAAATGTAGGGTTCTGTTCAATTTGAAAACTTGCCCAGAAATTCAGACGGTTTTCAAAATCGCTATTGGAAGGGTTCTAAAGTTTTTCAAAAAGTGGTCTATCAGTTTGGTTTCATTGTGTGACTCATTTAAAATATCCGTTAGTTATTATGTTCATTATTCCTGAAATTTTTGGTAGGAATGTCATTTTTCGTGTCTGCTGGACACAGGAGTGAAAACAATCCTAAGGTTACTTCTAAAAAAATGTAAGGTTTTAAACTGTGTACATCATCATGGAAAAAAATTCAGGGTGTTACATTTGAAAAAATCGAGAAAAAACAATTTGAAATTTTTCATATTTGGACATTGATAACGGACACCCTGTATAAAAAAGTCATCATTTAGGAACGATGACTAGGCAAATCCTTAAGTTAAAAGAAATTCTGATCAAATTCATGTTTCCATCGCTTCTGGAAATTGATAGAGGGCTTTCACCGAACTACTGTTTCGTAGAAAGTTTGCAGTTTTTTCTGAATAAGATCCGTACCGTTGGAAAAATATCCCTAATATTTTGCGTCATGATAGAGGTATTGAAGAGCATTCAAAATATGCGAAAATATATGGAGTGTTCCATTTAAAAAATCACTCATTTGTTCAATAATTTTATTTGGGAACACCCTGTATATTAGAAAATAATTTCCTGAGATGCAGAACTGAAATTACAAAGGAAATGCTTTTCAACTAAATTTCTAAAACGTCTGGTTTGGCAGCCATGAAAGCCTAACGCACTATTGCAGGACCCTGTATAAAGTTTTTTTAAAATTGAAGGGTGTTTCAATAAGAGCACAAGATTCGAATTGGGCGTCGACATGTTTGACAGTCATAATGCAACATGATTATGACGTGACAGATCGAAAGTTGACAGATGGGAGTTAGTAAACATGGAACATTACACGGTAGAAATTGGGCCGTTTTTTTTTAAGATTATAATGCACAGTTTCTTATGCCTCATTTGAAAGCTATTAATCTTGACGACATGTGGTTTCAGAAGGACGGTGCCACATGTCATACCGACCGCGAAACATTGACGATCTTGCACGACTTTGTTCCTGGTCGTTTCATTTCCCGATTTGGTGACCAGAATTGGACTTCACGCTTTTACGATTTAACGCCTTCAGACTTCTGGCTGTGGGGTTATCTGAAGTAACATGTTTATGCCAATAAGCCTGCAACCATCGGAGTATTGAAAGCCGAAATTAGACGCTGTATCAATGAAATACCACCACATTTATTCAAAAACGTTGCTGGAATTTTCGTCAAAAAGTTACAAGTGTATCAACTGTAGATTTCTCATGAAACAATTTGCTAACGCATTGTAAATTTTTTGTAATTGGAAAAATGAGTCTTGATAATTCACTATGGTCGCTAAAAATAATTCAATATCTCACGCCTTATAAAACAGAGTAAAGCGCAAGAAATTAGCTACTATTAGTGATAACGTGTGTACAAAAACTCAATTCTGGAATATAAGCGAGATATTAGCAAAAACACTGAAAAAAATGTGAATTTTGAGAAAAAAAATGTTATTTTTCCATAGGAAATCTACAGTTGACCATTGATTCACTCATTTAGGAACCTCCTGTATATAAATATTGAAAATTCATGTTCAAGAAAATAAATTCAAATCAGTAACTCTTCGTATGTCCAAAAAAAATTGCCTATCAAACCTAAATGAAATAACGATAAATGATAATAAATAATGATACTTCTCATAGTTGATCGTTCGAAGAAAAACCACTATCAAGAACAATTAATTATTAAAGATTATATGCGAAATTTCTTGCAAATTCTTTTTTTATTTGAAAGATAATATTATGACATATACAGAGTGTAACAGCCAAATGGAATAAATTCGATAACGAATAAATGAGGGGATGTTAGGAAAAACACTCGGACACGTCGATTTGTGATTTTAAATGCGCATATTTTTCAAGAAAATAAAATTATATAGGGTGTTCCATGCGACCGTGGCCAATACCAACTTTCTTTTTTCAAATGCAACTGCCTGTATATTATTTATTTTTGGATTCTTCAGAAAATTCTAGACCTAATTCATGTACAATGTCCTATACCTATCTTCAACTTTTTCGGAATTATTAAGTGTTTTCAGATTTTTACAAAAATTAACATTATAAATGAAAATTATTTCATTTCACAAATTCGATACATTACACTCAATACTTATTTCCCATTTACCTCTTGTAATGAAGAAAGTAAGCAAAAACCATTACTGAGCAGAAATTAAAAAAAAACCAAAACAGATTTGTTTATTCTCATAGCCTTAGTAACACGTTGTCTGTTTGCATGACAATAAGTGATCAGTGTAAGTGCTATTGTCTTTTGAATTTCGATAACTGTACGTTATAATATTAGAAAAATGGTTCATTTAACAGAAATGCACAAAATAACCATTCTTCAAATGATTGGTTATGGATATTAGGTACACACGGACACAAATGGAAGTTTCTCGCTTATTTCACGAAAAATTTCCAAATTTGTCGCCTATATCCCAAGGAACAATGAGCAAAATAGAAAAGCAGTTTCGGGAGCTTGGTCATGTAAAACAAATAAAAAAAATTTCTGCCAATGCAGTAAGTGATGATACGAAATTGGATATTATGCCCACATAATTCTGTTCGAAAAGAAGCCCCGCTGTTCACCGTCAGTCACACGTCAATATTTCGAATATTAAAGGAAAGTAAGATGCATCCCTATAGAATGATGGCAACTCAGGAGCTCATAGAAGACGATTTCGATAGATCGCATTTTTATGAGCAAATGATGGCAATGTTAGATAACAATGTGATCCAATCAGAAAATGTTTTGTTTTCTGACGAGAGTGCATTTACACTACACAGTCATGTTAATCGTCAAAATTGCCGCTATTGGTCTGATGAGAATCCTCACTGGATGAGAGAAGAACATACGCAATATCCTGAAAATGTTAATGTTTGGGCAGGAATTGTTGGAAATCATATCGTAGGTCCCTTTTTCATTGATGGCAACTTGAATGGAGAAAAATATTTAGAACTACTCCAAAATAATGTCGTACCAACTTTGATAAACTTATATCCTGATCCAGCAAATCCACAAGTTCCTGCCAATATAATATGGTTTCAGCAAAATGGAGCACCGCCCCATTACCAAATCAATGTCCGGCAGTACTTGAACCAAATTTTTCCAAATCGGTGGATAGGGAGGCGCGGATCGATAAAATGGCCATCACGATCTCCTGATCTGACACCATTAGACTTCTTTTTGTGGGGATATGTCCAAAGTATTGTATACGAAACGAAACCTTTAAACTTAGACGACCTAAAAACCGAATCACGCTTGCGATTAGATCAGTCACGCCTGAAATGTTGAGCAACGTTAGAAGACAATTCTACACCAGATTAGCATGTTGCCATGACGTTTTCGGCGATCATTTTGATCATTTCCTACTTGACATTAATGTTTTTTTTTGTTATTTTTTTAATAATTAAGAAATAATCAGTATTACTTATTAGGTTTTAAGTGTAATGTACCGAATTTGTGAAATAAAATAATTTTCATTCAAAACGTTGATTTTTGCAATAAATCTGAAAACACTTAATACTTCCGAAATAGTTAAAGATAGGTATAGGACATTTCGCATGGATTGTGTCTAGAATTCTCTGAAGAATCCAAAAAATAAATAATATACAGGGGGTTGCATTTGAAATAAGAAAGTTGGTGTTGGCCACGGTCACATGGAACACCCTATATAATATTATTTTCTTGAAAAATATGCCCATTTAAAATTACAAATCGACGTGTCCGAGCGTTTTTCCCAACACGTCCTCATTTATTCGTTATCGAATTTATTCCATTTGGCTGTTACACTCTGTATGTTCTAAAAATAATTTCTGGCATAAGTATGATCACCACGACTAGCTCTGGAGCTAATGTTACAGTGAATGGTTCTCGTTACAGATCGATGATCAATGATTAATTGTTTCAAAATTTGAGAGGTATCGACCCAGAAGTGTTTTGGTTCCAACAAGTTGGTGCTACACCGCATGAAGCTACCGTAACAATTGATTTATTGAAAGAAAGATTTGGCGATAACATTATTTCGAAAAATGGTCCAAGGGCTCCAAGATTATGCGACATAACTCCAATGGGGTTATGTCTTCGGGGTTATGTCAAGTCATTGGTTTATGCTGATAAACCAGAAATAAAGACGCTATGGAAGCTAACATAACTCGTGTTATTGCTGAAATAAGGCCAGAATTACGCGAAAAAGTGGTCCAAAATTGGTCTTGTCGAATGCGAATCCTCAGAGCTAGTCGTGATGGACATATGCCGGAAATTATTTTAAAAACATAAATGTCATAAAAATATTTTTCAAATAAAGTTCTATCACTCTGAAAAAACACCCGATATTTACCCTTCGGGTTCTATTTTTTTTTATTTCTGAGTCGACCCAAACTGATTTGGAGGAGAGAGAAATGTAGACTATACCATTTCTTTAGCAGCGTCTATATAAGACTTTTTTTCAAAAACAAAGCGCTTCTAGATATTCCAACCATTTTGAATTGACCTAATCAACGCCTTTCATTTTTTCGTAAATGGTTGAATGCAACTGCAGAAAATAAAATCTGGTAAAAATTATGGATAGGCAGTAAATTATTTGTGCCCCACCCCCGGTAGTTATGGGGATGGTAATTAAAATACCATTCGTTCAAGTATCATTGCAAACGATTTGTTTGGTACCTACGAGGAGTACCAACTCTTATCAGTCAATCGTTTGTTGTACAAGAGGTTCATTCAGTTAGTAAGCGTACTCTATACGCTCTATAAAGTGGTATTGTAAGTGGTAAAATCTGCAGACGGACTTCATCTCGAGCGATTCCTGGAACAGTGGTTGAAAGGTGAGGTCACACGATACAAAAACAATAATAAAGGTCAGTGAGAAAATTCACTGAAACGCAAAATTGAAACTCCGCCTCACTAGGAAACTGACAGTGAGGAAATATCACCAATTGGAAGCTGAACCCATTGAAATGTGTTTGTTTCATTCATCTCGGTTCTTCAAGGAACGAACTATTTAAATATCGACCATTGCCAACCATAGTTTAGTTCATAACTTCGTAATCCCGACTGTTGGTTACCGTATACAAATCTCGGTCAACTCTGAAGGTGATGAGCGGAATTTTCAATAGTCCTGCTATTTTTTCAGTGCTTTCTATGTTTTGCGGTGATATGAGAATATCGTACCGTTTCTTTCGTGTTTAGTTCTCTGTGCTGTCGTTCGGTTTTCTGTATTAACTCTGATTGTTATCTACTTGAAAGACATTCATGTGAGTGCCATTTGTTTGAAATTTTTGACTGAATTCTCTATTTACAGCCGAAATTACTTGAATATTCGTTCTTGTCTGCAATTATCAAAGTGATATTGAACATATTTCTCTACATAAAAAATTCAAAATTTCGTGCTACTCATTCATTCTGAGTGCTTGAAATATTTGGCGGTGAATTGAGAATAGCGTACCATTTCTTTTTCATTTAGTTATGTGTGCTGCTTTACAGTTTCCTGTGTAAACTTATATTGTTATACCTATACTTACGATATTAATGTAAGTCTCATATAGTTGGTTTATAAGTTTATACTCCTATTCAAGTTGTATATCCGTTTTTGTTCGCAGTGATATCAGAGTGAGAACAAAAATAATATTTCGTTTTATAGAAATTTAAAGTTTTCTTCTACTTTTTCATTTTCAGTGATTTCTATGATTTGCGATGATATGAGAATATCGTACCGTTTTTCGTATTTAGTTCTGTGTGCTATCGTTAGTTTTTCTGTATTAACTTTGAATGTTATCTACTTAAAAGATATTCATGTGAGTGCCATTTTTTGAAATTTTTGACTGAATTCTCTATTCACAGTCGAAATTACTCGAATATTCGTTGTTGCCTTCAATTAGCAAAGTGATATTGAAAATATTTCGCCACATAGAAATTTAAAATTTTGTGCTACTCATTCAATTCAAGTGCTTCAAATATTTAGCGGTGAATTGAGAATATCGTAACTTTTCTTTTTCATTCAGTTTTGTGTACTGCCTTTCGGTTTTCTCCTACTTTTTTATTTTCAGTGATTTCTATGTTTTGCGATGATATGAGAATATCGTACCGTTTTTCGTATTTAGTTCTGTGTGCTATCGTTCGGTTTTCTGTGTTAACTTTGGATATTATCTACTTAACAGATATTCAGTGCTTTCTATGTTTTGCGGTGATATGAGAATATCGTACCGTTTTTTTCGTATTTAGTTCTGCGTGCTGTCGTTCGGTTTTCTGTATTAACTCTGATTGTTATCTACTTGAAAGACATTCATGTGAGTACCATTTGTTTGAAATTTTTGACGGAATTCTCTATTAACAGCCGAAATTACTTGAATATTCGTTCTTGTCTGCAATTATCAAAGTGATATTGAACATATTTCTCTACATAAAAATTCAAAATTTCGTGCTACCCATTCATTCTGCTTGAAATATTTGGCGGTGAATTGAGAATAGCGTACCATTTCTTTTTCATTTAGTTATGTCTGCTGCCTTACAGTTTTCTGTGTAAACTTATATTGTTATACCTATACTTACGATATTTATGTAAATCTCATATAGTTGGTTTATAAGTTTATACTCCTATTCAAGTTGTATATCCGTTTTTGTTCGCAGTAATATCAGAGTGATATGAGAATATCGTACCGTTTCTTTCGGATTTAGTTCTGTGTGCTGTCGTTCGGTTTTCTATATTAACTCTGATTGTTATCTACTTGAAAGACATTCATGTGAGTGCCTTTTGTTTGAAATTTTTGACTGAATTCTCTATTAACAGCCGAAATTACTTGAATATTCGTTCTTGTCTGCAATTATCAAAGTGATATTGAACATATTTCTCTCCATAAAAATTCAAAATTTCGTGCTACTCATTCATTCTGAGTGCTTGAAATATTTGGCGGTGAATTGAGAATAGCGTACCATTTCTTTTTCATTTAGTTATGTGTGCTGCCTTACAGTTTTCTGTGTAAACTTATATTGTTATACCTATACTTACGATATTTATGTAAGTCTCATATAGTTGGTTTATAAGTTTATACTCATATTCAAGTTGTATATCCGTTTTTGTTCGCAGTAATATCAGAGTGAGAACAAAAATAATATTTCGTTTTATAGAAACTTAAAGTTTTCTTCTACTTTTTCATTTTCAGTGATTTCTATGATTTGCGATGATATGAGAATATCGTACCGTTTTTCGTATTTAGTTCTGTGTGCTATCGTTCGGTGTTCTGTATTAACTTTGAATGTTATCTACTTAAAAGATATTCATGTGAGTGCCATTTTTGAAATTTTTGACTGAATTCTCTATTCACAGTCGAAATTACTCGAATATTCGTTGTTGCCTTCAATTAGCAAAGTGATATTGAAAATATTTCGCTACATAGAAATTCAAAATTTTCTGCTACTCATTCAATTCAAGTGCTTCAAATATTTAGCGGTGAATTGAGAATATCGTAACTTTTCCTATTCATTCAGTTTTGTGTGCTGCCTTTCGGTTTTCTCCTACTTTTTTATTTTCAGTGATTTCTATGTTTTGCGATGATATGAGAATATCGTACCGTTTTCCGTATTTAGTTCTGTGTGCTATCGTTAGGTTTTCTGTGTTAACTTTGGATGTTATCTACTTAACAGATATTCAGTGCTTTCTATGTTTTGCGGTGATATGAGAATATCGTACCGTTTCTTTCGTATTTAGTTCTGTGTGCTGTCGTTCGGTTTTCTGTATTAATTCTGATTGTTTTCTACTTGAAAGACATTCATGTGAGTGCCATTTGTTTGAAATTTTTGACTGAATTCTCTATTAACAGCCGAAATTACTTGATTAATATTCGTTCTTGTCTGCAATTATCAAAGTGATATTGAAAATATTTCGCTACGTATAAATTCAAAATTTTGTGCTACTCATTCATTTTGAGTGCTTGAAATATTTAGCGGTGAATTGAAAATAGCGTACCATTTCTTTTTCATTTAGTTACGTGTGCGGCCCAAAGTTTTCTGTGTCAACTTATATTTTTAAATACTCACGATATTCATGTAAGTGTCATATAGTTGGTTTATAAGTTTATACTCCTATTCAAGTTGTATATCCGTTTTTGTTCGCAGTAATATCAGGGTGAGAACAAAAATAATATTTCGTTTTATAGAAACTTAAAGTTTTCTTCTACTTTTTCATTTTCAGTGATTTCTATGATTTGCGATGATATGAGAATATCGTAGGGTTTTTCGTATTTAGTTCTGTGTGCTATCGTTCGGTTTTCTGTATTAACTTTGAATGTTATCTACTTAAAAGACATTCATGTGATTTTGTTTGAAATTTTTGACTGAATTCTCTATTTACAGTCGAAATTACTCGAATATTCATTGTTGCCTTCGAATAGCAAAGTGATATTACGAAAAATAATATTTCGCTCAAGAGAAACTTAAAATTTTCTCCTACTTTTTCATTTTCAGTGACTTCTATGTTTTGCGATGATATGAGAATATTGTACCTATATTTCGTATTCAGTTCTGTGTGCTGTCGTACGGCTTTGATCGTTATCTACTTAAAATACATTCATGTGAGTGCCTTTTGTTTGAAATTTTTGTCCGAATTCTCTATTTACAGTCAAAATTACTTGAATAATCGTTCTTGCCTTCAATTGTCAAAGTGATATTGAAAATATTTCGCTACATAGAAATTCAAAATTTTGTGCTACCCATTCATTTTGAGAGCTTCGAATATTTAGCGGTGAATTCAGAATATCGTACCTTTTCTTTTTCATTCAGTTCTGCGTGCTGCCTTTCGGTTTTCTGTGTTAACTTAGATTGTTTTCTACTTACGATATTGATGTGAGTGGCATATAGTTGGTTCATGAGCTTATACACTTATTCAAGTTGAATATCCGTATTTGTCTGCAGTAGGTAATATCAGAGTGAGAACAAAAATAATATTTGGTTTCATAGAAACTTTGAATCTTCTCCTTCTTTTTTATATTCAGTGCTTTCTATGTTTTGCGGTGATATGAGAATATCGTACCGTTTCTTTTCTATTTAGTTCTGTGTGCTATCGTTCTGTTTTCTGTATTAACTTTGATTGTAACCTGCTTGAAAGACATTCTTCTGAGTGCCTTTTGTTTGGGAAACTAAAGATTGAAAATATTAATTCAAAAAATTCGACTTCTTGTAGTCGAATGGTAGTAAAATCTTCGAAATTTTAAATTTGAGACGTGATAAAAACTATGTTACATTTAGTATCAGTCAATGAGGTGTGTACATTTAACTGAATTGAAATAAGCTTATTTCTATACGAAATAATGTTTGTTATGATAATTATGGAATTGTCAGTAGCCTCATTATGTTTATTTCGGGACAAGTTTTCTATCGTAGTACTACTCATGCATTCACAATTTTATTATGATAACCTATGTATGAATGAGAGAGAATAGATACTCATCGAATCATTTTTTTATTACTTCCACATTTTATTCAGATTTGAAAGACAAGTATGTATACATAATATACAAGATATAGCGTGATAAATGAATAATTAATTAAATTATTGAAAGTATCACGGCGTTTGAGTTAACGAAATGAAATTCGAAAAATATTGCATTTTTATTTTCTGGTCGATGCCAACAATACTTGGGAATATTATAATGAAATTATCAGAAATGTTATTTTGGGATAGTTGAAAAACGATTTGTCTCTCTTTGCACGACTACCAATTTTTTTTTCTAGAAAAAATAAACAAATCGACATTTTTAGTATGACTACTTTTTCATGTGGATTTTAGATCCTTTTGGTATAAAAATAATATATGTGGGGGAGTTGACTGAACATCCAACAGAAGATGGGTTGGTTTCATTGAATTTCATGACATTCAGTTGCATAGAAAAATCTTATTTGGATTGTTCAATTTTTTCCTTATAATCAAACTATCTACAATGTTGTACAGGGTATTCCTTAATAAGTGTATCAATTGTCAACTGTAGATTCCTCATCAAAAAATTCAATCTTTTCCCTTCCATTTACAAGGTGTCAAAAATTTATATTTTTTTCAGTTTTTGCTAATATCTCAGGAACCGTTTGAATCACAGAATTGAGTTTTTGTACACACATTGTCACTAATACATGATTCTGGCACTTCTCTTGGTTTTATTAGACGGCAGCCGGTGGCGGAAATATTGAATTTGCACAGAGGTTTTACCTCCCTACTTTTACACCACTGGATAAATTTGCATTTGCACAGCAGATTCTGATGCGCCAATGTGTTCTAGATAAAAAAGGTACTTCTGGTTCATTGCTCTCAAGTGAACAGTTTTCGAGAAAACTGGCATTTTATGATCAAAAACAATTTGCTAACGCATTGTAAATTCCTTGTAATTGGAAGAATTCTTGTAATCTTTTGTCAACTATGGTCGCTGAAATTATAAAAAAATAACTTTGCAATTCAAACTTGAAAAGCTAGTTGTCAAATTTTGTTGAAATTACTAAACTTCCCATGGTCAAAAACAATTCCCTAACGCATTGTAAATTTCTTCCAATTGGAAAAATGAGAAGTGATGATTGACAAGTTTATCAATTTAAATAAAATCTGACAACTAGATGAACAGGTTTAACTTCTGTGATAATAATTAGAGAAAGATTTAACGGCATGCAGACAATTCATTTTTTTAAAAATCCGGAAAAAGTTACACACCGTGCAGGAATCGAACCTGCGTCTTCCTACTTTCCGGGCGGGGGACTCTACCTCTAAGCAAACAGTTTGTATAATACTTGTTAGCTTAGAGGTAAAGTCCCCCGCCCGGAAAGTAGGAAGACGCAGGTTCGATTCCTGCACGGTGTATAACATTTTCCGGAATTTAAAAAAAATGAATTGTCTGCATGCCGTTAAATCTTTCTCTGACAACTGGGTTTTTAAGTTCAATTTGCAAAGTTGTTTTGCATCATTTTTAGCGACCATAGTCAACAAGAATTTTTTCAATTACAAGTAATTTACAATGCGTCAGCAAATTGTTTTTGATCATAAAATGCAAATTTTCTCGAAAACGGTTCACTTGAGAGTAATGAACCAGGAGTACAATTTTTATGTAGAACATAATGGCGCATCAGAATTCGCTGTGCAAATGCAAATTTGTTCAGTGGTGTCGAAGTTGGGAGGTAAAACCTTTGTGCAAATTCAATATCTCCGCCACTGGCACGTCTAAAAAAACAGAGTCAAGTGCCAGAAAGTAGCTATTATTTATGACAATGTGTGTATTCTGCAATTCAAACGGTTCTTGAGATATCAGCAAAAAACTGAAAAAATATAAATATAAGTAAATGGAAGAGAAAAAAAATGTATTTTTTTCATGAGAAATCTACACTTGACAGTTTGGGAAACTCTGTATATCAATAAATGTTATTAATAAACAGCTTATGACGAAATTTCGATAGATTGTTTTCGAAATAGCAGGAAAAAAAAATTCTAACATCAGTAACTCCGAAAACATTGGGCCAAATTTGACAAAAACTGACATCATCGGGGCATTCGGACTTCAAACAAGATTTCATTATGTTGGGTCTTTTCTTTCGAATGTTATCTTGTTTACGAACAGGCATAATTGAATTTGGCATGAATTCTTTATGAGTGAATCCAACCTAATCGTTTGAAACCATTTTCGGCTCAAAAGTCCCTAATTACTGGCATTTGGGCAAAGTGATGATGCCCTTGTCCATAGGAGAAGTGAACAAAAATAATGAGAATTAGTGTAGTCGTTTTGTCGATAATGAGCAAAACTTTGAAACACAGCTAATATGAAACGTAAATTTGTTGCAATTCCGATATCGTTTTGAAATAAAATAGCTTTGAGTATGAAAATTAAGGGATGAGACGTACAAACGAATTATTCACTGTGAAACTATCCAATTAATTGAGACGTGAATACAATTGAATAATTATAATTTATGTTTTGCTGCATATCAATGCAACTACCAATAGATTTTACATCCATTTTTTTGTGGAATATAAACAGCTAAATAGAAGAATTCAAATACGTCGAAATTATCAAGACTGGCTCAAAAATTCTTTCTTAATTTTTCATTGAATTATATCGAATTAGTGGTTCAACAATGGAAGTCTTTAAACAATGAACTGCATATTTTCTTGAACTGATATCATTGTAATTGTCATGAAATAATTATTCGCCTGAAATACAGCAGTTAGTATTTGGTTCAGATATCGATGTATTCGAATTAAAACTACTTATCGCAGCACTTAAAAATCCATCAAACTTTTATTAATAATCAATATTTTCAAAACCATTAATCAAATTCGACAGATTTCTGATCAGTCGTAATCCTGTTATGGGTAATTGCTTTCAGCGAAAATATGTCCAAAATCTAAATTTTAATATTGTAAAGGGCTAATAAATAGTATCAAGATATCTTTATTTGAGATCCCTTATCTTCTTTTTTAGTGGGACATTTCCCTACATTGAAACCATCATCATATCATTTCAGCTCTCTGCGGGGTAGTAATAGTACAGTTCACTGCGACCTTAAGGTCTAATGTGCCCCCTAATCTAATGAAATCCAATATCTGGGAGGATTTAACCAAGGATAGTTCCTCACTCCTGCATGTTTCTTGCCCAATACAAAGAATTCTTTCCTTTGGATTGCAATGGCAAGGCATTCCGTGATTAGATGAATAGGAGTTATTTCCTCCTCCCCACATAATCTACAGTCTTATTTTTCCCTCATGTTTTCTCCCTAATTCACCTTGAACCAATGAAATGGGAGCTCAGAGTACTTTAATATCGGTTTGACTATCCGATTGAATGGCTATATTGCATTTCTGATAGTTTCTTTCTTGATTTATGTCTAGACAAGACATCTTTCAAGAATTTCTGCCTGGAAAACACTCCAACAAATTCTCAATTCTTGTTTTTCTAAAAAAATGTTCCTGTCCTGCATTGTCTCTTTGAAACTGATAATCATCTTATGCTCCAGAAGGCAAATATCTTTTCAACAATATATCGCATGACCCATCTTCCCTATTCAAATTCAAGGGGGATGAAATGATATAATGTTGGTTTATGTGTGAATGAATGTCACCTCAAGAACAAAATGGACGGGATCGAGCGATTTTCCAAAATCTTATGCCTTGTGTTTTCTCAGTTGTATTTTTTTTTTTTAAATCTGCATTTTGGATTCTCACAGTTACAAAATTATGCAAATTGAAAAAACATGGTGGTTGGGAAAATTTCGATTTTTTGTCAAAGTTTCATGAATTTGCAAGCAGTTTATGTTTATCTCAATGACCAATTTTCGCAACTTCTATAAATGCGGATAAGAGATATGTTAGTCACAGGTGAAGAAATATTCATCAAATAACATTTTTGAAACACAGTTTTGTCGAAATTTTATTTTTAAAGGATTTCTGCCAATAAATTATGTAAGATAGGAAGGAATTCGAAAGCGCTATGTGCTATTTCTGAAATATCCGTCTTTGAGCTTCATCGAATGATAAATATTTTTGTTTTCCCAAACGAAAAAAAAATTATGGCTCTGTCTGAGTCTGTTTCTCGGTGGAAAATAGTGAGAGAAAAATAATTTTATAGCCTCTTCCTCTTCCTGAGAATTCCAATTAGAGTTTGTACTGGAAAAATTATACGATACACTGTGTCTGGTTTATGTTTTCCTCACTGAGATGTTCTTATTGCTTTTTCTATTCAACTTGTATTATTATTAGAATCGATTAAAAATATCCGCATTTTCAATTATCGTCTCGGAACATATCAGGGTATTGAGCTCTCAGCATAAAATTTAAAAAAATATTTCCCTCGTAGAAATGTAATTTTTTCGCAAAATACCGATTTCGGTGCAATATCTATTTGTGTATTATGTGAATAATACAAAAATCCGTTAGCTTTTTTCAATTTGTAACCGTGATATATAGAAGTGCCCTACAGAAATCGATTTATGGAAACAATTAATTTCTTCAAGAGAAATATTTATTTTTTTATAATTTTGGTCCTCAATAGTTCTGAAAGCTCTACATTCTTTAAACGTCATTTTTGTGGAGGAATAGCTTTCTTGATCCTTTCATGAGAAAATCACGTTTCAGAACCTAAATCATCAACTAATATACAGGGTGTCCCACTAGTGCCGCAGCGGACGACATACGCGTAACGGTCTGAGTTTGGCAAAATTTTTTGATGCAGACTTGATATATACTCCAAGAAGAGCACAACCTAAAAATATTTTCTAACATATCGGGTGGCCCACAAAAGAGGAAAAGAGGGTGACTTTGTTTTTTCGAATGGGACGCGCTATATTCAATAGTGTTTTTCAATTCTCTGAAACTTCCTGCATGCTTTCGTATACTTTTCACATATTTTTATTCGACAGTTTTCGAAATATTGGTCATTTTGACAAAAAAATAATACTTGTAGAGGCTAGGTTATCCAATTATATTTCACGAACCCTCGCACATACCAATATCCAAGATTTCCAAGTATCCTAACCAGCTATAATAAAGCATCTCCAGCATATGGAGTGTCCACAAATGGACTATCAACATGACGAATTTCAAATCGATTTTTCTTCATTTTGTCAAAAGCAATGCATACAATTTTTTTTCATCATTGTAATCACCATTCATTTTGCTTCATTTTTTGTAAAATGCATGATATGCATATTTTTAACAGAATAGGATTTTTAAGAACTTTTTCGAAATTTTTCCCTAAAATTTACATATACCTTCGAATTCAAATAACAGAATTGGCTTTTCTGCGATTAATGAGAACTTTCAAATCATTCCACTCAGAATAAGCATCATTGAAGCTTCAATTCATATTATCATATTATAGCGAAATGAGGAACTAGAAAGTTTTGATGTATCTACTCAAAAGTGTGATTAAATCAATTACTGAAGACAGAAACTTGCTTTCTGTTTCCATTATTCAAAATACATTTTTGATAATTTTCTATGTTTCTACTTGAAGAGGCGAATCTTGCAGAAATTTCAAACAAGCTTCAAGCTTGGGAGCTTGAAGATCTGCCTGCGTGTCTGTGAAACTTATGAATATCATTTTTTCGTTGTAGTTGTATAAGGATAAGAGCGGTCACTTTTTTGTATCCTGAAGTTTCGACACTCGTTTTTTTGTAGCATTCATAACTTGTACATTCAAACTAATTGGTATTTTTTGAATTTTTACATCATTTTGTGAATATTCATCCAATCCGTGAAAACTACGATAATATGAATTGAAGCTGCAATTATGTTAATTCTGACCAAAATAATTTGACAGTTCTCAAAAACCACAGAAAAGCCAAATCTGCTTGTTGAATTCGGAAGTAGATGTGAATTTAGAGGAAAAGCTCTAAAAACTCCTATTCTGTTAAATATATGCATATCATGTATTCGACAAAAAATAAAGTGAAATGAATGCTGATTAAAATGATGAAAAAAAATTATAAGCATTGCATTTGAAAAAATGAATAAAAATCGATTTGAAATTCGTCACTTTGATAGTCTTTTTGTGGACACTCCATATGCTGGCGATGATTTATTATAGCTGGCTAGGATACTTTGAAGTCTTGTCTTTCAATTCATATAAAGCTGTAATTGGTATGTGCAAGGGTTCGTGAAATATAATTGGATAACATAGCCTCTACAAGTATCATTTTTTTGTCAAAATGGCCAATATTTCGAAAACTGTCGAATAAAAATATGTGAAAAGTATACGAAAGCATGCATGCAATTTCAGAGAATTGAAAAACACTATTGAATATAGGGTGTCCCATTTGAAAAAACAAAGTCACCCTCTATTCCTCTTTTGTGGGCCACCCGGCGATATATTCGAAAATATTTTTAGATATATACGCGTAACGGTCTGAGTTTGGCAAAATTTTGCCATTACGCGTATATCGTCCGCTGCGGCACTAGTGGGACACTCTGTATATCCATATAGAAAATCTAACCAGGTGCAAAATTAGTTCACCCCGAAAATTAACATCTTTTTCAAAATAGACACAAACATTAAAAATGATCAAAAAAACAGTACTGAGTTTCTATTTTATTTCAACAATTTTCATAAGGGTCATGTTCAAACAACTTGCTCTCAAATTATTCAACAAATAGAAATAATGAGGATGTCGTTTTGTAGCTGATATCTTGCGTGTTAGTTCATTGAAAAAAAAATTATACTTCAATGTGCTAGTTTTTGTGCTATTGAGGATTTACTAAAAATTTCAGTAAATTTTTTGACAAAATTTAAAGAATTTTTTATGACATTTTTGAGTTGAATGTTTTCATATTGTCCCACTTCAATAAAAGATGGTAGTATTGTCTTTCAAAAAACATTTTTTTACATCTGTAGGACCTTTATGTCCAGAGAAATTGATATCATTTGAAAGAGTCAACTAAAATTGAAAAAATAATTTGAAATGGCGGCTATTCCAAAAATAGGGGGTAAACTCCCCAATGTGGGTGTTTTTGTCGATAAAATTAGGTATATTTGACGCCCTTAAATTATCGTCATACCGAAACACACTTTATAAAATGCCTTGTTGCTCCATGAAGAGTTCCATGTTGAATATCCAATTCTTGATGTATTTTTAATAGGTATAGTTTGAATGGACTATAATTGATCAGATTATTCATATAGGAAGTGCGTGAGAAACTACTGCTAATAGACCTGTACGGCATCACTTAATACGTGCTAGGTACCACCACCATACTTTCCTCTCCGATTTCGACGTGTGAAACAAATTTGCATACTAGAAAGAACAATTTATTTAACCATGATAAGAATGCATCCACATTCTAGAATAATTTAAACTCATTCGAATTGATGACTCCATTATTAAGTATGAACAATCACAAAATTAATTAATGCAATGAAAATTATTAAAAAAAGATCTGAATATGACCACTTCTTCTTTTGGCTTCACCACAAAAGTTTTATTCATTACTACCAGGTCACTTTATAAGTGAATATTTTCTGCTGCTGGTTTTACACGAGACGATATAGGTAAAGGCCTGACTACACGCATAAATGAAGATCATTACCATGACTGATTTTATTACTAACACGTGCCAGTGAAACCTTGACAGTTGTTGTCCACAATGTTATAACCACGTGCAGAGCCGGAGGAAGGCCTTTCGAGGGGGGCATTCGCCAAGGGGGCAAGCGACTAGAGGGCCCAAATTGGTCCCCATTTATGAACTTTGTACCTTAACCTTCCACATTAGTTTAACGAGGGTGAAAAATGAAGACCTCAACACCAACAACAACAACAAATCTTGTAAAAAGAAGCTATGTTGTTATACAAGATTGGATGGTCTCTCGTAGTTTTGTCGTATCTGCTACCGATTCTCTTGAAATCCTCAAAAAATCAAAATTGCTATAAAAATCCAGTTGGCATAAAGAGAATTCTAAGCTATTCAAGTCTGGGGATCTGGTGTGCCATGACTGATGCCCAATCGACCTGATTTTATCATTTTCGTTCAAATACACCCTAGTACACCTTCATCTCAAAAACGAAACGTTTGCGGTTCCATATTCATGGTACTTTTTTCCTGAAATTATGCAAAGTATCTCCCCTCTTCGTTTGCACCTCCAATTGGAGAACACCCTGTGTAAACTTTGATTGTCGAAAGTGTTGTACCTATCAGTGAATTCTCACATTTTTTGGTAGGGAAAATCCCGCACTGGTCGCTTCAGGACTGTCAATATGCGTCAATGCTATATGATGCTGTATACCAAATTTGATGAAAATATCATTAGTGTCTTGTGAAGAATGAAGACTTTGTGAATTCTTGAAAGTATACTAACTGACAAAGAAACTGCAACACAAAAGGAGCCGTTTAAATTTTAATTGTTTTTTGTAAACCATAGATAGTATAGCAAGGAGTGAATGTTTAAATTTTTGAGAAAAGAAGGGTTCACAATTTCTTTAATAAATTTATCAATGTGTTTTTCCTCCGCGATTATCTATACACATCCCACTGTATCGTTGCCGGCGTCAGAGGTAACAGAAGATGGGGTCGATAATACTGCAGTCCAAAAGACCCCATCCAGCGGTAAACCGTTCGGTTTACAGGATGGCCTTGCTCTCCTAACCACTCATCAGCCAAAGATCGAGTTGTCGCAAATCGGTCTCTAATGGCTATAAGTCTTAAGCTGAATACAGATTACTCTGACGTGACGTGTAAGGACGTCACGTCAGACGTGTACTGTGCTCCCATTGGCCTGATATGAACGTGAACGCACAGAACAATGAGTTGCATTTTTATATCACTCACATTTTGACGTTCACGTTCATATCAGGCCAATCGGAGCACAGTACACGTCTGACGTGACGTCCTTACACGTCACGTCAGAGTAATCTGTATTCAGCTTTAGACGTCGATCTTGAAATTCATTAGTGCCCCGTCGACGTTTGATGCACTGTTCTAATTTTCACTCGAGACTTCGTGATCTGAGTGAGTGCGCTTGGGTGAATGATAAATTTCAATCATAGTTTAGAGAATTACAGACATCGGCAGAAGAAAACTCCGATTATTTCAATAAATTTCCCAAAAATTCCGATATGAGTTTTTCAAACTACTGTTCAATTAATGCTTTTACGTGTTATAAGCATGAAATTTATATATTTTACCGAATTCATCATTAAGAAATCTTGAATCACAGTTTTTCTTGGAAACTATCTTCGTCGGTTTAATGTAAATTTTATCAATTGAATAATGATTACCGGGAAAATCGGCTTGTTTTTTTTCATCAACAACGAAAATCATTGTATTGTCTGGAACTCTGGAATTTGGTGAATCACTCAGTAGATAAAATAAGAATTCGACCGGCGTTCATATCAAATGTTGGGTTTTTTTATGGAGTTGTTCAACGAATTGAATAATTTGAAATGTAATTTAATTGACTATAAATAACCTTAATCAGAAATGCGATCCCATGAAGAATAGAAAAAAAATTTACTCCCTTCAGAAAACTTGAATATTTATCTTTAGGCCTCTCAATAATTTTATTAAGTGACTAAAAATGACAAAATATTATCTGTAAATGGAAAAGCTCTTTTGAAAAAAATCAAAATCAGAAATGCAGTTACAAGAAGAACAAAAAACAATCTTGTCTTATGAGGAAACTTCAATATTTATTTTTACGCCTCTCAACAAATTTATTAATTGACTATGAATAACAAAACCTATTCTGAGAATGGAAAAGCTCTTTCGAAAAAATCAGAATCAGAAACGCAGAATTGAAACAATTTTCTCACCTTCCAAAAACTTCAATATTTAATTTATCTTTACGCCTTTCAATAAATTTATTGACTAAAAATGACAAAATATATTCTGAAAATGGAGAAGCTTTTTTGAAAAAGAATCAGAATCAGAAATGCAGTTTCAAGAAAAACAAACAAAACAATTTTGTCTTATGAGAAAACTTCAATATTTATTTTTACGCCTCTCAACAAATTTATTAATTGACTATAAATAACAAAACCTATTCTGGGAATGGAAAAGCTCTTTCGAAAAAATCAGAATCAGAAATGCAGTTTCAAGAAGAATAAAAAACAATTTTCTGCCTTCAGAAAGCTTCAATATTTATTTTTACGCCTCTCAACAGTTTCATTAATTAATTATGAATGACATAGCCTATTCTGGGAATGCAAAAGCTTTTTAAAAAAAATCTGAATTCGGAATGCAGTTTCAAGAAAAACAAACAAAACAATTTTGTCTTATGAGAAAATTTCAATATTTATTCTTACGCCTCTCAAAAAATTTATTAATTGGCTATTAATAACAAAACCTATTCTGGGAATGGAAAAGCTCTTTCGAAAAAATCAGAATCAGAAATGCAGTTTCAAGAAGAATAAAAAACAATTTTCTGCCTTCAGAAAGCTTCAATATTTATTTTTACGCCTCTCAACAACTTCATTAATTAATCATGAATGACAAAGCCTATTCTGGGAATGCAAAAACTTTAAAAAAAAACTGAATTCGAAATGCAGTTTCAAGAAAAACAAAAAAAAACAATTTTGTCTCATGAGAAAACTTCAATATTTATTTTTACGCATCTCAACAAATTAATTAATTTACTATAAAAAACAAAACCTATTCTGGGAATGGAAAAGCTTTTTCAAAATCAAAATCAGAAATACAGTTTCAAGAAGAATAAAAAACAATTTTCTGCCTTCAGAAAGCTTCAATATTTATTTTTACGCCTCTCAACAATTTCATTAATTGACTATGAATGACATAGCCTATTCTGGGAATGCAAAAGCTGTTTGAAAAAAAAATCAGAATCCGAAATGCAGTTTCAAGATAAACAAAAAAAACAATTTTGTCTTATGAGAAAACTTCAATATTTATTTTTACGCCTCTCAACAAATTTATTAATTGACTATAAATAACAAAACCTATTCTGGGAATGAAAAAGCTCTTTCAAAAAAATCAGAATCAGAAATACAGTTTTAAGAAGAATAAAAAAACAATTTTCTCCCTTCAGAAAGCTTCAATATTTATTTTCACGCCTCTCAACAATTTCATTGATTGACTATGAATGACATAGCCTATTCTGGGAATGCAAAAGCTTTTTAAAAAAATCAGAATCCGAAATGCAGTTTCAAGAAAAACAAAAGGACAATTTTCTCTCTTCAAAAAACTTCAATATTTATTTATACGACTCTCAACAAAATTATTCATTTACTATAAATGAAATAGCATATTCTGAGAGAGAAAAAGCAATTTTGAAAAAATCAGAATGGGAAATAAGAAACAATGTTCCCCCTTCCGAAAACTTCAATATTAATTTTTGCCCCTTTTGACAAATTTATTAGTTGACTATAAAGTTGACAATGTCGAATAATCAAAACTCTTCTTTGGTTCAAATTATAACGAAAGCATCATTAGTATTCTGAAGGTAGTTCTAACATCAATCGAATACTCAAATAGATACTTTCAGTTTATACCACCCAAAAAAGTTAGAGCTTGAAAAAATTCACAATTTGTTGAGATTTCTGAGGTTATCTGAAAAAAAAAATCACAGAATATTAAGACATTTCCAAATATCAACATGTTCTGCTTTCAATTCTATCATTCTCAATTTAACATCAATTGGAAAAAATATGTGAAAAAGGATAGTGAAAAAGGAAAGTGATAATTTAAGTTTTATTGTTTGGTCTTGACTGATGATGTGTTTCCAACAGATCACCCTATGTTATGCGTGCTTTCTTCGATTTTCAATGATTCAGCCCCCAAACGAATCAGTCAAATATTGTACCAATATTTGGTTGATATTGTATCGATATTGCGTCAAGGAAGAGAAAAGAATTGAAACATGTTTGTTGTGGGATTAGATAGGTCTACCGCGTGTTACACTCAAATATTTGAATAGGTACACAGAGATTCCACATGACCTTGTCACACCATTGTCAGCCTTTCTTTAGAGCAAATAACTTGTGGATAATTCGAATTATATTAAAACATCTGATAGCTGACCGTTATTCAGTTTCAGAAGTATTTCGTATCTGAAACAATTAGCATGAACAGATCACGTGATAGCCAAAACTGAAATATTTTGATTATACAGGGCGTTTCAGTTTCAATCGATCAAACATTAATAGCACATTGTTTTAATTCCTCCTTCAAAGAAATGTACAGTGTATGGAACAAAGTCATTTTCTCAGAAGAAAATATTTGGCAATAAAATCCTGAAACAGGTCAATTTTTGTTTCACCTTTACCAAATTTTTATGCATTCATGAATGATTTTTGTTGCACCCTGTGCCATACTCATCAACTCTCTAAATTGTTTGAATAGGGAGAATGAGTCATGTAGTACTTTTTTGGCAAGGTCTTTGTATTTTCTTTACAGGCGTGCAGAAATTGAAAAAAAATTTTTTTTTTGGAAAATTAGTTAGTTCGAGGAGGTTTTCAGTATATGCACTTTGTCATTTTTTAAATTTCATCACGGCGTTGCCACATAATTCGTATTCTTAGGATATTTTTAGTGTTTTAAGGGATTCATCAAAGTTCTTATAGCAACCGCTGTGGTCAATCTAGGTGAACGAAAGTTTTACAATAGTTAGAGTCTTCAGCCTTCAAAATAGGAAACGTATACAGCCAGATGGCGGTGCAGTGCATTAATTTTTATTTATCGGATTATTCCGCTTAAACTAACAAATGTTAGGGTGCAGGGAATATTAAAAAGAAATCCTACCCTGAACTAGATCTCACATTGACTGTATTATACACTCTCTTTCCTTCACCGGTCATCTGGGAGTAGATACCTGCAGGGCGTGTCATTTAAAAGAAATTCGTTTCCATGTAAAAATCCATAATTTTAAGAAACAATTAATTTTCACCAATCGACGGCTAATAAAATCCTTAATAAAATGTCTTTGGTAAAAATGGATATTTATCATTTCGAATAGAAAAATTTAAGGAAATAAATTTCGCGAAAACAACACATTGTTGTAATATTATTCACAGAAAAACGGTGAATTCTGAAAGAAAAAGGGGATAGACGTTTAATTAACTAAATGATAGACTTGGTGGAAATGTAGAAAAATTACCAAAAATGATGGGGAATATCCTTTTCATCCATTCAATACTTATAAATTTTTTTTTATTATTTTTATCTTTAAACACTCATACATCCCTTCATCAATCAGAAAAAAATAAATCGTTTCTGACTCCCTTTCTTTCAGGGACGTAGACCCTTAAGATCAGCTTCATCATTCGGTGAACATCTGAAGTTATTTCATACGGTGCGTCTAATATAAATTTCCCAATTTACTCAAATTAAATATGCGATAACTCGATTTTTTCAAATGGGGCAACTCTTTCATGAAATTTATTTTCCAAATGTCTACATTTCTTACAAAGTATGTCCCATATTTAAACCGCTCTTTCTTGAGATATTTCATAGTTTTCACAAAGTAATTGTTGTTTTAAAAAATGTGAAATATCTCAAAAAAGAGCGGCTTAAATATGGGACATACTTTTTAAGAAATGTGGACATTTGGAAAATAAATTTCATGAAAGAGGTGCTTCATTTGAAAAAATCGAGTTATCGCATATTTAATTTGAGTAAATTGGAAAATTTATATCAGGAACTCTGTATAAAAAAACTTCAGATGTTCACTGCATGATGAAGCTGATAACTTAAGCTAACTACTGTAAAAATTTCGTTCATCTAGATTGAACACAGCGGTTGCTACAAGAACTTTGATGAACTCCTGAAACACTAAAAATATCCTGAAAATACGAATTATGTGGCAACGTCGTGATGAAATTTGAAGGATGAGATATAAGTTTGAATTCAAAATAACGAGCTCTTTCAAAATCTGTAAAAATGTATCCCATTCAAACTAAAGAAGCTGATGGCATTTTCGGTTGAACCGGAAGTATATTATCAACAAAAAAATGTACATTAGATGCATTTTGTTATTCCATTGCACTCACCTGCAAATTTTCATAAATATTCTCTTCGTTTAAAAGATATTTACTTGGTTCCATACTTCATCCCAACCCTGTATATCAACTGACAAAGAAACTGGTGTTTGAATTTGAATTTTTTTTTTGTAAAACATTTATGGTATAGCAAGAAGTAAATGATTAAATTGGAGAAAAAACCGTGACGGTTTTTTCATGTAAACATTTTTTGTTACTTAAATATTGAGGTCGTTTTTTGCAAATTTTCTAAATTTTGAAACAAACCCACTGTTTGAGGAGATCCAAAGTCGATGTTTAGTTGTTGTTGAAATGCCTAGAGCACGTGTACGCGGAATTTATCGCCAGCTGAGTGATTTTGAAAGAGATCGAATTATTGGTCCTTCGGAGGCGGAGATGTCATTTCGAGAAATCGCTAACCGTACGAACAGAAATCCAACTACTGTTATGAGATGTTGTCAAGCGTGGTTTGATAATGCCCAAAATCGAAGAAGAGTACGCACCGGACGTCGAAAGGACACAAATGAAGTTCAAGATAAGCGTCTAAGACGTCTAGACACCGACTTGCGACAACTCGATCTTCTGCTGATGAGCGGTTAGGAGAACTCGGCCATCCTGCAACTGTCCGAATGGTTTACCGGCGGATAAGGTCTTTTGGACTGCAGCATTATCGAACCCATCTTGTGTTACCTCTGACGGTTCAGCATCGCCGGCAACGATTACAGTGGTGCAGAGAACTTCATCATTGGAAGGTGGAATGGCAACAGGTCGTCTTTACTGATTCTCCTTGGATGCACATGAAGGCCGAAGAAGGGTTAGACGACGTCGAGGAGAAAGACGTGAACCTCAGTTTGATGTTGAGCGTCATGTACACCGGACAGTAGGCGTTATGGTATGGGGTGCTATTGCACATGCAAGTAGGTCACCTTTATTCTTTATTCGAGGTAACATGACAGCGCTGCGTTACCTTCAAGCAATATTGGAGCCATATGTTCTAACTTACCTTAAACGGCTTGAGAATCCAATATTTCAGCAAGATAATGCTCGACCTCATGTTGCCAGAGTTAGTTTAAACATTTTTTTGAAGCGACCCATGTGGATCTTTTTGCCATGGCCGCCCAGGCCAGATCCCTCGATCTTTCGCCCATAGAGCATGTTTGAGACATCATGGGTAGAAGGCTTGGATTTACCCCAGCCCCCACGGACTTTGGCGGACTGAGACATGAAATACAGGTAGCTTGGGATTGTATCACTCAAGAAGAAAAGGCCATCTTATTGCATCAATGCCAAGACGTGTTGGAGAGTGTATAGATAATCGCGGTAGACAAACACATTATTAACAAATTCATTGAAAAATAAATTAAAAGCAAAAACATTTTTTGAAGAAAGCTTTTATTTAAATGCTCTAAAAATAAGAAAATAAAATTTTCCTTTAAAATTTCAACTATCAACTCATTACCTAATTATACACAATTTATATGATCATAAAAGCTTGCCGCGAGTTATGTGTAAGTACCTATAAGTATTTAATTAAACTGATATATAAAAAAAATTCCATTTAGCAGACTAAGATATTCAATTGAATAGGTACTCGTTTAGTTACACATTTAAATCGCGCAACAAGCTTTTATGATAATATATAGGTATTGTATTGTGTATAATGAGGTTATGAGTTGATAGTTGAAATTTTAAAGGAAAATTTTATTTTCTTTTTTTGGAGCATTTCAAATTTGAACAAAAGCTTTTTTCAAAAAATGTTTTTGCTTTTAATTCACTTTTTACTTTCTAGTTATTTCTAAATAGTCTCGGCAAGCCCTTCCATTTGATACCCATATTGCAGAAGGGCATAAAATATAACTATTCCGCCGTCTTGGATGTTTCGCCATATTGGATTAAGAATCACGTCAACATTATTTTTCGACTTACTCTCAACAAACCCTTTCATTTGATACCCATATTGTAGAAGTGCATAAAAAATGACTATTTCGCCATCTTGGATGTTCCGCCATGTGTATAAAAGAGAAGATCGTCTTTGTGTCCAGAACTACAGACCAATCTCGTTGATCAGTGTGTTCTCGAAAATTTTAGAAAAAGCTGTATGCAATCGAATTCAAGATTTCCCTATTAAATATGATATCGTTAACAAAAATCAACATGGTTTCCAAAAGAACCGTTCAACAGAAACGGCCACAATTAACTTTGTTCAGCGGTTGAATGAAAAAACGGAGAGAAAACAATTCATAGTAGGGATCTTCTTTGATTTATCGCGAGCTTTTGACACCCTTAATTTCGAATTCATTTTAAGAAAGATTTCGTTTTTGGGACTACGAGGCAGAATACTCGATTGGATAGAGTCTTTCCTTCGGGGACGGAAATTTGTTGTCAAAGTGGATCAGGCCATGTCGGATGAATACATTATTGATGAGGGAATACCCCAGGGCAGTGTGCTGGGGCCCATTATATTTTTAATGTTCATCAACGACTTACCAGAATTTATAAGCAATGCAGAAGTTTTCATATATGTAGACGACACATCAATTATGGTGTCTAGTACAGTTGAATCGGATCTCTACACTGAAGTTGAAAGCGCTCTTCGAGAATTCACGGATTGGTGCCAGAAAAACCGCCTAATCATAAATCATGTGAAAACAAAAGTGGTTCACTTCCACAGACCCTCCATTGATTCTCTTGTAACACCTGGCGGCTTCCTAGAGGATTGCGGACTAACAATATCATCTGAGGTTCGATTTCTGGGTACTATCATCGACGAGAGTCTGAATTGGGAGCAAAACATCGATGCCATTTGTTCAAAACTAAACAAGCATTATTTCGCGATGAACAATCTCAGATCCTGTTTGAGTGAAAAGGGATTAATTACCATTTACTATGCCTTAGTATATTCAACTATGAGCTACAACATTTTGGTGTATGGTTTAGCATGTTCCAGTAACAGAATTTTCCTTGCCCAAAAAAGAATCATACGGTTAATGTTCGGACTTGACTTTCGCGAATCTTGCCGAACTACATTCAAAACAAAACAAATATTGACATTCACTGGTATTTTTTTGTATAAAATTCTTACTTTTATCTACAAAAATAAAATCAATTTTCAAAAAAATGGTGATTTCCATAATTATTCCACAAGACACAGAAATGCATTCAGACTTGAACAAATAAATTATTCTAGTTATAGAAAGTCACCATATTACGCTGGATTACAATTTTACAATCATCTACCCGATGATATGAAGAACATATGTGAATTAAATAAATTCAAAACCGAATTGAAGTTGTTTTTAATAAATAATGTATTTTATAACATTCAGGAATTTTTGCTGATTCGGAAAAACTGTTGAATTCCTTGTTGATTTTTTGTGAGGATTTGTTTTTTGTTACAATAGTTATAGTTTGTACAATAGTTTACAGTTAACAATTCAGTAAAACTGTTGAACTCCTGTTTCATTTTCCTTTTTTTGTGGGTAAATCATAACTGTGAAAATTTATTTTTTGTTACAATAATTATAGTTTATGATCACGTGTCAATCCAAATGTAATTGTTGGTATTTTGATCAATAAATATCTATCTATCTATCTATCTATCTATCTATTGGATTTAGAATGAAGTCAACCTCATTTTTTGAGTTACTCTTAACAAGCCCTTTCATTCGATACCCATATTGCAGAAGTGCATAAAAAATAACTATCTTGGATAATACGCCATATTGGATTTTGAATGACGTCAATATAATTCTTGGATTTACTCTCAACAAGCCCTCTCATTTGATACCCATATTGTAGAAGTGCATAAAAAAATAACTATTCGGCCATCTTGTATGTTGTATGGTCCGCCATATTGGATTTAGAATGACGTCATGAAGTTTATCGTGTAATGTCATCCAAATCAAACGTGTATACAAAATTTCAGCTCAATCGGTTGAAGATATCTGGTTCAAAATTGAGTAGCAAGATTCCACCCGAACATACATACATCATACATACTTAGATACATACATAACAAGCTACATTGCAAGCTAAATAAAAGCTTTTAAAATTGTAAACCCTTCGTTTTTTTCTCCAAATTTTAATTATATACTCCTTGCTATTCTATCTATGTTTAACAAAAAAAATTAAAAATTCAAAGAGCTACTTTTGGGTGTTGCAGTTTTCTTTGTCAGCAAGTATATTTTTCAATACTTTCTCATTCCGCTGGACAATTTTAGGGCAAAGCACAGATGAAATATTCCACAATAAAATGTGCGGCGATAGTTAGGTTATATTTTTCCTTGTTAGTGATAATGAGTGTGCTTCTTCTAACATTGGAACATTCATTTTAATTGATAAATACCATAGTTGAGTCCCCTCATCTCATTTCGAAATAAATTAATTGGAAGGTTACAAAGAAACGCAGTCCGCTTCGAACCGATTATTTAATCCATGGCTAAGGTTAGCAATCCATTTTTATCCATAAGAAGCGCGAAGAACAGCATCATTCACTTTTTTTATTGTTTTCGATTATTTGCATCAGATTGGCATTTTATTGGATGCATATCGCGGTTCGCTGAGGTGATCGAGCTTTCACAAAGGTTAAATACTTCCCATTCATGCATTTTTCTCGAGTTACTTCTTGAAATACGACCTCTACCATTGCGGAAAACGCAAAAAAAAATGAGCAACAAATACAAGGTGGCTGGATATTTCCGTTAAATGAACTTCTGGGGAAAACACCGAGATAGGTCAATTTTTGTTTAAGTTTTGACATCTTTTGGTTGCGAATTTGTGACTGTACGATCTCAACCAAAGCTGGGTGGCAACCACCTCAAAAATCTTGAGTGGTTATAGGAGTGACAATAATTTTAAAGGGTTTTGAATTATTTTTTTGGATATGCTGTGAAATTTCTGTTTAGCGTTCGAAGGAAGTTATGCGTGAAGTACTCCATTCTGACACATCACCGCGTATATTATGAAAATGTTAGGTTATGATCATTCCCCTGTCAGATACGCCCACAACGTTGCCGTTTCTACAGAAAAATCGTAGTAATTACGTATTTATCAAAATGTTCATTCACTTTGGGAAAATAATGAATTTGAGAAACTATTATGTGAATTCAATAATTTCGAAGACCTGGCGAATGTTGAAGAAACTTTTTCTCTGTTAATACTGGAAATAAACTGCTCCACATGAGTTAGGAATATTGACTTAAATTGCAAAAAAAATATAGTTAAAATAAGATTTTTGTGATGAAAATAAGATTTTTGTGATGAAAATAAGATTTTTGTGATGAAAATTCATATTAATATGATTTCAAGTTGCAAATTAATTTTAGCCTGTAGGTCTGTAGCGTATACAGGGTGGTTAAGAAAAATCGAGTAAAATAACGAACTTTTATTCCCAGAGCATTTTAAGACTATCAATACAATGTATGGCCTCCACGGGCATCAATAACAGCTTGACATCTTCTTTGCATACTACACACCAGGTTGTTTAACATTCCTTGAGGAATTTGGTTTCATAAACGAGGCAGAAGCTCTCCCAGATCATTTAAGGATTCTAGGGTAGGCTGATGATTATCTAATCTTCTTTGGAGCATATCCCATGCATGTTCTATGCAATTCAAATCTGGTGAGTGCGAAGGTATTGGTAAATGTGGAATACCAAGCTCCTCGCGCACATTCTCAACTATGGCTGCACGGTGCGGTCTAGAAATCGAAAAGTTTCACCAATAGCAGCGTGAAAATTTGGCACAACATTGTCAATGACATGCTCCGTATAGTGTAAGGCGGTCATATTTCCAGGACAAATGTGTAGATCTGTGCGCCTGTTGGAATGGATGGACTTGCTGGACATAGCGACGATTACGGGGTATGCGTGGGATTGTCCATACCCTTATTCTTCGAGAATCTAAAAATCGTTGATGTCTGGATTCATCAGTGAAAAGGACACTACGCCATTGATCGTTCCAATTGATATGTTGCCTTGTCCATTCCAGTCTTTGACGCTTATGGTCACGTGTTAATGGAACTCCTCTTAATGGACGTCTAGAACCTAGATTCACCACTCTCAAACGTCGTCTGATGGTTTCGATGGAAACTTGGACCCCATCTGCATTTTGAAGAGTTTTCCGTAGCATTCTATACGTAGATGTAGGGTTCTTCTCGCCGAAACGGTGATGAATCGATCCTGAGCAGGTGTTGTTTTTCGTCGCCCACGAAGCCTTGGTCTTTCCAACACGGAACCTGTCTCCCTGAACCTATTCCAAAGCCGAGATATCACACTTTGGATGACTTGGAGCCTTTCCGCTACAACAACTTGAGTTAGGCCACCCTGTAGCATTCCGATAGCCCAATTAGCCTCAGCGTTTGTTAATTTCCGTCTTGGCATTTTCAGGGAACTCGTTTCAAATCGAAGCCGTTGATAAACTGACATTCATAAAGCATATGCAAAGAACCAAACTTCAGAATTGACGAAATGTCTCATACTGATTTTTATTGAATCGATTCAAGTTGTTATTGAATTTCAAATGATTTTACTGCGATTTTCTCGAAGATTACATACTCTTAAAAACGATTGAATACGATATCCCTAATTCTTGTGGAGCAGTATATTTCACGTAGGTATATAAAAAATGTTTGGAAGATTCAGTTAAACTGTTTTCTTTTACGTAAATCAAGAAACGAGTGTTGAAATTTTACTGAAAAGTAATGGACAGAATAGTCCGTTACTTTGTGATAGTTCATTCAAAAAAAGAATAACCCAGAAAAAAGAACAGAACAGACGGACCTATGGAATTCCCCACTTTTCAAAATTCTCAAGAAATAAGCCTACAGAAGACATTTAAATACCTTTTTGCACAACTTGAAATACTCTAGTATGAAAATGTAGTAGTCTGCGAAACCTGTGTCACAGTTAAACCTTAGAAAGACTAACTCCATTTACAAAGTTAAAAGAAAGTAGCCTTGGCAATGTCGCTTGATTTTCACGAGTGCCAACCTGCGTCAGTTTTAAGTGGAAGAACTTGATAAAGGGGTTACAGTCCACTGCGACCTAAAGGTCTATTGTGCCCCCTAATAGAGCTGTCCTGACCATCCACATTACAGCTCGCCGTCCAGTTCCAGAGATCTAACAAAATCCAATATCTGGGAAGGTTTCAACGAAGCTAGTTTCTCACTCCTGCAGGTTTCTTGCCCAAAGGTGAATAGGAAATTCTTCCTCCTCCCCACAGAACCTACACTCTTCAGTGTCCGATAAACCCCTTCTCACCAGATGCTTCCTGAGGCGACAATGTCCTGTAAGAAAGCTGGTTAGGAGGTGTAGCTGGTTCTTACTGAGATCCAGATACCTTTATGCTCTTGCAGTTTCAAAATTCCTTTTTGGAGTGATACACCATTGGGAGATTCTACCCTTTTCCTTGCGATTTCTCCTTCTCCAGAAACTCTTTCTGATAGGTGCTTCACCACAGAAGAGTTATGGGCCAGTGATTGGCCTCTCTGGCAAACATATTGGCCTCTTCGTTTCCCGAATGACCAGGAACCCATATTAGAGACCTTATTTTTCTTGCCTACCTCATTGATTTTTCTCCGGTACTCCCAAATCAATGACATACGAGCTCAGTGCTTCAACAGCGGCTTGACTCTCCGAGTGAATCCCAAAAATATTGCAATGGATGTACGTCATGATTGTAAGACCTATATTATGGGGCAGTAGCCTGGTTTGCCAAAGCAAGTCAGGTAAGTACGAGAAAAATGCTCGACAAAGTACAAAGGCTTGCCTGTGTGTGCATCACGGGAGCTATGAGAACGTGCCCAACTAGGGCGCTTGAAATCATCACAGACCTCATACCTCCACATTTGAAGATTGATAGGGTAGCCCATGATGCCATCCTCAGAATATTCAAAGAAGGAACAGGCAATTAGCGAATCAGGAGTCAGAGAGTTTGCTCCTCTCTGAATGACTACATCTCATCTGCAAACCTTCCTAGAAATGTAATGATCAAGAAAGTAAGCATTGACAAAAATTCAGTACAATGCTAAGCAAAAGAGAGGATTAGGAAAGGGAATACACCGACTATAATCTCAAAGAAAATACAATAAAATACAGATGGCTCTAAAACCGCTACAGGAGCTGGCGCTGGGATTTATGGGACAGGAACCAATTGTGCACTATCGCTAGGCTCCTGTACAAGCGTCCTTCAAACAGAAATACTTGCAATCGGAAGATGTCCAGATATAAATCTAGAAAGAAACTATCACAAATGCGATATAGCTATTCATACAGATAGTCAAGCTGCCGTTAAAGCACTGAGCTCCTATGTGATCGATTCAAAGCTGATTTGGGAGTGCCGGAACAAACTCAATGGGGTTGGCAAGAAGAAAAAGGTCTTTTTAATCTGGGTTCCCGGTCATTTGGGAATCATAGGAAACGAAGAGGCCAATACACTTGCCAGAAAGAGCTCACAAACGCCACTCACTGGCCCAGAGCCCTTCTGTGGTATAGGAAAATGCACCTATAAGGAGGAGTTTATGGTGAAGGAGAAAACCGAAAGGGAAAAACTCTGGAGGAATCTCCCAGGGATGGATCACTCCAAACTGTTAGATCCAAAAATATCTGGATTTAAGTAAGAACCAACTACACCTATTCACTGGCTTTCTCAGAGGACATTGTCGCCTAAATGAGCATCTGCTTATCGGACACTGACGAGTGTAGATTTTGTGGGGAGGAGGAAGAAACTCATATTCACCTGGTTACGGAATGCTATGGCAATGCAAGCCAAAGGAAAAGGGGCTCTGGACAAGAAACCTGTAGGAGTGAGGAATCATTCTTGTTGAAGCCGTCCCAGGTACTGGGACTAAACAAAAATTTCCAATATTACTGATATAACATTTTGGTCTGCCATATCTTGTGAGATGAACGTGGTGGTTCTGCTCGTGACTGAAGGAATAAATTGTTCTCAATTTAATTTGGCCAACATAAAAATTTGTTATGACACCGAGAAAATGAATATAACTTCCAATAATGGCTGGAATGAATTTTATGGTTAGCTTATGCGAAAAAATTTCATATTCATAAGAGAAATCGCATTTGAATCACTCAGAATAATCTCAATGATACCAGAACTGGTTAGAATTCCCTCGCATGTGTCTTCCGTTTTGCTCCCGATGAAATATAGGACAAACTCTTGTTGACAATTAAATCCAAGGTTTCATCTAATTGGTACAACATCTACAGTATCGAACATTATGTTGTTTCGCAGTTGAGATTTTATTGTATTTACATCTGAATAAGTGGTGAGAGCAGTGGGAATACATTCTGAAATTAATAATACTGGATATTGAAAGTTAGATTGCTCGGAAAATTAAAATGGACTAAGTCAAATATGCTCTTATCTCTTTTTCATAAACATGACTCAGTTATATTCGGAGAATAATGGGCTAATTCACCAACGTGGGAATGGCTTGACCATAGTTTATACAGGTGTCTGAAATACTGTAAACATAAACTACGTCGATTCATTCGGAACTAGTCGAATAACTCATGTTTGTTAAGGGGCAGTATCACCTTTTGAATCGTGGTAAATCTCCATTCAAAAGTGTTCTCTTTATTTCACGGGTAAGTACCCTAATTTGCGACGTAGGGACTTGAGTTTTTTTTTAATTGAAGTTGAAGAACGTCGTGAGGGCAAATAGTTTTCTTTTTCTCGATTTGATTAGTTTTTCAATCAAAAAAACAGGGTAATCGTTAGATCTGGGATCACTGAATATGGTTTTCGTTTTTCATGAGTACAAGCTATATTTTTGAAATAATAATCATGAAAATTTTTGTAGTTCATAGAAGATTAAATTCCCGAGGGCGAATAGTTGCAATTTTTTCCAAAAAATGATGAATAACCGTCGGAAAAAAATCATCAAGTGTAGTTTCCAGAACGCTGAAGTTCAACCTGTTTTTTTTTAACTGAAAAACTAATTAAATCGAAAAAATCGCAACTATTTGCCCTCGGCAATTTAATCTCCTATAAACTACAAAAATTTTCATGATTCCTATTTCAAAAATATAGCTTGTACTCATAAAAAACGAAAAACATATTCAATAACCCCAGATCTAACGATTACCCTGGTTTTTGTAATTGAAAAACCAATTAAATCGAAAAAAAGAAAACCATTTGCCCTCGGGACGTTCTTCAACTTCAATTTAAGAAAAAAATCAAGTCTCTACGTCTTAAATAAGGGTACACTTTTGAATGAAGATTTACCACGATTCAAAAGGTGATACTACCCCTTAAGTAGAAAGAGCGATGTTTCACATCAAGTTGGCCTCATTTTTCAGAAAATTGAAAAATATTTTGAGAGCTTGTTCATCCACCTTGTAGTTAGATTGGCATTTTCCAACTAATTAAACCAAATGAGAAAATTCATAGCCGTCAAAAAAATTGACAGCAGCTGTCAGAGACAAAATCAATGATTCCTAACCTGTTGTCACATAAATGTAAGGAATTTTTCGCGAATACTCTATAGATTTTTATATGGTTTTCTGGTAATGCGATCTGGCCATAATTGAAAGTAGCTTGAGTATGTCATTGTTCATCTATACTCCATTTACTGTTATGAAGTATCCCGGTTTGCCATGATTGAGGTTTATCAAGTTCTTTTACTTAAAACTGATGCAGGTTGGCACTCGTGAAACTACAATAATTCTGAGAGACGACGCCAATAAGTTTATTTTTTTTTTAACTTTGTAAATGGAGTTAGTTCTTTCATGGTTTAACTGTGACACAGAATTCGTAGTACTACTACATTTTCGTACTGGAGAATTTCAAGTTGTGCAAAAAGGTATTTAAATGTTTTCTGTAGGCTTATTTCTTGAGAATTTTGAAAAATGAGGAATTCCATAGGTCCGTCTGTTCCGTTTGTTTATAAGTTTTTCTGTTGGGTTATTCGAGTACTTTTGTTCTTTTTTCGAATGAACTGTCACAAAGTAACGGACTATTCAGTCCATTATTTTTCAGTAAAATTTCAACACTCGATTCTTGATTTCCGTACAAGAAAAGAGCATAACTTAATCTTCCAACCATGTTTATATACGTGAAATATTCGCCAGGTCTTCAGAATTATTGAATTCACATAATATTTCCTCAAATTCATTATTTTCCCAAAGTATAAACATTTTGGTAAATACGTAATTACTAAGATCCCTATGTAGAAATGACAACGTTGCGTATGTATCTGACAGAAACATGGCTATAACCTAACATTTTCAGAATATACACGGCGAAATGTGTCAGAATTTCATGGCCAACCGGGATACTTTATGAAAGTGAAGGGAGTATAACTGCAGAATTTCTTCTCTATCGATTGTTTTGAAATTTCGGACGTCCATATTAAGGAAACTAGTGGAATCTTGCCCAAAATTGACCAAATGAGAAATAAAAAATTGAAGCTATATGAAAGCAACTTTTTTTTTCTGTAGAATCTAAATGAATAAAAATTATTTTCCACTTGCCTTTCGAAAGTTGATATGTTTCATATAGATAAGGCAACACTGCAACAGCGATACTAAAGGGTTTTCCAATAAGAGGTGTTATTTTGACATTCAAAGAAAAGTGCCATGTTTTAGAAAAATGATCGGATGTGAATAATGGAAAATAAAATCAGCCAAATGACCACCACGACCATGACAACAGGACCATATCCTTTTCATGCCTCGGTGGCCAATTGTGATCATCTTTTCGAGAGATAACACGATTCGGAAACTTTTCCCGTAAAAAATCAATGGTTTCGTTGCTTGTGTGGCACGTAGTTCCGTCTTGTTCCAAGTAAACGTTGTCCAGGTTAATACCATCCACTTCCGGCCAGAAAAAATCATTTATCATCTCTCGATAGAGCAATCCATTCGCCGTAACTGTTGCTTATCGAAAAAGTAGGGTCCAATGACCCAGCCAGTCCATAAACCGCCCCAAACAGTAAAACGTTGAGGATAGAGAGGCTTTTCAAGAATTACTCTTGGGTATTCCGAGCCCCAGATGCGATAATTCTGCTTGTTGACGAAGCCACCGAGGTGGAAATGGGCCTCATTACTCAAGATGGTTTTTCGATGGAAATCCGGATCATTTTTATGTATTTCGAGAACTCAATCAGCAAAGACACGACGTTGTTGATGATCGGCTTGATTTCTTGTGTTAACTGAACTTTATTAGCCTTAAGACTCAAATCTGTATGCAAAATGCTGTGTAATATTCTTTGTGGAATTCCAAAGAACGACGAGGAATGGACAAACCCGAGTTTTCTTCAACACTTTCGGCTACAGCAGCAATATTCTCGGCTGTTGTTGAGCGACGTGCACTGGTTTTATTCTTCACATCACTAACTTGTCCCAACAGCTCAAAATTTACCACCAATTTCTGTATTGCGGTTCGACAAGGTACTTCACGATTACCCAAAAATGTTAGAGTTTTACGGACCGTCTCTGCCAAATTTTCACAATTTTTCTCGTGAATTTAAATAATTTCAATGCGTTGTTGAAGCGTGTATCGTTCCATTTTTTATAATGGCGTAGTTTCTACTTGTAAAATGTCGAAGAAAGACACCTCTTACTGGAAAACCCCTTATTTCAAAATACGAATTTGAATGTAAATAAGGATGCTACGAAAAGATATCAAGGGACACTTTCTGTAGAATGGAATGCTGATTTGGACAAGAATGATTTGATTTCAGACAGGGCAAAGTGTACCACCTGTTATCTTGAAGTGTGAAACTTAATTCCTGTGAAATCTAGCTTGCAAGCTAGATTTCGAGGATTCAATATTGACAATAACGAGCCAGAAACAACGAATTCATTGAAAGCACTTCGGTTTCGGTTGTATGGATTCGATATTCGATAAAAGCTGCAACTCAAGACTATTCATTATCTTTCTCAGAGAAAAAAGTGCATTCGTAGGCTGGGAGAGAAATCATTGGTTCCCTTTCAACAAGGCGTGAATGTTTGAGTTCGCTTCGTAGTTTACAGTTGATTTATTTATCGGAAATTCGCTGAATCTGCATACCATAACCATGGCAATACGAAATATCTTATGCGAAGGAGAATAATAATATTTGCTATACAGAATGTCCCAATGGGAACTCCATCGAGCATCTAACAGTGCTCTAGGGTCAAGATTTTTATGTGGGAATTTTTTTTCGTTTTAATTGAAATAAAAGTCAAGAATATGGTGTCCTATTCCAGAATTTTCTATATCTTTGATGAGAATTCAAAAAATAATGAAATTGTAGTATTGTAGCTACAGAAAAAATTGAAGATTTCAATATTTTGTATAGTTGGATAAAAAAAATTGTCGATATTTTCTTATATATTCCCCAATCGGTTTTTCAGTTCTCTTTTCCGTGAAATGAGAGCTTCATGGCATATTGAATGTCTTTACAATAGCTTGTCCTCCAGAAAAATTAAAAAGAATTTTTTTTTACATTTTCAAAACTTTCTTTCGCAGATCCTCTAGTATATTTTTATGTTGTTCTACAACATATCAGAATTCAGAACTGTAGCTTGACTACAGGAAGCAATTACTAATCTTGATATTGTATCAAGCCGAATTTTGTACTGTGTTAACATTGTTAACTTGGATATATTTTTCTTACTTATCACTTACATGAAAACAATTAACCAGCAAAAATGTTTCTTGTTCATGAGAATGCAAAAGTATTAATCAGTTAAATTCAATTACAGTTTTTCGTCTTCCTTGTTTTGAATACACATACGGGGATTAGAAATATTGAAAATAGACACTATGTCATTCCATTAAGCAACGTTTCGTAACCGAAACGGCATATAATACACTTCGCAAAAAAATTAACGCACATTATGGAAATCTCAAATTTATTCTACAACTGAAGGTGTTCTCAATGATAATTATTTTTATGAGAATTATGCATGCATATGTTATCCACTTTCAACGTTTTTCTTCAATACAGATGTTTTCTCCCAGCAGGAATAAAAAAAGATGATATTATCAGATTTTGAATGTATTGGCTCCATTCTGAAATCAGTTGTTCTCGATCAATTCTAGTCATCAATAGTTTTTCTTTCGTTTGATTTTCTACACTCGATCGCTATGCAACGCGAAACACGCAATTTGACCAAAGAGGAATGTGCCCAAGCGGTAGTTTTGCGAGAAGAAGGGTGGACATACACAAGAATTGCAGAAAGGTTTGGAGTTTCCCACACAAGTGTGTCCAGAATGTTGCAGCGATTCAGGGAGACAGGTATGAATGTCCGAAGACCAGTAGTTGATTGGAAATTGGAAGAAGAGGTGATAATAAGGACTATTGAATTTGGATTCAAATGTGGAATAATTATGATTAATCAAAAATTAATAATCGATAAATTTCGATTTTTCTCATTCTGTCTTTCTATCAAATATATTGCAGTTGAAATAGAGGAAAATATTCGTCTCAGTTCCAGAACACACATAGTTCATTTCTTGAGAAACCTAGAGGGGTCAAGACTTTTGACGATGAGTATATGTATCTTAATCGCTCTATTCAAAATTCCCCAAGGGTAGCCACTCTTAGTGAGGGCTGCTTTGGCAGAAGGTATCAACTACGTCAAAATATATTCCTCATCAAACAATTGGGATATGAACTTTTTAAGTTCACCACAGTACTTTGAAATAAATGAATTATAATTCACGTGGTCGCGACTGCTTAGAAAACTTAATTAAGTACTTAAATTCCAATAAAAAAAAACCATACATTCTTTCCTATTCATAATTATGGATAAATATATTATGTTGTCAATATAACAGATGAACGTAGAAATTTTACAATATGATCTTGATTATCATATTCTTTTTGTTTATCTCTTGTTGTCGGGTCTTTAAACCATATCATATACAGTGTGTTTGGGTATGACTTAGCGATAATCTAAGGGCATCAAATATACCTGATTTCATCGACAAAAACACCCACATTGAGGAGTTTACCCCCCTATTTTTGGAATAGCCGTCATTTTGAATTTTTTTTTATTTTAGTTTACCCTTTCAAATGATATCGATTTCTTTGAACATGAAGGTCCTACAGATGTGAAAAAAATGTTTTTCGAAAGATAATACTTTTATTAATGTAAAACAATATGAAAACATTCAACTCAAAGATGTCATAAAAAAATTCTTGAAAAAAAAAATTTACTGAATTTTTTAGTAAATTCTCAAAAGTTCAAAAACTAGCACATTGAAGTATGATTTTTTCTCAATTAACTAATACGCAAGGGTATCAGCTACGAAAAGACACCCACATCATTTCTGTATGTTACATAACTTGAGAGTTATTGCTATTTGAACATGACCCTTATGAAAATTGATGAAATAAAATAAAAACTCAGTACTGTACTTTCGATCATTTTTAATGATCAAACTAACGAATTTATCATAAAAATTGTTCAAAATGGCCGCCTCTGCTTTGTAGACAGGCAGTGGCCCTTATGACGACTTGTCTTGTGGCCCTGGAAATCATTGCAGTGTCTGCTCTTATTTCGTTTGCAACAGTCATTATTTTTTGCACCAGTTCTTCTCTGGTGTTTGGAACTGTGGAACTTTTTGCTTCATCCATCCTCATAAAAATTTGTCCAGCGGTGTTAAGTCCGGAGAGGGTGGTGGCCAAGCACGTTGAATAATTTTCACTCAAGTGATCTCTCACTGAACGAGCGTAGTGCGCTAGTGTACCATCTAACTGAACTCTGAAGCCACATACGCTTTCGATGGATAATTCGTAGTTCTTCTATTACTGTACGAAATAGGTTCTCTAGAAATTCTAAAAATCTTGCGCCATTCTGCATTGATTTCCACGTCATAAGGGCCACTGCCTGTCTACAAAGCAGAGGCGGCCATTTTGAGCAATTTTTATGATGAATTTTTTAGTTTGATCATTCAAAATGATCAAAAGTACAGTACTGAGTTTTTATTTTATTTCATCAATTTTCATAAGGGTCATGTTCAAACAGCAATAACTCTCAAATCATGTAACATACAGAAATGATGTGGTTGTCGTTTTGTAGCTGATATACTTGCGTGTTAGTTCATTGAAAAAATTATACTTCAATGTGCTAGTTTTTGTACTATTGCGGATTTACTAAAAAATTCAGTACATTTTTTGGCTAATGTTTTTTTCAAGAATTTTTTTATGACATTTTCAAGTTGAATGTTTCCATATTGTTCTACCTCAATAAAATGTGGTAGTATTATCTTTCAAAAAACTTTTTTTTCACATATGAAGGACCTTTATGTCCGAAGAAATCGATATCATTTGAAAGGGTCAGCTAAAATAAAATAAATAGTGTTGGGCTATTCCGGAAATAGGGGGGTAAACTCCCCAATGTGGGTGTTTTTGTCGATAAAATTAGGTATATATATGATGCCCTTAAATTATCATACCCAAACACACTGTATACTCGTATAATGTATCAATTCGCGAGAGTACTCCGCACTTTATTGTAATGAAATAAGCCATTAAACAAATATGACACAACCATTCAATATCCTCAGTTTGCATGACTCTCAAGTAAACATCAAAGTTTATGCATTCCACATAAAAGATGGCTATATCTATTCGAGACATGGGAAAAAAGTTTCGCAGTAGTAGGCTGACGAGAATACTTCGTATATTTCCTTATAAACTGTTCCACATGAGTCAGAGATATTGAATTGCAAAAAAATAAAGTTAAAATAAGATTTTTGTGATGAAAATTCATATTAATATGATTTCAAGTTGCAAATTAATTGTAGGTTTGCAGCGTATACAGGGTGGTTAAGAAAAATCGAGTAAAATAACGAAATTTTATTCCCAGAGAATTCAAGCATTTTAAGACTATCAATACAATGTATGGCGTCCACGGGCATCAATAACAGCTTGACATCTTTTTTGCATACTACACACGAGGTTGTTGAACATTTCTTCAGAAATTTGGTTCCATAAACGGGGCAGAAGCTCTCTCAGAACATTTAAAAATTCTGAGGTATGTTGATGATTATCTATTCTTCTTTGGAGCATATCCCATGCATGTTCTATGCAATTCAAATCTGGTGAGTGCAGAGGTATTGGTAAATGTGGAATACCAAGCTCCTCGCGCGCAATCTCAACTATGGCTGCACGGTGCGGTCTAGCGTTATCGTCTAGAAATTGAAAAGTTTCACCAATAGCAGCGTGAAAATTTGGCACAACATTGTCAATGACATGCTCCCTATAGTGTGAGGCGGTCATATTCCCAGGACAAATGTGTAGCGCCCGTTGAAACATATCCCGGCCCATACCATAACACTACCCCATCGGAATGGATGGACTTCTTGGACATAGCGACGATTACGGGGTATGCGTGGGATTGTCCATATCCTTATTCTTCGAGAATATGAAAATCGTCCATATCTGGATTCATCAGTGAAAATGACACTTCGCCATTGATCGTTCCAATTGATATGTTCCCTTGCCCATTCCAGTATTATGGTCACGTGTTAATGGAACTCCTCTTAATGGACGTCTAGAACCTAGATTCTCTCAAACGTCGTCTGATGGTTTCGATGGAAACTTCGACCCCATCTGCATTTTGAAGAGTATTCCGTAGCATTCTACACGTATAGATGTAGGGTTTCTTCTCGCCGAAACGGTGATGAAACGATCCTGAGCAGGTGTTGTTTTTTGTCGCCCACCAAGCCTTGGTCTTTCCAACACGGAACCTGTCACCCTGAACCTATTCTTATTTCGAGATATCACACTCTGGTGTTGGAGCCTTTCCGCTACAACAACCTGAGTTAGGCCACCCTGTAGCATTCCGATAGCCCTATTAGCCTCAGCGTTTGTTGATTTACGTCTTGGCATTTTCAGAAAACTCGTTTCAAATCTAAGCCGTTGATAAACTGACTTCATTACAAAATAAGAACATTCATGAAGCATATGCAAAGAACCAAACTTCAGAAAAAAGGTGACCAGATTGACGAAATGTCTCATACTGATTTTTATTGGATCGATTCAAGTTGTTATTGAGTTTTAAATGATTTTACAGCGATTTTCTCGAAGAATACATACTTTTAAAAACGATTGAATACGATATCCCTAATTCTTGAGGAGCAGTATATTTTAAAACCTTTACATCCGTGGCTCTTTCTTGTGTTGTGTATGATGAGACAAACATTACACTGCAGAGTCTGTTTATGAGGTGAGTTTCAACATTATTTCGAGGTCTATTTGGGGTTCGGCGTTGCTTGAACCTTTGTTTCTTAATTGTCTGATAGACCGCATGAGGGTGCTGAGCCATAGTGAGTCATCGACGATATTTTTCTAGCCAAATACTTCGGTCTTCTGATTTTCATGGTAACCTATGTCAGTGCTTTAGCCATTTTACTGTTCTTCGCCAGCTCAAGCATATGTTCATACAAGTCTGGAGTGCGTTCAGTGTTGCCTGGCTGTCAAAAAAGGTGACTTTCACCTACCTGTACTGCTTCTACTTCAAATCCATGCAATTGTTCAGGCTCGTTGATTTCAAGTTCTTTCGTTTTCGGCCGTGGACCCTAGCACCAACCTTCTCAGCTAATATCAAAAGATACCTCTAGATATATGGTCCCTTTGACTATTGGTACTTTTGAATCTCCAATAACTGGTTGTTTTGGGTTCTTCAGTGCACTTCTCTGTAAGGATGACAGAAGTCGTATCTACTTTGACACCAACTCTATCATGTTAACTGATTTTTATGTAATTTTTTAAGTCGTACGCATACCTCACATTATGAAAGCTTTCTTGGGATAACTCTCGCAGTAGGTCATCTGTCAGTAGGTTCACAGTATTGGTGAAAAGACACCGAGGATAGCTTTCATTCGGTCCATTTCTCTAGGATGGCTTTCTCTTTGTCTTCTATATATGTTGGGAAAAGCACATGTCCAGGCATTCTGACGTAGAATCTGTAGATATTCATCCTCAGTATCTTTGGTCCAATATCTCTTTCCAGATTTTTCAGATAGAGCGAAGGCAAACTGATGTTGATGTTAGATCTGTCACTTTGGCTACTTCTGGTTAAGGTTATCCACCTAGATGATCTAGAATCTAGATGGTTTGGCAAAGGTGCGGTAGCAATGCTTCCATGACGCGCACTAGGGGAAAAGGGGGTAATGGCGGTCAGTTAAGCTCTTTTTGGAAGAAAGTCAAATTATAGGTAAATCACAGCTCTATTAGGAACATAACATCACAATTCTGCATTAAAGAACTATTAATTGAGGTCAGAGTAATAAGCTTTGGCGTTACTATTCATTAGTAATAATAGTTTGAAAAAAAAAACAGCTTTTGACCACTATTGCACACACGTGAGGGCAATGGTAGTCATGCTGTTTGCAATGATGCTTAAATACTTCAAACATGTGGAATCCAAGCCAGTGCCAGCAAAGTGAGTACAAAGCCCACAGGAAGTGCATCGGTACCATACTTCGTTGTTTCGGCCGAATTCCCCACATATAAGACAATTATTTTCTGGGTTATCTTCATCAAAAGTATCATCATGGACGCAGTGGTCGTCAATGTCTACGTCAGTCAATGAAGAGTCATTTTCTTCCTTTCGGCCTTTTTTAGTCTTTCCTTCAACTCTCTGGTTTTTTGTCTTTCCCCTTGCATTTTCCTTTCTGTTCAATTTCTTGACCACAATTACCCGTAATAAAGAGTAAATTGTGAATTTAAAAAAGAATACCATATTTTGATTCAAATTGAACATTGTTATAAATTTATGATGAACAGTTTCAAACAACTTTCAATAATTCTCTTAAAAAAAAATTCTTACCTTCCGATAACTTAGAACTACGTTAAATAAGATCGATTAAGACCGAAAACGAAAGGCACTCGTCATATATGAATGCGTCGTGTGGAATGACCGTTTGGAGTCAGTGATGAAGAATTCTTGGTCAAATTCAATTCTGTCCGTCCTTAGAGTTATAGGGCATAATGATGCCTCTAGGAAAAATAAGTGCGCAAATTATGATGATAATGAAACCAGATGTTTTCTTCAAGCATGAGATTATGTTTAATTCTTTGTTTCAGAGCATCCATCAATTTTTTCGTCCGCTGTCCCCTCTGACTGCCGCCCCCTCCAGGCCGCTAATAACCCATCCTTAGCTAGCAGGAAGTAAGATAAAAACAATCTAAATCGTAGAATGGTAGAAGGTGACATCGACTTAAAAAAGAAGCAAGACTGTGATGTAAAGGACCAAGGTCACGTACCAAACGGCTGTGGATCCAAAGAGTTAGAACTTAAGAAGATTGTCGGAGGATCTCTGAAGAATTTACCGGATGTCGAAAAGGGTGCAGTAGGGAAAGCTGACTTCGAAGAGGCGATCGTCCTCACTGGATATGGCAGGTGAGGGTTCATTTTTTTCTTGACTACTCCATTCTCTCATTACTCTCATAAAGTCTCATAAAGAAATCAGAAATGTCTCTGTTCTGAAAAGAATCAGAATGTTGGTTCCACAAGAGTAAAAATGTTTGGAGCAAACTGTACCATGATTTGTCAGGGTATTTTCTATCGAAAGGTTTCATACAGGTTTCATCGAGTAACAGAGAATACACCCAACACAATCTTGAATGAAATACCGTAAAATGGTATACAGATGGTTCTGAAAGAAAACTCAATGAGGTAGGCAAGAAAAATAAGGTCTCTTCAATCTGGGTTCCCAGTCATTTGGGAGTCAGAGGAAACGGAGATGCCAATATCCTTGCCAGAAAGGACGTACGAACGCCATTCACTGGTCCAGAAAGTTTCTGTGATATAGGGACACCTACAGAATAGAGTTTCGGGGGAAGGAGAAACCCCAAAGGAAAACACTCTGGCGAAATCTCCCAGCAATGTATCACTCCGAAAAGTTCCTTCGGAACTCTTTCAAAATGCAAAGCCCAAAAAGTATCTGGATCTTAGTAAGAACGAGCTACACCTCCTCACCTGCTTTCTCACAGGACATTGTCGCCTCAGGAAACATTTGGTGAGAATGGGTTTATCGGACACTGAAGAGTGTTAATTCTGTGGGGAGGAAAAAGAAACTCCTATTCACCTAGCCACGAAATGCTTTGTCATTGCAACCCAAAGGAAAGAATCCTTTGAGCAAGAAACTTGCAGCAGTAAAACCTTCCCAGATATCAGATCTCATTATATCTCTGGAACTGGAAAGCGAGCTGTAACATGCTTGGTGAGAACAGCTCTGTTAGCGTTACAGGAGCTGGCGCTGGGATTAATGGGACAGGTACCAAGTGTGCACTATCCTTAGGTTCCTGTACAAGCGTCCTTCAACGGAAATACTTACAATCGGAAGATGTCTAGATAAAAATCTAAAAAGAAACTATCAGAAGTGCGATATAGCTATTCATACAGATAGTCAAGCTGCCGTTAAAGCACTGAGCTCCTATGTCATTGATTCGAAGCTGATTTGGAAGTGCCGGAACAAACTCAATGAGGTAGGCAAGAAGAATAAGGTCTTTTCAATCTGGGTTCCCGGTCATTCGGGAATGGTAGGAAACGAAAAGGCCAATAATACACTTGCCAGAAAGAGCGCACAAACGCCATTCACTGGCCCATCACCCTTCTGTTGTATAAGAAAATGCACTTATGAGGAGAAGTTTCTGGTGAAGGAGAAAACCGAGAAGGAAAAACTTTGGCGGAATCTCCCAGGGATGGATCCCTCCAAAAAGTTCCTCCGGAACTTTGAAACTGCTAGATCCAAAAAATATCTGGCTCTCAGTAAGAACCAATTACACCTTCTCACTGGCTTTCTCACAGGACATTGTCGCCTAAAGAAGCATCTGTTGAGAAAGGGTTTATCGGACATTGACGAGTGTAGATTCTGTGGAGAGGAGGAAGAAACTCACATTCACCTGGTTACGGAATGCTATGGCATTGCAAGCCAAAGGAAAAAGTGCTTTGGACAAGAAAACTGTAGGAGTGAGGAATTATCCTCGTTGAAGCCGTCTCAGATACTGGATTTCATCAAATATCTAGAACTGGAAGGCTAGCTGTAGAAGGCGCGTGATAACAGCTCTGTTAGGGGGCACAATAGACCTCAAGGTCGCAGTTGATTGAAACCCCTTCTTACTATAAACTATATAGCTATAACTATAACGTTAAATCATTTGAGCCATTCAGACTTCGTCAAAATCAACAAGTTCCGATTGGCACCGAGACAAGTTTTGAAAAACTTTCAGTATCAAAAGCACATGGGTTTTATTTGATCCGTCAAAACTAACAATGAGACCATGAATTCATCCAATTACGATAAGTCTTCTGAATGTTTTGAACGTTCAGATTTACGTGAGGAAAATTGTCTAACTTCTTTTCCTCGAAAACGTCGATACGCACAAAAAATTGCAAGTTTCTAAACAAAACGAAGATCCTTTCTCATTATATTTCAAACTACCAGTAGAGCATCACAACTTTTGGAAAATTTAGAAATTTTGCTACATAAAAAATTACCATATGAACCTGTTTTAGATGAATATCTCGAGAAATGCAGATGCTATGAGGAAAAAACGTTGGTAAAATTCAAACTTCAACACTCTGTATTTCGAAAACGAAGCATTTACGGATATGGATCCGATAAATAAGGGTTTATGAGAGTTATACAGGGTGTTCCTAGATAAGTGTATCAACGGTCAACTGTAGATTTCTCATGAAGAAATAACATTCTGTTTTTCTTCTATTTTTTCCTCTGGGTCTTCGTTTCCGAGATGCGGGATGTCAAAAATTCATATTTTTTTCAGTTTTTTGCTAATATCTCAGTAACCGTTCGAATTACAGTATTGAGTTTTTGTTTACACATTGTCACTGATAATAGCTACTTTCTTGCACTTACTCGATTCTATTAGTGCCAATGGCGCAGATATTGAATTTGCACAAAGGTTTCACCCCCCAACTTTTACACCACTGGACAAATTTGCATTTGCACAGCAAATTCTGATGCTCCAATGTTTTTTACATGAAGAAGGTACATATGGTTCATTACTCTAAAGAATCTAAAGTGAACCGTTTCCGAGAAAACTGGCATTTTATGATCGAAAAAATTTGCTAACGCATTGAAAATTTCTTGAAGTTGGAAAAATGAGTAGTGATAACTAACAAGTTGATTAATTTCAACAAAATTTGAAAACTAGATTCTTAACTCTAAACTGCCAAATTATTATTCATTATCTTTAGCGACCATAGTTGAAAAAATTACAAGAAATATTCAATGCGTTAGCAAATTGTTTTCGATCATAAAATGCCAGTTTTCTCGAAAACGGGCCACTTTAGAGTAATGAACCAGGAGCATCTTTTTTATGTAAAACACATTGGTGCATCAGAATTTGCTGTGCAAATATAAATTTGTCCAGAGGTATAAAAGTTGGAGGGGAAAGCTTTTGTGCAAATTCAATATCTCCGCCACTGGCACGTCTAATAAAACCGAGTAAAGGGCAAGAAAGTTGACAATGTGTGTAAAGAAACTCAAATCTGTAATTCGAACGGTTCCTGAGACATTATCAAAAAACTGAAAAAAATATAAATTTTTGAATCCCTTATTTCTGAAATGAAGGCCCGGAGGAAAAAATGGAAGAGAAAAGAATATATAATTTTTTATGAGGAATCTACAGTTAACTGTTGATACACTCATTTAGGAACACCCTGTTTTTTATTCCATCCGAGAAATCATTCCTCTTCATTTGTATCTCCCATTTGAAAATATCCTGTAGACTGTAGAGCTTTAGGATCTAGGGAAAAAAGGTTTGATTGCCTTCCCTAATAGTCTGGGTGCTGAAGTTTTCTTACTTTCTGTATTGCTTTATAAGGCGGAGTCTACCACATTTTTCCCCTGTGGAAACTCTCGTAAATCGACCAGATTTTCATTTTTTTCAAATCATACATACTCTTTTTTTGTAGAATGCAATCATAAAAACAATTTGGGAAATGAGAAAACATGATTGTCCGACAAAAATAATGTGGCTTTGAGCGTGTCTACCAACATGAACATGACTTAAAATCGCATTTTTTTAAATTATTAATACCCTCCTGATTTTTACAGAATCGGATGCAACCATATGAAGTATTAAAATACAATTGTCCGACAAAAAAATGTGGCGGTTTTCTTGTCCGACAAATGGAAAACGACGATTTTTTGGAATAAAAAAAATTATGAATAATGTTTTCTTGTTTTCTTATTCTCTCTTCACCTTGAAAATTCAATGTAGTGCACCAGTTGTCCGACAAAAAAAATGTGGCGTTCATTGAAAAATTAACGAATTCAATTCTCTACTTTGGGTATGAATAGACCATATGCATTTATCGAATATAACTTTGCTTATGTTATAAATAAACATTTGATTTTTTGAGGATCATTCAAGAAGGATGCGCTGAATACTATGATTCAACTAATCAACTGTCCGGCGAAAAAAACCGGCAATTTCTCAGAAAAACCGAAAGAAAGTTATTGGTCTCGTGAGACTTCCATAACTAACATTTTCAATCATTATATCTGACAATGAAATTTCGGTTGAAGTTGCCTTTTTTCATACTGTTGGTTGTATATACGGAAATTCTACTCTAGAAGTGAAATGCACGAAGTGGTAGAAGGTATCTGGGACACCTTTTTTGTGACACCTCTGGGGTTATGAAAGGAATATTCTCAATTTTTTGTTTACAATTGTAGCTATTCACTTCATAGGCTGAAGCTATAATAATATGTATGACAAAATGGACTATCAAAATTAAAATGCACAAACTGATTTTTTTCTGCCCCAGTTGAATATGGAATCTCCACCGCAGGTCGAAGTCGCGAATTCTTGGAAAAGAAAGTGGTACTTTCATGGAATTCCGTTTGAGGAATACCAAGGGACCCAAGGGTTGTGAAAATAGTTTGGTAATTTTCTCTATAAATATGGGTGCTGATTAGGTTTTGCACCGCAGTCCCTCTACAATCTGATACGAATTTTAGTGGGTTGCCGAATTTTCTCTTCTTGTGATAATTCTTGTTTTATTCCATTTGACAGTTTTCCAATTGTTGTCGATATAACATACTCAGTAGTGATGGAGTGTTTTTCATTTAAATATTTAAAAATTACCCTGGCTACCAAACGCAAAGGAAGGAAGTGAAAAAATTCACAGCTGACATCCTTAGACTGTGTAAAATATTCTTGGCATCAAGAACACAAGTTATTCGGATACAACATCGTGATAATTGCCGCATATGCTCCCTCTGACGATGCAAAAGTGGAAACAAAGCAAGACTTTTTTGAGAAAATTGACGACATTTTAGGGGGAATTGGGAACAACCGGGAAATCATTCTGCTAGGCGACGTCAACAGCAGAACTGGATCTAAGATAAATAATAACATAGTAGGCCCCTTCGGCGAAGACACAGTGAATGATAATGGCCAACGACTGATCCATCTCTGTGATACCCATGATCTGAGAATAAATAACGGATTCTACAAGCACAAAAATATCCATCGCTATACTTGGATCCAGAATACACGCAATTTAAGATCAATTATCGATTATATAATACGCAATCAATCGTCGGCAATGAAATGGAACGATGTACGGGTTCTGAGGGGAGTTACATGTGGATCCGATCACCATCTTGTAAGAGCTAAAATAATACTTCCCTTCAAGAGATTCTCAAGCAATGACAGAAAAACTTGTGATTTGGAGGAACATGAACTACCCAGATACAACCTTGAAAGTCTATCGGATGACAGTACTAAAAGCCTATACCAACAAAGGTTAGATGAAAAACTGATGGATATACACAATCACACTTACATGGAGATCTACGATAATGTTGTCGCTAGCCTTCACGAGGCTACGAAAGAGGAGATAGGAACGCAAAGGAAAAAAGCCAGTAACAAAATATGGTGGAATGAAGAAATTGAGGTCATGGTTAATCGTAAAAAAAAACAATATCTGAAGTGGCTGTGTACAAAAAAAGAGGAAGACCACCAAATCTACAAACAAACTAAGAATCATCTGAGAAAATTAATAAAAACAGAGAAGAACAATATCTGGGACAAAAAATGTCAAAACATCAATACCTATATCGGCGGCAGAAAATGTTCTGAGATCTGGAGTTTTCTGAAGTCGATGAAGAATCCAAGTAAATCTGGCGCACACATAGAGATAATACGTCCAGCAGAATGGGAAGAACACTATCAAAAACTCCTACAAGAAACCAGAACACAATATATCGATAATTCCACAGTTCATGGTGTGCGTATAGAGGGAGAGGAAGTTGTAATTGAAGTCAGCACATTGGAGAAAGCAGTGAAGAGCCTGAAAAACAACAAATCCAGTGGCCCGGAGGCAGTGGCGCACCCAGAAATTTTATTCGGGGGGGGCTGCTCAAGAGTAATCAGGTTTTTGTAAGTTATATAATTTAAAAAATGCGCCGCAAGCGAAAACCTTCTTAAGTAATGGATATATCGCATTCGTTATTATACCGGGTGTTTCATTGATAAATGAACATACGGTAACCTGAGCTATCCTAGGCGAGTCCAAAAAACCGATATATGATAGGTCTAATCAATTCCATAACCGAGATACAGGGTGCTTTATGTATTCACCAAAACTTTCAATTCCTCATAACTTTTTAACCAACCAGTATAGTCGGTTGATATTTGGAACGTATGATTCACTTCTATACAGGTCGATCGAATTACTTCTGAATTTTCAAAAAAATCCAGGTCCGTATTTGAAAAATATGGGACTGCTTCCAAGTTGAGATTCAACACCCTGTATATTGAAATTTAACGATTTGATTGAGATATTTGAAAAGAGAAGAAAATTTTCAATGGAGTTCAGTAGATTTCATTGTCCCGCAAGTCATTTCCAATTGAATATTGGAGTTCCACAAAATTCTCAGAAAAATCGTACATTATGATCTAATTGAATTTTTTTTGTCCCACTAATTGCACGTTCGAATTTCATAATATTCTGTGGAATCATTTGGAGTTATTTCCGGAAAAACATTATTCATCGAGAAAAACATAGCTAAAGTCAACAAAGATGAATAAATAACTGAAGAAACATAAAAACTCAACGTGAAATACAGAAGGTGCTCGAAAGTACCACCATTTTGTTCAATACACATTCTTGCCCTCTTCAAAAAATATGTCTGATACTTTTTTTGATCATGTCTGGATTATTACGTATTTCATTGCATAATAAAATTCTGTTGACCATTCTTTCATTTCGTAAAATCCATCTACTAAAGTTAGTTCTTCTAATTTCATCACATGGATCCAATCGTTGTACCTTCTGGAGATCAATTTGATCATAATGTACGATTTTTCTGAGAATGTTGTGGAATTCCAATATTCAATTGGATCTTTCCCTTAAACTCCATTGAAAATTTTCTTCTCTTTTCAAATATCTCAATAAAATCTCAAAATTTCAATATACAGGGTTAATCTCAGCTTGGAAGAACTCCCATATTTTTCAAATATGGACCTGAAATTCTTTGGAAATTCAAAAGTAAATCGATCGACCTGTAGAAGTGAATCATACGTTCCAAATATCAACCAGCTATACTAGTTGGTTCAGAAGTTATGAGGAATTGAAATTTTTGGTGAATACATAAACCACTCTGTATCTCGGTTATGGAATTGATTAGACCTATCATATATCGGTTTTTTGGACTCGCCTAGCTCTAGCTCAGGTTAACGTATGTTCATTCACCAATGAAACACCCTGTATATGTATATCAATCCCTATTTCTATCTGTAAAGGAAATGTTTAAGTTTCCATTCTGTTCTAAAATAATTATTATTACTTTCAGAAAAACAATAAGATGGAAATATTTGAAATACTTTTCTTTGTCACATCTCGGGGGGGGCTGCAGCCCGACAGCCCCCCCCCTCGGTGCGCCACTGCCCGGAGGGAGTCTGTGCGGAAATGGTAAAAAATGGAACACAAAAACTGTTCGCGGGTTTAACATATGTCTTCAATCTTTGCCTAAATGGATGTCCTGTACCAGAAAAATGGAAAATGGCCTTCATTTCATCTATCCACAAAAAAGGAAATAGAAAGGACTGCAATAACTATCGTGGTATTTCGGTAACTGGTACACTAAGTCGCTTGTACGGAAGGATCTTGCGTGATTTGATAGAAAAGGACTTCAAAGAAAATGAAGAGGAAGAGCAGAGTGGATTTCGTGCAGGGAGATCATGTACTGATAATGTCTTCTGCCTTAAACAGGTTATTGAGAAGAGAGCAGCAAGAAACATGGAGACGCATATAACATTTGTAGACCTTCAAAAAGCGTATGATACTGTTCCAATTTCAAAACTATGGGAGGTACTCGAGCAGTCGAATATAAATCATACATACATCCAGGCATTGAAAGAACTCTACAAAAATTCAAAATCTAGAGTAAAATTGGGCAAATATGTGACCAAGGCGTTCCCAGTTACGAAAGGCTTGAGGCAGGGATGTTGCATCTCGCCCACTCTTCAAAATTTTCATATCGAGGGCCTTGAATAGATGGAAGAGAAAATTTCAAGCTATGGGCATCGAGATCAAGGATGGCTTCATTTACACGCTTCAATTTGCTGATGACCAGGTTGTTTTATCTAACGATAGAGAGAACATGGAGTACATGATGCGAAAACTGGTTGAGGAATACAACCAATGGGGACTGTCAGTCAATATCAGTAAAACCCAATATCTGTGTGTAGGAGGTGAGGGAACAAGCTTGGATCTTGAAGACGGACAGAGGATATCTAATTGTCGAGAATACGTATATTTGGGTGTTACATTCGATGAGACCGGAACGGATGCGAAAGAGATCCAAAAACGTATTGTTCAGGCCAAGAAGATCATTGGCTGCCTGAATGGAGTATTTTCGAGCAAGGAGATAGGGATAGATCGGAAATACAGGATATATGACACAATGGTGAAAACCACCTTGTTGTATGGTGCAGAAACGTGGCGAATCACAAAAAGATATAGGGAGAGAGTGGAAGTGGTCGAAATGGATGCGATGAGGCGATCATTATGCATTTCAAGAAAAGACCATATCAGGAATGATGTCATAAAACAGCGGATGGATCTGGAAGGCAGCATAACGGATGAAATAGAGTCGAAACAACTGATTTGGTATGGACACATACAACGCATGCCTGAAACAAGATTGCCTAAACAAATTCTAGAATGGCAACCCGCTGCAAGAAGGAAAAGAGGACGACCTACTCAAGAATGGCAGATGACAATCAATAAGTCCATGAGTGTGAGAAACTTGAACAGCGAAAATTGTAGAGATAGAGAGGGGTGGCGATTGGGCGTCGGACAACGTCGAAAGACGTTCTTAACCGACTAATATACAGGGTCTTTCACGAGGAACCTCACCCATATTTATACGGGAAACTACTGAACGTATTTTCATGAAATTCAGCACTTATAAGTATTTCACGATGCTGATGAAATCTAAAATATTTTCAAGGCATGAGCACCTCCGGTTTTTCCGGAAATGACGTCAACTTCCGTTTTTCAAATTAGAACACCATTTTTTTATTGCAGAAATAGATTCCTTAGAAAATTTCAAGTTATTTTGATGTAACATTTTTCAGTTTTGGTTGGAAAATTCTCTCTGAGCGGGAAAATTCGAAAAAAAAATCGAAAATAGAGCTCCGCTGAAACAAGAATAACTTCGAGGTTTTTGGATGGAAAATTTTCGTTTTTGGGATTTTTCAAGATGTAAGATTGATGTATCCACTTTAAAAATCGAAATCGCGATTCATGATACAGGGGGTGAAAAAATCGCTGTCAAAGTTACGGATGACAAAATCGTGAAAAATCAATTTTTTTCAAATTAGAACCCCATTTTTTTATGGCAGATATTGAATCTACGTTAAAAAATAATGTGAGTGTATGCATCACACCCTTGCCCTAAAGTGGATCTTTTCTATGAAACGAATCTCCTTAAGATATCAATTCATTCTTGTCCGACAAAAAATTTAAAAAAATTTAAAACTCGAAAATATCGTCGATTTTCAGTTGTCGGAGAAGAAAAACGCCTCATTTTTTGTCGGACAATAGCATTTTCATATTTCAGATGGTTATATCAACCGATTCTAAAAAAATCAGGAGGGTATTAATAATTTCAGAAAATGCGATTCTCAGTCATGTTCATGCCGGTAGACACGCTCAAAGCCACACGATTTTGGTCGGACAATCATGTTTCCTCATTTATCCCAGATTGTTTTCATGATTGCATTTCACAAAAAAAGAGTATGTATGATTATTTGAAAAAATTGAAAATATGGTCGACTTACGAGAGATTTGCTGAAAGAAAGCCGCGACTACAAAAATATTCACAGAGGAAAAATTTGGTGGACTCTACCTAATGAAGCTATACAGAAAGTAAGAAAACTTATTAATATTATTCTGCAATTTGTTCCACCGGCACCCAGACTATGAGTAAAAACTCCACTAGTAGATCCAAAGGAGCATTGGGTGACATGAACTTCATGTTAATTTGCGATACCAAAACTGACCTCGAAGGCTGATACACTAACCGCATCTTAAACATCCTAATAGCATGAGCTAGTCCTCGATATTTCAACAACTTATAGTTCTATTCCTAGGTTCCACTACCTCCTGTTAGCAGTATGCGGCTTCGTAAGCACCTCGGAGGAGATGGACGTCATCTCGATGTCCTTCATCCTTCCGTCAGCCCAGTGCGACTTAAAATTGAACACCCACACCAAGGGATGGCTCAACTCCATCATCTTCATCGGCATGATGGCAGGAGCCTACGTGTGGGGTTCAGTGGCAGACTCACTTGGACGTAAGAAGGTGCTGATTGCGATCTCCTTCATGAATGGTCTCTGCATTGTGGCGTCGAGCTTCACGCAAACGTTCGAGATCTTCATGATATTCAGATTTCTAAATGGGGCGGCGTAAGTATACAAGAACATTTTGTAAAACTGTATTCGGAGTCTGACTATGTGTTCTTCCTATCCCTTTCGTGTATTCTTGAGCATCTCGACAAATCTCAATTCATTTTTGCGCGCTTGCCATTTCGTTCAAATATCCGTCGGATTTTGAGTCGACAATGATAGGTATACTCCATATATCTAATAACATCAATAAATATTATACCCCTGCTTTTCACAGTCCCAACCTGAAGCCAAATCTTTGGTGAGGATTGAGTTGTACGCTTGCGTCCACTGGAAATACAAAAATTGCGAAAAATGTAGAGGTTATGTATATTTCGAAAGACGACAAGAAAATAGATATCGAGGATGAAAATAAGTGTCTTAAATATTTTGCGTTCAATTTTAAAATATGAATAGGAGTTAACAATAATATTCAGGACTCAAAGAAAATGTAATAAAGCGAATGAAACATCTCACATCAAATTGTGAGGTTATGATCGTTAGTAGGTATTCAAATGAAGTTATGAATGACATACGTTTCACGTGCTAATACGATGTGTTAGAGAGACAGAATTAGTGAATTATTTTAATTCTCAATATTTCTGCACAAGCGCAGATCTGGATTCTCACCAAAGCCCAGCTTCAATTTTCATTGGCTTATTCCCCATATTGGAGTTATTAGATATAGGGTATACTCCATTCACTTTTATAAAGTATCCCGGTTGGCCAAGATTTAGGTTTATCAGGTTTTTTACTTGAAACTGACGCAGATTGTCACTCGTGAAATATCGTCCATGTCAAAATAATTCTCAGGGACGTTACCAATGCTAACTTCTATTTACTTCTTTTTAACTTTGTAATTGGAGTTAGTTCTTTTAAGGTTTTACTGTGACACAGGTTTCGTAGTAGGTAGGTACTACTACATTTTCATACTGGAGTATTTCGAGTTGTGCAAAAAGGTATTCAAATGTCTTTCTCTCGGGTTATTCGAGTACTTTCATTCTGTTTCCCAAAGAACTATCACAAAGTAACGGACTATTCTGTCCATTAACTTTCAGTAAAATTTCAACACTCGATTTTTGATTTCCGTACAACTGTACAAGCAAATAGCATAACTCGAATCTTCCAACCATGTTTATACAGAGTGTAACAGCCAAATGGAATAAATTCGATAACGAATAAATGAGGGAGTGTAAGGAAAAACGCTCGGACACGTCGATTTGTAATTTTGAATGTGCATATTTTTCAAGAAAATAAAATTATATAAGGTAAGCCATACGAATGTGGCCAATACCAACTTTCTTATTTCAAATGCAACCCCCTGTATATTATTTATTTTTTGAATTCTACAGAAAATTCTAGACATAATTCATGTACAATGTCGTGTACCTATCTTCAATGATGGCAACTCAGAAGCTCAAAGAAGACGATTTCGATAAGAGAACGCATTTTTGTGAGCAAATGATGGCAATGTTGGATAACAATGTGATCCAATCAGAAAATGTTTTGTTTTCTGATGAGAGTACATTTACACTACACGGTCATGTTAATCGTCAAAATTGCCGCTAGTGATCTGATGAGAATCCTCACTGGATGAGAGAAGAACATACGCAATATCCTGAAAATGTTAATGTTTGGGCAGGAATTGTTGGAAATCATATCGTAGGTCCCTTTTTCATTGACGGCAATTTGAATGGAGAAAAATATTTAGAACTACTCCAAAATAATGTCGTACCAACTTTGATAAACTTATATCCTGATCCAGCAAATCCACAAGTTCCTGCCAATATAATATGGTTTCAGCAAGATGGAGCACCGCCCCATCAATGTCCGGCAGTACTTGAACCAAATTTTTCCAAATCGGTGGATAGGGAGACGCGGATCGATAGAATGGCCAGCACGATCTCCTGATCTGACACCATTAGACTTCTTTTTGTGTGGATATGTCAAAAGTATTGTATACGAAATGAAACCCTTAAACTTAGACGAACTAAAAAACCGAATCACGCTTGCGATTAGATCAGTCACGCCTGAAATGTTGAGTAACGTTAGAAGACAATTCTACACCAGATTAGCATGTTGCCAAGACGTTCGCGGCGAGCATTTTGAACATTTCCTACATTGACATTAATGTTTTTTGTTTGTTTTTTTTTAATAATTGAGAAATAATTAGTATTACTTATTAGGTTTTGAGAGAAATGTACCGAATTTGTGAAATAAAATAATTTTTATTTAAAACATTGATTTTTGCAATAAATTTGAAAAAACATAATACTTCCGAAGTAGTTAAAGATAGGTATAGGACATTGTGCATGAATTGTGTCTAGAATTCTCTGAAGAATCCAAAAAATAAATAATATAGGGGGTTGCATTTGAAATAAGAAAGTTGGTATTGGCCACGGTCACATGGAACACCCTATATAATATTATTTTCTTGGAAAATATGCGCATTCAAATTTACAAATCGACGTGTCCGAGCTTTTTTCCCAACACGCCCTCATTTATTCGTTCTCGAATTTATTCTATCTGGCTGTTACACTCTGTATACGTGAAATATTTCCAGCATTAATAGGGAAAAAAGTTTCTTCAACATTCGCCAGGTCTTTAGAATTAATGAATTCACATAATATTTTCTCAAATCTAATATTTTCGCAAAGTGAATAAACATTTTGATAAATACGTAGTTACTGCTACCTCTAATTAGAGAGGACAACGTTGCCTAGTTATCTGACAGGAAAATGACTATAACCTTTAAAGTGAATGGAGTATACTAAACGATTAGGTTGGACTCGCTGATGAAGAATTCGTGGTCAAATTTCACTCTGTCCGTCTATTCGTTAACACGTTGACTTTAGAAAGAAAAGACCTAGGTTCCGGTAGAGTCCATAATTGGCTGAACCAATGGTTTCGGAGTTATAATTCTTTGAATTGAATATTTCGAAATCGATACATATCTGATCCAATTTGAATTTGGTATTAATACAGGGCGAGGCAACTCAAGTTGGCGTTGACAGAATACCTTGCGACTCCAGAAAAGTTCACATTGGGACTACAAAAAAGGGCATTCATACGCGGATCAAAGAACTCGAAAGTTGTTGTCGAATATGTATCAAACGGAGTCTACACTCACGGAACATGCTTTTATGGATGGTCATAATCGTTAGCATCGTGTCATGAGGAGATCGGAATACTGTTTCGATCTTGAAGCCGAGTGAGTTGTGTGGGTGACCACTCTGGCTACGAATTTGAAAAAAAAAATGCAAACATTACTCAATCAGCACATTATTATGGGAAATATTCATAGATTCATTGGAAATCAGAATTGAAAAAATCCATTATTCAGAAATTTCATTCATTGGTATCGGTATGTTGATTACCTCTTATGATTATTCAGTGGTACATATGGACAACTATCACTATTTGTGGAATCCATGAATAAATTATCTTTCACAATTAAATTCATTCATGAGGTAGAACCAGGCGCGTATCCAGGGGGGGGCTATTGGGGCTCTAGCCCCCCCCAAGGCTTTCGCCTCAGGCGAAAGCCTCATTCTTTCCAGTGAATTGAAAAGATGGAAAAAAAAGTGGGCTACTTCAACACCGGATGATTCCAAATCATGTGCTTCATCTGCACTTTCAGCTCTAGAGAAATGTAGCGGAGATTTCTAACCAAATTTGTGCATATTGCTCCAAGTGTTTGTGTACACTGTGTCCCATTTTGGTTGAGACTGCAGTGTATCTTAGCTATTATTGAAGATAGAGACATGCGGTTATCGCGACCCTGTATCACATTTTTGTAGAACTTTCAAAGCCACAAACAGAAATATTCCAACTACTCCTTGTTCCTGAAATACATGGCGAAAACGAAAATGTTCACTTTTGGAAATGTTATTATTTCTAAGGCCCTGTATAAGATAGGACAAAATGAATACTGCTTATAATAGATATTTTTACATAGAAGTCAGTGCCGTATTTAAAATTTTTCTTGAGAGCACTGTTTTTAAGATTGGACACAAACTTGGTATTTTTCAAATATTTCACCCTGTTCCTGTATATTTCAACGTCAAATTTTTGCAATTTTTTTTCTGAATACATTGATGTATCACAACCCAATCTTCAATAAGTTTTAACTTTAAAAATCAGAAAAATCCAAATTGATGTTTTTGGTACTAGGCCATGAATCCCACATATGCATAAAAGTTGAATATGCATAAAATGATGTTTTGTTTATTGAATTCAATAAAACTGATTCACAAACAGAGTCAAAACAAATCAATGATGATGGCTGACGGTGAAAACATGGAATTTCAAAATTTGAAAAATATTATATGAAAATATAAAATGTAAGCATATCGGAGCTCATCATCTTTATTATAGATGAGCTCCGAGCCCCAACCAAAGAAGCATTCAGAAACTCACAAAGGAAATCCTTAATAATTTTAAATGTCGAATTGAAACTGTGAGGTTTATGTATAAGACAAAATGGACGACAGTTTGAACAACTTCATCAGATTTATATGTTTATTTTTGGTTTATGTAATAAATTGCCTAATTTGAATCTTGTAATTACATCAGTTAATGTTAAATCTGTACCGATAAATTTTTTTGTTTACAACATTTTTAAGTTTATGTTGAAGAGTGATACTTTGGGTTGTGTTCGAAATATAATTGAATGAAAAGGTTTGAATCACATGGCGTTTCGAAAAAGTAATAATTGAATGCAGGTGTGAAAGAATTCATGGTCTACTATTAAAAAACAAACATAAATATGGATTTTTCTGATTTTTGAAGCTATAATTTATTGAAGATAAGGTTGTGATACATCAAGGTATTAAAAAAAATTGCAAAAATTTGACGTTTAAATATACGGGGTATTCCATTTAAAAAATACCAAGTTTGTGCCCAATTTTAAAAACAGGGCTCTCAATATCTCTTATAAAGCGTTTTCATTTTTTTTCTATCTTATATAGGTCCTAAGAAATAATTACATCTCCAAAAGTGAATATTTTCGTTTTCGCCCTGTATTTCAGGAACAAGAGTAGTTTGAATATTTCTGTTTGTGGCTTTGAAAGTTTTACAAAAAAGTGATAAAGGGTCGCGATAACCGCATGTCTCTATCTTCAATAATAGCTGAGATACAGAGCAGTTTCAACCAAAATGGTACACACTGTACTTCCCGTGTTCCCGTAACAACGACTGAATCAGAGCGCAGTTTTTCTCAAGACCTGGCTCAGCACCACTATGGCAGAAAACAGCTTGAACGGATTAGCTCTAATGCACATAAATTACGAGAGAGTCATAGATACAGAAATGGTTGTGACCAGTTTTGCTAATGCTGGCGCTTGGAAATTTTATAATAACTAAAAACTAATAAACCTTTGGATGATTCAATATTTTTTTTTCAAAGATTCATATTTACAAGAAATAATTTTTATTCAGTAACTGAAATCTAGTCAACTGCATGCTTTAATATTTTCTAATTTGTTTTTTATGATTTCTCATGGTTAAAAGACATATTTTTGTTACATCTTTCACTGGATAAAAGCTGAGCCCCCCCCAACATACCTTTCTGGGTACGCGCCTGGGTAGAACAAAATGAAAATACCTAATAATTAATTAGATTTGAACTGTTCCAAAAGTAACAACAAACACAATATCACACATCAAGATAATAACTCAAATCGAGCATACTCCCGCAATACAGCAGCTCATAATAATAGCAAATTATAATATGGATTACTAAACATACCCATAAGATAAGATTACTTTGACAATCAATGAAATATTAAAATAGCAATAATCATTTGAATCATTAATTATAGATAATTGATTGAACAAAAGTAGATTAAAACAAGCAACAGCAATAGCTCATCACACTTTAAAGAATGAAGTAGTTTCCAAACATGTTTCCTCAACATACAAGGACAAGAACAAATTTGCTGATTATCTGAACAAGATCAAAACTCATCAGATCAACTACTAAACTAGCAACACTTCGGGAAATTAAAATAACAATAAAACCCAAGAACAAAAAATCAGTACATACATACTGCGACAAATACATGGTGCTCTTGAAAATGTAGTAAGTGGAAGAGGTAGACACAGAGAGAGATGAATGATTGATTTTTCATCTGAATTCATCTGAACGTGCCTCAATGACGCAAAAAAAAGTTCGTTCGGATCTGATACCATTCCATAAAAAAATGTTGATACCACCACTGACGTGGCCAGTCATTACGTCCCTTTTGTTTCGGACAGATTTGAATCGTTTATTGCAGATGGCAGACAACCATGCACTATGAATAATGGGAGTCTCCCCTTTTTTGTTCATGTCGTTTTCTGCTTATAAATTTCGACAAATTCCATGTTCATCCTCGGATGAATAACTTTTGTTGGAAATGTTGGAAATTACTTCTGTCTAAGAGAACATCAGTGGCGGAAAAAAAGGGAGGCAGCTCAAGTAAAAGCCAAGACTCAACTGTCAGCTGGCAAGATTCTTGCAACAGTGTTTTTTGACCAGCAAGGCTTTTGGTCATTGATTTTTTGCACGAGCAAAAACATAACAATGTCAAAACTGGATGCACTGGACTCAACTTGAACATCCTCCCTGCAGCCCCGACTTATCGCCCTGCGATTTTCATTTGTTTGGGCCGCTTATTGAAGCTTTAGGATCGTCTGGGTGTCGGTGGGACCAATTGTAAGTTATTAATTTTTTCAGCCAACCTCTCGTCGACCATATTTCCAATTCTTTCAAATCATAAATACTCTTTTTTAGTAAAATGCAATCATTAATACAATCTGACAAGATTGTCCGACAAAAATAGCGTGACTTTGAGCGTGTCTACCAACATGAACATGACCAAAATTCCCCTCTTTTTTAATTATTAATACCCTCCTGATTTTTTCAGAATAGGTTGATATAAACATATGAAATATGAGAATTCAATTGACCGACAAAAATATGTGGCGTTTTTCTTGTCCGACAAATGAATATCGACGATTTTTTTGAGTTTTTAAATTCATTGATATTTGTCGGACAAGAATGAATATATATTTTAGAGAGATTCGTTTCATAAAAAAACAACTGTCCACCATATAAAATGCGGCAAATTCTTAGTCGGACAAAAAAACTAATTGAATATTATGGTTTTGTTTCAGAATCTTTTTTCGATTATTATTGAAAAGAAACTATTGATTCTAATTGAGAGTGTATAATTCGAATAGTTTACTGAAACTTTCAATAAAATACAATAAAAAAACATTGGAAATACTCCTTCCTCACATTGAATTCTTTGTAACAAGGCGAATGGTATCCAGTAAAAGTATCACATCAATCGTCAGGTAGAATGACATCTTTATATTTGTGATTATAATGTTCTCTTGATGCCAAAAATATTTTACACAGTCTAAGGATGTCCGCTGTTAATTTTTTCACTTTCTCCCTTTTCGTTTCGAAGTCAGCGTTATTTTTCAAATATTTACACGAAAAACACTCCATCACACTCTGTCCGATAGAATAGAACAAGAATTATCTCAAAGAGAAAATTCGGCAACACACTATAATTCTTCTAGACAGTTTCAGACTGCAGAAGACTGTGGTGCAAAACCAAAAGAGCACTCAAATTTATGGAGAAAATTACCAAACTACTTCCACAACCCTTGGTATTCCGCAAACGGAAATCCATGACACTGCCACTTTTTTTTTGAAGAATTCACGCGACCAATAAGTTTCATTCGGTGGACTGAGAAATTGCCGAATTTTTTTCGTCGGACAGTTGAATCATAGTATTCAGCACATCCTCCCTAAATGATCCTCAAAAAATCAAATGTTTATTTATAACATAAGCAAGGTTATATCCGATAAATGCATATAGTCTATTCATTACCAAATTAGAGCATTGAATACAATCACATACGGGAATTCGTGGGATTGGAAGTGTTTGAAAATAGACACTATATCATTCCATTAAGCAACGTTTCGTAACTTTATTTTTGTTACTTCATCAGGCTCTACAATATAAAAAAATATATAAAAACACACAATGGTAGATGATCGATCACATTGATTTTATAATTTTTAGATGTAATTCGAATTTTTGATTTTTAATTCATGAGTGTTTTTCGAGTTCAGAACGTTCATTGCATGAAGGAAGTGGTGAAGTCCGGTCGACTCGAAGAAAATATGTTGAAAGAACAGGTTGCAATATATCTGCGCGATCTGCGTCATCACTTGGAATTATTTGTTTACAACTGTCGGCTGTCATTAAAATTATTCGAATAACATCCGTAATTTCTGAATGCCTTTATGATTTTTGACTGTTTGACGGACATTTGCCGCTTCCTAGGTATGTATATATGTTATGTGTATTGACTTCATGTTGCTTGTTTATTTCCTGTAATAGAGATGTGTGTTTTTATATATTTTTTTATATTGTAGAGCCTGATGAAGTAACAAAAATAAAGTTACGAAACGTTGCTTAATGGAATGACATAGTGTCTATTTTCAAACACTTCCAATCCCACGAATTCCCGTATGTGTATTAAAAACAAGGAAGACGAAAAACTTTAATTTAAATTGAATACAATTTTTGAATGAACTCCACATTTTTTTTGTCGGAAAACTGATGTACTTCATTGTATTTCCGAGGTTAAGACAGAATAAGAAAAAAAAGACATTATTCATATTTTTTACCTCAAAAAATCGTCGTATTCCATTTGTCGGACAAGAAAAACGCCACGTTTTTTTTGTCGGTCAATTGCATTTTTATATTGCATATGGTTATATCAACCGATTCTGAAAAAATCAGGAGGGTATTGATAATTTAAAAAAAATGCGATTTTCAGTCATGTTGGTAGACACGCTCAAAGTCACACGATTTTTGTCGGACAATCATGTTTTCTCATTTCTCCCAGATTGTTTTTATGATTGCATTCTACAAAAAAAGAGTATGTATGATTTAAAAAAATTGGAAATATGGTCGACTTGCGAGAGGTTTGCTGAAAAAAGCCGCGACTGAAAAAATTTTCACAGAGGAAAAATGTGGTAGACTCTACCTAACAGAAAGTAAGAAAACTTTTTCAATATTTTGCAATTTGTCCCACTGGCACCCAGACTAGGAGGGCAACGGTTTGAAGATGACGAAGGGGTAGAGGAATATGTGCGCAATTGACTTCTGACCCAACCAGTTTCACTTTACAATGATGGAATAAAAAACTTTGCTGTGCGCTGTAAAAAATGTATTTTAAAGCAGGAAACTACGTAAAAAATAATTTCTATTTGTCATCCATCATTTAATTCATACAGTTCATTAAAAAAAATCCCGTTTATATTTGATTCATCCTAGTACATTTGAGATTCAGTTTTATTTCGAACAGGTGAAAATGTTGATAATAGGAAAATCCTATCATCTCAATTATTAAATTGTATAAGGATTATAATTTAGTTTTCGTTAATTAATTGGTAGAATGAAATATATTTTGATACATTGTGATTTTAATCACAACTACTTTCTTTCGTCAAAATATCCTACGTTTGATTGTGTCTAAATGAATAACAGTACAGGGATAAAACACACAAGCCTTAAAAGATTAAACTCTGCACCAAAATGTTGCTATTTAACCAGCAGAAAATATTCCAGAATTAAAGCTACCTACATTTGGTCTAGATGCAGTAGGAAGAAAATGACAATTTCATGCTCTCTTTGTGTAATATGTTGGTATCATTAGAATTAGACACAATTTCGTACGAAACAGGAAATATGATTTTATCTAAAAAGCGTTAAGCCAAATCATGCACTTCCTGTTCAACAATTGTTATTATTTGCGTTGTCGTTGATACGACTTCATAAAACACGTAATTTTGACGACCAACGGTTTTTAAATCCGCTAGGAATTTAATTAGAATTATTAATCATTTTTGGTTTTCCTGCTTGTTTTTTATGGGTTCATGCGAAGTAATCTCATCTTACCAGAGGTTCTTGATTTCAAAGCTTTTCACGACGAGATGAGACGATATTTATATGGGAGACCAAAAGGTATTTCTATAAGAGGTGTTATTTTGCATAGCTCGCTATTTCGGTAGATGCCACTTTTGAAGCTGTCATTTCTTTACATTCGACAAGTAGAATCTACGCCATTAATAAAAATGGAACGATACACGCTTCAACAATGCATTGAAATTATTATCACTATAGAAATGGTGAAAATTTGGCAGAGACGCTTCGTAAAACTCGAACATTTTTGGGTCGTCCTGATGCACCTTGTCGAAGCGCAATACAAAAATTGGTGGTAAATTTTGAGCTTTTGAGACAAGTTAGTGATGTGAAGAATAAAACCAGTGCACGTCGCTCAAGAACGGCCGAGAATATTGCTGATGTAGCCGAAAGTGTTGAAGAAAACTCAGGTTTGTCCATTCCTTATTTCCACAACTTGCTCTTTTCATGTACCATCAAGCAGTACAATACCACCCCGTCTCATGTGGCATTACAAATCGGCCGATTTGGAAGGGCTTCGTATGTTTTTCTCAACGTTTCCATGGAAGAGAGCTTGCTTCTCCTCAGAAGATCAAACACAATGTGCCGAGACATTTTCTGAAATCATCATGTTGGGGATGCATACCTACATACCGAACACCGAAAGAAGAACATTATCCGATAAGACCTGGTTCAACAAAAACTGCTCCAAAGCTGTCGCTTCCGAACAGGCAGCCTTCCATCGATGGCAAAAAATCCAGGCCCTGAGACTAGAGCAGAATATGTGGAGGCTAGAGGCATTTGCAATGAGACAATCAAATCTTCAAAAGATGCTCACAATGCCAAAATAAGATCTAGACTTGTTGAATGTCCCAACGGATCCTGGTCATTTTGGTCTTTTGCCAAAGCTGTAGGAAGAAACTCCACTTTCAGCTCGTTTCCTCCTCTAACCAAGGAAGATGGAACACTAGCAACAACTGCCCTGGAGAAAGCCAACATCTTCGCGCATTTGTTTGCTGAAAATTCCACTCTGGATTCATCGGGAAAACAACCCCCGAATATTACACCTATTGACAGTCGTATGCCCGAGATAACCTTTCGCATACGTACTGTCAGAAAGATTCTGTTAGGTCTCAACACCAACAAAGCCAGTGGATTTGACGGAATCCCACCGATTATTCTCAAGAAATGTGCCCCCTAACTAACACCTGTCCTCTGCAAATTGTTCAGCCACTCTTACAAATTGGGTGTTTTCCCATCCAACTGGAAAATCCCAAGAGTACCTACAGCCAATCCCTAAAAAAGGCCAAAAGACCCTACCTAACAACTACAGACCCGAGTACAGACCTATCGCTCTGTTATCTATTATTTCAAAGGTCATGGAAAAAGCCATCAACTTCGAGCTCATGAAACATCTGGAACACTCAGGAATTATCAACGATAGACAATATGGTTTCCGTCATCAGAGATCCACTGGTGACTTGCTCGCTTACGTCTCACATATATGGCAGCTATCTATTGAAAAATATGGTGAAACCCTAGCCGTAGCACTGGGTATCTCCGAGGCATTCGATCGAGTCTGGCATCAGGGACTCCTCGCCAAGATTCCATCTTATGGCATGCCCCCAAAGCTGTGTTCTCTGTTGGCTAGTTTCCTCTCAAACTGATCTCTCCATGTAGTGGTCGATGGAGTTTCATCTGACTCTCTACCCATAAATGTTGGTGTTCCGCAGGGATCAATTCTGGCTCCTACACTATTTCTACTTCACATCAACGATTTGCTGGAAGCAACTTCGTGTCCAGTGCACAGCTTCGCGGATGATAGTACCCTTCATACCGCCTTTTCTTCTAGGGCTCCAATACCAACCAGCCAAATCAGAAACGAACGAGGAAGAAATGTTAACAACATAAATATGGACTTGGCAAAAATCCGTGAATGGGGATCTAATAACTTGGTGTAATTCAACGCAAGCAAAACACAAGCATGTCTTTTTTCTAGAAAATCCGATCTTACTGTGCCCAACATAGAACTGTCGGGAGTGAGCATACCATTGAAGTCATCCATTTTGATGCTTGGTATTACTGTCGGGAGTAACCTCTCTTGGGAGAATCACGTGAGATCCATTGCTAAAAGTGCATCCCAAAAACTTGGTTTTCGGTTTCGTGCCAGGGGCTGTTTCACCCCAGGTCAGCTGCTTATGATCTATGAGGCACAGATTCGACCTGTCCTGGAATACTGTTCCCATATTTGGAGTGCTGCACCTAAACATACCCTAAAACTCTTGGATTCTGTACAAAAAAGGGCAACTCGTCTCGTCGGTGATGCCTCGCTTACAAACTCGCTCACCTCTCTGGAACACCGTAGAAGAGTAGGAGATCTGTCTCTATTTTATATATATGATGCTCTTCTGAATTATCAGTAATCGTTCCCCCTCTGGCAGTCTCTTCGAGACTAACCCTAAGTCAAGTCTTCACATCCCTTCATGGTCACTTTTGAGACCTGCAGAACATCTCTCTTCAAAGACTCGTTCATCCAACGAACAGCGAGGCTTTGGAACAAGTTGCCTAGCGAGGTGTTCCCCGAGGCATATAACCTCCAGAAATTCAAGAAGAACACCAATTCCTACCTGCTTGCCCTTGGTTCTCGCGATGTTCTCTGAACAACATTAAAAAATATATATATATAATTCTGCGTATGATACACGAGAACAGAAAAAAACCTCTGTAAGAAGAAAAAAAGAAGAAGAACGAGAAAGAAGCAGTAAACGAATACTTCACCTACTAAAAAACCTTTTCACAAAGTCCTAACTCTCTCATGGATCGGGAGGATCTTTCGATCAGGAGAATAACGAAAACGAATAACGTATACTCCATTCACTTTTATAAAGTATCCCGGGTGGCCATGAAATTCTGACACATTTCACCGTGTATATATTGAAAATGTTAGGTTATAGTCATTTGCGTGACAGATACATACGCAACGTGGTTATTTCTACATGAAGATGAATTTGAGATAATATTATGTGAATTCGATCATTCCAAAGACCTGGCGAATGTTAAAGAAACTTTCTTCTCTGTTAATACTGGAAATATTTCAAGTATATATAGGGTGTATTCTAAGGTGAGGCTTTTCTTTTGACAGGTGATACAACTCATCAAAATAGGTCATTTTACCAAAAATTTCTTACATGAAATGTTCAATTTAAAAAATTTATAAAAAATTTTGGGCATCAATAGGTACCTTAATACCACTCTGTTCATCATATCTCTACTACATCTCTGCATCAGGGTTATGAACATCCATGAAGTTGGGTGATTTCGTAGCGGAAATCTTGTTCTGTACAACTTATACGCCGAACATGCATTTTGTTTCAATTCACCATAAATTTAAAGCATATCAGCAAGTTCATTATTTGAATAAACTTGCGGCATTTTCGAAATATAAAACACTCGTACCCTCGCCGTAACACGATCGAAGATTACTGATCACAATCGATAGTCTGAGTCATGTATGATGAGAAGACAAAAACAGGATGTTGATGTTGATATACGGAGAAGCAGGCGAGGGAGCAGGTTCGGACTGAGGACTTTACAGATTCACCTAGAAATTAAAAAATATTCGAGTTTCATTTTCTCGAAACAGGGGCATAATTCATATGAAAAATTTTTGGTGAAATGACTTGTTTTGATGAGTTCTACCATCTGTCCAAAGAAAAGTCCTACCTTTAATTACACCCTGTATATGGTTGGAAGATTCAGTGATGCTATTTTCTTATAGAAATCAAGAATCGAGTGTTGAAATTTTACTGAAAAATAATGGACAGAATAGACCTTTACTTTGTGATAGTTCCTTCGAAAAAAAATGAAAGTACTCGAATAACCCGACAGAAAAACTTCCTAAGGAAGAGACGTACCTATGAAATTTCCACTTTTCAAAATTCTCAAGAAATAAGCCTACAGAAGACATTTAAATACCTTTTTCCACAACTTGAAATACTCCAGTACGAAAATGTAGTAGTACTACGAATCCTGTGTCACAGTAAAACCTCAAAAGAACTGAAGAGTTGAAAAAGAGAAAATAGAAAATAGCATTGGCAACATCTCTTAGAATTATTTGACTTTCACGACTGCCAACCTGCGTCAGTTTCAAGTAAAAGAACTTGATAAACCTTAACCATGGCCAACCGGGATACTTTATAAAAGTGAATGGAGTTGGAGTATAGACGATTCACTTTACGTTCATTTCTGTGGTATAGTTAGAGGGCATGATGTTGATACTCTGTAATTTTTCAGATTAGGGGGCAGCGGACCAGTAATTTGGTCCTACTTCGCAGAGTTCCAGCCAAAGGTCAAGAGGGGCTCCATGCTTTCCTCTATGGCAGCGTTTTGGACACTTGGAAACCTTTTCGTGGCAGGTCTTGCATGGCTTGTCATCCCTACGGATATCGGTTTCACCTCAGAAACATTCAAATACAACTCTTGGAGGATATTTTTGTTGCTATGCGCATTTCCATCGTTCGTGGTAGCTCTTCTTCTCTTCATGTTACCCGAAAGTCCTAAATTTCTACTAATGAGAGGTAGGACCAAGGAAGCTCTGGAAGTTTTCCAAGGGATCTACATGATGAACACAGGAAGATCTAGAGCGGAATATCCAGTTAAAGAATTACTGGCAGAGCCGTATACTGGCAGATATAGAAATCCCTCGAAGAAGGTTATTGAGGGAAAGTATAAGAACATGTTCTTGGACATCATGGATAATAGCAGACAGCTTTTTGTATCTCCAATATTGAGATTCACCATAATCTCTATCACCATAAACTTTACATTCCATATAGGGTAAGTCGAATTTAAATTTTGTATTAGAAATTTACTGTTTGAAACCTTATTAATAATAATAATAATGCACGACAGGCTGTGGCTTCGCAAAGCTGTCACATCGTGCGGAAATTTCTGAACTAGTGGGAGGAACTGAAATGTTTTTTCACTAGTTCATACAAGCAATGCCAGCTCGAGCTGAGACCGATGACGAAGCATAAATAATGATTTGTCCGATTGTCGGAAATCATAATGAAGAATCTAACGAGTCGTTGGACAGACCAGCAGAAACGGCGAGGAAGGTGCCTGTCACACGAACTACTCATCAAGACTGCCCACAACATCGCCAACTATATGACACCTGTATGGTAACCTGGCTCAGTACGAATCTACTGATCCACTCAACGGCCCCATCCTTTCCTAAATTGACCATCAACTCTACGGCCAATAATATCGTTGAGTGGCACAACGAAATATTGGCAGAACACCTCAGCACTCAATGGACGTTGGAACAAGTCCACTTATCTCTGTACTGCCATCACAATAATCCGACAAAAGATCTACATTCCCAGAAACAGTGAACTGGAGGTAAAAAATGAAGCTCTTGCCCGGAAAATAACATTGACATTGAGTTCTTTAGAAGTCTTGAAGAGCCATCCGAAATCTCCTCCAATCTGCATGCTGACATCAGCAATGACGAATTTCGGCAATATTGGAGTTATTTACGGTCGGAGAGTGGTCAATTTCAGAGGAGTGCTAGATGGCTTAGGGTCATTGAACACTAGGCTTCTGAAATCGTTGAGATGAGGACTGATCTTTTCACAGTCGAGGAAATTTCCAACAATGTCAAAAACACTAGTAACTGGAAAGCACCAGGACCCGACCGACTTCACAAATTCTGGACTAAACAGTTTCCAGCATGTTTCCCAAGTCTGGATGTTTTTCGGATGCGCTAGAAGATCCCTCCAAAATACCAGCTTTCCTCACTCAAGGCAATACCTATATGCTTCACAAAAGAGGAGATCGCAGCAAGCCAGATAACTACAGACCCATAACGTGTTTGTCAATGGTGTACAAGCTGTTCACTTCGCTTGTAAATAATGCGATATATCGTAATTGTGAAGCCAATAATATTCTGGAAGAAGAACAGAAAGGCTGATCCCGAAGATCTGCAGGATGCGAACATCAACTCATCATAGACGCTGTAGTGCTAAAGGGAGCCCAAGCGAGAAAGAGGAATTAAAATCTTTGTTATATCGACTATCAGAAGGCCTTCGATACGGTGCCCCACGATTGGCTTGTGAAGGAACTGGAAATTCATAAGATCTGCCCGAAAATAAAAGCCGTGCTCCAACATCTTATGAGTACATGGAGAACAAATATTCTTATAAATAACATCAATGCTGGAATCGTAAAAATATCGAGGGGGATTTCAGGGAGATGCCCTGTCACCGATGTGGTTTTGTATGGCACTGAATCCTCTGTCTACTCTTTTGGAAAACACTAACATAGGGTATAGACCAGCAATGAGGAATCCGCGAAAACTGTCCCATTTATTGTATATAGATGACCTGAAACTATTCGGCGAGAACCAAAAACAACTTTACTCGCTGATAGATATAGTGCGCTCCTTCAGCAAAGATATTGACATGTCTTTATGTCTCGATAAATGCGCCATAGTCAACATCGGAAAGGGTAAAATGGAGATCACTCAGGAACAATTTCAGGACATCCACAGTATGTTGCCAGAAGAGACCTACAAGTATCTAGGTATTCCTCAAAATCAACAGATTGACCACACCCGTTTGAAAGCTGAGTTCACTGCGAAATATTAAAAAAAGGTAACCAAAGTGCTCAACACCAAGCTGTCTGCTAAAAACCAGATCGATGCCTTGAACTCTTGGGCTGCGCCAGCTCTGACCTACACTTTCGGAGTCTTGAAGTGGTCAGATGCTGATCTGAATAAGTTGGTCCGACTCATCCGTGAAAAGGCTTTATCTACCTAGAAAAGATGGCGGACGATGTCTGTGGAACATCTATAAACTCTGCAGAGTCCAGGAGAAAAACTTGAGGCAGCGACTGCTCGAGTCTGAAGATAGCCTAATGAAATTGGTGACAACAGAGGATAAGGGATACACACCTCTGAACCTACAACACAGAGAACTGACGTTCGATATCACCACCAGAAGCGAAGATAATATGGCGGGAACAAGCTCTGCACGGCAGATTTCCCAATCACCTTGGGGGGGAAATTGACGATAAATTAGCTTCTTTGTTGAGGTTGAATGCAGGACAATTGTATCCTGAAACTGAGGGATTTCTGACAGCAATCCAAGACCGAGTTATAAGAACTCGCAACTACGAGAAGCACTGTTTGAAGCTGAACGTGGAAGACAAACGCAGGAAGTGCGGCGAAGTTGGCGAGTCTATTGAACATATAATCGCAGGTTGTCGAGTTCTTGCCGACAGCGTATATCTGGGCCGACACAGTGGCAAAAACTGTTCACCAGCAGTTAGCGTTGAACTCCTGGGCGACGCCAGTTCTGACGTATACTTTTGGAGTCTTGAAGTGGTCAGATGCTGATCTAAATGAGTTGGACCGACTCACATGTCGCCTGATGACAAAATTCCGATGTCTATACACCAATGCATCGGTGAAAAGGCTTTATCTACCTAGACGGGCGGCGGACGAGGTCTGTTGAACATCTATAGACTGTGCAGAACCCAGGAGAAAAACCTAAGGCAGCGACTGCTAGAGTCCGAAGATAGTCAAATGAAATTGGTGACAACAGAAGATAATGGATACACACCCCTGAACCTGCAACACAAAGACATGACATTCGATATCACTACCAGAAGCGAGGATAGAAGTACATGGCGGGAACAAGCTTTGCACGGCAGATTTCCCAAACACCTTCAGAGAATATCGATAAAATATCTTCTTTGTCATGGTTGAAGGCGGGACAATTGTATCCTGAAACTGAGGGATTTCTGACGGCTATTCGGCGAGTTATATGAACTCGCAACTACGAGAAACACTGTTTGAAGCTTAACGTGGGGGACAAATGCCGGAAGTGTGGCGCGGTTGGTCTGTTGAACATGTAATCGCCGGTTGTTGAATTCTTGCCGACAACGCATATCTGGGCCGACACAACCAAGTGCTTTTCATGTATACTGAAGGGTGTTTTTGGCCATGAAAATTCTTGCTAACTTTATTGGTAGAGGGATTCCGATTACCTTGGATTTTTTTTCAGGTACTATGGTCTGATGATGTGGTTCCCAGAGCTCTTCAATAGATTCGACGAATTTTCAAGATTTCATCCAGGTCAAGACGCGACAGTCTGTCAAGTAACAGATTTCGTAGTCAACCATGGAACGCTGAAGAAAGGTGGCCAGTGTAGTGATACTATAGAAAGTGCAGTTTTTATGGAATCCTTGATAACTGTAGCAGCGGCTATTCCAAGTAATATCGTAGCAGTCTTGGGAATGGACAGGTTTGGCAGAAAATTTTTCCTAGGTAAGTACATCAAGAACGATCAGGATTTGAGTGTGATGCTGACTAGTTTCTCTTTTTCAGTTTTCAGTACATTGGCTTCCGGCATATGCGCGTCATCTATGTACTTCGTCTACAATAAAACACAGAATCTTGTAGTGTCGGCAACATTCAGCTCGGTTATATCTTGCGGGAATGCAGCATTGGACTGTCTGATAACTGAAATTTTTCCAACAAATCTCAGGTGAGTAGACAGATAGCAACACATTGTAATGATGATGATGTCCAATCTAAACAACACCGGTTCAAATAGAAAATTAGACGTACCCTACAGTTTTAGTGTATCCCATATATCTAATAATTCCTGTTTGAGCCAATCAAAATTCAAAACTGAAGTTGGCTTTGGTAACAATCCAGATCTGCGCTTGTGCGGCAATATTGAGAATAAAAATATTTTTTTAATTCTGTCTCTCTCCGACACATCGTATTATGTCGTGAAACGTATGTCATTCTTAACTTCATGTGAATAGTTTCGATCATAACCTCACAATTTCATGTGAAATGTTTCAATCGCTTTATTCCGCTTTCTCCAAGTCCTAAAGATCCTTGTTAACTTCTATTCATACTCTAAAATTGAACTGAAAGTAAGTAAGTGACATATTTCAATTCTCGATATCTATTTTCTTTTTGTCTCTCAGAATAAACATAACCTCTGAATTTCTCGTTATTTTTGAATTTCCAGTTGACGCGAGCGTACAACACAATCCTTACCAAAGATTTGGCTTCACTTGGTGACTGTGAAAAGCAGGGGTATAATCCATATTGATATTATTAGATATATGGTGTATCCCGCTTGGCCATGATTTAGGTTTATCAAGTTTTTTTACTTAAAACTGATAGGTTGGCACTTGTTAAATGTCAAATGAATTTCAGAGACGTTGCCAATGCTAATTTCTATTAACTCTTTTTTAACTTCGTAAAATAAGTTCTTTTGAGGTTTCTAATGTGGTACTACTACATTTTCATACTGATGTATTTGATGTTTAGTAAAAAGGGCTTCTAATGTCTTCTGTGGGCTTATTTCTTGACCGTTTTGAAAAGTGAGGAGTTCCACTATTCGTCTATAAGTTTTTCTGTCGGGTTATTCGAGTACTTTCATTCTTTTTTCGAATGAACTATCACAAAATATCCGACTATTCTGTCCATGATTTTTCAGAAAAATTTCAACACTCGATTCATTATTTTCGTACAAGAATAATAGCATAACTGAGTCTTCCAACCATGTATTAAAAGGTAAAATATTTTCGGTATTAACAGAGAAAAAAGGGATACATTATGAAAGTGAATGGAGTATGTATAAGTATTTCAGCAATAGTTCTCTAATTCTACACTGCGCAAAAAAATTAACGCACATTCTGAAAATCTCAATTTTAATGAAAGTTAACTCTACATTGACTTTATAACTTATTTTTTATGTTCTCTCGGGAAGGTTTTGAACGAAACAAGACACATTAAATGGAAGAAAAATTCAGGATTTCACCGAATCTTATGTGAAAGAAGAGAAATGAACAATTTTCAAAATACTGAAATGCTGATAAGTGATTTAATACTTGGTATTTCCACCCCTTGCCACCCACAGCTCGGCAACGACGGTTCATACTCAAAATGAGTGATCTTAAAATGTTCTGATCTAATCCTTCCCAGATTTCTCCGAGTTGGATGCCTAAGTCATCAAGAGCAGCCTTCTATTGAGGTTGTCCCAAACCTGCTCAATCAATTGAGATCTGGACTTCTTACTGGCCATTCCATCCGAGAGACTTCAACCTCTTCAAGGTACTCCTGAACGATGCGCGCACGATGGGGTCTGGCGTTATCTCCATAAAAATGAAATTTTCACCAATGTATGGGACAAATAGCACTACATGCTCTTCAAGAATGTTCCTTATATACTTATCAGCATTCATAGCTCCATTATCAACGACCACTAGGTCTGTGCGAGCAGTCAAAGATATTCCACCCCATACCATAATCGATCCTCCCCGAAACCAGTAGTATTCAGGAAATTGCACTGAGCACATCTTGCATGTGGACGTCTGTATACAAGGGAACGTCGATCACAATGGTAGAGGCAGAATCTAGACTCATCTCTGAAGAGAACTCTTTCCCAATCGGCCTCTTCCCAATGGAAATGCTCTCTCGCAAAATCCAAACGCGCCCTTCGATGGGCTGGGGTAAGAGCTGGGCCTCTTGCCGCGACACGAGGCCTTAAATCATATTCTCTGAGGCGATTTCTTATTGTCTGAGTGCTAATTTGCACCTCATGAGTTTGCTCAAGCTGATTTTGAAGGAGGCGAGCGGTTGCAAACCGTTGTCTCAACGAAGAAACTCTCAAGTAACGTTCTTGAATGGCAGTTGTTACCCGTGGTCTACCCTGTCCTGGTCTTCGGACATTCATACCTGTCTCCCTGAATCGCTGCAACATTCTGGACACACTTGTATGGGAAACTACAAACCTTTCTGCAATTCTTGTGTATGTCCACCCTTCTTCTCGCAAAACTACCGCTTGGGCACATTCCTCTTGGGTCAAATTGCGTGTTTCGCGTTGCATAGCGATCGAGTGTAGAAAATCAAATGAAAAACTATTGATCACTAGAATTGATCGAGAACAACTGATTTTAGAATGGAGCCAATACATAAAAAATCTGATAATATCATCTTTTTTTATTCCTGCTGGGAGAAAACATCTGTATTGAAGAAAAACGTTGAAAGTGAATAACATATGCATGCATAATTCTGATAAAAATAATTATAATTGAAAACAGCTTCAGTTGTAGAATAAATTTGAGATTTCCATAATGTGCGTTAATTTTTTTGCGCAGATAAAGTATAGGTGGAGCCCTCTTGCAATCGTTATTCTTTTTCAAAATCTGAATATCTGTATCTCTTGAATATCTTCACGTATCAAGAATGCTTCGGTTTGATCTGAATTATGTTTAGTATGCTCAAAATTTCAATAATTTCCCAGGCAACACAAAGAAATACCAAAGATAGCCCTGCGAATTCTTTTGTTACTTCTTTGAGAGGTTGGTGGGAGGTGAGAGCTCTATATCTACTCCAAATGTTCGCCACCAGAGAACTCCCAGAGAAGTCTTGGCGATATCCTACGTGAATATTCTCAAACAAATCACACTGGGAGTTTTGTGGGAAATTCGCATACACCTTCCGCGGCTGGTACTTCAAGAACTTATCATCAACTTATCGGGTGTTTTTTCATTGAATTTTCGATAGGACTAACTGTGATTTGACAGAAGCCATGTTGTTCTGACATTTCTCTTCAGCAAGCATTGACAAATTATCTTGGAAAGTCTCACGTCGCAACAACGTTCTCAAATTGTTGAAATTTATTTTCAAAATCGGTGTTCTATTCGCCAAACTTATGGAGCACTTCGTTAAATTTATGGTTTTCATAATCGTCCATCAGAGCAGCTAATTCGTCGAATTATCGATAGATTTCGGACAACATTTTCTCTACTCGATGCAACAACAAGACAAAGAACTGTTCGTACAGAAGAAAATATCGCTGCTGTAAATGATTGTGTTAATGAAGATCCAGATTTGTCTATTCGTCGCCGTTCACAACAAGTTGGACTCTGTGCATCCACCACATGAAAAATCTTGCGTAAAGATCTTGGTCTGCACCCATACAAGATCCAACTGGTTCAAGAACTAAAGCCACTTGACCATAATAAGCGTCGTTTGTTTGCTGATTGGGCCCTAGAACAGCTTGATGTTGATCCACTTTTTATCGAAAAATTGTGAGAAGAAGTTCTGCAGGTTCCATTGCATCCTGAAAAATGCACTGTTTACACGCTGCAGGCATCATCGGTTCATATTTCTTTAAAAACGATGCTGGAGCTAATATTACAGTGAATGGTGCTCGTTACAGATCGATGATCAATGATAATTTTTTTTTTTTTCAAAATTTGAATGGTATCGACCCAGAAGTATTTTGATTCCAACAAGATGGTGCTACACCTCATGCGGCTACCGTAACAATTGATTTATTGAAAGAAAGATTTGGCGATAACATAAATAAAAAACCTCCTAAAAAACTTTTCTCTGGAAATAGTAAGGTATTCAATAATTGAACAAATCATTAATGAAATTTTTTGATGATATAGTTACAAGAAGAATGGAATGAATTTACCTCAGAAAAGTTTAAAATTTCACTTACATATTCAGTATCTGATTAAGATATCAACTAACAACACTTCTATACTCTGTTCAAATGTAAGAAGGAGCAATATCAACAAGTTTGGCGCAGCGGTAGGAGGGCCTTCGTATAATTACTTTCCGTTCAGAGTCGAATCGAGGAGATTTCACACAATCGTTCAGTTTTAACTGAATATTATCATTGTTTAAAGAGAACAATGATATTATTATAGGAATGCAATTCATACAACACATCTAAGTGAAATATATATTCAAACATAACAAGTTTATGGAAAAGTCTTCAATTATACATGTGTTCAAATCAAAATCAATTCTTCTGCTATGGTTCATATCGGAATCGTCAACCGAATCGATTATTTTTAACGACTGGGCTCTCCTCTTAGGTGGCGTCAATCATTTATTCTCTTTATATTCTCTGAGAATTCTGAATTCAGCTGAATCACTCACCCCTGAGGATTTGGAAACAATTCCTACTAAGTCTCTTTTCGATAAATCAAGATGTTCTTCCAATTCTTTTCGAAAAACCTTTTTCGTGGTGGTCCCCATGCACATATCACCCTCAGATGCAGTATCCGTTTCCGAATTCGACATTGTTCTATAAACACTATACAGGGTCTTTCACGAGGAACCTCACCCATATTTATACGGGAAACTACTGAACGTATTTTCATGAAATTCAGCACTTATAAGTATTTCACGATGCTGATGAAATCTAAAATATTTTCAAGGCATGAGCACTTCCGTTTTTTCCGGAAATGACGTCAACTTCCGTTTTTCAAATTAGAACACCATTTTTTTATTGCAGAAATAGATTCCTTAGAAAATTTCAAGTTATTTTGATGTGACATTTTTCAGTTTTGGTTGAAAAATTCTCTCTGAGCGGGAAAATTCGAAAAAAAAATCGAAAATAGAGCTCCGCTGAAACAAGAATAACTTCGAGGTTTTTAGATGGAAAATTTTCATTTTTGGGATTTTTCAAGATGTAAGATTGATGTATCCACTTTAAAAATCGAAATCGCGATTCATGATACAGGGGGTGAAAAAATCGCTTTCAAAGTTAGGGATGACAAAATCGTGAAAAATCAATTTTTTCAAATTAGAACCCCATTTTTTTATGGCAGATATTGAATCTACGTTAAAAAATAATGTGAGTGTATGCATCACACCCTTGCCCTAAAGTGGATATTTTCTGAGTTATTCACAAAAAACTGTTTTTCGTCTTGAATTTTCAGCTATTTCTTTTCCCTTCACGCCAAAAAGATTAAATTTTCAGGAACTGTTACTTAAACCATGTTTAAGATTTAACTACCCTAATATGCAAAAGAAAAAAGGTACAGGTTGTTCCTAAATAGATGGCGAATTTGGATTCGAATTTGTATCGGAAACATCTTTATTTCAACTAATCGGCCATCGGTTTTCTCTCCAGTGATAAATAAATAATTCCTTATGAACCATATGCAAAAACTTACCATGTTTTACATTCTTTTTTTTTAATGATAGATATCATTAATTAATCTGCCAAATTCCTCTTTATTCAGTAGCATGTAATTAATGATATCTATCATTAAAAAAAAAGAATGTAAAACATGGTAAGTTTTTGCATATGGTTCATAAGGAATTATTTATTTATCACTGGAGAGAAAACCGATGGCCGATTAGTTGAAATAAAGAGGTTTCCGATACAAATTCGAATCCAAATTCGCCATCTATTTAGGAACAACCTGTAACTTTTTTCTCTTGCATATTAGGGTAGTAAAATCTAAAACATGGTTCAAGTAACAGTTCCTGAAAATTTCATCTTTTTGGCGTGAAGGGAAAAGAAATAGCTGAAAATTCAAGACGAAAAACAGTTTTTTGTGAATAACTCAGAAAATATCCACTTTAGGGCAAGGGTGTGATGCATACACTCACATTATTTTTTAACGTAGATTCAATATCTGCCATAAAAAAGGGGGTTCTAATTTGAAAAAATTGATTTTTCACGATTTTGTCATCCCTAACTTTGAGAGCGATTTTTTTACCCCCTGTATCATGAATCGCGATTTCGATTTTCAAAGTGGATACATCAATCTTACATCTTGAAAAATCCCAAAAATGAAAATTTTCCATCCAAAAACCTCGAAGTTATTCTTGTTTCAGCGGAGCTCTATTTTCGATTTTTTTTTCGAATTTTCCCGCTCAGAGAGAATTTTCCAACCAAAACTGAAAAATGTTACATCAAAATAACTTGAAATTTTCTAAGGAATCTATTTCTGCAATAAAAAAATGGTGTTCTAATTTGAAAAACGGAAGTTGACGTCATTTCCGGAAAAACCGGAGGTGCTCATGCCTTGAAAATATTTTAGATTACATCAGCATCGTGAAATACTTATAAGTGCTGAATTTCATGAAAATACGTTCAGTAGTTTCCCGTATAAATATGGGTGAGGTTCCTCGTGAAAGACCCTGTATACACTTTGTCAGAAGATTTTCCAACACAATACACTTTTCACAACAAAATCTATAAACACTTTGAACAGCTAGACCTTCACAGTAGCTCTAGGTATTTTAACTAGTCTTGTCAATTGAAAAGTTCGATATTTATGCAAATCAAGATGGCTTTAACCCATTAAGGGAAAGGACCCAAATCTGGTGTTTCCCGGAATAACCTTGTCGGAATCTTGAGCAGCCGACAAAGAGTTTCGTACAAAACAATATGAAATTTTGGACCGAAACTAAATATATTTCGGATATTACAAGTAAATGACCATTATAAATTTGAACAGAGATCTTTTACGAGTCTTGTCAATTGAAAACTTCGATATTTATGCAAATCAAGATGGCTTTAACCCAATAGGGAAAAGGACCCAAATCTGGTGTTTCCCGGAATTACTTTGTCGGAATCTTGCAAGATTCCGACCCAAATCTCTAAAACTCTGTGGTGTTTCCTGGGATTACCTTGCCGCAATCTCGAGCATCCGAAAAAGAAATTATTTAGTGGACAATAATATAAAAACAAAACAAAATGAAAAAAATAGGGAACATCGGACATAAAATGTTTATGACAGTTGCAAATCATAACAGAAAATTTGCACTTAGAGTTTCTGAGGAACAAAGTTCTAATGTGGGAATTGCTGACTCAAATTATTGAATCATTTCTATCCAGTACCATCCACAGCCCGTTCCGAGTACGATCCTGGCAGTCTCTTAGGGCGGTCAAAGAGAGCGTTGTTATGAAAGTTTGACCAATAAGAGCTTTATTGTGCGCAAACCACACGATTCTGTTTGTTCACAATTCACAAAGCTCCTTACAAACAATTTCTTGTTCTTGTTATTTTCAAGATAACTTTCTTAATTTCTTATCTCTGGGAACTCGCAATGGAAAGTTCTTATTCTGGTTGCATTCTTCGAGACCTCGCATTGAGAAAATCTTGTTTTGGTTGCATTCGTGACATCTTTAAGAGCTCGCAAAAATAATACATGCGCATAAGAGCTGCAGTATTTGCTCGAGGAGAAGTTTCCTAGGTTCTGTCGATGAGTCTTAGAGAAAATTGACTGTGGGGGGATCCTGAAAAGGTTCCTTTTTTCATCGTTCGTATCCTTATTTTTAAATGAAAGATTGAACCATTGTTTTTTGCAGGGCAACTGGCGTGGCTATATCTATGGTTGCAGCTAGGTTAGGTGGCATTATAGGTAACATAGTAATTGCCACACTCTTGGACTTATACTGCCCAGCTCCTACCTTCATCGTGGCAGCTCTATTGATAGGAGGTGGTCTTTTATGTCTGTTTCTACCAAATACAACACGAGAACCGTTATCTTAAATTTATTGTATTTTTAAGTTGCGTTCAATTCAGCGTGTCATCTTACATTTTAAGTATTATTCACATTTGTAGATATAAATTCACAGATTTAATGTATTTTTTATCATCAAACTATATTGACTTTTGTTGTAGTTTTCTTAGAATAAAAATAAATGGATAGTTGAAACTTTCTGAGTTTTATTCTTTTAACATAAAGAACCCTTTTCTTCGTTAAGTTCTTTCTTATTTTCAGGAAAAAATAAAGTAAAAAACGATTTTTTGGAACCCATTCCTGTTTCATAATGCGACAATAACACAAGTGATTCAAAATTTATTTTATACAGAATGTTTCTGTATTGATGCGAAAGATTTCAAAGGGTGATTTCTTGTCCAAAATGAAAGGTGGTTTGTTATACAGGGTGGCCAACAGATTGACGTCAAAAAAAAACAGGTCCCTCGTGTGATGGGCCATTCGAATCACCCGCATGTATGTTATGCTATTTTTCACGGTTTTCGAGTTATGAATTTTTTTATGAACTTTGAGAATTTTCGACTTGACCATCTTAAAAGAAGATATTAAAAAAAAAGTACAAGCCTTCTCTGTGAAATACTTTTTGTAACTCAATCTCCATAAATTGTACTTTTATACACAAAATAACCAGATTCGTAACTTTGATGAAAATTATGGAAATGTTAATGTCAAGTGAAAAAGTTACGTAAATTGGATTATGATCTGAATTTTCGAATCAAAATTAAAAATGTAAAAAGGCTAATTCACGGTTTCTTAGTATGCTTAAAAACTGCGCTCAACAGTCAGCTTTTAGAATCATTGATAAAAAATGTTACGTAACACTCTACTTTTGCTAGAATTAGCCTTCAAAGTCATCGAGGTGGAAAAAATCAAAGAACTAGACATTTACTACAAAACTATTTTTGCCATTTTAAGATATTTCTGATCAGGTTATGATAGAAAATGCTGAAAATTTATGAAAATAAGCTTTAGATGTTGGTCAAGAAAAGTTCTAGATAAAAAAAAGAAAAAGGTATGGCAATAAATCACACATGATAATGCAAATAAAATGTACAGTAGGTTTTCAAAGTGGCCACCTCTAGCCAGGGCCCCCGCTAACATGTGTGCAAAGTGTGCAATGCACACGGGCGCCATCATTTTAGGGGCGCCAAAATCCTGGGTCAAATATCGCAAAAATATTTATAATAAGGATATAGACTCCAATGATTTGTTTAATGAAATTAACGCTTAAAAGTTGTTCTCATTACCTGATGACACTGACCCATTAAGTATTTTACAATATACAGGGTGTAACTGAATAAGTGTAAAACATTTAAGGAGGTGATTCCTCATCGAAAAAAAGATAGGATCTTTCATATAAAGAAACTTCATTGTAGCATCCCTTGTTAAGATACAGCCCCTTAAAGGGGGTACATAAAATTTGTATAACAATTTTTTTCACAAGCACTGAAAAAGTTACAATATTGAAATTAACCTGACGTTTTGTACTACCAAAAAGACACTTAGCCAGTAATTTATTTGGTTTACCCCATGGTTGTAAGGGGTGAAAAATAATAAGACAAAAAGTTACATTGGAAATAAATTTTAGGGGTTGCGTTTTTCACCCCTTACAACCAAATAAATTACTGGCTAAGTGTCTTTTTGGTAGTACAAAACGTCAGGTTAATTTCAATATTGTAACTTTTTCAGTGCTTGTGAATAAAATTGTTATACAAATTTTATGTACCCCCTTTAAGGAGCTGTATCTTAACAAGGGATGCTCCAATGAAGTTTCTTTATATGAAAGATCCTATCTTTTTTTCGATGAGGAATCACCTCCTTAAATGTTTTACACTTATTCAGTTACACCCTGTATATTAGAAAACAATTTAAGCTCGACCCTTCCAAACCTAAGCATTTCACTAAGAATTCTTCTGACATTGCCTGTATCTGGCGACAGGCGAGCGATCTTTCTCCAAAGTTAAAAATCATTAAAAATTATTTAAGATCGACAATACTTCAAGAAAGATTGTCTGGACTAGCAATATTAGCATTTGAACAAGAAATTCTTGATGGTATCAATTTAAGCAATGTAATTGATGAATTTGCAACAGCCAAGTCTAGGAAAATATCCCTACTATAATAGCTATTTTTTATTTTTCTACTGTACCTAGCTTTCATTTTTGATTTTATGAGAAAGTAAACTTGGTATTTTTTAAAGAAGTACCTGCATATTTTTTAAAATACCTAAGTATAAGTAGAAAGTGATACTTTTATACCTATAAATATACAGGTTGTCCCGGAAAATGTGGGAAATCTCTCGGATTCAGATAAAACAAAAAAAATAAGATGACAAGTTTCCATATTTTTTTTTCCTTGCGGCCCTCCCTACGGAGATACGGCCTCCTGAATGACGTCACTGGAAATCCATTTTACTGGAATAAATCTCAAACTACTTAATATAATTTAAAAAAATCGGTATGATGAAAGTAGTAAGGACATCTTGAAATACTGCCCTCAAATTTAAGAAGATTAAGCTTAAAAAAAGTACACTTGTTTATTGTCGATAAAATGAACCGTTTTCGAAAAACAAAATTACAAAGATTCTTAACTATGCAGTTTTGGCACAGAAAGACACGGTAAAAAAAATATTTTTCAGAAATTTACTCTTATGTAGTTTTTAATAGATTATTTATAACCGAGTTTATAACTAGCGTATTTATATTCAATCGTTGCAAGCTTTAGTGAGAGTACATTTCTGAAGTATAATTTTTGTTAACGTGCGTTTCTATGCCAAAACTGCATGGTTGAGGATCTTTGTAATTTTGATTTTCGAAAACGGTTCATTTTATCGACAATAAACGAGAGTAGGTACCTTTTTTTAGCCTAATGTTTAAGCTATCCAAATTTGTTTTTTCTACTTCTTATCATACAGGGTGTTGAAAATGTAAGCACTAAAAGAACTAATTTAAATTTAAGGGCATTATTTTAAGTGGTCCTTACTACTCTTCATCATATCATTTTTTTTTAATTATATTGAATAGTTTGAGATTTATTCCAGTAAAATGGATTTCCAGTGACGTCATTCAGGAGGCCGTATCTCCTCCGTAGGGAGGGCCGCTAGGAAAAAAATTATGGAAACTTGTTATCTTTTTTTTATGTTTTATCTGAATCCGAGAGATTTCCAACATTTTCCGGGACACCCTTTATATATTTGTAAACATTAGCCAATATTTCTGTTTTTTGTTCCTAAAAAAAGATGTGATTTTTAGTTTTGGGTTATTTTATAGTGTTTATTTACAGAGTGTCTGTACCCTACTAGTCAAGGAAATACTTCAAAGTGGTTGTGAACAAGAATTTATTTTGAGTTATTTATTTCGTTATGATTTTATTCTGTTTGTATGTTCTGTTGTGTTTTGTTAGTTTTATCTTTTAGTCTACAAAGAAATATCTAAAGTTCAGTTTTTCGATCTATTTCAAGCACCTAATAAAAAAAAATCCAAAATGCCTTAAGGGGCGCCAAAATTCTTTTTTGCACACAGGCGTCAGTAGCCCTTACGGGGGCCCTGCCTCTAGCCTCAATACACATTCTACACCTTCTTAAAAAATTTTCTTTCAATCGCATAAAACCTGCCCTGTTCTCTCTTAGGACACGTTCGGCTTCTCTTATCTTCAGTCGCAGCTCGTCTTCACTCCAACATTCTCGGGCGTAAACAATTTCTTTGAAATAACCCCAAACGAAAAAATCAATGGGATTAAGGTCAGGTGAAAGTGGGGGCCACTTGTTTGGTCCGCTGCGCAGCAATGCAAAACCGATCGGGATTATTTAAATTTTCGAGAACAACTTAACCACTTGAATGAATGATACGCGAACAGATGGTTCAGACGCAGTCGACCAATCAAGGGGTCCCCACTTTCACCTGACCTTAATCCCATTGATTTTTTCGTTTGGGGTTATTTCAAAGAAATTGTTTACGCCCGAGAATGTTCGAGTGAAGACGAGCTGCGACTGAAGATAAGAGAAGCCGAACGTGCCCTAAGAGAGAACAGGGCAGGTTTTATGCGATTGAAAGAAAATTTTTTAAGAAGGTGTAGAATGTGTATTGAGGCTAGAGGTGGCCACTTTGAAAACCTACTGTACATTTTATAAATAAATTTCTTTTTATTTCCATTATGATGTTTGATTTATTGCCATACCTTTTTCTTTTTTTTTATCTAGAACTTTTCTTGACCAACATCTAAAGCTAATTTTCATTAATTTTTAGCATTTTCTATCATAACTTGATCAGAAATATATTAAAATGTCAAAAAATAATTTTGTAGTAAATGTCTAGTTCTTTGATTTTTTCCACCTCGATGACTTTGAAGGCTAATTCTAGCAAAAGTAGAGTGTTAAGTACCATTTTTATCAATTATTCTAAAAGCTGACTGTTGAGCGCAGTGCATACTTAGAAACCGTGAATTAGCTTTTTTACATTTTTAATTTTGATTCGAAAATTCAGATCATAATCCAATTTACGTAACTTTATCACTTGACATTAACATTTCCATAATTTTTATCAAAGTAACGAATCTGGTTATTTTATGTATAAAAGTGCAATTCATGGAGATTAAGTTACAAAAAGAATTTCACAGAGAAGTCTTATACTTTTATGTTAATATCATTTTTAAGATGGTCAAGTCGAAAATTCTCAAAGTTCATAAAAAAATTCATAACTCGAAAACCGTCAAAAATAGCATAACATACATGGGGGTGACTCGAATAGCCTATGACACGAGGGACCTGTTTTTTCCTTTTTGACGTCAATCTCTTGGCCACCTGTATAAATGCGGTTCAAAGATGGCCGAAAAATTACATTTTAAGAAAAACTTACGCAACGACTTGGTTAGAAATGAATTGGGATAACCTGTTTTGGTTTGAAACTTTTTCATCATCTGTATTTTTCTCGTAAAATGTACAGTTTTCAAATAAAAAATAATATGTCAATCATATTACGTGTCGGGAAAGGGCAATTGATTTTACAACTGATTTACATTTTATTGTTTTATTTCAAAACGGTACATTTTACGAGAAAAATTCAAGATGTGAACAAGTTTATAACCAAATCTGGCTATCCGAATTCAATTCTATCCGAGAAGTTTCGTCAGTTTTTCTTTGAATTTAGTTGACCAAAACTCATTCTCAAAATATGAACAAACTAGCTGGCCCGACGAACTTTGTTCCGCCTAAATGATACTTACGGTGGATTTCACAAATCGTAATCACCGGTGATCGGAGATCAATGGCTTGGTTCTCTGATTTTTGAACTGTCAAATGCTTCCATGGATATGAGCTGTCACACAGAACAGATACACAAAAATAATATGTCAATTACTAATTATGGCAATTTTGGATTCAGTTATTTCCGCAAATATATTTATTACCCAAACAGAAATTCAAAAACATTTTAAAAATTATGAGAAAAGATGAAAATGGACATCTCACGATTGAAACTGATCGCCAAATTCCGATTTACTTGACATTTCGATAAACATTCACTTTGATATTCACCCGCTTCTGGATCTGTTAATAGCCTTTCATGGTACTATAAGTCCTATGCAAATTACACAGTAATTGATGGCATATGTTCTTTGTTCGACCATTTCAAATAACGACGACCGAAATGCTCGAAAAAAGAACAGATGACATCAATCGATGGCGAAAGCCGCAACAAATCCATCGCCATCTAATGGTGATAATGTCAAATATAGTACCTTCACGATCACGTTATTTTGAATAAATAAAACTATAGAAATAACTAATAATCAGTCATAATGTGTGAATAGCGCCATCTGAAGTGGTAACAACGAAACTTTTCTCATATCTCAACGAAATCTAATCATTTTAGGCATCTGTACTCCTACGTTAAGACATTTTGGTTCTGGCCAACAGAGCAGAGTTTTAGGCAACTCAAATTACACACTATTATAGTGACTATAGTGGGAATATAGTCACTGTACACACTATTTGTTTACATCGCCATCTAACGGGGAGAATATCAAATAAAGTAACTACGAATAAGCAGTAACGTAACTGTAACTGTAGCGACACCTAGTGGCCTTACTCAAAAGGAGGAAAAGCATTTCCTGTATAAGTAAAATTTTCGTCGATTTTTGAAAGTTTTATTGTATTTTATAATAACCAGATCGTAGAAGAATCCATATTTGAAGTTTCATAACAAACAGTACATCCGATCTCGAGTTATAAATGGTGTAACCAACATCTTTTTTTTATATATATAGATATAGATATCAAGATATCTTTAATTGAACCGCTATATCTCCCTAGCGTTCGTCTTTCAACAGTTTCAACCCAACATGTAAATTTTAAACAAGGAATCAACCTTTGAAATCTTTTGCATCAATAAAGAAACACCCTGTATATTTGATAAATGCCATGGAGTTGATACTGTGACTGGACTTCTACGTCCAGCTATACAGGGTGTATTTTATGGTGAGGCTTTCCTCTTGACAGGTGATAGAACTCATCAAAATAAGTCATTTCACCGAAAATTTCTTATATGGAATGTTTAATTAAAAAATTTAGGGCCTACATCTCTCTGTTCATATCTCTACATCTCCGCACCAGGTTTATGAACATCCGCGTTGGGTGAGTTCTTAGCGGAAATCTTGTTCTGTACAACTTATACGCATTTTGATTTGATTCACCATAAATTAAAAGCATATCAACAAGTTCATTATTTGAATAAGGCATTTTCGAAACATAAAACACTCGTACCCACGCCGCAACACGATCGAAGATCCTTTATGATAAGAAGACAAAAAAATGTTGATATCTACGAAGGAACAGGCGAGGAAACAGGTTCGGACTGAGGAATTTTCAGATTCACCTAGAAACTATAAAATATTCTAGTTTCATTTTCTCGAAACAGTAACATAATTCATATAGAAAATTGTTGGTAAAATGTCTTATTATGATGAGTTCGATGATCTGTCAAAAGAAAAGCCTCACCTTTAAATACACCCTGTATAACGACTGTCGCTGAGGACCGAGCCGTCGAGCATAATTTCTAATTTCTATCTCGATAATTATCCGTGAGGAAAGTTCACCAAGAAAATTGTAAGACGGAAAATACACGTAGGTATTTCGTTAAGGGAAATTAAATCCGCGAGAAAAAACACTCTAATTCATACGTACACGAGGCCAACAGACAAGCAGATATATCTCTCCAGCCAGCTTCAACCGTGAGTTTTAATCTTACAGTGTTTACTTGTGGTATATTATTCAGTATTATATACATTTATATAGGTACATTATACAGAGTGTAACAGCCAAATGGAATGAATTCGATAACTAATAAATGAGGGCGTGTTGGAAAAAACGCTCGGACACGTCGATTTGTAATTTTAAATGCGCATATTTTTCAAGAAAATAATATTATATAGGGTTTTCCATGTGACCGTGGCCAAAACCAACTTTCTTATTTCAAATGCATATTATTTATTTTTTGGATTCTTCAGAGAATTGTAGACACAATTCATGCACAATACCCTATACCTATCTTTAACTATTTCGGAAGTATTAAGTGTTTTCAGATTTATTGCAAAAATCAACGTTTAAAAAAAAAATGTTGTATTTCACAAATTCGGTACATTACACTTAAAACCTAATAAGTAATACTGATTATTTCTTTATTATTGAAAAAAAACAAAAAAACATTAATGTCAATGTAGGAAATGTTCAAAATGCTCGCCGCGAACGTCTTGGCAACATGCTACAGACAACGTGTTACTAAGGCTATGAGAATAAACAAATTTGTTTTTGTTTTTTTTTAATTTCTTCTCCGTAATGGTTTTTGCTTACTTTCTTCATATCAAGGGGTAAATGGGAAATAAGTATTGAGTGTAATGTATCGAATTTGTGAAATAAAATAATTTTCATTTAAAAGGTTAATTTTTGTAAAAAATCTGAAAACACTTAATATTTCCGAAAAAGTTGAAGATAGGTATAGGCCATTATACATTAATTATGTCTAGAATTTTCTGAAGAATCCAAAAAATAAATAATATACAGGGGGTTGCATTTGAAATAAAAAAGTTGGTATTGGCCACGGTCGCATGGAACACCCTATATAATTTCATTTTATTGAAAAATATGCGCATTTAAAATTACAAATCGGCATGTCCCTCATTTATTCGTTACCGAATTTATTCCATTTGGCTGTTATACTCTGTATATATTTATTTCTCCAATTTTCGTTTTGGTAAGAATTGGTAAATCAGTCTACTCTTCCCTCCAGGAGGGCTCTACCTACAATTACCAATAATATGTTATTTCGAAATAGGTAAAGTTGATATAAGTTCATTCTACATGATAATACAATATCATCCCATGAACATGAAGTCAAATTCCATTGAGTGAAATTAGAAGTGCGGACATTCTCACTTCTCAGACTGATTCGATCGAGTCTCTTATTACTTCGTCAGGACTGTCGTTCTCCGTATTTGAATGATGATTTTTTCCACTTTTCATCTTGAAACTTTTGTAAATTTCATTTTTTTTTTAATGTTCCATCTTCTAGGAAAAAAAGACTCCTTAAAAACACGCTGCATACTTGATGAAATTGTGCGGTTGTTGTATTTCAAAAAAAAATTCGAAAATAGGTCGACTTATTATAAAATGGATGAATTTATAAGTATCAAGTCAATTCAAATGAAACAGACTGTAGATATCAAATTTTATCAAGCATAGTTTTACAAACGGCCGAAAGAGGGAGGTTTCCTAAATGAGAAACATAGAATCAATGGAAATAAGCAAAGCACAGAGAAGCTACAGGTTACTCTTTGATAGATGACACGTAACCAAAAATTTAATAATCAAAACAAAACAGTTAAACGTCAACACAAACATCTGGGCAAAGTGTAATGTCACGTAAATGTCCGAATGATGCGGAAGTTATTGTGTTTGTTCACTGTACGTGATCATTCAGAATTCATTTATGGATAACTATCGTATTATAGTGGAATTTTTCACTTATTCATCATTTTACACTTCTGTACTTCCTTTCCTGAATTATATGAATACTTGATTAGGACCAAATAAATTAGTAGTATTTCTTTAATTATTATATTCAGTGTAGTTTACAGGAATCGTAGTATTGTGAGTATTGCGCTTTATTAACTCCATTGTTAAAAACATGAATGATTAATTTCAGAATACTTAAAATGTCTCGATTGTTGGGCAAGAAGGTACATCCTGTTTTAAGGAACGACGTAAAATGTCAAAAGATTTGTGCATACCAATTCAGTGAGAAATCATCAGACAAAGATTATCAATATATGCAATTCAGTAAGATACCTACACTACATTTCCAGAAGTCTTTACCTCGATTACCTATCCCCAAATTGAGTGCCACTTGTGACAGATATCTAGCTGCACAAAAGCCTTTATTAATTGATGAATCATTCAGGAAAACTGAATTTAACGTCAAAAGATTTTGTGCTACAACTGGTCAACAGTTACAGAAGTATCTACAAGAATATGACAAGGCAAATAAGCATACAAGTTATATTTCGAAAATGTGGTTCGATATGTATTTAAGAGATAGACAACCTTTACCTTTGAATTACAATCCCATTCTAGTTTTACACAACAACTCGAATCCAGACATGAATAATCAACTGGTGAAAGCCACAAATTTGATAGTGAGTTCTTTGAGGTTTTATAAATCCCTGGAAGCTAATATTTTAGAACCAGAAGTATTTCATTTATATCCAAAAAAGAGTGATACAGCTAGATTTCGAAGTATATGTAGCAAGTTGCCACAAGCTGTGTCATGGTATGGTGCTTATATGTACAATGCATATCCTTTGGATATGAGCCAATATTCTAGTCTTTTCAAATCAACGAGAATCCCAGAGATCGATAAAGATAGACTCTTTTCCAGTCCTGAAAGTAGTCATATAACTGTACAGCACAAAGGGCATTTTTATGTGATCAAAGTGTTGTCTGACAACAATGATATCCTACCAGCAGATGTAATATTAACTAAGTTGAACGCTGTATTGAAGGATGATGTGGGAATAGCTGAATTTCCAATTGGTCCGCTAACAACATTGAATAGAGATAAGTGGGCTACCATTAGGCATGAATTAGTCGGAGCAGGGAATGAAAGTAAGGTTAAAATGATCGACACCGCTCTTTTCCATGTTTGTTTGGATACTGAAGAGGTGCAAGGAGATCCTGTCAAGACTACCAGACAATTTCTACATGCTGACTCAGTGAATAGGTGAATAATTTTTCAGGCACCGCAATGTACATATACTCCATTCACTTTAATAATGTATCTCGGTTGGCCATGACATTCTCACACATTTCACGGGGTGTATATTTTGAAAATGTTAGGTTATAGTCATTTTTCTGTCAGATGAATAAGCAACGTTGTCCTTTCTACATAGAGGTAGTAGTAATTGCGTATTAATCGAAATGTTTATTCACTTTGGGAAAATAATAAATTTGAGAAAATATTATGTGAATTCAATAATTCTAATGACCTGGCGAATGTTGAGGAAACTTTTTTCTCTGTTAACTGGAAAAATTTCACGTATATAAACGTGGTTGAATAATTCAGTTATGCTATTTTCTTGTATGGATATCAAGAAACCAGTGTTGAAATTTTACTCTAAATTAATGCACAGAATAGTCCATTACTTTGTGAAAGTTCATTCGAAAAAAGAATAAAAGTACATACTCGAATAACCCGACAGAAAAACTTCTAAACAAACAGACGGACCTATGGAATTCCCCACATTTCAAAATTCTTGAGAAATAAGCCTAAGGAAGACATTTAAATAGCTTTTTGCATAACTTGAAATGCTCCAGTATGAAAATGTAGTAGTACTACGAAACCTATGTCACGGTTGAACATTAGAAGAACTAACTCCATTTACAAAGTTGAAAAGAGAGTAAATAGAATTTAGCATCGGCAGCGTCTCTGAGAATCATTTGACATTGGACAAGTACCAACCTGATTCAGTCATGAGTGAAAAAACTTGATAAACCTAAATCATCGCCAACTAGGATACATTATAAAAGTGAATGCGGTATACTGAAATCGTTTTGATCGCTGTATCCTACAAGAAGGTCGGTCGCTGTAATGCAGGGCTGATGATCTTCTAATCTGATGGGATTTTGTGTTTGGGGTTTCGAACTGAATCATTGACGATATTCCAATTCCATGTCTCGTCCATTCTGAAAATGTATCACTAGAGCACACAAAATGTATTTCTAGAGCAGTCAAGATATGATTTTACTAAATCGGAATCTGTTAAACTGTAAATTCATTTTCGATTGTGATTCAAGATTCTTTGATAATTAACAGGGATATAACTAACCTCTGAAGTTTTGCCATTGAATTAATTATTATAGCAGAGAATTTTTTAAATTCGTAGTTAGCGTGACTGAATTCGGCCAACGAATGGCTTCTAGTAAAAAAATTAAATTCTTGATTTTTTAATGGCATGATGACATCGAATTTTCAGCGAGCTCCTAATATATTTGTTCCTATTATCAAGAGCCCATAGGAACCGAAATGTCTGTAATTGTCAAATTTTGAGCCTAAAGAGGTCTTGAAAGCTTAGGTCAAACACAATTTTGCCAACAATCTGGACGGGCATAATCAGGATAACTTTCGAGAGAAAAAACCTAAAATAGTCTTGAAAAGTTGAGGGCACGTGTGAAGTATAGATCAAGCTTAAGTGGGAGCTTGTGCGCAAGCGTTTTGGGCCTTCAAACAACGCAAAATTAGGTTAGGAGAGTCTGTCATTACTTTTAAGTATTTGACATTGTTTGAACGTCCGAGTCGCACTTGCGCGTACGTTCCCACGTAAGTCTGTTTCGTTTTCCCAATGTGTCTACAATTACAAATTCGATCTTCTAATAACACAATAATCAATTCTTAAAATCACACGATTTTCAAGAAATTTCCCATATTTCATAGCATTTGGAGCATCAAAAGCTCCAAATCTCTGGTAAATGCATAATGCATAAAGGGGGGTTTCTGAATTGATAAGAACGATTTCAAAGGGCGATTCCTTGTTCGAAATAAAGGGTAGTTTGTTATATAAATGCACAATTTATTTTTTTATTTCAAAACTGTATATTTTACGAGACAAACACAAGAGATGGAAAAGTTTCTAATCAAAACATCTATCCGAATGGAATTCTATGGAAGTCGTTGCGTAAGTTTTCCTTTTAATTTCATTTTTTCGCGATATATCCTTACGTTTGACTTTTGACCCGACATTTATATAGGGTGTATCTGAATAACACCGAAAAAATTAAAGGGGTTATTCTTTGAGAAGAAAATTAATGTGGGTATTTGGTATACAATCTTTTGAAAAACCTGCTCCCGGAAAAGTTACACCCTCCGAAGATAAAAAAAAATAATTTTTCTTTTTTATTTTCCCTGTACATCAAGCTAAGTACACGAAACAATAAGAACGGTAACAGAAAATGACAGTGCACAATCCTGGTATCGGTATTATTATTTTTATAATTGTCATTGCAAAGCACAAGCTACTAGATATTAAGGCAAAATACCCTCGCGTTAGCTCATATTTTGAAAACGCTTTGAATTTTTTTCTCGTAAATCCTTGAGTTTTCGAAAAAACTGGTAGAAATAAAAAAGTTTGTGTATTAGTTGGGCTTTTTAGCCATGATTTTTCAGAAGGAAAATTTTCAACAAAAAAAAGGTGTAAGAAAAAATATCTTAGAGGGTTACTATTTCCAACATCTGTAATTTCATTGACAAATGATAATTACCAAGTTTCGTGTCCTTAGCTTAATATACAAGGAAAAGAAAAACAATTTTTTTGTGGATCTTCGGAGAGGTTTTTAGAAAAAAATTATACCAAATACCCACTTAATTTTCCTCAAAGAATCACCCCTTAATTTTTTTCTAATTCAGATACACTCTGTATAACAAACTACTCTTTACTGAACAAGGAATCACCCTTTGAAATCTTTCACATCAATTTGGAAACACCCTGCATATGATGCTCATTACGAAACGAAATTCCAGAACTTTTTTATCCTATACAATAATATTCATATTGACCAAGGTTTCGAGATTTTTTCCCGGTGGAAAAACTGTTGCATATATTATACAAATTGTTCAAAAAAGTAAAATATTCAAGGAGATAGAATGGAATAAAATAAACAGAGAAGTCACAACCAACAAAGCAATGGTTTCGGAGATACGGAAGTTTTTTTAACAGGTGTTTTCTGTGTATGTATTATGAATCAACTATGACAATAAATGCAATTTTTGCATAAAGCCCGCTCCACACTCATGGCGCGAATCGCGCCAAGAATTCTTGCCGTGAACCTGGCCAAGAATTCGCGGCCAAATAAGTCATCCACACTCACAAATATTCGCACTTTGGTTCGCGTCATCCTCGCTGTCTACGAAGTCTTTTCGCCTGTTTGGCCAACTATAAAAAGGGTTTATTCTGATAAAAATCAAGAAATTCTCATTCCACTTATCTAAATCTGAATCTATTCTAATTTCACTTCATTGCTACATGAACCATTCATTTCAAAAGCGAATAAAGTCCGTGAACAAGCATTGAATCATTACTGCGCAGGTACCGCAAACGCCTGTGAGTGTGGATGGAACATTTGTGCTTGGGCGCGAAGCCTTTGCCGCGGGACAGGAGACCGCAAACTCACGGGGAAGGCCGCGAAGCGCGAACGGTACACAAGAAAGTGAAGAAAGTCATCTACACTCACGTTCGCGGTATTGGCCGAGGATCTTGCCATGAGTGTGGAGCGGGCTTAATGAAAAGATGGCGAGGAAAAGAAATGCAATTTTATATCTCCGAACCCATTGTTTTGCTACCCTATGTTTATTGAGATTGAGACTTTTTGGTTCATTTCGATCCATACTATCATATCCTTGAATTTTTACACTAATTTTTCAACATCATGTTAAAATTTTGTTGGTTTTTCAGGTGGTTCGATAAATCATTTTCTCTTATCATCACTAAAGATGGTTATGCAGGAGTGAATTTCGAACATGCCTGGGGCGATGGTGTGGCCGTTCTTCGATACATGCAAGAAATATTCAAGGATTCAAAAGATAAACCACAAGTAAATCTTGACACGAAAACAGTTAATGATAACGGAAATAGTTTGTTTCGATTGGGTACATTGTCAAATAACAAAACCTGAACGAAAATTCATGATCTAATATTTCAGACCTCAATCTTAGTGACAATTTAAAGAATGAAATTAAGAATGCTAAGACAAATTACAAGAATTTGTGTTCATCGCTTGACGTAAATTATTTGATATTTGATGGAATCGGCAAAAACACTTGCAAAAGAGAAAATGTCAGTCCAGATGCCGTCATGCAGTTGTCCTTTCAGGTAAGGAAATCAATTATGTTTAATTATTTAAGAACCTTGGATATCGCAAATCTTGTTCAACATAACTGCTGGTGATAATGAAATCTACTTAGTATTTTTGAATTGAATTCAAAATAACCTTCGTGATATATTTTACAAGTCTGTCGTCAGAAACTGTGGTAATTGAACACTTTTTGTTCGGTGAAATTTATAGCTCATCAAAATGGTACTGATTCATTTTCACTGTTCTAGTTGACAATTGCTTTTTAAGTGGCCGAGTAAATATTTTGAGAATATGATGCATTAGAATTCCCTTCGAAAAAGTTCTCATGAAATTAGGCAAAAAATTGCGTTTTTTACGGGGTTTATAAGTTTATTGCTACCTATATTTTTTCGTTTGAAGTGTTTTGAACCTTTAAATTAAAATGAAATACACTGCGCAAAAAAATTAATGCACATTCTGAAAATCTCAATTTTAATGAAAGTTAACTCTACATTGACTTTATAACTTATTTTTTATGTTCTCTCGGGAAGGTTTTGATCAAATGGAAGAAAAATTCAGGATTTCACCGAATCTTATGTGATAGAAGAGAAATGATAATACTTGGTATTTTCACCCCTTGCGTTAATTACAGCTCGGCAACGACGGTTCATACTCAAAATGAGTGATTTTAAAATGTTCTGATCTAATCCTTCCCAGATTTATCCGAGTTGGATTCCTAAGTCATTAAGAGTAGCTGGATGATTTTCTGAACTTCTTCAGCCTTCTATTGAGGTTGTCCCAAACCTGCTCAATCGGATTGAGATCTGGACTTCTTGCTGGCCATTCCATTCGAGAGACTTCAACCTCTTCAAGGTACTCTTGAACGATGCGCGCACGATGGGGTCTGGCATTATCATCCATAAAAATGAAATTTTCACCTATGTATGGGGCAAATGGCACTACATGCTCTTCAAGAATGTTCCTTACATACTTATCAGCATTCATAGCTCCATTATCAACGACCACTAGGTCTGTGCGAGCAGTCAAAGATATTCCACCCCATACCATAATCGATCCTCCCCCAAAACCAGTAGTATTCAGGAAATTGCACTGAGCATATCTTTCATGTGGACGTCTGTATACAAGGGATCGTCGATCACAATGGTAGAGGCAGAATCTAGACTCATCTGTGAAGAGAACTCTTTCCCAATCGACCTCTTCCCAATGGATATGCTCTCTCGCAAAATCCAAACGCGACCTTCGATGGGCTGGGGTAAGAGCTGGGCCTCTTGCCGCGACACGAGGCCTTAAATCATATTCTCTGAGGCGATCTCTTATTGTCTGAGTGCTAATTTGCACCTCGTGAGTTTGCTCAAGCTGATTTTGAAGGAGGCGAGCGGTTGCAAACCGTTGTCTCAACGAAGAAACTCTCAAGTAACGTTCTTGAATGGCAGTTGTTACCCGTGGTCTACCCTGTCCTGGTCTCCCTGAATCGCTGCAACATTCTGTATGGGAAACTCCAAACCTTTCTGCAATTCTTGTGTATGTCCACCCTTCTTCTCGCAAAACTACCGCTTGGGCACATTCCTCTTGGGTCAAATTGCGTGTTTCGCGTTGCATAGCGATCGAGTGTAGAAAATCAAACGAAAGAAAAACTATCGATCACTAGAATTGATCGAGAACAACTGATTTCAGAATGGAGCCAATACATTCAAAATCTGATAATATCATATTTTTTTATTCCTGCTGGGAGAAAACATCTGTATCGAAGAAAAACGTTGAAAGTGGATATCATATGCATGCATAATTCTGATAAAAATAATTATCATTGAGAACACCTTCAGTTGTAGAATAAATTTGAGATTTCCATAATGTGCATTAATTTTTTTGCGCAGTGTAAAAAAAGCAAGGGGATAGTGTGGAATATACAGGGTTCCCCATAATAGACGACCGATTTTGATTTTTTTAATCAACAAAAAAACTTTTTATTACACGGCGTTGCAAACCTTCAACTTCTTTACGAATTTTGACTTTGAGTTCCTGGATTGTACCTGGACGACTCGCAAACACTTTGGCATTTAAATATCCCCACAGGAAAAAATCCGGTGCCGTTAAGTCGGGGGACCTCGAAGGCCAAGGCAAATCTCCGAATCGAGAAACGAGTCGGTCATTAAACACTTCTCGCAGAACCCTCATTGAGTTTCTGGCGGTATCAGCTGTTGCCCCATCTTATTGGAACAGTAAGGTATTGTTCAGTTATGGATTCATCGGGAAAACAACCCCCAAATATCACACCTATTGGCAGTCGTATGCCCGAGGTAACCTTTCGCATACGTACTGTCAGAAAGATTCTGTTGGGTCTCAACACCAACAAGGCCAGTGGATCCGACGGAATCCCACCGATTGTTCTCAAGAAAGGTGCCCCCGAACTAACACCTGTCCTTTGCAAGTTGTTCAACCACTCTTACAAATTGGGTGTTTTCCCATCCAACTGGAGAATCGCAAGAGTACAACCAGTCCCTAAAAGAGGCGAAAAGACCCTACCTAACAACTACAGACCTATCGCTCTGTTATCTAATATTTCAAAGGTCATGGAAAAAGCCATCAACTTCGAGCTCATGAAATATGTGGAACACTCAGGAATTATCAACGATAGACAATAAGGGTTCCGTCATCAGAGATCCACTGGGGACTTGCTCGCTTACGTCTCACATATGGCAGCTATCTGTTGAAAAATATGGTGAAACCCTAGCCGTAGCACTGGATATCTCCAAGGCATTCGACCGAGTCTGGCATCAAGGACTCCTCGCCAAGCTTCCATCTTATGGCGTGTCCCCAAAGCTATGTTCTCTGCTGGCTAGTTTTCTCTCAAACAGATCTCTCCATGTAGTGGTCGATGGAGTTTCATCTGACTCTCTACCCATAAATGCTGGTGTTCCGCAGGGATCAATTCTGGCTCCAACACTATTTCTACTTCACATCAACGATTTGCTGGAAGCAACTTCGTGTCCAGTGCACAGTTTCGCGGATGATAGTACCCTCCATACCGCCTTTTCTTGTAGGGCTCCAATACCAGCCCGCCAAACCAGAAACGAACGAGGAAGAAGTGTTAACAACATAAATATGGACTTGGCAACAATTCTTGAATGAGGATCTTATAACTTGGTGGAATTTAACGCAAGCAAAACACAAGCATGTATTTTCTCTAGAAAGGCCGATCCTACTGTGCCCAGCATATAATTGTCGGGAGTGACCATACCATTGAAGTCATCCTTTTCGATGCTTGGTATTATTGTCGGCAATAACCTTTCTTGAGAGAATCACGTGAGATCCATTGCTAAAAGTGCATCCCAAAAACGTGTTTTTCTGTTTCGTGACAGGAGCTATTTCACCTCAGGTTGGAGTGCTGCACCTAAACAAATCCTAAAACTTTGGATTCTGTACAAAAAGGGCAATTCGTCTCGTCGGTGATGCCTCGCTTACAAACTCGCTCACTTCTCTGGAACACCGTAGAAGAGTAGGCGATCTGTCTCTATTTATAGATATTTCCATGAGCGATGCTTTTCTGAATTATCAGCAATCGTTCCACCTCTGGCAGTCTCCTCAATACTAACCCTTCAAGTTAAGTCTTCACATCCCTTCGTGGTCACTTTGGAGACCTGCAGAACATCTCTCTTCAAAGACTAGTTCATCCAACGAACAGCGAGACTTTGGAACACATTGCCTAAGGAGGTGTTCCCCGAGGCATATAACCTCCAGAAATTCAAGAAGAACACCAATTCCTACCTGATTGCTGTTGGTTCTCACGATGTTCTCTGAACATTACAGGATATTCCTTTCCGTGAAAACCACAACATAAAAAAAATTATCGTCTATTTAATTCTGGAATAAGGAATGTCTCTAGCATTTTTACGGAGCTCTCGGATGTTACCGTTACAGCGCGGTTATTTTCATCCACAAAAAAATATGGACCAATAATACCAAAAGATGATAAGGCTTTGTCGATAAGCAGACCTTTTAGGACTTCTCTCAAGCAAAAAAATTCAATAATTTATTTAAATCTTGATGAAAACTAACCAAGTTCTCGTAGACAAATGACATTCCACGAAATTATTAATTTATAACTTATTTGTGACAGGCCGCCTACTTGATTAATAATTAACCTGAATCCCAAAGACTACAGCTTCAATTTTAATTCAAATGTGTTTTATTTCAATTTAAAGTTCTATCACTCTAAAAAAACACCCGATATATAGTTTTGATTTGCCCAAACATATTTACATACAATTTTTGCATTGCAGGTTGCATATCACAAACTGACCGGTAAATTTGTACCGACATATGAATCCTGCAGTACAGCTGCATTCAAACATGGCAGGACTGAAGTTATCAGACCTTGTACCATGGCCACCAAGGTAAGCGAAGATGTTCTCACTATCACAGTCCCAATTCATAGCAAAAAATTTTCCAGGATATGGCTCTGGCACTCAATTTGCCGTCATCGAAAGCAAGTTCGCAAGAGCTGAAACAAATGCTTGCGAAATGTGCAACATATCACGGCCAACTTACGAAGGAGGCGGCCATGGGACAGGGTTTTGACAGGCATTTATTCGCTTTAAAACATTTTGCGGTTAAAAATAAAATGGACTGCAACATTTTTCATGCTCCAGAATACACAATGATGAACCACAATATACTTTCCACAAGTACTTTGAATTCTCCAGCTATAATGGCGGGAGGATTTGGACCCGTGGTTCAAGATGGATTAGGTGTTGGGTAAGATCATTTGAAAATCAGTTATGTCTTGTAAAGCTTCGGAACTCACCATTGTATCTTCATAAACAATACTCTGGCACGAAGTCGTTTCTTGTTTCTCGTATAAATTGTGTTTGAAGTTGTGTACGACCTCTCGTTGAATTTCTTCTACATATTTAAAAAAAAAGACGGTCTTGCTGCGTTGTATTCCTCCTCCCAATTTTATTAATCTTACATATTTTTGAAAGCACTCTCACAAAAGGATTCATTTGTGAATCATAAAATCTACACTGCTTCGAATAACGGCGTTATCTTTACTAATATTATAAAAAGGAAAGATTTGTATTTTTGTGTGTTTGATACGACTTGACTTAAAAACTACTGGACCGATTTCGGAAATTCTTTCACCCTTAGAAAGCTACATTATCCTTGAGTGACATAGGCTATACTTTTCAGAATGAATAATATCCTTCAGATGTCCGCATTTTTATTTCAAGATCAGTATATATTATTTCAAAATTAGAAGAAACAACTTCTTTCAATTTTGTCTTGATAATTTCCATTGCGAGTGAGAATTCATTCGGGAGTTCCCATTGTTCATCGATCAGCAGTCTTTTAGAAGGAAGTAGCAACAATATATTTTTTTATTTTCACGTTTAATTCCTTCTGTTTCAATAGAATTGAATCAACAAATAGAAACATTCACAGAAACAAAATCTGTACTAGTCTCAGCAATACTAGATTGTATTTGGAGATATTTGCTTATAGACCAGTCCAACAAAACAGCTGATCACCTTTTCAAGATGGCTGCTGGGAGCAAACAAATAACAAACATTTCGAATCAGTATTTCTGCTGGAGTGTCACTCAACTAATACTATTATTTTCTCTGAGTTTGAGTGTTTTGATACCAATTTTCGAGTGAATAATCATTGTGTGATATCAAAGGACTATCCAAAATGAGTAATTATTTCGTAAAATTGCAACTGAAGAGATGTAGCTGTAGCAAAAAGATATCGCCAAAATTTCTACATATACACAACGTAAACGTGAATATTTTATGCAATTTGTAGGAAAATGCTATTCAAAATTAAAGAATGTAAACTTATTTATTGTTTATAATATGATATATGCATAAAAAAGTTTGGGAATGAAGACATGACAAAGGTCCAATTTGAGGACATTAGAATACAAAACTCACAAATATCAGGTGCCTCTAACTGTAATAAAATGTTTTTAATATTCAACAGTATTTTTCGATGTCTTCTCAGTTCAATGAGGTCTTTAAATAGCTGATAACTATCTCCTCACCTCACCGTCCATTTAGTCGTATTTTATGAGTGAAATTGAAGTAGCAGAAATTTTAATTTTATAGAATTTCACAAAGCCAAGAGATCTTCTACTTCCCCAATTAACCACACAACAAAATAGTAGCATGCTTTTATAAGACAAAAATTAAGCAATTGCGTGAAAAAACACAGAGTAAACAATCGGTTTGTTGTTTGTTTGCTCCCAGCAGTCACTCAAACAGCTGATCGTGACAGATCGTTGGACTGGTTGTTGTATTTTTGTTTCTGTATCATCTTCGGAATGGCCTATCTGAATTCCACGAGAAAACATACGATTTTTCAGTAATAAACGTTATAGAACTCAAAAAGGCCCCAAATGTTAAGCTTTTTTCTATCAATTTATTAAAACGTCAATAGGGTCTTCAAAATATCACATAAATTAAATTCTGTGAATAAAGTTTGAATCTGAAACTTGCTTATGTTCAGGTAATAAACTGGAATATATTCAATTATTCGAAAATAATACATAAACTAAATTTTAGTATAGATTGAAGATCTGTTATTTGTGGAAAAGCACTGCCATATTCTCGATCATAAAGTGTTCTTTCTCTTATCATACTCCACAGATTTAAATGTTGGATAAGATTGAAAATAGTTGCGGTCCGCGTGTTGACCACTACTGGTTAAAATAATTTATATTTCATCCTTGAAACTATGGGAAAAGTATGAATAATTGCCTTTGTGACTAATTCAATTTTATTTTGTAGTTATATGATACTGGATGACGCATGTGGTGCTATCACTACAAATTATCTTCCTACTGCCAATGGAAAGGGCTTCACAGATGCGTTGAAGTCTTCCTTTGAAGATATAAAAAAAGTATTGGATTATAAAAGCTAAAATAGCGGGACTGTTCAATTTTCCATAAGTGGTACAGAGTGCCTTATTATTATTGCTAAGTGCTTATTGGGTACAATATATTTATTTTATACAGATGAATTTAAATATGTTTTTTAATAATAAAATACATTTGAAGCCAAGAGTTAACTTTAATTTGTAATTTCTATAAATAAATTGCTAATGATTATCACACACTTTTATGACACTAAATCCTATTTACAACATCCACATTACATTTGATAACAATTATTTAATATTCTAAACAATATATTACATTCGAAGAATCAGACACTCAGATGTATGTGGTGTTTTCGTTCAGCAGTTTTTCAATATCAAGATATGCAGTTACCGATATGCACATTAGGAATGGAAGATCCTTGAATATTTAACTAATAATAAAAATATTTTAAACAATCAATTAACAATTCAACTTAAGAATAACTGATATTGAAAATTATTCTGCAGTGAAAATAACAAAGATCACAGAAAAAAATTGGATTTCATTTTGTACCTATTCACTTTTTATCAATACCTCTTCAGTAAAGTTTGTTGCCCATAGATACCTTCGATACCTGAAACAATAATTCGAAACATTCAAACCTAAACCTTGTATTTCATTATTGTTTCATTCCAGCAGATACAAAATGATTTTAATTATAGCATGAACATATAGAAGGTTGTGTAAAATAAATCCTGATTTACAAATGTTAATATAGTTAACATTTTGAATTGCTTCAGGCACATTTTTGATAGTGTATTTCTTTGCAAATACATGCTTTTGTAGATTTCGTTTGTAAGTTTAGTTTCGAGCCATCAAAAATCTTTTATAATTGGATTTTGCTATTGTTGGGTTATGAATAGGAATTCATTTGATTGAACCTTCTACATATTGTTTCAATTTTATCACATTCAACATGAAGAATGAATGATTTCATCGATATATATTCAAACAGATAATTTCCTTCCAATTTGCCTCTTTTCAGATGAGGTTTTTGATTCTTCATAGAAATATTTTTCATTTTGGAAACCTCACTGTTTGGGTATAGAAATTCGGTAAATTATTTGAAACGAATTTCAATTGGATTTGGTAATATACAGGCTAGTCGGCTAGTGCATTTGAAAGAAATGCAGTTTTCATCATTTCTACATCCATCCCTAAAGTCTCAAATTTTGACCGATCTGTGTATTGGAGAACAAATACCCAATGCACAGGATATAACTGAAATTTCAGCTTTCTACGAATCGAAATTCCATTCACTTTTATAATGTATCCCAGTTCGCCATGATTTAGGTTTATAATTTTTTTTTAATTAAAACTGACGCAGGCCGGTATCCGTTAAATTTCAAATGATTCTCAGAGACGTTGCCAATGTTAATTTCTATTTACTCTTTTCCAACTTTGTTAATGGAGTTAGTTCTTATAAGGTTCAACTGTGACACAGGTTTCGTAGTACTGCTACATTTTCATAAGGAGTACTTCAAGTTGTTCAAAAAGGTATTCAAATGTCTTCTCTAGGCTTATTTCTTGAGAATTTTGAAAAGTGGGGAATTCCAATTCCACTGTTCGTTTATAAGTTTTTCTGTCGTGTTAATTGAGTACTTTCATTTTTTTCGAATGAACTATCACAAAGTAACGGACTATTCTTCTGTCCATTATTTTACAGTAAAATTTCAACACTCGATTCTGGATTTCCGTACGAAAAAATAGCATGAATGAATCTTCCAACCATATTTATATACGTGAAATATTGCCAGTATTAACAGAGAAAAAAGTTTCTTCAACATTCGCCAGGTCTTTGGAATTATTGAATTCACATAATATTTTCTCAAATTCGTTATTTTCCCAAAGTAAATAAACATTTTGATAAATATTTAATAACTACGATCTCTATGTGGAAAGGACAACGTTGCTGATTCATCTGACAGGAAAACATTTTCGAAATATACACGGTGAAATGTGTCAAAATTTCATGGCGAACCGGGATCCATTATAAAAGTGAATGGAGTATACATATAATGAAAGTTCTCCACTGGAAAAAATTGAGGAAGTAAACCAAATTCTGAAAAACTTCTGGAGATGGGCGAAGGATTAAACAGAAATAATCAAAACCCAATAGCGAAGCGAAAAATGCAATCACATACAGGGGTCGAAATTGTAGCCACTTTCTTACATAAGCGGCAACGCTGCCCTACTGAAAATATTTAGATCAATAGAGCATTGATCATTGGAGAAAGCAAATTTTCCAAAATAAACCCAGTATGTACTATTTTATCCATAAACATGTAACCTGCTATCAAGCCACTCCAAATCAACACATTTTGTAGACTATCGAAGATTTCCCAGATAACTACTTATACAGGGTGTTTGGAGGGTGAGTAGCCATAGGTAAATGGTGGATAGGTGATGCTCTTGGCTACTTGTTGCGCCTACTGAAATAACATTTTGCCCAAAGTTCAAAGTGTTATAATTTTTTTGCCATTTTTCTAGAAATTTCCCATTTTTCTCATTAAAATCTTGAATTTTTTTAAATTTAATGCTCGAGGTGCCTATAAAATGAGCACGCTATTTTTAGCTGTGTTAGAATGAGAGAAAAGATTTTACCTGCTCAATGGAATAGTTTTGTCGGCACCCTTTCAAGGCATCCTTGAAGACAAAACGGTTTTTGTTGAGTTATCTGATTATTAATGGTACATGTTACATACCATTGCAAAGAGTATTAACTAGAGAAGTTTTTAAAACCCCACACTATGTAAATTTCTTTTTATTCCACTTTGTAAAGTGGACACAACATTTTTTTTTTCATTTTGATGTTTGATACGACGTCGTCTGGTTTTTTGAAGACGTTTGTATGAAATTATGATTCAATCTGAAGAAGATTGACTAGACTAAAAAAAAATCATTTTATAGGCACCTCGAGCATTATACTTAAAAAAATCCAAGATTTTAATGAGAAAAATGGGAAATTTCCAGAAAAATGGCAAAAAAATTATAACAACAACAAGTAGCCAAGAGCATCACCTATCCACCATTTACCTATGGCTACTCACCCTCCAAACACCCTGTATTTCTCTCCCTTTTTCAAGCTGGTGGCCAAAGAAAATTTCACCAAAAAATCTTGAATTCAAAATCAAAAAGCCAATATACTCGAAAGAATAACCAAATAGAAATAATTAATACAGAAACCAAACAAGAATATATTTCTCGAACTTACCATATAGATTCCCACAATTAATCCAAACAAACCAATAGCACTTCCAAATATCTCGATTATAAGTATCTTGACGAATAATGATGAATCTGCTGCATCGGCTAAGGCAGCCCCAGATCCAGTTATTCCAACAGCCATGCCACAAAACAAATTAACCAGGCCAACTGAAGCTCCAGCTCCAAACATTAAATAACCTGACATCCAATTTCGAGTTCTCAACACTTCATTATTCATAACAATTTCATAAGTGAAATCCTGAAATATCAGTGATTTAGTTTCTCGAAAGAGTTCAATTGCAATGTCTTACCTCTAAATATCCAGACAGGACTATCGCTATTATAAGACCATAAATAGCGACAGCTTCACAAAAAATTACTGATATCAAATTTTTTGTTTTGATTCTTGGAGCTTTCACACCTCCACCGATAATGCTTACACCCGTGGTATGGATTCCTCTGAAAATTGATGAGTTAAGGACTTGTTGAATTCTTTTAATGGTCTAACTTACACAGCAGCTCCAACTACTGACAAAGCTACTGATAATCCAATTCCGATAGCAGCCCACATATGTGGTGATGTTTTTTCTAAAAACCTAGAGAATAATGATCATAATTATTTATGAATATCTCTCATAAATTATCATTTTCAGAATAAACGTAAGTAAAAATTTTGTATTCAAATTTTACCATCCAACACTGATTCTTTCCCCTTTTCCAGTAAGAACATGATATAAAGCTAAAAGAAGATAATCAGAAAAATGTTCAAATCTATCAATCAGCAGGTAACTTACTTAGAAATAGAACAGAACAAGAAAGTAGTATTAAAAAAGTAAAAAGCAGTATTTTTCTCATCTTAGCTTCATTCACTGACTTTCTTTATCCTGTTACATTAAGATTCATTCACAAGCAAGTGTTTTCTGATGGAACTCTGTGGTCCCCTATAAGGGTTGGAAAGTATTGATTTTCTCCTTAGAGCACAGAAAGGGTGGCAAATTTAAAATACTTTATTGGCGACTTGTAACTTTACAGTATTGTATTATACAATTAGTGGAATCATTAACTACACATTCAAATTTATAATAAAGCTATAATATATCTCTATTAACAAAAATATACAAACAAATAAAATTTTAGTTGTTGCCCATGGATCCTTTAGATGTCTGGAAAAAAATTTATTCAGATTTAGACAATTTCATCATTCTATACTATACTAAACTGGTATAATCCTATAATATAATGATATTTTACTTCATCAAACTGATTGTGGAGCAAGCAAAAATATTTTTTTTAATTTGCGATATATATTTTGAAATATTATTCAGGGTGAAGCAGCCCATGTAAGACTGAGGGGCATCACACATGGGCGCCCGCAGGGGGGCCATGGCCCCCCCCCTGAGATTTTGATGGCCCTAACGTTTTTCAGCACGACAACTCAATATTACGTTCTAATCTCTATTTTGGCCCCCCCCTGAGAAAAATTTCTACGGTTTTCTGCGGGCGCCCATGGCATCACAACTCATCAGAAAATGATCAATTGAAGTATCAAGGCTTTTGATTTTACGACTATTTGAAAATTTTCCACACCCTCCAGTAATTGATTAAATATGCCTCGCATGAAGTATGAGTAGTGGAATATGTAATATAGAATCAAGAAATTTTTAATTGATTGTGAACCATACAATACTGAGGAGTTTTTCGTATGGTGCAAGGGTAATGATGGATGTTAATGCCAGTATTGAATTTTGGTTTATTTTCTTTTCGACTTGTTGGCGTTTATTGTGTATACACTATTATCTTTGATAATTTCTGTAATGGGATAACTTTGCTAATAAATATATATTCTATTCTATTGAAATTATTCTTCACTTCATATCTCAAGCAACATCCTAACTGTGAAGGATCAAGCGAGCAACAATGGAGTTTGTGAGTAGATTTTTTCGATCAAATTGTTTAAAATCGGATTGACCCCAATTGAATTTGAACCCATTTAATCAAGCGAGTCGTCTTATCTCTTTCATATACTGATATAGCGATCCCTTGCTAGATAGGGCATAAGCTAAGGTTGCTTTGATCATTGAAAAAAAAACAAGTTCTTGTTGTTGACCAATTAATTGGAATGATATAACTGATCCAATTGAACCCCTGTTGACAGTCCAATTACTTACCAAGTAGATACCAACAATGAGACCAAATAGACCAATTGCACTTCCGAAAATTTCGATAATTAGAATTTTAACAAAAAGTGAGGCATTGGCAGCATCAGCAATTGCCGCTCCAGAACCCACAATACCAACGCACAGTCCACAGAATAAGTTCACAAAGCCAACAGTCAAGCCTGCCCCAAATATTATATGTGCAGATTTAATATTCTTAGATACAAGTTCATCGTCATTCAATGTTTTTGCATTCATTTCCTGAAAAAAAGAACTATGTTACAGAAAATAATGGGTGATTTTGATATGACAGCATAAAAAAATTTTTGGATAACTTACTACGAAGTTACTCGATAAAACAATAGCTAGAATCAGACCATAAATGGCAACAGCCTCACAAAAAATTATAGAAATTAAATTTTTGGTTTTTATCCTTGGGGCTTTCACTCCTGCTCCTACAATACTAACTCCTGTCGTATGTATACCCCTAAAACAGACATTGTTCAATTTCCTGCAGCTTTCATTGATTTTTCTCTACTAACATTGCGGCACCAACAACAGATAAAGCCACTGATAATCCAATACCTATTGCTCCCCACATATATGGGGATGTATCTGTTAGGAACCTGAAAATAATGTTACATCAGTAAGCCATTTGGATTCATACATATTTTTTGAAATAATAAGTATTGAGGCAACTTACCATGCGAAACTTATTTGTTCTCCTTTTCCAGTTAGAACATAATACAGAACTATAACAAGAAACAAGTGTTCAAGGAATATCACATGCTCAACAAAACACACCTAAATAGACCTTTTCTAATTCAAACTCACCTAAAAGGGTTATGACCGAAGTGGTTAGTACGGTGAATGTTGAGAGTAAGGTGTATCTCAATTGCATCTTTTTGAATTGATTATTGAATTAAATTATTCTAAATTTTACAAGCTTTCATCAAGTCTCGTGATCACCTATTTCACTACTGTTTGATTTTGAAATGTCAAAACCAAGTTAACCAAGTAGTGGAGAGAGAATAAATTGTTTGTCAGACTTGACAGTTTCGACTTTCTGTCGACTGCATAACGTTCAGTGGCCTCTAGTGGAGGCTTCACAAAACATAGCCTGAGAAATTGAAGATTCCTCCATAAAAATCTTGAAAGGTCTCTCTAGTGGAGATAAGCGTTTTGCATTGTTGGTGTGACTTTCACCGGGGCTTTTCCTAGCGTACCCAAAGCCAGAGATAAGAGAGTTGAAGTGCGCACGATACGTAAGGCTTTACGTACACGTTAACGTAGGAAATATAACGTTTACGTCTGGTTTACGGATTGAATGAAATTTGAGTTGAAGTGTTCATGTGCATAGACTAACTGTTCATGTGCATGCGTGGTTGATGAACGTTAACGTGCATGTCAACCAAAGATATTCTTGTAGAATATCTTTGATGTCAACCGTTAACGGTTCCTAACCTATAAATTTGAGTGTATTTTGTTTTCTGTCAACGAAATAATTTTAGAGTTGGATTTGATGAAATTCTACTGAAAATAGAAGCTATTTTTTAAGGTAAGCACGTCGTTATACATGTTAAATTCGGCTCTATTTCTGAAAATTTAATTCCAGATGGAAGGTATTCTTGATGCAGCGCAACTTGGGGATTCAGATTTCGAGGATGATATGGATGAGGCAATCTTGTTACATATATTTAACAATGATCCTGTTGGGAATCGAGCATTGCTTTATGGACGATTCACTCTGGACAATGTATCCAATACCGAGGCAAAAAATTGGTTTCGCTTTGAAAAATGTGATATTCCTCGCCTTGCAATTGCATTAGGCCTTCCGGAAACTATAACGACGGAAAACAACATTACATTGAATAGTATGTTCTCTTTATAGGTTTAATAACAATGTTTTAACATTCTTAATATTTTCTAGGTGTGGATGGTTTATGCATACTCTTAAGAAGGTTTGCATATCCTAATCGCCTCGTAGATTTGGAATCTATATTTGGTTATTGTTACAAAAGTATCTCCAGCATTATTAACACTGTTATGATGGTCATATACAATAATAATAGCCATTTATTGGAAAACCTTGGAAATATGCCATGGTTGAATGAATCCAAGTTGAGAGCATATTCAGAGGTATGTGATATACTTATAAAAATGATATTGTCATGTGTAGGTCCTTTAGATCATTTACAGGTGCTTGTGAATTCACATTCTAAAAATATATTTATTTTAATCGAAACGATGTATAAAGAAACGTTAAATAAAACAAACAGAAAACCTGAATGTGTTATGAACCAAAAAATAGCCATATTGCATTAATTTGAAGCCAAGACCCATTCTATTTCTATAAATTATTTTAGCAAATTATAAAAAAATTATCAGTTTATAAATTTATATATTATATAATTTGATATTCTCATCACTTTCAGGCAATAATGGAAAAAGGTGCTCCCATGAACAATTGTTGGGGCTTCATAGATGGCACTATCAGACTGATTTGTAGGCCAACAGATAATCGAGAGGAGTATTACTCTGGATACAAAAAAGTGCATTGTGTGAAATACCAGTTTTATGCCCTGATGGAATTGTTATTAGTCTGAAAGGTGCTTATCCTGGTCGCCGACATGATGCAGGAATGCTAAGGGAGTCAAGACTTATGAAGAACTTCTCCAGTACACATTATTTGGAAATCAGAATTATGTCATTTATGGAGACAAAGGCTATGGCTTGAGGGAATTACTATTGAGGCCATATACAGAACTAGAAATAGTAGGACACCCAGACCGTCAAATTTTCAATACAACCATGAGTAGTTTGAGAATTGCTGTAGAATGGGGATTCCAAAAAATAGTACAGGAATTTGCTTTTGAGGATTTCAAGAAGAATCAGAAGCTTTTACTGCAGGAAATTGGCACCATGTACAAAACATGAATGATTTTGAGTAATTGCCATACCTGTTTATATGGAAGCCAGACCGCTACATACTTCAACATTGAACCTCCACAGCTGGAACATTATTTAGGGAATTGGATGTTCTGATGATACTTATATACCTTATAAAAAAAGTTTAAAACTACTAGAAGAGTTTTTTTCGTCTTTACATATTAAATAAATAAAAAAACTAATCTGGAATAAAACAAAAACAAATATTTAGTGTGTTCTTTATGAATTTTCCAACTGAATGTAATCTAATAACAAAAATTTATTAAAAAAAAAGTAAAAGTCCTAGTACCTACACATCACTACCATTTATATGAGATCAGTTATAATCACAGTAGTATTACCACAAACATTATAATCACAATAGCGTTTCAGTCATTTCTTAAATATAAAATAAATAAAAAAACTAATCTGGAATGAAACAAATATTTAGTAATTTCTTCATGAATTTTCCGACTGAAAGTAATCTAATAACAAATATATTATATAAAAAAAAAGTGAAAGTCCGGGTACACATCACTACCATTAATATGAGATCAATTATAATCACAGTAGTATTACCACAAACATTATAATCACAGTTAGTAGCGTTTCAGTCATTTCTTAAATATAAAATAAATAAAAAAACTATTCTGAAATGAAACAAAAACAAATATTTAGTAACTTCCTCATGAATTTTCCAGGTTATGGATATCTACTTCGAATTCAAAATTCGGCCATTCGGAGCTTATCGGTATCATTCGTATATTCTTCGGTTTACGTACGTTCATTTATAAGGTATCCGTGAGAGATCGTTACGTTACGTACACCCGTAAACTCATTTTCAACGTTAATGTTAATATCTGACGAATGCGCGTGCGTAGATGTCAATTCTTGCGTTAACGTTTACGTTCATGGCAGCACTTCAACTCTCTATAATCTGTCTCTGCCAAAGCGTTGTTTTGGGGAAGGTCTTGAAGCTCTCGAGCTGTTCAATTGCATAGATAACGTAAGGGCTTGAAGCACCTGCTAAACGGGTTGGTGCCATATTTGTGATTCATTTGGAAAAGTTCAGGGGAAACCCATGTGCATGAAGTCCCAAATAGAAAGCCGAGAAAGCTCCTAATAGACCCGGTGCAACTCTGCATAAATGAAAGCAGCAGCAGCAAATGAGTATTCAACCACAGCCTCAGATAAACTATCACAGCTTACAGCTATGATGATTGATGATGATTCAACTAAGATGAATCATTCCATATAAAGGTTGCCATGACTGATGAACTCAACACATTCGCTATTGAAAAGTTATTAGATCAAATCATACTTTTCGACCTAAATGTAGGTTTTGTTGAGTTAGGGCTTGTACTGCTTGTAGAGTTAGGCGTTGTAGGCTTAAGAACTTGGCTCTACCTGAGGTCTCATTTTCAATAGTGAATGTGTTGAGACTTGGCAACCTTCTCTACGTGTAATTTTTGAGAGGAGTTCCATTCCTCTAACGTAACCAAACCTAACCCAATCTAACCTAACCTAACCGAACCAAAACAGAACCTTCTTTGATTCTTATGGGCCTACCACCCGGGTTCCATGTACGAGCAGTGAAATGCTCGTTTATATGGGCGGAATAAAGTACCGACCCGGCGCGTCTCCAGGTTGCGGATAAGAGGTGGCCTCCAACGATGACTGTATATGAGGAGGGGCCTGCAGGGAAATAGAATCGGCTCATTGTGCTTAAAAACTCAACTGGTAGCCTTTGCAATAACTTGCCGCGGACCAACTTCTCCTGTCCCGGCAGTAGTATCGTGGCCAAGGGATTGCACCAGGATAACGATGCCAGGTGGGATCCCGAGCTCACCTCGGAACCACCCTGTAATACCAATACTCCTTGGCTGTCTGTGGTCATGTCTCGCGGGCCAATGGAGTGGGGGGGGGTCTTTGCTTGACCGCCTGGACCGAGAGGAAACAACCTCATTAAAAATTCTAAATCCACGGTGCGAAACCAGGCCAAGGGATGCGTGGCTAGATAGAAGACTAGTCTCCACTGGTTTCAACCTTGGAGCATCAGGGGGAACTCCATTGTATTAAACCCCTTACCTCTGCATGCGGGGTTCTGCAGAGGTGGACTGTTCAGACCCTTGCTTTTCGTGGGACCAAATATGGAACAGAATTCAAAAAAACAAAACACCACCGGAAAAGGGGTGGAGAAATCCTCCGCCCCTTCTTCCGGGCATCCTTCACAGGGGAAAGTCAATAGACCTAAAAAAGCGCGACTGCCATTCCAGTTGCCCCAACTGGGACAACCGGGTGGCAGGGATGACCCGCTAAGGAGGGGTCTTAGTGGGGCAGGAGTTCGGAGGTATCTGCGACTCCTCCACCAGGGCTTTAAACCTGAGGAGGCTAGGGAGCGGGCCCTTCGGCACCCGGCTCCGGAGACCACTCCTTCGGGAAGCAAAAGAGGCCCGGGGCTTATCACAACCCCTCAGCGGCCTCCAGCAAAAACTGGGCAAGCCACCGGTTATGCAGCAGCTGTCAAAGCAAAGAAAACCTCCAGGGTAGGAATAATGCCTAAGGACTACCCTAAGGCTACCCTGGAGGTCGAGCAACTTTCCTCCCTAGAGGATATTCTAGTGGAGGAGATGTGCCAGAGCCAGGAAAAGGGGATCCACTTTGCTGGCGTTCATTTCGGAAATGGAACGATGCTGGTGGACTGTGGATCCCAGGGATCTGCGGAATGGATCAAGAGATCAGATCCGCAATTGAAATCTTGGAAGGGGCCTGAGCTGGTGGTGCTAGAGAGAGACGACATCCCCAAGCCCACCAACATCACGGTCTTCTTTCCAAGAAGCCAGGAGATGGAGTCTGAGAAAATCCTCAGACTCGTGGAAGTTCAGAATTCCAACCTCAACACTGGGGCATGGAGAGTTCTGAACTCAAAGAAAGAGGGCAAAGGAACGGTCCTCACGATTGGGATCGATCCCCAATCTGAGGAAGCTCTGAAGGCAGTGGGATGCAGCCTAAACTTCCGGTTTGGGCGCATCCTAGTCTCAGGGTTGAAGGGTACAAACGTCCCAAATGTCCCGGCGGAGAGTTCGATGGACGTGGAGATGCCCTCCACATCCGGAGAACTCAAGACGCAGGGAGAAGAAGCAGACGCAAGTCTGGGCCAACCTGGTGGCTCTACCGGGGCGCCAGTGGGAGCGGAGAATTCCTCTGCTACCCAGCAAACTGAGCCGAGCTGCCTGATGGTGGCCAAAGGGACCAACTCAGATTCCGAAAGGAAAATACCCCACAAGGAATCTGAGGAGGAACAGGAAAAGATGAGGGTTAGGGCATATAGGGACTGGATAACCACCATCTCTCCCCCAAAACAACAATATCCTTCTACAAAATAGTACAAGTGAACCTGCATCACGCGAAGGGTTCTTCAGCGGTGATTGCAAGGTCATTTGCGAGTTTGCAACTGAGCATTGCTCTGATCCAGGAATCCTGGATCAACAAAAAAGGCCAAATACTGGGCTTGAGGCGCAAGGACTCAAGACTGGTTTATGACCAAAGGCAAACGTCTTCACGTGCCTGTGTGCTCATAAGGAGCAATATTAACTATATTTGTATTTCAGAATATATGTCTCGGGACCTGATTCCGATTAGGGTACACCTCAATGTTGGGGGCATTGACCGAGACATTGTCATAGCATCCGCATACTTCGCTGGAGATGGGCCAATAACACCACCAGAGGAAGTACAGCGGCTAGTACGTTACTGCAGCGGCAGGAAGTTGCCAATCATAATTGGATGTGATGCCAACGCACACAATACTATTTGGGGAAGCACGAACAATAACACCAGAGGTGAGTGCTTGCTTGAATATCTCTTGGTTAATAATCTCGAGACATTGAATGTAGGGAATACACCATTTTTTGTCACGAGAACGAGAGAAGAGGTCCTGGACGTGACAATTGTCAACGTCGCTGCCAGGAAGAATGTCACTTCCATAGAATTATCGAGTTTGAGGTGGAGGGAGATACCACCTCGCCACCCCTGATTCGAAATTCTAGAAAGACAGATTGGTTCCTTTATAGGAGCCATCTGAAGAATAATTTAGACCAAATCGTAACAGGGCGGGAAAAACACCGTTATTACGATGTGGAGCAACGTGTTGAGCAGGTAAGCGAGGCAATGATGGAGGCTTTTCACTCCAGCTGCCCACGGACCAAGGCTCGATCAAGTAAAGAAGCTCCTGGGTGGAATGACAACCTGTCAAACCACCGAAAGGAAGTCCGTCGGCTCTTTAATAGAGCCACACGAGACAGTAACTGGCAACGGTACACTGAGAAACATACTCGGTACAAAGGAGATCAGGAAGGCCAAAAGACTTAATTTTCAAGCCTTTTGTGAAAGCATCACTTCCACTCCTACAGCAGCCAGACTTCAGAAAGTCATGGCAAAAGGGGGAACTAACCCCACTATGTCGCTTAAAATTCCAGACGGTTCGTACACTGAAGGAGAGAAGGAACGATCCATTCTTCTTCTAGAAACACACTTCCCGGGTAGTGAACCCATAAGTAATACTGTAATAGCAATGAATCACATTAAGAAATGAGAGATTAACGTGACCCACCTACCCGAAGGCTGTATGGCCACGGCCACCATTAGGCCCGGGATTTGGATACGCCAAATCAGCGCGATCCGCCTTACGACGTCTCTCCCAGTCCGGCTTTGGCTCCCAAGACCTAGACCCTCACTGGTAAGAGCGAGGCACTATCCAACCTCTGGTAACTCTGCAGGCCACCACCCGAGTTGGTACACGCAAGTCACACGGCGAGAAGACGAACTTCTCTAGCCCAGCATGCGGGCTTTCAACCACTGCCACTACGAAACCAAACCCAATAGGGCGGACAGGATTGCTCCTGCGGGCACGCCCTCCCGTAGTACCATCATAGCGTCATGGTTTGACATGCTGCGGGAACGCATTCCCTAGGATCTTGGGAATCCATGCCTTGCTGAGGCAAGTTCGGGATCCTGTGCGGGGTTACCACTCCCCGTCGATCCCCACTGGAATCAAAACATCCTGAAGCGCCAGAGCAGCGCTCCGACTCACCCCACTTAGCACTCCAAGGGTGAATCTTTCTACCAGTGATGATCGCCCTACACCACGCTTTCCCCAAGGAAAATAAGCCAATTACCTTCTACCATGATTTCCGGGAACGAATCCCTCAAATAGTCTAAAGCTTGAAGGGCCGCTTTCCGCTTAGGAAAGACAGCCCTCTTCATCGGCGATAAAGTGAGCCAACCCGTCGTGCTCATTCACTCCTCTAGCCATACCCTCAAGTATATCCATCCTTTCTACTTGGTACTCTGTGCAGTGCAGTAGCACATGCGACCAAGTCTCAATCTCACCACATATGCATCTATCGCTCTCACTGAGACACCTTCTGTACAAAAATTCATTCAGGCTCCCATGACCCGTAATGAGGTATCCCAAAAACAAGCCAGGGGAGAACCACTCGTTCTCTCCGGCAAAGTTCACACAAGGAATGAACTTATGTGTGATTTGACCTTTTTCGCTATCATTCCATCTCTGCTGCCACACTTGCCTCAGTGTTTCTTTCATCCCTCTTATACATTCAGTGGGATCTTCCCTTTCAGCAACAAACTTCCTGTCAAATTCATCCAGAGGCAGGCCCCTCTTTAGCCTGCCTCGAACACCCATGCCAACAGCCACAAGATCCCACAGTGGCTTGCCAAGAAGCACATTCATAGCTTCGGTGGACACTGTTCTACACACCCTCAAGCATGCACTCAGTACCACCCTCTGACACCTATTCAATTCGTCCCTAGCATACCCGTACGTCATGGCTTTATACCACACTTCCACACCATACATGGCACATGCTTGAAACATGCCACCATATATCACTTCCATAGCCTTTCTTTTCAACCCCCATTTCTTTCTTAAGGACACGCCCCATGCATCCCGTTAGCTTAGCCAACTTTGTCCTTACATCCGAGAAGTGCCCAGAGAATCTGAACCCTTCTTCTGCCCTTACACCCAAGTACTTAGTACTTCTTACATAACTAACAGCTTTATCAGTCAGACGTACGTTAGGTGGCCTATTTGCGGCCAACTTCCTTTTCATCAACATGCAAACTGCCTTCTTTTCAGAGACAGTTACACCGGCCTCGACAGCCCACTCGCTCAAGATGTTCATGCTACAATTCGCCCTCTGTTCTAACTGAAGGCGACTGCTCCCATTCACAATGAAGAGCACGTCGTCGGCATATGCTAAGACCTCGCATCCTTCCACATTATATGACCCAACCATGTCGTCGAGACAGATGTTCCACATTTTAGGGCCCGCTATAGACCCTTGTGGACACCCTCTCGTTACCTTTCTCGCTATACTTTCATGCTTCTCCCAATCACTCTCACTTCTCTTTGTGAGAAGTAACTTTCCCATAGTGCAATTTCTTCGCATTCGACCTCATTCAGTCGGTTTAGAATATACTTCCATTCTAGGTGGTCAAAAGCCCCCTTAAAGTCGACAAATATGCCAAGAACATATTTGTCTGGTGACTCCCTAACCACCTTCTCAAACATCAGCCAGGCGTCGACAGTAGATCTTCCTTTGGTGAAGCCATACTGCCTCGCACTGGTTTCTCCAATCTTACTTTCCAGTCTATTAACCATCAATCGCTCCAGGATCTTACCCAAAACAGGAAGGAGGCAAATCGGCCTGTATGAACCCACCTCGTCCCTGGGTTTATCCAAGGATTTCAGCAGGACCACGACCGACGCCACCCTCCACCTTTCAGGAAATCTCCCCTCAGGCAAAATTTTGCTGTACATCGACAGCACGAAGTCAGGCACACTTTTCCACACAGCCTTAGCCATCTCAGGATATATCCCATCCATACCTGGGGATTTCCCATTTTTCTGTCTTCTGACAGCCTCATCTACTTCATGCATGCTGAGCTCCTGTGACTCATACACTCTTGCCACTCCCTCGTAAGTTCTCTCATCATTCGCCCTGGGGAAAAACCCGTTCAACAAAGCATTCATTGTTTCATTCCAAGTCTTTGTCACGAGTGTGCAATGAAGCATACCAAGAACTCCCGCAAGGAGGACTGGGACATTGCTAAGAGTATATTCACAAGGCAACGACTTGAATGGGCAATAAGCACCTTTCAGCCGTATAAATCCCCAGGAGTAGATGGGGTGTTTCCAATACTCCTGCAGAAAGGAGTGGAGGAGATCCTCCCTCATCTACTGAATATCTCAAGAAGCAGCTTAGCATTGGGTCAAATACCTGAAAAGTGGAGAAGGGCAAAAGTAACCTTAATTCCCAAAGCAGGGAAAAAGGACGGGAATGACCCTCGATCCTTCAGACCCATTTGCCTAACATCGTTTCTTCTTAAAACGATGGAGAAAGTCGTAGATAACTACATAAGAACGTAGCATCTGGAGAAAACACCACTTCACAATTCTCAGCATGCTTACAGGGCGGGAGGTTCAACGGAGACCGCTCTGTATCAGCTGACTGAAGTCATCCAGAGAACTCTGAATAACAAAGAAATCGCCATGTGTGCCTTCCTGGATGTATCTGGGGCCTTTGACAACACAACACACGTGTCTGTCAGAGATGCACTTGAGAGGCGAGGAGTGAATAATACCATCTTAAGATGGATGTATGAGGTGTTAACGACGAGGATAGCTGAGACATCGATGGGCGAGGAATCCGTCTTCGTCAAAGCTACTCGTGGAACACCTCAGGGTGGGATGTTATCCCCCCTCCTATGGAGCCTGGTAGTGGATGAACTTCTACACAGGCTAACGGAGCTTGGCTTTGAATGTGTAGGCTATGCTGACGACATAGTCCTAATAATTAGAGGCAAATTCGACCTATTGCAGAAGGGCCTTAGAATTATTGAGCAGTGGTGCTTGTCAGTGGGGCTGAACATCAACCCAACCAAGACCACATTGATTCCGTTCACTCGGAAGAGGAAACTTCCAGCCATGAAAACGTTAGTATTAAACGAAAATATCTTGGAGTGGGGGTCTGAAGTCAAATACCTAGGAATAACACTGGATAGCAAACTTCTGTGGAATAAGCATGTTGATAATGCTACTGGCAGAACTACAAGACCTCTGATGGCATGCAGGCCAAAAGAAAAACTCTGGCGGAATCTCTCAGGGATGGATCACTCCAAAAAGTTCCTCCGGAACTTTGAAACTGCTAGATCCAAAAAATATCTGGATCTCAGTAAAAACCAACTTCACCTACTCACTGGCTTTCTCACAGGACATTGTCGCCTAAAGAAGCATCTGTTGAGAATGGGTTTATCGGACACTCATGAGTGTAGATCTGTGGGGAGGAGGAAGAAACTCCTATTCACCTGGTTACGGAATGCTATGCCATTGCAAGCCAAAGGAAAGATAAATTTGGACAAGAAACTTGTAGAAATGGGGAGTTATCCTCCTTGAAGCCGTCCCAGATACTGGATTTTAACAAATCTCTGGAACTGGAGGGCGAGCTGTAGGAGGCGCGATGATGACAGCTCTGTCAGGGGGCACAATAGACCTTAAGGTCGCAGTGGACTGTAACCCCTTTTCACTTTAACTATATAACTATGGGCCTACCACACGCGAACCGACTTGAACACTGAACACTGAGCGTGCGGTTGGGAAAATTGTATACAGTTTTAAGCCTTTTCCTGGAAACAGGCACCGTTGCCCGGAGACCGGTGCCTGGTCGACCCAGCGTAACATCTGCAAAGGAAGACCATTATATCGTTAATTCTACTCGAAGGAATCGAGCGGTATTTGTGACCGCCCTTCGGAATTATTTTTTGAGGTCCTACAGACGGGTAGTCTCAACTAGTACCACATGGAGACGGTTGCAACACCACCAAGTCTGGCTTTTACCGCAATGACGCAACGACCTTTTTTTGAACGAGTTACGATTCGGTTCGCACACAATTTCGCTCGGGAAGTTGTGCCCTTTGCAGGCGGATCAATAGTGTCCTGGGAAAATAATGCTCTGTCGCCACACCCCCCTTATTGTCGTTGAAAAACAATGACTGGTGTCATCTACATAGAAGACATCATAGTACCGAATGAACCGATCATTGTTCCTCTGCTCTGCTCAACGAATTTGGGGATAATTTCATTTATCAGGATGATAACGCCCCACCACACCGCACACGAAGAGTTCAAATGTTCAAAACATTCTTCAAGAGAACAATATCCAGATAATGAACTGCCCAGCAATCTCACCGTATGGAATTAATTAGGGAGAGCAATGTCCAGTCGCGAAAACGCACCTTCAACTTTTATTTCTAAATAAAATTACGATATTCAACAGCATTATGCAGTTTTAGGTTTGATACTTTTGGTCTGTTGAAAATTCTGAAGCAAAGTGGTTCTTTTCACAAAAAGATTCTAGTACCTAGTGAAAAAAAGATCATGATTACTGATATTTTATTTATATTCATAACATTGTGGTAAAAATCTTAAAAACGTGATCAAATAATCGTGCTGATTCTCAAACCTTACAAAAATTAACCCATTTAAATACTGATTACTTTGTTCGACTTTGTGCAGAATGAAATTTTTGCTTTTGCTGCCTTGCTCATAGGATTCCTCTGTTGTATTTAACCCAATAAAACTCAAGTATGAGTACGACTGTTGCGCTCATTATTCCAAAAAGTATCACAATAAAAACTCCTCCAATATTCCTCAATCCTATTCCATCGAATTGGTTTTCTGTTTCCTCACATTCTTTCTTGTATGGATTTTCCTGCCACCATTTCTTTTCGAGTCGTTCCAGCAAACGATTGTTTATCATTTCTAAGATTCTGAAATATAATATATACAGGGTGAATCTCTGACTTCTACATATATTTTGAATGTAGATTTTTGAGTTCGAAAGAAACCTTTTTTTCATTTACCATTTTTCCGGATTCGGCTCTGTTAAAAAAAAATTAGCCATTCGAACAAATACGTGTGTGATATAACGATTCTCTGGATTCTCGAATGAAATTGAGTTATTACATTTAGGGAATACTCTTTACAGGGTATATTTAAAGGTGAGGCTTTTCCTTCGACAGATTGTAGAACTCATCAAAAAAAGTCATTTTACCAGAAATTTTTTATATGAATTATGCCCCTGATTCGAGAAAATGACACTAGAATGTTTCATAGATTTTAGGAGAATCTGAAAATTCCTCAGTCCGAACCTGCTCCTCCGTAGATATCAACATCTCTTGTTTTTATCTTCTTATCATACATGACTCAGAATTTCTATTGTGATCAGTAATCTTCGATCGTGTTACGGCGAGGGTACGGTCTAGATTGTACGAGTGTTTTTTTCGAAAATGCCGAACGTTTATTCAAATAATGAACTTGTTGATATGCTTTTAATTTATGGTGAATCAAAACAAAATGCCAGTTTAGCGTATAAGTTGTACAGAACAAGATTTCCGCTAGGAAATCACCCAACTTCGGGGATGTTCATAAACCTGGTGCAGAGATGTAGAGCTATGATGAACAGAGAGATGCAGGTCAGAGTAGTATCAATGTATTGATTGATGCCCAAATTTTTTTATAAATTTTTTAAATTGAACATTTTATACTTAAAAGAAATTTTCGGCGAAATGAATTATTTTCAAATAGAGCTAATCCGTTCAAGCGGTTTTCTGCCATAGTGCTTCTGAGCCAGGTCTCAAGTCTCCTTAAGGAAGAAAAACTGCGCTCTGCTTCAGCCGTTGTTACGGGAAGTACACTGTGTACCATTTTGGTTGAGACTGCACTGTATCTCAGCTATAATTGAAGATAGAGGCATGCGATTTTCGCCACCCTGTATCATTTTTTTGTAAAACTTTCAAAGCCACAAACAGAAATATTCCAACTACTTTTGGAGACTTTTGGAGATGTAATTATTTCTTTGACCCTGTATAAGATAGGAAAAAAATGAAAGATCTTTATAATAGATATTTTACATAGAAGTCAGTGCTGTATTTGAAATTTTTCTTGAGAGCACTGTTTTTAAGATTATGGGCACAAACTTGGTATTTTTTAAATGGAACACCCTCTATATTTTAACGTCGAATTTTTGCAAGTTTTTTCTGAATACATTGATGTACCACAAACTAATCTTCGATAAATTTTAGCTTCAAAAATCAGAAAAATCCATATTTATGTTTGTTTTTTAATAGTAGGCCATGAATTCTTTCACACCTGTATTCAATTATCACTTTTTCGAAACGCCAGGTGATTCAAACCTTTTAATTCAATTATATTTCGAACATAAAGTCAAAATATCACTCTTCAACATGAACTTAAAAATGTTGTGAAGAAAAAAATATATCGGTACAGATTTAACATTAACTGTAATTATGTCTATGATTGCCTATTAACTGTATTTACAAGAATCAAATTAGACAATTCAGTACAAAAACCAAAAATAAACATATAAATCTAATAAAGTTGTTCAAACTGTTATCCATTTTGTCTTATACATAAACCACACAGTTTCAATTCGCCTTAAAACATTTAAAATTACTAAGGAATTGCCTTTGTAAGTTTCTGAATATTTCTTTGGTTGGGGCTCGGAGCTCATCCATATTATAACGCCTAAGAAATAATTACATTTCCAAAAGTGAACATTTTCGTTTTCGCCCTGTATTTCAGGAACAAGAGTAGTTGGAATATTTCTGATTGTGGCTTTGAAAGCTTTACAAAAAAGTGATACAGGGTCGCGAAAACCGCATGTCTCTATCTTTAATAATAGCTGAGATACAGTGCAGTCTCAACTAAAATGGGACACAGTTTACACAAAATATTTGAAGCAATATGTACCTACATAGAAATCTCCGCTCTAGAGCTGAAAGTGCAAATGAAGCACATGATTTGGAATCATCACTTTTTTCCATCTTTTGGATTCACTGGAAAGAAAGAGGCTTTCGCCTGAGGCGAAAGCCTTGGGGGGGGGGCTAGAGCCCCAATAGCCCCCCTGGATACGCGCATGATTTCACAGAGCTTTTGACAAGATGTTGCCAGCTGGTTCTGTGATGACCCTTCTCTACGCTGCGAAAATTCACGACGCATGCTTATAGCGAGTTGCGACGATCGGCGTTGGAATGACTATTTCAACTACTGTTGGAGGCGCGAAGAACTGTGAACGAACTAGAGCGATGTTGCTAAAAAGGGAAAAGTGCTTATTACAGGTGTTTTTCTTCGATCTCGCGATGATTATGTGGAGGCTTTCAGTGAATTAATGTAATATTAACCGTGTAGTGTCGAGTGCTGAGTGCATAAAATGAATTGGCATATTATCTCCCACATTTGTGGGATTTCATTATTGCATATCTATACTCCATTGTCTTTTAAAAAGTATATTGGTTGGCCATGAAATTCTGACACATTTCGCCGTGTATATTTTGAAAATGTAAGGTCATAGTCATTCTTCTCTCAGATGAATGAGCAACGTTGTACTTTCTACAAATAATACGTAGTAATTACGTATTTATCAAAATGTTCATTTACTTTGGGAAAATAATGAATGTGAGAAAATATTATGTGATCCATAGAGATGAAGCGACTGAGACAACCAGAAAGTTTCCGACCCACACTGTGATAGACGGACTCATTACAAACTAAAAACTTTTTATGAATAATTTTTACAGAAAATATATTTTTTTTAATCTACTTCTACTGTAAATGAATGTACAGGGCTGAAGGACTCCGGTCGATGGCCTTTGACTATGGTCAATAAAGTACTGTTATCATTATTATTATTATTATGTGAATTCAATAATTCCAACGACCTGGCGAATGTTGAAGAAATTTTTTCTCTGGAAATCTTTCACGTATATAAACATGGTTGGAAGATTCAGTTATGCTATTTTCTTTTACGGAAATCAAGAATCGAGTGTTGAAATTTTACCGAAAAATAATGAACAGAATAGTCCGTTAGTTGGTGATAGTTTATTCGAAAAAAGAATGAAAGCACTCGAATAGTTGATATCCCCACTTTTCAAAATTCTCAAGAAATAAGCCTTCAGAAGACATTTAAACACCTCTTTGGGCAACTTGAAATTCTACAGTATGAAAATGTAATGGTACTACTAAACCTGTGTCACAGTTAAACCTTGAAAGAACTAACTCCATTTGAAAAGTTGAAAAAGAGTAAATAGTAAATAATTGCATTGGCAACATTTTTCAGAATTACGTCCTTTACTTTCACGAGTGCTAACCTACGTCAGTTTTAAGCAAAAGAACTTGATAAACCTAAATTATGGCCAACCGGGATCAGCGGCGGCCTTACCAATTGCGAGGCCCCGGGCGGCAGGTCTTTGCGAGGCCCTTTGTCCTTCGTTAAAAGTATGTCATTCGAATTTAATTCGGGTGTAGGTATTTTATCATGTTTGATAAAAACTGCCATAGTTTTACAACTAAACAAAATTTGTGTTTCAGAATATTTTACTTCGAAAGGTTTACAAATTCAACAAATTCGGAGAAGATAAATTTTAAAATTTATGTTAAATTTCGAAATTGATGTTCGCGGCTTTTTCTGTGACTCGAATCTTTAATTAGAATACAATAATCCAACGAATGAGCTACGTCGTTTTCTATCGGAAGTATAGCAAGTACTGAAAGCCGATCTTGATTTCTCCAAATAAGTTTTGTTAATTTTAAGCCTCGAAAAACTCCTTTCAGCAGACGCAACTGCAACAGGTGTGGTGGCAATAAGAGCCGTTTCACATGGGACTGAGAGCCGTTTCACATGCGACTGAGAGCAGTTTCACATGCGAGTATGCGACTGATGGTCAGTCGGTACCGGAGTTTGAACTGGATTTTGTAATCCTTTCACATGCATGCGTATCATCAGTCGACCCATGAAACAAGCATCGCATAGACAAAGTATCTCTCTTATAAAAATATTGATTTGAATATTGGGAGGATCTGGCTCTGATCTGTGTATGACAGGAAAATTTCACGAATCTTTTTCAATGACGAAGCAAATTTGCATATTCATCAACAGATTGATCGTCGATAATGTCCTCGCTCCTTAATTTTTTGTCTGAGGTCTTTGGCTTTTTATATACAAGATGAAAGAGTAAATTTCAAAACTTCGAGGAAACTTGAACCAATCATCAAGTAGATTTCCCATATAACTTTTCAAACAAAGAATCCACACAATAATAATTCCAATATAACAATTTCTAAATACGAAAAAAGTTTTCACTTCAGTGTCACGCTCCAAATCCATGGCAGCAAATGGTCTTTGATAGGGGTGACTGACGATACTACTTGATGTGAAAACAAATACCGCCGACTGATGATCGGTTCAACCGACCATCAGGACTGACCATCGTTGTGAAACGGCTCTAATTCTCAGGACTATTTCGATAGTGGGGTAAACTTCAGTTATATTTTTTTTCTCTTATGTATTTCAGCACCTGGATAATATCGTCGTTTTCCTCATACGCACTGATGAACATATTCTGTTCTTCGTACAATTCATGTTCATCAATATCACATGATTCTCCTAATACGTCACGGACATTTGCAAGTAGCTGCATTGTTTAAAAAATTCACTATTATTGATTTCCTTCAATTTTTTTACACATGAAGCCAAATATGCTCTCATGCTTGGGTTCTTGCGCGAGGCCCCTCCAAGAGCGAGGCCCTGGGCGATTGCCCCGTTCGCCACCCCCTAAGGCCGCCACTGACCGGGATACTTCATAAAAGTGAATGGAGTATACATCATAGAGATTTAAGTCTGGACAAGGATAATAACATTCTGACAACATTATTCACTTGTAGTGCGATGAGACAGTTAATAATTTTTCTGTTAATCGGTGATATTAAAAATACATCCAGATTATTTTAGCGTTAATTTTTTTTTACATAAAATCAGGAAAGACTCTGAAACGAAGCTATGTACCTAAATGAAAAATGTAGGAATACTTTTATTTTCTAAAATGAATGATTATTTCACAAAAATGAACCGTTTTTTTTCGAGTAATTTTATAGTATTTTTGCCTGGATTTATGTGACGGCTACGCTGTAATTTTCATATCAGGGGAAATATTGATGAAATGTTGGTTGAGGAATATGCATCATGAATAGAGTGAACACTCAACCAAAATTCAGTCCATTAAAAATGACGCTTCCGAAGATATGAAAAAAATTGTATTTTTTTCATGGATTTTGGACACCTTTCAAACTTTCAATGTTCAATCGGAACCGAATTTTGAAAAATGGTATAAAAAGTGTTCTGTTTGACGAGAGGAATCTACAGTTATGAAATATGTATAAGTCAAAGTTCCAATCGTCAATTTTTTCAAAGATTTGATAAAAACTCCTATAGATTATCAATTTCTTGATAAAATTCGACTGAACTTATTAAAAAAGATCAATCCTTGGAGCACCATTTCTACTTACGCAAAATCTAAACGTTTTTTCAAACTCGATCCTTGAGGAACAACGATCGCGTAGGGAGTACTGGAAAATTCTTCACCAATAGTTTGTAGATCGCAATTCGTTAGCTCCAGATACTTGCAATCAGTTGCGTCTCCAAGGAAAACGAATCCGTCTGTTGGAGAAGTTGATTTTCTTATCCTTGCAAGTGCTTCATTCATTGTCTGTGGCAGACCAGCGGCCAACATGGAAGACCATATTGTAGTGAATCTTCCCGATATTGGAAACGTCCAGACAAAGTATTTCGATAACTCCAAGGTCGTAGCATTTTCATCGAAAACAATATTTTTCCAAATACTAGAAAAAATTACCAATTATCTCAATAAAAAAAACAGTAATGTTAAAAGCGAATAGAGAAAGCCACGAATAAAAAGCTCTGGAGAGAGTTGAATCAAGGATAACGTTATTCAACAACTTACATACACAGGGTCGCCAAGAGATTGACGTCAAAAAAAAACAGGTCCCTCGTGTCATGGGCCATTCGAATCACCCCCATGTATGTTATGCTATTTTTCACGGGTTTCGAGTTATGAATTTTTTTATGAACTTTGAGAATTTTCGACTTGACCATCTTAAAAAAGATATTAAAAAAAAGTACAAGCCTTCTCTGTGAAATTCTTTTTGTAACTCAATCTCCATAAATTGTACTTTTATACACAAAATAACCAGATTCGTAACTTTGATGAAAATTATGGAAATGTTAATGTCAAGTGAAAAAGTTACGTAAATTGGATTATGATCTGAATTTTCGAATCAAAATTAAAAATGTAAAAAGGTTAATTCACGGTTTCTTAGTATGCTTGAAAACTGCGCTAAACAGTCAGCTTTTAGAATCATTGATCGGACGTAGCGGACCAATCAAGTGGCCCCCACGTTCACCTGACCTTAATCCCATTGATTTTTTCGTTTGGGGTTATTTCAAAGAAATTGTTTACGCCCGAGAATGTTCGAGTGAAGACGAGCTGCGCCTAAAGATAAGAGAAGCCGAACGTGTTCTAAGAGAGAACAGGGCAGGTTTTATGCGATTGAAAGAAAATTTTCTAATAAAGTGTAGAATGTGTATTGAGGCTGGAGGTGGCCACTTTGAACACCTACTGTAAATTTTATAAATAAATTTCTTTTTATTTACATTATGATGTGTGATATATTGCCATACCTTTTTCTTTTTTATCTAGAACTTTTCTTGACCAACATCTAGAGCTAATTTTCATTAATGTTCAGCATTTTCTATCATAACTTGATCAGAAATATCTTAAAATGGCAAAAAATAATTTTACAGTAAATGTCTAGTTCTTTGATTTTTTCCACCTCGATGACTTTGAAGGCAAAAATAGAGTGTTAAGTACCATTTTTTATCAATGGTTTAAAAGCTGACTGTTGGGCGCAGTTTTCAAGCATACTAAGAAACCGTGAATTGGCCTTTTTACATTTTTAATTTTGATTTGAAAATTCAGATCATAATCCAATTTACGTAACTTTTTCACTTGAGACTAACATTTCCATAGTATTTATCAAAGTTACGAATCTGGTTATTTTATGTAAAAAAGTAAAATTAATTAAGTTACTAAAAGAATTTCACAGAGAAGTGTACTTTTTTTTAATATCTTTTTTATGATGGCTAAATCGAAAATTCTCAAAGTTCATAAAAAAATTCATAACTCGAAAACCGTGAAGAATAGCATAACAAACATGGGGGTGATTCGAATAGCCCATGACACGAGGGATCTGTTTTTTCCTTTTTGACGTCAATCTCTTGGCCACCCTGTATAGTGCGCTTCAAAATTATGGAACAAATTCATTCTATCAGAAAAAAAATTTGGCAATAAAATCCTGAAGCAGGTCAATTTTTGTTTCACTTTCACCAAATTCGTATGCATTTTTGAAGGATTTTTGTTGCACCCTGTGCCATCCCTATCAACGCTCTAAATTTCTTGAATAGGGAAAGTGGGTCATGTGGTACTTATTTGGCAAACCTTCAAGAAATTTTTTTTTTTGAAAAAAAGTTAGTTCAAAGAGGTTTTCAGTATGTGCACTTTGTCATGGCTCATTTACTTTGACTTTGAGACGATGGTACCTTATGAAATTTGTCACCGAATGAAAGTCGACCATTACAGTTTTGTTCATGCACAACTTTCAATCCCTTTCAACCCCCTAACCTGAAAAATTAGAATGTGTGAAACACAGCGCTTCAGCTATGATCTCAAGTAGGTATGTTATCAGTACGTTCCTACTGAAGTTGAAACTTTTCGATAAAATGTTTCAATCCAAAGAAAGAGCCATGATAGAGTGCACATACTGAAAACCTCTTTGAACTCACTAATTTTCCAAAAAAATAAAATTTTTCTTGAAAATTTCTGCACGCCTGTAAAGAAGATACAAAGACCTGGTCAAAAAAGTACCACATGACCCACTTTCCCTATCCTAAAAATTCAGAGGGTTGATGAGGATGGCGCAGGGTTCAACAAAAATCCTTCAAAAATGCATAAAAATTTGGTAAAAGTGAAACAAAAATTGACCTCTTTCAGGATTTTGTTGGCAAATATTTTTCTCCTGAGAAAATGAATTTGTTCCATAATTTTGACGCGCCCTGTATTTTCAGTAACCAAGATAATGAATTAATTCCATTTGACTTCTCCACACTGTATAATTGAGGCTCAAACAATTATAATGATTGCAATTTCTTACTCCTGGAATACGTTTTCGATGTGTACCATTCTTAAGAAATACAGCATAGTAGACGAACCATTTACTGGACCATACTCGAGCTTGTATTCCTTGTCCAGGTCTTCAATGCTCTCAAGTGGATTTTCAAGCAAAGAAACTGTTAGAATCGCAGACAAATTAGCGGTATATGAAGCAAGTATGATGAAAGAGAATAACCACCATACGACTGCTATGAGACGACCAGATGTGCTACTTGGAAGTTGGTCTGCTCCCTGTGGCGTCATTGAAAGAAAACAGAACCATAAGCTCTCCTTGAAGGATAAGTTCTTTCTATTTGTTGGATTCTCAGGGTTATACTTGTCGAAAATCCATATCAGCAGGCTGAAAACAAGTAACTTACGTTATCTATATATATAAAAGAAAGATGTTGGTTACACCATTTATAACTCGAGATCGGATGGACTATTTGTTATGAAACTTCATATATGGATTCGTCTACGGTCTGGTTATTACAAAATACAATAAAACTTTGAGAACATCGATGAAAATTTTACTTATACAGGAAATGCTTTTCTTTCTTTTGAGTAAGGCCACTAGGTGTCGCTACAGCTACAGAGACTAGATAAGAGTCACTGTACTTATTCGTAGGTATTATTAGAGATGAGTGAATCATAAAATAAGAAGATTCAGAAAAACACACTTTCAGTAAATTTTAATCTATTGGCTACCGGTTTCGGCTTACGCCATCTTCAGGCCAGCTGAAATACAATATGTTCTTACAATTCTTTGATGTCATATTATAACAAAAATTACAAATAAATATTAACAACACTAAGGACTTTTTCATTTAGAAAATCATGAATTTGTAGGATGAATTAAATGATGATGCAACTCACCGTCTGTGAAGTATATAAACTTTATCATCTAATATGTTCAAAAATATTCAACCCTTGAAAATCTAAAAAAAAAAAAATCTTGAATGTTACATAAAGAGAATAACTATTGGAAAATAACTCTACTAGAACAATACGAAATTCTTAAACATAAAAATGAACAACACCTATTAAACGACATATCAGAGTTTAGCGGAACTAACAATATTTTTAAATTATTTTAAATCAGTTGACATGCATGACGTTTGTCTTCCTTCCCCCCCCCCCTTCTACGTTTTCCTTTCCCATGACTGGACATCAATTTTCAATCTAATATTATGACAGAACGAATAAACTCTTCAAGAAAGATCGAAACTAATAATTGAGAACAACCAAAAAGTTATTCGTTACCACAATCTAATAAAAACAAACACCACGAAAAAGAAAAAAAAATCACAAGATTTTGTTGATGTTGGTTGAATATTTTTGAACATATTAGATGATAAAGTTTATATACTTCACAGACGGTGAGTTGCATCATCATTTAATTCATCCTACAAATTCATGATTTTCTAAATGAAAAAGTCCTTAGTGTTGTTAATATTTATTTGTAATTTTTGTTATAATATGACATCAAAGAATTGTAAGAACATATTGTATTTCAGCTGGCCTGAAGATGGCGTAAGCCGAAACCGGTAGCCAATAGATTAAAATTTACTGAAAGTGTGTTTTTCTGAATCTTCTTATTTTATGATTCACTCATCTCTAATAAACGATAGCACACTAATGGAGGAATTCATTGATAAAAAAAAATAAAAAAATATTTGTAGGTACTTTAATTGATATTTTTCCCGTTAGATGGCGATGTAAAGGAATAATGTGTAATTTGGGTGCCTCCAACTATGCGCTGTTGACCAAAGCCAAAATGTCTTAGCGTAGAATTACAGATCTCTAAAATGATTAGATTTCGTTGAGATATGACTGATATCAGAGTCAGAGAGGTTTCGTTCTCACCACTCAAGGTGGCGATATTCACACATTATGACTGATTATTATTAGTTATTTTAACAGTTTTTTTATCCAAAATAACGTATTCGTGAAGGTACTATATTTGACATGATCACTATTAGACCAGATCAAGAGGCGGGTGAATATCACAGTGAATTTTTATGGAAATGTCAAGTGAATCGGATTTTGGCGATCAGTTTCAATCTTTTCTTATAATTTTCGAAATATTTTTGAATTCATGTTCGGGTAATAAATATATTTGTGGAAATAACTGAATCCATAATCATTAATTGGCATAGTATTTTCGTGTTTCTGTTCTGTGTGACAGCTCATATCCATGGAAACATGTAAATCTCGCTGCTCCACCAACTGAGATGTTTACCAATTTCAGAGGCGGCCTTAGGGGGTGGCGAACGGGGCAATCGCCCAGGGCCTCGCTCGTGGAGGGGCCTCGCGCAAGAACCCAAGCATGAGAGGATATTTGGCTTCATGTGTAAAAAAATTGAAGTAAATCAGTAATAGATAATTTTTCAAACAATGCAGCTACACATGCCCGTGACAGTAGGAGAATCATGTGATATTGATGGACATGAATTGTACGAAGAACAGAATATGTTCATCAGTGCGTATGAGTAAAACGACGATATTATCCCGGTGCTGAAATCCATAAGAGAAAAAATATAACTGAAGTTCACCCCACTATCGAAATAGTCCTGAGAATTAGAGCCGTTTCACAAGGGACTGATGGTCAGTCCTGATGGTCGGTCGGAGTGGTCGGACCGATCATCAGTCGGCGGTATTTGTTTTCACATCGATGAGTTTCGTCAGTCGCCACTATCAAAGACCATTTTTTTGCCATGGCGTGACACTGTAATTGCTTTGTACGAGAACCGTCCGATTCCCGCACGAAGTGAAAACTTTTTTCGTATTTCGAAATTCTTATATTGGAATTATTATTGTGTGGATTCTTGATTCTTTGTTTGAAAAGTTATATGGGAAATCTACTTGATGATTGGTTCAAGTTTTTTTGAAGTTTTAAAATTTACTCTGTCATCTTGTATATAAAAAGCTAAAGACCTCAGACAAAAAATTAAGGAGCGAGGTCATTATCGACGATCAATCTGTTGTTGAATATGCAAACTTGCTTCGTCATTGAAAAAGATTCTTGAAATCTTCCTGTTATACACAGATCAGAGCCAGATCCTCCCAATATTCAAATCAATATTTTTATAATTTTCTGGGGATGTATTCCATATTTCCATTTCAGTTTCAAAATTAACTTTTTCCTACCCATTTACTATTATCCACTATTATTGGTGAATAAATACAATCCTTTCGTAAATAAGTAGAAATTCCTAAGAATATTCAATAATAACATGCGCAACACCGCAATCGCATCAGGACTGACGGTGCGCATGCATTATGTGCCATTTGCCGCGACTCGATCCGACTACACGCAAACGCAGCAGGCCGAACCGATGCTCATGCTTGTTTCATGGGTCGACTGATGATACGCATGCATGTGAAATTATTGCAAAATCCAGTTAAAACGCCGTACCCAACTGACCATCAGGACTGACCATCAGTCGCATGTGAAACGGCTCTCAGTTCCATGTGAAACGGCTCTAATTTCCACCACACCTGTTGCAGTTGCGTCTGCTGAAAGGAGTTTTTCGAGGCTTAAAATTAACAAAACTTATTTGAAGAATTCAAGATCGGCTTTCAGTACTTGCTATTCTTTTAATAGAAAATGACGTAACTCATTCGTTGGATTATTGTGTTCTAATTAAAGATTTGAGTCTCAGAAAAAGCCGCGAACATCAATTTTGAAATTTAACATGAATTTTAAAATTTATCTTCTCCGAATTTGTCGAATTTGTAAACCTTTCGAAGTAAAATATTTTGAAACACAAATTTTATTTAGTTGTAAAACTATGGCAGTTTTTATCAAACATGACAAAATACCTAAACCAAACGACCCGACTTAAATTCGAATGACATACTTTTCACGAAGGACAAAGGGCCTCGCAAAGACCTGCCGCCCGGGGCCTCGCAATTGGTAAGGCCGCCGCTGCGGCAATTATTTTAAGCTGAGCACCAGAAGGCTGAGATGTTTGAAATATTGGTGTGAGCACTATTAGATTTTGATTAGCCAACATCGAGAATATTAGAAAAGTTTCGTTTTTTCCACTTCAGAAAGCGCTATTCCCAAAATAAGTTCTAATTTTTATTAGTTATTTCAAATATTAGAATTAATTCTGGTGAACGGGTTGTGCTAATAGTCGATAGTTCTTTCAAGCAATAATTTGTGTTCATATTTTTGACATTTTGATTCATATTAGTTCCGAGGAAAGGTATAATATGGCTTATACTCCTGGTATTCACAGTCACAAAGTGGAGCCAAATTTTTGGTAAGAATTGCGTCAACTGGAAATTCAAAAATTGCCAGAAATGTAGAGGTTATGTATATTCCGAAAGACAAGAGACAAGGAAATATATATCGAAGATGAAAATATGTTACTTGAATATTATGAGTTGAATTCTCAAATATGAACAGGAGCATTGAGTCTAAATATACTCAAACTCAAGGAGTTAGAATTGATATTCAGCTTAGACTACGGTATAGTCAAAGATAGGGTATAGTCAAAGATATTCAGGGCTTGAAGTAAACGAAATAAAGCGATTCATTTCAGATGAAAAATAAGGTTATGATCGCCTGTATTCAAATGAAGAATGAATCTTCTTGCATACCTCATTGAGTTTGATCCGGCACTCAAATCAGCTTTGAATTGATGACATAGGAGCTCAGTGCTTTAACAGCAACTTGACTATCTGTATGAATAGCTATATCGCACTTCTGATAGTTTCTTTCTAGATTTATATCTAGACATCTTCCGATTGCAAGTATTTCGTTTGAAGGACGTTTGTACAGGAGCCTAGCTATAGTGCACACTTGGTACCTGTCCCAAAAATGCCAGCGCCAGCTCCTGTAGCGGTTTTAGAGCCATCTGTATCCTACCATTTTATTGTATTTTCATTGAGATTATAGTCGGTGTATTCTCGTCCTTGAGGAATGGAGATCCTCCTACATAAGAACAATCCATAAAAAGGGTAATAAGGAAATTTGTGATAACTTTCGAGGTATCGCCGTGCTGAGTTGTATTTCCAGAGTGTACGGAAAACTTTTGTTGGAAAAGATCGAAGGGGAGTTCTCTGACATAGAAGCTGAAGAACAGGCCAGTTTTAGGGCTGGTAGATCGACAATCGACCATCTGTCCACTCTTACGCAAGTAATAGAGAAGAAAAGAGCGCTAAACCAGGAAATACATCTACTCTACGTGGACCTCAAAAAAGCGTATGACAGCGTACCCCAACAAAAACTGTGGGAAGCCCTTGAAAGAACTAATATAAGTTTAACCCTCATCAAGGCGGTCAAAGATTTATACAAAGACAATAAAAGTCAAGTAAAAAGAGGAAAAATGGTTCCAACTGGATTCTGCGTGAGCAAGGGGCTGAAGCAGGGCTGCTGTCTTTCACCTTCTCTGTTCAAAATCTATCTAGAACAGGTTCTCAGGATATGGAAAGGAAAATGTCGGGGCATGGGTATACCATTAAGTGAGACAATTCTCTACAGTCTGTGTTTTGCCGACGATAAGGTGGTCTTGGCCCAAGAATACGAAGATCTAGAGTACACGACACGGAAACTTATAGAGGAGTACGACAAGTGGGGCCTAGAAGTAAACATCAGTAAGACGGAGTATATGTGTATTGGCGGAGAACAACAGGATTTGGTACTGGAACAGCAAGTTATAAAGAAATGCAGCAAATACAAATATCTTGGAGTACAGATCAGAAACGACGGAAGTATGGATGAGGAGATAAAACACCGAAACAACAGCAATCAGGCAACTAAATGGAATACTATGGGATAAATCAATTTCAAAAAACAACAAGCACAGAGTGTACGATTCCATAGTCAAAACTATATCATCCTACGGTAGTGAAATATGGCCATTAAAACAGAAGAGCGGCCGGTAAGAGTAGATTAGACAGAGTGAGGAATGAAAGAATTCTTGAGATAATGAAAGTTGAACATCGAATTGCTGACGACATCAGAGAAAAACCACTGAGGTGGTACGGGCACGTCCAGAGAATGGGAAACGATAGACTGCCGGAGCAGGTCCTAGAGTGGATGCCACATGAAAGAAGAAAAAGGGGAAGACCTAGATTGAGTTGGAGAGAGGGAATAACTAAGGACATGAGATCGAGGGGGATAGAAGATAACCTATGGGAGGACCGAGACAAGTGGAGGCTGGAAATCAGAAGACGTCGAAGAACGTTGTGAACTGATCAATATATATATATATATTCTCGTTCCCAATTCTCGTTCCCAATTCTCGTTCCCAATTCTCTCTTTTGCTTAGCATTGTACTGAAGTTTTTCTCAATGCTTACTTTCTTGATCATTACATCACTAGGTTTGCAGATGAGATGTAGTCATTCAGAGAGGACCAAACTTTCTGATTCTTGATTCTCTCATTGCCTGTTCCTTCTTTGGATATTCTGAGGATGGCCTCATGGGCTATCCTATAAATCACTAGATGTAGAGGTGTGAGGTCTGTGATGATCTCAATCGTCCTTTTGGGCACGTTCTCATAGATCCTGTGATGCACACACTGGCAAGCCTTCGTACTTTGTCGAGCTTTTTCTCGTACTTACCTGACTTGCTTTATCAAACCAGGCTACTGCTCCATATGTGATCATGAGTCTTCAAACATGACGGAGTTGTTACCCTTACGTTAGACACAGGAGTGAATGAAACCACTGTTAAATGGATGTATGAGGTGTTTACGATCAGAATAGCCAGGACATCGCTGGGTGATAAATCCATCTTTGTCAAAGCTACTCGTGGAACACCTCAAGGTGGGGTAACCCAGGCAACACAGACTTCTTCGCGATACCTCTGAGAGGTTACAATGCGACTTTTATAGGAGCTCCTACCGCGAGATCCCAGAGATCTCTATGTGATGTTACTAAGCGAATTTCCCACTGATGTGCCCAGGCGATATCTTGGAGACCTCGCCATGCGATATCCTTGGGACCACCCCATGCGGTAACTTGGAGAGGAGAACGCACTATGCAACTGACAAGGTCAATCTGTTCACGCAGGCGCTATTTGTCTTTCAAATCGAACTTGTAACTTGTACAAACACTATAAACAGCCAGTCCGAGTTGACCAAGACGGCAAGACGAGAGGGGTTTTGTGGATAGATTAGTTAGTTGTGTTCATCGGTGTTACTGTGCTGTGCGAGGTTCGTTATGGTAGGAAATTTCGATGAGGATATTTTTTCTCCAAGTAAGTGTTATTTTCATTATATTCTGGAGTTTTCTTACCTATTAGGACATATCAAACCATTTTTACCGCCATTTATGTTACCCGAGTAATTCAACCACCAATAACGGAATTGGTTAATTTACATTAAATGATTTTCTACTTGGTATATTGGTGATCAGGATAATTATTTCTATCAAGAATATGGATGAGTGTAATAACTTCACAACAGATTTTACAAGAATGGTTGGTAGAGTCGAATATTCCCAAAATTCAAGCTAATAAATTATTGATAATTCTTAATAAGCATGGTTTACATGTTCCTGTGGAAACTATTATTGCAATTCCAATAGTAATAAAACAAAACACTTTCATGAGAATTGTGATGATTCGACACTTTCACTGTTTGGTATTACATATATCTTTAAGCTGATATATGAATGGGCATTGAAATGTTGTTGTTGAATTCCTTTTTGTTCAATTTGTGCTCCAAAAGCACTTGACACACATTTTATTCACGTTTTGAGTAATGTATGAACCACTGACCTTACAAAAGTGTTACCACTTGTACCGATTTTCTTCTCAATCTACCGATCTAACGAAAAAGCACATAAATGTACCGAAATTTGATGGATTGAATGTACGTTCTGATATTCTGGGAAATCATGACTCTTACGATATTATTTTGAAGATTTCCTAAGCATACCATAATTTGATACATTAGTTGAGTTATACGTTTACAAATCCATATTTTTTCAAGCAATTTGATGTTCATGCGTTTATTTTCAGCATATTTGCTGTTTTCAATAGGTGTTAATTTTTTGAATACATATTTATTTTGTTAGAATACTTATTTTTTGTTCGAAAGATTAGTTTTTCGAACATTAATTTTGTAAATAAACATCCGTTTTCAATTTTGCTTCATTCGTAAAATAACGTTCTTGCCCAATTCTCGGATAAATGGTATTTCAACTTGAATAACACAAGAAATCTACCGATTTTTTTCGAACTTGTAGGTACGGAGGGTGGCAACACTACATACGTGGAGGACAACAGAGGAGTCTTTTCTCAAGATTGGCTGAGACATTGTACCCAGAGGAAGAAGGAAATATAATGTTTTGAAATTTTTTTTTAGTTTTTTGTCGATAATAAAGATTGAAGAAGTTATTCGCTTGTTTTAGTTTACCTTCTATTGCAGCCGAAAATAATAATTAACTTTCACTGTTTGTTGTGTAATTCAATTCAATAATATAGTTGATATAGAGATTCTCATCATAGGAATCGGACTAATCTGACTTAGTTTTTTATGTTTCATTCACATTTCGCAATGCGACTTGTATTTACCTGTGCAAAGCGGCATGTGTAGAAACTTCTTATACATCTCACAATACGACTTGTATAGGAACTTCTTATGCATCTCGCAATGTGAACTGTTCGAGAATATCTTATACATCTCGCAATGCGGAGGTTAATAAGAAGTTCTCTAAGTCCTCGCCGCGGGAGGTGTATGCGAACTCTCAGTGTGGCTTGTTTCAGAATATCCTAGTAGGATATCGTCAAGAGTTCTCTGGGAACTCTTTTGTGGCGGACATTTGGAGGAGATATAGAGCTCCCTGCGACCTCCCAAAGAAGTCACAAAAGGCGTCACAACTTCCTAAAAAGAAGTCGCAGGGATTTCTCTGGGATATCTTTGTGTTGCCTGGGAATATCTCCCCTCTTGTGGATCCTAGTAGCTGATCAGCTGCTACACAGGCTAGCGGAGATCGGTTTCGAAAGTGTAGGCTATGCTGATGAAAAAGTCCTAATAGTTGGAGGCAAATTGCAGAAAGGCCTTAAAGTAATCGGCAGTGGTACTTGTCAGTGGAACTGAGCATCAACCCAACCATGACCACAGTAATTCCGTTAACCTGGAAAAGGATAATTCCATCCAGCAAGATGTTATCATTGAACGGAGATATTTTGGAGTGGAGGACTGAAGTTAAATACCTGTAAGTAACCCTGGATAGCAAGTTTCTGTGGAAAAGGCATGTGGATAATGCTACTGGCAGAGCTACAAGGGCTCTTATGGCGTGCAGACGTCTATGCGACAGGAATTGGGGTTGTAATCCGAACATACTGCGATGAATGTTTGTCATGATTGTGAGACTCATAATCACATATGGGGCCATACCCTGGTCCGCTTAAGCAAGACAATGCAAGTACGAGGAGAATTCTTGACAAAGTACAGAGGCTTGCCTGTGTGTGCACCATGGGAGCTACGAGAACGTGCCCAAGAAGGCACTTGAGATCATTACAGATCTCACACCTCTAAATCTAGTGTAGTGATTAAGTGATATGGTAGCATATGAGGCCATCCTCAGAATATCTAAAAAAGGTGCAGGTTACGAGAGAATCAAGAGTCAGGGAGTCAGGTACTTTCTTAACAACTACATCTCATCTGCGAACCTTTCTAGTGATCTGATGATCAAGAAAATAAGCACTGAGAAAATCTTCGATACCATGTTAAACAAAAGAGCGGTCTGGAAACAGGAATACATAATACATCCACTCAAATCTCAAAGAAAATACCGTAAAATGGTATGCAGATGGTTCTAAAACCACGATGGGGGCCGACGCTGAAGTATACAGGGCAAGAACTAAGCTTAAACTATCGTTAGGCTCCCACTCGAGTGTTTTTCAGGCAGAATAACTGGCAATTGAAAGATGTCTAGGCATAAACCTAAAAAGAAACTATCAGAAGTGCGATATAGCCATTTACTCGGATAGTTAAGCCACTAATCTCCTATGTCATTGACTCAAAGTTGATTTGGGAGTGCCGGGAAAAAATCAATGTGGTAGTCAAGAAAAAAAAAGGTCTTTTTAACCTGAAAGGAAAGAATCCTTTGGGCAAGAAACTTGCATGAGTGAGGAACTAGCCTCGTTGAAACCTGCCCAGATATTGGATTTAATTATATCTCTGGAAATGGAACGCGAGCTGTAAAGTGCATGGTGAGAACAACTCTGTTAGGGGGCACAAATGACTTTAAGGTCGCAGTAAATTGTTGTAATAAATAGAAATGTTGCGGTTGACTGATAAAGTCTTCTGAAAAATAATATTCGTTGCTCCGGAAGTTACTTTGTTGCTTATCGGTACGGCACAGGATGTTGGCCAGACGACAACGATGAGGTTATTGATTTTCGGGTCAAGTTTCCTCATGAAACTCAGTCAGAAAAATCGTCCCACGGCCTAGCTCGTCTGAGCGCGAATTGCAACTGGCCAAAAAGCTCAGACGATTATGTCATCCTTTAGGAATCCACCCACGGGAGGTGGGTAGAGGAAATCTTTAATGGTTTTGGGGAAACGAACATAGGAGTAGCTGGAGAAGCCTTGAACGGGAAGGTTCTCAGTTGACTCGGGAACGGTTCTAGGGTACTTCAGTGGTTTGAGGTACGGCCTCAAAGCGGGGACGGAAAAAGCATTATTCGGGGAAAAGCGGAGTTAAAGTATTGGAATCGGAATTTGAGAGTAGCTTAAGCCGCCTCAAACGGGAAGGTGCTCAGTTGACTCGGGTTTCGGTTTTTAGGAAGGTGTTGAAGAAGTAACTCAGTTTTTTTTTAAGTATGGTCTTAAGCGGAGACGGAAAAAGTGCTATTAGGGGAATAGCGGTGTTAGGTATTTAATCGGGAGTTAACGGTTAAAGAAATCACTTAGAATCATTCAGATCATGTTTCGTCAATAAGACCGGGAGTGAAGTTAAAGTACGAGCAACGGGCTACAAAAATAAAACCAGAACATCTTGGTAATCTGAACAAGGTACAAAACAATGTGAATTGCCTAAAGTATTAATTTCAATTCGTACTAATGAATGTGCGAATAGAAAATAATAACAGTATTATGAAAAGAATTTTGAAGCTTCAGTCAATTCAGTTCCAAAGAATTCGACAGTGGACATTGTTGCATACTTGGGTGTTTGAGCTTGTTTCGGAAGCAGGCTTCGCATTAGTGGAAAGGTTAAGCGTATAACTAAATAGTTATACGCTTAGCTCAAATGAGCTAAGGCAATTCGAAACTGTTACAAGACTCTCAAATTTCATAGTAAAATTCACCTTGTTGTACAGAAAGCGGCCAAAATACAAAGCCAGACCTCCGTTTCCATAACATCGATAAACTTATTGAGAGACGTTTCTGTGCGGAATAATTTCATCAGCATTATAGATCCTACTGGTTTGTAGAATGGTATGGTGAAATCAATAACGTCGTCACGAACTGATGATACAGGAACGGTAGCCAAACCGATGTCAGCTTTCGATTCCAGAATATCTTTCATTAATCCATTCCAATTTCCATCATCATCTAAATCGCCAATTTTGTTTTCACTTGCTAATTGAATAGTGAAATCTGTTTTGAGTAAAACACAAATATGCTCCATCAGATCTATCAAATAACCATTGAATCCTCTAGGGTGGGACTCGTCAACGAACATGAATGGCCTTTGCTGAAAAACGTAATGGATGTTTAGTACGAATCATCAAAACTTCATTAACTATAAATAGGTTGTGAAAAATTTCAATATACAAGTTGTATTTTAAGGTGAGACTTTTCTTTTGACAGGTGAACTAATCAAAATAAGTCATTTTACCGAAAATTTCTTGTATAAAATGTTCAATTGAAAAAATGTATAAAAATTTTTGGGCATCATCACCCTAATGCCTGTCTGGCCTGCATCTCTCTGTTCATAATATCTCTACATCTCTGCACCAGGTTTATGAACATCCGCGGAGTTGGGGTAATTTCTTAGCGGTTTAAGTTCTGTACAACTTATACGCTAACTGGTATTTTGTTTTGATTCGCCATTAATTGAAAGCATATATCAAGTTCATTATTTGAATAAACGTGCGGCATTTTCGAATCATAAAACACACATATCCTCGACGTAACACACTCGATATTCTGAGTCATGTATGATAAGGAGACAAAAAACATGTTGATATCTACGGAGGAGCAGGCGAGCCAGCAGGTTACAGAGTGAGGAATTTTCAGATTCTCCGAGAAACTAGAAATTATTCTAGTTTCATTTTCTCGAAAGAGGGACATAATTCATGTAAAAATTATTTGGTAAAATGACTTATTTTGATGAGTTCTACCATCTGTCAAAAGAAAAGCCTCACCTTTGAATACATCCTGTATATAACGGAGGGATTCCAGAACAAACAAGCAACCGACCTAGTTCTATTAGCTCGCGTTCTTCAACCAGTAAAATTTCCTTGTTACTTATTAAACTTTTGTTTAGGTTGTGGAAAGTAATACCTCCAGAAAAGGCCAAGGAAAAATAACTTTTATTCCACAAAGAACTGCAGTTTACCATTGAACGAGAGTCCGAAACAACAATACCCTTTTAAGATGTACTTTCTGGTTCTGAATGGAGATGGCACTATAAGTACCAACTGGTATACGAAACCCACCTCATCTGGTAGGATTTTGAACTATCGATCACAGCACCCCACATCTCAAAAAATAGCGAAAGTCACTAACCTAACGTATCGTGCTTTTAATTTGAGCGATGAAAGGTTTCATAAGGAAAATAAAGAGAAAATAATAAAACTTCTAACAAAAAATAATTACCCAACATCCTTGGTCAAAAGTGTTCTTTGCCGGTATAGGAGGAAAACACCCACTAACGGTGCATACTCGAATGGTGGTGAACGCACTAGATATTACCGTTTTCCCTATATACAGGGTTTATCTGAAATCATGGGTAGAGCATTACAGCAAGCTAACCCTTCCGCCAGATTGGCATCGGTTCCCTCTTCTCAAGAATAAAAGATGAAACTCCAGATGGTCTACAGTCAGAATTAATATACAAAATTCCATGTATTAATTGCGACAAATGCTACATAGGTATGACTAAGCAGTATCTCAAGAACAGAATCTACCAGCACAAATATGACTGTAGACCCATCAATGAAGATTAGAATGAAAAAACCGCCCTGGCTGCCCTGCTGCCCATCACTTCAGTGAGAATCATGACTTCGATTTCGAGAACGTCACCATTTTGGAAAGGGGGAAGGCCTATAGGAAGAGATGTATCGTGGAAATGGTGCATATTTCTTTGAATGAGATGGTGAACTTGAGGACCGACGTACAGAATTTGAGTTCGATATACCATAACATCTTGGAGAGGTATAGACGGATAATGTGCTCTTGATGGAATCTCGGGAACATACCCGTTTCTGTGATATTGGATCACCATATGACGTTCGATGCTCTGTATATGTCAGATGGAAGAACATATTTTATTGTTTATGACTGGACGTAACTATTCAACATTTTACTCCTTTAAATGAATATGTTAAAATTTTGACGACACAATTCTATGCCTTCTCCGTAGTGTTATAGGGGCACTCCATATGAATAGGTAGGTGTTGCTGTATATCTGTTTATTTTTGAGTGTGTCGCTTCCTGTCTTGTACGGTTGCCTGTCTTCAAGATTTTACTTTTTATATTTTATTAGTTGTTTTTACTGTTAAAGCTTTTATGGCATTCTATGTTGACTTGAGTGTATGTTACGCCCCATGTTCTCAGTCTTATTCTATTTAAGCCTTGAAGAAGTCCAGAAATAAAGGTCGAAACGTCGGCATCTCATAAAGGATTTTATTTCCCCAGTCCCCTTAGCCACCACCCTTACTACATATTTGAAGAATAGGACACGAACACTGAAGATGAATGATATACTGTTAGATTACAATGTTCTATTTTGTTGTGTTGAGAGCACCATATCCTTCACCAATTTGCAACCAATTAAAAGAAGTCTTTACGAAACAGCACCAGGGCCGGACTGGTATGGTAGGGGTCCACCGGGAGGGTTTAGGGGGCCCCAGAGCGCTTGTCGCGGGTGCCTCCAGAGGCTAAGGACCAGCGTACTGGTTCAGATTCTGAAAGGGTAACGTAATTTAAGTTGAAAAATAAGTAGAAAAGCAACCTTCCTAAAGATGTGCAACATAATCGAGTTTGAACATTGGACACTAGGAATTGCTTTTCGCCAATTTCAGAATGATACTCGAAACCCAAATTCAACATTAAATTCTGGAAAAATCCTGGCAGGTTGGCAACCCTAACGTTTGACAAAAGTATAAAAATACAACACATTTGTATTGTATAATTTAATACAAAATATACAGGGTGGGCCATCCATAACTTTCCACCCCGAATTTTCAGTCTTGGGATGGAATAACGAAAAAACGCTCGGACAGGCCAAATTTTGTTGAAAGGGGGATAATAAGGGTGTTCAAATGAGTCTGATATCACTACTCCTCTAGCTGCAACCCCTAAGAGCTCTCATTTTTGAATAGGGAAAAGGGGTGGAGCAGCACCTTGTTGGAAAGGCAATTCAATTTCCTGCATGAGTGTATTTTTTTTCATCGCTTTATTATTATACAGAGTGACTCAGTATTCCATCAATAACGAATTTGGATCTTTGAGATGGAAAAAAAGCTCGGACGGGTCGAAAAATTCGATATCAATACCCCTCTAGCCGCTACCACTTAGAGCAATTATTTTTGAATAGAGATAATATGTCGATTTACAAAGTGAACCGTGCGCTTTCGTTCAAATTGAATTAGGGTAGCGGCTAGAGAAGTAGTGATATCGAATTAATTTTTTGATCCGTCCGAGCGTTTTTTCCATCTCAAAGATCCAAATTCGCCGTGTGAAAGTTATTGATGCAATACTGAGTCACTCTGTATAATAATAAAGCGATAAAAAAAGAACAATCATGCAGGAAATTGAATTGCCTTTCCAACAAGATGCTGCTCGACTCCTTTTCCATATTCAAAAATGAGATCTGTTAGGGGTTGCAGCTAGAGGGGTAGTGATATCAAACTCATTTGAACACCCTTATTTGTCCCCCTTTCAACAAAATTTGACCTGTCCGAGCGTTTTTCCGTTATTCCATCCCAAAGCTGGAAAAGTTATGGATGGCCCACCCGCACGCATATTCATATCCCACGTACCGTATCGCAGTCCGAATTCACCCGAAGCCGAATTAAACTCAACGTAAGAGATCGCGTCCGTTCCTGCGGTCTTGAACGTATTTTATGACCTGTATGGGATCGCTATCGCATTGTTATCAAATAGAGTTTTTGAATAAAATAAGCGCAGATTTTTTTGCAAATCGATGATTAAATAGTAAGAACGAAAACAGCCACAGAAGGGGAAATTCAAACTATGGTGAGGGGTTTTGCGTAATATTCCCATAGTACTCATATTAGCAATTCGAAAAATTATTGAATCAAAAAACGAGAGGGAATTACATCAAGACCTTCTTTAACTACATTTAAAAAAAAATCAAATCTTGAAATAAAATAGGAGACTGAATAATGAATTGGTAAGTGCAGTTTCTGAATGGATAAAAGAATCTAAGTCAACATAAAGAATCATCATTTATTTGATGAATGGAAATAATTGTGAAAAAGTTAATTGTGAAAAGATTTTAATAATCTTAAAATATCATACCCAAAAAAATTCCATATTTATAAATTCCTTTTACCAATGACTAAACATAATATATGGGCGGCCAACTGAGGGATTGCGGATTATATATAGAATGAAATTTATATCGACATATAGCCGAGCTCCTCATTTTCCTATTCATTCAGGTAAAATAAGGTTACTCTTACTCCTTACAAACTACTTTTTGTTATAACGATCTGAATCATCAATTGGGCAGGGTTATTGGATGTTGTTAATTAAGTATTCCCAAATTTAGTTCTGATATAACTATACCATTTGAGAAAAATGTCGAGTGATCTTATTCATTGAATATAATTTTCGAAAAAATTCTGTCCCCTTAACTTTTTGAATAGTCTTCCAATTATACTTTTACTTTCACTAATTTTTCCAAGCAACGATGATCCTTATTATGTCTTTCGTATGTTGGACAACTTATCTCAATTAAGTGATATTCTTTTTTGATACCATTCTCCTTTTGACAACTTTTGAACTTCCTAACTCCCCTATCAATTGTGTACATTAAGCTCAGTGATTCTTCTTTTCAACAGCTTTTTACTTTGTGTATCTTTGCAACAGCAACGGAATATAATATTATGTACCTACTCACAAAATTCAATTTGCTTGATAGCTATGTAAATTAAGATTAATTTTGTCAATTCGTTTCAGAGGTGGGAGGCCGAACTTATGAATGCAACAAAAGTAACTCGATCAATGACAACAACTATTAGAACACCCCTCAAAAAGTTTAAAAAAATATACCATTAAAGAGAAGATTTCGATCATTCTTTTGGCTTCAGTATAAAATCTATTCTAAATTTACTTATTTTTTTACCCCAATAAATTCATAACCTTAAAGCATTCACTCTTGAATAAGGGGTAGCCGTTATTATTTGGGAATATGGAAAAAACCTAATCGTTATTATTTGAACTGAAAAGAATTAAAAGAATCGGGGTATCAATATAACGTATAATCCCATTTCATATTCCACGACTGATATCGCCAAATAAGACGCGATCACGCGCGTGGTTTATTGAGTAAGCTTCGGCTGTCTCCGAGCTGCAATAGGGTACGTGGGATATGAATATGCCACCCGCACCCTGTATAATCAAACAAAAACTGAGCACTCTGAAAAAAACAAGACAAAAACATAGTCACTCTCAAAAAATCAGTCGGTACAAATTCTTTGGCTAAAGCATGTTCTGAAGAACATGCAAAATATTTTGAGTCAAACAATTGAAAGTTTTTATAAAGAGTTTCATTATTAGCAAACCTATCTGAGATACTTCGAAAAATTTGATTTATAATAGTTTCCACTTCAAACCTTTTACAAGCATTATCAATTCGAACTAAAATTTTTCTCAATATCAATGCCTTCTTCTTCCAAATTTTTGTTAATAAAATATATGAATTTGTCTGTTTGGCTTTTTATTTGTCCAAATTTTTCAAATAAACTTTCAATACCACTGTTGGCATGCATAACCATATTGTATGATTGAACTAGATCAATTCCATAGGTTTGAAGGTATTTGGATGCTGGTGTAAGGCATGAAAAACACTTGCTCGTTGTAAGGGACAATATAGGAACCATTTTTATTTTAGTGTAACATAGGTTAAACATATCAATAGATGTTGATATGAAAATGAGAAAATTAAACAAACACCTTTTTAGTGAAGCCATAAACCGAAATAAATCTAATATGTTTCAGTAATAAGTAACCACCGTTTTAGACAAGGGCCCCCACAAACCACATAAGGGGGCCCACCGGGGAATTCCCCGGTACCCCGCCTGTCCAGTCCGGCCCTGAACAGCACTCGGGATTGTCGCTTCTTGTTTTCAGTTCATAGTTTTTTACGTGAGATAAAAATATGCTAGGTCTCTCAAAAAGAATTGACGCAATCGATTTCCTTCGATATACAGTTGGATTACCAACTTACTTACCTACTTCGTTGAAAGCACCAGATCCTTCACCAATTTGTAACATAGCATAGCGCCCAGGACTGTCGCTCTCTGTTTTGAGTTCATAGTTTTCTAATCTAGATGTGGCGTTAATTGTCTTTTTTAAAATCGTTATTTTGTTGTGAAGGTTTTTTTTTGCAATTCGAATTGGTATTGACTCCATCTTGTTCATTTGCTTCGTGATGAAGACTTTTTCTTTATAATATTATATATTTATTTGTGTTTTCTCGTAGTAGTAGCTTGTATGTGAGTGGATTTATTTTTTTTAACTATGATTGTGAATGTCTTAGTTTTCCTTTCTTTGTTTTGACATCCATGTATGAAATTTGTTGTTCTGATTCTTTGTGTTGTTTTCAGCCGGTTTCTTGTCTGAGGATGTGGTCTCGTTACGACAATTGAAATAAATATAATCGAACAGGATTTTGTGGTTTTTGACCTACCTTACTGTCTTATTTACATTCACCACAAATAATGGATACTCTTCTTCATATGTGTAATTAATTTTATAACTTATGAGCTCCACATCTAATTTGGAAATGATTTTTTTGTAGCTTCAGAAGACTTGAGAATAAAAGTAATTTGAAGTCTCGAAACTAGTCGTCTAAAAATAAAGATTGTGGGACCCAGGGACTTTTTCTCTTCTTTCAAAATAAAAGGAGTCTTCAAAAAAAATTTACGCAATCGATTTTCTTCCGATATACAGGATTACCATTTTCTATTTCGTTGAAAGCACAAGATCCTTCACCAACTTGTGAAAATGCATTTGAGGAAACAAATAAGACGTCTTCACCAAATAGAGCTCCGGACTGTAGCTTTCTGTTTTGAGTTCATAGTTTTTTAAGTGAGATTAAAATACAGGTCCTTGACTTGTAGATTATTGAAGCCAAAGGAAACCTTTTTTTCACTCTCCATTTTTTCGAATTCGGCTTTGTTAAAGAGATATAGCTATTTGCTATTTGAAAAAAATTGGGACAAATACGTGCCAGATACGATTCTCTGCAAAAACCTCAAAGTTCATATTTTCCGATTGAAATTGAGGTGATTATTACCTGTTCTGGGTGATGCATTTAGGAAATACTCAAGCATTAACCTTATTTGAATAAGAATGTTACAAACACGATATTTCCTACCAAAAAAAGAAACTTATCCTCTCAGCGGATTGTAAGTGGTATCCATGATGTTGAACATTTAATTGTTTTAGTAAATGTTAAAAATTTCAAAATGATATTTGGCATTGTTTATTTTCCACCGAATTCAAGCTCCGAGTTGTATGAGAATTATTGTAGATCGATAGTTATTGTCAAAGAACAAAATATATGCGATGATTTTATCTTCTGTGGGGATTACAATTTGCCGGGTGTTGTGTGGAAAAATGATTCATTTGGCACTCATGCTTTTGGTAATGAGTCACGGAATTCTTCAGTAGTATCTGATTGCTTTGCTTATTTGAATTTTCATCAATTGAATCATATACCAAATGCCTTTGGTGGGTATCTTGACTTGATATTCAGCAATGTGGTTAACACGGAAGTGAAATTAGTCAACACTCGAATATTAAATTGTGATGTGTTTCATCCAGCACTCAAATTCTCAGTAATCATGTACACTACTGGAAAAAATTAAAAGATCAAAAAAAAATTCCAAATTTTTCGGCAATTTTCAACATGCCGTAACTTTGAGAGGAATGGTCGTACAAGGAATTCAAAAAAAGGAAATTGTAGCTCCAAGTGTCTAGTTTTTGGATTAAAACTTCAAAAATTTTAAGTTTCAGTGGTTTTCGAGTAATGATAGAAAAATCAGCAACAAAAAAATTCTCAAAATTTTACCAATTTTTTTTTCTTGTCTACGAGCGTGGTAATTTTATTTTTGCATAATCGTTATAATGATGGGATACTTTGTTAATTCAGCTTCAATTTATTTTTTTATTGACCTCAATACGTCCACTTCTCGCCGAGATATCGGTCTTCAAATGGAAAAGGATCCATTTGTCTTTGATTATCGATTTCTCAGCAACCAATGATCGCACAGAAAATTGAAGGGAGGTTTCAAGACCTTAAATGAACTCCCATTAATGAACAACCATTGCTTATTCATAGAATTTTTTGTTCTTAATGTCGCATCAATATGAAATTTTAACAAAAAAAGGGCGTTTGATGGTTTCTTGGAAAATCTACCGCTGGATCGAAAATGTTGAGGAAACCAATAATGTTAAGTGTGACTTTCACAGTTCAATATGTTGATAAAAACCTTACGAAGAGCGAACTCAATTCAGCGAGCCGTTTTTTTGTTTGACTCGATTGAATTTTTGAAAGAAAATAAGGATCACGTTTTTTGCTCTGAGAAGCTCGTAATCTTTAAAAAAGGCAAAAAAGAATTTTCTCGAGCTTTTTCCACATTTTAATTCCAGATAGTTCATAAATTTCAAAAAAAGAAAATTAAAAAAAACAACAAATAACGTTTACATTCCCTCTGCTAACACTCAGATTTGGAGCGGGAAACATATTTTATTCTTCTATACCTACAATCTGTTCCTTGTCGCCATTTCTTCACACGTGCCATATGCCATATATTGTTTGATTTAAGAAAACAGTATGTAATTCTCTCTTTCAAAAGAATATATATATATATTAATTTAATAACGGGTATTGCCACCCCTGTTTTCAATAACGGCTCTCAAACGTTTAGCCATGTTAATGCAGGCGGTAATTTGAGGCTGATGAATGATTGAAGGATTCAAAAATTCAATCGAGTCAAACAAAAAAACGGCTGGCTGAATAGAGTTGGCTCTTCGTAAGGTTTTTATCAACATATTGAACTGTGAAAGTCACACTTAACATTATTGGTTTCCTCAACATTTTCGATCCAGCGGTAGATTTTCCAAGAAACCACCAAAAGCCCTTTTTTTGTTAAATTTTCATATTGATGCGACATTAAGAAAAAAAAATTTCTATGAATAAGCAATGGTTGTTCATTAATGGGAGTTCATTCAAGGTCTTGAAACCCCCTTCAATTTTCTGTGGTTGCTGAGAAATCGATAATCAAAGACAAATGGATCCTTTTCCATTTGAAGACCGATATCTCGGCGAGAAGTGGACGTATTGAGGTCAGTAAAAAAATAAATTAAAGCTGTATTAACAAAGTATCCCATCATTATAACGATTATGCAAAAATAAGATTACCACGCTCGTAGACAAGAAAAAAAAAGTGGTAAAATTTTGAGAATTTTTTTGTTGCTGATTTTTCTATCATTACTCGAAAACCACTGAAACTTAAAATTTTTGAAGTTCTAATCCAAAAACTAGACACTGTGAGCTACAATTTCCTTGTTTTGAATTCCTTGTACGACCATTCCCCTCAAAGTTGCGGCATGTTGAAAATTGCCGAAAAATTTGGAATTTTTTTTTTGATCCTTTAATTTTTTCCAGTAGTGTATAAAGAAAATATAGATATAATAATAATATCATTGGTTAAGATATATAGTCAAGATATTTACCTCAACGACTACAACTTTGAGAATTTCAGCATGGACAAATTCTTTCAAGAGTTTCTCATTGTTCAATTTCAGTTGCTCATCACTAGATGTCCATGTGCCTATAAGGACCGATTTTTGCATTTCCCCATGTAAAAAAAGCACATGATGTATGTCCATATCTGTATATCCAGAATGAAACAACTGTGTTCCCATTGCAATATTAACTTCGAAACGGTCACTCAGATCCATTTTATTTCTTAATGGTGTATTAGTTCCATTGAAACTATCACAATTGATGAAATCTTCATTGTACCATTCACTCACGAACGCGCTTTTACTGAAATGGTGATTAAAAATTATTGGATAATTGCATCCACTCTGTTGAAAACAAAACAAAACTGTGGGATAAAATGGGGGTAAAGAGGGGATATAGGCTGGGATCTAAGGAGGCTGATTTCCCCGTTCACACAAATCTTTGGATCAGATTGCGGAAGGGAAATATTCCCAAGTGCCAAGAACTCCACACCGTTACTGATTAAAATTCAAGAGCTCTCTTGAAGAAAAGAATGGACTGCTGGAACAATTCTCACCACCACGAGAATAGGAGAATAAAATGGATGAATGAGATAGAAATGCATACCACAAGGTAAACACTGTAGGAAATGGTACCTACAGTTGGTTTGACTTGAAGAGGTGTATCTGCTGGCTTTCTGCTTCCGTGTAATGTTAACCGGTTAAAGTCGTTATCTCACGGAACGAATTCACTTTTAGGTACGAAAATAATGGGTCCCGACTCTGGGAAGAGAGCGGGGGTATACAGGGTGATTCCGGAGTAGACCGTCAGATTTTAGGTGAGGTTTACACGAGTCAAGGCAGCTTCGAAACAATGGTTGGTTTGTGGTTGGGGGCCTTTATTCAGAGAGAGTCTTCGGGGTGGTTTGTCCGATTCGACCGATTTTTCTTTTATTCATAACTTTGGTATGACACGATCAATATTGATGAAATTTTCAGTGTAGAACAATATGATCGTCTTCTTTCAAGAATTCCAACACTTTTTCAAAAATACAGGGTGGGAATTTTGATAAGTTCAGATTACATTTGCAGGATGAAAAACACCCTGTGCATTCCGTTTTCGAAAATTTGCTACCTGCTTCAGATTCTACCATGAGTTCATATTACTGGAGCGTTTTTATTTTTTTGGGCACACATCCAGTTTTCCAAGATAAATTTTTTTAAGATGAACTATATCGTTATTTCGCTCCAAGGCAGTGAGAATATTCTGAACTAGATGGTGAAGCTGTATTGTACCAATGATCAAAGCTCTTTCTGAGTCCTAGTTTCTCGAAATTCATTTTGAATCATTTAATCCAGGAATAGTTATTTAATCAACTAGTTTATTAATGACAGCGATTAATGGTCGAAATAATGAGAATAAGTTGGATTAACGATTCAATTGAGTTTTATTTTTACCTTAGACATCAACAAAATACTATTAGGAGCATTCGCTATGAACTCTTTCACATGTTCTTTTTCGATTTTTCGATCAACAGTTTGTGTTATCTGCTTATATCAATGTTGTCTTCAGCATCGAATACTTTGACCATAAATTTGCTTGATGCCCCTTTTCTGCAATACACGTAAAGTATGCCAACAAAACCGTTACCGAAAATTTCAGAACGTCATTCTCCTTGCACCAAGATCGAAATTCTTCATTTCTCATAAATGTTCAGCTCTTTCCAGGTAGCATACTCAAAGTTGCTGCTTCAGCAGTTTTTTCCACATCTAGCGGTGTCGAAGGGATATTTTCTTCGATATTAATTATGTAAAATAGCGTAACTGGTAAAATCAGATTCTGATCGAAAGCGAATAATTGAATTTGACAGTTCGATAGTGCTCCGACATATATGCATCTATGCTCCGACTGAATATTTTATGTTCGGTTGCCATGATAATCATGCATTAATACAAGAAATCATGCATTAATAGGGGTCATTGATGGATGAGTTCGAGTGCGTTAAAATCCTAGAATTATAAATATAGAATTTGAGAGTAGTGGCTAATGAGTATACAAAAGTGTGGCAATCGTTCCCCTCAAATCCAGGGTCAGTCATCGCTATACGCATGCCTAGGGAGAAGAGGAGGGACATGTAAATTATGTAACCATGGATACCATATGTGGCTCAATACAAACACAGGCATCAGCCATGATGTCCCTATTTTCCCACTCTCCGCTATAGCACATGCTCAATAGTCTCAATGACCCTAGGCAGAGCCTTCTAGATGCTTCACTTCTAACTTCAAGGATCAAATTAAAGGTATGGAATTATGTGGTTAAAATGAGCTTTTATTCTATGGTCAGCGGAAAATATCTTTGTACATAACTACCTACTAATACAGAATAAACAATCGAAACAAAGTCAAAACTAGGGATTAACACAAAATTAACATAGAATGTTTTTATTTAACTTGCAATGTATGTATGTATGTATATTGTATGTATGTATGTATGTTCGGGTGGAACATTGTGACTCAATTTTGAAACAGATATCTTCAACCGATTGAGCTGAAATTTTGTATACACGTTTGATTTGGATGACAATACACAATAAAAGTTTTGAAGTCATTCTATATCCAATATGGCGGACTATACAAGATGGCGGAATAGTTATTTTTATGCACCTCTACAATATGGGTATCAAATGAAAGGACTTGTTGAGAGTAACTCGAAAAATTATGTTGACGTCATTCAAAATCCAATATGGCGTATTATCCAAGATGGCGGAATAGTTATTTTCTTCTGCAATATGGGTATCAAATGAAAGGGCTTGTTAAGAGTAGCTCAAAAAATTGGGTTGACGTCATTCTAAATCCAATATGGCGGAACATACAAGATGGCGAAATAGTTATTTTTTATGCACTTCTACCATATGGGTATCAAATGAACGGGCATGTTGAGAATATTCAGAAATAACTAAAAAGTAAAAAATAAATTGAAATAAAAAAAAACTTTTTGAGAAAAGCTTTTATTTAAATGCTCTAAAAAAAAGAAAATAAAATTTTCCTTTAAAATTTCAACTATCAACTCATAACTTCATTATACACAATTAATATGATCATAAAAGCTTGTCGCGCGATTTACTTGTGTAAATAAACTAGTACCTATTCAACTGAGTAACTTAATTAAATACTTATAGATACTTACACAGAACTCGCGACAAGCTTTTATGATCATATAAATTGTGTATAATGAGGTTATGAGTTGTTAGTTGAAATTTGAAAGGAAAATTTTATTTTCTTTTTTTTTAAGCATTTAAATAAAAGCTTTTTTCAAAAAGTTTTTTTATTTTTAATTTGGAATACATATTCGCGACCTTTTTATTGAATTTCCAATTGACCTCCTAAAGAGGGATTGATTTTGCTTTAAGATATTACATTTCTCGAAAATTCTTTCATCTAGGTGTTCTCTACTTCTAATTTCAACCTTATAAACTTTTGTTTTCAGATGTCACCACACAAAAAATCTAAAGGGTTAAAATCAGGCGATCTTTGTGGCCAAGAAATAGTGCCTGCATGATCAATCCATCTGTTCGGATAACATACATCCAGGTGATTTCTCACATTCAATGCAAAGTGAGGGGGTGCTATGTCCTACTGAAAGTACATAAAGATTTGATGAAATATTTTCCGAAAAGGTAAATTTCACCATTCAATCTTTCCGCCAAGATGTGAGGGCCAATTAAATTTCTGTCTAATGTCGCAAGCCAAATATTGGGAGAAAATCTGTGTTGTGTATTATGACTTTTTTTCAAATATCTTTTGAATGTTTTTTCTGTATTAGTTGTTGTAAAATTTTTTGATTTGCGTAGGTACGTATGAAGATATTTTCTGGATTAAATTATTTTATACATCAGAATATGAGTGATTAAAAATGAATTTAGAATTTGGAAAAACTACTTTGGGACTCTAGAAGAGCTTTGTACCATTGATACGGTTCAGCTTTACTATCTAGTTCAGAATATTTTTACTGCCTTGGAGTGAACTAACGATATTGTTCATCTCTTAAAAGTTTCTATGAAAACTGGACGTGTGCCAAAAAAATAAAAACGCTCCAGTAATGTAAACTTATGGTAGAATCTGAAGCAGGTAGCGAATTTCTGAAAACGGAATGTACATGGTGTTTTTTCAACCTGCAAATTCAATCTGAACTGATCATAATCCCCACCCCGTATTTTTGGAAAAGTATTGAAATTGTTGAAAGTAGACAATCATATTGTTCTATACTGAAAATTTCATCAATATTGATCGAGCCATACCAAAGTTATGAATTAAAGAAAAATCGGTCGTATCGGACAAATCACCCTGTAGACTCTCAATAAAGGCCCCCATAACCATAAACCAAACATTGTTTCGAAACTGCCCTGACTAGTGTAAACTTCCCCTAAAATCTGACGGTCTCCTCCGGAATCACCCTGTATATGTGTTGGCGAGCTGAGCCGGATGACCGTTGCGACTAGTGGCGGAGGTATCATTGAGAGAACAGGTGGGACCTTTTTTGAGATTCTAGCTGAACCTCAGAGAAAGTGGATAAAGTCATAGACCTGGTTCTTCTTTATTACCGAGGAAGTCCATTCGCAGAAGGAAACATTGTGGTTTTAGAAAAAATAAATACGAATTTTGATCAGATACAGCTGTCAATACATGGGAACCCGGGTTGAGCGTAGCATCGTGAATCAAATGTTTACGTTTTACTTCAATGACGCTCCGAGAGCAGATTCAAGGCTCTACATTTTTCAATTACTTGGAGCATTAACGCAAGATATCCATCAGTGATATGAGTGAAGCTGATTTTTTTCACAATACTTTATTGATATTGGAATTTGTTCGGTGTGTATATGATCCTAAAGAAAACTGTTCATTGTCGTCGAATTCCACTTACCCTAAAATCAGAAGAGTTTCAATGAGAATGGATGAATGGATACTGCTAATGTTACTCGAAAATTTGTTAACAGATGAAGATGGTTGCATGAAAACAATTGTGGCATTCTTACAAGTCGAACAATCTACCATTTCTCTTTGCAAAGTGGCTGCAAACCAGCAATATCCATCCTGCAGAAGTGAAAGATTTTCTGCCATTTCCAACGTGAGCTTGATACTAATCAGTCTTCCGATTATGAGGAAATTTGAAAAGCGCCTCGTTAAGGTGCTAATTATTTGATTGAAATTTGCTTCCGAATCCACCATTGTAATTTCCTTTCTAATACCCAAGTTTTCTAGTATCCTTGAAACATCTCGTTCGACTGAAAAATAAATGTATAATTTGTTGATATTTTAACACTAACTTCCGTTCTCTCGGAAGAGGAAACTTCTAGCCATAAAGACGTTAATATTAAATGGAAATATCTTGGAGTGGGGGTCTGAACTCAAATACCTACAAATAACCCTGGATAGCAAACTTCTGAGGAACAAGCTTGTTGATAATGCTACTGGAAGAGCTACAAGAGCTCTGATGGTGTGCAGGCGTCTATGCGGCAGGAATTGGGGTTGTAACCCAAAAAAACTGCGATGGATGTACGTCATGATCGTGGGACCCATAATCACAAATGGGGCAGTAGCCTGGTTTGCTAAGGCAAGTTAGGTAAGTACGAGGAAAATTCTCGACAAAGTACAAAGGTTTGCCTGTGTGTGCATCACGGGAGCTATGAGAACGTGCTCAACCATGGCGCTTGAGATCATCTCAGACCTCACACCTCTACATCTAGTGATTGATAGGGTAGCTCATGAGACCATACTCCGAAAATCTAAAGAAGGAATAGGCAATGAGAGAATCAGGAGTCAGAGAGTTTGGTTCTCTCTGAATGTTTAAATTTCATCTGCAAACCTTTCTAGTGATGAAATGATCAGATAGTAAGCATTGAGAAAAAACTTCAGTACAATGCTAAGCAAAAGAGAGGATTGGAAACGGGAATACACCGACTATAATCTTATATAAAATACAATTAAATGGTATACAGATGGTTCTAAAACCGCGACAGGAGCTGGCGCTGGGATTTACGGGGCAAGTACCAAGTGTGCAGTCGAAAAATGTCTAGACATAAATATAGAAACTATCTAAATAATATACGCGAGCTCTCTTGGAGAGAAGAAATGGACTTTTGTACCAATTGTTATCACCACGAGAATTAAAGAAAAAATGGGTGTTTGATGGAAAATAAATACCACAAAGCAAATACTGAAGGAATGGTACCTACTTACGGTTGTTCAGACTGAAAGTTACGTATCTGCTTCTGTTTTGGTTTCGTGTGGTGTTGTGCAGGGTAAAAGTTCTTATCACACGATTCACTTTGTAAAGGCCGACGGCGGGAAAAGTATTTGTTGAGGGCTTCGAGCTAAGCCGTGTAAAAACAATGCGACTGAAGGCAGGGTGAGTTTGTCGAACTGAGCAGGTATATGCTTGTGGGATTTTTGCAACAGCCATAGAATCTCACGGAGCACAGAGAATCTCGGTCTTATTCTTAACCAAATAAGCCCATCCTATGTATAAACTTTGTGGTAAAAGAAAACAAATGAGTGAATTTTGAACACTATCAGAAGTGCGATATAGCTATTCATACAGATACTCAAGCTGCCGTTAAAGCAATGAGCTCCTTTGTCATTGATTCAAGGCTGATTTGGGAGTGCCGGAACAAATTCAATGAGGTAGGCAAGAAAAATAAGGTATTTTAATCTGGTTTCTAGGTCATTTGGAAATCGTAGGAAACGAAGGGGCCAATACACTTGCCAGAAAGACCGTACAAACGCCATTCACTGGCCCAGAACCCTTCTGTTGTTTATACAACATGAGTTCATGGTGAAAGAGGAAACCAAAAGGAAAAATCTCTGGCGGAATCTGCCTGGGGTGGATCACTCCAAGAAGTTCCTCCGGAACCTTGGAACTGCTAGATCCAAAATATATCAGGATCTCGGTGAGAACTAACTACGCCTACTCACTGGCTTTCTCACAGGACATTGTCGCCTAAAGAAGCATCTGTTGAGAATGAGTTTATCGGACACTGACGAGTGTAGATTCTGAGTGGAGGAGGAATAAACTCCTATTCACCTGGTTACGGAACCCTATGCCATTGCAAGCCAAAGGAAAGCGTGCTTTGGAAAAGAAACTTGTAGGAGTAAGGAATTATCCTCGTTGAAGCCGTCCTAGATACTGGATTTCATTAAATCTCTGGAACTCAAGGCGAGCTGTAGGAGGCGCGATGAGAACAGCTCTGTAAGGGTCACAATAGACCTGAGGGTCGCAGTGTACTGTAACCCCTTTTCACTATCAACTATAAACTATATATGGCCCCAGAACAGAGTCGGTTTATGCAATATAAAAATATAAATAGCTGCACATTTCTGGAATGGCCGATGCATTTTTATGTGTTGCAGGCCGGTTGCAATATTGCCTGATCAGCTCTATTGTCGTTTTATCCAGTGGCGGAGGTAGATTTGTTAAAACCGCCCTGAGTTTGTCTATGCAGAGTTAGAATTTTGTATGTTTGCGAATTTGACTTGGAATTTTCAATCCAACTGCGGTAGAGCGGCTGTTTATAAGTAGGTTCGTGCCTCAAGGTAATGAGAGTTTTTTGGTGTTATAAATTACATTTCTGAGGGGTGTGGTATTATAGGTTTTGAAAGCAAATTGTATAATTAAGTGAATAAATTTGAATTTTCACAATTACCGGAGATGAGAAAATCCGTTCATGAGAACCTTCTGAATATCTTTGAATTAGTCAACTTCAACTTCAGAATGATTTAACACGGTGACAAGAATATCAAGCGAATTCAAATTCAATTCAATGTTGATAAAGTTGAACATCAGTAAATTCAAGTTATTAATAAATAATAAATAAATTCAAATGATCTAGAAATATTGGTAAATGGTAGAGTGTGATAATCCCTGACAAAGTGTGTATTATACAGGGTTTCCCACGCGGAAATTTACACCGTGGTTCGATTAAACTGACTATAAAATGGAAGAAGCCCGAACCTAACGTTCTTAACAAAGAACGCATTTTGGTAATAAAACTCAATAATTTTCAAGCTTTGTTCATTTGTAAGACGATTCATGGTGAAATTACAGACCAAACTGATGATGTTTGAAACAAAATACGAATTGCGTTAGCCGCCAAACTCAGTGTTGCCAAAAACAAATATTTGAAAAATCACCCGGTTTTACTCAGTAATGAGATAGCTTGAGCCGATTGGATGACTTGGAATTAAATCAGAATTCTGTCCAATCAACCAAACTGCTCCACATGAGTTAGGGATATTGACTTAAATTGCAAGCGTGAAAATTTGGCACAACATTGTCAATGACATGCTCCCTATAGTGTAAGGCGGTCATATTTCCAGGACGAATGTGTAGATCTGTGCGCCTGTTGAAACATATCCCGGCCCATACCATAACACTACCCCCTCGGAATGGATGGACTTCTTGGACATAGCGACGATTACGGGGTATGCGTGGGATTGTCCATGCCCTTATTTTTAGAGAATCTGAAAATCGTCCATATCTGGATTCATCAGTGAGAAGGACACTACGCCATTGATCGTTCCAATTGATATGTTGCCTTGCCCATTTTAGTGTTTGACGCTTATGGTCACGGGTTGATGGAACTCCGCTTAATGGACGTCTAGAACCTAGATTCACCTCTTTCAAACTTCGTCTGATGGTTTCAGTGGAAACGTGGACCCCATCTGCATTTTGAAGAGTATTCCGTAGCATTCTACACGTAGATGTAGGGTTTCTTCTCACCGAAAGGGTGATGAAACGATCCTGAGCAGGTGTTGTTTTTCGTCGTCCACCAAGCCTTGGTCTTTCCAACACGGAACCTGTCTTCCTGAACCTATTCCAAAGTCGAGATATCACACTTTGGCTGACTTGGAGCCTTTCCGCTACAACAACCTGCGTTAGGCCACACTGTAACATTCCGATAGCTCTATTGGCCTCACCATTTGTTAATTTACGTCTTGGCATTTTCAGAAAACTCGTTTCATTCGAAGCCGTTGTTAAACTGACTTCATTTCAAAATAGGAACATTCATGAAGCATATGTAAAAAACCAAACTTCAGAAAATAGGCGACAAGATTGACGAAATGTCTCATACTGATTTTACAGCGATTTTCTCGAAGAAAATATACTTTTAAAAACGATTGAATACGATATCCCTAACTCTTGTGGAGCAGTTTATTTCAGTTTCGAAAGTTATAAATCTACCCTACTCCATAAAACCAAATAAATACCACGAAAAGGTTAATCCCTGTATCAGGAGTTCTGTCGATATCAGTGCCTGTTTGTTGGACAACTGAAGAAGGGGACTGTGGAAGGTCTATTACTCTAACTCTGAAGCATTTTTCTTTGTAACGTCGACTACTTTCAGCGTGGGGTAAGGCTGAGGAGTTTTTTTCATCTCAGTGTCTCTAAACCGGCTGGAGTAGTACTCGTTGAAACGTCCAGAACACTCACTGAATCACCCACTGAGAACTGAAAGAACTGATTTGAGAAGTAGGTATAGTACGAACGTTCCCTTTCTATATTCTCTTTAGAGAACTGTTAATTACTTCTTTAGTAAATGCCACATTTGCTCATATGTTCTGAATGCTTTTCATAGTAATCTACCAATTCACTGTTGTCACGTCTATTGTTATTCCACTGTCAAGTTGAGGGTTTTTGCTTTGGGGCCAACTTAGTGTTGGTATTCCTTCATTTTTCCTCATTGAGGAAATGACTTCGAAACCACCTCTTCCATAGTAAGGGAGGATTGGGCAATCTTGGTCAACAGGCAATGCTGATCATGCCCACAGCTGAAAAAATTGAAGTTGCTTATGCGTGCGAAGTGTGGTAACACGACGCATTCATATATGACGAGTGTCCTCCGTTTTCGCTCTCAATCGATCTTATCTTAGTTCTGAGTTATCCAGTAATCACCGGTGATCGGAGATGTTTGGTTTTCTGATTTTGAACTGTCAAATGTTTCCATGGATATGAGCTATCACACAGGACAGATACACAAAAATAATATGTCATAATATGTCAATCACTAATAATGGCAATTTTGGATTCAGTTATTTCCTCAAATATATTTATTACCCAAACAGAAATTCAAAAACATTTTAAAAATTATGAGAAAAGATGAGAATGGGCATCTCACGATTGGAACTCATCGCCAAAATCCGATTTACTTGACATTACGATAAAAATTCACTGTGATATTCACCTGCTTCTGGATCTGGCCATAGCTTTTCATGATACTATAAGCCCTATGTAAATTACACAGTAATTGATGTCATATGATCTTTTTTCGACCATTTCAAACCACGACAACCGAAATGCTCGAAAAAAGAACAGATGACATCAATCGATGGCCGCGAAAGCCTCAACAAATTCATCGCCATTTAATTGTGATAATGTCAAATATAGTACCTTCACGATTACGTAATTTGGAATAAATAAAACTATAAAAATAACTAATAATCATCAGTCATAATGTGTGAATAGCGCCATCTGAAGTGTAAGAACGAAACTTTTCTCATATCTCAACGAAATCTAATCATTTTAGACATCTGTACTCCTACGGTAAGACATTTTGGTTTCGCCCAACAGCGCAGAGTTGTAGGCAACTCAAATTACACACTATTACAGTGACTATAGAGGGAATATGGTCACTGTACACACTATTTGTTTATATCGCCATCTAACGCGGAAAATATCAAATGAAGTACAAACGAATCAGCGGTAGCGTAACTGTAACTGTAGCGACATCTAGTGGCCTTAATCAAAAGGAGGAGAAGCATTTCCTGTATAAGTAACATTTTCATCGATTTTTTCAAAGTTTTATTGTATTTCATAATAACCAGACCGTAGACGAATCTATATATGAAGTTTCATAACAAACAGTCCATCCTATCTCGAGTTATAAATGGCGTAACCAACATCTTTCTTTTATATATATATATATATAGAATAGATATAGATAGATATAAATCGTTACTCCAAAGCTTATTACTCTGACCTCAATTAATAGTCCTTTAATGCAGAATTGTGATATTATGTTCCTAATAGAGCTGTGATTTGAGGTTTATTCCGAAAAGAGCTTAACTGACCGCTATTACCACCTTTACCCCTACTTCCTCTTTTTATCTGACCATATTCATAGGGTTTTAAGAAATGAAACTGAAGCAATAGGAATGTTGACTTTTTTTTGGAAATGATTTTAATTTGTGGATAAGCCCTATACAAACACGAAAAAAATATTTTCATGGAAAAAATATAGCGAATACCAATAAAAAATGCGCAAATAAAAATAGTTTTCAAAATTCCCGCTGAAACGAAGTGATTATGATGACGTCACTATACGGTAAACAGACTTCGCCGTCTGTCAACGCGAACTGATCTTGTGTGATTTCTTGCGAAAGAATCGTTTACGTTATATCAAATAATCGTGAAAGAGTACGCTGGTGATACGTTTTACTCTCTTCTGTTCTTCGTAAGTTCGTACTCGTGATGACAGTAAGGTTAGCTTGTTTACAGAACAGTGACGTCACGTATTCTCATTCGTGTTTGCAGTCACGTGATAAACGGTAATAGATTACACATTTTAAATCGATTTTATTTAATTTAAAGAGAGTAATTAGATCACTAAAATTATAGTATTTCAAAAACTACCTTCAATGTGGAAAACCTCAATTTATATGAATTTGTAACATGTGTCAACATCCCTATTGTACAATATGAATATAAATTTTAGAAGTGTCTACCTACCAATTGAATCATCATGGATGATGACGACGTTAGTCATATTTTGCCGTATGATCATGTGTCTTAGCAGACTGATGACTGTCTGAAGCGGTGAAGGAATTTGAATCAAATACTTCTTCTCATGTTCTTCAAGCTTACTCCATGCATCGGTTTCTTCATTTAAACTAACGTACAAACTTACTGTTGGCAAGGCCAATGATTTTGTGAAGAATTTCACAGCTGTTTTCATGAGTGTAGATTGAGTTGCGTCAAATATCAAATGTGGGATTTTCAGACTCCTGTAAGATACCAAATATTCTTCGCAAACTGAAAACAAATAAGATAAAATTGAATTGATCATTCCAGTACTCTGCCAAGATCTGCTATGAACTATCAGAACCTGTGTAATAGTTGAGTATTCAAGTTTTTTCATGCTCTGTTTCCCACGAGATGAATATCCTGTAATCCTGTCATGTTCGGAGAACATCGGGAGAACCAAGAGAAAGAAGGTAGGAATTGGTGTTCTTCTCAAATTTCTGTAAGTTATATGCTTCGGGGAACACCTCCCTAGATATTGGCGATCTTGCACGAGTTTGCTCCCGATCGTGTCATTTACCGATTTGGTGACCAGAATTGGCCCCCAAGCTCTTGCAGTTTAACGCCTTTAGACTTCTGGCTGTGGGGTTTTCTGAAGTCATAGGTTTATGCCAATGAGTCTGCAACCATCGAAGCATTGAAAGCCGAAATAAAAGGATGTTTCAATGAAATACCAACACATGTAGTCTATATCGTTATTGAAAATTTCGTCAAAAGGATACGCACATGCCAGCAAAGCAGTGGTGGTCATTTACAAGATATTTTGTTTCATACATAATTCACAACTAACTGACAAAGAAACTGCAACAAACCAGCTGGACGAGGAGATAAAAAGTCGATGTTTAATTGTTGTTAAAAGGCCTAGAGCACGTGTACGTGTACGTGGAATTTATCGCCAGATAAGTGAATTTGAAAGAGGTCGAATTATTGGTCTACGGGATGCGGGGTTGTCATTTCGAGAAATTGTAATGAATCGAAATATTGCAGTTAATCATTTTGACTTCTAAAAGTTATATTCATGGCTCCGAAAAATTATTTTCTTGCTTATCGGTCGGCACAGGATGTTTGGCAAGACGATAACGATGAAGTTATTGGTTTTCGGGTCAAGTTTCATTATGAAACTCAGTCAGAAAAATCGTCCCACGGGAGTTCCAGAACTCGACTCAGCATAAATTTTGTGTGGATTGCAATTGGCCAAAAAACTCAGACGATTATGTCATGCTTTAGGAATCCACCCACGGGAGGTGGGTAAAGGAAATCTTCAACGGTTTTTGGGAAAACGAAGATGAAGTATAGCAGCTGGGAAGTCTTTGACGGGAAGTTTCTCAGCTGACTCGCGTTCGGTAGTTAGGAGTAGCTGTAGAAGTCTCAAACGGGAAGGTTTTCAGTTGACTCGGGTTTGGTTAAGTTTGGAATAGGAAGTTAAGAGTAGCGGGTAAAGCCTAAAGCGGGAAGGTTCTCGGTTGACTTGCGTTCGGTAGTTAGGGATAGCTGGAGAAGTCTGAAACGGAAGGTTCTCAGTTGATTCGGGTTTGGTTAAGTTTGAAATCTGAAGTTAAGAGTAGCGGGTAAAGCCTAAAGCGGGAAGGTTCTCGGTTGACTTGCGTTCGGTAGTTAGGGATAGCTGGAGAAGTCTCAAACGGAAGGTTCTCAGTTGACTCGGGATTGGTTAAGTTTGGAATCTGAAGTTAAGAGTAGCGGGTAGAGTCTAAAGCGGGAAGGTTCTCGGTTGACTTGCGTTCGGTAGTTAGGGATAGCTGGAGAAGTCTCAAACGGAATGTTCTCAGTTGACTCGGGTTTGGTTAAGTTTGGAATCTGAAGTTAAGACTAGCGGGTAAAGCCTAAAGCGGGAAGGTTCTCGGTTGACTCGCGTTCGGAAATAGGCAGTAGCTGGAGAAGCCTTAAACGGAAAGGTTCCAAGTTGAGTCGGGTTTGGTTGAGTTTGGAATCGGAAATCAAGAGTAGCAGGTAAAACCTTAAGCGGGAGGGTGCTCGGTTGACTCAGGATTCTGTTTTTTAGGGAGGTTAAAGAGGTAACTCGGTTTTTTTTTTAAGTACGGTCTCAAGCGGAGACGAAAAAGGGCTATTCAAGGGAATAGCGGTGTAAGTTATATTGAATCGGGAGTCAAAGGTTAAAGAAATTACTTACAATCATTTGGATCGCGTCGATAAGGCCGGGAGTGAAATTAAATTGCAAGCAACAGGATTACCTGCCAAAGGGGAAAGGTCAGGTAACTTTGTGTCTGCTTTGCTTATTTGTGTACTGTTAGAAAGCTGCATGTAACTCCCAGGCCCGGATCTACGATTCTTTCTGACCGGGGCAAAAATTCATGATGGCGCCCCCCTCCCCAAGGTTGGATATGAGAACTGAATGCTTTGAAAATGAAGCTACAGTGTAATTTTTCTGAGTGTTTCATTAGAAGTATTCCAGGAAGGAATTTCGATACGACTTCAAGATTCTGTATTTTTGTTTTAGAGTACATGAACTTGAATTGTAAAATATTTTCAAGCGGAATCTACTTCCGGTTCTACCGGAAACGAACGTGAACTTCGTTATTTCAAAAGCAACACCCTGTATATTTATACATACATGTTTGAATTCTTGGTTTAATTCTGCACTGATTCGATGTATGATATGTGCAACCACTTCGAGCGATTGTTGAGTGATTGTCAAATTTGTTGACAGAAAGAGTGTCACAAATTAGTGTTTATATCTCCAAAATCCCTCATTGTAAGAAATTTTTTTCGCCACAGTGGAACAAGAGAAAGTACGCTGATACTGCTTCTTGTATAAATTATGAGGAAATATTATACAGGATGTCTGAAACAAGGCTTCAAAGTGAGCCTCAATAAAAAGGAAATCTCATTTTTTTTCAAATGGTAACCATATAATTTTGTAATTCCGATCGATTGTTCGTCAAAAACTAGTTAGAGTGTGCCAAACATTGGAAATCAGTGATTTTGCCGTTATTGAATAAAATTCGAATTTCACGACTAAAGCCAGGTCTCTTTGTCTAAAAATCAAATTTATTCAGATAAGTTTTAAATAGGCTATGTCAATAGTAAGAATATGTCAGTTTTAAACTAAGATTTTTTGATCATCATTCATTATCTGCTTTGTTTATTCGTCACATTCGCCGCAAATAAAGAACAGACTTTTGATATATCATTCTAGTGTACCTTTTTATTATTGCTTGTTTTGCATAGTGCTCGATCAATAAAAATGAGTAAAAATGACAATTCCTAACATAGCCTACTTTGAAATAGACGAGCATACCACTGAATTTGACTGAGCCAAACCTGGCTTCACTCGTGAAATTCTGTCAAAATCAGTGGTATGCTACTATGCTAGTCTATTTCAAAGTAGGCTATATTAGGAATTGTCACTCTCGCTCATTTTTATTGATCGAGCACTATGCAAAACAAGCAATAATGAAAAGTTACACTAGATTGATATTTCAAAAGTCTGTTCTTTTTGCGGCGAATGTAACAAATAAACAAAGCAGATACTGAATGATGACTAAATGAAAAAAACTTAGTTTAAAACTGACATATTCTTACCATTGACATAGCCTACTTGAAAATTATCTTGATAAATCGGATGTTTAGACAACATGGCTTTATTTAGTCGTGAAATTCGAACTACTGATTTTGAATACGTGAAATGTTCGGAATACTAGCTATTGACGAGCAATCGATCGAAATTACAAAATTATATGGTTCCCATGCATTTGAAAAAAATGAGATTTCATAGAGTTTAATTGAGGATCACTTTGAAACCCTGTTTCAGACACCCTGTATAATATTTCCTCATAATTCATACAAGAAGAAGTATCAGCGTACTTTCTTTTATTACACTGTTGCGAAAAATTTTAGCACTAGGGTATTAATTTTTTCCAAGAAAATCCAAAATAATAGTATATTATTTCATTAGGAGGAGAAGTGTCACTTTTCGTGGCGAGCTTGAGGATAATTGAAAGCGAGCCACGAAAAGTCACTTCTTCTCCGAATGAAATATGCTATTTTATTTCCAAACGTTTTTAAATTCATGAAAATTGCACATTTAATGTAACTTTATCAAATAAAAATGACGTTTGAATTGGAAGTTTTTGTATTCTATGCATCTATGTTCAATGGTAACCAAGTATTTTTTTTCGTTGCAACACTTTTCCTGCTGCCGGAGGGAAAAGTAAATATTTCTCCGCCTAGGCGGAGAAATAGAACTTTTCGATGATCCTGTCAGTCGAGAACTGACGTTGTTATCGTACGTTTGGAAATAAAATTTTTTTAACCTCTGGTTGATTTTGGCGCCCCCTTGAGCTGGCGCCCGGGGCAAGCGACCCGCTTGCCCCCCCCTAGATCCGGGCCTGGTAACTCCAAAAAACTGTTCGAGTCCAGAGTCCCGAAATCTCCCCAAGTTTTCTGTACTTTGTGTTGCCTCTGTTACTGTGATAAACCCCTAAGTTTTAGATTTTATGTTGTTTTGATAATTTCAGTTTGATTTGAATATTGGATCTTGTTTTGACCATTCGACGTTGCATTGATAAATTGACCAGAAATTTCGATAATTTTACTCTTTTGACGTGAGTGAGTTATATACATTGTGTGTGAAACCGTTCATTTTATTTTAGCTTTATTATACAAGTTTGAAGTTCAATGAGTAGTATTTCATTCGCCACTCTTCTCCATGGAGAACAAATAAACAGAAAGTCCTGTCCCTAGTGGGACGTGCCGATCCCACACTTTCTCCCTTCAAAGACAAAGATTTTTCAAAAATTTTCAACATCTTTTCTTTCTAAGTAATAACACCCCTTGATTGGTGGAAAGCCGCTCTTCCGTCGAATCTCAAAAGGGGTGCTTTTTACAAAATCGCTTACCGCACAATTAGAAATCCAACTACAGTTATGAGATGTTGTCAAGCGTGGTTTGATAATGCCCTAAATCGAAGAAAAGTTAGCACCGGACGTCGAAGGGGCACAAATGAAGTTCAAGATCGACGTCTAAGACTTATGGCCATTAGAGACCGATTTGCGACCACTCGATCTTTGGCTGAGGAGTGGTTAGGAGAACAAGGTCATCCTGTTTCTGTCCGAACGGTGTACCGAATAAAGTGTTTTGAACTGCAGTATTATCGACCCCATCTTGTGGTACCTCTGACGGTAGAGCATCGCCAGCAACGATTACAGTGGTGCAGAGAACGTCAACATTGAAACGTGGAATGGCACCTGGTCGTTTTTGCTGATGAATCTCGATTCTCATTGGGTGCACTAGATGCCCGAAGAAGGGTTAGCCGACGTCGCGGAGAAAGACGTGAACCTCAGTTTGATGTTGAGCGTCATGTACACCGGACAGTAGGCGTTATGGTATGGGGTGCTATTGTACATGCAAATAGGTCAACTTCAGTCTTTATTCGAAATAGCGGAGCCATATGTTCTCCCAACCTTAACTTGCTCGAGAATCCAATAGTTCAGCAAGATAATGCTCGACCTCATGTGGCCAGAGTTGGTTTAAACTTTCTTGAAGCGACCCATATGAATCTTTTGCCATGGCCGCCCAGATCCCCCGATCTTTTGCCCATTGAGCATGTTTGGGACATCATGGGTAGAAGGCTCGGAATTTTACCCCAGTTCCCACGGACTTGGACGGTTCTGAGACAGGGAGCTTGGGATAGTATCCTTCAAGAAGAAATAGACCTTCTTATTGCATCAATGCCAATACAGGTTGGGGAGTATATAGATAATCGCGATTTTAAAAACAAATTGGCATGAATATGTTTCTTCTCTAAATACGAATACACCAGTCAGTGAAGTCTGGAATAGAATCAACAGAATGAAAGGTAAAAGAGGTATACATAGCATTCAATTTCTTGAAAATAACGGACAAGTTATAAGAAATGATGAAGACATCGCAGAAGTTTTAGCACAAACATTTCAAAAGAATTCAAATGATGCTAACTACCCCGAGAATTTTAATCATGAATACAACGCTTTTATAGAAGATAATTTTAATTCTGCTCAGGAGTTCTATTTCACCAATGAATTGAACGAAAACTTAAATATGAGAGAATTGGAATATGCCCTGGGTAAAATTAATATGAAATCGAAAGCCGGTCCTGACGACATTCCTGGAATATTTTTCAGATATTTACCAGATTCAGCGAAGGTACATCTACTGAATGCTTTCAATTTAATATGGACTCAAAAAAAATTTCCAAAAAAATGGCAAGAAGCGATTATTATTCCAATATTGAAACCCGATTTAACGAAGGTAAATCCAAACTCGTATCGACCGATATCTCTCACATGTGTCATGTGTAAGATCCTCGAAAGAATTATTAACCAAAGATTAATGTGGTTTTTAGAGAGAAACAATATACTTATCAAAGAACAATCAGGTTTTCGTTCTAAACGATCCACACTCGACAATTTGATATGTATCGAATCTGAAATTCACGAGGCAATTGCGAATGGTATGAAATGTTTGGGAGTATTTTTTGATATCAATAAGGCCTACGATATGACATGGAGACCTAATATATTAAATAACTTATACAAATGGGGTATCTCGGGAAATATATTTTATTTTATCAAAAATTTTCTTGACAACAGATCCTTCCGAGTCAAAGTTAACGGTCACCTATCAACCCAAAAAATCCAGATGAATGGCACCCCACAAGGCTCCGTAATTAGTGTTACACTTTTCTTAATCGCAATTAACGAAATACTACATAACATTGACCCCTCAGTTGAAGCAAATCTCTACGCTGATGATCTATTAATATACAGCACAGGCAATGATCTAGATATTTTACATCTCTTAATGCAGAATGCATTGAATCAATTAGAAAAATGGTCAAATTCATCCGGATATCTTTTCAACTCAAATAAAACAAAAATTATCATATTTTCGAAGAAACCCAAACAACTGCCTTCTGCATTAAAAATTTACTGTGAACCAATTAGAGAAGTGAAACAAATTAAATTTCTGGGAATGACATTAGATACTAAGCTAAATTGGAATTCACATATAAAAAATTTGATACTCAAATGTCAAAACGGAATCAACCTCATGAAATGTCTTTCTCATCGTTCATGGGGAGCTGACCAGAAAACCCTATTGAATATCTACAAATCCCTGATACAATCTAAAATAGATTATGGATCCCAAGCATACGGATCTGCAAACGGCTCACTTTTAAAAGCAATCCAGATCATTCAAAATACTGCCTTGAGAACAGCCACAGGAGCCCACCGGACTAGCCCAGTAGAAAGTTTACATGCGTTGACTGGACAACTACCCATAGAAAAAAGAAGACAACTCCTGGACTTGACCTACGCATCCTCTCTCAATGCGAACAAATCTAATCCAGCCCACAACTTTACTCACGTGGAACGGTTCAACGACTTATTTAATGAACGAAAGAGAATATCTCTCCCATTTTATCAGCGAATAAAAAAGAATAAGAATCAACTAAATCTGGAGTTTCCCCCAACTGTAGAAGATAAACAAATGAATGCACCACCTTGGATAATGGAGACTCCATATTGCAACTTCGATTTATTAGTACACGAAAAGAAAATGACACCACCTAGCATAATATTGAATGCTTTCCAGGAAATAACTGATAAGTTCTCAGAATTCCAGCAAATATACACTGATGCCACCAAAAGTGACACTGGAGTGGCTACAGCATCAATAACCCCAACTCAATCAATATGCTGTAAATTGAATCCACATAACTCTATACTATCGGCAGAATGCTATGCCATCCGAAAAGCCTTAGAGTATGCTGAATACGAAAACGACAACAAATACCTAATAATCACTGACTCCTTGAATAGCTTACTAGGTCTTAAACAGCTATATCCTCAGAACCCGCTCCTGAAGAATATAAAAGAAATACTGTTTTCATTAAGATCAAGAAACAAAATTATCAAATTTCTATGGGTCCCGTCCCACGTCGGTATTCGCGGAAATGAGAGAGCTGATCAGGAAGCATCTGAGTACAACACCTCAGACGATAACATCTGTGACAACTACATCTCAAACGAGGACTTCAAGATATATCTGAGACATCTAGTTTTGACCACATGGGAAGAAAAATGGAGAAAGAGCAACCGACAACTGGCCGAAATCAAACCGAATGTTAAACATTGGAAAGAAAATTTCAACCGCTCAGATCAGGTTTTACTAAATCGGTTAAGAATAGGACATACCCGATTAACCCACGACTACCTGTTTGAGAGGAGTGAAAGACCGAAATGCCCAGAATGTGATGAGGTGCTAACAGTCAAACATCTTTTAATGGATTGCCCCAGATATCAAGAGCTTCGTGACCGACGCAACATTGGAACAATCACCAACAGCCTGAAATATATGTGTGATATTGAAATAATTAAGAGTTATTTAGAAGAATTAAATGTAATATATAAAATGTAACACCTCAAAGTGGTCTCTAATAACCCAAGTGGTTGATGAGACCTAAAATCTCAAAAAAAAAAAAAAAATTGTAAATCCCTGGTTTCGTTCTCCAAATTTTACTCATTTACTTCTTGTTATACTATCTATGTTTTGCGGAACAAACTTTGAAATTTAAACAGCTTATTCTGGTTGTTGCTGTTTCTTCGTCAGTTAGTATTTTAAGGTGAGGCCTGTCTTTTCACAGGTCATTTTACCGAAAATTTCTCATATGAAATGTTCAATTTACAAAATTTTTTGGGATCAATACCTAAATACCACTCTGGCCTGCATCATATCCCTAAATCACTGCACCAGGTTTATGAACATGCGCGAAAATTAGCGGAAATCTTTTTCTGTAAAACTTATACGCTGAACTGGCATTTTGTTTTGATGCACCATGAATCAACAGCATATCAACAAGTTCATTATTTGAATAAACGTAAACACTCGTACAATCTACACCACTACCTCGCCGTAACTGTGTCATATACGATAGGAGGCAAAAAACAAGAGATGTTGATATCTACATTCTACGGATAAGCAGGCCAGCGAGCAGGTTCGGATTGAGGTATTTTCAGATTCACCTAGAAACTAGAAAATATTCTAGTTTCATTTTCTCGAAACAAGGACATAATTCATATGAAAAGTTTTTGGTAAAATGACTTATTTTGATGAGTTCTGTCACCTGTCAAAAGAAAAGCCTCACCTTCAAATATATATATATATATATATATATATATATATATATATATATATATATATATATATATATATTTTCTAACACAATGAATATTTTAATACTTATGCTTAAGCAAACTATGTTTTAGTGAACATTGAACTCTTGCGCTCTTGTTGGATTACCCTTTACTTACGTCTTTTCAAAAACGTAATTGTGTCGAGGTTACCTCCATATATTTCCTTCATCTCCACTGATAAATCGAAATGCTCCTGCATGTATTTTACCACTCCCTCAAAATCACTTGTAAGGAAACCATCACTCAACAAAACTGAAATAGTTTTATGAGTTGCTCAAAATACCTTTTACATTCGATTAAAATTTTAACCTACAAATGTTTAAAGTTTCATTCTTTGTGTAAACCTTAGTTGCAATAAGAATTGCGAAAAAGCAAATAAGCTGCGTTATTCTCATTCTGCTCTGTATAGTTTCTTTAAGTAACGGCGTAAATTCGAGAATGGAGTTTTAATATGATGGAACTGAAGTCGTACAAATATAATGAATAAATGATTGGTTGAGAACCTAATGCATTTGTTAGGAATGAAAAGTTTTTTGTCTTTAAAGTCTAAGTGCACATCTTTTCCATTTAACTTCGACATCAATCAATGGAAGTGAATATGTTTATTCGAAACTTTTCTCATAGGATTGCTTGAAGGTCAGTTCTTTGTGGAATAAAAATTATTTATCCTTGACCTTTTCTGGAGGTATTACCTTCCACAACTTCAACAATAGTTTATTAAGGTCGCCGATCACATCGAGTAGGAAAACTAATCCGATGTAGGCGCCACTGTGCATTTCATGGAATATTCCATTAAATGGCCTCCCTTATGAATGAAATGTACAATGGCGCTCTCTATCCGAGAATCGCTGAACAATGAAATAAGTGAATATGTAGGTAGAGCAGGAACTAAACTGCTCCACATGAGTTAGGGATATTGACTCAAATTGCAAAAAATTATAGATGAAATAAGATTTTTGTGATGAAAATTCATATTAAAATGATTTCAAGTTGCAAATTAATTTTAGCCTGTATGTCTGCAGCGTGGTTAAGAAAAATCGAGTAAAATAACGAAATTTTATTCCCAAAGAGTCCAAGCATTTTAAGACTATCAATACAATGTATGGCCTCCACGGGCATCAATAACAGCTTGACATCTTCTTTGCATACTACACACGAGGTTGTTGAACATTTCTTGAGGAATTTGGTTCCATAAACGGGGCAGAAGCTCTCTCAGATCATTTAAGGATTCTGGGGTAGGTTGGTGATTATCTAATCTTCTTTGGAGCATATCCCATGCATGTTCTATGCAATTCAAATCTGGTGAGTGCGGAGGTATTGGTAAATGTGGAATACCAAGCTCCTCGCGCGCATTCTCAACTATGGCTGCACGGTGCGGTCTAGCGTTATCGTCTAGAAATTGAAAAGTTTCACCAATAGCAGCGTGAAAATTTGGCACAACATTGTCAATGACATGCCTATAGTGTAAGGCGATCATATTCCCAGGACAAATGTGTAGCGCCCTTTGAAACATATCCCGGCCCATACCATAACACTACCCCGTCGGAATGGATGGACTTCTTGGACATAGCGACGATAACGGGGTATGCGTGGGATTGTCCATACCCTTATTTTTCGAGAATCTGAAGATCGTCCATATCTGGATTCATCAGTGAAAAGGACACTACGCCATTGATCGTTCAAATTGATATGTTGCCTTGCCCATTCCAGCCTTTGACGCTTATGGTCACGTGTTAATGGAACTCCTCTCAATGGACGTCTAGAAAATAGATTCACCTCTTTCAAACGTCGTCTGATGGTTTCGATGGAAACTTGGACCCCATCTGCATTTGAAGAGTATTCCGTATCATTCTACATGTAGATGTAGGGTTTCTTCTCGCCGAAACGGTGATGAAACGATCCTGAGCAGGTGTTGTTTTTCGTCGTCCACCAAGCCTTAGCCTTTCCAACACGGTACCTGTCTCCCTGAACCCATTCCAAAGTCGAGATATCACACTTTGGCTAATTTGGAGCCTTTCCGCTACAACAACCTGAGTTACCCCCCCCTTTAGCTTTCCGATAGCCCTATTAGCCTCAGCGTTTGTAAATTTTCGTCTTGGCATTTTCAGAAAACCTGTTTCAAATCGAAGCCGTTGAAAAACTGACTTCATTTCAAAATAAGAACATTCATGAAGCATATGCAAAAAGCCAAACTTCAGAAAAAAGGCGACCAGCTCGACGAAATGTCTCATACTGATTTTTATTGGATCGATTCAAGTTGTTATTGAGTTTTAAATGATTTTATAGCGATTTTCTCGAAGATTACATACTTTTAAAAACGATTGAATACGATATCTCAACTCTTGTGGAGCAGTATATTTCTCGCTATACAGGGTGTCCCAGAAGTCCCGCAATTCCTTGAGGGGATCGAAAGTGAAAAATATTCTAAGCCCAAATATTCATGTTTGAAAATTTTTGATGAAGTAGTTAATCAGTAATTAATTAATGAAAGTGACCAATCAGGAGCGCGCTATAAAAGAATGAGTAAGCAGTTGCGGAAGCGAGAGTGAGACGCCACAGCTGCTGCCGGCTTTTCACGCAGTAAACCGAGACTGGCGTCTCATTTTCGCGTCCCCACTGCTTACTCAATCTTCTGTAGCGCGCTCCTGATTGGTTACTTTCATGAATTAATAACTGATGAACTACGTTATCAAAGAATTTCAAACATGGATATTTGGGCTTAGAATATTTATCACTTTCGATCCCCTCAAGGAAGTGCGGGACTTCTGGGACACCCTGGATATTGGAATTTGGCCATTCTCTGTCATTTCCCTATTGCAAGTTAATTTTCTGAACGAAATTATCTGTAGATTCACTTTTAATCGGAAGTTGGACTATTTTCATGGGTCTTTCGTTCGAAATGAAACAGTGGCATGAGTAATCATATTTTCTTCTATTTTTGAAAGAAAAAGAATGAACTTTCTGAATGAAATCGATTCCAATTATTTCATTAATAACTCCAATCTTTTCTGAGTTTACCCACAAAATTTTAGTTCTCAAAGTGAAACCATTTTCAAATGCAACAAATAAAAACACACTACATTGAACGCCAACCTTAAGTTACAAGGAAATTTTACTGGTTGAAGACAGTAAAACGTTTCAGTTGGTCGCTACCGCAGCAAGGGTTATGTGGCACTCATGAAGGCTAACAAGCCAGAAACCGGTTTGTCATTATCCTGCTGAGGTGGTGACACCAGTGGTGTACTTCGGAAATTAGATTTCTGCTAGTCCATTCCTTTATTGATTATGCTATGTCCAAAGGACGTTATCCTCTATTTTTTGTTATATATTCTGTTAGTCTAAACAATTGATGCTCAGTCGAGTGATTTCTTCTGAATCCGAATGGCTCTGCTCGCAAGAGATTCAGGCATAATGTCTCTTCTGATTCGAAAGTAACGTTACAAGATTCAACGATATTAGTTGTTTTATTTTTTTTACGAGTTATCTGCTTTGATATTCCACTTATATCGTGTAATATTTTGGTTTTCGTTATTAATTGATCTTTGCTATCATTGGCGATTGGTAATAATTTCTAGGGAAACATTGGGGAAGCTTCAATAAATGACTCCTCATATAAATTATTTATTGAATATTATTATTGTCATAGTACATTTTGTGATCCTCATCGATGAAAATGTCAGCAACCTGACTCAATGAATAAAATAATTGAACTCTTTCCAATCATTGCACCCATGGAATTGAGTACTTTTAATTCAAAACTGCTTAGTCAGTCTTCATAACAGGGTATGGTATGAACATCCCAATCTTCTTATAATGTGTATAATGAATGTCAACTTTTCTAATTATCATTGAATTTTTAGAGTAATGAATTCAAAAAATTCGACTTCATGTATCTTGTTTTGGAAACAAAACATGTTTGTGTAGGTAAAAGTCGTCGATATATTCATAGCATAACCATGAAACGTTCCAGCAGTAAATGCTCTCTCATAAATACCCTGTTTGATTATCCAAAGCATAAAACACTTCCGATAACGGTAATAAATAGGGAAAACGTGATTGTCAACATTTCCATCGTGAAAAAGTTCACATCGATTGAAAACTTAATAACAAATGTAACATTTCTTTATTGTTTGATACATATGATTCTTCTACCCTAGAAACAATTATAATGATTGTTATATTTCCTTAAGAATAGTTTTTTTTCATAAATTCATAGTGGGTTTTTCATCGAACGAAAATCACATCAAGTCTTACAATACGAACATTTCGTTTTGACAAATTAATAGAGCACCTCTATTTGCGTTTCATTGGATTTTTTTTCCGGTTGAAACAGTAACAAGCTCATTGTTAATGCACTTTCGAAATGGATAGTTTTATCACTTTGTAAGTTATAGAAGAAACAATTTTATCCTGAGGTTTTCCAGTGTAACGGTTCTCAATTTAATCATTTGGACCATCACCTACGCCGAGAGATAGAAGGCTCTGTTTTTGAGAGAGAATTTCTCATTGCAATATTGATATTGTTTATACTGATTACTGCTAGGTCTCCCGAGGAGACCCCTCTAAAACTACAAGCTTCGATGCTTGTAACTTATACGAGTTCGCAGAAGCAGTTGTGTCCTTACGCCATATTAGGCAGAGCACTGTTAATTTTCGACCCAACAGTGAAATGGTGACCCAATACCAAGACTAAATTTCTCTCATTGCTCGAGATCGTAAACAACTGGGCTAGGGGCACTTAAATATGTCATACAGAAATGGGTATGTGTGGAAATTTTTTTCTGGATTTTCGGATCTCACCTTGTGATTACTGCGCGTATCTATTGATCAAAATACAATTTTTTTTCATTAATTGTGAATAGGAGAATAGGTTACTATAGGGTTGCCCATCAAAATATTCACGCAAGTATTTTCAACTGAAATTTAATTACATTACGTTTTTGAAATAAAATAAAACTGAATAAAAGCAAGGGAAAGAAGATGGACAAGTGAAGAATTGGAAATGTTTGGGTTGCCATTAGTGACTTGCAATCAACATGTTCGCAATCAGCTATACAGAAATGTTCGAGTTATAGGGAGTTTTTGGCGAATGTGCATTTTGGAAAAGTTGCTATAACATTTACCTTGTCGAGCATGTTTTCCAGAAGCACCTTTCTCACGTTATTTCAATAGTGTCAGTAGTTTTTCCAAGAACCTTACATATAATTATATATTTATTCAAAAATATGTAGCTGTAGGGCAAGTGCCGAATGGGGTGTAAAATATTTGGAGTGAAACAGCATCATTTTTACTGGAAAACATACCTTCTTTCTTTTTTCGAAGGGGACATCCTTAATATTTCAGTAGAGCCTGAAGTTCCAATTCAAAAATATACAATCATTGGGAATAAACTGAAATCATCTTCGATAATTAGAGGTTACAAGTTTCATTGTGTATTGAAGTCGTGAAGAACAGAATTGGATTGTTTTCTGAGGTTTATGGTAAATGTGAAATTCTCTACATTGAAATGTGTCCCCCCCTCCCATGAAACACCCCTAGATCCGCTAGTGTTTCTCTAGAAGTCTAGAAGAAAAACAACTTGATTTATACCATGCCCTATCGAATACTGATTATTTAAATAGCATTACCGTAAAATGAGGTGATTAGAAACTCTATACATTCTGTGCGTGAAATGCACAGAATGTAGAGCTTTCCTTATTGAATTCAAAAAAATTAGAGATTTAAAAAAAATATTGTGTTTGTGTTTCTATTCGCTCCCCAGTTTCTAATCACCCCTTTTTACGGTATCCCTTTTTATTCAAATTGTCATTTTGAGAAAAATTACTTTCATAGAGACCTACACACTTCTTGTTCTACTATAGAGAAAATTGTGATAATTTATATATTTTGCGTGATGAACTTGGTTTTTTCAACTGAGCGTTACTCAGCAATAACTCTTTTTCAAATTAAATTCTATCGCTTGAAATTAAAAATGAATTATAATTTGTCTGATGACAAATGTTCGAAAAATATTATTATTTAAATTTCTGTGAAAGATATTATATTTTGATTGGACACCCTGTAATAACATATTCTCTTTTTCCTAATTCAGGATAAAAATTTGAAGGTGATCATAACATCAGATTAGTTTAGTAGCGGTAAGATCTTGGACTGTTGGTAAAGTATTTAAGAAATTCCAAATGTGTGATGGAGATTTGAAATGAGATTCATCAAGGCCCTTCTATTTCTGCTCGGTGCTAGGTATGGTTATTCTCTCAGTTTACTATGGCATGCTGAAATTCAAAATTGCCACACTGTTGCCTAGTATTTTATTTGAATGATGTGCCCAGTAATAGGGGCAGCATCCTGTATTTATTGTCGGCGAAAAACAATCATACATAATTCCAATTCCTTGTCGATAAGATTAATCACAATATTAGTTTTACATTTATAAGAATGTTAATATTATACAAATAAGCTATTGTCATCTTAGGAATTAACTGCTATTTCAACTATATATTGTCAACTTATTCATTTATCGAATCAAAAATACTTCATTCCAATATTAAAAAATATTTATATGCGACTTATTCACGACTCTCCAGAGAGCTTTTTTCAATGATAATTAGGGAATATTGATAGAGTGATGATGATATGATTTCAGTCAACATCGAAAGAGTTTTTTCACCTATTCCACATGATGCAAATGAAAAGGTTTCGGTTGTTGTGTTTGTGGGTTATTCAGGGACATTTCCCAATTCCTCAATCCTATCTATTGAATGAAATAGTACTTGAAATTATAATGAGAAAATTTATTGTCTGCTTCAACTGATGCTGAATTATTTAATGAATTATTATTCGAAAGAATTCAAAATCTAGAGAACCATTGTCGGAGAATTACTGAATTGCAGGTCTTACGGAATTTACAGGGTGACTGGAATAAGTAGACTTGTTCGCTTACTGTAAATAACCTGATAGAATACAAAATAATGCTACATTCTAACGAAATTTTCCAATAAGATATAAATTGAGTAAAATAATGGGTGTCAAACATGAATTCGAAAACTGCATAAACGAATATACAGGGTGTTCTTGAATAAGTGTATTAACGGTCAACTCCGGATTTCTCATGATGAAAAATCATCCAGGTCTTCGTCTCCGAGATTTTTTCAGTTTTTTGATAATATCTCAGGAACCATTGGAATTACAGAATTGAGTTTTTGTACACACATTTTCACAGTAATGATAGCTACTTTCTTGCCTTTTAATCGGTTTTATGAGAAGTGTCAGTGGTGGAGATATTGAATTTGCCAATGCGTTCAACATGAAAAAATTACTCCTGATTCATCACTCGAGAAAACTGACATTTTATGGTCAATTGCTGACGCATTGTTAATTTCTCGTGATTGGAAAAATTATTGTAATCTTGTTAACTATGGTCGCTTAACATAATGAAAAATAATTTAAACTTAAAAACCTAGTTGTAAAGTTTTGTTGAAATTAATCAACTTGTTAAATATCACTACTCATTTTTCCAATCACAAAAAAATCACAATGCGTTAGCAAAATCTTTTTGATCATAAAATGCCAGTTTTCTCAAAAACGGTTCACGTCAGAGTAATGAACCAGGAGTAATTTTTTATGTAAAACACATTGACGCTTCAGAATTTGCTGTGCAAATACAAATTTATTTAGTGGTGTAAATGTTTGGAAGTGAAACCTTTGTGCGAATTCAATATCTCCGCCATTGGCACATCCAATAAAACCGAGACGAGTGCAATAAAGTGGCTATTATTAGTGAAAATGTCTGAAGAAAAAATCAATTTTGTAGTTCAAATGATTCCTGAGATATACCTAGCAAAAAAATGAAAAAAATATGAATATTTAGAACCCTGCATCTCTGAAATGAAGACCCGCAGGAAAAAATGGAAGGTAACAAAAAATGTCTTTTTATGAGAAATCTACAGTTGACCGATGACACACTTATTTAGGAACACCCTGTATAATGTTTCCATCTGAAGTTGTGATAACGTATCAGTTTTCTACTACAGTTGCGCGTCAAAATTGTGGAACAAATTCATTTTCTCAGAGAAAAAATAATTTGCAACAGAATCCTGAAAGTCCTGAAGTTCAATTTTTGTTTAACTTTTACCAGATTTGTATGCATTTTTGAAGGATTTGTTGCACCCTGTGTCATCCCCATAAACTCTTTAAATTTTTCGAATAGGGAAAGTGGGTCATGTGGTACTTCAAAGAGGTTTTTAGTGTGTGCACTTTGTCATGGCTCATTTACTTTGAGACGATGGTACCTGATGAACTTTGTCACCGAATGAGTCGAGCATTACAGTTTTGTTCATGCACAACTTTCAACCCCCTCACGTGATCTCAAATAGGTATGTTTTTAGTACGTTTCTTCTGAAGTTGAAACTTTTCGATAAAATGTTTCAATTCAAAGAAACAGCCATGACAAAGTTTACATACTGAAAACCTCTTTGAAATAACCAATTTTTCACAAAAAAATTTTTTTTTTTGAAAATTTCTGCACGCCTGTGAAGAAGATTCAAAGACCTTGCCTGAAAAGTACTACATGACCCACTTTCCCCATTCAAAAAATTTAGAGGGTTGATGGGGATGGCTCAGGGTGCAACAAAAATCCTACAAAATGGCATTAAAATTTGGTAAAAGTGAAACAAAAATTGACCAGTTTCAGGATTTTGTTGCCAAATATTTTTCTTCTGAGAAAATGAATTTGTTTCATAATTTTGACGCGCACTGTATATTGAGAATATTTGAGCATTTTAAAACATAATATTATTAAATCAATCGAAAATTGAATTAATTGATGGGCAGTCAGTTTTCTTGATAGACTTAACAAGGCTTATAATCTCAGATAAATATTGATATTTCAGGCCCAAGGCTCGACTGAAAAATTGAATTGATTCAAATTATTTTGAAATAAAAATTGTTTGTTAATAAAGAATTATATGGAATTTTATTTCCTTTTCTCACAAATATGAGAAAAAAATGCTATTTTGACATCTAAAAAATTCAATAGTCCATACAAAGCCCACAGACTCAAATGAGATTGATGTTTTATTCAAATGAGCGCCTAAACGTAGTTGGAAAGCCAATTAGTAAAAAAAATATAGCAATTAATAACTAACGTTACAAAAAACACAGTTCATTTGAGATTCTTATTGACAATACTGGTATCAAATAGGAACTTCGACATGATTTTTCAATACGCTCTCCTTTTCCACCATCAATCTCAGAGATGATAAAAAACCGATTCTGTATAAAAAACTGCATTATAAATTAATAATTCTGACCCTTCGAAAAATGTTTGCCTTTGTCTAGGATTCCAAACATGACTCTTCAATATATTTTGATTTCTAATATTTTTATTACTGGGTTAATTGGAAATGGCATTTTTTTCCATCGGAAAATTTATCGTCAGCGGATTGAAATACCAATTTCAGACACCCTGTGTTATCTGCGTTCAGGTTGTGGTCTCTCTCTCTCTTCTGTATAAAATTTTATTATTTTTTCATTCTATATTTGATTTCTCAATTTAATGAATTTTTATGATATTTTCTGTGATTGATGATCATGATCAGATTGATTTACGAGAAAAATATTTCAGAAATTCGAATGTGTATTGTCATTATATCCAGAAATATATTCTTGGCACTCTGTCGATGAGATCAAACTCCACTCCTCCAATGGCTACTTTCAATGGATGCATTTCCAAATTCAATTTTGCGGTTATGGTGGGAAGACATGATGATATGAACCTGTTTTCTCAGGTTGTCGAATGCAAGGAAGACTTCGAATAATACCGATTCTCTACCAAATACAACAAATAATATCGAATTGAGTTCCAATTTCAATATAGCCTATTTACATATAGACCAGTAACACTTAATCAATACAAAAATAACAAATAAACAACAATATTTGGTCGAAAAGAGCGTTCCAGATCCGTTTTTGAGTATATGTATCCATGCTGGAGACTTGCTCACTGTTGTGAGTGAAGACTCATCAGGCGATACCGTTCGGGTTTCTAGAAACAGAACGGTGGTGGATTCTGGATGCTCTTCAGTTTGATCTACCTCTTTCCTTCTGGGGGCTTTGTACTTCTTCGGTTTTTCTTTGTGGGGCGTCTTTCTCGGTTTCATTTCTATATATCTTGGAGTTGTGGTGCTGGTGGTTTTCACTGCCAAGTGCAATTCTGTGGAAAAATTCAGTTTGTTAATAATATTAGTTCAAGCCCAAATAAAACCAATCACAGGCCGTTCAATGGACGTCCATTAGAGTTGAACACAAAATTTGAACAAAAAATAGAATATTGGGATGGGGAATTAGGTACCCTACACAGGCAACACAAAGAGATTCCAAAGATTGGGAATTTTGACACTTCTTTCAGAGGTTGTTGAGATCTATACAGGGTGAGTCTTTGACTTGTACCATATATTTTAACTGTAGATTCTTGAGGCCGGAAGAAACCTTCTTTTCATTTTCCATTTTTCCGAATTCGGCTCTATTGAATCTCTGGAATTGATGCAAAGTTCATATTTCGCGATTGAAATTGAGGTGATTCTTAGATGTTCTGTGGTGATACATCCAGGAAATACTCAAGCACTAACCTCATTTGAGTAAGAATGTTGAAAACACGATATTTTCTAAGAACACTCAGTTTTGTCCGATTATTTCTGCAATTGACAAGATTTTTTTTCCCAACAAAATGAGTCCCCTCTTTGATTTTCCTGAAGATTAGTTTGTGAATACTAATAACTCGTTCATATTTTCCTCGATATTCCAAAAATATCTCATCAAATTTGTTTGCAATGACCTAACCTCAACCATGTTTTATGATATTTCATAGAGCTTTTGGGAAGACGATGCCAGATTGTTGACTATCTTTTCAAACAATGGTATAGGCGAAACCAAGGAAGCAGTACGTGCCCTATCGTTAACGGATGAACTATGGCGAGGGCACTAGTTTTGTTTACCTTTCGCTAATGGCGTCAAGGCGTTGCTATTTGGAAATGCCCAACGAGTAGTTCTGATTCTCTGAGTCGCCAGTAACGGTGAGCTACCTAGCAATGCGAGCACAGACCATCTGTGATGCGAGGTAGCCGGCGCAAGACAAACGGTTGTTCTGTGTCTCCAACGTTAGTCCCATCACAGACCAGTCTGTGGTCCCATGAATGACGCATGCGAATAGTGATAACCTGCGTCATGGACCACTATTTATTTTTTAACAGGGAATAATGCAAATAGGTGATAATTATGTGAAGACCTCCAGTGAATTGATGTTATAATAAACGTGTAATGTCGAGTTAAAATTCCAAGAGGATATTGTTTAGATAGAAACATCGCCACAGATCATTAAGTGTTTAGTATCATTTCATTTTTTATTAATTTCAATTCAATACGTGGTTTGTATCGAAATTTCATCATTATTATTCGAATTTTGAATTTCATCGACATTTATTTTTAATATTGCAGGTAACAATAAATTTCTAATAGAAACTGTGCGTATAAAATGTATAATTTCATGCTTTTAGAATTCAATTTTATCCCCAACATTTGTGGGATTTCATTATCACATATCTCTACATCAAACGTTTTTCCATCATAGAGATTTTATTCTTAACGGGGTTGATGAACAATCTGACAATATTGTCAACTTGTTAACAGACCAGAGAAGAAATAATAATCTCATTCAGGGGAGCATCCAGATTATTCTCGAAATTCATGATTTTTTCCTCGAATTTCGTACTAGTATACGAATACAATTAGGAATAACTCGAAAACGACGCGTTTTATTGAAAAACATAAAATACTTTTATTTTCCAAAATGATCGATTTTTTCGAAAATATGAATTGTTTATGTTTATGTTATCAGTTGGCTACGCTATAACTTTTATAGCAGAAGAAATATTGAATAAGTTTTGATTGTGGAATAAGCACCATGAATAGAGTAAATAACAACCAGAATTCAGTTCATTCGAAATATCGGTTCCGAATATATGGAATAGTGTTAATTTCATGGATTTTCGACACCTTGTACCTTTAAAACGAAACCGAATTTTGAAAAATGGTATGGTGAAAAAGTGCCATGAGGGGAATCTACAGTTAAAATGGGTATTTCTCTGTGAACTGGGCAACTCGTCTAAAAAAGATGTCTAGATGACTTTTTTGCTCATATATTCAATAAACCTGATTCAATAAATATATATTTACATTTTCATTAATGAACGAGAGATGAACCAAAAATATTTCCATTACTTTAGAAAATTTTAACAATATTCTGAAACGGTCGATACAGGGGACTGTGTCCATGTCAGGGGACTGTTTATTCAAATGAAAAATTCTGTACCAAAATTATTCTATTTCAATTTTCATAAAAAATCACAGTTTAGGAATTAAGTATTTGCTTTCTTCTTTAATCACGAGAAGCGTTTTTTGTACTTCATTATTTTCTTCTTCAAGACTCTAATTTCATCATGTTTTTTTCTTTATCCTATATCTTAGCATCTTCTCTCTAGAATATCTTTTTTGAATTCTTTCAGCAACTTTAGGTTTTGGCATTTGAAATGAATTAGTTACATCAGAATCTGGACTATTCTCTCTCATGTACGAGTAAGTAATATTCGCTTATACTTCTTTTTATTGCGATACTTGGTGCAATGTTCCTTCCACTTCTTCTTCTCCTTCTTCTTGTGAGGTGCCTTTCGTTGGCCGAACGTAGGACTTATGGCCCATTGTTCATACCGCATTTGTGTAATACTGGAGAGATTCAGACCCGAAGGCACGCTGACAAGAATGCCGCGAGCCGACAAGGAGGAGTCTCTCTCACCATAGTGATGGAAGGTGTGGGGTTCCCTAGGTGTGTTAACCTCAGTGTAGATGAGTTGCCGCACGTGAACAGTATATGCTCCGTCGTTTCATCTGCGTTCTTGCACCAACGGCACAGGGAACACTCAGTTAGACCCATTCTTTTCCACTTCTTCTTAGCTTCCCGGTGTTCTCGTGGGGTCATATTCTCAACAAGCTTCCTAGTTCCATTTTCTTTTTTCTTAAAGTATTTAATACGTTTTTTCTCTCTAAGCTCGTTCCTTTTCTTTTTCTATTTTTATTACACTCAAATCTCTTCCGCTCATTTCCTCTTTTCCTTTTCTGAATATCTTCCTCAGAGATTTTTTCTTCCTTGGAACCCTAGCCTAGTGGTTAAGGTGATTGTCTAGGACCCCGAAAGTCCCGAGTTCAATCCCGAGGCTAGGAAAGAATTTTTCCATTCTCGGTGATGTGCCTAAGGTGGCGTAAGGACACGGTAAGAAGGCCTACATAGAACACAACTGATTCTCCCAACTCGCACAAGCTACAAGCTTCTGAGGGGTCTCCTCGGGAGACCTAGGAGATATCAGTAATCATACTCAAAGCGTATACCTAAAACAATGATAAACATAATATACAGGCAGTTCCTTGGAGACGGAAACAGTCCCCTGTCTCCCAACAAGACAGGGGACTGTTTAATTTTACTTCATTGAAAGATAGCACAATAGGTAATGATCTCATGTTATTTCGCTGTACAAAATAAATATTCATCTATTACAACGATATGAAATTTGTAAGGTAAGAATATAGTACTAGAAAAGAAATGAAAATAATCCTTACCAGAGGACTGTTACCTGTCAGGTAACGACGTGACTTCCATGGAAAGACGCTCGTGCAGCAATAAATGGAATGGCGTCTGGGAAGTAATGACAGCAACCATGCCAACTTTGATTGTTTGCGGTCTGTTACACAAAGCCATGGCGCGGTTTAACCTTTACAGTGCGTGGCGCGTAATTTGAAATATAGACAGGGGAACTGTTCACAAAATGTGGAGACAGACTTTAATTTACCTTTTTAGTATAATGGAATAATAATTATAAAAAATTGACGGACCTTTTTGACCATGAAATAATGCTGTTCAAACATTCAAACAATTTGATTGGTTCCAATAGTTATTGTCTTAATTAATTTAGTATGAAGTGACTTACCTGCTTCAGTGACACGACAGGGGACTGTTTTTCGAGTACTTCAACATCGTTTTCAATACAATAAAGTTTATTTCATTGAATATTGAACACTGAGCAGAGGTAGATAAAATTATTATTTTATGATATTATCTAAGAAATAAATATGATCTGTATTTTTTTATATAATATTAGCCTGAGACAATGAGTTGCCCAGTTTACAGAGAAATACCCAATTATATATGTATATACAAGTCAAAGACTCACCCTGTATATCTTCTCCAAATGTCCGCCACGAGATTATTCTTAGCGGAATAATAATGAACATACACTGCGCAAAAAAATTAACGCACATTCTGAAAATCTCAATTTTAATGAAAGTTAACTCTACATTGACTTTATAACTCATTTTTTATGTTCTCTCGGGAAGGTTTCGAACGAAACAAGACACATTAAATGGAAGAAAAATTCAGGATTTCACCGAATCTTATGTGAAAGAAGAGAAATGAACAATTTTCAAAAAACTGAAATGCTGATAAGTGATTTAATACTTGGTATTTTCACCCCTTGCGTTAATTACAGCTCGGCAACGACGGTTCATACTCAAAATGAATGATCTTAAAATGTTCTGATCTAATCCTTCCCAGATTTCTCCGAGTTGGATTCCTAAGTCATTAAGAGTAGCTGGATGATTTTCTGAACTTCTCAGCCTTCTATTGAGGTTGTCCCAAACCTGCTCAATCGGATTGAGATCTGGACTTCTTTCTGGCCATTCCATTCGAGAGACTTCAATCTCTTCAAGGTACTCCTGAACGATGCGCGCACGATGGGGTCTGGCATTATCGTCCATTAAAATGAAATTTTCACCAATGTATGGGGCAAATGGCACTACATGCTCTTCAAGAATGTTCCTTATATACTTATCAGCATTCATAGCTTCGTTGTCTCAACGAAGAAACTCTCAAGTAACGTTCTTGAATGGCAGTTGTTTCCCGTGGTCTACCCTGTCCTGGTCTTCGGACATTCATACCTGTCTCCCTGAATCGCTGCAACATTCTGGACACACTTTATGGGAAACTCCAAACCTTTCTGCAATTCTTGTGTATGCCCACCCTTCTTCTCGCAAAACTACCGCTTGGGCACGTTCCTCTTGGGTCAAATTGCGTGTTTCGCGTTGCATAGCGATCGCGTGTAGAAAATCAAACGAAAGAAAAACTATTGATCACTAGAATTGATCGAGAACAACTGATTTTAGAATGGAGCCAATACATTCAAAATCTGATAATAACATTATTTTCATTCCCGGTGGGAGAAACTGTATTGAAGAAAAACGTTGAAAGTGGATAACATATGCATGCATAATTCTGATAAAAATAATTATCATTGAGAACACCTTCAGTTGTAGAATAAATTTGAGATTTCCCTAATGTGCGTTAATTTTTTTGCGCGGTGTAGTATGGAGTTTAAAAATAGAACAAATCCATAATGAAACGATTGTCATAATACACCAGTGAAGTTCACCTCAGAAAGTAAAACAAGAATGCAATTTTACATACATTTCCAAGAAATTATGTAGATATCAACTAACATGACGTCTTATTATCTTATCAGCATCACATATCCTCATTGAAATTACGACATATCTAAACAATTTGGGCTTCCTGGCACACATCTACTCATCACATGAACTTAAACTGGTTGAGTTTGAAACGAGACGAAAGTCTTTCCCCAGATGCTGATCATATGAACCAAAACTGGACGATGTTTTGACTGTTGGTGATGTTGGTGACACCAGCCTGCTTATAATTCAATAGTGAATCGAGAAGCAGGACAGAAGTATTGAATTTTTTTCCCATGTAATATTAATGTGAATAGCGATATGCGATACAGTTTTGAAATCAGCAAAAAATTTGTAGCAAGATGATAAATCTTTTTTGGGAAATCATAAATCCTTCTCATTTTTCAGAAATATCTGAACTAAAGAAATTCATCATATTATATTTGAATTATTACTCCTTGAAAATGTAACAACAGATTTCGAATACAAGTTCTTGAAATGAACATCAAAGGAGCGCATATCTACTCGATGGACAGCCAGGCCTCGAAGAGGCCCCTGCAAACACAGTGCCAGGGATTTCTGCTGACCTGGGAGTGCTGTAACTCCATAACACAACTGGCCAGAGGCAATAAAGTGACACTACTATGGGTTCCAGGGCTTCGTGGTGTTGAAGAAATGAAAAAACCGATGAGCTTGCCAAAGGTGCACCTGTTGGACCTGAGCCTTTCTATGGGCTTGGAATAGTCCAACATAAGGCAGCGGTAAGTACGAGAAAAATGATCGATAAATTACCAAGGCTTGCCTGTGTGTGCTTCACGGGAGCTATGAGAACGTGCACAACTAGGGCGCTTGAGATCATCACAGACCTCACACCTTTACATCTAGTGATTGATAAGGCAGCCCATGAGGCCATCCTCAGAATATCCAAAGAAGGAACAGGCAATGAGAGAATCAGGAATCAGAGAGTTTGGTCCTCTCTGAATGACTACATCTAATCTGCAAACCTTCCTAGTGATGTAGTGATCAAGTAAGTAAGCACTGAGAAAAACTTCAGCACAATGCTAAGCAAAAGAGAGGATTGGGAAAGGGAATACACCGACTATAATCTCAAAGAAAATACAATAATATGGTATACAGATGGCTCTAAAACCGCTAAAGGAGCTGGCACTGGAATTTATGGGACAGCTACCAGGTGTGCACTATCGCTAGGCTCCTGTACAAGCGTCCTTCAAACGGAAATACTTGCAATCGGAAGATGTCTAGATATAAATCTAGAAAGAAACTATCAGATATGCGATATAGCTATTCATACAGATAGTCAAGCTGCCGTTAAAGCACTGAGCTCCTATGGGGTAGGCAAGAAGAATAAAGTCTTTTTAATCTGGGTTCCCGGTCATTCGGGAATTGAAGGGAACGGAGAGGCCAATACACTTGCCAGAAAGAGCGCACATACGCCACTCACTGACCCAGAGCCCTTCTGTGGTATAGGAAGATGCACCTATAAGGAGGAGTTTATGGTGCAGGAGAAAATCGAAAGGCAAAAACTCTGGCGAAATCTCTCAGGAATGGATCACACCAAAAAGTTCCTCCTGCTAGATCCAAAAATTATGTGGATCTCAGTAAGAACCAACTACACCTACTCACTGGCTTTCTCACAGGACATTGTCGCCTAAAGAAGCATCTGTTGAGAATGGGCTTATCGGACACTGACGAGTGTAGATTCTGTGGGGAGGAGGAAGAAACTCCTAATCACCTAGTTACATAATGCTATGGCATTGCAAGCCGAAGAAAGAAGTGCTCTGGACTAAATGTGTATGCATGATGCATGTGCCAGGTATTGCCAGAAGTATTTGGCAAGGAAAATTTTAGGTGAATATATTGACAAAAATCCCAAAAAAATGAGGGGCCATCAGACAAATCAAATATAGACTTTAATTAATCATGAAAAATTAGCACTCTAATTGCGTAGTTGCCAAGTTCAAAAAAATTCTGATTTATATCTGAAAGTTGTGACAAGGATTAACAAATATTTTTTTGTTAGCATAATATACAGAACTCTGAAAAATATCAAAAGCTTTTGCCAAAAATATTATGTATGCACAGGGGTCCGCGGTACCTCGGGGGCCCTAGGCCAGACCCATAGCAACCCCATAAGTTTTTCTCCGCCTGGATGCGCCAGTGATCCGGACCAATTTTGTCCTTGGGCATTCGGATAATGGAATATCCGAATGATACTACATCGAAATATTATTATTATTATTAAATTAAGTTTAAAGTTTAGGCATTGCCTATAAACTCACAGAAAATATGATATACAGAATCCAAAGAAAAAAGAAAAAAAAAACAAATTCAAATTCAAATGAAGAGGTCAAAAAGTGCTAGAATTAAGAGCGACCAAAAAAAAAAACAAAAACATAGATCCTCAGAAAAATCACACAAAAATGTTCCATTAGTATCCTGAAATGAAGTAATGTTCACTCATCTCTGGAGGTGCCAACTGTCTAAATTGTTTTTAAAGGATTTCACTGACACTGACTCAACCACAACAGGAGGCAACGCGTTCCACACACTAAATATTCGGTTCGTCAGAAAGTGTTGCCTTTGCACTGTCTTGAAGTTTTCCTTCCGAAGCTTGAGAGCATGGCCTCGCAAACGGCCATCCGTGTTCAGCGTGAACAGGTTGCTCAGACTAATACCGAACAGATCATTCAGAGCTCGAAAGGTTATTATGAGGTCACCACGGGTCCTTCGGTCCATAAAAGATGGTAAGTTCATTATGGAGAGTCTTTCACTATATGACGGGCGCGAGTATCCATAAGGGAGGCGCGTCGCACGACGCTGAAGACCCTCGAGTTGTGTCCAATCGCGGCATAACGTCGGACTCCAAACAGGCCCGGCGAACTCTATAATAGGACGCACATAAGTTCGGTAAATAGCCGCGCACGTTGAGGGATCACACCTGCCAAATGCTTTTTTGATCAGGAACAAGGATCTGTTGGCTTTGCTGACAGCGTGGAGGATGTGATCGGACCAACTCAAGTTGTCAGTCACTATAACACCCAAATCACAATGGCTGCTGGAAACAGGGATGGCATGTCCATTGAGATAGTACCTCTGACGTGGATTACGGGCACCCAAGTGGAGAACTACGCACTTTTCACCGTTGAGTGGAAGCTGCCAGTCTTCACACCACCGAGAGATGGAGTCGAGGTCATCTTGTAAAGTAGAAGCTTCACTGGAGTAGCTAAATATTTTGGTGTCGTCGGCGAACTGTGAACAGTGGGAAGCAACAAGTTGTGGCAAGTCGGAGACGTAGAGCAGGAAGAGAACTGGTCCCAAGACCGAGCCCTGTGGTACTCCACTCAAAACAGCCCTCGGTGAAGAGACAGAATCTCCAACACGTACTCGGAAGGTACGATCCGAAAGAAAGGCTTGGATCCATGAGAGAAGGCGGCCACGAATTCCGATGTGGTCGAGCTTGCACAGAAGACGTCCATGAGGCACGCGGTCGAAGGCTCGAGAAAAGTCAAGGTAGATGACATCAACTGAGTTGCCCTCATCAAGGGACTTCGACCAATTGTTAACGCATTCGAGGAGGTTCGTAATGACCGAGCGTCCTGGTAGGAAGCCATGCTGACAGTTAGGGATTATGCCATGTCCGAGTGAGAACTGAAGAACTTCGTCCAATATAACTCTCTCACAAACTTTTGCAATGACTGGGATCAGGCTGATGGGGCGATAGTTCTCAGCACAACGCTTATCTCCCTTCTTGAAAATTGGCGTAATACGTGCACTTCGCCAAGAAGAAGGCAGGGAGGAAGTTTCAAATGAGCGAGTGAAGATTATAGAAAGGGGGAGCGCTAAAGAATCGGCACATTCTTTGAGTAGCCTAGCAGAGAAACCATCAGCTCCAGGTGCAGACTGGACATTCAGGGCAGAAAGTTTGGCTTTCACGATGGACGGAGAAAAATTTATGTTTTTGAGCTCAGCAGACACTCGAGGCGTGGTTATCGCGGGAATTGGACCAGTTTCTCGGGTGAAAGATGATGAAAAAGAATCAGCCAAAAAATTCGCGGAGTCTTCTGGGTCTGAGCATGGCTTTCTGCTTTGATCGTAAACTAGCGGAGCTTCAACTTTGGTGTTCAATGAGGATCTGATGTATTTGAAGAAACCCTTACGATCACTAGATCGTGTCAGCTTCAGTTCGTATTCCCGTTTGGCCTTAGCAATTGTAGAGGATAGATAATTGGAGAAACTCCTGTGGGCATCGTAATCTCTCTGATCTTTACGACGTGTATAGCGCTGCCACAGTGATTTTTTATGACGAATTAGCTTAATAATATTTGCATCAATCCAAGGTTTTGACGGGATGAAGGTGATGCTTCTTGTTGATGTGCAATTTTCAACTAGCCCTTGCAGAGTTTCAGTGAAAATGTTCCACATAAGCTCCACATCAGCAACCGGCTGTAGCAGAGATACCCAGTCAACCGCCTCCACCAAACCATCCAGTTGACGAAAGTTTGTGACTTTAATTGTTTTTGTCAACTTTTCATTAGCGGTAGGAAATGTGAGCTGTAACGTGGAATATAGGATAATATGATCTGATTTACCCAGTGGTGGGTGCTGCTCTAAGCTTGAAACAGTGTCAGGATCATTGACCAATACCAAGTCGAGAAGAGAAGGATTTTGCAGATTGCGAAAGCGGGTCGGAAAGTCAACTAACTGAGTGAGGTTGTTATCGCGGATAGTGTCAACAAGAACAGCGGAGGCAGTATTGTAGGATCTTGAGGATAAAGGCCATATGACATCGGGCATATTGAAATCACCTGCTATGTAGAGATTTGGTTTATTCACAGATAAACTGCCAAGTAGATCAGCAAATTGAATATCAGAAGGGCCTGGGCGGGGTCGGTAGATGCAACCGATGGTGAGATAGCAGGACTTTTCCTTGTAGAGATCAATGAACAAGCAATCTATTCCTGGCAAATCAGGTGTTGATGGCTGGAGCGAGAAGGAATTCACGATAGTATCAGCCACATAAATACATACACCGCCATGACCAATCGTAGTTGTGCTGTCGCACCTATAGATGGAGTAGCCCGGCAACCCAACCAAGCTGTCCGGAATTCCAGAATGGAGCCAGGATTCAGCTACGAGAATGAAAGTTGGACGATAAGATCCGACATAGGCTGTCAGTTCGAGGTATTTGGAGGACAAAGACTGCGCGTTTGTGTAGACGATAGACCACTCACAAAGATCATTTAGTTTTTTGGCTGTTTAGTGTTTGTTATTTTAGTTATAATAGGAGAACCAGATAGATACTTTATGTCGATCTCAGATTCTCCTGCATCTCTCCTGCGCTTAAGCTCCTCACGTAGACTGCCGAGTTCCCTGATTTGCATAGGCGTCTTGTCATCCGAGATGCTGACACCTCGCCAGTCAGGTTTGCCTTTAATCATTGTTTTATTCCTCAGTATCCTGGTAACTATCATTGGGTTGCTAAACGAAACTTTTAAAATCCTAGGACGATCATTAGAAGGGGGGCCAATTCTTGTAACGGAGGTTTGGTGCGATTTTGCATCAGGAGCCACACAATCAAGAATCCCAGAAATTATAGACGGATCCTCATTGGAATTCGTCTCACGTACACCACGGATCAAAACATTATGGGACCTCTGGAGACGATCAAGTAGTTCGGACGGCTGCAGGCTTGGATTAGGACAAGCGTTAGTGAAGACCTCAGCAGATTTTTCCAATCTTGCTAGTCTATGATTATTAGAATCTACTAGGTCTTTGAGGGAATTGTGACTCTGAGCCAGGAGATCAACCCTGGAAGAGCAAGAGCCAATATCTAAATCGTGCTGATCTATGATTTTCGAATGGGCGGCCAGAGTATCACCTTGTCGTAGTATTTCAGACGAGTGTTTCTCCAGTATAGATTTACATTCAGTAAGATCAGACTGGAGCATTTGTTGGTTGGTCTTAATGATCGAAATATCAGTAGATATCTCATCCAGTTTCTTCATGAGCAAAGAAAATTGATCACAGTTCGGAGAGGTGGACCTGAATTGTTGGGTATCGATCTGTGCCGAAGCAGAGCTCGATTTACTCCGAAGAGATCGGCCCTCCATTTTACAGTAACTGCACACCCAATTTGCATCCACCAAGTTCAATTCTTCAGCCGATAAGTTGAGACAGTCTAAGTGAAAGGATTTTCTACACCTAGAGCAATTAGTATTGCGAGTAGAGGAAGTTGATTTCGAACATATGTGACACTTAGCCATTTTGACTTCCCAAAGTATGAAGTGCAATACAGCAGATATTTATATAAGGAAGGGATTAGGATATCACACAATTTCACTCTCTTGGGCCGATAAGAGAGGCTTAAATACAGACAGGGTAGGCCACGGAAGAGAAAAGGTAAGCAACGGAGGTAAGGAATAGAAAGTATGGAGGAAGAAGATATTCGGCAGCAAAGTGACTGGAATGCAAAATAACGTAACAATGCGGAAAGGATCCTGTAATTGAAGCGCGGCACGTCCCAACCAGAGTTTTGTGGAGTACTGAGAGATCTGACGGTAACGGTTATAAACCTTCGACGCACAGGTACAGGTTGCAATGGTGGGGGGATCGGCGCAATCGACGTGCGTATTAATGTAAACAAAGATGAAACTCCAAGGATAACAAAAAATGAAAACAAAATGAAAACTCAGGAATAGGGATTCCTCAGTGATAGTTTCCTACCTTAAAAGCGCAATATCAGCCCCCAGCACACAGGAAACCAATTGAACAGTGAAAACAAAAATATTAGCACAGAATAATCTTCTATATTGCGGAGCCACTCTTACATACGTGTTAACTCTCTGGACTATATTCTCTATATGTCAAGCAATCATTGCAACACCGCATATTTCTGTGTGTAAGATATCCTCCATATTTATTTATGGCATGTTAATTATCCAAAAGAATGCTTAGTGGCAATTGTTGCCATATGGCATTCAAAAATGCTATTTGCGAGCTGACAAGATAAGAAGAAGAAACATTTTGAACATTCAGGAGACAACTGCCAAGAAATGGGCACTTTTGAACTTAAAATGTTATTTTCATTCACTGTTTTCAAGCGTTCTCGAATTTGTTCAAAATATCGGACAATGCGCTTGAATGAGCGAAATTTTCTTATTCTATTCCAAATATTCATCTGGGTTTTGTCCATTATCACTGAATGTATGAATGTCAAAGAGCAGTTGAATCGAATCAGAACAGTTTTTTATTTTTAGGTTATTTGAGAGACATGTCTCCATTTGGAAAATAGTGTAGCCTTTAAAGTCCAAACAAATGCTCCTTAAAATTCCATAAAGCAATAGAATTCAGCTAGCCTTCATTCAAGCAATAAATATGCAGTTATTTCTTCAAGTAATGCCATATGGCTTTGGAATTACTTTGGCATTTTGTTAAGCATTGAATGCTATTCTAATGCTCCGAATAATTCATCATGGCTTTGGAAATACTTTACCATTTATTCAAGCTTTAGATGCTATTTTATTGCTTCGGAAAATTCTATGAAGCTTTGGAATTGAGTTGGCATTTTTTTTAACAGTGCATGCCACTTTGTTGCTTCAAAAAATTCTATATTGCTTTTAACCTAATTTGGCATTAGTTTTAGCCGTTATTTCCATCTCAGTGCACTAGAAAACATCCATTTGGCTTTGACATGCTTTTGGCATAGAATTTGGTTTTTAAGGCGAATTGATGACATGAATTTGGCATTCAATGCCAAAGAAATATGACGGTGTTACTTGGGTGATTTCACCGATCTATACCAGTAAGCTCCTAGAGCTGTCAAGAGCTTTGCTTTGGTTGATGGTATGTCGGCTGACAGAGCACTGTCGGTACAAAGATCATTTGTACCGTATGGAAAATTTACCAGATGATATTTGTAGGCTCTGTGGATCAGAAGCAGTTCCTTGATGCCCACGAAGTAACGGCCAAGGCCCCTAAGGATGTTATCTCTCTTATCAACACCATTGAAGACCTCCTTGGGTTTCAATGAATGAGGTTGAGAACAAATGATCTACATGGTCGCAGTCCCCGGAAGGCTAATCGAGCCATGACGAGCCCGGTTCAAATAATAATAATAATATGTACATTAACGAAATAGATAAAATGCGGTACATAAAAAAATCATGAGTATCGTAAAATTCTTTTCATCTGTAAGCCAAGCAGATTCAATACATGAACATTTCACTTAAGAAATGTTTACGGTTATTATTTTTAGTAGCTATCTACTTAACACAAAATTGGGATTTCATTTTTCAGTCTGAGCGATTATGTAGGAGCCCCCCTGAATTCGGTTGCCCTCTGGACAATTGCTACGCCCTATTGTTAAGACGAAAATTATCACATTTGATATTTCGATAAAAGAATTGAATATCTTTCACTCACCTTGAAGCCTAACAACACCGTCGGCTTTTCCCAATGCGTTGGATGAGGTGCATACGTATCCTCCAAAATCTCCCTTCTCCAGGTATTTTATTGTCAAATTCATAAGAAGAGAATATTCATTTAGGAGAGTTTCACTCATTTGGTATTTGTCGTTTGGTAGCAGTTTTTCTCCTGTGAACAATCAATTTATTATTCCAACTAGGCTCCAATCAAATCGTTCCTACAAAAATATGTATCGTCAATATGGAGCAGCATTGTTTGAAAATTAGTTTTTTTCATGTCTTATTGAAAAGGAAACAGAAGATTTTTCTGGCACGAAATGAAACTTTGAGAAAATTGCTTGGACGCGCACCAATTTTTTTTTGAGAGGGCATTACATCATTTCATTCCTCTCAGGAAGTAAAATTCATTAAAAAAAAAACCAAGTAGGTGTCATCAAAATTTCAATTCAACGAATGCCCAAATTGAGCCCCGCCAACTTCCATATGAAGGTGTGGATTTTTCTGAAACTCCTGCCTCACATTCTGGAGCATGTCATGGGTAGTGACCCCCAGTAACCCCCCCCCCCTAACCCTAAATCCACTCTTATTTGCAAATGGTGTTATTTCTTTCAAGGTTTAACCGTGACACAGGTTTCGTAGTACTACTGAACATTTTTATACTGGAGTATTTTAAGTTGTGCAAAAAGGTATTCAAATTTCTTCTGTAGGCTTATTTCTTTAGAATTTTGATAAGTTGCTAATTCCATACGTCCGTCTGTTACTCTGTTCGTTAAGAAGTTTTTCTGTCGGGTTATCGGAGTACCATTATTCTTTTATTCGAATGAACTATCACAAAGTAGCAGACTATTCTGTCTATTATTTTTCTGTAAAATCTCAACTCTGGATTCTTGATTTCTGTACAAGTAAATAGCATAACTGAATCTTCCAACCATGTTTATACAGGGTGAGTCTTTGACTTGTACATATATCTCAACTGTAGATTCTTGAGGCCAAAGGAAACCTTTTTTTTCATTTTCCATTTTTCCGAATTCGGCTCTGTTAAAGAGATATAGCCATTTGAAAAAAAAAGTTGGGCTTATTACCTGCCTGAAACAATTCTCTGCAAACACCTTAAAGTTCCTATTTTTCGATTGAAATTGAGGTGATTATGAGATGTTCTGGGTGATACAGTTAGAAAAGACTCCAGCACCAACCTTATTTGATAAGAATGTAACAAACACGATATTTTCTAACAAAAACACTTAGTTTTGTCCGATCATTTCTGCAATTGAAAAGCCATATTTCTCCCGCCAAAATAAGTTCCTTCTTCGATTTTCCTGAAGATTAGTTTGCAAACACTAATAATTTGTTTATATTTTCCTCGATATCCTGAAACGATCTCATAAAAATTGTTTTCTCACTAACCTATCCTAACTCTAACCAAATTCATATGATTCGGGGTCAATGACCTAACCTAATCCATTTTCTCAGTGATATTTCACAGAACTCTAGAGAAGACGATGCCAGATTGCCGATTTTTTCTTCAAACAATTGTATAGGCGAACCCAAGAAAGCAGAACGTCCTCCATCGTCAATTGAAGAACTATCGCAGAGGCACTAGTTTTGTTTACTTTTTGCTAGAGGCTTCTAGGCAATGCTCTCTGGATATTCCGAACGAGTAGTTCTCGCCGATATAGCGCTACGATCTTAATTTCAGTCGCGGTGAGCTGCGATGTAGCTGCCACGCAAGACAAGCCGTTGTTTTGTGTCTCCAGAGTACCATCACAGGATTCACAGGCCAGTCTGTGATACAATGAACGACGCTTGAACGCGATAACCTTCTACACGGACTTCGATTTATTTATTTATTTACTTGCAGAGAATAAAGCAAACAGGTGATGATTGTGATGTGAAGACCACGTGTAGTGTCGATTAAAACCTCCAAGAGGATATTGTTCAGATAGATATTTTTCTGAAGGACCGGTAACAATGAATTTTCAATAGAAACTGTGCTTATAAACTGTATCATTTCATGCTTCTCGGAATTCAATTATTACATCGAACGTTTTTCCATCATAGAGATTTTAGTCTTGACGAAGTTGATAAACATTGACAACATTGTTAATTTGTTAAGAGACCAGAGAAGAAATAATATTCGATGATATTTGATTCAGGGAAGCATTCAGATTTTTTATGAAATTCATGATTTTTTCCTCAAATTTCTTTGTATACATTTAGGAATAACTCGAAAACGACGAGTTTTATTGAAAAAACAAAAACCGTTCATCTTTTTCAAGTGATTTATAGTTATTTAATCAACTAGTTTATTAATGAGAGCGATTAATGGTCGAGATATTTTAACGCGTGAGCGGAGCGAGCGCGTTAATTAATAAATAATAAATTAAATTAATTTATTAATCGCTAGATTAATAAACGAGTTGATTACAAGATTTTTCCGTCGACCTCATCATAAATTGAAAATCAACTCTGGATTCAAAAAGATTTTTATTTTGCGTAATAGACAAATTTGACATAATGTAAATTTCTGTGTTCATTTCTATATATTTATATTTATGCTCCCTATAGAAGTTTTCGAAAAATTCATGAATGGAATATAGGACATGTTGTGACATTCTGAATAGTTTTCATGAGTTGGATTAACGATTCCATTGAGTTTTATTTTTACCTTAGACATCAACAAATTACTATGAGAAGCATTCGCTATGAGTTTTCCCACAGTTTGTGGTATCTGCTTATATCAATGTTGTCCTCAGCATCGAATACTTTGACCATAAATTTGCTTAATGCTCCTTTTCTGCAATACACGTAGAGTATGCCAATAAAACCGTTACCGAAAATTTCAGAACGTTCTTCTCCTTGCACCAAGATCGAATTTCTTCCTAGGTTTTCTCATAAATGTTCGGCTCTTTCCAGGTAGCATACTCAAAGTTGCTGCTTCAGCAGTTTTTCCCACATCTAGCGGTGTCGAAGGGATATTTTCTTCGATATTCATTATGTAAAATAGCGTAACTGGTAAAATCAGATTCTGATCGAAAGCGAATAATTAAATTTGACAGCTTGATAGTGCTCCGACATAGATGCATCTATGCTCCGACTGAATATTTTATGTTCGGTTGCCATATAATCATGCATTAATACAAGAAATCATGCATTAATAGGGGTCATTAATGGATGATTTCGAGTGCGTTAAAATGAGCTTTTATTCTATGGTCGACGGAAAATAGTATGAGTCGACTACGCTGAAACTTTTATACCAGGAGGAAAATGGAATAAGTTTCATTAAGGAATATGCACCATCAATAGAGTAAACAATCAACCACAATTCAGTTCATTCGAAATATTGGTTCCGACTATATGGAAAGAAAAGTGTTAATTTCATGGATTTTTGGCACCCTGTATCTTTCAAATGAAACCGAATTTTGAAAAATGGTATGAGAAGAAGGTATTTCGTTTGATGGGAGGAATCTACAGTTGAAATATATGTACAAGTCAAAGACTCACCTTGTACACATAAAATATTCCCAGTATTAACAGAAAAAAAGTTTCTTCAATATTTGCCAGGTGTTTAAAATTATTGAATTCACATAATATTCTTCAAATTCATTATCTTCCTATTGTAAATAATCATTTTGATAAATACTTTATTACTACGACCTCTATGTAGAAAGGACGTTGCGTATTTATCTGACAGGAAAATGACTATAACCTAACAAATTTCAAAATAATATTCAAGGGTTCAACAACTCAATTCGGAGGGGAATAAACTACTCTTTATTCTTTGCCAAGCTTTCGCATTTATTTCAATGCTTCATCACGGCTTCTACAATGAATTACATGAATTTTGTATATTAAACATGAATATGTTTTTTACACTTACTGAATACGAGGTTAGATGTTTCTTGCATCATGCTCAAAACTTCCGTCAAACAAAAATAAAATGTACAATTAAAACTTTCAACTTTCACAACCTCCATCAGCTATATCAATTTTAATTTTTTTACTGAATTCAGTCTTCGATGGTTTTGAATTGAATCTGAAAAATCTTCTTTTCTCTACTCTCTATAGAAGGAGAATTCTCTTGAAGGAGATTTTTCAGATTCAATCTAAAACCATCAGAGACTGAATTCATTGAAAAAATAAAAATTGATATAGCTGATGGAAATTGTGGTAGTTTATTTCTGTTGGACGGAAGTTTTGGGCATGATGCAAGGAACATCTAACCTCGTATTCAGTAAGTGTAAAAAACATATTCATGTTTGATATAGAAATTTATGTACTTTATTGTAGAAGCCTTGATGAAGCATTAAAATAAATGCGAAAGCCTGGCAAAGAATAAAGAGCAGTTTATCCACCTCCGAATTGAGTCGTTGAACCCTTAAATATTAATTTAAATATATACATACTCTCATAGGAAGACAAAAATTCTCAAAATATACACGGTTAAATGTGTCAGAATATCATGGCCAACCGGGATACTTCATAAATGTGACGCCAAAACAAAACCACTAACGTGTTCATGACTTCATGATTTACTGCTGGTGCCATATATTGACTATTGACAAACAGCGCACCCTCTGAAAAAGGTATTAAAGAATCTCATTATATCTTGTTCTTGCCAACGTGCTGGTTTTAAACAAAAGAGCCATTCTATAAGCGAATAATGTACGACGAAATAAAGCTGACTTCGGATAGGTACATCCAATAAACTGACGTGCACAGGTTGGTGAAGCATGTCGTTCAAAATATGCATAATAACCATCCCGATCTCAACAAAACGCATTGTATCAAAAATGCGCATATTCGCTGAGAGGACGAACAGATGAGAAGGGAAAGTTATTATCCGAGAACCCCACTATCAAGAGGTTGAAGGGAATTTTCGAAAACAAATGATCTGCTCCCTGCTTTTATTCGTAACTAAACGGTTCATGAATTTCAATCCTCACCTGCTTTCAATACACTTTGCATACTGAGTAGGAAAACTGTCTTTCAGCTGAATCGAATTTTAAATTCAGAAACAACGCCACTGCTCAGTGCTCCGGAAAATGCCGCGCTACAAATTGGGGAGCAAGTGTTCCATCCGTACGGAAGGACGAGAAAAAATTGGAGGAATCTTGAATTGATATGATGTAGTGGGATATCTCTTATTCGAACTGGTTCGGATAAGTATTGTTTCTTCTTTAGCGGATCTGGTTATATCCGATATTATTCACTCGATTCGGAATACGACAAAGCGTCCGACAGAATATCTCGAGTGGAGCACTGTTCTGGATGTCTATTTCTTGAAGTTTTTCCGAATAATCGAACTCGAGAATCACCATTTATTCAATGAACAACCAGGACGAGTCTTTGACCCATAGGTTTTTTAAGTGTAGTTTCTTCAAGGCAGAAATCGGTCTTCGATCATTTTTCATTCGGCTGTGTGGAACGATGAAGCCACTTTTCAAAAATACGATATTTCGTCACAAAATAAAGTTCAGAGGAACTCAGAAACCCGATTAATATCTAGTCGAACTGATAAGTTTCAAATTAAAATAATTGGAATCAACGTATGTCCCATAAGTTTTGGCACAAATTTCATAGACCAATATAATGGTGATAAGAAGAACACAATGTGCTGCTATTGAAATAAAAATTTTTTTGTAACCTTGACTTCACCTAAACACTTCAGTTGTTGAGGTGGTTGAGCCGATACCCAACTAGCAAAACCAATTTCATAAAGGCTATCTTATAGAAACGTGAAAATCTTATGTGCCTATAAACCATTATAAAATGTCTTTGCAACCAAAGGGCCCCAGTTTATACAGTAGATCAGTTCTTTTAGGAGAATCCTTTAGTAACCTATACAAACGTTATGAGATAATCACTATAAAACTGTCCTATAAGTATGTCGTCAAAATTGCCTATACAATGCATTTACAAAACTATTTGGGAACTGCTACATTTATACGACTACTGAGGAAGTATTTTATAATGCAGAATCAATCGCTAATAACATAATTTTGTTCTCTACTGTTGAAATTCGGAAGAGAAATGTCACAAGAATATTTTATTAGGTATAGGTATGTCAACCTTTGCGTTGTGTCATGACCGAGAGGTTTAAGATCCAATATCATATGCCAGAGGCATTATATGGCGGTGGGTAAAGGAGTTGTTATCGTATCTGTTGTTAATCATTTTGAACTTATTAAGGATCTATATCGCTTCTCCAGGGGCTAAATTTATTTGCGCAGCTAACTTTTCTGACAATACCTATATATACATATTGATGAGAAAAAATTTAAGCACCCCAGTTTAGTATACATTTTATTGGTATTTTTTTAAGACAAAAAATAACAAATTCTGTTTTATTTGTTTAATTGTCAACTAAAAACTGAACATATATTGAGGCTGTTGTAAAAGCAGAGAAAATTCTCCACATTTCTGTGAAAAATAAATTTTCATTTCATCTTTTTACGTTTATTTTTGATTTTATCACAATGGCGGCGGTTTCTGAACATCCGAAAGTTCAATAAAATGGCGTATATGGTATAGTTATAGTGAAAAGGGGTTACAGTCCACTGCGACCTTAAGGTCTATTGTGCCCCCTGACAGAGCTGTCATCATCGCGCCTCCTACAGCTCGCCCTCCAGTTCCAGAGATTTGATGAAATCTAGTATCTGGGACGGCTTCAAGGAGGATAACTCCCCACTTCTACAAGTTTCTTGTCCAAAGCTATCTTTCCTTTGGCTTACAATGGCATAGCATTCCGTAACCAGGTGAATAGGAGTTTCTTCCTCCTCCCCACAGAATCTACACTCATCAGTGTCCGATAAACCCATTCTCAACAGATGCTTCTTTAGGCGACAATGTCCTGTGAGAAAGCCAGTGAGTAGGTGAAGTTGGTTTTTACTGAGATCCAGATATTTTTTGGACCTAGCAGTTTCAAAGTTCCGGAGGAACTTTTTGGAGTGATCCATTCCTGGGAGATTCCGCCAGAGTTTTTCTCTTTCGGTTTTCTCCTTCAGCATAAATTCCTTCTTATAGGTGCATTTTATATATGGTAGAACACACCTAAGAGACCTTATAAAATGATTATATTTCCTTTTCAGCTGTATACGATATTAAAGTTTTATTATGTTGTTCAATACAGCGCCATACCATTGCTTTTGATAGTCTCAAGAGTCATTGCTAGGTTTTGATTCTGGACCACCTTTGAATGTTGCCAGATTTTATACTACACAGGGCCGGATTTAGAGGTGTGGGGGCCCCGGGGCAACAAATAAGTGGGGGCCCCTAGCCTCGAATTATTTTCAAAATAAAATGGATGATTTTTTAGAGTAGGGGTTTTCAATACATAATTTATCGAGAAACCAAGATTCTTTTATTATTTAACAAAAATAGTATGAAAAAACAATAATTGAGTGGCATTAAATGAACGGAACCTTCCGAGCTTTTTTGGCTGAAAAATCGTCAATTATTTCAGTAAAATCCAGTTCACGGAGTATATCGCTCTCAATGCTTAGGAGAGTAAGCTTTGAGAGACGATTTTGTCCCATAGTCGTTCTGAGTTTATTTTTGATGATTTTCATTTTCGAAAATGATCGCTCTCCACTGCAATTGGATACCATAAGAACCAAATACATTCTCAACGCGATTTCGATGTTTGGGAATGTAGAGCTCGAAGATTTTGATCATCGAGAATTTGGTAATAGTACCTTTCTAGAGATTGGTCTTTTCCAAAGTCTCTTTTATATGATTCAATAAAAGAGACAAATTATTGTCCAGTAGAAGACTTTCGTCTTTTTTTTTCATCATGATTCAATTACATTATAAAAAATATTGAAAAAAAAATTTTTTACTAGTGTTTCCTAGTTGAAATTTAAAATTTTTCCGAATTTTCTTGAGTGGTGGCTCCTTTTTGTGGGGGCCCCTATTTTGTGGAGGCCCCCGGGCAGTTGCCCCTGTTGCCCCCCCCTAAATCCGGCCCTGATACTACACACCACGAGTATAAATGGTGAATTGTTCAACACATTGCGTGTGCAAAATACACGTCGCTGTTTTGCATAAAGTGCACGCGACATTAAATTTATTGCAATAATTTTTCGGTTATTGTTAAAAAAATTGTTGTCCTGGTGAAGAAATGTATTAAGCAGGTCAGGTTATTTCGGCGCTCTTGTGAAACTTTTTGCGAAGGTATTCAAACTTCAAGAAATTACATCTCCGAATGATTTGTTTGTCAGAGACGAGAATGATATGAATAATATTCTGATAATGTATAATAAAAAAAATTGATGACTTTTTTAATTGATTTGAAAAACATTTTGAACTTTAAGATGTATTATGATAAAATAAATAGTCTACTACCTATTTATTGCACATAATATTATGAATGTTGGTACAATATAACTATTGTTTAAACAATGATTCAACTACTAACTGCCCAAGCTAACAACATTGTAAGTTAGATATTCGCGTTATCCTCTAGCGCGTTGGCAAAATACATAATAGAAGAGAATTATCGCTTAAAGTGCTTGTGGTACGACAGTTAACAATAATTTAGTTATATTGTGTTTCGAATAACTGTTGTATACAGTGTACTTCATAGACCAGTATTTATACATGGTGGCCATTTGAAAACGAAACAGACGAGATTACAGACGAAATAAATTTTTTCGATAGAAATGCTCGGACAGGTCGAGTTCTGTTTCGAGGGGGACAACTTAAGATGTAGGTTACGGACGCATAGCGCTTCAACCCTTGCTGCTACAACCCCCACCCCCAATTTTTGAATAGGGAAGATGGGGTGAGTGATACCTCAATTCAAAGGTATTTTTATACTTATTTCAGCACAGTAATTGTTTTTTCATTTTATGCATTAGTTCTCGAAATATTCATGCGTTAGTTAATTTTATCACTTGAATTAATTTCTTGCGAATAATTGACATTTCGTGCTTCCGAAACACCAACATTTCCGTACTTGTATTTGAAATTGCAAAACATCTACCACTGGGCAAATGAAGTCATACCGTACGTGTTAATGCTACTAGGGTCAGATGTTCGACTAGCTGTTTTATTCACTGAAATCATTCTCCAACTGTACGGTATCAGAACGATTTGAAGTATTGATCTAAAAAATAAGACTTTTCAAAGTAAAGTAAATAAATCATCAAAAACTCACAGTCATGGTTGTTTTGAAGCTCAAAATGTCGATTTTTCACAAAAAAAACACTACAAGTGCCATGAAAACACCACTTCATTTTCAAATACTTAGTTAAGAATATTTCGAGAACTAATGCATAAAATGAAAAAACAATTACTGTGCTGAAATCAGTATAAAAATACCTTTCAAATGAGGTATCACTCACCCCATCTTCCCTATTCAAAAATTAGGGGTGAGGGTTGTAGTAGCAAGGGTTGAAGCGCTATGCGTCCTTAACCTACATTTTAAGTTGTCCCCCTCGAAACAGAAATCGACCTGTCCGAGCATTTCTATCGAAAAAATTCATTTCGTCTGTAATCTCGTCTGTTTCGTTTTAAAATGGCCACCCTGTATAATAAACCATAAAAGATGTTCAAAATAGTGGAAGCAATGGAAAATAATAGAAAGGGGTTGACAATTTGGCCTACAAACTGGAAAAAGAATCGCAAGTTATCCTTTCCAAGAGGATTTGCCTCCAAATTACAACGTGAAAGTGATTCGTTGCTCGAAACAAATTCGATTTGTATCAGCATTAAAATTCGCTACTCCTGAAAATGACTAATAATTAATGAATGAAAAAACAGTCCCCTTCAATGAAAGCTCGCTCTAGATAGTCTCCCAGAAAACATAAAATTTTTACTCGAATTTTCTTGGCGCTCAAAAATTCACATTTCAAGCACTTGCTTTTCTTGGCTCACAAAATTCCGCAGATAGCTGTTTATACTCATTAGAAGGTTTTCCAGTGCCACTATAGATTCCGGCCAATAAGTTCAATTGTCAAGTGTTGACAATTTAACTTTTAATTGTTGATGTTCAACTTAAGTAAAAAACACACAAAAAATTTGATATTTCTTTCAATTTCCACTCCATTTTCTCGCGATTTACCTATATTTCTGAAAATATCGCATTTTTGGCAAAAGCGCATTCGTTATTGACTTTGATTCGATTGCATCAATCGCGTAGAAAAAAAATTGAGGACGCGACAATTTTGTTTCTTTCACGACCGATTCGGGACAGGTATTCGACAATCAATGCAATAGAAAAAAAGTCAATAACGAATGCGCTGTTGCTAAAAATGCGATATCACAAATATAGGGAAATCGCGAGAAAATGGAGTGGAAATTGCTAGAAAATTAAATTTTTGTGTGTTTTTTACTTTAGTTGAACATCAACAATTACTCGACAATCATTTATGATCATCGTGAGGATATTCGACCACTATTTGCTAAGTTAATATAAAGTTAGCAAAGCCACCTAGTAGAAAAAAAAAAACGAAGGTCGCGACAATTTTTTTCTTTCACGACAAATTCGGGACAGGTATTCGACAATTAATGCAATCGAAAAAAGTCAATAATGAATGCGCTGTTGCCAAAAATGGGATAATTCCAGAAATATCTCGAACTCGCGGGAAAAAGACGTACAGTGAACGAAAAGGAATGGATTTTATGTGTTTTTTTCACTTCATATGGACTTCGACAAATACTCGACAATTATTTATAACCATTTTCATGATATTTGGTCGATATTGAGAAAGTGATTCTGCTAACTTAACGTTGAGTTAGCAAAGCCACCCCGTAGAAAAAAAAACTATGGACGCGACAAATTTTTTCTTTCACGACAAATTCGAGGCAGGTATTCGACAATTAAAACAATAGAAAAAGAGTCAATTATGAATGCGCTGTTGCCAAAAATGCGATAATTCCAGAAATATCTCAAACTCGCGGGAAAAAGACGTAAAATAAACAAGAAGGAATGGATTTTCTGTGTTTTTTTTTACTTCATGTGGACTTCGACAATTACTCGACAATTATTTATAACCATTTTCATGATATTTGGTAGATATTGAGAAAGTGGTTCTGCTAACATAACGTTAAGTTAGCAAAGCCACCCCGTAGAAAAAAACTAAGGACGCGACAAATTTTTTTCATTCACAACAAATTCTCGACAATTAATGCAATAGGTTTCATTGATTTTCTCGCAAGTGGCACTGCTAACTTAATGGACATGATTTTATTTTTTCCAGAAGCCTTGCTTGTTTTCAAATTGTTGATTTTGTCTTTGATTCCGGCCGGATTCTTGACTCCCTTTCTATAGTATCGGCAAGAGCGTTAGATTTATCGCTTTTTGAATATGTCATCCCATGCAGTGGTGGAATTTGCTTTTTTTATTGCGTAAATTTTTCTGCATTTTCCAGGCAGAGTGGTCTTCTGTGTTAACTTCACTGATTTTCTTATTCCATTTATCCGTTTTGAGCTCCCTTAGTGCGTTTTTAAGTATTTGACTATGTCTATTCAGTCTGATTGTATCACTATCCGTTTTATACCTCCTGTAATTCTTTCTTAGTCTTCTGTTAACTTTCATTAGTTCTTTCACCTCTTTTGGAGTATCGCCATATATATTTCTGGGAGTAGGTTAAGTTTTTCCGGCCGTGCTCTCTTCATAGGATTTCATAATCGCACTCTCCCATTCTATAACTGATTCATCTAATTCATCAGGAGTGTTTATTTGTGGTATATTCGTGATATTTTCTTGGAGTTCAGTTTTAGACTTGTCCCAATCGGTATGTTCCCCTGTTTGAGTCAATCCATTCCTAGGTCCTTGTCCTAAAATGAACTCTATCAGGTTATGATCAGATGTACCATCCTCTATCGTTTGAAGGGCAGAATCTTGCTTTATATTTTTCATTATCAATTTGTCTAGCACATCTGATAAAAGAATTATTTGCGGTGGTGGAATAAACCTGGGACTTCAGATCACTGCATAGCCAGAAGACTAAAGGCGTTAAATCGCGCGAAGAGGCCAATTCTGGTAACCAAATCGGGAAATGACACGACCAGGAGCAAACTCGTAAATGTTATGCTCCATGTTTACTAACTCCCATATGTCAACTTTCGATGTGTCACGTCATAATCATATGACATTATGACTGTCACATATGTCTTGCTCTCTTATTGCAACACCCTTCATTTGTTGATATTGGATAACCCTATGGTAGCGTAACAATTCTTTTCATCTTCAAAAAGAAGATTGAAAACAGGAGAATAACCGGTTTTGTCTCGTGAGCTTCGGCCGTCTATAAATCTGGTCCCGATAAAGTCATGCAATTAATATAGACGTTGTATCTATTTGTGACAGGTTACTTTATCGAAGCGAGAACAACGCGACCGATACTGTGAAATAGCTATCATACATGTACATGAAATCTCCAACAATAGAGGCTTTATCGATCTCATTTGGAAATGATGAATGGACTAATGAAAAGCTTGAATTCTGGATGATCCTGAGGAAAACTCACTCCTCTCCCATTCAGGATTAGTAGGGTCCACACAGGGTTAAATTGGGAGTGTAAGGTCCAATTTTAACTTCAATCTGATAGTCAAAGTTCGAGTACTTGGATGCAACATAACCATTTACTGGCCACTATTGATAATTCATTCATGGCGAGACGTTTGGTTCTCGACGTTTATTGTTGAACTGGCTAAACGAAGATTTGTGTCACAGTTTCAGGAGGATACAGAAAGTGTGAATTTTATGAGAGACCGTTCGAAAAACATTCTCAACTCATCAGTTACATATAGGGTGTTCCATCTCAGACGAGCCACCTCATATATTTTTCAACCCATAGCGATTCGAAAAATTTCCTTAATCAAAATGAATGATTTTTTGTGAGCGACATCTTTTGACGTACATTTGAGGCTTGAACGAGCCACCCCCTTACAGGGGGCCCTTCAACCTTCCAAAATTGAACGGGGAAGAGGGGTTGAATGATACTTCATTTGCAAGGTCTTGGAAGCCTCTCTACAACGGTGTCCGAGAAACGTTATTTTGATGAACCGTTTCCGCAAAAATTAATTTTTCAGCTCAAATGAGCCCCTTGAATATTTTGGTTATTTCAACAATGTACAAGCCAATTTTTATCAAGCCCTCTATACAAATTGAAAAAAATCTTGAAAAAACACATGTATATTACTTTTTCTCTATCTCTTATAGTTTGAGAGATGTAGTAATTAGAATTCGTGAATCTTCATAATTAAAAATCGGAGCATATCGCTGTAAACAAATAAGGAAACAGGGAGGAATATTGATAGGAACAAAAAATAGTTATAAATGTTCTCCTTCAGAAAAATTACTAACTATCTATTGAGAGAGATGCCGACTTTGCCGATTTATTTTTGGCAAATATGAATGCAGTCATACTTGTGTTATACAAATCACCAAGTGGTTCACTGAATATTTTTTTCGATCGGTTAGCTGAGGTTTTGAATTACATCGCATATGACTTTTGTGACAGAAAGATAATTGTGACAGGGGACTTTAACATAGATTTCCTTGCAATTTCCTGAGCAATTCTGTTATAAAACTTTTCAGCTCTTATGGCTTAGTTTAAAATTTTAATGAGGCATCTAGAAATGCACAGGAAGCTTTTTCAGCATTCCATGAATACTTCATTGGTGTTATTGATCATCGGTACAAAAAAACAACTAGGGAAGAAGAAGTACAACAAAAAACTCATTTGGAGAACTGAACGAATTGTTGAGATGAAAAAGAATTAAGATGCGTTGTATATGATTGCTAAGGTCACAAAGGCCCAATGTCCTTATCAAGTTATGAACCTTACAAAAAAATATAAATAAACAGAGTTGTAAGAGAACCAGTAGCGCACCCAGGATTGCGTTATGGGGGGGGCTGAACTGAACTGAAGAATTTTTCTTGCTAAATTCATGGAATTTCATTTGTAAATGAACATACGGTAACCTGAGGTAGAGCTACTCTAGACGAGCCCAAAAAACGTATCATCCACTTTCACATATCTATCGATTTACCTTTGAATTTTCCAAAAATTCCAGATCCGTATTTGAAAAATATGGGACTTCTTCCAAGCTGAGATTCTACACCCTGTATATAAAAATTTTGGGATTTGATTGAGATATTTGAAGAGAACAGAAAATTTTCAATGAGGTTCAGTAGATTTCATTGTCCCGCACGTCATTTTGCTCAAAGAAAGCTTCAGGGAAAGATCCAATCGAATATTGGAATTCCACTAATTCTCAGAAGAATCGTACATTGTGATCGAGTTGAATTTTTTTTGTCCCACTAATTGCACATTCGAATTTCATAGTATTCTGGGGAATCATTTCAAGTTATTTTCGGAAAAACATTATTGATTGAGAAGAATTTATTTGAATCAACAAAGATGAATAAATAAATAAAGAAACATAAAACTTGACGTGAATTACAGAAAGTGCTCGAAAGTACCATCATTTTGCGCTATACACATTCTTGCCTTCTTCAAAATATGTCTGATACTTTTTCATCATGTCTGGATTATTAGATACGTATTTTATTACAAGCGACTTCGATACGTTGCTTGAGGATCTCCTCACTTTCTATTTCAAATGAATATACTGAACATTTCAAATAACCCCGAATGAAATAATCAATAGGATTGAAATCTGGTGATCCAGCTGCCAGGCATGCGGTCCACCTCTGCCAATCCACATATTTAAAAAGTTCTGATCTAAAAATTGCCTGATCATTACTCTGAAATGGGGTGGAGCTCCATCATGCGTTTATAAAAATCAGATGACAGAGTTTAACATCAGCCAAAAGAAGGCTGCTTGATAATGTTTGACGTTTGAAAATGAACGGAGACAAATTGAAAATGTTGGTATCTTTGGGTCTTTGGGGGGGCTGCAGCCCCAAAGCTCCCCCCTCGGGTGCGCCACTGAAGAGAACAAAACGAGGAATACGAAAACAAAGCAGGGAACAAAGTGAAAGCATTATGGAGATTAATAAAAAATCAAACTAAACAAAAGAAGGAGCAAACTGAAAAAGATCTTGACGCAAACACTATGAATGATCACTTCGCAAATATTGGCAGGAAAATTAATGAAAAATCATGCTTCTTCTTCGATTGTAACGCAAATGAAATCAAATGAACTATTTTGTCTATTAAATTACAAGAATCTTCAGATGTTTATGAAGTCAATATTGAAATTTTTAAGAGACTAAGTGATGAAATCAGTCATCCCAAGAAGGGTGTCTACCAGATGAGTTGAGAATAGCTAAGATCATCCCAATCTTCTAAAATAAAGGCGATAAAAAAGATCATAATAACTATAGGCCAATTGCAATATTACTTTGCATATCGAAAATCTTCGAGGTGATCATCAAAGAAAGAATGTTGAAATGGATGGAAAAAAAGTATTACAGGAATGAAAATCAGCATGCATACAGAAAAGATAGAAACACTACTACTGCTCTAATGGATATAGTCACGAAAGTAGTAGAGGCAATAGATAATGGTGATGCAGTTGAAATGCTCAATTTTGATTTGAGCAAGGCATTTGATGTGGTATCACATAGGATTTTATTTGATAAGCTGTTTTCATATGGTTTCAGAGGGATTGTGCCCAAATTACTGAAATCTTACTCAGAAAATAGATACCAGAAAGTTAATTGGAAAGGTGAGACATCCAATCAGCAAAAAATTGATTGTGGTGTTTCCTAGGGGTCAGTTTTGGGACACATACTCTTTTTGTTATACAGGGTGAGTCTTTGACTTGTACATATATTTTAACTGAAGATTCTTGAGGCCAAAAGAAACCTTTTTTTCATTTTTCATTTTCCATTTTTCCGAATTCGGCTCTGTTAAAAAGATATAGCCATTTGAAAAAAAACATTGGGCTAAATACGTCCCTGAAATGATACTGTGGAATTGGTGCAAAGTTCATATTTCTCGATAGAAACTGAGTTTATACATTTAGGTCCAATTTAGGGAATACTCAAGTAGTCAAGTAGGTACTAACCTTATTGGAATAAAAATGTTGCAAACGCGATAATTTCAACAAAAACAGTTAGTTTCATCGGATCATATCTGCAACTGAAAAGCCACATTTATTCCACCAAAATGAGTTCCTTCTTCGATTTTTCTGCAGATTAGTTTGTAAACACTAATAACTTGTTCATATTTTCCTCGAAATTCCCAAATCATATCATGAAGAGAGACTTTTCATTCAGATTTATTATTAAACAACCTAACCTAATCTAATTTGTATCGATTCTGTGAATTTTTGCACAGAAATTTTTTACGAAACATAGTATAAATCACGATACAGTTGTGTACCGTGTTATAAATATCTATGAATTCTGCCGTTTCCATCATAAATCGACTTTGCCGCCAAATTTTACCACGCATGCGTAGAGCGAAAACCGAAATATGGTTATCTGGAGCGTTAACGTTAAACAATAACAAACCAGAGTCTCTGTAAAAATTATGTGAAGTTCTGAATAATCTGAATACATTCAGTGACTTATTGTTCTAATGTGATTATTATTATGTGAAGTGAATTAATATAATTTCAACCGTGTCGAGTTTATAAAATTCCAAGAGGATGTTGTTTTGATAGAAACATCGCCACAGATTATCAGGTATCGTATTATTTTTCATTCATTTCAATTTAATAAGTAGTTTGTATCGAGATTCATCATTCATATCCGAATTTTGTATTTCATCGACATTTAACTTCAATATGGACCGGTAACTATGAATTTTCAATAGAAACTGTGCGTATTTAATCCTCCTTGGTGTTCAATTTTATCTCCCACATTTGGGGGATTTTATTATTAAAATATCTCGACAAAGTTGATAAATATTGTGACAACATTGTAAACTCGTTTAAAGACCAGAGAAGGAATAATATTCGATGATATTTAATTCAGAGACGCATTCAGATTATTCTTGAAATTAATGTTTTTTTCGTCAAATTTCTCCGGGTAAAATTGGAAATAACTCGAAAACGACGAGTTTTATTGAAGAAAATAGGAATACTTTTAGTTTCTTAAATGATTGATTCTTTCGAAAATATGAACCGTTTATCTTTTTAAAGTGGTTTTATGGTGTTTTAGCGTGTATTGATGAGTCGACTACCCTGTAACTTTTATACTAGTGAAGATATTGAATAGATTTTGATTGAGGAATATGCACCATGAATAGAGTGAAAACTCAACGAAAATTCAGTTCATTCGAAATAACGGTTCCGAAGATATCAACAGAAAAGTGTTTTTTTCATGGATTTTCGACACCCCGTATCTCCCAAACCAAACCGAATTTTGAAAAATGGTATAGGAAAAAAGTGTTTCGTTTGATGAGAAAAGACTCACCCTGTATATAAATGATATGAACTTTTTCAGCATTGCGACGATTTGTGCATTCATTGTGATGATACTTCTGTTGTCATTATATCAAAATGTTGGAACGACCTTTTTGAAAAGAAGGAACTTGCTCTGGAAGAGGTTGAAGAATGGTTTCAGAAAAACCTTTTGAAATTGAATACGGCAAAAACAACAAGTTTGGACTTTGGTAGAAGACAATGTACAGAATATGCAAATTTTTTGGGTAGAGTCTTGGACAATAGATTGGGTTGGTTTTCCCACGTGGATTTTGTATGTACAATATTGTCCAAGATTCTCTTTTCGTTGAGAAGATTGGAGAAATGCGGTACACAAGAAATGGTGAGAACGGCTCATTTTGCTAACTTTCCAAGCGTGTTGCAGTACTCTTGTGGGGCAAGACTTCAGATGCTTCCATAGTTCACATCCTGCAGAAGAGGGTCATTCGCATCATGTATGGAATCAGAGGAAGAGAATCATGTAGACCAGCCTATGCAAAGTATGGAATACTGACTTGATGCGAAATGAATATTGCCACTGGTATGACACCAGGTACAAGAAAGTTTTCATAATGCCATACCATAAACGGAAATAGACTCAGAATTTCTAGAATTACTGGGGAAACGAGATGTTCAACAAATTGCCTATGGATGTGTGGAAACTTCCAGAAAACAAGTTCATGAAAAGAATCAGAGATGTAACTCTTGTGTAATATGGCGATTGGCGTTAAGAAATAAAACAACCGTCTCTGTTAATCGTCCAATATCGACTGACCTTTATTGTGAAACCAAAACAACATGGCAGCTACAGTTTCCTTTTTGAGAGCCACCTATTGGCAACAATCAGAAACCATTGTCATTGTTACAAAGCTAACAACAGATGGGGATAATTTGACTTAAGACATCAATTTCTAACAGTAACAATCAAAAATGCTTTTTATTGAGTATGGAAGAGTTTTTAAGTTATAATTGGCCTTGTTAGGGTTTAAGTTTGATTATCCATGTAAATTATTAATGGCAATAAATTACTCAATACTCATTACTAAACCATCGAAATCTGGCCACCCTGTACATATCTTTCGAAGGGGTTTGAACTTAGGTTTCGCATTTTCACGTGGAAGAATGACATTTGAAATTCAAGTTCGACGTGTTTCAGGATATTTCAGGAATATTCACAATGACCCAGATAATGAAGTTATTCCATTCAGTTTTTCCACATATTGAATTTTTCCAATAAAAACGATTTCTTGTAATTATTGAGGAAATTAGGAATAACGTAATGATAACATGCAGAAGATATAAAAAACAATCTCGAAAAACTAAGACATCCGGTATAAAGAAGTGCATTCGTCCAAGACTGAAATTTGGCGAACATCATCGATCTTTCAATATGAAGAGTTATGGCAATTTTATATCGTTAAATGAATATATCGACTCGTATTTCCTCCTTTAACGTCGCCCATAAGATTTGCTGGCTCGAATAATCCAGGCTCAAGAGAGTTCTTACCGTTGTCTCGCATCCAGTGGTTCATGGCTTTTGGAGAGGCCTCGACATAACATTGAATTAGGACATCGCTGGTCACTGGCGCTGCAACAAGCTGGTTGGACACTCTTATCAGAGGGTGAACTGAAAACATTTAGACATTGATAGTGTCATCAGAAAATGTACAGCATGTCTTAGAGAATTTGTGGAATTACTGGCGATGCACGAATCGGGACATACAGGGTGTGGCGTGAAGAATGGATAATATGGTACCTGAGGGTAGAGGACTTTGTGTTCATTAGAAGACCTACAGTTTTCGAATAATTCAACTTTTTCAAAAATTGAAAAAAAATTACTCCAATTGTCACTTTTTTGGTGACAAGACTCCAAATAATCTGACGAATATTGAAGAAACTTTTTTTCTGTTAATACTGGAAATATTTCACGTGTACGAGTATAAACATGATTGGAAGTTTCAGTTATGCTATTTTCTTGTACGGAAACCAAAAACCGAGTGTTGAAATTTTACTGAAAAATAATGGACAGAATAGTCCGTTACTTTGTGATAGTTCATTAACCCGATAGAAAAACTTTTGGACGAACAGAACAGACGGACGTATGGAAATCCCCACTTTTCAAAATTCTCAAGAAATAAGCCTACAGAGGTCAATTAAATACCTCTTTGCGCAACTTGAAATACTCCAGTATGAAAATGTAGTAATACTACGAATCTTGTGTCACAGTTAAACCTAAAAAGAACTAACTCCATTCACAAAGTTAAAAAAGAGTAATTAGAAAGTAGACTTGGCAATGTCGCTTGATTTTCACGAGTCCCAACCTGCGTCCGTTTTAAGTAAAAGAACTTGATAAACCTTAACCATGTATTGGCTAGAGCTTTATTTTGGATTGAAAAAAATACTACAAAAATCATAATTTACGTTCGATAGCGCATTTACTCAAAAACCAGAGTGGTTATAATTCCTTCATTTGCAATTTTGTTTGTTTACATAACCCTCCAATCAAAAATGAGCATTATCACTGAAAAAAACTTTTCGTTGAAATTGTTCATCATTTTCAGTCGTTCAAGATAAAAAGCAGAGAATAAATGACGTTTATGGTGGTCTTATAGCTTCAGTTCTTAAACCAGTTTAATTTTGTGAGGATTTAAACCCATATTTTTTTTTAATTATCCGTGTGGTGTGGTTGTTTGAGAATAAATTTTGATTTACTCTTACACTTGTTTCTACCGAATCGACATTTTCTTGTGTGTGTGCAATTCTTTCTCATGCTGGTTCTCTTTTATCGCGCGAAAAAACACTTTCAAATTTGCCTACAATACGATGAATATTGAGTCTTAAGAGTCTTCAGCCTTCAAAATAGGAAACGTATACCGCCAGATGGCGGTGCAGTGCATTAATTTTTATTTATTGGATTATTCAGCTTAATAGAACAAATGTTGGAGCGCAGGGAATAAACAAGAAATGCTATCCTGAAGTAGATCTCACACTGACTGTTCAATACACTAATTTTCCTTCACCAGTCATCTGGGAGTAGATATATGCAGAGCGTATCATTTAAAAGAAATTCAATTCCATGTAAGAATCCACAATTGTAAAAAACAATTAATTTTCACTAATCGACGGCTAATAAAATCCTTAAAAATGTCTTTGGTAAAAATGGATATTTATCATTTCGAATAGAAAAATTCAAGGAAATAAATTTCGCGAAAACAACACATTGTTGTAATATTATTTACAAAAAAACGGTAAATTCTGAAAGAAAAAGGAGATAGAAGTTTGATTAACTTGATGATAGACTTCAATACTGAAATGAAAAAATACAAAAATTAGTTCGTTTTGATGGTGGAAATGTAGAAAAATTACCAAAAATGATGGGGAATATCCTTTTCATTCATTTAATACTTATAAAATATTTTTTTTATTATTTTTTTCGTTATACACTCATACATCCCTTCATCAGTCAGAAAAATAAATCGTTTCTGTCTCCTTTTTTTTTCAGGGATGTAGACCCTTTTTTCAAATTTCTCCGATTTCGGTAAAACAATTTCTAAACGTTGTTCAAGACTTCATCTTTCCATGATTGAATGGCATAACCTACTGAAAGATCAAGAAATGCCGAAAAATACTACACAGTGTAGCTGTTATGATAATTTAAAATTGTATCATTCCTATAGGAAAACCGAAACTAATTGGACCTATACTCCATTCACATTTATAAAGTATCCTGGTTGGCCATGGTTCAGATTTATCAAGTTCTTTTACTTAAAACTAACGTAGGTTGGCAATCGCGATAGTACCTAAAATAATTCTAAGAGATGTTGCCAATGCAATTAATTATTATTTACTCTTTTTCAACTTTGAAATGAAGTTATTTCTTTTGAGGTTTAACTGTGACACAGGTTTAGTGGTACCACTACATTCTTATACTGAAGTATTTCAAGTTGTGCGAAAAGGTATATAAATGTCTACTGTGAGCTTATTTCTTGAGAATTTTGAAAAAAGGGGAATTCAACTATTCGTTTATAAGTTTTTCTGTCGGGTTATTTCTTTCGAGGACTTTTATTCTTTTTTCGAAAAAACTATCACAAAGTAACGGACTATTCTGTCCATTATTTTTGAGTGATACTCGATTCTTGATTTCCGTACAAGAAAATAGCATAACTGAATCTTCCAACCACGTGAAATATTTTCAGTATTAACAGAGAGAAAGATTCTTCATCATTCGCCAGGTCTTTGGAATTATGGAATTCACATAATATTTTCTCGAATTCATTATGTTCTCAAAGTTAATATTACATTTCGATAAATACGTAATTAATACGACTTATATGAAGAAAGTACAACGTTGCTATGACTATAACCTTACATTTTCAAAATATACGCGGTGAAATGTGTCAGAATTTCATGGTTAGCCGGGATAAAAGTGAATGGAGTTTATATTCATTTTTCGCAAATCAGCACAGCTATCATCGCCAAACTCTGTCATAGAGAGCTTGTTTGACTCTTTAAACCTGAAAACATTCACAGCAGCGCCCAAGGTCTCCGATTCAAGATCAAAGAACCGACACGAGAAGTTTGGCACTATGCACTGTGTCCGTAAAGTATGGAACAAGTTCATTTTTAGCTAAACAGGTCATTTCAAGAAATAATCCTGAAACACGTCGATTTTTTATGTTAATTTACCGTATTTTGAAATAATAATCTGATATACAGGGTGAATTACGTTCGAGTAATGACGTCACCGTCATTTTTTTAAATGGAACACCCCCATTTTGTCTCAATCTTCGGATTACTCTACCTGAGCTGATTCAAAAAATGTATCACATGTTGATTCCAATTGGTTCCATTAAAAAAAAATGACGGCAACGTCATTACTCGAACGTAATTCACCCTGTATATTAGATTATTATTTTAAAATACGGTGAATTAACGATGTGTTTCAGGATTATTTTTTAAAATGACCTGTTTAGCTAAAAATGAATTTGTTCCATACTTTACGGACACAGTGTATACAGGAAATAATGAGCAATCAATATCGAAATCCTTCCCGTGCAAAAATTTTTTTTTACGAGAAGGACGAATCATTAAAATTCCCGAATGAATGACCACTGTTCCACAGAAACATAATAAAAATTAAGGACTTCACGGCGGGTAGAGCAAACTCGTTGGATTTCAAATCTTCTGAACAATTTCCGCCACATATGCGGAAATTCCAAAGTAAAACGTGGAAAATATCTGAGATAAAAGTAATTTAAATGTAGGTGGGGTGCGGCCATTTGCCAGGCAAGTAAGCGAATAAAGTGAATAAATAGGGATGTAGCGCATTTAAATTATAAGCAGGTGAATCCAATTGAGGCAGACCGTAATTCCACAAATTTATTTGCCGAAGGTTTAGGTATAATCGTAATAAGGCGATCGAGTTCAAGTTAATTGTTTTGCAGGCAGGTAACTTACAGTGAACTCGAACAGTGAACCGCTTGCTGACTGATGGAGGAATACCATTGCTTGCTATACACAAATACGCCCCCATGTCTGTTCGCTGTACATTTGTTAACGTCAAGACTTCTCCGTCGAATGATCGCAGCACTGAAAATAAATAGACTTATTCACATTTGCATTTATCACAAAGACACTTAGAGCTACCCCAAAATGCAGTAGTTTTCCTAACACAATTACAGCGTTGAAAAAAATACCCGGCTGCTAAACATTTAACCGAAATCAAAAAACAAGACCATCTTCAATCAATCAATATAATTTCATTTGGACAATGTATTGATGTACTACGCAATGATTTTGCGCTACCTACCAGAGCAGTAAATTATACAAGGAAACAGAGGTCTTTTTTAGTAAAACAAAAAGATTTTTGTAGATCGCTAGGACTCTTCTTGACGAAGACACTTTTTGAGATTGAAACCATCATTTCATTCATATGAGTGGCAACCCAAACTCCTTCAATTTGAATGAGGAAGTTGGGTCGTGCGATATGTTGTTGAAAATAAATGATTGATGAAATTTTCAGTAGTAATATCCCTAGGATCTTGATAATAGACGAGATAATTTTATGACCATCGAAAGCTCGTTCATTGGTAACAGCCCGAAGCCGAAGGCTGAGGGATGTTACCAAGCAACTAGCTTGAGATATTGGTTATAAAATTATGAGGCATTTATCAATGTCCGCGGAATATTCGGCAGAAATTTTTTTGACAGAAAAAATGTATAACTCTACGAAGGCGTAGAAGGGCCACATTTCAAAGTAAAAAATTTTTCAGTATAATTCCGAGTTTAAACTCGGAATTATACTTAATTCCGACTTAAAACTCGGAATTAGCACTAATTCCGACTTTAAACTCAGAATTAGCGCTAATTCCGACTTTAAACTCGGAATTATGTATAATTCCGACTTTAAACTCAGAATTAGGACAGAAAAGATTGATGATAGTATTCGGAGATGATTCTTCGATGGCGTAGAATGTTGTTGTATTCATTTCAAACTTTATCGTTTTCTCATTGTATTTAAGAACTTTTTGTATGTTAAACATACTTTTTATGTATGCTATGCATCGTAACCAGTCTTCTCCAGGCTTAGATCAGGAAAACAATGTCATCACAATTGATACAATGACAGTCGTCTTCATCATTTCGAATGTGGCGTGGCTTACAGCATTTTATCCTTCATTGTCTTCTTCAAATAATGCCTTGAGGATTTTATGACTCCTTTTCTTTAGAGGAGATATTAGCTCACTTTTTGATTTGATTGCAATCATATTAGGTGTAGAGGTTAAAACTTAGAACATTTGTTGGGTCTTCAGCTTACGTTTGCCTTGTCCCCTTGAGAATCCTCCTTCAACAGGAACAACAAGAGAAGGATAAAATGCATTGCATTCATTAGCCGCAATTGAATGTTTTTGTTCTCAATATGCTATGAGAAGTCTGGTTCTTTATTGCTGGTTGATCCTGAAAAGAATTGTGTGACCTATCGATACCTGTTATCAACTCATCATGACCGAATTAACTAGAGTAGCTCTTGTGAGTTTTCAGAGGTTCATAGAAGCCACTATAAGGGTTTGTGATATTGTAGATAGTTATGAAATTGATACCTACAAATTCAAATCATGATGCCTAAGCCATCTTGTACAAATATGTCATTTTGTACGTGTTTCGCCTAGTTTATGATGCAGACAGAGAAATTAGTTGTTATGTTTGAAAACTAATGAGAATTTATATGATCACAGGATATGGTTTTGAAGTACCTTCTGAGAAAAGATTGAATGAAATTGTATCTAGGTATAACATTAATTAACAAAATCTCAAATATCTCCAAAATCATTGACATTCGAAGCATTTTCTGTCCTAATTCCGAGTTTAAAGTCGGAATTAGTACTAATTCCTAGTTTGAAGTCGGAATTAGGGCTAATTCCGAGTTTGAAGTCAGAACTATACCTTCGTATAACTCAACACAACAAAACATTTATTTATTTATTGAAAATACAATTAGTGAAAGTGCAAAGCGTAAAATTCAACTCAACATTAGATTCGTTGCTGTTCTCTTGTATAGAAGATCTATTTCCACGCATAATATTTATTATCTTGTTGTGGTGTTCTTGATCGAGGTTTAGGTATGATTTGATAGAATTTTGATTGCTATGACCAGTAATCTTCAGCAATTGTTGTTCCTCTACACCACTTTTTGCTAATTGACTGACAGCTGTTAATCTATTTGAATGATTCGTTATCTTTTTGTCTTTGACATTCAAGCCAATTGCTTCGGCAGCATATTTAGTCCATTTATTTATGGTATTCCTTCCAACAGGTACATTATCGTACCATTTGTCAGTTTCATTTTTCCAATATCGATTTGGTTTCAAGAATAGTCGTGGTGAGGTAATATTTTCGCCTCGTTTTGATATTAGTTTATGAAAAAGACGTACAGGGCAGCTTTGTCTCTCACTATTGGAAACCAACCATTTACTACTTGTACAGCTTTCAGAACCACCTTGGCACGTTTTACTGAATACCGGATTGTATTCAATGCGGATTTGTTGGAGAACCATCGTTATTCTTCTCGATTTGAAAAAAATTCACCAAACAAGCAACTGCCTCTCCTTCTCGCCACGCTAGTTCTACTGCAGCAATATGATAAAATTTACGCATAAGACCTTCAGGAGCATTTTCATCCCATAGCAATATTAATCTGTTAACTTCAGACAAATTTAACGAAACTGAACTGGATTTACGTTTACTTGGGTCTGCTTGCAATTTTTTTCTGCTGGTTTAAATATTATATTATTAAACGGGTCAATCATAATGTTGTAGTCCTTATAATACTTTTCTTGTAAGAGTTTGCTCGAAACATTCCACATTGTCTTTACCGTTGCTTCTTTGAATTCTGTTTCGTCTTTTTTTCTCATATTGACAGCCCAATCTTTGAGTATAAACGCCAATTCTTCAAAGCGTTTATTCAATTCGTATGACCGTTCGTAGCAAAATTCCATAAATATTCCCCAAATATATTTGTGGCTATTGGAAGTATTTCTGGGAATGTTTTCTTTGATATGCCCATTGATATTTTTAACATTACCAAAACGTGACATTTTGAAATTTGTTAGGAATGATGTTGCCATGGAACTATTATATAATTTTATAAGACTCTATCGTGTTATCATTGAGATTGAAAATTGCATTGGATGTAGTTTTCGATGAAATGTTGACATGATTGGCTGAAATGGTTCCATATAATACAAAATCATAAAATTGGATTTGTTGTTAGAACTGTCAAAAAATTTTCAGAGAAATCGTTCCATTCTTCCTGAAGGGCTCATTTCCTGAAAAGTTGAAGGTGGGTTTTGGCGATTGGTATTGTTCTCCCTAAGTCAGCCCATACGTGCTCAATTGTATTCATGTCCGGTGAGTTTGCTGGCCAGTTAATTCTCTGGATATTGTTCTCTTGAAGAATGTTTCGAACATTCGAACCCTTCGTCAGGGCCGATTCTAGCAGGTGTGCAGCGCGTGCCCCGCACGCGGGCGGCCAAACTCATGGGGCGGCCGCAGGCCGCCACATTTTTTCGTCAGTTTCATATCATTATTCATTATTTATCTACTTTTGTGGGTTTTCAAAAAACCTACAAACTGCGAACGTCTCCGTGCTTCCCAGGTGAATTGATTTATTACGTTATCAACTTTGAAATTCACAATCTGGTGTTTTGGCGATTTGGAAGAAAGTTTCTTTTATTGTTCACTCAATCACCGAGAGGGGAGTCTTTTCTGAAGGTGGATAGATGTCGCTCATTAATATTCATTTCGAAATAGTGCGCAACAGATATCCATATCTTGACGACAAATTTTCCATCCATCGTCAACTTTGGAATATTCCACCCTGATGAGGACGAAACTGCAGTCGGTGCGATTCTCAGTTGACGTTGGACCATTCGGTCTGATGGGGTGAACGGTATGGTAACCTAGTGGGTATTCACATTCAATTTGTTATTATTTATGATGGCAAATGATTTCTGTCTTATTTCTTTCAATTGAAAGAAACTGACAGAAGAGCGATATAGCCATTCACCAGAGCTGTGACGAGCACTGAAGAAAAGTGCTTCGAGCACTAAGCACTAAGCTCTTGAATAAAAAGGCTCCCGAGTCTCGAGCACAAAGCACTTATTTTCACAAAAGGCTCGCGAATACTAAGCACTTTGTGAAAGTAATTCGACATTTCGAGCACTAAGGTCTAAGCACTTTTCTTTAGGAAATATTGAAAGTGAGGTTATTTTAAACGGCAAAGAAATTGTAAGTTGGCATAGGTATGTGATATTTAAAATTTTAATTTCGATTCAATAAAATATATAATAAATTCTTATTGGTAATGAAAGAAAAAAATGCTATTTGCTCCTGGATCTCTCTGTTTGATAATATTCATAAATATACTGAATTTTTCGAGTTTACTTTTTTTTTTCTGAAAACTCCCAGTCCTTGAAACAAAGTTACATAAAAAATTCAAGGAAAAATGGAAATGTTTCTCTGTCAATTCTTGCCCTGATTTGTCAGGAGCAAACCAGTTGCAAAACATTGTTGCGTGACAAATAACGAAGAAGTATCAAAATTAGAACTCAATGAAATGTGTAACGTTTTGATGTTGTCTATATAAGACTTTTTGGTCAGATGAAAACGTAAAAAAAAATCAGAATCGTGGCTTTTGCTTTTTCTATTAATATTAAGTTGTCAACGCACAAATTTCCATTTAACAAAATACACATGGAAACTTCAATTTTCCTTTCATAATGATCAAGTTTTCTCATTATCATCTCTCTGTAATTGAAATCCAAACAGTTTTGGGATGTTACTGTCATGTAAGGAAATGTTGATTTGAGATTTTACTAATGTAAAAATGAGTTCGTACAACATTGGCTCAGAGCTTAGTGCTTAGTACTCCGCAAAAGTGCTCGGGAGCACTTTTGGGATAACTAAGCACTAAGCCTTTGGCCGAAGCACTCCAATTACTAAGCACTAAGCACTGCTTTTGAAATGTGCTTGGGAGCACACAAGGGCTCCGAGTACTTTCCCGAGCACAAAGCACAATGCTTTGGCACAGCTCTGCCATTCACTCAGATAGTCTAGTGAGTTGAGTCATGGACTCAAAAATGATTTGGTAGTGCCGGAGAAAACTCAATAGGGAAGGTAAGAAAAATGAGTCTTTTTAATCTGGGTTCCCGAACATTCGGGAATCATAGGAAATGGAGAGGACGAAATGCTTGCCAGACATGGCGCACTAACGCTATTCACTGGCCCAGAAACTTTCTGTAGTACAGGGAAATGCACCTAAAAGAAAGAGTTTCTGGAAAAGGAGAAAACCGAAAGGAAACGCTCTGGCGGAATCAACCAGGAATGCATCACTACAAACGGTTCTTTCAGAATTTCGAAACTGCAAGATCCAAAGGGTATCTGCATCTCACTAAGAACCAACTACACCTCCTCATCGCTTTTCTCGCAGGACATTGTCGGCTCAGGAAGCATATGGTGATAAAAGGTTTATCGGACACTGAAGAGATTATAAGCCAATGAATAGAATCCTTTGGGCAAGAGACTTCCAGAAGTGAGGAATTAGTCTCGTTGAAACCTTTCCAGATATTGGATTTCTGGAACTGGAAGGCGAGCTCTGAAGTGCGTGGTGAGAACAACACTGTTAGGGGGCTCAATAGACATTAAGGTCGCAGTGAACTGTATCCCCTTTCTAACTATAGCAGGGAATTGAAGATCTGGCACCAGAACTATGCAGACTATACAGGCTGAGTCTAGCATTGGGATGGCTACCTCAAACCTGGAAAACTGTGAATGTGGTCTTCATCCCGAACCTGGACGGGACTCTTTCGACCAGGCCAAGGCATACAGACCAATAAGCCTATCTTCCTTCCTCCTGAAAGGCTTAGAAAAACTGATAGATAGAGACATAAAGGAAACCGCTCTCATAGAGCGACCTTTACACCAAAACCAAAATGCCTATCTAACAGGAAAATCCTGCGAGACAGCTCTTCACCATCTCGTTTCAAGGATTGAAGAGTCTCTGGCAAACAAGGAAATCGCACTATGCGTTTTCCTAGATATCGAAGGAGCTTTCGACAACACCACCTTCGAAAGCATGGTCTCTGCGGCTACTCGACGAGGCATTGATGAGACCACTTGCAGGTGGATACGCTCAATGCTTCACAACAGACTGGTCCAGGCCAACATGCTCGAGGAAAAACTGTGGGTCGAAATTGCCAGAGGTACCCCACAGGGGGGCATACTATCCACTCTTCTGTGGGACATGGTGGTGGATGAACTGCTAACCTCCCTGAATAACCAAGGATATTATTCTCAAGGATACGCAGACGACATAGTCATACTCGTCAAGGGAAAATACACCGGAATAACCTCAGAACTTATGCGAAACGCACTGAGGACCGTAGAGGAATGGTGCAACAGAGAGAGCCTAAGGGCAAATCCGAACAAAACAGCACTCATTCCCTTCACTCGCAAAAGAAACATAGGAGATCTCACACCTCCCAGATTTTTCGGCAAAACATTACAAGTTGTAGAACAGGTGAAATACCTTGGGCTGATTCTCGATAAGAAACTAACCTGGAACCCGCATCTACATCATGCAACCAACATAAGTAAAACGACACTTATGATGTGCAGGAGAGCTTTTGGAAAAACTTGGGGACTCAAACCGAAAGCCATGCACTGGCTTTACACAGCGGTAATAAGACCCAGAATCACTTATGGCTCACTCCTGTGGTGGCCAAAAACAAATCGAAGACAGGCAAAAACCAACCTTGGAAAAATCCTGTCTCTGCATCACGGGTGCAATGAATAGCACTCCAACAGCTGCTATGGAGGTCATCCTCAACCTCTCACCCCTTGACATACATGTCATGGGAGAGGCCAGGATGGGTGCATACAGACTGATCCAAACAAAAAACTGGGGGACCAGCACAACTGGGCACACCAGAATCACTCATGTAGCTGACGTAGCCGAGCTTGATATGATTTCAGACTACATGCAACCTCCATACTCATTCGAAAAACCATTCAAAACACAGCTCAACTGGAACAGATGGGACTCGAGTATAGAATCACAATCATCTGCAGAAATAGTCTGGTACACAGACGGTTCTAAGACAGATGAAGGAACAGGAGTGGGAATACACTGAGTGAGGCCAAGAAGGGACTACATAATACCTCTCGGCAAACACGCCACGATATTTCAAGCTGAAACACATGCCATTAGGACATGCATACAGAAGAACCTGGAAAGTGGCTACCAAAGAAAACACATCCACATTCTCTCTGACAGCCAGAGCGCCATCAAAGCTCTCAACTCGGCACAGATCAAGTCTAGACTCGTCTGGGAATGCATCCAGGACCTTCTGGAGCTGGCAAAACACAACAAGGTCACTCTGATGTGGGTGCCAGGTCACAAGGGAATAGCGGGCAACGAAAAAGCAGACCAGTTAGCAAGACAAGCATCTGAAACGCCATTCACAGGGCCAGAACCTGTGCTTGGAATCAGCAAAAACCGATGCAGGACCCTGATTGAGGAGTGGATAAAACACAGACACCGACAACACTGGGAACAGAGCGATGGGCAAACACACAGCAAAGTCAAGGTAGGACACACAAGCCAAACCTTGACGGCTGACTTTTTGAATCTAAACAGAACAGAGGCACGTATAATAGTAGGTCTACTGACGGGACACTGCGGCCTTAGAAAACATCTGAACACCATAGGAATACTTGGAGAACCCGTGGATTGCAGACTCTGCGGTGAAGGGGAAGAAACATCCTCTCACATAATTTTTGAATGCGACGCCCTGGGAAGAAGGCGCCACAGAATCTTCGGAGAAATCAATCCGGAAACGGGAATGAATCCGAAAAACCTCATAAACAGGCTACTGAACCTGATAAAGGACACAAACCTATTATCGTGAGGAACCACTGACGAAAGAGTGATACATTAGACCCAAGTTGGTCGCAGTGTCACAGAGAGGCCAAGCGCTAACCCGGTCTCTTGTTCGTCAGCAAATCAATCAATCAATCAACTATATAAACTATTTATTTTCTTCACTTCGAATAACCAGAAATTAACAAAAACATTAATGGAACATTGAATCAAAATCCAATTATTCGATACTTTTTGTGATGATGAAGTTGTTGACCAGATGTTCTGCATAATCCGTGTGAGGAAGTTAATGAGTTCAATTCTGAGTTTTTTCAGTTAACAGCACTGAGGGGTGAACATCCTCTGCCACAGAACCCCATAGCCCAACTTTATAGCGTTCCCAATTTGTTTCACCTGAAACTGAACTGCCGAATGGGGTATTCTCATTCAACGAATAAAATACAGGGCCGTTCATTTTCTGCGTTTCATTCTGTAACTTTATCAATTGAATGAATGACTATGCATTGAACAGGAAAGCGATTCTATTTATCAACATCATTTGAAGCGGTAGTAATTAATTTGCACTCTTGGAATATAATTACTTATTTCTCTGTACCTTGGCATTCGTGGTCGATTGTAATACTTCACTGTAGTGGTTGTTGCAATGGGAATGCAAGATGTACATTTTTCAATGAAACCAAGTTGTCTCCAGCAATGAATTGTTGTATTTCACGAATTATAATATGATTATGTGGAATTTGTACAGGATTTATAACTCGTTGAAAAGACGTTCATTTTCAATCCAATAAACTTTACCAATTCCAATTAATTATCTGCTTCGAATAGGGCCGAACTAACTAAGGTCCACTTGATCAGGTATAATAACTTCCTTAACATTCTTTATAATAAAAATTCAAATCGGTGGATAGAAAGGCGAGGAACAATCGAATGGCCAACGCAATCCCCTGATCTCAATTCATTAGATTCCTTTTTACGGTGATGTACAAAACTGAATCTCTTGATTTGAACGACCTCAAAGATCCAATAACGCTTGCGATTAGGTCGATCACTCCTGAGATATAGAATAATGTTGAAATAATTTTTCATTTGAGGTTAGGATGTTGCGAAGGTGTACTCGGTTAGTTAACACTTTGAATGTATTTTTTATTAACAATCATAATTTTTTTGCTACATTTTGTATTACATTTTAATTTTTAATATTGTATCGAATTTCACGATTCACTTTTTTCAATAAACATGAAAATTATTATTTTCTCTGAACAGAGAATGATGCAAACTTTCAAACGATTTATCACAAGCCCATTCTTCCTTTTGAAAAATTGGGGGTTGTACCTGACTTCCGAAGGGGTAGGGTTCCCATTTATACGAGGAAGAATGACAATTTGAAATTTAGATTTGACGTGTTTCGGTATTTTCCATAAATATGTACAGTGACCGAGACAATGATTTTATTCCATTTCGCTTTTCTTGTATGTTTTCTTTCAGATAATCATATCAAATTCAACTTTTCATTTCAAAACTCTCCATATCTTTCGAAGAAACGAATTATATCTTGATCTGTAGTGAACAAGATTCTTAGATTAATATCATATATTTTCGATAAAAATTTTCGATTTTTGGGGTAGATAGATATATTGAATAAAATTTATATTTTGATATCGATAATATGTTTTTTCGAATCATCATTCAAAGATTGGAAGTGTCGGAAGTATCCTGATTCGAAGAAAAATAAAAACATTATTCCATGGAATTGTCCCGATAGGAAGTGGTGTATTAATTGATTGTTGCTTCCCAGAGTAATTTCATTATGTGACCAGTTTCGCTCTGTATTCTCAGAGCATCCTCAGACTTGACTCACTGAAATTACAACACAAACATAAGACTTTGAACATATTACATTTTAAAATTAGTCTTAAAACCCATCTGACTTGAACTCTCTCAACTTCGAATCGTCAAATATATCAAATAAGGATAAAAATCACCGAAGTTCTCCATACAACGTGTTTTCTCAAAAAAATTTAACATTAAAGGTTATGAACACAGAGAACATATCTGTCCAATTCTTTATATATGTTCCCTGTGCTCATAACCTTCAAAGTGAAAATTTCAAAACACGTTGTATGGGAACCTTATTTGATATACATACAGTCGAACTTCGATAAGTCGAACTTCGATAAGTCGAACTTCGATAAGTCGAACTTCGATAAGTCGAACTTCGATAAATCGAATTTTCGATAACTCGAATCAAATTGGTTGGCAATAGCGCCAAGATGGCAAATTAGTCTAATTTTTATTCGATAAGTCGAACTTCTATAAAGGCGAGTTTATACAGCAACTAAAATAAAATAAAATAAGAATGTTCACTTGATGCACTTCAATGACAGCGTTTATACAGGAAATAAGCTAAAATAATGAATAAGAGTAAGAATAAGGGATGGTCAACTTTTATCTTTTTCGCTTATTTTATTTGGAAAATGATAGTGCGCATGACCCAAATCCACTCCCCGATCTTTTCCGTATTGACACTTTTGACAAGTTCTAGTTTTCTAATCTAAAATTTAATGAAAATTTTTTCAAATCATCGTTGATAATATATTTAATATGGATGACCAGGAAATCATGATGGAAGCGATGTTGTTATTGATGACAAGTACTGCGATTATCGCCTTGAATAAAAGGCGGAATAGCCGATTCAAAACTCGATCAAAATGCCATAATCCATTTAACTAATGATATTTTCTATAGTGATTCTAATGGGAAATTAAATTTTGAAAAATATAAATGAAATGACAACTAATCAGTGTCAAAAAATCTGCGATTTGATTGGTTCATTCTTATTTCTTATTTTATTCTAGTCATCTCTATAAACCTATGTTTTCTGCTCGGAATAGCTAAAAATGTTGCCGTTTTTCTTTTTCAAGTATCCGAAAAATGTTTTCCGCAGAAATCAATCGAGCTCATCTCTTTCAGAGATTTAATCCGTGAAGAAAAAAAAACATCGCCACTCTTGTATTTCAAAAATTATTAGATATTTCACAAACTTGATAGCAACTTGGCGAAACAACTATTCAAAGATTGTAAATATTCCGTAAATTATGGTGAAAGAAAATTTTTATCTTTCAAGGTTGTAGATAAATGTAAAAATCTGATTGATCGATCTGCGGCCGTCGGAACGTATATCAGGCATTTTTTTCGAAAACTATGAATGCAATATTGTTGAAATTCGAAAGAAAGGTGTAGCTCTCCATGCATGATTTATCCGAGAAAAAATATTACGTGCACTGGTGGGTGTATATCAAATTACCAGGTCACATATTTGAAAAAAATATCTGAGCAATCAACAAATTTTTTCAATAATTCATCCAAAAGATGAAATAATTTGTCGATTGCTAAAATAAAGTTTTGAATATGTGATCTGTTAATTTGATATTAAGTTCAGCGGAGCATGTTTTTTTCACGCGAAAGCGGCACAATTCTCCTTTTCGCGGATAAATAAAAGATGAAAAGCCTTATCTTTCTTCCAAATTTCAAAAATATTACATGCATAGTTGTAGAGAAAAATGCTTGATATACGTTTTGACGGCTGCAGATCGATCAATCAAATTTTCTTTCATCACGAATAATTTACGGATAAATCGCTGAAAAAGATAAGCCACTTTGTTTTTTGCTGAAAATATTTTTTGAATTTGTGTTTTGCTAAGTTGATATTAAGCAGACGAAGCATCTAATATTTCTTAAAATACAAGATTGGCGATGTTTTTTTTTTCACGGATAATTTACGGATAAATCACTGAAAAAAAAGAGCTAGATTGATTTTTGCTGAAAACATTTTTCGGATATTTGTTTCGCTAAGTTGATATCAAATTAGAGTTGTTTTTGCTTACTTTATGTACATGATTGTAACGAATCGTTTCATAGCTTAACCGTATGCCGTGAAATCAGTTGAGTTCTTCAGTTATAAGTTGTTGGGTTTCACAACAATATCGCATAGGTACAATATGTCGACTAAACATACTTTGAAAATTTCATCTCTTGATGAAAAATATAGACTTTCAAATGAAGTGGAAAGTGGTGCACGAAAGAAAGATGTAGCTTTGAAGTATGGCGTTTCGGCAAACACCGTATCTACTATTAAAAAAAGGAAAAAAATATCAGTGCAGTTGAAATTGGTGGTGCTTGTGAGAGTTCCAAAAGGCTTGATAAAACCAATGTACGCTAGTGTTGACAAAGCAGTTTTAGTTTGGATTAAATGTTACATTATTTACCCACATAAACAATACCTACATAAAAATGTGTTTTTTCAATAACTCGAGGTCTTGATAACTCGAATTTTTTTCTTGGCAGATCGTGATTCGAGTTGTCGAAGTTCGACTGTATATACCTGCTTTGTAGACAGGCAGTGGCCCTTATGACGACTTGTCTTGTGGCCCTGGAAATCAATGCAGAACGCACAAAATTTTTAGAATTTCTAGAGAACCAATTTCGTACATTAATAGAAGAACTACCGATTATCCATCGAAAGCGAAAGTGGCTTCAGTTAGATGGTGCACTACGCTCGTTTAGTGAGAGATCACTTGAATGAAAATTATTCAACGTGGATTGGACGTGGTGGAACAGTTGCTTGGCCACCACGCTCTCCGGACTTAACACCGCTGGACAATTTTTTTTTGAGTATAGATTAGCAAAGGGTATATTCCACAGTTCCAAACACCAGAGAAGAACTGGTGAGAAATATAATGACGGTTGCAAACGAAATAAGAGCAGACACTGCATTTATGGGCCACAAGACCTGTCTAGAAAGCAGAGGCAGCCATTTCGAGCAGTTTTTATGATAAATTTTTAAGTTTGATCATTAAAAATCATCCAAAGAAAAATACTGAGTTTTTATTTTATTCCATCATTTTTCATGAGGGTCATGTTCAAACAGCAATATCTCTCAAACTATGCAACACAGAAATGATGTGGGTGTCGTTCTGTAGCTGATATCCTTGCGTGTTAGTTCATTGAAAAAAAAATATACTTACTTTAATGTGTTAGTTTTTGTACTATTGAGGATTTACTGAAAAATTGAGTATATATTTTGACTGAATTTTTGCTAATAATTTTTTCATGACATTTTTGAGTTGAATGATTTCATTTTGTTCTACTTTAATAAGAGGTGGTAGTATAATCTTTCGAAAAATATTTTTTTACATCTGTAGGACCTTTGTGTCCAAAGAAATCGATATCATTTGAAAGGGTCAACTAAAATGAAAAAATTAATTTGAGATGGCGGCTATTTCAAAATTAGAGGCGTAAACTCCCAAAGGTGAGTGTTTTCGTCGATAAAATTGGGTATATTTGATGCCCTTGAACTATCGCTAAGTCATACCCAAACACACTGTATAGGTTGTTACATTGAAATCAAAACAGAGGTCTTTTCTAGCAGAAGAAGTGAAGATGACTCGTCTATTTCGTTCTGGAAGGGGTAATATTATTTCATCACTCTGTTCGGAAACTTCAACCCCTTGAATTGTGCGTTATGTTAAAAAAATGTTTTCCTCTCGAACATGACAATGCGAATAGGACAAAGCATTGGGTTAAAATTCGATGGCAAAAAGGGTTAGGTTGTGGGCGTGATCGCACCATATTTTGTGAAGGAAACAATTTTCTCATGATCTTTTTCTGATTTAATAACCTTCCACAATCTGAAAAAAATATATTTTGTGTTTCTTATTGGGCGATTCCCTGTACTCTCTCCATACTTTGCTGCTGAGCAGCACTCCTGGTTACCCCCTACATTTGAATAATTGTTTTGGTTTCCATGGTCCCGTCGATATAACTCATCTGAATTGTTATCAAGACCTATCCGAAAGCCCATACAATATGTTATTTCTTAGGAATGAATTTAGAGTTTGTCACCCCTCTTAGCTCTCTTATATCAGATCTTCGATGTAGTCAAGGGGAGATAATAACCAACACAAAATCAGTCAGCCTCGGTATTTCATACCACATAATTTCCCCTCTCTGATTTCAAAGGGGCAACAATGCATTGTCGATAAAATCCATTTGCATTCATCAACTCAACACAACTTTCGTGAACAGCGTTATTACAAGTTTATAGCTATCGGAGTTTCAGAAATTGAGCGGTTCATGCCTCACTTTGATGAAACTGCCATGTTTGAGGAAATGGGGGCCCTAACTAATAGACTAGAATAATGTCTTGGCCAGGCGCAAAAAGCTATTATGCGTCTAACCACTGGACGAGGCGGTTAATTGACCTTATAAAAAATTGGCCCCCAAGAATGTCGTAGATACAAGAAGGACAAGTGCGAGTCAGAGGTTCACAGCTGTGAATTTTTTCTCTTTTCTTTTTATTGATGATTTATCTTTAGAAATCCTAATGCAAAATTCTTCTCGTTTTCAAAAGAATACTTTCTATCTTTCTTCAGACCCCTGTTACGATGTGGATGCATAATATGATACCCACGGGTAGAGGACATTCTGGTGGTTCAGAAAGATTTGTTTTATGTTTCGTAAAAGGCCCTCGGTGTTCGAGATACTCGACACTCTCGAAAATTGTGAAAAATTACACCCTTCACTTCTCTCTACAGAGTGTAACAGCCATATGGAATACATTCGATAACGAATAAATGAGGGCGTGTTGGGAAAAACGCTCGGACACGTCGATTTGTGATTTTAAATGCGCATATTTTTCAAGAAAATAATATTATATAGGGCTTTCCATGTGACCGTGGCCAATACCAACTTTCTTATTTCAAATGAAACCCCATGTATATTATTTATTTTTGGATTCTTCAGAGAATTATAGACACAATTCATGCACAATGTCCTATACCTATCTTTAACTATTTCGGAAGTATTAAGTGTTTTCAGATTTATTGCAAAAATCAACGTTTTAAATAAAAATTATTTTATTTCACAAATTCGGTACATTACACTTAAAACCCAATAAGTAATACTGATTATTTCTTAATCATTAAAAAAAACATTAATGTCAATGTAGGAAATGTTCAAAATGCTCGCCGCGAACGTCTTGGCAACATGCTAATCTGGCGTGACTGATCTAATCGCAAGCGTGATTCGGTTTTTTAGGTGGTCTAAGTTTAAAAGGTTTCGTTTCGTAAACAATACTTTTAACATATCTCCACAAAAAGAAGTCTAATGGTGTCAAATCACGAGATCGTGCTGGCCATTCTATCGATTTGGAAAAATTTGGTTCAAGTACTGCCGGAAATAGATTTGGAAATAGGGCGGTGCTCCATCTTGCTGAAACCATATTATATTGGCAGGAACTTATGGATTTGCTGGAACAGGATATAAGTTTATCTAAGTTGGTACGACATTATTTTGGAGTAGTTCTAAATATGTTTCTCAATTCAAGTTGCCGTCAATGAAAAAGGGACCTACGATATGATTTCCAACAATTCCTGCCCAAACATTAACATTTTCAGGATATTGCGTATGTTCTGCTCTCATCCAGTGAGGATTCTCATCAGACCAATAGCGGCAATTTTGACGATTAACATGACCGTGTAGTGTAAATGTACTCTCATCAGAAAACAAAACATTTTTTGATTGGATCACATTGTTATCTAAAATTGCCATCATTGGCTCACAAAAATGCGTTCTCCAATCGAAATCGTCTTCTATGAGCTCCTGAGTTGCCATCATTCTATAGGGATGCATGTTACTTTCCTTTAATATTCGAAATATTGTCGTGTGGCTGACGGTGAACAGCGGGGCTACTTTTCGAACAGAATTATGTTCTTGAAACTCAAGCATAATATCCAATTTCGTATCATCACTTACTGCATTGGCAGCTATTTTTTTTATTTGTCTTACATGACCAAGCTCTCGAAACTGCTGTTCTAATTTGCTAATTGTTTCTTGGGATATAGGCGGCAAATTAGGAAATTTTTCGTGAAATAAGCGAGAAACTTCCATTTGTGTCCGTGTGTAATCTCCATAACCAATCATTTGAAGAATGGTTATTTTGTGCATTTCTGATAAATTACCCATTTTTCTAATATTATTACGTACAGTTATCGAAATTCGAAAGACAATAGCACTTACACTGATCACTTATTGTCATGCAAATAGACAACGTGTTACTAAGGCTATGAGAATAAACAAATCTGTTTTTGTTCTTTTTTAATTTCTTCTCAGTAATGGTTTTTGCTTACTTTCTTCATATCAAGAGGTAAATGGGAAATAAGTAGTGTAAAGTGTAATGTATCGAATTTGTGAAATAAAATAATTTTCATTCAAAATGTTAATTTTCGTAAAAAATCTGAAAACACTTAATATTTCCGAAAAAGTTGAAGATAGGTATATGACATTGTACATAAATTATGTCTCGAATTTTCTGAAGAATCCAAAAAATAAATAATATACAGGGGTTGCATTTGAAATAAGAAAGTTGGTATTGGCCACGGTCGCATGGAACAACCTATATAATTTAATTTTCTTAAAAAATATGCGCATTTAAAATTACAAATCGACGTGTCCGAGCGTTTTTCCTAACACCCCCTCATTTATTCGTTATCGAATTTATTCCATTTGGCTGTTACACTATGTATGGAAGCGCTATAGAATGTGAACTAATTTTTGGGGCGCCCACATATACTCCATTCAATTCTATAATATATCCAGATAGGTCATGATTTAGGTTTATTAGGTTTTTTTACTTAGAACTGACGCAGTTTGGTACTCGCTAAATGTCAAGTGATTCTCAGAGACGTTGCCAATCCAATGCTAATTCTTATTCACTCTTTTTTAACTTTGTGAATAAAGATCTTCTAACGTTTAACTGCGACACAAGTTTCGTAGTACCTACTTCTACATTTTTATACTGGAGTATTTCAATTTGTGCAAAAAGGTATTTTAATGTCTTCTGTGGGCTTATTACTCGAGAATTTTGAAAAGTGGGGAGTTCCACTGTTCGTTTATAAGATTTTTTATCGGGTTATTCGAGTACTTCCATTATTTTTTAGAATGAACTATCACACAGTAACGGACTATTCTGTCCATTATTTATCACTAAAATCTCAACATTCCATTCTTGATTTCCGTTCATAAAATAACATAACTGAATGTTCCAACCATGTTTACATACGTGAAATACAACCAGTATTAGCTGAGAATAAATTTTCTTCAACATTCGTCAGGTTTTTGGAATCATTGAATTCACATAATAATAATAATAAGCGCAGCGGTTCTCTATTGAGACACACACATAACAACGGATAGAACAGTGGATCACAATAGACCGGACCTTGTGTTGATTGAGAAGGATCAGAAGTATGGGGTGATAATTGATGTGGCAGTACCATTGACCCATAACATCAGAAGAACGGAGTCCGAAAAAATAACGAAGTACGAGAACTTGGCAATAGAACTAAAGAATATGTGGCAATTGTCGAAAGTCACTATTACACCATTAGTGATTTCGGCTGAGGGAGTCATATCCAAGTCATTCAAGAGAAATCTTCAATATATCGAATTATCCCAGAGGATCGCTGTATATTATGCACAGCAGGCTGTAGCTTTGCAGACCTGTCACATCGTGCGGAAATTCCTGAACTAGTGGGAGGAAATGAGATGTTTTATCACTGGTTCAAAGAAGTAATACCAGCTCAGGCTGAGACTGGGAGACCGATGATGGAGAACAATAATTGAAAGAACAAAGTATCTGCAACAAATATGCTAGTCATCCCTATTCTCACCTACTCTTTCGGAGTGGTGAACTGGACGGTAAACGAACTCCTCGATCTTGATAGACCAACAAGGAAAACGATGAACATGAATCGTAGCCTACATCCCAACAGTTCAATACAGAGGATATACCTTCCCCGAAGCCAGGGGGGTAGAGGATTGCAATGTTTGGAATATCAACAAACATTGGAAATGACAGTAAGGATTCTAAGAAGTGAAGACCCGCTTCTGAAATTTGTTGCTGAGCATGAAATTACGAGCCATGGAGCCTTCCTATTCCGAGCTGCACAAAGGGCCGTGGAGAAGCTCAGCATAACCGGCGTATCGATCAAGCGGACCAAAGAAACCTAGCAAGACTGATTTGAAAGTCTCAGTCGGATACATTACTCGAACAACATATGAGCAAGAACTTGCACTCCATATATTTCAGGGGTTTAAAAGACCAGGACCTGTCTGAGGAATTGTCTTTCGCCTTTCTAAGGTACGCTAGCCTTGAGTCAGAGACGGAGGGATTTGTGATGGCGTGTCAAGATGGAGTACTAAATACGAGATGGTATAAAAAGAACATCATGAAAATGGACACCCCAACAACTTGCAGGGCTTGCCATAGGCAACAGGAAACGATTATGCACATCATTTCCGCCTGCAGAGCCCATGCTCCATTAGGGTATATAGAAACAACGTGGCACTCCGAATTTTATACTTCCATCTGAGAGCCGCGTATGGGATAGAAAACGAACCGGTGCTACCATATGTGCCTCTGGAGATTGAAGCGGTGGTCCAGAACGATAGAGCTCACATATGCTGGAACTATCCTGTCCCAACAACACGGCAGATCAATGATGTTAAGCCGGACTTACTTTTGCTGGACAAGGAGCTGACGGAGATATTTGTCGTGGAATTCTCCTACCTGCTGAAAATAATGTTGTGATGAAAGAAGAACAGAACAGGCAAAAGTACAAAGAACTTATGTTCGAGCTTGGAACTTTATACGCAGGTCATAAAGTTAGGATGGTTGTACTAATCATAGAATGTCTCGGTGGAAAAAGAGCTAACTACGTGGATGAACTGAAGATTATCCCGGTCTGTAGATCACAGGCCGAGGTATTGGCGATAGGCGCACAGAATGCAGAAAGCAGTGTTTCTCGGGTCACTTCATATCATCAGGTCTCATGAACTCTAGAAGCCACTTGCAGCTCATCTCTTTTGTTAAGTGACGCTCCGAGAGCAGGATGAAGAACTCCTCCATGGAATGTGTGAGGGGTTTTTAGTGAGTAGCCAAACAAGATCTTGGATTCTCACACTATCGAGAGTGCGAACCCTCTCGTTGCCCATAAAGGGTTTTCCCCTCACACGGACGTTAAAAAAAAAATTATAACAGTACTTTATTGACCACAATCAAAGGCCATCGAACGATATATTAGAGTGTATCAGAGCTCACGGTGGCTCCTTTGTATACTATTTGTAGGATTCAATTTGATGAAACAATATCTTGAAACCATTAGTCGCTCTCGTTTTTTTTCATTATCAAATCTCACAGTTACAACATTTTTAAGTTAATATCCAGTTATGAAGTGAATTTTAGCACTATTGTAGTCGAGAAAAGAAGCTCTTATCTCATTGTAGTGTGTTGGTTAAGATTAAATTCCAATAATACACATGTATCTTCGAGAAACAAAGCACCTACATCGCCAACATTCTACATGAATACAAAAATACAATGATAATTCAAAAACGCAAATTCTCAAGTCCACCAACTTTGATTTGCATATCTCGACCGGTTTAAGAGCAATAAATATATAGTCAGTTTCAAGGGAATGGAAGCATTTGCGAACATATGTTATTACAGAATTGAGTTTTTGTACACACATTGTCACTGATACTTTCTTTCTCTTTACTCGGTCATATTAGACATACCAGTGGCGGAGATATTGAATTTGCACAAAGCTTTTGCCCCCCAACTTTTACTCCACTGAACAAATTGGCATTTGCACAGCAAATTTTGAAGCGCCAATGTGTTTTACATAAAATAGGTACTCTCAGTGCATTACTCTAAAGTGAACCTTTTTTGAGAAAACTGGCATTTTATGATCAAAAACAATTTTTAAACGCATTGTAAATTTCTTATATGTAATTGAAAAAATTAGTAGTGATAATTAACGATCTCGACGACCGATGCTTTTTTTGGTTATCTATATCTTGACTACTAATTATATAAAAAGTCGACCCAAATGAAATGGCCATCGAAAATGCAACTCTAGCTCCCATTCTATTGACATATGATATACGAATGTGTTCATTTCGAAATCAAAAAATGAATTGTGTTGATTGTTAAAGTCCATGGTTATATATTCAATAAAATGTTTTCAGGAATTTGGAAAACTATTCCATTCCTGGACGTACTAGTCATCAGAGAGCAAAATAGACTAAAGACCAATTGGTACATAAAACCAATTAACTCAGGTAGATGTATTAATTTTCATTCCAACCACAGTGTGACACAAAAGAAGAATGTAGCAATGAATTTGATAAATAGAGCACTATCTCTAAGTAGTAATGAATACAAGAAAGACAATTTAATAAAAGTAACCAAAATCCTCAAACAAAACAATTACTCAGAACAATATATCAGAACATGTATGAATACCTTCAACAGAAATAACACAACCAAGAACGCACTGATCATGACCACAGTAACACAGGGCACAGGAGAAGAACAAAATTCACAATCCAAAAAATATTCATAACTAGTATTCTACCCTATTTAATCATATAAGAAAAACGGAATATTTCAAGAATATAACTGTACAGCTGAATTCTACAGAGTGTAACAGCCAAATGGAATAAATTCGATAACGAATGAATGAGGGCGTGTTGGGAAAATCGCATTAATATCAATGTAGGAAATGTTCAAAATGCTCGCCGCGAACGTCTTGGCAACATGCTACAGACAACGTGTTACTAAGGCTATGAGAATAAACAAATATGTTTTTGTTTTTTTTAATTTCTTCTGAGTAATGGTTTTTGCTTACCCTCTTCATATCAAGAGGTGAATGGGAAATAAGTATTGAGTGTAATGTATCGAATTTGTGAAATAAAATAATTTTCATTTAAAATGGTAATTTTTGTAGAAAATCTGAAAACACTTAATACTTCCGAAATAGTTAAAGATAGGTATAGTTCATTGTACATGAATTATGTCTAGAATTTTCTGAAGAATCCAAAAAATATATAATATACAGGGGGTTGCATTTGAAATTAGAAAGTTGGTTTTGGTCACGGTCGCATGGAACACCCTATATAAGTTTATTTTCTTGAAAAATATGCGCATTTGAAATGACAAATCGACGTGTCCGAGCGTTTTTTCTGACAACCCCTCATTTATTCGTTATCGAATTTATTTCATTTGGCTGTTACACTAGCTCTGTATAATACGATTGACAATAGGAAAAGATTTCACACAAGATTGAAAGACAAAACACCGATCTTAAAACAGTCAGAATTAGTTTATAAAATAGATTGTGAAAATTGTCAGAAATGTTATGTAGGACAAACAAAACAACTACTAGAGGAACGAGTAAAACAACATATAAATGACACGAAAAAGTTGAACAACACACATAAAACAGCTCTACGCATGTGCACACTGATGGACATATATTCAAGTTTGAGGATGTAAAAATTTTAGATCGGGAAACTAATTACAGCAGAAGACTAATGAGCGAAATCATACACATCAGATCATACTACACAGTGAACTTCAGAGAAGATATCCAACATCTAAGTCTGGTTTACAATAGCTTAATACTCGGACTCAAAACTCAAATTGAATAGAAAAATTGCAAAGAATTTTTTTATTTAATTTTAATATCGTTTCGCGTCATATACAAGAAATATTCTATGTACGATTGTAATTGTGAGTTAGCCGAAATTCGTTTCGATTGAAATATTTCGAATTTATTTCAATAATTGTTGTTATGGTGCGCATATGAGTTCATGGAACAGGCTGGGAGATAGATTTGTTTCTCACTGATAAAACGATAACATAGTTCGCCGGAATATTTGGTAAAAGATGTTTCAGAGTTTCTTATTGATTTCCTATAGGGAAAATGAAAATTTTAATTAATCAGACACATTCCGAATCGAATTGAATACGAGGTGAGTTACAGATCCCTCCCAATAACTATGCACATCGTTTATATTACTATTTTTTATTTTAGCCTTGAAAAAGAACCACGAACGGTTCGAAATGTTGGCAATGTATTAAATGATTCAAATAAATAAAGTTGTCCAGATTCCTGAAAACATTTTATTGAAGACAAAAAATGAATGTTCTTCCATGAATGCCCCCATCAAATTACCTCACCAATTATTGAAGATGTAGACTTCGATAAGCTGCTTACCAGCTCTGAACTGTCTTATTTCAGATGGACTCTGTCGACTGATTCCTATGAAAATTCTCGAATAATATATATTGTTTCCTTGACCATTCGTGCTGTTGGCAGATCATTTACTATCCCTGAGATAAATGAGTTTTCAATCGCTTCTTTATTTCGTTTGCAGCAACATCGATATTCCAGGGAACAGAGACGAATGGGGAAATACTTTGCTGATGGTAATAATTGCATTTCGCTTTTTGGTACATATGTCAGGAATTCTTTTCAACACGGTCATGTTTCGTTTCGCCTCTAATTTCGTAAAATTTACGGTGAAACCGCGAATTCCCCAATACGACGGTAGCATCTATCAGAATATTTTATACAATTCTGATGGGAAGTCGATCAAACAGTTTCGTCGAATTGAATGAAATATACTGAAATTGATTAATTCATTTATAGTGCAGCAATAAATTAACGAACTGACTTCGAACACCATTCTGGGTTTTCTAGCCGTGATCGGATATCAATTTCGCCTATAACCCTTTGACTTCTGCGATTTCCGATTACGTCATGGAAAAATCGAAAAGGACGTCATTCAAAAACAGTATCAAAGAAACCATCCAAATGACTGCGATATGTGGACTCCATTAATTTTTATAAAATATCCCGGTTGGACAAGATTCAGGTTTATCAAGTTTTTTTACTTAAAACTGACGCAAGTTGGCACTCGTGAAATGTCAAATGATTCTCAGAGACGTTGCCGATGCTAATTTCTATTTACTCTTTATCAACTTTGTAAATCGAGTTATTCGAGTACTTTTATTGTTTTTTTTAATGAACTTCGACAAAGTAACGGACAATTCTGTCCATTATTCTTCAGTAAATTTTCAAAACTCGACTCTTGATTTCCGTACAAGAAAATACCATAACTGAATCTCCCAACCATGTTTATATACGTGTAATGTTTCCAGTATTAACAGAGAAAAAGTTTCTTCGACATTTGCCAGGTCTTTGCAATTATTGAATTCACATTATATTTTCTCAAATTCATCATTTTCCCAAAGTAAATGAACATTTTGATGAATACGTTATTACTACGACCTCTATGTAGAAAAGACAACGTTGCGTATTTATCTGACCGGAAAATGACTGTAACATTTTCAAAATGTACACTGTGAAATGTGTCAGTATGTCATGGCCAACCGGGATACTTTATTGGAGTCGCAGTGAAGAACACCTGAATGTCTTCTTTAAACACCTCAACAGCAGTTACCCAAACATGAATTCACCATGGAATTGGAACAAGATGGTGCAGACAAACTACGACACGAGGTTTATCGAAAACCAAACCCCAAAGAAAGATATCTACGCAAGAAGTTTTGTCTTTGAGACATAAAAGCAGGCTTGTGTTGCCAAGGTGTAGATCAGCCATGTTTCAGTGAGCCTTCACGTTTAATGCTATAGATGTGTACATAGTGTAACTGCCAAATGGAATAAATTCGATCACGAATAAATGAGAGGGTGTTAGGAAAAACGCTCGGACACGTCGATTTGTAATTTTAAATGGGCATATTTTTCAACAAAATGAAATTATATAGGGTGTTCCATGCGACCATGGCCAATACCAACTTTCTTATTCCAAATGCAACCCCCTGTATATCATTTATTTTTTGGATTCTTCAGAGAATTCTAGACATAATTCATGTTCAATGTCCTATACCCATCTTCAACTTTTTCGGAAATATTGAGTGTTTTCAGATTTTTCACAAAAATTAACATTTTAAATGAAAATTATTTTATTTCACAAATTCGATACATTACACTCAATACTTATTTCCCATTTACCTCTTGATATGAAGAAAGTGAGCAAAAACCATTACTGAGAAGAAATAAAAAAAACAAAAACAGATTTGTTTATTCTCATAGCCTTATTAGTAACACGTTGTCTGTTTGCATGACAATAAGTGATCAGTGTAAGTGCTATTGTCTTTTGAATTTCGATAACTGTACGTAATAATATTAGAAAAATGGTTCATTTAACAGAAATGCACAAAATAACTATTCTTCAAATGATTGGTTATGGAGATTACACACGGACGCAAATGGAAGTTTCTCGATTATTTCACGAGAAATTTTCAAATTAGTCGCCTATATCCCAAGGAACAATTAGCAAAATAGAAAAGCAGTTTCGAGAGCTTGGTCATGTAAGACAAATAAAAAAAATTGCTGCCAATGCAGTAAGTGATGATACGAAATTGGATATTATGCTTGAGTTTCAAGAAAGTCCACAAAATTCTGTTCGAAAAGTAGCCCCGCTGTTCACCGTCAGTCACACGTCAATATTTCGAATATTAAAGGAAAGTAGGATGCATCCCTATAGAATGATGGCAACTCAGGAGATCATAGAAGACGATTTCGATAGAACGCATTTTTGTGAGCAGATGATGGCAATGTTAGATAACAATGTGATCCAATCAGAAAATGTTTTGTTTTCTGATTGATGAGTACATTTACACTCCACGGTCATGTTAATCGTCAAAATTGCCGCTATTGGTCTGATGAGAATCCTCACTGGATGAGATAAGAACATACGCAATATCCTGAAAATGTTAATGTTTGGGCAGGAATTGTTGGAAATCACATCGTAGGTCCCTTTTTCATTGACGGCAACTTGAATGGAGAAAATTATTTAGAACTACTCCAAAATAATGTCGTACCAACTTTGATAAACTTATATCCTGATCAAGCAAATCCACAAGTTCCTGCCAATTTAATATGGTTTCAGCAGGATGGAGCACCGCCCCATTACCAAATCAATGTCCGGCAGTACTTGAACCAAATTTTTCCAAATCGGTGGATAGGGAGGCGCGGATCGATAGAATGGCCAACACGATCTCTTGATCTGACACCATTAGACTTTTTTTTGTGGGGATATGTCAAAAGTATTGTATACGAAACGAAACCCTTAAACTTAGACAACCTAAAAAACCGAATCACGCTCGCGATTAGATCAGTCACGCCTGAAATGTTGATTAACGTTAGAAGATAATTCTACACCAGATTAGCATGTTGCCAAGACGTTCGCGGCGAGCATTTTGAACATTTCCTACATTGACATTAGGTTTTTTTTAATAATTAAGAAATAATCAGTATTACTTATTAGGTTTTAAGTGTTATGTACCTACCGAATTTCTGAAATAGAATAATTTTTATTTAAAACGTTGATTTTTGCACTAAATTCGAAAACACTTAATACTTCCGAAATAGTTGAAGATAGGTATACGACATTGTGCATGAATTGTGTCTAGAATTCTCTGAAGAATCCAAAAAATAAATAGTATACAGGGGGTTGCATTCGAAATAAGAAAGTTGGTATTGGCCACGGTCACATAGAACACCCTACACAGGGTGTCCCAGAAGTCCTGCACTTCCTTGAGGGGATCGAAAGTGAAAAATATTCTAAGCCCAAATATCAATGTTTGAAATTTTTTGATGAAGTAGTTAATCAGTAATCAATTAATGAAAGTGACCAATCAGGAGCGCGCTACAGAAGAATGAGTAAGCAGTTGGGGACGCGAGAGTAAGACGCCAGAGCTGCTTCGGCTTTTCACGCAGTAAACCGAGACTGGCGTCTCACTTTCGCGTCCCCACTGTTTACTCATTCTTTTGTAGCGCGCTCCTGATTGGTCACTTTCATTAATTAATTACTGATTAATTACTTTATCAAAAAAATTTCAAACATGGATATTTGGGCTTAGAATATTTTTCACTTTTGATCCCATCAAGGAAGTGCGGGACTTCTGGGACACCCTGAAAAATATGCGCATTTAAAATTACGAATCGACGTGTCCGAGCGTTTTTCCCAACACGCCCTCATTTATTCGTTATCGAATTTATTCCATTTGGCTGTTACACTCTGTATAATAACTTGAAGTATTTGTTCGATAGTCATTCCGTGAATCGGTTAAGGAATCAATTCAGAACACTTTTACTGGGCAGGAATCGAAACGTCGCACATTCTAGAAATAATGGAAAATTGATTGTGGGAATATTCCCACAATAAATTTTCCATTATTTAATCTTGGAGGACACTAAGCAATATTTTAATTCTAGAAATATTTTCGCACATATAGGGTTCTCTACTTTTTTTCAATTCAAAAACGGCTTTTGCAGGTAATAATCTGAGTAGAATGCTGTTCAATGGTAAAACAAAGACGGATAAATTGAAGAAATCAGGTATTTATAGAGTAGTTTGCAATGAGTGTTCAACAGCTTACGTGGGCCAAACAGGACGAAATTTACAAACGAGATTAAAAGAACATCTAACAACCGATCGTAATTCTCCAATCCTTGAACATATAGGTACTTACAATCACCCTATAGACACAAATGACCTTGAAGTTCTTCATGTTTGTAATAAAGGGAGAAAAATGGACCTTTTTGAGTATTTGGAAATAAACAGAATCAATAAATCCACAGAAGTAAACACCTTAAACAGCCAATTAGAGATGTCGCAATCTCCTTTGTTGAATTTATACAATTGAACATACGATACTAACCATATTGCAGACAGTAGCGTGTGAATATCGACTGGTAAGAATGTAATGTGAGGTTGATCGTCGGGTATGCAGTCCCGACTGCATACCCGACGATCAACCTTTTTATTGCAGACAATTGTTTATACAGAGTGTAACAGCCAAATGGAATAAATTCGATAACGAATAAATGAGGCATGAATAATATTACATAGGGTGTCCCATATGACCGTGGCCAATACCAACTTTCTTATTTCAAATGCAACCCACTGTATATTATTTATTTTTTGGATTCTTCAGAGAATTCTAGACACAATTTATGCTCATGGTCCTTTACCTTTCTTTAACTATTTCGGAAGTATTAAGCGTTTTCAGATTTATTGCAAGAATCAACGTGTTAAATAAAAATTATTTTATTACACAAATTAGGTACATTACCCTTAAAACCTAATAAGCAATACTGATTATTTCTTAATTATTAAAAAAAACATTAATGTTAATGTAGGAAATGTTCAAAATGCTCGCTGCGAACGTCTTGGGCCTTGGCAACATGCTACAGAAAAGTGTTACTAAGGCTATGAGAATAAACAAATCTGTTTTTGTTTTTTCAAATTTCTTCTCAGTAGGTAATGGATTTTGCTTACTTTCTTCATATCAAGAGGTAAAAGGTAAATGAGTATTGAGTGTAATTTATCGAATTTGGGAAATAAAATAATTTTCATTTAAAATGTTAATTTCTGTAAAAAATCTGAAAACATTTAATATTTCCGAGAAAGTTGAAGATAGGTATAAGACATTGTACATGAATTATGTCTAGAATTTTCTGAAGAATCCAAAAAATAAATAATATACAAGGGGTTGCATTTGAAATGAAAAAGTTGGTATTGGCCACGGTAGCATGGAACACCCTATATAATTTTATTTTCTTGAAAAATATGCGCATTTAAAATTACAAATCGACGTGTCCGAGCGTTTTCCCTAACACCCCCTCATTCATTCGTTATCGAATTTATTCCATTTGGCTGTTACACTCTGTATATTCTCAGTCTAGTACTTGTTGATGGTGTAATTACCGAAACGGGTGGCACGAGAACAATTAATAAATAGTGGAAACTGATAAAATAGAGTTTTATTAAGTTGTATTATTTTAATGGTGAATGAATATCTGTCCCACAAGAAACTTTACTATGATATAGAGACATGAAGATTGATGTGTGATTTTTATGAATGCATGTACGAAATACACTCTTTGCTAGTGCGGAATCCCAGAAATATGATCATATTTTGACACTGGTGTGGTTCCAATGTTTCATTCCAATAACCCATTATGGAAATTGTAGAGATGCTTAACTTTGAGGGCCTCAGAGGCCAAACGTTCAGACCTTGGCGGTCCCCTCCTAATCGTTTTAATCAACACATTCCTATCTACAAGCTTCTGGAATTTCGGGAAATTCCAACCAAACACTTTTTCGAATTGTGTAAGTTCCCCTGTATATAGGTCTCCCAAGATTCAACAAAAATTATTTACGTTATTTATCTGCTAATTTCGTTCGGTTTACGTTGCACTAAGGATCCATTGAAGGTTGTTTGGGGAATTTATATCAGAAATAACCGAATATACCTAGTATCGTAAAATCTGTTTTATATAGCCAAGCAATGAGTTCCTGGTTGCAATCGATTTTCTATTATCCAAGCACAATCGAACATGACTGTAAGGACAAAACGAATTTTCGATGGAAATTAAATGAACATCTTTCGTACACTTCTGAATAACAGTTGAGTCTAGTTCCTTACTATACTAACTGACAAAGAGATTGCTTAACCCGAAAGGATCTGTTTGAATTTTAAAATTTTCCTGGTGAAATATACTCTGCGCAAAAAAATTAACGCACATTATGGAAATCTCAAATTTATTCTACAACTGAAGGTGTTCTCAATGATAATTATTTTCATCAGAATTATGCATGGATATGTTATCTACTTTCAACGTTTTACTTCAATACAGATGTTTTCTCCCAGCAGGAATAAAAAAAGATGATATTATCAGATTTGGAATGTACTGGCTCCATTCTGAAATCAGTTGTTCTCGATCAATTCTAGTGATCAATAGTTTTTCTTTCGTTTGATTTTCTACACTCGATCGCTATGCAACGCGAAACACGCAATTTGACCCAAGAGGAATGTGCCCAAGCGGTAGTTTTGCGAGAAGAAGGGTGGACATACACAAGAACTGCAGAAAGGTTTGCAGTTTCCCATACAAGTGTGTCCAGAATGTTGCAGCGATTCAGGGAGACAGGTATGAATGTCCGTAGACCAGGACAGGGTAGACCAAGGGTAACAACTGCCATTCAAGAACGTTAGTTGAGAGTTTCTTCGTTGAGACAAAGGTTTGCAACCGCTCGCCTCCTTCAAAATCAGCTTGAGCAAACTCATGAGGTGCAAATTAGCACTCAGACAATAAGAAATCGCCTCAGAGAATATGAGGCCCAGCTCTCACCCCAGCCCATCGAAGGGCGCGTTTGGATTTTGCGAGAGAGCATATCCATTGGGAAGAGGCCGATTGGGAAAGAGTTCTCTTCACAGATGAGTCTAGATTCTGACTCTTTCATTGTGATCGATGTTCCCTTGTATACAGACGTCCACATGAAAGATATTCTCAGTGCAATTTCCTGAATACTACTGGTTTCGGGGGAGGATCGATTATGGTATGGGGTGGAATATCTTTGACTGCTCGCACAGACCTAGTGGTCTTTGATAATGGAGCTATGAATGCTGATAAGTATATAAGGAACATTCTTGAAGAGTATGTGCCATTTGCCCCATACATTGGTGAAAATTTCATTTTTATGGAGGATAATGCCAGACCCCATCGTGCGCGCATCGTTCAGGAGTACCTTGAAGAGGTTGAAGTCTCTCGAATGGAATGGCCAGCAAGAAGTCCAGACCTCAATCCGATTGAGCAGGTTTGGGACAACCTCAATAGAAGGCTGAGAAGTTCAGAAAATCATCCAGCTACTCTTAATGACTTAGGAATCCAACTCGGAGAAATCTGGGAAGGATTAGATCAGAACATTTCAAGATCACTCATTTTGTGTATGAACCGTCGTTGCCGAGCTGTAATTAACGCAAGGGGTGGAAATACCAAGTATTAAATCACTTATCAGCATTTCAGTATTTTGAAAATTGTTCATTTCCCTTCTTTCACATAAGATTCGGAGAAATCCTGAATTTTTCTTCCATTTAATGTGTCTTGTTTCGTTCAAAACCTTCCCTAGAGAACATAAAAAATAAGTTATAAAGTCAATGTAGAGTTAACTTTCATTAAAATTGAGATTTTCAGAATGTACGTTAATTTTTTGCGCATTGTAGATACAATCGCAAGGAGTAAATTTCAATTCTTGTTGACACATCTTGTCGAAAGCCTTTTCCAAATCTAAGAAGACAGCTCCCGTTTTTTTAGAAAAGTTACATGTTCATTCTATTTTCCGTATTATTCTAAACTTATCGGTCTGTAACTCGCAGTATCTTTTTTGACATCCCTTTTTTTCAAATCAATACAGGGTCATGCAATAGTGAGAAAATCTTCCATAGCTGCCGAACCAGACATCTCAGAGATTTCGTTGGAAAGTAGAACTCTTGTACCTTCATTTCTGCATCTCAGGAAATTATTTTCTGATATACAGGATGTCCCCGATAAATGTTATTCAACAAATGGTTGATTTTTTTAATGGATCACCCCATTTATTTTCACATATTTTCAATGACCTTCATTACCTCTTTCATGACGCAAAATATTAGAGACATTTTCCAACGATACAGATCTTATCCGAAGAAAACTGCAAAAAGGTGAAGGAAAAGCAGTTCAGTAAAAGACTTCTGATGATTTCCAGAAGCGATAGTAACATGAATTGGATCCACAAGTTCTTCAATTGAAGGATTTTCCTTCTCACCGATCCTAAATGATCAATCTGTCATGTACAGGGTGTCCGTTATTGAGGTCCGAATTATATTTCTCGGTTTTTTTCAAATGTAACACCCTATATTCTTTTCCACAATAATGTAGACAATTGGATACCTTACATTCTCACAGAAGTAACCTTAGGATTATTTTCACTCTCGCATTCAGCAGACACGAAAAATGATATCGCAACTGAAAATTTTATCAAATAACTAGGTGAGCCCGCGAACTCCGTTCCGCCTTTTGTTATACCACGTTCCCTTTAGGTTAGGTAGAGGGGTAAAAATTTAGGGTTGTATGTATTTTTGTGTGCTGTATCATAAAAAAATTTAAATAAGAAATTTCTTTCAGGAAAATCAAAATAAAATTTTGGGGTGGACCATCCTTAAAATTTAGGGGGATGAAAAATGGATGATGGCCGATTCCCGGTCCTACCCGATATGCACACAAAATTTCACGAAAATCGGTCTAGCCGTTTCGAGGGAGTTCGGCCACAAAGTTCAAATAGGAGAATTTTATATAATAGATAACACAATAAGAACTAACGAACGTTAGTTGCAGGTAATATTCAACATAACATTACTCATCATGGGTATCGATATACATGCTGTTCAAAATCGATAACTAATGGTAGCATTTGTACGGATGTTCTCTTGATTTTCTCTTATTGTAGATTCTCGATACAGTAAGATCTCCTGTCACTAAAAGCTTGTTAAAAACCTCCGAAAACTCGATTCTCTTGAATGTTTCCTATCGGGATTTTGGGCAGCAATTTTTTTTTAGAAGCTGATAGAAACTGATATAATTGGTCGAATACGTGATTAATATGTATTGTTTGTACGGAAAAAAATATAATTTTTATGTTCATCCTCAGGAAGTATGATTCTGGGAAAGTTTGAAAGTTTGTCAATAATCATTCATTTCGTTTTATTTCATTGTTCGACCTCTTTTGAATGTCCCTTAGTTTTTATGTTATTACTTATTTGAATGAAATTCTCCGTTGCGATACCATTTTTCGTGTCTGCTGGATGCGGGAGTGAAAATAATGCTAAGGTTAGTTCTGCGAAAATGTAAGATATCCAATTGTCTACATTATTGTGGAAAAAAATATAGGTTGTTACATTCGAAAAAATCGCGAAATAATAATTTGAAGTTCTTCATATTTGGACCTCAAAAACGGACACCTGTACATGACAGGTTGATCATTTAGGAACGGTGACAAGACAAATCCTTCAATTGAAAAACTTTAAGATCAAATTCATGTTACTATCGCCTCTGGAAATCGTCAGAAGACTTTAACTGAACTGCTTTTCCCTCACCTTTTTGCAGTTTTCTTCGAATAAGATCTGTACCATTGGAAAAATTTTTCTAATATTTTGCGTCATGGAAGAGGTAATGAAGGTCATTGAAAATATGTGAAAATATATGGGGTGATCTTTTGAAAAAATCATCCATTTGTTGAATAACATTCATCGGGGACACCCTGTATATCAGAAAATAATTTCCTGATATGCAGAACTGAAGGTACAAGAGTTCTACTTTCCAACGAAATCTCTGAGTTGTCTGGTAAGGCAGCTATGGAAGATTTTTGCACTATTGCAGGACACTGTATAGTATCAGCCGTTTTCCACAAAGTATCCTGTTGATATAATTGCCCTGGCTATCTCTGCAATTACTTATTGCACTTCTTCCAACATATTTTTCAACTCTTGATTAACGATTTCATATGTTCCAGGGGCTTTTCTGTGCTTCAGTTGTTCAATTGTGTTATTTCCTGTGTGGAAAATTCTTCTATTTCCTACCCATTCTCAGTGTTATTTTTGACTTGAGGTTCCCTTCCAATCTCAACTTGATCATTGAAAAAATGGCCATTGTTTTCTATATTGGGCTTGAACTCTTGCTCAAGAGAATCTGCAAACATTTATTCTTCATCTTCAGGTGTAACTGTCATAAGACTACCTTCAATTCGATTCGGTGTTTTCATTTTCTTTCCAGTTAGAGCTGATGACATTGCATGAAGAGATTAGTCTTCAGTATACAGAGTGTGACAGCCAAATGGAATAAATTCGATAACGAATCAATGAGGGCGTGTTGGGAAAAACGCTCGGACACGTCGATTTGTAATTTTAAATTCGCATATTTTTCAAGAAAATAATAATATATAGGGTGTTCCATGTGAACGTGACCTATACCACCTTTCTTATTTCAAACGCAACCTCCTGTATATTATTTTTTCATTGGATTCTTCAGAGAATTCTAGACACAATCCATGTACAATATCCTATACCTATCTTCAACTATTTCGGAAGAATTGAGTGTTTTCAGATTTATTGCAAAAATCAACGTTTTAAATAAAAATTATTTTATTTCACAAATTCGGTACATTACACTCGAAACCTAATAAGTAATACTGATTATTTCTTAATTATTAAAAAAAACATTTATGTCAATGTAGGAAATGTTCAAAATGCTCGCCGCGAATGTCTTGGCAACATGCTACAGACAACGTGTTACTAAGGCTGTTTTTGTTTTTTTAATTTCTTCTCAGTGATGGTTCTTGCTTACTTTCTTCATATCAAGAGGTAAATGTGAAATAAGTATTGAGTGTAATGTTTCGAATTTGTGAAATAAAATAATTTTCATTTAAAATGTTAATTTTTGTAAAAAATCTGAAAACACTTAATATTTCCGAAAAAGTTGAAGATAGGTATAGGACATTGTACATGAATTCTGTCTAGAATTTTCTGAAGAATTCAAAAAATAAATAATATACAGGGGGTTGCATTTGAAATAAGAAAGTTGGTATTGGCCACGGTCGCATGGAACACCCTACATAATTTTATTTTCTTGAATAATATGCGCATTTAAAATCACAAATCGACATGTATGAGCGTTTTCCCTAACACTCCCTCATTTATTCATTATCGAATTTATTCCATTTGGCTGTTACATTCTGTATAATTTCTCTAACTTTTGATCCCATTTGTCCATAAATATTTCTCGAATTCTGAGTTTTACTTTGTGAGTCTATTCAAAAATATTATTTTTAATATTTATTTGGCAATAATTCAGAAAAGTCTTATGACTTCAGAGAAATGACAAAATGAATACAAATGCACAAAGCTAGGCAAAAAAGGATAAGTTACAATTTGAAATGATAAGCGAATTCGAAAACAAGAAAGGAAAAAAAGAACTTTTCCTCGATTCAGCGAATGTCTAAGAATTGTTTCTTCATAGGGATATAATGTCCTTTTATATTGTTTCGTGGTTCTTTTTTCTTCTGATACTATTTTTACATCCATGGGTAGTGGATTCTTCTTAACGTAACGATACTTGAAAACCAGAAAAGAAGGTGTCTTAAGTTAAGAATAAATCGTTTTTTTCTGGGTTTGTTTGTTTATTGTTAAGCTTAAATAATTTTTGTTTCTGTTGTAAGTGGGTTTCAAGATGAAGACGGATTAAGCCTCTGAAAGGTGAGCCTAGTGAAGTGAGATTATTATTCATCATTTCCCTCTGTTTTTTCATTTAATTGCTCGAAAAATACGAAAAGTAACTGACAAGTTCGTTGTCTATTTTGAAAACACAGTAATTGATCGGGTTAAATTTTCTGATAGCCTTCTACACTAGGATGTATTTTCTTAAGCATGTCATTTATATCTGTTATTCTGTTGCTGAAGAACAAATTGAAAAAATATCTCTCTCAGTCAATATCACTGAGTATAGTTCCAAATCCAATTCAGTGGACAATGTGAACTTAACAATGGAATTCCCCATGTGGAATATTATCATCTACCAACAATATAATAAATATTTCACGATTAATTCAGGGAGTTATCTGCGGGGTTGTATTCTGTTCAATCAAGGATAGAAGAACAAATATTTTTGGAGAGAAGTGTATACAAACTTAGGCTCAGCAAGTCGATGTCCCATGCAAACGAGGAATGTTCTAATGTTTATACAGTATAATAATATTCAGGTCACTAAATTTGGCTGTATAACGAACTTACGGTGGGAATGACATGATCCTTCTGGGATCTGGTGCAAGTCAGATTTGATGAATGACGAATATTCGCCCATCAACAGAACTCGAGAATATTAAGTTCTCTTCAATGCGTCAACTGTACTGGGTCGAGAATATGAATAACATGTTTTCTTGGGCAATTCTGGCAAAAGTTTGTAGTTGTCTTTAAATCAAGCAAACACTAAATATCAAACAATTGATCACTAAAAAAACTGACCCAAGCTTTCGAGCTCCTGTTCATCTAAAGTTGATTCATTTTGTGGGATTTACTACGGAGGGATGATGTGAAAGCGTTTTTACTCAATAAAATACGATCGTTGTGTGAAATCTGCCTTTTTGATTACTATTATGGTTTTGTGGAGATCATTTTCGAAACTTTTTGGACCCACATCAAATACAAATATGTATGTAGGATTGGGGGAATCCGAAATGATACACTCAAAAATTGATAAATCTTAAAGTGAGAATAATAATCAGGATTTGATATTCCATGAACAACAGTTGCGTATATACTTTCTAAGTTAGCCTGTGTGTTCAAATCTCACGGAGAGAATTATAAATCCAAAACATAAGGCCAGAGTCAATAGCGCTGTTTCGTGATGACCCCTAATAATTTTTATTAGCAGACGCATTGTTACAAATTGGTGAAGGATCCGGTGCTTTTAACAAAATACAACATTGTTATGCAAAGAAAATCGATTGCGTTAGTTCTGTTTTGAGAGACCCTGTTTATTATAATGTCATGTAAAAATTTATAAACCCATACCAGAAAGCGACATTCCCGAGCGCTGTTTCGTAAAAATCTCTTCTAATTTGTATCGATAGATGTATTGTTACAAATTGGTTGAATTGTAATCCAACTAACATGTAGAAAAAAAATCAATTACGTTGGTTATTTCTGAGAGATCCTGTATATTTAACTCGAGCGCCGTTTCGTGGAGACTTCTTCAAATTTCTTTTCAAGAATGCATTGTTACAAATTGGTGAAGGATCTGGTGCTTTCAATGAAAAAGAAAATTGTGATCCAAAGGTATACCGAAAGGAAAGCGATTGCGTCAACTCTTTTTGCGAGATCCTGTATTTTTTAATCTCAAGTAAAAAACTGTGAACTCATAACAGGAAGCGACAGTTCCGAGACCTTGTTCGTGAAGGCTTCTTCTAATTTTTTATTTACAAATGCATTTTTACAAATTGATGGAAGATCCGGTGCTTTCAACAAAATATTGAATTGTTACCCAACTGACAAATAGAAATAAAAATGATTGCGTGAATCATTTTTGAGGGACGCTGTGTATTTCAATTTCATGTGAAAAACTTTATACTCTAATCAGAAAGCGACAGTCCCGAGCACAGTTTCGTGAAGACTTCCTCCAATGTATATCTACAAATCCATAGTTGCAAATTGGCGGAGGATCTGGTGCTTCCTACAACATACAAAATTGTAATCCAACTGTATATCGAGAAAAAATTGATTGCGTCAATTCTTTTCGAGATACCCTGTTTATTTTATCCTCACGTGAAAAACTGTGAACTCAAAACAGAAAGCGACAGTCCCGAGCGCTTTTTCCTGAAGACTTCTTCCTTTTTTTTATTCTCAAATGCATTTTCACAAATTGGTGGAGGATCCGGTGTCTCTAACAGAGATACACAACTAGATACCAAAAAAAGTCGATTGCGTCGAATATTTTTAAGGGACCCTATCTTTTTCAATTTCACGTGGAAAACTATGAACTCAGATCAGGAAGCGACAGTCCCAAGCGCTGTTTCGTGAGGACTTCTCCTGATTTTTATTCACAAATGCAATGTTACAAATTGGTGAAGGATCTGGTGTTTTCAACAACATAGAAAATTGTAATCCGACTATATGGCGAAGAGAAATGGATTGCGTCAATTCTTTCCGAGAGACCCTGTATATTCCATTCTCACGTAAAATTCTGTGAACTCAAAACAGAAAGCGACAGTCCCGACTGCTTTTTCCTGAAGACTTCTTCTATTTTTTTATTCTCAAATGCATTTTTACAAATTGGTGGAGGATCCGGTGTCTCTAACAGAGATACACAACTAAGATACCAAAAAGAGTCGATTGCGTTGATTATTATTGAGAGGCCCTATGCATTTTAATTTCACGTGGAAAACTATGAACTCGGATCAGAAAGCGACAATCCCAAGCGCTGTTTCGTGAAGACTTCTCCTTATCTTTATTCACAAATCCATTGTTACAAATTGGCGGAGGATCTGGTGCTTCCTACAACATACAAAATTTTAATCCAACTGTATATCGAAAAAAATTGATTGCGTCAATTCTTTTCGAGAGACCCTGTTTATTTTATCCTCACGTGAGAAACTGTGAACTCAAAACAGAAAGCAACAGTCCCGGGCGCTTTTTCTTGAAGACTTCTTCTATTTTTTCATTCTCAAATGCATTTTTACAAATTGGTGGAGGATCCGGTGTCTCTAACAGAGATACACAACTAAGATACCAAAAAAAAGTCGATTGCGTTGATTATTACTGAGAGGCCCTGTGCATTTTGATTTCACGTGGAAAACTATGAACTCGGATCAGAAAGCGACAATCCCAAGCGCTGTTTCGTGAAGACTTCTCCTTATCTTTATTCACAAATCCATTGTTACAAATTGGCGGAGGATCTGGTGCTTCCTACAACATACAAAATTGTAATCCAACTGTATATCGAAAAAAATTTGATTGCGTCAATTCTTTTCGAGAGACCCTGTATATTTTATCCTCACGTGAAAAACTGTGAACTCAAAACAGAAAATAACAGTCCCGATCGCGTTTTCTTGGAGACTCCTTCTATTTTTTTATTCTCAAATGCATTTTTACAAATTGATGGAGGATCCGGTGTCTTTAACAGAGAAACACAACTAAGATACCAAAGAAAGTCGATTGCGTTGATTATTACTGAGAGGCGCTGTGCATTTTGTTTCACGTGGAAAACTATGAACTCAGATCAGAAAGCGACGGTCCCGAGCGCTGTTTCGTGAAGACTTCTCCTGATTTTTTATTCACAAATCCATTGTTACAAATTGGCGGAGGATCTGGTGCTTCCTATAACATACAACATTGTAATCCAACTGTATATCGAAAAAAAATTGATTGCGTCAATTCTTTTCGAGATACCCTGTATATTTTATCCTCACGTGAAAAACTGTGAACTCATAACAGAAAGCGACAGTCCCGAGCGCTCTTTCCTGAAGACTTCTTCTATTTTTTTATTCTCAAATGCATTTTTACAAATTGGTGGAGGATCCGGTGTCTCTAACAGAGATACACAACTAAGATACCAAAAAAAGTCGATTGCGTTGATTATTACTGAGAGGCCCTGCATGGGCGCCCAGGGGTGGCCATGGCCCCCCCCTGAGATTTTGATGGCCCTAACGTTTTTCAGCACGACACGTCAATATTACCTTCTAATCTCTATTTTGGCCCCCCCTGAGAAAAATTTCTACGGGTTTCTGCGGGCGCCCATGAGGCAGCCATTTTAATTTCACGTGGAAAACTATGAACTCAGATCAGAAAGCGACAGTCCCGAGCGCTGTTTCGTGAAGACTTCTCCTAATTTTTATTCACAAATCCATTGTTACAAATTGGCGGAGGATCTGGTGCTTTCAACAACATAGAAAATTGTAATCCAACTATATAGCGAAGATAAATGAATTGCGTGAATTCTTTCCGAGAGACCTGTATATTTCAATCTCACGTTAAAAACTGTGAACTCAAAACAGACAGCGACAGTCCAGAGTACTATTTCCTGAAGACTTCCTCTATTTTTTATTCTCAAATGCATTTTCACAAATTGGTGGAGGATCTGGTGTCTCTAACAGAGATACACAACTAAGATACCAAAAAAACTCAGATCAGAAAGCGACAGTCCCGAGCGCTGTTTCGTGAAGACTTCTCCTAATTTTTATTCACAAATCCATTGTTACAAACTGGCGGAGGATCTAGTGCTTCCTACAACATACAAAATTGTATTCCAACTGTTTATCGAAAAAATGCGTCAATTCTTTTCGGGATGCCCTGTATTTTTTATCCTCACGTGAAAAACTGTGAACTCAAAACAGAAAGCGACAGTCCCGAGCGCTTTTTCCTCAAGACTTCTTCTATTTTTTTATTCTCAAATTCATTTTTACAAATTGGTGGATGATCCGGTGTCTCTAACAGAGATATACAACTAAAATACCAAAAAAAAATCGATTGCGTTGATTATTACTGAGAGGCCCTCTGCATTTTAATTTCACGTGGAAAACTATGAACTCAAATCAGGAAGCGACAGTCCCGAGCGCTGTTTCGTAAGGACTTCTCATAATTTTTGTTCACAGATGGGTTGTTACAAATTGGCGGAGGATCTGGTGCTTCCTAGAACATACAACATTGTAATCCAACTGTATATCGAAAAAAAAAATTGATTGCGTCAATTCTTTTCGAGATACCCTGTATATTTTATCCTCACGTGAAAAACTGTGAACTCATAACAGAAAGCGACAGTCCCGAGCGCTTTTTCCTCAAGACTTCTTCTATTTTTTTATTCTCAAATTCATTTTTACAAATTGGTGGATGATCCGGTGTCTCTAACAGAGATATACAACTAAAATACCAAAAAAAAATCGATTGCGTTGATTATTACTGAGAGGCCCTCTGCATTTTAATTTCACGTGGAAAACTATGAACTCAAATCAGGAAGCGACATTCCCGAGCGCTGTTTCGTAAGGACTTCTCATAATTTTTGTTCACAGATGGGTTGTTACAAATTGGCGGAGGATCTGGTGCTTCCTAGAACATACAACATTGTAATCCAACTGTATATCGAAAAAAAAAATTGATTGCGTCAATTCTTTTCGAGATACCCTGTATATTTTATCCTCACGTGAAAAACTGTGAACTCATAACAGAAAGCGACAGTCCCGAGCGCTCTTTCCTGAGGACTTCTTCTATTTTTTATTCTCAAATGCATTTTTACAAATTGGTGGAGGATCCGGTGTCTCTAACTGAGATACACAACTTAGATACCAAAAACACTCGATTGCGTTGATTATTACTGAGAGGCCCTCTGCATTTTAATTTCACGTGGAAAACTATGAACTCAAATCAGGAAGCGACAGTCCCGAGCGCTTTTTCGTAAGGACTTCTTATAATTTTTGTTCACAGATGGGTTGTTACAAATTGGCGGAGGATCTGGTGCTTCCTAGAACATACAACATTGTAATCCAACTGTATATCGAAAAAAAAAATTGATTGCGTCAATTCTTTTCGAGATACCCTGTATATTTTATCCTCACGTGAAAAACTGTGAACTCATAACAGAAAGCGACAGTCCCGAGCGCTCTTTCCTGAGGACTTCTTCTATTTTTTATTCTCAAATGCATTTTTACAAATTGGTGGAGGATCCGGTGTCTCTAACTGAGATACACAACTTAGATACCAAAAACACTCGATTGCGTTGATTATTACTGAGAGGCCCTCTGCATTTTAATTTCACGTGGAAAACTATGAACTCAAATCAGGAAGCGACAGTCCCGAGCGCTGTTTCGTGAGGACTTCTTATAATTTTTGTTCACAGATGGGTTGTCACAAATTGGTGAAGGATTCGGTGCTTTGAACAAAACACTTAATTAATTGTTATCCGAATACCATATAGAAAAAAATCAATTGCGTTGATCATTTTTTGGAGACCCAGTTTATTTTAATATCACGTGAAAAACACGAAACAAAAAGGGACAGTCCTGAAGACTCCTGATTTTTATTTACAAATGCATTGTGACAGATCGGTGAAGTATCCATTGCTTTCAACAAAATACAAAATTGTAGTCCAGCATTTCAAAAAAAAATCTATTCTGGTAATTGTTTTTGAGAGACACTGTACACTTCAATCTCACGGACAAAACCATAGACTCAATCCAGAAAGCGACAGTCCCGAGCACTATTTCGTGAGGCTTCTTATTTGTTTCCTCAAATGCATTGATACGAATTGGTGAAAAATCCGGTACAAAATTATAGTCCAGCAGACATATCAAAAAAAAAATCGATTGCTTCAATTCTTTTCGAGCAACCCAGTATATTTTAATCTCAAGTAAAAAGCTATAAACTCAAAACCGAAAGCAACAGTTATCAGCACTGTTTCGTAAAGACTCAATTTAATTCGCAAATGCAGTTATAAATTGGTGGAGGAATCGGTGCTTGTCTTCTTGTGCAGTTTTGAAATTATCAGGGGAACAAAATTACGAAAAACCATATTTTCGAAATCCCTTGTAAAATTTCGCTCATCACGAAACCTAACCGCCACATTGCAGATCCGAACTAGAATATTTTTCGTTTCTAGGTTGTTTAGTTCAGGATTAACTGTGCTTAAGGTCAGCTGGCAAGCTGACCGAAAGGACTCGTCATCAGTCGAACCTTATCGGATGACACCATTCCCGGCCCGAAATTATCTCGAAATGAAATAGAAAAATATAGGCTCCATTTAAATAGAACCAGAGCTAAAAAGAATAAGAATTTGGATTCAAGCACAAGATTCTACAAGTGGTGTTCTATACCTACCTTGTGAGAAATATTCGTCAAAAAAATTTGATGAGAGATTTTGTTCCACTATTCACTTACATTGAAGAACTCTTTCATCATACAAACATCGTCGAAAGTCTTGGCTCCCCTAGGTTTCTCGTGAAAAAAAACAATCTATGTTCGGGATATGAGATGAATATTTTCCCCTATTCCAACTGCAGTATACAGTGCGCGTCAAAATAATGGAACAAATTCATCTTCTCAGAAGAAAATATTTGGCAACAAAATCCTGAAACAGGTAAATTTTTTTTCACTTCTACCAAATTTTTATGCATTTTTTAAGGATTTTTGTTGCATCCTGTGCCATCCTCAGCGATCCTCTGAATTTTTTGAATAGGGAAAGTGGTCATGTGGTACTTTTTTGGCGGCAAGGTTCTTTTTGTATCTTCTTTACATGCGTGCAGAAATTTTCAAGAATTTTTTTTTTAAATTAGTCAGTTCAAAGAGGTTTTCAGTATGTGCACTTTGTCAATGGCACATTCACTTTGAGACGATGTACCTGATGAAATTTGTCACCGAATGAAAGTCGACCAATACAGTTTTGTTCATGTACAAGTTTCAACCCCTTTTAACCCCCTCACGTGAAAAATTAGAATGTGTGAAACACTGCGCTTCACTATTGATTTTAAGTAGGTATGTTATTAGTACGTTTCTACTGAAGTTGAAACTTTTCTTGAAAATTTCTGCACGCTTGAATTGGAGATACAAAGACCTTGCCAAAAGAAGTACCACATGACCCACTTTCCCTATTCAAAAAATTTAGAGGGTTGATGGGGATGGCACAGGGTGCAACAAAAATCCTTCAAAAATGAAACAAAAATTGACCTGTTTCAGGAATTTATTGCCAAATATTTTCCTTGTGAGAAAACGAATTTGTTCCATGTTTTCGACGCGCACTGTATATGATAGGCCAGTTCATTCTCTGGATGTTTTTCTCTTGAAGAATGTTTCGAACCCTCTAGTGTGCGGTGTGGTGAGGGGTTATCATCCTGATAAATGAAATTAGAATAGAATAGACTTATCCCCAAAGTCGTTGCGCAGAGGAACAACAATGATGTTTTCTACGTAGATGGCACCAGTCATTGTTCGTTCAACGATAATAAGAAGGGTATAAGACGACCAAACATCAAACCTCGCTAGCACATTACTGATCGTCCTTCGAAGGCACAACTCCTCGAGCGAAATTGATTCACTCTTGTCTGTCTGGGCTTCTCAAAACCCTTTCTCGTCGACTATCACTTTGTAAACCGAATCGTGACTCGTCAGCTCTTAGTGGTGTTCTGCCCATTGCGGATGAGTAGCTCTTTGTCCAGGTGATAGCCGAGGTATTTTTAAAGGTCTTCTCGCACTTAAATTTAGGGAATGTAACCGTCTTCTTATGGAACTGCTTGAGACTACCCGTCCTCAAGAATGTCTTCGAAGGGCTATTATAGATACCTTTGGATTCCTTAGACTAAAATTTGCGATATAATGTTATTCCCTTGAAGATTTTACTCTGGGTCAACCAGGCATCGGTCTCCGGGCAATGCTGTCGGTTTCCAGGAAAAGGACCTGTATGCACCTTTCTGAATATGCAAACGTGGTTCGACAAAGTTTTTTGATGTAGGGCTACTATTGATTTTTGATCGGTCGAACTGAGAAATTAGATTTCCCCGCATTTTTTATAGAATATTCTCAATATTACAACTGGTGTTATTACTGTTATTCGCTGAAAACTGATTTACTCCGAGCGCACCTGTATTCTCCCGAATGAAAAACATTTTTTGCTGATTTATTGTTTTCATTAAAGTGATAAGATTCCACACACATAGAATTTTCATGTTGCATTAAACAAGTTCACAGTTGATAGGGGGACACAAAGACTTTTTACGATGTGTGTATTTGTCAAAAAATGGTGGGAGATTATGTTCCAGTCTTCAGTGCATTAAATTACTCTTTCATTGTAAATAGCTCACAGTATATCAATAAATCAGTTTCTTCCGAATGTCTTTGAATCCTTGATCATTTGTTATTTGCTCAGTTATGGGGTAACGTTGGACTTTTGCATATAATAATTGTAACTGTTAACAATCCATTTTTTCTGAAGATTTTTCTGCATGAGTACCTATAATTTCATCTCAAATATTGTTTTTATTGCCCATTTTGGAAATATAAATAGTCTTGTGGTGTCTGACCTATATCCTCAGATCAATATACAGGGTTGGGATAAGCTAGGGAACCAAGTAAATATCTTTCAAAAGAAAAGAACGATATTTATGAAAATTTGCAGGTAAGTGCAATGGAACAGAATGCATCTGATGTATATTTTCTTGTTGATTATATACTTTCGATTTAACTGGAAATGCATCAACTTCTTTAAGAGCTTGTTATTTTGAAATTGTAAAAACGAGGAAAATAGCACTTCAATCAACCCCCTTTGAGTTTTTTGCATTAGAGCAAGAAACTATTTAGATAAAACTAATTGATATTGATTGTATGCATAGTAATAAATAAACGCACGTCTTTTGTTCTCCAAGTGTCAAATTCTAATTGACGGAAATGAATTTTGCAATTTAGAATGGTTCAATTAAGGGTCTACGTCCCTGAGAAAAGGGAGTCAGAAACAATTTATTCTTTTCTGATTGATGAAGGGATGTATGAGAGTGTATGAAGATAAAAAATATATAAATATTAAATATTTATTAATATAAAAATAATAAAAAAAATATCTCACAAGTATTTAATGAATGGAAAGGATATTCGCCATCATTTTTGGTTATTTTGTAACATTTCCACCATCAAAACGAACAAATATTTCTGTGTTTTTTCATTTCAGTATTGAAGTCTATCATTTAGTTTTATTCGAAATGATAAATATCCATTTTTATCAAAGGCAATTCATTAAGTTTTGTTTTAGCCTTCGATTAGTGAAAATTAATTGTTTCTTACAATTGTGGATTCTTACATGGAATTGAATTTCTTTTAAATGACACGCCCCGCAGGTATCTACTCCCAGATGACTGTGGTCAAGGAAAATTAGTGTATTATACAGTCAGTGTGAGATCTAGTTCAGGGTAGGATTTCTTGTTAATATTCCCTGTGCCCCAACATTTGTTCTATTAAGCTGAATAATTCAATAAATAAAAATTAATGCACTGCACCGCCATCTGACAGTAAACGTTTCCTATTTTGAAGGCTGAAGACTCTTAAGTGAAAAAGAACGTATTGAAATCTTTATGATGGTCGGTTATGGTGATCGTGTTGGAACTCATAAAGAAGTGTGTCATATTTTTAATGATTTGCATCCGGGGAAAAATCCTTTATCACGCTCAACAGCAACTAAAAGATCACAACCTTTTAATACAACTGGGATGGTAAAAAATTTGCTAAAACCTAGAAGACCGCGGACTGCAACGAACTGTTAAACAAAATATTGCAATGGATTCATAAGTATCACCTCAAACTTCCACCACAAATTTGGCACTAAACCATGGCATCAGTCGACGTTCTAGGAAAGATATTAAAAAGTGAAAAGTATCATCCGTATAAGGTCCAGTTGGTTCAAGAATTGTCAGACGATGATTTTGACCGATGCTGACGCCTGAAATTTTGCGAACGGCTAATAAACATCTGTAATGTCGACGAAAATTTTGCTTCTAACATAGTTTTATTCGATGAGGCAACTTTTTGTTCAAATGAAACAGTTAATCGCCATAACTCGAGGTATTGGCCAAATGAGAATCATCATTGAATTCATGAAGCACCTACCCAGCATTCACAGAAGTTGAATATTTGGATGGGAATTGTCGAAAAATAGGCTTATAGGCTCATTTTTCATTGACGGAAACTTGAATGGTGACAAGTATTTGGATCTACTCAATAATGAAATTATTCCTGCACTTCAACAGAATGGACAATTACCACAAAATGTTTGGTTTCAACAAGATGGAGCCCCTCCCCACCATGATAGACGGGTTGGGGATTTTCTGAATTCGAATTTTCCAAATCGATGGATTGTACGTAGAGGATTCATAGAGTGGCCTGCTCGTTCTCCGGATTCAACTCGTTGGATTTTTTCCTTGGGGTTATATAAAATCACGTGTTTACGTTAGACGAACAACAAACTTACAGGAATTGAGACAAAGAATTATTGACGAATGTGAACGAATATGTGGAGAAGTCTTAGAAAGATGACTCAAGAATTTGTTGATAGGATGGCATATTGTCAGCAAGTAAACGGCGAGCATTTTGAACATTTGAAGTAATTTTGTTCCTCAATAGAGGATTAGAGTGGAATTTACAAGCCTCAGGCTTAACATAAGATGAAGAAGAAGAATATTCTAAAATGAAATGTACAGGGTGGCCAGATTTCGATGGTTTAGTACTACATCTCTCAAACTATAAGAGATAGAGAGAAAGTAATATACATGTTATGTTCTGTTTTTTCGAGAAACATAAATTGCTGAAAACCCCAAGTTGCTACAGCGTCTAGTTTCCGAACTACAGGGTGATTCTGGTATTTGGTACATTTGACTATAAATTCCGTAATATAGGATCTACGCTCTCGAAATGAACACATCTTTAGGGCACTTTTTTTACTGCTTTTCATCAGTGCTATTGGATTTTTTGTATCCGCTAAAATTTCGGAGCTATAACAAAAAAAAAAATTTTCAAATGGAAACCATAGTGGGAAATAAAAATATCCAGTATATACTTCCGAGTTCACCATATATCGAAAATTTCGAAAAAACACTTTTGGTTCAACAAAATCCAAGCAGGCTTTAATTCACTTTCTTCAAAACAGAGGTGGTCATAGAATTTCATGTCTTATTTATTTTCACTTGCCAAATTCAATTCAGTATCATCATTGTTGTATCGTCTGGCACTTCTAAAAGTCTCATTTATATCACATCATTAAAATATGCAATTTATGTATTTCCCCGAAAGGACAACGATTTGAACATTTGTTATGAATATCATTATTTTTCAAATAAACCCATATTTTTTCTTGAGGTAGCTTTTTTTGCCCCTCATGGAAACATTCATTTCTGTTTTCAACGGGTTACATAAAACTTTGTGTTATTGCCATCAAATAATCTAAGTATTCAATAAATGCTTTTCATTTTTCAATTTTGCAGAGAAATCATACAAAAATCAACAAATTTCGCGGAGCCCCTCTATTGGTCTGAGTAATAATAAAGCTAATTTGAATTGGAAATTCAATAATAATAAAGCTCATATTCCCTGAATCAATTTGCTCGCAATAATTGTGAGATATCGAATTCTATGACCTTAAAAGAACTTTAGAAGCGCCAGACGATACAACAATGATGAAACTGAATTGAATTTGGCAAGTGAAAATAAATAAGACATGAAATTCTATGACCGCATCAGTTTTGAAGGAAGTGAATCAAAGCCTACCTGGATTTTGTTGAACGAAAGGTGTTTTTTCGAAAATTTCGATGTAGTGAACCCGGAAGTATATCATGATATATATTTTTGAAATCGTTGAAGAAGGAACAATTTGGAAACATCATTTCCCACTATGGTTTTCATTCGAAAATATTTTTTTTGTTATAGCTCCGAAATTAGAGCAGATACAAAAAATCCAATAGCACAGATGAAAAGCAGTAGAAAAAGTGCCCTAAAGATGTGATCATTTCGAGAGCTTAGATCCTATAATCCGGAAGTTATAGTCAATTATAAAAATTGACCAAATACCAGAATCACCTTGTAGCTCGGAAACTAGACGCCGTAGCGAAAAAAAGAGGACATGACATGTATATTACTTTTCTCTATTTCTTATAGTTTGAGAGATGTTGTACTTAACCATCGAAATTTGGCCGCCCTCTACAATTTTTACAAATTTTCCACACTAAACTCAGTATGTATAAATTGAAAATAACAAGCTCTTTCAAAATCTGAAAGAAGTTGATGGCATTTCCGGTTAAACCGGAAGTATATTAGTAACAAAAAACGTACATCAGATGCATTTTATTTCATTGCACTTACCTGCAAATTTTCATAAATATCGTTCTTATCGTTTGAAAGATATTTACTTGGTTTCACACTCTATCCGAGCCCTGTATAATTTTTTTTTTGAGTTTATACTTATTCATATTTCACAGTTTCTACTCATTCGGAAGGAAGCTGTTAAATTGAATCTGATGAATGGTCCACTCTGAAGTATGGCAGTTCTATGATACAGGGTTATCATAATAAACCGTGCATTAGACGTTTCTCGGCTTCCATGAGGAAAAGATTTCTGAAATTTGGCACACGGACGTTTTTCAGGGGGGGGAAATCATGCTTAAATATTTTCATCGAAATCGCACTTCCGGTTATACCGGAAGTGACCATCAGCTTTGGTATTTCAAAAGAAACTACCTATGTTTCTGACCAGAAATTGATTCATTTTTGAATTTTACACATTTTTCATGTGAAACATTTTTACGTCGTTGTCATGGTTTCGAAGATATAAGGAATTCTATTAGAAAATGGCGAGTTGCAGAGGTCCGCGAAACGTATCATAGCACGCATGCTATCCATAATCTATATATATAAAAGAAAGATGTTGGTTACACCATTTATAACTCGAGATCGGATGGAGTGTTTGTTATGAAACTTCATATATGGCTTCGTCTACGGTCTGGTTATTATAAAATACAATAAAACTTTCGAAAAATCGATGAAAATTTTACTTTTACAGGAAATGCCTTTCCTCCTTTTGAGTAAGGCCACTAGGTGTCGCTACAATTACGGTTACGTTACCGCTTATTCGTAGGTACTTCATTTGATATTCTCTCCGTTAGATGGCAATGTGAACAAATAGTGTGTACAGTGTCTTTATTCCAAAATTTCTCAGCGTAGGAGTAGAGTAGTACAGATGTCTAAAATGATTAGATTTCGTACCACTTCAGATGGCGCTATTCGCACATTATGACTGATTATTAGTTATTTTTATAGTTTTATTCATTCAAAATAACGCAATCGTGAAGGTACTACATTTGACATTAGCACCATCAGATGGCGATGAATTTGTTGGGGCTTTCGCGGCCATCGATTGATGTCATCGGTTTTTTTCGAGCATTTCGGTCGTCGTGGTTTGAAATGGTCGAAAAAAGAACATATGACATCAATTACTGTGTAATTTGCGTAGGACTTATAGTACCATGAAACTATATGAAAGGCTATCAACAGATCCAGAAGCGCGTGAATATCACAGTGAATTTTCATCGAAATGTCAAGAAGTATATCGGATTTTGGCGATCAGTTTCAATCGTGATATGTCCATTCTCATCTTTTCAAATAATTTTTAAAATGTTTTTGAATTTCTGCTTGGGTAATATATATATTTGCGGAAATAACTGAATCCAAAATTGCCATAATTAGTAATTGACACAATATTTTTGTGTATCTGTTTTGTGTGACAGCTCATATCCATGGAAACATTTGACAGTTCAAAAATCAGAGAACCAAGTCGTTGATCTCCGATCACCGGTGATTACGATTTGTGAAATCCACCGTAAGTAATCATTTAGGCGGAAAAAAGTTCGCCGGGCCAGCTAGTAAAGAAACAAATGAAGGATTTTACGAAAATTCAATAATTTTGCTTCGTATTGCATGGCTATCGAATTAAGTTGTTCTATTGGAACTGTCACAATAAATTCATATTTCTGAGAAATTTCAAACTGCAATAACTTCATTTTTTCAAATGGCATGCCCATATTTTTTGTTCAGAAAACGATTGGAGATGGACATGAGAAACCCTTGGAAAAACTGTTTGAAATTAAATTTTCTATCGATTTCTGTACAAAAAATATGGGCATGCCATTTGAAAAAATGAAGTTATTGCAGTTTGAGATTTCTCAGAAATATGAATTTATTGTGACAGTTCCAATAGAACAACATGATTCGATAGCCATGCAATACGAAGCAAAATTATTGAATTTTCGTAAGATCCTTCATTTGTTTCTTTATTATGGATAGCATGCGTGCTATGATACGTTTCGCGGACCTCTAAAACTCGCCATTTTCTAATAGAATTCCTTATATCTTCGGAACCATGACAACTACGTAAAAATGTTTCACATGAAAAATGTGTAAAATTCAAAAAGGAATCCATTTCTGGTTAGAAAAATAGGTAGTTTCATTTGAAATACCAAAGCTGATGGTCACTCCCGGTACAACCGGAAGTGCGATTTCGATGAAAATATTTTAGCCAGATTTCCCCCTCTGGAAAACGTTGGTGTACCAAAGTTGAGAAATATTTTCCTCATGGAAGCCGAGAAACGTCTAATGCTCGGATTATTATGATAACCCTGTATAGTATGACAAAATTTATCAGAAATGAAACTGAAAAAAATAAATCCATGCGTGGTTGAAACCGCGATTTCAAACGAATTGATGATTTCAAGAAACGTATTGATGAAGAATCTGTTTCCGGATCCTGTCAGAACTTTCAGTTAATTTTCATTCATATGCATGTCTCTAATATACGAGAAGAACGATTCTTTATTCCTCCTGCGTTAGTCAGTTCATTCATCTACGCACACGCGATGTATTGTTTACGAAATTGTCGGTTTAGAATAGAGTTTTCTTAGCGCTGAAACTGGGGAATCAATTATCCTGCAGTCTATCCCTTCCAGAAACTAGTGGTTTCACAAAGGCGTAAGACATCATCAATTATGTCTATTCCCCATTTGAGAAGGGTCTTCAACCCCGCAAGTGAGGTTTAATCTGCCTATTGGGTAGATCTAATCTTAAGGCACTTGAAAGAATTCCTCTTGATTTGTACATGTCTATTTTCGATGTTTTCTTGATGATGTAGTTAGTTGATGGACAAAATTCGACTATGAGTTCCATTAATATTGGTTCTCTGATCATTTCAAAACTACAGATTCAATCGAGATGAATTTTAGAATTTGAATGGGAAATGGCGCATTTTTTTCATTTTTTGAATAAAAGAAATTTGTATGTTTCCTCGCTTATCTAACTGATTCTTCGCCCATTTCTTCATAAAAATTGAAACGAATACTATTTTCCGGAATTAATGCAGAGCTCATATTCGTCGATTGAATATGAGTTAATACACTCAGGAAATACTCAAGTACTAACCTTATTGGCATAAAAATGCCACAAACACGATATTTCTTAACAAAAACTCTTATAGTTTTGTCTGCTTGTATCTGCAATTAACAAGCCATATTTCTTCATCAAAATAAGTTTCATCTTCGACTTCTCTAAAAAATAGTTTGTTAACACTGATAACTTGTTCATATTATTCTCGATAATATCCAATAAGGAAAGGTTTTTCATTTGTGATAAATCAAGGTATATCAACCTATGTGTATTCAACACAATCATCTTCTATGAATATTTCACAGAGCTATTGAGGAGATGTTGCCAGCTTGTTGATTTTTCGGAAAAAAATTGTATGAATGTCTATAAATGCTGCCAATTCTTGATATCAGAAACCGACTATTTTCTTCGCCGCAAAATGTCCTGACGCATGCGTTTAGCGAACACCGGCGGTGGATATTGGTGATCTCCAATACCGTTGGAGCCAACTGTAAACAAACAAGTTGTTGAAAGGGAAACGTGATTATTATGGGTGTTTTGTTTTCCTCCGATCACGTGACGATTATGTGAATACATTCAGTGAATAAATGTGATATTAACCGTATAGTATCGAGTAAATAAAAATTACGTGTATTGATTGTGATATTTTTTTTGTGCAGAAATTTTTCAGTAGTTGGCAGCAAATTATCACAGAGGGTTTAGATACATGTACACAGATCATTAAGTGCTAAGTATCAATTCATTTTTCATTAATTCGAATTCAGTAGGTGGTTTTTATCGATATTCATCATTCATATATCTGAAAGATGGACCGGTAACAATGAATATTTGCGAAAAAATCGTATAGGGTGACAAGATAAACTTCGGACAAATTTTGCTGTGGTCTGGAACAAAAGTATTTCAGCGCAGCAAAATAATTTTTGTTCTCTTGGTTTCTCTACAACTGTACTAATATGTAAATTTTCAGTTTGATATAATTTCATTTCACAGAGCTTTAGAATTTCAAACAAACGTAGTGCGATTCTGGAGCTGTTTCGTCAAGGTAGGCGTCAATGCGAAATTGTTCGTTTGCTCAATGTGCCTCGACAAATCGTGTCCGATGCAATTCGTCGTTTCAAGGAACTTGGCCATGATGGTCGTCGTCCAGAAGTGGTAGAAAACGCACTGTCAATACACCTAGCAAACGCAACATCGTCAAGGAGCGAGTCAATCGAAATCCAAAGGTTTCCATGAGGAAAATAGCCTGTGAGACCGGTATCAACTGCGAATCAGTCCGTCAAATTGCCAAAAAGGAGCTCAACCTCAAGCCATACAAGCTCCAAAAAGTTCAACTCCTCACGGAGGAAAACAAGCGCGTACGACTCCAAAGGTGCCGCCAACTCCTTCGTCTCGCCGCCGGTCAGCAATGGGAGCGAATTCTCTTCACAGACGATAAGCTTTTCACCGTAGAACAATCCCACAACCACCAAAACGACAGAGTCTGGTCCATAGAAGCTCCCGGTACATCGGCCATCGTCGAACACCGTCAAAATCCGCAATCCGTCATGGTCTGCGGCGGAATTTGCGGCAGTGGTAAAACTCCCCTAGTTTTCGTGGATCAAGGGGTCAAAATCAGTCAAGAAGTCTACCGCTGCGACATCCTCGAGGCCGTAGTACTTCCGTGGGCCAAGCAGCACTTCGGCGATACGCATTGGACCTTTCAGCAGGACTCCGCTCCGGTTACAGAGTGAAAATGACGCAAGAATGGTGTAAGACCCATTTTCCTTGTTTCATCTCATCTGCAGAATGGCCGCCCTACTCACCGGATCTCAACCCAATGGACTACAGCGTGTGGTCGATTTTGGAGCACAGGGCTTGTACTAAAAAACATGGAGTCGCTGAAGCAATCTCCGCGCCGGGAATGGAACCGTTCAACGGCCGAGGAGCTGCGGCCCATTGCCGAAGATTTCGAGAAGCGTCTGAAGCTGTGTATCGTGTATCAAATGAAAGGGCTTGTTGAGAGTAACTCGAAAAATGATGTTAACGTCATTCTGAATCCAATATGGCGGTACATCCTAAATGGTGGAATATCCAAGATGGCGAAGTAGTTCTTTTGTATCTACGTCTACAATATGGGTATCTAATGAGAGAACTTGTTGAGAGTAACACGAAAAATAATGTGACGTCATTCTAAATCCAATATGGCGAAACATCCAAGAATGCGGAGGAGTTATTTCTTATACACTATGGGTATCAAATGAAAGGGCTTGCTGAAAACATTGAGAAATAAATAAAAACTAAAAAATAAACTGGGAGCAAGAAAAATCTTTTGGAAAAAAGCTCTAAACAGAATAAAATAAAATTTTCCTTTAAAATTTCAACTATCAACTTAAAACCTCATTATACACAAAATATATGTGAATAATAAAAGCTCGTCGCACGATTTACTTGTGTAAATAAACTAGTACCTATTCGATTGAGTATTTTAATCTGCTGAATGCAATATTTTTTATCAGTTTATTCAAATACTTATAGGTACTTACACAGACCTCTCGACAAGCTCTAATGAACAAAAAAATTGTGTATAATGAGGTTCATTATAACATATACAGGGTGATTTTTTTAAGTGTTTCATTAGACGTTTTGGAGGAAGTAATTGCGATACAAATTCAAAATTTTGTATTTTTGTTTGAGAGTACATGAACTCAATTTCTAAAATATTTTCACGATGAGAACTTTGTTATTTCAAATGCAACACCCTGTATATTTATACATATTTGAATTCTTCGTTCAATTCTGCACTGATTTGATGCATGATATGCGCAACCACATCAAGCGATTATTGAGTTATAGCGTGATTCCCAAATTTTTTGACAGAAAGATTGTCACAAATTAGTGTTCATATCTTCAAAATCCCTCATTGTAAGAATTTTTTTTGCAACAGTGGAACAAAAGGAAGTACACTGACACTGCTTATTGTATGAATTATGAGAAAATACTATACAGGGTGTCTGAAACGGGGCTTCAAAGTGTGCCTCAAAAAAACAATGAAATCTCATTTTTTTCAAATGGGAACCATATAATTTTGTAATTCCGATCGATTGCTCGTCAAAAACTAGCTAGAGTGTGCCAAACATTTCATGTCTTTAAAATCAGTAGTTTTGCCGTTATCGAATAAAATTCGAATTTCACGACTAAATCCAGGTTTCGATCAGTCAAATTCATTGGTATGCACGTCTTTTCCAAAGTAGACTGTGTTAGGAATTGTTATTCCTACTTATTTTTATGGATCGAGCACTATGCAGAACATGGAATAATAATTAGGTACAATAGAATGATTCATCAAAAGTCTGTTCTCTATTCGCGGCGAATGTAATAAATAAAAAAAAACAGATAATGAACGATGACCAAATAGTGCTCGATTAATGAAAATAAGTGGGAATAACAATTCCTAACATAGTCTACTTTGAAAAAGACATGCATACCAATGAATTTGACTGAGCGAAACCTGGATTTAGTTGTTAAATTCGAATTTTACTCGATAACGGCAAAACTACTGTTTTTAAAGACATGAAATGTTTGGCACACTCTAGCTAGTTTTTGACGAGCAATCGATCGGAATTACGAAATTATTTGGTTCCCATGTGAAAAAAAATGAGATTTCATTGTTTTTTTTGAGGCACATTTTGAAGCCCCGTTTCAGACACCCTGTATAGTATTTTCTCATAATTCATACAATTCATACAGTGTCACTGTACTTTTTTTGTTCCACTGTTGCAAAAAAAAATTCTTACAATGAGGGATTTTGAAGATATGAACACTAATTTGTGACAATCTTTCTGTCAAAAAATTTGGGAATCACGCTATAACTCAATAATCGCTTGATGTGGTTGCACATATCATACATCAAATCATTGCAGAATTGAACGAAGAATTCGAATATGTATAAATATGCAGGGTGTTGCATTTGAAATAACAAAGTTCACATCGTTTCCGGTAGAACCGGAAGTAGATCCGGCTCGAAAATATTTCAGAAATTGAGTTCATGTACTCTAAAACAAAAATACAAAATTTTTAATTTGTATCGTAATTCATTCCTCGAAAACGTCTAATGAAACACTTAAAAAAATCACCCTGTATATTTCTACTTCGAACGTTTTTCCATTATAGGGATTTTAGTCTCGACAAGGTTGAAAAAATTGTTAACTTGCAATGCGATCAGATAATTCATAATTTTTCTGCCTTTCGGTGGTATTTAGATTCCAGGGAAATCGAAAGACCATATGAATACTCTTATTTCCTAAAATAATTGATTTCTTCGGAAATATAACACGTTCATCTTTTTCAAGTCGTTTTATAGTATTGTTGCGTGGATTTATGAGTCGGCTACGTTGTAAATTTCATACCAGGGGAAATATTGAATACATTTTGATTCAGTAATATGCACCATGAATAAAGTAGACTCTCAACCAAAATTCAGTTTTAATAAAATTATGAAGATGTGGAAAGAAACGTGTATTACACGTCTGTGTGTTCATTGGATAGGTGACGGCATTCCTTCCAATCTGCATTTCATGTCTTTATGAGAATATCAACAGTGGCGTTTTGTGGATATTCATCCATTACTTATCACCCTTAAATCTGTCAACCAGCCCATTATATCATTCATATTGGGACGAATAAGGCATAAGGATTAGTCGATGAGGTCATTATCAAAGCACCAGGTCCGGGGCGCAGCGATGCATCCTGAATGATTCGTCATGCCACCTTCAGTGGTTTTTTCGGCTGGCGTACCTCCTGCTGGCAGTTGGGGAATTATTATTTCATAAATGATTGTCCTGCAGAGTGCCGCGCGTTCCATCAAACTGAACTGGTATTGCGAGTGGCATTTATTTCCGCTAGCGCTTCAGAACCCCAACTAAACATTTGTCTTTATTCTTCCAATTGGCTGGATGGTAACCGCCACTATTCGGGGCCGGCAGTGGCTCACACTGGACCAAGCGACATTATTTCTTGGCATTTTGAAATATCGCGACGTAGGGGCCCATACGTTTTATGTACGTGTACAAGTCTGCATTTGACCCGTTCGTTTATCGACTGTTTGTATTTGGACGGACCGCAGCTCAATCCGTCAAATTATGGTTCTTGATTTGCTGACAACGTGGAATACATCGCATTCGCTGAGATGTCAATCTACAGACCCTAGCGGTTCCAGAGTTTTATTCCTGCCAGAGTCGACATAAGGAAACAATTAAGATTAATCCATATGAGTCCGATTCTCGCAATTCACTCAGAAAAAAATTCCAGGAAATACACTTCACCGCGAGATCTCTGAGAGGTCACACTGTGACTCTCATGCAAACTCCTCTTGCAATCTCCCAGAGATTGCTATGTGATGTTCCTAAGCCAAATTCTCAATTTATTCTTTTTGCGATCTCTCAAAGATTTCACGAATGCTACCAGAATGAGAACTTCCATTTGCGAGCTCGCAGGGATATCCTGAGTGCACCGGAAATAGGAAATTCACATTGCGAGCTACCAAAGTTATACCATACGTGAAAACATGCTCCATTTTCAGTTCATGTGATTAGCATCTGAGAATAGATCTTCATCTCGTTTCAATATAGTGTGTTTTTTCAGAGCGATAGAAACGAAGATTGAAGCCATTTTTATTTGAAAGATAATTTTATGACATTTATGTTTTAAAAATAATTTCCGGCATTTGTCCACGATTGTTAACATTGAACGGAAATATCTTGGAGTGAGGGTCTGAAGTCAAATACCTAGGAATAAGCCCAGATAACAAACTAATGTGGAACAAGCTTGTTGATAGTACCACTGGCAGAGCTACAAGGGCTCTGATGGCGTGCAGGCGTCTATGCGGCAGGAATTGGGGTTGTAACCCAAAAATATTGCGATGGATGTACGTCATGATTGTAAGACCTATAATCACATATGGGGCAGTAGCCTGGTTTGCTGAAGCGAAGGCTTGACTGTGTGTGCCTCACGGGAGCTATGAGAGCGTGCCCAACTAGGAAGCTTGAGATCATCACAGACCTCACACCTCTACATCTAGTGATTGATAGCGTAGCCCATGAGGCCATCCTCAGAATATCCAAAGGAGAAACAGGCAATGAGAGCATTGTCGCCTAAAGAAGCATCTATTGAGAATGAGTTTATCGGACACTGACGAGTATAGATTCTGTGGGGAGGAGGAAGAAACTCCTTTTCACCTGGTTACGGAATGCTATGGCATTGCAAGCCAAAGGATAAAGTGCTTTGGACAAGAAACCTGTAGGAGTGAGGAATTATCCTCGTTGAAGCCGTCCCAGATACTTGATTTCATCAAATCTCTGGAACTGGGAGGCGAGCTGTAGGAAACGCGACGATAACAGCTTAAGGTCGCAGTCGACTGTAACCTCTTTTTACTATAAACTATATATGTCCACGACGACTAGCTGTGGAACTAATGACACACTAACTAAATGGTGCTCATTACAGATCGATAATCAATGATTATTTGTTCAAAAATTTAAATGGTATCGACCCAGAAGTGTTTGGTTCCAACAAGATGGAGCTACACCTCATGTTGCTACCGTAACAATCTATTTATTAAAAGAAAGATTTGGCGATAACATTATTTCGAGAAATGGCCCAATTAATTGACCTCCAAGATCATTCGACATAACTCCTATGAATTATTTTCTTTGGGCTCATATCAAGCCATTGGTGTATGCTGGTAAACCAGAAACAATAGACGCTTTGGAGGTCCACATAACTGTTTTTATTTCTGAATTACTCGAAAAAGTGTCCAAAATTGGTCTGGTCGAATGGGGTTCCTCAGAGCTAGTCGTGGTGGACATATGCCGGAAATTATTTTCAAAACATAAATTTCATAAATTAATCTCCCAAATATAAAACAAATTGGCTTCAATCTTCATTGATATGTATTTTATTTCAATTTAAAGTTCTATCACTCTAAAAAAAAAAGACTCGATAGTTCGAGTTCATCTGTTGAGTAGATGAGTCCGCGACAGGGAAACATTTTTTTCCTTTATACAATCTGGTTCTTGCCGCCATTTCTCCACAGGAGCCATATGTCATATATTGTTTGAGTAGAGTTATGATTACATTTCATGAAACTTCATCTCGAAAAGAAGGTTTTGTTATGAAATAGGGTTGCTAATTGAACCCTCTATAATGTAGCAGAAAAAATACCCGTGATTAATCCTTTACGGGTGCACGAAAATTACAGTATTTCGAGATGCTAGCTTTGCTAAAATTTTGGAAAAAAATCAAACTCAGTCTCCACTTTTTGAGGATGATATCTCAGAAAGGGGTGGGCTGAGAACATTTTGTTGTTGGAAAGATCCATCTTCATTCCATACGAGAAATCACCTCCTTAATTTTTTCGCATGAATTTAGAAACACCATGTAAAGAAGGTGAGTCTTTTACATGTAGGTACATATATTTTATTTCCAAACGTACGATAACAACGTCAGGTCTCGACTGACAGGATCATCGAAAAGTTCTATTTCTCCGCCTAGGCGGAGAAATATTTACTTTTCCCTCCGGCGTCAGGAGAAGTGGTTGCTACGAAAAAGATAACTTGGTTACTATGAACATAGATGCATAGAATACAAAAACTTCCAATTAAAACGTCATTTTTATTTGATGGAGTTACATTAAATGTACAATTTTCATGAATTTGAAAACGTTTGGAAATAAAATAGCATATTTAATCGGAGAAGTGACTCTTCGTGGCTCGCTTTCAATTATCCGCCTCACTCCGTTCGGCGGATAAACCCAAGCTCGCCACGAAAAGTGACACTTCTCCTCCTAATGAAATAATATACTATTAACTGTAGATTTCTATCATTAAAGGAAATACTTTTTTATACCATTTCTCAAAATTCGGTTTCGTTTGAAAGATACAGGTTGTCGAAAATCCATGAAAAAAAAACCACTTTTTTCATATCTTTGGAACTATTAGGTATATCAAATGACCTGAATTTCGGTTCATTGTTCACTCCATTCATGGTGCATATTCCTCAATCAAAACTCATTCCATATTTTTATGATATAAAAGTTTCAACGGTTCGTACTTTCGAAAGAATCAATCATTTGAAAAAATACAAGTTTCCCCCTGTTTTTAAAAGAAATTCGTCAGTTTCGAGTTATTCCCACTTTTACCCGATAAAATTTGACGAAAATATCATAAGAATTATATTGATGCTTCCCTGGATTTTCAATATGACTACAAAATTATAAAATCTCTGATCTCTATATGAGTTAACAATGTTTTCAGAATGTTTATCAACTTCATCAAGACTAAAATCTGTATGATGAAAATAAGTTTGATGAAGAGATATGTTATAATAAAATCCAACAAATTTGGGGGATAAAATTGAATTCTAAGAAGCATGAAAGTATTCGTTTTATGCGCCCAGATCCTAATAAAAATTTATTTTAACCGGTCAATCAATATTAAAAATGAGCTCAATGAAATATAAAATTGAGATAAATGAATAATGAATGTCGATACAAAGCACGTATTAAATTGAAATTAATGAAAAAGAAAAAGATACTCAGCACTAAATGATCTGTCGCGATGTTCCTATTCAATCAATATCCTCTGTGATAATTTGCTGCCAACTGACAACTGGTTAAAAACTTCTGCACAATTTATACACTACACGGTTAATATTACATTAATTCAATGAAGAATAAATAAATGATTTTTACTGACATCAAGAATCTGCAGTTGATATTTATGTACAAGTCAAAGACTCACCCTGTAAATACAAAAACCCTTCACCCTTCTTAGAGGGTAGATGACGAACTCCTAAATTTTGCCCTAAAAGTTGAGTTAGTCAAAATAAAAATTGACGATGATCATTTTTCTACAAAATAGTGAATACTGAAGAAATGAAATATGTAGGATACTTTTTACTCCTTCTGGAAGAAAAAGACTCACTTTCAAAAACACCCTGTATGAAAAGGCACGACGAAATCCCTGTGCCACCTATTATCAAAATAACGAGCAAAGAACTCTCTAACGAGCAAATCTATTCAATCACACATAATGGACAGTTAGTTACCCGGAGGGAAGGGGGGAATGTCTAATAAATACGCTATGAATAAGAATGGAACACCCATATGAGGATGCAACAATGCAGTTGGAGCTACCCTAGCATCAAATAGAAGCAAAACAATCCGTACCAAAGGAAAATATCCAGATAAAAGTCATCCATTGTTTTGTCAGCATTCAGAAAACCTTCCTTGCCTCGCATTGATTGTAACGCTAGTTAATCTCCGATATTTTAGTTGGTTTCGCCGGGATAACACCACCTCCAAGCTCTTCCTTCTATTCATATCTCGCCCCTTTTATAGAAATGGGATGAACAGTACAGAAGCTGTTTTATTTGGCAACAAAAAAATTGTAGGAGCTTCTCATCCAAAACATAATTCAGTGCCTACGATTCGAGCGTTGTTTTACGGAATCCGATTCAACACATTGGGCTCCATCTACATTCTGATCATTTTATGAAACATTCAGGCGAGCTTTATGTTTAATATCTCGGATAAAAAGCCGAGAACGGATAACAAATTTAATAAGGTTCATTCATATCGAGAATGCAATAATTCATTGAGAATTGAGAGCAGATGCTGACCCAGAACCTAATCCCCCATTTTCTGGAATCTGATTTGCATTCTATACTTCGGAACAAGTACAATAAAAAATTCGAGTAACTAACTCTCTCGTTAGTCCCAGTTCCCCTTGCCGTTGCATTTCCCTTTCGATGGGCTGTGCCTGATTTGAATTTGAGATGTTCTATTATGTTGATATTTGCTCTCGCGGAAAGAATATTGTGATTCAATTTCGCATCTGCCATCTACCTGAACCGATCTGAATTGTTCGATTAACGCATGTCACACGTTCATCGTCTTCGAATGAGTTCAGCTTGTTACTGCCTTACAATTAGAGAAAAAAACCATAATTCACCCTATACTTAATTGTTTGAGCCTGCTTCATACAGGATGACAATTTAAAAACTTCCCAGGCCAATTATGTCGCGACAAGGATTTCTTCAGAGTGCAATAAATCGAAATATTTCAGTTGACCAGTGTAGACGTCTGAAAATTGATATTCATGGGTCCGAAAATTATTGAATTTCTTATCGGTCGGCACAGAATGTCTGGCGAGACGATAACGATTGAAATAATTGATTTTCGGTTCGAGTTTCTCAAAGGACGATATGAGAAAATTCCACGAAATCGGTTGCACTAAATGCGTACGATAGCGAAAAAATTCGAGGCTAAAATCGTGGGATTTGCAACGTGGCAGTACCCGAAAGTTTCATGGGAAACTGCGTCATCTTTTCAGAACCCACCCACGGAAGGTGGGAAGAAGAAAAGTCTTTAATTTGATTGGTTTGTGAAAACGAAGAGGGAAAATCTTTTATTTGATTGGTTTCTGAAGAAGAAGGGTAGTTGGAGAAGTCTGGAACAGGAAGATTAGGAGACGAAAAAGGCAGTAGCCGGAGAAGCCTTAAACGGGAAGGTTCTCGGTCAACTCGCGTGTGGTAATTAGCCGGAGAAGCCTTTAAGGGGAGGGTCTCAGTTGACTCGCGTTCGGTAATAGGGGTAGCTGGAAAAGCCTTAAACGGGAAGGTTCTCAGTTGACTCGGATTTGGTTAAGTTTGGAATCGGGAGTTAAGAGTAGCTGGAGAAGTCTGAAACGGGAAGATTCTCAGTTGACTCGGGAAAGTCGGAAGAAAAACTCATTTTTGGCTCTATTGAAGATAGGGTCTAAAACCGAGACAGAGAAGTAGAAAGTCGATAGTAGAAGGTTTTTTGAAATTAATTAGAATTGAATAATTCCCGTTGATAAACCGGGAGTGTGAACAGCGAGTGAGCGACGTTTTTGTGTTTCATTAGTTTTTCAGGATATTTTTCATCATTCCTCAATGCTTACCTAAAAGGTTGACCAAATAAGGTGAATTCCTTATTTTCGAACAATAGGTACGGCGAATGAACAAAAAATTTAGGGTTCAATCTCACTTCAATTTGTTCAATTTAGTTGACGATATCAAGCTCGTCAGAAGGCAAATAGAGATGTTTGAATGAAGTCGATAGCACGATCGACATGGCAGAGTGAAAGATGCAAGAAAAAAAATTATCAACAATGCCGGTTGTGTTGCACTCACATTCAAATTTATTGATGGTTATTCGACCAGATCTGATTAGGCAACCCCTGAAATTGTATATCATCAGTGAAACCCCGATGGGCAAACGTTTCAAAATTATTGACGCTTACAATAATGTCTCTGTGCAAACAGAAACACTAAAAGCATATGTCAATTACTAATTATGGGCAATTTTGGATTCAGTTATTTCCGCAAATATATTTATTACCCAAAAAGAACCGAAATCCGATTTACATGATATTTTGGTAAAAATTCACTGTTCCACCAACTTAAGATGTTCACCCGCTTTTTGATCTGGTAATAGACTTCCATGTTACCATGGGTTCTATGCGAATCACACATCGCCATCTAACAGCGATAATATCAAGCTAAGTACCTACGACTACGTACAGAGACTTATCTAGTCACTGTACGACTATACGCATCAACGGTAGCGACACCTAGTGGCCTTATTCAAAAGAAGGAAAAGCATTTCATGCATAATTAGAATTTTTATCGGTTTTTCAAAGTGTTATTGTATTTTATAATAACCAGACCATAGACGAATCCATAAATGAAGTTTTATATCAAACAGTCCACCCGATCTCGAGTTATAAATGGTGTAACCAACATCTTTCTTTTATATATATGTTGTCGCCAAGATTATATTTGATTAGCTGCATGATTCTTTTGAATGTTTTTTTTATATGTTGATGTGATTGTATTTCAGCTGGTTTGGATTCTCGAGCCGGGTTTTTGTAAGGGAGGACACATGGCTTCACTATCTCTTTCTGTTAACGCAGCGCTGTCATGTTATTTCGAAAAAAGACTGAAAGTTCCATACCTTAACGCCCAATGTGTGTTCATGACATTCAACACCAAACTGAGATTAACGTCTTTCTCCCCGACGTCGTCTAAACCTTCTTCGGCCATCATGTGCACCAAAAGAGAATCGAGATTCAGCAGAAAAGACGAACTGATGCCTTTTCACATTCCAATGTTGACGTTTTCTGCACCACTGTAATCGTTGCCGGCGATTATCAACCGTCAGAGGTAACACAAGATGGGGTTGATAATGCTGCAGTCCAAAAGACCTTATCCGGCGGTAAACCGTTCGGACAGTTACATCATGGCCTTGTTCTCCTAACCACTCGTCAGCCAAAGATCGAATTTTTGCAAATCGGTCTTTAATGGCCATAAGTCTTTGACGTCGATCTTGAACTTCATCTGTGCCCCTTCGACGTTCGGTGCCTACTCTTCTTCGATTCTGGGCATTATCAAACCACGCTTGACAACATCTAATAACTGTAGTTGGATTTCTATTCGTACGGTTAGCGATTTCTCGAAATAACAACCCCGCCTTCCGTAGACCAATAATTCGACCTCTTTCAAATTAACTTAGCTAGCAATAAATTCCGCGTACACGTGCTCTAGGCACTTCAACAACAACTGAACATCTATAGATCTCCTCGAATAGCTTGTTTATTTTAAAATTCAAAGAAATTGCAAAAAACGACAACAATATATAAGTAACAAAAAATCTTTACATGGAAGAACCTTCACGATTTTTTTCTCCAAATATAATCATTTACTTCTTGCTGTACTTACTTTCTATGTTTCAACAAAAAAAAATACTGACTGAAAGAGCAGACAACAGAGGAAAATTTGTTCTTCAACACATAGAAGTATTTTCGACTGTTCAAATTCCCTTCCATCAATATAGGTCAATAATAGTATCATCTAAGAAACCTATGCAAACATTTCATTTTGAGAATCAAATTTCATGGTAATATAACTGACTTTTTCAATCCGCTTGTTGAATTCTACATCGAAATGAATGTCATCGAGACCTAAGCGGCTGGCTTCTCGTCCCCTCCGACCACAAAATGAAGAGGGATCTCCTCTCGAAATTTCAATAAGTCTAATTTAAGGTCATTCAAAGAAGTGTACGAAACATCATCGCACCAGGGGCAACAAATAATAAGTTCCCCCTCAACATGACACCGAACAAAAGAGTATTTGATTTCACCGGTTGACTTTTTCGCCGATCATTATAACTTAATGAATTTTTAAAATTCACTTCTTTTCATTTGGGCCTATATTAATCTTTTTTCCTGAAACCTTTTTTTGTGAATCCAGGAGCGCCTAATTGATTATAATCCTTTCCAACTTCGTAACGGCTTTTCATGGTGAATATTTAGATTTACTCTGAGCAAGTAGAAATATTCTTCATATATTCAATAAGAAGGGTGAGACAAAAATGTTTACTATTTGGAGTTCGAGCAATTTTCCTAACAGCTACTAGTTTGGTGGGGAAAGAAAACACACTAAACAATAAATATTATAATCAATTGGCAATTGATTTTGGTGGTTCTGAGACATGAAGTACAGATAGCTTGGGATAGTATCCCTCAAGAAGAAATAGACCATCCTTTTGCATCAATTCTCAGAAAAGAGGTTATATTGATGGGATAAGGCCAAGAAGAAGGACTACCAAGTTGATATCATGCCAACGTTTCGGTCTATTTAACACCTTCCTCAGGGCTCTGGAAGAGCGATACAAGATTATTTACAATTGGAAAACAGAGATCTTTCACAAGTCAAACAACTCAAATTCGAAGTCAAAACAAGTTAACATGACTAAGCAAAACACACAAAAAAACATATAAAACAACAGTTTCAGTTAAGGAAAAACAACTCTATAAACTTTCTTTAAATGAAACAACAGTCAAACTGATGTTTGAGGGTGTGACACAACGAACAACACACACATATGAAAAAACAATACATAAATATATGAAATTGAGTTCTGAAAACCTTACAATATCAGTCGAGTCCCTTGTCAATCTTAAATAGATTGTTGAAAAATTCAAAGAACTCACGCCAGAACTGCGTCTGCGTATATCGGACAGACTGGTAGATACCTCGAAACATGACTATCCGAACATCGACGGGATAGTATTAATATTCATAATCCGGTCAAAAAAAAAAAGATAATAATACCGCCTTAGCAGAACATTCCCTAAAAGAATTGCATGCTTTCGACTTCAATAATGTATCTGTTCTTGGACAACAGGGTATTTTAAAAAAGAGATTGATTCATGAAATGATATCGATTATCCAAGAACCCAATTCCATCAATAAGAGGAATGATATCGAACAACTAAACACCGCATACTACAGTTTAATGAAAAAAATCAAAACTAGATCATTTCCATCCCGATGACCGATATCAATTTGTTCTTTGTTTCGTTTTACATATATCTATGTTTCATTTGACACCTGGACGGCTGGTTTCATGTTTGCGGTATGTTGACTTGGTGTATAGGGTCTTTTTATTTATAAACGAAGAAATAAATCAATCGCCCGATCTGTGAGTTCTTTGAATTTTTCAACAATTTATTTAAGACATTGTTAGTTTTTCAGAACTCAATATTATATATTTATGTATTGTTTTTTTATATGTGTGTGTTTTTAGTTCGTTGTCTCACACCCTCAGACATCAGTTTGACTGTTGTTTTATTCGAAGAAAGTTTTCAAAGTTGTTTTTCCTTAACAGAAACTGTTGTTTTATATGTATTTTTTGTGTTTCACTTACTTATGTTAACTTGTTTTGACTTCGAATTTGAGTTGTTAAACTTGTGAAAGATCTCTGTTTTCCAATTGTAAATAATCTTGTATCGCTCTTCCAGAGCCCTGAGGAAGGTTTTAAATAGACCGAAACGTTGGCATGATATCAACTTGATAGTTCTTTTTCTCGGCCTTATCCCATCAATATAACCTCTTTTCTGAGAATAAACAGGAGGCCGTAAACATATCCTTCATCTTATTGCATCAATGCCAAGACGTGTTGAGGAATGTGAAGATGATCGCGGTTGACAAACACGTATTAACGAATTTATTAAAAAAATTGTGAACTCCCTGCTTCACTTTCTATGTTTCACCAAAAAAATTCAAAATTGAAATAGCTCCTTCTGGGTGTTGCAGTTTCTTTGTTAGTTATTACATCATTCTCATTAGCCTGAAGTAAATAAATTCATTAGCAGTAAAGTGATTTATTTCTCGTGTTTAGGAATTTTTTATCTCTAAACTTAGTGTATACGAATTTTAAATAATCATGTCTTTCAAAATTTGTGAAGAAGTACAGAGGTCTCCTTTTAAATAGAAAATGTTCGGGGTGTTTCCGGTGGAAACGGAAGTACAGCAAGTAGTAATAAAAAGTATGGCATCAGATGCGTTATGTGTCATTGTACTTGCCTGAAAAGTTTCATGAATGTAGTCTTCCTCGTTTTAAAGATATTAACTCGGTTCCATACTTCATCCCAACCCCTGCATTTGTTGGATATTAATTGACCGGTGTTGGCGTGAACGTATCTGGATGCTTCTATCAGCCACATCGGCGGAATTTTCACTATAAATTCATTTATCGCGAACACTATAACTTCCGATTTCACGCATGAGTAAGAAATATTTCAATAATATATGCGATCGAAGAACTCTGTTTACATTACCTGGAATGTTTGTAATATACAGGATGGTTGGTTCATTTTGTGGTAGTATTTACAGGGTGCGGCAACTAGTTCTCCCACGTTTGAAGCTTTAAAAAAAATACGAAAGAAGATATCGAGAAAATTATTATTATACTGTGTGTTTCGGTATAAATTAGCGATAATTTCCCATACAGCACACGATACCATTGGACGTCCATTTTACGACCATATCAAATCCAAACGTCCATGGACGTTGAATGGATGTCCATTGCACTTACAATTGTTGACGTCCATTGGTTGTTACGAAGGTACGTCCATCGTACATACATGTAATGTCCAAAAATATATATGTAGGTTTGTTTTCGGTCGTCTAGGAATATGACCTTCGCATTGGCTGCCAAACCTATATTTTACGTCGTTTTCGCTTTCTACAGTTCTCCCAAGAACCAATAAAAGTCAAACTGCCTATATACGTTTATTTACACGATAAATTCTACACAACAATCTACACTTCAAGATTATACGTCTTACACTAATTTATCCGCCTTTGCTGAACTTCGAGAGATAGAAGAACGTCTTTACGTCGAACAAATGAATTGATCTTGTACCGCCGATATGGTACCGTCTTGAAGATCTAATTCCGTCTTTAATGGCAATAACTACCCCCGTCTTGAAACTCTACCGACTCTTACTATCGACTCGTCTAACTATTGACTATGAACTCTATCTATTGACTGCCGACTCTATCTATAGACTGACTTTTTACCCCAGTTATGCCCTTAAAGTTAATTCGCGGTTCCGCCCCCAATTTGCATTCGGTAAAAGAGGTGTTACTTCTTGTACGACTTAAGCCAATGAAGTAAGCAAGAGCAAAGTGCATCAAACCGTCATAAATTATCCATCCCTGGTGGCCCGAGGCCACCTAGGGATGAAAAGCTACAAAGAAAACACTTGTGCCTAAATTGGCCCATTTACCTTACTCCACGAAATGGTAAAACTGTTAAATCTCGTATTGCACTTTCAACTATAAGATAAAAGTTTCAGATTTAGGACTCGCTCCCACATGGAAGTCATCAAACGCAAAGTGGAATTGTCACGCCGATCTTGAGCACAGTTTGAAGCGTCCTACACACGAAATTCAGAAATGTCAGAAATACTTAACAATTATCAATAATTGATGGGAATAAAATCCTACATATATGAATTTTCTGTTTGAATCTCATCTATTTTGTCTGTTCCAAATGAAAATCAATAGTATTTCCAAACACAATCTTCAAATGAAATTTCATGAATGGTGCATTTTGTTCGTCCAGTTAATGTACATTTCTGGACGTCCATTTTACATCCAACAGTGAACATTCATTGTACGTCCAATTCAGATACATTATTAATGGTGCATATTTTGTTGGTCCAGTTAATGTACATTTCTGGACGTCCATTGTACATCCAACAGTGAACATTCATTATACGTCCAATTCAGATACATTATAGACGATTCGCAGATGAGCGCCATATCGGCAATGTTTCAGACCGAAACGAAAGTTGAAAAGTGAAAAAATAAATCAGTGAAACTGGGATAAATCAGATACCGCGTGCATTGATATAAATATTAACAACTGATATAACTGATTAATCTCAGTTTTACTGAATAATTCCTTCTAGAATCAACTTTCGTTGGATAATTATTATTTTCGGACATGCCGATAACTATGAACGATTCTCACGCTCCCGGCTTGCATGTTTCATATGTGAAAACTCACATTCTTGCTTGCTGAGGAAAAATACAGTGACTATCTAGGAGTCATTCTATACTCCTAGGTGACTATGTTACCATATAGTCACTGTAAGGAGAAAATGAGAGATATGCCATCTATCTTCGTCTGCGAAACTTCGAGAGCGAATTGTTTGTCTAATTCTTAACTAGATGTCGTCATGTGGTAGTCTTTCCCCATAACGATCTTCCGTTTTGTTTTAAGAGGACCTTCTTTCCGTTCCAATGATATGATTTACTGCAGAGATCCGTACAAGATCTGGAATAGATGTGTTTGGAACCTTTGCTGGGTTCTTGTATAAGGAAGTGTGGCAAGCTGACAAGTTTGAGTCAGATCCCATGCCGTGTGATGATGTTATATGTATATCTAGTAACGCCGTATTTGATTAATTTCAGTGTTACTAAATAATTTTCCTGGATTTAAATTACGATGAATATTTGTTTATATTATTAGTAATAATGAATTCCTCATCTTGTGGTGGATGATATTAACAGTTTTTGAAAGTGAAGCATATACACCGATATTTGCAGGTTACGCACAATAAACATCCATTGTTCATACAATGTACGTACATACAATGGATGTCAAGGATGGGCACAATGTACATCCATTGGACGTTATCGGGACTTGAATTGTACGTCCAAAGTGGTGTCCTAGACGTCCCATGAACGTCCATTGGCTGTACTATGTACCAATTCTGGACATCCAATGGATGTCTCGAACATCCATAATAAACGTCCATTGTTCATCCAATGTACGTACAATGGATGTCCAAGAAAGGCACAATGTACATCCATTGGACGTTATCTGGGCTTGAATTGTACGTCCAAAGTGGTCATCTGGACATCCAATGGATGTTTCGAACATCCATAATCAACATCCATTGTGAGAACATGTGCTGTGTGGAATTGAGGGCATCAAATATACCTAATTTTATCGACAAAAACACCCACATCGGGGAGTTTACCCCCCTATTTTTGGAATAGCCGCCATTTTTAGTTGACTCTTTCAAATGATATCGATTTCTCTGGACATGAAGGTCCTACAGATGTAAAAAAATGTTTTTTGGAAGATAATACTACCACCTTGTATGAAAAAAGAACAATATAAAAACATTCAACTCAAGAATGTCATAAAAAATTCTTTAAAAAAAATTTAGTCGAAAAATTTACTGAATATTTTAGTAAATCCTCAATAGTACAAAAACTAGCACATTGAAGCATATTTTTTTCTCAATAAACTAACACGCAAGGGTATCAGCTACAAAACGATCCCCACATAATTTCTGTATGTTACATAATTTGAGAGTTATTGCTGTTTGAACATGACCCTTATGCAAATTGATGAAATAAAATAAAAACTCAGTACTGTACTTTTGATCATTTTTAATGATCAAACTAACAAATTTACCATAAAAAATGCTCAAAATGGCCGCCTCTGCTTTGTAGACAGGCAGTGGCGCTTATGACCACTTTTCTTGTTGCCCTGGAAATCAATGCAGTGTCTGCTCTTATTTCGTTTGCAACAGTCATTATTTTTTGCACCAGTTCTCCTCTGGTGTTTGGCACTGTGGAATATACCCTTTACTCCATCTATCCAAGTCCGGAGAGCGTGGTGGCCAAGCCACTGTTCCACCACTGCATTGATTTCCAGGGCCATAAAAAAAGTCGTCAGTTTCAAAGAACCGAAGGAACGTTTTGGAGTGATCCGTTCCTGGGAGATTCCGCCAGAGTGTTCTTCTTCCTCATTGTCCAGAAACTGTTTCCTTCCCTACACCACAGGAAGTTTCTGGGCCAGTGAATGGCGTTAATGACCTCTTCGATTCCTTCGATTCCAGAATGACTGGAAACCTTATTTTTTTTGCCTACCTCATTGACTACTCTATGGCACTTCCAAATCAACTTTGAGTCAATGACATAAGAGCTCAGTTCTTTAATATCCGCTGGACTATCAGAGTGAATGGCTTTTCAGTACTTCTGATAGTTTCTTTCTAGGTTTGTTTCTGGACATCTTTCAAGTGCCAGTAATTCTGCCTGAAAAACACTCGAGTGGGAGCCAAACGATAGTTCAAACTTGGTTCCTGTCCCGTATACTCCAGCGCTGGCCATCGTGGTTTAAGAACCATCTGTATACCAATTTACGGTATTTTCTTCAAGATTGTAGTGGATGTATTCTCGTTCCCATTCCTCTCATTTGCTTAGCATTGTACTGAAGTTTTTCTCAGTGCTTATTCTCTTGGTCGTTGGATCACTAGGAAGGTTCGTAGATGAGATGTGGTTGTTCAGAGGACCAGACTCTTGATTCTCTCGTTACCTGCACCTTCCTTAGATATTCTGAGGAGGGCCTCAAGTGCTACCGGATATATCACTAGATTTCAGAGGTGTGAGATCTGTAATGATCTCAAGTGCCCTAGTTGGGCACGTTCTCATAGCTCCCGTGATGCACACGCAGGGAAGCCTCTGTTTTTTGTCAAGCATTTTCCTCGTTTTCACCTGATTTGCCTTAGCAAACCAGGATACTGCCGCATATGTGATTATATGTCGCACAATGATGACGAACATACATCGTATTTTTGGCTTACAATCTCAATTCCTTCGGCATAGACGTTTCTGATAATAAGTTCATATGAAGACAAAAGTATAATTTTATAAACGCTCGATTTCGAAGATAGTGGGTGTGGAAATAGTAAGAAAAAATCTATTATTCTTCATAACACTATCTCTGGAGATATTCGAACCAAATTTACCCTGAACTTGTCATCAATTTTCATCACCAAACTTCATCGTATAGAATATTTCATTAATTCATAATTGAAGCATTGCTGTGTATTTTAAAAGGAAACATTGTTCGTTGTCTGAGTAGGACACAGAAACATATATGTTGCATAACAGCTCTGTAATGGTCCTATTCTTGTGGAAGGTCTGTGACACGGCAGAAAACACAGGTTACATCTCCATGACATGACTGTTCTGTAACATGATAATCTGGGATGTAACCTGCCAAATTAAAACTGATAAGTCTTGAGGTGTTCTCCCCGAGAACTCATACTCATGGTGATATCTATTCTGATGATATCGTAAAAAGTACATACCCTTCTGGGTTCTTGAAAAGGAGGAACATTGCAAAGGAGCGACCGAGGAATAGGAATTGCGAAACATGACATTCTCTGCAGAAGAACTCCAGGAAGATTTATAGGGGATCTATATCGTCCGTAGCAGTTTCTGAGCTGAACCTTTTTTATTCTTGGAAACGACCTATTCAGGACAACGATCGAGCAATAGGAATTGCGAAACATGACCTCTGCAGAAAAACAGCAGGACTCACATAAGTCGAAGGATTCATAGAGGATCTACATAGTTCTTAGCAGCTTCTGCACTAAACCATTTTTGGTCTTGGAAACGACCATTCCAAGGCAGTCATCAAGTTATAGGAGTTCGAAAGATGACATTCCTCTGCAAAGGAACTCCAGGACTCATACAAGCGAATGGATTCATAAGGGGTCTACATAGTTTCTAACAGGTTCCGCACTGAACCACTTCGTGGTCTTGGAAAGGTCCATTCAAGGGCAGTGATTGAGCTATAGGAGTTGCAAAGCTTGACATACCTCTGTAGAGGAATTCCAGGACTCACAAAAGCGAAAGGATCCATAGGGGATCTCCATAGATCTTAGCAGCTTCTGCATTGCATCATTTTGTGGTCTCGGAAAAGAACATTGAGCAGTAGGAATTCCGAAACATTACATTCCTGTGCAGAAGAACTCCAGGACTCATAGGAAATTCGCATAGTTCCTAGCTGCTTCTGCACTGAACCTTTTTGTGGTAGTAGAAAGGACCATTCCAGGGCAGTGATCGAGAAATAGGAGTTCCAAAACAAAACAGACGTCTGTAGAGCAATTCCAGGAATCACAAAAGCGGAAGGATTCATAGGGTATCTGCATAGATCTCAGCAGCTTTTGCATTGAACCATTTTGTGGAAGAAGAACATTTCAGGGCAGTGATCGAGCAGTATGAGTGGCAAAACATGACGGACCTCTGCAGAGGAATTCAACGACTCACAAAAGTGGAAGGATTCATAGGGTATCTACATGGATCTCAGCAGCTTCTGTATTGAACCATCTTGTGGTGTCGGAAAAGAAAATTTTAGGGTAGTGATCGAGCAATAGGAATTGCGAAACATGACACACCTCCGCAGAAGAACTTCAGGACTCACAAAAGTGTAAGGATTCATTGGGGATCTACATAGTTCCTGGCAGCTTCTACACTGGACCCTCTTGTGATAACGGAAAGGACCATTCCAGGGCAGGGATCGAGAAATAGGAGTCCCAAAACAAAACAGACGTCTGTAGAGCAATTCCAGGACTCACGAAAGCGGAAGGATTGATAGGGTATCTACATAGATCTCAGCAGCTTTTGCATTGAACCATTTTGTGGAAAAAGAACATTTCAGGGCAGTGATCGGAAAATAGGAATTGCGAAACATAACACTCCTCTTGAGAAGACTACAGGACTCACATAGTTCCTAGCAGCTTCTGCATCGAACCTTTTTGTGGTATTGGCAAGGACCATTCCAGGGCAGTAATCGAGCAAAAGGAGTTGCAAAGCATGAGAGACCTCTGAAGAAGAATTCCAGGACTTGAAAAAGCAAAAAGATTTTTAGGTGATCTACATAGATCTAAGCACTTCCAGGGCAGTGATCGAGCTATAGAATTTGCGAAAGATGACATTTCCCTACAGGGAAACTAAAGGACTCACAAAAGCGAAAACATTGATAGGGGATCTACATGGTCTCTAGAAGCTTCTGAACTGAACCGTTTTGTGGTCTTGGAAAGGACCGTTCCAGAGCAGCGATCGAGCAATATGAGCTGCAGAGGAACTCCAGGACTCACACAAGCAAAAATATTCATGGATTCGTCTCAGTCAAACAAATAGAAAAAAATAAAATATGATTCAAAAAACTCAAAGCTGGAAGGGCAGCAACCTATGAAATTATGAGGAATGAGACACATATCATTTGCAAATATTAATGTCGACCGATGACATGTGAATACGAACTAAGTAGTCATCACTTATCATTGCACCTGACCAAATGGTATTTACACATAGAAACTTGTCCGGCTTCTGCATTCAGATCTTCAATGTATTGTGTAACTACTGATGGGATACCGTCGTTTAAAATACCTTCTGCAATAGGTGGGCGAGTCAGCAAATGAAATTTGCAGACCTTAGGAATTGGCGAAGGAAACTGCCAAACATGTAGTGTGCAGCTGACCTTAGCCTATTTCCTCATGTATTTACACGATGAGATCGCGAAAGTTCCTCAAGAGTTTGTTTGATTTATGACGATGGTTGATTATCTCCTATGGGATGGATTGAGTGAGGTACAGGGTGCGGCACGGAGGATGGATGGTTTTAAAAAAATAATAAAAGCGTTAATTTTTAATCAAAAACACATTTATTGACGGAATCAGATTCTCAAGGAAATAGCATTTGAGACAGTCAAACGTGGAAAATCACATCAGGCATGTGGTGGCCGAAATCGGTGATGCAGTGCTGGAGGCGCTCTTGGAAGTTCGCGTAGACTCTCTCCAACATCGCTCTCTCAACTTGGGCAACTTCCACGCGAATAGCCCTTTTCAATTCGTCCAGAGTTCGGGGCTTGGTCTCGTATACTCTAGCCTTGAGGTGTCCCCATAAGAAAAAATCGCATATGGATAAATCTGGGGACCGGGGAGGCCAATGAACATCGCCAAACCTGGAAATAAGGCGACCAGGGAAGAGAGGGCGAATAACGTCCATTGATGCTCTGGCTGTGTGGGCGGTCGCCCCATCCTGTTGGAACCACACACGTCGGATTGGAACACGTTGCCGTCGTAATTCGGGCATAATGAAGTTGTTGATCATTTCGACGTACCGCTCTGAGTTCACGGTAACAGCACGACCATTAACGTCTTCGAAGAAGTAAGGGCCAATGATGCGAGTTTGCGATACAGCGACAACTGGTAAATAAATTCTAGGAACACACGAGTCTAACGGCACCTTCCCCACTTCTCTCGTCCTCAGTGGGGGAAAGTTATGCCCATCTGAAAAACGTCCGCCCTCCGTGCCGCACCTTGTATAAGAACAAAAAATTTTTGGTCGAAGTTCTGAAAGGTTCTTAGCTACCCAATTGACCCCAACAATAATAATAATTATGTTCGAAGAGTGCAAATCAAATATTGAATATTCCGTATGAGAAAACTTACCTTGCTGCTTCTCTCTACCATTTTCGTGACGTAAAATAATATTTCTGCTGTCCTCTCGTCTCCATAAGACTGCTGGTTCTGGTACTCCTGTGGCTGAACATCTTAGTTTGATAGTACCACCCTCTACTGCAACACCTCCACCCTCAGTTGACTCATTATCGTTTAGAATGTCTGGTGGAATGACCACCTCCAAATGGCCCATCTGAAGTAAAAATTACTGTGTCGATTTTTTCTTGGTAATTATTTTTTTTTTCATAATAAATGAAGATATTGGACAATACGTCGCGTGATTTTCTTTCTTTGGAATTATATTGAAATGAGTGATGAAGAATACAGGCTGATTCTGAATCGTTCCGAAAGATTCCAAAGGTGATTCCTTTGTTCAAAATGAACGGTAGTTTGTTATATAAATGTTGGGTCAAAAGTCAAACGTAAGGGGGAAATCGCGGGTCAAAGATGACGGTCGAAGGAAATTTAAGGAAAAATTCATGCTCAAACAGCTATCGGCGGGCCTGGCAACGACTTCGATAGACCTAAATTCGCCTGATTTGGTTAGAAACTTTTTCATGTCTCATATTTTTCTTTTAAAATCTACTGTTTTGAAATAAAAAATAAAACGTATCTCAGTTCTCAAATAAATTGCCGGAATGGTTAACATTTTATTTTTTTACTAGCTGGCCCCGCGAACTTTCTTTCGCCTAAATATTACTTACGGTTCAGGATTTCATAAATCGTAATCACCGTTGATCGGAGATCAACGGCTTGGTTCTCTGATTTTCGGACAGTCAAATCGAGTTGATTCAAGATCAAACTCTGATACCAGTGATTACGCATTGTGAAACCCACCGTTAAAGTTGTATAAACTTATTATTGCAAATTTTTCAAGCAGGAGATAAATTGAAGTTCATACTTCATACCTTCCATCATAACCTCACAATTTCATGTGAAGTGTTTCAATCGCTTTATTTCGTTTAATTCAAGCACTGAATATGTTTTTCGACTCCTATTCATATTTTAAAATTGAACTGAAAATATTTAAGTGACTTATTTTCATCCTCGATATCTATTTTTTTGTTTCCGTTCGGAATATACATAACCTCCACATTTCTAGCAATTTTCGAATTTTCAGTTGACGCATGCGTACAACTAAATTTTTACCAAATATTTGGCTTCGCTCTGTGACTGAATAGCAGGAGTATAAGCCATATTGAACCTTTCCTCAGAACTAATATGGAACAAAATTTCAAGAATATGAACAAAAATTATTGCTTGAAAGAACTATCAACTGGTGACATAGCCCGTTCAGAAGAATTAATAAAAAATATTTGAATAACTAATAAAAATCAGCCATAATTTGTGAATAGCGCCACCTGAAGTGGAAAAAACGAAACTTTTTTAATATTCTCAATTTTGGCTAATCAAAATCTAATCAGTGCTCCCACCATTATTTAAGACATCTTAGCGTTGCTGCTCAGCTCAAAATAATGGGTACACATCTCAGTTGGTGGAGCAGCGAGATATTCATGTTTCCATGGAATGAGCTGTCAGAAAGAACATGTGGGGGTTTACCCATAAGAGTTAAATTGAAAATTTCAGTAGATGTTATTTTATGTTATTGATAAAATTTAAAAGTTTGAAAACATGTATTTTCAAACATTCCATGATCACATACAATGATTACTCAAGAGTTTGACCAAATTAGGTGAATTCGTTAATGTCGAAAAATACGGAAATAACCAAGAACTTTAGGGTTCAATCTATTTTAAATTTTTTTCAATTCAGTTGACTCGTTAGAAGGCCAATCGGGATGTTCGAATGAAATCGATAACACGATCGACACGACAGTGAAAAAAGCAAGAAAATAATTATCAACACTGCCGGTTCTGTTGAACTCACATTCAAATTCATTGATGGTCGAATGCCATTAAATTCGGCAACCCATGAAACATTATTGTATATCGTTAGTGGTAGTCCGATGAGCAAACGTTTCAAAATTATTGCCTCTATACAGTACTGTCTCTGTGCAAACAAAAACACAAAAATAAAAAATAATTACTAATCATGGGCAATTTTTGATTCATTTATTTCCGCAAATATATTTATTACCCTAACAGATTGAAAAACATTTCAAAAATAAAGAGGAAAGATGAAGATGGGCAACTCACAACTGAAACTGATCGTCAAAATCCGATTAACTTGATATTTCGGTATAAATTCACTGTTTCACCATCTTGAGATGTTTACCCACTTTTTGATCTTGTAATGTTCCATGTTACTATAAGTTCCATGCAAATCACACAGTCACGCCATCTAATAGCGGTAATATCAAATAAAGTGCCTACAAATAACTCATCAACTGTAGCGACACCTATTGTCCTTATGCAAAAGAAGGAAAAGCATTTCCTGCATAAGTGATATTTTCATCGATTTTTTTCAGAGTTTTATTATAACCAGACCGTAGACGAATCCATAAATGAAGTTTCATAACAAACAGTCCATCCGATCAGGAGTTATAAATGGTGTAACCAACATCTTTCTTTTATATATACAGGGTGAGTCTTTGACTTGTACATATATTTTGACTGTAGATTCCTCTCATCAAACGAAACACTTTTTTCCTATACCATTTTTCAAAATTCGGTTCCGTTTAAAAGATACAGGGTGTCAAAAATCCATGAAAAAAACACTTTTCTGTTCATATCTTCGGAACCGTTATTTCGAATGAACTGAATTTTGGTTAAGTTTTTACTCTATTCATGGTGCATATTCTCAAATCAAAACGTATTCAATATTCCTCCCGGTATAGAAGTTACAGCGTAGCCAACTTATAAATCCACACAAAAATACTATAAAACCACGCGAAAAAGAAGAATGGTTTCTATTTTCGAAAAAAGAAATAGGTTTAGAAAATAAAATTATTCTCAAGTTTTTTCAATAAAACGGGTCGTTCTCAAGTTATTCCTAATTAAATCCCATTAAATTTGACGAGAAAATCATAAATCTCGAGAATTATCTGAATACCCCACTGCATTCTAAAGATCACCGAATCGGAGATGCATTAATATTCTGTAATCGAATTAAATGTTAACAATGTTGCCAGAATGTTTGTCGAATTTTCATTTGGAAATGACTGACCTGAAAACTACTTAAATCTCTATGATGGGAAAACGTTGGATTTAGAGATGTGTGATGATGACATTCCACAAATTTTTTTGACGAAATTGAATAGAATGTAACTGCCGACTCAGTTAATTGATACTAGGTAATATATCATATGTATTTTCATGAATAGATAAAATTGAGTTCTAAATAGCAGGAAGTTCCTCAAAGATCCTTATTGAAGTTCACCTCACGCCACACAACAGATTTTTTTTCGAAATTATACGTCCAGTAATTTATTTGTTTGTCCACCTTCGAGAAAATATTGAAAATGAATGATATGAAATACAAAATTCAGGTATATGAATCACTAGTACAACTCACGTACTAAATTGAAATAAATGAAAAATTAAATTATACTTAGCGATGTTTCTGTCCGAATAATATACTCTGCCATAATTCGCAAGAATCCTAACTGGAACAGTGAAACTAGAACCAACTAGGCTGAATTTTTCAGCCATTTCACACAAAACATCACTAGGAATAATGCACTTCAAAACAGCCTACAGATGTTATCTTAAGTTCGTACCAAATTAAAAAAAGTTAAAAATCGTATCGTGTAATACATACACTACCCAAATTAATAGTCAATTAACTGACCGAATCAGTTCATGAGTTCATGTTCATTGTTCATAGCTAATTTTCGCGGGAAATGATGACTTAACGAAGCCATAGAATATGCGCCATACGCATGCGTCGTTCACATGTCATTATGTATCTATGGTTACCTAATTTGGCATTTTATATCGTGCCGAACCATAGCCTCCTCCTTTGTTTCGCCAAGGAAGCATTACGTCGGGTGCCCTATCGTTAACGAATGAACTAACGCAAGGGCAATTTAGTATTCTTTACTTTTCGTTAATGGCGTCTAGGCGTTCCTCTTTGAAAATGCCCTAGACAATCCAAACCACGTGTTTTTTCCACGATTTTCATTTTTCAACCTCCAAACGTTTCTGACAGGTCGCTGGATTGTAGTAAATATGAGGAATTTTATTATCTTAGGCATTTAATGGGTGAACAAGTGAGTTTTCATGATTTGAAATATCAAAAACTATCCTGAAGCAACACTGACGAAGAAAATTCCACTTGCAGTATATTCTATATTGAATAGTGTATCTCATGTGGGTGGTTGATATGAACACCAGAGGGCGTCGGTCCTAGTACCGAATGATATGTTCTGTGAATTATGTTTTATGTATTATGTTCTGTGGGAAAAGAGAGGTTAGGTGGATTAAGTTAGGAGATGAAGAGTTTGACGAAGGAAGGTATCCTGAATCCTGATAAAGTGTGTATTACGAGATTATTTTTGAAAGATTAGAAAGATAGAATAGAACGGTAGTTTCATTTTAATCACGCCCGATTATCACTACAGGATCTATGGTCAAATTCATAGATATTTATTCAGTAATGTAATCAGAAAAATCAATTTCCTTAGTTTCAGGAATATTGCTGAAACTGGCAACAAAATCCAAGTTCTGTGACTGTTTCACTACAGTGATTTCCGGAAGATTTTATTGACATTGTTTAAATAGGTTAAAGCTTGATCGAAATTATAAATTGAATTGAAAACCACAATTTACAAGATAATTTTGGGATATCGAGGAGGATATGAACAAGTTTTTAGTGTTTACAAACTGATCTTCAAGAAAATCGAAGAACTTATTCTGATTGGAGAAATATGGCTTTCCAATTGCCGATATAATCGGAGCAAACAAAGTGTTTTTGTTAAGAAATATCGTGTTTTTAACATTCTTATTCAAATAAGCAGAGGTTAGTACTTGAGTTTCCCCAAATATATCAACTTAATTTTAATCGGGAAATATGAACTTTGCATTGGTTCCAGAGAATGTTTCCAGGCACGGACTCAGCCGAATTTTTTTTTTCAAATGGCTATATCTTTTCAACAGAGCCGAATTCGGAAAAATGGAAAATGAAAAAAAGGTTTCCTTTGGCCTCAAGAATCTACAGTTAAAATATATGTACAAGTCAAAGTCTCACCCTGTATAGATTTCAAAACGATACATTCTACGAGAAGAATATGAAAAGTACAGAAGTTTCTAACCAAACCAGGCTATCCGAATTCAATTCAATCCAAGTCATGGCTCAAGTTCTCCCTCAAATATAATTTTTCCAAAGTGTAGATTTGAGACCTTTGTTATTAGATTTGAGGTTGATTCACAGGTAAAAGGTCGGGTTTATGCAAGAAAACCACTTCTTATAACATGGTCGACATGTTTCCATTTTAATCTAGAATCATCTTCAGAGCTCTACAATGAAAAAGACAGAGCTTCTACAATACAGGGTCTTTCACGAGGAACCTCACCCATATTTATACGGGAAACTACTGAACGTATTTTCATGAAATTCAGCACTTAAGTATTTCACGATGCTGATGAAATCTAAAATATTTTCAAGGCATGAGCACCTCCGGTTTTTCCGGAAATGACGTCAACTTCCGTTTTTAAATTAGAACACCATTTTTTTATTGCAGAAATAGATTCCTTAGAAAATTTCAAGTTATTTTGATGTAACATTTTTCAGTTTTGGTTGGAAAATTCTCTCTGAGCGGGAAAATTCGAAAAAAAAATCGGAAATAGAGCTCCGCTGAAACAAGAATAACTTCGAGGTTTTTGGATGGAAAATTTTCATTTTTGGGATTTTTCAAGATGTAATATTGGTGTATTCACTTTAAAAATCGAAATCGCGATTCATGATACAGGGGGTGAAAAAATCGCTTTCAAAGTTAGGGATGACAAAATCGTAAAAAATCAATTTTTTCAAATAAGAACCCCATTTTTTATGGCAGATATTGAATCTACGTTAAAAAATAATGTGAGTGTATGCATCACACCCTTGCCCTAAAATGGATATTTCTGAGTTATTCACAAAAAACTGTTTTTCGTCTTGAATTTTCAGCTATTTCTTTTCCCTTCACGCCAAAAAGATGAAATTTTCAGGAACTGTTATTTGAACCATGCTGTAGATTTTTCACCCCTTCTTGAAACCGACTTCAAGTTACTATTAGGAGAACCATGGCAAACTCAGGCAGTTATAACTAGAGAAGATGCTCAAAGTTTTGACCGTTAATTTCTAGACATTGTAACGTTATTATTTTGCTCCCTGAATTAGAAACAGCATTTTCGATGTTGTATAGTTAACATCATTTGCGGCGTTGCCGGTTGATTCATGGCTTGTGGTGGAGACGGCTGTGGTATTGTGTGCGGTCATAGAAGTAGGAAGGAATTGTTTGACAATTGGCTGCTCTGTGAAAGCGAGGTAACCTCTTTTTGGAGAATTTTTTCGAAGAAAATTGTGGAAGATTGAAAAGCTGAATTTAATGTAAATTATTGGTCTGGAAGTTTTATCTGGAATCATCCTCGTTGTAGGCGATTATAATTTCAATTTGGTTAATTCCCTGGATAATATAGAGAATATTGGTTTTAATCCAAGGGTACGTTTGTTATAACGGATTATTATATTCCCGGAATCTTTATAGAGGAGTTGTATACGAATATTTGTTGTTGGAGAATTGTTGGAGATATAGAATTTGGAAAGGAGATCATTTTCACCCTCGACCAATATCATAAGAGGGTCCAAGTATCGGCCATCTAGACATCCAAGTGTCGGCCATCTAGACATCCAAGTGTTGGATATACAAGCATCTGTCATCCTAGTATCGTCTATCCAAGTATCGGATATACAAGTATCTGTCATCCAAGGGCCTGGCATATGAGTGCTTAGCATCCACGTTATAAGTACTATCGACGTCTCTACTTCAGGAGATTTAGTGGTTGAGGTAACCGGTGCTTTGCACTGACTTTAGTTTATAATATAATATTGTACAAAGTGAATAACTGATAGCAGGGGAGACCTTTCAATCATCACTGGCTCCTTTCATTTATATTTAACTTTTATCAGACTCATAATTGAGTTTATTATAGTGGCAGATTGCCTAATTTACATTTTTACCTTTGTACCAGTTCATTTGATACTGGATTGTGATTTTTCGATACTGTTCATAATTACTATAGGCGTAAGTGTAAACATTTGTGAACTGAGGTGGATACTAACTGGCCAGTTATTACAACCACGGTACTTGAGTTTCCTTTTTCAATTTATAACTTTATTTAGTGAGATTTAATCGAATTCAGCAATTTTGTGGAGTTTGTTTCGCTGAATATACCTATCAACTACTGCAAATCTAATTTTACTTTTTCATTAATATTGTTGAATTAGTTTAATTTTAAATAAAGGGGTTGACATTGAGTATCAGTTGTCTTATTGCTATTCTGGTAGGGGAGTACGCAATTTTGTGGACAGGCAAATTCTCTACCTGGCGCCCATTCATAAACTTAATTTTTTTTTTAACTCACTCCCATCTTCACTGAGTTTAGCCGCGAGCCTGATTTGCCAAGTGACCAGGCTTACTCAAGTCGACACGTAACAACATTTATTTATACGTCTCAGGAATGCTTCGTGCGTTGCTCTTCTTATTTCATCGGGGGGACGAGATCTGCAAACGTGTTTAAAAACCAAATTGAGTTTCAAAACTATGAATCTAAAAATCTAAACAAACCTGAACACATTTCTGACTCGTTCTATGCAGTCCTCTTTATCAGTCAGGGGAGTTGAGTAGACAATATTTTTTATCCTACCCAAACATAATAGTCTAAAGGAGTTAAATCGGGAGAACGTGGTGGCCAAAGATGTGGACCATTGTTGGCCAACCATCGATCTTCAAATAGCCTGTAGAGGATATTTGACACATTGAGTGAATTGTGTGGAGGCGCGCCATCTTGTTGATACCATAAGTCATTATGGTTCTGTACTAGCGGCTCAATTATTTGAGTCAATATGTCAGAATATCTATCTCCTAGGGGAGAACATTCTTTAAATAATGCAAACATGTGTAGTGTTCTATCTTACCAGTTAAAGTCCCATCATAAATGTGAACATCGAGAATTGCATTATTTTTGATGGCGCAAAAAACATTGAAACTCCAGGTCTCTTGAAAGTTCCATTGTCTGAAGTGGTGGTTGTTCTCTTCATCCCAATAATGACTGTTATGCCTATTGAAAGAACCATTCTTTGTGAATTTAGATTCATCTGTCCAAATTAAACAGTCCAAAAAGTTTTCATTCTCTTGAAATCGAATCATCATAGCTTCGCAAAACTCTGTTCTCCTGACGAAATCAGTTTCCTTCAAATGCTGTACCCTATTGAATTTATATGGGTGCATTTTATGTTTTTTTAATATTCTCCAAACACTCGATTGAGATAATCCCAGATCAATCTCGGCATCTTTGAGAGAATTTTGAGGATTCACACGAAAATATGCAAGAACTGTAATTTCGTTGTTCTCATCTTCTACTACACTTTTTTCTCTGTGTATAGTTTTCTTAACGAAAGATCCGACATTTCTCAAGTTTGTCATGGTTCTGTTAATGGTATCTCTCGTTGGTCTGGGTCGGTCAGGAAACCTCTCAATGAACAGTCGAATCGTTCTATCTACAACTTTATTACATTCTCCATGAAGTAGAATGAGATTTAAATAATCTTCATTGGTAAAATTAGGCATAGTGATCGATTTTATAACTTAATACGAATTATCACCAAATTAATAGTAAACACAAAATGCTACTGAATAAAGAGGAATTTGGCAGATGTAATTAATGATTTCTATCATTGAAAAAAAGAATGTAAAACATGGTAAGTTTTTGCATATGGTTCATAAGGAATTATTTATTTATCACTGGAGAGAAAACCGATGGCCGATTAGTTGAAATAAAGAGGTTTCCGATACAAATTCGAATCCGAATTCGCCATCTATTTAGGAACAACCTGTATCTTTTTTCTCTTGCATATTAGGGTAGTAAAATCTAAAACATGGTTTAAGTAACCGTTCCTGAAAATTTCATCTTTTTGGCGTGAAGGGAAAAGAAATAGCTGAAAATTCAAGACGAAAAACAGTTTTTTGTGAATAACTCAGGAAATATCCACTTTAGGGCAAGGGTGTGATGCATACACTCACATTATTTTTCAACGTAGATTCAATATCTGCCATAAAAAATGGGGTTCTAATTTGAAAAAATCGATTTTTCACGATTTTGTCATCCCTAACTTTGAAAGCGATTTTTTCACCCCCTGTATCATGAATCGCGATTTAGATTTTTAAAGTGGATACATCAATCTTACATCTTGAAAATTACCAAAAATGAAAATTTTCCATCCAAAAACCTCGAAGTTATTCTTGTTTCAGCGGAGCTCTATTTTCGATTTTTTTTCGAATTTTTCCGCTCAGAGAGAATTTTCCAACCAAAACTGAAAAATGTTACATCAAAATAACTTGAAATTTTCTAAGGAATCTATTTCTGCAATAAAAAAATGGTGTTCTTATTTGAAAAACGGAAGTTGACGTCATTTCCGGAAAAACCGGAGGTGCTCATGCCTTGAAAATATTTTAGATTTCATTAGCATCGTGAAATACTTGTAAGTGCTGAATTCCATGAAAATACGTTCAGTAGTTTCCCGTATAAATATGGGTGAGGCTCCTCGTGAAAGACCCTGTATAAGCACACACAAAAATAAGCATAAAAGAAACCTAAATGAGAACATGTGAGCACAATCATACCCTTAATAAACAGGAAAAAGATTGCAGGTGATGAAGATATCACAGTCATGATTCAGCTAGTGAAAATAAGGAATAGGGTGAGGTAATGGTTTAATGGTTATAAAAAAAACCCAACCATTTTCTTTGTTTTCACTAGCTGAATCATGACTGTGATATCTTCATCACCTGCAATCCTTTTTCTGTTTATTATAGGTATGATTGTGCTCACATGTTTCTTTTATGCTAATTTTTGTGTGTCTGCATTCTCATCAGGGTATTTATCTAGACAGCCGTAATGAATAGTTACACATGAAAGATAGTCATCAAAATACACACATCGTCAAAAGTCTGAAGAAATAATTGAATAATCTATGTTCTGGAGATGAGATGAATATTTTCCTCTATTTCAACTGCAATATATTTGATAAAATATCTTTGTTTATTACTCTTTGCTTTATGCAAGAGGAGACAAAATAGGAAAAATGAGGAAATACCTAAATTTATCGATTATTTATTTCTGATTAATTATAGTTATTCCACAACTGAATCCACATTCAAGAGTCCGTAACACCACCATGACTGAAAATCGCATTTTTTCAAATTATTAATACCCTCCTGATTTTTTCAGAATCAACAAAAAATAGTGGCGTTTTTTTTGTCCTACAAACGGAAAACGACGATTTTTTGAGCAAAAAAAAATTATAAATAATATTCTATTTTTTCTTATTCTCTCTTCACCTTGAAAATACAATGTAGTGCACCAGTTGTCCGACAAAAAAAAGTGGCGTTCATTCAAAAATTAAAGAATTCAATGCTCCAATTTGGTTATGAATAAACTACATATATGCATTTATCATATATAACTTTGCTCATGTTATAAATAAACATTTGATTTTTTGAGGATCATTCAAGAAGGATGTGATGAATACTATAATCCAACTGTTCGACTCGGAAATTTCTCAGTCGACCGAATGAAACTTGTTGGTCACGTGAGACTCCATTTTCATAACTAACATTTTCAATCATTATATTTGACATTTACATTTCGATGAAAGCTAACTTTTTTCATACCTTTGGTTGGATACCGATATTTTTCTACAGAAGTGAAATGTTGCTCGAAGTGGTAGAAGGTATCTGGGACACCTTTTTTCTTAACACCTCTGGGGTTATGAAAGAATGTTTTCAATTGTTTATACTTGAAGCTATTTACTTTAGAGGCTGAAGATGTAATAATAAATATGAGAAAATGAACTAATAATAATGCAGAAGCTGAATTCTTTCTGCCCCAGTTGAATATGGAATATCCACCTCAGGTCGAAATTGCGAATTCTACCAAGGGTTCTAAAAGTAGTTTGGTAATTTTTCCTATAAATATAAGTGCTCTTTCGGCTTTGCACCGCAGTCCTCTGCAGTCTGACACAGTGCAGACGAATTTTAGTGTGCTGCCGAATTTTCTCTTCTTGAGAATATTTTTGTTCTATTCTATTCGACAGTTTCTCAGTTGTTGCCGATATAATATTCTTAGTAATGATGGAGTGTTTTTTGTTCAAATATTAAAAAAATAACCCTCTTTCTACGAAACGCAAAGGGAGGAAGTAAAAAATTCACAGCTGACATCCTTAGACAGTGTAAAATATTCTTGGCATCAAGAACACATCATAATCACAAAAATAAAGATGTCATTCTACCTGACAATTTGTGTGATACTTTTACTGGATACCATTCGTCTTGTTAAAAAAAATTCAATGTGAAGAAGGAGTATTTCCATTGTTTTTTTCATTAGATTTGATAAAAATGTAAGTGAACAATTAGAATTATACACTTTCAATTAAAATCAATATTTTCATTTCAATAATAATCGAAGAAAGATTCTGAAACAAAACCATATTTTTCAAGCAGTTTTTTGTCCGACTAAGGATTTGCCGCATTTCATATGGTACATTACACTTAAAACCTAATATGTAATACTGATTATTTCTTAATTATAAGAAAAGACAAAAAAACCATTAATGTCAATGTAGTAAATGTTCAAAATGTTCGCCGCGAACGTCTTGGCAACATGCTAATCTGGTGTAGAATTGTGTTCTAACGTTACTCAACATTTCAGGCGTGACTGATCTAATCGCAAGCGTGATTCGGTTTTTTAGGTCGTCTAAGTATAAGGGTTTCGTTTCGTATACAATACTTTTGACATATCCCCACAAAAAGAAGTCTAATGGTGTCAGATCAGGAGATCGTACTGGCCATTCCATCGATCCGCGCCTCCCAATCCACCGATTTGGAAAAATTTGGTTCAAGTACTGCCGGACATTGATTTGGTAATGGGGCGATGCTCCATCTTGCTGAAACCATATTATATTGGCAGGAACTTGTGGATTTGCTGGATCAGGATATAAGTTTATCGAAGTTGGTACGACATTATTTTGGAGTAGTTCTAAATATTTTTCTCCATTCAAGTTGCCGTCAATGAAAAAGGGTAGACCTACAATATGATTTCCAACAATTCCTGCCCAAACATTAACATTTTCAGGATATTGCGTATGTTCTTCTCTCATCCAGTGAGGATTCTCATCAGACCAATAGCGGCAATTTTGACGATTAACATGACCGTGTAGTGTAAATGTACTCTCATCAGAAAACAAAACATTTTCTGATTGGATCACATTGTTATCTAACATTGCCATCATTTGCTCACAAAAATGCGTTCTCCTATCGAAATCGTCTTCTATGAGCTCCTGAGTTGCCATCATTCATCATTCTATAGGGATGCATCTTACTTTCCTTTAATATTCGAAATATTCACGTGTGGCTGACGGTGAACAGCGGGGCTACTTTTCGAACAGAATTATGTTCTTGAAACTCAAGCATAATATCCAATTTCGTATCATCACTTACTGCATTGGCAGCAATTTTTATTATTTGTCTTACATGACCAAGCTCTCGAAACTGCTTTTCTATTTTGGTAATTGTTCCTTAGGATATAGGCGGCAAATTTGGAAATTTTTCGTGAAATAAGCGAGAAACTTCCATTCGTGTCCGTGTGTAATCTCCATAACCAATCATTTGAAGAATGGTTATTTTGTGCATTTCTGTTAAATGAACCATTTTTCTAATATTATTAGGTACGTACAATTATCGAAATTCAAAAGACAATAGCACTTACACTGATCAGTGATCACTTATTGTCATGCAAACAGACAACGTGTTACTAGGGCTATGAAAATAAACAAATCTGTTTTTATCAAGAGGTAAATGGGAAATAAGTTTTGAGTGTAATGTATCAAATTTGTGAAATAAAATAATTTTCATTAAGAATGTTAATTTTTGTAAAAAATCTGAAAACACTTAATATTTCCGAAAAAGTTAAAGATAGGTATAGAACATTGTACATAAATTATGTCTAGAATTTTCTGAAGAATCCAAAAAATAAATAATATACAGGGGGTTGCATTCGGAATAAGAAAGTTGGTATTGGCCACGGTCGCATGGAACACCCCATATAATTTTATTTTCTTGAAAAATATGCACATTTAAAATTACAAATCGACGTGTCCGAGCGTTTTTCCTAACACCCCCTCATTTATTCGTTATCGAATTTATTCCATTTGGCTGTTACACTCTGTATAAAGCTTCACAGAGAGTAAGAAAACTTTATTAATAATTTGCAATTTGTCCCACGGGCACCCGGACTAAAACGTTGCGCAATCTGGTGGTCTGACAGACCTATTCTTGATGTAGGGCTACTATTTTTGTCCATTCAAACAGAGAAATTGGATGTATGGCATTTTCCGCGAAATATTCTCGTTATTCGCTGAAAATTGATTAGCTTCGAATATACCTGTACTCTCCTTTACAAGAAAAATTTGTTGCTGGGGTATTAATTTCATTCAGGATATAAGATGCTGAAGATTCCACATACAAAAAATTTTATACTCAAAAACCTTGGTGCCTAGTTCAAGTTCATTTACGAAAGGAGCCTTCTCGAATCAAAGATGAGAATTTCTCACTCAGATATTGGGAATATTAACTTCGCGAGCAATGTTTCATGATGAAAAGCCGAAAATATCTGAGATAAATGATGAAATTGCGAAATGGTGGTGGAGGTAATGTAATTTTGCAGTATGACCCTAAATAATCAGAGTGGAGATATTATAAGGGGGATAGAGCGTAGTTTAGCGGCTTTTGATAGAATGCCAAACATTCTCAGCAATGGTCACATTCCAGCCGAATCTAAACGTTAAGTTTACGATGCCGGCGTTTTACCGGTACCTTCTATGTATTCTCGCTCAAAGCGACTGTTGCAAAATAAACTAAAGGCAGCAGTAGAAAACGGAAGGCAGCGAAGTTAACTCAGGGATTATCTGAAAGCTGAATATAGTGTATCCTTAACTGAAATAGATGTTATCGATATTAGTGGGAAGATAAGAACCTTCTTTTTCTTCTTTCTCTTTGTACCGTGGCCAAAATTCAATTTACAGCAAGAGGTTATCGGAGAATTTTGTCGAATGACGAGAATTTTATTCTCGGCTTCGTTTAATGCCATATCATAAGAAAATTAAACCAAGAGTGCAGAATGAGCCAAATTCGACACATTTGGAGGTAAATTCCCATTTCTTAACAGAAGAGTGTTTCAATAAGAGCGCAAGATCTGAATTAGTGATTTTTTAAATGGAACACCCCTTATATTTTTGCATATTCTCAATGCTCTTCAATACATCTACCATGATGCAAAATATTAGGGATATTTTACCAACAGTACGGATCATATTAAGAAAAAACTGCAAAATTTCGACGCAACAGTAGTTCGGTAAAAGCCCTTTACCGATTTCCAGAAGCGATAGAAACATAAATTTGATCAGGATTTCTTTTAACTCAAGAATTTGCCTAGTCATCGTTCCTAAATGATCAACCTCTCTTATACAGGGTGTCCGTTATCAATGTCCAAATATGAAGAATTTCAAATTGTTTTTTCTCGATTTTTTCAAATGTAACACCCTGTATTTTCTTCCATGATGATGAACACAGTTTGAAATCTTACATTTTTATAGAAGTAACCAAAGAGCTATTTCCACTCCTGCGTCCAGCAGGTACGGAAAATGAAATCAGAACGGAAAATTTTATTCAAATATTGGATATAAAAACAAACGGGCGTTGAAAATACAAAGAAAAATTGTGTCAATGATCCAAGAGATGTTCAAAGTGTCGTCTGCCTTCTCTGGAACACAAAGCGAACTGATCGTTGAATGTCCCACTAACCCTGGTCAGCATGGCTGGAGTAATGCTTCGGAAAGCAGTCACAATCCTCTCTCGCATATTGGAAGCTGTTGTTGGAACTTCATCATACACGATTCCCTTTATGTATCCCCACAAAAAAAAATCTATTTTGGTGAGATCCGGTGATCTAGCAGGCCATCTTTGTCGGTCCGCCCCTACCAATCCATCTATTTGGGAACTGTTGGTCCAGTAAATCCCTCACAGGACGAGAATAATGAGCGGGTGCATTCCGTATTTCCGTAGGTAACACTGCTTACATTCCAGGAAAAATGTTCTGAATGAAAGTAAAATATGCAGCTCCATCTATATTTCCTTCGAAAAAATGAGGGACTATCACATGATTGCCGATTACTGCTCCCCAGACATTCAATGACCACCTGTGTTGATTGTCTATTTCCCTTATAATTCTTGGATTTTCTTCAGAGAAATAATGAAAATTGTGCCTATTGACGGCTCAGGAATTGTGGAAGGTTGCTTCATCACTGAATAAAACAAATTAAAAAAATGTAGGGATCTGTTCAATTTGAAAACTTGCCCATTTACAGAAATTCAGATGGTTTTCAAAATCGCTATCGGTAAGCGCCTGATGCATCTGAATGTGGTAGGCATGATACTTTTTTTTTGAGGATTCTTTGAACTGAACGCTCACTTATACTTTGAGCTCTGAATAACAATATTTTGATCAATAGTAATAATCGATGTACTTCATAACAGTTTCTGTGGCACTGCTGCGACATGGAAATTATGTGAACTATTTCATGAATAATAATTTTTTTGGATGCCGATAAAACTCTGTAATCGTTAGAATTTACATGTTTCCAATAATACCTAGCTATGTGTGACTTATTCGGACAAACATCATCATTTTCATGTTGAACTTCAAGGATTATGATTTTGGAAGGGTTTTGAAGTTTTTCAAAAATTGGTCATTCAGTTTGGTTTCATTGTGTGACTCATTCAAAATATCCGTTAGTTATTATGTTCATTATTCCTGAAATTTTTGGTGGAAATGTAATTTCTCGTGTCTGCTGGACACAGGAGTGAAAATAATTCAAAGGTTACTTCTGAAAAAATGTAAAGTTTTAAATTGGGTACATCATCACGGAAAAAAATACAGGGTGTTACATTTGAAAGAATCGAGAAACAACAAATTGAAATTCTTCATATTTGGACATTGATAACGGACACCTTGTATGAAAAAGGTTGATCATTTAGGAACGATGACTAGGCAAATTCTTAAGTTAAAAGAAATTCTGATCAAATTCATGTTTCTATCGCTTCTGGAAATCGGTAGAGGGCTTTCACCGAACTACTGTTTCGTAGAAATTTTGCAGTTTTTTCTGAATAAGATCCGTACCGTTGGAAAAATATTCCTAATATTTTGCGTCATGATAGAGGTATTGAAGAGCATTCGAAATACTCGTATGCGAAAATATATGGGGTTTTCCATTTAAAAAATCACTCATTTGTTCAATTATTTTATTCGGGAACACCCTGTATATTAAAAAATAATTTCCTGAGATGCAGAATTGAAATTATGAAGGAAATCTCAACTAAATTTCTAAAACGTCTGGTTTGACAGCTATGAAAGCCTAACGCACTATTGGAGGACCCGTATATTGTGTATGAAATTTGTATGGAATTTCATGTATTATTTATTTTCACCATTCTTAATCGGTGAGAACACAAATTTTGAAAATTAGCTGAGCATTATCATCAGCTAAAATTTGTTATTTCTTGACACCTTTTTAGTTCTCGTCGATTATTGTTGATTATGACATCATGAGCGAATGAAAGATGGAGAGTTCCTTATTGATGTTTCATGGTTCGCATTGCTCTCGGTATTTCTTGAAACCTTCTTTAGTTTCCGTGATTTCCAGTGGTAATATAAAAAATCGGCAGTATATCCGTGGCTGCAAATTGGTGGAGGGGCAGGTGAGTATAAATAAAATATTGAAACTGTACCAAACAAAAGGACAAACAGCCAATGAAACGAGCTTATATAGCCTTGTGGCCCCATTCTCAAAAGCCAGAGCTATCAGAGTGCGCACTCTTTTCTGAAAAATTGTTATTTTTCATAACTTGCTCCCGGAAAAAAAATTTGATTTTTTTTGCATTGAAAATGAATGCAATTCGCAAATACAGACATTTGAGTGGTACTATAGCACGCAAAAATGGTTTATCGAGATATGGAGACTAAATTAAGTTGTGAAATTTCAAACGCAGTTTGAATATTGTTGAATTTATGATGAGGAAAGTAAACTTTTTTTGGCATGCCCTATCCGTTTCGGTCGTTGGAATGAAGATGGCAAGTTCTAATCACCAAATAATATTCTTATAATTTCTGCTATTAAATTCTAAAATTTCTTTGGAGCATAATTATTCCTGATTTATTTATGTATTTGTTTTCTATTCCCATGAAATTTGTATTTTCCACAAATAGCTCAACTCGTTTATAAAAATATATCATAAAGTGACTTGATTGATTATAACGTTTTTATTTCGTTTCAATTCAATACATTTCTGTCTACCCGAAAATGACTTAGGGCCGATTGCACCGTAGACAAAAATGTAGATTAAATACAAAACCTCGATTATAATAATAATAACATAAATTTATTTCGAAAAATCATTCTCACAATCATAGTATACAATGGTTTGAATGAAATACAAAACAAGTCCAAAAAAAATACCCCTGCAGCTATGCCTGCATATACAAAAAAAATCAAAGTAGGAAATCAAAATTCCTACGGTTTAAAAATTCTGAGATATTATATGGCTCCCATTCCATTAATAGATTGAAGAATTTTTTCTTGAAGTCTTTGAAACATGATGTTTGTCCCATATCATGAATTGGGGTAATGAATTGAACAATTTAATCGCCATATATATATATACACCCCTTTTCAGTTGAAGGAAATTTATGCTTCGGATATATACGTATATACAAATTGTGTCGAGTATCATAAGTTTGTGAGCTCTTGAATTCCAAAAACTTCTCAGGATTGTTGAAGGAAAATAATAATATAATAATTTATAAATGTATAAACCTGTCAAAGTTAGCAAATTGTTCTTTCTGAAAACTCCTATACATGATTGCAAGTAACCTAATTCAAATATACAGCTTTAGTGTCTATTGATTACCATAGACCCTAATCGAGGTTTTGGATTTGATCTACAGTTTTGTCTACGGTGCAATCGGCCCTTAGAAATATTGAATTCAATACTGTAGTATTTAATAATGAAAGAAAATGGAAGAAAAAAAAATGTACAATGTGCATTAAACAGACAGCACAGAAAATAATGCATGATAAAAATTTGGATGAAATGAAGATTCCTGACCCTTCCGATCACTGGTTTCCTCAACAATTAAGGGTATACGTCACTGAAAAGAAAGGAGTCAGAAACAATTAATTTTTTTATGATTGATGAAGGGATGTATGAGTGTATAAAGATAAAAATAATTAAAAAAATATTTTATAAGTATTGAATGAATGAAAAGGATATTCGCCCTTATTTTTGGTTATTTTGTAACATTTCCACCATCAAAACGAACAAATATTTTTGTGTTTTTTCATTTCAGTATTGAAGTCATTCAGTTAATCGAATGTCTATCTCCTTTTTCTTTTTGAATATACCGTTTTTTTGTAAATAATATTACAGCAATGTGTTGCTTTCGCGAAATTTATTTCCTTGAATTTTTCTATTCGAAACGATAAATATCCATTTTTACTAACGACATTTTACTAAGGATTTTATTAGCCGTCGATTAGTGAGAATTAATTGTTTCTTACAATTATGGATTTTGACATGGAATTGAATTTCTTTTAAATGACACGCCCCGCAGGTATCTACTCCCAGCTGACTGGTGAAGGAAAATTAGTGTATTATACAGTCAGTGTGAGATCTAGTTCAGGGTAGAATTTCTTGTTAATATTCACTGCGCCCCAACATTTGTTCTATTACGCTGAATAATCCAATAAATAAAAATTAATGCAATGCACCGCCATCTGGCGGTATGCGTTTCTTATTTCGAAGGCTGAAGACTCTTAAAGTGAAAAAACAACTATAAGCTCTCATGAAAGAATGTTTTTGTTCCTTACCTGACTTCGCATAGGATCTGTATTGATCTGGCACATGTATGTTCCAGAGTCATTTTTCTTAACGTTGGAAACATGAAGTTTCCACGTATTATGACCATTGTGCGTAACAGATAATCTAGGATTCTGTGCCACCATATGAGTGTGGATGGCCAGTATAGCTTTGGTGTCGGATTTTATCCACGCCACCTGTAATAAAAAATATATTGAGGGGACGGCGAAATTTCATGAGGTTCATACAATCATCTGGACCTTATGACAGGATCGCATTGCGTATTCATCCTCATTATTATTTGGTTATCATTATTGATGATTAACATAGAAACGAATCTGAGTTTATTAGAAAAAAGGAATCGTTTTGTTTCCCAGTTGATTTAATGAATTAAGATTGAGGCCAAATTTTGTTTTTATTTGAAAGATAACTTTATGACATTCATGTTTAAAGAAAAATTCAAGGCATATATTCACCACGACTTGCTCTGAGGAACCACATTGGACCAGACCAATTTTGAACCTCTTTTTCGAGTACTTTCAGAGTTTTTGCTTTGAGTCCAATAATAAATTGGATCTCGTTCGTTTTTCTCCTTCAAGGCAGGTGCTTTCTCGAACTACTCGTCTGGGCATGATTGTGTCCAATCAAGTGTTTTATTTATCTTCTCACTCTGATATTTCCCATCCAATATTCCACCATCTTGAGTTATTACGAATCTGAATTACTACGACATAGCATACAGTCCTACCAACCGTAGACGATCACCATCGGGGCCAAAAATATAAGTATGAAATACCCTCTAACATAATTGACACTTTAGGTGCCAGGGTAGGTTTTGTCCTTTTTATTTTGTTTCTACAAAATGTTACAAAAGGGTCAGTTTGGTCTTTGGCACCTGTCAACCGAGAGGTTGTACGCGAAACGTAAGGTGAAATTCCTACTGCAGAACGGCAAGTTAACCCGGAATACTCTTGTTGAGTTGTCTTGAGGAATAACGAGTCTCTTCATGCTGGCCAACTAAAAATACCTGAAAATCACTTAGATGTCAGGAATGTCTTCATCGGACGCTATAAATTTTTGTTTCCTTATGTTTTCATTAATGGATATGCTATAAATCTATGACTAACGGCAAAAATCCAACCTAGAAAACGAGTGGTTCATTTTTTTACGTGCTTCTGAGCTGTGTCTTATATCCAGGTATTCTTTTGAAGGATATTTGAAAGTTTTTATTGTTTCCTGTGTAGATTAATCAGTATTGAAATAAAAATTGTTTAGTGTTATTCCGTTTGAAATATTTTTCACAAATCTATATATATAAAAGAAAGATGTTGGTTACACCATTTATAACTCGAGATCGGATGGACTGTTTGTTATGAAACTTCATATATGGATTCGTCTACGGCCTGGTTCTTATAAAATACAATAAAGCTTTGAAAAAATCGATGAAAATTTTACTTATACAGGAAATGCTTTTCCTCCTTTTGAGTAAGGCCACTAGATGTCGCTACAGTTACAGTTACGCTACCGCTTATTCGTTTGTACTTCATCTGATCTTCTCCGCGTTAGTCACTGTAATAGTGTGTAATTTGAGTTGCCTACAACTCTGCGCTGTTGGGCAAAACCAAAATGTCTTAGCGTAGGAGTACAGATGTCTAAAACGATTATATTTCGTTGAGATATGAGAAAAGTTTCGTTCTTACCACTTCAGATGGCGCTATTTACACATTATGACTGATGATTATTAGTTATTTTTAAAGTTTCATTTATTCCAAATAACGTAATCGTGAAGGTACTATATTTCACATCACAATTAAATGACGATGAATTAATTGAGGCTTTCTTGAATATCACAGTGAATTTTTATCGAAATTTCAGGTAAATCGGATTTTGGCGATCAGTTCCAATCGTGATATGTCCATTCTCATCTTTTAATAATTTTTGAAGCGTTTTTGAATTTCTGTTTGGGTAATAAATATATTTGCGGAAATAACTGAATCCAAAATTGCCATTATTAGTGATTGACATATTATGACATATTATTTTTGTGTATCTGTTCTGTGTGATAGCTCATGTCCATGGAAACATTTGACAGTGCAGAAATCAGAGTAGATTTGTGAAATCCACCGTAAGTATCATTAGGGCGGAACAAAGTTCGCCGGGCCAGCTAGTTTATCATATTTTAGGTTACAAGGTTTCTTGTTTGAGTTTTTATTTCCTTTTTTACTGTTGAGAAAGTTTAATTCGATAATTATCAACAAGAGTATCATGAAGTTGATCCTCGTAATTCGAGGTACTGAGTTGTGACTTCATTTTTCTGTAAGATTGAAATTAAAAAAGGTGAACAATCTGAGCGAAAGGATTTATGTTTCAATCCTCATGATATATTTGAATTTTAGGCCAGTAGATTGATTTTATAACAATGTAAGCAGAGAACTATAACTGAAAAAAAACCGTTTTTAATTGCTCTTCAAGGAAATGTAAAAACACGGCTATTCGTTTTCATAAATTTTCTGAGGAAGATGCCTCAACACCAAATATCACTAGAATAAATTGGATTGGAGAAAAGCATGGATAGATAAACTATTGATGGGAATATGTGTTTGTTTCCTTACGTGGACGATTATATCAAGTTAAATTCAGATTTATATCCAGATCGAAAAATCCATAAATAAAGTGCTTAAAAGAGAATAATTTTAGTTGAATAAAACTGAAAATGTTTGTGAAGTAGCCATTTATTTGAGAGTTTCTGAAACAACTGCTAACAATATTTTTAGTGAATATACTGTACTTAGTTTATATTTTGAGACGTGGTATTCACTGACAAGTTCTGATGTTGAATTCATGAATTCACCACTTTACATTTTAAGAATATACTATGATTCAAAAGTGAAACTTAATTATGATGATTTTCCAGTACAACGATCTTCATTTCTCATGCGGCATCAGAACTTATTCACATCGAAATCTTTTTGTGATGTTATTCTGTAATTGTGGTAAGTTTCCAAGCAAATGGAGAACATTCAAAACAATCATTTGTTTTTATAATTTTCTTTGAATTTCTCGAAGAATTTCTATCCAATTAGAAGGGACAAGCCAACTTATACACCCATATTTGATAAACTCGACAATACACTGTTCACAATACATTCATTCACTGAAAGTCTTCATATGATCTCCACGAATTCGAAGAAAACACCTTTAATAATCAGTTTCACATCTTGCAACAAGTTTTTAAACGGGTGCTCCTTCTTCGCAAATGGATGAAATTTAAATGTGAATCATTTTTACACTGTTAATAGAAACATCTCATTCATGAGGAAAGTTTTTATACAAACAAGGACTCATTTGATTCGAAAAATTCAAATTCTCCATACAAACATTTTGGTGGAGATATTTATTTTCCCACCATTGATGAAAACCAAAGAACACAAAAATTTATAGATTCCGATAAAGACCTTCGTGACATCTAATACTTTTAGGATACACTCATTAGGATTAAAGCTTTCTGGTAAGGGTTGAATCATTGCGAAAAAAAGGGAAGTGATTTTTAGGTATTTTCAAACAGTTGGCCAGCATGAAGGGACTCGTCTATTGTTTCAGGAATAAAAATTCCTTCGAATTGAAAAGGATACATCACGATGAATTTCATTTTTCTGTTCCTCTTGATTGATGAATCAATCCACTCTTTTCTAACTAATAATTCTCGACAAAATTTCGATACCATGAGGGCATCGATCCCGATGCGATTGAACCTCCCAGACACTGTCTAAATAACATTCGGAACATGAGAAGTCATATGCATACCCAATTGTAACTGTGGCTGCCAGGTAAATGTGTGGTATCAGATAAATTGTTGGGGACGCGGTATGTGCTAGAATTGCTAGATATTCAGAATTCAGTGACAGGAATGCATTACAGAAACAGACTGAAGGTTTAATGCTACTTTCGCTAAAGCAATTACGAGAAGTTAATTTCTTGTCATGAAAATTATTAAATAAATGAACATTACACCGAATTCATCAACGTGGAATGTTTGCGAATTAAGTGGGATCTCTACAATTATCTTAATAGATATCATTCGGGATTCTTCAGTTGACCCGCCAATAAGCTAGAGAGGTGAACATTTGCGATCGATATACAGGATGTATTTAAAGGTGAGGCTTTTCTTTTGACAGGTGGGTGAATTTATATGAATTATGCCCTTGTTTTGAGAAAATGAAACTCGAATATTTTCTCGTTTCTAGGTGAATCTGAAAATTTCTCAGTCCGAACCTGCTCTCTCGCCTACTACTCCGTAGATATCAACATGTTTTTTATTTTCTTATCATTCATGACGCATAATATCGATTGTGATCAGTAATCTTCGATCGTGTTATGGCGAGGGTACGGTGTAGATTTTACAAGTATTTTTTGTTTCGAAAAACCACACGTTTATTCAAATAATAAACTAATAATAAACCAGAAATGTTCAGTTGGGATTGGGATCTGTATTATAGACCAAGGAAAGGAATGACTGTTTCATCTATTTAAATTATTTAAACTGCTCCCTCCACATGAGTTAGGTTAGGTTAGGTTAGCTGCTCGCGCGCATTCTCAACTATGGCTGCACGGTGCGGTCTAGCGTTATCGTCTGGAAATTGGAAAGTTTCACCAACAGCAGCGTGAAAATTTGGCACAACATTGTCAATAACATGCTCCCTATAGTAAAGGCAGTCATATTCCCAGGACAAATGTGGAGATCTGTGCGCCCGTTGAAACATATCCTGGCCCATACCATAACACAACCCCCTCGGAATGGATGGACTTCTTGGACATAGCGACGATTACGGGGTATGAGTGGAATTGTCCATACCCTTATTCTTCGAGAATCTGAAAATCGTCCATATTTGGATTCATCAGTGAAAAGGACACTACGCCATTGATCGTTCCATTTGATATGTTGCCTTGCCCATTCTAGTCTTTGATGCTTATGGTCACGTGTTAATGGAACTCCTCTCAATGGACGTCTAGAACCTAGATTCACCTCTCTCAAACGTCGTCTGATGGTTTCGATGGATACTTGGACCCCATCTGCATTTTGAAGAGTATTCCGTAGAATTCTACACGTAGATGTAGGATTTCTTCTCGACGAAACGGTGATGAAACTATCCTGAGCAGGTGTTGTTTTTCGTCGCCCACCAAGCCTTGGTCTTTCCAACACGGAACCTGTCTCCCTGAACCTATTCCAAAGTCGAGATATCACACTTTGGCTGACTTGGAGCCTTTCCGCTACAAAAACCTGGGATAGGCCACCCTGTAGCATTGCGATAGCCCTATTAGCCTCAGCGTTTGTTAATTTACCTCTTGGCATTTTCTGGAAATTCGTTTCAAATCGAAGCCGTTGATAAATTGACTTCATTTCAAAATAAGAACATTCATGAAGCATATGCAAAGAACCAAACTTCAGAAAAAAGGCGACCAGATTGACGAAATGTCTCATACTGATTTTTATTGGATCGATTCAAGTTGTTATTGAGTTTTGAATGATTTTACTGCGATTTTCTCGAAGATTACATACTTTTAAAAACGATTGAATACGATAGCCCTAACTCTAGTGGAGCAGTATATGTATTTGACAACTACAATTGTTTATGCATGTAGATTGAATATGAACTATGTACATGAAAATCATATAGATCCAACAATAATGTCACATGATTATGACGAGACCGATCGGAAGTTGACACATGGGAGGAAACATGGAGCATTACACGGTAGAACCAGAATGCTCGGGTTTACTCATAATATGTGAAAGAAAAAACAATATGAAATTTTGCGCATCTCTTTTTTTTTGGATAACTCGGAGCTTAAACCCGAATTAAAATAAAAAATCCATCATAAAGGATATTGTCTCTTAGAGCAAAGGGACTTGGGATGAGGAATATGTAAAATTACTTGCCAAGGATCTATCCGAGAGCTTCTTCATTAATCTGGAATTAGCGTTCGAATTATGTCAGAATTTTATTCAAAATTACCTCTTTGAAGTTCCCAACGGTTTTAGTCGATAAAGCGATGAATGCCATCTTTCGAAGTAACTCAATTTTCCCGTGAGATAATCTTCAATGGAAATTCTTCCTCATCTAGATGCCCTTGTATTTCCGTAAACTCCAAGTTGCACCTCGTTCCGAATTGTGAAGCACGTAAATTGCGGATTCGAATACCGTAAAGCTTGGTCTTTTATTCGGTTATTCACTGTGAGGAAATAGCACCTACGTCAACAAAAACTGAATGTACCTGTAGGGAACAACGAAATTGTTGAACACTAAGCCACTTATCTGCTATATGATCAAGAGATTGAGGTTAAGGTAATGACACAATACACACATCGTCAAAAGTATTGGCCCCACCCTAGGTTTCTCAAGAAATGGAAAATCTGTGTTCTGTATATGAGATGAATATTTTCCTCTACTTCAACAATATTTTGCTAGAAAATCTTCGTGTGTTACTCTCTGCTTTATGATGCTGGTTGAGACAACATAGGAAAAATAAGAAAAGTCTTAATTTATCGGTTGTTTATTTCTGATCAATAATAATAATAATGATGATATTTATTTCAAAATTGATTCTTTACCGAAATCAAAAAAAAATAGTGTCAAAGGAAAAAAAATATATTCCATATCTGTTTTATTACTTCTTGAATATGTTTTGTCGCGAGTGGTTTGAGTAGTAAAGATTCATTCAATTAAACTATCTCACATTTCATCTGCTGTGATTTAATATTTTTTGTCAAGTCAGGTGCTATATTAATGAAAAAAATCATTTATTGCATCTGCTATTTTATCGAGGTCTTCTTTCAGGAAAATCGTCATTTTTGTTTTGATTTTTTATGGAGTGATGATGGTCCAAGTTGTTTTGCTCTTGTTATCCGATGAAATGAATTTCTCCTCATAATTTTCCACTTTTCGTTTCATTAATAGTTTGTCATAGTACTTCTATGCCCTTTTGTCTTCATTTAAATAATCTTGGTGTGTTGTGCTTAGTACAAGTAAAACATCTAATTTATTTTCCATTTACTTCACAAAAGAGTCAATTCCTTTCAATGTTCGAGTTTTTTTATCATACATTTTTTATAGGACAAGTATCATTGTAATATGCCAAGAAATTTTGTTCAAAGAATTCATATCGATGATTCACCTTGTATTATGGTATATCATATAATGTTGACCAAGTTTCGTTCTTCAAGGACAATTCCAAATTATTCAGATTTCCTTATGTTAAGATTCTTTCCTCAGTGAAATTTTTTTTAACACTGTTAGTGCCGGAGGTCAAAAGTTGAGCATTGTGGTCAGATATATGTGTATGCAGCACTCTAGCAGTGTAAGGTTGTCTTGAGTTAGTATAAATTCCATCAATACATGTTGCTGTTGTAGTTGTTATCCTTGTTGCCTGAAATATCGTTTGTTGTATGTTGGAGTTGAAAAACTCAGGAGTTCATCTCTTTCCTTGGATTTTTGGAGTTATGTTCAAGTCGCCAGAAATTATTCGGTCAGTATCTTCCCTAGACAATTTGCCAAGTACTGGGCTGAGTATATCAATTAATGACAGTTCTTCCATCCTTGTAGAAGGTAAAACACACTATCCTTATCTCCAACCATTATTTGCACAGCAGTAAGTCCACACTGTGCCTTTGTTGATCCCCTAATCATTTCTTTGATTTTTTGTATTTAAATCTTTTTTTGCGTATATAACAACTCCTCCATGTTCTCCAGGAGCTCTACAGAATTAAGCTTTTATGGAAAGTTTGTAAGTCCATAATTCTGAATCTGACTGCCAATGTTTTGTCATAGAAATTATTCTGATATCCTTATTTTCTTTTGTTAGTTCTTCAAGTTGTTTAATAGAGTTTCCTATGGATCTCAAATTCTCGTGTATTATAGTGATGTTATTCAGTTTGTGTCTCAGTCTTGCTTCTTTTTACATTTGATTCAAGTTCAGGTTTGTTTCCCGTAAAACCCAATTATTTTACAAATGAATCCGAATTCAATAAAAATCCCACGAATCAAGTCATTACTGAATTTTCAGAAATATCATTGCTAAACTCATTTTCTGAAAAGTTGAAGGTGAGTTTTGGCGATCAGATATTGCTCTCCTTGAGTTATCCCATACGAGGTCAATCAGATTCATGTCGAGTTAGTTTTCTAGCCAGTTCATTCTCCGAATATTGTTTTCTTGAAAAATGTTCTGAACCCTGCGTGTGGGTGTGGTGAGGCATTATCATCCTGATAAATTGAATCAACCCCAAATTCGTTGCACAGAGGAACGATGAATGGTTCAATTATGTTTCCTACTTAGATGGCACCAGTCATTGTTCGTTCAACGTCAATAAGAGGGCTATGGCGACCTAACATCATCACCAGTTCAAAGCAGTCACTAGGCGGGGTACAACCTCCGACCGGGAAGTCTCCGTAGATGCCTACCACAAGTGTAGGCAAAACGTTAGGGGATATTCCTATTGAACCACGGCTAGAAAACCCAGTAAATAATATACAAGAGCTCTCTTGCAGAGAAGAATGGACAGCTGCACCAATTCTTATCATCACGAGAATTGAAGAATAGAATTAATGCTTGAAAATAGAAATAAATCCCATAAAGTGATCACTGTAGGAAATGGTACTTACGGCTCGTCTGACTTGACGAGATGTATCTGCTTGCTGTCTGGTTTCGTGTGATGTTGTACCGGGAAAAGTCGTGGTGAATTCACTCTTAGGTGCCGACAAGGGTATAAGTCTGCAGTAGGGTTGCGAACTTAGCGTGAGACAAATGGCAGAGGAGTGCTCGAACTGAGCAGGTAGAGAATGCTTGTGGGATTTGTGTGACACGGCCATAGAATCAAGAACAAAGAAAACCTCGGCCTTATTCTTAACCGAGAAAGCCTATGCGATGAATAAACTTTGTGGTATAAGAAACAAAAAATATAAATTCCGAACACCCGAAATACTCTAAAGTAGAAGAATGATAAGACAATATACATTCTTTTAGTGTCCCCCAAGAATTAAACAAAATCGAAAAAAATTTTGCGAGACTAGGACCAAAATAATAAGAATGACTTTTAAATCATATATTCGGCGACGTTTCGCAGATTATTTCGTCTGCTTCCTCAGGCCTAAAAGTTGAAATCAAAATCAGACGTCACTTATACAAATCACATAAACAACGCTCAACGCAATAAAATACCTCTGTATAAGCTAGAAATACAAAGATCTTTAAAATCACAATCAAACGAGTAAAAATCAGACATAAAGAATAAAAACCTTCACGTTGATATAATGCACACACAGTTTCAATTTTTTTTCGAAAAAGTTTGATATTGATTATATTTTTGAAAATCCTAACATAAAATCGACGTCCTGTCATATTAAGATTGTCAAATGCCAAACACTACAGTTATTCTTATTCTTCATTCTATGTGTTTGTTCTTGGACACAACAGAAGACACAAAATTCACAAACAAGTCTATTTACCCTTTATATGATTATATGTGATCATTGTGTTTCCATCACAAGTTCGATTTCACAAATGTTAAAATGAGATTAGATTTAGATAATAAAAAAAATTACAAAAAAGGAATACAGGGTGTATTTCAAGGTGAGGCTTTTTTCTTGATAGGTGAACTAATCAAAAAAAGTCATTTTACCGAAAATTTCTCATATAAAATGTCAATTTAAAAATTTATGAGAAATTTTGGGCATCAACACCTTAATATCACTCTGGCCTGCATTATATCTCTACATCACTGCACCAGGTTTATGAACATCCGCGAAGTGATTTCTTAGCGGAAATCTTGTTTTGTAATCTGTAAAGCTTATACGCTGAATTGGCATTTTGTTTCGATTCACCATAAATTAAAAGCATATCAACAAGTTCATTATTTGAAGAATGAAGAATAAGAATAACTGAAGTGGTTCGCAGTTGACAATCTTTATATGACATGACGTAGCATTTATAATTAGTATCAAACTTTAGAAAAAAAAATTGGAACTGTATTTGCATTAAATTAAGGTGGAGGTTTTTATTCTTGAAGTGTGATTTTTGCTCCTTTGATTGTGATTTCAAAGATCTTTGTATTTCTAGCTTAAATAGAGGAGGTATATTTTTGCGTTGTTTATATGATTTGTAAAATGGTGAAGGAATGAATTGGCGTGAGTATTGAATTAATTTTGGTGAATATGGAATAATAATGAATAAACAAATGAATGAAATTTGAAAATGAGTAGATATCTAGCAGGTAATTATGAAAGTTATTGAAAAGAAGTAATGACAGTTATTGAAAAAAGTGATAATAGTTATTGAAACTCTGCCTGAGGAAGGGATCGAGTGGATCGAGTAGCTTGATTCCGACCTCAGCCGGTCCCAAGCCCGGATAAAAGAGGAGGGTTCTGGGGTCAGGCTAGCAACCTACCTCAAGTAAAAAGATATAATCGCTCACAGAACCAACACACATGCCTCGGAAAATGGACGGATACAACGGAACAACGACACGGCGCGGCTACGGAAGAAACGAGAATGGAAAACGAACATATTAAGATTAGGATGCTGGAACATCAACTCTTGGAATTCAAAGGACCAAGAAATCCTCATGGAAGTGCACAAACTAAGATTAGATATATGTGCAATATCTGAACTGAAGAAGAAGGGGAAGGGAACAACAAGATACAACAAATATATACTTCTATATAGTGGAAAAGAAAAAAACGAAAGAGCGAAATCTGGAGTGGGACTTCTGATACACGAGAAATATGAACACCACATCACGAATATATCTTACATAAATGACCGTCTATTACATGTAACACTGGAAATAGAGAAGAAACGAATTGATATTGTGAGTGTTTACGCACCCGACATTAGTAAACCCAAGATCGAACGGGAAGAGTTCTATAGCCAGCTAGAAGTAATACTTAACACCATACCCCGAGAAAATAAAGTCATACTAGCCGGAGACTTCAACGCTAGGATCGGCAATAAGGTCATCGATGGGATTACGCAAAGATTCAACGAAGAAGCATCAAATGAAAATGGGGAACTCCTTATAGGAACTTGCAGTCAGTTTGAACTACGAATAAATAACACATTTTACTCCCACAAGGCTCAACACAAGATAACGTGGTCCAACTCAAGAGATCAACAGTCCACCATAGACTACTTCATAACCAATAGAAACATCCACCCAACGCAGATCCTGGACGTACGATCGCTTGCCTCTCCGGACGTGGGAGGTGGACACAGACTGGTGCTATGTAAGATGAGACTAGGAGTGCAACTACTTCGTAGAAAACCACCAGTTATCCGTGAAAAATTCAACATAGAATCCTTTGACAACGAGAGCACAAAGAACTTATACAAATCACGGTTAAAGGAGAAAATAACAGCAAATCCAATAACAGCTGGAGATGCAGTCGATACGGCTTGGTCTAAAATCAAAGTTAATATAACAACAGCGGCAGAAGAAGCCATTGGCAAAAGAAAGGTGAACGTGAACGCAAAAGCCACCAAACCATGGTTTACTCCAGAAATAAAAACACTCGCTGCAGAGAAAAGAGCAGCCTACATCAAGTATCTCAGCAACAAAACAGATGAACAACGTCATCAATACGTCCAAGTAAGAAACAGAGCCAATAGTAAAATATCACAAATCAAAAAAGACTATTGGGAAAAGTTCTCCACCGACATGCAACATGACCTGTACGGAGGACAACGGAGAATATGGAACCTCATTAGATCGCAGAAGAAACCAGTTAACGAACAGATCGCAGTTAATATCACCGCTGAAGAATGGACAAACCACCTCAGAAGTCTATACAATAATGAAGAACAATCAGATCTATCGGCAATGCCCGACAACATCGACAACTACATTATAGACCAAACAGAGATCGAAACAACAACCAACAAATTGAAGAACAGAAAATCACCAGGCCCAGACAAAATAACAAACGAAATGCTCAAATATGGTGGCGATGAGTTGATAATGGAGCTATCACATCTTTATAGTATGATAATGTCCACAGGAGAAGTACCCCAGGAATGGAAATCTGGCATTACAATACCTGTCTACAAGAAGGGAGAAAAGAAAGACCCAAGAAACTATCGAGGCATAAGCCTGCTCAACACCACCATGAAGCTGCTCACCAAAATAATAACCCAACATCTATCAAGTACAATCAGCATCAACGAAGAACAACAAGGCTTCAGGCAGAATAGATCAACAATCGACGCTATATTCATTCTGCGACAAATCATCGAGAAGTCCATAGAATTTAATAAACCTGCGTTCCTTTGCTTTGCTGACCTAACTCAAGCCTTTGATAGAGTGCAACTAAAGGATGTGCTAACAATCCTCCAAGAACGAGGAGTCAACAACAATATCATCCAGGTAATAAAACAGCTCAATACCAACAACAGCACGAGAATACAGTCAGGCACCTCAACCACAGAGGAAATGCCGATATCGATAGGTATCAGGCAAGGAGATAGTCTGAGTCCGATGCTCTTCAACCTGATAATGGACCACATCATAGACCGGGTGAAGAGGGTAGGACGAGGTTACAGGATGGGACAAACTGAATTTAAAATATTGTGTTATGCAGACGATGCGGTTCTCATAGCAGAAAATGAGGACGACCTGCAACGAATGCTGTTTGAGCTGAACCAGGCATCTAAGAAATATAACATGAGCATCTCGATACCGAAGACCAAGTCTATGACCATAAGCAAGGAACCGATACGATGCAAACTAGCACTAAACGACCAACCTATCGAACAAGTGATGAGCTTTGAATACCTGGGGATAATAGCTTCAAGCAGCCGTAACACATATGACGAGGTTAAAACACAAAGTAATAAAGCAGCAAGAGTGTCTGGCTGTCTGCACAGTACTATTTGGAAAAACAAATACATGTCGATAACCAGCAAGGCAAGGATCTACAGAACAGCAGTGAGGCCCATCCTCACCTACGCAGCGGAAACGAGAGCGGACACTAGCCGGACGAAAAGAGCCCTACGAACGACCGAAATGAGGACTCTGCGAGCCATCGCAGGCGTCACACTGTGGGACAGGCAGCGGAGCAGTGAGATACGGGAGCGATGCGATAAGATGCAAGATGTCGTGAGATGGTCACGAGGGAGAAGAAGAGAATGGAAAGAGCATGTAGACAGGATGGAAAACGACAGACTCGCCAAGGCCGCATACAAGGAAAAGCCGAACACGACTAGACCCTTAGGAAGACCACCAAAAAGATGGGCTGATTCCTGGACTTCGTCGTCACAGGACATCGAATAAAAAGTTGGAGGAAACAGGACATTGTCCTAGCTAAAGGAAGAAGAAGAAGAAGAAGTTATTGAAAGGAAGTAAAGATATTCGAGAATGCAGTAATGGACAGCCCCAGAAGACAAAATACAGCGACCGCAACGAAATATTGACCTGTTATATTCGAAAGATTGAATTTGTTACCAAAATAGTATCCACTGTATGAATTAGAAGATATTAAAATGATAAAAAGAATTAAAAACATTCGTTTTAAAATTCCCGTAGTAAATGATAAACAGATGTGATCCTGACCTTGAACTGATCTGCCCGTGAAATGAAATGATTTTCACGATTCTCAACGTATATGTCGCAAACAAATGAAAAAGGTAAGTCTTGGCCAAACTTAATTAAAGGACTGAGATTTTCTGAAGGAAATAATTCGGCTTCTGAAGGACCAATGAAAACGTAGGAAAAATGCTGGTTTAAAAAAATTAATTCAAAGACAAAAATAATGATCGTGCAAGCACACCTCAGAAAAAATAATGTTCCAATGGCAACCGCTTACCTCGTCAGTGTATTCCGAAATCTTGGCTCCTGGATTTCTGTAGAGGTTGAATTGTTGTATCACAGCACTGGATAGAATTTTTAGAGTTCGCAATAATTATTAAAAACAATTTCGATGATAGCACTCGCGAGCGACTTAGACATTCGGCAGTAAAAATATTAATGGTAACATGTGTCGGAAAAACCAGCGGTTGCCGATGTTTTCAGACTTACACTTGCCACGAAATTTGAATACAAACAAAAAGGGGAACAATTTAATTTGGCCAACAAAACTTAGAAAAATAAAACAAATATTCAAAAATTGATAAACATTGAGAAGTTGAGATTCCCAACCAGACGTCTTATTATGATTCTAACTCTAAGGCCTGAGGAAGCAGACGAAATAATCTGCGAAACATTGCCGAATATATTATTGAGAAGTCATTCATATTATTTTGGTCCTAGTCCCGTAAACTTTTCTTCGATTTCTAATGATAAGACATTTACGAACCGCATTCCTGCCAGTAGCACTATTTGACATTTAACAGGTAGATGAATATACCGGCCCTAAATCAAAATCGTTACGTGGCATTCACTGAAAAAAGCATAATCCATTCTTGTGGTGAGATCCCCACCTTGTATTCACCTTCCTCTTTATGTCTCCTTTTTTGGTTTCAGGAGACTTCCGTTGGTTCCCTGCAGAATATATTCATTCGAATATCTGATATCACATTCATTACGTGGGCTCCAGTTCAGACGGAGCCTTAGGATAAATGAAATTGAAATTGTCTTCCGACAAATACTTCGGGAGCGATCCGTCTTTGGGACTTTTTATATAAATCCATTTACGCAATGTTTGCAGGGGAGTGTTGAACGGCGTGAGTTCGAAGGAAGGTATATCCGCTGATTTTATTACGAAGAGAGTTGGTTTCGGAAGTAGTATGTGGCAAATTCAATAAATGTGACTTGCACATCTGATTGGATATCTTTGTGCCACCGGAGGGAATAGGCAGACAATGCAATCAACGCTTATAGGCCCTGAGTCACTCCAAATAGCAACTGATAGAATTATTTTTTCCACTTCACTCCACCAGCAGAATGAATTTTTCAGCATTATTTCCGCGGATACCTGATCGGAATGCGACGTCCGGAAATTTTAGAACGGAAATCCAACAACAGACTTCGAAATCGTGACGATTATTTATCCGGAGAGATAGGTGAATGCTTCATTAACTGCGCCGCAGTATTGTAATTACGTTCCATAAGGACATTTGATTAGTATTCATCGACAAAAATTGGCCACATCGACAACAACGTGAAGTCGTTAGATTTACACGCTTGTTCATCCACCTTGTATGTAGATCCTTTTTGTGGGCACTCAGGAAACACAGACTTCTCCGCGAGACCTCTGCGATGTTACATTGCGGCTCATAAGGTGCGGACAGACATAGAACAAAACTTCCTATCGTAACTCCGCCGCGTAACAAGTCTGGACGGCACGGCGTAACAGCGTAACACCGTAACATAGTCACATCGGGGCGTCCCATAGTATGTCGGTTTTCGAACACCGCACCAAAGAAATGATGCGCTATTATGGAGTGACCGGAGGAATACGGACATACGGTGGATGTCTAGATTCATTAGTGGACAAATAGTTCGACTTGTTTACGTGTCTTGTTGAATAAATTCGGGTTGTATGTTTCAGTGGCCAGTCAATATAATACTGATCGACGAAGTTCTCGCGTCCTCGGTTATTGAATCTTGGATTAGTGGCTTTTTTGCCTGCTTTGTCATTATGATGTTTTTATTTAATTTCTCTTAACAGGCCGCTATAAATATTACTCAACCCTTGTATATCTGATCTGACATTCACTGTTTTATTAATGGATATATATAACATTTCGCTGATGCATATTTTCCGGTAATTTTCTTCTCTATCCAGTATTTTAATTCCGTCAAAATAAAAGTCGTGTTTTTCGTTGAAATGGTGCATCGCAAGAGCAGTTTTTTCATTTTTGTCCTTGTTATTTTCTCCGCAGTCGTATTTGTGTTGGTATATTCGATTCTTCAAATATTGCTTTGTCATGCCAATATAGGATAAATTGCAATCCTTACAGGGTATTTGATAAATTGAGTTGGATTTTGTTAACTTTGAGTGAGGGTCTTTTAATTTTGTGTATAAGGTGTTTAGTTTTTCAAGGGGATAGAAGGCTAGTTTAATATTGGTGGCGTGGTTTTTTATGACATTTTTAACATTTTCTGATAGTCCTTTTATGTATGGAAATTTATAATAAGTGAGGTTCTCTCTTTCAGTTTGTACGTTATTCTCGGATACTGTTCTCGTGAATTTCCACTTGTAGTGTTGTATGGTTTGGTTGACTAAATTTCTGGGGTAGTTGTTTACCCTTAAAATTTCTCTTATTTTTATTTCATTATTATACCAGTGCTCTCTACCGCTAAGACTGTAACATCTAAATAAAAGATTTTTTATGGTGTTGACCTTCTGTATTTGTGGGTGGTGCGATAAGTAATTTAAAATTCTGTTGGATGAGGTGGGTTTTGTGTACCAGTTTGTTGAGATTGACCCGTCGTTATTTCTAGTTAACTGAACATCTTAGAACGATATTTTATTCTCTATTTCTGTTTTTATGGTGAATTGGATTCTTCTATGAAAGGTATTAAACGTGTTTAAAAGTTCATCGATGTTGTCATGTGGGACTGCGATAATCGTATCATCCACGTATAATTTCAAAATTGGTATCTGAAATGCAAGTTTACCGACGCATTTCGAGATAAGTTCGTTCATCACTATGTTGGCTAATGTTGCACTGGCAGGGTTTCCCATGGCTGCGCCTTCCGTCTGTAGATATACTTGTTCGTTTGAAATAAAATAACTGGAGTCGAAAATGAATTCTATTATCTCACACAAAAGCGATTTGTTTAGTTCTGTGTAAGCTGAAATATGTGACCAGTTTTCCCTTATTATCTGCAGAATGAGTTGTTTTGGTATACTAGTGTATAATGAGGTAACGTCTAGTGATACTAGAACGTAGTTTGGGGGGAGTTGTATTGACTTTATATACAGGGTGTAACTGAATAAGTGTAAAACATTTAAGGAGGTGATTCCTCATCGAAAAAAAATAGGATCTTTCATATAAAGAAACTTCATTGGAGCATCCCTTGTTAAGATACAGCTCCTTAGAAGGGGTACATAAAATTTGTATAACAATTTTTTTCACAAGCACTGAAAAAGTTACAATATTGAAATTAACCTGACGTTTCGTACTACCAAAAAGACACTTAGCCAGTAATTTATTTGGTTTACCCCATGGTTGTAAGGGGTGAAAAAAAGGGGTGGTAAACAAATAATAAGACAAAAAGTTACATTGGAAATAAATTTTAGGGGTTGCGTTTTTCACCCCTTTCAACCATGGGGTAAACCAAATAAATTACTGGCTAAGTGTCTTTTTGGTAGTACAAAACGTCAGGTTAATTTCAATATTGTAACTTTTTCAGTGCTTGTGAAAAAAATTGTTATACAAATTTTATGTACCCCCTTTAAGGGGCTGTATCTTAACAAGGGATGCTCCAATGAAGTTTCTTTATATGAAAGATCCTATCTTTTTTTCGATGAGGAATCACCTCCTTAAATGTTTTACACTTATTCAGATACACCCTGTATTCAACTAGTTCTAGCGAATTCTTCACATTGTAGTCAAAGGTTGTGGTCCAAGGGGATAAAATATGGTGAATGAATACAGACAAACTGTATGTAGGTGAGCCCAGACAACTTACGATTGGTCTCATGCAGAGGGTATCTTTATGAGTTTTCCTTAGTCCATACATTCTTGGTGGTACCGCATTATGAATTTTTAGTATCACTAGACGTAACCTCATTATACACTAGTATACCAAAACAACTCATTCTGCAGATAATAAGGGAAAACTGGTCACATATTTCAGCTTACACAGAACTAAACAAATCGTTTTTGTGTGAGATAATAGAATTCATTTTCGACTCCAGTTATTTTATTTTAAACGAACAAGTATATCTACAGACGGAAGGCGCAGCCATGGGAAACCTGCCAGTGCAACATTAGCCAACATAGTGATGAACTAACTTATCTCGAAATGCGTCGGTAAACTTGCATTTCAGATACCAATTTTGAAATTGTACGTGGATGATACGATTATCGCAGTCCCACAAAATCGATGAACTTTTAAACACGTTTAATTCCTTTCATAGAAGAATCCAATTCACAATAGAAACAGAAATAGAAAATAAAATATCGTTCTTAGATGTTCAGTTAACTAGAAATAACGACGGGTCAATCTCAACAAACTGGTACACAAAACCCACCTCATCCAACGGAATTTTAAATTACTTATCGCACCACCCACAAATACAGAAGGTCAACACCATAAAAAATCTTTTATTTAGATGTTACAGTCTTAGCGGTAGAGAGCACTGGTATAATAATGAAATAAAAATAAGAGAAATTTTAAGGGTAAACAACTACCCCAGAAATTTAGTCAACCAAACCATACAACACTACAAGTGGAAATTCACGGGAACAGTATCCGAGAATAACGTACAATCTGAAAGAGAGAACCTCACTTATTATAAATTTCCATACATAAAAGGACTATCAGAAAATGTTAAAAATGTCATAAAAAACCACGCCACCAATATTAAACTAGCCTTCTATCCCCTTGAAAAACTTAACACCTTATACACAAAATTAAAAGACCCTCACTCAAAGTTAACAAAATCCAACTTAATTTATCAAATACCCTGTAAGGATTGCAATTTATCCTATATTGGCATGACAAAGCAATATTTGAAGAATCGAATATACCAACACAAATACGACTGCGGAGAAAATAACAAGGACAAAAATGAAAAAACTGCTCTTGCGATGCACCATTTCAACGAAAAACACGACTTTTATTTTGACGGAATAAAAATACTGGATAGAGAAGAAAATTACTGGAAAATATGCATCAGCGAAATGTTATATATATCCATTAATAAAACAGTGAATGTCAGATCAGATATACAAGGGTTGAGTAATATTTATAGCGGCCTGTTAAGAGAAATTAAATAAAAACATCATAATGACAAAGCAGGCAAAAAAGCCACTAATCCAAGATTCAATAACCGAGGACGCGAGAACTTCGTCGATCAGTATTATATTGACTGGCCACCGATACATACAACTCGAATTTATTCAACAAGACACGTAAACAAGTCGAACTATTTGTCCACTAATGAATCTAGACATCCACCGTATTTATTACACCTGACCAAATTGGTAAGAATTAAACTGGCACCTCCAAATATTAAACTAATAATAAAATATACATATATAAATTCATAATATAAACAAAATTAAAAATAATAGAATACTATATAAATAGACAAAAATCAATCTAAAAGCAAATTCCACCTGAACGTCTGTCTCTCTCTAACCCGCGTCAATGTAACTTGTTTGTTATTGTTTTGTTTCATTCTTTTGAGTTTATACATCGTAATGCTCAAGATTATATTATGTGTAAACTTGTACAAGACTGAGAAATAAATATTCTTGCAGCCCTGAAGAAGATCCAAAAAAGGGTCGAAACGTCGGCGATTTGAAAAAGTGTGTATAATTCACCCCGCAGTCCTGAAGCCAAGAAAATATTCCCCCAATTAAACAGCAAGGACAAGACTTATCAGATATGGAACTTTTCATTTTTCTTAACTAAATAATTCATGCAGCAACCTCCATTGCACCCAAGCAAAAGACAACTGTTATATTGTAACGACGAAACGGCAGATTGCTACGTTTATAAGATACGCGACGATGTATTGATACACTATATTTGTTGATAGGCCGTATCTTCGATGCGTAACAAACAATTTTTACGCGATGACGTTACGATACGAAGTTTTGTTCTATGTACTATGTGTACGCAACTTTATGCGAACTGCTATCTCCCAGAAATTTACTCTTTCTGGGAGCTGTCAAAGATGTCACGAATGCAACCAGAATAAAAACTTCCCAGAATATAAAAATCCAACGTCTTACCAATCGTAAAAAACATAGTCCAGTTCCCGTTAGTGTGATAAGCATCTGGAGAAAGACCTTCATCTCGTTTCAATTGTTGTCCGCAAAGCTCGATATCATTTGGATATATTGTAATATCAAACAAGATCTGTGATACTGGAAAGATAATTAGAGGTGATGTCAGTTGATATCTGAATAAGATGAGGGTAAAATATTATAATTTCAGTATTGATTCGTTCAATTATTAAATACCATACTATTTGCACAGAAAAGTTTATCTTTTGTGTGACACTAAAATATTTTCCTGAGGACTTGTGTTGCTTTGTGTGTGTGTGAGAGAGAGACAGAGGGAGGGAGAAAGAGTGAGAAAGATAGAGGGAGAGAGAAGAGGGAGAGAAAAAGGATATTCATTGCTCTAGCAAATGGCTTACGACTTTCATCTTTCTGCCAGTATAATATACATTTGTATACATTATTTTATTGAAACTTTGACATAATCATTCGACAGAAGGAAAAGAAAAATGTCAACATGTTGAGTTGACAGTGTCGGCCATTAGGAGGTTTATTGCATCCATTAGTGGTTTAATTGGGTATTTTTTTTGTTCTGCCCTTGGTTGTGATCTTGTAGTGTAACAGGTTTGAGGATTCCGAGGTTCTGTGGACTGCTTAAAAATTTCTTCCTGAGGTCTATCTTAATTTTTTCATACAAAAAAACATTTGTTAGAGCGGAATAACGATATTTTTCATCTTTCAAAAAATTTTTCTAGGAAAACTGGACATGTGCCAATGTGGTAGAATCTGAAACAGGTGGCGAATTTTTGATAACGGAATGTACAGGGTGCTTTTTCAACCTGCAAATTTAATCTGAACTCATTATAATTTCCACCCTGTATTTTTGAGAATGTGTTGGAACTATTGGAAGTAGATAATCATATTGTTCTACACTGAAAATTTCATCAATATTGATCAAGCCATACCAAAGTTATGAATAAAAGAAAAATCGGTCGAATCAGACAAATCACCCTGTAGACTCACAATAAAGACCCCCAACCATAAGACAATGGTTGTAAATACTCCTTTTTCTTGGGAATATTGAGAATCTCCGGTTTTAATCCTAACTGATCAATCAAAAAAAGTAAATAAGTTGATAATATTTCAGCATTCTACAGATATATCCCCAAAATATCCACTTTCCACTCTTATAAATTGAAGGAGGTTAATGAGAAGTTCTCAAAGTACTCGCCGCAGGAGAACTCCCAGTGTGACGTGTTTGAGAATATTCACATGAGATATCGCAAAGACTTCCCTGGGAGTTGGTGGACACTAGGAGGAGATATGACCTCTCAGCAATATTTCAAGAAAGTAACAAACGGCATCACTATTTCCTAACAAGAAGTCGCAGTGTTATATTTGGGATCCCTTTGTGTTGCCTGGGATGTGTACCATATTCAAGCCATTCTTCTTCGAAAGAGAAGATGGAATCGAAGAAATCCATGAACGGTAATGAAAGGGAATAGTAGAATGAAGCTCATTATCTAGAAGTAATATTAGACGAAGGACCAACGTGGAAACAGCACATTAAGTATGCAGTGAAAAAAACAAACGTGACAATGAACAGACTATACCCGATCATAGGCCGAAGAAGCCAAATGAACAGAAAGACGAAGTTGAGGATCATAAAAGAAGTCTCCAGACCGCAGCCAGTATATATGAATCAACAGCATGAGGCTATGTAGCCAGAACCCATACAAAGGGGATACAAAGCACATAAAACAAATTTTCAAGATGGGCATTAGACGTCCCCTGGTTTATTGAGAATGAACAAATCCGGGAAAATATGAAAAGGGAGTCAATTACCACATTCATCAAACAAAAAACTGAAAACCGTTTGAAAGAGCTAGAGAACATGACGATCTTAGAGGGTTAGTTGAATATGACACAGCTCAAGATGCAAAAACAGCAAGAATTCACCGCAAAAGACCCAAACACCAATTGCGCAAATAAAGAAATGGAACTCCACAAAAAGAGAGAGATATCCCATTGAAGGATAATCACAAAAATTCATAACATAAACGACATAAAAGCGAAAGAGAAAAAACACAGATGAATAGATGGAAGATTTATGGACTACTGCTCAGAACCAACCACAAGAGACGTGTATAGTAGATAAGAATCCGACACGACACAGAAAGACTGGGCGTTTGATGCTGGTTTAGTGGTTTATTCGGTAGTTTTAAAATTTTAGACTAACCGGCCCCTCCACCAATTTGCATCATCGCCCCCAATGTCAATTTAACGAATTGTTCAGGTAACCTGGTAACTGGATAGTTTATCTACTACTGAACGAGTAAAATTGTGTAAACTACAAAATAATTATTTCGTAGTTTCGTGCATTACGGCAAGGTAATGGTCGACATAATCGTCCATCTGAGCGTACAATTAGTAAGACAAGGAAAAAATTCGAAAAGACTGGATCTGTTAGTATGTCTCAAGGCCCATACATCATTGAAATGCATGCTCGCTCCTAAAAATTTTTGCTGTAAGTGGAAGTGTTGAAGAAAATCCAAATTCATCCATTCCTCGGCTTTGTTGTATTTTGCATCTGGATTTGTATCTCCATCCTTTTAAGGTTCAGTCGAACAAGAACTATAGCCAACAAATGGGTAGAACATATGCCGATTGCAAGCTTGGACAACAATCCTTGGATGACGATTTTTTGCATCGAATTTTCTTCATTTTCTTCATTTTCTTCATCACATTTGGAGGCTATGGAGACAAGCAAAATTGTTGCATATGTTCATGTAACTGCTGAGAGATCATTTCATTCACAAACAGTCACTGTATGTTGTGTAATTTGGTCTGGTGGAATTTACTCGCATTTCTTGGAAAATAAAGAAGGTGTCACACAAACCGTCAATTCTCTTCACTATAACCTAACGATTACCGATTTCTTGGCTCGAAATACCTGAAATTAATGATATGGAATTGGAATAGTATGATTCCAACAAGATGGTGCAAAAAGCCACAGAACATCACATGTTTTAGATTAATGGCGAAAAGAATTCAAGCTGGTGTTCATAGAATACCCTACGACTGCGGGACTGTTCACATCGGGACTACTAAAAGAGCATTCATACCAAATCAGAGAACAGAAATCAGAGAATCGAACGGAGAAGTCTGCACTCGCGGACCATGCTTTGTTGAATTGACATTTCCAACATCAAGAGTTCTTCTTCTTCTTCTTCTTCCTGTGCGGCGCCTTTGGTCGGCCGAACGTAAGCCTCATGGCCTGTTGTTCATACTGCATTTGTATAGTACTCAGACCCACCACAGAGATGGAAGGTGTAGGGCACATAATTCTATACCTATAATTTGAGCGTAGTGGCTAATAAGTATACAAAAGTGTGGCAATCGTTCCCCTTAAATCCAGGGTCAGTCATCGCATATACGCATGCCTAGGGAGAAGAGAAGGGACATGTAATTCTGTATCCATGGATACCGTATGTGACTCAATACAAACAGAGACAAATAACAAAACTGCATCCGCTGATCGCCACGATGTCCCTATTTTCCCACTCTCCGCTATAGTACATGCTCAATAGTCTCACTGACCCTAGTCAGAGCCTTCTAGATGTTTCACTTTTAATTTCAAGGATCAAATTATAGGTATAGAATTATGTGGTGTAGGGTTCCCTAGGTGTGTTAACCTCGATAAAGGCAAGTTGCCGCACGTTAACAGTATCCCACCAAAGACATTCTGTAAAAAACTAGCCAAGTCTCGATGGAGCTGCTTGTTTATCTCTCAAAAGTAATGAAATCTAGAAAAAGTCGAGCCAAATTTAAGGCCCTCAGTGCGATTTCTTTAATATTATAGTTAATGTTGTGTGACTTGGCCGTTGAACATTCTTTATACGTTAGTGGGTTCAATTTTATTTACACATAATGCTAGGTATATCTGTTGTAACTACCTATGTTTGTTAAGCGAGATAATAGTCCATGCTGGTATTGGTAATTGGACGCTAGTGTCTCATTTTAGGCTGTTGTTGATTGTGCAACACATATGCATTCAGCATTGACAATGCTGACTTCTGCTCTCTTCTTTTTGGAGCGTCAAATCGACCACAGATCTAAAATGAAATAGACGTACAGAAGGTTTTTTTTATACTGTTTGTTTCAGGCTCGAATTATTGAATACGCAGCTTTTTCAAGCCTACAATTGACTGATGGTTATTGAATGAACGTTTTCCAAGTGGCAATTTTCTATCGTCAGTGGGTTGCGTTTCTGGCGACAGATTGGCGCAATGGTGTCATGGAGCACCTGGTTTTGTACCCTTGTGTACCACCCTTCAACGGCCAAGTCACACAACATGAACTATAATAATAAAGAAATCGTACTAAGGAGCCTTAAACTTGGCTCGACTTTTTATAGAATGTTCTTGGTGGGATTTCACTTCTGTTTGTAGAAACGTGGGCATATTGATCTATTTTATTAGATTGTCTTATTTGACACATTTTTTTAAAGAGTAGTTTTTTTATTACAAATCTTTATTTTTTTTCGGTTCTGAACTATGATAGTAGATAGAGCCTCCGATTATTTTTTATTGAATTCAGCGTCCCCGAAAACCTATAGTTTGATACCAAACTTGTCCATATAGCCCATCTCTTACCCGATTCCTTTTCGGATTCAATTTTTTCTCTCCCAATCTAACCACCGCAGACCCATCTGACGATGTTTTTTCTGAAGAGCAATAGATATTCTATATTGCACCAAAATTTCATAGCATTTATTTATTCAGTGATACAGCGAAACAGAGTTTCTTATTCATCAAGCTCTTCGGAATGGAAAGAAGATATAGAGAACATAACTGCTTTTACAGTTGCTGGTGATTCTCATAGAAGAGATTTGATTCACCAAATGAATCAACGAAGAGAGGAAGTAGAAGAATTTCCTCAAATAGTTCAAGAATTATTGAATGAGCACCCAGCACCAAAGCTTGTTGTCGTACATTCTGATCCCTGTACTCTGATGAAGAATAATCTTAGATCACGTCATGAAGCTTGACAAGTTCGATCAAATTCTCATCCATTTTCACTTCAATCACTTCCCAAAATATCCGACGTGATATCACTAACGGTTGGAAAATGTAAATTTGCGGGTAGTTCTGGTGTGCTATCAAGTGACAGCAGATGCTAACTTCGTGAATGCGTGAAATGATAACAATTGAAAACAGGATAATAATCGGGTGATCAGTCTTATACACAGTGATAATTTCTACTGTCTCATTTATTGTTCCGGCCTAGCATTCAAAAACCCATCGTTTCCTTGAACAATAAATGAGACAGTAAAAATATCACTGTGTATAAGACTGATCACCCGATTATTATTCTTTTTTCAATATATATTCTAAAGTCGATATTCACATATTGGGTATGATAGCAATGTGTTTCCAAGCGCATAAACTTCCATACATTATTGTGGTTGCACATTTTGCGAAGATGACGTGATAGCACGTGAGCTCACGTGACGTGCCAACAATGGTACTCCAGATTTTCGATTATCCTAGTTTTTATAGTTTTCCCTTTATGTGGCAATTAAACCCTAACACTGTACCAAATTTCAGCTCTCTGAGTTTATGGGAAGTACTAGTTCTATTTTGATGATCATAGGTGAGTGAATGACAATGTGTTTCGAAAATGCGGAACTTTGCTTTCGCTTAACTCCGGAACTAAATGACCAACACACTTACTGGATGACGAAAATTTAGGCGTTCTGGTCTCATCCGGAGGTTCTCAAATAGGGGCCTGAAAATGCGGCGAAATGGTTCGGGTAAAGATAGTACGGCAGTTTGCTTCGCGCTCGACTTGGCGGGGCCACTGCCGTGCCCCCAAATATGTTCCGTCGTTTCATCCGCGTTCTTACACTAATGGCACAGGGAACACCCAGTTAGACCCATTCTTTTCAAATGTTTGTTAAACAGATGGCCAGTTAGAGCACCAGTCACCAGAGACGATTGCTTCCTCTCGAGAATCAAGAGCTTCGAAGAAAGCCCCTTGATAAGGAGTCTCGACTGCCTGAGATCCACTCCCAGGAGAATTTCTTGAAATTCCATCTCTTGAAGAGGTTTTTGATATATGTATGACAGATAGGAAGTGCGGGTTCCGGCCCAGTAGACGTCTAGCGGGGCCTCTTCTTTGGCTAAGTTATCTGCTTTTATATTAACAGAAATAGACGCATGCGCCGGACACCAGACAACATTGAGAGTGTTATCTGAGCCAAGCGTGCGCAGGGCCTTTCTGCATTCGTAAACCAAGTTCGAGGTTACTTTTATTTCAGGGCGAGATTTCAATGTACCCTGACTGTCGCAACATATGTACAAGGTGACAAGAAAAACTTCGGACAAATTTTGCTGTGTTCTGGAACAAAATTATTTCAGCGCAGCCAAACAATTTTTATTCTCTTGGTTTCTCTACACTTTCCTGAACTAATATGTGAATTTTCAGTCTGATATAATTTCATTTCACAGAGATTTATAATGCCAAACAAACGTAGTGCGATTTTGGAGCTGTTTCGTCAAAGTAGGCGTCAATGCGAAATTGTTCGTTTGCTCAATGTGCCTCGACAAACCATGTCCGATGCAATTCGTCGTTTCAAGGAGCTTGGCCATGATGGTCGTCGTCCAGGAAGTGGTAGAAAACGCACTGTCAATACACCTAGCAATCGCAACATCGTCAAGAAGCGAGTCAATCGAAATCCGAGTTTCCATGAGTAAAATAGTCTGTTAGACCGATATCAACCGCGAATCAGTCCGTCAAATTGCCAAAAAGGAGCTCAACCTCAAGCCATGCAAGTTCCAAAAAGTTCAACTCCTCACGGAGGAAAACAAGCGGGTACGACTCTAAAGGTGCCGCCAACTCCTTCGTCTTCGCCGGTTAGCAATGGGAGTAATTCTCTTCACAGACGAGAAGCTTTTTACCGTAGAACAATTCCACAACCACCAAAACGACAGAGTCTGATCCGTACAGGCTCCCGGTACATCGGCCATCGTCGAACACCGTCAAAATCCGCAATTCGTCATGGTCTGGGGCGGAATTTGCGGCAGTGGTGAAACTCCCTTAGTTTTCGTGGATCAAGGGGTCAAAATCAATCAAGAAGTCTACCGCTGCGACATCCTCGAGGCCGTAGTACTTCCGTGGACCAAGCAAACCTTCGGCGATACGCATTGGACCTTTCAACAGGACTCCGCTCCGGCTCACAGAGCGAAAATGACGCAAGAATGGTGTAAGACCCAATTTCCTTGTTTCATCTTATCTGCAGAATGGCCGCCCTTCTCACCGGATCTCAACGTAATGGACTACAGCGTGTGGTCGATTTTGGAGCACAGGGCTTGTGCTAAAAATCACAAAAATTTTGAGTCGCTAAAGCAATCTCTGCGCCGGGAATGGAACCGATTGACGCCCGAGGAGCTGCGGCCCATTGCCGAAAATTTCAAGAAGCGTCTGAACCTGTGTATCGCCGCCGAAGGAAGTCACTTTGAAACGTCTTCAATATATTATTAACAAATGGTCAAGCTATTATTATTTGTTGTTGTTTTGTTCAATTACTTCTGTTTAATAAAGTAAAATGAAAAAGAGTTTGTCCGAGGTCTTTCGCGTCACACTGTATATGTGTTTCCCCGAGTATCCTCTGCGGATACTCTCCACCGCACATAAGAGGACAGCATATAGCTCTGCTTGTGCTCTTGAGCAGTCTTTTCCTAGAAGAATGGACCACTTTGTTCTTGGTCCAACAATCCCAGCACCGGCACCGTTGTTGCAAACTGATGTGGTACGGTGTACCAGGCGAGACCTTCAGGTTTTAGTAACCTGTCTGGTTTACACTAATGATCTCTGTCAGGGACAACTACTTTGTAGGGCTCGTCGAAGCAGAATCGGGCCCCCTCTATGGAGAAAGGACGGGCTTATGTCCTCCACCAATATCAAGAGTTACTATCCTAGGATGAATATGGAGGCCATAAAATTATGTAAGCACGAGAACAAAATAAACCGGGAAAAGGAGACTCCCGTTGTTCGTAGTGCTTGGTTGCCAGCGATATACAATGCTAAAACTAAACCATTCCTGGGCGAAGGGGATGAACCGACTGATCTCGCCGGCGGTGGGGCTGCAGCTTTGAATACAGTAGTGGATCCAGTAACATCTCCAGTTCGGATCGGTCCATCGTCGGGGTACAACCTCCGACCGAGGAAGCTCTTAAGATGTCAACCGCAGTTGTAGGCGAAACGTTGGGTGAAATTTCTATTGGACCACGGCTAGGATCCCGGAATACTCTAGATTTGGAGTGGAAACCGGCTTTGAGAGCATTCATCAATACTTCATAAAGTCAATTGAAAACCTGAATATCTAATATTATCATCCTGAGTGGAGGGCCCTCGACCAATCTCGAAATAAACAAAACAGATATTTCACTTGTATTTATTATAAATCAGAACTGAATAGGGATGGCACTGTAATGCGAACAATATGGACCGCACACATGATCCCAGAAGAGAAGTGAAAGCCGATCAAATTACAGCCATCTGTAATTGTTCCTCCGCCTGCTCAAACTTTCCGATTGGTTCAACTTGATTTGCTCTCTCGAAACATTTACATTAGATAAATTTCACGCCGTAGTCCGGATCGAAGCATCCATTAAATCCTTCTCCTCAGTTTATTAATAACCAACAATACCAAGAAAGTTCGAGCCTTGGGCATCCTTTGGTGGCTTTCTGTCGTCTGTATTACGAGGTCTTACGGTTGAGTAGTTAGGCTGCTGATCCTATTTAAGAACTAATTAAGCAACTCTACGTGAACGAACGAGGAATTTCGCTGAGATGAAAAGGATCTAATGGGTAAGTCATTCGTTTGTTTTCATTCTTACGAATCCAACAATAATGTGTGATCCGCATATTTCGGATTCCAGTGTGGATACAGATAAGTATCGATTTTCCGATGACGCTTAATTGGAACTTGAGAATTTTTCCTCGACATATTGATAATTTCATTAATTTGCATAGAACTCAATCTGAAATAGAACTAAACTCATTCCTTCATACAGGGTGGACGATCAGTTGAGTAGGATCTAGGTCACCCCCATTTTTGTTGTACGATTTTCATGAGATCAGGGGTTAGATGATTAGTGCAATGATTACCACAAAAGCTTCGCTAGAACATAGATCTTCTCTGTTCTCTCTTTGAGAACTACTGAGAAATTCTGGTTCCTCCCCGATAAGTGTCTACGTCCCTGAAAAAAAGGGAGTCAGAAACGATTTATTTTTTTCTGATTGATGTTGGGATGTATGAGTGTATAAAGATAAAAATAATAAAAAAAAATATTTTGTAAATATTGAATGAATGAAAAGGAGATTCGCCATCATTTTTGGTTATTTTGTAATATTTCCATCATCAAAACGAACAAATAATTCTGTGTTTTTCATTTCAGTATTGAAGTCAATCATTCAGTTAATCAAACGTCTATCTCATTTTTCTTTCAGAATATACCGTTTTTTAGTAAATAATATCACAACAATGTGTTGTTTCCGCGAAATTTATTTCCTTGAATTTTTTTATTCGAAATGATAAATATCCATTTTTACCAAAGACAATTTATTGAGGTTTGTTTTAGCCGTCGATTAGTGAGAATTAATTGTGTCTTACAATTGTGGATTCTCACATGGAATCGAATCACTTTTAAATGACACGTCCCGCAGGTATCTACTCCAAGATGACTGCTGAAGGAAAATTAGTATATTATACAGTCAGTGTGAGATCTAGTTCAGGGTAGGATTTCTTGTTAATATTCCCTGCGCCCCAACATTTGTTCTATTAAGCTGAATAATCCAATAAGTAAAAATTAATTTACTGCACCGCCATCTGGCGGTATACGTTTCCAATTTTGAAGGCTGAAGACTCTTAAAGGAGGCAAGGCAGGCTAAGTCTCACCTGAAATCCTTATTGCTCCAGTTCTCTTCTCATTCAAAATGTTTCACAAAGAATACACCTCTTCTCACATAATTTTCATGAGCATATGGAAGTAAAATTTCCGATTCGACTGAACTTGCCACGGACTTTGTGTACATATGTGAATGGAAGCTATGATTCTCTCAGGTCGACCCTCCATACCAAATATGTATATCAAAATGGTTTCTAGATGTACACCGATATTACTCGGTTCCACTAGGCGACAGGCCAGAAGAAATACGTACGCAGATAAGAGAGAAAAATTTCAATTGAAATAAGAACAGTATTTATTTCAGATCAAACACAATGGTGTTACTCCACAACATCTTCCAAGTTATAGTTATAGTGAAAAGGGGTTACAGTCCACTGCGACCTAAAGGTCTATTGTGCCCCCTAACAGAGCTGTCATCATCGCGCCTCCTACAGCTCGCCCTCCAGTTCCAGAGATTTGATGAAATCCAGTATCTGGGAAAGCTTCAATAAGGGTAACTCAACACTTCTACAAGTTTCTTGTCCGAAGCACTCTTTTCTTTGGCTTGCAAGGGCATAGCATTGCGTTTCTTCCTCCTCCTCTCAGAATCTACACTCGTCAGTGTCTGATAGACCTATTCTCAACAGATGCTTCTTCAGGCGACAGTGTCCTGTGCGTAGGTGAAGTTGGTTTTTAATTAGATCCAGATATTCTTTGGATGTAGCAGTTTCGAACTTCCGGAGGAACTTTTTGGAGTGATCCATCCCTGGAAGATTCCGCAAGAGTTTTTCTCTTTCGGTATTCTCCTTCACCATAAATTTCTTCTTGCAGGTGCATTTTCCTATAGCACAGAAGGGTTCTGGGCCAGTGAGTGGCGTTGGTGCGCTCTTTCTTGCCAGTATATTGGCCTTTTCGTTTCCTACGATTCCTGAATGACCGAGAACGCAGATTAAAACGACCTTATTCTTCTTGTCTACCTCATTGAGTTCGTACCGGCACTGCCAACATCTTCCAAACAATAAGGTTCTTTATGTAATATAGAGAAATAACAAATAAAAAGTTTTTTTCTAATGTTTCGAAATCAGATGTGCCATATATGGGGCACATCATGTTTGTTAGGTTACATCTGGGTAGGTTGTAGGACAATCCTATCTTCGATTACCATATACGAGTAGATGTTGTTTTTTATGCATATAGAGTCAAAATGCCATTCCTGAAGTGCCCATTGCAGGAATCATTTTATTTCATCTCACATAGGATCCTGATAACTCTCTTTTGCAAAACGAATAGGAATAAAATATTTCCAGTCCATTTATCTATATTTAATAATTTGTTTAAACAATGAAAAAATGAAGTGCAGAACAAATTTTGGGTAAACATTGCCATTTATAGTTTAAACACCAATATCCCACATCGATCGTATTAATTCATACACTATAACTCTAATCCGAGCTTGAATGCTCCAGGCACTCCACTAGTTATCGCACATGCTCAATAGTCTCAATTTCATCAATAGTCTTACAAAATTTCATGCTCTAATTGCGAAAAGTCCTACATCGGACAGGCCAAACAGCTTCTGAAAGACAGAATCCGACATAGAACAGACTCCAACAACATCACACATAGAGATAAAACTGCTCTCACTGTACATACACACAAGGAAGGACACAAGTTTGATTTCGAAGGAACAACAGTAATCGACCACGAAAACAACAGGTATCGCAGAAATATAAGCGAAATGATCCAGATTTCATTGAATAAAACAGTAAACTTTAGGGAGGATGTCAACAAACTCAGTAAAACATACAACAATCTGTTGGTAAAATCAAGAAGATAATCTTCAGTGGTTCCATGTCAAATAATTATAACCTATAACATCCTATGATTTCCACATATTATTTTAGCCTATTAATAATAAATTGTTCTCGCGATTTGATTTATTTATTTATTTATTTATTTAATCATTTACAAGGGTTGAGGACAACCTATAAACCCATAAAAAAATGAAAATTACAACTCTGAAAAAAAATGAAAACTACAATTCTGAGAAAAAAAACTACAAGAAGACAACTTGGCTCAGACACTGAAGTTATCTTGGAATAGAGCTCTATACATCCAAGCCATTTTTGAAGGTGTTCGTAGAACGAGCATCTACAACCACCGGTGGCAGCTGGTTCCACTGGTTGAATACCCTATTATATTTATATTAGGGAGAAACATTTGACGCTGCGAAGATTTGAATGCTTCCTTTTGTAGCTTGAGTCGATGTCCACGCAGATTGTTCGTATTCAGGGGAAAAACATTCGTAATCTCCTCGCCAAAATGACCATTCAGGACACGAAATGTGAAAATGAGATCACCTCTTTTGCGACGTTCGGCAAAGGTGGGCAAATCGAAAATTAGGAGGCGATCTTCATAGGACGGACGTTGGTATAGATATGCTGGGTATGGATATGCCGGGTATGGAAGGCGAGTAGTCCAACGTTGAACAGATTCGAGAAGATTTTCGTCGAATCTGGTTGAGGGCCACCAGACCTGTCCAGCATACTCAATTATGGGTAGTATATAAGTTCCATAAAGGAACTTCCACGTCGAGATGTCAGAGGTCTTGAAGGATTTTCTGAACAAGTATGCCATCTGTTTCGCCTTTCCCGCGACAGCTGCCACATGAGGAGACCAGGACAGGTAAGAATCAATGGTAACTCCCAAATCCATCTGGCGGGTCACCGACTTCAGCTCATAACCGTCGATCCAATAGGGCAATTTAGGGTTATTTTTACCGATGTGAAGCACACAGCCTTTCTCCACGTTAAGCGGTAATATTCAGTCATGACACCATTTGGAGAGGACTTGAAGGTCATTCTGGAGAACGTCATGTTGAAGAAGGGGAAGGCCGAAAATTTTAGTGTCGTCCGCAAATGAAGAGAGCGCAGATTGGATCAGTGGAGGAAGGTCAGATATATACAAGAGAAAGAGGATGGGTCCCAACACAGAACCCTGTGGTACCCCTGATGTTACGGATCTCTCAACGGAAGAATAAGCATCACCGACTCTAACACGAAACTTGCGATCAGAGAGAAATGATTTGATCCAACATAACAATTTTCCCCTTACTCCCAGATGCTCCAGTTTGACAAGAAGACGCTTGTGAGGTACCCGATCGAATGCCCTCGAAAAGTCTAGATATATGACGTCCACAGGGAATCCGGAATCCAGCGCTTTAGTCCACTGAGCAACGCACGAAAGAAGGTTAGTAGTGGTAGAACGTTGCGGTACGAATCCATGCTGTGATCTCGGGATAAGCTCGTTGTCCAAACAAAATCCCAGCAGATGATCACTCACAATTCTTTCCAAAACTTTTGAGACTTTTGACTTTTTGACTTTTAATGTTTTTGAATTTAAAGAAGCCTACTCTCTGCGGATTGATGATGTGTTTTACTGTAACTCAACTCCTGGAAAATCATTTATGTAAGTTTTTCAAAGTTTTTATGTCTGAGTTTCAAAGTGTTTGAATTTTTAGCCTTGATAAAGGTCCCATTTGCGACCGAAACGTCGGTGATGTGATGTAGAAAGGAGTGTCGAATGAAGAATCCAAATACCTGACAAATATTTCAAATATTCTTGTATATTATATTTTTCGTAATTCTCGTAAGGCATGAGGTGATACAAGGATACAACAATGATGCAAAGTGTTTTTTTCGAAATTTTTGATACACAGTGAACTCGGAAGTATATCATGATATATATTTTTGAAATTGTTGTAGAAAGATCCATTTGAAAATATCATTTTCCATTATGGTTTCCATTCGAAAAAACAAATTTTTGTTATAGCTCCGAAATTTGAGCCGATACAAAAATCCAATAGCACTGATGAAAAGCAGTAACAAAAGTGGCCTGAAAATGTGTTAGTTTCGAGGGCGTAGGCGTAGATCCTATGATATGGAAGTTAGAGTCAATTATAAAAATGGACCAAATATCAAAATCGCCGTGTAGCTCGAAAACCAGACGCCGTAGCAACTTGGGGTTTTCAGCAATTTATATGTCTCGAAAAAAGAGGGCATGACTAGCATATTACTTTCCTTCTATCTCTTATAGTTTAAAAGATTTAGTACTAAATCATCGAAATCTGGTCATCATGTACCATACTCACACAGAATTATATTGATTGAGTATCTTGTTTTTTATTTTCAGTATAATATTTTTGTAGTTGGTTTTAATTTTTTTTATCAGTTCGTTCTCCATTCATGTTGCTATCGCCATAAATACTTGGCGTATGTTTAAATTGTTGCATTGAATATTTTGGTCTGTCATTCAGAATAATGGATGCCAACTGCTTTATTCCAACTGGAATGAAGCTCACATTTCGAGAACCAAAGCGAATGCGAACTAATATCGCTCTTACATATATCTTTTTGCGTACATCCGATCTGGTGCTCCATCCATCCGAGGGGTGGGCGCGACGTACGCAACTTAATTGGTTGAATCATTCAATTTAAAAGTTTGCGCACTCCCCGGAGGTAATGGGGAGTCGAATTTATCACTTGAACCGAGAATGATGGCCATTCGAAACCGCGGAATTCATGAACACACTCGGAATGCAACGTGCAGGCGCGGAGATTCTACGTTGACGAAATTCACGAAATATTTCGGAATGTTTTACAGATAGCTCGGATTCTTTGATAACATCCCCGTAACTTGCGACATATTTGCAGACAGGAATTATTTGATGGTTGCCGACAAAACAGGATGGGACGGTGTGCTTATGTTTCAGTAAAAATAGACTGCAGCTGAGAATCCTGAGGCTATTTTTTACGTGTGTAGCGGCACGGCCGTCAACATCAATCGCTGTTGAATGTTGGGACGTCTTTGATGGGGTAGAGTTGAAAAATGTGAGCATTATCATAAGGGGGAACCAATTTTACACAGGATCAGTTTTGTTAATGTTTGAGAATGAGAATTCACAGGGAAAAAAGCAATGGTTGTTTCATCATGTCTACCTACCTGTATACAGGGTGTTTCCCAATATGTGTTTCAACAGTCAACTGTAGATTTCTCATAAAAAAATAAGATTTTTTTTCTCTTCCATATTTCCTCCGGGTTTCTTCTTAATGTGTCTGGAATTACAGAATTGAGTTTTCGTACTCACATTGTTACTACTTTCTTGCTTTTAACTAGCTTTTATTAGACGTGCCAGTGGCGGAGGTTTTACCCGCCAACTTTTACACTACCATACAAATTTGCATTTGCACAGCAAAATCTGATGCTCCAATGTGTTTTACATGAAGAAGGTACAAGTGGTTCATTGCTCTAAAGTGAACTATTTTCGAGAAAATGGTATTTTATATCCAAAACAATTTCCTAACGCTTCAAATATACTTACTGCTCCACAAGAGTTAGGGATATCGTATCCATCGAATGTAATCTTCGAGAAAATCGCTGTAAAATCTTTCAAAACTCAATAACAACTTGTATCGATCCAAAAAAATCAGTATGAAACATTTCGTCAATCTGGTCGCCTTTTTTCTGAAGTTTGGTTCTTTGCATATGCTTCATGAATGTTCTTATTTTGAAATGAAGTTAGTTTATCAACGGCTTCAATTTGAAACCAGTTTTCTGAAAATGCCAAGACGTAAATTAACAAACGCTGAGGCTAATAGGGCTATCGGAATGCTACAGGGTGGCCTAACTCAGGTTGTTGTAGCGGAAAGGCTCCAAGTCAGCCAAAGTGTGATATCGCGACTTTGGAATAGGTTCAGGGAAACAGGTTTCGTGTTGGAAAGAGCAAGGCTTGGTGAGCGACGAAAAACAAGACCGGCTGAGGATCGTTTCATCACCGTTTCGGCGAGAAGAAACCCTACATCTACGTGTAGAATGCTACCGAATACTCTTCAAAATGCAGATGGGGTCCAAGTTTCCATCGAAACCATCAGACGATGTTTGAGAGAGGTGAATCTAGGTTCTAGACGTCCATTCAGAGGAGTTCCATTAACACGTGACCATAAGCATCAAAGACTGGAATGGGCAAGGCAACATATCAAATGGAACGATCAATGGCGTAGTGTCCTTTTCACTGATGAATCCAGATATGGACGATTTTCAGATTCTCGAAGATTAAGGGTATGGACAATCCCACGCATACCCCGTAATCGTCGCTATCTCGAAGTCCATCCATTCCTAGGGGGTAGTGTTATGGTTTGGGCCGGGATATGTTTCAACGGGCGCTCCGATCTACACATTTGTCCTGGGAATATGACCGCCTTTTACTATAAAGAGCATGTCATTGACAATGTTGTGCCAAATTCTCACGCTGCTATTGGTGAAACTTTTCAATTTCTAGACGATAACGCTAGACCGCACCGTGCAGCCATAGTTGAGAATGCGCGCGAGGAGCTTGGTATTCCACATTTTCCAATACCTCCGCACTCACCAGATTTGAATTGCATAGAACATGCATGGGATATGCTCCAAAGAAGATTAGATAATCATCAACCTACCCCAGAATCCTTAAATGATCTGAGAGAGTTTCTGCCCCGTTTATGGAACCTGCAAATTCCTCAAGAAATGTTCAACAACCTCGTGTCTAGTATGCAAAGAATATGTCAAGCTGTTATTGATGCCCGTGGAGGCCATACATTGTATTGATATTCTTAAAATGATTGAATTCTCTGGAAATATAATTTGTTATTTTACTCGATTTTTCTTAACCACCCTGTATACGCTGCAGGCCTACAGGCTAAAATTAATTTGCAACTTGAAATCATAATTATAAGAATTTTCATCACAAAAACACATGCATAATGATTTAAAATTTTTCAGACTTGATAAAGGCACGAATGCTGCCGAAACGTTGGTGAATATTTGTACTTCGAAGAATCAGAAGAAAAAATAATGATCCACTTGCCTGATAACGTTTTAATTATTCTCTTTCAAATTTCGCATTACATTTCAATTTCTGATATTGTACCAAATTTCGCTAATCATTCTTTTTTTTTTATTCTTGCAATTAATTCCATTTGGCTTTTCCACAATGAAGAATTATGCGATTATTAAATGAAAAACAGAAAACAGTTTCGTTTCTTCTAGATATGGAAGGGAATTAGATAGAATTTATGTGTAGATCAATTTCAAACTGCAATCAGAGAAAGTATTTGGAAGTGAATAATGCTCTCGAATTGATTCCCATTTTAAAAACCTCAATTCTCATAGTTGCTATCGTTTTAAAATGGGCAAATGTATTGTATAAAGAGATGTGCATTCTTTTCTCGTTACGTCATTCTCGTTTTCTGGTGTCCTGTACAGCTATGGAGGGTTAATATTTTTGTATCCCATTCTCGATAAATCCGACCATGATGTCCACTAAGTCATCATTCATATTCAAATATACAAATAGAAAACGACGAATTTACGCCATCTATTGTTGGTTATCAACAAAAGAAATTCCTGTCTCTTCCATCCGGAATCCATATGCACCTACAACCAACCCCCTCGTTCATCTGTTTAAGCAGAACAAAACGTATTGTTCACGTCAATTCTTCCTGTATGCAGCCAGCCACAATCACCCAGAAGAAGTTCATGATCGTTGAAATATAGAGTCTGAATCAACACGTTAAGTCGGGGGAAAGCTCGAATGTTAAATAGCGGTTCCGCTCCCCTCCACAACACTGTAAGAAACTTCAAGATCTCCCCACTGATATTGAGGAGTAATAATGCGCAAGTAAAGCCCTTTGTATCCCTGGACCACAAGAGGAACTTCTGAATACAAGGATGTAGGAATTCAACAACGAATACAAACATCGACGTTGATTCATCAGGGGGGACCCGCTTTGGATTGTGCATCATATCCTGGACCATGAGTGGGACGACTTCGTTGATGAGGATTCGGTGATATCTTCTCTTGTTCGGTACAAAGTGGGCTTTGGAAATAAGCGGATTAGAAAAATTCGTGAAAATAAACTGTGAAACTCAGCGGGGATACTTTTGGATTCCAATTGCAGGCAGCAAAATGAGAATAATTATCGATGTACAACGTGGGCCAAGTTTTTTGAATGCAAAGTTCAATCCATAGCAAGGAAGACGTAAACTTATGTCGGTGCTTGAAGTTAAATCTCCATGACAATCTCGATCGAAAGATGGCTTAGTTTCAGAATAACAGGTACATGTGTATTTTCAAAAAGTTGCTGTTAGTTTCTTCCCTTCAAAAATTCTTCATTTTCCACGCTTAGAATTAAATGACGTCATTAGTTTTTCGTAAAAGCTTACGTATCAATATTTATTCGAAGAGAAATATTTTTTGACGACGACGCCATTACAGGGTGTAAGGTGAACATGCGGCAAAAATTCAAGGGGTTATTCCTTGGACTATTTTGAGAATATTTCAGCCTTTGATAATTTTTGAAGAACCGCTCTGATGCGAAGATATATGGGACGGAAACATTCAAAGTCAGAAAACCAAAATTTTCTGCATTCTGTGCTTCCTTTCCGCTCTGTGATTCAACCCATGCTTTCGAAGTAGATAGTGATGTACGCATATATCTAATAATTCCTATATGGGTAATAGCCAATCAAAATTGAAGCTGGGCTTTGGTAACAATCCAGATCTGCGCATGTGCAGAAATATTAAGAATAAAAATACCGTAGTTATTCTTTCTCTCTCTGGCACTTTGTATTATGTCATAGACGTAAAATTAATGATGTGATGTATTATTTATTATTTCATGTGGATACTTACGCTCATAACCAAACAAATTATTTATTCCGTTTGTGAATTTTAATTCTCCTATTGAAAATTCGTTAATCAATAGTTCGTTCGTTGTTTAAATCCTCGTTCGTTTTTCACTTATAATCGTTGTTGTTATTGTTCGTTTTCGCGTTTAATATAATCAAAGTTTATTTACCTAGTTGAGTTGGTTAGTCTTTATAGGTATAGTTGGCCCGTTTTTGAATAGTATTTATATCTATTTGAAAATTGTGTAGTGTTCTTTTATTCAATAAGGAATTAAACATGTCTTCAACGAGTTCTACTCACAAATGTTACATTTGTGACCCTACACGCTCGAATTCATATCACAGGTAAAAAATTCAAATACAACTGTTATACGTTCATGCTTTCTCCTTTACCACTATATTTTTTTCAGGTCCCCTCAGAATCACCAGCTAAGATCTCAGTGGATGGCTCTATGTCACCTAAATGCTGATGTCGCACAGCTGAGAATTTGTGGAAGACATTTTGTTGAAAGTTATTTTACAGGGAAAGGTACTAATAGAAAACACTCAGAGAAGTCAATTTTGGTTTGGATGGAGGACATCTTTTAAAGTATAAATCTCTTTCTGAATAGTAACCCTCTGAAAGGGTTGGCTCTAAGTTTTTAATGGGCAATGTACCGTTGGGTGAAAGAGCTGTTCAACACTCATATTGGATGCGTTTTTCTTTTCATCAAATGAATGAATTCAGTCAGTTAAACTGACTCTAGAATAAATGCATTTTGAAACTTAATAAATCATTTGTCACATATATCTGGGTTCTGTATTTATGTTCATTGTATTGAGAGGTAAATTTGCCTTGGCTTTTGATTACGTCATATCAATACGCAATGGAACCCCGATATAACAAATCGGAAGGGAACAGGTGAAAATTCGTTATATCAAGTAATTCGTTAAACTGAGGTGAGATTGGTCTAAAATTTGTTATATCGAGGTTCCACTCTAGGTTTATTCACCTCAACATTACGTAGTCATCTTGTTTTAGCGAAAAACTAGCATTATTTTAATCTTCTACTGTTTACAGGCAATCCACTCTCTTCCTTCCAATCAACGGTATGTCTTTTTAGTTTCAACTTTGTTTTTTAGATCACATATCATCCTGCTCACTATTTAGATGGTATTATTGAAAATTTAACAAAATTCAGCAATTTCGACATCTTTTTATTTTAGGTCATGGTTCAGTATTTTTGCAATACTGTATTACTTAGTGTATGTACTGCTACCTCCACTCCCATGTTCTCGATGTCATAATAATAGCCTCTCATTCAATTTTAATGGAATATGCAGTCCCCGGGTTGTTAAAAAATTTCATATTTCCAGGAAGGTACTCGTAACAAACTCCTTTTTCATACCATAATCCAAATCACATATTAACATAATAATCCAATCAGAAAAGTTCAACCTGTTCTCGAAAGTGCCCTTCTGAGAAAAATTTTGGATTTACCCTTGTCTGACGGCTATTGGCTATTTCCCTTACTATGTAAGCAATTATGATATGGATCATGGACTAAAAATTCATAGTTTACCTGAAAACTCATAGTTAAAAAATATTTCGAAGTAATTTCATGTACCATTTCAAAATTGGAGGAGGACTCAAACTTTTCTAATACTTTACTCATGTTGAATATGTCATGAAAGCTTATTTCCCAAAAAACCTTATCAAATAGAGCCCATATTTTCCAATCTACCAAAGTGAGCAAAACTTCATATGTCTCAATCAAGAAGTAAGTTCATCCAAATCTACCTACCTCAGCATGTAAACTGGTTTGTTCTCTTCCTTAACAATAATTTTTGGTATGAAATTGTAATGAAAAAAATGTGTAAATAAACTGTAAAATAGTTATTATTTGTATTATCACATAGAATGATTGAATACATCATTTTAAGAAATTGCGTAACACAAATTTGAATAATTAATGTTCATGGCCTCTACTTGATAGTACTTCAATAGTTGCTATAAATGGAATCTCAAAATGGAATGTTTGAAGCAAAGAAGGAATTTTTCATTCCGAATTGAAACCTTTCAAAAAAAAAACAAAAATTATTAAATCCTGAGCAAGTAGATCAACAAAACAAGACAAAAATTCAAGACTTCTTATCAAACAAAAATTGTGAATAGAATAACTATTGGGAGGTAACATTGCGAATAAACATATCCTTGAATACCTTCCTGAAAAAACACATTTCAATTTTGTTTCAGCAATGAAATATTCACTATTCAATTCAGCTAAAACACAAGAATCTTTTTGACTTCTACATTACTTTGATAACAAGAGTTCATTTAACTATAGATAGATTTACGATGGATTATTTAATAATGTGAGTTACCATTTTATCAACCGCTCACAGCAAAGATGTTCATATACCTATACCTACGTTTTATTTTATCGGGTAGTCGGAATTCCATTAGAACTTCTGATGAAAATTTCTCGATAAATCCTTGATACATGAATTAATGAATTATCAATATTTATTCCGGCTAAAAGAATGCATTCCCTTCAATACGATGAATCAAATAGTTTTCTGAAAACTTATAACATTCATTTCTTTGCGAAAACTAAAATAGAAATGTTTTAGTAGAACGTTTTCATCCAAGACATATCTATGCAAGAAAATCTTGAAGCCTAAAATGCAAATAAATAACATAACCTCCAAGTCTATAATCATTATTGAATTTCGAGTTAACGCATGCGTACAATTCAATTGTTACCAAAGATCTGGCTTCACTTTCAGACAATTATTAGCAGGCGTATAATCCATATTGGTATTAGTAGATATATGGATGTACGTCACCATTCAATTCTATGCGTTAGTGTTAACATAGCTGAAGTTTAAACGATTGAACATAGAAGCGAAGTGGATGACCACGAATGCCATCGACTCTTGAAAGATTAGAAGGGGAAGACAATGTGCTGGACATGATGAAAGGAGATCCAGGTACTTCTACGCAAAAACTTGCAAATGCTTTGAATGTAATTACCTAATTGGACTCGTTGTGGCACTTTTTCTTGCAGATTCTGCTCCACGTATTGCATGTTGTCAATGGTTTTTGCACATAATGATTGAAAGAAACGCGAACATTGAAGCGAAGGGGCGGACCAGGATAGCCAACGACTGTCAGAACGGTAGAAGTGGAAGGCAATGTGCTGGACTTGATGAAAGAAGATCCAGGTACTTCTACGCGAAAACTTGCAAATACTTTGAATGTAATTTTGGAAAATTCTGAGAGTTTATCTTTTGTGCCCATACCACCTTTATATCTCGTTCGTTTATCAATACACAAAATGGCTGAAATCACACAACTACTTACGCTGATTCTTTTTACCGATGAAGCTAGTTTCGCGCGAAATGCAATAAGGAATAAGAAATCATTTTTAATCGGTAATCAGACAAATTTTCGAATTTCGGAAAAAGTTTTCACTTCGAACGGGAGTCGAACCACGTATCTTTAATTTCCCCGCTGATGTCGACAAAATATCGATGACGCATAGGAGAAGGGTAAAAAGGGAATTCTTTGATCGATGATAGCGAATGAGTTTCCCCCCACCTATTAACCTTCTAACCCGCGCAGACATCTTGGTCTGCGCGGCATCATTAACATCGAATTTCGGAAAGATGAGTAACTTCGGTAGTGTAATTGGATAATGCGTTGGACCGGAAATTCAAAGATACGTGGTTCGACTCCCGTTCGAAGTGAAAACTTTTTCCGAAATTCGAAAATTTGTCTGATTACCGATTAAAAATGATTTCTTATATTTATTTCACAGACATTAAAACTTCATAGCAATAAGGAATTTCCACAATAACCATGAGTGGGCTGACAAAAATCCACATGAGGTTTTTGAAGATCGGTTTCAACTTCAGTTCTCGTTGAACGTTTCCGTTAGAATTGTGGGTGACTGGCTAATTCCAGCTCATTCAAATGTAGTTGCTCCATAGCTTTCAACAGCAAAATACGGAGATCGCTAGATTTCTTGGGATGGACCTCACATATGGCCTGCTCGATCTTGGCACTTTAACCCCCTAGATTATTTCCTATGGGTCCATATAAAGTCATTACTTTATACTAGAACCTTGGAAGATGTGGAGAATTGAGAGATCGGATAATTGCTGGGTGTAACTCAATAAAAAACGACCCTGGTGTTTTTGAGAGAGTTCGGCATTCTTGAGGAGAAGATTGGATGGTTGCATCCGAGTTGGAGTTAGCCATTTTCAAGAATTGTTGTAGGTTAAGAAATGTAACATGTTATTTTCAGTAATACATTGTTATTTGTTGAAAATGGGTTTCATCCTATATCTTCGCAACAAAGCGCTTTCCCAAAAATAATCAAGGGATCAAAGATCCTCGAAATAATTCAAGGAAAAACTTCCTCAATATTTGCCGCATGTTAACCTTACACCCTGTATATTTGTTGATGTTCAACTGGAACTTGAAAAAACCATTCAATAAATGATATTTTGCAAGTTACTTCCATGAAAAATCTTGAAATCGAACAATTTCTATGTCATACCACTCAAGGAACATGAAGTTTTCTCTTATTTCGAGGGAGCACCAGTGGTATGCCATTCGGTCACATCCCAATGATGTCAGAGGAAAAAGATGTTTCAGAAAACTTCAAGAAATGAGGAAAAAATTTCGAAATTCTTATTCAGTTTGGAGTAATATTTGCTTTTAGAGAACAACAGTGATCAATTCCTTTCCACTTCAATTATGGTCCTTCATGACCAAATTTCGCTCAGAGGGGAACTAGGAATTTTAGAGATTTATTCATTCTCAACGCCATAACAAAATGGCGGAAGATCCTGACTTATTGCAATGTTGCATGCTGAAGGCAATTGGATGAAGCTTTTTCGATTTTTTCCCGGTCAAGCTCTTGAAAATTTATTGAAAATTGACTCGTAAGAGCATTTTCCTCTCTTCTCAGGAATTCAGTCGAAACAGAATGGCGGAGAAACATGTCCAATTACAATTGAAAAAATTTACCCTGAACTGTAAACACAACACGGTAAAACATTACACGGAAGAACAACGCGTCCTGAGTGTCAAAAAATTGAGTAATGAAGTAACGTGAATGGCGAACTTCATTGTGCAATTATATCACAGACTAGACGATATGTGGTACTGGACGGTGCCACATGTCATACCACCCGTGAAACATTGACGATCTTGCAAAGTTTGCTCCTGGTCGTATCATTCCCCGATTTGTTGACCAGACTTTGGCCTTCACGCATTTAGACTTTTGGCTATGAGGTCATCTGAAGTCACAGGTTCATGCCAATAAGTCTACAACCGTCGAACTATGGAGAACCGAAATGAGAGGCTACATGAATGAAATACCACCACATAATAACGTTATCGAAAACTTTGTCAAAAGGCTACGCAGCAAAGCCACTTTCAAGATCTTCTGTTTCATACATAATTCCAGAATGTATACAGGGTGAGTCTTTGACTTGTACATATATTTTAACTGAAGATTCTTGAGGCCAAAAGAAACCTTTTTTTCATTTTCCATTTTTCCGAATTCGGCCCTGTTAAAAAGATATAGCCATTTGAAATAAAACACTGGGCTAAATACGTCCTTGAAATGTTACTGTGGAATTGATTCAAAGTTCATATTTCTCGATAGAAATTGAGTTTATACATTTAGGCCCAATTTAGGGAATACTCAAGTAGTCAAGTACTAACCTTATTGGAATAAGAATGTTGCAAACACGATAATTTCAACAAAAACAGTTAGTTTCATAGGATTATTACTGCAACTGAAAAGCCACATTCATTCCAACAAAAAAGTTCCTTCTTCGATTTTTCTGCAGGTTAGTTTGTAAACACTAATAACTTGTTCATATTTTCCTCGAAATTCCCAAACAATATCATGAAGAAAGACTATCATTCAGAGTTATTATTAAAAAACCTAACCTAATCTAATTTTTATCGATTCTGTGAATTTTCGCACAGAAATGACAAGAAGATGTTGTCAGCTTGCTGATATTTTCATTGAGGTTGAGGATTTTTTACGAAACATAGTATAAACCACGATACATTTGTGTACCGTGGTATGAATATCTATGAATTCTGCCGTTTCCATCATAAATCGACTTTGCCGCTAAATTTTACCACGCATGCGTAGAGCGAAAACCGAAATATTGGTTATCTGGAGCCAACTATAAACAATAACAAAGCAGTCTCTGAACACTCTGAACAAACTGTGAACATTATGTGGAGTTCTGAATACATTCATTACATTCAGTGGATTATTGTTCTAATGTAATTATTACGTGAAGTGAATTAATATAATTTCAACCATGTCGAGTTTATAAAATTCCAAGAGGATGTTGTTTAGATAGAAACATCGCCACAGATTATCAGGTATCGTTTCATGAATTTCAATTTAATGAGTAGTTTGTGTTGAGATTCATCATCCATATCCGAATCTTGTATTCCATCGACATTCAACTTCAATATGGACCGGTAACTATGAATTTTCAATAGAAACTGTGCGTGTTAAATCCTCCTTGGTGTTCAATTTTATCTCCCACATTTGGGGGATTTTATTATTAGAAAATATCTCGACAAAGTTGATTGATATTGTGACAACATTGTAAACTCGTTTAAAGACCAGAGAAGGAATAATATTCGATGATATTTAATTCACAGACGCATTCAGATTATTCTTGAAATTAATGATTTTTTCGTCAAATTTCTGCGGGTAAAATTGGAAATAACTCGAAAACGACGCGTTTTATTTAAAAAAAATTGGAATACTTTTAGTTTCTCAAATGGTTGATTCTTTCGAAAATATGAACCGTTTATCTTTTTAAAGTGGTTTTATGGTGTTTTAGCGTGTATTGATGACTCGACTACCCTTCAACTTTTATACCAGTGAAGATATTGAATAGGTTTTGATTGAGGAATATGCACCATGAATAGAGTAAAAACTCAACCAAAATTCAGTTCATTCGAAATAACGGTTCCGAAGATATAATCAGAAAAGTGTTTTTTTCATGGATTTTCGACACCCTGTATCTCCCAAACCAAACCGAATTTTGAAAAATGGTATGGGAAAAAAGTGTTTCGTTTGATGAGAGGAATCTACAGTTGAAATATATATACAAGTCAAAGAGTCACCCTGTATTGTTATGATTCCTCATAAGTCTTCATGTTACGAGTAGACGTGAGTTTTGAAATCAGAATGAATAAATACGATAATTAGATTTTAATATTCCTGGTGTGACTCTTTATCCCAATCGAGAATCCAAATCGAATGAAAAATTTGGTTAATTTAACATTTAATATTAATTTCTACCTTTAAAATATTCTTATTCAAAAACAACTTATTCTAACTCAATAATATGAAACTGCTCTTAACTTATCTAGTCTGATGGTCCTAATTTCACCAAGTCCATCTTCATTTCATGCTCCGTACTTTTCATATTACTTGTGGTTTCTTATTTCTTAATCCGGTATTCAAAATCACGTCAATTCTATTTCTCTCTTCTATTTTCAGTTATTTCATTTCATTTTTCTCTTTTTTCTCCGAATTTTGTCTTCTCCCTTCTCGATTTCAATTTTCTTTTTATCTTCCAGGTTTCCATCCTTCCAACGTTTTCTAACTCCTTGATTTCCCTAATCTAATACTAAATATTCACAGAATCTAGGAAAAGACTGCTATCCCAAATAAATTTCAAAATATTCACAGAATCTATAATCTATGTTAGTATGTACAAACTTCAGATATCTATATCTTTCATTTTCAGTTTGGCCTCAATAGATCGGAATAAATTTTGAATTTGGACAAAATATGTTAGGAATTTTTTTTTGGATAATATTTCGGACCATAACAATATATTTTCTAAATCAATAAATATTTCAATACTTCGCAACAGAAAACGTTGTTTTATTGAACACTGAGATCTTATGCTCTTATTGAAACACCCTTTATATTCCTTCCTTGATTCCATAGAGAAATACAGGGATTCGAGAGGAGATGAAATGTCTTGCAAAAACATACAAAAAATTCTGGCAAAAAGAATTCTGCAAGCCAACTTCACAAAGTTTGAAACACCCTGTGATGACATTTATGAAATTCAAAAGATGCATGACCTTTCCACGTTCTTCTACGTTGACGTTATGAAAGCGGTCTATACTCGGGATGTTCAGAATAGGAAAAATGAACATAAAGTGACCATGATCATTTGACTTTTTTCCGGTTTCATTTCGATATTTTGAAAACTATTTGAATGAAGACAATGGTATCAACAGACATATGTATTCGAAATTGAATACTCAGCCAAATAATAAACGAAAAAATGAAAAGACAATTTTTTTAGCACATTCAAGTTTTCAGGCTCCAAAAATATTTTAGATCAGAAGAAAATTTCGAACAATATCATAATCCGAATTTTTAGATTTCAAATATGTCCAGTTCCCCAGAATTGCCTTATAGGCACTCGAACTTGGGACACCTTCTTTATTAGGCCAAAGTTATGTAATTATTGTATTGTATCGTCTTTTGATACGTGTTCAAATTCTCAAATCAGTGAGACCTGAGTGAAGTTGAAGTGGAAAGAACGTTTAATGATTCCGTTAGACCGATAGATAGATAGATAGAAATATGTAGGTCGTTGGATTCTTGAATTAACAAGATAATACTGGAGGAAATGGAATCGTGTTGAGAATAGGCCACCCTGACATTTTTTCTAGGAAATATGAATATCATTCCAAACATCGTTGCAAATTGGTAGAGGATCCGGTTTCGTTTGAGATCCTTATTTTTTATCCTGATCATCGTGATCAGAAAATTGGTCCCAAGTTATCGAATCATTATATAATCATCGATTTTCAATACGTGTGCCAATTTCAAAGCCAATTGATTTCCTAGAAGTTGGTGAAAACTACATTGAATGATTCCGTTACATAGACAGATATTATTAACGCTATGTAGATATCTGAAAGCGTTAAATCAACTAGATATGAATGTTCAAAAATCAAATTCGAATGGATAATCTCTTTTCTATTCTGAAAAAATGATAATTTCTAAGTTGGTTGAAAATGTGACTCTCGGTTAAATTTCGGTTTCAAGAGAAACGATACAAAATTCAAGATCTTATCAATGTTATTACTGTATATAAACGTGTATGAGAGTTGTGTGTGTTTATTGAGCATCTAAACCTATTGCTTTCAGCGTGTTCTGAGAGCTAGTCATTCATATGGAACAAACTTGATTTTGTAAGAATTGTCTGAAGAATATGAGAATCAGCAGATCTGCCAATGCTAATAATATTTCCCCACTGCTCCACTGTTCACCTTCCGAAATTCAAATTTATTTTTTACTATTCACTCCGATTCGAAAAGCGCTCGTTCCGCCCTTTCTCCCCAACATATATATTTTCGCGAATTGCGTTAACCACAATAGAATCTGCTGAGAAGTTAACTTATTACATATTGAAGCTGACACTGATGACATTCTCGACCTAGCTTGCCGACAAAAAATGGTCGCGCTGCGACTCCTTATGTCTTTGAGGCAAATCGAACATTGGATATTGTTCTAGGGTCAGTCCTTCGGCTTGAGTGTTATGAATAAAAATAGAATTTTTCCAGATGGAATCTCCTGAAGGAAAAGAATTACTTGATCTTTGTGCTGAATATTCTTCCTTTATTTCTACACTTGACGAGGCGGTTCGAATGAAACTATTTGAATTCTATGAGATAGCGAAGAATTAATGCCACGTTTCGCTCATATTTTTCGATAAACACATAATGGCGTCAACTGCATTCCTCCATCTGTTTGCTTTTCCAGTTATGAGCCAAAATTGATATTTGGGCAATTTCAAATTTGGCAATTATATTCGATACTGTTTATAAAGGAACTTTCTGATAGCAAATCAGTGGCTTTGATTTTTCCCAGGAGTTTTCTAACTGAGCTTATGCATGAAGTCATGTTTTTCTTATGAGAACAATAGTTTATAATGATTCGAAAAGAATGATAATTTGTTTTGATTCGAACATATACAAGGTCGCCCAGGTGCCACTTTACATCATCTTCTTATACAGGGTGGCCATTTGAAAACGAAACAGACGAGATTACAGACGAAATAAATTTTTTCGATAGAAATGCTCGGACAGGTCGATTTCTGTTTCGAGGGGGACAACTTAAGATGTAGGTTACGGACGCATAGCGCTTCAACCCTTGCTGCTACAACCACCACCCCCAATTTTTGAATAGGGAAGATGGGGTGAGTGAAACCTCAATTCGAAGGTATTTTTATACTGATTTCAGCACAGTAATTGTTTTTTCATTTTATGCATTAGTTCTCGAAATATTCTTAACTAAGTATTTGAAAATGAAGTGGTGTTTTCATGGCACTTGTAGTGTTTTTTTGGAAAAATCGACATATTGATTAAAGATTTCTTAGGAAGGCACAGTCATGGTTGTTTTGAATCTCAAAATGTCGATTTTTCACAAAAAAACACTACAAGTGCCATGAAAACACCACTTCATTTTCAAATACTTAGTTAAGAATATTTCGAGAACTAATGCATAAAATGAAAAAACAATTACTGTGCTGAAATCAGTATAAAAATACCTTTCAAATGAGGTTTCACTCACCCCATCTTCCCTATTCAAAAATTGGGGATGGGGGTTGTAGCAGCAAGGGTTGAAGCGCTATGCGTCCGTAACCTACATCTTAAGTTGTCCCCCTCGAAACAGAAATCGACCTGTCCGAGCATTTCTATCGAAAAAATTTATTTCGTCTGTAATCTCGTCTGTTTCGTTTTCAAATGGCCACCCTGTTTATATTATATATATATAGAAGAAAGATGTTGGTTACACCATTTATGACTCGAGATCGGATGGACTGTTTGTTATGAAACTTCATATAAGGATTTGTCAACGGTCTGGTTATTATAAAATACAATTAAACTTTGAAAAAATTTATGAAAATTTTACTTATACAGGAAATGCTTTTCCTCCTTTTGAGTAAGGCCACTAGGTGTCGCTAAAGTTACAGTTACGCACTGTAAGTTACGCTACCGCTTATTCGTAGGTACTTTATTTGATATTCTCTCCGTTAGATGGCGATGTAAACAAATAGTGTGAGTGTGTGTGTGTGTACAGTGACTATGTTCCCACTATAGTCACTGTAATAGTGTGTAATTTGAGTTTCCTACAACTCTGCGCTGTTGGCCAAAACCAAAATGTCTTAGCGTAGGAGTACAGATGTCTAAAATGATAAGATTCTGTTGAGATATGAGAAAAGTTTCGTTCTTACCACTTCAATTGTCGCTATTCACACATTATGACTGATTATTAGTAATTTTTATACATTCAAAATAACGATGAATTTGATGAGGCTTTCGCGGTCATCGATTGATGTCATCTGTTCTTTTTTCGAGCATTTCGGTCATCGTGGTTTGAAATGGTCCAAAAAAGAACAGATAATATCAATTACTATGTAATTTGCATAGGACTTATAGTACCATGAACGGCTTTTACCAGATTCAGAAGCGGGTGAATACCACAGTGAACTTTTATCAAAATGTCAAGTAAATCGGATTTTGGCAATCGGTTTCAATCGTGAGATGTCCATTCTCATCTCTTCTCATTATTTTTGAATTTCTGTTTCGGTAAAAAATATATTTGCGAAAATAACTGAATCCAAAATTGCCATAATTGACATATTATTTTTCTGTATCTGTTCTGTGTGATAGCTCATATCCATGGAAACATTTGACAGTTCAGAAATCAGAGAAACAAGCCGTTGATCTGCGATCACCGGTGATTACGATTTGTGGAATCCACCGTAAGTATCATTTAGGCGGAACAAAGTTCGCCGGGCCAGCTAGTACTTCATATAGAGGGTCAATCATCAGCATTAAGAGATGACCACTTACAAATGTCTCCTATTTTTCCTTACCATTACAGGGTGTTTTCAAATTAATGCGAAATCATTCAGGAGGGGATTGCTCGTATAAAATTCAGATGGGTCTGTTTTATAACGAAACTTACCCTGCCCACCCCTTTCCGAGATATCACGCTTAAAAACTGGTGACTAAAATTAAGTTTTCAATTTTATTTCTCTTCAGCTATTGGATTTGAGAAAAAAAAATCGAGAAAGAAAAACTGTTTTGAATGAAACAAGGATTTCAAGTTATAATTTTATTTAATGAAACTTAATCTCGAATGAGGAATTCTGATATGAAATAAAGTAATGGTTGCTAATTCGAACCTCGTATAATGTAGCAGGAATATTGAAAAAAATACCTCTGATTAGTCCAATGCGAGTGTACGAAAATAACAGAATTTCAAGGTTCTCCCTTTACTGAAATTTCAACAAAAAAATCAATTTAATCACCACATTTCAAAGATCGACCTGTATAAGATGATTTATTCATTGTGACCGAAATTTCATTCGATTAAATTTATGGTACCGTATATCAGAATTGAATTATTTTTTCAGTCGTTTTATAGCATTTTTGGATTATTCATACCGCATTTAATATTTCCAGTGCCGTACTCAGAGAAATCAACTTTGACTGCTGATGTAAAAATGACCACCTTCTAGGGTATCCTCTAGAATTTTTTTCACATTAATTTGAAATGCAAAAACACAGAAATAGAATTCATCGATTCAAATTTTTGCACACCTCTGAACGTGGAATAATTATCGAACAAATCTCAAAATTCAGGAACATTATTAGAATTATTTATTGTCATTCTTACTTTGGAAGCTCGAATCCAAGAAACTCCTTCATGTACCTAATATTTCATAATGATCGAGCAAATCAAAAATGAATGTTCAATATTTCTTCATTCAACATTTTTTCATCATATCACATCATGTTATGAAAAATAACATTGATTCATTATATGTCACCGATTCTGAATGAATACATTCAAGATAATTCAGTTCAAAAAAAATAACTAGTCAAAATCAATATTCGGATTAATTATTCAAAAAAAGACACAAATTGATAATGGTTCGAAAAAATTGATTGAAGTTCACAAGTCATCGAAAATTTCTGACAGTGCACTGTGGAAAGATATGGGATGGAAGATTTTTAGAGTACACCCTACAGATTCATCAGATCATAAATTGGTGCCTCATGGTATATGGAAAACCTACAAAGAAAAGAAGAACTTCACTACATTTTCAAATTTGTTAGATAATTATGAACCGTTCAGAGGTGTGATAAAAATTTGAATGACAGAGGGTGGTCTACTGGTCTATGGGGTTGTCATCTTCACATCAGCAGTCAAAATTGATTTTTCTGAGTACGGCACTGAAAATATGTTATTCGGTATGAATAATCCAATAGATGCCATAAAGTGTTACATATTCTGAAGAAAACCATTAAATTCTGATATACAGTACGAGAAACAAAGTCAGAATGAATAAGTCATCCTGTATCAATTGACAAGGAAAGATAGGACATTTCTAAATGGGCATTTCGTGATGCTGATGAGAGACACTATACAGAGTGAGTCTTTGACTTGTACATATATTTTAACTGTAGATTCTTGAGGCCAAGAGAAACCTTTTTTTCATTTTCCATTTTCGCAAATTCGGCTCTGTTAAAAAGATATAGCCTTTCGAAAAAAAAATGGGCTAAATACGTGTGTGATACGATTCTCTGCAAACACCTCGAAGTTCTTATTTTTCAATTGAAATTAGATGTTCTGAGTGATACATTTAGGAATCACTCAAGCACTAACCTTATTTGAATAAGAATGTCACGAACACGATATTCCCTAACAAAAACACTTAGTTTGGGTTGATTATTTCTGCCATTGAAAAGCCATATTTCTCACACCCAAATAAGTTCCTTCTTCGATTTTCCTGAAGATTAGTTTGTAAACACTAATAATTTGTTCATATTTTCCTCGATATTCCAAAAATATCTTATAAACCTAGGTCATAGGATTTGAGGTCAATGACCTAACCTAACCCAACTTCTGTCATATTTCACGAACTATCTTGAAGACGATGTCATATTGCCGATTTCCTCTTCAAATCAAACAATGGTATAAGCCAAACCAAGAAAGCAGAAGGTCCACTATCGTTAACGGATGAACTGATGCAAGGGCACTAGTTTTGTTTACTTTCCGCTCAACGCGTATAGGCGTTGCTCTTTGAAAACGCCAAACGAGTAGTTCTGATTCTCGCCGATATAGCGTTACCGTTATGATCCTAATTTCAGTGGCCTATAACGGTGAGCTACCTCGGATCATAGCCGCCACGCAAGACAAACCGTTGTTCTGTGTCTCCAACGTTAGTCCCAGACACAGACCAGTCTGTAGTCTCTGTACCATGAACGGCGCTTACGTAACCTGCGCCATGGACTTCGATTTATTTATTTATTCACAGAGAATAATGCAAACATGTGATGATTATGTAAAAGACTCTCAGTGATATAAAAATAACCGTGTAGTGTCGAGTTATACTGTTTGGATAGATATTTTCTTGAAGGACCGGTAACAATGAATTTCTTATGGAAACTGCATACAAAATGTATAATTTCATGCTTTTTAGAATTCAATTTTATATCCCACGTATGTGGGATTCTATTATAACATATCCTTACATCAAACGTTTTTTCATCATAGAAATTTCAGTCTTGACGAAGTTGATAAACATTCTGACATCATTGTTAACTTGTTAAGAGACCAGAGAAGAAATAATATTCGATGATATTCGACCCAGGGAAGCATTCAGATCATTCTTGAAATTCATGATTTTTTCCCCAAATTTCATCGTATATAATTAGGAACTACTCGAGAACGACGCGTTTTACTGAAAAAACATAAAAAAACTTCAATTTTTTAAAATGGCTGATTCATTCGGAAATATAGTATTTTTGCGTGAATTTATGAGTCCACTACACGGTAACTTTCATACCAGGACAAATATTAAATAAGTTTTAATTGAGGAATATGCACCATAAATAGAGTAATCAAATAACCAAAATTCGGTTCATTCGAAATATCGGTTCCGAATATATGGGAAGAATGGTTTTAATTTCATGGATTCTCGACACCCGGTATCTTTCAAACGAAACCGAATTTTGAAAAATGTTATGGGAAAAAAGTGTTTCGTTTGCTGAGAGGAATCTACAGTTAAAATATGTGTACAAGTCAAGGACTCACCCTGGGGGACCGAGGAAAATCTCCATTTCTCGCGATGTAACCTCCGACCTCTGAAGATGCCTACCACAGTTAAAGGTTTTTTACTAGAGAAGACCTCTGTTTCCCCTCCAATGTAACATCCATTCAATTCTTGATAATGATAGAGAACATCAATAGGAGTTTCTTTAAAAGCATACAGCAATGTGCCATTCATTTTTCTCTATCTCTCTTGCCTAACCAATTTTGCCCATCTTATAAACCCATAAGATCACTCAAGTGTTACTTTGTCTGGAAGGAACAATAAATTTGCTGCCAATCTACCTCACAAGAATTATAAAGGATCAAGTCATTTTCGGTAAATCTCGAATTAACGTCCAATTTCATGCCAATATTATTCCCATTCGATATCGATCTCTTAAGAAATTTGTAAATCTCTAACTATTTACAGATAAACAAGGTGTTCATTCAGTTCAGCAGCAACTGAATACTGAATGACAAACAAGCTTCAAAATTTCTCATTTAAATGGTGTTGAGCACACACTTGGCACATTAGTCTGCCATCAAGCGTTATATGGTCTATAGTTTACCTTGGAAATACCGTTGGGCATAATCCCTGAATTGATTTGAACTAGGGAATAATGGTATGTTGTTGATTATACAGCATCCAAATTAAGTGACGCTAATTCCATGGATGATTCCAGGTCAGATGAAATGATGTTATGATGTATATGGGTATCTAACGACGTATTCGTTGGCTACAACCAACTATGAATTATAGGAATGCCCCGCTATCTAATGTATCTAATGACAATGATTAAGGGGAAGTATCACCTATTTAATCGTGGTAAATCTCCATTCAAAAAGTGGTCTCTTTATTTCACGAATAACTACCCTAATTTACGACGAAGAGACTTGATTTTTTTTTTAAATTGAAGTTGAAGAATGTCCCTAGGGCAAATAGTTTTCGTTTTTTCGATTTCATTTGTGTTCAATTGAGGGTAATCGTCAGATCTCTGCAACATTTGGGTTATTGAATATGTTTTTCGTTTTTCATGGGTACAAGCTATATTTTTGAACTAATCATCATGAAAATTTTTGTAGTTTATAGAAGATTGAATTGCCGAGGGTGAATAGTTGCGATTTTTTCCCAAAAATGATGAATAACCGTCGAAAAAAAAACATTAAGTGTAGTTTCCAAAACGCTGAAGTTCAACCTGTTTTTCTTTAATTGAAAAACTAATTAAATCGAGAAAAAAACTATTTGCCCTCGGGACGTTCTTCAACTTCAATTTAAAAAAAATCAAGTCTCTTCGTCGTGAATTAGGGTAGTTACTCGTGAAATAAAGAGACCACTTTTTGAATGGAGATTTACCACGAAAGGTGATACTTCCCCTCAAGGCGCACTATCGAATAACATTCAATAAGATTTCAATGAAAATCGTCGAATAGGGATGTTGACACATGTTACAAATTCATATAAAGTGAGGTTTTTCGCATTGAAGGTAGTTTTTGAAATACTATAATAATATTTTAGTGATCTAATTAACTCTCATTAAATTAAATAAAATCGATTTAAAATGTGTAATCTATTACCGTTTATCACGTGACTGCAAACACGAATGAGAATTCGTGATGTCACTGTTCTGTAAACAAGCTAACCTATAACCTTACTGTCATCACGAGTACGAACTTACGAAAAACAGAAGAGAGTAAAACGTATCACCAGCGAGTTATTTCACGATTATTTGATATTACGCAAACGATTCGTTCGCAACAAATCACACAAGATCGGTTCGCTTTGACAGACGTATATGTTTACCGTATAGTGACGTCATCATAATCACTTCGTTTCAGCGGGAATTTTGAAAACTATTTGTATTTACGCATTTTTTATTGGTATCTGCTATATTTTTTCCATGAAAAATTTTTTCGTGTTTGTATAGGGCTTATCTACAAATTAAAATCATTTCCAAAAGATAGTCAACATCCCTATTGTTTCTTCTCTTTTCCACCCAAATTCAATATAAATAATACTGAAAATCGGTGAACATTCAATTGATTTCTCACGCGGAAATAATAATAATAATTTATTCGATAATAAGAGAAATAATAATGAGGATGACAAAATTTCATATAGCTACAGAATTTTGTGTTGCGGTTGGTTTTCAATAGTCATAGATTTCGAAACGGTCTCGAGCATTTGATACGTCTCTCATTTCGGTTCATATTGCAAAAGTGTTACAACGTGGGATTCAGAGGAGTATTTTGTGCCCATGTCGCAACGGTCACCAGTAGGCCTCCAGACTACCACCGACCATGGTTAGCGGATAGACACAATCAAGATGGAATGTTATTGCTTGGTACGCATTATGGTGCGATTGTGGGTATCCTACATGGTCCCTAGCGCTTTTCTTTTGAACCAGGAAGAAACACCACATCTGTTGCAAAATCCATCGTTCACTCGTCACTCACACTTCGTCAGTTGTAGGAGGTAGCAAATGAAAAGAATCTCTATTGTTAAGTACTATTTCCTATTTTTTACGCATTTTAGTAAAAATGGCAACGTCTTCAGACGAATAGACGAGTCCCTTCATGCTGGCCAACTGTTTAAAAATACCTGAAAATCACTTCCTTTTTTTTCGCAATGATTCAACTCTTACCTGAAAGCTTTAATCCCAATGAGTGTATCCTGAAAATATTAGATGTCACGAATGTCTTCTTTAAAAGCTATACATTTTTGTTTTCTTATGTTTTCATTAATGGAAATCTATGACTTTCCAACCTAGAAAAAGTAGAAAACGACTTGTTTATATGTTCTGTGTTTATATGTTTACTTGCTCCTAAGCTGTTTTCATTGACTTAGAAATTAGATTATCTATTCTAAATCAATGGCTGTTTCAGGTATTCTTGAGGGATATGATCCTCGTAATTCGAGGTACTGAGCTGTGACTTCATCTTTCTGTAAGATGGAATTCAGAAAAGGTGAAGTAGGTATCTATCTGCAGGAAAAGATTTTTATGTTTCAATCCTCATGATATATTTGAATTTTAGGCCAGTATATGATTATATAACAATGTAAGCAAAGTACTAGTACTGGAAAAAACTATTCTCAATTGCTCTTCAAGGAAAAGTAAAAACACGGCTGTTCGTTTTGATAAATTTCCTGAGAAAGATGCCTCAACACCGAATATCACTAATGCCTTTGGCATATTGCATAAATTGGAATGGAGAAAAGCATGGATAGACAAACTATGGATGGGAACCTTGCTGCAAAGAATATATGAGTTTGTTCTCTTCATGTGGACGATTATATCTAGTTATTTTCAGATTTATATCCAGATTGAAAAATCCATAAATAAATTGCTCCAGAGAGATTAGTTCTAGTATTAACAAAACTGAAACTGTTTGTAAAGTAGCCATTTTCAAGGGAGTTTCTCAATCAACTGCGAACAATATTTTTAGTGAATATATTGTCTGTATTTATTATCTTGAGATGTGGTATACACTGGCCAAGTTCTGATGTCGAATTGATGAATTTACCACTTTACATATTAAGAATATACTATGATTTTAAAGTGATACTTCATTATAATGATTTTCCAGTACAACGATCCTAATTTCTCATGCGGTATCAGAACTTATTCACATCCAGATCATAGTCTATGGCAGTTGTAAATACTTTTGGGTTGTTATTCTGTCGTAAGTTTCCATGCAAATAAAGAACATTAAAAACAATCATTTATTTCCCTAATTTCCTTTGAATTCCTCGTAGAATTTCTATCCAAATAGAAGCAAAAACCCAATTATGCACCTATATTTAATAAACTCCACAATACAGGGTTAATAATACATTAATTCACTGAAAGTCTTGCTATAATCTCTACGAATTCAAAGAAAACACCTATAATAATCAGTTTTACATCTTGCAACAGGTCTTTATACGAGTGCTCCTTCTTCGGAAATTAATGAAATTTGAATTTGATATTCCTGCAGTATCTTGCATCATTTTTACACTGTTAATAGAAACATCCCATTCATCAGAAAAGTTATAAAAAACAAACTCAAGCGAAATCCTCATTTGATTCGAAAAATTCAAATTCTCCATTCAAACATTTTGGTGGGGATATTTATTTTCCATTGATGAAACCCTAAGAAAACAAAAATGTATAGCTTTTGATGAAGACCTTCGTGACATCTAATATTTTCAGGATACACTCATTAGGATTAAAGCTTTCAGGTAAGAGTTGAATCATTACGAAAAAAAGGGAAGTGATTTTCAGGCATTTTTAAACAGTTGGCCAGCATGAAGGGACTCGTCTATTCCAGCGCGCATATGCTAACGACGCGCATTGGCAATTCATTCTCGCCACAGACGCCGAGACGGCAGTATGCTAATATTGTAGCTTTATAATTTCTAAGTTTAGTCGATGTTTGTAAACGAAGTGTGAACTGTTTTGAAGAATACATTGTTTAAATTGGAGTAATAGTGTGTTTTACCCTGTTCTACACAAGTTTACGTCTAGAGTTATACAGTCCACCAAGATCAAGAAGCTGTCGACGAACAGCCATTCTTGAGCCCCAACATCTATCGCCCAAAGTTCACAGCAGTTTTCCACCAGATGTATTAATGAGCTGTAATGTGGAATGCCGTTCCCCAAAGAGCTGCCTTCTGCAAGCTAACTATTTATTGTTTCTTTTTTATCCGCATTTCTGAAATGTATTAAGAATGTTGGTTGATCTAGGGCAGCTAAAAAATTGTTTGAATGCGTGGAACATTGTCTTTTTCTGTAACTTTGGGGGTACCTCTGGGATGCCATCTAGGGCCATTGTTATTTTAAATATTCATCAACGACTCAGCTTTTGTCATCCGATTCGTTGAATTATTGCTTTTTGCAGATGGCTTGAAACATTTGTTTTCTGTTGAGTCGTTATCCGACGTTCAGAAGTTTGATTCAGATTTAAAGGCCGTAAAGGAATGATTTGCCGCCACATGTTATTAGTGGCCTGCCTATTGACACAGTGTTTGTTTGCAAGGACCTGGGTGTCTCATATGGTAGCACGTTGTTTTTTAGAGCACATATTCAGGTATTCATCATGAGAAATACTACGGACTTAAACATCGAGACCCTGCGACATCCGTATACTCCTTTAGTTAGACCTGGTGTAGGATTTCTCATCTGTCGTTTGGTCTCCATACATATCGGTCGATGATAGTTCATTGATAGAGATGGTAGAAAACAAGTTTCGTAGATGTGCTGCTCTTAGGGAGGGGGTAAATTTTCGTTTAATTCTTTTTCCACGAGTCGATTACGCGACTGTCTTGGACTGCCCTCCTTGAGGATGAGAAGCTTCCATTCAGATATGATATTTATTCCAAAACTCGTTTCAAGGTCATACATATTTACCTATATGTTTCCCGTATTTGCCTCCATTACATCGACATGTGAGGAAATGCAGCCGGCTGGATGCGATAAGAATATCCATTAACAAGAAACTTCTACCTGTAAACTGGGTTGGGCACATGAGGATATTGAATCAACTGGATTCAAACCTTTTGGCCAAATCATTGGATGTTATGCTTACAGTCTTCGATTTGGAAACTCCCTTTGAAACGGTCATAGCTGACCATCCTTTTGCAATAAGTTTCGTGAATCGCTTGGACAAAAAGTCATCCGTATGGTTTACCGCTGGATCAGAATCAGAAACAGGCACTGGTGTTGGTACATACGGACCTAAACTGAGGAACTCTGAAGCCCTAGGAAGTGAACAATATATTTCATAGACCGAGATACTGACTATTTACGTATGCACCCTGGAGTGTCTCAAAATGAATCTCACAGAGTCACATATCTTCAACACCACGGATAGCCAGGCCACGCTGAGGTCCCTAGAATCAGACTGCCAGGAATCTCTGCTGACTTAGGAGTGCCGTAACATCATAAAGCAACTGGCCATAGGCAATAAAATGACTCTACTATGGGTGCCAAGGCATTGTGGTGTTGAAGGAAATGATATATTGTTTATCCTGATTGTTTATCCTCATTACTCCTAGGTCTCCTGTGGAGACCACTCTGAAATTACAAGCTTGGAAGCTTGTAACTTGTGCCGAGTTCGGAGTAAGCAGTTGTGTTCTGTGTAGGCTTTGTTACTGTGTCCTTACGCCACCTTAGGCACAGCACTGTTAATTTTTGACCCAACAGTGAGAATGGTGGCCCCTACCGAGACTAGAAAATTTCTTTCCTAGCTCGGGATTGAACTTTGGACCTTTGGGTCTTAATTCCAACGCTCTACCACTGAGCCAGGGGCACTCATGAAAAATCAATCAAATGAAATCAATGAAATCAATGAAAAATCTGATGAGCTTGCGAAAAGTGCATCAAGGTTAACACCTGCTCGACCTGAGCCTTTCTGTGGGCTTGGAAGAGCCGAATATAAGGCAGCGGTCCAACAATGGTAGTTAGACAACGGAATAACCCTCTGGAGAAACACTCCTGGACTTTTCCAGTCCAAGAAATTCGTGATGATTTCACCGACCTAATTCAGTAAGCTCCTAAAGCTGTCACGAGCTTAGCTTCAGGTCGGTCTGCTGACAGGGCACTGTTGGTGCAAACATCATTTGTATCGTATAGGAAAATCAGCAGATGAGATTTGTAGTCTCTGTGGATTAGAAGCAGAATGAGCTGAACACATGGTATACAAGTGTCCAGAGCTGGCTGGCCTGAGAACCATTTATACAAGGGTGACCGGTCCGCAAGGTAACAGGCATGCCTCCTAATGATGTTGTCGGTCGTATCAACACCATCGACGATCTCCTTGGGTTTCAAGGAATGAGTAGAGCAGAGAACAAAAGATCTATATGGTCGCGGTTTCCGGCTATAGCTAAGCGTCCACATGTCCGCACCGGACGCATCGGACGGATCGGATCAAACGGATTTCGGTATTCTTTGTATAGAAACTCGTGCAAGCCCGTCCACAGACCCGCACCGGACGCATCGGAGCATCGGCATTTCTGCAATGGAGATCCGAACTATAACGACTTCAGGGAACTCTCCATGCGGGAACTTGGACAGGAGAGCGCACCATGCGATTGACAAGGTCAATCTGTTCACGCAGGCGCTATTTGTATATCAAATCGACTTGTTTAAACAGCAAGTTTACCAAGACAGGGGTTTTGTGGATAGATTAGTCAGTTGTGTTTATCGGTGTTAGTGGTGTTACTGTGCTGTGCGAGGTTCGTTATTGTGTGAAATTTCGATGGGGATATTTGTGCTCCAAGTAAGTGTTATTTTCACTAAATTCTGGAGTTTTCTCACCTATTAGGACATATACCGTAACCATTTTTACCGCCAGTTATGTTATCCGAGTAATTCAACCACCAATAACGGAATTGATCAATTTACATTGAACGATTTTCTACTTGGTATATTGGTGATCAGGATAATTATTTCAATTAAGAATATGGACGAGTGTAATAACTTCACAACAGATTTTACAAGAATGGTTAGTGGAGTCGAATATTCCACAAATTCAAGCTAATAAATTATTGATAATTCTCAATAGGCATGGTTTACAAGTTCTTGTGGAAACCATTATTGCAATTCCAATAGTAATAAAAGAAAAACATTTCCATGAGAATTGTGATGATTCGACCTTTCACGGGAACTGTTCGGAAATATATCTCATTTTATTTCAAGCTGATATATGAATGGGCATTGAAATGTTGTTGTTGAAATCCTCTTTGTTCAATTTGGGCTCCAAAAGAACTTGACACAATGTTTATTCACGTTTTGATTAATGTATAAACCACTGACCTTACAAAAATGTTACCGATTTTCTGCTCAATCTACCGATCTAACGAAAAAACACATAAATTTGATGGAGTGAATGTATGTTCTGATATTCTAGGAAATCATGACTCTTACGATATTATCTTGAAGATTTCCTAAGCATACCATAATTTGATATATTAGTTGAGTTATACGTTGACAAATCTATATTTTTTTCAAGCAATTTGACGTACATGCGTTTATTTTCAGCATATTTGCTGTTTTCAATGTGTTAATTTCTTGAATACCTATTTATTTTGTCAGAATACTCATTATTTGTTCGAAAGGTTAGTTTTTCGAACATTAATTTCGTAAATAAATGAAATCCACTTTGAATTTTGCTTCATTCGTAAAATAACCTTCTTGCCCAATATTTCGGATAAATGGTATTTCAACTTGAATAACACAAAAAATATGTGAAAAGGTTTTTTTTTCAAAAATCTTCCGATTTTTTCCAAAAATCTACCGAAATCTACCGATTTTTTACGAACTTGTAGGAACGGAGGGTGGCAACACTGCATACGTGGAGGACAACAGAGGTGTCTTTTCTCAAGATTGGCTGAGAGATTGTATCCAGAGGAAGAATGAAATGTAATGTTTTGAATAATTTTTTTAAATTTTTTTGTTGCAATTTGTTGATTATAAAGATTGAAGGATGTATTCGCTTGTTTTAGTTTACCTTCTGTTGCAGCCGAAAATAATGAATAACTTTTAACACTGTTATGTTGTGTAGATCAATTCAATAATATAGCTAATATACAGATTTTCATCATAGGAATAGGACAAATCAAATTTAGTTCATGATGTTCTATTAACATTTCGCAATACGACCTGTATATACCTGTGCAACGCGGCCTGTGTAGAAACTTCTTAGACATCTCGCAATGCGACCTGTTTGAGAATATCTTATACATCTCGCAATGCGGAGGTTAATAAGAAGTTCTCAAAGTCCTCGCCGCGGGATGTGTATGCGAACTCTCAGTGTGACTTGTTTGAGAATATCCACGTAGGATATTGTCAAGAGTTCTCCGGGAACTCTTTTGTGGCGGACATTTGGAGGAGATATAGAGCTCCCTGCGACCTCCCAAAGAAGTCACAAAAGGCGTCACAACTTCCTGAAAAGAAGTCGCAGGGATTTCTCTGGGATATCTTTGTGTTGCCTGGGTAATAAGGAAGCTCATCCAGCAAACGCGGAGAGAGCTTAGGTGTATTGTGGGACTGCTGAGAGGGCATTATCGGTAAAGGAAGTATCTCTTGTATCGAATGGTCGAATGTAAGAAACCGCCGAAATCCTGGTGTGCAAGTGCCTGCCTCAGGAACTCTAACAAAGGCAATCCGACCCTTGATCCTCACGATGTGATTGCAGAAGCTTCTTGGGAGATCATACTAGTAATAAGGATGATAGGCTTCACACAGCGGTAATAAGACCAGAATCACTTATGGCTCACTCCTGTGGTGGCCAAAAACAAATCAAAGACAGGCAAAAACCAACCTTGGGAAAATCCAAAGGCTTGCCTGTCTCTGCATCGCGGGTGGAATGAATAGCACTCCAACAGCTGCTATGGAGGTCATCCTTTACCTCTCACCCCTTGACATACATGTCATAGGAGATGCCAGGATGGGTGCATACAGACTAATCCAAACAAAAAACTGGAGAACCAGAATCACTCATGTAGCTGACGTAGCCGAGCTCGATATGATTTCAGACTACATGCAACCCCTATAATCATTCGATAAACCATTCAAAACACAGCTCGACTGGAACAGATGGGACTCGAATATAGAATCATAATCATCTGCAGAAACCGATGCAGGACCCTGATTGAGGAGTGGATAAAACAAAGACACCGACAACACTGGGAACAGAGCGACGGGCAAACATACAACAAAGTCATGGCAGGAAACACAAGCCAAACCTTGACGGCTGACTTTTTGAATCTGAACAGAACAAAGGCACGTATAATAGTAGGTCTACTGAGGGGACACTGCGCCCTTAGAAAACATCTGAACACCATAGGAATACTTGGAGAACCCGTGGATTGCAGACTCTGCGGTGAAGAGGAAGAAACAGCCTCTCACACAGTTTTTGAATGCGACGCCCTGGGAAGAAGGAGCCACAGAATCTTCGGAGAAATCAATCCGGAAACGGGAATGAATCCGAAAAAACTCATAAACAGGCTACTGAACCTGATGAGGGACACAAACCTATTCTCGTGAGGAACCACTGACGAAAGAGTGATACAATAGACCCAAGTTGGTCGCAGTGTCACAGGGAGGCCAAGCGCTAACCCGGTCTCTTTTTCGTCAGCAAATCAATCAATCAATAAGGATGGAAAATGATCTGCTCAAGAACTGATTCAGTAAGATTTGATACAAAACGCCCTAACAGTAAAACCTAGTAAAACCGAAATGGTTCTCTCTACGATGAAAAGGGTGACTTGCGACATTAGACTCCCCAGTCTATTCGGAGTGAGGCTCACCTAATCTGACCAGGACCGATATCTCGGTGTTATAATGGACCGCAAACTCATGTGAAACAAACACAACGAAGCTCCAGCGAATAAGGCCAATGTGATATTTTGGTCTATACGGAAGGTGCTCGTCAAGGGGTGGGACTTCAGACCCCATATTAAACACTGGCTGTATACTGTGGTCGTGAGGCCTATCCTCACCTATGCATCAGATGCCAAAGGAGAGCATGTCTTAGTATAACAAGCACTCTAAGATCCACCCTCACAGCATCGATGGAGTGCATGTTGGGCATTCCTCCCATACACCTCGCCATCATTGAGGTGGCTATGAAAACTATGAAAGACTGCTCAATAGCACAAGCAGAGCTACATATATGCTTTCCTCGTATGTGCGGTGGAGAGTATCCGCGGAGGATACTCGGGGAAACACATATAAGTACATATGTTGCGACAGTCAGGGTAGCCTGAAATACCCCTCTGAATTAAGAGTAACCTCGACCTTGGTTTACGAATGCAGAAAGGCTCTGCGCACGCTTGGCTCAGATAACACTCTCAATGTTGTCTGGTGCCCGGCGCATGCGTCTATCTCTTGTAATATAAAAGCAGATAACTTAGCCAAAGAAGGTGCTCGCTCGACGTTGACTGGGCCGGAACTTGAAATTACTATCTGCCATACATTTTACAAAAACCTCTTTGAGAGATGGATTGATAAGAAATTCTCCTCTGAGTGGAACACGAGAACGGATCTCAGGCAGTCGAGACCTCTTATCAAGGGGCCTTCTTCGAAGCCGGAGGTCAAAAAGATCTTGATTCTCGAGAGGAATCAGTTATGAAAGGTTCTTCTATATCACTTAAAAACTGGGTTGCAAAGTTCTGTTCTGATGGAATTCCAAGGAATAAAAAAGTTGAAAAGTCGTCAAATTGCAGTAGCATTGAAACATAATTGCAACGTGATATTTCAGTAGAATTTTCCTTACAATAGCAGTGTTCACAACGGATAAATAACATTGAATTAACTTTACTTGAAAACTGGGTTCCTCAACGACATTGTCTCATTTTCCCAACAAGAAATATTATTGTCGTTACTTGAAGAAAACAATGTGTTTTTCTACGTATGTGTGTTCTCAGGAAGGTAGCTATTGCAGCTGGCTTTTCAGCATTTTGTTCGTTGCATGAATCGATAATATAGTAGTGTTTCATTCGACATAAATATGTAGAAACTGAAAAAAAAAATTACTGGTCCATTACGCGTATCAATCAGCAATAATTTCAACTTCGTTAAACGTAAATATCTTTATCCCTTCCCAACGTTCAGACAGCCTCCGATTCAGTTGCGGAAATAACTCACCTTGTAGGTTGAAAGGTGGTTGACGACACAAGTGAAGAACACATCTCGACCTTGGGTAACTGTATGGTTCTCCAGAGGTGCTAAGAACTCTGGCTCAGGATCGATCAGTTGACCTGTAACAAAGGGAGAGATAACAGCATAGACGTCGCCAAGGCGATAAGTGAAGTGAAACTAAAGATATTCAAGGAATATTCGACGGAAAGGAAGAGGAACGTGTTTCGTTTGCGAAATTGCTCTTACATGATAACTCAAACACTCTAGTGTCACTTCTTGAAGATGGGACTGATCCGCTACGGAATTCGGATTATTAAATATTTCGAACGTTACTCTGTCCGAAATAACAGGGAAATTCATTTGAATTCTGGCTGGCGAGCGTTTCAGGCAATGATAAGCTGAAAAGATTTCTGCTTCAATCATTTCCAGAGCAAACCATAGAATGTTTGCGCAATGTCTTCCGCAAACGTTCCGAAAATTTCGTGTGAAAAAATGAGCCCGAGTATACACTGCGTCACACTGAAAATGGGTCAGAGATATCGCTAAATTCACCACTTCGTTTTTCTGTTTATGTTCTAAAATGAATTCACCCCACTTCAATTTCAACGTATCAGATAATTTAGTCAACAGCTCCTTACGCAATTGAGGATTTTGAAGATGATCTAAAGTATTCAAAGATTTGACGATGGCAACTACATTGTTGACTTCACTAGATAATTATTATTTTTTTTCCAGATTTGTGTTTTTTTTTTGGGTGATAAAACTATAAATTGAAATAAAACACGTTTAAATTAAAATTGAAGCCAAATTTTTCTTTTATTCGAAAGACAATTTTATGAAATCAGTGTTTTGAAGATAATTTCCGGCATATGTCCACCACGACCAGCTCTGAGGAACCGCATTTGATCAGACCAATTTTGGACAACGTTTTCGAGTAATTGAGGCCTTATTTCAGCATTAAGGGGCAGTACGACCTTTTGAATCGTGGTAAATCTCCATTCAAAAAGTAGTCTCTTTATTTCACGAGTAAGTACCCTAATTTACGACGTGAAGACTTGATTTTTTTTTAAATTGAAGTTGAAGAACTTCCCGAGGGCCAATAGTTTTCTTTTTTCGACTTAATTAGATTTTCAATTAGAAAAACCAGGGTAATCGTTAGATCTGGGGTTATTGAATATGTTTTTTGTTTTTAATGAGTAAAAGCTATATTTTTGAAATAATCATCATGAAAATTTTTGTAGTTTATAGAAGATTAAATAACAGTAGGGATTGTCGGATGAGGACAAATTACTAGGTACTAATTTTTAGCCAACGTTTCGTTTATTTTTATGAATAAACTTCATCAGGGCCTGTAAGGATACAACTCTAATTACAACTCTGAATAAACCCCAAAATGAAAAAGGGGGATCACAACATGAAAAAAACACAAAAGGGACATGAACAAGGTCAGCAAACAAGATGTTGATTCTACATACCTCAATTAGAGAAGCAAAAAATGCAGTCGTGAAAATAAAAAATTCATCTACATGGATGTAATATCACAAGCTCGGAAACAAGAGCAATTGGAACAATCTAACTTGAAAAATCACACACACTTTACAATAACAAGAAGTCACATTGAAATTCGTATCTAAAACTAAGTTCGGCGACATCTATATCAAGACACATAAAACAATGAAATAAAATAACGGTATACAAAGTTTTCTGCTCACAGCAAGATAAGATAAAACAAAAACAGAAAATTACATTATAACAATCTGGTACAACACAATTAAAGATTTCTAAACAAATTGGCATACATAATACTCAGATTTTGTGTATCAGTTCGAAAGTTGACAGAGTCCTTCTTATACTTATTTATTAGAAGCATTTCGGCTATAGGCAACTTCCGAGAGTTTGCTTCACTATGCAATACCACAACGTTGTTGAAATCGAAATTATGTCCAGTTGAGAAATGGTGGGAACTCAGTGCTGTCTTCTCTCCCTTGTCGATGTTGACTATACCACAATCATATCTGTGTTGCCTCACCCTCACATTTAATTTATTTTTCGTCATACCTATGTACCTCTTCTCGCAATTGCCACACGGGATCGAGTATACCACCCCTGATCTTTGTGGCGTGGGAGTGGGATCTCTCAATCTAGAGAACAGGTTGTTGATAGTTTTCTTACTATACTGGACAATCTTGTTATCCTCCCTTTTTAACACCTTACAAAGGGCGCTGCTCAGACCTCTCTCCAAGGGTATTTTGAAGTATGTGATCCTTCTATTGGAATCCTCATGATGTACCGGTTGTTGTTCATTGAGGACGGCACTGATAATATTTCTAGGGAAACCATTCATCCTTGTCAACCTCATTATCAGCTTGAAGTTTTTCTCTTTAAACTGCGGATGTGAAAGCTTTTCAGCTCTATATTTCATAGCCTTGAGTATTGCGACATTTTGAAAGCTTCTAAATGCTTCTAATAAATAAGTATAAAAAGGACTCTGTCAACTTTCGAACTGATACACAAAATCTGAGTATTATGTATACACTAACCCAACCTAACCTAACCTAACCTAACCTGACCGAACTTAACCTACTGCGCATATCAACTGCGCATCTGATCGGGTCAAGGTGACCTCTACCAGGAAATAATACTTCATATATAACTTGAATAGTATAATAAGTACCTGCTCCGGTAGACTAGTGGTTAGAGTGACTGGAATTTCGAAATTGCAACCTTATAACCCGCGTTCGAATCCCAACACTGTAATTCAATAATCGAAAAAGTATGGTGCGTACAAGTCCAGACAGATCAAGTTTGGCAAAAAACCGGTCCTTCTCAGGACCTACACCCTGAAGACGGCAGGCGAATGCTTGCCGAAACGTCGGAAACAACAAACCGCATAGATAATGGAAACAGCCCAAATATTCTGGAGGATTGTTTTCACTCCATATACGGCAATTTTGCTTGTTCAGATCATTCAACCAGAAATGAGCTTCATCACTAAGAACAATTTTTCGATAAAAAAGTGGATCAACTTCAAGCTCATCTAGGGCCCAATCAGCAAACAAACGATGCTTATTATGGTCGAGTGGCTTTAGTTCTTGAACCAGTTGGATCTTGTATGGGTGTTGACCAAGATCTTTACGAAAAATTTTTCAAGTGGTGGATGCAAAGACTCCAACTTCTTTTGAACGTAGACGAATAGACAAGTCTGGATCCTCATTAATACTATCACTTACAGCAGCGCTATTTTCTTCTGTATGTCCAGTTCTTTGTCTTGTCCTTGTTGTTGCATCGAGTAGAGAAAATGTCCGAAATCTATCGATAGTTCGACGAATAAGCTGTTCTGATGGACGATTATGTAAACCATAAATTTCACGAAGGGCTCTATAAGTTTGGCGAATTGAGGCCTGATTTTGAAAATGAATTCCAACAAATTGTGAACGTTGTTGCGGCGTGAGTCTTTCCATGGTGATTTGTCAATGCTTACTGAACCGAAATGTCAAAACAACATGGCTTATACCTTCTGTCAAATCACAGTTATTCTTCCTATCGAAATTTCTATCACTCTAAAAAAATTTTTTTTCTAAAATCCCTCGAACAGGTCAATTAAATAATAATGGATTTGTAGCCGTTTCCGCATTCTGTACCACTGGGAATTGGATCCTGTATTTTATTTTATGAATGGGTTTAACGTCTCTGAAATATTTAGAGGAAGCGTTAACGGCATGCAGACAATTTTTTTTTTTGAAATTTCGGAAAATGGTACACACCAAGCAGGAATCGACCCTGCGTCTCCCTGTATTCCGGACTGGGTACGCTTCCTCTAGGCTATCATACACATTGTTAGCAGGATGTCTTATATTTGAAAATAACCTCATAACATGACAGAGGTATTTAATAGAAATAGATTACCTTACTGGGGACCCACCCTGTATCTGAATATTGAGGTATAGCAAGAGTTGAGAAATGTACATTTTGAACGCGGAACAAAGACATTGAACTGTTCATAGGGACTCAAGTTTAGAAAGAACTTCTTCGAGCGAATTTATCAATTTATTAGGTAATTAATCTCTTAAAGTCTGGGGAAAAAAGAATAGGGCAAGTTTTATTCGAGAACTCTTGAAAGTTTGCGATTCTTCGGCAGAATCCATGAATTCTATTAAAAGAAAAATATTCTCCCAAACTGGAGGAAGGCACTTTCAACCTCATGAGGAGAAATTTTTTTTACAATAATTCAGTTGTGAGATTTCATTTCTTATGAATATGATGATTTCCTGTAAAAGAATCGGACTCAAATTGACTACTTCGTTCCAATGAATATTTCCTATTCGAGAAGAAGGGCAGACTTTTTCTGGTATATTAGGCATCAGTTACCCTATCTTCACTGTTGTGAATCTGTTCATTAATTTCTAATTGCCACTATTCGGGAAAGAAAAATAACCTCTATTCTGGAAGGATCTAAAAAGATGCCCTTCAACCGACTGTTGCTTCCTCATTCGCCTTCAATAGCCATAATTCTCTGGAGTGTAATAGTATGTTCATTTATTATCTTGACCAAGTCTGTCGTGGAAATATCCCTGTTGTTAGGTTCGCTGTAGAACGGGGTTGAGGTACTTATAGTAATTTTTATTGTTACAAATTGATATGTAATGATGGGGGCTGTTGTAACGTTATCGTTGAGATTTTCAGCAGGTTCGAATATTACAGGATCAAGCAGTTTTTTATACAGAGTGACAATTTGAAAACTTGCCCCATTATGTCTTGACAAGGCTGATTTCAGAGGAAATTCCGGAAAAGGTCAATTTTTAATCGGAGGGGGGCATATTTTGAGCAGAATTGTAAGCCGAAATCTCCTCAACCCTTGGTGTAGGGGCTATCACCCCTAAATTCTCAATGGGAATAGGGGGTGAGCTATACTTCAATTGAAAGATCACTTGTCCCTTCACATAAATATTATGGTTCGCAAATTTTTATTGAGTCCTTGAAATAGTTACAGGGGGTGACAATTTGAGAACGTGTCAGGCCAATTATGTCTCGACAAGGATGTTTTCAGGGAAAATTCCGGAACAGGTCAATTTTTATTCGGAGGGGGGCATATTTGGAGTAGAATTCCAAGCCAAAATCTCCCCAACCCTTGGTGTAGGAGCTATCACCCCTGAATTCTCAATGGGGAATAGGGGTGAGTTATACTCCTATTGAAAGATCACTTGTCTCTCAACATGAATACTATTGTTTGCAAATTTTTATTGAGGTTGAGCTCCCTTTGAAGAATTTGGGAGTGATAGCCCCTGTACCTAGGTTTGAGGAGGTTCCGGCTAACAATTTTGCTCGAAATATGTCCCCATCCCTTCAAAAATTGACCTGTTTTGGCTTTTCCTTTGAAAACATTCTTATCGGAACATAATTGGCCTAGCAAGATTTGTTTGTCACCTCCTGTAACTACTTCAAGGAATCAATAGAAATATGCAAACCATAGTATTTATGTATAGAGGGACAAGTGATCTTTAAATTGAGGTGAATCTCACCTCCTTTTCCCTATTAAGAATTCAGGGGTGATATCCCTTACACCTAGGGTTGAGGGGATTTCGGCTTACAATTCGGCTCAAAATATGTCCCCCTCCGAATAAAAATTGATCTTTTTCAGCATTTTCTCTGAAAACATCCTCGACGCGACATAATTGGCCTGGTAAGTTTTTGAATTGTCACCCTGTATTTGTAAATGCAATCTGGCTTTTCAATATTCAATGACAAATTCGCACATTAAATTCGTATAACAAATTTATACCTTGTTGCCATTTTTTCCAATAATTCTAATTTCCTTTAGTTGTATCGTTACCATTTTGAAAAGAGATTTAATTTGGAGAATTTTCAACAAAGCTTCACTTCTGAAAAAATATGGCATTGCCCAGAAAGGCGAAGAAATGCAGATTTTCAGATGTTGTTTTTATGTAGGTTTTGTGCCTTGTAGTATATTATCACAACTTCTGCCTCTGCTTCAATACCAAACAGGAGTGTTCGAGAATACTCAAAGAGAAGACAAGTAGCTGTGATAAAAACCCTGACAAGATATGTTGGAGTTTGCTCCATATATTTTCTGGTGGAAGATATTCTTCAGAATAATAATTATTTTGAGTGAATTTGTGACTGCGCGATGACACATGGCTACAATTGCAGGGCTGAAATATACTGCACAAAAAAAGTTGAAAAATTTTGTGTCCACTGTAAAAGTTACCGATTTTTGTCCAATCAATGATCATTTATGAGAAATTAACTTATATCTAGTGGGTTTTTTTGCTGCTCGATCGACACCTTTTCATTTTGGATCAGCTCGCCATCAGATTGCATGCAGCGATACAATCGTTCTTCAAAATTACTTCGTACATGCTGTAGCATTTCAGGAGTAATGTAACCACATTCTGCCACAATTCGTGCTCCAAGTTCGTCTAAATCTGCAACTCTGGTTTAATGAACTTGTAATTTCAAGTCACCCCAGAAAAAAAAATCAAGCGGTGTTAGATCCGGTGATCGCGCCGGCCACTCCACTTGGCCTCTTCGGCCTATTCAACGTCCAGGAAATCTACCATTCAGGTACCTACTGTCGCAACTGAGCTGCAAAGTGCAGTGGAGCTCCTTCCTGCCGAAAGCGTAACTTCTCTTCCAAAAGGTTTTCATCTGCCTCCAAAGCTTCGGTGATCAGAAGATCAATCACGTTTTCGAGCAAATTCAGATACACATCGCCAGTGAGATTTCCAGGAATGAATACAGGACCAATCGAGTGATCGCCGAATATACCCATCCAGACTAGGGATTGCAAATTTACCGAATTTGAATTCACCGGTAATTCGGTAAATTATTTGAAAACTTAATAAGCCACAAAATAAATAACCATAGTTTAATTCTTATCAAATAATAACAACAGAAAAGTAAAACTCTAACGGTGGGTTTTACAAAGCGTAATCACCGGTGATCCGAGATCAACTGCTTGATTCTCTGATTTTTGAACTGACAAATCGAGTTGATTCTAGATCGAGCTCGAATCAACGGTGATTACGCTTTGTGAAACCCACCATAGGTAAATAAAAAAAAAATAAAATACCTAACTCAAAGACTAGTAAGAGGCCCTAAAATATTGGAAATAGTAATTCAAATGAAAAAATATCTGTCGTTTCTAACTTTTTCAACGATTCGTCCGATTCCTTTCCTTTTCCAAAGCTTTTAAGCTTTGTTTTCTCTGGCCCTTTTTCATTAAACTAACGGGATCGAAAGATTGTAAATGAGTGAAAAAGAAATAGCAATATTTTTGGAAAGAGGGATTTCAAGGGAAAAACTTAGAAATTGCTTTCGCAGCACTCATGACAACTCGACCTCCTAGTGTGAGGTCCAAAAAAGCCATAACTGCGACAGGAACAATTATAACAAAAATTAGGTAGCGGCTAAGTGATGAAAGTATTAATTTATCAATACAATAAGATTTAGGTGATTAAAGTATCGATATATCAATACAATAAGATTAGGTCTCCACACTAGTAGGCCGAGTTGCCGAGTGCTGCGAAAGCCATTTTCAAGTATTTCCCCTGAATTCCCTCTTTTCAAAAATATTGCATTTCCTTTTCACACATTTACACACGAAATCACCGGTAAAAGATGTCGGTTTCTTCTTCGGTAATTTGAAGAACATTAAGGGCGGTAAATCGGTAAACCGGTGAATCGGTAAACCGGTAAATCGGTAAACCGGTAATGCAATCCCTAATCCAGACGTTGAGTTTTTGTGGTTGTTGCTCCCTGAAGAAGTGCGGATTTTCATCGGACCAAAACCTACAATTAGGTTTGTTGACATTTCCGTTGAGGAAGAGGATGCATTCATCCGGAAAGCACACGTCGTACAAAAACACAGGATTTGCAATAATTGCTTGAGGAATTATTTGGAAAAATTCCATTCTCCGATCACCATCACCTTCGTTCAGTTCATGAACAAGTGTCATTTTATATTTCAATATTCTGTGGACACTTGTCCTTGAATATCCAGTTTTCTATGACAACTTTCTAACACTTCCACATTGTTCCTGTTCAACTTTTAGTTGACCAATTACGGCGATTTTATCTTTTTCACCCGTAAACGTAAGACCGGAATAATGTAGCAACTGAATGATAAACTGCGGGTATTTTCTTTGATTTGTCGCGTGCTTTTTACTGCCCATCTTTTCAGTTCATGTTGAGCAAGCTCTATAATTTGGGTTTCCGAGGAATATTTTTACAGTGGTTGCACTCATACTTGAAAGATCGCAGAATAACTGTTAAGGTAGAAGAAAGCTGGTCGGAACTCTTTCTCTTGGTGTTCCACAGGGTTCCACGTTGGGACCACTTCTGTTTCTAATATTTATAAATGATTCACCTAAATACGTGAAAGTAGAGAAAACTATTATTTTCGTTGATGATACAACACTAGCAGTCTCAGCAAACACTTATGAAGAGCTCTCTCAGAAGTGTCCTTTATTGATGCTCAGTTTCACAGAATGGTGTAGAAAGAACTCTCTTATTGTGAATCTTGAGAAGACTGAATGTATTTGCTTTAGTTTGAAAAATATTTTGAACAATGTTTCATTTGTGTCAAGTTCTTGGGTGTCTGTGTGTACAGTCATTTAAGGTGGAATGATCATGTGGACTATCTCAGCAAGAAACTGAGTTCATCTCACTATGCACTGAACAGGATCAAAGATCTCATGCCTGTTCAATCTTTGCTTAGTGTATTTCATAGCCACTTGAACTATAATATTTTATTGTGGGGAAGTTCTTCTTGTACACAAAGAATTCTCATATCGCAGAAACGAATACTGAGATTAATATATGGATTGAATCCACGGTATTCCTGTAAACCCACATTTGCCAAGAATGGAATATTGACTGTAACTTGTATATATATATATATATATATATATATATATATATATATATATATAGAAATTTGCTATATGCAAAGGAAAATATCCGAAATCTTTCTACTGCTGCTGATTCTCATTGCTATGTTTCGAGAAATATCAACACACTTCTGATACCTAAACACAGAACATCTAAGTATGAGTCCTCTTCCCTGTATCAGGGCATCAAATTGTTCAATCATCTACCTGTCTCAGTCAGATCACTTGAAAATTATAGATTTAAGAATCTCATCAAATCTGTACTGATGAAGAAGGCTTACAATAATATTAAAGAATTTTATAATGAAGGTCATTTTCTATCATTGAATTTGTATTTTGTTTTATTGTGAACATGCATTTTTTTTCTGGTGTATTTTTTATTAGGATGTAATATTGACTTGTCTTATACATATCAATTATGTCGACAAGGACCAATAAATTATTGTTATTATTAAACAGTTTTATCAGGATGTCGTTCCTCAAAAATCCCCGCAGTAGCCCCAGTCAACGGTCTGGAAATAATTTGTTAACATTTCCATTCTGTCCCCCAACCTGTAGACTATTTTGTAATTTTTATTCAGAACTGATAAAACGCACCTCTAATAATTCTGCAATACTGAAACGAACTTTTCTGAAAGCAATAATGTCTTTGCGTATGGTCTGGCAGTGCAGATTCTGATAAGCATGAAGAGAGAAAAAGCATTCAACACTTTTCAATCACCTTATTGTTTGTTTTGTTTTTTCCTTCAGTAGAAATTATACGATTAATTCGAACATCTCTGTTTCATGTAGTTTAATCGGTACCATAATTCCATAATAAATACCCTGTAACTTTGTGAATATTTACTTATTAGAACACAAACTGCAGGTTCATACAAATTTGAATACATGCATTCATTTGTGCTACAGAACTACCCATTCAAATTCCTGATGGGGTTGCAACCAGGGTGTTGCTAGCAGAAACTAGCTGTGTATCCCTGATGTCCCTCTGTCATCAAAAATCGACCCGTTCTTGAGTTATTGAGAGTGGACACTGTTAAATGAGACACCCTGTATAGAAGATAGTTTGAATAATTGAATTGAGATTTCAAACAAAATATTGAATTGTTTATCTACTTCCAAAAAAATATCTGATAAGACTGTTGAATCAACTCACGAAATATCGAAATATACAGGGTGTTTGGAGGGTGAGTAGCCATAGGTAAATGGTGGATAGTTGATGCTCTTGGCTACTTGTTGCGCCTAATAAAATAACATTTTGCCCAAAGTTCAAAGTGTTATAATTTTCTTGCCATTTTTGTAGAAATTTCCCATTTTTCTCATTAAAATCTTGAATTTTTTTAAATTTAATGCTCTAGGTGCCTAAAAAATGATCTATTTTTTTAGTTTAGTCTTGTCTTATTCAGAATAAAATGAATCATAATTTCATACAAATGTCGTCAAAAAACCTGACAGCGTCGTATCAAACATCAAAATGAAAATATAATAATGTTGTTTCCACTTTACAAAGTGAAATAAAAAAAAATTACATAGTGTTGGGTTTTGAAATGGTTTCAAAAACTTCTCTAGTAAATACTCTTTGCAATGGTATGTAACATGTCAACCGATGATAGAAAGAGCACGCTATTTTAAGCTGTGTTAGAATGAGAGAAAAAAATTTACCTGCTCAATGGAATAGTTTTGTCGTCAGCCTTTTAAGGCATCCATGAAGACAAAACGGTTTTTTGTTGAGTTATCTGATTATTAATGGTACATGTTCATACCATTGCAAAGAGTATTAACTAGGGAAGTTTTTAAAACAATTTTAAAACCCAACACTATGTGAATTTTTTTTATTTCACTTTGTAAAGTGGACACAACATTATTGTTTTTTCATTTTGATGTTTGAAACATATTTTTTGAAGATGTTCAATGTTGTTTCTGATTAAAATCGTTAAATATCAGGTACTTGAAGAGTTCATTCGAGAATCATTTATCATCAATAATTAACTCTGTAAGAAATGAATCTTTCGAAAAGTAATATCTCATGTTTATTGTGGAAATTATTCTTCTTCTCTGTTTCACAGTGAAAAATTCACGCATCCATAGTGATGAAGAAAAGTCAAGTTTTTTTGACAGTCGTTCAAAAATGAATTTTCACCTGCAACTGTGAAGATTGTAAAGTATTAGACGAAAAATGAGTTAGATAAATGAATAAACATTCAGATTCCTCATATTGAGAATTGGTGAAGAAAAAGGAAGCATTTGCAACAGGCTCAAAATTCCTGAACTTCAGTTTCTTTCGCGGAGCAGTATATTATATTGAGCATGTTTTCTTGTTTATAAAATTTCTTAGTGTCATAGGAGAATCAGCTCCGTTGAGAGATGAAATCACACAAAACTCCCCAAATTGCTGAGACACCTAGCCAATAGCAGTGCAAGAATGTAGCATTCGTCCAATTTTTTCAATCTGTAATCAAAAGTTATGACCATTTATAACAACTTCCAGGCCACTTGTTGAGGCAGGTTAATCTGAACGGATAATGTTCTTGACACATCTATAATTTTCGGAGTTAAAGTAATAAATAAGGTTTGGAAGGGGATGAGCTCACAGTAAATAACAAATATGTCAGGAATGAACTGAGAGGCACTCGAAATATTCTGCGTGTCCAAGGCAACTGACCCCGTGAAAAATATGAATTTAATGCAGAATTTTCGGATAACCCTGTATGAATCGAAAAAGCTTTTATTTATGATCAACTGGAAATTGCGAGCAGCAGCAGATCGAAGAGGGGTGGAATTTTCAACACTCAATCACAGAGTCACGTTTCCGAAGGACTGAGGATATTTGAGCAGAATTTTTGTTGAACTGCGCGGGATACTGAGAGAATTAATGGGAATTTAGAGAAATCAACCTTTCATTAAAGCATTCAATCAATGCACACTGAAGAAGAGCATCAGCTTTTCGCTGTGATCTACCTATTTGGGGATAATGAAACTACACATCGTCCAAAGTCTTACTCCCCCTAGGTTTCTCAAGAAATAAGCAATCTATATTCAGGAAATGAAATTAATATTCTCCTCAATTTTAACTGCAACATATTCGATGAAAAATCTCTGTTTGTTAATCTTTTCCTTATGCAGAATGAGTCGAAATAGGAAAAATGGGAAACGATCCGAATCTATCGATTATTTATTTTCGATTAATGATAGTTATTTCACAACTGAATCCAAATTCAATAGTCCATATTACCACCTCTTCTTTCAATAAACTGCCTAATACGCCTAGGCATCCCACGAATCAAGTCATCAATGAAATTTTCAGGCATATCGTTAACACTCAAATACTTGAAAAGTTGAAAGTTGGTTTTGGCGATGGGATATCACTCTCCCTAAATAATTCCATACGTGCTCAATTTGATTTATGCCCGGTGAGTTTGCTGGCCAGTTCGTTCTCTGGATATTGTTCTCTTGAAAAATGTTCTGAACCCTTCGAGTGTGGTGTGGTGGGGCGTTATCATCCTGATAAATGAAATAATTCACAAATTCGTTGCACAGAGGAACAATGATTGGTTCAATGATGTTTTCTACGTAGCACCAGTCATTGTTCATTACAGATGCTACTTTGGGTCGACCAGGCACCGGTCTCCGGGCAACGCTGCCGGTTTTCAGTAGGAGGGCCACTATGCGCCTTACTGAAGTCTGTGGAATATTCAAACGTTGCGCAAGCTTCTTGATGTAGGGCTGCTATTCTTGCCCCGTCAAACTGAGGAATGTCCTGGCATTCTCCGCGAAATATTCTGAATATTACAACTCTCGTTTTTCGCTGAAAACTGACACTCAACAAGTTGAGGGATGATAGGGGGGCCGAGATTGATGAAGGGTCCTACTAAATTGTTTCTTGGATCTTTTTTTTAATTCCATCTAGTTGATTTCTTTACTTCTATACTTGATCTGTCTGTTTCGAGTTCCAATATCAGAGTCACTGGAAAGTTATCCGATGGCAGATCCATGTTTGCTTCAGGTGTTACTGGATCAAGTACTTTATGTATAGCCGTAGCTCCACTCCCCTTGTGATCTATCGGTTCATCCCCTGGACTTCTGATATTCTTCTAGTATTGCAGAAGGTAGGCAACCAAGCACCATGGAAAATGGTAGTCTCCTCCATTTTGTGCATATTGTTTTTGTTATTAATTATTTCACTAGCCTTCATACTCATGCTCGAATAATGATTTTTATGTTGGAAATGTTACCTGTTAGGTCTGCTCAAACTCTCCCTCCGCCTTTCCCTTGAATTCAAATGCGCCTTAAAAATAACGGGTGATCCAACTAGAGGTACTTTTTTTAATAGCCTTTTTTTGACAGATCACGCGTGAGTCGTGTCAAGCTGTCATATTATTTTTGTTCAGTATTGTTCGGCATTTCGTCATGGAAAGAGTTACGCCTGAACAACGTTTACAAATCGTTCAACTTTATTACGAAAATTCATGTTCTGTAAAGAATGCGACCGTTATCGCGCCATGATAACCGACTATTTGATGCCTGAAATTGAAGCTCGTGATCTCAGCGACATTTGGTTTCAACAAGACGGCGCGGCGCCACTTCCCACACATCGCACGGATCAATGGACTTATTGAGAGAGCATTTCGGTGAACAGATAATTTCACGTAATGGGCCGGTCGATTGGTCAACAAGATCGTGTGATATCACACCGTTAGACTTTTTTTGTGGGGATACGTAAAGTCTAAAGTCTATACGGATAAACCCGCTTCGATTCAGGCCTTGGAGCAAAACATCACGCATGTCATTCGCCAGTTACCAGTCGAAATGCTCGAACGAGTCATTGAAAATTGGACTCAACGGATGGACCATGTGAGACTTAGCCGCGGCCAACATTTGAAAGAGATAATCTTCAAAAAATAAATGCCAAAGAATGTTCTTTCGAATGATAATAAACATCCCCTGTTAAATTTTAATTTTCTGTGTTTTTTTCTTTAAAAAAGTAGGGAACCTCGAAATGGATCACCCGTTAGATATACTGGCCCACCTCGTTTTCAATTGCAGATTCGAAAGTTATACTTCTACAGCGTGTTCCTGAATTGATGCGAAAGATTTCAAAGAGTGATTCTATGTTCAAACTAAAGGGTAATTTGTTTCATAAATGTTGGGTCAAAAGTCGAACGTAAGGGAGACATCGCGGGTCAAAGATGGCGATAAAATGATGTTCAAAGAAAAACTTACACAACGACTGGGATAGAATTGAATTCGTATAGCCTGATTTGGATGAAAACTTCTTCATCTCTTGTATTTTCTCGTAAAATGTAGTGTTTGGAAATGAAAAAATAAAATGTAAACATAATTTCGAATTATTGTACTCCAAGAATAATATTGAATATGAATTTGTGGGAATAGGACAATGAATGCTCAATAGTCTTCACAGAATATATTTAGAGACGTTTCGCAAATTCACATCTGCTTCATCAGACCTCTATATGTCAGAAATAATTGTAGATTAGGATTGATAGTTGTTGTAATTAATTTGATTTATTATTACTGTGAAAACTCTCATGCCGGCGTTTCCACTCAATTTGACTTTTTCCGGAATTTCAAAAATTGTCTGCATGCCGCTGAAAATTCACAGACGATAAAATCATTCATAAAATATGTATTATGATATACTTCCGAGTTCACTATACAGGGTGATTCACGGTGGATGGCACATTAGACGTTTCTGGAGAACCAGACTTCGGATCGGTCTGAAAATTTAATGGAATGCATTATCGAACCTGTTCTACCCAACTAAAATATTTTCATCAATGCGGTGTTGCCACTTCTATTAGAAAGTAGTAGCAACTTTGCTTTTTCAAATGGAACACCCGGTATATTATATTATTTTTGGAATCTCCAACAATGTATCGACAACTTTTATTGACATTTCCCTATACCTATCTGTTGCCGTTTTCGAAATATAAATTAATTTCAATTTTTTTCACCGGAAAACATGACTTCTAAAAATGCTGATAACTTCGGGTTGAGAAACACTATATGGCATTGAAATTTGGTTTGGAGTTAGGTGATACATAAATGCTTCCAACACTCCAGCCTGATTTACGTTACTTCAATACAGGGTGATAAAAAAATACAGTCTTTTCGGTTGCTTGAAAAAGTGACCGAAAGTTGTTTATTTCAAATGGAATGCCCTGTATATTATTGGACATTCGGAAAACTGATGAGATTCGCTTTCATTCTATGTATATCATGCCTATACCTAACTAGTCAAATTTCGGACTTATGAGCATTTATTTGTCAAAATGTCCCTTCAGAATGGTATTTCCATTCGGTATTTGGTAGGCAGAGAGAGAGAAGTTGTTGGAGATTCCAAAAATAATATAATATACCGGGTATTCCATTTGAAAAAGCAAAGTTGCTACTACTTTCTAATAGAAGTGGCAACACCGCATTGACAAAAATATTTTAGTTGGGTAGAACAGGTCCGATAATGCATTCCATTAATTTTTCAAACCGATCTGAAGTCTGGTTCTCCAGAAACGTCTAATGTGCATCCACCGTGAATCACCCAGTATATCGAGAATTTCGAAAAAACACTTTTCGTTCGACAAAATCCAAGCAGGCTTTCAAAATTGGGGCTATCATAGAATCTCATTATTCATTTTTATTTCAAATAAATTCAATTCAGTTTCATCATTATTCGTCTGGTGCTTCTTATACGGTCATAGAATTCGATATCTCACAATTGTAAGCGCCAAATTGATTCAAGAAATATCAGCTTTATTATTTCTCAGACCAATAGAGGGGCTTCGCGAAACTTGTTGATTTTAGTATGATTTTTCTTGCTGAATTGAAAAATGAAAAGCATTCAAATACTCAGATGATTCGATGATGACAATGACACAAAGTTTCATGTAACTTGTTGATAACAGTATTGAATGTTTCCAAAAATGTAGGTTTATTTGAAAAAAAAAATAATATTCGCAACAATTGTTCAAATTGTTGCACCTTTTAATGATGTGATTTAAATAATAATTTTGGAATCGCGATATGATACAACAATGATAAAAATGAATTGACGAGTGAAAATGAATAAGACATGAAATTCTATGACCGCCGCAGATTTGAAGGAAGTGAATCAAAGCCTACTTGGATTTCATTTAGCGAAAAGGGTTTTTTCGAAATTTTCGATATATATCGATATATATTTTCGAAATCGTTGAAGAAAGATCAATTTGGAAATATCATTACCCATTATGGTTTCCGTTTGAAAGAAAAAAATGTTGTTATAGCTCCGAAATGTGGGCAGATACAAAAAAATCGAATAGCACCGATGAAAAATGAACCCCCTCCACCCATTCTGAAAATATAAAGAAATATCAAGGATGTGTGTTCTCATAATAGTAATACTTCCATCAAATATTATTATTCTATTGCTTTCCGTTTCCAGGATACAAAATTAAAGCATCATTTTTCCGCCTTCTTTGAAACGCGATATCTCCCTAACGTTTGACTTTTGATCCAATATTCATATAACAAACTACCCTTTATATTCAACAAGAAATCACCCTTTGAAATATTTGGCATAAATTCAGAAACACCCTGTATATTGAAAAAATGGGATTTCATTTTACTCGAGAATTGGTCAATTAGATACTTATTTGGAAGTTCCCGATTAATTAGATAGATTTCATTCGGTTCATTACATCGGGTTATTATCTACGATCGCTCAGGATCGTTTCCGTGGACGTATAGGAAGAAGCCGCAACCAGAGTGCATGTAATTAACTGGATCCGTCTGACAATCGAATCAATTCAAATTGGCGAAGTCCCGGATTTTTCAACCGATTGAATCTGGAATTGAATACTTTTCCAATTCGGAGTTTTAGAGCCCTAAAATGTAGGGATAACCTCGACTAGTTTCGCTATGATGAATGGCGTTGGGAAAGTTTCTCGGAAGTGCGAAGTGAAATGAGGGGTGGAACGTCGTTTTCCCATTTCGTTTGGGTCCTGGTCAGACTTCCATTCAGGTGGTTGAGGTGCGTGTACTCTTGTCAGAAATAGGTACATTTCCACTCTGGTCCGAACAAGTTAAGTGGTTTTCGACTCGGTCGCGACTGCTCGCATACAAAACACCGAGTGGTCGAATCCTCGCATTTGCGTGGGATAAATGTTACAACGAAAGCGCAACACATCGATTTCCGATTAATACAGTTACTATTCACAGCGGAATTATTTGATACTAAAGGGTGTGAGCGCAAGATTTGAATTGCCCGCCATGTTTGTCAGTCATAATGTCACATGATTTTGACGTGACTGATCGAAAATTGACAGATGCGAGTTTGTAAACATGGAGCATTACACGGTAGAACAGCTCGTCCTGATCGTCAGAAAATGCAGTAAAGGTGAATGGCGAACGTTATCGTGCTCTGATATCATAGTTTCTTGTGCCTCATTTAGAAGCTTTTGATTTTGACGACATGTTTGCTCCTGGTCGTGCCATTTCCCGATTTGGTGACCAGAATTGGTCTCCACGATCTTGCGACTTAACGCCTTCAGACTTCTGGCTGTGTTATCTGAAGTCACAGGTTTATGCCATTAAGAACAGACTTAATGGCATAATTGGGAGTGACTGAGTACAGACTCAGTCACTCCCAATCTAGTAACATTTGGGTGTTGATGTCCATACCAACATATCATGAAAAGCATGCACTACATGTTCAGTAAACCACGATACTTTTACAGTGTTTGTGTATCGTGCAGTAAACCAACTGTAGTGCTGTTCAATACTATTATAAACTTCTATAGTGTATACCACACAATAAATAAAAATACCCGAATAACAAACACATCATCTACTTGTGTGGATAATATTCTGGTAAACATGTATAATGTCCATCGAGAGGTACTACACTCTCAAATCTCTGATCATACCACACAAAAACTGACATTAAGCATAGGTGAAATAATGAAAAGAAAGTATGTATCCCGAAGAACATTCAGTCAAGAGAGTGTTGGTATTTTTCTGAACAACTTGAAAAATACGAATTGGACAGAATTCATAGCTTGGATGACAAAGATGGTAATGAACAATGGGACAATTTTATGAAACTATATTCAGCATGTTTCAATGAATGCTTTCCACTAAGAAAAATTAAAGTTAGCAAAAGGGACAAAAGGATAGTAGACCCAACTGTAGAGGAATGCAAAAGGAGGCTGGATATTCTCTATACCATGAGCAGTGGGGATGAAAGGTATAAACGTGCGTACAGAGAAACGAAGAAAGAGTACAATGGCAAGCTTAGGAAAAACAGAGCTAAAAGATATCAAGAAAGGCTACTAGAATCTGAGAATAAACAAAAAAACTGCATGGAACATTGTGAAGGATATCAAGGGGGCAAAAGATACTGGAGATATGCAAATTGATGAGGATCCCAAAACGACAGCTGACTCTTTCAATGATTTCTTAATAACATCTGTTCAAGACCTGGTGTCCACAGTAAAATCACATCCATATACAAGTAGAGTGGAGAGAAACAGTAGATCCATATTTATACACCCTGTAACTTTGGAAGAGATGGTGGAAGTTGTGAAGAACATAAAAAACAAAATGCTGGCAATGATGAAGTTCCAACAAAAATCATGAAATTGAGCATCGATCCTATCAAGGACATCATACATATTTTGAACAACTCTCTGAAGTATCGAGTCTTCCCAGATTCCCTGAAAACAGCTATGATCAGACCAGTGTATAAGAGAGGCGATCAGAGGAAAATAGAGAATTAAAGACCTATAAGTCTATTGTCATCCTTCTCTAAAATCTTCGAATCAGTCATGTGTAGGAGCATCTCAAATTTCTTCATTACATCTAAGTTGCTGAGTGGTACTCAGCACGGTTACCAAAGAGGTAAATCATGCCAAACGGCAATCTTCCAGTTCACACAGAACATCATTAACGTCCTGGAAGGAAATGAAATTGCCATTGCTTTGTTCCTTGACCAGTCCAAAGCATACGATTGCCTAGATCATAAAATCCTGCTCAATAAAATGGAGAGCTATGGCATCAGAGGTCCTGCGCTAGCATGGTTTGAGTCTTACCTCTCAGATAGAATGCAATTTGTGGTGATTGACAGGGATGGTGACAGAGGGTTATCAGAAACCAAGACCTTCAATACTGGGGTGGCATAGGGTGGCTTGACAGGGCCCATTTTGCTGATCATCTATTTAAATGACATTGCTGATATAGTAAAGAAGAGTGACTATTGTAGTCTATCTAATTACTCAGATGACACCAACTTACTTATCAAAGGAAAACTCTTCCCAGATCTACTAGAGGCAGCAAGTAACATCTTAAAGCAAGCAACTGAGTGGTTTACTACAAATAAATTATTTCTCAACGAGAACAAAACAAGTGTGATGCTATTCAGAACAAGCCGCCCTGGGCTCACTCCACCTGAGGAAATTGAACTGAGTAAGAAGAAAGTAGGACTCATCGACAGCACAAAGTTCCTGGGGATGACCGTTGATTGTTGTTTGGGCTGGAATTTCCACGTTGAGAAGATTTTGGAGAAGTTAAATAGAGCCAGCTACATCATAAGAGTCTTGAAAAAATATGTTGATATTGCGACGATGAAAATGGTATACCATTCCAACTTCGAGTCAATCTTTCGTTATGGCATAATTTTCTATGGAAACTGCAGACATATTGACCATATATTTGTTGCACAGAAACAGGTGATCAGAATCTTGTTGTGAATGAAATACAGAGATTCGTGCAGAGGTCGTTTCAGGGAAACAAAAATTCTCACACTCGGTGGGGTCTAGATACAGGAATGTCTATTATTTTTCTATAAAAACAGGCGACTGTTCTTGGAGTATGAACCACAAACAGCGTATAGAACCAGAACTTATAACTATAACTACCCAATTCACCATTTAACAATGACAAAGAAGTCTGCGCTGTATAGCTGTCTAAAGTTCTTCAACAAGTTGCCTGACAGAATAAAGAAAGAGAGTCCTATTAACAAATTCAAAAAGGAGATTCATGGGTTACTAATAGATCTGGAACCATACACAGTGGAAGAATACCTGAGGGGGAAATTGGTGTAGCTGTAATACTTTGATTTTGACTACAATTTTGTTTAATGATTTATTTACTGATGTATTTAGGTTATTCCTCGAAATAAAGGCTATTATTATTATTTATTATTAAATAAATAAAAACTTACAAAATTTCGGAAGACAGAAATAATATAGCTAGTGGACTGTATACGTATGAATTGATATTGAAACCCATTAAATATGAAAGGATAAATGTACCCCTATATCAGCAAAACGGTCAACCAGATCTCGCCGGTTCCTCCCATTTTCCATGAACAGAGTGATCGAGCTAGACAAATGCATGGACTGAAGCTGACGTGAAAATCCGTTGTTAAAAATGTCGAATTGTGCACACTTATTCTTGTGGTATAATTAAATGTCCACGCCACTGGCAACAATTTTGTTCACACAAGGAATGTTCTTAACTGAATATAATTCTAATTAAATCGAAATCACTGAAGATGCGAATTACAGAAAAAATTAAAATTGTCATAGTAATTTTCGTCCTCCATTTTCTTAATAAAAAGCAACAAATAGCAGGAAATAGGACTAGGAAAAAAACAGATGATCAAGTTTTTTTTTACATTCGTGGCGACGTTTCGCAAAGGTGTCCCTTTGCTTCTTCAGGCCAAAAACATGTATCAACTTAAAGAATTAAAAGTAAAAAACTACAAACATTCGTCAGAAAGAATGGCATCAAGAAACAATAAGAAAACTATAAAGCTATCGAAACAAACACAGTAGGCCAGTTACCAAAAAGTAACTGGCCTACTGTGTTTGTTTCGATAGCTTTATAGTTTTCTTATTGTTTCTTGATGCCATTCTTTCTGACGAATGTTTGTAGTTTTTTACTTTTAATTCTTTAAGTTGATACATGTTTTCGGCCTGAAGAAGCAAAGGGACACCTTTGTGAAACGTCGCCACGAATGTGAAAAAACTTGATCATCTGTTTTTTTTCCTAGTCCTATTTCCTGCTATTTGTTGCATTTAAGAAAAAATTAAATTTGCAGAATATCGCGAGAGGAAACAGAATAAGCACATATTAGAAGCAGAAGTATTCACGATCGTTATAATCAATGAACTGGATGTATTATGAAAATGAAACAAATATGCGACATATGATGCAATCCACAGCTGACGAGTTCTTCTCGCACCTACACATATGGAAATTCCTCAGTATGGAGATATTAATTTAAAGAGGAATGGAAATTCTGAAAAATTTATCGGATCCGTTCACTTGCCGTGAACACTCCACCAGTTCTTCCTAATGGCTATATTTTTTAAACAATGCTGAAAAAATGGAAAATGGAAAAAAAAGTTTCAACGGAGATTTGAAAGATAGTGATTGGAGAAATTTCCCGAAACAGTTCGAATGATTTTGTTTGGGGGAGATCTTCTGATGTACATTTAAGGCTTAATCCCCTAAGAGGGGGCACTTCAAGCCCTCAAAATTGAATTGAGGACAGGGGTTGAGTGATATTTCATCCGAAAGATTTTGAAAGTCGCTTTGCAACTGTCTATAAAAAACGTAATTTTGATTCGTCAAAAATCAATTTTTCAGCTCAAATATTTTGGTTATTTTGACAATGTATAAGCCCATTTTCATTGAGCCTCTTTCACAAACTGAAAGAAATTGAATTGCAATTTTTTCTCAAGTACTTAAAATAACAATTTTCTCAAGCTATATACAGGGTGTCCCAAGTTCGACTGCCTATTAGACGTTTCTGGAGAACTGGACATATTTGAAATCTGAAAATTGGGATTATGATATTGTCCGAAATTCTCTACAGACCAAATATTTTCGGAGCGAGAGCACTTCCGGTTATACAGGGAGTGAAAATAAATTTGCTCAAACATTTTTTTCCAATCTTTTCGTTTCTGATTTGATTGAGTATTCAATGCTGAATACATTTCTGTTAAAACCACTGTATTCATTCGAATAGTTTTCAAAATATCGAAAAAAAACCTGAAAAAAATCTAATATTCAGGGTCAGTTTTATGTTAATTTTTCTAATTCTGAACATCCGTAGTGTAAACCGTTCTCACAACGTCAAAGTAGAAGAATATGGAAAGATCATGCATCTTTTGAATTTCATAAATATCATCACAGGGTTTCAAATTTTCAGTCGAAAACTGTGATCGAAAATTGGCCATAACTTCTGTTTTTCAAATTAGAACCCTATTTTTTATAATTGCTTCCTAAATTCAGTAATTCCCGAGTTATTTGAGCTTTTCTGTTTTCATGTTGTACGTAGAATGAAATTCATCCAATCTTTTACTTGATTCGATGATTTTTACTTTACGTACAACATGAATCGAGCAAAGCTCAAATAACTCGGGAAATACTGAATTTAGGAGCAACAACCTCTCACTATTTTTCTTCGCATAATCCAACGCAATCATAAAAAAATAGGGTTCTAATTTGAAAAACAGAAGTTATGGCCAATTTTCGATCACAGTTTTGACACAAAATTTTAAACACCCTGTGATGATATTCATGAAATTTAAATGATGCATGACCTTTCCACATTTTTCTACTTTGACGTTTTGAGAACGGTTTGAACTCGGAATGTTCAGAATACGGAAAATGAACATGATACTGACTATAAATATTGGACTTTTTTTCAGTTCAGGAAATTATTCGAAAGAATACGATGGTTTTAGCAGAAATGTATTCGGCATTCGATACTCAATCATAACAGAAGCGGAAAGATTGAAAAAAAAATTTTTGATCAAATTCACTTTCACTCCCTGTGTAACCGGAAGTGATCTGGCTCTGAAAATATTTTAGGTCTGTAGAGAATTTCGAAAAATATCATAATCCCAACTTTCAGCTTTCAAATATGTCCAGTTCTCCAGAAACGTCTAATAGGCACTCGAACTTGAGACACCCTGTATATAGCTTGAGAAAATTGTTATTTTAAGTACTTGAGAAAGAATGGCAATTCAATTTCTTCCAGTTTGTGAAAGAGGCTCAATGAAAATGGGCTTATACATTGTCAAAATAACCAAAATATTTGAGCTGAAAAATTGATTTTTGACGAATCGAAATTACGTTTTTTATAGACAGTTGCAAAGAGACTTTCAAAATCTTTCGGATGAAGTATCACTCAACCCCAATTTTGAGGGCTTGAAGCGCATCCTCTTAGGGGATTAAGCCTTAAATGTACATCAGAAGATCTCCCCCAAACAAAATCATTCGACCTGTTTCGGGAAATTTCTCCAATCACTATCTTTCAAATCTCCGTTAAAACTTTTTTTTCCATTTTCCATTTTTTCAGCATTGTTTAAAAGATATAGCCATTAGGAAGAACTGGTGGAGTGTTCACGCCAAGTGAACAGATCCGATAAATTTTTCAGAATTTCCATTTCTTTTTAAATTTATATCTCCATACTGAGGAATTTCCATATGTGTAGGTGCGAGAAGAACTCGTGGAGCGCATCATATGTCGCATATTTGTTTCATTTTCATAATACATCAAGTTCATTGATTATAACGATCGTGAATACTTCTGCTTCTAATAAGTGCTAATTCTGTTTCCTCTCGCGATATTCTGTAGATCGCACCTTCAGTGATTTCGATTTATTTCGAATTATACATTTAGTTAAGAACATCCATTTGTGCGTTCCCAGTGGCGTGGATATTTAATCATACAACAAGGATAAGTGTGCATAATTTGACATTTTTAACAACGAATTTTCACGTCATATACACTTTGTATATAAAAGAAAATCGAAACATTTCCTTATGCTGCCTTCAATTTGTTCTTAGAAGGTATTAATCTGGTTTTATAATACGTTTCTTCGATCATTTGATGTATTAATCTGTTGAGTTACTACTTTGATGATTTGTTAGAAATTTCACGTGTTGTGGAGAGCAAAGATAATTGCGGTGGACTAGCACATTATTAACAGATATACGAAAAAAATTGTAAGACATTCGTTTTTTCTCCAAATTTTAATCATTCACTCCTTGCTAGACTTTCTATGTTTACCAAAAAAAAAATCAAACAGCTCCTTTTAGGTGTTGAAGTTTCTTTGTCGGTTAGTATATCATTTTTATTGATTTGATGCTTTCTTTCTTTCCAGTTTAATTCTTTTGCAATCGGCTCTATAGTTTATTTCTGAATAATTGAGATACTAGTCTATGATTGCAATAGAGAGCCGAAAAAATGTCCAATTAACTTTTTTGAGCAGGTCATTCATGATCCAGGAGAATCTCAGAACAGCAAAAGAGAAATCATACGAATAAACGTCGAAATAAGGATGGAAGTTATTGAATGGAACGAAGAAAGCCAATTAGAGAGGATTCAAGATATCGAAGAATTCCCAACATGACGATGCCCCATCCGAGAATTCAAAATCGCATTCACTCCGTATCTATTTTTCAGTGAAGCCTGCTTGCTCGAAGACTATCGAAGATTAATACCCCTTAGCATTTCTTAACTGGCAGAGCATATAGGGATCTTTCGTTTACGACGATCCTATATTATATTCCTAACTGTAGGCCGAGGAAAACGTGAATTGTGGACTTAATTCGTTCTTTTTATTACGGGGTAATATCGGATTAGACTTTTCTATTCCGCGTTATGAGGAAATAACTCAACGAATTTCGGTTTTCGTACAATTGAACATGAAAAATAATGGCCTCAAGCGGATAGAATGGATATACCTCTAACATACTCGTTTCCAAGAGATGGGGACATGTTTCTTGCGATTCCATTGGAAATCTATGAAAACAGGGGAATTTGACATGGATCAGATTTTACCGAATATAAGCTACTTTTTTGGCGCATAATGTCAGCAATAGCATTTCTATCGGTTGTTTTCCCATGAAATCCAGCCATTTGAAGAACCTTCCTTGAAACACAATCAACCAGAACTATCGAAAGTTTTTAAGAACACAAAAACTTCTTGAAAAACTTATTCAGTCTGACGAAATTACCAAGGAATATCTGACCGTCAAAAAGAACATTTTTGGTCCCAATTCAGCTACCAAAGAAGTTGAAAATCAATTTCGATTTCGATTCGAGGTATACTGACGGAGTAAGATATTTCGCTGTCAAATATTTCATTTACGGAGTGAATTAGAACGCTTCATGGTTCTTCAGGATTTTAGTTGACGTAGTCGTAAGTTGACTGGCTGAATTGCCCCTCGCGAAGGCATTCATTTGGGTTTTTCTGAAGGACATTGCGCACTATCGCGAAACTATAGACGCGTGGACTGAACAACTCTGTCAGAGATACAACCGTGCACTTCGCCACAAGACTAAACAGAACCCACCGCCCTTACCAACTTGCAAGAGGAAAAAAAGCCTGCTGAATATAAGCGGATGCAGGAAATGTTCGCCAAACAGAAGTGAGTTCTGGCTACCGAGCTAATAGACAACGTCGACCAGTCTAGAACTAGGGGATGGCGTTGACATCTTCAGAGCTTACCATCCATATTTGGCTTCCCTTCAGCCGGCGATAACCATCCCATAGATGACACACCTCACCAGCACGTGAGCATCTATAGCCCGATCAAACGGGAGGCAATCGCTGAGTTCATTGAAAAAACTGACAAGACCGCACTGGGACCGGATGGTATCACCCTCGACCGCTAAAAACCATTCCTCCCAACAAAATAGAACAAAGCTTCAACTGCATCCTCTACATACAGTACATACCGACCATCTTGAGGAAAAGTCGCATAACACTAATACCCAGGACAAAAGAGAATTTGAGGAAAGTCGACAACTGGAGGCCAATAACCGTCACCTCACTCCTCCTTCGGTTCATGAACCGAATAATGGCATCTCACCTCCAATCCGGCCTCTCGCTTAATGAGCTACAGAGGGGCTTCTCGTCAATTGAAGGATGCTTTCTTAACGACCTCACTCTGCAAACCATAATCAAACAGAGAAGAAGCCAAGGAAGAGGACTGTCTATAATATCATTAGATCTGAGAAAAGCCTTCGACAACATTTCTCACGAGTCCGTCTCAAAAGAATAGAACTAGATAAAAACTAGGCTGCCTACCTCATGACTAACCTGAGGAATGGCACAACCACCATCTGCTGTGAGGGGTTGATGCACCCATCAACAGAGGAGTCAAGCAGGGCGATCCACTATCTCCTATAATCTTCAATATGTTGATGGATGAATTACTGGAAAAACTTTCAATGCATTGAGGGAGAAAATATTCCAGCCCTGGCTTACGCAGATGATCTCATTATACTGGCAGAGAATGTGCGTGACTGCCGTAGTCTGCTGAAGGTAGTCTCGAAATTTCTCGACGACAGAAGCCTAAGGCTGAACGTGGCAAAGTGTTCCTCTTAGACACTAGGCGTAATCCCTTCCAAGAAAAATGCACTTCATGAAAGGGCAACCAATATCACCCATGGACATCGACACTGCATTCAAATACCTCGGAAAATACTTTTCTGCTCAAGGAATTGCAAAGTGCAGCATTTACACTCTCGATGAGCAGCTTGGAAGGATAATGGATGCACCCCGCAAATCGCACCAAATAATGCAGATTGTCAGACAACACCTTATACCGAGATACATCTTAGCTATGCAGAGCATCTCGATCAACAAGTCCTCAAGTAGTGCGATCTGAAGTTCAGAAGGGCCACGAAGAAAATCCTGCATCTACCATCGCACGTGATAGATGAATCACTGTTTACTCCGATGAAAATGGGCGGAGTCGGGGCGTTTCCATTTCGAGCGAAAGATCCCGAACATCATGAAGGGAAGGGTCGATAATCTGGAGGGTAGATCTGACCAGGTGGACGCAGTGCTGAGGGCTGCTGCGAAGTGAAGACATAGGCTGGGACGAATGGTCTCGCCCGGCATGACCTCCAAAGATCCGGTGGAACGTACCTACGCCGAAACCCTCAACGTATCGTATTATGGAACTGGCCTCAGGCGAGTGAGTAACGATGCCTCATCTACCAACTTCATTAGGAGACCACCACCCTACTGGAAGTCCCTAGTCCCCTGACCAGATCAAGGCAATACGTCTGCGATTCAACTGCCTCCCAACCAAAGCACTCCCTTATAACCCTCCGTCGGAACGGGTGTGCAGGGCAGGCTGCAATAGGAGTGAGAGCCCCAGTCACGTGCTCCAGAAATGCTCACTAGGGCACACAAAAAAAATGCAGCGCCATAGACCATTGTGGAGCGTACAATCCAACAGGCATCCAAAAAGAACTGGGCGATCTAGGAGGAGCCTAACATAAGGGATGAGAGAGGGATCCTGCAGAAGTCGGACCTGATCCTGTCTAGGGGCGATGAGGTCGTGGTCAAGGACATTGGAGTCTCCTGGGAGTCGCCCCGAAATTTGAATGAATTATTTAAACTGAAAAAAAAAACATTTACAACCAACCCGGCTTCCTCTCGGTACTCCGTGACATATACCAGGGAAAACGAATAACGGTCACTCCCTTCGTAATTGGCGAATGAGAATATGGTGTAAATAAAGTATCCAATCCCTGCAGATTCTAGACATCAACACCCAAAACTTCCCAGATGACCTGATCCACACCACCATGCGAGGCGGCTGGTATATCTATGAGTCTTTCATGCGATGCGCATGGAGCTGATGTTGTGAAAATGCTACCTCTGGCAACCAATTCAGAGTGGAAAGTCTCCAGTTTATGTCGGGAGTGCAAAAAGCAGAGCAACCGTCAGTGTCGGAGCGCAAGAGGTGTTGTGACTGGTGTGTTGTGTTGAGCAGTCAAAGGAACGGGAAAAAAAGCCTTTACATTGGGGCCGCCCGAAAGACACGTTTCGCTATGTCGGAGTCCCACAGGCTGGTTGCCAGACGCCGCAACTGCCCCTGATGCTCTTCTTATCCTCCATTGTTCGCCCGCGTATGCCGCCGTGCTGCCTTCGTTGCTGCCGCGCCACTCGAGACGAATTATTCCACGTCCAGGTACAATCTTATAACTACTGAAAGCCCAAGTGTGCGCTTAGGCGAGAATAATTACGTGGTGTAATAACCATAATTTCGTTTAAATACCGTAGTGAGTTTTTTTATGAATTTTCCACTCGGTAACACCACTCACCATGCCATCCACGTTCCCGTGCATATGCGGGAAGGCTTACAACACATACACTAGGCTGAAGGATCACCAGAGGAGATATTGCAAGGGCCCCCAACCGGTAACGAGGGAAACTGCCCATATTGCCTCCGAACATTCGCCTCATACCAGGCTGTGCAACTGCACAATAAGTCCGCACACCCGTCGGAGTGAAACGACGAGCTAGTCCGGGGAATCGCGGGAAAACAGAAGCGAAACCTATGGACTGACGGTGAACTGGATGAGGAAGAGGGGGAGGAGGCAGAATACATCGGCACTGATCTCTTCGCCCACTTGGCCCAGATAACGGAAAGATCGAAAGAGGCGGTAAGGAAGAAACGCTACCAGCAAAAATAGAAGGATCTGGTCGTCAAATTTAAGCAGGAAAGAGCCAGAAGGCTCTCACGATGTTACAGCCAAAATAACCCCCAGCACGCCGGCAATATCACCAACATCACAAAACGCCAGGACCCAAGCAAAACTCCAGCACAACCAGGCCACAGTGGTTGCCGATACACCCGCGCCATCTCTCCCTTGGTCGACACTGCCCGGCCCTCCACCCCCGTCCGGGCTGCCGCCATTTCGCCCCCCGTGGTCTTGGCTGAAAGTCTTGACTTGTTCGAGGACACCCCGAACGTGACAATGGAGATACCGCCCTACACCACTCCAGTCAGAAGAATATCTCAGACCAAGTACAAAAACACATTGCCCTTGTCTGGACAAATCTGGCCGATGCGGAGGATGTGGAGTTGGGGAAAGCGATATGTCTCAGAATGGCGCACTATCGCGAAACTATAGACGCGTGGACTGAACAACTCTGCCAGAGATACAACCGTGCACTTCGCCAAAAGACTAAACAGAACCCACTGCCCTTACCAACTTGCAAGAGGAAAAAAAGGCCTGCTGAATATAAGCGGATGCAGGAAATGTTCGCCAAACGGAAGCGACCTCTGATGGCTACCGAGCTAATAGACAACGTCGACCAGTCTAGAACTAGAGACACCCCGGATGCCGTTGACATCTTCAGAGCTCACCAGACCATATTTGGCTTCCCTTCAGCCGGCGATAATCATCCCATGGATGACACACCCCACCAGCACGTGAGCATCTATAGCCCGATCAAACAGGAACCAATCGCTGAGTTCATTGGAAAAACTGACAAGTCCGCACCAGGACCGGATGGTATCACCCTAGACGCGCTAAAAGCCAGTCCTCCCAACAAAATAGAACTACCTTTCAACTGCATCCTCTACAAACCGACCATCTTGAGGAAGAGTCGCATAATACTAATACCTAAGACAAAAGAGAATTTGAGGAAAGTCGACAACTGGAGGCCAATAACCGTCACCTCACTCCTCCTTCGGTTCATGAACCGAATAATGGCATCTCACCTCCAATCCGGCCTCTCGCTTAATGAGCTACAGAGGGGCTCCTCTTCAATTGAAGGATGCTTTCACAACGACCTCACTCTGCAAACCATAATCAAACAGAGAAGAAGCCAAGGAAGAGGACTGTCTATAATATCATTAGATCTCAGAAAAGCCTTCGACAACATTTCTCACGAGTCCGTCTCAAAAGATAAAAACTAGGCTGCCTACCTCATGACTAACCTGAGGAATGGCACAACCACCATCTGCTGTGAGGGGTTGATGTACCCATCAACAGAGGAGTCAAGCAAGGCGATCCACTATCGCCTATAATCTTCAATATGTTGATGGATGAATTACTGGGAAAACTTTCAATGCATAGAGGTGTCCACATTGAGGGAGAAAATATTCCAGTCCTGGTTTACGCAGCTGATCTTATTATACTGGCAGAGAATGTGCGTGACTGCCGTAGTCTGCTGAAGGTCGTCACGAAATTTCTCGACGACAGAAGCCTAAGGCTGAACGTGGCAAAGTGCTCCTCTTAGACACTAGGCAAAAAGTATTTATCAACAGTACCCCGCTGCACGTCATAAACGGGCAACCAATATCACCCATGGACATCGATACTACATTCAACTACCTCGAAGAATACTTTTCTGCTCAAGGAATCGCAAAGTGCAGCATTTACACTCTCGATCAGCAGCTTGGAAGGATTATGGAGGCACCCCTCAAATCGCACCAAAGAATGCAGATTGTCAGACAACACCTTATACCGCGATACATCTACGCTATGCAGAGCATCTCGATCAACAAATCCTCATGGAGTGCAATCTGAAGTTCAAAAGGGCCACAAAGAAAATCCTGCACCTACCATCGCACGTGATAGATGAATCCCTGTTTACTCCGATGAAAATGGGCGGAGTCGAGCTGTTCCATTTCGAGCGAAAGATCCCGATCATCATGAAGGGAAGAGTCGATAATCTGGAGGGTAGATCTGACCAGGTGGACGCAGTGCTGAGGGCTGCTGAGAAGTGGAGACAGAGGCTGGGGCGAATGATCTCGCCCGGCATGACCTCCAAAGATCAGGTGGACCGTACCTATGCCGAAACCCTCAACGTATCCTATTATGGAACTGGCCTCAGGCGAGTGAGTAACGATGCCTCATCTACCAACTTCATTAGGAGACCACCACCCTACTGGAAGTCCCTAGTCCCCTGACCAGATCAAGGCAATACGTCTGCGATTCAACTGCCTCCCAACCAAAGCACTCCCCTATAACCCTCCGTCGGAACGGGTGTGCAGGCCAGGCTGCAATAAGAGTGAGAGCCTCAGTCACGTGCTTCAGAAATGCTCACTAGGGAACACAAAAAGAATACAGCGCCATAGCACCATTGTGAAGCGTATAATCCAACAGGCATCTAAAAAGAACTGGGCGATCTAGGAGGAGCCTAACATAAGGGATGAGAGAGGGATCCTGCAGAAGTCGGACCTGATCCTGTCTAGGGGCTATGAGGTCGTGGTCATGGACATTGGAGTCTCCTGGGAGTCGCCCCGAAATTTTAATGAATTATTTGAACTGAAAAAAAAAAACATTTACAACCAACCCGGCTTCCTCTCGGTACTCCGTGACAGATACCAGGGAAAACGAATTACGGTCACTCCCTTCGTAATTGGCGCAAGGAGAATATGATGTGGATAAAGTACCTAATCCTTGCAGATTCAAGACATTAACACCTAAAACTTCCGAGATGATCTGATCCACACCACCATGCGACTCGGCTGGTATATCTATGAGTCTTTCTTGCGATGCACAAGGAGTTGATGACGTGAAAATACTACCTCTGGTAACCAGTTCAGAGTGGAAAGTCTTCAGTTTGTGTCGGGAGTGCAAAAAGCAGAGCAACCGTCAGTGTCGGAGCGCAGTAGGTGTTGTGACTGGTGTTGTTGTGTTGAGCAGTCAGAGGAACGGGAAAAAAAGCCTTCACATTGGTGCCGCCCGAAAGACACGTTTCGCTATCTCGGAGTCCCACAGGCTGGTTGCCAGACGCCGCAACTTCCCCCGATGCTCTTCCTATCCTCCATTGTTCGCCCGCGTATGCCACCGTGCTGCCTTCGTTGCTGCCGCGCCACTCGAGACAAATTATTCCACGTCCAGGTACAATCTTATAACTACTGAAAATCCGAGTGAATTGTGTGCGCTTAGGCGAGAATAATTACGTGGTGTTATAACCAGAAATTCGTTTAAATACTGTGGTGAGTTTGTTTTTGATAAATTTTCCACTCGTTTACACCACTCACCATACCATTCACGTTCCCGTGCATATGCGGAAAAGCTTACAATACAAACACTAAACTGAAGGATCACCAGGGGAGATATTGCAAGGGGCCTCCAACCGGTAACGAGAGAAAATGCCCATATTGCCCCCGAGCATTCGCCTCATATCAGGCTGTGCAACTGCACAAGAAGTCCGCACACCCGTCGGAGTATAACGACGAGCTAGTCCGGGAAATCGCGGGAAAACAGAAGAACCTATGGACTGAAGGTGAACTGGATGAGGTGGCGCGCCCATGGTCTTGGCTGGCAGTCCTGACTTGTTCGAGAACACCCCGAACGTGACAATGGATATACCCCCTCACACCATTCCAGTCAGAAGAATAAAGCGGAGTCCCCTCCGGCCCTCTCAGACCAAGTCCAAAAACACATTGCCCTGGTCTGCACAAATCTGGCCGATGCGAAGGATGTGGAGTTGGGGAAAGCGATATATCTCAGAATGGCGCACTATCGCGAAACGATAGACGCGTGGACTGAACAACTCTGCCAGAGATACAACCGTGCACTTCGCCAAAAGACTAGTAGTGTACCTAACGTTGGAATGTTAAATAGATATTTCTCAATATTGCGTACTCAGCACTGTACCCATTGTCTTATATTAAGTAGGACAGATAGAAGAAGGATGGATCAGTCATTAGTCATTTATTGTAGAAGTAAGACATCAGTGTACCTAATGAGCTCAATAGATAATTTTATAGTAAAGTGTTCTCCTTCAAACCCTAAGTAACAACCCCGTTACTACATGGCGATCCTGATGGCGAAACCTTGGAAATTTTTGAATATTTAGTGGAGAGTAAGGAGAAAAGTAAAAATGGGGTCAAGCCAAGCTAAGCAAGAAAGAGAAGAGATTATCATCGCACAGGCTGGTAATAGTGGTGGCCAAACTAATGGACAAATCAGCGAAAAAATTTCCACTCGAGAGGTATGTGAATTGGTAATCTTCCTTCTGGTTATAGCAGCGGCCGTATTCTACACTTTCAACTTATGTAAGAAGAGGTTGGAAAGGAAAATCAGGCGAGAAGTCACGAGAAGCCAGATGTTAGCTCCCATCAACAACGCCTAGGTGATATTAACAGACTCCAAAAGCTTGTTTGATATAAATCAGGTGAGCTTCCAAAGGACACTCTGTAGCCGCACCTTTATTTTTCGTCCACATAAGCGGAACCGACGTAGCACCGGACAGTTGTACAAATTCATTGGTGACGCCCGTGTCATGTGGCAATTGCAAAGTTCGTGAGTTGACCCAGATCATAACGATATACATAATATGCAATGAATAATGATGACATTTTTATTTGAATTTTTATTGTCTCAATTTGATTTTTGATAATACCTTAGTAGAAACTAGAGAATTAGCATTATTTTTTTAAATTTTATGTATGGCAGTCAATAATTTAAAGGAAATTTTGGAATCCCTGAAATCAATAAAAGTATATCTGAGGAAAATTGGCCCTGAGAGGCGACAGAAAGAGATTCTCAAAATTAAAATCAAGGAAGCTACAGTTATTTATGAACGGTTCGAGATTGTTCTTCAGGAAATTCAACAAAGTATTTCAGAAATCCCACCCGATGTTTTGAGCGCAATTCATCAATTTTCCTCCGAAATACGGGAAATATATAGTGTAATATCAAAGTTACAGATCAAGGAGAGCCCTAGTTTGATAGAAATGGAGTCGTTTGATTTGAAAACCGCGTCATCTTTGTTACCGATGCTCAATGATAGCGAAGATACAGTTCGACTATTGATAGATGCTATAGAGTTCTATGATTCAATGCTTAAAGCGGACCAAAAGCAGCATCTAATAAAATTCGTATTGAAAACTCGGTTATCTTCAAGTGCTAAACTTCGTCTTAATAAGGATTATGCTTCAACATCTTCGTTAGTGGCTGATATGAAAACCCATCTCCTCACCATTAAATCTGATACTACTCTCCAAACTAAATTAATAAATTCACGTCAAGGAAATAGATCGATTGAATCTTTCGGTAAATCTTTAGAAGAACTTTTTGTCGATTTGACTATTTCACAGGCTAAAGGTGACGACAATGCATATTCGGTTTTGAAACCTATTAATGAGCGGAATGCTATAAAGCAATTCGCAGACGGATTAAATAATAGAAGATTAAGTACCATTATTGCAGCACGCGATTTTTCTTCACTTAAAGTTGCCATCCGCACAGCACTAGACGAAGCTTCTTCATCGGAAAATATGCATTCTGTGAATCATTTTCAAGTGCAAAGAGGTAGAAAATGGCAAAACCGAGGCAGTGGTAGATTCAGAGGCCCGTCGCATAGATTTCATGGTAATAATTCAAGATATAATACCAATTATAAGCCAGATAAATTTGTCGGTCGGGCACCATCAAATGATAATACGCGGAATTTTGCAGGACGCTCTCGTGGTCAAACACAGAGAAACTTCAATTCTCGAGGAAGACAATCGAGTTATCATTCACAAGAAAACAGAGTCTTGTATTTGAATCGAGGAAATAACGAAACCGAAAAGAAAAATTCAAACAATCAGCAGTTTTTTCTTAACTCCGATAACTGAGTCTATATTCGCTTGCTTGGGTTTGAATAATGTAGAATTTTCAGTGGGATCTCAAAAATTAAAATTTTTAATAGACAGCGGAGCTTCACTCTGTGCAATTAAATTAGATTCTATTAGAGACAAATCTCTGATACGCAAAGATAATCTTACTGTGAACGGTATTTGTGGAAATATAACAGCTATCGGAAATATTTCATTAAGATTGCATACCAACGGTGTTACTTTCGAGCAATTATTTTATGTGTTTCGAGATATCCCTTGTAATTACAATGGTATTTTAGGTCAAGATTTTTTGCAAAAATATAAAGGTATATTAAATTTTGAAGAGAATACGTTAATTCTGGATAACCGCCATAATAAGGTGGAGGTTTCTCTGAACTCTAAAACTGATTCTGTTTTGACTATTCCACCTAGATGCGAAATTATTGAATACTTATCAATAAATACAGAAAACGAATGTGTTGTAATTCCTCAGGAAATATGTGGAGGCGTTTTTCTAGCAGGAACCGTGGTGAAACCTAAGCATAACATCATACCTGTCAAAATTCTTAATACAAGAGAAACCGAAGTAACCCTCAAGAATTGTGTACCAGAAATTCATAATCTCGATAATTATCAAATTTGTTCGTTTACAAAGAGTACCGAGATTTCACCTACTAGAGTAAAAGAATTATTTTCATTGATAAACTTGAACGGTTTGAATAAGGAAGAACAATTATCTATCGAAGAGTTATGTGCTAAGTTCAGCGACATTTTCCATCTTCCAAATGACACATTAACCACAACTAGAGTTTTCGAGCAAACTATCACCTTAAAACCAAATGAAGCGCCAGTATATAGAAAACCGTACCGCATTCCTCATTCACAAAAACAGGAGATAGACAAGCAAATTGAGGATATGATAAAAAACGACATTATAGAGGAGGCCCAGAGTGAATGGTCCTCTCCAATTTTATTAGTCCCTAAGAAAGCTGATAAAAATGGCAATAAGAAATGGAGACTTGTAATCGACTTCAGATCATTGAATGAAAAAATTCAAGACGACAAATTCCCCCTTCCCAACATAGTCGACATTTTCGATTCGCTTACCGGAGCGGTATATTTTTCTCACTTAGACTTAAGTCAAGGTTATTACCAGGTAGAGCTGGCAGCTGACAGCAGACCTTACACAGCGTTCGCAACCCACAAAAAACAGTATCAAATGAAAAGACTGCCTATGGGATTGAAAATATCCTGCAGTGCGTTTTCACGGCTAATTTCAATTGCAATGACCGGATTGAATTACGAAAAATGTTTTTGTTATCTGGACGACTTGATTGTTTTTGGTAGAAACTTAGAACAACATAATAAAAATCTTCTGAAAGTGTTTTCCAGACTTAGAGAGGTAAATTTAAAGTTAAACCCTTCAAAATGCGAATTCCTTAAAAAACAAATTTTATATTTAGGTCATCTCATATCTTCCGAAGGTCTTTCACCTGATCCTGATAAAACGAAAGTTCTTAAGTTGTACCCAGTCCCAAAAAACACCGATGACGTCAAAAGATTTATAGCCTTTGCTAATTACTATCGAAAGTTCATTAGAAATTTTGCAGAAATAGCTAATCCTCTGAATAAGTTATGCAGAAAATATTCAGAATTCCATTGGTCAGACGATTGTCAAAATGCTTTCGAAAAATTGAAAATTGCTCTTTCTACAGCTCCAGTGCTTGATTATCCCGATTTCTCAGATGAAAACGAATTTATTGTGCAAACTGACGCAAGTGGAACATGCGCTGGTGCAGTCCTTTCTAACAAAAATAATAAGCCGGTGGCATTTGCTAGTCGCCCTTTCAATAAATCCGAAATCAACTATTCTACTATAGAGAAAGAATTAGCGGCAGTGGTATGGGCAGTAAAATATTTTCGTCCATATTTATTTGGTAGACATTTTAAAATTCGTACTGACCATAGGCCTCTTGTTTATCTTTTTAACCATACCGACCCTTCTAGTCGTCTAACAAAATTTCGTTTGTGTCTGGAAGAATATCAATATCATATTGAATATGTTAAAGGTTCAATGAACGGACCAGCAGATGCTTTGTCTCGCATAACATCAAAGGAATTAAATGAAATGAATCGGAACGTACTTGCTGTTTTAACCAGGGCCCAGGCTAAAGCATCGAGAAACCTTCCTGATTTTGAAAATAAAACTTCAACGAATAATGGGTCTGATCAACCAAATGTTGTTGAAATTTTGAAAAAACCCAATGAAGGTAACGAATTAATTGTTCTAAAAAGAAACGATGATTTAAGTAGTTTTGGAAATTCTGAGAATATATTTTCGAAATCAAAATGTGTATGTTATGAACCGAATTCGAAGTTAGTTTATATACATCCAGATACTCCATCGATAATCTCGCGAGACGAATTATTGAGAGATTTGGAAGAATTATGTACGAAAATGATTATAAAAGAGCTAATCATAGTGAAAAATGAATATAATGCATTTATAGTGGAATTTTTTATGCAGACGATTGCTAAAATTAAATGGACCGGTCCACGAATTTGCGTAATTACAGGTGTAAAAAGAATTTTCAATCCAGATACGAAAAAACTTATTCTAAACGACTTTCATATATTGCCGACGGCTGGTCATTCGGGAGTGCGTAAAATGATCAATAATATACGAAGATATTATTATTGGCCTGGATTATCAAATGATTGTGTCTCTTATGTTAAGAAATGTGCTAATTGTCAAAAACAAAAGTTTAGTAAACCCATAAAAGAACCGATGGTAATAACACCAACTGCGCATTCAGCCTTCGAAAAAGTTTACTTAGATATTGTCGGCCCCTTAGAAAAAGATGACGATGGTTTTATATATGTTCTAACTCTACAATGCGATCTAACGAAATTTGTCGAAGCATATCCCTTAAAATCAAAGGATACAGTAACAGTAGCGAAAGCTTTCGTAGATAAATTCATATTAAGATATGGCGTTCCCTCTGAGATTGCTACTGATCAAGGAACAGAATTCATTTCCAGTACAATGTCGGAGATTTGTAAATTTTTAAGAATATCTCATATAAAAGCTACAGCATACCATCATCAAAGCATTGGATCTTTGGAAAATTCACATAAAACATTAAACTCTTTCTTAAGAATACAAATGAGAAACTATGGCTCTTCGTGGTCTTCATGGATCCCATATTTTTGTTTCATGTATAATACATCGTATCATTGTAGTACACGATATTCACCTTATGAGCTGGTTTTCGGAAAAAAGTGTAATTTGCCTAATAATCTAGTGAATAGTGACACTGTCGAACCCTTATATAACGCGGATTCGTATCCTTTAGAACTCAAATTTAGATTGCAAAAAGCACAACAAGATGCAAGGCAAAATTTAGAATTAGAAAAATTCAAAAGAAAAGTGATATATGACAGACAGATAAATCCTATAAAATACGAAAAAGACGATTTAATTTTATTGAAAAACGAAAGTGGAAATAAACTGCAAAGTGTTTACGAAGGTCCTTTCAGTGTAATAAAAGATGATTCTCCGAACGTTCGAATCAGCAAAAACGGTAAAGAGTGTGTGGTTCATAAGAATCGAACTAAACCTTTTGTGCGCGAGGTCAAGGACATGTAACTATTACAAGACAGTGTTGTGAATTAAAAATGACAAAAGTGAAATCCTGAATGTGAGACTAGCCATCCGATATTATTACGAGTTAAACATTTTTATGTCTAGTTAAGCTAGGTTAGTTAGGTATATGAAGAATAAGCGAAATGGGTTTATTATTCTATTGGGATTAGTTTAAAGTTAGTTATAAGAATTGAAATTGATAGAATTTTTATCCCCAAGTAATAAAAATTCTTTTTGAAATTTCGGGAAAGGTGTAGTGTACCTAACGTTGGAATGTTAAATAGATATTTCTCAATATTGCGTACTCAGCACTGTACCCATTGTCTTATATTAAGTAGGACAGATAGAAGAAGGATGGATCAGTCATTAGTCATTTATTGTAGAAGTAAGACATCAGTGTACCTAATGAGCTCAATAGATAATTTTATAGTAAAGTGTTCTCCTTCAAACCCTAAGTAACAACCCCGTTACTACAGACTAAACAGAACCCACCGCCCTTACCAACTTGCAAGAGGAAAAAAAGGCCTGCTGAATATGAGCGGATGCACGAAATGTTCGCCAAACGGAAGCGAGCTCTGGCTACCGCGCTAATAGACAACGTCGACCAGTCTAGAACTGAAGACATCTTCAGAGCTTACCAGACCATATTTGGCTTCCCTTCAGCCGGCGATAACCATCCCATAGATGACACACCCCACCAGCACGTGAGCATCTTTAGCCCGATCAAACAGGAGGCAATCGCTGAGGTTATTGGAAGAACTGACAAGTCGGCACCGGAAACGGATGGTATCACCCTCGACGCGCTAAAAGCCATTCCTCCCAACAAAATAGAACCACTCTTCATCTGCATCCTCTACATACAGTACATACCGACCATCTTGAGGAAAAGTCACATAACACTAATATCCAAGACAAAAGAGAATTTGAGGAAAGTCGAAAACTGGAGGCTAATAACCGTCACCTCACTCCTCCTTCGGTTCATGAACCGAATAATGGCATCTTACCTCCAATCCGGCCTCTCGCTTAATGAGTTACAGAGGGGCTTCTCGTCAATTGGAGGATGCTTTCTCAACAACCTCACTCTGCAAACCATAATCAAACAGAGAAGAAGCCAAGGGAGAGGACTGTCTATAATATCATTAGATCTGAGAAAAGCCTTCGACAACATTTCTCACGAGTCCGTGTCAAAAGACTAAAACTAGATAAAAACTAGGCTGCCTACCTCATGGCTAACCTGAGGAATGGCACCACCACCATCTGTTGTGAGGTCAAGCAGGGCGATCCACTATCTCCTATAATCTTCAATATGTTGATGGATGAATTACTGGGAAAACTTTCAATGCATAGAGGTGTTCACATTGAGGGAGAAAATATTCCAGCCCTGGCTTACGCAGATGATCTAATTATACTGGCAGAAAATGTGCGTGACTGCCGTAGTCTGCTGAAGGTCGTCACGAAATTTCTCGACGACAGAAGCCTAAGGCTGAACGTGGCAAAGTGCTCCTGTTAGACACTAGGCGTAATCCCTCCCAAGAAAAAAGTATTTATCAACAGAACCCCGCTGCACTTCATGAAAGGGCAACCAATATCACCCATGGACATCGACACTACATTTAAATACCTCATAAAATACTTTTCTGCTCAAGGGATTGCAAAGTGCAGCATTTTCACTCTCGATGAGCAGCTTGGAAGAATTATGGAGACACCCCTCAAATCGCACCAAAAAATTCAGATTGTCAGACAACACCTCATACCGCGATACATCTACGCTATGCAAAGCATCTCGATCAACAACTCCTCAAGGAATGCGATCTGAAGTTCAAAAGGGCCACGAAGAAAATCCTGCACCTACCATCGCACGTGATAGATGAATTCCTGTTTACTCCGATGAAAATGGGCGGGAAGGAAAGAGTCGATAATCTGGAGGGTAGATCTGACCAGATGGACGCAGTGCTGAGGGCTGATGAGGAGTGGAGACAGAGGCTGGGGCGAATGATCTCGCCCGGCATGACCACCAAAGATCAGGTGGACCGTACCTGCGCCGACACCCTCAACGTATCCTATTACGGAACTGGCCTCAGGCGAGTGAGTTACGATGCCTCATCTACCAACTTTATAAGGACACCACCACCCTACTGGAAGTCCTCTGACCAGATCAAGGCAATACGTCTGCGATTTAACTGCCTCCCAACCAAAGCACCTTGCAGGGCAGGCTGCTATAGGAGTGAGAGCCTCAGTCACGTGCTTCAGAAATGCTCACTAGGGCACACAAAAAGAATGCAGCGCTATAGCACCATTGTGAAGCTTATAATCCAACAGCCATCCAAAAAGAACTGGGCGATCTAGGAGGAGCCTAACATAAGGGATGAGAGAGGGACCCTGCAGAAGTCGGACCTGATCGTGTATAGGGGCGATGAGGTCGTGGTCATGGACATTGGAGTCTCCTGGGAGTCGCCCCGAAATTTGAATGAATTATTTGAACTGAAAAAAAACATTTACAATCGACCCGGCTTCCTCTAGGTACTCCGTGACAGATACCAGGGAAAACGAATAACGGTCACTCCCATCGTAATTGGCGCAAGGAGAATATGGTGTAAAGAAAGTACCCAATCCCTGCAGATTAGACATTAACACCCAAAACTTCCGAGATGACCTGATCAACACCACCATGCGAGGCGGCTGGTATATCTATGAGTCTTTCATGCGATGCGCATGGAGCTGATGACGTGAAAATGCTACCTCTGGCAACCAATTCAGAGTGGAAAGTCTCCAGTTTGTGTCATGAGTGCAAAAAGCAGAGCAACCGTCAGTGTCGGAGCGCAAGAGGTGTTGTGACTGGTGTGTTGTGTTGAGCAGTCAAAGGAACGGGAAAAAAAGCCTTTACATTGGGGCCGCCCGAAAGACACGTTTCGCTATGTCTGAGTCCCACAGGCTGGTTGCCAGACGCCGCAACTGCCCCCGATGCTCTTCTTATCCTCCATTGTTCGCCCGCGTATGCCGCCGTGCTGCCTTCGTTGCTGCCGCGCCACTCGAGACAAATTATTCCATGTCCAGGTACAATCTTATAACTACTGAAAGCCCGAGTGAATTGTATCCGCTAAAGCGAGAATAATCACGTGGTGTAATAACCAGAAATTCGTTTAAATACTGTAGTCAGTTTTTTTTTGATAAATTTTCCACTCGGTAACACCACTCACCATGCCATCCACGTTCCCGTGCATATGCGGTAAGGCTTACAATACAAACACTAGGCTGAAGGATCACCAGAGGAGATATTGCAAGAGGCCCCCAACCGGTAACGAGGGAAACTGCCCATATTGCCCCCGAACATTCCCCTCATATCAGGCTGTGCAACTGCACAATGAGTCCGCACAATGAGTCCGCACATCCGTCGGAGTAAAACGATGAGCTAGTCCTGGAAATCGCGGGAAAACAGAAGCGAAACCTATGGACTGACGGTGAACTGGATGAGGTGGCGCGGGAGGAGGCAGAATACATCGGCACTGATCTCTTCGCCCACTTGGCCCAGATAACGGAAAGACTGAAAGAGGCGGTAAGGAAGAAACGCTACCAGCAAAAATACAAGTACCTGGTCGAAAAATTTGGACAGGAAAGAGCCAGAAGGCTCTCACGAGCACGCCGGCAATATCACCAACATCACAAAACGCCAGGACCCAAGCATAACAGCAGCACAACCAGGCCCCAGTGGTTGCCGATACGCCTGTGCCATCCCTCCCTTGATCGACACGGCCCAGCCCTCCACCCCCGTCCGGGCTGCCGCCATCTCACGCCCATGGTCTTGACTGAAGGTCCTGACTTGTTCGAGGACACCCGAACGTGACAATGGATATACCCCCTACCCCCCCTTCAGTCAGGAGAATAACGCGGAGTCTCCTCCGGGCCCTCAGACCAAGTCCAAAACACATTGCCCTGGTCTGCACAAATATGGCCGATGCGGAGGATGTGGAGTTGGGGAAAGCAATATGCCTCAGAATGGCGCACTATCCGGATCCTATAGACGCGTGGACTGAACAACTCTGCCAGAGATTCAACCGTGCACTTCGCCAAAAGACTAAACAGAACCCACCGCCCTTACCAACTTGCAAGGGGAAAAAAGGCCTGCTGAATATAAGCGGATGCAGGAAATGTTCACCAAACGGAAGCGAGCTCTGGGTACTGAGCTAATAGACAACGTCGACCCGAGACGTTGACCATTCTAGAACTGGAGACACCCCGGGTGGCGTTGCCATCTTCAGAGCTTACCAGTCCATATTTGGCTTTCCTTCGGCCGGCAATAACCATCCCATAGATGACACACCCCACCAACACCTGAGCATCTATAGCCCGATCAAACAGGAACCAATCGCTGAGTTCATTGGAAAAACTGACAAGTCCGCACCGGGACCGGATGGTATCACCCTCGACGCGCTAAAAGCCATTCCCCCCAACAAAATAGAACAACTCTTCAACTGCATCCTCTACATACAGTACATACCGACCATCTTGAGAAAAAGTCGCATAACACTAATACCCAAGACAAAAAAGAATTTGAGGAAAGTCGACGACTGGAGGCTAATAACCGTCACCTCACTCCTCCTTCGTTTCATGGACCGAATAATGGCATCTCACCTCCAATCCGGCCTCTCCCTTAATGAGCTACAGAGGGGCTTCTCGTCGATTGAACGATGCTTTATTAACAACCTCACTCTGCAAACCATAATCACACAGAGAAGAAGCCAAGGAAGAGGACTGTCCATAATATCATTAGATCTGAGAAAAGCCTTCGACAACATTTCTCACGAGTCCGTCTCAAAAGACTAAAACTAGATAAAAACTAGGCTGCCTACCTCATGACTAACCTGAGGAATGGCACAACCACCATCTGCTGTGAGGGGTTGATGTACCCATCAACAGAGGAGTCAAGCAAGGCGATCCACTATCGCCTATAATCTTCAATATGTTGATGGGTGAATTACTGGGAAAACTTTCAATGCATAGACTGCCGTAGTCTGCTGAATGTCATCACGAAATTTATCAACAGTACCCTGCTGCACTTCATGAAAGGGCAACCAATATCCCGCATGGACATCGACACTGCATTCAAATACCTCGGAAAAAACTTTTCTGCTCAAGGAATTGCAAAGTGCAGCATTGACACTCTCGATGAGCAGCTTGGAAGGATTATGGAGGCACCCCTCAAATCGCAACAAAAAATGCAGATTGTCAGACAACACCTCATACCGCGATTCATATACGCCATGCAGAGCATCTCGATCAACAAATCCTCAAGGAGTGCGATCTGAAGTTCAAAAGGGCCACGAAGAAAATCCTGCATCTATCATCGCACGTGATAAATGAATCCCTGTTTACTCCGATGAAAATGGGCAGAGTCGGGCTGTTCCATTTCGAGCGAAAGATCCCGATCATCATGAAGGGAAGAGTCGATAATCTGGTGGGTAGATCTGACCAGGTGGACGCAGTGCTGAGGGCTGCTGAGGAATGGAGGCAGAGACTGGGGCGAATGATCTCGCCCGGAATGACCACCAAAGATCAGGTGGACCGTACCTACGCCGACACCCTCAACGTATCCTATTACGGAACTGGCCTCAAGCGAGTGAGATACGATGCCTCATCTACCAACTTCATTAGGAGACCACCACCCTACTGGAAGTCCCTAGTCCCCTGACCAGATCAAGGCAATACGTCTGCGATTCAACTGCCTCCCAACCAAAGCACTCCCCTATAACCCTCCGTCGGAACGGGTGTGCAGGGCAGGCTGCAATAGGAGTGAGAGCCTGTGCTTCAGAAATGCTCACTAGGGCACACAAAGAGAATGCAGCGCCATGAGTGTCCTTGGCTCAGTGGTAGAGCATTGGAATTAGGACCCAAAGGTCCGGAGTTCAATCCTAGGAAAGAAATTTTCTAGTCTCGGTAGGGGTCAAAAATTAACAGTGGCGTAAGGACACAGTAACAAACCCTACACAGAACACAACTGCTTACACGGAAAGAAATCTATCCTCAAATCAAGAATCCAAATATTCTTGAAATATTAGAGTTGTTTCAAGTATATATAGAATCAAAACAAGTAAACAGGGAAATTTTGTATACTTGGAATGAATTTATTTTACTCAAAAAACATATACTTGATTGAAGAATGAAATTCTCCATCGGAGTATATTATTTATTCAATCCAAACTATTCACTTTTATCAATTCGAGAGTACTTCTATATTTCAGGTAACTATATGATATCTTGACTTCGAAAATATAATATTCTCAGTTCGAGAATTGGAATATCCTCATTCCATGTGTTATATTCAAGAAATTGGTTTTCTTGAAATAATAATTTCGATTGACATGAAATAATGAATTGACATAAAATTATGAATTGAATAATTAATTAATCAATCAATAATGATTCGAGAATATTTCGCCAAATGGAATAAAATCGAAAATAAAATATTGCTAGGATAACGTTCAGATTTTAGATTATATGTATACGATAAGTTAGAAATCTGAAAAAAGTTACCATTGAGATAGATAGACTCTCCTTTTAAAATACATATATACATTGTATGGATTGAAATATGAAGTTGAAATCATAAAAATATTGTGAAAATATATTTTGAGAGAAATTTTCAATTAGGTACTTTTCACAAATCGATTTATAATAAAATTATGTGATGAAACATTATAGAAAAAAAAATCACCAAATCTATTACACTCTGTAAAACATTTCTCTTAGTGTAATTCCATAATTTTGAGAAGGAAAGAAAGAAGTTGTTGAAAAATTCATCGTATTTGTAAATTTAAGTGAAATTATATGCATTCACTCGATCCAAGTGTAATTTTCAGAATATACTAAGATGCCAATTCTTCTTCCGGTAGTTAGGCAACATGCATGAATAAGAGGAACCGTGATCCGTTTGAGAGCAGTTTCATCGTAATCCAAGTATATAAATTTCTCCATCCACTAGATCCAAGTGAATTATTCGACAATATACGGTCTTTGGGTTAACAATGCCAAACCTCTTTACTTCTGTATTTATGCAAATAAAGTATTGGTATTGAATGTGCTGTCGAAATCGTTCGAGGATGTTACAACCCCAGAAAGGGCCTAGTATTAATAAAGGCTCTATAGCACCCTTACTTGTTGATTTTGACTTCGATTTCATTATATAGGCATTAAACTTGATAATATGTGGGTTGGGGGCTGTGTACTCAAGTAATTTTAATTTCAGGTCAGAAGAAAAATGTATAATTTTGAGTATATTTAATTGTAGAGCTGGTAGAGCGCTTTCGGCTAGTTAGCCATCCTCAGTACCGCTAAAAATAAGAATTTGTGTTGTCAACAAATTCAAGAGACAATTACAAAAAGACTTACTTGTCCTAAAATAAACACAAAATGCCTACAGAGTGCAACATCACATATACAATGGGTCTTAGAAATATATCATTATTAAAGTCAAGGCCCAAAACGATCTAGTTCCCCATATATAGAAACAATCTTTAACAAAAAGTCAAACACCATAAAATGACATATACATCCATAACCTCGCTTTCCGGTCAAACATAGAATATAAAATTTCTTTGAAAAATATGTCACCATGAAAACAAAATATAAATGTAAGATAAAAATATTAAAGATGATAACATCTACTACCTAACAATGAATTCTCTTGAAGAGTGGAGTATAACTACGGTTCAAATTGATATTAGTTTGTATATTGAGACAATTCACATTGCTTGAGATTTCGCTATCAATGAAAATGTTCTCCAAGAAATCCAGTCGGGTGAAGTTTTTTGTATTTGTCTGCAATAGGATTTTTGAGTTCTCTTGAGGGCTGAAAGAGTGCTTGTTGAATGACAGGTGGTGACCAAAAACAGACTTGTCCACGTTTTTTATATGTTCCTGTATTCTCGTTCTGAGGGGTCTGCATGTTCTTCCGATATAAGAGGCGTCACAATCTCCGCAATTAAGTTTGTATACTCCACTTTTGTCCAGTGCGCAAGTTTTTTCTTTATTATTAACTAGAATCTGCCCAAGAGTGTTAATGGGTTTTGTTGACACCTCTATATTGGGGAAATGTTGTTTCAGGGTTTTCACTGATTTCTCAACGAGTTTTTTGTCGAAGTGGGGGATTGAAAAGTATTTTTTATCTCCGTCTTCAGGAATTCTCGGGTATGCACGTTGTGTGGTCTGTTTTGCCCGTTTTTTCTTTATTAATGAATCGACCATATCAGGATCATATCCGTTGTTTACAGCTATTTGTTTTATTCTATTTAGTTCCAATTTGTAGTTTTCCGGGGGTAATGGGATTGAAAGTAGTCTGTTTGTGTAAGAATGGAAAGCTGCCAATTTTTGATGTCTAGAATGGTTAGAGGCTGCGTGTATGACATGGTCCGTTTGTGTGGACTTGCAAAATATATCAAAAATAAATCCAACATTATCCTTTATAATTGTGACATCTAAGAAATTTATTCGGTTGTTCTTTTCTAATTCAATGGTGAACTCAATATTGGGGTGGAGTTTGTTTATGTCCGTTAGAAGGTCTTGAGGTGTTCCTTGACGATTCCTCAGGATTACGAAAACGTCGTCAACATATCTTCTCCAAAGTAGGATCTGCCTTCTGTGTCTAGCCATTATCTGTTGTTCTAAAAAATTCATAAACACGTCTGATAGGAACTGAGACAAAGGATTCCCCATGGCTAATCCGTCTTCCTGCTCGTAAAAGTTACCGTTGAAAATGAAATAGTTTTGAGAAAGACAAAAGTTCAAGAGTGTCAGAAGATCTACTCTTGTATGTTCCGGGATGTTTCGAACTCTCAGAAGTTCACTGACTAGTTTTACGGTTTCGTTTCTTGGTGTGCAGGTATATAGATTTTTCACGTCAAAAGACACCATGGTGAAGTCATGGTCAAGACTTGTTTTCTCCAGTATTTCTACTAATTGAAGGAATTTTTCACTGTGTACTCGGGTGTGAAGTTGCATAGATCCTTCATTATGTTCAAGACGAATTTTGACAAAAAATATGATGGTGTGTTTATAAAACTGACTACTGGTCTGATGGGAATATCCGTCTTATGGATTTTTGGTAATCCATATAATTTTGGTAGATTTGGGTTGCTGGATAACAAGTTCTTTGGCGCTTGGAACTCATCCAAAAACTCCTGACAAGCTCTCAGATATGTTTTGAACTTTCTAATGTAAGAGGATTGAGGACAACCATTCAGTTTCTTGAAGTTATTTTCGGTTAGGAACTTTTCAGTCTTATCAATGTATACATTTCTTTCTAATATTACTAAGCAGTTTCCTTTGTCTGCCTTGGAAACTATCAATTTATTTTCCTGAATTTTTCTTTTTATTGATTTGATGGATCTGAAAAGTTCTTTCTTTTTCTTCACATCGCGTCTGCATATGTTGCCCCCAGACTGTTGTTTCAGAAAATCCTTGTGTAGATATTTGAGTAGATCATTCCTGACTATGTTATTCCTTAAGTCGTCATTGCATAACCACTCAATGATTATGTCAAGTTCAACAGCAAACTCCTTCAATTGTAGTTTGTAATCTAGTGTGGTGAAATAGTTTTGTATAGAAAACTTCAATCCCAGTTTTAAAAGCTCAAGCTCACTTTCATCGAAGTGGATTGTGGACAAGTTTTTAATTCTTTCGTGAAACTTGAAATCAGAATAGTTTTTCCTAGGTGATCTTTGTATTGAATTTTTATTCTTGATGAGCACATTAAGTTTCTTGTTCACACACAAACGGACCATGTCATACACGCAGCCTCTAACCATTCTAGACATCAAAAATTGGCAGCTTTCCATTCTTACACAAACAGACTACTTTCAATCCCATTACCCCCGGAAAACTACAAATTGGAACTAAATAGAATAAAACAAATAGCTGTAAACAACGGATATGATCCTGATATGGTCGATTCATTAATAAAGAAAAAACGGGCAAAACAGACCACACAACGTGCATACCCGAGAATTCCTGAAGACGGAGATAAAAAATACTTTTCAATCCCCCACTTCGACAAAAAACTCGTTGAGAAATCAGTGAAAACCCTGAAACAACATTTCCCCAATATAGAGGTGTCAACAAAACCCATTAACACTCTTGGGCAGATTCTAGTTAATAATAAAGAAAAAACTTGCGCACTGGACAAAAGTGGAGTATACAAACTTAATTGCGGAGATTGTGACGCCTCTTATATCGGAAGAACATGCAGACCCCTCAGAACGAGAATACAGGAACATATAAAAAACGTGGACAAGTCTGTTTTTGGTCACCACCTGTCATTCAACAAGCACTCTTTCAGCCCTCAAGAGAACTCAAAAATCCTATTGCAGACAAATACAAAAAACTTCACCCGACTGGATTTCTTGGAGAACATTTTCATTGATAGCGAAATCTCAAGCAATGTGAATTGTCTCAATATACAAACTAATATCAATTTGAACCGTAGTTATACTCCACTCTTCAAGAGAATTCATTGTTAGGTAGTAGATGTTATCATCTTTAATATTTTTATCTTACATTTATATTTTGTTTTCATGGTGACATATTTTTCAAAGAAATTTTATATTCTATGTTTGACCGGAAAGCGAGGTTATGGATGTATATGTCATTTTATGGTGTTTGACTTTTTGTTAAAGATTGTTTCTATATATGGGGAACTAGATCGTTTTGGGCCTTGACTTTAATAATGATATATTTCTAAGACCCATTGTATATGTGATGTTGCACTCTGTAGGCATTTTGTGTTTATTTTAGGACAAGTAAGTCTTTTTGTAATTGTCTCTTGAATTTGTTGACAACACAAATTCTTATTTTTAGCGGTACTGAGGATGGCTAACTAGCCGAAAGCGCTCTACCAGCTCTACAATTAAATATACTCAAAATTATACATTTTTCTTCTGACCTGAAATTAAACTTGATACTGTGAATTATCTCAAAAACTATCAACTTTAGAAGAATATGTTTCAAGTGAAAATTATTAGATATCACATCTTGTTTTCACCTTAAACTTTTCAAGGTTATTTCAGAGCCAACTTGATTTTTAATGAATTTTTATTGAAGAGAATGTATCTAATTTTTCCATATTCTTCTACATATAAGTATGTAGTATGAAATATTTCGTTTAGATTAAATTTTCATAAGGGTAAATATCAAAGTATCCTAAAAATGTTTCCTGAAAGATGTAAACAGAAATCATCAAATCTGGAACATTCAGAAATTCCAAAATTTTGAAAAAAAAAGTAGAACAATTCTATATAACTAAAAATTCAAATGAAACTATATATTACTAATCTTGACAAAATTTTCATTCACTTGGTCCGAGTAAGATATTATTCAGCGATAAACTATAATACGCCAATTCTCCTTCCGGTAGTTAGGTTTTATCGTAATCCAAGTATATGAATTATCAATCCACTAGATCCAAGTAAATTATTCAACAATATACTAAAAAGCGCCCTCTATTCAGTGCCCAAAAGGGGATATCACTCTCGATCTTGATTCGACTTGTTCATATCGCGTCTTTCGTCCAAGTTCAGTGTGTTGAAGAAAGTTTACCAATTTTTAGTGAAATGTGGAAAAATTATTGGGACAATAGGGATGCTCGGGCAGTGTTAGCAAGCTATTTCAAGGTAAGATATGTTAGCTATGTATTGATTTAAATTTATATTGAGATTTAAAAAAAAACATAATTTCTTCTTTGAATCTTATACGTTCTGAATCACCAAGCTGTTTTCTTTTTCGATAAATTTAATACTTGAAATACTCTAAGTGCGCATCTCTTACATGTCTAAGAACATTCATTTTCAATAATCCTATTACATTGGGATTATCAATTTTTCAGAACAAGATATTTCCTTAGAGCTCTTGAAAAATCTCAATGATCATGATCTCATACCTACCTTAGGAATGAAAACTGATTTCAAGGAAAATTGAAGAGATGAATTCTGAAGCTAGTGAAATATTTTTTATTTTTATCAAATGAATTCGCTTTTACTACTTCTAAAAATGATTTTTCGAATTACACAATACTGTACTAGCATCGTTGAATAAAAAAAAGAGCGATAATCAACCAGTTATACCATATTTTCTTATGTAACTCACGAATTTTGAATTATTAGATTGAAATGGTCTCGTACAGTACTGTTGTATCTTTTTTGGGGGAATAGCACATCATATCACTTATTATAGAATGCGGATAATAATTCAGAGGATACAGAATTTATAAGCATTTTTCTTGCAGAGGTTTGGAGATATGGAAAATATTATCCAAGAGCAGAGGCAGAAAACAATACAATGGAAAGGAACGGTGCCGCCCTATTTGTTGGTTTTGGGACAGTTTCTATTAGAACCGAAAAGCTTTTTGATTATTGTTGAAAACAGTTCTCCTCTGCACGTAAGGCATTCAAAATTATTTTCAAATTGTTTCACGTTTTGAATGTTAATTATCCCGTTCAGTGCCAGTACCTTTATGTGATTATACTGCGATGTGTACATATATAATTTTTTTATTTGTGGTTCTTCTGATATTTCTTCTGTTCTTGATTGTATACTTATTTATATGTGATAATATTTTTAGGATTATGATTTGTCTTATAGGATAGAGTTTTTATTTGTGGTAGGTACTTATTTTTTCACATCAGTTATTATTGGGTTTATTTGTACCTAGTCCAGTTGATTATATGTTGAATTTAGCATTTTCTCTATTTGTTTTCAGTGATCACTTTCATACTTTTGTTTGTTTATAATTATTTCAGAAGTATAATAAATTTGTTTTCAATTCTTATAAGCCTCGTTTTATGAATATAATCCTCATCCTGAAATCACAGCAATGTTAAACGATTATCGTATTTCAAATAATTTCATTATTTGTCAAAACAAGCATAAAATAAATCTCATTATTCATCTTGAGAATATAATATACTGAAACTGAATATTCAGAATTCTCATTGGTTCAGAGTGAGAATATAAATGGTTTTGACCAAACAGGTATTTACTTCTTGTAAGTACACCGAAAACTAAATCTGAAGTTAATATTTACTCAAAACCATTATTGAATGAAATTTGATTTGAAAATATGATATACTCAATTTAACAATTTTCTGATGTTGGATTGAGTGAAATTATTGAGTTCATTCAAGTATTTGGTATCTTTGCTTCGAACCAAGAAACTACTGAGATTAAGATGTACAATAATTCCATTTGAGATTATGTTTCCCTTAGATGAAATATTTCGAATACTCATTTCAAAATTCTCATTTTACTCACAAGGAATATATGAATATTCTTGAATCAATAATACGTGATTTATTAAATTCAAGTATATGATATACTTAGTCGAAAGAATTATTTTATTTGAATTCGGAGAATAAGGTATACTTGAATCGACTATATCTTATTCTTGCTCATATATGAATCTATCATTTACTTCAATCAAATATTATCCACTTGGTACGAGAATAGATTTCTTTCCGTGTACTCCGAACTCGGCACAAGTTACAAGCTTCGAAGCTTGTAGTTTCAGTGGGGTCTCCTCAGGAGACCTAGGAGTAATCAGGATAAACAATATATCATGACACTTATTCTCGAGACAAGAACTTGTACTGACATGAAGCAAATGCGTTATTATCACGATTCGAAACCAGAAATTACCCTTCACCCTTTCCCCAACTGCCGCACTGCTCTAATTACTAATTTTGTTCCCACAATTACTGCCCTGAATACTTCAACTTCTTCTCCTACATTATCATCATTTCTGGCATAATATTCTCGAATCTGAAATGGAAGAATATTAAGGTGTAGATTAGTCCGATTCAGATCTGATTTTGGTTATGATATTATGATGTCGGCGAGTCAATTCTCAAATGCGAGGCTGTGGGGCTAAAGTAGATACAGAAATATTCCAGATCTCTTAAACGTGATTGTTAGGGACGGATGAAATGGAAATGTTATCCAACCAGTTGATAGGGTTGATAAATGCTGATTCAGATTGGATCAATCGGTCCTGTGCCAGATCGTACAATGGGGAAAAATTTGAGTGATAATATATCACGCAGATCTTGAACGAATTCGATTTGTTTCTATATCCCTATCACAGGCTTGACTCCATTAACTTTTTTCTCATGGCACTTTCTCTCGTCATCCTCCGTTCTGTTCTCAAATAACATGCTATTTCGTATGTTGAACAAATTCTGTTTCAGGAGAATAGCTCACAACTTGGAAAATTCGTCATTGACGGTCAGTTCAGGGAGTTTCTTCGGAAGTTGACATTCGTTTTCACAAAAGATAGAACTATTGCCTATCGAAGATCTTCAAAAATTGGAGGCATAGTTTGTTTCGATACAAGTGCAAGATTTGAATGACAGTCATGACAGTTTGACAGTCCTGATGTCACATGATTATGACGTGACAGATCCAAAGTTGACTGATGAGATTTAGTGAACATATGAGGCATCACACGGTAGAACAATGCGTCCTGATCGTCAAAAATTATTATCAAAAATGGGACAGTTCAACACGCACCCTCCAGCGAATTCTCATTAAAGATTTACAGCTGCATGTCTACAAAATCTAACTGACACAACAACTTCTGTCAGTAGGACAAAAACAGCTTGATCGTGTCATTTCCCGATTTGGTGACCAGAATTAGCCTCTACGCTCTTGCGATTAAATGCCTTTAGACTTCTGGATATGGGGTTATCTGAAGTCACAGGTTTATGCCACTAATGCTGCAACCACCGAAATTAGACGTTACATCAATGAAATTCCACTACCTACTTTTATTCAATAACCTTATTGAAAATTTCATCAAAAGGTTGGGCAATGGGCATATGCCAGCAAAGCTGTGGGGGCCATTTACAAGATATACTCCATTCAATTTTATAAAGTATCCCGGTTGGCCATGAAATTTTGACACATTTCACAGCGTTTATTTTCAAAATGTTAGGTAATGGTCATTTCCCTGTCAGATTCGCCCGCAACGTTGTTGTTTCTATATATAAGTCGTAGTATTTACGTATTTATCCAAATGTTCATTTATTCTGGGAAAATATTATGTGAATTCAATAATTTCAAAGACCTGGCGAATGTTGAAGAAACCTTTTCTCTGTTGATACTGGAAATATTTCACGTACCTATATAAAAATGGTTAGAAGGTTCAGCAATGCTTTTTTCTTTTACGGAAATCAGAAAACGAGTGTTCAAATTTTAATGGGAAGAATAGCACGTTACTTTGTGATAGTTCATTCGAAAAAAGAATAAAAGTACTCGAATAACCCAGAAAAACGAACAGAACCGACGGACCTATGGAATTCCTCAATTTTCAAAATTCCTAAGAAATAATAAGCATACAGAAGACATTTCAATACCTTTTCGCACAACTTGAAATACTTCAATATGAAAATGTAGTAGTAATACGAAACCTGAGTCACAGTTAAACCTTAAAAGTTGAAAAGGACTGAATAGAAAGTAGACTGTTGAATTATTCTATAGCGTGTTGCTATTGGCAAGTCGCCACAATTCAATAAAATACCAGAGCATATGAGAAAACTGGACCGAAAAAAATTCATAATGTCAATGAAGAATGTTTTGATTGAGAACTATTTCTATAGTTTCGAAGAAATCCTCTGTTATGTGTTTTAAAATTTCACCTTTTAGTTTTGTTTGAGATTTCAATTATATGAGATTGTGTGGTAGATTTACTGTTTTATATTACATTTGATTGTTTTTATGGAATATTCTGCAAATTATTATATTTACTCGTATAGACTATGGTATGAAAATGTTTGACGTGCCATGTTAATAAACTTGATGGCGAATAAAGATATTATTATTATTAATTAATCATCGGAATACAACCTTCGAACGAGATACCTCTGAAGATGCCTACAGTAGTTGTAGGCGAAACGTTATGTGGAATTCCTATTGCACCACGGCTAGAGAACCCAAAATTTTTCAATTTTGTATTGTTGGATAACCGCCTTATTCCGCCGAATTCTTTGAAATTTTTTTTCAAAGTACGTACATTCATATTTCCTCTTGGTCAAACTCACAGAATTATAAATATAGTATTTGAGCGCAGTGGCAAATCAGTATACAAAATGGTCCGTTCGTACGCATGCCTCGTGAACTTTCGTGGCATAAAGAACGGGCATGTCATTAATGTATCTACACTGAGAGAAAAAAAGCATTGTGGCAATTAAAAAATTTAATAAATATAGCCTCAAGTAGCCCAGTTAATAGAACCAACTGATTTATTGTCATTGCTTCCAAATAATTGAAACAATTGAGGTTTTTTTGTTGTATCAATTAAACTTTCTCTAATTGTAGCTATCAATTCTATTTCTTCATTACAATTAATTCATTTAGTTGAACTATTTCTTTATTACAATGAATGCTGTCATATTGAACTCATTTGCATAATTTAATTATGATAACTTTTTTTTAATTTGCATCAAAGAATTCATTTCATTGTCACAATGAAACTTATTTAATCATCACAATAAAACCTACTATTACCCCAATGCCTTTTGTCAGGTTTATGGGTGAGTGGACAAAAAACAATGAGTTGATCAAAATCGTTTATTTTTGGTAAATAAAATACACAAGTCAACATTCTTCAGAGCAGTGAAAAACTAAAACTACCCTGGTACAACATCAAAATAAAATTAATACTGATGCACATCATATATAATATATTATATAATGTAATTATATAAATTTAGAGTATTATATCATATAATTTGAAAGTTGACAGTTTTTATTTGGCAATAAAGTTTTCATACTATCTGATGTCTGCATTTTATGAGAATAAATTAACTGGCTATATCTATATAAAATCTTAAACTGAAAATTGTGAGGTTTTTATTATTGAGAATAATCAAATTTTGTTCAAATATAGAGTACTCGATTATATGATAATATATATACCAGGTAATTGTTGAATAAAGATGAATAAGATCTTTTTCTGCTTTCTCTCATGATGGGATGTAAAGATCCGGAGATGGTATATTGGGGGAAAGGTTTTCATCACAATCGAAAATCGCATCCAGTTCAGGTATCAAGCATCTTGAATCATTCGATGCATCACTTTGTGAATATGTATACCCAAGTCAGATATTGTTAGTGTGCCAGCTTGAGATGTTGAGGTTGATGCTGTTTCCGACTGAATATAATATTATAGGAATTACGAAAATATACGAGAACGCTGAAGATTATTATACTCACATCAATTATAACATCTGATCTTAAAGCATCCTCAATCATTTTCTTGTTCTCATACTCAACATACTTCGACCGGAAAATGAGAAATGTGCCTTTCTTTGGAATGAGTTCCTTTAGTATCTCCTCATCGAGTAAATCGAAGGCAATATCATCAATACCTTCATCTGTAAAACAAAACTTTTGAAGAACTCCAATTTCCATCAACTCATCGGAAAATTTACCCATATTTATGTAACCGATAGAGATAAATATAATTTTACAACTTACAAACACTCCAAACAGAAAACTGATGAGTACTTAGTAAAATAATGAAATGCCTCTTATCGTGAGATTTAATAACCGGAAAATATTTTGGCCAAAAACCGCTATACTATACCCATGCACCAGCGAACTTACCTTCGAATGATTGGATGAGGTGTTCTAATCCCCAAGAAATCAAAATATCCTTGAATTTTTGACTCATTATACAAAAAATAATGTTATCCGCTAAATACCACCACACCACTAATATACACGCTACACACTTCAGCACTGATGCGTATCGCGTATTCGCGTATCACAGGATCTTAAGCCCGCTCCACACTCACGGCGCGAATCGCGCCAAGAATTCTTGCCGTGAACTTGGGCAAGAATTCGCGGCCAAGAAAGTCATCCACACTCACACAAATATTCGCACTTCGGTTCGCGGCATCCTCGTTGTCTACGAAGACTTTTCGCCTGTTGAGCCAGCTATAGAAAGGGTTTATTCTGATAATAATCAAGAAATTCTCATTCCACTTATCTAAATCTGAATCTATTCTAATTTCACTTCATTGCTACATGAATCATTCATATCAAAAACGAATAAAGTCAGTGAACAAGTATTAAATCATTACTGCGCTGGTACCGCGAAGGCCTGTGAGTGTGGATGGAACATGTGTGCTTAGGCGCGAATCCTTTGTCGCGGGACAGGAGACCGCAAACTCACGGGGAAGGCCGCGAAGCGCGAACGTGACACAAGAAAGTCATCTACACTCACGTTCGCGGTATTGGCCGAGGTTCTTGCCATGAGTGTGGAGCGGGCTTTACGGAAATCTGGATTATTCTGGAAATCTGGACACAGGGTTGCCTAAGCAAATGGGCGGTTAAGTTCGTTATATGCGTGAAGGGGGATGGTCTGATTGAACCGATTATTTGACGGAATATTTCGTTTCATTGTTGTTGCCCCTTGTTTAATTAACCGGAAACTGATACGTATTGGAGGAATGAAACTATGTGTTCTTAGCAATTATCCAAGTATTTTTTTCAGATTCGAATTATCACAATGAAACAGATTATTAGGCACTATTGCGTACAGTTCTTCGCATTAATTAACTGTTGAAAAAAAACCGAATGTCTTGTACCAACCATTCAAAATCTTAGGTTTAATGATACATGTAATTGAATGGAAAAATCATTTCAATTGTCACAATGCAGAGCTTCTAAATAACATAGTTTAATTGAAATCTTTTTTCTCAGTGTATTGTTACCTACACGGACCTAAATGGAATTTTTTTTTTTCGTGCTGCCGAACACTCAATCTTAATATTTCCTTTTGCACATGCGCAATAGTTCTCACTGGCGTTTGGCAGAACGCACTATATGTTTCAGTTATAATTTCAAGGATCAAATTATAGGAATGAAATTATGTGGTCAAACTACAGCTTGATCGTAAGAAATATGAATAACAGCAGTCATTTCATGCCGACAATCTAAAATTCACCCATGACTACATCATCATCAAATTCAGCAATAAAATTACTCCTATCCCTTATCAGTCAGTAGCATATGCATCAACAGCAGAGATAAAAAGTCAACATATTCCTCCGCCTTGTTTGTGAATGACATCAGCTGAAACCCAACTATGTTATGTTTATTTAATATATCATTATGATTAATTACCGCATTATAATGGCAGGGTCGGTTCCTTTCTGCATTTTTACACCCCGCAAGAGTTCAACGCATCGGGCTTGGAAGTTCGGGTTTACGCTGTTTCAATTCGAACCAGTTGGTAGAAAACAACGTGCTAGAATTTGTGATGCATTGATAATTTCAACGTTTGGGAATTGAAAATATCCTTCAATACTTATGGAAGGGGATATAAGAAGTGATCTCTAGGTTTTTGATTGAGGAGAAAATAGCAAATCTAGAATAATTCAAACGCCTGAACCGTTTCGTTAACTTGGGTTATATTCAACATTTTGGTATAGAATGATTTGCATAGAGCTCAATTTTGGTAAAGGCCTTCAGAAGACATCAAATAATGAATATCAAAAGTCCCTACGGGATTCCATGAGTGCTCAAAAATGTATTCAAGGTCGGAGGGTCTTAGAATTATCAGCAAAGGGTGCTGGTCCGTGGGGCTGAAGAGTAATTCAACCCATCAAGACCACAATACTCCCATTTTCCCAGAAGAGGAAACTTCCTGCTATGAGATCCCTCTCTCTGAATGAGGTCTGAAGGAAAATATATGGGAATAACCTGAAATGAAGATCTTTTGTGTAACAAGCACATTGATGTGACTGTATGCAAAGCAACAAACTCCTTGATGGCTTACAGAAGTCTGTCTGGTCAGACTTGGGGATGTGACACCAAATTAGATGGATGCATGCCATGATTCAGCTCTGTATCAGCTGACCGAAGCCATCTAGAGAACTCTGAATAATAATGAGTATTTTATCATGGATAAATCATGCCTTTGTCATAGGCCAACATAGGTCTCTGTCAGAGACGCACTGAAGAGTCGGAGAGTGACACCCTTTTGAAATGGATGTATGAAGTGCTGTCGACGAAAATAGCTGAGACATCGATGAGAGATAAATCCAACTTTGTCAAAGCTTCTCGTGAAACATCTCGAAGCCTCAAGGCTAATGGAGCTCGGCTTTGAGGCAGATTCGAAGGCACTCTTTCTGACTTATTGCAGAAAGGCCTTAGAATGGGACATGGGTGCTTGTCAGTGGGACTGAACATCAACCCAACCATGACCACAGTAATTCCGTTCACTCGGAAAAAACCTTTAATCCATGAAGACGATACCCCGGTAACACAAAGATATCCCATAGACATCCCTGCGACTTCTTTTAAGGAAGTTGTGACGCCTTTTGTGACTTCTTTGGGAGGTCGCAACGAGCTCTATATCTCCTCCAGATGTCCGCCAAAAAAGAGTTCCCAGAGAGCTCTTGGCGATATCCCACGTGAATATTCTCAAACAAGTCACACTGGGAGTTCGCATACAGCTCCCGCGGCGAAGACTTTGAGAACTTCTCATTAACCTCCTTCAGTGAGATCTTCACTTCGAAATTTTACAAAATAACAAATCTCGTACATCACAGTAACACCAAGAAACACAACTGACTAATATATCCACAAAACCCCTCTTGATGTCTTGGTAAACTTGCGATTTGATAGCCAAAATGCGCCTACGTGAACAGATTGACCTTGTCAATCACATGGTGAGCTCTCCAAGATATCGCATGGACAGGTCTCAAGGATATCGCACGGCGAGGTCTCCAAGATATCGCATTGTGAGGTCTCCAAGATATCGCATGAAGAGGTCTAAAAAATATCGCATGGCGAGGTCTACAAGATTTCGCATGGGCACATCAGTGGAAACTTACTAAGCGAACACCACATAGAAATCTCTGGGACCTCGAGGCTGAGCTGCTATAAAAGCCGCGTTGTAACCTCTTAGCGATAACGCGGAGAAGTTTGTGTTGCCTGGGTATGATTAAACGGAAATATCTTGGAGTGGAAGTTTGAAGTTCAATACCTGGTAATAGCCATGCATAGCAAGCTCCAGCTGAATAAGCATGTTGATACTGCTACTGGCAGAGCCGCAAGGACTCTGATGGTGAGCAGGCGTCTATGTGGCAGGAATTGGGGTTGTAACCCAAAAATACTGCGGTGGATGTTCCTCATGATTGTGAGATCTATAATAACAGATGGGGCAGTATCCTGGTTTGCTGAAACGAGTCAAGTATGTACGAGGAAAATGCTTGACAAAGTACAGAGGTTTGCCTGCATGTATGCATGTACATCACGGGAGCTATCAGAACGTGCCCAACTAGGGCACTTGAGATCATTACAGATCTCACACCCCTAGATCTGTTGATTAATAGGGTATCCCATGAGCATCCTGGGAACATCGATCTGTCTGCTTGTTCTGATATTAAATCTATAGCCGGGTTCAGAAAGTAGCAGTTGAAACGATCTGCCATGTTATCACCATAAACACTCATCCGCATCTCCCTTGGAGTATTTGCTTTATTCTTTATATTCTTGATTGAGGTCCGAACAGTTTTTTATATTTTCTCGGAATTTTCTGTTTTATGTTGAAATTGTTTCGCATTTCTTTCTGCTAGTGCCTTCTCGTATGATTTTTTCGCTTGTTTATATCGTGCTTCACGTTTTTCACCCACCGAACTAGCCAAATACGAAACATCTAACTTCCTTTTGTGTTTTTCAATGTCAGGATCAAATAATACTTGCTGTTGTGGTTTCTTCCCAATCTCAATTTTAATGAAAGTTAACTCTACATTAACTTTATAACTTATTTTTTATGTTCTCTCGGGAAGGTTTTGAACGAAACAAGACACATTGAATGGAAGAAAAATTCAGGATTTCACCGAATCTTATGTGAAACAAGAGAAATGAGCAATTTTCAAAATACTGAAATGCTGATAAGTGATTTAATACTTGGTATTTCCACCCCTTGCGTTAATCACAGCTCGGCAACGACGGTTCATACTCAAAATGAATGATCTTTAAATGTTCTGATCTAATCCTTCCCAGATTTCTCCGAGTTGGATTCCTAAGTCATTAAGAGTATCTGGATGATTTTCTGAACTTCTCAGCCTTCTATTGAGGTTGACCCAAACCTGCTCAATCGGATTGAGATCTGGACTTCTTGCTGGCCATTCCATTCGAAAGACTTCAACCTCTTCAAGGTACTCCTGAACGATGCGCGCACGATGGGGTCTGGCATTATCGTCAAAAAAATGAAATTTTCACCAATGTATGGAGCAAATGGCACTACATGCTCTTCAAGAATGTTTCTTATATACTTATCAGCATTCATAGCTTCATTATCAACGACCACTAGGGCTGTGTGAGCAGTCAAAGATATTCCACCCCATACCATAATCGATCCTCCCCCGAAACCAGTAGTATTCAGGAAATGGCACTGAGCATATCTTACATGTGGACGTCTGTATACAAGGAAACGTCGATCACAATGGTAGAGGCGGAATCCAGACTCATCTGTGAAGAGAACTCTTTCCCAATCGGCCTCTTCCCAATGGATATGCTCTCTCGCATAATTCAAACGCGCCCTTCGATGGGCTGGGGTAAGAGCTGGGCCTCTTGCCGCGACACGAGGCCTTGAATCATATTCTCTGGGGCGATTTCTTATTGTCTGAGTGCTAATTTGCACCTCATGAGTTTGCTCAAGCTGATTTTGAAGGAGGCGAGCGGTTGCAAACCGTTGTCTCGACGAAGAAACTCTCAAGTAACGTTCTTGAATGGCAGTTGTTACCCGTGGTCTACCCTGTCCTGGTCTTCGGACATTCATACATGTCTCCCTGAATCGCTGGAACATTCTGGACACACTTGTATGGGAAACTCCAAACCTTTCTGCAATTCTTGTGTATGTCCACCCTTCTTCTCGCAAAACTGCCGCGTGGGCACATTCCTCCTGGGTCAAATTGCGTTGCATATCGATCGAGTGTAGAAAATCAAACGAAAGAAAAACTTTTGATCACTAGAATTGATCGAGAACAACTGATTTTAGAATGGAGCCAATACATTCAAAATCTGATAATATCATCTTTTTTTATTCCTGCTGGGAGAAAACATCTGTATTGAAGAGAAACGTTGAAAGTGGATAACATATGCATGCATAATTCTGATAAAAATAATTATCATTGAGAACACCTTCAGTTGTAGAATAAATTTGAGATTTCCATAATGTGCGTTAATTTTTTTGCGCAGTGTATATATCATGATATACTTCCGAGTTCACTATATATCGAAAATTCCAAACAAACACTTTCCGTCCAACAAAATCCAAGCAGGCTTTGATTCACTTCCTTCAAAACTGAGGCGGTCATAAAATTTCATGTCTTAGTTATCTTCACAATTTTTCTAAGAAAAAGTGGATCAAATTCAAGAATATCTCTATCACAAATTCAAGCTGTTCTAGGGCCAAATCAGGAAACAAACGACGCTTATTATGATCCAAGTGGCTTTAGTTCTTGAACCAGTTGGATCTTGTATGGGCGTAGACCAAGATATTCACGCAAAATTTTTCAAGTGGTGGATGTAGAGAGTCCAACTTGTTGTGCACGTCGACGAATAGACAAATCTGGATCATCATTAACAGCATCACTTACAGCAGCGATATTATCTTCGGTAAGTACAAATCTTTGTCTTGTTGTGGTTTCTGCATCGAGTAAATAAAATGTTGTCCGAAATCTATCGATAGTTCGGACGATTAAGCTGCTCTGATCGACGGTTATAGTCGATTTCAAGCGGATAACCTGGTCCTAAGTGGTCATTACCAAAGATAACCAACTTCATTCAAGCGCTTTTGGTCCTTGTTGGTTATTTATAATCATGTGACGTCATGAATTAGCCCTTCAACGTCATCGTTTGGACCGCAGATAACCGTACTTGAGAGCTGGGTTAAGATTCTGGTTATAAGAAATGAGGTTAAATAGGGTTGATTTTCGCGCGATTCCTGAAGGGCTATAACCAAGGGCAGGATCAGAGATAACCGCGGTTATTACAGGTTATCCGCTTGAAATCGATTTATGTAAACCCTGAATTTTACGAAGTGCTTTATAAGTTTGGCCATATACATACCTAATAACATCAATATGGATTATACTCCTGCTTTTCACAGTCACAAAGTGAAGCCAAATCTTTGGTGAAGATTGAGTTGTACGCTTGCGTCAACTGAAAATTCAAAAACTGCGAGAAATTTAGAGGTTATGTTTATTCTGAAAGACAACATGAAAATAGATATCAAGAATGAAAAAACATGTAACTTAAATAATTTCAGTTCAATTTCAGAATATAAATAGGAGTTAACAATGAAATTTAGGACTTGAAGAAAACGAAATAAAGCGGTTGAAACATTTCACATGAAATTGTGAGGTTATGATCGAAACTATTCACATGAAGTTAAGAATGACATACGTTTCACGACATAATACGATGTGTCGGAGAGGGACGGAATTAAAAAAATATTTTTATTTTCAATATTGCCGCACAAGCGCAGATCTGAATTGTTACCAAAGCTCAGCTTCAGTTTGGATTGGCTCATTCCCCATATAGGAATTATTAGATATATAAGTTTGGCGAATAGAACACTGATTTTCAAAATGAATTTCCACACTTTGTGAACTTTGTTACGGTGTGAGTCTTTCCATGATAATTTGTCAATGCTCACTGTATAGAAATGTCACTCTAAAAAAATTACTCGATGTATATTTGAGTGATTGGCGCAAATCATAATGATACGACAGGTATCGGAGGTTGCTTATTTTCATTGGGTCACCCTGTATGGCTCACTTCGCATACGCGTTGATTGGTGATTATTTTTCAACGTAATTGAAAATCCCACACCTTTAATAGAATCCACCTCCGAAAATATTCAATTGTCTCTGGATTAAAACCAATTCCATTGTTTCTGGAAAAAGGGAAAACAGTGGAGTGAGTGTTATTTTTAATAACCGTCAGCCCGATCCCAATATTGCCACACGACGCTGAAAAGAATTCTGCAGATCCGGACAGCAGAGTCGAATCGTAAAGAGCAGAAAAGAACAGACACAATCGAGTGAAAGTCATTATGATTTCCTCTTGCGGAAAAACGGGAAATTTCACTACACATTATTGCAAACAGCGAAATGAGCCTGCATATCGCTACCCATTGCGTTAAAAATAATTTCTATTCAAGATTCATCTGCTCTCCCTTCGAACTCGGAATTTTGTTTGAAACTTCACGTTAGGAATTTGCATTTCGACATGAATTTATATTCTGGTCAGAATCTTTTGTTTAGGGCAGCTTAAAATACAATGAAAGAATCGAATGAAAATGTTCGTTTCTGTTTTGGACTGGTAGTCATAATAAATATGGCAACTTGCATGGCTGGGTCTAGCTCGCTATGAAATTTTCTTTGAAGAATTAGAAGCCGTTTTGAGCGGTATTTTTGCCAGTTGTTCTCAGAATCCCAGATGAAATTTTAGTATATTCAGCTCTGGGACATTTCAGACGGGGATAATTCTCATTCGGATACCATTTACTGAAAATAAAGGGGTGGATGCCATTTCGTGTAAATTTTAATTTCCTCACCCACGATTCTGTTAAATCGAAGCGATGCAAAATACGAAAATATTCAGAATACCCCAATGCATTTAACTGAAAAGCAGAAACACTTCTACTCAACCAACATAATGCCATGCATGATGCATGCGTTAACAAACTGATATCTATCTATTTTGATTATAATAAATTTTCTCTATTTCAGTATCGTAATGAGTTCATTACAGTACTAAAAACAGTGCTGTAATGAATTCATTACAGCATCGTTTTCAGTAACATTTTTCGTTTTGTGGTTGTCAGCAATGACTTCCGATCCTTTTAAATTTCAGCAGATGTCAATTTGGAAATGTCAATTTTCGTTTTTCCTAACATTCACACCAACTGCCAAGATACAATATGAAAAGTCACTAGGACCTATAATTTAAATTTTTTCATTGAATTTCACAAAATTTGAGTGAAATTGAGAAAACATCGTGTAATACTCGTAGCAGAAGGCAATTCCAATACTCATGCGTTCGAAAACGTGTGATTTCGTGTTTCTCAGATGATTTCTTGTGTAGCAGTTGATTGTTTTAATTTTTAGTCAAAGTTGATATTTTCACGTCAATAAATGTTTCTGTCTTGAGAAGGATCCAAACAAGGGATCGAAACGTCAAAAGTTCAAAAGGAATTGCTTTGATTGGCCCAGTCCTTAAGCGGCAGTATCACCTTTTGAATCGTTGTAAATCTCCATTAAAAAGTGGTCTCTTTATTTCACGAGTAAGTACCCTAATTCACGACGTGAAGACTTGATTTTTTTTTTAATTGAAGTTGAAGAACGTCCTGAGGGCAAATTGTATTTTTTTTTTCGATTTAATGAGTTTTTCAATTAAAAAACCAGGGTAATCGTTAGATCTGGGGTTATCGAATATGTTTTTCGTTTTTCATGAGTACAAGCTATATTTTCGAAATAATCATCATGAAAATTTTTGTAGTTTATAGAAGATCAAATTGCCGAGGGCAAATAATTGCGATTTTCTCCAAAAAATTATGAATAACTGTCAGAAAAAAATCATTAATTGTAGTTTCCAAAACGCTGAAGTTCAACCTGTTTTTTTTTAATTGAAAAACTAATTAAATCGAAGAAATCGCAACTATTTGCCCTCGGCAATTTAATATTCTATAAACTACAGAAATTTTCATGATGATTAGTTCGAAAATATAGCTTGTACTCATGAAAAACGAAAAACATATTCAATAACCCCAGATCTAACGATTACCCCGGTTTTTCAATTGAAAAACTGATTAAATCGAAAAAAAGAAAACTATTTGCCCTCAGGACGATCTTCAGCTTCAATTTAAAAAAAAATCAAGTCTTTACGTCGTGAATTAGGGTACTTACTCGTGAAATAAAGAGACCACTTTTGAATGGAGATTTACCACGATTCAAAAGGTGATACTGCCCCTCAAGAAACAAACTCATTATTTCTATTCAATTGAAGGACACGAATGAGAGAATTATGGCATTATGATTTCAGTGCACCTTCAAAACAAACTGAAAGAAACCACTGATAGAATCTAATTTTGTGATCATTTTTGTGACGTGTGTTTTATAGAAAATATACGATCGGGTATTGGGAGGGAGAAACCTTTTAATGACTAAGTATCTTAGCTAAACAACAGAATTTCTTCAGTCTCAATAAAAAACATTCCGTCCTGTTACATACATCCTGAAAAGAACGGAAAAAAGTAAATCCTTATTATTCCCTCAACCCAGCTGTCATTCGCGGGGCATGTCACATCAATGGGGGCCAATTCTCAGCTGACGACAGACAGAAAATCTGCAATGAATTTGGATATTGTGTCGAGTTAGCGCGTGAGTGGCAAATGTTATGAGGCCAGGTCAGCGATCACATTTATACGTGTATGAAATGTTTCCCAAATTCCATGCTCTACGCCATCGAGCAATGAAATGATGAAAAAGGTTTTCGCCACTTTCTCTTCTAGTATTATTAATGGCCTTTGTCCCGGAAGAAAGATGCCCATCGTTTTCACCTGAATAATAAAATCCACAAAGCATTTTTCTGCTGGGCCTCCAGGGAAAAGGAGTGGTTTTCCTGGTACTTTATCGGACTGCCATTGCTAAAATGAAGCTGAAAAGTTGCAGTGTGATGAGAATGGAAAATTTTCATCGAGTGCACTTGAGAATGCGGTTGTTTTCCCGAATATTTTGCCAATTTGAAGATAAAGGTAGGTACTTCTACAGTTGATGCCTGAGATATAAATACAGGGTGTCCCTCAAGGACATAATATATAGGTTGTTATGTCCGGATGTGACGAATGCTAGTTTTCCGATCCCTGATCGTGGTCACACCACTGTATTACGACGAAGTTGGTGTTTTCTTGTCGGGAAACCTGTTGTATCGCCTGCGGTGTGGGAACGAGATAGAATTTTGGAAATCTCGACTTGTGGGACAAGGATGAGGATATGTTGGTTAGGGATTTTCAGTTGAGAATTTCGGAACGGAAGTACGGTGATAGGTGAATTTGATTCACGTGGAGACTAGTGGAATGGTTGTTTTCTGCACATTCTTCAATTTATGGTGGTTTTCGAAAGTCGAGGAGTTTTAATACTTACCTGATTTTGGGATTTGAATTTCGAAAACGTTGAATATAGTGGAATTGTTTCGTTTAGATTCAGAGCTTATTCGGAGGATTTTGTCTGATCTTACTGTGCCTGCAAAGGTGAGGTGAGATTCAACATTCCTCTTTATTCAGTAGATGTAATTAATGATATATATCATTAAAAAAAAGAATGTAAAACATGGTAAGTTTTTGCATATGGTTCATAAGGAATTATTTATTTATCACTGGAGAGAAAACCGATGGCCGATTAGTTGAAATAAAGAGGTTTCCGATACAAATTCGAATCCAAATTCGCCATCTATTTAGGAACAACCTGTAACTTTTTTCTCTTGCATATTAGGGTAGTAAAATCTAAAACATGGTTTAAGTAACAGTTCCTGAAAATTTCATCTTTTTGGCGTGAAGGGAAAAGAAATAGCTGAAAATTCAAGACGAAAAACAGTTTTTTGTGAATAACACAGAAAATATCCACTTTAGGGCAAGAGTGTGATGCATACACTCACATTATTTTTTAACGTAGATTCAATATCTGCCATAAAAAAATGGGGTTCTAATTTGAAAAAATTGATTTTTCACGATTTTGTCATCCCTAACTTTGAAGGCGATTTTTTCGCCCCCTGTATCATGAATCGCGATTTCGATTTTTAAAGTGGATACATCAATCTTACATCTTGAAAAATCCCAAAAATGAAAAGTTTCCATCCAAAAACCTCGAAGTTATTCTTGTTTCAGCGGAGCTCTATTTTCGATTTTTTTTTCGAATTTTCCCGCTCAGAGAGAATTTTCCAACCAAAACTGAAAAATTTTACATCAAAATAACTTGAAATTTTCAAAGGAATCTATTTCTGCAATAAAAAAATGGTGTTCTAATTTGAAAAACGGAAGTTGACGTCATTTCCGGAGAAACCGGAGGTGCTCATGCCTTGAAAATATTTTAGATTTCATCAGCATCGTGAAATACTCATAAGTGCTGAATTTCATGAAAATACGTTCAGTAGTTTCCCGTATAAATATGGGTGAGGTTCCTCGTGAAAGACCCTGTATAAGGACCTCGAGGTAATTACTCCCCCTTTAGATTTATTGTTAGAGATCATTTATCTAGATTTGTTTAGTGATTTTTCGGCAACTAGAGCAAGTGTGCTGGATGTGAATATGTGAAAATCACTTGGCGCCCCTTAATAATATCGTTTTTGTATAACCCACTCCCATCTTCAACTGAGATTTGGGACCATCCAGCATCTAAGCGAGAACTTCATCAGTTCTAAGCGCTAATAAAGAATTTTATAGCGTAGCAAAGTCTATCATCAGTATCATGCAATGGCCACTCAGAAATGTCTTTCATCTTTCCTCACCAATATAAGGGACGACTTATCCGTTCTGACCGAAATTTCATTTGACTATATTTCTGGTACTATAAAGTCCGCGTCAAAATTATGGAACAAATTCATTTTCTCAGAAAAAAAATATTAAGAACCCAAAATCCTGAAAAAGGTCAATTTTGTTTCTTTTTCATCACAGTTTTTTTGCATTTTTGTTGCTCCCTGTGCCATCAACCCTCTGAATTTTTCGAATAGGGAAAGTGGATCATGTGGTACTTTCTTGGCAAGGTCTTTGTATCTTCTTTACAGGTGTGCAGACATTTTCAAGAATAATGTTTCTTTTGAAAAATTAGTTAGTTCAAAGAGGTTTTCAGTATATGCACTTTGTCATGGCTCATTCACTGTGGGACGATGGTACCTGATGAAATTTGTCACCGAATGAAAGTCGACCATTACAGTTTTGTTCATGCACAACTTTCAACCCCCTCACGTGAAAAATTTGAATGTGGAAAACACTGCGCTTCAGTTATAATCAAGTAGGTATGTTATCAGTACGTTTCTACTGAAGTTGAAAATTTCGATAAAATCTTTCAATTCAAAGAAAGAGCCATGACGACAAGTGCACATACTGAAAACCTCTTTGAACTAACTAATTTAAAAAAAAAAATTTTCTTGAAAATTTCTACACGCATGTGAAGAAGATACAAAGACCTTGCAAAAAAGTACCTCATGAGCCACTTTCTTTATTCAAAAAATTTTGAGGGTTGATGAGGATGGCACAGGGTGCAACAAAAATCCTTGAAAATTTGGTGAAAGTGAAACAAAAATTGACCTGTTCCATGATTTTGTTGCCAAATATTATTCTTCTGAGAAAATCAATATGTTTCATTATTTTGACGCGCAGTGGAGACCAGAATTGAATAATTTTTTCCGAACAAATTTATTAGCTCATTTATTAATAAATTGCCAACGTTTCGAATTTCTTGTGATTCTTTTTCAAGGCTCCTATTTTAATCCAATTGGATTTCGTCAGTTATCAGAAGGACTCGGGTCAAATTGATTCTACGTAAAAGTCAAAATATTCTATTCATTTCAATTTGTCCAACTTCCTGATGTAAAAATGACCACATTATACGTAAACCCTTGAAATAGTTTTCACATTTATTCGAAATACATAACCACAGGAATAGAATTCATCTCAAGTCTTTATTCGAGGAATCACGACAGCGCTGCGTTAATTTCAAGAAATAGTGGAGCCATATGTTCGTTCCCCTTTACCTTAACCGGCTCGAGAAATATTTCAGCAAGATAATGCTCGACCTCTTGTCGAAGAGTTAGTTCAAACTTTTTTGAAGCGACCCATGTGAATCTTTTGCCATGGCCGCCCAGATCCCCCGATCTTTCGCCCATAGAGCATGTTTCGGACATTTATTGAATTATTGAAAAGAATGTAAACCCTCCGTTTTTTTCTCAAAATTTCAGTCATTTACTCCTTGCTATGCTATCAATGTTTTACCAGAAAAAAATTAAAATTCAAACTGGTCCATCTGGGTGTTGCAGTTTCTTTGTCAGTTTTCGAGTTATTTCTAAATTTGTCGGATACAATTTGACGAAGTAATCAATCTTAGGAATTATCTGTATGCTTCCATGGTTTTTAAGTATCATAGAATGACTGAAAAATTATAAACTCTCTGATTGTATACAAGTTAACAATGTTGTCAGGATGTTTATCAACATTTTCAAAACATACCTAAACCTTTTAGATGGAAAAACGTTTGATGTACCTAGATTCCACGAATGAGGGAGATGAAATTGAATTCTAAGAAGCATGAAAAATACATTTTATACGCACTGTTTCTTTTAAAAATTTATTGTTAGCGGTCCATACGGAAAATATTGAAAATAAGCCCAATGAAATGCAAAATTCAGATGAATGAATGACGAATGTCGATACAAATCACGTATAAAATTGAAATTAATGAAAAATAAAATCATACTCAGTACTAAATAATCAGTGTACATGTTTCTATTTAAACAATATCCTCTGTGATGATTTGTTTCCAACTACCAACTAGTAAAAAATTTCCGCTTAAAAAAATATTCCAATTCATACACGTAAATTCTATAAACTCCACACCACACGGTTAATATTACACTGAAGATCTTCCACATAGTAATCACGAGATAGAAGGAAAACAACAAGAATATTCAATTTCCCCGTTTATAACAACATAGTTCTGAAACAATTGCCATCCATATCATTTACCTACACTTGCAAATCGGGCCGGTTGTCTCGCATGCGTAAGATACTGAACAACAATATAAGCTTTGAGATGGATCGATTCAAAGATAGATGTGTCTTGCGTGCCTGCTACCTCGCACCATTGTTTAAAGAGAAAATCAACAATCTAGCATCGCCCTCTGTGATAGCTCTGTCATAGAAGATTTTTGTTAGGTGGTACCATATATCTAATAATTCCTATATGGATAATAGCCAATCAAAATTGAAGCTGGGCTTTGGTAAAACTCCAGATCTGCGCATGTGCAGAAATATTAAGAATAAAAATAACATAGTTATTCTATCTCTCTCTGGCACCTTGTATTATGTCATAGACGTAAAATTAATGATGTGATTTATTATTTCATACGCTCATAACCAAACAAATTATTTATTCCGTTTGTGAATTTCAATTCAAAATTCGTTAATCAATAGTTCGTTCGTTGTTTAAATCCTCGGTCATTTTTCACTTATAATCGTTGTTGTTATTGTTCATTTTCGCGTTTAATGTAATCATAGTTTATTCACCTAGTTCAGTTGGTTAGTCTTTATAGGTAAATCAGAAATGGACTAGGGTATAGTTGGTCCGTTTTTGAATAGTATTTATATCTATTTGAAAATTTTGTTGTGTTCTTTTATTCAATAAGGAATTGAACATGTCTTTAAGGAGTTCTACTCACAAATGTTACATTTGTGACCCCACACGCTGGAATTAATATCACAGGTAAAAAATTCAAATACAACTGTTATACGTTCATGCTTTCTCCTTAACCACTATATTTTTTTCAGGTTCCCTCAGAATCACCTGCAAAGATCTGAGTGGATGGCTCTATGTCACCTAAATGCTGATGTCGCACAGCTGAGAATTTGTGGAAGACATTTTGTTGAAAATTATTTTACAGGGAAAGGTACTAATAGAAAACACCCAGAGAAGTCAATTTTGGTTTGGATGGAGGACATCCTTTAAAGTATAAATCTCTTTCAGAATAGTAACCTACTGAAAGGGTTGGCTCTAAGTTTTTAATGGCCAATGTAACGTTAGGTGAAAGAGCTGTTCAACACACATATTGGATGTGTTTTTCTTTTCATCAAATGAATGAAATCAGTCAGTTAAACTGACTCTAGAATAAATGCATTCTGAAACTTAATAAATCATTTGTTACATATTATCTGGGTTCTGTATTTATGTTCATCGTATTGAGAGGTAAACTTGCCTTGGCTTTTGATTACGTCATATCAATACGCAGTGGAACCCCGATATAACAAATCGGAAGGGAGCAAATAGAAATTCGTTAAACTGAGGTGAGATTGGTCTAAAATTTGTTATATCAAGGTTCCACTCTAGGTTTATTCACTTCAACATTACGTACTCATCTTGTTTTAGCAAAAAACTTGCATGATTTTAATCTTCTAGAGTTTACAGGCAATCCTTCCAATCAACGGTATGTCTTTTAGTTTCAACTTTGTTTTTTAGATTACATATCCTGCTCACTATTTAGATGGTATTATTGAAAATTTAACAAAATTCAGCAATTTCAACATCTTTTTATTTTAGGTCATGGTTCAGTATTTTTGCAATACTGTATTCCTTAGTGTATGTACTGCTACCTCCACTCCCATGTTCTCGATATTTCATAATAATAGCCTCTCATTCAATTTTAATGGAATATGCAGTCCCCGGGTTGTTAAAAAATTGCATATTTCCATGAAGGTACTCGTAACAAACTCCAAATCACATATTCACATAATAATCCAATCAGAAAAGTTCAACCTGTTCTCGAAAGTGCCCTTCTGAGAAAAATTTTGGATTTACCCTTGTCTGACGGCTATTTTCCTTACTATGTAAGCAATTATGATATGGATCATGGACTAAAAATTCATAGTTTACCTGAAAACTCATAGTGAGAAAATATTTCGAAGTAATTTCATGTACCATTTCAAAATTGGAGGTGGATTCAAACTTTTCTAATACTTTACTCATCTTGAATATGTCATGAAATCTTATTTCCCCAAAAACCTTATCAAATAGGCCCCATATTTTCCAATCTACCAAAGTGAACAAAACTTCATGTCTCAATTAAGAAGTAAGTTCATCCAAATCTACCTACCTCAGCATGTAAATTGGTTTGGTCTCTTCCTTGACAATAATTTTTGGTATGAAATTGTAATGAAAAAAATGTGTAAATAAACTGTAAAATAGTTATTATTTGTTTTATTACATAGAATGATTGAATACATCATTTTAAGAAATTGCGTAACACAAATTTGAATAATTAATGTTCATGGCCTCTACTTGATAGTACTTCAATAGTTGCTATAAAAAGGATCTCAAAATGGAATGTTTGAAGCAAAGAAGGAATTTTTCATTCAGAATTGAAACCTTTCAATAAACAATCAAAAATTATTAAATCCTGAGCCAGTAGATCAACAAAACAAGACAAAAATTCAAGACTTCTTATCAAACAAAAATTGTGAAGAGAATAACTATTGGTAGGTAACATTGCGAATAAACATACCTATCCTTGAATACCTACCTGAAAAAACACATTTCAATTTTGTTTCAGTAATGAAATATTCAATTCAGCTAAAACACAAGAATCTTTTTGACTTCTACATCACTTTGATAACAAGAGTTCATTTAAGATTTACGATGGATTATTCAATAATGTGAGTTACCATTTTATCAACCTCTCACAGCAAAGATGTTCATACCTATACCTACGTTTTATTTTATCGGGTAGTCGGAATTCCATTAGAACTTCTGACGAAAATTTCTCAATGAATCCTTGATACATGAATTATCAATATTTATTCCGGCTAAAAGAATGCATTTCCTTCAATACGATGAATCAAATAGTTTTCTGAAAACTTATGACATTCATTTCTTTGCGAAAACTAAAATAGAAATGTTTTAGTAGAACGTTTTCATCCAAGCAAGAAAATCTTGAAGCGTAAAATGTAAATAAATGATGACATAACCTCCAAGTCTATTGTCATAATTGAATTTCGAGTTGACGCATGCGTACAATTCAATCTTTACCAAAGATCTGACTTCACTTTCAGACAACTATTAGCAGGCGTATAATCCATATTGGTATTAGTAGATATATGGGTGGTACCTTTGAACGCAAAATGGGTTAGGTTAGGATGGAAAACCTTTCTTTATGAGATATTTTTGGGATTTCGAGGAGAATATGAACGAGTCATTAGTGTTCACGACCTAATCTACAGGAAATCGAAAAAGTAACTCATTTTGGTGAGAGAAATATGGCTTTTCAATCGCAGAGATGATCGGACAAAAACAAAGAAGTGCTTTTGTTGAGAAATATCGTATTTTTAACATTCATATTACAATAAGGTTAGTATCTTGAGTATTCCCCAAATGAATTAACTCAATTTAAATCGAGAAATATAAACTTTGAAATTTTGCACGCTCCCTGATTTGTTAAGAACTATCTAATCCAAAAAGATATAGAATGGGATTAAATTACTACATTTATTAAACGGAAAGCTGAAAAAGCCTTTGAAAGAGCTAGTGAACATGTTTCAAGTCCAAACATCGGCGAGAATGGAACATATTATCAATTAACATCGTAGAAAAAAAATTGTGAACTATCCTGAGGCGATAAAGATATGATGTCGTGGTCAGTTTTTTTTGAGATATACAAAATTGTACTGTATCATTTTCAATTACACCAAACTGTTTGCCAGTGCACGCTCATGAAGCGGGTATTTCCTCGACCTGAATCACAAATACAGTATTTTTATACTGTATCCAGAAAAAAAAAACATAGCATGTCACTTCTACAATTCATACGAATCTAATGACATCTCATATGTTGAAATCCTTAAAGTCGTTCGAGCTGTGGAGCGTGAAAAAGGAAGGGACATACTTCCATACAACATGCACTCGTAAAACATAACCCTTCTTCCAGAGCAGTCGAGTAAAAACATACACAACATTTCGAATATCTTCTATGTATATAATATATTCCGATTTTTTTTCGTTTCAATCCGGGATTCACTTTCTAAGCGTATTACTTTATAACTGAATGGCAGCATTGCGTCAGCCTTTTCACCTTCACCCGCTTTACTTGAGCAGTGCGAATTCTCATAATATCAAAAAACGAATTTTATTTTGAAGGGAATAAAAGAGGATTTGAAGTTCGCGACAAGGTCCAAACATCCAGAATGGTTTTTCACGGTCATCTGACATCATTGCAAATCCGAATGACAAATCCCCCAAATCCTTTTTCAGTCTTACGTTTGAGGTTCTGTCAGCTATACAGTCCGGACTGGTGCACCTCAGACAGGATAAATATGCCCCATAAAGAAAGTCCGTTTGATATGGTTCGCCGAAATTCTGACTCAGTGCATTGAAATGATATTCTTGAGGTGAGCGTTTCTCACTCGGCTCCCTTAAAGAATTCGGAGAAACAATCTCGGTGTTGAGTGAGCAGAATGCGAACAAGAAAAGATTCAACTTTTAGGCTTTCATAGGAGTGAAAATGATGTGATTTACATGAGCGGATTTCAAAGTGCGGAAGTATGATTTCAACATTATACGTTTCAGTGCTCTCACCTCTAAGCATTGGCGCCCAAGCGGGCAGACTGTGGGCCTCTTGGGATTTCAGAGTAGGATATTATAGTTTTCGAAGGCAATTTTCAGCCTTATGCTGTACAGTTTATATTATATGCTTGTGATAGATAGAATTATGGATTTGTTTTGAAGATCAAATACCGTGGCACGATGAACGGCATCTAGTACGGCAAATAGTTCACCCACATTTAAAGGAGCTGTAAAAAAATACAAGAAAAGATATTGAAAAAATTCTCTCATATGCTGAAAGCCTACATAATCAAGTTAGTCTTCATTTATGTCTTCAGAATACGAGCGACGCACATGTGGAGTTTTTCGCCGAAGTTTTCCATCACTATCTTCAGCATAGGGTTTTCAATTTTGATGATTTCCTCCTTGATTGCTTCCTTCAAGTCCCAAATTCGATGATCACTGAGAGCATCTCGGGAACCATAAGGGTTGAAGAAAAAATGTTCAAGGGCCCTTTTTTCAAAATAATCAATTTTCAGCAAACAGAATTGGTTCTCGAGTTACAGGGCGTTTCTGAAAAATTGCTGTTTCAAATATTTCGCTATACTTCGTTTTTCTGTTGGAGATATCACGAAAATTCCAGGAAGTTTTCTTTTGTAATTTCTATTGCCCCAATAAAATATCTCCAAATATAGGAAAAATCTTTATATACAAGCTGTCCCAATTCAAGTGAAGACGAAAAACTCAATATCTTCGAAACGGATCAGATTTTCGAAAAACAGGATGATACTCGGTGAATATGCTGCTAAAAAGCAATGATGAAAAATATGTCCCATTTAAAAAACACAAGCTTTTCTCTCTAGCACTCAAACGGCGAATAATTTTTCGGATTAGATGAAAGCAGCTAGGCAATAGAAATTACAAACGAAAACATTTTGGAATTTTTCTGATATCTCCAACAGCAAACGAGATATAGCGAAATATTTGAAACAGCAATTTTTCAGAAACGCCCTGTAACTCGAGAACCAATTCAGATATCTGGGATTTGTTTGCTGACAATTGATTATTTTGAAAAAAGAGATCGGAAGTCCTTGAACATTTCTTCTCTAACCTTTGTGGTTCTCGAGATGCTCTCAGTGATCATCGAATTTGGGGCACCCTGTACCGCAGTCAAAATTTTCACCCAACTCTTCAGCTGCATCATGTTTCTTATTTCTGTTTTGATAATCTTCATTATTACAATCCCACAATACAGGATATATTTCTATTTCTTCAACAGTAGTAGTAGTAACCGTCATTTATTGCCATATACATTGGATTGTTTTCTCGTTATTCCAATCCATGTTCGCGCACACATAAATGTTTTCGCTCTCGAAGCGGAAGCAAAACTGAGCTCGCAGAAACATTTGTGTGTGCGTCAACCCGAGTCCACCGCTGGAAGCAGTGCACGACAAAAGTTTGCAACTGTGCGCGAACTTTTCAAGAAAGTACGTGCACATTTTGTTGCTGTTCACGTGTACATGTTCACCGCGACGAACATTTGTGGCATACACTTTGCACCGCTCTGCATGACATGTTCGACGATCGAATGTCGAGGTCATTTCGTGGCCACCGCGCTCCCCCGACTCGAGTCCGTGTGATTTCTTCTTGTGCGTCGCTCGCCGAGGCCGTCATGAAAAAAACTTGATTATGTAGGCTTTCAAAATTGAGAATAATTTTTGCAATATCTTTTTTCATATTTTTTCAACAGCTCCTTCAAATGTAAGAGAACTAATCGTCGCACCCTGTAATCTGTTTCTCAGTATAAGTAAAGGAGATGTACAATTTTCCGTACGAGAAAAATGTTCAGATAAAAGCCTCGGTAAAATTTGAATTGGCAGCCATGTTTACTAATAAAATAAATTATTCGGAAAAATAAAAACCCTAATGCGAAAAAATTCAATGAATGAAATTTTGAGAGTAATGTATAGGATGTTCTAACCAATTTTCTAATTAATATCTAATAATTAATAATCTAATATCAATGTGAATATGTCGTGAATGTTATAATGTATTGCAGGCATGGCAAACTGATATCCACCTATTTTAATCCTAACAATATGTTTCGTACTTTGTATTTGTTACCGCCAACAATAAATTATAACATCCACTACATATTTATATTGAAGTATATACTGTAAACTGCTCAGTGAGAAAAAATTGCGTAGTGCACATATATAAATCACAAAAAAATTCATTGATTGAGTATTTCCTTCTCAGTTAATTTTTTTCTGCCGTGAAGTTTCTCGTTTTTTCTTCGATAATTTGTTTTTTTCAATATTTTGAGTTTCATTAATGAATGAGTTGATCAGTTGTGATAAGTAAGAAATCAGGTCAATATAGTGAAGAGAGGCAACAAAATAGTAGTTTTAGATAATATGTTACGATCGACCTGGATTCAGAGTCAATTCTTACGTTCTGTAGAGTTTCTGCTCTGCTACAAACTAATTCACATGAGTTTTTGGAGTTGAGATTCCGTGTACTTTAGGGTTTTCCAATAAGAAGTGTTATTTTGAATAGCCTGCTATTTGGGTGGATGTCACTTTCGAAACTGTAATTTTTTGACATTTGACAGGTTGAAACTACTTCATTAATAAAAATGGAACGATACAAGCTTCAACAACGCATTGAAATTATTAAAGTTCACTAGTAAAATGGGTACATTTTTGGGTCGTCGTGAAGAACCTTGCAAAACCGCAATAAAGAAATTGGTGGAAAAATTTGAGATGTTGTACTGGTTAGTGATGTGAAGAACGGAACCTGGGCACGTAGCTCAACAACAGCCGAAAATAGTGCTGCTGAGCCGAAAGTGTTGAAGAAAACCCAGGTTTGTCCCTTCCTCGTCGTTCTTTGAAATTGAACATTTAGAAACTGCTTTAAGTTTTTTTATTCTTGATTCCCGTCCTATAGAGGAAATTATAAAAAATAAGGGTTATTTCATTATATTTATTCGGAAACCCTTGGATACAAATTCTGAGAAAACTATTCCGTCGTGAGAGACCCTGTACGTGGAAAATTTCACGGTCTCGGACTAATAGATGGCCTATGGATTGAAACATTCTCGCATGAACGTAAATTTTCCGAAGAAGGCCTACAATCTAGCAGATTCCCTAACCTTCTCACATAGAACATACATTCCGAGCGGAAACGGCCGTAGTTTCACATTAAAGGCTGGGATGATCTGGGATTAGCAATGTGGAGTTGCAACAATACTAATTCGTTGACTCTACAATGGTGACATTGACTTATTATCGAATGTTCGCTTGAACCACTGGCTCGAGCTTCCCAAAGGCTGCAATTCAGTTGGACACGCTGAAGTAAATTTCCAGATGCCTCATTTAACCTTTTTTCTAACTTTCTATTACGCGAATATTGATTGCCGTTTGGACCCAAATCTGCCGAGTGAAGTTCTTCAATTCCTTTTCGGAAAAATCGACAGTGACATGTTGGTGAAATACGTGAGGCATCCTTCGCTATTAGAAATGGAAAGCAGAAGAATTTTCGATTAATGTACAGGGTGTCCAGCGATGAGTGGAAATCCTCGATGCAGATACACTTTCTACTTATATCATTTCGGTTTTGTTTGAAAGATACAGGGTGTCGAAAATCCATGAAAAAACATTTTTTTTTTCATATCGTCGGAACTATTATTTCAAATGAACTTTCAGTTCATTGTAGCCGACTCATAAATCCACGCAAAAATACCATTCAACTTTTTGAAAAACATGAACGGTTAATACTTTCAAAAGAATCAATCATTTCCAAAAATAAAAACATTTTCATGTTTTTTCGATGATCGCGTCGTTTTCGAGTTTTTCCCAATTTCACCTAAAAAAATTGACAAAAAAGTCAAAAATCATAAAAATAATCTGGATGCTTCCCTGGATTTTTCATATCACAGAATGGCTGAAAAATTATACACTCCCTGGTATCTATACAAGTTAACAATGTTGTCAGAATCAAAAAATCGAAGATCACGTGCGTTAGGACCATCCGCTAGGACCTAATAAATGAGAGAAATGGACTAGCAGTTGTCAGAATGTTCATCAACTTTGTCAAGACGAAAATCTCTATGATGGAAAAACGTTTGACGTAGAGATATGTTATAATTAAATCCCAGGAATGTGAAAGATGAAATTGACTTCAAAGAAGCATGAAATTTTGCATATAAGCACAGTTTCTATTGAAAATTTATTGATACCAGTCCAAACGGAAAATACTAAAAATAATAAGCTCAATGAAATACAAAATTCAGATAAATGGGTCAAGAATGTCGATGTTTCTATCCGTACAATAGTCTCTGTGATAATTCTTTGCCAACTACCAACTAGTTAAAAACTTCTCCACAAAAAAACATCCCAATTTATACACGTGAATTTTATTAACTCGACCCTACACGGTTAATATTACATATTACAATTTACCTGTTTATAATACCATAGCTCTAGGAAAATTGCCCTCCATATCTGTTTACACTTGCAAATAGCGCCGGTTACCGCTATACGCATGCGTGAGACACAGAACACCAATATAAGGTTTTGAATAGGTCGATTCATAGATCTTGCGCGGCGGCTACTTCGCGCCATTGTTTGAAGAGAAAATCAGCAATCTGGCATCGTCTTCTCAAAAGCTCTGTGATAGCTCTGTCATAGAAAATGGGTGGATGGGTTAGGTTAGGTCATTGACCTAAAATCCTATGAGTTAGAGTAAAAAAACCTTTACTTATAAGATATTTTTGGGGTATCGAGGAGAACATGAACAAGTTATTGGTTTTTACAAACTTATATTAAGGAAAATCGAACAAGGCTTTCTATTTTCGGTGGGAGAAATATAGCTTTTTAGTTGCAGATATAATCGGACAAAGCTATATGTTTTTGATGAGAAATATTGTGTTTTCAACATTCTTCTTCAAATAGGGTTAGTACTTGAGTATTCCCTGAATGAATTACTTAGCTCAATTTCGATCGAGAAATATGAACTTTGGGGACTTCGCAGAGAATCGCATCAGCCACGTATTTGGCCCATCTTTTGAACAGAGCAGAGAAAAGTTTCTTTTGACCTCCAGAATCTACAGTTACAATTATAATGTACGAGTCAAAGACTCACCCTGTATATACTTCTACATTCCTCGAGTATGCCAATCGCCAAAAAGTTATTTTATCACACTTGATTATGTATTTGAAATAAAAAAGTATTCCTACGACAACCAAACAAATCAAGGGAAAATTTCAAAAGAATATTTATTAAGCTTATTAAGAACATGTTATTTTGAGCCAACTCCAATTTTATTACATGCAAAGGTTTCTTTTCGTCAAAGTTATATGGCCTGGGAGAATAATTAATTGGAATAAATTGGAACCTGCACACATTCTCCAGAATATTTCAACAATAGCGAGAAAAAACTCTTAAGGGTCTACATCCCTGAAAAAAAGGGGGTCAGAAACGATTTATTTTTCTGACTGATGAAGGGATGTATGAGAGTATAACGAAAAAAATAATAAAAAAAATATTTCATAAGTATTAAATGAATGAAAAGGATATTCCCCATCATTTTTGGTAATTTTTCTACATTTCCACCATCAAAACGAACAAATATTTTTGTTGAATAAAAAGAGAGAATGAATGCCTTATTCTTTTTTTTATTCATCAATATGGTGAACGTCAAAGGGTTCAAAGAAATCAAATATTTTTGTGTTTTTTCATTTCAGTATTGAAGTCTATCATTTAGTTAATTGTTAATTAAACGTCTATCTCCTTTTTCTTTCAGAATTTACTGTTTTTTTGTAAATAATATTACAACAATGTATTGTTTTCGCGAAATTTATTTCCTTGAATTTTTCTATTCGAAATGATAAATATCAATTTTTACCAAGGACATTTAATTAAGGATTTTATTAGCCGTCGATTAATGAAAACTAATTCTTTCTTTCAATTGTGGATTCTTACATGGAATTGAATTTCTTTTAAATGATACGCTCCGCAGGTATCTACTCCCAGATGACTGGTGAAGGAAAATTAGTGTATTGTACAGTCAGTGTGAGATCTAGTTCAGGGTAGGATTTCTTGTTAATATTCCCTGCGCCCCAACATTTGGTCTATTGAGCTGAATAGACCATAAATAAAAATTAATGCACTGCACCGCCATATGGAGGTATACGTTTACTATTTTGAGGGCTGAAGACACTTAATAGTGTTCTGTATCGTTCTTCATTTACTGTTACTTTTCAAAGAAATATGGATCAATCATTTCGCCAGCACGAATTGCACACCACACAGTGACTTTATCTGTAGGTTAAGGCGTCTAGACAGTTTCGTACAAGCTTTCGTATCACCCCAAAATTTTGCAATTCTGTTTTTCTACACAACCATTCAACCAAAAATAAGCATCATCACTGAATAAAATTTTTAGACAAAACTGTTCCTCATTTTCCGGTTCTTGAAGAGCAAAATCAATAATGGTGGTCTGAAGGAATCAGTTCTAATCTGTTGAGTTTTGTGATGCAAACCAAACTATACTGCTCCACAAGAGTTCGGGATATCGTATTCAATCGTTTTTAAAAATATGTAATTTTTGAGAAAATCGCTGTAAAATAATTTAAAACTCAATAACAATTTGAATCGATCGCCTTTTTTTCTGAAGTTTGGTTCTTTGCATATGCTTCATGAATGTTCTTATTTTGAAATGAATTCAGTTTATCAACGGCTTCGATTTGAAACGAGTTTTCTGAAAATGCCAAGACGTAAATTAACAAACGTTGAAGCTAATAGGGCTATCGGGATGCTACAGGGTGGCCTTACTCAGGTTGTTGTAGCGAAAAGGCTCCAAGTGAGCCAAAGTGTGATATCTCGACTTTGGAATAGGTTCCGTGTTGGAAAGAGCAAGGCTTGGTGAGTGACGAGAACCAACACCTGCTCAGGATCGTTTCATCACCGTATCGGCAAGAAAAACCCTTCATCTACGTGTAGAATGCTAACGAATACTCTTCAAAATGCAGATGGGGTCCAAGTTTCTATCGAAACCATCAGACGACGTTTGAGAGAGGTGAATCTAGGTTCTAGACGTCCATTAAGAGGAGTTCCATTAACACGTGACCATAGGCGTCAAAGACTGGAATGGGCAAGACAACATATCAATTGAAACGATCAATGGCGTAGTGTCCTTTTCACTGATGAATCCGGATATGGACGATTTTCAGATTCTCGAAGAATAACGGTATGGACAATCCCACGCATACCCCGTAATCGTCGCGTTGTCCAAGAAGTCCATCCATGCCGAGGGGGTAGTGTTATGGTATGGGCCGGGATGTGTTTCAACGGGCGCACAGATCTATACATTTGTCCTGGGAATATGACCGGCTTACACTATAGGGAGCATGTAATTTACAATGTTATGCCAAATTTTCACGCTGCTGTTGGTGAAACTTTTCAATTTCTAGACGATAACGCTACACCGCACCGTGCAGCCATAGTTGAAAATGCGCGCGAGGAGCTTGGTATTCCACATTTACCAATACATCCGCACCCACCAGATTTGAATTGCATAGAACTTGCATGGGATAATATGCTCCAAAGAAGATTAGATAATCATCAACCTACCCCAGAATCCTTGAATGATCTGAGGGAGCTTCTGCCCCGTTTATGGAACCAAATTCCTCAAGGAATGTTCAACAACCTCGTGTATAGTATGCAAAGAAGATGTCAAGCTGTTATTGATGCCTGTGGAGGCCGTACATTGTATTGATAGTCTTAAAATGCTTGAATTCTCTGGTAATAAAATTTTATCTTACTCGATTTTTCTTTACCACCCTGTATACGCTGCAGATCTACATGTTAAAATTAATTTGCAACTTGAAATCATATTAATATGAATTTTCATCACAAAAATCTTTTTTTAACTATACTTTTTTGCAATTCAAGTCAATATAGCTAACTCATGTGGAGCAGTTTATTTTCCTAGAATTCCCCATGTTGTTGTTTGAGAATGATGCAATTGTTGAGAACGATGTGGAACCGATACATTTAGATTCTCTTTTGCATTTGCTGCTACCAAATCAATATTCTCTTGTGTCCGTTCATTTCTTTATCTCACTGGTACTTTTGTATCAGGTAAAAAAAATCACTCTAAATTTTTCAACAATACGACTGATAGTGAATTGATCAACCGAATCATGTCGTCCATGAATTCTTCTTAAATTTCTCTCAGTATTCACAAATAAGAATTGATTTTGATAAAACAATTTGGCAATTTCCAAAAGTTGTTGAGGTGTCTATCTTTCCATGATTAAATGGCAAAACCTGATAAACACAAATGACATAAGGAATATCGACAAATAATACAAAGTGCTGCTGTTAGAAAACTATTCCTATTGGAAAACCCGTTATATACCAAGTGTGGCTCAGCATTAATTTTTCCGAGATTCTTTATGTGTATTTAACAGGCATATCAGCTCGTGACAGAGTGTGGGGTGTAGAACACTCGATGGTTGTCTTCTGGTTGAAATGTTTGCTTATGTAGATTAAGCAGATAGCGAAGAGATAAATACAATACGATTACTTGATAGAATCGCACTATATGGGCTGGCATGTAGGATTAAGCTCGAGAGCTGGGAGTCAAATCGGTCTCGTTGAAGGAGCAGTATTTGCCACAGACAGCAATAATAACAATAATGGATGCATGACTGTGATTTCCAAACAATGGGCAAACGTATAACGATCCCGTCTGCACTTGACATGCATATTCTAATCTCGGTGTTGCCACTTGAAGAGATTTCCACCCCCTGTTTGGAAATAATCTCCGAAAAATCGAACAGCATTAAGTTCCTTAAGAAGTATTATGTTTCGATGGTATAACGGGGGGTGCGAATGGAATTGAGGAACGTTTTATCATTTCGACATCTTTTATGTCCACTGAAAGGAGCCATATTAGAAGCACTGAGTGGGAATTTTAAAGGAGTCCGCGAATGGAAGACTTATTTCCTAATAGATCTGCGAAAACAGATACTCACGCTCGAATTCTTTCGGTAATGTGTTCGAAAAACTATTTTCGAGACGTTCCAGAAGAACATGCTCAGAATTTCATTCATCCAAAGGAAAAACTGTCACCTTTCACGCCGCTGTATGAACTGGACAATAGTGAGAAAATGAATAATTCAGCATAAGTGAGGGAATATAGAGAGATGGTTGATTGCAAGTGAATCAGTTTTATAAACTTATAATTCAAAATATAGTTTACAACATGATGATCATCATAAAGAATAAGTTTTTGACTGAGGCATTAATTCTATTTATTTTATGATAATAATTAATGAAAAACAAAATCACATATGTGAAAATTCTGGGGTATTGACAAACTTCACAAACTCATAAACATTCAAAAAATACATATTGACTTGATGTTATTTTTTCGAAAAAATTCATTTGATTATGAACACACTACAATCGCAAAAAGAAAAAGCTTTTTTGTTTGTTATTTCCATATTGACCTATAAATATCGAATAAAAATCCAGCACAATTCATTGATGTACTGACATCTCATAACCTTCAACAAAAAATCTTCGAATATATAGTACAGTCTCGATTCTCCAAGAGCAGAGCTATTTCGGAAAATGAAAATGTTCGTTTTCCGAATTTTTTTTTATTAATATTTGAATAAAACTTTTTTTTGCGATAAACGTTGATACATACAGAGTGTAACAGCCAAATAGAATAAATTCGATAACGAATAAATGAGGGAGTGTTAAAAGAAACGCTCGGACACATCGATTTGTAATTTTAAATGTGCATATTTTTCAAGAAAACTAAATTATATAGGGTGTTGCATGCGACCGTGGCAGATACCAACTTTCTTATTCCAAATGCAATATTATTTATTTTTCGGATTCTACAGAAAATTCTAGACATAATTCATGTACAATGTCCTATACCTATCTTCAACTTTTTCGGAAATATTAAGTGTTTTCAGATTTTTTACAAAAATCAATATTTCAAAAGAAAATTATTTTATTTCACAAATTCGATACATAACACTAAATACTTATTTCCCATTTACCTCTTGATATGAAGAAAGTAACAAATACCATTAATGAGAAGAAATTAAAAAAAACAAAAACAGATTTGATTATCCTCATAGCCTTAGTAACCCGTTGTCTGTAGCATGTTGCCAAGACGTTCGCGGCGAGCATTTCGAACATTTCCTACATTGACATTAATGTTTTTTTTTGTTTTTTTTAATAATTAAGAAATAATCAGTATTACTTATTAGGTTTTAAGTGTAATGTACCGAATTTGTGAAATGAAATAATTTTTATTTAAAACGTTGATTTTTGCAATAAATCTGAAAAAAAACATAATACTTCCGAAATAGTTAAAGATAGGTATAGGACATTGTGCATGAATTGTGTCTAGAATTCTCTGAAGAATCCAAAAAATAAATAATTGCATTTGAAATAAGAAAGTTGGTATTTGCCACGGTCACATGGAACACCCTATATAATAATATTTTCTTGAAAAATATGCGCATTTAAAATTACAAATCGACGTGTCCGAGCGTTTTTCCCAACACGCCCTCATTTATTCGTTATCGAATTTATTCTATTTGGCTGTTACACTCTGTATGTATACTCCATTCACTTTCATAATGTATCCCAGTTGGCAATGATTTAGGTTTATGAAGTTTTTTTTACTTAAAACTGACGCAGGTTGGTAGCCGTTGAATTTTTTATGATTTCCAGAGATATTGCCAATGGCAATTTCCTCTTTTTTAACTTTGTAAATGGAGTAAGTTCTTTTAAGGTTTAACTGTAACACAGGTTTCGTAGTTCTACTACATTTTCATACTGGAGTACTTCAAGTTGTGCAAAAAGGTATTTGAATGTATTCTGTGGGCTTATTTCTTGATCATTTTGAAAAATGGAAATCGCATAGGTCCGTCTGTCCGTTAAGAAGTTTTACTGTCGCGTTATTCAAGTACTTTTATTCTTTTTTCGAATGAACTATCACGAAGTAACGGACTATTCTGTCCATTATCTTTCAGTAAAATTTCAACACTCCATTCTGGATTTCCGTACAAGAAAGTGGCAAATCTGAATTTTCCAACCATGTTTGTATACGTGAATTATTTCCATAGTATTAACAGAGAAAAAAGTTTCTTCAACATTCGCCAGGTCTTAGGAATTATTGAATCCACATAATATTTTCTCAAATTCATTATCTACCCAAAGTAAATAAACATTTCGATAAATACGTAATTACTACGACTCCTTTCTAGAAAGGATAATGTTGTTTATTCAATATTCATCTTACTGTGAAATGACTATTACCTAACATTTTCGAAATGACGAACACATTTCACTGTGTATATTTTGAACATGTTAGTTTATAATCATGTTCCTGTCAGAAACATACGAAACGTTGTCTGTTCTACATAGAAATTGTGGTAATTACTTATTTATCAAAATGTTTATCTACTTAGGGAAAATAGTGAATTTGAGAAAACAACATGTGAATTCAATAATTCTACAGACCTTTTTTCTCTGTTAATACTGGAAATACTTCACGTATATAAACATTGTTGAAAGAATCAGTTATACTATTTTCTTTTACGTTAATCAATAATCGAGTGTTGGAATTTTACTGAAAAATAATGGACAGAATAGTCCGTTACTTTGTGATAGTTCATTCGAAACAAGAATAAAAGTACTCGAATAACCCAACAGAAAAAATTCTAAACGAACAGACGAACATATGGATTTTCAAAATTCTCAAGAAATGAGCCTACAGAAGACATTTAAATACCTTTTTGCACAACTTAAAATACCCCAGTATGAAAATGTAGCAGTACTACGAAACCTTAAAAGAACATACTCCGTTTAAAAAGAGTTAATAAAAATTGGTATTGGCAACGTCTCTCTTAATTATTTGACCTTCACGATAGCCAACCTGCGTCAGTTTTGAGTAAAAGAACTTTATGAACCTAAATCATGGTCAACCGGGATACTTTATGAAAGTGAATGGAATATGTAATGCGGTTAAATGAAATTTTTGTTTTTGAATATTTGTTTTCGATAAACCAGATTTCGGAAAATCACGATTCGGATAAGCAAGATTGCACTGTAAATAACACCCACATCAGAGTATGCATAGATAATATCTTTACAAACTGTAATCCAAAAAACTATACAGTAAAAGTCACTAACCCTAAAATTTCAGAATTCAGCTGACAAAAAAAAAATTGGAAGAATGAAGAAGACAAATACAATATATACAGAAGACATTTTAGATCCCAAAACAGAAAGCTATTCAAAGAAAAGTTGGAAAATGTTGTTGGAGTGAAATATTTACCATAAAAGAAGATATAAACAGCCAGTGGATGACGTTCTACTAGACATTTCTCCAATTGTTTAAGGAGACATTTAACAAGAAAAAATCAAGAGTAAGAAGGAAAACGTGAATCAACAGAAACCATCTAGGCATCGTGTGTAAAGAAGTAAACTAAACATCTTGTTTGTGCTAAGTATGAAAGAAAACCGATTCAAACCACAATACAATGAAACAAGAAAAAATATAATCTTAATAAAACATAAGAGGAAAAAATTCGCGAATTGCAAATGATTTCAACGAATTAATATTTCATGAACGCTATTCAGAATACGCCAGGAAACTCAACAACAAAATATACCCTCCGAAAGAAATAACAAATCCACGTTTTGCAATCCCATAACCAAAACAGAACTTGGGAATCTGACAAAAAAGTTGAAAAATAACACGGCAGTATACGTCCAGTTTTAGTAGAAAAAAATGAACAATATCGTTATTTCGCTCACAGGCAGTGAGAATATCCTGAACTAGATAGTAAAGCTGTATCGTCGAATGATACAAAGCTCTTTCGAATGTATGAAAAATAGTTTTTATCAAATTGAAAATTTTCTATGAAACTCAAATCTCAATTTAAATCAAGTTCGTTAAGATCCATGCTTGGCCACAAAGATCGCTTGATTTGAATCAGGAATTGAAGAATCCAGAGTTTGAAATCTTCGAGGAAATGATTAGATGTTTTTCAGATCATCTTAGACTCCAAATGTAATTTGTAACTCGATGTTCGAATTAAAAACTTTCGTATGAGTTGAACAATTAGAACCCCAATTATAGCAGTAGGTATAAGCGTTTTCCATTTCTGTGTAGAATGTTGACCTTTTTCAGATATCGTTTCAAAATTGTATATTTATTCAATATAAGTGACTCAATATACAATGTCAAAAAATGTAGCATTCATATAAAAGATAGATTTAATAAACAATATTGCAATTTTATCGATTTTGGAATTATCAGATTATTCACATTCACTTGTTGACATTTCTTGATCACCTTGAAATCAAAATATCATTTATTCGAAGGTCATATTATTACGAATAGATCGAAATCTCAAGAAAAAATACACTCTGTATTCATAAACTTTCAATTCTTTCTATTCCTTAGAAAAAACTGAACGCAATATGATTGTATATCGTTAAAATAATTTTCTGCAAAACTTTGATATTCTTTTGTTCTCAGATATAGCATTTGTTGTGATTGTTTTTAAAAGTTGTACTTAATTGCAATAAAATAAAAAAATCACTTATTTTGATTTTTGTGTTGGTTTATAATCTGTTCGAGAGTGAAACACGGCAGATCTCAATGACACGACCATAAAAAAGGCAGTTCAAGACTGGTTACGCCTTGCAAACCAACGATTCGAATATGAGACAACGCAAATCCTCACAAAGTGCTAGTGCCTACGACACAGTTATATATTATTTTATTCAAACAAATTGTCTCGACTACATTGGTCATTGACACAATTTATATTTTTGATACATTTGAATTATGTTCATTTATTTTTTTATTATTATGAATATACTTTTTTATTTTTTCATATCAGAACTTGTTTTGCTTTCCCAACTGCTATGAGAGATTTCAACTGTGTAGATAATAATATATTATATCTGAAACATGAAACGAGAAACAAAAAACATGAAAGTTTTCATTGATAAAATGAATATGTATGTATTCTTCATACTCACAATCTGATCTGATGGAAATTCAATAATATTTAAAAATATTCATAAGTTATAAAATTTAAATCCATATCTGCATACTTTTGAAGTCTTTCACCAAATCTCCTTAGGACAACCATGATCTTGAAACTATCAAATGTCAATTTTCTTTGAATTTTCAGACCATATAACACTTCTTCGAAAAATCTGATGGAATAAATCAGTAACAGGTCATTAATATGACGTTTTTCAAATCATTACATCAATATTGTTTTGGAATTGACAATAATTAGATGTCAAAAACTATACAATACAAAGACCTTTTAGGGACATTGAACAAACGTTCATCTTATGTCATCTAATATACGTGTACAATATCACCAACTATTTTCATAAATAATATTCCGTCTAATAGACGTCCAATTTCGATCCTGACGACTATGCTCCAAAAAAGATCTATGATGTTATATATTTTAGAGGTCATGAGTGTGGATGTTTTTCGGATCATCTATATATTATCATTTCGAAAAAAAACGACAAAAATCTAATGATATATAGACATAAGCGAGTCATAACAATAACATAAATCACCAAACGTCTATTATATGTCAAACGTGATACTAAGTTAGGATGAACTAAAAAAATACAGAAATTCCACTTGTTATAGAAAGACTTCTTTTTACGTAGAATAGACGTCTAAAAAAGTAATATTTTTCAACGTAAATCTCGCGGACATTTTTACGTCGAATCTAGGTTAGAAATTCAATACATTTCGATGTTTTATAGATCATCTAATAATCTATATGTCATACAGTCTATAAAATGTTCAAAAGATGTGTATGTGTGTTGTTTGGGTTGTTTCAACGATCAAATTTAATCTGAACTCATCATAATTCTCACTCTATATTTTTGAAAAAATGATGGAATTATTGAATTTTGACAATTATATTGTTTCACACTGAAAAAAGACAACCATGTTGTTCTACACTGAAAATTTCATCAATATTCATCAATAAAAGAAAAATCGGTCGAATCGGACAAATCACCCTGTAGACCCCCAGCCATAAACCAACATTGTTTCGTAACTGTCATGACTAGTGTGAACTTTTCCTAAAATCTGACGGTCTCCTCCGGAATCACCCCATATATTTTTGACACCCTCTATCTTGGAAACGAAGACCCGGAGAAAAAAAGTGGAAGAGAAAAAAATTTTATTTTTCTTGAGAGATCACAGTTTACCGTTGATGCACTCATTTAGGAACACCCTGTAGAATCAATATTTTCAAGCTAATTTTAGTCATTCGAAAGACCGGTCTGATAATGAATATTTTATTGAATCCATATTGATATTTTAAAGTTTGTGATATCTGTGTGATTGAAGCTTTTTTTGCAATCACAATTTTTCTGGAAACAATTTTCATCTTTATTAAAGTTAAGTTTTATTTTCATTTTATTTCGAAACCGCTTGATTATCAAAAACTTTCTTTGAAGAATAGGAATTCCTTAATTGAACGAACTGCCCAACAAAGATTAATGATGTCTAAAATCCACGTTGAATATAGCATATTATTGAGGAATAACTCATATTGATAATTTCCTGCAACTGAGTTTTTTAATTTATGATCAAATACGTCATAAACCGATAGCCAGACATGGTATTATACTTGAAAGAATTTCAAATAGCTCTGTCCCAACTTTCGTCGTTAAATAAAGAATACTTGAATCGATGAAAATGAAGGTTAATAAAATTCTCCTGCGCCACTTCGAAGCGGGATCCACTAAAAGAATATTCTCATCGGATATTTAAAATCGGAATTTGGAATGTCCGGGAGGTAGCCTAACATTTTCATTTTTTTCCTATTTCGGTGATTTAGATTTAATACTATTTATCGAAATGAGTCGTCGATTGAAAAGGTTGATAGAAAAGGTACCACGAACGCCTATCACTGGCCCAGAACCTTATTTATTTATTTATTCTCAAACCAACACAATTATAAACTATAATTATAGGAAAGAGACAAAAAAAAGATACATATATATGATTAACGAACTAAACACGAAACTTAATAGAAAATAGTTCACGACGGTAAGAGGAAGTGAGTTTCATTAATTTCTTACATTACTGACAACAAACAGATCGATGCTACATACTCGCAAGAATAAGTTATTCTGCTCCATCATTTTTCTAAATGGAGGGCAATCAGAATAATCAATGTAAGATATCTTGTGGTTAGCATCCGCAAGTTTATTTTAGGAACTGATATTTTAATATAATTTATTAAGTGTAGACCCCTATATTTTAAGTCATTGACTATAAAGTATACAAAGAGTACACTTTGTAATTTTCTTCGGCATTGCAAGGACACACTATTGAATCTTTGAGCATGCTGGAGGATAGGTACCTAAGAAATCTTCTTTGAACCTTTTCTATTAGATTTATGTCGGTTTCTGCTTGTGGTGATCATGCAGAGCATTATTAAATTTTATAATTTTATCACTGAAGAACTTATACAACTTAAAATCATCCGCAAACATGAGATATGATTAGTAATTTAAAACCTTAGGCAGATTACTGACGAAAATTGTAAACAGAAAAGAAACTAGGTTACTGCCTTGAGGTATTCCAGATGTTACAGATAGTTCATAAGACGAAAAATGTGCCATCCTGACACTCTGCTGTCTGTCCAAAGGGTAAGACTTAATAACTGATGTGTATGCTGCAAGAATTCGAGCATACCCAACCTGTCAAGTAATATTTTGTGATTAACTTCATCAAACGGCTTCGCACAGTCTGTCATGATTGGTAGTTGTTGATTCATCTTGTAAAAAGCCCTGTTGGTGGGCAAATTCAGATTGAAATTCATCAAATATATTGACATAAATGTCATAAATTATCGATTCAAAGCTTTGGTTATGGAATTTCAAATACTCATAGGTCTTTAATTTTGAATTTGGCTCTTATCTCCAGTCATTAAGAGTCTTCAGCCTTCAAAATAGGAAACGTATACCGCCAGATGGCGGTACAGTGCATTGATTTTTATTTATTGGGTTATTCAGCTTAATAGAACCAATGTTGGGGCGCAGGGAATATTAACAAGAAATCCTACCCTGAACTAGATCTCACTAATACACTAATTTTTCTTCACCAGTCATCTGGGAGTAGATACCCTCGGGGCGTGTGATTTAAAATAAATTCAATTCCATGTAAGAATCCACAATTGTAAGAAACAATTTCGCAATAATAGGTCAACAATTGACAATTTGGTGCAATTACATACAGAAATTCTGGACGCTCTTGCTAATAAAGAAGAATTAATAGCAGTCTTCTTCGATATAGTGAAAGCATATGACACAACATGGAGACACCGCCTACTACAAAAACTGAAGGAGAAGAACAAAGACGGAAATATTTTACACTATATACAAAACTTCATTAGCGAAAGATCCTTCAGAGTCAAAATAGGCTGCGACAAATCTGAATCTTACATTTTACAAAACGGACTACCACAAGGTTCGGTGATCAGCTCAACTCTATTCCTGATAGCTATAGATGACGTAATCTCCTCAATAACACCACCTATAAAATCGTCACTGTATGCTGACGACTTCATTATAATGTGTCGTGGTAAAAACTCCGAAACAACTAGAAATATATTGCAAGCCTGTATCAACAGAATCGAGAAATGGTCATATACATCCGGTTTCCGATGTTCAGAGACCAAAACTAAAGTGATGAAGTTCACAAAAAAGCATTTTAAACAATGCATTTTGAAACTCACGAATACCCCATTAGAAAATGTCAAATCCCACACCTTCCTCGGAATGACTTTCGATACAAGACTCACTTGGCAGGAACATATTGGAGAGCTCAAAGCAAACTGCATTCGAAGGTTAAATATAATGAAGGTTTTATCTAACAACCACTGGGGAGCAGATGAGAAAACTCTCCTAACAATTTACAGAACATTAATTAGGACTAAACTTGATTATGGGTCGATCTTGTACTCAACGGCCAGCGAAACCTCCTTAAAAAAGCTCAACGTCATACAGAACACCGCACTTAGATTAGCATTAGGTGCACATATTACAAGCCCTTCAGATAGCCTATGCAAAGAAACAGACGAGCTACCCTCATCACTACGCCGACATCTGCTACAGCTGACATACTCTGCAAGGATATCTGGCGATACCCAGAACCCAATCCAAAATCAAATAATAACCCAGAAGTACAAGCATTTATACCAAAACAATGAAAACCTAATACCCCCGCTATATTACCTGGTAAACAACTCATTGCCATCTTCTTTTCCCTCGACAATTACATATAAAGAACCAAATCATCCACCCTTGACCACTAAGAAACTCAATGTCAATCTACATCTCACAAAGTACAGAAAAAATGAAACTCCTAGAGAAATTTTACAACAACGCTTCAGAGAGATGATTTCATATTATGAAAACAGCCAAATAATATACACAGATGCAGCTAAGTCGCCTGAAGGAGTTGGATGTGCCTATCGTTCTACCGCAACATTACAAATGTATAAACTCCCAGAAGATTGTTCCATCTTCACCGCCGAACATATAGCAATACAAAAAGCTATCGAATATGCTGTTGCCCAAAGCTTTCGCAACCCAATTATTTGCACCGATTCTTTGAGCTCAATCCAGGCTATTATGAATATGTACTCCAAAAATCCAATCGTCAACAACATCTCAGACTTAATAAACCAAAACCAGGCACCAACTGAAATATCACTGATATGGATACCATCTCATTCAGGAATCGAAGGCAATGAGGAAGTCGACACATATGCAAAAAAAAGCCATATCCGAAGGACAACCTATGGAAATCATGACTACGTACGACCTAAGCACTAAATTCAAAAACATAATAAAACTGAAATGGGCTACTGTATTCCGCCACCGAAGATCGAAACTCTCCTTCATTGCACACTCTACCACCAAATCCCATCCACTCATGACAAGAAGAAATGAACTTGTGACCCTGAGAAGACTTCGTATTGGTCATACACGTTTCACCCACTCATACTTACTGAAGAAAGAACCCTCACCACAGTGCAGTTCATGTAACGTTCAAATAACAATTAAACACATATTAACAGAATGTCCTCTTTATGAAAACCAAAGGAAATCCTGCGTAGTCAGCCCAAAAATGGAAGAAGCCCTTAACATCAGCAGACCAGAAAGTTTCAACACAATATTGTTCTTTAGAACAATTGGTATCAAGATATAATATTGCATTGAATTTATTTAATCCTTTCTCTTTCTTCATAAAATAATATTTTAAGTGATATGTAAAATTTACTGTTCCAAAACCGCTAATGACCTAGTTGTCGAAGCGGAAATCTTATAAATAAATAAAATAAATTTATTTTCACTAATCGACGGCTAATAGAATCCTCAGTAAAATGTCTTTGGTAAAAATGGATATTTATCATTTCGAATAGAAAAATTCAAGGAAATAAATTTCGCGAAAACAACACATTGTTGTAATGTTATTTACAAAAAAACGGTAAATTTTGAAAGAAAAAAAATATACATTTGATTAACTAAATGATAGACTTCAATACTGAAATGAAAAAACACAAAAATATTTGTTCGTTTTGATGGTGGAAATATTACAAAATAACCAAAAATGATGGCGAATATCCTTTTCATTCATTCAATACTTATAATTTTTTTTATTATTTTTATCTTTATACACTCATACATCCCTTCATCAATCAGAAAAAAATAAATCGTTTCTGACTCCCTTTTTTTCAGGGACCCTTAAAATAGGAATGATAACCGATCTTCGAAGCACATTGGGAAATATTCTATACTTTCAATTTATGTACCGAAAAGCTTATAAGAGAAAGAGTTTGTGGAGTAACAAACCGAAAGGAAAAAACTCTGGCAGAATCTCCCAGGAATGGACCATTCCATAAAACTCATTTACAACTTTGAAACTGCAAGATCCAAAAGGTATCTGGATCTCAGCATGAACCAGTTACATCACCTCACTGGCTTTCTCACAGGACATTGTCGTCTCAGGAAGCACCTGGTGATAGTGAGATTTTTGAACACTGAAGATTGTAGATTATGTGGGGAGGAGGAAGAAACTGCTATTCACCTAGTCACGGAATGCCTTGCCAATGCAAGCCAAGGGAAATAATAATTGGGGCAAGAAACTTGCAAGAGTGAGAAACTACCGTCGTTGAAACCTTTCCAGATGAACTCAATGAGGTAGGCAAGAAGAATAAGGTTTTTTAATCCGGGTTCCCGGTCATTCAGGAATCGTAGCAAACGAACAGGCCAATATACTTGCCAGTAGGATCCCACAAACGCCACAAACTGGCCCAGAACCCTTCTGTAGCATAGAAAAATGCACCTATAAGGAGGAGTCTATAGTAAAGGGAAAAAACACTGGCAGAATCTCCCAGAGATGAATGACTCCAAAAAGTTCCTCCGGAACTTTGAAACTGCTAGATCCAAAAACTATTTGGTTCTCCGTAAGAACCAACTGCACCTACTCACTTGCTTTCTCACAGGACATTGTCACCTAAAGAAGCATGTGTTGAAAATAGGTTTATCGGACACAGACGAGTGTAGATTCTGTGGGGAGGAGGAAGAAACTCCCATTTACCTGGTTACGGAATGCTATGCCATTGAAAACCAAAGGAATGAGTGCTTTGGACAAGAATCTTGTGGGGAATTATCATCGTTGAAGCCGTCCCAGATACTGGAATTCATCAAACTTCTGTAGGAGGCGCGATAATAACAGCTTTGGTAGGGGGCACAATAGACCTTAAGGTCGCAGTGGTACCCCATTTCACTTCAAGGTATAAACCTTTCCAGATATTATTTCATGAGATCTCTGGAACTGGAAGGCGTGGTTAGAACAGCTTTGTTAGGGGGAATCATAGAACTCAAGGTTTAACTAGAACTTTAACAATAATGGTTATTCAGAGCCAATGAAAAATTAAATAGATATGATTTGAGTAAGTGATTCATTTGAGTTACTCATCCTTCAAACATTATCACTATTTCTATAACCCGTGATAAAACCAAATCGGACATTTCGGCGAAAATGAAGAAATAGCACTCAACACATACATAGAATGAGATGTCCAATAGGGATGTTGACTATTTTTTGAAAATGATTTTAATTTGAAGAAAAGCCCTATCGGTACAAACACGAAAAAAATATTTACATGGAAAAAATATTGCAAATACAAAAAAAAATGCGTAAATGAAAATAGTTTTCAAAATTCCCGCTGAAACGCTTCATACTGTTAAGTGATTATGATTACGTCACTATACGGTGAACAGACTTCGCCTTCTGTCAACGCGAACTGATCTTGTATGATTTCTTGTGAACAAATCGTTTTCGGAATAACAAATAATCGCAAAATAGTTCGCAGGTGATACGTTTTCCTCTCTTCTGTTCTTCGTGAGTTCGTACTCGTGATGACACATAGGATACAGTTAGGTTATAGGTTAGCTTGTTTACCGAACAGTGACCTCACGTATTCTGTTTGGTGTTTGCAGTCACGTGATACTCGGTAATGGATAACACAATTTAAATCAATTTTATTTAATTCAATGAGAGTAATAAGATCACTTAAATATTTTTTTAGTATTTCAAAAACAACCTTCAATGTGGAAAACCTCAATTTATATGAAGTTGTTACATGTGTCAACATCCCTATTGAAGGAAAATCACAACCATTCAGCATGAACAATGCGAAAGAAAAAAAATTAGATGAATAGATGGAAGGTTTATAGACTGGGTGTCTATTGTAAGATTCACCTCTTCCGTAACAAAAAAAGGTATTGTATAGGTTTGAACAATCTGCTCATGAGAGTATGTGAATCATGGGACATCGACCTATGGAGTTCGATATTCTTCAACTAAATTGGCTGTATACCAGTCGCAAGTGCCTGAAGAAGCAATCTTATAAATCGGCGAAATATCCACCGTATTTCTCGGCCCATGTCACATAAACAACTTTCGTAAAATTGTAAGGAAGAATACCCATAGAAAAATGTTTCTTCGAAAAACGTCGATTATACAAATAGCCGTTAGTGTCCCTCTGTTCGGCCAGAATTGAATGTACGTAGAGCCAGCTACAGAAAATATTGTTTGGCAAGCGAGAATCTTGTTTGAGGAAGCTGCTAACGCTCTGATTTTGAGCCTTTGGGTCGGGATCCTGGAGGAAATTGATGTTTTCCATAAATGTATGTACTCTTGTGTGAAGATTTTTATGGAAAGTGGTTTATAGCTCGGCCAATGGATGTGTTCATATTTCAACACGAAGTCTGCATAATATGAAATACGCTGTAATCTGTGAGGAGAGTAACACGTTTTGATTTCATAGCGAAATGCCCTTCGATCCGATGTTGAATATCGTGATGGTCATCTGATGACCAATATAATGAATTGTGTCAATACATTGTGTAAAATCTATGAGTCCAGGAATGTCCTGTTGGGTTTATGGCCTGTTTTATAGACCAAGGAAAGGAATGACTGTTTAAACTATTCAAATCTATTCGACAACTACTGACAACTTCAATTGATTTTATAACTAAATTAAAATATGAACTATGAACATAATCATATGGTAGATCCAACACATTGCAGAGCAGTCAATGGACCCAGGTAAATATGAGACCTTAACGAAACAGTTTTTTAATCTCAGGAATTATTTAACATCTTTCCACTTTGGGGACATAGTGAGACTTTCGAAACTTGTGTATGCTTATAATGAATAAAAGAAAAACTTCCAAACATATGTCGAACCATGAACACGTCTGCAATCTGACGTTAGTGTGGCGTTGAAATGAAGGGTGTTTCTAAATTTATGCGGAAAAATTCGGGAGGTGATTGCTCGTATGGAATTAAGATGAGTCTTTTTTATAACAAAATTTCCTCAGCTCACTCCTTTCCTAGATATCACCCTTAAAAAGTGGCGACTAAAATTGAGATTTTTTTTCTCTTTGGGGTAATATGAAAAATCGTTCCAAATAAGAAAAAGGATTTCAATTTATAATTTTCTCGAGAATTTTCTCTATTTCAGTATCGTAATGAGTTCATTACAGTACTAAGAACAGTACTGTAATGAATTCATTACAGCATCGTTATCAGTAACATTTTTCGTTTTGTGGTTGTCAGCAATGACTTCCGATCCTTTTAAATTTCAGCAGACGTCAATTTGAAAATGTCAATTTTCGTATTTCCTAACATTCACACCAACTGCCAAGATACAATATGAAAGTCACTAGGACCTATATAATTTGAATTTTTTCATTGAATTTCACAAAATTTGAGTGAAATATAGAAAATATCGTCTAATACTCGTTGCAGAATGCAATTCCAATACTCATGCGTTCGAAAACTCGCTCCTTCGTCGCTCGTTTTCGAATTTCGCATTCGTATTGGAATAGGAGCCCATTCTGCAACTAGTTTTAGAATATACTATTACAAGCCGTCCCAGAAATTTGTTTCACGCGGCGGTTTCATTTTCAACACTTCAACCTGACATACTTTTTGATGTACTCGTAGTAATTGTATGATGTGAAGGGCAATTCCGTTCTGAATTGAATACTGCGAATAAATAACGTATTAAGTTGGATGAGGATCAATACCCCCGCCGCCTATTCATGAAAACTCCCAAATAGTGCATTATAAATAATGTAGCTTTCTAGGGGTGAAAGAATTTCTGAAATCGGTCCAGTAGTTTTTGAGTCGAGTCGTATTAAACACACAAAAATACAAATCTTTCCTTTTTATGATATTAGTTTTAGTATAGATATAGATTTTATGAAACGACCAGTTTCACTGAAATTTCAGAAAAAAAATTAAATTCAGTCACCACTTTTTAAGGATGATATCTCGGTAAGGCTTGGGCTGAAGAAATTTTGTTGGAGAAAAGAACCATCTTAATTTCACACGAACAATCACACCCTGATTTTTTTCATAATGCTCTTCACATATCCTCATAAAAATCTAATGGGTTAAGATCAGGGAATCGAATTGGCCATTTTATCGTTCCTTGCCTTCCTATCCACCGATTTGAAAATATTGCGTCAAGGGGTCAAGGTTCTGCCGGACATTTCGTTGATAATGTGGTCGTGCTCCATCCTGTTGAAACCATATCCTACTCCTACTCCGTGGAGCTTGAATAATTCCTTGATCAGGATTTAAATTTGCAAAATTCATCTGCGTGCGTTATGACCTACATTACCGGTCGTTGAATATTAATATACTATTATTTTATAGGTTTTTTTAGTTTTGTTGAAAGCAAAAACTTTTTGTGGTTATTTTAACATGCCATTTTTTCAGATACATGATCGAATGCTCATTTCATAATAAGAGGAAGGTATGCCGTTAATAAGGAAAAATAACATCAGCCAAATGACCCCCACGACTACAGGACCATATCCGTTTCATGAAATTTTCCATAACCAAATCGCAAAGTGGCTGCCCTTTGTCCTCAATAGCTACACGAATTCCATTTTGAGGTCTTGAATCGACGCTGGGCGTAGACCTTCTCTTTCAAATGGCCCCAAAGGAAGAAGTCGCAAGGTGTTGAATTACAAGATCTCGATGTCCCATTGTGATAACATCTTCGAGAGATAACACGACCCAGAAACTTTTTCCATAGAAGATCAATGCTTGTGTGTTACGTAGCGCCGTCTTGTTGGAAGTGAACGTTGTCCAGATCAATACCATACAATTTCGGCCATCAAAAATCATTAATCATCTCTCGATAGCCCGATCAATTGACCGTAACTGTTGTTCTAGCTTCATTTTCGAAAAAGTAAGGTCCAATGACTCCGCTGGATCATGAACCGCACCAAACAGTCACTTGTTGAGGATATAGAGGTTTTTCCACAATAACTCCTGGGTTTTCCGAGCCCCAGATGCGACAGATTTGCTTTTTGACGGAGTCACTCAGGTGAAAATTAGTCTCATCACTAAAGATGATTTTTCGATGGAATTCCAGATCATTTTCATGCATTTCAAGAACCCAATCAGTGTAGACACGAAGTTGTTGATGATCGGCTGGCTTGGGTTCTTGTATTAACTGAAATTGGCCTCAAGACCCAAATCTGTATGCAAAATACGGTGTGGTGACGTTTGTGGAATGCCTTATTCCAAAGAACGGACTACCCTGGGTTTTTTGAACACTTTCGGCTATGAGAGCAATACCCTCGGCTTTTCTCGAGCGACGTGCACGGGTTTTATTCGCCAAGGTGCTTCACGACGAACCAAAAATGTTCGAGTTTTACGAACCGTCTGTTCACGCCAAGTGAACGGTTCAGATATTTTCTGAATTTTTCATTTTTATTCCTTTCGAAATTAATTCAATTTCTCCGATACCAGGGCGATCCCATATGTGTAGATGCGTCAGTTTGTGGAACGCGCATATGTTGCGTATGTTTTTGTTTCATTTCATTTTTCAATTCAGTTCATTGATTCCCGTAATCGTGAATACATATATCTGCTACCGATAATATAAATTTATTCTGTTTCCTTTCGTGAATCTAGAAAAGTTCAGTTTTTCTTGTGATTCACAATTTTAGTGATTTCGAGTCATTTCGAATTACATTCATTCAAGAACATTCGTTTGTGCGAATTTGGTTCGAAAAGTACTGTTACCAGTGGCGTGGTTATTATTTGGCCACAAGGATAAGTGTTCCTACTTTGACATTTTTAGCAACGGATTTTCACGTCAGCTCTATTCCTTGTTCGTTTGTCGAGCTCGATCACTCTGTTCATGGAAATAGGAGTAACCGACAAGATCTGGTTGACCGTTTTGCTGAAATAGGTAAGACCTTGCAATTGTTAATTTGGGTGCATTTATCCTTTCATTTGTGTTGGGTTTCAATAACTATTTTTAAACATATACAGTCCATTAGCTCTCTTATTTTTCTATTCATAAACTTGGTGAAATTCTCATTATATAAAATTGAACCGCACTTCAGTTCTTTAACTGAAATTCTACCCAACACGTTTTGGTCCTTCGAGCCGGTTATTAAGCTCAATCTCAAACTCATTTCCTTAAAATTCAAAAGTTCTAGTCAAAAATTCAAAAATCTTGGTTTTATAGCGGCCATTTTATATTCAGATATACGACAATCATCGCAATCTGGCAACATCGTTCCACAGCTGACGGGTCGCATACATCTGTTTCCATCGAGATATTCAATTTCATTCCTTTTCAATTCATTTTTTGCTGTTTGTATCTGTTTCTTATTAAATTTCTTCATAACAATGCCACCCAAGACAGATACAGGCAATAAAGCATTGGATGTGTTGGTTGAAAAACGGGCCAACATATTTTCTATCATTACCGGAATCTGGCAAAGAGTGAAAGATTATGATGGTACAAAACTCTTCGAATTACAAGCATACCGAGAAAAGATTTCTGGTTATGAATCTAAATTTGAAAGTATACAGGAGGAAATAATGGAATTGAATTTCGAATTATTATCAGAAAATCGTATAGAGACAGCAAAGTCAGAGTTGGCGTTTGCTGAGGTTATTGCTCGCATAACGGGGCTTTTTCTGTCTTTGAAACGACAGGAAACTTTGTCGACGCCTGCGTCGAGTTCGCAAGCTTCCAGTTCAAATAATGAATCCATTTTGCTGCCAAAAATTAATGTTCGCCCCTTTTCTGGCGAAAGCGCTGAGTGGCCTGAGTTTTTCCAGCTTTTCAATTCTTCGGTCCATGAAAACAACAGTTTGACAACCATACAAAAGTTTCAGCTGTTGAAATCTTATTTGAGAAATGATGCTCTTGCGGTCATATCGGGGTTACAATTGTCAATTGAGAATTATGAGTTGGCCTATCAAGCTTTAAAATCGCGCTTTCAGAATCCTCGTATGTTGGCTACGATGTATTTGAACGAAATTCTTAATTTCGAAGCTTCGAATAATAATTCGGTCTCGCATCTTAAAGAATTTTTAAACTGTCACCAAAATTCTATTAATGCAATAAAAGCACTGAATATAAAGGACTTATCAGATTTCCTTCTGTTTTCCATAACGTTGCGTAATGTTGACCCTTACACGAGAAAAGCGTTTGAAGGTCAATTAAAATCATCCGAGATTCCCGCATATAGCACCTTGATTGAGTTCGTAACGCAACAGCTAACGGCTCAGGAATTTTACGAACAAAGTTCTTCCAGATCTGCATCCAAATCAACCCCATTCAATTCATCACATTCAGATAAAAATAAAACTAGAAATGTTTTACTCGCAAATTCTGCATCCACCTTTCAAAGCTCCAATGACTCACGTAGCTTCCCGAATTCAAGAAAGTTTCGTTGTCCGAAGTGCTCTGATTCGCATCCATTATTCGCCTGTGCTTCCTATATGAATTTGTCAAGACAAGACAAATTCGAATTTTTGAAAAATTCCAAGCGCTGTTTTAACTGCCTTGGTCTACACAATTTCAAAGATTGCGCTTCCAAAAATTCGTGTCGATTGTGTAAATCGAATCGTCATCACACCAGTCTCCATCCCGATAACGAATCTTTTTCTAATAATGAATCTGCCAATCAATCAAATGTACCATCTCGTACTCTAGGTAAAACAAATCATGTTGAAAATCAGCCTTCAACTTCTCATTCCATTTCTTCAAATGATGTTATTAATTCCTATCACATCAATAGGAAATCGGCCTCAGTAAATCAAGTACTTCTTGGCACTGTTCAAGCGAGAATAGAATCCGCTGACGGTTCAATGATATCTGTAAGAGCAGTTTTAGACCCTGGATCCCAGATTTCAGCCATTAGTCAATCCCTAGTCGAAAGATTAGGTTTGAAAATTGACCCTGTCAATATATCTATTTCTGGCATTGGTCAATCAAATGCAAGACCGTTAGGTTTAGTAGAATGCCGGATGTATCCTAGGTTGGGATCACAATTCTTACAGGTGGATGCCATTGTATTGCCGGAAATAACAAACGAGATTCCTTCTGCACCCTTGTCTCAGGAAATATTCAAGCATTTTCAGCATTTAAATTTGGCTGATGAAAATTTTCACCGGTCTCAACCAATAGATGTACTCTTGGGCGCTGATACGTATTCGCTGGTTTTCGATCGCGATGGTCGAATTTCGTCTTCTGGATTTCCTACAGCCGTCAACACATTTTTCGGTTGGACTGTCATAGGTCCTATAAAAGGGTCCTATTCCAAAATCAAATCAGTTTTTTTCACCCGATCTACCCCTAATGATCGCCAGCAGAAATTATGGTCGGAAAAATTAGTTTGTGATGAACCTTCATGTGATTCTCACTCTGACGAGTGTTCTGAAGTCGTCGGTGATATTCAGGCGTTGAGGATTCCTCGCCCTGTCATTCGTTCACATGAGTGTAAAATCAAACTGGCGGGTTTCTGTGACGCATCTGAGAAGGCATACGCAGCCTCTGTTCATCCTTCTGATACAATTGAAAATCGCATTTCATTGCACTTGTGGGCCGCTAAATCAAAGGTAGCCCCATTAAAAACAATTTCGGTTCCTCGATTGGAACTATCTGCTGCGGTTTTGTTGGCTAAGTTGGTCCGAATGATTCTGGACAATGAATTTCCCTTTAAAATATCTGAAAGTCGCCTATTTTCAGATTCTCAAATTGTGCTGTCATGGTTGCCAACACCCTCTCATCGCCTCAAATTGTTTGTTGCTAATCGTGTAGTCGCGACGAACGATATGATTCCTGACGTTTCATGGCATCATGTATCCACCGAGTCAAGTCCATCTGATTTGCCATCTCGAGGTCTCACGCCACAACAATTTCTCACCCCAAGAATTCATGATTTTTGGCTTCATGGTCCTGATTTCTTAGTTACTCCAGTTTCCAATTGGCCACCACTTTCCACCGGTTGTGATCTGAGTTCAGCTCCCTTAATTGAATCGAAATCTAATATCAATGTTGCAACCGCAAACAAGCCTCCAGTAAATCCGCTTCTAATGGTTATCGAAGAATTTTCAAATTTAAATAGGGTAAAACGAGTCTTCGCCTATTTGAGAAGGTTAGTTTTCAATTGTCACCATAAAAACAATTTAGTGTCACGATTGTCCGGCCCAATTTCTCGGGATGAGCTGGAGGAAGCCCTCCAATCCATGGTATTGATCACACAGCATCATCACTTTGATCAATTGCGCCAGAATTTACTGCAGAAAAATTCATTCAAAAAATCATTTCGAACTTTAAATCTTTATATCGATTCTGCGGGATTGATCAGGGTGGGATGTAGACTACAATTCTCTCATTTACCACAGAATGCTAAGCATCCAGTTTTGCTCCCGAAAAAGTGTGCGTTGTCACGTTTAATATGTCTCCAATTTCATTTAATCTCGCTTCATTCCGGTCCTAACACGACGATGTCTTTAATTCGGCAAAATTATTGGATTCTGTCTTTACGAAATCTGGTTCGAGAGTGCATTCGAAAATGCATAACATGCACAAGGTTTCGAGGTACAACTTATCAACCCTTCATGGCTCCTCTACCTGCCCCCAGAGTCAATATTTCACATCCTTTTAGTAAGGTGGGTGTGGACTTTGCTGGCCCCTTTTCTTATCGGTCAAATAATTCACGCAAACCAACAATGATGAAAGCATATCTTGCTCTCTTCATTTGTTTCGTCACCAAGGCAGTTCATTTGGAACTAGTCTCGTCCCTCACCGTGGAGGCCTTTTTATCGACCTTAGATCGATTTATCGCTAGACGAGGTTTACCTCAAGAAATTTGGTCCGACAATGGTACCAATTTCGTCGGAGCTTCACGCTTCATCTTGATGGGGTTTTTCAGTTTTTGAGGTCGAATAATGTCGATATATGCGATAATTTGTCGAAGAGATCCATCAAATGGAAGTTTATTCCTCCATATGCCCCCCATTTCGGAGGTTTGTGGGAGGCCGGTGTTAAATCAGCAAAGCGTCTGCTTCACAAATCTCTAAATTCGGTTGCTTGTACATTTGAGGAACTTGCAACGATTTTCACTCGTGTTGAAGCGGTTTTAAATAGTAGACCAATTTGCCCCTTGTCCTCTGATCCCTCCGAATCCGCGGACTTTTTAACACCTGGACATTTCCTGATAGGCGCCCCATTGTTGTCCATTCCCGAATTGACGCTTGATAATGTTCAAACGCCCATCAAACGTTGGGAACAACATTAAAAATTGTTTCAACAATTCTGGAAACAATGGTCACACGAATATCTCCACACTTTGATTCAGCGTAATAAATGGAAGACACAAAACGCTTATCCATCTGTTGGAGATTTAGTTTTCATTAAGGGCATAGATTCCAAACCTGCCACTTGGCCTATCGGACGTATAATCGAGTTGCATCCGGGACCCGATGGTACGATTCGAGTTGCGTCAATAAAAACCGCGGCCGGTCAATATACAAGAGCCCTAACACGTTTGGTTCCGATCAATATTTAATTTTAAGCGATCACTTCAAATTTTCCTCAATTCTTTAGATATTAGTTTGTTAGATTTTAGATTCAACTTCACTGCTTCCAATATTCTGTAAAATTCATACACTTTTACGGCGGCCTGTTTTGTTCACGCCAAGTGAACGGTTCAGATATTTTCTGAATTTTTCATTTTTATTTCTTTCGAAATTAATTCAATTTCTCCGATACCAGGGCGATCCCATATGTGTAGATGCGTCAGTTTGTGGAACGCGCATATGTTGCGTATGTTTTTGTTTCATTTCATTTTTCAATTCAGTTCATTGATTCCCGTAATCGTGAATACATATATCTGCTACCGATAATATAAATTTATTCTGTTTCCTTTCGTGAATCTAGAAAAGTTCAGTTTTTCTTGTGATTCACAATTTTAGTGATTTCGAGTCATTTCGAATTACATTCATTCAAGAACATTCGTTTGTGCGAATTTGGTTCGAAAAGTACTGTTACCAGTGGCGTGGTTATTATTTGGCCACAAGGATAAGTGTTCCTACTTTGACATTTTTAGCAACGGATTTTCACGTCAGCTCTATTCCTTGTTCGTTTGTCGAGCTCGATCACTCTGTTCATGGAAATAGGAGTAACCGACAAGATCTGGTTGACCGTTTTGCTGAAATAGGTAAGACCTTGCAATTGTTAATTTGGGTGCATTTATCCTTTCATTTGTGTTGGGTTTCAATAACTATTTTTAAACATATACAGTCCATTAGCTCTCTTATTTTTCTATTCATAAACTTGGTAAAATTCTCATTATATAAAATTGAACCGCACTTCAGTTCTTTAACTGAAATTCTACCCAACACCGTCTCTGCCAAATTTTCACCATTTTTATTGTGAATTTTGATGATTTCTATGCGTTGTTGAAGGGTCTATTCCTTTTATATCATGGCGTAGTTTCTACATGTCAAATGTCAAAAAATGACAGCTTCAACATTGACATCTATCGAAATAGCGGTCTATTCAAAATAACACCTCCTATTGGAAAACCTTTTATGCAGATTGCCCTTCTACACTCGTATATCGGGTCCTGCAATAGTGCGTTAAGCTCCTAAAGCTGTTAAACCAGACGTTTTAGGAATTTAGTTGAGGAGCATTCCCTTTGTACTTGCAATTCTGCATCTCAGGAAATTAATTCATGATATACAGAGTGTTCCCAAATGAAATTATTCAACAAATAAGTGATTTTTTAAATGAAACAACCCTCATATTTTTGCATATTTTCAATGCTCTTCAATACCTCTACCAATATGCAAAAAATTAGGGAAATTTTTTCAACGGTACGGATCTTATTAAGAGAAAACTGCAAAATTTCGACGAAACAGTAGTTCGGTAAAAGCCCTTTACCGATTTCCAGAAGCGATAGAAACATGAATTTGATCAGGATTTCTTTTAACTCAAGAATTCGCCTAGTCATCGTTCCTAAATGACCAACCTCTCTTATACAGTGTGTCCGTTATCAATGTCCAAATATTAAGAATTTCAAATTGTTGTTTCTCGATTTTTTCAAATGTAACACCCTGTATTTTTTTTTCCATGATGATGTACACAGTTTAAAACCTTACATTTTTTCAGAAGTAACCAAGGGGCTACGTTCACTCCTGCGTCCACAAGGTACGAAAAATTAAATCAGAACGGAAAATTTTATTCAAATATTGGATATAAAAACAAACGGGCGTTGAAAAAGACAAAGAAAAATTGTGTCAATGACTATGTTCAAAGTGTCGTCCGCCTTCTCTGGACCACAAAGCGATCCGATCCTTGAATGTCCCACTAACTCTCGTCAGCATGGCTGGAGTAATGCTTCGGAAAGCAGTCACAATCCTCTCTCATATTGGAAGCTGTTGTTGGAACTTCATCATACACGATTCCCTTTATGTATCTCCACAAAAATCTATTTTGGTGAGATCCGGTGATCTAGCAGGCCATCTTGTCGGTCTGCCCCTACCAATCCATCTATTTGGAAACTGTTGGTCAAGTAAATCCCTCACAGGACGAAAAAAATGAGCAGATGCTCCATCACGCTAAAACCATATTTCATTCCGTATTTCCGTAGGTAACACTGCTATTATTCCGGAAAGAATGTTCTGAATGAAAGTAAAATATGCAGCTCCATCTTAATTCCCTGCGAAAAAATTATTGCCGATTACTGCTCCCCAGACATTCAATGACCACCTGTGTTGATTGTCTATTTCCCTTATAATTCTTGGATTTTCTACAGAGTAATAATGAAAATTGTGCCTATTGACGGCTCCGGAAATGTGGAAGGTTGCTTCATCACTGAATAAAACAAATTCAAAAAATGTAGGGTTCTGTTCAATTTGAGAACTTGCCCAGTTACAGAAATTCAGACGGTTTTCAAAATCGCTATCGATAAGCGCCTGATGCATCTGAATGTGGTAGGCATGATACTTATTTTTTTTTTAGGATTCTTTAAACTGAACGCTCACTTATACTACAGGCTACACCAAGCTCCCTTTGGCTTGTGTGTGGATTTTCAGTTGCATGCAGTAAAGCCTCGATCTCTTTGTCCTCGTTAGTGGCTGATTTTATCCTCTCTTCTTTTTTATACTTGACATCTCCTGTCTCTACAAATCTGTTTAAAAGCCTCCGAAAACTCGATTCATGTGGATGTCTTCTTTCGGGATATTCGACAGCATAGGATCTACTGGCTAATAAACAGTTTCTGTGGCACTGTACCAACATGAAAATCATATCAACCATTTCATCTTCACCAAAATTCATTTCAATTAATTTTATTCGGAAATAACTTTGAGCTCTGAATAACAATATTTTGATCAATAATAATAATCGATGTACTTCATAACAGTTTCTGTGGCACTGCTGCGACATGAAAATTATACTAACCATTTCATGAATAATAATTTTTTTGGATGCTGATAAAACTCTGTAATCGTTAGAATACACATGTTACCAATAATACCTATGTATGTGTTACTTATTCGGACGAACATTAACATTTTCATGTTGAACTTCAAGGATTATGATATTGGAAGGGTTTTGAAGGTTTTCAAAAATTGGGCATTCAGTTTGGTTTCATTGTGTGACTAATTTAAAATATCCGTTAGTTATTATGTTCATTATTCCTGAAATTTTTGGTAGAAATGTCATTTTTCGTGTCTGCTGGACACAGGAGTGTAAATAATCCTAAGGTTTTTTCTGAAATAATGTAAGGTTTAAAACTGTGTACATCATCATTGAAAAAAATTCAGGGTATTACATTTGAAAAAATCGAGAAAAAACAATATGAAATTCTTCATATTTGGACATTGATAACGGACACCCTGTATGAAAAATGTTGATCATTTAGGAACGATGACTAGAAAAATTTTTGAGTTAAAAGAAATTCTGATCAAATTCATGTTTCTATCGCTTCTGGAAATCGGTAGAGGGCTTTCACCGAACTACTGTTTCGTAGAAATTTTGCAGTTTTTTCTGAATAAGATCCGTACCGTTAAAAAAATATCCCTGGTAGAGATATTGAAGAGCATTCAAAATATGCAGAAATATATAGGGTGTTCTATTAAAAAAATCACTAATTCGTTGGATAATTTTATTTGGGAACACCCTGTATATTAGAAAATAATTTCCTGAGATGCAGAATTGAAATTACAAAGGAAATGCTTTCCAACTAAATTTCTAAAACGTCTGGTTTGGCAGCTATGAAAGCCTAACGCACTATTGCAGGACCCTGTATAGATTTTCTGTTTTCCTATACTTATATAAATTTTCTGATATTCAACATATTTTTCTCCTTCCACCGGATATCAGTACAGATTTACTAGACAGAGTGAAATTCTGGAAAAGAACATCCCCCTGTTTAATATTGATCCCATTCGGATATTCTCATGTTCATTATAATAATTCTGTGACGGAACACCCTGAACCTTCATTGAAATCATGTTCATATTTGCGGTTCTTATCATAATTACTGAATGCCATATCAGGTACCCTGAGTATAATTCATCAGATATCTGTAAGTGATTTATATTGACGTTCGTACATGGCACAGCTGGACTGAATTGTTATATCGAGATTGTTCCATAAACAACGTCTGTGTTCGCGACAGGAATACAGTCGTATATTAAAGAAAGTTGATAAAAATCCCTTTGGAACAGAGGACGCTGAAAGTGTCCAAAGACTGGATAAATAGAACCTGGAGAAAAATCACTTTCAGCATATCGCTAAATGTTTCTATATCTATTCGAACCCCTATTTTGTTCTTCGTGTCGCCAATATAATTCCAAGGAATTGTATTCCATTCAGTCACACAAGGGAGAACAAAAGCACAGCCTTCTTTTTACAAGCTATGAAAATCTGGCACACTGGCTGGGATAAACTTGAAAAAAGTGGTCAAGTTTATTTATCGCTAAATTATTGTTAAAAACGACCATATTGAAAAAATAAAGGTATATCTGTCCTATACGTAGATGCGCATTCAGTAACGAACATTTTGTCAGATTGTTATCACAGAAATTTTGGGAACTTATGTCATCCATAAATCGCCAGCATTTTCTTGGTTCTGGTTCTTCGATTTGGTCAAGATTCGGCATGTAGTTTGAATCTATATAGTTTTGAAACCATCAGGAAAACAGAATTCCAAACCCCTTGACGAATCCTAAGCCTACCCTGGCCATTTCAAGTCTCTAATAGGTGTATTCGTTCAAGAATTATCGTGTTTACGGACGGCCAGACAGAATAGAATAGGAATACAGATTTGTTATCACTGAGTCGCTCATATAGTTGTTTGAGACATATATTCCATTCACTTTTATAAAGCATCCCAGGTGACCATTTTGACACATTTCACCGTGTATATTTTGAAAATGTTGGGTTAGAGTCATTTTCCTGTCAGATAAATACGCAACTTTATCCTATGTACATAGAGGTCGTAGTAATTACGTATTCATCAGAGTGTTTATTTACTTTGGGAAAATAATGAATTCGAGGAAATATTATGTGAATTCAATAATTCCAAAGACCTGGCGAATGTAGCAGAAACTTTTTTCTCTGTTAATACTGGAAATATAATGCCCCACAAGAGTTAGGGATATCGAATTCAATCGTTTTTGAATCGCTGTAAAATCATTTAAAACTCAATAACAACTCGATCCAAAAAAAATCAGTATGAGACATTTCGTCAATCTGGTCGCCTTTTTTCTGAAGTTTGGTTCTTTGCATATGCTTCATGAATGTTCTTATTTTGAAATGAAGTCAGTTTATCAACGGCTTCGATTTGAAACGAGTTTTCTGAAAATGCCAACACGTAAATTAACAAACGCTGAGACTAATAGGGCTATCGGAATGCTACAGGGTGACCTAACTCAGGTTGTTGTAGCGAAATGGCTGCAAGTCAGCCAAAGTGTGATATATCGACTTTGGAATAGGTTCAGGCAGACAGACAGGTTCCGTGTTGGAAAGAACAAGGCTTGGTGTGCGACGAAAAACAACACCTGCTCAGAATCGTTTCATCACCGTTTCGGCGAGAAGAAACCCTACATCTACGTGTAGAATGCTACGGAATACTCTTCAAAATGTAGATGGGGTGCAAGTTTCCATCGAAACCATCAGACGACGTTTGAGAGAGGTGAATCTAGGTTCTAGACGTCCATTAAGAGGAGTTCCATTAACACGTGACCATAAGCGTCAAAGACTGGAATGGGCAAGGCAACATATCCATTGGAACGGTCATTGGCGTAGTGTCCTTTTCACTGATGGATCCAGATATGAACGATTTTCAGATTCTCGAAGAATAAGGGTATGAACAATTCCACGCATACCCCGTAATCGTCGCTATGTCCAAGAGGTCCATCCATTCCGAGGTATGGGCCGGGATATGTTTCAACGGGCGCACAGATCTACACATTTGTCCTGGGACTATGACCGCCTTACACTATAGGGAGCATGTCATTGACAATGTTGTGCCAAATTTTCACGCTGCTATTGGTGAAACTTTTCAATTTCCAGACGATAACGCTAGACCGCACCGAGCAGTCATAGTTGAGAATGCGCGCGAGGAGCTTGGTATTCCACACTTACCAATACCTCCGCACTCACCAGATTTGAATTGCATAGAATATGCATGGGATATGCTCCAAAGAAGATTAGATAATCATGAACCTACCCCAATCCTTAAATGATCTGACAGAGCTTCTGCCCCATTTATGGAACCAAATTCCTCATTGAATGTTCAATAACCTCGTGTGTAGTATGCAAAGAAGATGTCAAGCTGTTATTGATGCCCGTGGAGGCCATACATTATATTGATAGTCTTAAAATGCTTGAATTCTTCAGAACACTGCCCTTTTTTTCATTGTGTACGATTTATTGCACTGTTTGCCACAAGTTCCAGGTAATTTTGAACCCTTCGGATTCATGTTACAATTACTGCCACTTTGTGTTAACATAACAAATATTTCATTAAATATGGCCAAAACTCAAGAGCACTCAAGGTTGCGATCAAATTGTGTCCGTGATATTTTGAATCTACAAACGCTCGCAGATAAAGCCATCACGAACAAATATATTCTTTTTCGCTTCAAAGCGAGCTATCAAGTTTTGAAGGGTATCAGAGATGATTTTTGAAAACACGTTAATGAGGTCATTTCATCGCTCATAACGGAATCAGGCGGAAGTTTGGAGTACGGAAAGATTGCTAGACTCGTTTTACTTTATTGAAAGTGTATACAAAATCATCAATCGCATACAAATATTTCAACTCTTGAAATGACAAAGATCAAGAGTAATTACAACTCGTTTCCATCGTACATAGTTTTATTAGAGGCATTAGCTCCTTGTCAGCAGTTGAAAAATTCAACTATCTCATTTCATCCCTTTCTGGACCACCGTTGAATCTTGTAAGAACGCTTAGTTTATGTGCTGACAATTATCAAATCGCATACAATCCGTTCAAACGCAAAATTCTGAATGAACGATTACGCGCTAAAGCTTTGTGGAACGAATTGGAAAATGCGCCTTCTCATAGTTCCAAGAACGCCGCGAGCTTGATGCAAGAAATGTGGATCCGGAAAACATGACACATTATTGCATAAAGACAAAACGTCCCTTTCGAAAACTCAAGCCAGTCGTTCGAAGAAAACCTCACCTCCTAATCCCCCACTCGCTTATCGAACAAGTCCAGCCAATTTTATCGGCAGCCTCCTTTCTAATGGACGCATCGGATAGCAGACCTTCGCCAGTTGCGAACTCCATATTTTGGAGGTCTCGGAATATAAATTCGAAGAAATGTAACCCGTCAAAACGCCAACAGTGGAGAACCCAAGTCGTTCATAAAACACCAATTGTAGTTCCATCAGTAATTTAAATCGGTTACCTTCCAAACCCATCCTTGGGACACCCTGCATTAGACTTAAACGTCTTGAACTTTGAGTGATCTTACGTTCTTTCCAATTTTCCCCATTGCCAGTTTATATGGATATTTTGATTTAATTCATTGCTTACTAGAGATCATTGCATCCATTCAATAGTTGTATTTTTTCCAGTAGCAATTTAAAAGGTTTGCTTATTTATACCAAGAATTTACTCAAGATCGTCGATATCGAGCCTGCAAGACAGACAATCTTCCTAACTTACTTGTCGCTTGAAACAAGAGACTGGGGAAGGTTGCAAGTAACTTTGTTAGGGATATTTTCAAGCCCTGTTCGTGAAAAATGGGATTCAAACTCAATTTAAAGGGGATTAATATCCAATTGATTGACGCATAGTTCCAACAGAAGTGAGGAGGATTATATATGAGGATGCAGCGTTATTTCCTTCGGATGAAAATTGAGCGAGATGAAGAAGGAATGGGTGTGTGAGATGTAAATTTTCAGTGAAATATGACAAGGGTATTTTATTGCCTGAATGAGCACCCAGAATAAATAAAACTGTGTCAGTGTATCTATAGAAGGATCCTCATGCTTTAATCAATTTCTCCTAATGTCCATGAAAGATTATTGCGCTCAGCTGTTGTACGATAAACAAACAATTTGTATCGATAACTTTGAATAGGAGAATATGTTACGACTGGGTTGCCTATCAAAATATGAGATAATCAGCCTGACATGTCTTTTTTACACGATTGCATCAGGAGGGTAGTGTTCTTGGGGTGTATGTAGTATGTCTATTTCTTCTTCTTGCCCTACAACCCGAAAAGATTGATGGATTTCAACAGATGAGGTGTCATTAGATTCGTATGGGTGTGACATGGACACTGTATTTTTTTAATAAACTCTACTCAGTGTGAAAAAAGTGACCCTTCCATGGTAGCCGGTGCATTGTGATGTTGAAGGAAATGAAAAAGCGTTGAGCTGAGACTTTCTCGAGGCTTTAAAAAGGCAGCGGTGCAACAATGGGAGTTCGATAACAGAATAATGCTCTGGAGAAACACTCCTGGACTTACTCAGTCTGAGCAATTTGTGATGATTTCACCGACCCATACCAGGAAGCTCCTGAAGCTGTCATGAGCTGAGCTTCGGCTGATGGTAGGTATGCTGACAGGGCACTGTCGGTACAAATATCACTTTTACCGTATGGAAAAGTCAGCAGATGAGATTCCTAGGCTCCTGGATCAGGAGCAGAAACAGCTGAGCAAATCGTAGTTTCCAGAGCTGGCTGGCCTCAGATCCATTTATATGAGGAAACCGGTCCTGTATATCCGATATTCATAAGCAAATATGATGAGCTGGAAATTTATAGTCCTCCTTTTTTTTAATATAAATCCCTATTTATTTTGTAACTATAACGCAGAGTACCTCGGTAATCACCTGGACATAAAGCTTTCCTTCGGCAATGGGAGAACACTAACCAGACTGGCTTTCACAACAAAAGCGCAACCTACTCTTTTCGGACGAGTCACGATGCGGTTTACAAAGAGGTAGTCGACGAGAGAGGGTTTTGGAAAGGTCCAGGCAGACCAGAGACAATATCCAGAGAATGAACTGGCCAGCAAACTCACCGGACATGAATTCAATTGAGCACATATGGATTACTTAGGGAGAGCAATATCCAATCGCCAAAACCCACCTCAAACTTCTCAGGAAGGATGGAACGATATGCCAGAAAATTTCATTAATGACTTGATTCGTAGGATGCCTAGGCGTATTGGGCAGTTGATTGAAAGAAGAGGTGGTAATACGGACTATTGACTTTGGATTCAGTTTTGGATAAATAAATAATCAATAAATTTAGTTTTTTTCTCATTTTTCCTATTTTGTCTCATCCTGCACAAGGCAAAGAGTAACAAACAAAGATTTTCTATCGCATATATTGCAGTTGAAAAAGATCGATCCCATTTTCAGAACAAAGATTGTTTATTTCTTAAGAAACCTAGGAGGGAGCAAGACTGTTGACGATGTCTGTGAATGTATGTAAAGAAATATCATTTATTTGAATTTTACCACGCACTTGAGAGTGCGAATTCTATGGAATTATTATTTCGTCACATGATTTTAAATGATGTCAACTTATAATTAAATTTCATAGTGATTTTTTTTTGTAATTTGAGTAAATAAGAAGTTACATCATCGAAGAATACAATCATGTCGTTTTATGAACAGTTGAAAATTGTAAACTTCATGAAACTGATAGATATTCTGATGGACCAACAGAAAAATGAAAATTTCCAAAAAAAAAGAGAAACTGATATTGAAACACCCCATATATATTATAAAAAAAAGAAAAAAAAAGAGAAAAAATTATTTTATTCGAAGATTTCAGTTTGAAACTTAATGAAAAATATACATAGGTTGTATGTAAGAAAAGGACTGAAACTAAATATCGCCTAGTTTTCATTGAATTTCTTCTCATCAATAAAGACGGTTATTATCATTATTATTATAAAGATTACTTACACATAGGAAATACTCAAATCCGAAGGAAAATTACACCATTTTTCACAGCGAAGAATTCGACACGAAACATAAAGAGAATATGTGGTAGCTGTGAGATCTGCATTAGAAACAAATCGAGAGGACAAACTAAATTGTTAAAATTGAATTCATGTCTCATTTAGGACCTTCCAAGATGCCCTTCGAAATAATGTCCATTGACACAATTTGTGTATTTGGTGGTTCAAACCACCATTTCACACGATACGGTTATATTTTGACATAAAAAACACAGAGCTATAATGATTTGATAAAACTGGTTAAACGGGTGACTGATAACAATAAAATTGGAATGATCTTAGTTGATCAATATCCATGAATAAATTCCAAGGAATTGAAGAAATTTTTAGAAAAAAAGAATATAGTAATTGTTTTCACAGTTGTAAATTCACCTTTCTCAAACGGTCTAAATGAAAGATTGAATCAAACATTTATAACTAAAATAAGATGTAGAATGAATGAAAAGCGGAATAAATCTGCATTCACAACAATAGCACAGGAGTGTACAAGAAAATATAATGAAACCGAACATACGGTCACAGGTTTCACACCTACATATTTACTGGAAGGTAAAAAAATTACAATTTTATCAATGAAAAAATATGATTTGTTCGAAGATTGCGCTGGAAAATACTATAGAGCTGTTGACACATGTAACGAATTAATATAAATTGAGGTTTTCCACATTGAAGGTAGTTTTTGAAATACTAAAAAAATATTTTAGTGATCTAATTACTCGCATTGAATTAAAAAAAATTGATTTAAATGGTGTTATCTATTACCGATTATCACGTGACTGCAAACACCAAGCAGCGAACTATTTCACGATTATTTGTTATTACGAAAACGATTTGTTCGCAAGATATCACACAAGATCAGTTCGCTTTGACAGAAGGTCTGTTTACCGTATAGTGACGTAATCATTATAATTTACATATGAAGCGATTCAGCGGGAATTGTTTTACTGGTATTTGCTATATTTTTTCTATGAAAATATTTTTTTTCGTATTTGTATAGGGCTCATCTACAAATTAAAATAATTTCCAAAAAATAGCCAACATCCCTATTTGAATCTCACAATTACAATTAGAAATTGTTTCATAAAAAGAGGAGATATTATGAATTTACTGTTGGAGAATTAGTTTTTGTAGAAAATGGAGAACGGTTAAACCGAAAGTAATTGGAGGAGTTAAAAATAGTCCATACAAAATTGTTAATCAAATCATTAGAATTAATTCATGAAATAGATACAGGACGCAGAAAAACAGAATCAAACCTATTCCACATATCGAAACTCATTCCAAATCAAACAGGCTGATTAGTGCATAGGGAAAATGAAACTTTAATTGGATTTGAATCCTTGGAAGGGAGATGTAAAGAAATATCATTTATTTGAATTTTACCGTGTACTTGGGAGTGCGGATTCTGTGGAATTATCATTTTTCACATGATTTTAAATAGAACATTTGATCAGCAAGAAAAATGGTATGAGGATCAATCAGACCTACCAGTACAACGAAAATATGTTGAATTTGATTATGCCTACAGTAAAATGAAGCATTAGGGAGCAATCGATTCAAGGTAGGTATGTAAGTTGATTCAAAGAATCAAATATCTGAGAAGTGAGAAAAGAATGATGAGCTTGAGCTGCAGTAATCGAATGGAAACAGTTCCAACTCCCAACTTGAAATCAGTTTCATAAATGATTCCAATTCCCAACTAGACCAAAAAGGAATCGAGAATGAAGAACGCTATACGTCCCATACGAAAGCGGGGAAAAAAGGCATATGAGGTGGAACGAAAACTCGAATAAGGAATAGGATATAGTAACGGCTGAGGATAATGACTTTCCTATCTTGAATCAGCATTCCAGTGACATTTAATTCCTCGAAAATATATATTTTTATCGGAGCATCCACGGTAATCTGAAAACAACTAGTATCTAATCTGTGTTGGGGCAACCATTATGCATTTCGAGTTTAATGGCTCGAGAGAATGACATAGTCTTCGTTTATTAAGAACCGTAACACCGTCTGTTCTAGGGGGGTTAGCGAATAGCTTGGAGTGTCTTAATCCGCCAGTAAATTGGGTTTCAGCTAAAATCCGGCCGGCAACTGAAACAGTGTATATGCGACCCATGGAACTGTATCGTACACACGTCTGGGAGCGCAATTTGAGCGCGCGCTGGACCATAAATGTCAGATATAAACGCCGAACAGGTTTACGTTGTATTTAAAAAGAGCTCCGGAAGAATGGACGGAGAAGCGTTGATTGTGTACCCTTTTGGTTTATTTATAGTTAATCTTTACGGCACATATGCTGGAAAATTGGTCGCATAAGGAGCTCAAACTTCGAGCCCTCCACCGACTTTTACGCAAGGATATCAATTAACTTGTGGGGCTTTTGGTCGGTCATCAATCGAATTCTTCTGAGGGCTGTGTGGAACATATCGTCAGAGTATCCACTATCCATGTGTCGAAACCGAGCCAGAACTAGGATTCTACCAGCCGGTTTTCAAAATGAGTCGTTGAGGATGTTTCTTCAATAAATGGATGTTGTTCATTATCAACTTTCATGATTTAATATTTCTCCTGGTATAAAGTAACAGCGAAGCCGACTCATAAATTCTCGCAAAAATACTACAAAATCACTTGAAAAAGAGAAACGATTCATAATCAATCATTTCAGAACAAAAAATATTCCTATATTTTCTCAATAAAACACGTCGTTTACCAGTTATTCCTAATTGTATACGATGAAATTCGAGGAAAAAAACATAAATTTCCAGAATAATCTGGATGCTTCCCTGGATGAATCACCATCGAATATTATTTCCTCTCTGATCTCGTAATAAGTTAACAATGTTGTCAGAATGTTTATCAACTTCGTCAAGACTAAAATCTCTATGAAGGAAAAACGTTCGATGGAGAGATATGTAATTATGAAATCCCACAAATGTGAGACATGAATTTGAATTCTAAGAAGCATGAAATTATACTTTATAGGCACAGTTTCGATTAAAAATTTATTGTTAACGATCCATATTTGAAATAAATGTCAATGGAATTCAAAATTCGAATATGAATGATGAATGTCGGTACAAACCACATTTTGAATTGAAATTAATGAAAAATAAAATGATACTTAGCACCAAATAATCTGAGGCGATGTTTCATCCAAGCAATATCCTCTTGGAATTTTAACTCGACACTATGCGGTTATTAATACATCAATTACTACTCGTTGGGCATTTCCAAAGAGCAACGCCTAGACGCCATTAGCGAAAAGTGAACAAAAATGTAGTGCCCCTGCGATAGTTCATCCGTTAACGATAGGGGACCGACTGCTTCCTCAGTGTATTAGCAGCGCCTCTTAATAATCACCGACGTTTAACTGAAAAAATGTATAGTGGAAACTTAGGAGGCAAATTGCCTTCATATTTTATGCGGAGAAAAAGAGAAATTTAAATTTTTCTTGAACAAGTCATAAGAAATAGCGATTTTCCAGGTTGAATTGTGCCCTCGGCTAGCTTGAACCTGTAGCTAGTGCATTCTCCCCTCTCCCTGACGCTGCAGAACTACAATGCTGTAGAAGCTCGCATCATGGTCTGTGTGCTTCACCATTTTTGACTCACCGGCCCCTTCGCCAATTTGCAACAACGACCACAATGAAAAAATGTTTAAATTACCATCAAGGATATCGACAACTTCCGTACAATGCTAGGCAACAGAGAGGACTGGGAACAGGAGTACACTCACTATAATCTCAAGAATATGTAGTATGGTTCCAAAACCTCGATGGGGGTCCACCGATAGCCATTAACTCGGATAGTCAAGCCGCCATTAAAGCACTGAGCTCCTATGTCATTGGCTCAAAGTTGATTTGGGAGTGCCGGAGAATACTCGATGACGTAGGCAAGGAAAATAAGGTCTCTCTTATCTGGGTTCCCGGTCATTCGGGAATCAAAGGAGATGAAGAGGCCAATATACTTGCCAGAGAGGGCTAATCACTGGCCCAGAACTTCCTTGTGATATGAGGAAATGCACCTATGAGGAAGAGTTTCTGAAGAGGGAGATAACCGAAAGGGTTCCTACGGAATTTTAAAACTGCGAGATCCATAGGTATCTGGATCTCAGTAAGAACCAGCTACACCTCTTCACCAGCTTACAAGTACAGGACATTGTCGCTTGAGGAGCATCTGGTGAGAATGGGTTTATCGGACACCGAAGAGTGTAGATTCTGTGGAGAGAAGGAAGAAACTCCTATTCACCTCATCAGGGAATGCCAATGGAAAGAATCCGTTGGGTAAGAAACTTCAGAATTGCGGAACTAGCTTCTTTGAAACCTTCCCAGATATTAGATTTCATTAGATCACTGGATATGGCAGATGAGCTTCAAAATGCGTAGTGAGAACAGCAGATCTGTTAGGGGGCTCAATAGGTCTCAGTGAACTGTAACCCCTTTCTAACTATAACTTTGTATACAGAGTGTAACAGCCAAATGGAATAAATTCGATAACGAATAAATGAGGGGGTGTTAGGAAAAACGCTCGGACACGTCGATTTGTAATTTTGAATGTGCATAAAATAAAATTATATAGGGTTTTCCATGCGACCGTGGCCAATACCAACTTTCTTATTTCAAATGCAACCCCTGTATATAGTTTATTTTTTGGATTCTTCAGAAAATTCTACACATAATTCATGTACAATGTCCTATACCTATCTTCAACTTTTTCGGAAATATTGAGGGTTTTCAGATTTTTACAAAAATTAACATTTCAAATGAAAATTATTTTATTTCAAAAATTCGATACATTACACTCAATACTCATTTCCCATTTACCTCTTGATATGAAGAAAGTAAGCAAAAACCAATACTGAGAAGAAATCAAGAAAAAACAAAAACCGAGACAAAAACGGATTTGTTAATTCTCATAGCCTTAGTAACACGTTGTCTGTTTGCATGACAATAAGTGATCAGTGTAAGTGCTATTGTCTTTTGAATTTCGATAACTGTACGTAATAATATTCGAAAAGTGGTTCATTTAACAGAAATGCACAAAATAAACATTCTTCAAATGATTGGTTATGGAGATTACACACGGACACAAATGGAAGCTTCTCGCTTTTTCTATTAAAAATTTTCAAGTTTGCCGCCCATATCCCAAGGAACAGTTAGCAAAATAGAAAAGCAGTTTCGAGAGTTTTGTTTTCTGATGAGAGTACATTTACACTCCACTAGTTTTTTTGGGTTTAGCGAATATTTATGTCGAAGTTTTTGATCATCCGCGATGTTTGTTTGTTCGAACCAGAATTTCCAAGCTGTATGCACCTATAATCGATCGTAAGTTCGAAAATGTATCAACACAAAATGAAAATAATATACTGCTGGTATACATATTCAAGAAACAGGTTGTCTCTGACCGATTCACACGATGGTAATGATGTTCAAATTGCCATTTAATTTCTAGGTTATATTTATTTATATTTTATTGCTATGATGAAAGCACAGAAAATTTGTAGTTTCTTTTTTGTAACTAGAAATAAAGCTGCGTCTGGACTTTCAAAGCCTGCGTTGATGTCAATAATTCTTGGATGGACTATAGGTATATTCATAGATTTCGTCATGCTTGGAAATAATGTTTGTGGAAAACTTCTTAACTAATGTTGAATCTTAGAGATAATTTTATACATGCATTCTTATTGTGCGCATGTGGTTTCCTTGAATCGAACAATTCTACAGTTGGAAAATCATTTATGAATAAAACTATCATAAAAGTACAATATCCCAATATCCTACAATATGAACTAGTGAACTCACGAAGGCCAAAATTGTGCCAATGAGCTACCAGGATGACTCGGATAGAAATATGAATTTATCTAAAAAACAGTGCCATCAAAAATCTTTGGTGAGAATCGAACTCTCTCCACTTTTAATTGACTACGGTTGAATGGTAACGAACATTAAGAAATCAATAAGGAAAATGAAAATATAGTCTCTTTCCTCACTCCTCTTTCAACGAGTGTAAACGGTCATGTTAATCGTCAAAATTGCCGCTATTGGTCTGATGAGAATGCTCACTGGATGAGAGAAGAACATACGCAATATCCTGAAAATGTTAATTTTTGGGCAGGAATTGCTGGAAATCATATCGTAGGTCCCTTCTTCATTGACGTCAACTTGAATGGAGTAAAATATTTAGAACTACTCTAACTTTGATAAACTTATATCCTGTTCCAGCAAATCCACAAGTTCCTGCCAATATAATATGGTTTCAGCAATATGGAGCACCGCCCCATTACGAAATCAATGTCCGGCAGTACTTGAACCAAATTTTTCCAAATGGGTGGATAGGGAGGCGCGGATCAAATAGAATGGCCAGCACGATCTCCTGATCTGACACCATTAGTCTTCTTTTTGTGGGGATATGTCAAAAGTATTGTATACGAAACGAAACCCTCATAATTAGACGACCTAAAAAACCGAATCTACACCAGATAAGCATGTTGCCAAGACGTTCGCGGCGAGCATTTTGAACATTTCCTACATTGACATTAATGTTTTTTCTGTTTTTTTTAATAATTAAGAAATAATCAGTATGACTCATTACGTTTTAAGTGTAATGTACCGAATTTGTAAAATAAATAATTTTTATTTAATGATAATAATTGTCTTTATTCCCAAACTAATGGATTACAAACAGAATATTCAAGAAAACAGTGGGAAAAGGCGAAGTCCAGAAATGTGCGACAAGCACACATTCTGCTCTACTTAACCTTTGACGTTGATTTTTGCAATAAATCTGAAAACACTTAATACTTCCGAAATAGTTAAACATAGGTATAGGTCATTGTGCATGAATTGTGTCTAGAATTCTCTGAAGAATCCAATAATATTATTTTCTTGAAAAATATGGGCATTTAAAATTACAAATCGACGTGTCCGAGCGTTTTTCCCAACACGCCCTCATTTATTCGTTATCGAATTTATTTCATTTGGCTGTTACACTCTGTATATAAAGTTCCGAAAATGCAGAAGGTTGGGCATGCCATCACGAGGAAATGTTTCATAATGAAGGCTACAGTAACGTTTAAAAAATCTAGAATAAAATTAAAGCTGAAATGTACAATATGGTATGCTTAGTTTGCTGAAAATCTCAGGTTGTTCAACGTTTATATTACTTTCTGAAATTCTTAGTGATTATTTGCTGAAGAAGCACGATAAGTGAATGTCTTATAATGGCATCAACTATGATGTTGAGAAAACGTTGAAAAAATACATATTGAACCTTCAGTTTCACGTTAAATGAAGTTAGGTGAATAATCTTATCAAAACAGAATAATTTTAAAATATTTCGTTGATTACTGATTTTTGTTTATTTATAAATATGGCTCAAACCACAGCAAATGAATCGAATTAACACGTTCTCCGAAGTTCACGTCTAATTTGGAAACACGCTTTATACAGGGTGTTTCTGGATAAGTGTATCAACTGTAGATTTCTCATAAAAAATAAAAACATTTTCTTTTCCATTTTTTCCTCCAGGTCTTTGTTTCGGAGATAAAGGGTGTCAAAATTTTTCAGTTTTTTGCTCATATCTCAGAAACCGTTTGAATTACAGAATTGAGTTTCTTTACACACATTGTCACTAATAATAACTACTTTCTTGTACTTTTTACTCGGTTTTATTAGACATCCATTTTATGATCCAAAACATTCTGCTAACGCATTGTAAATTTCTTGTATTTGGAAAAATTCTTGTAATCTTCCTTAAAAATAACTTCGCAATTCGAACTTCAAAACCTAGTTGTCACATTTTGTTGAAATTTATCAACTTGTTAATTATCACTACTCATTTTTCCAATTTGCAAGAAATTTACGATGCATCAGAAAATTGTTTTTGATCATAAAATGCCAGTTTTATCGAAAACTCTTCACTTCAGGGTAATGAACCAGGAGCCTTCTTTTATGAAAAACACATTGGCGCATCAGAATTTGCTGTGCAAATGCAAATTTGTCCAGTAGTGCGGAAGTTGTGGGGTAAACCCTATGTGCAAATTCAATTTCTCCGCCATTGGCACGTTTAATGAATTCGAGTGAAGTGCAACAAAGTAGCTATTTTTGATAACAATGTGTGTACAAAAACTCGATTCCGTTATTCAAATGGTTTCCGAGATATTTGCCAAAAACTGAAAAAAAAATTATTATTGACACCCTGTATCTCGGAAACGAAGACCCAGAGAAAAAAAGGGAAAGAACACAAATTTTATTTTTTCATGAGAATGGTTGACCGTTGATTCATTTATTCAGGAACAACCTGTAATGGTGGGTGAATTACCGAATGGTATCAAATACGATGTGAGGAATGGACCAGCAGAGATCTAGTTTCCGAAGCATACCACCAGGTGGCACCACCACAGCAGGATAATGACATACCGGTGTCTGGCTTGTTAACCGTCATCGGTGCCATATAACACTATACTGCGGTAGCAACGAACTGAAACGGGAGAACTTATATTACTCACTAGCAGGAACAATTGAGTACAGTTAATGTACAGTGTTCCACTTAGCGGGCAAAAGTCTACGTTAAATCCCGGAAGTTCTTTCAAAAACTAGATATCTACGTACATTCAATTTTTCCCATACGGAATATCACAACACCTGGTGGTGTACTTCGGAAACTAGATCTCTGCTAATCCATTTCTCACATTTATTCAGTTTGTTCTAATTTAAGGACATGGTCCTCATTTTTGATTGGTATCAAATACGTTTATCCACCGTATAATCCACTGTTGAATTTCGGTTTCAAGAGTAACGTTACAAAGTTTAAAAAACATCACATTAGTGAACCAAAATGAACAAAACATCGTTTGTTCATCTAAGACACTGTTTTCTGAACCAAAATCCAATATAAGTCTTCCCTTATCTCGATGTAGACATGAATGATTTTGTTCTCAGAATTCAAATCATCGCGAATCTCTTCTCAACAGGAGATATTCGAAAATAATAAACTGCTAGAACGGATGAATGAACGTCTTCGTATTGCTCGAAGAGGTCGGCTTCAAAATATTTTTGAGACACCCACTAATTAAATTAAGATGAATGAACGATAAAAGTGAAACGCGATTACATCTGCACTGAGCCGAGAGGAATGTTGCAGGAGCTGATGTCAGTTGATTCTGAACAGGGTGAATTGAAGGAAGTTAATTCGCTGCTTATCTTTTGACAAACACAATTCCCCTCTACACGAGAATTTCTCAGTCAGGTAAGTCTTCCATATGATATACATAAACAACGCGAATTGTCTGAATGCTTCAGATAGGTTTATCTTGTGTTGAACTCCAGTAATTGCGACTTAATAAACATTCGCGATATCGTACTGTAACTGACACGTCTTCGGTAATTCTGTTGATGAAATTCTGGTATTGTGATATTCTTAGGAATGTACAATATTTGCTTACATTAAGCCAAGGAAGTACAGGGAATTATTGAAGAAGCCCGCTCGAAGGGATTCTTTTGTCGCTTAGTTGCATGCACTCATGCGGACTTTGGGAATTGCAGAATGAACATAGTAGTAGTACAACGAAGAGGATATCGTCCTAAGACTAGCATAATAATGAAGAAATTGGACTTGCAGAGATCTAATTTCCAAAGTACACCACTGGTGGAACCACCACAACAGGATCTAGTTTTCGAAGAAACCTCTGGATGAAGCGTAGACATTTATCCGCTAGTTGTGACACTGTACATCTTAAACTGTACTCAGATGTTCCTACTAGGATATAATATAAGTTCTACCATTTCAGTTGGATACTAACTACCACGATAAGGGTTGTGTGGCGCTGAAGAAGGCTAATGAGCCAGAAACCGGTCTGTCATTATCCTGTTGTGGTGGTTCCACCAGTGGTGTACTTTGGAAATTAGATCTCTGCTAGTCCAATTTCTTCATCTTCATAGTAGTAGTTACTGTTCTTTATTGTATCATACAATTGGCCATCGACCAAGGGTTCTTCCGAATGAACATATCTATATCTATATATATAAAAGAAAGATGTTGGTTACACCATTTATAACTCGAGATCGGAAGGACTGTAGGTTATGAAACTTCATATATGGATTCGTCTGGTTATTATAAAATACAATAAAACTTTGAAAAAATCGATTAAAATTTTACTCATATAGGAAATGCTTTTCCTTCTTTTGAGTAAGGTAACTAGGTGTCGCTAAAGTTACAGTTACGCTACAGCTTAGATTGCGTTAGATTGCGATGTAAACATATAGTGTGTAATTTCGGTTGCCTCCGACTCTGCGCTGTTGACCAAAACGTCTTAGCGTAGGAGTAGGTACAGATTTCTAAAATGATTAGATTTCGTTGAGATATGAGGGAGAATTCGTTCTTACCACTTCAAGTGGCGCTATTCACACATTATGACTGATTGTTCTTTACTATACTGAACTGGTTATTAGTTATTTTTACAGTTTTAGATATTCAAAACAGAATAAGGTAATCGTGAAGGTACAATATTTGATATTATCACCATTAGATGGCGATGTATAGAACTTATAGTACCATAAAACCATGAAAGGCTATTACCAGATCAAGAAGCGAATGAATATCACAGAGAATTTCAATCGAAATGTCAAGTAAATCGGATTTTGGCGATCGGGTTCAATCGTGAATTGTCCATTCTCATCTTCTCTCATAATTTTTGAAATGTTTTCGAATGTCTGTTTGGGAATGAATATGTTTGCCATAATTAGTAATTGACATATTATTTTTGTTTCTGTTCTGTGTGACAGCCCATATCCATGGAAACATGGAAATCTCGCTGCTCCACCAACTGAGATGTTTACCAATTATTTCAAGCTGAGCACCAAAAAGCTAAGATGTTTAAAATAATGGTGTGAGCACTAATTAGATTTTGATTAGCCAACATTGAGAATATTAGAAAAATTTCGATTTTTCCAATTCAGAAAGCGCTATTCACAAAATAAGTACTAATTTTATTAGTTGGTTCAAATATTTGAATTCATTCTGGTGAACGTCAAGAAGGAAGATAAGAAAACGTCTAAGCGTATTTGTATTCTCTGAAGTGAAGAATTAAACATAGACAAAGTACTTCAATTCAAATTTTCAGCGTTGTATTGGCAGAAATAAAGTGGTTTATACAGTGATCGAGTGATCAGAGGTAATTCATCATTGGAACTATTTCTCATCCATACAATTCTATCGGGATTTATATTTGCATTCGTGTTGTCATTCATTACAAAATAGGTACTGCAATGACAAAACTGTAAAGCATTTAAAACAAAATGTTATATGTTCAACAATTAGATACCACTTAAATGAGGAGAATTTTTTTCTTGCGAATAACAATGGTACTAAAATTTTGTATATTTTGCCTATTTTATCACCTGCTTGAAAAAATAGCAATGATTAGTTTATACAACTTCAACGGTAGGTTTAACAAAGCGTTATCACCGGTGATCGGAGCTTGATCTAGCACCAACTAGATTTGACACTTTGACAGTTCAAAAATCAGAGAACCAAGGCGTTGATATCCGATCACCGGTGATTACGATTTGTGAAATTCACATCATTCAGGCGAAACAAAGTTCGCCGGGACAGCTAGTCTTTATATATATATAAAAGAAAGATGTTGGTTACACCATTTATAACTCGAGATCGGATGGACTGTTTGTTATGAAACTTCATATATGGATTCGTCTACGATCTGGTTATTATAAAATACAATAAATCGATGAAAATTTTACTCATACAGGAAATGCTTTTTCTCCTTTTGAGTAGGGCCACTAGATGTCGCTACAGTTACAGTTACGCAACCGCTTATTCGTAGGTACTTCATTTGATATTCTCCGCGTTAGATGGCGATATAATCAAATAGTGTGTACAGTTACTATATTCCCTCTATAGTCACTGTAATAGTGTGTAATTTGAGTTGCCTACAACTCTACGCTGTTGGGCAAAACCAAAATGTCTTAGCGTAGGAGTACAGATGTCTAAAATGATTAGATTTCGTTGAGATATGAGAAATGTTTCGTTCTTACCACTTCAGATGGCGCTATTCACACATAAGGACTGATGATTATTAGTTATTTTTATAGTTTTATTCATTCCAAATAAGGTAATCGTGAAGGTACTATATTTGACATTATCACAATTAAATGGCGATGAATTTGTTGAGGCATTCGCGACCATCGATGTCATCTGTTTTTTTTCGAGCATTTCGGTCGTCGTGGTTTGAAATGGTCGAAGAAAGACATATTACATCAATTACTGTGTAATTTACAAAGGGCTTATAGTACCATGAAAGTTTATTAGCAGATCCAGAAGCGGGTGATTATCACAGTGAATTTTTATCGAATTGTCAAGTAAATCGGTTTTTGACGATCAGTTCCAATCGTGAGATGTCCATTCTCATAATTTTTAAAATGTTTTTGAATTTCTGTTTGGGTAATGAATATATTTGCGGAAATAACTGAATCAAAAATTGCCATTATTAGTAATTGATATATTATGTTTGTATATCTGTTCTGAGTGACAGCTCATGTCCATGGAAACATTTGACAGTTCAAAAATCAGAGAACCAAGCCGTTGATCTCCGATCACCGGTGATTACGATTTGTGAAATCCACCGTTAGTATTATTTGGGCGGAACAAAGTTCGCCGGGCCAGCTAGTTAACGATAAAATATTAATATACTAACTGACAAAGAAACTGCAATACCCAGAAGGAGCTGTTTGAATTTCATTTTTTTTTTGGTGAATTTGGTGAATGAAATCGTGAAGGTTGATATTGTAGTCGTTTTTTCACATTTTACAATAAAAACCAGCTGTTCGAGGAGATCCAAAGTCGATGTTTAGTTGTTGTTGAAATGCCTAGAGCACGTGCACGCGGAATTTATCGCCAGCTAAGTGAATTTGAAAGAGGTCGAATTATTGGTCTACAGTATATGGTAGTCATTTCGATAGATCGCTAACCGTACGAACAGAAATTCACTGTTATAAGATGTTGTCAAGCGTGGTTTGATAATGCCCAAAATCGAAGAAGAGTAGGCACTGCACGTCGAAGGGGCACAAATAAAGTTCAAGATCGACGTCTAAGACTTATGGCCTTCACAGACCGATTTGCGACAACTCGATCTTTGGCTGATGAGTGGTTAGGAGAACAAGACCATCCTGTAACTGCCCAAACGGTTTACCGCCAGATAAGGTCTTTCGGACTGCAGCATTATCGACCCCATCTTGTGTTACCTCTGACGGTTGAGCATCACCGGCTACGATTACAGTGGTACAGAGAACGTCGATATTGGAAGGTAGAATGGCATTAGTTCGTCTTTTCTGATGAATTTCGATTCTCCTTGGGTGCACATGATGACTGAAGAAGGGTTAGACGACGTCGGGGAGAAAGACGTGAACCTCAGTTTGATGTTGAGCGTCATGTACACCAGACAGTAGGCGTTATGGTAGGAATGGGGTGCTATTGCACATGCAAGCAAAGCCAATTATTTTAAGCTGAGCACCAAAAGGCTAAGATGTTTATGGTGTGAGCACTAATTGAGAATATTAGAAAAGTTTGGGTTTTTCACTTCAGAAAGCGCTATCCACAAAATAAGTTCTAATTTTTATTGGTTCAGAGGTAATTAATCATTGGAACTCTTTCTCGTCCATATAATTCGATCGTGATTTATATTGCATTCGTGATGTCGTTCATCCCAAGATAGGTACTGCAAAGAGAGGACTGAAAAGCATTTAAAACAAAAAGTTATATGTTCAACAATTAGATACCGCTTGAATGAAGAGAATTATTTTCCTGCGAATAACAATGTTAATGAAATTTTGAATATTTTGCCTAATTCATATCCTGCTTGAAAAATAGCAATGACTTTAACGGTGGGTTTTATAGAGCGGGATCACCGGTGATCGGAGCTTCATCTAGGAGCGACTCGATTTGACAGTTCAAAAATCCGAGAACTAAGCCGGTGATCTCCGATAATTATTTGTGAAATTCACCGTAAGTATCATTTAGGCGAAACAAAGTTCGCCGGGCCAGCTAGTCTATAATATATGTATGTATATATAAGAAAGATGTTGGTAACACCATTTATAACTCGAGTTCGGATGGACTGTTTGTTATAAAACTTCATATATGGGTTTGTCTACTGTCTGATTATTATAAAATACAATAAAACTTCGAAAAAATCAATGAAAATTTCGCTTATACAAAAAATGCTTTTCCTTCTTTCGAGTAAGGCCACTAGGTGTCGTCACAGTTACGCAACAGCTCATTCGTAGGTACTTTATTTGATATTCTCTCCGTTAGATGGCGATGTAAATAAATAGTGTGTCATTTGAGTTGCCTCCAACTCTGCGCTGTTTACCGAAACCAAATGTCTTAGCGTAGGAGTACAGATCCCTAAAATGATTAGAGTTCGTTGAGATATGAGAGCTGTTTCGTTCTTACCACTTGAGGTGGCGCTATTCACACATCATGACTGATTATTACTAGTTATTTTGATAGTTTTATTTACTCAGAATAACGCAATCGCGAAGGTACTATATTTGATATCATCACCATTAGATGGCGATGTATATACAATTATTGTGTTATTTTGTAAATAACTTATAGTACCATGAAGGGCTATTACCAGATAAAGAAGCGGGTGAATTTCACAGTGAACTTATATCGAAATGTCAAGTAAATCGGATTTTGGCGATCAGTTTCAATCGTGAGTTGTTCATTTTCATTTTTTCTCATAATTTTCGAAATGTTTTTGAATTTCTGTTTGGGTAATAAACGCATATTTGCGGAATTAACTGAATCCGAAATTGTCATCATTAGTAATTGACATATTATTTTTGGGTTTCTGTTCTGTGTGACAGCTCATATCCATAGAAATATGGAAATGCCGCTGCTCCACCAACTGAGATGTTTACCAATTATTGCTGAGCACCAAAAGGCTAAGATGTTTATGATGTAAGCACTGATTAGATTTTGATTAGCCAACATTGAGGATATTCGGAAAGCGTTATTCACAGAACAAGTTCTGATTTTCATCAGATCAGAGGTAATTAATCATTGGAACTATTTCCCATCCATATAATTCGTGATCTTTATTTGCATTAATAGTCTCGTTCATCGCAAGATAGGTACTGCAATGAGAGAGCTGTTAAGCATTTGAAACAAAAAGATGTTCAACAATTAGATACCGCTTCAATAAAGAGTAATCTTCTCGTGTAAATAAAAATGGTACTAAAATTTTGAATATTTTGCCTAATTTATATCCTGCTTGAAAAAATAGCAATGATAAGTTTATACAACTTTAACGGTGGGTATTATAAAGCCTAATCACCGTTTGACAGTTCAAAAATCAGAGAAACCAGCCGTTGATCTCCGATCACCGGTGATTACGATTTGTGAAATCCACCGTAAGTATCATTTAGGGTTAGGCGAAACGAAGTTCGCCGGGCCAGCTAGTTTTTCGATAAGAAAGTGCATCAAGCTGTTCTAAGGCCCAATCAGCAAAGAAACTACGCCTTATTATGGTCAAGTGGCTTCAGGTCATGAACCAGTTTAATCTTGAATGAGTGTAGACCAAGATCTTGACGCAAAATTTTCCATGTGGTGGATGCGCAGAGTCCAACTTGTTGTGGACGTCGACGAATAGACAAATCTGGATCATCATCAACACTATCACTCACAGCAGCGATATTTTCTTCTGTACGTACAATTCTTCGTCTTGTTGTTGTTGTTGCATCGAGTAATATGTTGTCCGAAATCTATCGATAGCTCGACGAATAAGCTGCTCTGATGGACGATTATGTGAACCATAATTTCATGAAGTGCTCTATGATTTTGGCGAATAGAACACTGATTTTGAAAATGAATTTCAACAATTTGTGAACGTGGTTGCGACGTGAGTCTTGCTATGATAATTTGTCAATGCTTACTGAACAGTTAACTGTAAAATCACAGTTATCCCTATCGAAAAATCTCCAAAAAAACCAACCGATATTCAAAAACCTGTTGAAAAAAAAGGAAACTGCTGAAACAACCTCAAAGTTTCTGAACGGCCTTAACTATTGTGGAGCAGTATTTATCACCTTAAGGGGAAATTAGAGCTGGATGTATACGTGGTGATTCAATCTCATATCATTATACTTCTGTAGACAATTAATTTATTCAGTTATTCCTTACTTTTATACACTTTGTATAGAGATAAATCCTAATAAAATTGAATAAGGGCCCATAAATTAATTTCCAAATTCAAATAGCTAATGACATCTTTTTTATATCAGTTAAAAGTTACATAGAATTGGGGAGATCTTTCCAGATTCCATGTTTCTCTCAATCAAAGCTAAAGTCTCCTCAAATTACAAATAAACATTAAATTTTTTCAATCTAGACCGAAACATGCTGTATGTCAGACCCGATTATTATTCACCATGTTGAGGGGATATATGCCTTCAAACCTACCCGCTGTTTTGTTCCCGAAACTCGTACTAACAAGATGTTTTATATTTCCAAAACGTGCACTGAACCAACTTTCCTTATGGTTAGTTGAATAGATTATGATATAATTCCTCCACCCACAACTGAATTTGGAAATGATGACTGAGAATATCCGATCCTGCAGCATCAGATCAATATGTTTTAGGAAATGGAAGATTAATTCATACAAATATGGAATATTGAATTAACGGTGTGAGAGAAAAAGACAAGGCTTCTTTCTGTTGGGAAAGAAATTTGTATAAGAGTCCAAGAAGAAAAATATAATTATAGTTCGAAATTAGTTCTGGAGTTAGCGATTCATCGGGATAGGTTACTTTGCAAAAAGACGTCTCTATTACTCGTGAACCTTTGAGCTTGATCTTCTTCAGAGCCATCGAATATTGAGAATATTCCGTAGAAAATGCCGGGCATGCAATTTCTCAGTTTGACCAGGCAAAAATAGTAGCCTTACATCAAGAAACTTTGACGAACTACGAAATTGCACAACGTTCGAAGTGACCCTTTTCCCGGAAGCATTTTTCCGTTCCCTATACAGTCAGCGCGACAGGTCGCTCTCACCGTATAGGAAACGGAATGCACAATGGAACACTCCGTTTCCTAGCAGATATGCGCGATGTGCTCACTGCCCTGTTAGTCTTATGGGTGCTGATGGGACAAATTGCAAATTACATATTAATGAAGTTTCCTTACTTTCTGTTTAGCTTTATTAGGTAGAGTCTACCACATTTTTCCTCTGTGAACATTTTTGTAGTCGCGGTTTTTTTTTCAGCAAACCTATCGTAAGTCGAGCATATTTTCAATCTTCTTGAATCAAACATACTCTTTTTTGTAAAATGCAATCATTAAATCAATCTGGGAAAAATGAGAAATAGTAGTGATTGTCTATACCAATATAACTATGACTGAAAATCGCATTTTTTAGATTATTAATACACTCCTGATTTTTTCAGAATCGGTTTATATAACCATATGAAATATGAAAATTCAATTGTCCGACAAAAAATGTGGCTTTTTTCCTGTCCGACAGATGGAAATCGACGATTTTTTTGTGTTTTTAAATTCATTAATATTTGTTGGACAAGAATGAATTTATATTTTAGAGAGATTCGTTTCATAGAAAAACAACTGTCCACCATATAAAATGCGGCAAATTCTTAGTCTAGTTGAATATAATGGTTTTGTTTCAGAATCTTTTCTCGATTATTATTGAAATGAAACTACTGATTTTGATTGAAAGTGTAAGTATAATTCAAATTGTTTACTGACATTTTTATTCAAATCTAATAAAAAGAAACAAAGAAAATACACCTTCCTCACATTTCATTCATTGTAACAAGACGAATGGTATCTAGTAAAAGTATCACACCAATCGTCAGGTAGAATGACATTTCTATATTTGTGATTATGATGTTTTCTTGATGCCAAGAATATTTTGCACAGTTTAAGGATGCCACTTCCTCCCTTTTCGTTTTAAAGCCACGGATATTTTTTAAATGTTTGCAGAAAAAACACTCCCTCACTACTAAGAATATTATATCGGCAACAACTGAAATTGCCGAACTTTCTCCGTCGGACAGCTGGATGATAGTATTCAGCACATCCTTCTTAAATGGTCCTCAAAAAATCAAATGTTTATTTGTAACATGAGCAATGTTATATCCGATGAATGCATATAGTTCATTCATAATCAAATGAGAGCAGTGAATTCTTTAATTTTTGAATGAACGCCACATTTTTTTTTGTCGGACAACTGGTGCACTATATTGTATTTTCAAGGTGGAGAGAGAATAAGACAAAGAAGACATTTTTCATAATTTTTTATCCCAAAAAATCTTCGTCTTCCATTTGTCGGACAATTGCATTTTCATACTCCATATGGTTGTATCAACCGATTCTGAAAAATTCGGGAGAGTATTAATACTTTGAAAAAATGCGATTTTCAGTCATGTTCATGTTGGTAGACAATCATGTTTTCTCATTTCTCCCAGATTCTTTTTATGATTGCATTTTACAAAAAAGAGTATGTTTGATTCAAGAAAAAAGAAAATATGGTCGACTTACGAGAGGTTTGCTGAAAAAAAACCGCGACTACAAAAAGGTTCACAGAGAAAAAATGTGATAGACTCTACCTAATAAAGTTGTACAGAAAGTAAGAAAACTTTATTTATAATTTGCAATTTGTCCCATCGGCACCCAGAAGACTAACAGGGCAGTGAGCACATCGCGCATACCCGCTAGGAAACGGAGTGTTCCATTGTTGTAGTATGTTGAACACCCTGTATATTTCGTACGTGATATAATAAGATTAGTGCGACCTCCCTTTAGACCTACAGCGGCACGTAAAGCCAGAGCTCTAGGTCTCATCATTGCCAGTTATGTTTATCAAATATAATGTTATTAAAACAAGTAAACATTTATAAAATATATATAACAATTGGCTAGGGAGATTCATGGAGTGATTCATTCAGAAGCGTGTACGTATTGAATGGTTGTTAGTCAACAGTTATTGTCGGTAGTAAACAATTACATTGAATGTGAATTATCATCTGTGCTAGTATGGTTATGAAATAAACCCTTTGATGAGTCTGCCTGGTATTATTCTTCACCATCCTTAACTGCATAACGATTGGCCGAACCTACCCTAGCTGGGTACATCACATGGCGATCCTGCCAGTTCTATGCAGTTAAAGGTCCAGGGTCCAGAAGGTTTTCATCAGGATTTGGATATGGGTATGTGACTTCATTGACAATTCTTAGTACAAGCCAAGATGGGATCAGGCCAGCCCAAGCCAGACGAGATCATTATTGCCCAATGGTCAAAGAAGCTTTGGAGCCGATTGAGCCGAGGATACAACTCGAGGCCAGGAGAAGCCACCAGGAATTAGTGTAAGAACTATTTCGTATGCCCCATTATGTCTGATTGTGAAGTTTCCTATACGGTGAGAGCGACCTGTCGCGCTGACTGTATAGGGATCGGAAAAATGCCGGACAGCGAAACTTGCCTGGTCGACCCAGAGTACCATCTGCAAGGGAAGACCATTTAATTGCGAATTTTACTAGAAGGAATCGAACGGTATCTGTAACAGCCCTTCGAAGTCATTCTTTGAGGACCTATAGACAGGTAGTTTCAACCAGTACCATAAAAGGACGGTTGCATTCTTCATATTTTAGGGCAAGAAGAGCTGTAAGAGTACCTTGGCTATCACCTGCGCATGGAGCTACCCGTCGGCAATGGGCAGAGCAGCACCAAGACTGGCTCTTACCGCAATGACGCAACGTAGTTTTTTTTTGGCGAGTCAAGATTTGGTTTACAAAGTGACAGTCGACGAGAAAGTGTTTGGAGAGGCCCAGGCAGATTAGAGCGATTCAATTTCGTCTGACAAGTTGTGCACTTTCAAGGCGGATCAATAATGTGGTGGGAGTATGAAGTTCGGTCACCGTACCCCTCTTATTATCTTTGAACCAACAATGACTGGTGCCATCTACGTAGAAAACATCATTGAACCAATCATTGTTCCTTTACGCATGAATTTAGAGATAATTTCATTCATCAGAATGATAACGCCCCACATGAGATAAACTGGCCACCAAACTCATCGGACATGAATCCAATTGAGCACGAATGATATTACTTAAGAGGAGCAATTTCCAATCTACAAAACCCAACTTCGACTTTTTAGGAATTGAGTTTAGCCCTTCAGGAAGAATGGAACGATATTCCTGAAAATTTGATTAATGACTCGATTAGTGGGATGCCTAGGGGTATTGGGCAGTTGATTGAAAGAAGAGGTGGTAATACAGACTATTCAATTTGAATTCAGTTTTGAATTAACCGTAATTAATCAGAAATAAATCCATACATATAAAAGAAAGATGTTGGTTACACCATTTATAACTCGAGATCGGATGGACTGTTTGTTATGAAACTTTATATATGGATTCTTCTGCGATCTGGTTATCATAAAATACAACAAACTCCGAGAAAATCGATGAAACTTTTACTTATACAGGAAATGCTTTTCCTCCTTTCGAGTAAGGCCACTTGGTGTCGCTACAGTTACAGTAACGCTACCGCTTATTCGCAGGTACAGTGACTATATTCCCACTATAGTCACTGTATTAGTGTGTAATTTGAGTTGCCTACAACTCTGCGCTGTTGGTCAGAACCAACATGTCTTAGCGCAGGAGTAGGTGCAGATGTCTAAAATGATTAGATTTCGTTGAGATAGGAAAAAGTTTCGTTCTTACCAATTTAGATGGCGCTATTTACACATCAAGACTAATTATTAGTTATTTTTATAGTTTTATTTATTCAGAATAACGTAATCGTGAAGGTACTATATTTGACATTATCACCATTAGATGGCGATGAATTTGTTGAGGCTTTCGCGGCCATCGATTGATGTCATCTGTTCTTTTTTCGAGCATTTTGGTCGTTGTGGTTTGAAATGGTCGAAAAAAAAACATATGACAATTACTGTGTAATTTGCATTGGACTTATAGTACCATGAAAGGCTTTTAACAGATCCAGAAGCGGGTGAATATCAAAGTGAATATTTATCGAAATGTCAAGTGAATCGGATTTTGGCGATCAGTTCCAATCGTGAGATGTCCATTCTCCTCTTTTCTCATAATTTTTAAAATGTTTTTGAATTTCTTTTTGGGTAATAAATATATTTGCGGAAATAACTGAATCCAAAATTGCCATAATTAGTAATTGACATATTATTTTTGTGTATCTGTTCTGTGTGACAGCTCATATCCATGGAGACATTTGACAGTTCAAAAATCAGAGAACCAAGCCGTTGATCTCCGATCACCGGGCACTACGATTTGTGAAATCCACCGTAAGTATCAATTAGCCGGGCCAGCTAGTTTTCGATAAAGGACCCCGCACTTTTTCTATGGCAAATGGCGTCCCGTCAAATGTTCTAATATTTTGGTAAAATGTAGTACTCGACCTACTGATCAAAAGTGTCCCAACTCAATCCTATGACTAGTTTTTGAGATACAGGGCGTTGAAGTTAAAAATTACCCACTTTTACTACGCGCGTATCTCGAAACAGAATCGAATTTTTCTCAAGAACAATTTCATTCCATCCCCAGGGTGCAACCATATAGAAGAATATAACCGAAAATCGTTACGAATACAGGGTTATCCATAATTGAATGCATGCCCGATTTTGAAAGTATAAAATATATCAGTTCCAGACTGAGAACGTTTGCAAAATGAACTATTTCACTAGATATGTTGTTACATCAAAAAACCTGAAATACCCAGAATTCATACTGGGTGATCCATTAATATAGTATTCACAATGAAGGTTAAGTTGACACCCTGCGCTTTTTGGTTGATTTAAGGTGTTTGTTTGATTTTTTCAGATCATATCATCATGGACTTCAAAAGAATACAGGGTGATCCAGTCATGATGTGAACTGTGAACCTCACGAAAATATCCAAAAACCACCTTTTTTTTTCACCACCCTCTATTTCAAGATTAACTCCGTTGAGGTGGGGGTTTTCTTTCACCACTGTACTTGATATAAAAACATCAATACGACTGAGAGTTTTTATCATCTTCCTATGACCAGATTTTTCTTATGTTACATGACAATTATTTATTTATGTCATTCTATTTTCATTCGATTATAACAAAAAATCTGGTCATGGGAAGTGGATGAAAACTCTCAGCCGTATTGATGTTTTTATATCAAGAACAGTGGTGAAAGAAAACTCACACCTCAACGGAGTGATCTTGAAATAGAGGGTGATGAAAAAAAGGTGGTTTTTGGGTATTTTTGTGAGGTTCGCAATTTATTTCATGGCTGAATCACCCTGTATTTTTTGAAATCCATGATGATATGTTCTGAAAAAATCAAAGAAACACCATGAATCGACCCAAAAATACAGGGTGTCCACTAAACCTTCATTGTGAATAGTTTCTATATTAATGGACAAAAGGGTAACTTTCAGGGTATCTCAAAAACCAGTCATAGGATTGAGTTGGGACCATTGACACTCTTGATCAGTAGGTCGAGTACTACATTATACAAATATATTAGAACATTTGACGGAGCGCCGTTCGTCATGAGGAAAGTGCGGGGTCCTTTAGATTTTTCCTCATTTTTCCTATTTTGCCTCATCCTGCATAAAGCAAAGAGTAACAAACAAAGATTTCCTATAAAGTATATTGCAATTGAAATAGAAGAAATTATTCATCTCATTTCCAGAACAAAGGTTGTTTATTTTTAGAGATTTGACGATGTGTGTAGGTTCCATCTGTCATGCAGTAAACAGCTTATTTCACAGAACGTCCAGGAAATCATTGAACAATCGATATGCTAAGCTGCTCATAAAACCATGCATTCATATGAGGGAATTGAACATAAAGGAGATTTGGATTGTTAAAAATCTTACAGCATTATTGTTGCAGAACTTCTCAAGGTACCGTCCGAATAATACAATAGTGATTGGCCGAAACTCGAAGTTTTCCATTCTTTTGCATTCAATAGATGTTGTCTGATCGAATTTTGAACAAAGGACACTTTTGTATTGCATAGGAAATGAAACTCTCCAAATGAGGTGACTCCCTGAATATTGGACCTTGAATTCTACGAACAAAGACGCAAGAATTGTTTTCATCCACTTACCTCTGGAAACGATGGCTTGAAAAATGGTCCACAGCAGAATCATAACATGAGTCGCTCTCATACTGGTAACTTTGTTCTGATGTCTTTCAATTAAAGGTCGTGACTTTGATTTCATACGATATCCCATGACACTCAACCATACTGGTTATCTGAAAACAAATTATCTTTAGGGCGTCTAGCACAAAGTAAACTTTCATCAAGAAAATGGCTCCCTTGTGAAATGTTGCTTCATTCAATTTCATCTAATTCGAACTTCCCCTTTTCTCCTACACATGTTCGTAAATGACCTAAAAGCTTATCTTGTTGGAAATTCAATATTCATTCGACTTTATTCAACCGAACACAACAATTTAGGGATTGTCGAAACACCCCGAAAGTATGGGGAGAAAAGGGCGCAGTTGCAATTGGAACAGAAAAATTAAATAGGAGAATTTTCAGTAATGGTTTTTGTGAATTCCTCTTTAGCAACCATCCCCGGTAATGAAGATTAACATGAATAATTGAAATGAAAACATGCGGTCAAGTGCGTGCCCTTACAAGCATAATAAGGATTTCGAATTGACAGTGGCGTATTTGAGGGGGAGGCTGACAGGGTTTCAGATTAGGCCGGCAGAAATTAGGGGTAGCAAAATTACGAGGGCATTTCGAAACGTTTTCTGCAGGTGAGATATACTAGCTGACCCTGCAAACTTTGTTCCGCCTAAATTAAACTTACAGTGAATTTATCAAATCCTAATCACCGGTGATCGGAGATCAACGGCTTAGTTCTCTGATTTTTGAACTGTCAAATCGAGTTGATGCTAGATCAAGCTCCGATCACCAGTGATCACGCTTTGTGAAACCTACCGTTGAAGTTTTACAAACTAATCATTGCTTTTTTTTCAAGCAGGAGATAAATTAGGCAAAATATACGAAATTTTAGTACCATTATTATCCGCACGGAAAAATTCTCTCAATCCGAGCTGTATCTGATTGTTGAACATATAACATTTTGTTTTAAATGCTTTAGAGTTCTCTGAATGCAGAACCTATCTTGTAATGCACGACACCACGATTGCAAATATAAATCACGATCGATTAATATGGATGAGAAATAGTTCCCATGATGAATTGCCTCTGATCATTCGATCAATAACACTTTAGTTCTGCCAATACGCTGAAAATACGAATTGAAATACATACTTTGTCTATGGTACTTCAACTTCACTTCACAGAATACAAATACTCTAAGAGGTTTTCTTCTTGACTAAGACATTTTTGTTTTGGTCCACAGCACAGAGTTGCAGGCAACTCAATTTACTAAAGAATTTTCATTTTAAAGGAATTATATGAGCCTTGCTTGAGATGTTTAAAGACATGCGGTATGCACTTGTCGATTTTTGGATGCATTGACATTGACCAAATCGAAAATATTAGAACTGTTGAAGCTGAATTCAAAAACATTTCAAAAATCAAGAGAAAATATGAGAATGGACAAATCACGATTGAAACTGATCGCCAAAATCCGATTTACTTGAAATTCCGATAAAAATTCACTGTGATATACACAGTAATTGTATATACATTGCCATATAATGATGATAATACCAAATATTGTACCTTCACGATAACGTTATTTTGAATAAATAAATCTGTAAAAATAACTTATATCTAATAATCAGTCATGATGTGTGAATAGCTAAACCTGAAGTGGTAAGATCGAAACTTCTCTCATATCTCAACGAAATCTAATCATCATAGAGATCTGTACTCCTACGCTAAGACATTTTGGTTTTGGTCAACAGCGCAGAGTTGGAGGCAACCCAAATTACACACCATATGTTTACATCGAAATTTAACGAGGAGAATACCAAATAAGCTCCTACGAATATGCTGTAGCGTAACTGTAACTGTAGCGACACCTAGTAAGTGGCCTTACTCAAAGAGAGGAAAAGCATTTCCTGTTTAAGTAAAATTTCCATCGATTTTTCCAAAGTTTTACTGTATTTTATAATAACCAGTCCGTAGACGAATTCATATATGAAGTTTCATAACAAACACTCCATCCGATCTCGAGTTATAAATGGTGTAACCGAAATCGTTCTTTTATATATATATAGATTTGGCGGTATGGTAGACTTCTGTTGGTTCAGTTTGACTATGATTGTTCTGATTAATATATGACAACATCTGGGGTTCCTCATGAATTCGATTTGGGACCGGTTTTGTTTTTTTTGTCAATGACGGTTAACTACTCTATGTAAAAAAATCGTGAACATCGTCTAAGGGTCTGAAAACGATTCGTTCTTCAATTTTATCCACCATCTGTATCAATTTCGGATTATTCACCATATTTATCCCCTCGATAGTTATGGAGTTTTTACTCGTCAGTAAAATGAGATGACCAAGATAACACTATGCAAGTCCAGAGTGCAAGAGAGAGATGATGACTCAAGAACTGGGCGATCCCAGCAAGGGGCTTCCACTTCACAAGTCTTCTTCTTCTTCTTCAACAGCCTGTTTGCATCCACTCCTGGATAAAGGCCTCCCCTTGAATTCTCCAACTTCTTCGATTTTGGGCCAACTGGTGCCAACCTCGTCCAACATTTGCTTTGATGTCATCTAACCAGCGTTTTGGTGGTCTTCCTACACTTCGTTTATGTTCTCGTGGTCTCCAATGTACAATTCTCTTAGTCCATCGATCGTCCTCCTGCCGAGCCACATGCCCCACCCAGGTCCATTTCATTTCCGCTATTACATCTTCTACTTTCGTTCTTCTCCTGATTTCTTCATTTCGGATATGGTCTCTCAAGGATATCCCCAACATAGCCCTTTCAATTGATCTCTGGGTCGTTCTCATTTGATTTGCTGAGTGGACTGTGAGTGTCATCGTTTCCACGCCGTAGGTCAGTACAGGGAGGATACAGCTGTTGAATACTTTTCTCTTTAGATTTATAGGTATTTCTGGATTTCTTAGAACATTTCTAAGTTTTCCCACTGCGGCCCAGGTCATACGGATTCTTCTCGTGATTTCGGCAGTTTGGTTCTGTTTGCCCAGTGTTATTGTATGTCCCAGGTATACATATTCGTTGACCTTCTCGATCTCCTTACCATCTATTTCGACTTTAATATTTTGTTCAGTCAATACCTTGGTTTTACTAAGGTTCATCTTCAAGCCGACCTGCTCTGACTCCCCTTTCAAATTTTTCAACATCTCTTGAAGTTCTTTCACGTTGCTGCTTATAAGTACAATGTCGTCGGCAAATCTAAGATGGGTGAGATGTTTTCCATCGAATTTTATACCCCATTTCTCCCAATTTAGTTTTTTAAATACGTCTTCCAGTACAAGAGTGAACAATTTTGGGGAGATAGTATCTCCTTGTCTGACTCCTCTTTTAACTCTAATTTTTTGAGTAGCTAGGTTTTCTGCTATATTTATTTGGATGGTAGCTTTGTTATATATTTGTTTGATGAGATCTCTATATCTGGAGTCTATCCTTGCGTTATTCATCCGCTGGAAGATCGCCCACAATTCTACGGAATCAAACGCTTTATTATAGTCCACAAAGGCTATGTGTAGGGGTACATTGTATTCATTACACTTTTCTATGAGTGTACGTATTGTCTGTAGATGTTCTATTCTGCTGTATCCTTTGCGGAAACCTGCCTGTTCGACTGGTTGATAATTGTCGAATTTATTTGATAGTCTATTAGTGATTATCTTAGTTAGAAGTTTATAGGGGTGAGGTAAGAGACTGATGGGGCGGTAGTTATCTAGGTTCAGTTTATCTCCTTTCTTGTGGATAAGGGTGACCTGTGCATTTTGCCATGATTCTGGAATAAGTATCACACAAGTATCCAATAAAAACTCTTGAAATCTATATCTATGAAAAAAAGATGTTGGTAACACCATTTATAACTCGAGATCGGATGAACTATTTGTTATGAAACTTCATATATGGATTCCCCTACGGTCTGGTTATTATAAAATACAATAAAACTGGAAAAATAAATGAAAATTTTACTTTTATGGGAAATATTTTTTTTTGAGTAACGCTACTAGGTGTCACTACAGTTACAGTTATGCTACAGCTTATTCGTAGGTACTTTATTTGATATTCTCTCCGTTAGATGGCGATGTGTAATTTGAATTTCCTGATTATGACTGATCATTATCAGTTATTTTGTAGTATATTGTTCAGTGAGCGGTAATGTAAGTCATAACACAAGTGTATTATGACCATTACCGCGATTTGAACACTATACTTTATCTTCGACATCTTGAGTAAAATTCGAATCAATCTGCATTTTCAAAATTGACAAAAGTTGTCAAAAGCGATTTCTGTGGTCGGAAATCGAATCGATATTGAAACCAAATGCAATTTTTGGATACTCAGACCCAGGAAAATGTAGAAATGGATGGCGAGAACGTTACCTAGATTTCTGAAATAGAGTTCCCCATTGACCCGACTTTTTTATTCATTTCGTAAGCTACATTTTTCCTATTTGTTAGAGTGAGTTTTAGGCGTGAGTTATTATTACCTCACACTATTGGTTCATAGAGACTATTACAGATCAAAATCAGTTGAATAATGGATATATTTTTCTATCGGAGTAGATAAACAGTTTTATTTATTCAAAATAACGTAATCGTGAACGTACTATATTTGATATCATCACCATTAGATGGCGATGTATATACAATTACTGTGTTATTTGCATTGAACTTGAAAGGCTTTTACCAGATCAAGATGCGGGTGAATATCACAGTGAATTTTTATCGAAATGTCAAGTTAATCGGATTTTGGCGATCAGTTTTAATCGTGAGTTGTTCATTCTCATCTTTTCACATAATTTTTGAAATGTTTTTGAATTTCAGTGTGTGTAATAAATATATTTGCGAAAATAACTTAATGCAAAATTGCCATAATAAGTGATTGATATATTATTTTTGTGTTTCTGTTCTGTGTGACAGTTCATATCCATGGAAACATGGAATTAATCTAGCATTAACTCGATTTGGTTCAAAAATCAGAGAACCAAGCCGTTGATCTCAGATCACCGGTGATTACGATTAGTGAAATCCACCGTAAGTATCATTTAGGCGAAACAAAGTTCGCCGGGCCTGCTAGTAATAGCATAAAATACGAAAATCACAATGTGGTGCTCTAAATTTTTCTATCAACGCCAGCGTATACATTAGGCAGACTGCACCCTGCTCAGATGCAAAACAATTCGTTATACAGGATCACTAGTGCTTGCTTTATCTTCCGCCAATTTTACAATCTGAGCGGCATCAATAATGAAGTAGAATTGTGGCAAAGGACATGGCAGAAGAAACATGGAGGTGATTTCAAATAGCTGACAATTATTGATGTTTCGAGAGAAACAGGGGAATTTTTTCCCGAGACGGAAAAAGTTTTAAAAATTTTGATCGTTCTATCGTAGGATCAAAACCTGGCTAAGGAGTACGATGGTTGAGAGCCGACTTAACGGTTTTACGATGATGAGCATTCAACGTAAAGCCATAAGTAAAAACTTCAAAGACTTCAACAACAGAGTTGTTGAAGAATCCAAGAATGTTGTGTTTTGGTTAGTTTTAAATTGTATTCGGTTTTATTTTAATATAAATTATACAGTGCGCTTAAAAATTATGGAACAAATTCATTTCCTTAGAAGAAAAATATTTGGCAACAAAATCCTGAAACAGGTCAACTTTTGTTTCACTTTCACCAAATTTTTATGCATTTTTGAAGGGGTTTCGTTGCACCCTGCGCCATTCCCATCAACCCTCTAAATTTTTTTTTAAAGGGAAAGTGGGGCATATGTAATTTTTTTGGCAAGGTTTTTGTATCTCCTTTACAGGCGTGCAGAAATTTTCGAAAAAAAAAAATATTTTTTTTGAAAAATTAGTTATTTCAAAGAGGTTTTCAGTATGTGCACTTTGTCATGACTCATTCACTTCTAGACGAATGTATACCTGATGAAATTTGTCCCCGAATGAAAGTCAAAACGAAAGATTTTTCAAGACGACGATACTCGAGCACCACAAAAAATATACGTCAGACACTTCTGATTCAATCTTTCGAATCATTTCGAAGAAATATAATTATATAAACATAAAAATTGTTAAGTAAAAAATATCATGACAATGCCGTGAAGTAGCAACAATTAAGCTCATCTTATATTTATTTTATATGTTTCTCTATAATATAAATGAATTGCTAATACGTCGAATAAGATATTTTGATAGATAACTGAATTTCGATTGAATATGGTGTGAAGCAATTCCCAGGAAAATGGAGAAGGGTTTGTTGTTACGATATAAATTTCACAGCACAACGGAGAACAATCAATCATCGATGTCCTCAAGGTATTACAACGTTTTTTGGTAGCCGAAAGATAGTTTCCTCTTGTATCAATATTTTTCCATGAAAAACTCTCCGTGTCCTCTTCCGAGGCAAACTGTTCACGTAATTCAGGTAACACTTTGGATGAATAAATTTCGATAACGCTTTTTCTCCCAATAAACTTCTTCCGCTCGAAAATTGTATACAGTGTGTTTGGATATGACTTAGCGATAATTCAAGGACATCAAATATACCTGATTTAATCGACAAAAACACCCAAATTGGGGAGTTTGCCCCCCCTATTTTTGGAATAGACGCCATTTTAAATTAATTATTTTATTTTAGTTGACCCTTTCAAATGATATCGATTTCTTTGGACATGAAGGTCCTACATATGTGAAAAAAATGTTTTTTGAAAAATAATACTACCACCTTTTTTTAGTGTAGAACAATATGAAAACATTCAACTCAAGAATGTCATAAAAAAATTTAGTCAAAAAAATTACTGAATTTTTTAGTAAACCCTCAATAGTACAAAAACTAGCACACTGAAGTATATTTTTTTTTGATGAACTAACACGCAAGAATATCAGCTACAAAACGACACCCACATCATTTCTGTATGTTACATAATTTGAGAGTTATTGCTGTTCGAACATGACCCTTATGAGAATTGATGAAATAAAATATAAACTCAGTACTGTACTTTTGTGATCATTTTCAATGATCAAACTAACAAATTTATCATAAAAATTGCTCGAAATGGCCGCGTCTGCTTTGTAGACAGGCGACCTTATGACGACTTGTTTTGTGCCCCTGGAAATTAATGCAGTGTCTGGTCTTATTTCGTTCGCAGGAGTCATTATTTTTTCACAAGCTTTTATTTAGTTTCACTTGTCCCGGTGTCTGTCTGTCTGTCTGTCTGTAATCAAATCTTGCAAGTTAAATATGACACACATTCTAATCGTCCGATTGATTTGAAATTTTGCAGGTGTACATAATTCTGGTGACAATGCATCATGAAATATTTTTTATAGAAAAAAACAAAATGGCAGCTCCAAAATGGCGGATGAGTTTTGTAATTATGATCCGATCTCATTCAAAATTAGTATCTGGGGGTATTTGGGTTCGAAAATGATGATACTTTTGTCAAAATTGGTAAATTCAAGATGGCGGCCACAATATGGCGGACGGGTTTTGTAATTATGATCCTATTTTATTCAAAATTGGTATATGGGGGTTTTCTGGGTCGGAAATTACGATTCTGCAAAATTGAGGAGTTCAAGATGGCGGCTTTGAAATGGCGGATGAGTATTGTTATAATTAAAAGCTTGTCTTGAAAAATGTTTTTTGAAAATAATGCTTGTTTTTGAACCAGTCGGTGTTAAGTCCGGAGAGCGTGGCCAAGCAACTGTTCCACCACGTCCAATCCACGTTGAATAATTTTCACTCAAGTGATCTCTCACTAAACGAGCGTAGTGCGCTGGTGCACCAACTTACTGAAGCCACATACGCCTTCGATGGATAATTTGTGGTATAGTAATAGTTTTTCTATATCTCTCAAATCATGTAACATACAGAAATGATAACGAATAAATGAGGGCTTGTTGGGAAGAAACGCTCGGACACGTCGATTTGTAATTTGAAATGCGCATATTCTTCAAGAAAATAATATTATATAGGGTGTTCCATGTGACCGTGGCCAATACCAACTTTCTTATTTCAAATGCAACCCCCTGTATATTATTTATTTTTTGGATTCTTCAGAGAATTCTAGACACAATTCATGCACAATGTCCTATACCTATCTTTAACTATTTCGAAAGTATTAAGTGTTTTCAGATTTATTGCAAAAATCAACGTTTTAAATGAAAATTATTTTATTTCACAAATTCGGTACATTACACTTAAAACCTAATAAGTAATACTAATTATTTCTTAATTATTAAAAAAAAACAAAAAAAAAACATTCATGTCAATGTAGGAAATGTTCAAAATGCTCGCCGCGAACGTCTTGGCAACATGCTAATCTGGTGTGAAATTGTGTTCTAACGTTACTCAACATTTCAGGCGTGACAGATCTAATCGCAATCGTGATTCGGTTTTTTAGGTCGTCTAAGTTTAAGGGTTTCGTTTCGTATAAAATACTTTTGACATATCCCCACAAATAGAAGTCGAATGGTGTCAGATCAGGAGATCGTGCTGGCCATTCTATCGATCCGCACCTCCCTATACACCGATTTGGAAAAATTTGGTTCAAGTACTGCCGGACATTGATTTGGTAATGGGACGGTGCTCCATATTGCTGAAACCATATTATATTGGCAGGAACTTGTGGATTTGCTGGATCAGGATATAAGTTTATCAAAGTTGGTACGACATTATTTTGGAGTAGTTCTAAATATTTTTCTCCATTCATGTTTCCGTCAATGAAAAAGGGACCTACGATATGATTCCCAACAATTCCTGCCCAAACATTAACATTTTCAGGATATTGCGTATCTTCTTTTCTCATCCAGTGAGGATTCTCATCATACCAATAGCGGCAATTTTGACGATTTACATGACAGTGTAGTGTAAATGTACTCTCATCAGAAAACAAAACATTTTCTGATTGGATCACATTATTATCTAACATTGCCATCATTTGCTCACAAAAATGCGTTCTCCTATCGAAATCGTCTTCTGCCTGAGTTGCCATAATTCTATAGGGATGCATCTTACTTTCCTTTAATATTCGAAATATTGACGTGTGGCTGACGGTGAACAACAAGACTACTTTTCGAACAGAATTATGTGGGCTTTCTTGAAACTCAAGCATAATATCCAATTTCGTATCATCACTTACTGCATTGGCAGCAATTTTATTTATTTGTCTTACATGACCAAGCTCTCGAAACTGCTTTTCTATTTTGCTAATTGTTCCTTAGGATATAGGCGGCAAATTTGGAAATTTTTCGTGAAATAAGCGAGAAACTTCCATTTGTGTCCGTGTGTAATCTCCATAACCAATCATTTGAAGAATGGTTATTACGTACAGTTATGGAAATTCAAAAGACAATAGCACTTACACTGATCACTTATTGTCATGCAAACAGACAACGTGTTACTAAGGCTATGAGAATAAACAAGTCTGTTTTTGTTCTTTTTAATTCCTTCTCAGTGATGGTTTTTGCTTACTTTCTTCATATCAAGAGGTAAATGGGAAATAAGTATTGAGTGTAATGTATCGAATTTGTGAAATAAAATAATTTTCATTTAAAATGTTAATTTTTGTAAAAAATCTGAAAACACTTAATATTTCCGAAAAGGTTGAAGATAGGTATAGGACATTGTACATGAATTATGTCTAGAATTTTCTGAAGAATAAAAAAATAAATAATATACAGGGGGTTGCATTTGAAATAAGAAAGTTGGTATTGGCCACGGTCGCATGGAACACCCTATATAATTTTATTTTCTTGAGAAATATGCGCATTTAATTACAAATCGACGTGTCCGAGCGTTTTTCCCAACACCCCCTCATTTATTCGTTATCGAATCTATTCCATTTGGCTGTTAAACTCTGTATGATGTTTTTTTTTTTCTGATGAACTCCTTCCGGCCCGAAACGGCTCAGTTCATAGTGAAATTGAGATCGAATTTTGATTTCGGATGTTTGCGCGGCGAAGCAGGCGCCAAAGGCTGCATGGGTTAACTATAACAATAAAGAGATGGTTTCAATTGTTCGGTGGAAACTGAGCCGCAGGTGCCAGGGAGGTTCCAATCTACCGTCTACAGTCTCGCTCTGACACAGCGCCTTATGCTGTCAAATATAATAGCATGCACATTATGAACTTTGCGGAATACATTCGAAATAATTTACGCAATATGAATTCATATGTGGAGTTTATTAAAGCGCGCGTATTGACTTGCATCGTTAAATTTATCTAACACAGAGTTATGAGAGTTTTATCACTGGCACTCTCAGCGCCTTGTGAATGAATGAATTCGTTGCGGAAACAAAAATGACAAACAGGTCCCTCAAAGTGAAATATTACAATGGAACTTGCCTTTCCCAGTCGTCGTTAATGATTTTCGCCACCAAGCGGAAAATCTTTGTTGGAATTTTCATTCCTGTTTTGCGGAGGTTACCGTATTGGAATTTCCATGGGGAGCAGGTGTGAGCCATTTCTTTGCTCCCTCATTGCAAGATCATCGGTAGGCATGCTCTCATACCTTCGTTGCTCTTTTGTAGATTCATTTCTTTCTGATAATAGTTCAGTCGAATTGTGGTTCCATGCACACTTCTATAAATACACGAAGAGAAAGCTTCCTTTCAGCAGGTCCTCATATTTTCGGTGATTTTGATTAATCATTTCATCCCAGGACATAGTTTTGTCCGGAAGATCTCTGAGATGTTGAAATGCGGATCTTTTGCGAACTTCTATAGCGACGTCCCTGAGTAGGGACAGATGGGACAATCGTGGTCAGCAGGTAATGATGGTCATGTCCACAACAGGAAAAATTGAAGTCACCTATGCATGCGAAGTGTGGTAACTTCAAAATCTTCACAAGCCGCAAGTCTCCAAATACCCTCGGTCATTCCACACGACGCATTTATATGTATAATATGTGGAAATTTTCAGGTTGATTAAAATATCAATTATTTATATGTATATACAGGGTGGCCAAGAGATTGACGTCAAAAAGGAAAAAACGGGTCCCTCGTGTCATGAGCTATTCCAATCACCCCCATGTATGTTATGCTATTTTTCATGAATTGGACTTTTATACATAGAATAACCAGATTCGTAACTTTGACAAAAATGATGGAAATGTTGGTCTCAAGTGAAAGAGTTACGTAAATTGGATTATGATCTGAATTTTCGAATCGAAATTAAAAATATAAGAAGGAGGATTCACGGTTTCTTAGTATGCTTAAAAACTGCGCTCAAGAGTCAGCTTTTAGAATCATTGATAAAAAATGGTACTTAACACTCTACTTTTGCTAGAATTAGCCTTCAAAGTCATCGAGGTGGAAAAAATCAAAGAACTAGACATTTACTACAAAATTATTTTTTGCCATGTTAAGATATTTCTGATCAAGTTATGATAGAAAATGCTGAAAATTAGCTTCAGATGTTGGTCAAGAAAAGTTTTAGATAAAAAAAAGAAAAAGGTATGGCAATAAATCACAAATCAAAATGTAAATAAAAAGAAATTTATTTATGAAATTTACAGTATGTGTTCAAAGTGGCCACCTCCAAACTAACTCGGAAACTGAAAATTTACTCGGAAAACTAAAAATTTAATTAAAAAAAAAACTGAGAACATTAAGGTGAAAATTAGAAAACTGGAAAATTCGGTTCAAACACTTCTTGACACTCGATCGGCGGAATCAGAATTAACTGATGGTCAGTGAAAAATCTGGTTTTATTCTGCCGGAGGGGAGGTGAAAAGCAATGCTCATATGTTCAAAAATTCAGACGAAGTCGCGTCGATGAAAACGTCTTGATTCCGGCTTATCGGCCTTCATTACAGAAAACGCGGTTATCTGCAAAGTCGCGAATATTTATAACACAGTTCATCGTTTTCAAACGTAAAAAAGCAATGAAGAACCGATCGGGATTATTCAAATTTTCGAGAACAATTTTTCATTAACCACTTGAATGAACGATACCCGAACAGATGGATCGGACGCAGTCGACCAATCAAGGGGCCCCCACGTTCACCTGACCTTAATCCCATCGATTTTTTGGGGTTATTTCAAAGAAATTGTTCACGCCCGAGAATGTTCGAGTGAAGACGAGCTGCTACTGAAGATAAGAGAAGCCGAACGTGTCCTAAGAGAGAACAGGGCAGGTTTTATGCGATTGAAAGAAAATTTTTTAAAAAGGTGTAGAATGTGTATTGAGGCTGGAGGTGGCCACTTTGAATACCTATTGTAAATTTTATAAATAAATTTCTTTTTATTCACATTATGATGTGTGATTTATTGTCATACCTTTTTCTTTTTTTTCATCTAGAACTTTTCTTGACCAACATCTAAAGCTAATTTTCATTAATTTTCAGCATTTTCTATCATAACTTGATCAGAAATAACTTAAAATGGCAAAAAATAATTTTTTAGTAAATGTCTAGTTCTTTGATTTTTTCCATCTCGATGACTTTGAAGGCTAATTCTAGCAAAAGTAGAGTGTTAAGTACCATTTTTTATCAATGATTCTAAATGCTGACTGTTGAGCGCAGTTTTCAAGCATACTAAGAAACCATGAATTAGTCTTTTTACATTTTTAATTTTGATTCGAAAATTCAGATCATAATCCAATTTACGTAACTTTTTCACTTGAGACCAACATTTCCATGATTTTTATCGAAGTTACGAATCTGGTTATTTTATGTATAAAAGAACGATTCATGGAGATTAAGTTACAAAAAGAAATTCACAGAAAAGTCTTGTACTTTTTTTTAATATCTTTTTTAAGATGATCAAGTCGAAAATTCTCAAAGTTCATAAAAAAATTCATAACTCGAAAACCGTGGAAAATAGCATGATGAACATAGGGGTGATTCGAATAGCCCATGACACGAGGGACCTGTTTTTTCCTTTTTGACTTCAATCTCTTGTCCACCCTGTATATGACGAGTGTTTTTCTTTTTCGCTCTCAATCGATCTTCTTCAACTTAGTTCTAAGTCATCAAAGTAAGTTATGAATTTTTTTTTGTACGTGAATCATTGGAAGTTGGTTGAAACTGTTCATCATAAATTTATAATAATGTTCAATTTGAATCAGAATATGGTATTCTTTTTTCTTTTCACAATTTACTCTATTAACTCTATTACGTGAATTGTTGGTCAAGAAATTGAACGGAAAAGAAAACGTAAGGAAAAAGACAAACAAACCAAAGATTTGAAGGAAAGACTTAAAAAGGCTGAAAGGAAGAAAATTACTCTTTATTGACTGACGTAGACTCGACGACCACTACTTCGGTGATGATACTTTTGATGAAGATAACTCAGACAATAATTGTTTTCTATGCGGGGAATTTGACCGAAACAACGAAGTATGGTACCGATGCACTTCCTATGGGCTTTGGACTCCCTCTGCTGGCAATGGCTTGGATTCCGCATGTTAGAAGTATTTGATCATCATTGTAAACATCATGACTACCATTGCCCTCACGTGAATGCAATTGTAGTCGAACACTGTATTTTTTCAAACTACTATTACTATTGAATCGTAACTCGAAAGCTTTTTACTCTGACCTCAATGAATAGTCCCTCAATGCAGAATTATGATGTCATGTTCCTTATAGAACTGTGATTTATAATTTGAGTTTTATTCAAAAAAGAGCTCAACTGACCGCCATCACCCCCTCTTCCTACAGGTAAGTAAACTCCCTTACATCAGTTATGCAGTCACAACAGTCAATCATCGATATTAATGAGGATCACCAGCACCCCACAAAACAGATTTCACCATTATCCTGGTAAGACAATTAGGGTACAAAAATAAATGAGAGAAATGGACTAGCAGAGATCTAGTTGGTCGCCACCGCAGTATAAGGCTAGTCAATTTCTTTCCTTTATCCTGTTTGTCCTACTGAAGGACATGATCCTCATTTTCGTTATCATTACTTGCGGGCTCCGAAACCGTATGAACTGGCGTATTCGATTTCCCTAGGTATACTGCCCAAAACTCCAAAGTGTTGCGAGATTCCATATGGGAAAATGCGAATGTACGTAGAGCTCTGGTTTTTTGAAAGAACCTCCAGGATGAAGCGTAGACATTTGGCCGCTAGGTGGAACACTGTACATTGACTGTACTCCATTGTTCCTGCTAGGGAGTAATATAAGTTCTACCGTTTCAGTTGGTCGCTACCTTCAAAAAGCGATAAATCTAACGCGCTTGCCGATACTATAGAAAGGGAGTCAAGAATAAATTATTGTGAAGGAGACGATGAGGACTTAATTAATTGAAGATGATGAAGAAGAAATGAAAGAAGCACCACCGGATGGCAAAATCCCTCACCCAACATCTCCGGCCGAAATCAAAGAGTTAATCAATAATTTGAAAACAAGAAAAGCTCCTGGAAAAGATAAAATTACAAATCTCATGCTGAAGAAAATGTCACAGAAAGGAATGGCAGCTCTCACGAGCATAGCAAATGGCGTGATGAGAACAGAGCACTTTCCAAAAAGATGAAAAACTGCCGAAGTGATTGTTTTCAATAAACCAGGTAAAAACAAAAAGTTCCACAGAACTATAGACCGATAAGCCTGCTCCCAGCACTAGGAAAAATTGTGGAGAGAGTCTTAGCCAGACGACTTAATGGAGAAACAGAAGTCCTAGCGACGATACCGAGTAACCGATTTGGGTTCCGAAAACAACATTCTACTGAACAACCTCTCCTGAGAATGACTGAGTATATCACAGAAGGAATTCAGAATAAACAAGCCACAGGACTACTACTACTAGATGTAACCAGAGATTTTGATAGAGTATGGCATGAAGGACTAGCATATAAAATGATAACCGCAGGTTATTCTCCCAAATTATGCAGAATAATAAGAAATTATTAAAGGATGGGAACTTTTGTGTGAAAATAGGTGATGTTCATTCCAAACTCAGATATTTAGAAGCAGGAGTTCCCCAAGGATCCATACTAGGACCGCTACTCTATAACATATACATACATGATATACCAAGAAATCCAAGATGCCTGCTTGCACTATACGCAGACGATACAGGCATAGCAATAAGGCACACAAATACAAAAATAATTCACAAAAGACTTCAAGAAGCTGCAGACGATATCAGTCAATCGAGAAAAGAGTCAAGCAATACTCCTTCAAAAGAGAAGACTGAGGATGGAATCGAAGATATCCGTAGACAATAATGGAATTGAATGGAAGGACGAAGCTAAATACCTAGGAGTAATATTAGACAAAGGACTAACGTGGAAACAGCACATTGAGTATGCAGTAGATAAAACGAATGTGGCAATGAAAAGATTATACCCGATTATAGGCAGAAGAAGCCAAATGAACAGAAACACGAAATTGGGGATCATAAAAGCAGTCGCCAGACCGCAGCAAACATATGGATCAACAGCATGGGGCTATGCAGCGAGAACCCATATAAAGAGGAAACAAAGTACAGAAAACAAATTTCTGAGATGGGCATTAGACGCCCCCTGGTTTGTTAGGAATGAACAAATCCGAAAAGACATAAAATGGGAGTCCATTACTACATTCATCAAACGAAAAGCTGCAAAAGCCTATGAAAGAGCTAGTGAACATCCAAATGACGACCTTAGAAGGTTAGTTGACTACGACCCCGTTGAAGATGAAAAAACAGCGAGAATTTACCGCAAAAGACCCAGAGACCAATTGCGAAAATGAAGATATAGAACTCTTAACTTAGAGAGAGTTATCCAATTGAAGGATGAACACAAAAACTCAGCATAAAGAATGCGAAAGAGGAAATAACAGACAAGAAGATGAATGGTTTATAGGCTTATGCCCAGAACCAAACAACGGGAGAGGTGTTTAGTCGGTAAGAATCCGACACTACCCAGAAAGACTGGGTGTCTGATGTAAGATTCACCTCTCCTATAATTAAAAAAAAAGGTCGCTACCGCAGTATAAGGCTATATGGCACTGATTACGGCTTATAAGCACAGTATAGACACTAACTTGTTAGTGTCTATACTGTGTTATAAGCCAGAAACCGGTATGTCATTATCTTTATGTGGTGGTGCCACCTGGTGGTGTACTTCGAAAGCTAGATCTCTGCTAGTCCATTCCTCTCACTTATCCTATTTGTCCAACTAAAGGACATGATCCTCATTTTCATTACAAAAATAAAACTAGAACGCCTTGGTGAACTTATCAAGGTACGGAACAAAGACAATGTAGAAGGAAAAATTTGTTCAGAAAAACGATATCAGTGTCCTGAAAAGATTAATCTAAAAAATGCTCGAATTGAGCCCTTCCAATTTTGAGTTGCACTTACATTTTGGAAGCAGAAATTTGCCATTTTTCGTCTAAAACTGTTACTTTTATTCAATTCAAGTGAATTTTTTCATTCAAACTATTGGCTCTGCAAGAAGGATTTTCTGTTTTTTCTATGTTTTGCGGATAATTCTCCCGGCAATTTCCACAAATTTCAGGTTTCTTGTGATAGTGCACAAGGATTAATTTCGTTTCCATAAAATGGTCCGTTCCATTCAGAACACAAGTACATTTTATTGAAGGTAATGACCCGCATTATTCAGCAAACGTTCGTCGGATAGAAGGAACTTGTCTAGCTTGGAATTAAATTATTGCTGAGAGAATGAATAATCCTTACTTATCAAAGTATTCCTTGATAAGGAGATGTAATTGTTTTAAGACCTATAGATCGTGTTTCTTTGAAAATATCGGGTTTTTATACTTTTCTCGATCAGAATTATTGGTGCTCATTTTACACAGAGCTCTAAGAAAGTGCAATTTACCATCAAATATTGAAAAAAAAACTACGGAAAAAGTTTATGGCAGGAAATGCATGCCACGAACGATTTATTGCAAGAAACATTTCGCTGAAATCGAGGGTAACAATACATGAAGGATTTTCCAATAAGAGGTATTTTTTGAATAGCCCACTATTCCCTTTGATCTCAATTTTGAAGATGTAATTTTTTGACATTTGACAAGTAGAAACTACGCCATTGATAAAAATGGAACAATACACGCTTTAACAACGCATTGGAATCATTAAAATTCACTATGAAAATGGTGAAAATTTGGCAGAGACGGAACATTTTTGGGTCTTCGTGCAGTACCTTGTCGAACCGCATACCTTCCTCTTTATAATTTTGGCGCATTTCGGCATGAAGTAGGGTAGGCTTCCTTGGGATACCAATAAAAAAAACGCGCCTAGCACTCTTCCGACCGCGTGGGGTGGATTTGAGTGCATCAACTATCGCGTTCAAATTCCCTTGGCGGAATTCATTCCAGTGGCCGAGCACTCAACCCAGAGGGTGGTGTGGAAACGAGTGCATCAACTATCGCATTCATATTCCCCTGACGGAACTCGTCCAAGTAGCCGAGCACATTACCGACAGGTTGTTGTGGAAACGGGTGCATTAACTATCGCGTTCATGTTCATATTCAAAAGATAGAGATGATAGCAAAAAAACTCAAACTAAACAGAATGATGAAGGAAAAAATACCAACTAAAAACTATGCTGATACGATCAAAAAATCTGGAAACAAGAAGGATAAGAATAAACAAGGATATAAGTATATCTCCACAAATAATCATAAATGAGGAACAGAATGTTATATCTGATAAAGATGAGCATGTGAGGGAGAAGCCTAGAGACGATACATGGACAACAGTGAGGAACCCAATGAGGAGGTTACGAGAGAGGAATTTAATAAAAGGAAATAGTGAAACTGCTAATCTACCAGCAGATGCAGTTTTCACTAGTGCTGAAAGAAAAGCATAGATGTACGTGGGTAGAGTGAGCTTGAAGGCAAACGAAGACAACATCAAAAACTTTCTTGCTCAAAAGTTTCCAAACAGGGAATTTGCAGTTACAATGTTGCCCAAAAGAGAGAATGCTGGCAGTATTGCTTTTAAGGTTGCAGCCGAGATCTCTTTAATCAGCGAATTACAGAAACCAGAAATGTGGCCTCAGGGTGTTCTCGTCAGGAGATATCAGTTTCGGCAGAGAGTGTCTAACAGCGAATTTGAATAGTGCTGACCTGTCATCTAAATCTGATAGAGTTACAACTTTGGAGGATGAACTCATCATTATGTCACAAAATGTCCGCTCTATAACTAAGACCACTAACAAGATGAATATTTTGCTCAGAGAGCAACAGTTTGATATTTTGTCTGTGACTGAACATTGGAAAAGTGAAGAGGAACTTAGTGTTCATCATCTTGATGGGAACGTTTTAGCTTCCAGTTTCTGCCGTCAGAGGAACTGCCATGGAGGTTCCGCAGTATATATTCGGGAAGATCTACAGTTTGTTGAGAGAAATGACTTCAAGGCACTCAGTTTACCTTATGTCTTCGAGTGTGAGGCCACTAGCATCAAAATTAACACAGGTAGAATTATTTTTGTTTCTATATATAGACCGAATATTTATCCTCTTTGTGATGTCAGTGCCTTTTTTTCAAGGCTCAGGAGAATTTTTGAAGGTTGTGTTAGAGAGAGAGATGTAGGTTCATTATTGCGGGAGATTTCAATATCGATATTCTCTCTGACAGCAAAGGAATAAGAGATTTTCTCTCCCTTTTGGAGATTTTTGGTGTTGATCCTAAAAGTAATCAACCCACTAGGCCGGATTCAGAATCATGTTTAGATAACGTACTCACAAACATGGATGGCAGGGGTACTGTATCAAATTATCACATTTCAGATCACTCTGCGGTAATGTTCACAACTAAAATTTTGTCCAGCAAAAAACATTATAGTGAATATAGAACTAAAAGATTCATTAACCAGAATAATATGACTCTCTTTGAATCCAAACTAAATGCTTCGTTCGTTTACGAGAGATGCCAATCAAATGTGGGATGTTTTTTCTGATCATTTCAGTGCATGTTATAGGGAGAGTTTCCCTTTGGTCAAATTTAAAGTAAAGAATTTTATGAAGGAATTTCACACAACAGAAAAAGTCGTAAACCTAAAAAATACGTTAGACAAATTACTTGTCCTTAAAGCTGTAAATTCACGTTATAATGATCAATATAAAGTAGTGAAGGAAGAGTATGACTTGGCAATCTCAGTGAGTAGAAGGGTACATATCAGTAACACTATTAATAAGGCTCAGAATAAAAGTAAGGCAGTTTGGAGCGTAGTAAATACTTTGAATGGCAATACATCAAAATCGGTATTGTCCATGAACCATGACCCACTTAGTTGGGCCAGTCAATTTAACAACTTTTCTGCTAGCACTGCCTCAAGTAACAACACATTGTTGAGTGGTATTCCTGTTGGAGCGTTGAATCAGAATAGGTTGAAGAGGTCATTTTACATGTTTCCAGTAAAAGAGGCTGAGATTTTGAAAGTCACCAAAACATTAAAGAACACTTCCTCTTATGGTTATGACGAGGTTCCCATGGTGGTTCTAAAGAGCGTGATCCATTTGATTGTGGAGCCCTTGTGTTTCATTATCAACAGAGCTTTTGAGGAGGGTATCTTTCGGATGGTCTAAAAGTTGACCATCGTCCATCCACTTCATAAAAAAGGGGACATTGAGGATTTTTCCAACTACAGACCCATCAGTCTTCTCACTTCGTTCTCAAAGACATTCGACAAAATTCTTACGAACAGATTGACAGATTTCTTTGTGAAATTTGATCCAATAAGTGGGGACCAGCATGGGTTTGTCCGGGGAAGAAACACAGAGACTGCTATCTTTAAGTTGACCAATACAATAGCTCAGGCCCTTGAGAAGGGAGAAATCCTTATGGGACTTTTTGTGGACTTGTCGAAGGCATTTGAATCTGTCAATCACGAGTTACTCTTGATCAAGCTGGAACACTATGGTGTTAGAGGGAATCAGCTGGGTCTCATCAAGAGTTACCTAAACAACAGGAGGCAGCGGGTCGATATTTTACTTGATGGTGAGTGTTTCACATCCAAGGAACTATATCTTCACATTGGTGTACCACTGGGCAGCATTCTTGGTCCCTTGCTTTTCATATTGTTTATTAATGCTCTAACATCACAGCCTCTAACAACAACACCTAATGCCCCGCCGGGGATCCTATAGCTCCTCATCAATTGGATGTCTGTCCTGCTGGTGCATGTAAGCAACTCAAGTATGCTGATGACACAATTTTTTTGTGTACCTCACTCACTCGACATTCTTTCGGTAACCACTTCCCTAATTGCTGCTTTGGATGGGGTGACACGAAGGTGCGATGGTAACAGGTTGGGAGTGAATATGGACAAAACTAAATGTATAGTGTTTGGCTTCGACAGATCGAGAAAAGCTTACCCGACCAGTATAAGTTTCAAGACTATGATATTCAATGTGAAGAATCCATAAAGTTCTTAGGAGTCTTTCTAGACAGACATCTTAAATGGTCAGCACACGTTGAATATGTCAGAAAGAGACTACACTCAGTAATTTACACTTTTATCAAGTTGAGGGACCAGGTAAACGTTAGTATTCTGAAGACACTGTATTTTGCCAATTTCCAATCCATGTCATCTTACGGCATTCTTTTTGGGAAGTTCTTCACAAATAGTTGATATTTTTGTTGCTCAAGTGAGCTCTAAGAGTGATTTTCAGATTACCTTTCAGGAAATCATGTCGCGGGTTATTTAAAGAGAAAAATATTATGACAATTTTTGGATTGTATATTTATAGAGTACTTTTGTTTCTACATGAGAGGAATCATTATTCTGAGGAATATAGGAATATTAACAACACCAGACGAATGTGTCCCTATATTTTTCCAGTACATTGGTCCACAGTAAGAGAGAAGGGTACCCTTTATACAGCAATACGCTTTTTCAATGCCCTACCCAGACATTTGCAGCGGATTGATAAGTCTGAGTGTTTTCAAAAGGATATTGGCAAATTCCTTATTGAATGTTAACCTTTTACAATCGGAGAATTTCTCGAATTTTGTGCTAGTCACTAGTATTTTTTGTACTGTTGACGTGTCTCACATTATTTTGTTCACTTGATGTAACTATGATTTTTGAGACTAACACCGCATCAAGTGAGTTGATCAAGTCAGTTGAATTGAAAGCGAATTGAATGTGTAAACCCCCCAATTCGTTTCACTCGATCGGCTGAATTGAACGGCTTCTAAGTTGAAGCACGGTCAACTTTGTGGCAAATTCCTTATTGAATGTTAACCTTTTACAATCGGAGAATTTCTCGAATTTTGTGCTAGTCACTAGTATTTTTTGTACTGTTGACGTGTCTCACATTATTTTGTTCACTTGATGTAACTATGATTTTTGAGACTAACACCGCGTCAAGTGAGTTGATCAAGTCAGTTGAATTGAAAGCGAATTGAATGTGTAAACCCCCCAATTCGTTTCACTCGATCGGCTGAATTGAACGGCTTCTAAGTTGAAGCACGGTCAACTTTGTGGAGGTCACTTGAATTCAACTGACTTGATCAACTCACTTGACTAATGTAAACGCGCCATAATAAATATTATTATTATTATTATTCCCTTGGTGTAATTCGTTCAAGTACCTAACAAGTGGTGTAAAAACGAGTGCAACAATTATAGCGTTCATATTACCTTGACGAAATTGATTTACCTGGATAATGCGGACCAGTAGGTATGCACTTCACCGACAGGGTGGTGTGGAAACGAGTGCGTTAATATCGCGTTCATATTCAATTGGCGGAATTCGTGTACCCGAGATAGTACCCGAGCACACCACCCTAAGGGTGGTGTGCTCAAGAATCGGGAACATAGAAGGGAAGTGAAGAACCAGGAAAGTGAAGAACGGTAGGTCGGTAGAAGTAGAAGACAATGTGCCGGACATGATAGAAGAAGATCTAGGCACTTCTACGCGTAACTTTCTGGAAGAAACGTTACCTCAATTTCTGGAGTATGTACCATTGGCTACAAGACAGACAATGTGGTATATTAATGATGGGGCAACAACTCAATTTAGTTTAGTTGCTCGAGAGTTTTCAACAGCAACATAAGGAGGCCGCTGAATTGGTCGAGGTGGACTCAAACCTCCTGTATCATTTCCAGTGGGGTCTTTCAAAGTCATTAGTTAAGCCTGTGAAAGATGTGGACTTTTTAAAGATCGGATCATTGATGGTTGTTACTCAATGAGAAACGACCCTAGTGTCTTTGAAAGAGTTCGGCAGTCTATGAGGAGAAGATTGGACGGTTGCATTCGAGCTGGAGGTAGCCATTTTCAACAATTGTCGTTACAAGTAATTTTCAGTGATAAACTGATAATTGTTGGAAATTTGTTTCGTGCTATAACATCGCAACAAAGCGCCTTTTCGAAATTATTCAAAGGATTAAATATCCTCAAAATAGTCCAAGTAATAACCTCTTAAATTTGTCCGCATCATAACCTAACAACCTTGATTGAGGTTGTGGAATCTGATTTTCTAAAAAAAGGAATAAGATAAATACAATGAAAGATTCCTCAACATACATTGGAATATACAGGAAGTCTTCGAGTATTCCAAGGGTGGTTTCTCGAGAATTCCTAACCGCTGGCGCTTGTCAATCGTTTGGTTGGCAGACATATAAAATTGAATCTCCATCAAATTTGATTCACCTTAAAAGGTGGTCGTCTGGTCCTTTTGTTACATCAGTGTTGCCACTTCCTGTTGAATGAATATCATCTCCGAATGATAAGACAGGGAAATATTCGTCGTAGAATTCGGTGATGTTGGCTAGACAACGATGTTTCTTCTGTTAACTGAAACCTTGCGAGGTATCGATCAGCTCTTTGCTTCCTAATAGACACCGTTCTGAAAGCGGACATACTCAATTCTATTCAAACCACTTTGATATGGATCTGAAGGAGCAAGTACCGTGTTTTCGGCCGACACTCTGAGGCCAGCATTATAATTGAGTCAGTGTAAGTACGTCGATACATCGGAATTTCCTTTGGCGAAATATCAAACTGTTTAATCACATTGCTCAAGTTTACAACTCATAATGTTTTGTTCAATGGGTCGATGGAAATAGGTCGCTTGTTTTGAAAATAAAACACCGAGCAGATAATTAGGTTGGCTGCGAATCAAACCGAGATTTGTTGAATTCTTCCATTTTTGAGCGCATGCGCCAGATGAAGCTTTTTCGAGAGAATGTACAGGGTGGCCAGATTTCGATGGTTTAGTACTACAGCTCCTGAACTATAAGAGATAGAGAAAAAGTAATATACATGTCATGTTTTTTTTTTCCAGAAACGAAAATTGCTGAAAACTCCAAGTTGTTACGGCGTTTAGTTTCCGAGCTACAGGGTGATTTTGGAATGCGGTCCATTATTTTAATTGATATATTTATTTATAACTTCCGTATTATCGGATCTACGGTCTCGAAATTATCACTTCTTTCGGGCATTTTTTTAGTGCTCTTCAGCGGTGCTATTGGATTTCTTGTATCTGCTCAAACCATAGTGAAAAAGGGGATTTTCGAATTTTTTCCTTAACAATTTTTAAATATATATGATGATATAATTCCACATTCGCTATACAGGCTGTTTCATTGGTAAATTAACATACGGTAACCTGAGCTAGAGCTACCCTAGGCGAGTCCAAAAAACCGATATATAATAGGTCTAATCAATTCCATAACCGAGATACGGTGTTTTATGTATTCACCAAAAGTTTCAATTCCTCATAACTTTTGAACCAACCAGTATGGTCGGTTGATATTTTAAACGAATGATTCACTTCTACAGGTCGATCGATTTAGTTTTGATTTTCCAAAAAATTCCAGGTCCGTATTCGAAAAATATGGGACTTCTTCCAAGCTGAGATTCAACACCCTGTATATTGAAATTTTGGGATTTGATCGAGATATTTGAGAAGAGCAGAAAATTTGCAATGGGGTTCAGTAGATTTCATTGTCCCGCACGTCATTTTGCTCAAAGAGAGCATCAGGGAAAGATCCAATTGAATATTGGAGTTCCACAAAATTCTCAGAAAAACCGTACATTATGATCAAATTGAATTTTTTTTGTCCCACTAATTGCACATTCGAATTGCATAATATTCTGAGGAATCATTTGGAGTTATTTCCGGAAAAACATTATTCATCGAGAAAAATTTAGTTGAAGTCAACAAAGATTAATGAATAACTGAAGAAACATAAAAACTTTACGAGAATTACAGAAGGTGCTCGAAAGTACGACCATTTTGTTCAATACACATTCTTCTCCTCTTCAAAACATGCCTGATACTTTTTTTGATCATGTCTGGATTATTACGTATTTCGTTGCAGAAGACTTCGATACGTTGCATGAGGATATCCTCACTTCCTATTTCAGATGAATATACTGAACATATCAAATAACCCCAGATGAAAATAATAATCAACAGGATTGGAATCTGGTGACCTCGAGGGCCAGGCATGCGGACCACCTGTGCCTATCCACATATTTGGAAAGTTCTGATCTAAAAATTGTCTGATCATTACTCTAAAATGGGGTAGAGCTCCATCATGCTGAAAATGCATTCCTGCAATGTCCGTACCTGTAAGACTTCTTGGTATGACGTGTGGTCTAATCAATGGATTTTTATAAACGCCACACGTACCATACGTTTCTTGAAAATTTGTATTAGGATTTCGTATGCCTGACTGCATGCGGATTCTCTTCAGCCCATTTATGCGAATTCCTCATATTGACCCCATCCCTCGTGAATCGGTAAAAAAAATTCTGTTGACCTTCCTTTCATTTAGTAAAATCCAGCTACTAAAGTTGGTTCTTCTAATTTCATCACCTGGTTTCAATCTTTGTACCTTCTGGAGATGAATTACAGGGACACAAAAATTTCAATTTGATCATAATGTACGATTTTTCTGAGAATTTTGTGGAACTCCAATATTCAATTGGATCTTTCCCTGAAGCTCTCTTTGAGCAAAATGACGTGCAAGACAATAAAATCTACTGAACCCCATTGAAAATTTTCTGCTCTTTTCAAATATCTCAATCAAATCCCAAAATTTCAATATACAGGGTGTTGAATCTCAGCTTGGAAGAAGTCCCACATTTTTCGAATACGGACCTGGAATTTTTTGGAAATCTAAAAGTAAATCGATCGACCTGTAGAAGTGAATCATACGTTCCAAACATCAACCAACTATACTAGTTGGTTCAGAAGTTATGAGGAATTGAAATTTTTGGTAAATACATAAAGGGTGGTTTATGTAGAAGTGAATTATTCGTTTAGAATATCAACCGACTATACTGGTTGGTTCAAAAGTTATGAGGAATTGAAACTTTTGATGAATACATAAACCACCCTGTATCTCGGTTATGGAATTGTTTAGACCTATCATATATCGGTTTTTTGGACTTGCCTAGGGTAGTTCTAGTTCAGGTTAACATATGTTCATTTACCAATTAAACACCCTGTATACCGAAAATTTCGAAAAAACAGTTCTCGTTCAACACAATCTAAACAGGCTTTGATTCACTCCCTTCAAACCTTAGGCGGTATAGAATTTCATGTCTTATTTATTTTCACTTGTGAAATTCAATTCAGTTTCATCATTGTTGTATCTCGCGATTCTAAAATTCTCTTTTATATCACATCATTAAAAAATGCAATATATCTATTTCCTCGAATGGACAACGATTTGAACATTTGTTTTGAATATTGTTTTTTTTTCAAATGAACCCATATTTTTCTTAAAGGAGCTTTTTTGCCACCCATGTTTTGACCCTCATGGAAGCATTCATTACTATTATCAACGGGTTACATAAAACTTTGTGTTATTGTCAGCATTCAATCATCAAAGTATCTATATGTTTGTCATTCATTTTTCATTTAGCAGAGAAATCATACTAAAATCAACAAGTTTCGCGAAACCCTCTATAGGTCTGAGTAATAATGAAGCATATATTCTCTGAATCAATTAAGCAGCTAACAATGATTGTGATGGCCTCCTCAGTTGGGCAGAAGTGAACAGGGACAGTTTCCTTTCTCTATGAAAGTGGAGTGAATCAAAGCCTGCTTGGATTTTGTTTAATGAAAAGTGTTTTTTCGAAAATTTCGATATATTATTATATTATAAACTCAAAAGTATATCATGATATATATGTTTGAAATCGTTGAAGAGAGAGCAATTTGAAAATATCATTTTCTATTCTGGTTTCCATTGAAAAAAAAAATGTTGCTCCAGAATCTGGGCAGATCCAAAGAATCCAATAGCACCATTGAAAAGCAGTAAAAAAATGCCCGCAAGATATCTACATTTCGAGAGCGTAGATCCTATAATACGAAAGTTATAATCAATACTAAAAATGGACCAAATACCAAAATCGCCCTGTAGCTCGGAAACTCGACGCCATAGCAACTTGGGATTTTCAGCAATCCATGTTTCTCGAAGAAGAACGAAGAATGACATGGATTTTACTCTTTCTCTATCTCTTATAGTTTAGGAGTTGTAGTACTAAACCATCGAAATCTGCAGGCCATCCTGTACATGGTGACTCTGGGGCGCATAAATGGTCCAGTACCTTGTTTCTTTTTAAGTTATCGACTTGATTTTTTCTAAACGATAGGTGACACAATCAGCACATCCTGAAAATATTCTCAGCCATATACAGAATGTCCAAAAAATGAAATATGTACATACGAAGGTTCGGATTTTCCAAATGTCAATCCCATATTTTTCATACATCTTCAAATTTGCCACTTAATTTTCAATAAAACGCACCCGAGATAGAGTAAAATATTCATGTCATTTCCAGATCAAAGATTGTTTATTTTTTGAGAAACTTTTGACGATATGTCTATATCTTTCTTAAATTTTGCGTTTCAATGAAAATGGTGCAAAATACAAGGAAATAAACAGGGCAGTTCCTCCAAAAACCACTCGTTTGTTGAATACCTTTTTCTGCAACACCCTCCCTGTATTTTGGAAAATAATTTTTCGCGATGCAGAAATAGAAATATAAAAAACCTTTTTTCGAAGGAAATTTCTAAGGATCTTCAGCTATGGAAGAAGAACGTACTATTGCAGGGACCCTTTGTAAGTTTAATCTCAAATATACTGCTCCACAAGAGTCAGGGATATCGTATCCAATCGTTTTTAAAAGTATGTAATCTTCGAGAAAATCGCTGTAAAATCATTTTAAACTCAATAACAACTTGAATCGATCCAAAAATAATCAGTATGAGACATTTCGTCAATCTGGTCGCCTTTTTTCTGAAGTTTGGTTCTTTGCATGTGCTTCATGAATGTTCTTATTTTGGAATGAAGTCAGTTTATCAACGGCTTCGATTCGAAACGAGTTTCCTGAAAATGCCAAGACGTAAATTAACAAACGTTGAGGCTAATAGGGCTATCGGAATGCTACAGGGTGGCCTAGCTCAGGTTGTTGTAGCGGAAAGGTTCCAAGTGTCAGCCAAAGTGTGATATCTCGACTTTGAAATAGGTTCAGGGAGACAGGTTCCATGTTGGAAAGACCAAGGCTTGGTGGACGACGAAAAACAACACCTGCTCAGGATTGTTTCGTCACCGTTTCGGCGTGAAGAAACCCTACATCTACGTGTAGAATGCTACGGAATACTCTTCAAAATGCAGATGGGGTCTGAGTTTCCATCGAAAACATCAGACGACGTTTGAGAGGTGAATCTAGGTTCTAGACGTCCAATAAGAGGAGTTCCATTAACACGTGACCATAAGCGTCAAAGACTGGAATGGGCAAGGCAACACAATTGGAACGATCAATGGCGTAGTGTCCTTTTCACTGATTAATCCAGATATGGACGATTTTCAGATTCTCGAAGAATAAGGGTATGGACAATCCCACGCATACCCCGTAATCGTCGCTATGTCCAAGAAGTCCATCCATTCCGAGGGGGTAGTGTTATGGTATGGGCCGGGATATGTTTCAACGGGCGCACAGATCTACACATTTGTCCTGGGAATATGACCGCCATACACTGTAGGGAGCATGTAATTGACAATGTTGTGCCAAATTTTCACGCTCCTATTGGTGAAACTTTCCAATTTCTAGACGATAACGCTAGACCGCACCGTGCAACCATAGGCGCGCGAGGAGCTTGGTATTCCACATTTACCAATACCTCCGCACTCACCAGATTTGAATTGCATAGAACATGCATGGGATACGCTCCAAAGAAGATTAGATAATCATCAACCTACCCCAGAATCCTTAAATGATGAGAGAGCTTCTGCCCCGTTTATGGAACCAAATTCCATAAGAAATGTTCAACAACCTCGTGTGTAGTATGCAAAGAAGATGTCAAGCTGTTATTGATGCTCGTGGAGGCCGAACATTGTATTGATAGTCTTAAAATGCTTGAATTCTCTGGGAATGAAATTTCGTTAATTTACACGATTTTTCTTAACCAGCCTGTATACGCTGCAGACCTACAGGCTTAAATTAATTTGCAACTTGAAATCATATTAATATGAATTTCATCACAAAAAATCTTATTTAAACTATATTTTTTTGCAATTTGAGGCAATATCCCTAACTCATGTGGAGCAGTTTATTAAATCTTGCTGATAATTTCATCTGATGTCCCCTTCATAATGATTGTGAAACCAACATTCTCGTATTCATTTCAATCTCAGTTTTTCGTTATTGTGAATGGCAGGCGATAAATAAAGTTTTTCCATTTCTTTTACTTCGATGCCCCTTGGGGGTTAACGAACTAGCCTCATTTCATTACAATATTTCAGAATGAAAATCTGGAATTAAAATCCGGCAGCCAATATTCAGTATGTGCCGATCCCGCTGTGGAAGTGTAGACTCCAGAGAAAATTTCCTCATTATATACGAATGTTAATTAAAAGCAAATTATGGGTTTAATCAAATATCAAACAGATGCACATTGTTTCTAGATATACCCATTAGGAAAACAAGTGAATGGAAGTAAAGAGCAGGGGGTGATAATTAAAAAGTCAGTATCGTCACTTTTCGATTTTCATAATGAGTTAATTTCATTCAATAAAATTCAAGCATAATTAATTAACCTAAGAGTTCGGCCGAGAACAACAATGTGATTACGGAAAATGCAACCCAGATATCTCTGTATTGAAAACGGCTGAGAATATGGGTATGAAAATGAGTTTACATTCACCCCAACAGGAACCTGAATGGCAAAGGCACATTCGTCGGCAGTAAATTCAATTCATTCCCACATTACAGTTTCTGGAGTAAACTCACCCCATTCTGCTATTATCACTCCGTTGGAATTTGTTGTCCCATATTATTGTTAAATTCTCCGAATGAGGACTCTCCGAAAATTTCGTTCATTTCTAGATTGTTATCATTATTTTCAATGGTGAAACTCTGAAATCATCCAGGATGATGGAAATTCAACTCATTTCTCAATCGCATATGTAGCAAAGTCATTAACGATTCTTTCTTTCGAAGATATTAATTTTTCTTTGCTTCCCATACGTTTCAATCATTTTAAATTTTGGCAATGTTCTTGAAGGGGGATTATACACACATTGTCGAAAGTCTTGCTTCCACCCCTCCTGATAAATGAAATGATCCCCGAATTCGTTGCGCAAAGGAACAATGATTGGTTCAATGATGTTTTCTAGGTAGATGGCACCGTTCATTGTTCGTTCAACGATAATAAGAGGGGTAGGCCGACCGAAAATTATGCCTCCAGCACATTATTTATCCACTTTGAAGAAGCACAGTCTTGGTGGTGTTCTGCCCATGGCCCACAGGTAGCTCTATGTCCAAGTGATAGCCGAGGCACTCTTAAAGGTCTTCTTTACTTTGAATTTGAGGTCACTTTATGGTACAAATTACTTCGAAGGGCTGTTACAGAAATCTTTCGATTCCTGCGAGTTAAATTTGTGATATAAAGGTCTCTCCTTGCAGATGTTACTCTGGGTCGACCAGGCACCGGTCTCCGGACGCTGCCGGTTTCCAGGAAAAGAGCTACTATGTGCCTTACTGAAGTCTGTGGAATATTCAAACGTTGTGCAACCTGGTGGTTCAGCAAAGCTTCTTGATGTAGGGTTACTATTCTTGCCGATCAGATTGAGAAATTGTATGGTCCGGAATTTTCCACGAAATATTCCCAAAATCACAACTCTCGTTATTCGCTGAAAACTGATTAACTTCGAATACACCAGTATTCTCTCGGACAAGAAACATTGTTTGATAGTTTATTGTTTCATTTTTATTTAAGTGACTAGCTGGCCTGGCGAACTTTGTTCCGCCCTAATGATACTTACGGTGGATTTCACAAATTCACTCTGATTTTTGAACTGTCAAATGTTTCCATGGATATGAGCTATCACACAGAACAGATACACAAAAATAATATGTCATAATTGTCAATCACTAACAATGGCAATTTTGGATTCAGTTATTTCCGCAAATATATTTGTTACCCAAACAGAAATTCAAAAACGTTTCAAAAATTATGAGGAAAGATGAGAACGGACAATTCACGATTGAAACTGATCGCCCAAATCTGATTTACTTGAAATTTCGATAAAAATTCACTGTGATATTCAACCTATTTTTGATCTGTTAATAACCTTTCATGGTACTATAAGCCCTATGTAAATTACACGGTAATTGATGTCATTTGTTCTTTTTTCGACCATTTCAAACCACGACGACCGAAATGCTCGAAAAAAAAAACAGATGACATCAATCGATGGCCGCGAAAGCCTCAACAAATTCATCGTCATTTAATTGTGAAAATGTCAAATATAGTACCTTCACGATTTCGTTATTTGGAATAAATAAAACTATACAAATAACTAATAATCATCAGTCATAATGTGTGAATAGCGCCATCTGAAGTGGTAAGAACGAAACTTTTCTCATATCTCAACGAAATCTAATCATTTCAGACATCTGTACTCCTACGCTAAGACATTTTGGTTTTGCCCAACAGCGCAGAGTTGTAGGCAACTCAAATTACAGTGACTATAGAGAGAGTATAGTCACTGTACACACTATTTGTTTATATCGCCATCTAACGCGGAGAATATCAAATGAAGTACCAACGAACAAGCGGTAGCGTAACTGTAACTATAGCGACATCTAGTGGCCTTACTCAAAAGGAGAAAAAGCATTTCCTGTATAAGTAAAATTTTCATCGATTTTTTCAAAGTTTTATTGTATTTTATAATAACCAGACCGTAGACGAATCCATATATGAAGTTTCATAACAAACAGTCCATCCAATCTCGAGTTATAAATGGTGTAACCAACATCTTTCTTTTATATATATATATAAATATATAATAGATAATTTAGTGAAGATTGCACACACAAAAAATTATCATTCATTATTCACCCAAAACCAAATATTAAATTTCTGAGTGAATATTTGAATACTGCGTTATCGGAATTCTCAGGAAATTGGCTTATAATTATATATTCTCCTCTGTCAAAAATTTCTAGTTAAATCTGAATATTCAATGACTGCATGTTGCCAATTGCCCAATGTTTAAAGACCATGTATGGCTAAATTCGTTTGAGAAAGGGTTGAAATTTGGGAATTTCCTGACAAGTGAATCCGCGTTTTTGTGAAAAAATATCAATTTCGACAAAATGAAAAGTGAACATTTATCTGTTTTTTGGGAGTGATAGAATTCTCGATAGGGATAACTGTAATTTGACAGAAAAAAGAAGCCATGTTAATTTGACATTTGTGTTGAGTTAGTATTGACAAATTATCATTGAAAGACTCACGCCGCAACAATATTTACAAATTGTTGAAATTTATTTTCAAAATCAATGCTTTACATGATCGTCCATCAGAGCAGCTTATTCGTCGAACTATCGATAGGATTCGGACAACATTTTATCCACTCGATGTAAAAACAAGAAAAAGGACTAAACGTACAGAAGAAAATATCGGTGCTGTGAGTGATAGTGTTAATGAAAATCCAGATTTGTCTATTCATCGACGTTCACAACAAGTTGAACACTTTGCATCCACCACATGGAAAATTTTGCCTAAAGATCTTGGTCTACACTTTAACAAGATCCAACTTGTTCAAGAACTGAAGCCACTCGACCATAATAAGCGTCGTTTGTTCGCTGATTGGGCCCTAACGCAGCTTGATCCACTTTTTTATCGAAATATTGTGGTTAGTGATGAAGCTCATTTCTGGTTGAACAGCTACGTAAACCAGCACAATTGCTGTATATGGAGTGAAAACAATAATCAAGAAGTTCTGCAGGTTCCATTGCATCCTGAAAATGCACTGTATGGTGCGCTTTACACGCTGGAGGCATAACGGGCCATATTTCTTCAAATACGATGCTGGATCTGATGTTACAATGAATGGTGCTCGTTACAGATCGATGATAAATGATTATTTGTATCAAAATTTTAGTATCGACCCAGAAGAAATTTGGTTCCAACAAGATGGTGCCACAACTCATGCTGCTTCCGTGAAAATTGATTCATTGAAAGGAAGATCATTTCGAGAAATGGTCCGATTAATTGGCCTCCAAAATCCTGCGACATAACTCCAATGGATTATTGTCAAGTCATTGGTTTATGCTGATGAGCCAGGAACAATGGACGCTTTGGAAGCCAACATAACTCGTGCTGAAATAAGGCCAGAATTACTGGAAAAAGGGGTCCAAAATTGGCCTGGTCAAATGCGGTTCCTCAGAAGTAGTCGTGGTGGACGTATGCCGGAAATTATTTTTAAAAGCTTTTATTTAACTTGCAATGTATGTATGTATGTTCGGGTGGAATCTTGCTACTCAATTTTGAAACAGATATCTTCAACCGATCGAGCTGAAATTTTGTATAAACGTTTGATCTGGATGACAATACACGACAAACTTTATAACGTCATTCTATATCCAATATGGCGGACCATACAAGATGGCGAATTAGTTATTTTTTATGCACTACTACAATATGGGTATCAAATGAAAGGGCTTGTTGAGAGTAACTCGAAAAATTATGTTGACTTCATTCAAAATCCAATATGGCGTATTATCCAAGATGGCGGAATACTTATTTTTTTTTTGCACTTCTACAATATTGGTATCAATTGAAGGGGCTTGTTGAGAGTAACTCAAAAAATTTAGGTTCACGTAATTCTAAATCCAATATGGCGGAACATCCAAGACGGCGAAATAGTTATTTTTGTGCACTTCTGCAATATGGGTATCAAATGGAAGGGCTTGGCGAGAATATTTAGAAATAACTAAAAGGTAAAAAATGAATTAGAAGCAGAAAAATTTTTTGACGAAAGATTTAAGTTGAATACTCTGAAAAAAAAGAAAATAAAATTTTACTTTAAAATTTCAACTATCAACTCATAACCTCATTATACACAATTCATATGATCATAAAAGCTTGTCGCGCGATTTACTTGTGTGAATAAGATAGTACCTATTCAATTGAGTATCTTAGTCTGCCCACAGGGGAGCTCGCAACGCACGTATCCAGTGGAGCCGCGAAATGAATATTGAAGTAATGCGAGCTTTTCATTACGTGAACAATTGCGAGGACAAACCACTTCCTGGATGGAGAAGAGAAATTTTCAAGGGATCGAATTATCCCAGAAGATCGCGGGATGTGCACAGCAGGCAGTGGATTTGCAAACCTATCACATCGTGCGGAAAATTCTGAACTAGTGGGAGGAACTGAAATGTTTTTTCACTGGTTCATAGAAGAATTACCAGCTAAAGCTGAGAACGGGAGACCGATGAAGAATAGTAATAATATTACGGGTGTGGTTTGGTTTCTGCCACGCCACATGGGGGGTGACGTCCCCACGGCCCGAGTTACCTGGGCCACCAATGGTGGCAAACCCATGAACGAGAAGTGGAAACCGATATCATGGCAGAAGATCGAGATGCCACTCCACCTGCTGGTTCGGCCACCGTGAGGAGGACTGCCCGCAGGGGAGCTCGCAACGCACGTATCCATTGGAGCCGCGAAATGAATATTGAAATAATGCGAGCTTTTCATTACGTGAACGATTGCGAGGACAAACCACTTCCTGGATGGAGAAATCTTCAAGGGATCGAATTATCCCAGAAGATCGCGGGATGTGCACAGCAGGCTGTGGATTTGCAAACCTATCACATCGTGCGGAAAATTCTGAACTAGTGGGAGGAACTGAAATGTTTTTTCACTGGTTCATAGAAAAATTACCAGCTCAAGCTGAGAACAGGAGACCGATGAAGAGTAATAATATACTTTATTGATCCCTCGGAATAATATTCCATGAACAGAGTATTCAGAACAATTAACAAAGAGTAACTAATCACCAAATTACAAAGCTTTAGTACACCTAACCTACAGAAGTGAAACGAACACAAGTACCGAAAAATAATAACCTAAACAAAAATAATACTGAATCGACCCAGAGGTGAAAATCTGAAAATTAAATACATCTACTCGCTAAGAATGAAAGATCTCGTCCTCAGCACATTGCATACAACCGAAACAAAATCACGGACTTCCCTCATTGTCACATTCTGCAAAAACAGTGCAATGTTATTCAACATTGTTTCAAAAACATAACTCCTGACAAATAGCGTACTACAGCTTTTAATACAAAACATTTTTTTATTGTGTGCGTAACAGATATTGGGAGATAAAACTTTGAGAAGTTTCGAGGTAATATGCAATCACCTCCCAAATCATCTGTCAATCGATATCTCCGGAATAATGTTGCAATCTTATAAGAAGTTCTGATTTAACATTTTCAGTGAACGTTGAAACATTGTCGAAAATGTTATATTTTGGGAGTGTATCCTGATTGAAAATCATGCATGCACACTGCCTCCACTCAGTCACCAAAAAATACCGAAGAGAATCCCATTCGAATACTGTGCATATTTGTAATCAGTGTTCATTATTTCCGAATGCTCTGTTCGGTTGCGAACAATGGATTCTATCAGAATTAGCGCCTCCATGACAATCTTTCATTTTGTTTTTCCGATACCGCATTTCCAATTGATGCAAGGTCGATTTATGCCGTACTTGAAACCCGATGTACCGCACAACATTTTCCGTTCGGTATAGGGAAGATTATTTCAAACCCGCAAAAAAAAAGAGAAGCTCTATGTATGAAAGCTTTGAATCCATCATAGGAATCAAAATGGTCAGCGTCAGCTCAACTGGTGGACTAAAGGGTAGGGGTAGTCATTATCGAGCACCGAGGGGAGAGGGTTCACTAAATAATAATAATAATAATAACATGGGTGTGGTTTGGTTTCTGCCACGCCACATGGGGGGTGACGTCCCCACGGCCGAGTTACCTGGGCCACCAAGGGTAAATGGTGGCAAACCCATGAACGAGAAGTGGAAACCGATATCGTGGCAGAAGATCGAGATGCCACTCCACCTGCTGGCTGAGGAGGACTGCCCGCAGGGGAACTCGTAACGCACGTATCCAGTGAAGCCGCGAAATGAATATTGAAGTAATGCGAGCTTTTCATAACGTGAACAATTGCGAGGACAAACCACTTCCTGGATGGAGATACTCCCTCTATACCGAGTTCACCGGGAAGCAACCGGAACTTCAGAAGACGGAAGGGAATCATTCAAGAAAAATCTTCAAGGGATCGAATTCTCCCAGAAGATCGCGGGATGTGCACAGCAGGCTGTGGATCTGCGAACATATCACATCGTGCGGAAATTTCTGAACTAGTGGGAGGAACTGAAATGTTTTTTCACTAGTCCATAGAAGAATTACCAGCTCAAGCTGAGAACGGGAGACCGATGAAGAATAATGATAATATTGCTAGGCCGATCTGAATCGCCTAATGACAAAGTTCCGATGTCTGCACACCAATACATCGGTGAAGAGGCTTTATCTACCCAGAAGAGATGGCGGACGTGGTCTGTTGAACATCTATAAACTCTGCAGAAACCAGGAAAAAAACTTGAGGCAGCGACTGCTCCAGTCGAGTCTGAATATAGCCTGATGAAATTGGTGAGAACAGAGGATAAGGGATACACACCTCTGAACCTACAACACAGAGAACTGACGTCGATATAACCACCAGGAGCGAAGATAGAAGTAAGTATATGGCGAGAACAAGCTCTGCACGGGCAGATTTCCCAAACACCTTGAGGGGAAAAATGTCGATAAATAAGCTTCTTTGTCGTGGTTGAATTGTATCCTGAAACTGAGGGATTTCTGACGGCTATCCAAGACCAAGTTATAAGAACTCGCAACTACGAGAAACACTGTTTGAAGCTGAACGTGGAGGACAAATGCAAGAAGTGCGGCGCAGTTGGCGAGTCTATTGAACATATAATCGCCGGTTGTCGAGTTCTTGCCGACAACTCATATCTGGGCCGACACCACCAAGTGTCGAAAACTGTTCACCAGCAGTTAGCTTTCAGGCAAAGTTTTTTGGATACTTGTCCACCGTATTATAAGTATCAACATGCAGCAGTGTTGGAAACGGACACAGCGGTTCTCTATTGGGACAGACCCATCACAACGGATAGAACAGTGGACTACAATAGACCGGACCTTGTTTTCATTGAGAAGGATCAGAAGTATGGGGTGATAATTGATGTGGCAGTACCATTGACTCATAACATCGGAAGAACGAAGTCGGAAAAAATAACGAAGTACGAGAACTTGGCAATGGAACAGAAGAATATGTGGCAATTGTCGAAAGTCACTATTATACCATTGGTGATTTCGGCTGAGGGAGTCATGTCCAAATCATTCAAGAGAAATCTTCAAAAGATCGAATTATCTCAGAGGATCGCGGAATATGCAAAGCAGGTTGTAGCTTTGCAAACCTGTCACATCGTGCGGAAATTCCTGAACTAGTGGGAGGAACTGAAATGTTTTTTCACCGGTTCATAGAAGTAATACCAGCTCAAGCAGAGACCAGGAGACCGATGAGGAAGAATATTGCTAGAGAATATGGAATACAAGTCAATGAAAATTGTTATAAACATAAACTGGATCTCGTCACCGATAGCCCAGTCATCACACTACTATGGGACACGCAAGTTCAAACAGAACGAACGATACAATTCTGAAGGAAAAAACTTAAAACCTGCACATTAATATGAAGATCTACAAATAGGAATACAAAGACTGTGTGATATGGAAACATCAGTAGTTCCGGTAGGCATTTTCTCACTCCCTATACAGTCAGCGCGACAGGTCGCTCCCACCGCATAGGAAACGGAATGCACAATGGAACACTCCGTTTCCTAGCCGATATGCGCGATGTGCTCACTGCCCTGTTAGTCTTCTGGGTGCCGATGGGATAAATTGCAAATTATTAATAGAGTTTTTTTACTTTCTGTATATCTTTATTAGGTCGAGTCTACCACATTTTTCCTCTGTGAACATTTTTGTAGTCGCGGTTTTTTTCAGCAAACCTCTCGTAAGTCGACCATATTTTCATTTTTCTTGCTTTTTTGTGAAATGCAATCATAAAAACAATCTGCGAGAAATGAGAAAACATGATTGTTCACCAACATAAACATGACTGAAAATCGCATTTTTTCAAAGTATTAATACTCTCCCGAATTTTTCAGAATCGGTTGATACAACCATATGAAGTATGAAAATGCAATTATCCGACAAGAAATGTGGCGATTTCCTCGTCCGACAAATGGAAAACAAAGATTTTTTGGGATAAAAAATTATGAATAATGTCTTTTTTTTCTTATTCTCTCTCCACCTTGAAAATACAATGTAGTGCACCAGTTGTCCGACAAAAAAAAAATGTGGTGTTCATTCAAAAATTAAAGAATTCACTTTCTCATCTGGTTATGAATAGACTATATGCATTTATCGGATATAACTTTGCTCATGTTACAAATAAACATTAGATTTTTTGAGGACCATTTAAGAAGGATGTGCTGAATACTATCAACCAGCTGTCCGACGAATAAAGTTCGGCAATTTCAGTTGTTGCCGATATAATATTCTTAGTAGTGATGGAGTGTTTTTTTTTAAATGTCCGTGGCTTTGAAACAAGAAAGGAGGAAGTGACATCCTCAAACTATGCAAAATATTCTTGGCATCAAGAGAACATCATAATCGCAAATGTAAAGATGTCATTCTACCTGACGATTGGTGTGATACTGTTACTAGATACCATTCGTCTTGTCACAATGAATTCAATGTGAGGAAGGAGTATTTTCATTGTTTTTTTTTTATTAGATTTGAATAAAAATGTCAGTAAACAATTTAAATTATACACTTTCAATCAAAATCAATAGTTCCTTTTCAATAATAGTCGAGAAAAGATTCTGAAACAAAACCATTATATTCAACTAGGCTGAGGATTTGCGCATTTTATATGGTGGACAGTTGTTTTTTCTATGAAACGAATCTCTCTAAAATAACAAATATTAATGAATTTAAAAACTCAAAAAAATCGTCGATTTTCAACTGTTGGACAAGAAAAACGCCACATTTTTTTGTCGGACAATTGAATTTTCATATTTCATATGGTTATATAAACCGATTCTGAAAAAAACAGGACTGTATTAATAATTTAAAAAATGCGATTTTCAGTCATGTTTATATTGGTAGACAATCATGTTTTCTCATTTTTCCCAGATTGTTTTTATGATTGCATTTTTCGGAACAAGAGTACGTATGATTAGAAAAAAATGAAAATATGGTCGACTCACGAGAGGTTTGCTGAAAATAACCGCGACCACAAAAATGTTCAAAGAGGAAAAATGTGGTAGACTCTACCTAATAAAGCTATACAGGAACTAAAAAAAATTTATTAATATTTTGCAATTTGTCCCATCGACACCCAGAAGACTAACAGGGCAGTGAGCACATCGCGCATATCTGCTAGGAAACGGAGTGTTCCATTGTGCATTCCGTTTCCTATACGGTGAGAGCGCTGACTGTATAGGGAAAGGGAACGGAAAAATGCTTCCGGTAGTGATTGGAGCGACAGTCTTGATATCGAACTCAACTTGTGAAACTATACTTCGCTAAGAAAACTAGCACATCAATATAGGACATCTAACTATATCGCTAGTTCATTTTATTGAAGCAGAACACGCTGGAGATATTACGTTCTGGCCAGACCTTCCGTTCATGCACTATGCAAGAGAAACTCAAGATTGGCAAGGCGACCAAAACGTACCATTTGTTCCGCAAAACGCCATAAAGTGTGGTTTACACGGGTAGAGTAAATGGTAGAGTTCACTAGCATACTTTTTTGCGAAAATACTCTACTCTACTCATTTCAGTAAAGTAACTGTTCACACGTTGCTAGTACGTAAACAAATCTTCCAACGGAAAATTGGCCGAATAACAATAGGGAGACTAGTAACACGCTCTATAGATACTCTACTGAAACCAGGCAAGTGTCGGTTTACATTGGGATAGTCAACTAGCAAACCAATAGAGTAGAATTGTGGTAGTGGGGATGGGATAGTCGAGTGTACTATCCACATGTGCTATCCACTCTACTCTACCGTGCACTATCTTTAGTACTCTACTGTCACTAGCTCACCCTGTTTACATTATGCTAGTAGGGGGATAGTAAGTACTCTACCACCGTACTCTACCATTTACTCTACCCGTGTAAACCGCACTTAACTGTCCACACGCTCGACCCATGAAAGATTCTTTGGCTCTCTTATCGCGAAAAGTTTACGATGGGAAGCCCAAAATGAAGAGGAACTTCGACGCTGAATATACAGGAAGATCCGTGAAATCGATCTAGATACCGCCCAAAACCTGATGCTAGGTGTGCGAAGAATGTTGCACTCTATGGAAGATAGTTCATTCAATTTTAATTGATAGTTTTGTTGCTTCTGAAGCGTTTATTAATGTGTTTCACAATACAATCAACAAATGTATAATTATAAGGGTTTTTGTTTTTATTATCATTTAATTTTGCTGTGAAATTTGGGTACTTGTTTCAATAATATGAATCCGCTTTGGTGATATTTTTGTTATTTTGGTAATTAAGTCTTTTGACGTGATTGAATTATACATAGTGTCTGTAAAACCATTTAATTCATTCTATTTTTAATATACGTCTAAAATTTAACCACTGGTATTTCATTTACCACCCTTCTCCCTGGAGAATAAAATAACACTAAGTCCTGTCCCTACGGGCGAATTCACACTTTCTCCCTTCACGGAGAAAGATCTCCAAAGTTTCATAAAATTTTTTTCTTTTTTCGAGTAATAACACCCCTTGATGGGTGGAAAACCGCTCTTCCGTCGAATCTCAAAGGGGGTGTTTTTTACACAGGTGCCCTTGTTGACCTGGCGACGCCACTGGTAACAACCCTGTGAACGCTCCTTATATCAACTCCGAATGATTTGTGAATCATTCAGCCATATACGAAAATGCAGCAGCTATAAACGAATTGTAGAATATGAAGAATAGCTATGTTTAATCGGTCATATATTCGGTTGTGTGTGAAACAAACTCAAATCACATCAATTCCAACTGGGATTTTTGCCGAACGGGTGTTTGGAGATTCCATTCAGCAGGGGTTTTATTGACTATTCAATAATGCACACATAGAGATCTATTCACGTATCTCAGGCGAAGCATGTTCTGACTCAACGGTGTGAAATATGAATTTAAGCGCATTCCCCATTCATTCATTGTCGTCTGACTGGCTCACTCCACAAATGTCATTAGATTTTCGATTCCATCCGCTGTAGATCCTGTTCCTTATTTCTCCAACTCGCCATATGGCGAAATATAATAGGTTCATAATCAGAGAAATTCGATTCTCTTATTGCGAAGAAACCTCAAAGTCGAGATAAATTTATTCACTTATGACTTTGAGCAGCAAATCTTGAGCCTTTATCCCCTTTAAAACACGATCGAAGTTGCAAAGATTGCGAATCAACAGCACCAGTTCTGCACCAGATGAATTCTCCTATTGAGGAATGACTCGGAACTTCTCAAGTGAGGTCAAATATCTAGATGTCACCCTAGACAGTATAAACTCAACTGGAGGAAACACATAGATAAGATGCTTTCCAGAGCCACGGCGGCTATGTGGAAATGCAAAAGACTTTTTGGAAAGACATGGGGCATCAAACATCTCTACCATAGTGGACAAAACCCAAAGAGGTCAACAGACGAAGCCGATTGCAGAAACTGCAAAGGCTGGCCTGCAATGGTGTCACGGGAGCTATGCGCACAGCTTTTACATCAGCTCGTTTTGAAGATATAAGGAAATTTTCGAAAATGTGCAATAACTTCTTCATTTTCTAAAATATCTAAAAACGGCAGAAATCTTCTTCAAGCACTTTTTCATTAGCAATACGACACCGTATCCAGTTATTTTTTTTATCTCTAGTATGAAGGGTAAAAAAACAACTTTCTTATTTTAAATACGAATGGTATTTTTTTCGATCCTATGTTATGCAGAAAAAAATCAGCTCTCCGAAAATATATATACAGGGTGAGTCTTTGACTTGTACATATATTTTAACTGAAGATTCTTGAGGTCAAAAAAAACCTTTTTTTATTTTCCCATTTTTTCGAATTCGGCTCTGTTGAAAAGATATGCCTAGCCATTTGAAAAAAAAATTGTGCTAATTACGTCCCTGAAATGATACTGTGGAATTGATTCAAAGTTCATATTTCTCGATAGAAATTGAGTTTATACATTTAGGGAATACTCAAGTACTAACCTTATTGGAATTAAAATGTTGCAAACACGATTATTTCAACAAAAACAGTTAATTTCATCGGATTGTATCTGCAACTAAAAAGCCACATTTATTCCACCAAAATGAGTTCCTTCTTCGATTTTTCTGCAGATTAGTTTGTAAACACTAATAACTTGTTCATATTTTCCTCGAAATTCCCAAACAATATCATGAAGAAACACCTTTCAATTCAGATTTATTATTAAACAACCTAACCTAATCTAATTTGTATCGATTCTGTGAATTTTTGCACAGAATTTCCAAGAAGATGTTGTCAGCTTGCTGATATTTTCATTGAGGTTAAGGATTTTTTACGAAACATAGTATAAATCACGATACATTTGTGTACCATGGTATACATATTTATGAATTCTGCCGTTTCCATCATAAATCGACTTTGCCGCCAAATTTTACCACGCATGCGTAGAGCGAAAACCGAAATATTGGTTATCTGGAGGCCAAACATGAACAATAACAAACCAGAGTCTCTGAACAAACAGTAAACATTATGTGAAGTTCTGAACACATTCAGTTGATTATTGTTCTAATGTGATAATTATGTGAAGTGAATTAATATAATTTCAACCGTGTCGAGTTTACAAAATTCCAAGAGGATGTTGTTTAGATAGAAACATCGCCACAGATTATCAGGTATCGTTTCATTAATTTCAATTCAATAAGTAGTTTGTGTCGAGATTCATCATTCATATCCGAATTTTGTATTCCATCGACATTCAACTTCAATATGTACCGGTGACTATGAATTTTCAATAGAAACTGTGCGTGTTAAATCCTCCTTGGTGTTCAATTTTATCTCCCAAAGTTGATTGTGACAACATTGTAAACTCGTTTAAAGACCAATAAAGGAATAATATTCGATGATAATCAATTCAAAGACGCATTCAGATTATTCTTGAAATTAATGATTTTTTCGTCAAATTTCTCCGGGTAAAATTGGAAATAACTCGAAAACGGCGCGTTTTATTGAAAAAAAAAGAATACTTTTAGTTTCTTAATTGATTGATTCTTTCGAAAATATGAAACGTTCATCTTTTTAAAGTGTTTTTATGGTGTTTTAGCGTGTATTGATGAGTCGACTACCCTGTAACTTTTATACTAGTGAAGATATTGAATAGGTTTCGATTGAGGAATCTCCACCATGAATAGAGTAAGAACTCGACCAGAATTCAGTTCATTCGAAATAACGGTTTCGAAGATATAAACAGAAAAGTGTTTTTTTCATGGATTTTCGACACCCTGTATCTTTCAAACCGAACCGAATTTCGAAAAATGGTATAGGAAAAAAGTGTTTCGTTTGATGAGAGGAATCTACAGTTAAAATATATGTACAAGTCAAAGACTCACCCTGTATATGTCGATATTTTATTTTCCGACCCTCACTTCCATAGAATAATGTATAACAGACTCAACTTTGAGTGAAAATTCCACTTTTTTGTTATTTCTGTCTCGAATATGGAAATAATTTATCGACATATATATATATATATATATATATATATATTTGTCTGGCAGACGTATCCAGTCCCGTTACGTTCTTAAGGCGACCTGAGACCTACATGATCCGTATGTTTTTTACGAGTATATATGCAAAAAATGGGCTCTTTTAAAATATAACTCCCTAGGCACATTGAGAGGGGAGAAATTTTTTTTCATTCAAAAAAGTTGTATATCTGATAGTCCTGTTCAGACCCGATACATTGCGCCAACTTTCCAATCCCATATATACTGCACCGGCAAATACGATCAACGTTTTCGATCCCAGCACTGTTGCCAGATTGTCGGGATCAGTCGCTACGATTTCAATGTATAAAAGGGATTGAAAGAGTAGGTGTTATGGAAAGAATTTGTATATGTGTCGACGGGAAGACTGAATATCAATTTTGCTATCTGTGAAGGTGAAGTTCCTCATTCTCATTTGTTGAATCAATTTTTTATTGTCACTGACTTGGATTATCCAAAATATTAGTTTTAGGATTACGTCACATTATTTTTCGAGTTACTCTCAACAAGCCCTTCCATTTGATACCCATATTGTAGAAGTGAATAAATATAACTATTTCGGAATCTTGAATGGTCCGCCATATTGGATTAAGAATAACATCGCATTATTTTTCAAGTTACTTTCATCGAGCCCTTTCACTTGATATTATATATTATAGGGCACAGGCATTTTGAATGAACATTAATCCATTTTGCCTCATTAGATTATTATGCTGTTATGAATAGTTCGTATAATTCGTACGAATGAAATTTTGATGCTTATCATTCATTATCTACAAACTACTTTTTTTGATACTGTGGGAATAATTATCTCATTTTTCGAGATTTCCACTCATTGAAACTTTAAGAATCTGATCTAACAAAAACTATTGTTCTCAAATTCTCTTAGAAAAACCGCATATTAAAGAAAATTAAACCGAAAACAAAAAATCCTGACACATTTCATTGTTGTTTTCATGAATGAAATATTTGATTTTTCCTTTTTCCCTTTCAATATTTCTTTGCGGTTCGGCACTTTTGTGGAAATTGGTGCTTAGTGCTCGCGAATCGGGAGCTTTTTTTCAAGTGATTAGTACTTGAAGCACCATTTATCAGTGTTCGGCACAGCTCTGTTGGACTTCATATCATGTTTCAAAGTTCAACTTGCAATTTTTTTTTAGTTTATAATAGGATAAATGGATTAAGACGAGTCAAAACCTGCAAACCTCAACAATCCACAAAAAGAATGAACCTCAGGAAAGATCCATTAAAAAAAAAAGAAAATTTGATGAATCCTATTTGTCTTTTGGGTTTATTCCTGTAGGAATGGCTGAAAACCCAAATGGATATTGCGTCATTTGCAGCAAAATTTTGTGTAACAGCTTATAATATTCGAAGCATACAATTTGTTCTTCCTTTTCAAGTTGAAGATGAAAATAGTCAAACTTAACATTGGATCAAAATAGGGTTCCGCCATAAAAAATGTTGCCGATTAGGGTTCCGTGGCAAAAAAAAAATTGGGAACCACTGCTCTAAAGTACCGTTAGTTGGTTAGTTCTGCACCAAAATTTATCGAATTCAAATGAAATTGATAGCATGGAGTTTTCTGGATTAACTTGATCGTTTGATTGTAAAAGAACTGATTGATTCTCATCAGTAGCAGAGATAATAAGGGGTGTCTCAAAAATTCATTTTCAATTTTTGAGTTGATTATCTAATTGAAATTTCAGTCGAAGAAATGGTGTCCCAAAATATTTTCAAATTGAAAGCGTTACGTAACCCCTATCTCGGAATAAAAGTATTTTAGTGTGATGAAATGCATTCTAAGTCATTTTATTTCTATAGGATGGGGCTCCGTAGCGCCGTACCTCTTTTGCTCAAAAATGGTTGAGGGGACCATGTCTTCGACTAACATAATCTCAAAAATTAAAAGTTTTATTTTCCTCCACTGATGAGAATCGGTTATCAGACATGGGTGGATATAGCTCTCTTTCATAGGGGGGTAATATGATTGAAAACCATTGAATCAGGTACACAACATCGTCAAATGAACTTTGAAACGTAATTTCTTCTTAGGTCTTCGATACTCATTATCCAGAAACCCCCATGTACTGAATTTCATTTAAATCCGACAAATGATGACATAGTTATCGCAAATTAGTTGGACTTTGGAGGTCATGCTGAAGAGCCTCTAGCATTGGTGTTTTAGGGCCTAAGTTGATATAATCTAACTTTGAACTCCACTCTCCAGAATCACCCCCTGAAATATATGAACGTTGAACCCGGACACCCTGTATTCCTTTACAACGCGTTTATTATGGTTATGGAGTAAAAGGGCTTGAGTAATGCAACATAGTTCACCTAAAAGAATTCCACAACCACGATGGCCATCAGTACGGAATGGTAGATTTAATTTATGTTTTGATCTTATGAATGATATATAAAAGAAGGAATGCTTTCAAAAATGAGGCAATAAATAATCAAAACACAATAAAATATATTAAGTAACGAAAAGCACTGAGAACTTGTACTTTTTTCAGAATGTCAATAACATCAATCTCAGTGATGTATTAGGAGCTTAATATATTAGGTAGGACCTAGACAAAATTCATAACACTACTCTCCTTCATTCATCACATTGAAAAACACAATTGTATAACTTCTGAAATTCTTATGAAAATTCGATTTCACTTTTGATTCTCATCGGTGAAATCAAGAATCAGATTTAGAAGAATCACTGGTTTACTAAAAACAAGAGCCTTGTTATATGACGTATACCTAATCATTATCCGATTCTAGTACATCATTTACAATTTACATCATTCCTAGCTTTCATTTCTATGAAATTCCAAAACTAAGCATATTGTGCTAATCTCTTCAACTGAATCACACTCCATTTATAAACAAATTATGAATTATACAGGGTGGTACTTATAAGTACAAAAGCTTTCCGGGAATGATTCCTAGCATAAGCTAGTGGGCATTTCCTTTAAATATTACATTCTTCCAAATATGAGGAAAAAATACTATTTTTCTCTTGGAAGCGCTGAAAATTAAATCCTTAGACATCTGTCAGCTACATTGTAAAAATATTCATTTGAGAGTATTTTGATAACGCACCACTGGTTTCCAGTTGAAACCGCAGTATATCACGTGATAAGCCTGGTATAATTGACGTATACGATTTTGTGGACATGCCTTACAAACGAATATTTTTTCAATTCTTTTGTGATCTTTTGATGCTTTCCACGTTAGCCCGTATTCTAACTCAAAATCGTACATTCATCCCCAATACCCGAAGAGGGCTCGAGAGAAACGTAAACATTTTAAATATTCATTGATCTATCATGGGTTTGAACCATTCCTTTTTTGGTGGATTATGGCGAAAAGGTTGATCTATCATAAAGTAGTTTGCTGAGCTCTACCAGTTCCTTAATAATCAAATGAAATATATTGTGTACCTACATGGGTGCCCACAGGCAGGTGGACACGCCTCGGTCTTGAGATTTTGATCCCTTTGTCATTTTTCAGCACAACAAACATACCGTCATAATATGATATTGACATTCTGAAAATGACTTTTGAAATGGGAAATGTAAATAATTTCTCTTTTGCCCCCCTTTGTGATTGTGCATGAACGAATCTTGTAAATCGGAAACAAAAAAATTTAGTATGTGACTGTTTTCTTCTTTGCTCACAAAATGCCATTTTTTCAGCACTTAAAAAAGTCTCTCTTCTCACTTTCGAAAAGAAACCCCTACTCGAAGACACACGTACCTATACTTGGTAACACTTTGTTTACAGTAATATTCATCGGGTTTGTATAAGCTTCCATACCGGAAAATCTGCAGTTCATATTGATATCAAGAGAATCCAATATAAAATCTACGAGTCTATTCGAAATATTCACTAAGACCCATGACGACGTTCGTCCATGCCGGGATCGTATAAGTACTCGAAAGTGTATTTGAGGTGTATGAACGGAAAACAGCGTTGCCATATTTAGGGACCCAATGCGTTGGTCAACTAAACGAATTATATACAGCAAGTTGATGTCGACTGAAGCGCCCTCGCACTGGCCAAACACTGAAACTTTTCCATATATAATCACATGTAAAACCGACTTTTCAGACCCGGCTGAAAATGCACCCCTAGCATCCCCTCAGCCCCCTCATAACGTTTCTATAGTCGAACGTTACCAGTCCCGAAGCCGGGTCTGAAAACGTCACTTTTGGACTGAAAAGTCGGTCGAGTATACCGATTTGGGTCTGTATGTGCGGTCGAACAAATCTATATATATATATATATATATATATATATATATATATATATAAATATATATACACACTGGTTTAATTCCCGAACAATTATAGAAAATGATTAAGGGGTGTGGGAAATGATTGGTGTTATATTTGTACTCTCTTCTTTATTTCATATGTCTACGTTTCGATCCACATTGGGATCTTCTTCAGGACAACTAAAAACATTAATATAAATCAGCACATGTATGAAGGACAAAACTATAAAATGACCTACCGAAATACAGAGGCGTTCAAGTTGTTTCCAGAATTACAGCAATCATGATACGTAGTTAACATAGGATGCGACTGTCAGGAGGTGCATACTTCCAAATGAGTATGATATTATTATAATCTTATATAGCTTGCAGAAATGATTTTACAATCGACATAAAAAGGCACATTCGGAAGTTTATAAACCATAGAGCAACAAAGAGGTTAAAGCGAAGTGGAGCATAGAGCCAGGTGGAAACCCGTGAACACAAAACCCTGAATTGGTTTCAAAGAATTGTCATTACCATATTAATTATTTATAAGTTGTTGATATTGTGTTATTTTAATTTATTTTATTATATTTATTCTATTTTATTCATTAAATGTCCTATCATTATTCTATTTTATTCATTAAATGTCCTATCATTATCACTATCACTTTTCCAGTCTGTTCTTTCATTCATTATTGTCTAGTTGTCTTTTCACATTTACACATCGGTATCTCTATTCCAGTCCTTTTCTTCTATCAGTCAATTGTTCTCCCCTTTATTTGACCTCGTGATTCACTCTCACTAAAACACGGTTTGGTAAAAAGTCCCTCTCACGGACCGCATTACCCGTTACTTAATCACTTGTCGGTTCGCAATTGACCAAGTCCCAACTTTTGCCATCCTTTCACTCTCACTGAAGGATAGAAAATGTGGATGGAAATCCAATCTCTAAATCTCTCTAAATCTCTCTAAATCTCTAAATATATATATATATATATATTTTTTTTTTCGAAGAGCTGATTTTTTTTAGCATAATATAGGATCAAAAAGAGATACCATTCGTGTTTGAAATAAGGAAGTTGGTTTTTTTTCCACCCTTTATACAAGAAATAAAGAAAAACTTGAAACGGTGTCGTATTGCTAATAAAAAAGTGCCTGTAGAAAGTTTTTGCCGTTTTCAGATATTTCAGATAATGAAGAAGTTATGGCATATTTTCGAAATCGCCAAAATATCAAAATTTCGTTATATCTTCAAAACAAATGAAGATATCGTGAAACGGCTTTCAGTTATGGAGTTTTCACGAAAATCGAGCCCAGGACTCCTTTCAACGTTTCCACCTATCTACCCTAGACGTACCAGAAACAGCAAAAATAAAGCAATTTGGGTGACCCTGTACAGAAATGTCAAAAAACATGACTTCTACTTTCTGTCGAATCGCAGCTATCTCTATCTATCACTCTAAAAAACACGCTATATTATTGTAACAAGATTTGGGAATATTTGAAGGAATAATATAATAAATCTCGGGATTCATTTGATTTCATTTTTCTGTTTTCATTTTTGCAAGAAGCATTGAAATGACAACATATCTGAATAGGGAATGATGCGACCTCTCAAACGATGTATCACAAGCCCATACTTCCTACTTGAAGAATTGGGGGTTGTACCTGTCTTTCGAAGGGGGTTCATTGTAGGGTTCGCAGTTTTACATAGAAGAATGACACTTTAAAATGTGAGTCCGACGTGTTTCAGGATATTTCATGAATATTTACAGTAACCCAAATAATGAATTTATTCCATTCGGCTTTTCCACACTAAAAACGTTCTTGATCAAAGTCTAGTTCGAGTGGTTACGAACTGTTTGCAAATGGAACCAGTTACTTTATTGTCCCCAGTTTGAAGATTAAAATCACTTACCCCAACTTTCTGGTAGCAATCGAAAAGGCATTGCCATAAACGAAAATTACTCCGGCAAGACGATTACAATTACGGGTATCATCTTCCTGTTTGCTTGGTAATTAGGAGACAGATCCGTTCCTCCCCGATTGTTCTGGAGTCGTCAGGGATTTTTGTAGGGGGGGGGAATTCAATTGGCGGGGGCGCTATTTTGGTGTAGACGAGAATCCGGCCCGAATCTGTGACATAGATAAATTGGCACCGCAAAACAATTTCCTTCTTTTAATCACACTACATTCCCACTGAAGTCTAGCGAAGGAGAATGCATCTCTTAAGGGAATCGCAACGGGTGCTCCTATTTGGAACAATTCTCAGATAAACTTGAAAACAAACTTTCCATTCGAGGCCGCAAAAAGCTCGATAACTTCAAGCTGAAATAACTTCCGAAAAACGTTGTAGGCATCTGGAGGAATGAGATCTGTCCAGCTTACAACCTCCCCCATAAAAATGCACTCTCAGTTCTTAATTCTGTTCAATCAGTCTGAACTGAATCCGCAGCTGGGAGAAATTCCTTCGATGGCATTACTTTTCTTTATTACATTATCGTGTAGTCTGTTTTGCCAATTCATTTGAGTTCAACAAGTTTGGGCTCTGTCCTCCTCCCATTTTATTCATTTCATTGTTTGCTAACGTCTTCGAATTGCAATGAAAGGAATGAATTCGGGAATTAGCCCCTACCCAGAATTGCCAAATTGATAGTTAAACTGACGTTTAGCATGTCTTAGATTACATCTCATCAGCGAACCTACCGAGTGAATGATCATAAAAATTTTAAAGAACTTCAATACGTACCGCATGTGGATGAGAAAAGAAGTAAACAAATTATTAAAAGAAAAACAAAAAATAGTCCAAAAAAATAAGACTTATAATAAGTCGATATTATTTTGTGAGACTTTTCGATACCGACCAGAGCAGTATTTTTCTCGTTTAAATAACCGTTTTGAAATGTGAAAAAAATGAAGATCAGTTGTAAAATGAATTGCCCGACACGTGATGATTTAAATTCCATTTTTTATTTCAGAACGGTACATTTCACGAGAAAAATACAAGAGAAGAAAAAGTTTCCAACCGAATCAGGCTATCCGAATTTGGTTCTACCCAAGTCGACACGTAATTTTTCCTTTAGATTACTTTTTGTCGCCATCTTTGAACCGCGATATCCACCTAACGTTCTACTTTTGACCCAAAATTTATATGACAAAAACCAATTGAAATCTTTCACATCCATTCAGGAACACCCTTTATGCTTTAATATGAATTCGATGTGAATGCTTTAACGTATTGCAGGCAGGAAAAAACTTATATTTTTGCAATAAGTTCGTAGTTTTCATTTGTCCTCGCCTTCAATACATAGCATTCACTCCATATTCAATCTGAAGTTTATTGGGTGTTAGGTAAACATGAGGCAAAAATTCAAGAGATTATTCCTTGAACTGTTTCGAAAATATTTTTTTATTAAGCTTACCAAAGTCCCGATGGAAATATACAGCTGAATAATTACAATTTCTGATTTGATTTATCAATTTAAAATTTTGAAATACACTGCGCAAAAATATCAACGCACATTATGGAAATCTCAAATTTATTCTACAACTGAAGGTGTTCTCAATAATAATTATTTTTATCAGAATTATGCATGCATGTGTTATCCGCTTTCAACGTTTTTCTTGAATACTGATGTTTTCTTCCAGCAGGAATAAAAAAAATGATATTATCAGATTTTGAATGTATTGGCTCCATTCTAAAATCAGTTGTTCTCGATCAATTCTAGTGATCAATAGTTTTTCTTTCGTTTGATTATCTACACTCGATCGCTATGCATCGCGAAACACGCAATTTGACCCAAGAGGAATGTGCCCAAGCGGTAGTTTTGCGAGAAGAAGGGTGAACATACACAAGAATTGCAGAAAGGTTTGGAGTTTCCCATACAAGTGTGTCCAGAATGTTGCAGCGATTCAAGGAGACAGGTATGAATGCCCGAAGACCAGGACAGGGTAGACCACGGGTAACAACTGCCATTCAAGAACGTTACTTGAGAGTTTCTTCGTTGAGACAACGGTCTGCAACCGCTCGCCTCCTTCAAAATCAGCTTGAGCAAACTCATGAGGTGCAAATTAGCACTCAGACTATAAGAAATCGCCTCAGAGAATATGATTTAAGGCCTCGTGTCGCGACAAGAGGCCCAGCTCTTACCCCAGCCCATCGAAGGGCGCGTTTGGATTTTGCGAGAGAGCATATCCATTGGGAAGAGGCCGATTGGGACAGAGTTATCTCCACAGATGAGTCTAGATTCTGCCTCTACCATTGTGATCGACAATTCCTTGTATAAAGACGTCCACATGAAAGATATGCTCAGTGCAATTTCCTGAATACTACTGGTTTCGGGGGAGGATCGATTATGGTATGGGGTGGAATATCTTTGACTGCTCGCACAGACCTAGTGGTCGTTGAAAATGGAGCTATGAATGCTGATAAGTATATAAGGAACATTCTTGAAGAGCATGTAGTGCCATTTGCCCCATACATTAGTGAAAATTTCATTTTTATGGACGATAATGCCAGATTCCATCGTGCGCGCATCGTTCAGGAGTACCTTGAAGAGGCTGAAGTCTCTCGAATGGAATGGCCAGCAAGAAGTCCAGATCTCAATCCGATTGAGCAGGTTTGGGACAACCTCAATAGAAGGCTGAGAAGTTCAGAAAATCATCCAGCTACTCTTAATGACTTAGGAATCCAACTCGCAGAAATCTGGGAAGGATTAGATCAGAACATTTTAAGATCACTCATTTTGAGTATGAACCGTCATTGCCGAGCTGTAATTAACGCAAGGGGTGGAAATACCAACTATTAAATCACTTATCAGCATTTCAGTATTTTGAAAATTGTTCATTTCTCTTCTTTCACATAACATTCGGTGAAATCCTGAATTTTTCTTCCATTTAATGTGTCTTGTTTCGTTCAAAACCTTCCCGAGAGAACATGAAAAATAAGTTATGAAGTCAATGTGGATTTAACTCTCATTAAAATTGAGATTTTCAGAATGTGCGTTAATTTTTTTGCGCAGTGTATGCCTAGATATAAGTTATATGACTAATTTTCAATTCTGATAAAGATGAATAAGAGATAAAGTACAGATCTTTGACATTGCCATAATATGTGATCCGAGTTTTGTCCTTCGTAACCACAACAACAAGATGGGCCTTCTATAATTCCAACCCTTGCTGAAGACGAAGCTAAATTGTAGTGGTTACTTCTACAGCGGTTGATGTTGATGCTAACCACGAGTTCTCTAGGTAGATTTTTTTTCCAAAACCAAGGTTTGGTTGACCCAGAAATGAAATTCGGAAAAAACAGTTTTCCTTTGTATATTCCATCACTTTTATTCTTCTTTTTTGTGTTAATATTCATTTTCTGTTTATATTGTTGTCTCTAGTCAGTGTATGGTATTTTATTTTCGCTTTCTTTCCAAGCAGCGTTTTTAGCAGATTTATCAATTCTTTCGTTACCCACTATATCGCTCTGTGACGGTATCCAATAAAACTCAATTTTTCTTGAGTTTTTCGAACTTTCAAGAAACAGTAAGATATTTCTTTCTTTGTTTATTCATGAAGAAGCGCTTTATCGCGAAGATATAGAACAAAGTTTTGCAAGAACCTTTGGCTTGTGCAAAAAAATACTTCTTTTTGAAAGAATGAAGTATATGAATCCGGATACTTCCAATTTCTTGAAATCTCAGATGAGAAATCAAAAAGTCAAACTGCTTGCAAGAAGAAACACAATAGAACAAAAAATATAAGTTTTAACCCTTCAGGAATCAAGTCCGAAGGGCTATGAATTACTAGGCAAGATATTTGTCCTTCTAGCAGAGCTTTACTGAGGCTTCTTAAAAAATAAACTGAATTATAAAAAAAGTGATTGTAACAGATTTATGAAAAAAATGTAATTTTTATGAAAAAATTCATGCGAATCTGCAGGTCTACGAATCGTCACCTTAGAGTCAGAGTTTTGTATGTACATGAGTGATAGTTTTGAATTGTAGAGAAATAAAAATTTGTGTATCTGCAACACATATTCCATTGCAGAAAATACTGTATTTTTCTGGTTCCATACAATTCAGGATATGATAAAGAAACGAACCTGGTGTTTTTGGAAGACTTCGGTAGTCTATGAGGGGAATATTGGGTTGCATCCTAGCCATTTGCAATAATTGCTGTAGGTTAAGAAATGTAACATGTAATTTTTAGTAATGAATTTGTGAAAGTTCGTTTCGTCCTTCTTAATCAAAGGATCCAAATATCCTCAAACTAGTCCAAAGAATATTCTCTTCAAGTTATTTCGCATATTTATCAAACACCCTGTAGGTATATTATTAATTGCTCTGATAGGAATAGCTAAAAACATACATTAACCACATAAAATAATTATGATTGGGTATAGGTCTGATTTTTTTATTTTCAGTCCTTTGCACTCTGTTTTTTTTTCTCTTCAATAATTTATTTATTTCGATTTTTTGAGTTTCATTGATGAAGAAGTTATGGCGGTAAGTGAAAATTGTGGTCTATATCTTGAAAAAAAGCAATAAATGGTAGTTTCACATAAAAAAAACGATCGAACTGAAATTTCCTAAAATTTTTATTCTGTCAAATTTCTGCATCATACAAACTAATTCACAAGATATACTGTAGCGGAATTTTTTCTAGATCGTTTGGAGACATGCAAAACTGAGAAGTTCTCAATAAATTGCCAGACGAAGTATTTCAATACTAAGAATGAATAAAATAGGGAAATTTTCATGAGCCGGTCCTGGAAACGAAAATGAATTATTAAAATGGTGCATGACGTATAGTGGTGTCATTCACTCTTGCTCCTTATACTGAATTCAACGAGAAAATTGTTATTTATTGCCAGGTGAAAATAATTATTCAATTGAAAATCAAACAAATCTGTTTGGAGAAATCTGTTAGTCAGTTTTCTCAGGTTTGAATATTTTTCAAAATACATTGAAAAACAACCTGCACAGTGCTAACTCAACAACCAAAATTTTTAGAGCATTGCCTGAATTTTCAGAATTATGAAGAAGTTGGTTCCTGAAAGTATTTCAAGACAATATGTTTCGAAAATTTCGATTGATTCAAGGTAATTTTTTGGGAAAAAACCGAAAATCAAACTCTTTTATTATTATACGGGGTGAGTCTTTGACTCGTACATACTTATATTTTAACTGTATTTTCTTGAGGCCAAAAGAAACCTTTTTTTCATTTCCCATTTTTCCGAATTCGGCTCTGTTGAAGAGATATAGCCGATTCTCTGCAAACACCTCAAACTTCATATTTTTCGATTGAAATTCAAGTGATTATTACATGTTCTGGGTAATACATTTAGCAAATATTCAAGCACTAACCTTATTTGAATAGGAATGTTACAAACACGATATTTCCTAACAAAAACAGTTAGCTTTGTCCAATTATTTCTGCGGTTGGAAACCCATATTTCTCACACCAAAATAATTTCCTCCTTCGATTTTCCCGAAGATTAGTTTGTGAACACTAATGATTTGTTCATATTTTCCTCGAAATTATAAAACGATCTCATAAAAAATTGGTTTCTCACTAACCTATCCTAACTCCATGAACCTAGGTCATAGGATTCGAGGTCAATGACCTAACCTGATCATCTTCTGTGATCATTCACAGAATTTTGAAGAAGACAATGCCAGATTGTGTTGATTTTCTCTTGAAACAATGGTATAGACAATAGAGTATAGGCGAAACTAAGGAAGCAGTACGTCCCATATCGCAAAGCCACTAGTTTTGTTTTCTTTTCGCTAAAGACGTCTAGGCGTTGCTCTTTGGAAACGCCAAACCAGTAGTACTGATTCTCGCCGATATAGCGCTACGATCTTAATTTCAGTTGCCAATACGGTGCGCTGCGATGTAGCACGGCCTAGGCCTACTCTACCCTTCAGAAGGCCGTGGATGTAGCCGCCACGCAAGACGAACCGTTGTTCTGTGTTTCCAACGTTAGTCAGTGGTCCCATAAACGACGCTTACGCGATAACCTGCGCCATGGATTTCGATTTATTTATTTATATACAGGGAATAAAGCAAACAGGTGATTTTTATGTGAATGACTTTAAGTGAATTAATGTGATAGTAGTGTCAAGTTATATTGTTTTCACAGATATTTTCCTGAAGGACATGTACTTCGATTTATTTATTTATATACAGCGAATAAAGCCAACAGGTGATTTTTATGTGAATGACTTTAAGTGAATTGTTGTGATAGTAGTGTCAAGTTATATTGTTTCCATAGATATTTCCCTGAAGGACCGGTACCAATGAATTTTTAATAGAAACTGCGTATAAAATGTATAATTTCATGCTTCTTAGAATTCAATTTTATCTCCCACATTTGTGGGATTTTATTATTGCATATCTTTACATCAAACGTTTTTCATCATAGAGATTTTAGACTTGACAGGGTTGATAAACATTCTGACAACATTGTTAATTTGTTGAGACCAGAGAAGAAATACTTTTAGATGATATTTAACACAGGACAGCATTCAGATTATTCTTGAAATTCATGGTTTTTTCGTCAAATTTCTTCCTATACAATTAGGCATACCTAAAGCGAAAACGACGCGTTTTATTGGGAAAACATATGAATACTTTTTTTCTAGAATTACTGATTCTTTCGAAAAACGTGAATCGTTTATTTTTTCAAGTTGTTTCATAGTATTTTTTGTGTGAATTTACGAGTCAGCTACGCTGTAACTTTTATACCAGGAGAAATATTGAATAAGTTTCGAATGAGGAATATGCACCGTGATAGGAGTGAACCATCAAACAAAATTCAGTTTATTCGAAATAACGGCGAATCTTTCAAACGAAACCGAATTTTGAAAAATGGTATGGAAAAAAGTGTTTCCTTTGATGAGAGGAATCTACAGTTAAAATATATGTACAAGTCGAAGACTCACCCTGCATAATATATTTATTAAACTTATTGAGAGGAAATGGCTTTTTTAGAAGGTTATTTGATATGTTGTTGCTTGATGAGTAGCCTCTATACGTAGTAGGAAGATGTATAGTTCCTAGTGACTCACCCTGTATTTTCAGAGCATAACCCTTTCAAAATCCACATCATTATATCGTTCATTAATTGAAAGGTGATCAATGTACTTAATCAATTGATTTCCCACGACTGAGAGTAGAATCCTCGTGACACGAGGTCGAGACTGTTCCTACAATTGCCGTGCATAAATTATAGGCTATGAAATTAACAATGGCAGTAGGTGATGCGCAATATAGTTAGATAGTTACTATGAGATAATTGAATTTTGATTAGGGTCTAATTACTGCCAACAAATTTGAATATACAAGATTTGGCTCTTCATTAGCTAAATGATAAATATCTGGGGACTCTTGAACACACCAAACTACAATACAAGGGTAGGTTGTACTCTGCTGCCAACATAATATCGATCAATAAATCATCATGGATGATATAATTTCTCGGTAACGAGTTGCTGTAGTTAAGAAACAAACGATTCAATGAGTTACAGGTCTTAGGATATCATCGATATATTCATCAGCTTCCCACAATTGGAAGCCCCGCTCATGGGATTATAAATGTTTCATTATCGAGAATTATGGAGTAATAATGAGGTTCGATCAGTATTGAATCCACTTCGGGATCTCTAAATGAAAGATATCATGGTTAATTCATAGTTTTAGTTTAGGTTCTTGAATGAATGATTCACTGTATCAAATAAATCTGTTCCGTTTTGGTCTTGAGAGGAATTGAATCCAGATTAGCCCTAAATGGGGAATCATATATCCACTGGCGGATTTTAGGAGGAAGCACTCCTTTCGAGATCGACAATAACCCCTGGATGGTTGTTCAACATATTCATCTTGTTTTACAGGGTGCCACTCCAGCCCCTTAGATTTTAATAGGGAAGATAGATCGTGCTATATGTTGTTGAAAAGGTCTTTTCCTCCTGAATGTGGCACTGGAATTTTTTCCAAGATTTTTTCTTGTAATATTCATAAGATTCACGTGGGTCGCTTCAAGAAAGTTCCAACTAACTCAGACAACATGAGGTCGGGCATTATCTTGATGAAATATTGAATTCTCGAGCCAGTTAATGTAAAGGAGAACATATGATGCCACCATTTCCTGAAGGTAAAATGAATTATGCTCCTGTTTCGAGAAAATGAAACTAGAATTTTTTCTAGTTCCTAGGTGAATCTGAAAATTCCTCAATCCGAACCTGCTCCCTGGACTGCTTATCCGTAGATATCAACATCTCTTGTTTTGTCCCTCTCATCATACATGACTCAGTTTCAAATAATGAACTTGATGATATGCTTCGAATTCATGATGAATCAAAACGAAATTCCAGTTCGAATCACACTGAGCTTTCAATTCTTCCACTGTTCAACTGGGCTAGAAGACTGCTCGAATTTTGTACTGAAACCCCAGTATTTCCAACTACATTTTCCATATCTGTATATGTTTTGTATATTCTGCATTATTTTGGTATAAAATACCAATTTTTATATCCTATAATTATTCAGGCAAATGATTCACAAAACTATAATTTTACATAATTGGGTTTCAACAGTCTGCAATCAGTTAATACCTGAGAATTTACATTTTTTTGTCACGAATTTGTTTTTATATTTTTTTTTCAGAATTGGGAACAAATGGCTCAAATTCATTTTCAGAATATTGAATTGCCAGAAGAATATCACACGTTAACAAATACGGTTCACCTTATATATATTTTCCCGGAAAAAATATTAAACTTTGGACTGGTAAGGTAAGGTTTTGATATGAAATAAAGTAAGGGTTCCCAACCAGCCATTGATTGAAGGGATTAAGAACAGCGCTAAGATAAAGAAGGGGAGGATTCCTGGTTAATCTCAAAGATCCATTTGCTAGGAATAATATGAAGCATCCCACATAGGAATGGAAATAATGGACAAATATTACAAAATATACCTACACTAATCGTAAATGGAATCCTACAATAATTTAATGAAGTAATAAACGCAGATATTGTGAAGTTTATTCAACAACCTGATGTGATGAAGACATTTTATGAAGTTTACTACTGAGAACCTTCCATTTCGATACTAACATGCTTTGATGTGATTATGTTTCACAAGACAATTAAAATCTATAACTTTCATAATATGTCTCATCGACCGCATGTTCATCGTGAAAGTAAATTTGGACATCAAACTATTCGTAATTGAGTTAAACGTTTCTAACATTCAAGGAAATGGTCTTCTAGGGACTCATTAGAGCCTATTCTGAATCGGTAATGCAATTAATCAAGTTGATACTCGACTGAAATGAAAAAACTTCAGTACCAATAAAGTTCCAATTAATTCATTATACAGTTTGTGCGGGTACAGATTACCGATATTTGAATGTGGCATTTATCGGCGATTTTGATCGATAAACCCACTCATAAAATGTGACCTACATCACTTTCCTTGAAACTGTAGCTATTTATATATTTTTAATACCAAATTCCACAATTAGATACTAGCGAACCTATTGAGATGATATTGATGTTGTCCGAACGAAAATTGATCTAGCAACCATCTCGAACATTCTATATACAGGGTGCGGCGAAAATTCTAGAGGCTATAGGTACCTTGGACTATCTCGAGGATATTTAATTCTTTGATTATTTTTGAAGCGAAGTGGAGGACCAGGAAAGTCAAGGACTGTAGGAATGGTAGGAGTGGAAGACAATGTGCTGGACATGTTAGAAGAAGATCCAGGTTATTCTACGCGAAATCTTGCTCTGTAAGACAACATATGTCCCCAGAGGCATTGTCCAAAAATTCCCTGATTTTGTGGAGATTGTGGAGCTGTTTTCTGATGCTTTTGTATATGACAGTTGCTTCAAAACTAATACTTGTTTGTTATCATTCCGGACATGATGTAACAACTAAAAGTATTGACTATTGGCATTTCGTTCAAAATAGACTTGCATTACATCTCAGATCCGGCCCATGAATCTCTGAGACCGTTAATGACAACAGCTCAATCAGTTGAGAAACAAGAAGAAAGCCTCGCATTATATAGGAGCATAAGCTCGGCCGGACCATCCCAGGGGACCCCAAAAATATTTGGGCCTTTCTCTGTCATCCTCGTTCTTTCGTTCTCGGCCATTTCGATTTATTTTCAGGTGAATTATGTCCAATATCTGGATTTGTCTCTGCACCCAGATTCCGCACAAGTTCATTGCGGGAGTTTCGTAGGTGTAGTTGATTTTTGCCAGGTCTCGTCCTAGCGGGATAAGGATGCGCATTTATTTGGATGTGAATTCTGTGGTTGAATCAGACCAATCACAAAAACGCCTATATCTCTTGAACCAATTGAGATAAAATCAAAATTTGATCAAAGTTAGCTTTGTTATGAACGTCAGAAACATGTGGAACATTTACTTCATAGATACTCCAATATCTTCGATAAACTTGAGATAAGTGATATTGGTCTATAGTTTCGTAGTTCTATTTTTTCTCCACCTTTAAACAATAGTCTTACTACACCAGTCTTCACAACATCTGGGAAATTTTCCTCCTCTAGACAACGATTCATAATGAAAACCAAAGGCTCGGCAATCTCATGTTTTAAGTATTTTGAAGTTTCTGTTCTAATCCCATCTATTCCATGTGCCTTGTGCGGTTTCAACTCGCTTAACATTTTCAATTTCTACTGAATCGGTTGTAGACAAATAACAACTATTCTGTGAACAATTTGTTTCCTCGATTTTTTTCGAAACTTTCTCAATTTTGTTGGCATAATTTTTTCCTAGTGTGCTAAAATATGTATTGAATGTATTTGCTATATCCTTTTCACTATTTACGTTATGACACTCAATATTTTTAATCATTTTAATTTTTGTCTCAGATTTTCCCGATGCAGTCAAACTGTTGATACCCTTCCAGATTGCCCTTGATTCATTACCAGCTTTAGATATAGATACGTTAATGTATTCTTTTTTAGCTGCGTTGATATATTTCTGCAAATTTTTGCGATATTTACTATACGTTACTCTGAGTTCTTTTTCCGGATTTTTTCAAACGTTTTTATACAATAAGTTTTTCATATTCATTGAGTCGATTAAATCTTTCGTTATCCAAGCTTGTTTTGATATATATTTGTTACTAGCTTGCCCGGCGAACTTTATTCCGCCTAAATGATACTTGCGGTGGATTTCACAAATCGTAATCACCGGTGATCGGAGATCAACGACTTGGTTCTCTGATTTTTGAACTGACAAATGTTTCCATGGATATGAGCTATCACACAGAACAGATACACAAAAATAATATGTCATAATATGTCAATCACTAATAATGGCAATTTTGGATTCAATTATTTCCGCAAATATATTCATTACCCGAACAGAAATTCAAAAACATTTCAAAAATTATGAGAAAAGATGAGAATGGACATATCACGATTGGAACTCATCGCCAAAATCCGATTTACTTGAAATTTCCATGAAAATTCACTGTGATATTCACCCGCTTCTGGATCTGTTAATAGCCTTTCATGGTACTATAAGCCCTATGTAAATTACACAGTAATTGATGTCATATGTTCTTTTTTCGACCATTTCAAACCACGACGACCGAAATGCTCGAAAAAAGAACATATGGCATAAATGTATGGCCGCGAAAGCCTCAACAAATTCATCGCCATTTAATTGTGATAATGTCAAATATAGAACCCTCACGATTACGTTATTTGGAATAAATAAAACTATACAAATAACTAATAATCATCAGTCATAATGTGTGAATGGCGCCAACTGAAGTTGTAAGAACGAAACTTTTCTCATACCTCAACGAAATCCAATCATTTTAGACATCTGTACTCCTACGCTAAGACATTTTGGTTTTGCCCAACAGCGCAGAGTTGTAGGCAACTCAAATTACACACTTTTACAGTGACTATAGAGGGAATATAGTCACTGTACACACTATTTGTTTATATCGCCATCTAACGCGGGGAATATCAAATGAAGTACAAACGAATAAGCGGAGCGTAACTGTAACTGTAGCGACATCTAGTGGCCTTACTCAAAAGGAGGAAAAGCATTTCCTGTATAAGTAAAATTTTCATCGATTTTTTCAAAGTTTCATTGTATTTTATAATAACCAGACCGTAGACGAATCCATATATGAAGTTTCATAACAAACAGTCCATCCGATCTAGAGTTATGAATGGTGTAACCAACATCTTTCTTTTATATATATACAGTGCTAGCCAAAAGTCCCCTCCCCCCCTCGTATCTTTTGAACGGGTATACTTATAATAATGAAATTTGGAGGGTGGAAATAAACGGATGTAGGCTTCTCAACTGGTCATAACTGGTGACGCAATAGTCATAAATGACGTCACAAGGCCACTGTGACCAATAATTTTAAATGGGACCCTATGGCAAGTGACAGCTCGTTTGAAAGGTATTGAAAATACCTATTCAGTCATACCAATTTTGTTTGGGTTTCGGCTGATTTTGATTGATGAATTTAAGAAATACGAAAATTATAAGAGCCGCCAAAGTCCGTGGGGGCTGAGGTAAATTTCCAAAACTTCTACCCATTATGTCCCGAACAACATCCGTGTATTTCCACCCTCCAAATTTCATTATTATAAGTATACCCGTTCAAAAGATACGAGGGGGGAGGGGACTTTTGACTAGCACTGTATAGATTTTTAACAAAAATAGTGGTATTTCCTTTCATATATTTCTGAAGTATTTCCAAGAAATTTTCCATCATTTGGTTTGTATTCTGTCCTTTATTTACCTGTATCCAAGATTCTTGTTCTATTTATGCCTTCAATGTGTTGTAGTCAAAATAACTATGAACTTCTTTATCTGATCTATGATTCACATTTATATTCAATTTTAGCGTTACAAAAGTTGGTAAATGATCCGTTATATTATAGTCAATCACATATCCACTCGCCTCCAAGTTATGTTGATGACCACTCTATACAAAAAAATGATCGAGGCAGGTGCCACTTTCCGGTCGTGTAGTTTTATGTATAAGTGATCCAAATCCAAATATACGCAGTATATTCTTGTATTAATTTACTCTAGGATTGCTTTTAATAATATCTAAATTAATATCTCCGGTCAATATGTGATGTGTCAGAAATCCTGCAACTATTCGAATAATTTAATAAACCTTCATTGAACAGATCCTGAGAGGTTCAGTTAATTCATTTGATATTTGGAATAAACGATAAGAAACGCTGAAATTCATAACCAGGGTGAGCGCTCGGTTAGCTGGCCGACCTTGTATGTTTCTAGCAGCAACTGAGTCCCGAGGTGTTGTACCGTTTCATTTGGGTGGGCTGCGTGAGTTCGGAAGCGCTCGGTTGGCTGGCTGACCTGTGTGGTATATGCGGATAGATAAGCTGAGATAGTACTATTGTGGAAATATAGGACTTCGAAGGCGATAATCGATATGTTAGTTTTCAAATGGATAATTCAGAATAAGATTCGATCGAAAAATTTTTATGATTATTTTTTATTTCTGGATCATTTTTTGGTCGGCCAGCCGACCCTGCATGCCTTGACGAGCCGTCGCCGGTATCAAAGAAGTCTAAACAAAACAAGGATTTTAAAAATCAACAAAATATATTCAAGGGGTCTCCTCCAACACAAAATACGGCGTCCGATGCGTTTTGCTTCAGACGTCTGAACGAAGTTCTGCAATGTCCGGAATCAGGACATGCAACGGGATCGATGCTTAGCTTTGAGACCCGTCACCATGATATAATATGTAATAATGAAAAGCAAAAGTGAGAACCTCTCCGAGACGAAGGTGAGCAATGCGAGGGTAGACTAAGGGTTGCTGCGAATAGCCCTTACAATGTCGATAGACAGGTTTATGACGCTGAGGATCGGATAGCATCTTACGGTCATGACTTATATGGGATGCACAATACCTAGCGTGTGATGATATGAGTATTGATTCGGGTCATAAATAATGGAAAAACGATCGATTATTCAAATGAAACGGTGCGACAAGATACTCAACAGAGAGGGTCGAAAGTACTTGTCCCGAACTTGGCAATAATTGGAATTGTTTTTCGAGCACTAAATGTCTTATTCAAATTATTGAATCATATCGATCTCCAAGTGATGATACATACATTAGAAAGGATAACTGATAGAGAAGCAGAAGAAAAAATGTATAAACGGTCGGTGAATAAAACAAATATATACGTGGTGACCCTGGTGAATATTTCCGTGAGCATGCCTTTTTCCTGAAAAGACAAGGCAGGGCAATTTTTGAGCGCTTGTTCTCCTTAAAGGACGGCAATATCATTTCCTCACGAAGTTTGTATTCAATGAACTGGACCTAAATGAAATTTTACATTTGTATGGAAAATGATGTGCTCAAGCTTGTAACCTCTATTTATTCCTTTTACTTATCAGATATACAGTTCGCGTCGAAATGATGAAACAAATTCATTTTCTCAGAAGAAAAAATTTTGGCAACAAAATCCTGAAACAGGTCAATTTTTGTTTCACTTTTAACAAATTTTGATGCATTTTTGAAGGATTTTTGTTTCACCCTGTGCTATCCTCATCAACCCTCTACATTTTTTGAATAGGGAAAGTGGATCATGTGGTACTTTTTCGACAAGGTCTTTGTATCTTCTAGGCGTGCAGAATTCTTTAAGATTAAAATTGTCAGTTCAAAGAGTTTTTCAGTATGTGCACTTTGTCATGGCTCTTTTTTTGAATTGAAACATTTCACCGAAACGTTTTCGCTTTGAATAGGGAAAGTGGGTCATGTGGTACTTTTTCGGTGAGGTCTGATCTTCTTTGCAGGCGTGCTGGAATTTTCAAGAATTTTTTTTTTTAATTTGTTTGTTCAGAGAGGTTTTCAGTATGTGAATAAGAAATAATTTAAGTGAAAGAGACGACTAGAATTTCCTTATATTGTTGCACCCAAAAATACTGAAGACTTCACTTATTCATTTTAATATACGTGGAATATTTGCAGCATCATCAGCGAAAAAGTTTCTTCAACGCCAGGTCTCTAGAATTATTGAATTCACATTATATTTCCTCCAATTCATTATTTTCCCAAAGTAAATAAACATTTTCATAAATATGTTATTACCACGACCTCTATGTAGAGAGGACCACATTACTTAGTTATCTATGAGAAAAATTACTATAACCTTACTTTTTCAAAATATACACGGATAAATGCGACATAATGTCATGGCCAATCGGGATACTTTAGAAAGAAGAATAGAATGTATTGATATTGATATTTTGTTTATACTGATTACTCTCCTAGGTAGCTTGTAACTTGTACAGATATACAGGATGTTCCTAAATAAGTAAATCAACGGTCAACTGTAGATTTTTTATGAAAATAACATTTCTTTTTCACTTCCATTTTTTCTCTGGGTCTTCGTTTCAGAGATACAGGCTTTCAAATATAAAAATTTGAATCTGTTCGGTGGTGTAGAAGTTGGGGGGCAAAAAATCAATCTCTCCGCCACTGGCACGTCTGATGGAACCGAATAAAGCACAAAAAAGTAGCTATTATTAATGACAATATGTGTACTGAAACTCGATTCTGTAGTTCAAACGGTTCCTGATATATCAGCAAAAAACTGAAAAAAAATATACATTTTTGACAACCCATATCTCGGAAACGAAGATCCGGAGGAAAAAATGAAAGGGGAAAAAAATGTTAATTTATTTAGGAACACTCTGTATGTATTCTCCATTCACATTTATAATGTATCTCGGTTGGCCATGAAATTCTGACACATTTCACCGTGCATATTCTGAAAATGTTAGGTTATAGTCATTCACCTGTCAGATGAATAGGCAACGTTGACTTTTCTACATAAAATTCGTAGTTAATTCGCAAAATGTTCATTTACTTTTGGAAAATAATGAATTTGGGAAAATATTGTGTGAATTTAATAATTCCAAAGACCTGGCGAATGTTGAAGAAACTTTTTTCTCTGTTAATACTGGAAATATTTTATTGTACATATATTTCAACTGTAGATTCCTCTCATCAAACGAAACACTTTTTTCCGATACCATTTTTCAAAATTCTGTTTGGTTTGGGAGATACAAGGTGTCCAAAATCCATGAAAAAAACACTTTTCTGTTTATATCTTCGGAACCGTTATTCCGAATGAACTGAATTTGGTTGAGCTTTTACCATAGAAATCATAATATATATACTTACTCTAGAATGCTAAATCAATTGGACCGAAGTGTTGTAAAAATTTCAGTGTGGTCCATAATGCGCATACGTGCCATCAGGTTGTTTCTGAACAGGGTCGGCTTCAATAAAATTTTATGCTGTTATTGTTGCAGTTGAATTTAATCAATTCATAATTAGTATTCGACACTAGTGGTTTTGAACATATTGATAATTTTCAACAGCTATTTGAATGGTAAATTTGGAATCATCAGCGACTGGAAGATAAGCTGAAAATCTTTCATTATTCCAAAACCTCTTCAGGCGTTGAAAAAACCCGGTTTCGGTATAAAAATTAATTCAAGGATCAAGGGAGACAAATTCTGGTTAACAAACAACGAATCATTTGGTAAAGTACAGAAAAAAAATCAAATAAGCAAAATATAACAATATATTCCTTAAGGACAGTTCTATTCCCAAACAACACACAAACATCTTTTGAACATTTTATAGACGACATGAAATAGATTATTAGATGATCTATAAAACATCAAAATGTATTGAATTTCTAACCTAGATTCGACGTAAAAATGTCCGCGAGATTTACGTTGAAAAATATCACTTTTTTAGACGTCTATTTTACGTAAAAAGAAGTATTTCTATAACAAGTGAAATTTCTGTCTTTTTTTAGTTTATCCTAACTTAGTATCACGTTTGACATGTAATAGACGTTTGACGATTTATGTAATTGTTATGACTCGCTTATGTCTATATTTCATTAGATTTTTGTCGTTTTTTTTCGATCAACAATCTGATAATATATGGATGATCCAAAAAACATCCACACTCATGACCTCTAAAATATATAACATCAAAGACCTTTTTTGGAGCATTGTCGTCATGATCGAAATTGGACGTCTATTAGACGGAATATTATTTTTGAAGATAGTTGGTGATATTGTACACGTTCATTAGATGACATAAGATGAACGTTTGTTCAATGTCCCTAAAGAGTCTTTGTATTGTATAGTTTTTGACATCTAATTATTGTCAATTCCAAAACAATATTGATGATGTTGAAAAACGTCATATTAATGACCTGTTACTGATTTATTCCATCAGATTTTTCGAAGAAGGGTTATATGGTCTAAAAATTCAAAGAAAATTGACATTTGATAGTTTCAAGATCATGGTTATCCTAAGGAGATTTGGTGAGAGACTTCAAAAGTATGCAGATATAAATTTAAATTATTATTTTGAAATATTATTGCATCCATTAGATCAGATTGTGAGTATGAAGAATACATACAAATTTATTTTATCAATGAAAACTGTTTTTTGTTTTTTGTTTCTCGTTTCATGTTTCTGTGGTGTGCGGCCCGGCTAATCAGATATAATATATTATTATCTACACAGTTGAAATCTCTCATAGCAGTAAGGAAAGCAAAAACAACTTCCGATATGAAAAAATAAAAAGGTATATTCATAATAATAAAAAAATCAATGAACATAATTCAAATGTATCAAAAATATAAATTGTGTCAATGACCAATGTATTCGAGACAATTTGTTTAAATAAAAATATATATAACTGTGTCGTAGGCACTGGCACTTTGTGAGGATTTGCTCTTCGTTGTTTCATATTCGTATCGTTGGTTTGCAAGGCGTAACCAGTCTTGAATTGCCCTTTTTATGGTCGTGTCGTTGAGATCTGACGTGTTTCACTCTCGAACAGATTATAAACAGCATCTGGAACCAACACACAAATCAAAATAAGTGATTTTTTTTTATTTTATTGAAATTAAGTACAACATTTAAAAACAATCACAACAAATGCTATATCTTAGAACAAAAGAATAGCAAAGTTTTGCAGAAAATTATTTAAGTGTTTTTTCAAACGATATACTTTTATATTGCTTTCAGTTTTTTCTAAGAAATCGAAAGAATTGAAAGTTTATGAATACAGAGTGTATTTTTTTGAGATTTCTACCTATTCGTAATAATATGACCTTCCAATACAACATCAGAAAAATGATAAATGATATTCTGAATTCAAGATGATCAAGAAATGTCAACAAGTAACTGTGAATAATCTGATAATTCCAAAATCGATAAAATTGCAATATTGTTTATTAAATCTATCCTTCATATAAATGCTACATTTTTTGACATTGTATATTATATTGAGTACTTATATTGAATAAATATCCTATTTTGAAACGATATCTGAAAAAGGGCAACATTCTACACAGAAATGGAAAACGCTTATACCTACTGCTATAATTGGGGTTCTAATGGTTCAATTCATACGAAAGTTTTTAATTCGAACATCGAGTTACAAATTACATTTGAAGTCTAAGATGATCTGAAAAACATCTAAACATTTCCTCGAAGATTTCTAACTCTGGAAAGTCAATTAATCAATAATTCTTCAAATCCTGATATAATCTATTTTGTGCTCGACTTTTTGAAGTGTAATGGTAATAGTTCTCAGCAAGTTTTTCAAGTCGAGTGGTTGAGTATTATTCATTACTCAACCAATATCTCAAAGAGGTCTATCAATAGATTTCTTAGATAATATTCTTACCAAGTTATTTATTCAGAAAAATATTACTACTATGATAGGGACTGTTATAATTTCAGCCCTACGAAATCTCCAACGCAAATTATGAAATTCTATAATTTGAAATTTCAGATGATCTTGAAATATTTATTTATCCTTAACTATTTGAAAAAGATTTCAAAACCGATCGTGTGACCTATAAACATATTTTCAGAAAGAGTGGATTCCAGGTATTATATTCCTGGGATAATATCTAAATAAACAGAGTATTCAAAATAGTGATAACAGACATAACAGTTCAATGGAACGGTTATTCAAAAGATATCATTCAATAGACTCCTTCAGATGATCATTCTATGAAAGGTTTCAAATTTCTTATCACAATATACCTACCTAATTCATAATAATTAATCAACATATTCTCCAGTAGGACACATGTTATAGGTATAATTTACAGGGAGTAGTACCAAATCAAAAGTTATTCACTAGTGAACGGTTATCTGAAAGATATCATTCAATCGACTTTTCTAGATCATCTCCAATTTTATAATAATAAGCATATCTCAGTGTCAAGACATTATTCGGAGGAACACATTTTAGGTACTACACCGGGAATAGTAGGTTCCTATATAATCAACATTACATATTATTCACTTTTGAACGGTTATCTAAAAAACATCATTCAATAGATCTTAATAGATGATCCATTTATGGAAGATATTTTCATTTAAGATCTACCATAATACCTAGATTTTGCTTGTATCCAAAAATGCAGGCTAGTTTTCGAAAATTATAAATAAATCTCATTTTTATAATAGTGAGCCCAGACCTGAACCAGCTTCATTTCAAGAGCTAAATGATGAAGAAATTATACTTACTAGAACTAGGTCCAATACGCAACATTTGCACTCACCTTCTTCAATTGTGACAGCACTAATCACTAAATCCTATATTCACTAAGCTAAGGTGAAAGCGAAAACAATCACTATTCGACTTGACCTTTTGACGAAGCAGTGTTCTAACGAAATGATCAAGTTCAAATGTCTTCCTACCTATAACCCTATCCGCTATCCCTGTATGAACTTTAACATCGGCGGTTCGTTACCACGTGATCGAGCCCGATATAGATGTTCGCAACTCGCTCTCTTTTCTCATCGTGATTATATTTATATTTTAACAGAATATGGAAACACGCTCACATTTGAAAAGGTGCTATTCAAGTTATCGATTTCGTTTTTTTAAATTTGACTTAGATAAATTGTCTGAAGTATTTCCGATCGTACCGAAATATTAGAATTTATATTTATATTTTATTTCCAGAGCACAATATGCGTCATCTGACAAGATTGCCAGATTCAGAGTATTATCTCTTGATAATTAAAAATGCGATTCTGATGTATTATGTAGGTATCGAATCAAGCAGAAAAAATGGACTTTCTAATAATACTTTGTTTCCAATGCATTTACATCTGAAGAAAAAGATTAACATTCCGAAAATATTGAAGGCTGAAGAAACTGGGAAATTTAAGACTTTTTTGGGGGGGTCAATTTTTTTCCTGATGTTGAAATGAAAATTCAACGATGACATTTTCACTCATTTAGGACGAAACTGAAATAATAAAAAAAATCACATAATATATTATGTTAACAAGTGACACATATTTGTACTAAAATTGATATTTACAATAGAAATGTGAGAAAATATACCTAGTGCGCCATTTGAAAAAACATAATAAATGCTGAATGCTGGAAATGATAACCTCCAGCCAAAATATGTGAACGTAGTTGACGTGTCAAGCATATCTGAAAAACGTCAAAAATTGCTCATTTCTCTATTGCATCAAATGGATATTCTATAAACATTTTGAAAACGTATGGTCGAAATGCAATATTTCCATCAACATCTTAAAAACATTTATAATCATTGGTTGAGAGACTTTATATAAATATAACTTCTTAAAGATGTTAATCAATTCACAATTCTTTGACCTTTGAAGTTAGATATTTTATATATGTATTCTAGATGACTTAATTATGTCGAATAATGATGTCTAAAATCGACGTGGCATGGCATATCTATTACACGTCAAAAAGTTATTCTTTTTTCGATAGTATCAATTAGAAATCTTATAAACGTTTGAAAAACGTGTGGTCGAATTGAACTACAATTTTCGACATATTTGAGACATACAAAACCGAACGTTTAAAGACAATATATACAGTATATATCTAAAAAATGTCAATCAATCTAGTGTTTTATGACCATATGAGTTAGATGTTTTATCGATGTATTTTAGATGACAAAAAAGAGCCAAATGTTGATGTCTAATATACGTAAAACAAAAGATGTCCATTAAATGTTAAATAAAATACCCCCTTCACGATTTTGAAAATTTGATATTTAATACACGGCTTTTAAACGTGTAATCAAAAAGCTATACATTTTTGGATGTCTGCAGGATATAAAAAATTTTTCAGGTCTTAGATAATGCATCTAAAGGATGTCTTCTAGACATCATGTATAGAAAACATCTTATTTAGATAATCTAATTTCAATCAGAATTCAGAGCAAGATGGCTTTAGATCACTTTTGATATCGATTAGATGTCATTTAGATGTGTGTGTGTTGTTTGGGTTCTTCGGTGTTCATGAAAATAGTGGAAACATGAAAATGTATTGTACATCTGCCAATGCGTTACTCTGCATCGTTTCATGAGTGAATTCTGATACCTACATTCATTCTTCAAGTCATTTGTCTTTTTGAGTTCCGAGTATATTCCAAAATCAATCTGTTATCTGAATGAAACTGCAAAGTTTTACTTCAACATATTTTATTTTCGATTTCGAATTATCCATTAAAAGATTTCATGATTTTTCATAATGAAGTGCGTTCTTTTGCTATATAAAGAACCAATCTCATGGTGCGAGTGGATAGATATATGTGTCAATCGAATGAAAAGCAAAGCGTAAATCATAAATTTTCAACAGTTTATATGAATGAAAAGGTGCACATAGTTTACATACTTAAGTGGGAAATGAACGGGTCAAGACAAGGACACCACAACACTATACAGTTCATTGTTTATCGGATACGAAAAAATCCAATCGAACACAACACACAACAAAAGCAAAATGCACACGAAGAATATCAAACACGAAAATAACAGTTACGCACCAGTAAACTAGTTTGTCTATGCAGTAAACTAAACTGTGGCTGCAGACTGACACTGACCCGTCCCTGCCTAGACTTTCACTAAGGTCATTTCAAAGTCATTTGCCATGAGACAGAAAAAGCGGTGTTGCACGGTCTATATCTATTCAGTGAAACCTACTACATTACTGCTCTAATTTTCTCACCAATTCCACAAATATTGCAATTCACTTATGATATTAATGTGTCTTATAGTCGTAGGAAGTCGCGCATGAGCTATAAAATGAGTTTGTTACTCAATGGAATATTTTTATTGTTTAATTATATTGAACTTAAAATAGAACCGACAAAACGTTTAGGGACTTAGCATCGTTCTACGTGAAATTACCTAATGGTGAGCATGCGCACATTGTGAATCAGTTGCCTATGCGGCACGTTTTCCGCTGCGGAACTAGAAGGAATAGACCTTTCCAGAATTACCTGTGAAGGTGAAAGTTGCGCGCGTCACTTGTGGGCTAAGAATGAATATCATTGGTCGTCAAAATTTCCCTCCTTAAATCGTTGACATTTTACTATTGATATTATTATTTTACGCAGCCGACTTTTTGGATGTGGATGTTATTTGTTGTATTGTTTATCGAAAATCTAAATTTTAGTATGCCTCAACAATGTTTTGTTACTAATTGACGGTCAAGGTACGATAAAACCAGTAGGATCTCATTTCATTGCTTCCCTCTCTCTCTTTCTCTTCTCTCTCGCACTAAGGTTTGCGCATCTTTTAATGCTGCCCACAAGTTGCGCATTAAATATACCTGTTTCTCTCTCATTCTGGTTTAGTTCACATCTTTCATCTTTGTTCTACGTATTCTGGAAAGGTCTATTAGCATTCTAGAGTAAGTAGTATTATGATTTCTATGGTTTTTACTCTATTCATGGTGCACATTCCTCAATCGAAACCTATTCAATATCTCTACTAGTATAAAAGTTACAGGGTAGTCGACGCATCAATACACGCTAAAACACCATAGAACCACTTTAAAAAGATAAACGGTTCATATTTTCGAAAGAATCAATCATTTAAGAAACTAAAATTATTCCAATTTTTTTTTTCAATAAAACCCGGAGAAATTTGACGAAAAAATCATTAATTTCAAGAATAATCTGAATGCGTCTCTGAATTAAATATCATCGAATATTATTCCATCTCTGGTCTTTAAACGAGTTTACAATGTTGTCACAATATTTATCAACTTTGTCGAGATATTTTAATAATAAAATCCCACAAATGTGGGAGAGAAATTGAACACCAAGGAGGATTTAATACGCACAGTTTCTATTGAAAATTAATGGTTACTGGTCCAAAAAGAAGTTAAATGTCGATGAAATACAAAATTCGGATTTGAATGATGAATCTCGATACAAACTACTTATTAAATAGAAATTAATGAGAAATAATACGATACCTGATAATCTGTGGCGATGTTTCTATCTAAACAACATCTTCTTGGAATTTTATAAACTCGACACGGTTGAAATTATATTAATTCACTTCACATAATAATCACCTTAGAACAATAATTCACTGAATGTATTCAGAACTTCACATAATGTTTACAGTTGATTCAGAGACCCTGGTTTGTTATTGTTTATAGTTGGCCTCCAGATAACCAATAATTCGGTTTTCACTCGACGCATGCGTGGTAACATTTGGCGGCAAAGTCGATTTATGATGGAAACGGCAGAATTCATAGATATTTATACCACGGTACACAAATGTATCGTGATTTATACTATGTTTCTTAAAAAATCCTTAACCTCAATGAAAATATCAGCAAGCTGACAACATTTTCTTGAAATTTTTGTGCAAAAATTCACAGAATCGATACAAATTAGATTAGCTTAGGTTGTTCAATAATTAATCTGAATGAAAAGTCCTTCTTCATGATACTCGTATAGTTTAGGAATAATTTCGAGGAAAATATGAACAAGTTATTAGTGTTTACAAACTAGTCTGCAGAAAAATCGAAGAAGGAACTTATTTTGGTGGAATAAATGTTGCTTTTTAGTTGCAGATATAATTCGATGAAACTAACTGTTTTTGTTGAAATTATCGTGTTTGCAACATTTTTATTCCAATAAGGTTAGTACTTGAGTATTCCCTGAATGTATAAACTCAATTTCTATCGAGAAACATGAACTTTGAATCAATTCCACAGTATCATTTCAGGGACGCAATTAGCACAATTTTTTTTCAAATGGCTATATCTTTTTAACAGAGCCGAAATCGGAAAAATGGAAAATGAAAAAAAGGTTTCTTTTGACCTCAAGAAACTTCAGTTGAAATATATGTACAAGTCAAAGACTCACCCTGTATAAACATGGTTGCAGGATTCAGTTATGTTATTTTCTGGTACGGAAATCAAGAATCGAGTTTTGAAATTTAACTGAAAAATTATGGCCAGAATAATCCGTTACTTTGTTGTAGTTCATTAGAAAAAAGAATAAAAATACTTGAATAACCCGACGGAAAAACTGAAAAACGAACAGTGGAATTTCACACTTTTCTCAAGAAATAAGCCTACAGAAGACATTAAAATACCTTTTTGCACACTTTGCAATACTCCAGTATGAAAATGTAGCAGTAGGTACTACGAAACCTGTGTCACGGTTAGACCTTAAAATAACTATGTAACCCCATTTATAAAGTTGAAAAAGAGTAAATAAAAATATGCATTGGCAACGTCTCTGAAAATTATTCGATATTCAAGAGCACCAACCGCGTCAGTTTAAAGTGAAAAAACTTGATAAACCTGAAACATGACCAACCAGAATACATTATAAAAGTGAATGGAGTATATCTGAAAGCGACACAGCCTATGACCAGCTTCACTGAAATGACTTCGCAGTCAATAATTACCTCCATTTCCTGAAGCACGTTGAGCTCAGGAAGACGTAACAGCGTCGTAACTCACAAACAGATTAGCGGTAACACATGAATTCCCATCTGGTGTCGATACAACCATTCGTTTTATTTACCCCCGGAGCCCCCAGCTCTCGACATAATAATTTTTTCCAGGGTACTGCCAATTCCATCCGGAATAATATGCAAAATATGTGTCTAAACCGATTACACAGCTAACGTTGGCGAGTTGAGCAAGCAACAGTCAGCAAACGAGTAAATTATGGGCTTACTAACAGCAAGTTGACATATTAGTGATGTTTTATCGGCACGGTCAGTGTGGGGCCAAATTTCAAAACAAATAGAATCCGAGGGCTGGTGCATATTTCCCGACAGTGGAGAAAGCGGAACCGACAGTAAGCAATTGCCAGGGTCATTAATTTAAAAGCTACATATTGGGGTGTTTTTGTGGCGTAATGCTGACTGTTGTCTGGAGATGGCACTGTGATAGAACACGACGCTGCTGTAACAGATGAGGTCGTTCGCTGACCGGTTAAATGTTATCTTCATACCCCGTACATAGCGGGTTCTATACGTCGATTTTAGGTTTGCAAGGATACGAATTACTGAGAAATACCAACATAAGACAACGTCGAACCCTGAAAAATCTTCTAGATTTGGAACTCCTATGTTCATTGAGTCATTTAGGTACACAAGTATCATCAGAGCGCACAAGTGTTTTCCTCAATTCGAAGAAATTCAAAACTTGAAAACGTTTTAGGCAAGTACGCCTCGAACTATTCGGTTTGAGCTAACTGCCCCTAGAAGGAATTTCCAATATAGTCATTACGCATGAAAATGTTTAAAAAACAGTTCAGAGTGAGCCAAATTTGATACATTTGACTGTGAAGTTCTATTTATACAGGGTGAGTCTTTGACTTGTACATTCATTTTAACTGTAGATTCTTGAGGCCACAGGAAACCTTTTTTTCATTTTCCCTTTTTCCAAATTCGCCTCTGTTAAAGAGATATAGCCATTTGAAATACGTGCCTGAAACAATTCTGTGCAAACACCTCAAAGTTCGAATTTTTCTATTGAAATTGAGTTGTTCTGGGTGATACAATCAGAAAATCCTCAAGCACTAACCTTATTTGAATAAAAATGTAACAAACACGATATTTCCTAACAAAAACACTTAGTTCTGTCCGATTATTTCTGCAATTGAAAAGCCATATTTCTCTCACCAAAATTAGTTCCTTATTCGATTTTCCTGAAGATTAGTTTATAAATACTAATAATTCGTTCATATTTTCCTCGATATTCTAAAACGATATCATAAAAATTGGTTTCTCACTAACCTATTCTAACTGCATCACCCAAAGTCATATGATTCGAGGTCAATGACCTAACCTAAGCCATCCTCTGTGATATTTCACAGAATTCTAGAGAAGACGATGGCCAGATTGCCGATTTTCTCTTCAAAAAATGGTTGAGGCGAACTCAAGAAAGCAGTACGTCCCCTATCGTAAACCGATGAACTATCACAAGGGCACTAGTTTTGTTCACTTTTCGCTGAAGGCGTCTAGGCGTTGCTCTTTGGAAATGCTATACGCCGATTTAGCGCTACGATCTTAATTTCAGTCGCGGTGCGCTCCGATGTAGCCGCCACGCAAGACAAGCCGTTGTTCTGTGTCTCCAACCGCCAACGAGTCTCATCACAGGCCAGTCTATGATACAATGATCGACGCTTAAACGATAACCTTCTCCATGGACTTCGATTTATTTATTTATTTACTTACAGAGAATAAAGCAAACAGGTGATGATTGTGATGTGAAGACCGTGTAGTGTCGATTGAAAATTTCAAGACGATAATTTTTATATAGATATTTTCCTGAAGGACCGGTCACAATAAATTTTCAATAGAAACTGTGCTTATAAACTGTAAATTCATGCTACTCAGAATTCAATGTTATCTCCCACATTTGTGGGATTATATTATTACATCGAATGTTTTTCCATCATACAGATTTTAGTCTTGACGAAGTTGATAAACATTCTGACAACATTGTTAATTTGTTGAGAGACCAAAGAAGAAATAATATTCGATGATATTTAATTCAGGAAAGCATTCAGGTTTTTAATGATATTCATGATTTTTTCATCAAATTTGTTTGTACACAATAATAACTCGAAAACGACGCGTTTCATTGAAAAAATATAGAAGTACTTTAATTTTCTGAAATGGTTGATTCTCTCGAAAATATAAACCGTTTTTTTTTCTGATGATTTCATAGTATTTTTGCATGAATTTATGAGTCGACCATGCTGTAACTTTTATACCAGGAGAAATATGGAATAAGTTTTAATTGAGGAATATGCACCATGGATAGAGTAAACAATAAACCGAAATTCAGTTCATTCGAAATATCGGTTCCGAATATATGGAAAGAATAGTGTAAATTTCATGGAATTTTGAACGAAACCGAATTTTGAAAAAATGTATGGAAAAAAAGTGTTTCGTTTGATAAGAGGAATCTACAGGTCTACAGCTGAAACATATATACAAGTCAAAGACTCACCCTGTATAATAGATGAACAAAACCTGACGTCAGTCTCTCATCGTTTTAGTGTTTAATGTTTAGGTGCATTTTTGAGAAGTGGTTGTACCTTTTCTCCTATAGGTAATTATGCGTTTCTGTGGCACTTTTTTATGTACCATTCAATGTTGTTGGTATATTCTTCTAAAATAATGTTTTCCACTATTTATTCATAAAACAATATTTTATCTCAAAAAGGATTCTGAAATATTTGTATACTTCAGTAGAGCTTGAGGTTAGCATTCCAAAAATATACAAACCTCGATATTTTTCCTGAAATATTCACTATCTGAATCAGAAATTCACATTTACCACTAAGTTCACAAAACATGAAATGGGTTAAAAGGTTTTCAGTGTGAATGATGCTATTTCACTCCAAATATTTTACACCTCATTATAAGTTTTTGGGAAACACCAGGGTGTGATGCATACACTCACATTATTTTTTAACGTAGATTCAATATCTGCCATAAAAAAATGGGGTTCTAATTTGAAAAAAATGATTTTTCACGATTTTGTCATCCCTAACTTTGAAAGCGATTTTTTCACCCCCTGTATCATGAATCGCGATTTCGATTTTCAAAGTGGATACATCAATCTTACATCTTGAAAAATCCCAAAAATGAAAATTTTCCATCCAAAAACCTCGAAGTTATTCTTGTTTCAGCGGAGCTCTATTTTCGATTTTTTTTTCGAATTTTCCCGCTCAGAGAGAATTTTCCAACCAAAACTGAAAAATGTTACATCAAAATAACTTGAAATTTTCTAAGGAATCTATTTCTGCAATAAAAAAATGGTATTCTAATTTGAAAAACGGAAGTTGACGTCATTTCCGGAAAAACCGGAGGTGCTCATGCCCTGAAAATATTTTAGATTTCATCAGCATCGTGAAATACTTATAAGTGCTGAATTTCATGAAAATACGTTCAGTAGTTTCCCGTATAAATATGGGTGAGGTTCCTCGTGAAAGACCCTGTATAGTGAATCTGTATCCTCCAATGATACAAAGTTCTTCCTGAGTCCTGAGTGGTTCCTCCAAATTCGAATTTCTGAATGAATTTATTTTATCCAGAGAATATCTTTATACGTACCTATGTAAACCAAAAAATCCACAACAACTAATACAGAATAAACATTCGAAACATATTATGAAAGACAAAACTAAGGATTAACACAAAATTCACATAGAATGATCGAAAAGATTTTCCCTTTTTTTAATACATATTCGCGACCTTTTCATCAAATTTTCAATTGACCTTCTAATGAGGAATTGATTTTGCTTTAAGATATTACATTCTTCGAAAATTCTTTCAATTAGGTGTTCTCTACTTCTAATTTCAACCTTATAAACTTTTGTTATCAGATGTCTCCACACAAAATGAGCTAAAGGGTTCAAATCAGGTGATCTTTGTGGCCAAGCAATAGGGTCTCCACGACCAATCGATCTGTTCGGATAATTTATATCCAGGTGATTTCTCACATTCAATGCAGAGTGAGGTGATGCTCCGTCATGCTGAAAGTACATAGAGCGCATATGTACATTTTCAAATGGATTTGGTAAAATATTTTCCAAAAAGTTCAAATTTTGATTTAAGTTTCATGGAAAATTTTCAATTCGATAAAAAATATGTTCCATACATTCGGAAGAGCTTTGTATCATTGGACGATACAGCGTTACTATCTTGTTCAAGATATTCTCACTGCCTTGGAGCGAAAAAACGATATTGTACATCTTCAAAAAAAATTCTAGGATAACTGGACGTGTGCCAAAGAAAATAAAACGCTCCAGTAATGTTAACTAATGATGGAATCTGAAGCAGGTAGAGAGTTTTTGAAAACGGCATGTACAGGGTGTTTTTTCGACCTGCAAATTAAATCTGAACTTATTATAATTCTCACCCTGTATTTTTGAAAAAGTGTTTATTGGAAGAAGACAATTATATTGTTCTACACTGAAAATTTCATCGATATGGATGAAGCCATAATAAAGATATGAATAAAAGAAAAATCGGTCGAATCGGACAAATCGCCCTGTAGACTCTCAATAAAGGCCCCCAACCATAAACCAAACATTGTTTCGAAACTGCCATGACTATTGTTAACTCTCTCCTGAAATCTGACGGTCTCCTCCGGAATCACGCTGTATACAGGGTGTTTCATTGGCAAATGAACATAGGGTAACCTAAGCTAGAGCTACCCAAGGCGAGTCCAAAAAAGCCATATATCATAGGTCTAATCAATTCCATAACCGAGATACAGGGTGGGTTATGTATTCACCAAAAATTTCAATTCCTCGTAACTTTTGAACCAACCAGTGTAGTCGGTTGGTAGTTGAAACGTATTATCCACTTCCACAGGTCGATCGATTTACTTTTGAATTTCCAATAAATTCCAGCTCCGTATTCTAAAAATATGGGACTTCTTCCAAGCTGAGATTCAACACCCTGTATATTGAAATTTTGGGATTTGATTGAGATATTTGAGAAGAGCAACAAATTTTCAATGGGGTTCAGTAGATTCCGTTGTCCCGCACGTCATTTTGCTCAAAGAGAGCTTCAGGGAAAGATCCAATTGAATATTGGAATTCCACAAAATTCTCAGAAAAATCATACCTACATTATGATCAAATCGAATTTTTTTTATCCCACTAATTGCACATTCGAATTTCATAATATTCTGAGGAATCATTTGAAGTTATTTCCGGAAAAACATTATTCATCGAGAAAAATTTATTTGAAGTCAACAAAGATGAAAAAATAACTGAAGAAACATTAAAACTTGAATTACAGAAGGTGCTCGAAAGTACCACCATTTTGTTCAATACAAATTCTTACCCTCTTCAGAAATGTCTGAAACTTTTTTTGATCATGTCTGGATTATTACGTATTTCATTGCAGGCGACTTCGATACGTTGCATGAGGATATCCTCACTTCCTATTTCAGATGGATATACTGAGCATTTCAAATAATCCCAAATGAAATAATCAACAGGATTGAAATCTGGTGACCTAGCGGGCCAGGCATTCGGTCCACCTCTACCTATCCACATATTTAGAAAGTTCAGATCTGAAAATTGTCTGACCATTACTCCAAAATGGGGTTGAGCTCCATCATGCTGAAAATGCATTCCTGCAATGTCCGTACCTTCGAGTAATATAATAGGAAGATCATTTTGGAGGAAATCTGAATAAAGATCACCCGTAAACCATCTTGGTAGGACGTGCAATGATCCAATCAATCGATTTTTATAAACGCCACACCATACGTTTTTTTGAAAATTTGTATTGGGATTTCGTATGCCTGACTGCATGCGGATTCTGTTCAACCCATTCATGCGAATTCCTCATATTAAAGACCCCATCCCTCGTTAATATGGCTCCATAGGTAAATAAAATTCTGTTGAACATTCTTTCATTTCGTAAAATCCAGCTACTAAAGTGAGTTCTTCAAATTTCATCACATGGTTCCAATCGTTGTACCTTCTGGAGATGAAAAGGGAGAATTTTGTGGAATTCTAATATTCAATTGGATCTTTCCCTGAAGCTCTCTTTGAGCAAAATGACGTGCGGGACAATGAAATCTACTGAACCCCTTTGAAAATTTTCTGCTTTTTTCAAATATCTCAATCAAATCCCAAAATTTCAATACACAGGGTGTTTAATCTCAGCTTGGAAGAAGTCCCATATTTTTCAAATACGGACCTGAAATTTTTCGAAAATCAAAAGTTCATCGATCGACCTATGGAAGTGGATAATACGTTCCAAATATCAACCCACTATACTGGTTGGTTAAAAAGTTATGAGGAAATTTTTGGTGAATACATAAACCACCCTGTATCTCGGTTATGGAATTGATTGGACCTATTATATATCGGTTTTTTGGACTCGCCTAGGGTAGCTCTAGCTCAGGTTACCGTATGTTCATTTATCAATGAAACACCCTGTGTACCCAATATGTACTTAGTCTAACACTGACACAAAATAATGCAGAGTATATGTATATACCTTGCCTGTAAAATTTCATATTATCGATGTTGACAAAATTTTTTGCGAAGTTTGTTTCAGTTTGTGAATAATTGTGAACCATATAATGTGAATGAATTCTTAGATTATTAGTGGAATATTGTAGGAAATATTTCGATTCTTCGCTACAGAAAACCATGTTTCATTGAACACTCTTTTTGATCCCACTTCTTTTAGTCCCGTGGGAGCTCATAGAATATGAGGAATAATAGAACTAACTCCATACTCGAAATTTCATATTGATGTTTTTCCGCTCCTCATTAAGATAATTTCGCGATACTTCATCTCTCAACATCTGGTTCCCAGATCGTTCGTTAATACAGATCATCTGAATGAAGAGGAATCCGGAAAAATGAACTGCATCCCGGATAAATCCCTACAGATGAAATTTTCGGAAGAAATAAAAGACATTATTCTTTCTTCCCCTGTAGTTCCAACAGTTCGACTAATTTATCTTCGTCTCTATGTAAGGATTTCTCTCGTTTCGATTACAATACCGCTTCTTAGTTGAATGTAAATCTAATTATGATAAGGAAAACCGGGGAACACGTCTTTTCTCTGTTTTCGTTTTTCTGGAATGGGCAACTGGAAGAGAATGTCCACGTGGAATGCATTTTGGAATTGTTCTGTTTCACTTGGGATTATTCACTGTTACTTAAAACAATGGTTCTGTGGAATATTTGTGGAGAGTTTCCAATAGTCTGTACAGGGTGATCCGGGCATGATGGTGGCTCCAAAACTTTTTTCTACACATGAATTCCTATGAAATGATACCTACCATTTGATTGCATTTTTCAAGAGGTAGTGACTAGGCAATCAATAGCATTACCAACTTTATTCTTGTAATACAATGAAACCAGTATATAGAAGACAATTTAATGGAAATTCAATAAATAATTTCAAAATGACTTAAGGTGAAAAATATTGAAGAAGGGTACTTGATATTGATAAGGGTGAAGTGGAGAATGTTTATGCTCTTTTTTGAGGAATGCTTACCATTGAAATGTTTTAAAGGGGGGCATAAATCAAAGAATTATCATAATTCACAGTAAGCTATTAACTGTGAAAAGACTAGATATACTTTCAACATTAAAATTCGAAAACAATGGTTTCAAGAGATTATAACAAAGAGAGATTGAAATATCAAAAATTGTTAATGTAGGCATTATAATGATAGGATTAAACAAACAAAGAATGAGAACACAACCATGTGGGCAATTTGTAATGAGATATAATTAATGAAATACTCAAAAAGGAAATACAAGTGAACAGATTTCCTGTGTTGATGCAATGAATAAGGCGAATGAATACAACACTTTTCTTGTAGAGAAGAAACCTAGTTTGCTAGGTGACTTGGTGGATGCACCATCCTTTCACAATATTCCTTCAAACAGTAAATCATTTCAAGCAGAACAAAAATGCCAGAAGAAATGGAAGAAATAACAAATAAACACAAAAATAAATTCACAAGTGAAGAGGATGTTGTCCCCCCCCTGTAATCAGAAATTGCGTGAATGAGATCAAACATATTCTCTCTCATATAGTCAGTAACCCATTTCAGTATGGAATCTTCTATTGGAAATGTCACTCATGAGGCCAATTTATAAAAGGGGCGAAGTAACATCTATGGAAAATTATAGACCAGGTTGCTGTCCTTTTCTAAAATGTTTGAACAAGTAATATGTGAAAGATTGTTGGAGTTTATTGAAGAATGTAACATCCTAAGTAGCTCTCAACATGTCTACTTATATTGAAGGAAAATCCACACAGTCTTCTACAGGGTGACAAGAAAAACTTCGGACAAATTTTGCTGTGGTCTGGAACAAAAGTATTTCAGCGCAGCAAAATAATTTTTATTCTCTTGGTTTCTCTTCACTTTCCTGTACTAATATGTGAATTTTCAGTTTGATATAATTTCATTTCACAGAGTTTTAGAATGTCAAACAAACGTAATGCGATTTTGGAGCTGTTTCGTCAAGGTAGGCGTCAATGCGAAATTATTCGTTTGCTAAATGTGCCTCGACAAACCGTGTCCGATGCAATTCGTCGTTTCAAGGAGCTTGGCCATGATGGTCGTCGTCCAGGAAGTGGTAGAAAACGCACTGTCAATACATCCAGCAATCGCAACGTCGTCAAGGAGCGAGTCAATCGAAATCCGAGGGTTTCCATGAGGAAAATAGCCTGTGAGACCGGTATCAACCGCGAATCAGTCCGTCGAATTTCCAAAAAGCAGCTCAACCTCAAGCAAAACAAGCTCCAAAAAGTTCAACTCCTCACGGAGGAAAACAAGCGCGTACGACTCCAGAGGTGCCGCCAACTCCTTCGTCTCGCCGCCGGTCAGCAATGGGAGCGAATTCTCTTCACAGACGAGAAGCTTTTCACCGTAGAACAATCCCATAACCACCAAAACGACAGAGTCTGGTCCGTAGAGGTTCCCGGTACATCGGCCATCGTCGAACACCGTCAAAATCCGCAATCCGCCATGGTCTGCGGCGGGATTTGCGGCAGTGGTAGAACTATCTTAGTTTTCGTGGATCGAGGGGTCAAAATCAATCAAGAAGTCTACCGCTGCGACATCCTCGAGGCCGAACTTATCCCTATATCATTTGTTGAAAATGACCACCACCAGCAAGTATGCATGCCTCAGCCCGCCTTTCCATCGATTCATGTACTCTTTGAAAAATTCCTGGAGTATTTCGTATCTCTTCGCAGGAAGTTATTATTCGGTTTTTCAACTCCTCTACAGATTGAATTGGAGTCCTATACACCAATGTCTTCAAATGTCCCCAAAAAAAAATTTTTAAAACAGTTTAGGTCTGGTGACCTAGGTGCCATTCTCGTGATCCTCCACGACCTATCCACCGATTATTATAAGTTTGGTCCAAATAACCACGTGCTAAAACACTAAAATGGGCGGGAGCACCGTCGTGCATAAACCACATCGCGCTCCTTGTTAGAATGTCGACATCTTCCAACAAAATTGGTAAACTTTCTTTCAAAAAAAGGCGATAAGAATCTCCATTTAACCAGTACTTGGTAGGAAGAAAGGCCCAATCAAATAGTCACCAATTATTCCAATCCATACATCAACAGAAAATTGGTCCTGATGGTAATGGGTTTCACTAATCTTGTGTGGATTTTCCTCTGCCCAACATTGATTATTTTGAAAACTCCTTACAGAATTTTTCGAAAAATAAGCTTCATCAGAAAATAAAATTTTACTTCCAAATAAAGGACCTGCAGCTAATTATCTGAGAAACCATTGGCAAAAATTAGTACGCAAGGAAAAATCTCTCGGGCCTGGACCCGTTGGATATGGTAAGGATATAATAAAAAATCATGAAGAATCCTCCAAACTAGCACGTGGTTGATATTTAAATTATTGGCTATTTTTCTTGTACATAATTCAGGGTCTTCTTAAACCATATTTAAGACAGCTTCCTCAGTTTTTGGAGTTCTTGCAGTTGTTATTGCGCCTTTCAAATGATTATTTGGTTCAAAGCTGCCTTTTTCTGATGGTTTCAAATGAACCCTGTAAAATATTTTCGCTCCAGGTACTACTCTATTAGGAAAACGCTGGCTTTTGATGCATTTCCGTCAGCAAGACCATACATGTAATGCATGTCTGCAACTTCAGTGTTTGTGAAATTTACCATCCTAGATATTCTGTAAAATCAGCAGTCGAAATCAATTTTGAAACGTCAAATATGACTAAGCTGCCTTGATCTGTGTCCGGACGATTTAAGATTTAATCAAAGAATTTCTTAACTCTCTTAGATGAAATTGCATTTTATTTCTTTCTCAGAAAGTATTCGTCGCAGGTAAAAAACTCAGGAAATCATTCTTATTGTGAATTATATGGTTATTACGAAAATAATTAAAAATTCGAGAAAAATTATTGACGTACCAATTTTTTCACCGAATTTATTCGGATAGAAGTCTGCACGGACGTAACTGGTGAAAATTGAACATCATTCTGTACAGGAAAAAAATGTGTCTTAATGCGTACTCATAACCTACCAAAACTCAAAAAAAATGTAGAAAATAATTTCATAAAACCAATTTTTTTTTTAATTTCAACACCCCGTATCTCAGAAACAGTGCGTCAGGGACCTATAGTCCAAAGGAACTTTATATCATAAAATCATCTGAGGATTAAGATCCCGAAATTACGGTCCCTTATTCTGAAACACCCTGTATACAGGGTGACCAAGAGATTGACGTCAAAAAGGAAAAAACAGGTCCCTCGTGTCATGGGCTATTCGAATCACCCCCATGTATGTCATGCTATTTTTCACGGTTTTCGAGTTATGAATTTTTTTATGGACTTTGAGAATTTTCAACTTGACCATCTTAAAAAAGATATTAAAAAAAAGTACAAGACTTCTCTGTGAAATTCTTTTTGTAACTTAATCTCCTTGAATTGTTCTGTTATACATAAAATAACCAGATTCGTAACTTTGATAAAAATTATAGAAATGTTGGTCTCAAGTGAAACACTTACGTAAATTGGATTATGATCTGAATTTTCGAATCGAAATAAAAAATGTAAAAAGTCTAATTCACGGTTTCTCAGTAGGCTCAAAAACTGCGCTCAACAGTCAGCTTTTAGAATCATTGATAAAAAAAGGTACTGAACACACTACTTTTGCTAGAATTAGCCTTCAAAGTCATCGAGGTGGAAAAAATCAAAGAACCAGACATTTACTTCAAAATTATTTTTTGCCATTTTAAGATATTTCTGATCAAGTTATGATAGAAAATGCTGAAAATTAATGAAAATCAGCTTTGGATGTTGGTCAAGAAAAGTTCTAGATAAGAAAAAGAATAAGGTATGGCAATAAATCTCACATCACAATGTAAATAAAAAGAAATTTATTTATAAAATTAACAGTAGGTGTTCAAAGTGGCCACCTCCAAACTAACTCGGAAACTGAAAATTCACTCGGAAAACTAAAAATTTAATTCAAAAGAAAAACTGAGAAAATTAAGGTGAAAATAAGAAAACTGGAAAATTCGGTTCAAACACTTCTTGACACTCGATCGGCGGAATCAGAATTAACTGATGGTCAGGGAAAAATATGGTTTTATTTTTCCAGAGGGGAGGTGAAAAGGAATGCTCCTATGTTCAAAAATTCAGACGAAGTCGCGTCGATGAAAACGTCTTGATTCCGGCTTATCGGCCCTTCATTACAAAAAACGCGGTTATCTGCAAAGTCGCGAATATTTATAACACATTTCATCGTTTTCAGACATAAAAAAGCAATGAAAAACCGATCGGGATTATTTAAATTTTCGAGAACAATTTTTCATTAACCACTAGAATGAACGATACCCGAACAGATGGATCGGACGCAGTCGACCAATCAAGGGGCCCCCACGTTCACCTGACCTTAATCCCATCGATTTTTTCGTTTGGGGTTATTTCAAAGAAATTTTCTAAGAAGGTGTAGAATGTGTATTGAGGCTGGAGGTGGCCACTTTGAAATCCTACTGTAAATTTTATAAATACATTTCTTTTTATTTACATTATGATGTGCGATTTATTGCCGTACCTTTTTCCTTTTTTTTCATCTAGAACATTTCTTGACCAACATCTGAAGCTAATTTTCATTAATTTCCAGCATTTTCTATCATAACTTGATCAGAAATATCTTAAAATGGCAAAAAATAATTCTGTAGTAAATGTCTAGTTCTTTGATTTTTTCCACCTCGATGACTTTGAAGGCTAATTCTAGCAAAAGTAGAGTGTTAAGTACCATTTTTTATCAATGATTCTAAAAGCTGACTCTTGAGCGCAGTTTACTAAGATACCGTGAATTACCCTTTTTACATTTTTAATTTTGATTCGAAAATTCAGATCATAATCCAATTTACGTCACTTTTCCACTTGAGACCATTATTTCCATAATTTTTATCGAAGTTACGAATCTGGTTATTTTATGTATAAAAGTACAATTCATGGAGATTGAGTTACAAAAAGAATTCCACAGAGAAGTCTTGTAGTTTTTTTAATATCTTTTTTAAGATGGTCAAGTCGAAAACTCTCAAAGTTCATAAAAAAATTCATAACTCGAAAGCCGTGAAAAATAGCATAAAATACGTGGGGGTGATTCGAATAGCCCATGACACGTAGGACCTGTTTTCTTTTTTTGACGTCAATCTCTTGGCCACCCGTATTTCAATTTTTGAACGTTGTTACGGAGTGAGTCTTCCCATGATAATTTTTCAATGCTGACTGAACAGAAATGTCAAAACAACATTGCTTCTTCGAATGATAATAATTTATTGGTCCTTTCAGACATACATTGATGTGTCAACCACTAATTTTTAATCCCTTATGTTCCGATATCGGGAGAGAAAGCCCTTAAAAGTTCCAACGAAGATGCAAAATCCTGCTAAAGTATCCTTCAATCAATATTTCGTAACTTCTAACAACATTATAAGCCCGTGTATCGAATGGAGAATAATGCGTAAACAACGGTTGGGCACTGTGCAGACCTCATACAATCACGAGTATCTCGAACTGTATTTAATCTGTATAAGTGCCGGAAGGAGAATATCCACGAGTATCGGCCGATATCGGAAATAATAGGGATTATGAAATATAGTGCGTTAACGGCTCATTCGATGGCGCTTGTCTCGAATTACATTCAATTAACGACAACACATCGGACAGTGGACCGAATTACATCAACTTGTAATGTTGAGAGGCAGTGCAAATGACAGTAGCGTTTATGGCAGCTTTTCATATGTGTTGCCGAAGTTACATGTTTATCTACACAAGTAATTGATTATAGTGGCCAGGAAGTGACACAGAGTTGTAGGTGATACATCATCGACATGTGCGTTGCTGTGAAACAGTAGCGGAGACTGAGACGGAACATGCATTACCGTCCTTGAAGCTGGAGGACCCAGGTGCCGAATTGCACTGGCCCATCCGCAGTGTATGCAATGGCACGGTTTTAGTGATTGATCACTTCTATTTAGCCAAATCCCATTGCTATAGCAGCTCGAATCTCATTATTACGTCAAGCCAAGATGCTGCTTGAGTTAATGTATGAACAATAGGCTTCATGGCATGCTCCGCCTGTTGCTATAATTTATTAATAGCCTAATAAAAGTACGCTTTGGCAGTCGTTCTGCCCCGGCGTGCCCCGAGACTCAGGATTTTCCGCATTTAATACGGCGAAAGACATTCTCAGAAAATCGTTTTCCTTATTCCGGGGCAAAAACAACATACTCTCGGAACTCAGAAAATGTGGACATTGAAACTAGCGAGTTACGATTACAATAAAACGGAAACTCGAATTTATTAAGGGGGCCTTTCTTCTTTTATATCGGAATTAAATTATAACTCATTATAACAACGCAACGAACGATGCCTGAATGTGGCAATAACAATATTTAACCCCAGTTTCGTTTCAACGACTTTCGATCGATTCGACTTCCCTGAGGTCTTACTGAACACTGAGCGCATCTCACGGGATATCGCAGTTTCTTGAATTCATTGTACCTTGAGGTCCTCCATGAGCACAAGCACGTGTAATTAGCCCTTTACTGCATGATATATTAAATATGGGAGAAAAATTTTTTTTTCCGAAAAAAATTAATGCTTTTTTTCGGAAACCATATATGGTTTCGTATGCATGCTAAGCACATATGATGAGTGATATCAAAATTCATAACATTATTATATTTGACGAAAATTATGTAATAAACAATGTCATACAAAGGACCCCGCACTTTTTCTATGGCAAATGGCGTTCCGTCATTTGACGGAAAATTTTAGAACATTTGTTCTAAAATTTTGGTATAATGTAGTACTCGACCTACTGATCAAAAGTGTCCCTGGCCCCAACTCAATCCTATGACTAGTTTTTGAGATACAGGTCGTTGAAGTTGAGAATTACCCACTTTTACTACGCTCCTATCTCCAAATAGAATCGAATGAACTTCAAATTTTCTCAAGAAACATTTCATTCCATCCCCAGGGAGCAACCATATAGAGGAATATGACCGAAAATCGTTACGAATACAGGGTTATCCATAATTGAATGCATGCCCGATTTTGAAATTATAAAATATTTCAGTTCCAGAGCGAGAATGTTCTCAAAATGAACTATTTCACTAGATATGTTGTAGTTACATCGAAAAAGTCTGTAATACCCAGAATTTATACTGGGTGATCCATTATTATAGAAACTATTCCCAAGGAAGGTTAAGTGGACACCCTGTATTTATGGGTTGATTCAAGGTGTTTGTTTAATTTTTTTAAAACATATCATCATGGACTTCAGAGAATACAGGGTGATTCAGTCATGAAATGAACTTTGAACCTCACGAAAATACCCAAAAACCACCTTTTTTTTTTCATCACTCTCTATTTCAAGATTCTCCAATGAGGTGGGAGTTTTCTTTCACCATTGTACTTGAAATAAAAACATCAATACGGCTGAGAGTTTTCATCCACTTTCTATGACCAGATTTTTTTTTATGCTGAAATAAGAATAGAAAAACATAAATAAATAATTTTCATATTACATAAAAAAAACTGTTCATAGGAAGTGGATAAAAACTCTCAGCCGTATTGATGTTTTTATATCAAGTACAGTGGTGAAAGAAAACTCCCACCTCATCGGGTTTGATCTTGAAATAGAGGGTGATGAAAAAAAAAGTGGTTTTTGGGTATTTTCGCGAGGTTCAATGTTCATTTCTTGACTGAATCACCCTGTATTCTTTGAAGTCCATGATGATATGTTCTAAAAAAATTAAACAAACACCTTGAATCAACCCATAAATACAGGGTGTCCACTTAATCTTCCTTGAGAATAGTTTCTATAATAATGGATCACCCAGTATAAATTCTAGGTATTACAGACTTTTTCGATGTAGCAACAACATATCTTGTGTAATAGTTCATTTTGCGAACGTTCTCGCTCTGGAACTGACACATATCATACTTTCAAAATCAGGCATGTATTCAATTATGGCTAACCCTGTATTTGTAACGATATCCGGTCATATTCTTCCATATGATTGCTCCCTGGGGATGGAATGAAATGCTTCTTGAGAAAAGAAGTTCATTCGATTCTGTTCCGAAATGCGGGCGTAGTGAAAGTGGGCAATTCTCAACTTCAACGCCCTGTATTTCAAGAACTAGTCATAGGATTGAGTTGGGGCCATGGATACTTTTGATCAGTAGGTCGAGTACTACATAATTTTAGAACATTTGACGGAACGCCATTTGCCATAGAAAAAGTGCGGGGTCCTTTGTTGATGAAACTTAATCAGACAATCACTTTTATCTTCTCCCATAGAATAATGTGTCCATTATTCTACTGATTTTGAGCTGTAATAGTATCTATAAACCAACCCCGATAGTTATAATAACTCACGCCTATAACTCACTCTAATACAAATGGGAAAAATAACTTACCGAATGAATAAAAAAAATCGGATCGATCGGGAACACTATTTCAGAAATCAAGGTTACGTTCTCGCCATTCATTTCTACATTTCCTTTGGTGTGAAAATCCAAAAATTGCAATTGGAAAACGTGAATTTTTGACGTGGAATCGAATAAAAAGTGAAAATCTATTATAGTGCATACAAACTCAACCAAACATTTTTTGTTCCTCCAAAAACTCATCTTTTCATTCTTATTTATTTTCTCAAATTTGAGTGTCGCACGTGCATGTAAACATTCACTGACCTTGTCTGGAAAAGTTAAGTTTTCTACAAGTGGCGTCGGACCATATACAATGTAGATGCGTTTGGTTATTGTTAATGATATATAACAAATAAACTCCGTTAAGTTCTTCATGTTTTTTATATTTTCACAATAAATGAACAGTAAAGATGTCAAACCATATATGGTTTGCTATGCAGTAAAGGGTTAGGCAATCCAAAGACCTGTCAAATATTTTTTGAGGTTAGTGCTGGTGGTCGAACAAAGGGAATTCAGCTTTGTTCGGGTAGAAATTAAAAGCGTTTATATGCTTGAGAATGTGGAGGTTCCTAGTCAATCTTACTCTTAGGAATATCAGACTAGTGAAAGTTGTTTGAATTAAGAGCATTTTCATAAAAAAAACTGCCGTAAATGTGTGCCAAAGTTGGATGTGCAAGTCGTTCAAATCAAGAGGATTTCCTTGAATATTTTGGAACATCCATTGTGTGTTACTTGCTGTTTTATAAGCATATTGAGTGACTTAATGTTCACAACAGATAAATGATATTGAATCAACGTAGACAGGTAACAATACTTGAAAACCGTTTTTTTCAACGAGTTTTATACACGTGCAGTCGTCACTCTCCAAAAACAACTTTTTTTGTGCGTTTATTGCGTCCACCCTATCAAATTGTTTAAGCAACTCTGGGACACCTGTATATGAATTTGAGGAGATTATAGAACTAATAAAACGGAAAGCATATTTGAACCCTATTATCAACCCCCAGATGCATTGCTGAAGAATAAGACGCAATTTCATTTACGCGGAAGATTGTGTAAATGATTGCGAAATATGTTCCAGTAGAAATTTCTGCATGAAAAGCATAGTGCACAAACCGAACTTTGCACGAAGGGTCCATCAACTGGGAGAAAGTAGCTCTGTAAACAGATCATTGTTGAGGGTCACATAACCAATGTTTGATCTATTATTCTTGCTTCCCCTAGCATTCAGCCCAGTAATTCAAATATTTATCCCAAATTTCTGCCCACAAATTCCTACCGGGGTAGCCTGCGGTTTCAGGGACATTCCAGAGTCAAATAGTAAACACTTTCCAATGTAAAAATTCTTTACCGCTTAGTTTACATTCCTGTTGCGAATATTAGGAATGAAAGGCACGCCTGAAGACTACGAGGCCTCTTCTCATAAATGACCTCCGAACGAGACAAGGGTTCCGTTAACACTGCCCGAAATGAAAATTCAGAAAAGGGAGAGATGCGGTCTTTCGAATTTCACTTGTGTTAACGAACACTCGGTCTGTACAAAAACCGATAGTGTCAGAAAATGCAAGCTGAACGATTCCTCATGGAAAACTTCCCTGCTTTTCGTTATCCGCTTTCTTCCGGGATCTGGGTTAGGCATCTGGTATGAAATAAACTGAGTGACAGAAAAAAGAACACCTACTTATAATGAATTCATCACTATTTTTATAAACATGTCCCTTCGGTTCGAATTATCATCAATCAATTGAAAGCATTTAGCTTTCAATTGATTGATTTTCCATTTATGACAAGAGATGAATTTTTGATCAGGGTGTAAGTAGGACATTTATAGGATATCATCCCAGACCTCACACCTCTACATCTTGTGATTGAGTCCATCCTCAGAATATCTAAAGAAGGGACAGGCAATGAGAGAATCAGGAATCATAGAATTTGGTCCTCTCTGAATGACTAAATGCAAACCTTCATAGTGATGTGATGATCAAGAAAGTAAGCATTGAGAAAAACTTGAGTACAATGCTAAGCAAAAGAAAGGATTGGGAACGGGAATACACCGACTATATTCTCAAAGAAAATAGAATAAAATGGTAAACAGATGGCTCTGACACCACTACAGGAGCTGGCGCTGGTATTTATAGGACAGGTACCAAGTGTGCACTATCGTTAGGCTCCAGTACAAGCGTCCTTCAAACGGAAATACTTGCAATCGGAAGATGTCTAGATATAAATCTAGAAAGAAATCAGAAGTGCGATATACCTATTCATACAGATAATTAAGCTGCCTTTGAAGCAGTAAGCTCCTATGTCATTGATTGATAGCTGATTTGGGAGTACCGGAACAAACTCAATGGGTAGGCAAGAAGAATGAGGTCTTTTTAATCTGGGTTCCCGGTCAATCGTGAATTGTAGGAAACGAAGAGGCCAATACACTTGCTAAAAAGAGCGCACAAACGCCACTCACTGGCCCAGAATCCTTCTGTGGTATAGACAAATGCATCTATGAGGAGTTTATGTGAAGGAGGAAACCGAAAGGGAAAAACTCTGGCGGAATCCCCTAGGAATGGATCATTCCAAAAATTTCCTTCGGAACTTTGAAACTGCTTGATCCAAAAAATATCTGGATCGCAGTTAGAACCAACTACACCTACTCACAGGCTTTCTCACACGACAAAGTCGCCTACACTGAGTGTAGATTCTGTGTGGGGAAGGAAGAAACTCCTATTCACCTGGTTACGGAATACTTTGCCGTTGCAAGCCAAAGGAAAAAGAGCTTCGGACAAGAAACCTGTAGGAGTGAGGATTTATCCTCGTTGAAGACGTCCCAGATACTGGATTTCATCGAATCTCTGGAACTGGAAGGCGAGCTGCAAGAGGCGCGATGATAACAGCTCTGTTAGGGGGCGCAATATACCTTAAGGGGCAGTATCACCTTGTGAATCGTGGTAAATCTCCATTCAAAAAGTGGTCTCTTTATTTCACGAGTAAGTACCCTAATTTAAGACGTAAAGACTTGATTTTTTTTTAATTGAAGTGGAAGAACGTCCCAAGGGCAAATAGTTTTCTTTTTTTCGATTTAATTAGTTTTTTAATTAAAAAAAAACAGGATAATCGTTAGATCTGGGGTTATTGAATATGTTTTTCGTTTTTCATGAGTACAAGCTATATTTTTGAAATAATCATCATGAAAATTTTTGTACTTTATCAATTGTCAATTGTATTTCAGAGAACATCACTTGTATTTCAGATTAGTCAATTGTATTTCAGAAAACATCAAATGTATTTCAGATTAGTCAATTGCATTTCAGAAAACATCAAATGTTTTTCAGATTGGTCAATTGCATTTCAGAAAACATCAAATGTATTTCAGATTGGTCAATTGTATTTCAGAAAGCGTCAATTGTATTTCAGAAATCATCAATTGCATTTGAGAAAACATCACTTGTAATTCAGATCAGTCAATTTGATTTCAGAAATCGTCAATTGTATTTGGGAAATGGTCATTCGTGTCCCGAGACTGAAAGCGAGATGACTGTGATATTTGGAAATTTGGTTTAATGTGGCACAAAAAAGAAACTGTAATTCTTGAAAACTCTTATTCGAGCGTTTTTCAAATATTCGCCACAACTGTTTTCTGGAATACTTTGGGGTTCGTGGATGATTCATGGAGCATGGGGGGATTGTCTCGATATTACCTATTCGTTGGTCAAATTCGATGCAGTCGTGGAGAAATGATATTCCTACTTTCTGAATTACAAATGACGGTTTTTGAAATACAATCGACGCTTTCTGAAATTCAATTGACTAATCTGAAATACATTTGATGTTTTCTGAAATACAATTGACTGATCTGAAATACAATTGACGCTTTCTGAAATCAAATTGACTGATCTGAAATACAATTGACGCTTTCTGAAAGTCAATTGACTATTCTGAAATACAATTGACGCCTTCTGAAATACACTTGGAAATGGTGTAGACGCCGTAGCAACTTTGGGTTTTCAGCAAATTATGTTTCTCGAAAAAAGACAACATGACATGTATCTTACTTTTTCTCTATCTTTTATAGTTTAGGAGTTGTAGTACTAAATCATAGAAATCTGGCCACCCTGTACATTCTGATATTTTCGTTGATTTCTACAAGTTGTGAAAGGTTATTTTCCAAAAAGAATCAAGAAGACATAACTGTTTCCTCATTAGAAAAATACCCCTGAAGGAGATTCTATGAGACATGAGTTCATTTAATTACTTCATCCATTTTTTCATAGGAAATTAATGAAATTCATTCAACCCGACAAGTTTATATTATGTTGCCGAAAATAAAAAAAATTGTTTCTAAACATGGGGGGAAAAGTTTCCAACCATTATATCTAATCAGAATTTTAGGTGTCCCGATTTTTTGCCTGTCATTGTAGTTTCTTTTTGTAGCCAGCATGGGACGTGTTTTTGTGCCACATAGTCAGGAAGAGCTGATAACATTCTTGAATTTATATACTTCCTGAAAAACAATTAAAAACCCGCATTTATCTGGCTTCAAGTCTTCACGATGATGTAATGTTCATATGGTATTTCCACTCTGCCGGAGAAGAATGTGGAAAATATTTAATTCGATGGATGTTTCGCGTCTGGTCTTAGTTAAATTAGATTTTTGTGGTAACATCTACAATAACAGAAAACTGCGAAAGACGGAAATATGCCGAAATTAACTTTCATGGAGGTTCAAACGAAACCACTGCATTTCAACGTCAAATTATTTTCATTTCGTAGCCTTGAACGGACCCGATTTATTATGGGGAAACGGAACCTTTTCCGGGTGCGGATTAACCAGATTCTGAAATCGAGTTATGCTCTTCTTGCGCCGCGGGGATCGATGTGAGGAGGACAGAAAGTACCAACATTTTTCCCGAACGAACCCACTCCGTTCAAACTTTCTGCAAAGTCGGAATTTTTTGGTGTGACACGACTCCGAATGTTCTATTTCAACGGATATCAAATGTTCCAATTTCATTACACAACTTCGCTTCCATTCAATTCATCGTTCACTTGTTGGTTTATCTAGTATTCCCAGGCGATTGATATCAAACTCCGGTGCCGTGGTTGACTTTATGCCATTCAAAATGCGACTTACCTAACCCACCATACAGTCGAACATTGATATTTTTTGCACAATTATAAACTTTCTATATGGGCCACTCGCAAATCAAGGGAGTTTTTCAGGGGTGGAGGGGGGTCATGAAAATTATCAGCAAAGATTACAGAGTGAGCCATAGGATAAACAAAAACTGATATCGCTGTGTCGTCGTTTCAGTGTTCTTTGTGCATTTTTGAAAAGTTTTCGGTGAAAAATTCTGAGTTTCTGTGAGAACATACTGTGTTACTTTTTTTGTATCGAGTGTTTTTTTTTTCAAAGTGATACAATTTTCGATATGGATAACTGTCATCTGACTGGAGGTGGGAGCCATGCTGTTTTTTTTTTTCATTTCTAGTCGGTAAGCATTGACCAATTATCATGGAAAAACTTACGCCGCAACAACGTTTACAAATTGTTAAAATTTATTTCGAAAGTCAGTTTTCTATTCGCCAAACTTATAGAGCAATTCGTGAAACTTTTGGTTTCAGAGGGGTTTATAGTGCGAGGCTTTTTCAGTGTACGTCAAACTCTACCTACTTCTTACCCCTCACCAACCCTAAGAAATCGTCGATTTTCAGGACGTCCGAAGATATCTCAGACATTCCTCGTATTTACCGCCCTTTTCTTCCACATGCGAGATTTCTGTTACGTACAGCCTTTACCAAGGGGAAGGCGGAAGTTGTCGAATGCCCTCGTATATTCACGAATGAATTGGAATTATTTACGAAACTGCCGACAACACTGTAAATTCATAGGACAGCGACAGAGGCCCTCACGTTTTACCAGATGGAAAGAAATAATTGGGAATTCCATATAACTAAGGGAATTTCCACTTTCAAGGTTGCGGTCTATAATATTGATTTTAGCTGAAGAGCAACAGACAGGAATGTTACCTGTGTTGGTAGATGTGAAGGATCAAAATAAGAATATATTACTCCTTCTTGGTTGTACGAATTTATTGCGAACTTGTGTTTCGGTTGTAAGTTAGGTTCGGGAAAAATCATGCACATATGAACCTACATTGAAAAAGAATGTGATTGAGATTCAAAACCTAAACTAAATTTTTTATGAATTTAAATTTGTTTATTGTATGAAATGCTCTATCAGAGGAATTGTATATACATATTTACATTATTAGTTACAAGCAATATAGGTAGGTATATATGAAACTTTTCTTCAGAGAACAAAATATCGACAATCGTTTTTCAAATAAATACCCTATTTTTTATGATTGCGTTTAATCGTGCGAGAAAAAATGATGATAGTTCTCTTAGTTTTTTATTTTTTTTATTGGAGTAAAATTTTTTTTTTTTCTCTGCAGAATCCAACGCAATCATAAAAAAAATAGGTTCTTATTTAAAAAATTTAAGTTATGGCCAATTTTCGATCATAGTTTTCGACCCAAAATTTGAAACACCCTGTGCTGATTTTTCTGGAATTCACAAGATGTTTGGCCTTTCCACATTCTTCTTTAACCCACTTACTTTTGGAATCTCTTCCGTTGAGCTAATTTTCTACTACGGCGATGTGCGCAAAGATTTTTGCGTTTATCATCAAATTTCCTACTCATCTCCAAAGTAATTAAAAAAAATAACACAACACTTCCAATCACAAGAAAAAAGAAATCCAGTGAAAATTCACGAATCCCGTCTCTCGTCACAAGATCTAAAAACGTAAAAACCGAACCAATTTGCTTTCGGCTTGCTGGTCCAACAGAAATAATATAGCACATGTTTTCACACTTTTACTTTTCACCGATAACAGACGCCTTACAATACAACAATAAATATTTGCCTTTGGTATTTACCGAAAGCCCCAAAGAGCATCCTAAAATGTGCAGTATTGCCAGATAGATGGAACGATCAGTAGAAGATGGAAATATGCAAGTTCGTCGATTAGGTGGCAGCACTTTACGATCGTTTAGTTTTAATTTTACTTAAATCGGTTAAATCGGAAAAAACTTTTTGTGTTGAATTTTTCGTGGGAATTCATAAAAAAAATAATCTAGGTCGGAAAGTTAGAATTATGCATATAGAGTCACTAAGAAAGAAAAAAAAAGTTTTTTTTTCACTCGACGAAAAAAAAGTTATGGACTTTCCGACTTGAAGAACTCTTCAAATTGAATAAAAGTGAAAACCCCATATAAATCGGTGGTCTCTATCGTGAGAAATCCCGAATCGCGTTTTGAACTGAACGTCAGAACGGTATAGGCCCCTCTTAAATAATCGTCCATCCAGCTCATCCGTCGAACTATCGATGGATTTCGGACAAAATTTTCTCTATTCGATGCAACAACAACAAGACAAAAAACTGTACGTTCAGAAGAAAATATCGCTGCTCTAAGAGATAGTGTTAATGAAGATCCAGATTTGTCTATTCGTGGACGTTACAACAAGTTGGACTGCATTCACCAGATGGAACATTTTTCGTGAAGATTTTGGTCTACACTCATACAAGACTGGTCTAAGAACTGAAGCCACTTGACCATAATAAGTGTCATTTGTTTGATACACTTTTTTATCGAAAAATTGTGTGTAGTCATGACATTTCTGGTTGAACGGCAACGTAAACAAGCGAAATTGCCGTATATGGAATGAAAGCAATCCTAAAGAAGTTTGCAGGTTCCATTGCATCCTGAAAAATGCACGTATGGTGTGGCTCACACGCTGGAGTCATCATCGGTCCATATTTCTTAAAAAACGATGCTGGAGCTAATGCTACCGGGAATGGTGCTCGTTACAGATCGATGATCAATGATTATTTGTGTCAAAATTTTAATGGTGTCGACCCAGAAGTGTTTTGGTTTCAATAAGATGATTCTAATATAATATAACGTAACAATTGATTCAGTGAAAGAAAGATTTGGCGAAAACATTATTTCGATGGTCCAATAAATTGCCATTCAAGATCATGTGATATTACTCCAATGGATCATTTTCTTTGGGGTTATGTCACGTCATTGGTTTATGCTGATGAACCAGAAACAATGAAAGCCAACATAACTCGTGTTATTGCTAAAATAAGTCCTGAATTACTCGAAAAAGTGCTACAAAATTGGTCTGGTCGAATGCGATTCCTCATATTACAGGAATTATTCTTAAAACATACCTGAATATCATAATATTATCTTTCAAATAAAAAAATATCTTTAATCTTAATTCAAATGTGTTTCATTTCAGTTTAAAGTTCTTTCACCCTATGAAAGAACACCCATTCAAGATGTCAGTATATTTTTCTAAAACAAATCTTATCAATATTAATTTCTAGAACAATATTTTATCTCAAATGATATTCTCACACTAGAGATTGTTATATAATTCAGTAGAGCTTGTGGTTATCATTCCAAAAATATTCAAAACTCGATAGTTTGCTTGAAATCCTCACTATCTAAATCAGAACAAACTAAAAAAAAGATTCCAATTCTGTTTTTCGCCATTTCAATGATAATACACGAGGAAACTTGATTTTCGAAGATGATTTCAGTATGGTATATTTTTAAAAATGGAACTTCATGCTCTACTGAAATATTAAGGGCGTCCCCTTCGAAATAAGGAAGAAAGTATGGTTTCCAGTATGAATGATGTCATTTCACTCCGAATATTTCACTCCCCATTCGTCACTTGTCCGCCAGAGAAATATTCTTTTATGAATATCTTATTACACAGGGTTTCCAAAATAGTAGCAATATTTAGTATCGCTCATTCGCTGTTGTCTGGGCCATTTTTATTGATAACCAAGAATTCAGTTTCCGAAATACACTGCGCAAAAAAATCAACGCACATTCTGACAATCTCAATTTTAATGAAAGTTAACTCTACATTGACTTTATAACTCATTTGTTATGTTCTCTCGGGAAGGTTTTGAACGAAACAAGACACATTGAATGGAAGAAACATTCAGAATTTCACCGAATCTTATGTGAAATAAGAGAAATGAACAATTTTCAAAATACTGAAATGCTGATAAGTGATTTAATACTTGGTATTTCCACCCCTTGCGTTAATTACAGCTCGGCAACGACGGTTCATACTCAAAATGAGTGATCTTGAAATGTTCTGATCTAATCCTTCCCAGATTTCTCCCAGTTGGATTCCTAAGTCATTAAGAGTTGCTGGATGATTTTCTGAACTTCTCAGCCTTCTATTGAGGTTGTCCCAAGCCTGCTCAATCGGATCGAGATCTGGACTTCTTGCTGGCCATTCCATTCGAGAGACTTCAACCTCTTCAAGGTATTCCTGAACGATGCGCGCACGATGGAGTCTGGCATTATCGTCCATAAAAATGAAATTTTCACCAATGTATGGGGCAAATGGCACTACATGCTCTTCAAGAATGTTCCTCATACACTTATCAGCATTCATAGCTTCAGTATCAACGACCACTAGGTCTGTATTCCACCCCATACAATAATCGATCCTCCCCCGAAACCAGTAGTATTCAGGGACTGTGCATATCGTCTATATACAAGGAAACGTAGATCACAATGGTAGAGGCAGAATCTAGACTCATCTGTGAAGAGAACTCTTTCCCAATCGGCCTCTTCCCAATGGATATGCTCTCTCGCAAAATCCAAACGCGCCCTTCTATGTGCTGGGGTAACAGCTGGGCCTCTTGACGCGACACGAGGCATTAAATCATATTCTCTGAGGCGATTTCTTATTGTCTGAGTGCTAATTTGCACCTCATGAGTTTGCTCAAGCTGATTTTGAAGGAGGCGAGCGGTTGCAAACCGTTGTCTCAACGAAGAAACTCTCAAGTAAAATTCTTGAATGGCAGATGTTACCCGTGGTCTACCCTGTCCTGGTCTTCGGACATTCATACCTGTCTCCCTGAATCACTGCAACATTCTGGACACTCCAAACCTTTTTGCAATTCTTGTGTATGTCCATCCTTCTTCTCGCAAAACTACCGCTTGGACACATTCCTCTTGGGTCAAATTGCGTGTTTCGCGTTGCATAGCGATCGAGTGTAGAAAATCAAACGAAAGGAAAACTATTGATCACTGGAATTGATCGAGAACAACTGATTTTAGAATGCAGCCAATACATTCAAAATATGATCATATCATCTTTTTTTATCCCTGCTGGGAGAAAACATCTGTATTGAAGAAAAACGTTGAAAGTGGATAACATATGCATGCATAATTCTGATAAAAATAATTATCATTGAGAACACCTTCAGTTGTAGAATAAATTTGAGATTTCCATAATGTGCGTTAATTTTTTTGCGCAGTGTATTTGAGTTCTTGTGATTTTAATAAAATTTCTCACCTTACTTAATTTTTTTTCAATTTGTTCTACGTTGGCCAAATTTAGTATTGATTTTGGATTATTCCGATCAGAAAATTATATGATTCGTATGAAAAAGCGATACTATCCTGTATTAGATATTGAAAAAACATTAGTATGGATTGCAATATGGCATATGAAGAAAAAAACAATCAATTTCTAATATAAATTTGCTTGCAGGACTGGTGGAGGTCATTTCGAACAAAATTTATGATTACATATATACTAAAAATTCGTGTTTAATGGCAGTGATTTTTTTTTATTCTTCACTTTTCTCTTCCTCCTCCTACCAAATCCAAATCTGCTGAAACGAAACTTGTGCCTGCATTCAAACGAACTTTTTCAGGCGATGAAGAGGTTTTTGGAAAAACATTTGACACCATTGAATTATTCAATTACAATAAGCCTCGGACTATTTGGAGCTACCGGGCACTAGATGGAGTTCTCCACGCCAATATTCATACTAATAATAATGATTACGTATTTGCGAAAGTAATCAAAGCCAGCCAATAGATGTAACACAGTCAATCATGATGTCATGTTTTCATTTTTGTTGATGGGAACGTTCGCTGAACCTTTGGAACACCTTCTCAATCAGTCATGAGTCTATAGTTGTAGACCAATGGCCGGAGAAATACCGAGATCTTCCACAAAAGTACAGTCCCTGTTTCTTTACCAACTAAACACCTCTTCTCTGGTTGGTTCTGGGCATTTGCCTATAATCCTTCTATCCTCTCATCTGTATTCTTTCTCTTTCGCAATTGGCCTCTAAGGTCTCTTGGTCTTTAGAGGGAAATTATGACTGTTTTTGCATCTGCAGCGGGGTCATAATCAACTAACCTTCAAATGTCGTCATTTGGATGTCCACTATGGCTCTTTTATTGGCTTATTCAGCTTTTCGTTTGATAAATGTAGAAATTGACCCTTTTTGCACGTCTTTTCGAATTTGTTCATTCCTAACAAACGAGGGGGCTTCTAATGCCCATCTGAATAATAAGTTTTCTGGGCTTTGTATCCATATGTAAGCTACAGTCTGGCGACTGCTTTCATGATCCTCAATTTCGAGTTTCTGCTCGTTTGGCTTCTTTTGCTTACAATCGGGTGTAGTCTGTTCATTGCTACATTCTTTTTACCCACTGCATACTCAATATGCTTTTTTCACGTAAGTCTTTTGTATTATATTACTCCTAGGTGTTCAGCTTCATTCTGCCATTCTATTTCATTATCGTCTATAGATATCTTCGATTCCATCTTCAGTCTTCTCTTTTGAAAAGGAATGGCTTGACTCTTATCTTCATTGATTTTGATTTTCCATCCGGTACACCAGTCACTTCAACTTCTTGAAGTCTTTTGTGAATTATTTTTGTATTTGTGTGCCTAACTGCTATGCCCGTATCGTCAGCTTATACAGCAAGTAGACTTCTTATATGTCTTGGTATATCATGTATGTATACAGTGTGTTTGGGTTTGACTTAGCGATAATTTAAGGGCATCAAATATACCTGATTTTATCGACAAAAACACCCACATTGGGGAGTTAACCCCACTATTTGGAATAGCCGCCATTTTAAATTATTTTTTTTTATTTTAGTTGACCTTTGCAAATGATATCGATTTCTTTGGACATAAAGGTCCTACAGATGTGAAAAAATGTTTTTCGAAAGATTTACTGAATTTTTCAGTAAATCCTCGATAGTAAAAAAACTAGCACATTGAAGTATAACTATCACGCAAGGTTATCAGCTACAGGAAGACTTCCACATCATTTCTGTATGTTACGTAATTTGAGTTATTGCTGTTTGAACATGACCCTTATGAAAATTGATGAAATACAATAAAAACTCAGTACTGTACTTTTGATCATTTTTAATGATCCAACTTACAAATTTATCATAAAAATGGTCGCCTCTGCTTTGTAGATAGGCAGTGGCCCTGACGACTTTAATTCCCTCAAATAACTTATAATTGTCATAATAATTAGCGTCCTCCAATTTCCTAATGAAAAACAACGAATAGCTGTTAATAGGACTAGAAAAAAACGGATGTTAAATTTTTTTCACATTCGAAGCGACGTTTTGCAAAGGTTTTCCTCTACTTCTTCAGGCCTACAATTTATTAAACATGTACACAGTTCATTAAAAGTCATCAAATAACTCACCAAAAACATGTGTCAACTCAACGAATGAAAAAGTAAAATAGTAAAACCATTCGTCAGAAAGAATATCAAGAACATCTTGAACAATATAAAGCTGTCGAAACAAACACAGTAGGTCACCTCCCAAAAGAGCTCCATGATAACTTTAACAACATTCACCAATCAATAATTTTAGAGCTCCTTTGGGTGCTGACCTACTGTGTTTTTTTTCGACTGCTTTATATTGTTTATGGTGTCTTGATGCTAGTCTTTCTGACGAATGTTTGTACTCTTTGATTCGTTAAGTTGATTCATGTTTTTGGTGAGTTATTTCTATGAGTTTTAATGAACTGTATACATGTTTATTTCTTTTAATAAATTGTAGGCCTGAAGAAGCAGAGGGACACCCTTGCGAAACGTCGCCACGAATGTGAAAAAACTCTGTTTTTTCCTAGTCCTATTTCCTGCTTCTTGTTTTTTTTTAATAACTTGTTATTATTCTGCTTAGCTTGGAAGAATAACCGGCGATTATCATTTTATATGCTAATCCTTCATGCCATACTCTATCAAATGCCCTGGTAACGTTTAGTTGTGCTAGCCTTGTAGCTTGTTTATTATGAACTCGTCCAAAGATATATTCGGTCAGTCTAAGGAGTTGTTTTTCAGTTCTTCTTCTTCAGTAAGTTGTCTGGCTGAGACTCTCTGCACAATTTTCCTAGGGCTGAGGGTAGGCTTATTGGTTCTGTGGAAACTTTTTGTCTTTAGCTGGTTTAATGAAAACAATCACTTCGGCAGTTTTCCATCATCCTGGAAAGTGTTCTGTCCTCATCACTCCATTTGCTATGCTAGTGAGAGCTCCTGCACTTTTCTTCGACATTTTCTTCAGCATGAGATTTGTAATTTTATATTTTCTAGGAGATCAGCCTGAACGTACGAGTAAACAGCAATATTTCAACCACGCACTTTTGTCTTCTCACTCCAGTTACTTACTTGCAGCAATTTCGGAAGAATATGCACTCGAAATAATTCTATGCACTCGGTGTGAATAGGGATTTAACGCTGAATACTCTGCATTTTCAATTGAAATTTCGTTCTGAATTCAAATACAGATGAGTACGAGCTATCTGTACGAGACCGTCTTGTTTGGCGCTAACAATTTCAACAGATTAGGGCAATTGAATACCCCAGAGGAATAGTATAGTAGAAATATATTATATGAGCAGATATTGCAAAGTTCTCTAGGAAGTATTCCACGCTCCTAGCCAGGAAAATAACGCCATATTTTCCACCGCGAACATTTTTCAATTTCATAATGCCCTCTCGGAACTAGGAATTAAGTTCTGAATTTCATGAGATAAAGCATCAACACCAGCCGGCATCGTATTATTTAGTCGTATCTCTCTCCAGATTCGAAATCTCTCAATGCAAAGCAGAAATTTTTCCGGCTCTAATGAATTCATATAATATTCTCTTGAATATCCTGCGGTGTTATCGGCGTTATTGAGATAGTCTTCATTTTACTGACATCGTAATGAATCGACTGCACTGCATTTCCCTTCAGAATTACCATCAGAAAGGAATGAAACAGTTAATTAGTAAGTTAATTTTGAATAAACGTGAGTTAGTTTTGCATGCACCGGCCTAGATAAGAGGGGGTGGATGCAAAAATAAAAAGGGTCTCTAAACTATGCGATTGCTTACATCGGTAAATAGAATACACGAAGTGATTCTTCAATTTATAGGTATGTGATTGAATCCTATTCGGACTAGGCTACAGACACAAAAAGGAAAGAGGAACTAAATCAATTAGAGTCAAAAAATTCTCAAAGCACCATACTGAAATTTTTGCACTTTGTAACGAACTCTAGAGAGTTTGGTAGCACTAGCTCAATTTTTCTTCACATAAACTTCATCTGCAGTTGATCATAATGCCCAATGGCATGGGCGTACCCAGGGGGGGGGCAGGGGGGCAGCTGCCCCCCCTTGAAGATAAAATAAGTGTTAATTTTCCTGGTTTCCTGACAATAAACCTGACCGACCATCTTCTCAGGTATGAGCTGCCCCCCCCCTAGCTGAAATCCTGGGTACGCTCTTGCCCAATGGTAAGGTTCAGTAACATAGCTCTGTATTTCTTTAGGATTTTTATTATTGATCAATGTAACAAACTGGTGAAGGAGCCAGTTACAATATATAAGTCATGATATCTAGGATTCGCATTTGTTGTGAATAAGCATACACTGTGGACAAGAAAAAGTGTAGAAACCCTTACTATTGTATTCCGGAGAATTGCCAAGCGTCATCATACGGGGTGACTCATTTTAAATTCAATTTTAATTCAATTTATTCCAATAAATTGAATCATTATAACTCATAACCTATTACTGCATAGCAAACCATATATGGTTTGACATCTTTACTGTTCATTTACTGTGAAAATATAAAAAACTAACATAAAGACCTTAACGGAGTTTATTTGTTATATCATTAACAATAACAAAACGCATCTACATTGTATATGGTCCGACGCCACTTGTAGAAAACCTAACTTTTCCAGGTCAGTGAATGTTTACATGCACGTGCGACACTCAACTTTGAGAAAAGAAATAAGAACGAAAAGATGAGTTGTTGGAGGAACAAAAAATGTTTTGTTGTGTGACATAAACTCTAGTTTGTATGCACTATAATAGATTTTCACCTCCTATTCGATTCCACCGATTTTCGATACCAATTGGTTCGGAACCATATGTGGGTTCGTATGCAATCTACGCTTCTTTTGCTTAGACATATGTGGTTTCGTATGCACTCAAGCACTCAGGCGTTTTTTTAAGCTAATCTCTCTTTTTCATTATTGGTGGTAGAGTAGACCATGGGCGCTTTTAATGGCATATAGATTTACTGAAATGCGTGGATTTTGTGGCGAAAAAAAAACTAAGACTCTTATTAACTACTAGTCTATTTCTGTTATATACTCTTATTAATCTCTGTTTGCCTTCAAACAAGCCGTTTCGGAACACCTGCGCAAAACAGGAAAGAAGGCTCTTCCTCGTAAACGGGGTCGTCCATTGACTAACCCAGTGACTGGTTTACCATCTAAGAGCCGCGATTTGTTCAAGTCCCGGAACAACAACTTACTGGAAGAAAATGAGAAAAGCTCCGAAAAAGCATCAGGACCTACCCGTGACCTCTGTTAGGACTGACAAGTTTGCTCAATTGAAACCTTTCCTAAATGTCCAAAATGTGAGGTATTTTTATGTTATGATAACAATAGTATATTATTCAATGAGCGGTAATGTAAGTCATAACACACGCAGATGAATTTGGCAGCACGAGCCGACAGGAGAGTGTGTTGTGACCATTACCGCGAATCGAATACTATGCTTTATCTTCGACTTCTCCAGTAAAATTAGAATTCATCTGCATTTTGAAAATTGACAACAGTGGTCAAGTGCGATCTCTGTGGTTGAGAATCGAATCGCGATCAAATCGCGTAGAAAACGTCAAAAATTCACGTTTTCCAATTGCAATTTTTGGATTTTCACACCAAAGGAAATGTAGGAATGAAAGGCGAGAACGTTACCTTGACGTCTGAAATAGTGTTCCCGATCGATCCGATTTTTTTTATTCATTTGGTAAGCTATTTTTCCCATTTGTATTAGAGTGAGTTATAGGCGTGAGTTATTATAACTATCGGGGTTGGTTTATAGATAATATTACAGCTCAAAATCAGTAGAATAATGGACATTGGAGAAGATAAAAGTAATTGTCTGATTAAGTTTCATCAACAAATTTGTATGACATTGTTGATTACATAATTTTCGTCAAATATAATAATGTTATGAATTTTGATATCACTCATCATATGTGTTTAGCATGTATACGAAACCATATAGGTATGTCCAAAGTGTTTGAAGCTTTGATGCATACGAACCCATATATGGTTTCTGAAAAAAAAATAAAACATGTAGTTTTTGATGGAAAAAAAATCCTAATTAATTTTGAAACATTAATAAAATATTTTTCTCGTAAAAAAAATGTTTCTCCAATATTTAATATATCATGCAGTAAAGGGATAAATACATAACAATTCACGAATATACAGGGTCTTTCACGAGGAACCTCACCCATATTTATACGGGAAACTACTGAACGTATTTTCATGAAATTCAGCACTTATGAGTATTTCACGATGCTGATGAAATCTAAAATATTTTCAAGGCATGAGCACCTCCGGTTTTTCCGGAAATGACGTCAACTTCCGTTTTTCAAATTAGAACACCATTTTTTTATTGCAGAAATAGATTCCTTAGAAAATTTCAAGTTATTTTGATGTAACATTTTTCAGTTTTGGTCGGAAAATTCTCTCTGAGCGGGAAAATTCGAAAAAACAATCGAAAATAGAGCTCCGCTGAAACAAGAATAACTTCGAGGTTTTTGGATGGAAAATTTTCATTTTTGGGATTTTTCAAGATGTAAGATTGATGTATCCACTTTGAAAATCGAAATCGCGATTCAAGATACAGGGGGTGAAAAAATCGCTTTCAAAGTAAGGGATGACAAAATCGTGAAAAATCAATTTTTTCAAATTAGAACCCCATTTTTTTATGGCAGATATTGAATCTACGTTAAAAAATAATGTGAGTGTATCCATCATACCATTGCCCTTAAATGGACATTTTCTGAGTTATTCACAAAAAACTGTTTTTCGTATTGAATTTTCAGCTATTTCTTTTCCCTTCACGCCAAAAAGCTGAAATTTTCAGGAACTGTTATTTGAACCATGCTGTAGATTTTTCACCCCTTCTTGAAACCGACTTCAAGTTACTATTAGGAGAACCATGGCAAACTCTCGCAGTTATAACTAGAGAAGATGCTCAAAGTTTTGACCGTTAATTTCTAGACATTTATTTATACGTCTCAGGAATGCTTCGTGCGTTGCTCTTCTTATTTCATCGGGAGGAAGAGATCTGCAAAAGTGTTTAAAAACCAAATTGAGTTTCAAAACTATGAATCTAAAAATCTAAACAAACCTGAACGCATTTCTGACTCGTTCTATGCAGTCCTCTTTATCAGTCAGGGGAGTTGAGTAGACAATATTTTTTATCCTACCCCAAACATAATAGTCTAAAGGAGTTAAATCGGGAGAACGTGGTGGCCAAAGATGTGGACCATTGTTCGCCAACCATCGATCTTCAAATAGCCTGTAGAGGATATTTGACACATTGAGTGAATTGTGTGGAGGCGCGCCATCTTGTTGATACCATAAGTCATTATGGTTCTGTACTAGCGGCTCAATTATTTGAGTCAATATGTCAGAATATCTATCTACTAAGGGAGAACATTCTTTAAATAATGCAAACATGTGTAGTGTTCTATCTTACCAGTTAAAGTCCCATCATATATGTGAACATCGAGAATTGCATTATTTTTGATGGCGCAAAAAACATTGAAACTCCAGGTCTCTTGAAAGTTCCATTGTCTGAAGTGGTGGTTGTTCTCTTCATCCCAATAATGACTGTTATGCCTTTTGAAAGAACCATTCTTTGTGAATTTAGATTCATCTGTCCGAATTATACAGTCCAAAAAGTTTTCATTCTCTTGAAATCGAATCATCATAGCTTCGCAAAACTCTGTTCTCCTGACGAAATCAGTTTCCTTCAAATGCTGTACCATATTGAATTTATATGGGTGCATTTTATGTTTTTTTAATATTCTCCAAACACTCGATTGAGATAATCCAAGATCAATCTCGGCATCTTTGAGAGAATTTTGAGGATTCACACGAAAATATGCAAGAACTGTAATTTCGTTGTTCTCATCTTCTACTACACTTTTTTCTCTGTGTATAGTTTTCTTAACGAAAGATCCGACATTTCTCAAGTTTGTCATGGTTCTGTTAATGGTATCTCTCGTTGGTCTGGGTCGGTCAGGAAACCTCTCAATGAACAGTCGAATCGTTCTACAACTTTATTACATTCTCCATGAAGTAGAATGAGATTTAAATAATCTTCATTGGTAAAATTAGGCATAGTGATCGATTTTATAACTTAATACGAATTATCACCAAATTAATAGTAAACACAAAATGCTACTGAATAAAGAGGAATTTGGCAGATGTAATTAATGATATCTATCATTAAAAAAAAAGAATGTAAAACATGGTAAGTTTTTGCATATGGTTCATGAGGAATTATTCATTTATCACTGGAGAGAAAACCGATGGCCGATTAGTTCAAATAAAGAGGTTTCCGATACAAATTCGAATCCAAATTCGCCATCTATTTAGGAACAACCTGTAACTTTTTTCTCTTGCATATTAGGGTAGTAAAATCTTAAACATGGTTCAAGTAACAGTTCCTGAAAATTTCATCTTTTTGGCGTGAAGGGAAAAGAAATAGCTGAAAATTCAAGACGAAAAACAGTTTTTTGTGAATAACTCAGAAAATATCCACTTTAGGGCAAGGGTGTGATGCATACACTCACATTATTTTTCAACGTTGATTCAATATCTGCCATAAAAAAATGGAGTTCTAATTCGAAAAAATTGATTTTTCACGATTTTGTCATCCCTAACTTTGAAAGCGATTTTTTCACCCCCTGTATCATGAATCGCGATTTCGATTTTTAAAGTGGATACATCAATCTTACATCTTGAAAAATCCCAAAAATGAAAGTTTTCCATTCAAAAACCTCGAAGTTATTCTTGTTTTAGCGGAGCTCTATTTTCGATTTTTTTTTAGAATTTTCCCGCTCAGAGAGAATTTTCCAACCAAAACTGAAAAATGTTACATCAAAATAACTTGAAATTTTCTAAGGAATCTATTTCTGCAATAAAAAAATGGTGTTCTAATTTGAAAAACGGAAGTTGACGTCATTTCCGGAAAAACCGGAGGTGCTCATGCCTTTTAAATATTTTAGATTTCATCAGCATCGTGAAATACTTATAAGTGCTGAATTTCATGAAAATACGTTCAGTAGTTTCCCGTATAAATATGGGTGAGGTTTCTCTTGAAAGACCCTGTATAAAGTTACCATAGCCAAGAAGGACACAGGCACCTAAACGCATGTGACTTGTCTCGTGTCCTGCCCCCTCCTGACATGGCCTGATCATATTCACAACTTAAACAAAAACAAACTGATGAACAATCGCTAATCCATTATACAGTTCAGCGAAGAAAATCACGAACAGAAATAGAATAAATTATAAAGTAAACGACATGCATCCTCTTCAAAAAGGCGTAGTGGCACGCATGCTGAGAGGAGCCCTCGTGCTATCAATAAATTCTCTTTAACAGAGACATAACAGAAACATTATTCTGAATCACAAACTTTTTCATCTCCATTTTATATTTTTTTTTTAATTGTAATCTCTAATTTGAATTGAATGAAAGAACATTATAAAGTTTTGGGACAAAGTAAAATATCGTTCTTTGTGTATGAGCCTTCCTAAAGAGAGGTAGGGCAACATGTTTGTTTTGTTCACCTCTAGTACTGAATACCCTAAGTGTGTATTCATACTTACAATAATAATAATAATATCCGCACGGGTGTGGTTTGGTTTCTGCCACGCCACATGGGGGGTGACGTCCCCACGGCCCGAGTTACCTGGGTCACCAAGGGTAAATGGTGGCATACCCATGGAACTGGAGAAAATATTATGCCAGCAACGAGAAGTGGAAACCGATATCATGACAGAAGATCGAAATACCACTCCACCTGCTGGCTCGACCACCGTGAGGAGGACTGCCCGAAGGGGAGCTCGCAACGCACGTATCAAGTGGAGCCGCGAAATGAATATTGAAGTAATGCGAGCGTTTTATTACGTGAATAATTGCGAGGACAAACCACTTCGTGGATGGAGATACTCCCACTATACCGAGTTCACCGGGAGATATCCGGAACTTCAGCTGATGGAAGGGAATCGTTCAAGAGAAATCTTCAATGGATCGAATTATCCCAGAGGATCGAGGGACATGCACAGCAGGCTGTGGATTTGCAAACCTGTCACATCGTGCGGAAATCCCTGAACTAGTGGGAGGAACTGAAATGTTTTTTCACTGGTTCATAGAAGAAATACCAGCTCAAGCTGAGAATGGGAGACCGATGAGGAAAATAGATGGTTCCGAAATTTTGAATGAACATATTCAACTATGGCACAAATCCCCTGTTGCTAGGAACCGCACTTTGATGTCAAAACGTTTCTGTGCTGGGATAGAGTATATGTAAATGGTGTTGTTCTTGCTTATGATAGGGCCAATTAAACATAACAGATTTTCGAAATCTGTGCTTGACATTCTTAAAAAGTTGCTGATCGAAGTTCACCTTCTATTTTTGTATCATCTCGTCTGAGATCTTGCAATAGTTTAGAAGCCACTTTCCTCTTTTTTGCCTTGAAAATGGCCTAATCCAAAACGGTAGTTCGTTCTTTTTCATCATGAAATATCTAGCAAAAAAAAATCTCCTCGTCATCTCGTTTTCTCAAATTTCCTGATCAAAATGGAAGATCTTGTCCCTCAGGACCTTCCACTAGGACATAATAAATGGCAGAAAAATACTGATTGTTGCTACAGCAGGAAGGATTATGTGGCACTGATGTCGGCTAACAAGCCAGAAACCGGTTTGTCAATATCCTACTGTGGTGGCGACACCAGTGATGTACTTCAGAATTCATATCTCTGCTTTCTGTCAGTTTTCATTGATTCCTGTTCATGACTGGTGTAATCATAAAGTCCGTTGCGAACCCAATAATCTTGGAACACCGTTCAAATGGATAGTTCGTATTTTGTTTTTGACCTGTCCGCTTGGTGGAAATCCGGCATAAGATAGTCACGGTAAAGTACTTCGAAGTTATTTCTCATATAATCATTTGGTTTTGTATTGCGTTTGAACATATTCGTAAAAGAAAAACTGGTTTGTATCCTGAATTTTTTTCAACTGCGTAAAATTAATTGTTACCACTGCAAACAGATGCTTTGGTACATAACGTGAATTTTAGATGGTGCGTAATTCAAGACAAATTTTTCTAGTAATATTGTAGTATGTATGAACAACCTGTATATTTCGTATGTGAGAAGTGTGACCTAAAACGCAAAGCCCGAGCTGTAAGGTTATCACCATTGTCATTCATGTTTATCAAGTATGATGTTATTTAAACAAGTTACCATTTATAAAGAATATATAACAATTGGCTAGGGACATTCATTGAGAAGAGTCTAAGAGTCTATTGATTGTTAGTCAACAGTGATTTGCCGCTAGTACCTAAGCAGTTCCATTCAATGTGAGTTATCATCTGTGTTCAGTATGGTGAAGATTGAAGAAATAAACTCCTTTGATGAGTCTGCATCTTATTATGCACCATCCCTCAACTGTAAAACGATTGACCGAACCTACCCTAGCGGGGTACATCACAATATTTTTCCTTCTTTATTTATTTCTCTTTATTATTTTGGCTAGTTTATTGATTGGGAAAAATGCTGGAATACACGCGAACTGAAATAATAGATGTTTTATTGGACTTAGGAGAGTGCAGAAAAAACTATCTTGCTGCAGCAGTATTATATCGAATCCGTTTTTCAGATATAGCTCATCACCCAGGCCATCCAGTAATCGCTCGAACAGAAATTAGAGAGAGGCAAGAGCCTCGAAGAATACAGCAGCGATGTGGACCTCTAACTGTTGAGAGGGACGATCCACAAGTTTTAGTAATGCTTTCTATAGTTGCATTGAATCCCTAAATTCCACATCGACAAATCCAAGTTCAATCCGGCATTCCGAGGGAAACAGCAAGAAGAATTTCAAGACTTCATCGGTATCATATATTCCACAAAACTCAGGCCCGAGCGTACAAAATTGTCCGAAATGACAATAAAATGACAGACTTTTTTTGAATTTGCTTTTTTCCTCATGTTTAAATGAAAATAACCACTAAAAATCTATGAGAGATGATCCCCCAACATTAGCGTTCCTCGAACACCTGAAGAATAGAAGAATCATCACTTGGAAAATCGGACCTGATGTTGACAAAGCTAGGTATTTGGGCATATGTCAATTATTCAGTGATATCGCCCTGTTTTCCTTCTGATTTTTATTTATTAATTCTTCCCGAAACCTTTCAGAGGCCGATTCTTCTTAAGTTGAAATGAGTGACACAGAACCTATAGTGAAATTCCTTGAAATTGAAACATTGCCTACATAGCAGCAAATTGGCGAAGGAGACGGTTACAAAAGCGAAGGTAGGATATCCAGGATTCTCATTTGGTGTGAATAAGCATATGATATGGGCCAGAAAAAGTATAAAAACCTCTACTGTCATTCGGAGAATTCACGAGCGTCGTCATATAAACAATGAACAAAAATTTATATAAACTGAAGTAAAGAATGAAATTGTTACCTGTAAATTAAACTTTTAGAATCAAAGTATTCACATCCATTCAACGTAATCGGATTATTGATTTTTTTTAATTTGAATAGGGCAGATTACAGCGTCATCATCTACATCCAAGCTGAACGTTTCCTCATTTTGTATAAGCTAGGTGTTTGGGAAAAATAATGTGGACCGGTTACTTCAATCCGGAAAGTTGATAAGCGTCATCACATAACCAGTGGACAAAAAAATTATATAAACAAAACGAAAAAATAATATCGTTACCTGTACAGAGTGGCCAGATTTCGATGGTTTAGTACTACAACTCCTAAACTATGGAAGATAGAGAAAAAGTAAGATACATGTCATGTTCTCTTTTTTCGAGAAACAGAAATTGCTGAAAACCCCAAGTTGCTACGGCGTCTAGTTTCGGAGCTACAGGGCGATTTTGATATTTGGTCCATTATTATAATTGGCTATAACTTCCGTAGTTATTATAGGATCTACGTTCTCGAAAGGAGCATATCTTTATGACACTTTTTAACTGCTTTTCATCGGTGCTATTGGACTTTTTGTATCTGCTCAAATTTCGGAGCTATAACAATTTTTTTTTCAAATGGAAACCGTAGTGGGAAATTATATTTCCAAATTCATCTTTCTTCAACGATTTCACAAATATATATCATGATATAGTTCCGAGTTCACTTTATATCGAAAATTCCGAAAAAACACTTTTCGTTCAACAAAATCCAAGCAGGCTTCGATTCACTTCCTTCAAAACTAAGGCGTTCATAGAATTTCATGTCTTATTTATTTTCACATGTCAAATCCAATTCAGTTTTGTATCGTCTGGCGCTTCCAAAATTCTTATTAATATCATATCATGCCTTACGAGAATTATTGAAATTTAATATGCTAGAATGTTTTATACAAGCAAATTATGACGCTGATGCATCTCAAATATATTTTTATAAATATCCTGAAAGAACTCAGCCGCAGAAAAGTGAATTCACAAAGCTAAAGAATAATCTAATGGCTTTGTTTCATCGAAGTATTTTAATGCTTTTCGTTTTTCAATTTAGCGGATAAATCATATAATTATAAAGCTAATATTTCCTGAATCAATTGGGCAGCTTACAAAAATTGTGAGATATCGAATTCTATGACCTTATAAGAACTTCAAAAGCGCCAGACGATACAACAATGATAAAACTTAATTGAATTTGACAAGTGAAGATAAATAATACATGGAATTCTATGACCACCTCAGTCTTGAAGGAAGAGAATCAAAGCCTGCTTGGATTTTGTCGAACGAGAAGTGTTTTTTCGAAATTTTCGATATATAGTGAACTCGGAAGTATATCATGATATATATTTTTGAAATCGTTGAAGAAGGATGAATTTGGAAATATCTTTCGACACTATGGTTTTCATTTGAAAAAAAAAAATTTGTTATATCTAGCTCCGAAATTTGAGAAGATACAAAAAATCCAATAGCACCGATGAAAAGCAGTAAAAAAGTGCCCTGAAGATGTGTTCATTTCGAGAACTCAGATCCTATAATACGAAAGTAATAGCCAATTATAATAATGGACCAAATAACAAATTCTCGCCGTGTAGCTCGGAAACTAGACGCCGTGGCAAGTTGGGGTTTTCAGTTTTTCTGTTTCTCGAAAAAAGAGAACATGACATTAATCTTATTCTTCTCTATCTTTTGAAGTTCAGGAGTTGTAGTACTAAACCATCGAAATCTGGCCACCCTGTACATTCCACTTTGAAGAATCAATATATTCTCAATCATTCAACGTAATCGGATGATTTTCTCTAACAATCGCAGCTGTTATGAGCGAATACCTGTAGAGAAACGATGTCCAGACAGTTTTATCCTCAATTTGAGACAAATAAGGACTCTTCAGTGATAGAGCTCTGTATTTCCTAAGCATTTATTTTTTGATCAATTTCACAAATTGGCGAAGGATAACTGGCTCCTTCGCCAATTTGTGAAATTGATCAAAAAATAAATGCTTAGGAAATACAGAGCTCTATCACTGTATAAGATACGATACCTAGGATTCGCATTTGGTGTGTATAAGAATCTAATGTGGACCAGAAAAAGTGTAGGAACTGTAACTTTAATCCGTAGAATTGACGAGCATCATCACAAAACTAGTGGCAAAAAAATTATATGTACAGGTCGGGCAAAATTAGTTGTATCTCGTGAACTATAGCAGCTAGAAGAAACCTGATAACATATCCTCGAGCTCTTCTCTTCCTGACTAATCCGAATCTAAAAAGAGATCCAGCCTATCGTTTATAGATTTTGAGTTATGTAAGAAAATTGAGAAATTGTCATTTTCAATAAGGCTGAATAACTCGCATGTTTGAACTCGTATTCGAAATCTGTTGTTACATTTCACAGGCACTTTTTTAGGAGTACCTAATTCAAATACAATATAATGAAATTTTTTGATTCCAGCATTTGCTGAGAAATGAGAAGGCTTTATGATTTCTCAAATATAAACTATAGTCGAAAGTTCTCTTATCTTGCTACAAAATTTTTGCTGATTTGAAAAAATGTATCATATGTCGCTATTGACATGAATATTAAATAAGAAAAAAATTTGATACTTTCGTCTTGCTTCTCGATTCACTGTTGAATTATGAGCAGGCTGGCGTTACCACAGCAACCGTTGAATATGCATTATAAGTAGTTCACATAATTTTATGTGAACTCAACCTTCAGTGATAGGAATTACTACCGACTGTCGAATAATTATTTCTTTTTTGTATCGATATCCTTTAGTAGAGAGTAAAAAACTCTCATCTGATTATTAAAGGAAAGCATTCATTGTTTTTTCCATTCATGAAAGAAATTTAGAGGGTGAGTTGTAGAAGTTTTGCTCTTGAATCCAGATTGGTAGATTCGGAAAAATGCAAAATGAAAAAAAGGTTTCCTTAAGCCTCAAGAATCTACAGTTAAAATATATGTACAAGTCAAAGACTCACCCTGTATATATTTTCCAAGAGCTGATCTTTTTTAGCATAACATAGGATAAAAAAAGAGTCAAAGACTCACCCTGTATATGTCGATAAATTATTTTCATATTTCAGACAGAAATAGCAAAAAAAATGAAATTTTCACTTTAAGTTTGGACTTTTATTTTATTTTATTATATGAAAGTGTGGGTCGAAAAATAAAATATCGACATACAGGGTCTTTCACGAGGAAACTCACCCATATTTATACGGGAAACTACTGAACGTATTTTCATGAAATTCAGCACTCATAAGTATTTCACGATGCTGATGAAATCTAAAATATTTTCAAGGCATGAGCGCCTCCGGTTTTTCCGGAAATGACGTCAACTTCCGTTTTCCAAATTAGAACACCATTTTTTTATTGCAGAAATAGATTCCTTAGAAAATTTTAAGTTATTTTGATGTAACATTTTTCAGTTTTGGTTGAAAAATTCTCTCTGAGCGGGAAAATTCGGAAAAAAAATCGAAAATAGAGCTCCGCCGAAACAAGAATAACTTGGAGGTTTTTGGATGGAAAATTTTCATTTTTGAGATTTTTCAAGATGTAAGATTGATGTATCCACTTTAAAAATCGAAATTGCGATTCATGATACAGGGGGTGAAAAAATCCCTTTCAAAGTTAGGGATGACAAAATCGTGAAAAATCAATTTTTTCAAATTAAAACCCCACTTTTTTATGGCAGATATTGAATCTACGTTAAAAAATAATGTGAGTGTATGCATCACACCCTTGCCCTAAAGTGGTTATTTTCTGAGTTATTCACAAAAAACTGTTTTTCGTCTTGAATTTTCAGCTATTTCTTTTCCCTTCACGCCAAAAAGATGAAATTTTCAGGAACTGTTACTTAAACCATGTTTTAGATTTTACTACCCTAATATGCAAGAGAAAAAAGTTACAGGTTGTTCCTAAATAGATGGCGAATTTGGATTCGAATTTGTATCGGAAACCTCTTTATTTCAACTAATCGGCCATCGGTTTTCTCTCCAGTGATAAATAGGCATAGTGATCGATTTTATAACATAATACGAATTATCACCAAATTGATAGTAAACACAAAATGCTACTGAATAAAGAGGAATTTGGCAGATATAATTAATGATATCTATCATTAAAAAAAAGAATGTTAAACATGGTAAGTTTTTGCATATGGTTCATAAGGAATTATTTATTTATCACTGGAGAGAAAACCGATGGCCGATTAGTTGAAATAAAGAGGTTTCCGATACAAATTCGAATCCAAATTCGCCATCTATTTAGGAACAACCTGTAACTTTTTTCTCTTGCATATTAGGGTAGTAAAATCTAAAACATGGTTTAAGTAACAGTTCCTGAAAATTTCATCTTTTTGGCGTGAAGGGAAAAGAAATAGCTGAAAATTCAAGACGAAAAACAGTTTTTTGTGAATAACTCAGAAAATATCCACTTTAGGGCAAGGGTGTGATGCAAACACTCACATTATTTTTCAACGTAGATTCAATATCTGCCATAAAAAAATGGGGTTCTAATTTGAAAAAATTGATTTTTGACGATTTTGTCATCCCTAACTTTGAAAGCGATTTTTTCACCCCCTGTATCATGAATCGCGATTTCGATTTTCAAAGTGGATACATCAATCTTACATCTTGAAAAATCCCAAAAATGAAAATTTTCCATCCAAAAACCTCGAAGTTATTCTTGTTTCAGCAGAGCTCTATTTTCAATTTTTTTTTCGAATTTTCCCGCTCAGAGAGAATTTTCCAACCGAAACTGAAAAATGTTACATCAAAATAACTTGAAATTTTCTAAGGAATCTATTTCTGCAATAAAAAAATGGTATTCTAATTTGAAAAACGGAAGTTGACGTCATTTCCGGAAAAACCGGAGGTGCTCAAGCCTTGAAAATATTTTAGATTTCATCAGCATCGTGAAATATTTATAAGTGCTGAATTTCATGAAAATATGTTCAGTAGTTTCCCGTATAAATATGGGTGAGGTTCCTCGTTAAAGACCCTGTATATTAATATGTAACCATATCCCAAGTAACTCCTCGAAGTAGTGGCAATGAACGCCAGTATGCTTAGTAGACATTATTCATGAGTTTATAAAAGCTTGTAGAACTGTATGACAGTTAGGTTGGTAGATACATCTGAATAAAGCTCGTATTAGGTCTTTCCATGTTTTTTTTAAAAACGGTTTTTCGAGTTGTAAAAATATATTTGGCGACGAGGATGGGATATTGCTAGTATTCCGGAAAAAGAATACGTGAAATCAATTTCTTTGAGCAATATACAAAGAACTGCAGTTGTGAAAGTTTGTGACGTCAATCGAGTGTGAAACCGATCAAAAGTAGCAACAACCCCACGAGTGAGCAGGAGTCCACGACGAGAGGCTGAATCCCTGAAGAAGTGTAAGGTGAACCCTTTCTGGTCTGCTTGTGAGCTTTTCAACGTCTGAAAACACCCCTGAGGATTGATCGAGTAGCGCCCCTCAAACCAGGACAGAAAGCAATACAGTGAGTTGGTTGATCTGCTAACCTCCTAGTTTTTCTATTCTCTAGACCAAAGGAATACTTGTTTTTTTTAATTTTTAAGAAGTAATTGTAAGAAACAAACTGGTGAAATACCCGAAATCAAAATAGACGATTTAATTGAAAAATTCAAAAATCTTGATACCAAAATGACTCAGGCTTCAGGAAGTCAAAACGACACAGTAGATATTAACGATTTAAAGTTATTTGGAGATTTGTTACCAAAATTCAATGGTAATTCAAACGAACTCCAATCATTTATTGTAGAAATAGAAAATTATATTTCAAAATTCGGAGGCACGAGCAATGCTCGAATTAATCATTATTGCTTTGCTATGATAAAATCTAGAATAGTTGATGAAGCAAGAATAATTATGAATTCAGGCCCCATTCCAAATAATTGGCTACAATTAAAACAAATTTTAATTGATAAGTTTGGATTTAGAATCAATTTTGATGTTTTACAAGACGAATATCAAAATATGCGTAGAGCCTATAAAGAACCTCTTTTGAATTTCTTGGAAAGAATTAAACAAACCAAATTGCATTTCGATTATCAATTGCAGATGCAAGGATTCAATCAGAACGAACTTGTGATTTACAGGAATATTTCTGAAAGAATTGGGCAAAGAGTAATTTATAATAATGTTGATGAAAATGTCAGAAATTTGTTAGATAATAATGAACGAAAGTTCGATGAAACATGCAAAATGTTAGAAAATAGAGAGATAAAGAGACAACAACTAAATTTCATTCCAAATTTAAACTCATTTTCCCAAACTCCTCATACTAGTAGAGAGAAAATTAACAATTCCTCTTATCATTCCACTTATAATCAAAATTCTTTCAAACAGAATACGCGTCCACATATCAATTTCATTCCGAATCAGAATTTCCCAAGTCAACCAATACGTATGCAACCGATTCAACATTCAAGTCAAACAAAATATTTTACTAATGAGCAAGTATTTGGAAAACCTCAAAACGTTTTCAAACCCAATCCTAATTATAGACCCACCAATAAACCAGAACCAATGTCAATAAGGACGAGAATTTTACCTCAAAAACGTCCTAATGAATCATCAAGTATACGTCAACCCAAACCAAATTATCAGCCTAGAGAAAACTATTTTAGACCAAGAGCACCTCCAAATTTTATATCGGAAGAATTAACGAATACGAAAGAGCAAAATGAATTTCCACCAATCTTACATCTTGAAAAATCCCAAAAATGAAAATTTTCCATCCAAAAACCTCGAAGTTATTCTTGTTTCAGCAGAGCTCTATTTTCAATTTTTTTTTCGAATTTTCCCGCTCAGAGAGAATTTTCCAACCGAAACTGAAAAATGTTACATCAAAATAACTTGAAATTTTCTAAGGAATCTATTTCTGCAATAAAAAAATGGTATTCTAATTTGAAAAACGGAAGTTGACGTCATTTCCGGAAAAACCGGAGGTGCTCAAGCCTTGAAAATATTTTAGATTTCATCAGCATCGTGAAATATTTATAAGTGCTGAATTTCATGAAAATATGTTCAGTAGTTTCCCGTATAAATATGGGTGAGGTTCCTCGTTAAAGACCCTGTATATTAATATGTAACCATATCCCAAGTAACTCCTCGAAGTAGTGGCAATGAACGCCAGTATGCTTAGTAGACATTATTCATGAGTTTATAAAAGCTTGTAGAACTGTATGACAGTTAGGTTGGTAGATACATCTGAATAAAGCTCGTATTAGGTCTTTCCATGTTTTTTTTAAAAACGGTTTTTCGAGTTGTAAAAATATATTTGGCGACGAGGATGGGATATTGCTAGTATTCCGGAAAAAGAATACGTGAAATCAATTTCTTTGAGCAATATACAAAGAACTGCAGTTGTGAAAGTTTGTGACGTCAATCGAGTGTGAAACCGATCAAAAGTAGCAACAACCCCACGAGTGAGCAGGAGTCCACGACGAGAGGCTGAATCCCTGAAGAAGTGTAAGGTGAACCCTTTCTGGTCTGCTTGTGAGCTTTTCAACGTCTGAAAACACCCCTGAGGATTGATCGAGTAGCGCCCCTCAAACCAGGACAGAAAGCAATACAGTGAGTTGGTTGATCTGCTAACCTCCTAGTTTTTCTATTCTCTAGACCAAAGGAATACTTGTTTTTTTTAATTTTTAAGAAGTAATTGTAAGAAACAAACTGGTGAAATACCCGAAATCAAAATAGACGATTTAATTGAAAAATTCAAAAATCTTGATACCAAAATGACTCAGGCTTCAGGAAGTCAAAACGACACAGTAGATATTAACGATTTAAAGTTATTTGGAGATTTGTTACCAAAATTCAATGGTAATTCAAACGAACTCCAATCATTTATTGTAGAAATAGAAAATTATATTTCAAAATTCGGAGGCACGAGCAATGCTCGAATTAATCATTATTGCTTTGCTATGATAAAATCTAGAATAGTTGATGAAGCAAGAATAATTATGAATTCAGGCCCCATTCCAAATAATTGGCTACAATTAAAACAAATTTTAATTGATAAGTTTGGATTTAGAATCAATTTTGATGTTTTACAAGACGAATATCAAAATATGCGTAGAGCCTATAAAGAACCTCTTTTGAATTTCTTGGAAAGAATTCAATCAGAACGAACTTGTGATTTACAGGAATATTTCTGAAAGAATTGGGCAAAGAGTAATTTATAATAATGTTGATGAAAATGTCAGAAATTTGTTAGATAATAATGAACGAAAGTTCGATGAAACATGCAAAATGTTAGAAAATAGAGAGATAAAGAGACAACAACTAAATTTCATTCCAAATTTAAACTCATTTTCCCAAACTCCTCATACTAGTAGAGAGAAAATTAACAATTCCTCTTATCATTCCACTTATAATCAAAATTCTTTCAAACAGAATACGCGTCCACATATCAATTTCATTCCGAATCAGAATTTCCCAAGTCAACCAATACGTATGCAACCGATTCAACATTCAAGTCAAACAAAATATTTTACTAATGAGCAAGTATTTGGAAAACCTCAAAACGTTTTCAAACCCAATCCTAATTATAGACCCACCAATAAACCAGAACCAATGTCAATAAGGACGAGAATTTTACCTCAAAAACGTCCTAATGAATCATCAAGTATACGTCAACCCAAACCAAATTATCAGCCTAGAGAAAACTATTTTAGACCAAGAGCACCTCCAAATTTTATATCGGAAGAATTAACGAATACGAAAGAGCAAAATGAATTTCCACCAGAAGAACAATTTCTCGAAAATTATGATGAAAATTATGATGAAAGTTATGAATCGAAATACCTTCAAATGAGTTCCAATCTCCAGAGATCGAGAACGAAAATTTTCAGGAAAGTCCTTATCAAACACCCATGACTTAAATTTTAATGATGAAAGAATAGCAAGTCTTCCATATATTAAATTGCAGAATCCTCCTTGTAAATTACTAGTCGATTCAGGCAGTTCAATTTCAATTATCGATCCAATAATTGCTTATAATTATTTTCCAAATTCAATTTATAAAGAAAGCACATATTTTACAACAGCTACAGGAAAAGATTCTTGTAACAATAAAATGCTATTCCCTCTGGACATATTTGGCTATGATACATCCTACCCATTTGTTGTTTATAAATTTCATCCTCAATATGACGGTGTAATCGGTTATAATTTAATGAAAGATCTACAACTTACCGTGGATATGAAAAATAATGTTTTAACTAATGGAATCGTTTCCCATAACCTTCATTTACAACAGGTGAAACCAAGAGAAGAATTATCTTTAGATTTGAATCAGCTAGACAAAAATTTGAAAAATCAATTAACAAAAATTTTGCAGAGTAATAAATCAGTTTTGCAATTTCCCGGAGAACCACTAAATTTTACAAGTAAGATAAAACACAATATCAGAACAGTTGATGATAACCCAGTCTATGTTAAACGATATAGATATCCGGAAATTCACAAAGAAGAAGTACGAAATCAAATCAAAGATCTTTTAAATAAAAATATAATTAGACCGAGTATTTCACCCTGGTCTTTTCCTATTGTAGTCGTTCCCAAAAAAGCGGATAAATCAGGCAAACAGAAGTGGCGAATTGCAATCGATTATAGAAAACTTAACGAAAAAACAATCGATGACAAATTCCCAATTCCAAATATCGATGAAATGTTAGATAATTTGAAAGGTGCAAAATATTTCAGCACTATAGATTTAGCATCAGGCTATCACCAAATTGAACTCGACAAAGAATCCATAGAAAAAACTGCTTTTGCTACGGATGATGGACATTTTGAGTTTTTGAGAATGCCTTTTGGTCTCAAAAATGCCCCATCCACATTTCAGAGAGTAATGAATGAAGTTTTAAGACCCCTATTAGGAAAAATTTGTGTAGTATACATGGACGATATATTAATATTCTCTAAAGATCCTGATAAACATTTAGCAGATATTCAAACTGTACTGGAAGTACTCAAACAAGAAAGATTCAAAATTCAATTAGATAAATCATATTTTTTCAGAAATGAAGTAATGTTTTTAGGATTCAAAATTTCAGATAAAGGAGTCGAGCCTAACCCAGAAAAAATAGAAGCTATTAAGAATTTTCCAATTCCAAAAAATCCTAAAGAAATAAAATCCTATTTAGGCATGATTGGTTATTACCGAAAGTTTATTCCAAATTTTTCCAAGCTTACTAAACCTTTGACACAATGTCTAAAAAAGGATGCAAAGATAAACTTAGAAAATCAAGAATATCTGGAATCTTTCAATATTAGTAGAAACATGTTGATAAATCATCCTATTCTTCAATTCCCAGATTTTAATCAACCTTTCATTCTAACAACAGATGCCTCGAAATATGCAGTTGGTGCTATTTCATCGCAGGGAAATCCACCGAACGACTTGCCCATAGCTTATGCTAGCCGCACTCTTAATAAAGCAGAAATAAACTACTCAACTATTGAAAAGGAATTACTGTCTATCGTTTGGGCGACCAAACATTTTCGACCTTATTTATTTGGAAGAAAATTTATTATTTACACCGATCATCGACCTCTTACTTGGTTATTTTCACTAAAAGAAGCCTCTTCAAGATTGATGCGTTGGAGAATAAAACTCGATGAATTCAATTTTGAAATAAAGTATCGGAAAGGTGCGAATAACAACGCAGATGATCTAGAATTAAAAATGATGAATTTAATATTACTGAGAAAGAACAATTATTATCGGATCTCGATTCAATTATTCCTCAAATATCACATAAAGATTTAGAATTAAGACCAGAAGAATTTGATGAATTAATGTCAATAGATGCAGATGATAACTCAGATAATGAAACAATACATTCGAACCAAGAAGACCCTATTCTAGAAATTCCTCACACTGAACGAGCCATTAATATTTTTCAATACCAAATCATTATCAAAAAGAGCAATAAGTTCAATGTTAGTAAAATAAAATTACATAATCAATCAAAATTCAGATTAATTTTATCTATTTCAGAAGAAAATCAATTTACCAAATTTTTAAAAGAATTCATTTCCCCAGACAAAACATATGGAATATTCTTCCAAGATAAAAATATCGAAACGCCATTTATACAGTATGCACATAAACTTTTCAATTCAGGAAGTTTCAAATTCAAAATTTCAAATATCTTATTGGAAGATATAGAAGATGAAGAAGAACAAATTGAAAAAATCAAACTGTACCACGAAACTAAAACTACTCATAGAGGTATTCAAGAGAATGTGGAAAGCATTAAGAAAAAATTCTATTTTCCAAAAATGTCATTCAAAGTCCAGCGTTATGTGAATAGTTGTGATATATGCCAACGTCAAAAATATGAAAGACAACCCAATAAATTAATATTCAAACAAAATCCAATCGGTGAAAAACCTTTCGAACATTTATATGCCGATACAATAAATATTTCGAAAACACCCTGTCTCACATTAGTAGATTCATTCTCAAGACACGGGCAATGTTTCATTCTTAAAAGTAAAACGTCAGTAGAAATTGTAGAATCACTTATTCGCTATTTCTCGAATCATGGAACGCCTAGGAAAATAACAACCGACAATGGAACGGAATTTAAGAACGCGATAATTCAAGAATTCGCTTCCACACATAATATAGAGATACATTACGTGACAAATTATAATCCAACATCGAATGCCATTGTTGAGAGATTTCATTCAACCTTGACCGAACAAATAAGGGTAATCGAAGATAAAAATCTGAGTTTGAGAGAGAAATTAAATAGAGCCCTTCTTAGTTATAATAATTCTATACATTCCACCCTTAAATATAGTCCTCTACAGATCATAAAATCTGATTTGAATTATAGCCTTCCCGTTGAATACACGGATAATGAAAAAGTATCCAATTATATTGAACAATATAATCAGAATCTTAAGGAAATTTCTAAAGTATTGATGGAAAACAACAAGAAAAACGAAAAAAGACGACAGAAGGAAAATGAAAACAGATCGGAAGATGTTATTTTAGATGATGATCAGAAAGCATTTTTCAAATTACCGGCAGACGCTAAATTGAAACCCCGATTCAAAGAAGTAAACATCAAAATTTTAGATAATGTCCTCGTAAAGGAAGCAAATAAAGGACATGTTTATCATAAAAGTAAAATCAAACAAAAAAAAAATAATAATCATTTGTTTCAGGATGACCCCTTTCTACATGACAATAATTCTACTTTTTCTTGAAACACTATTTTGCCTAAAAACGAAAGAAGTCCGAAATAATATAATTGCATTCAATGGTCCTAAAACATTCATAATTCAAAAAGACCATATTCTTATGTACCATTATGACCTGTCACGAATGGGTTCAATCCTCAATAAACATGAAGAAATTTTAAATGATGTAATTAAGGAAAATGAACCAAGGGATGAAGCAACGAAATACTTGTATGAGTTGACATCAAATCAAATAATTACAAATAAACAAATTTTGCATGAATTAATTCCATCAAGGAAGAAAAGAGGCCTTGTTAATATTGGAGGAAGAATTTCCAAATTTCTCTTTGGCACTTTAGACGATGAAGACGAAACTCTTTATCAAGAATATTTTCGATCATTGAGAAATGATGCAGATACCATAAAGATAAATCAAAATCGAGTTATAAGTATAGTGAAATCGATATCTGATAGATTTCAGAATCAAACCAATATTATGATAAAACAAATTGATAAATTCATGAAATTACAGCAAATCTTAGATAAAGTTTTCCTTTTGCAATTTGAACAGAATAAAATATCCAGAATTCTTTCAGAAATAAATACTGCCATTCGTTTTGCTAGGCTTCACCTTCTACATGAGTCAATATTGTCATTGAGTTATTTCAGGAATTATATTCAAGATGATAATTTATTGAAAAAATTAGTCTACTTGAAGGATTTTTACTCAGTCTGTTTCACATCAGGTAAAATTGAGAAATCGCAGATTACATTTATTATAAAAGTGCCTTTGGTAAATGATATTCCTTATAGTACTTTGGAGTTGAATTTCGTTCCCTTCTTAAATACCAATATAATAGATCAACCAAAGTATTTGCTCATCGAAGAAGAAGAAATCATATGGTCCCTGTACGAAGAATGCCAGCAAGTGGAAAAATGGATGTTGTGCCCACAGAACAGACTAGTGAAACCACCTACGTGTTTGAGTGAATTTGTGCGTGAAAAACATGAAAACTGTTCGAGAAAACCGGTAACAAGTTCTGAAGATTTACAACTATTACCCAATGGACAATATTTATCATTATTCAATAGCATTATAAGTGAAAACTGTTCAGGACATTTAACATACGAACATGAACCCAAGAAGATTTTAATGATTGAGAGCAACTGCATCATATCTAATGGACTAAAAACATTTGAATTATCCAATATTGATAATTTATACCATGTATTCCAACTTAATGATTTAAACATCTCACAGATTCAAGATTTAACTGTAGAACCTCTGAATGTAACAAATATTTCTGATTTAAAATTGTACGAATGGAATTTACATCCAAACCATCTTTCAACCCTGTACTTCATTTTTATAATTATATGTTTAATCATAATTTTCTATGTAATGTATAAAATTTTCATAATGAAATTTCAAATGATCGTTGATAAACGGAGTTCAAACAATAAGATTGAACTCAGTTCATTAAAAGGGGGAGATAATATGTAACCATATCCCAAGTAACTCCTCGAAGTAGTGGCAATGAACGCCAGTATGCTTAGTAGACATTATTCATGAGTTTATAAAAGCTTGTAGAACTGTATGACAGTTAGGTTGGTAGATACATCTGAATAAAGCTCGTATTAAGTCTTTCCATGTTTTTTTTAAAAACGGTTTTTCGAGTTGTAAAAATATATTTATATATATTCGAAGAGCTGATTTTTTTTAGCATAACATAGGATCAGAAAAAGATACCATTCGTATTTGAAATAAGAAAGTTGTTTATTTTTCCACCCTTTATACAAGAGGTAAAAAATAACTGAATACGAATTGCTAATGAAAAGTGCCTGTAGAAATTTTTCGTCGTTTTTAGATATTTTAGAAAATGAAGAAGTTATGGCGCATTTTCGAAATCGCCGAAATATCAAAATTTCGTTATATCTTGAAAATAAATGAAGATATCATGAAACAGCTTCCAGTTATGGAGTTTCCACGAAAATCGAGCCCAGGACTCCTTTTGAGATTTTCACCTATCTAGCCTAGAAGTACCAGAAACAGCCAAAATCAAGCAATTCGGGTGAACCTCTACATTGAACTTCAAGAATCAATATATTCTCCATCGAAATCGAATGATCTTCTTTAACAACTCCAGCAGAGTTGTTAGGAGCATTGAAAATCATGCGCATTTTTCATTTCTGAACTATAAAAACTCTCCCAACGTCTGAGTAGTTTTCCACAGTGAGATATTATACCATTGCTTCATTCTATTCTGTTTATTGATTTTGGAATGTTAATGAAATTAATTTGTAAGTACTTTAATATTTCATCATTTGTGTGATATATCTGATGTTTACTCACTTATCTTTCTCAATCTTTTGTCAATTTCTCAACAAGTTTCAAACTTTCAGGAGAAAATTTATTTTTTTTATATTTGAAGCCCATTTCTTCATAAGTTTCAATCGTTCAGGATGAAATTCATTTTGTATATTTGAAGCATAAAATGAGTTCAATAAAAAATTAAAAAAAAAGTTTAACGAGTATGATCAATCCTTTCATTTTGTGGTGTCGATAGATATTTGTTGATGTCTAGTAACATACTGTGAATGTCCTGAAATTGTTTCCAATTAACCCTTCTTGATGTTGATAGTGGCACATAAATGGAGGCCAAAGGATATGCCAATGTCACCGCGGAAGGTGTGTGATGAATCTATGAGCAAGAGCAATTGAAGCTGGTTTTGGTTCTCGCTGAAGAGTTTGGGTCAATCAGTAAACTTTTCGTCGGCCAATTTGCCTGGTTTTTTTGTTCAACCACTCTAATTTGAATTTTTTTGTTAGTATTTTAATGAATGAATAGTTTTCAACATTCAGTCTTTGTTGCATTTCTAGTGGAGTAGAAGGAGAGTAAGCTGACTTCCCTAGCTGGTGTTCTTTATTCATCTTCCATTTTTTATCGGCTCACTCCCATTCTCACTGAATCTAGTTGCCTACTAACCTGGCTGCCTCGAAGTCAATGAAATGAAAGAAATCCGCCAAGAAAACGCCACTGTTCGAGATTCGATTACAGAGCAGGGTTGGACAAGAAATCGTATTAGAAAAAAAATTAAGGTAGAAATTTTTCTGAATCTAATTGATGTGGGTAGTCAATTAGTATGGACAAAATGATGAACTTTGATTTAGGTTATATGAGTTAATATTATCCCTCTCATTATAATAAAGCATTGATTTTCATGTCGAAATCTAAGTCTGAGTAGTTTTCCACAGTTAGATACTATACCATTGCTTGATTCTATTCTGTCTATTGATTTTGGAAAGTTGATGAATCTAGTTTGTACTTTGATATTACACAAGTGTTTCCATACTTTTTATGATTATTTGTGTGATATATCTGATGTTTACTCACTTATCTTTCTCAATCTTTTGTCCATTTCTTTATAAGTTTCAAACTTTCAGGCCAAAATTTAGTTTTTATATTTGAAGCCCTTTTCTTGATAAGTTTCGAACTTTCAGGACAAAATTCATTTTGTATATTTGAAGCATAAAATGAGTTCAATAAAAAATTAAAAAGAAGAGTTTACCGAGTATGATCAATTCTTTAATTTTGTGGTATCGCTAGATATTTATTGGTGTCTAGTAACATATTGTGAATGTCCTGAAATTGTACCCAATGAATCCTTCTTGATGTTGATAGTGGCGCATTTATGGAGGCCAAAGGATATGCCAATGTCACCGCGGAATGTGTGTGATGAATCTACGAGCAAGGGCAAGTGAAGCTGGTTTTGGTTCTCGCTGAAGAGTTTGGGATAAACCATTGAACATATGAGATATTGTCCAACTGAACTCTGATAGGTTCCCAGATATTTTGTATTAGGGTCAATCAGAAAACTTCAAGTCAGCCAATTCGCCTAGTTTTTTTGTTCAACCACTCCAATCTTGAATTTTTTTGTTAGTATTTTAATGAATGAATAGTTTTCAACATTCAGTATTTGTTGCATTTCTGGTGGAGTAGAAGGAGAGTAGGCTGACTTCCTTAGCTGGTGTTCTTTATTCATCTTCCATTTTTTATCGGCTCACTCCCATTCTCACTGAATCTAGTTGCCTACTAACCTGGCTGCCTCGAAGTCAATGAAATGAAAGAAATCCGCCAAGAAAATGCCACTGTTCGAGATTCGATTACAGAGCAGGGTTGGTCAAGAAGTCGTATTAAAAAAAAAATTAAGGTGGAAATTTTTCTGAATCTAATTGATGTGGGTAGTCAATTAGTATGGACAAAATGATGAACTTTGATTTAGGTTATATGAGTCAATATTATCACTCTAATTATAATAAAGCATTGATTTTCATGTCGAAATCTAATTTGGATGTCATGAAAGAGAATATTCATGCCCGAGGTCATTCTTCACAAGAACGAAATATTGGAATATTGAACCCCGTAATTGAAGGTGATAATACAATCTGAATTCAAGAGAAATGCCGGGACTTTATTAGTGGAGAATGATTGGGGGATTCTTGGTTCACTGATTGTGGAATTCTCCGCATTTTGGGGGCATTATGTAAATTGCAACGAAGTCCCGCATCTAATAAGTTTTTCACTGACAATCTCAGTAGAAATAGAATGGGAGGATCTTTAAGACTCTTACGTTAGAGTGGATTCAAGTGAGACTTCAGCCTCATTTATAATATTACAAGTTCCCATCCATCGCTTAACTACAAACAGTCCGAAGATATCTCCTACGCATCCTGAGAATCCAATTGATTTTGTCAAAGTGAAAAGTCTGTCAATTTCGCATTAGTTCAGTATATCAATAAAAATGAACAATGTGCTCAGAATTCAATTCTAAATGTTTGCGCACTAATAACTCATTATTAAGTGTGTCAAAACCAAATGGTGTCTATTCATTATCTCGGATACTGCTTATATTCATGAGATATCCTGAAAAACGTCGACTTTAAACTTCAAAGTGTCATTTTCCTACGTGAAAAATGACGACGTGTTTCAAGATATGCGAATTATTCACATTAACCAAGATAATGAATTTATTCCATTTGGCTTTTCCACACTGTATGTATAGAAATATGAGAAATATGTATTGTCATACAGGGAGTTCCTAAATGAGTGTTTCAACGGTGAACTGCAAATTTCTCATGAAAAAATAACATTTTTTTTCTGTTCCAACTTTTCCTCTGGGTCTTCGTTTCCGAGGTACAGGGCGTCAAAACTTATTTTTTTCATTTTTTTGCTAATATCTGAGAAACCGGTTGAATTACAGAATTGAGTTTCTGTGAACACATTGTCAGTAATAATAGATATACTCCATTCACTTTTATAAAGTATTCATTTCATCGTGTATATTTTGAAAATGTAAGGTTATAATCATTCCCCTGTCAGATACGTACGAAACGTTGTCGTTACTACATACAGAGTGCAACAGCCAAATGGAATAAATTCGATAACGAATAAATGAGGGGGTGTTAGAAAGACGCTCGGACACGTCGATTTGTAATTTGAAATGCGCATATTTTTCAAGAAAATAAAATCATATAGGGTGCTCCATGCGACCGTGGCCACTACCAACTTTCTTATTTCAAATGCAACCCCTGCATATTATTTATTTTTTGGATTCTTCAGAAAATTCTAGACATAATTCATGTACAATGTCATACCAATCTTCAACTTTTTCGGAAATATTAAGTGTTTTCAGACTTTTTACAAAAATTAACATTTTAAATGAAAATTATTTCATTTCACGAATTCGATACATTACACTCAATACTCATTTCCCATTTACCTCTTGATATGAAGGAAGTAAGCAAAAACCATTACTTAGAAAAAATTAAAGAAACAAAAACAAATTTGTTTATTCTCATAGCCTTAGAAACACGTTGTCTGTTTGCATGACAATAAGTGATCAGTGTGAGTGCTATTGAATTTCGATAACTGTACGTAATAATATTAGAAAAATGGTTCATTTAACAGAAATGCACAAAATAACCATTCTTCAAACGATTGGTTGTGGAGATTACACACGTACACAAATGGAAGTTTCTCGCTTATTTCACGAAAAATTTCCAAATTGGCCGCCTATATCCCAAGGAACAATTAGCAAAATAGAAAAACAGTTTCGAGAGCTTGGTCATGTAAGACGAATAAGAAAAATTGCAGTCAATGCAATAAGCGATGATACGAAATTGGATATTATGCTTGAGTTTCAAGAAAGCCCACATAATTCGGTTCGAAAAGTAGCCCCGCAGTTCACCGTGAGCCACACATCAATATTTCGAATATTAAAGGAAAGTAAGATGCATCCCTATAGAATGATGGCAACTCAGGAGCTCATAGAAGACGATTTCGATAGGAGAACGCATTTTTGTTAGCAAATGATGGCAATGTTAGATAACAATGTGATCCAATCAGAAAATGTTTTGTTTTCTGATGAGAGTACATTTACACTACACGGTCATGTTAATCGTCAAAATTGCTGATTAGAATCCCCACTGGATGAGAGAAGAACATACGCAATATCCGGAAAATGTTAATGTTTGGGCAGGAATTGTTGGAAATCATATCGTAGGTCCCTTTTTCATTGACGGCAACTTGAATGGAGAAAACTATTTAGAACTACTCCAAAATAATGTCGTACCAACTTTGATAAACTGATATCCTGATCCAGAAAATCCACAAGTTCCTGCCAATATAATATGGTTTCAGCAAGATGGAGCACCGCCCCATTACCAAATCAATGTCCGGCAATACTTGAACCAAATTTTTCCAAATCGGTGGATAGGGAGGCGTGGATCGATAGAATTGCCAGCACGCTCTCCTGATCTGACACCATTAGACTTCTTTTTGTGGGGATATGTCAAAAGTATTGTATACGAAACGAAACCCTTAAACTTAGACGAACTAAAAACCGAATCACCCTTGCGATTAGATCAGTCACGCCTGAAATGTTGAGTAACGTTAGAAGACAATTCTACACCAGATTAGCATGTTGCCAAGACGTTCGCGGCGAGCATTTTGAACATTTCCTTCATTGACATTGATGTTTTTTTCTTTTTTTTAAATAATTAAGAAATAATCAGTATTACTTATTAGGTTTTGAGTGTAATGTACGGAATTTGTGAAATAAAATAATTTTTATTTAAAACGTTGATTTTTGCAATAAATCTGAAAACACTTAATACTTCCGAAATAGTTAAAGATAGGTATAGGACACTGTGCATGAATTGTGTCTAGAATTCTCTGAAGAATCCAAAAAATAAATAATATACAGGGGGTTGCATTTGAAATAAGAAAGTTGGTATTGGCCAAGGTCACATGGAACACCCTATATAATATTATTTTCTTGAAAAATATGCGCATTTAAAATTACAAATCGACGTATCCGAGCGTTTTTACCAACACGCCCTCATTCATTCGTATATGTCGTAGTAATTACGTATATCAATATATTCATTTACTTTGGGAAAATAATGAATTTGAGAAAAAATTATATGAATTCAATAATTCCAAAGACCTGCCGAATGTTGAAGATACTTTTCCTGTGTTAATACTGGAAATATTTCACGTACATACACATGGTTGGAAGATTTAGTTATGCTTTTTTCCTCAAGAAATATGCCTGCAGAAGACATTTGAATACCTTTTTGCACAATTTTAAATATAGCCCAGTACGAAAATGTAGTAGTACTACGAATCCTGTGTCACATTTACAAAGTCGAAAAAGAATAAATAGAGAGTAGCCTTGGCAACGTCGCTCAGAATTATTTGACTTTCTCGAGTGTCAACCTGCGTCCATTTCAACTAAAAGAACTCGATACTTTATAAAAGTGAATAGAATATACATAACACTCTTGCACTTTACTCGGATTCAATACGTGCCGGTGGCGAAGATATTGAATTTTCACAAAGGTTTTACACACCCCCCCCCCCTATTTTCACAATACTGGACAAATTCGCTCTTGCACAGCAAATTATGATGCGCCATATCTATATATATAAAAGAAAGATGTTGGTTACACCATTTATAACTCGAGATCGGATGGACTGTTTGTTATGAAACTTCATATATGGATTCGTCTACGGTCTGGTTATTATAAAATACAATAAAACTTTGAAAAAATCGATGAAAAGTTTACTTATACAGGAAATGCTTTTCCTTCTTTTGAGTAAGGCCACCATATGTCGCTACAGTTACAGTTACACTACCGCTTATTCGTAGGTAGTTCATTTGATATTCTCCGCGTTAGATGGCGATATAAACAAATAGTGTGTACAGTGACTATATTCCCTCTATAGTCACTGTAGTAGTGTGTAATTTGAGTTGCCTACAACTCTGCGATGTTGGGCAAAACCGAAATGTCTCAGCGTAGGAATACAGATGTCTAAAATGATCAGATTTCGTTGAGATATGAGAGAAGTTTCGTTCTTACCACTTCAGATGGCGCTATTCACACATTATGACTGATTATTATTAGTTATTTTCACAGTTTTATTTATTCAAAATGACTTAGCCATGTAAGGCTATTACCAGATCAAGAAGAGGATGAATATCACATTGAATTTTTATCGAGATGTCAAGTAAATCGGATTTTGACGATCAGTTTCAATCGTGAGATGTCCATATCATCTTTTCTCATAATTTTTGAAATGTTTTTGAATTTCTGTTTGGGTAATAAATATATTTGCGGAAATAGCTGAGTACAGATCTCTAAAATTATTAGATTTCGTTGATATATGAGAGAAGTTTCGTTCTTACCACTTCAGATGGCGCTATTCACACATTATGACTGATTATTAGTTATTTTTATAGTTTTATTTATTCCAAATAATGTGATCGTGAAGGTACTATGTTTGACATTATCACAATTAAATAGCGATGAATTTGTTGAGGCTTTCGCGGCCATCGATTGATGTCATCTGTTCTTTTTTCGAGCATTTCTGCCGTCGTGGTTTGAAATGGTCGAAAAAAGAACATATGACATCAATTACTGTGACATTTACATAGCGCTTATATAGTACCATGAAAGGCTATTAACAGATCCTGAAGCGGGTGAATATCCCAGTGAATTTTTATCGAAATGTCAAGTAAATCGGATTTTGGCGATGAGTTCCAATCGTGAGATGTCCATTCTCATCTTTTCTCATAAATTTTAAAATGTTTTTGATTTTCTGTCTGGATAATAAATATATTTGCGGAAATAACCGAATCCAAAATTGCCATTATTAGTGATTGAGATATTATGACATAGTATTTTTGTGTATCTGTGCTGTGTGATAGCTCATATCCATGGAAACATTGGACAGTTCAAAAATCAGAGAACCAAGCCGTTGATCTCCGATCACTGGTGATTACGATTTGTGAAATCCAAAGTAAGTATCATTTAGGCGGAACAAAGTTCGCCGGGCCAGCTAGTTTTTCACATAAAAAAGGTACTCCTGGTTAATTGCTCTGAAGTGAATCGTTTGGCAATTATGATCGAAAACAATTTGCTAACGCATTGTTGATTTCTTGTAATTGGAAAAATGAGATGTGATAATTAACAAGTTTATTAATTTCAACAAAATTCGACATCTAGGTTCTCAAGTTCAAATAACAAGATCTTCTACGACCATAGTTGACAAGGTTACAAGAATGTTTCCAATTACTAGAAATTTACAATGCGTTAGCGAATTTTTTTTGATCATACAATATCAGTTTTCTCTAAAACAGTTCACTTTGGTGTAATGAACCATGGGTACTGTTATGGTTCAAAATGTTCATTTTCAAAATGCAAAATTAGTTTCGATCTATTGAGGCCAAATTGTAAATGAAAGATTTAGATAAATTATTTGAAGTTTGTACATAGAAAATCGATTCTGTGAATAGTTAGGATTAGATTAGAAAAATCAAGGATGTAGAAGATGTATTGAGGCTTGGCAACCAAGGAGATGAGGAAATTGAAATGAAAAATCAGAAAGAAAAGTCAAGGCAATTTAGGGGAAAATAAAGAGGAAAATTGAATGGTATAAACGAAAAAGTCGATCATCAAAGGATAATTGAAAGAAGTGTTATGCAGCAATTGCTCATAAGATGTGCTCGTCGTGTTCCGGCTATTTATAGACAGAAGTGAACGAGACTGCGTGTTGAACCCAGGAAGAACAAGCAGTACCAACTAGGGAGCTCTAATTTAATTAAATATGAGTGAGTTAAATATTATTCATTTATTTATTTAATTTAATTCTACATATACACCCTTAAGAGTAATTACACATGCAGAAAACAAAAATTACCCGCAGGTATCTAATCTAGACAAATAAAGTTTTCAATTTATTTACATCAATGTCGAACATATTTATATCAAACTTTTGGATCATTTCATTACAAATAATTAACATCGTGTTCATGGGGGACAACGCAGTGGGTTTAACAGAAAATATGTCCCTATTCTGTTTTCTTAAATTTAATTTAGGAACCTTCAAACTAATATGTCTTATAAAATCACAGTCAACATAATATTAGAATTAGAATAAGTTGTTTGTTTGTTTTCGTGAATTTGAATTGGAAGGAATAATTATAATTAGAAATCAGCTCATAAAACAGCAAATATAGAGAAAGATAAAAGGTATTATTCAACATTCAAATTTTCATTTACTGATTGGCGAAAGCGCCAGTTCCATGCGTCATACAGTGAATATACTCACAACTAAACTTATATGGAATGACCCAGTATGACTACGAAATATTTTAAATTTTTTTTCCTAGCGTCGAAAAAGTACATCTCCCTCCACTTTTATAATATATCCCGATGGCCATAACATTCTGATTTCTGACACATTTCACCGTTTATATTTTGAAAATGTGGGGTTATAGTCATTTTCCTGGCATTTATGTGAATTCAATAATTCCAAAGACCTGGCGAATGTTGAAGAAACTTTTTCTTTTTCAATACTGGAAATATTTCACGCATATAAAGTTGGTTGGAAACTTTTATTTATGCTATTTTCTTTTACGGAAATCAAGAATCGGGTGTTGAAATTTTACTGAAGAATAATGGACAGAATAGTCCGTTACTTTGTGATAGTTTATTCGAAAAAAAATTAAGTACCCGATTAACCAAACAGACAAACTTTTAAACGAACAAACGGACCTATGGAATTCCCCACTTTTCAAAATTCTCAAGAAATAAAATAAGCCTACAGAAGACATTTGAATAATTTTGCACAACGTGCAATACTCCAGTACGAAAATGTAGTAGTGCTACGGAGCCTGTATCACATTTAAACCTCAAAAGAACCAACTCCATCCAAAAAGTTGAGAAATAATAAATAGAAACTAGCATTGGCAACGTCTCTGAGAAATATTTGACATTTCGCGGGTACCAACCTGCGTCAGTTTTAAGTGAAAAAACTTGATAAACCTAAACCTTTGCCGACCGGGATACTGAAAGATATGTTCACCAACAAGAACAGGTAGATAAACAAATAACTTGATAAGATTCGTCTCAGGCTTCAAAATCTTATGCAACACCGTTTTTATAGAAGAAACCTTCAAATATTTACTGATTACGCTCAATAAGTAGCACACAGTGTCCCATTCACAAGACAGCTAAATGCTGCTGTCAATTAAGATTTCCATCCAGGTGAACCGCATGAAAGGCTGTCCATTTCTTCAACGACAGAGGGGACGGACCCGGGAATTCTCAACTCGTGTGTCAAAGCCAACATGTGCCATCAGGACGACTCCTGTTTTCTCAGCATTCAATTCAAGTCTATTCCTTCCAAATCACTAATTAGTTTCATGAAGTTCTGAGTGCACTTTAGATACTGCTTCGAGAAACGTTTCAGAACTATTATCCTATGTATATGCCTATGGTTTACTCCACATATTTGATAACTATTTTTTGTTATGAGTTTGGTGACGGTACCTGATATACAGAGTGTAACAGCCAAATGGAATGAATTCGATAACGAATAAATGAGGGGGTGTTAGGAAAAACGCTCGGACACGTCGATTTGTAATTTTAAATGCGCATATTTTTCAAGAAAATAGAATTATATAGGCTGTTCCATGCGACTATGGCCAATACCAACTTTCTTATTTCAAATGCAACTCCTGTATATTATTTATTTTTTGGATTCTTCAGAAAATTCTAGACATAATTCATGTACAATGTCCTATACCTATCTTCAACTTTCTCGGAAATATTAAGTGTTCTCAGATTTTTTACAAAAATTAACATTTTGAATAAAAATTATTTTATTTAACAAATTCGATACATCTTGGTCTACACTCATACAAGATCCAAATGGTTCAAGAACTAAAGCCAACATAATAAGCGTCGTTTGTTTGCTGATTGAAAGAAAGATTTGGTGATAACATCATTTCGAAAAATGGTCCAATTAATTGGCCTCCAAGATCATGCAACATTCATTGGTTTATGCTGATAAACCAGAAAAAATAGAAGCTTTGGAAGCCAAAATTGGTATGGTTGAATGCGGTTCCTCAGAAATAGTCGTGGTGGACATCTGCCGAAAATTACTTTCATGCGGAAGATGAATGTTAAGAAATTATCTTTCGAATAAGAAAATGACTAAATTTAAATGAGTTCTATTTCAATTTTAAGTTCTATCACCCCAGAAAAAACGCCCGATACTTACTTTGGATAAAGTATTGATGTCATCGAATAATTTTCGGAAGAATAACCCAAATCTCCAAATGAGTTCAGAAAATATTGTAATGAACGTTATGTTCATCCGAACGACTCGTACATTCAATTTATTTTGTTTTCGTTCCCGATATGGTTTTTTTTCTAGGGCATCATTGTTGAACTGATTTGTACAGGGTGTCTCAAATTCGATGATCACTGAGAGCATCTCGAGAACCATAAGGGTTAGAGAAAAAATGTTCAAGGACTCCCGAACTTTTTTCTCAAAATGATCAATTGCCAGCTAACAGATCCCTGATATCTGAATTGGTTCTCGAGTTAAAGGGCGTTTCTGAAATATTGCTGTTTCAAATATTTCGCTATATCTCGTTTTCTGTTGGAGATATCACGAAGATGTCAGAGAGTTTTCTTTTGTAATTTCTATTACCTATACGCTGCTTGCATCTGATCCGGAAAATTATTCGCCGTTCAAGTGCTAGAGAGAAAAGTTTGTGGTTTTTAAATGGGACACCCTATATTTTTCATCATTGCTTCTTAGCCGCAGATTCACCGAGTTTCATCTTGTAACCGGTTTTTCTTTTATTTGGAGAGATTTGATTTTTATTTTTTGTCTAGTTTGTTTTTTTGAATAAACTGATCTTCTTGAGTGAAAGAGATATCATAGAAGGATACGATATTTCCTGAAAATTTCGATTCTATGAAATGAAAAACTTCATTTGTGAATAAATATATTCCATCTAATTCAAAATTTGATTTGTCTTGTGTGAAGTGAATAATTTTAACCAAATGATTATCTTGAAAAAAAGAAACCATCAGAACATTTATTGAAGTTTTTTTCAGAATTCATTCGTATTAAAGTTTTTATTCGATAAATGTTAGTTTTTCATAGAATAGAAAATAAAATATCTTCAAATAATAAAGAATCTTTCTATACAAGCTGTCCCAATTCAGGTGAAAACGTGAAACTCAATATCTTTGAAACGGATCAGATTTTCGAAAAACTAGTTACTGGATTATACTCGGTGAATCGGCGGCTAAAAAGCAATGATGAAAAATATAGGGTTATTAAAATCACAAAATTTTCTCTCTAGCACTGCAACGGCGAATGATTTTCCGGATCAGATGCAAGCAGCTTATAGGCAATAGAAATTACAAAAGAAAACTTCTTGGAATTTTCGTGATATCTCCAACATAAAACGAGATATAGCGAAATATTTGACAGCAATTTTTCAGAAACGCCATGTAACTCGAGAACCAATTCAGATATCTGGGATCTGTTTGCTGGAAATTGATTATTTTGAAAAAGAGATCGGGAGTCCTTGAAATTTTTTTCTATAACCCTTATGGTTCTCGAGATTCTCTCAGTGATCATCGAATTTGGGACACCCTATACTGCTTTATTCGACTAGAGGTGAAAAGATAATATATACAACGAAATTTGATTTATAATATTCAATTCACGGAGGTTTTGTCTGTTTGTTTTTTTTCAATACAACATCCCACCTAAAACATTCTGTAAAAAACTTGCCAAGTCTAGAAGGAGCTGCTTGTTTATCTTCAAAAAGTAAAGAAATCTAGACGAATTCTAAGGCTCCTTACTGCGATTTCCTTAATATTATAGTTAATGTTGTATCACTTGGCCGTTGAACATTTTTTGTACGTTAGTGGGTATGAGTAAATTTTGTTTACACGTAATGTTATATCTGTTGTGGCTACCTATGTTTGTTACGCGAGATAATAGCCCATACTGATATATTGGTGATTTGACCTAGTGGCAATTTTCCATCGTCAATGGGTAGCGTTTCTGGCGACAGATTGGTGCAATGGTGTTATGGAGCACCTGGTTTTGAACCTTTGTGTACCCTTCAATGCCAAATCGCACAACATTAACTATAATAATGAAGAAATCGCAGTAAGGAGCCTTAGACTTGGCACGACTTTGTCTAGATTTCATTACTTTTTGAAGACAAACAAGCAGCTCCATCGAGTCTTGACTAGTTTTTTACAGAATGTTTTTGGCGGGATTTCACTTCTTTTTGTAGAAATGGGGGAATATTTATTCATTTCATCAAATTTTCTTATTCGACACATTTTTTTTTTCTTTTCTGAAGCAGTTTCTTCATAATAACGAATCGTTCTTTTTTTTTCGGTTCTGATTCTTGTACAGTAGCAACAGTTTTTCGTATTGCCTATTCGCGTTCATTATTTATTCTTTTAGAAGGTTTAATTTCCGAAAGATCAGAGAATTGAAAAACATTATTGAATATAGGGTGTTCCATTTGAAAAAACAAAGTCACCCTCTATTCCTCTTTTGTGAGCCACCCGATATATTCGAAAATATTTTTAGGTGGTGCTCTTCTTGAAGTATATCAAGTCTGCATCAAAAATTTTTGCCAAACTCAGACCGTTACGCGTATATCGTCCGCTGCGGCACTAGTGGGACACCCTGTATATAGTGCCGTGCCTCCAAATATGAAATACAAAAAACATAATAAATACATACATTCATCAGGAAATCTACTGGGTCTTTGTAGTTGCAAGGTTTTTAGTATTTAGGATCTTTAAATGGTGTGTAACCGAAACATGACAGCCTGTTGTGGTCCAGTGCGTCTTATGAAATCAGTCATACAATACAAAAAATGACTACCTATCTAATAGACAGGTTCCTAAATCAGTGTATTAACTGTAGATTTCTCATAAAAAACATTCTTTCTCTTCCATTGTTTCCTCGAGGTCTTCGTTTCAGAGATACAGGGTTTAAAAAATTAATTTTTTTTTCAGTTGGAACCATTGATATTACATAATTGGATTTCTGTACACACATCGTCACTAATAATAGACACCTACCGCACTCGGTGTCATGCGCCAGTGGCGGAGATATTGAATTTGCACAAAGGTTTAACCCCTCAACTTGCACACCACTGAACAAATTGGCATTTGTATAGCAAATTCAGATGCGTCACTGTGTTTAACATAAAATGTTTCATTGCTCTAAAGTGAACCGTTTTCGAGAAAACTGGCATTTAATAATCACAAATTAAATAAGAGCAGTATCACAACACAGTTTCCATTGAATTTCGAGGAATTCTTGTTATCTTGTAAATTATGATCGCTTAAAATAATCGAAATTTCAATTTAAAAATCCAGTTGATGAATTTTGTTGAAACTATTGTTGATTACTTGTGAATTATAACTACTCATTTTTCCAATTACAAGAAATTGACAGCGCGTTAGCAAATTGTTTTTGATCATAAAATGCCAGTTTTCTCTAAAATGATTCACTTTAGAGCAATGAACCAAGAGTACCTTTTTTATGTAAAATACATTGGCAATGAAAATTTGTCCCGTGGTGTAAAAGATGGTGGGTAAACCTTTGTGCGAATTCAATATCTCCGCCACTAGTACCTCTAATGAAACCGAGTTAAGTGCAACAAAGTAGCTGTTATTAGGAAAAATGGAAGGAAAAAATGTTATTTTTTCATTAGAAATCTACAGTTGACTGTTGATACAATTTTTGGGAACATATTCAAAATATATTTACTTGCTTGCATTCTTCATCTCAACCCTGTAAAAATCCAATTGATAAACATGATGATTTAGACGTAGAATTCATGGAAAGAAAATATTTTCTACAGTTCAACAAGGTTATTATCTTCCGGTGAATAAAGGTCAGACGGAGTGTTCATTGATATTTATGCCAATTGAAATGCATTGTATTATTGAAACGATTCTCTCTTCACAAAAAACAAATAAATGAAATCATAGAATTAAGATTTTATTGAAAGAATTGTATTCCGTAAGTAACATCTTGCTTTCGACCAAAAATGATCAGGCAGATTATTGTCATGCATCGGAAAATTTGCCCAGTTGTTCACAATCCGAAATTATAGGTAGGTAATTGACAAAATCCAATTTTTTCACTTTTCATCCTCGAAACAATTGCGAAGAATGAAGAGGAATTGCCATATTTGATGACAGAATAATCTGCATATTTTGTGTAGAGCTTGAGTTAAAAGTAACGCACCAAATCTTAATTTCTCATGCCGCATCAGAACTTATTCACAATCAGACCATAGTTTATGGCAGCTGTAAATCCTTCTGTGTTGTCATTTTGTAGTTTGTTCATATGCAAATAAAGAACACTCACAACAGTAAATTATTTTCCCAATTTTCTTCGAATTCATACACCTACATTCAATAAATTCGACAATTAAGGGTCTACGTCCCTGAAAAAAGGGAGTCAGAAACGATTTATTTTTTTCTGATTGATGAAGGGATGTATGAGTGTATAAAGATAAAAATAATTAAAAAAAAATTTCATAAGTACCTATTAAATGAATGAAAACGATATTCCCTATCATTTTTGGTAATTTTTCAACATTTCCACCATCAAAACGAACAGATATTTTTGTGTTTTTTCATTTCAGTATTGAAGTCTATCATTCAGTCAATCAAATGTCTATCTCTTTTTTCTTTCAAAATTTACCGTTTTTTTGTAAATAATATTACGACAATGTGTTGTTTTCGCGAAATTTATTTCCTTGAATTTTTCTATTCGAAATGATAAATATCCATTTTTACCAAAGACATTTTATCAAGGATTTTATTAGTCGTCGATTAGTGAAAATTAATTGTTTCTTACAATTGTGGATTCTTACATGGAATTGAATTTCTTTTAAATGACACGCCCCGCAGGTATCTACCCCCAGATGACTGGTGAAGGAAAATTAATGTATTATACAGTCAGTGTGAGATCTTGTTCAGGGTAGGATTTCTTGTTAATATTCACTGCGCCCCAACGTTTGTTCTATTATGCTGAATAATCCAATAAATAAAAATTAATGCACTGCACCGCCATCTGGCGGTATACGTTTCCTATTTTGAAGCCTGAAGACTCTTAACTATTAATGTTATTAATGATTAATTCACTGAAAGTCTTCACATAATTATGCATTTCTCTCACTATTTTCGCTTAGCATCGAATGAATTTTTTTCATTCAATTCATTTTAGCAGCTCGATTGAGTGTCATTTTACACACCATAATTTTGTTCTGTTTTCAGGACCAGCTTATGAAATTCTTCCAATTGAATTTGTTCCTATGATTGGAACATACTGTTTGGCGGTTTTTCTGGAAATAATCAGTACTAAGCTGGAAGGTTCACCCAATTTCCTAAACTTTCAATGAGTTGTTCCATACGATCTAAACTCAAGTGCAAAATTATAGACATCGTTATTTCGCTTAGTATTCTGAGAACTCGTAGGAACATCTAGGTCGTTTTATTTGACCCAACACATTTCATGGAAGCTCCATGGAATCTCTTCTATTTTTTTTTGTTACCATAATAGCATTAAAAAAAGGAATGAATAACACATTAGTCGTCCGTTTAATAGATTTAAAAAAAAAGGGTTATTCAACTCGCAACCTATTAGGGAAACTTTTGTTATGAAACAATGATGATTTATGTCTTCTTCATTGATTTTATATTCTATAATGAACACAAAAAAGGAGGACAGGCTCCATGAAGCTAATAATAGAGTGTTTCATATTATACAGGGTGTTATGAGAGCGCAAGATTTGAAAGGCGCGCCATGTTTGAAAGGCGCGCCATGTTTGACAGTCGTAATGTCACATGATCATGATGTGACAGATCAAAAGCATTACACGTCCAGATTGTCGACACTCATTATCCAAATGAATGTCGAACGTTATAGTGCTATGACAACTGAGCTACTTGTGTCTCATTTGAAATCTATGGATCCTTCGGACATGTCGTATCAGGAAGAAAGTGCCACATGTCATACCGCTCGTGAAACATTGACGATCTCGCACGTGTTGGCACCTGGTCGTGTCATTTCCCGATTTGGTGACCAGAATTGGCCTCCACACTCTTGCGATTTAACGCCTTTCGACTTCTGTCTGCAGAGTTATCTTAGGTCACAAATTTATACCTTTAAACCTGCAACCACATTCACAGCCGAAATTAGACGTCATTGAAAATTTTGTCAGAAGGGTACGCATGAGCCAGCAAAGCCGTGGCGGCCATTTGCAACATATTTTTTCTGATTTTGACATATAAAGTGACACTTTTCAAAACTCATCGACGTTTTGAAACGTCTTACTTTTCGCAACTGGTTACGAAAAGTAAAATATTGATGTGAAGTAAATTTCGCCATTTGTGAAAAATACAGAATCATTGTAAGACTAAACTACTCGAAATATGTACCTCTTTACCTTTATGTTGTTGAATTTGATGAACTACATATAATGAAGATCAATGAGTTCATTAATTAGGTAACTTCAACATGTAAATGGAAAAATCTATATATATAAAAGAAAGATATTGGTTACACCATTTATAACTCGAGATCGGATGGACTGTTTGTTATGAAACTTCATATATGGATTCGTCTACGGTCTGGTTATTATAAAATACAATAAAACTTTGAAAAAATCGATGAAAATTTTACCTATTCAGGAAATGCTTTTCCTTCTTTTGAGTAAGGCCACTAGGTGTCGCTACAGTTACAGTTAAGCTACGGCTCATTCGTAGGTACTTCATTTGATATTCTCCCCGTTAGATGGCGATGTAAACAAATAGTGTACAATTTGAGTTGCCTCCAACTCTGCGCTGTTGACCAATACCGAAATGTCTTAGTGTAGGAGTACATATCTCTAAAATGATTAGATTTCGTTGAGATATGACTGATATGAGAGAAGATTCGCTCTCAGCACTTCAGGTATTTACACATTATGACGGATTATTATCAGTTATTTTTACACTTCTATTTATTCAAAATAACGTACTCGTGAAGGTACTATATTTAATATTATCAACATTAGATGGCGATGTATATACATCTACTGTCTAATTTGCATAGAACTCATAGTAGCATGAATTATGAAAGGCTATCACCAGATCAAGAGGCGGGTGAATATCAGAGTGAATTAAGGAAAGAAATAACGGCATGCAGACAATTGAATATTTTTGAAATTCTCGGCTTATTAAAATCAGAGTGAATTTTTATCGAAATGTCAAGTGAATCGGATTTTGGCGATCAGTTTCAATCGTGAGTTGTCCATTCTCATCTTTTCTCATAATTTTTGACATGTTTTTGAATTTATGTTTGGGTAATAAATATACCTGCGGAAATAACTGAATCCAAAATTGCCATAATTAGTAATTGACATATTATTTTCGTGTTTCTGTTCTGTGTGACAGCTCATATACATGGAAACATGGAAATCTCGCTGCTCCACCATTGTTTACCAATTATTTGAAGCTGAGCACCAAAAGGCCAAGATGCTTAAAATAATGCTGTGAGCACTAATTAACATTGAGAATATTAGAAAAGTTTGGTTTTTTTCGCTATTCACAAAATACGTTCTAATTTTTATTAGCTATTTTAAATATTTGAATTCATTCGGGTGAACGAGTTGTGTTCATATTCTCGACATTTTGATTCATTTTAGTTCTGAGGAAAGGTATAATATGGCTTATACTCCTGCTATTAGCAGTCACAAAGCGGAGCCAAATTCTTGGTATGAGAATTCGTCAACTGGAAAGGTCTTAGTCAAGAACAAAAATTATCTCCGATCGCCGTTGATTACGATTTGTGAAATCCTCCGTAAGCATCATTTAGGCGAAACAAGGTGTCTTTCAATCCATATAAAGCTGTACAAGGGTGCGTGAAATATATTGGAATGACATAGCCCCTACAAGTAATATATTTTTGTCAAAATGACCAATATTTGGAAAACTGTCCAATAAAAATATGTGAAAAGTATACGCAAGCATGCAGGAAGTTTCAGAGAATTGAAAAACACTATTGAATATAGGGTGTCCCATTTGAAAAAACAAAGTCACCCTCTATTACTCTTTTGTGGGCCACCCTATATATTCGAAAAAAATTCGCCAAACTTAGACCGTTACGCGTATATCGTCCGCTGCGGCACTAGTGGGACACCTTGTATAAACATGGTTGGAAGATTCAGTTATGCTATTTTTTACGGACATCAAGAATCGAGTTTTGAAATTTTCCTGAAAATAATAGGCAGAATAGTCCGTAACGTTGTTATAGTTCATTCGAAAAAAGAATAAAAGTCTTAGAATAATCCGTCAGAAAAACTTCTAAACAAGCCGACGGATCTATGGAATTCCCCACTTTCCAAAATTATGAAGAAATTTTTCCACAGAAGACATTTAAATACTTTTTTGCATAACTTGAAATACCCCAGTATGAAAATGTACTACGAAAAAGTGTGTCACATTCACAATGTTGAGAAAGAGTGTACAGCATTTGCAACATATCTCAGAATTATTTGATTTTCACGAGTGCCAACCGATGTCAGTTTTGAGTTAAAGAACTTGATAAACTTAAATAATGACAAACTGGGATACTTTATAAAAGGGAATGGAGTATATGCATTCTGTCAAAAAGTTACCCAAACATAATTTTATCGTGAACTAACCCGTATCTGTTACTTATTTATCAATAGTTATGCTCATTGGCGCCTAAAGCAAGGGTTTAATTGTTACATCGAGCGGAATCACCCTAACTAACTTCAAGTCGTATTTATGTTAGTCCAACTCCACTATCGTCCAATTTTCCCCCCAAAATCACGTCCTTAATCTCATAATAACTCGCCGGTTAATCCTGTGTCATCTAAAAACGTGGCCTTATATTGGAAACAACAAGAAAGTATCCCGAATCTGTCTTAGTTAGACAGTTAATTAATGAGTGTTTCTTCGGAGGGCAGCTGTTTTTAAGTCATGAGTTAATTGTGTAGCGGAAAAACAGAGTGGCTTCACCCCTATTAAGTTTCAATAAGGTTTGTAGCTTTGTCTTGTTCGGTCGGAAGAACAAATTAGTTCTTCATTTCCTCTTGCCGCTCTATCTCGAATTCTGACAGAATGTGAAGAACTACCCGAACTCCTATTAGTCAGGGAAATTTATGGATGTTTTGGTTCGCCGGATTTTTTTTTGATGACTTAAATGTTAATTTGATCAAACTTCCGAAAAAGTTGCGCGTGTGCTAAATTCGTTGTACACGCGAATATGAGACAGTTATTGGTGCATAACACAGTTAAAGTAGTTTTAAAATGTTTCGCACTTACCCAGTGACACATCACAATCACGTAACCGAAAGCGCGAATTGAGCAGGTTGGCTCTACGGAAGCTTCCCTGAAAATGTGGAAATGCGGACTGGAAGAGCGTGCTCTTGTTTTGAGGACTTGCGCCTTCGGCGCCCCTCTTGCCTCTCTGATCCTGTTGCTTCTTTTAGTTCAGCTGTTCATCCCGATACCTCGATGAAAAATATCCCAACAGTCTATAGGAAGGTTTTAATGGCTATTCATTAAATTTTCTTTCGAACTTCGATGAAAGGTGAAGGGCGGAAATATTCCTATTTTTATTTATTTATATCTGAGTTGCGGGAAGTTGGCGGATATTGTTTACGGTTAAGCGGTGGGTTTGCGGTCTTAAGTTAAATATTCGCCGGAGTGAGCGGGGACAAATTTTGCCCACTGCTCTCGGGCATTCGTTTGGTACTGATGAAAGTTCGAGTGTTGAGTATTTGTAAGGAAATCAAATTGAAAAATATACTTACATACGTCCTATTCTATTTGTTCTCAAACTTACTTTGCGCATTTTCATGCGGTCGGATATTTAACGCAGTGGAAGAGGGAAACTTTCACGATTTTGCATTTGAAAAATATTCAGTGCCCTACTTAATTGATATCAAATTACCATTGTCAGAAATGACAATGAAGTGTCAGACGTTTTTCGAATTTGCTCTAGCTTTTTTGCTGATTTTTCGCTAAAAACAACCACTCTAATCTATGGGAGATGATCCCCCAACATAAGGGGCCTGTATCGTTCCTCGAACACCTGAAGAACAGAAGTATCATCACTTGGAAGATCGGACCTGATCGAAAGATCCTCCCGATCCATGAGAGAGTTAGGACTTTGTGAAAAGGTTTATTTAGCAGGTGAAGTATTTTTTCTACTGCTTCTTTCTCGTTTCTCTTCTTTTTTGTCTTGTTACAGATATAATTTCAAGATATTTGCCTCCAGTTCGATGAAAAGGCATGTTTTCAAGCACAAGGAGCTCTGTAACATGCACGGAAAGAAATCTATTCTCTAACCAAGTGGATAATATTTGATTGAAGTGAATGATAGATTCATATATGAGCAAGAATAAGATTTAGTCGATTCAAGTATACGTTATTCTCCGAATTCAAATAAAATAATTCTTCCGACTAACTATATCATATACTTGAATTTAATAAATCACGTATTATTGATTCAAGAATATTCATATATTCCTTGTGAGTAAAATGACAATTTTGAAATGAGTATTGGAAATATTTCGTCTGAGGGAAACATAATCTCAAATTGAATTATTGTACATCCTAATCTCAGTAGTTTCTTCGTTCGAAGCGAAGATACCAAATACTTGAATGGAGTCAATAATTTTACTCAATCCAACATCAGATAATTGTTGAATTTAGTATATCATATTTTCAAATCAAATTTCATTCAATAATGGTTTTGAGAAAATATTAACTTCACATTTAGTTTTCGGTCTACTTACAAGAAGTAAATACCTGTTTGGTCGAAACCATTTATATTCTCACTCTGAACCAATGAGAATTCTGAATATTCAGTTTCAGAGTATATTATATTCTCAAGATAAATAATGAGATTTCTTCATTTCAGTATTTACTACACTATTTATTTTATGCTTGTTTTGATAAATAGTGAAATTATTCGAAATAAGATAATCGTACAAGATTGCTGTGATTTCAGGATAAGGATTATATAAGTATTCATAAAACGAGGCTTATAAGAATTAAAAACACATTTATTATACTTCTCAAATAATTATGAACAAAGTAAAGTATAAAAGTGATCACTGAAAACAAATAGAAAAATGCTAAATTCAACATATAATCAACTGGACTAGTTACAAAAAATAAACAGAATAATAACTGGATGTGAAAAAATAAGTAGCACAAATAAAAATTCTATCCTATATGAAAAATTATAATCCTAAGAATATTATCACATATACATATACAATCAACAACAGAATAAATATCAGAACCACAAATAAAAGAATTATATATGTAGGTAGGTACACATCGCAGTATTATCACATAAAGGTACTGGCACTGAACGGGATAATTAACATTCAAAACGTGAAACAATTTGAAAATAATGTTGAATGCCTTACGTGCAGAGGAGAACTGATGGTAGAGGTTATCAACAATAATAAATAAGCTTTTCGGTTCTAATAGAAACTGTCCCAAAACCAGCAAATAGGGCTGCACTGTTCCTTTCCATTGTATCGGTTTCTGCATCTGCTCTTGGATAATATTTTCTATATCACCAAACCTCTGCAAGAAAAATGTTTATAAATTCTGTATCCTCTGAATTATTATCCGCATTCTATAATGAGTGATATGATGAGCTATTCCCCCTAAAAAAAGATACAACAGTACTGTACGAGACCATTTCAATCTAATAATTCAAAATTCGAAAGTTACATAGGAAAATATGGTACAACTGGTTGATTATCGTTCTTTTTTTATTTAACGTTGCTCGTACAGTATTGAGTAATGAAAAAAATTATTTTTACAAGAAGTAAGAGCAAATTCATTTGCTAAAATAACAAATATTTCACTTACTTCAGAATTCATCTCTTTAATTTTCCTTGAAATCAATTTTCGTTCTAAGGTATGAGATCATGATCATTGAGATTTTTTAAGAGCTCTAAGGAAATATCTTGTTCTGAGAAAGAGATAATCCCAATGTAATAGGATTTTTTAAATGAATATTCTTAGAGATGTAAGAGATGCACACCTAGAGTATTTCAAGTATTAAATTTATCGAAAGAGAAAACAGATTTGTGATTCAAAACGTATAAGATTCAAAGTAGAGAATAAGTTTTTTTTCAAATCTCAATATAAATTTAAATCAATACATAGCTAACATATCTTACCTTGAAATAGCTTGATAATACTGCCCGAGCATCCCATTATTTGTTCAACATTTCACTAAAAATTGGTTAATCTTTCTTCAACACACTGAACTTGGACGAAAGACGCGATATGAACAAGTCGAATCAAGATCGAGAGTGATATATCCCCTTTTGCGCACTGAATAGAGGGCGCTTTTTAGTATATTGTTGAATAATTTACTTGGACCTAGTGGATGGAGAAGTTCATATACTTGGATTACGATAAAATCTAACTACCGGAAGGAGAATTGGTGTATTATAGTTTATCGCTGAACATCATACTTGGACTAACTGAATGAAAATTTTATCAAGATTAATAATATCATGGTATGAAGAGTATGTATGGTAATATGTAGTTTCACTTGAATTTTTAGTTATATAGAATTGTTCTATTTTTTTTTGAAAATTTTGGAATTTCTGAATGTTCCAGATTTGATGATTTCTGTTTACATCTTCCAAGAAACATTTTTAGGATACTTTGATATTAACCATAACCCTTATGAAAATTTACTCAAAACGAAATATTTCATACTACTTATAGTATGTAGAAAAATGTGTTAAAATTAGATACCTATATTCTCTTCAATAAAAAAATCATTAAAAATCAAGTTGGCTCTGAAATAACCTTGAAAGGTTAAGGTAAAAACAATTTTCACTTGAAACATATTCTTATTTTGATAGTTTTTGATATAATTTACAGTCTCAAGTTTAATGCCTATATAACGAAATCGAAGTCAAAATCAACAAGTAAGGGTGCTATACAGCCCTTATTAATACTAGGCCCTTTCTTGGGTTGTAACATCCTTGAACGATTTCGACACCACATTCAATACCAATACTTTATTTGCATTATACAGAAGTAGTTAAAGAGGTTTAGCATTGTTAACCCAATGACGGTATATTGTAGAATAATTCACTTGGATCTAGTGGATGGAGAAATTTATATACTTTGATTACGATGAAATTGCTCGCAAACGGATCACAGGGTTTCCATTGTTCCTCTTATTCATGCATGTTGCCTAACTATCGGAAGAAGAATTGGCATCTTAGTATATTCTGAAAATTACACTTGGATCGAGTGAATGCATGTCATTTCACTTAAATTTACAAATACGATGAATTTTTCAACAACTTCTTTCTCTCCCATTCAAAATTATGGAATTACTGAGAGAAATGTTTTACAGAATGAAATAGATTTGGTGATCTTTTCTTTTCTATAATGTTTCACCACACAATTTCATCATAACTTATCGTATAGTAGTATACATATAATCTAAAATATTAACGTTATCCTAGCAATATTTTATTCTGGGTCTTATTCCATTTGGGGAAATATTCTCGAATCATTACTGATTGATTAATCAATAATTCAATTCATAATTTTATGTCAATTCATCATTTCAGGTCAATCGAAATTATTATTTCAAGAAAACCAATGCCTTGAATATAACATATGGAATGAGGATATTCCAATTCTCGAACTGAGAATATTATATTTTCGAAGTCAAGATATCATATAGTTACCTGAAATATAGAAGTACTCTCGAATTGATAAAAGTGAAAAGTTTGGATTGAATAAATAATTTACTCCCATGGAGAATTTCATTCTTCAATCAAGTATATGTTTTTGGAGTGAAATAAATTGAATCCAAGTATACAAAATTTCCCTTTTTACTTGTTTTGATTCTATATATACTTGAAACAACTCTAATATTTCAAGAATATTGGGATTCTTGATTTGAGGATAGATTTCTTTCCGTGTGGATAGCAGCATATTTTTTTGAACAAATTCAGTATCACCACACAAACACGGGGAGACAGAGTTTTTTCAGAGGTTTTTATCTGTTCTCGTGTATCATACGCAGAATTTTATGGTACCCCGTTTGAATTCCCTCTGCTAATACTCAGATTTGGAGCGGGAAACAGATTTTATTCTTTTATACAATCTGTTCCTTGTCGCCATTTCTTCACACGTGCCATATGCCATATATTGTTTGATATTACAAAACAGTATGTAATTCTCTCTTTCAAAAGAATATATATATATATATATATATACCAGGTTACATATTCAAATATAAACTCGCTTTTTGGGTTCCGTAGCAAAATAACAAAATCTGATTCTGATGATTTCAATAATTCTGCGGCCGTCGAGACGTATGTCAGGCATTTTCCTCGAATACCATCATTGTAGTATTGCTGAAATCTGTCTGGCAGTAGGATGTAATTTTTGATTCCTCATTCAACAGCGGAGGGAATAATTTCGCAATTTTGCATAGAAAAAATATCACGCGCTCTGCAAAGTTGATATCAAATTACGAGGTCACAAAGTGAAAACTTAACTTGTTGCTTTTTGGGTTTCTTAGCAAAATGACCAAATCTTATTCATATGATTTAGTCATTCCGCGGCCGTCGATACGTATACCAGGCATTTTACTCAAATACTATCTTTGCAGTAAGGTGAAGGGCGGAAATACTCCTATTTTGTTTATTTATATCTGAGCACAAAAATAACCAAAAAATGGAAAAACAATGTAACTTAACGAGCGAAATGACATGACGGAATAATAAAATGAAACAAAATGAATGAAACCTGGTTAAAGAATAAAATTGGAAGAAAATGGTCCATAAAAATAGGAAAAATACAGAAACATAAAATCTCTGAAAGGTCATTGGCATTAAAAAGGTGAACATAATAGTTATGTAAAGAGGCAGTATGTCATGAAAAACTCACATCCAAATCTTCGAGCACAATTCAGAGAAAATCGCTCTGAGTCATGTAGATGATCTAAAATGATTCCTCTCGGATATTCTTACTCAAAAGGAGGCTTAAAGCACGAACTAATATATAACAAATTTGAATAATATAATACGAATAAACAAAGAAAAGAACAAACATGACGAAAACAAAGAAAAAATGGGGGGTCTGAAACATCAAATATGATCAAATTCCAACTTTCATGCCATCTAGTTGACAGAGCATGAAACTAGTCCTATATAACACTGCGATTTTGGTGTCAGACAAATGATTTTAAAAGGGTACATTAGTAAGTCGTCAAGGAACTCAGATATCGACCTGTTGAATAGAACTGGTATTGAGTTGAACGTTGAGTCTCTGTTGTTCGATCTCATTTGATTGTTTTGTGGATTTGTTTGTTGCGGTCACAGGTTGCAGTTCCCTTTGTCTTTTGTTATACAGGGTCTTTCACGAGGAACCTCACCCATATTTATACGGGAAACTACTGAACGTATTTTCATGAAATTCAGCACTTATAAGTATTTCACGATGCTGATGAAATCTAAAATATTTTCAAGGCATGAGCACCTCCGGTTTTTCCGGAAATGACGTCAACTTCCGTTTTTCAAATTAGAACACCATTTTTTTATTGCAGAAATAGATTCCTTAGAAAATTTCAAGTTATTTTGATGCAACATTTTTCAGTTTAGGTTGGAAAATTCTCTGAGCGGGAAAATTCGAAAAAAAAATCGAAAATAGAGCTCCGCTGAAACAAGAATAACTTCGAGGTTTCTGGATGGAAAATTTTCATTTTTGGGATTTCTCAAGATGTAAGATTGATGTATCCGCTTTAAAAATCGAAATCGCGATTCATGATACAGGTGGTGAAAAAATCGCTTTCAAAGTGAGGGATGACAAAATCGTGAAAAATCAATTTTTTCAAATTAGAACCCCATTTTTTTATGGCAGATATTGAATCTACGTTGAAAAATAATGTGAGTGTATGCATCACACCCTTGCCCTAAAGTGGATATTTTCTGAGTTATTCACAAAAAACTGTTTTTCGTCTTGAATTTTCAGATATTTCTTTTCCCTTCACGCCAAAAAGATGAAATTTTCAGGAACTGTTACTTGAACCATGTTTTAGATTTTACTACCCTAATATGCAAGAGAAAAAATTTACAGGTTGTTCCTAAATAGATGGCGAATTTGGATTCGAATTTGTATCGGAAACCTCTTTATTTCAACTAATCGGCCATCGGTTTTCTCTCCAGTGATAAATAAATAATTCCTTATGAACCATATTCAAAAACTTACCATGTTTTACATTCTTTTTTTTTAATGATAGATATCATTAATTACATCTGCCAAACTCCTCTTTATTCAGTAGCATTTTGTGTTTACTATTAATTTCGTGATAATTCGTATTAAGTTATAAAATCGATCACTATGCCTAATTTTACCAATGAAGATTATTTAAATCTCGTTCTACTTCATGGAGAATGTAATAAAGTTGTAGATAGAACGATTCGACTGTTCATTGAGAGGTTTCCTGACCGACCCAGACCAACGAGAGATACCATTAACAGAACCATGACAAACTTGAGAAATGTCGGATCTTTCGTTAAGAAAACTATACACAGAGAAAAAAGTGTAGTAGAAGATGAGAACAACGAAATTACAGTTCTTGCATATTTTCGTGTGAATCCTCAAAATTCTCTCAAAGATGCCGAGATTGATCTGGGATTATCTCAATCGAGTGTTTGGAGAATATTAAAAAAACATAAAATGCACCCATATAAATTCAATAGGGTACAACATTTGAAGGAAACTGATTTCGTCAGGAGAACAGAGTTTTGCGAAGCTATGATGATTCGATTTCAAGAGAATGAAAACTTTTTGGACTGTATAATTTGGACAGATGAATCTAAATTCACAAAGAATGGTTCTTTCAATAGGCATAACAGTCATTATTGGGATGAAGAGAACAACCACCACTTCAGACAATGGAACTTTCAAGAGACCTGGAGTTTCAATGTTTTTTGCGCCATCAAAAATAATGCAATTCTCGATGTTCACATTTATGATGGGACTTTAACTGGTAAGATAGAACACAACACATGTTTGCATTATTTAAAGAATGTTCTCCCTTAGGAGATAGATATTTTGACATATTGACTCAAATAATTGAGCCGCTAGTACAGAACCATAATGACTTATGGTATCAACAAAATGGCGCGCCTCCACACAATTCACTCAATGTGTCAAATATCCTCTACAGGCTATTTGAAGATCGATGGTTGGCGAACAATGGTCCACATCTTTGGCCACCACGTTCTCCCGATTTAACTCCTTTAGACTATTATGTTTGGGGTAGGATAAAAAATATTGTCTACTCAACTCCCCTTACTGATGAAGAGGACTGCATAGAACGAGTCAGAAATGCGTTCAGGTTTGTTTAGATTTTTAGATTCATAGTTTTGAAACTCAATTTGGTTTTTAAACACTTTTGCAGATCTCTTCCTCCCGATGAAATAAGAAGAGCAACGCACGAAGCATTCCTGACACGTATAATTAATGTCTATAGAAATTAACGGTCAAAACTTTGAGCATCTTCTCTAGTTATAACTGCGAGAGTTTGCCATGGTTCTCCTAATAGTAACTTGAATTCGGTTTCAAGAAGGGGTGAAAAATCTACAGCATGGTTCAAATAACAGTTCCTGAAAATTTCATCTTTTTGGCGTGAAGGGAAAAGAAATAGCTGAAAATTCAAGACGAAAAACAGTTTTTTGTGAATAACTCAGAAAATATCCATTTTAGGGCAAGGGTGTGATGCATACACTCACATTATTTTTTAACGTAGATTCAATATCTGCCATAAAAAAATGGGGTTCTAATTTGAAAAAATTGATTTTTCACGATTTTGTCATCCCTTACTTTGAAAGCGATTTTTTCACCCCCTGTATCATGAATCGCGATTTCGATTTTTAAAGTGTATACATCAATCTTACATCTTGAAAATGTCAAAAATGAAAATTTTCCATCCAAAAACCTCGAAGTTATTCTTGTTTCAGCGGAGCTCTATTTTCGATTTTTTGTTCGAATTTTCCCGCTCAGAGAGAATTTTTCAACCAAAACTGAAAAATGTTACATCAAAATAACTTGAAATTTTCTAAGGAATCTATTTCTGCAATAAAAAAATGGTGTTCTAATTTGAAAAACGGAAGTTGACGTCATTTCCGGAAAAACCGGAGGTGCTCATGCCTTGAAAATATTTTGGATTTCATCAGCATCGTGAAATACTTATAAGTGCTAAATTTCATGAAAATACGTTCAGTAGTTTCCCGTATAAATATGGGTGAGGTTCCTCGTGAAAGACCCTGTATAGGACTAGTTTCATGCTCTGTCATCTAGATAGCATGAAAGTTGTATTTTGATCATATTCGATGTTTCAGACCCCCCTTTTTTCTTTGTTATCGTCATGTTTGTTCGTTTTTTTGTTCATTTATATTTGTAATATATCAGTTTGTGCTTTAAGCCCCCTTTTATGTAAGAATATCCGAGAGGAAGCATTTTAGATCATCCACATAACTCTTAGCGATTTTCTGTGAATTGTGCTTGAAGATTTTGATGTGAGTTTTTCATGACTTTCTTACTTTTTACATAACTATTCTATTCACCTTTTTAATACTAATGACCTTTTAGAGATTTTATATCACTGTATATTTACTATTTTGTATTGACCATTTTCATCCAATTTCATTCTTTAACCAGTTTTTGTTCATTTTGTTTTATTTTATTATTCCGTCACGTCATTTTTCTCGTTAAGTTGCATTTTTTTCAAATTTTTTGGTTGATTTTGTGCTTTATTTCGTTTTCTCAATGTTTCCAGCTTCACTTACGTGATTACTCCTGAAGATGAGCTTTATTAAGCTCGAAACATGTTGAGAGATTGAAAATCACCTAAGATATTTATCTGGTAGGGTGTTTTTTTTACCTATTACTGTCCATAGTTTCATGCGGTGGAAAATTCCGTGATTTTGTATTTGTAAAAATATCTAGTGCCCTGCTAAATTGATATCAAATTACCAGGTTACATATTCGAAACTAAACTTGTTGCTTTTTGAGTTTCGTATCAAAATGACAAAATCTGATTCTTATGATTTCAATCATTATGCGGCCGTCGAGAAGTATGTCAGGCATTTTTCGGCAGTGGAATGTGATTTTTCATTCCTCATTCATCAGCGGAGAGAATAATTTCGTGATTTTGCATTTGAAAGAATATCTCGCGCTTTGCTAAATTGATATCAAATTACGAGGTAACATATTCAAAACTTAACTTGATTCAGTTTGGTTTTCTTAGCAGAATGACAAAATCTAATTCATATGATTCCAGTCATTTTGCGGCTGTCGATACGTATAACAGGCATTTTACTCGAAAACTATCTTTGCAGAAAGGTGAAAGGCGGAAAAATTCCTATTTTTATTTATTTATTTCTCAGTTGCGGGAAGTTGGCGGATATTGTTTGCGGTTAAGCGGTGGATTTGCGGTCTTAAGTTAAATATTCGCCGGAGTGAGTGGGGACAAATTTTGCCCACTGCTCTCGGGCATTCGTTTGGTACTGATGGAAGTTCGAGTGTTGAGTATTTGTAACGAAATCAAAGTGGAAAATATGCGTACATACGTCCTGTTCTATTTGTTCTCAAACTTACTTTCCGCAGTTTCATGCGGTGGGATATGTTACGCAGATCCAGAAAGCCGCAACCTCCGTAAACTAGGAATTCCAAAGGACAATAATTATAAAATTCTGTAGGAGGCGTATTCAGATTTATGCCTACAGGGCAGCTGAAACTCGAGCACAGACTTCGGACAATTCATAGCCCCGTTTTCACCACTGTTCAGAGAGCTCACCGGCACTTTTCTGTGGGTTTTAACCCGAATTGCGGTTCAGAATGTTTCACAAAAAAAATTTGATCATTCTCGATATCGAGAATTAAACAGGGTGTCTCATTCGAAAGTGTCCACCCTCAATAACTCAACAATGAATCAGAACACTCAGACAGGTCGATTTTTGATGACAGGTGGACATGATCTCTGGAATACGAAGCTGGTTTCTTCTAGCAACCCCATCAGGATTTCGAATAGAAAAAGTGGGTAGTTTTGTAGCACAAATGAATGCATGGATTCAAATTAGTATGAACCTCCAGTTTGTGTTCTAATAAGTGAATATTAACAAAGTTACACAGTGTTTTTCATTGAATTATGGTACCAATAAAACTAAATAAAACAAAGATGTTCTAATTGATCGTATGATTTGTATATTGAAAAAAATATTTTCAACAGCTGTCGAGACGTACATCAGGCATTTTTCTCGAAAACTATCTTTGCAGTATTGTTGGAATCTGTCTGAAAGGGAGATGTAGTTTTTGATCCCTTTTTCAACAGCGGAGAGAAAAATTTCGCGGTTTGCTCTTGAAAAAATATTGCGTGCTTTGCTAAATTGATATCAAATTACCAGGTCACCTATTCATAACCGAAGTTGTTGTTTTTTGGGTTTCGTAGCAGAATGACACGATTCTATTTATACGATTTCAGTAATTCTGCTGCCGTCGAGACGTATATCAGGCATTCTTCTCGAAAACTCTCTTTGCAGTATTTTTAAAATCTGTCTGGAAGGGAGATGCAGTTTTCGATCGGTTATTCAACAGCGGGGGGGAAATTTCGCGATTTTGCATTAAAAAAAAAATTCGTGTTCTGCTAAGTTGATATGAAATCACCAGGTAACTTATTCAAAACTAAACTTGTTGCTTTTTGGGTTTTGTAGCAGAACGACAAAATCTAATTCTTATGCATTCAGTCATTCTGCGGCCGTCGAGACGTATATCAGGCCTTTTTCTCGAATATCTCTGCAGTATTGTTGAAATCTATCTGGAAGGAAGTGTAGTTTTTGATCCCTTATTCAAAAGCGGAGGGCATAATTTCCCTATTTTGCATTCAAAAAAATATCTCGTGCTCTGCTAAGTTGATATTAAATTACTAGGTGCTATATTCAAAACTAAGTTTATTGCTTTTCGGTTTCGTAGCGAAATGACAAAATCTACTTCCTATGATTTCAATCATTCTGCGCCCGTCGATACGTATGTCAGGCATTTCTCTTGGGTACCATCTTAACAATATTGCTGAAATCTGTCTGGAAGTGAGAATCAATTTCTGATACTTCACGAAAAATTTCGTGATTTTGCAATCGAAAAATTATCGCGTGCTCTGCGAAGTTGATATAAAATTACCAGGTCACATATTCAGAACTGATCGTGTTGCTTTTTGGGTTTCGTAGCAGAATGACAAAATCGTATTCTTATGATTTCAGTCATTCTGCGGCCGTCGAAACGTATACCAGGCATTTTTCTCCAATACTATAATTGCATCATTGTCGAAATCTGTCCGGAAAGGAGATGTAGTTTTCGATCGCTTTTTCAACAGCTATGGTGAAATTTCGCGATTTTGCATTCAAAAAATATTTCGTGTTGATATCAAATTACCAGGTCACATATTCAAAACAATACTAGTTGCTTTTTGGGTTTTGTAACAAAATGACGCAATCTTATTCCTATGTGTTCAGTCATGCTTCGGCCGTCGAGACGTATACCAGGCATTTTTCTCTAATACTATCCTTGCAGTATTGTTGGAATCTTTCTGGAGGGGAGATTTAGTTTTTGATCCCTTATTCAACAGCGGAGGGAAAAATTTTGAGATTTTGCATTCACAAAAATATCTCGTGCTCTTCTAAGTTGATATCAAATTACCAGTCACATATTCAAAACTGAACATGTTGCTTTTTGGGTTTCGTAACAAGATGACAAAATCTTATTTCAAAGATGTCAATCATTCTGCGGCCGTCAAGACGTAGATCAGGCATTTTTCTCTAAAACTATATTTGCAGTATTGTTGAAATCTGTCTGGAAGTGAGATGAAGTTTTTGATTCCTTATTCAACAGCGGAGGAAAAATTTTGCATTTAAAAAAATATCTCGTGCCCTGCTAAGTTGATATCAAATTATCACGTCACACAAAATTGAACTGGTTGCTTTTTGGGTATCGTAGCAAAATAACAAAATCTCATTCATATGATTTCAGCCATTATGCGGCCGTCGAGACGTATTCGATAAAAATACCTGATATACGTCTCGACGATCCAAACTGAGTAGGCCATAGAATTATGATGTCTCCCAATTATTGAAAGATGCCAAATTGATTCGGGAAATATATGCTTTATTTTTACTCAGACCAATAGACGGTTTCGTGAAACTTGTTGATTTTAGTATGATGACAATAACACAAAGTTTTATATTAACCGCCGATTTTGAGTTTTAACGATGTGATATGAATAAAAACTTTAGAAGAGCGAGACGATACAAAAATGATGAATCTGAATTGAATTCGACTAGTGAAAATAAATAATACATGGAATTCTATGACCGCATCAGTTTTGAAGAAAGTGAATCAAAACCTTCTTGGATTCGGTTGAACGAAAAGTATTCTTTCGAAATTTTAGACATATCGTGAACTCGAAAGTATATCATGATATACAGGGTGTTTGGAGGGTGAGTAGCCCTAGGTAAATGGTGGATAGGTGATGCTCTCGGCTACTTGTTGCGCCTAATAAAATATCATTTTGCCCAAAGTTCAAGGTGTTATAATTTTTTTACCATTTTTCTAGAAATTTCCCATTTTTCTCATTAAAACCTTGAATTTCTTCAAATTTAATGCTCGAGGTGCCTAAAAAATGATTTATTTCCTTAGTCTAGTCTTGTCTTATTCAGATAGAATCATAATTCCATACAAACGTCTTCAAAAAACCTGACAGCGTCGTATCAAACATCAAACTGAAAAAAAATAATGTTGTGTCCACTTTACAAAGTGAAATAAAAAAAAAAATTACATGGTGTTGGGTTTTAAAATGGCTTTAAAAACTTCTCTTGTTAATACTCTTTGCAATGGTATGTAACATGTACCATTAATAATCAGATAACTCAACAAAAAACCGTTTTGTCTTCAAGGATGCCTTGAAAGGATGGCGACAAAAATATTCCATTGAGCAGGCAAAATCTTTTCTCTCATTCTACCACAGCTAAAAATAGCGTGCCCTCTCTATCATCGGCTAACAATACCCCCAAGGGCAGTTCATTTTTTCTATTCTGATTGGGGGGGCAGCTGCCCCCCGTGCCCCCCCAATCAGAATAGAAAAAATGAACTGATTTTCGTATATTGTGCTATCATTTCATAAGTTTTTAAGGGATTTTTGAGCTCTACGGGGAGGGAGGAACTGCCCCCCGTGCCCCCCCTCAGCTCAAAAGCTGGGGGGTAATTACTACATTTGCAAGTCATTTCATAGGCCTGCAGTAAAGGTGCAGTAATGCAGTTTTGAGTTCACTCAACATTTCGGTGGTTCATCAACATATTCTATAGCATATTTTGAGCTGGGGGTGGACACGGGGGGCAGCTGCCCCCCCCCTAGAGCTCAAAAATCCCTTAAAAACTTTTGAAATAATAATATACGAAAATCAGTTCATTTTTTTTATTCTGATTGGGAGGGGCACGGGGGGCAGCTGCCCCCAACCTGGCGACGCCCTTGGGATTATTGTTAGCCGATGATAGAGAGGGCACGCTATTTTTAGCTGTGGTAGAATGAGAGAAAAGATTTTGCCTGATCAATGGAATAGTTTTGTCGTCATCCTTTCAAGGCATCCTTGAAGACAAAACGGTTTTTTGTTGAGTTATCCGATTATTAATGGTACATGTTACATACCATTGCAAAGAGTATTAACTAGAGAAGTTTTTAAAGCCATTTTAAAACCCAACACCATGTAAATTTTTTTTTATTTCACTTTGTAAAGTGGACACAACATTATTTTTTTTTCATTTTGATGTTTGATACGACGCTGTCAGGTTTTTTCAAGACGTTTGTATGAAATTATGATTCGATCTGAATAAGACAAGACTAGACTAAGGAAATAAATCATTTCATAGGCACCTCGAGCATTAAATTTGAAAAAATTCAAGGTTTTAATGAGAAAAATGGGAAATTTCTAGAAAAATGGTAAAAAAATTATAACACCTTGAACTTTGGGCAAAATGATATTTTATTAGGCGCAACAAGTAGCCAAGAGCATCACCCATCCACCATTTACCTATGGCTACTCACCCTCCAAACACCCTGTATATTTTTGAAACCGTTGAAAAAAGATCAATTCGGAATAATCATTTTATGATTTTCATTTGATAGAAAAAATTCTGTTATTGCTTCAAAATTCGAGCAGATACAAAAAATCTAATAGCACCGCTAAAAAGCAGTAAAAAAAGTACCCGAAAGATGTGTTCCTTTCGAGAGCTTAGATCCTAGAATAAGGAAGTTATCGTGTCCGTAAAGTATGGAACAAATTCATTTTCAGCTAAACAGGTCATTTCAAGAAATAATCCTGGAACACTTCGATTTTTGATGTTAATTTACCGTATTTTAAAATAATAATCTAATATACAGGGTGAATTACGTTCGAGTAATGACGTTACCGTCTTTTTTTTTAAATGGAACACCACCATTTTGTCTCAATTTTCGGATTACTCTAGCTGAGCTGATTCCAAAAATGTATCACATGTTGATTCCAATTGGTACAGGGTGTACAAAAATACAATAGTTTTGTGTGTGCTCATAAAGTAACGCGTAACATTGTTTATTAGGTAAATTAACAATATTATCACGTATTGTCTAGCGGCAACTGGTTTAAATTAAACACCTCGTAGTTTGTTACATGTTTAGAGTATTAAAAATGAGCTGTTTCCAAACAAAACTATTGTATTTTTGTCCACCCTGTACCAATTGGAATCAACATGTGATACATTTTTGGAATCAGTTCAGCTAGAGTAATCCCAAAATTGAGACAAAATGGGGTGACGTAATTACTCGAACGTAATTCATCCTGTATATCAGATTATTATTTTAAAATACGGTAAATTAACATCAAAAATCGACGTGTTTCAGGATTATTTCTTGAAATGACCTGTTTAGCTAAAAATGAATTTGTTCCATACTTTACGGACACAGTGTATAATATAAAGGACCAAATATAAAAGCCGTCTTGTAGCTCGAAAATCAGACGCCGTTGCAACTTGGGGTTTTCAGCAATTTATGTTTCTCGAAAGAATAGGACATGACATGAATATTCCTTTTGCGCTATTCCTAATAGTTTAGGAGTTGTAGTACTGAACCATCGAAATCTGGCCACCGTTTACGTATCTGTTTGACTTTGAGAAGAATCGTTGGCTAGAACTAAATTCGCGCAAATTGATGCGACAAAAATTAAGCGCCAAAACTGCACTCATCATTCTGAAAACTCAAAGTCTCTCATGGAGACTCCGACGACCGATCAAGTGACAAACCCTGAATCTTCGATCTGCAGTATCTAAATTCAAATTTGACATCAACGGAGTGTACCGCTTATAACTTTAAAGCCTACTTAGATGACATAGAAATAGAAGTTGAAATCAAATTACCATGTCACATATTCAAAACTGAACTTGTTATGATTTCAGTCATTGTGCGGCCGTCGAGACGTATACCAGGAATTTTTCTCGAATACTTGGTTTGCAGTATTGTTGTAATTTTTCTGGAAGGAAATGTAGTTTCAAGGACCCCGTATTATAAGCGGAGGGAACAATTTCGCATTTGAAAAATAGATCACATAGAAATAGAAGTTGATATCGAATTACTAGGTCACATATTCAAAACTAAACTTGTTGCTTTTTGGTGTCTCTAGCAGAATGACAAAATCTAATTCTCATAATTAGGGAAAGATAACGACATGCAGACAATTCATTTTTTTGAAATTCTGGAAAAAGTTACACACCGTGCAGGAATCGAACCTACGTCTTCCTACTTTCTGGGCGGGGGCTCTTACCGCTAAGCTAACGGTATGTATGAAACTTTTTCCGGAATTCAATATCTTGAGGTTCACCTCATATGTAGTGAGAGGGGGGTTCCTAGGTGGGGAGCAATGATTCGCCATCATTATTCAGGGGATTCCACTTATCCTTCACTACACGTCATCGAATTTTTCGATTTCCGTTTTAGATCGGATTTCGGATTCCGACCAATGATGCAATAATAATAAGCCGGAATTAATACATGAATAGGTTTAACTGTGAATAATAATTAGGGAAAGATATAACGGCATGCAGTCATTCTGCGGCCGTCGAGACGTATATCAGGCATTTTTCTGGAATACGATCTTTGCAGTATCGGAATCTGTCTGGAAGGGAGATGTGGTTTTTTATCCCTTATTCAATAGCGGAGGGAAAAGTTTCGCCATTTCGTATTCAGAAAAATATCTCGTGCTCTGCAATTTTGACATCAACGGAGTGTACAGCATATATGTAACTGTAAAGCCTACCTATATCACATAGAAACAGAAATAAGATAAGGTTAGACAAAATATATGGGATATTATGATTTCGTTATAAAAAAAATCTTGATAGGTTCTGCCTCGATGAGGAAATAACTTCTTCACCTTCCTATCCAAAGATTTGGAAAAATTACGTCGAGGTATTTTCGGACATTGCGTTGGTAATGTGTTGGTGCTCCATCCTGTTGGAACCGTATCGTATTCCGTGGAACTTGAGGATTTCCCTGATCAGGATTAACATTTGCCAGAGTTGGAACGACATCATTTCGAAGCAGTGCTAAATAATTATCGTCATTCAAGTTGCCCTCAATGACAAAGGAGCCTATGATATAGTTTCGAACATGTGCTGCCCAAACATGAACCTTTTGTGGAAATTGCTTTTGTTCTTATCGCATCTTGTTAGAATTTTCGGTAGACCAGTAGCACCATTACGAAACTTATCCTTATCCAGATTCTTCAACTTATATTCATAAAGAATTATGAAATATCCATGAACGATGAATATGAGATTATAATATCAGAAATGACAATGAAGTGTCAATAGTTTTTTGAATTTGGTCTTGCGTTTTTGCGTATTTTTCAATAAAAACCAATTCAAATCTATGGGAGATGATCCCCCAACATAAGAGGCCTGTAGCGTTCCCCGAACTCCTGAAGAACAGAAAAATCATCTCTTGGAAGATCGGACCTGATTCTCATTGCTATGTTTCGAGAAATATCAACACACTTGTAATACCTAAACACAGAACATCTAAGTATGAGTCCTCTCCCTTGTATCAGGGCATCAAATTGTTCAATCATCTACCTGTCTCAGTCACTTGAAAAAAATAGATTTTACGAAGCTCATCAAATCTGTACTGATGAAAAAGGGTTACTATAATATTAAAGAATTTTATAATGATGGTCATTTTCTATAATTGAATTTATATTTTGTTTTATTGTGAGCATGAATTTTTTTTCTAGTTTATTTTTTATAAGGGTATAATATTGACTTGTCTTCTACATATTAAGCATGTCGAAAAGGACCAATGAATTATAATTATTATTATTATTAATAACTCGATAGAAAAACTTCAAACGAACAGTTGAATTCCCCACTTTTCAAAATTCTCCAGAAATAAGCTTACAGAAGAAATTTAAACGCCTTTTTGCACAACTTGAAATACTCCAATATGAGAATGTAGTGGTACTACTAAACCTGTGTCACAGTTGAACCTTAAAAGAACTAACTCCATTTACAAAGTTAAAAAAGAGGAAATAGAAAATAATGGCATTGGCAACATCTCTCAGAATTATTTTACTTTCACGAATGCCAACCTACGTCCGTTTCAAGTGAAAAAACATGATGAACCTAAATCTTGGCCAACCGGGATTCTTTATAAAAGTGAATGGAGTATAGGTAACGTCACTTGAAAACCGAAAAAAAAGTATTTAATCAGTATTCAATCAATTTCCTCTTATCAAGTTGAACACAACCCATGTGATTCTTGTGATACATCGTAATGGAAACAACATTTTTTCATTATATTTAGAAAAGTGGAGGCCATTCCCCCTATGGGATTCTGAAAACAAATTTAGCAAAAAAATTTCTTCTGAATTTCCCCCAAAAAAGTGATAGTTTGGACCCCTCATCCACAGAAATTCTTTCCGTACCTTTGTTTCAACGTTCAATCGAATTCCTACAATCGAGTTGAACAAACATTTTGATGATCTCCATACCCTGAAAATCGAGTATCTGCACGTGTTAAGCCATTATAGAACGTCGAAGCTGTGCAGAAAAAACAATTTGAAAGCACACAAAATATGAAAACAAACAAGAGCATTCGATTCGCAATGGTAATTGGCCAGAAGCATCCACAAATTCCAGATGAACTGTAAACGTTGAATCAAATCCATATAGTAAAATTACAGGTGCTTGTACACAGTTAATTGAGCAGTGAAATAACAATTTACCTCTCGTTATAGGGTGCCAGCGCCCAAATGATTTTTCCCTCTGAAAGTGAAATGAGTTATTGTGAAAGAAAATAAAGGAGAATGGAGAAAAATTCAAATGCAAGCGACTGTGGCGGATATTTTATCGTTGTAATGTGGCAAAATTGTGAATATGAAACAGATAGGCTATCAAATGAAGTGTTATTTATGACGCTGCTACTTCCGGTTTGGTCATAATTCACAAACATATAAAACTCTTTAATTTTCACAGAGCCAAGCTCGTGCGGATGAAAATGCAAACGGTGTATGACGGTGACTGCATTGTTCCAGATCTCGTAATTTGTTGTTGGTTTATACGGAATGGTTTTAAGGGCTAGCAACATTTCTATCGAAACTAGATAATCATTCTTGACGAAAGAATAGTTTTACAAGTGTTGAACCTTGAATTAATTGTAAATTCGCTTTGAATTTGCGGAATAACGTTTATGTATCACCGACCTTCGTCGCAAATATCTTTATCAACAATTATTGAAATATTACAGTTTAATATACAGAGTGTTGAAGCCAAATGGAATAAATTCGATAACGAATAAATGAGGGGGTGTTAGGAAAAACGCTCGGACACGTCGATTCGTTATTTTAAATGCGCATATTTTTCAAGAAAATAAAATTATATAGGGTGTTCCATGCGACCGTGGCCAATACCAATACTTTCTTATTTCAAATTCATTTGTATATTGTATTGTATTGTATATTATTCATTTTTTGGATTCTTCAAAAAATTCTAGACATAATTCATGTACAATGTCCTATACCTATCTCCAACTTTTTCGGAAATATTAAGTGTTTTCAGATTTTTTACAAAAATTCACATTCTCAATGAGAATTGTTTTATTTCACAAATTCGATACATTACACTCATCACTTATTTCCCATTTACCTCTTGATATGAAGAAAGTAAGCAAAAACCATTACTGAGAAGAAATTAAAAAAAAACAAAAACAGATTTGTTTATTCTCATAGTCTTAGTAACACGTTGTCTGTTTCATGACAATAAGTGATCAGTGTAAGTCATATGTCTTTTGAATTTCGATAACTGTACGTAATAGTATTAGAAAAATGGTTCATTTAACAGAAATGCACAAAATAACCATTCTTCAAATGATTGGTTATGGAGATTACACAATATAATATATTACGGTTTCAGCAAGATGGAGCACCGCGCCATTACCAAATCAATGTCCGGCAGTACTTGAACCAAATTTTTCCAAATCGGTGGATAGGGAGGCGCGGATCGACAGAATGGCCAGCACGATCGCCTGATCTGACACCATGAGACTTCTTTTTGTGGGGATATGTCAAATGTATTGTATACGAAACGAAATCCTCGAACTTAGACTACCTAAAAAACCGAATCACGCTTGCGATTAGATCAGTCACGACTGAAATGTTGAGTAACGTTAGAAGACAACTCAACACCAGATTAGCATGTTGCCAAGACGTCCGCGGCGAGCATTTTGAACATTTCCTACATTGACATTAATGTTTTTTTTTGTTTTTTTTAATAATTGAGAAATAATCAGTATTACTTATTAGGTTTCAAGTGTAATGTACCGAATTTGTGGAATGAAATAATTTTTCTCTATTTCAGTATCGTAATATGTTCATTACAGCACTAAAAACAGTGCCGTAATGAATTCATTACAGCATCGTTTTCAGTAACATTTTTCGTTTTGTGGTTGTCAGCAATGACTTCCGATCCTTTGAAATTTCAGCAAACGTCAATTTGGAAATGTCAATTTTCGTACTTCCTAACATTCACACCAACTGCCAAGATACAATATGAAAGTCACTAGGACCTATAATTTGAATTTTTTCATTGAATTTCACAAAATTTGAGTGAAATAGAGAAAATATCGTCTAATACTCGTTGCAGAATGCAATTCCAATACTCATGCGTTCGAAAATTCGCTCCTTCGTCGCTCGTTTTGGAATTTCGCATTCGTATTGGAATAGGAGCCCATTCTGCAACTAGTTTTAGAATATACTATTATTTAAAACGTTGATTTTTCCAATAAATCTGAAAACACTTAATACTTCCGAAATATTTAAAGATAGGTATAGGACATTGTGCATGAATTGTGTCTAGAATTCTTTGAAGAATCCACAAAATAAATAATATACAGGGGGTTGCATTTGAAATAAAAAAGTTTGTATTGGTCACGGTCACATAGAACACCCTATATAATTTTATTTTCTTGAAAAATATGCTCATTTAAAATTACGAATCGATGTGTCCGAGCGTTTTTCCCAACACGCCTTCATTTATTCGTTATCGAATGTATTCCATTTGGCTGTTACACTCTGAATATTATTGTATCAAAATTTTTATCTCGATATGAGCGCAAGATTTGAATTGCGCGCCATCTTTGACAGTCATATTGTCACAAGATCATGACGTACCAGATCAAAAGTTCAAAAATGGGAATTAATAAACATGAAGCATTACTCGGTAGAACAACGCGTCCTGATTGTCAAAAATTATTGTAAAAATGGTAAATGTTTAATCGCCACTTTTCGCAAAGTGCATCCAAAGTTTGGTCGAAATAATGTGCTCAATTCATCTACTGTGAAAAGAATTTGAAAAAAATACGACAGAACTGGTACGAGATCGTACCCTGTGTTTCTCCAGGGTACGAGCTCGTAGAAGTCGTTCAGAACAAAACATCACGGCAGTTCGCGAGACTGTGACAGGAAGGCCAGAGACGTCAATTCGCAATCAAGCACAAACATTGGAAGCTATAGATCTTGATGACATGTGGTCTCAGCAAGAGGTCCCACATGTCATATCACCCGCGAAACATTGACGATCATGCATGAGTTCTCTCATTTTCTGTGGCGGATATTCACAAGATATTTCATACATAAATCCCACATGTGTTTTTTAATTTTAAATCAATAAATATGTTACGTTGTAGGACTCAGTATTTCACGAAAGTTCAAACAGATGATGAAATAATATCTACAAGCGAAACAAAAATCACAATTTGAATAATTATTAAACAAAATGGGAAAAATGAATGTACGTAGAGATCTAGTTTTTGAAGTGACCTCTGGGATGAAGCGTAGACATTTGCCCGCCAGGTGGAACACAGTCCATTAATTCAATTAATTGTACTCGACTGTTAGGGACTGCTAGGGAGTAATATAAGTTCTGCGTTTTCAGTTGGTACCCATCGTAGCAATGGGTTATATGGCGCTGATGACGGCTGATAAGCCAGAAACCGGTACGTCATTATCCTGCTGCGGTGGTGCCACCCGGTGGTATACTTTGGAAATTAGATCTCTACTAGTCCATTTTCCTCATTACATAATTATTGATGAAAACTAACAACCTTCTTCTGGAAAAATGACGTTCCACGAAATTATCAATTCAAAACTCATTCGTGACAGGCACCTACTTGATTAATGATGAACTTAAATCCCAAAGACTACAGAAGATTTTCCCACAGAGAACAAGTTATTTAGTCATCTTGTAGGAAATATATTTATAAATTCCCCACGAGAGATAACTGATGATGATATCTTGTCTAGCATAAAAAGTATGAAGCCTAAAAAAGCGACCGGCTCTGACAATATCCCCTCATATATTTTCAAGGGATGTGGCAATTTTCTTCTTGATCCACTGAAGTACATATTTAACCTCGCTTTTAAGCAAGGGTGCTTTCCGGATAAACTAAAGGAATCAATTGTAACACCAATTTTCAAGAGCGGCAAGAGGAATAATACAATGGATTATCGGCCGATCAGTATAATAAATAATTTGGGCAAAATCTTCGAGAAAATGATTTACAGATCAATTTTTTCACAGGTGTCTGACAGGATATCAGTCTATCAGCATGGGTTTCTTCCTGACAGATCTACAACTACAAACCTCTGCATTTTTTGTGAACATGTGTCAAATGCAATTTTAAATAAACAACAGCTGGATGTCATCTACACAGACTGTGCTAAGGCATTTGACAAGGTTGACCATGGTGTTTTGATTCGGAAGCTGAAGGATCTGGGCTTTTCGGGTAGATCACTTAACCTGCTGGTTTCTTACTTGTCCGGCCGAAGCCAGAGGGTCAAAGTCGGTAATATCTTATCCTTTGAGTATTTTGCAACATCGGGAGTGCCGCAGGGTAGTAACTTGGGTCCTCTCCTTTTCCTTATCTTCATCAATGATCTGCCCGAAAGTCTGAAGGGGTCTGTTGGGTTACTATTTGCTGATGACTTTAAATTATTTCGATCAGTTAGTGGGAGGAGTGATGCTGCTGTCCTTCAGGAAGATTTGAGTTCGGCACTGGAATGGTTTAGGAGGAACAAAATGACCGTAAATGGGGAAAAGTGTTGCGTTGTGTCATTTTCCCGAAAAGTAAATTTAATTATTGAGGATTACCATGTGGATGATGTTAATATTAGGAGGTGTGATGAGGTTAAGGATTTGGGGGTCTTGTTTCAGAGCAACTTTAAGTTTAATAATCATTACAATAACATAATAAATAAGGCATACAGAGTGCTCGGATTTGTTATACGGAACAGTAAAGATTTTAATATTGGCACAACTATAAAACTTTATACAACCCTTGTGAGACCCCATCTGGAATATGCTGCAAATATCTGGTCCCCGACTTGCTGCACCCACAGCAACGACATTGAGAAAGTGCAAAAGCGGTTCCTGCGGTATGTTTATGTTAGGAAAAATGGAAGTTACCCATTCATGGTTTCCTATAGGTCTATGCTGTCAGAATTTCACCTTTGCTCTCTTGCTATCCGGAGAAGAACCCAAGCTGTGATATTTGTTCACAATGTTATAAATAATCTTAAGTATTGTGATTCTAATATTATTAACTTCATTAACTTTAAAGTACCAAAGATTAATCTTAGGGTGTTATCACATGACCTGTTTTACATTGATAGAAAGAGTCCGTCACCTCTCACTCACATGCTGGACATTTGCAATGCGGTATTATCAGAGAGTATAGTTCATGACTTTTTCAACATTAGCATGGGGGAAATGAGGCTCAACTTGTTGCTGTATCAAGATGAAAACCCAATTTAATTTAATTTAATGTGATATGCTACGTTATACCTTTGCTTGTATAAACCTTTATATATATTTATAGGATATTCTTTTTTCTCTATTCTTTTTGTTAGTTCCTTATAGATCTCATATTTTTAGATTTTATAATGTTTAAGTTTACCTTTACATGTAACTACCTCTGGTGTATGTGAAGTGAAAATAAAATAAAATAAAATAAAATAAAATAAAATAAAATAAAATGGGTAGTCTATCATGGGAAACCCTGTAGACACGGATATCAGTTATGTGTGAAAACACATTAGAAACAGGTAGCTATTATGTATGAAAACCACAATTGAAAACTATAGATTCTTATAGGTACTCATAGAAACAGACAGCAGTTCTCACAAAAATCTCTTCTAGAAACGGATATGAGTAAGGGGTGAAAGCACATTAGAAGTTGTTAGGTATTATGTGTGAAAACCACATTTGAAAACTACAGATTGTTATATGTTGATGATATTTGTCGTGGAATATGCAGATGCAGTGGTTGGTTATTAACAAATATTATATCAGAAGAAACAAAACAGGATTACTTAGTTTAGAATGGATTTATTTATTCGAACTCGTACAGCTTGTTCAACAACTTAAGAAGTCAGTTTTTAGAGGTTAACACAGAACAGTCAAATTATAGATTGACGTTTAGATCATAGAACATAAAACTAATGGTCACAGCAGCAAAATTGTTTCATTCTTCAACACCTCCCCTCAATTTTGCTACCATGTATAAATAAACTTTATTCATTGAATACAAATCAAAAAACACAATGCATATAGCCCAAAGAGATGAAAATATTGAAATCAGTGCGCAAGGCTGAAAAACACATTAATAATGTAATTTTAATTAGGTGTCAGGAACTATGCCCAGTCCAAAACGCAATTTTGTGAATTGTGCGGGAGTTAGTCCCTTATTAGTTAGAATATCAGCCTTTTGATCCTTTGTATTAACATACACAATATTCAGTTCATCTGCACTTATTAACTCTTTCACGAAATGATACTTGACATCTATATGCTTTTGTCTTGAATGATCTGGTTTGCTTAAAAGATGAATACAAGACATATTATCTTCAAAAATAGTGACCTTTTGAACATTAATGTTCATTTCAAGAAGTAAATTCTTCAGCCAAATCAGTTCACTTGCCGCTTGACTCAATGCTACGTACTCTGCTTCTGTAGAAGACAAAGTGACCATTCTTTGCTTCTTTGTACACCATGAAACCAAGTTTCCAAAAACTTCAAATATGTAGCCACTTATAGACTTTCTGTCGTACTCATTGGCCCAGTCGGCATCGGCATAACCTATAAGAGGTTCTGTGATGTTTCTGGAATATATTAATCCATAATTTAGTGTTCCTTTAATATATCTCAGAAGTCGTTTCAAACCAATCCATTGATTTTCAGTAGCATTTGCAGTGGCGGCGCGTGGATTTATATTTTGGGAGTGCACATGTGGGCAGATACCGGGGGGTCTAGAGGGTACGGACTACATGGGGAAGGGGGGTTCTGGGGAGGAAAAAAATGTGAAATCAACCTTCGAATCTCGCAGTTTGGGGAGTTTGTGATGTTCTTTGGCCTTATCTTGGAATAACATTCAGAAAACCCCAAATTCTCACAATAATAGGGGTACCGTCTGCTGAAGCATAACGGCAAACTATAACCATTTGGAAAATGTTTGAAATGTCAATTGTTTCATCACTTATCACGGACACGAATTTTGAGGCAGCAAGTTCTTTCTTAATGTGTGCATGACACACAGAAAGCAATGAAAGCATACAGTCCAACTATTCATTTTGAATGTCTTTGGATATTCCGCTGAATACTGTGGATTGATCCAAATGATCCTTGAGTGCTAGATCTAATTCAGACGAAATATTGAAAAGACCAGGACAGGCAATTTTGATTTTTGTTTTTCTTTCTACTGTCAGCGAATTTGTTTTTGAATATTGTACGCTAATGCTAATCGGATTCCCAAAATTTGCGGCCATAATTGCGCGAAATACAACCAATTGAATATTTTTGTGTGTTCTCTTGAGTGAAATATTATTATTTGCCTTGACATTAATTCATGTAGATAACAAACATTTATAAATGAATAATATTTAACTCCTATATAAGACTTTGATTTCAATCACTGGTGCTCTACATTTCAAGCTTTTTATAAGATTTAGTGATTGCTTTTGAATACAAATAATCATCGTATCTAATGAACTTGAAATTTGAAAAAAAAATTTATACAAATGGTACATAAAACCATGTCCCTTGTTTTTTCTACAAAACCGCGAGATGACGCCTCTGTTTTCTTACGCCGATATCATCTGTTAGTATTAACGACCGAGTATACATAGCGCAGACACAATGAACAGAATTTGAATTAAGAGTTGCCTATCTATAGCTTGTCTGCAACAGACGACCGTACACATTCTGGATGTGTACCTATGTCAGCTAATTACTATGGACTGTTACGGGGAGTGAGGGACGCGAAGGGTAGCGGCTGCTCCAATGAGGGATCAGTTCGAGAGTGCAGTGTACGGGCTACCGGGGCTACGCGTATTTGCATTGACCGTTGGCGTTCGAAGTTGTGACTGTTGTGAGTTCGCCCGCCGTCTGTTTATTGTTTCTATAGTAGTCTACAGTAGAACAGAACCGTGAACTGGAACATCGGAAATTAAAAATAAAATTAAATACCCAATAGAAAACGTTACATTTACGTCAAACACAAAAATAAATTCCTTTAGATGAAGATATTACTTGGGGGTACACGTGCACATGTGCACATATGGAGGAGCCGCCACTGAGCATTTGATTGATATTGACTAAAAAAATTAACGGCCATACTTAAGTCTGGTCTTGTTGATACCATGACATACATTAGGCAACCAACTAATTCTCGATATGGTTTGATGCCTATTATGCACGGACCTATTAAATCTCTAGGTGGTTTAACTTCTAATGGTGTTGAGATTGGAGAACATTCATCCATCTTGAATCGCTTCAGTACATTCCTCAAAAATTGTTCACTTGACAGAAATAGTGTATTATGTTGACGCAAGATTTTAATTCCGAGAAAATATTCTAATTTACCTAGATCTTTTGACTTGAATTTTGACATGAGCTTAGATTTAACTTCCTCTAATTCACCCTTATTATTTGCTGCTAAGAGAATATCGTCAACATATATAAGTACATACATGATCCGAGTGTTTAATTTACGTATATAGAGACAATTATCATTCTTACTCTTTTCAAATCCCAAATTTGTAATGAAATTATCAAATTTCAAATTCCATGTTCTTGGAGCTTGCTTTAATCCATAAAGTGATTTGTTTAGTTTACAAACACTTGTTGAAGAGTCATCTAACCCTTCTGGCTTTCTCATGTAGATTTCTTCCTTTAAGTCGCCATTTAAAAATGCGTTATTTACGTCTACCTGTTCACAAAATAGATTCTGAGAAATTATTGTTGAGAATAAAATTCTCACTGTGACTAGCCTTGCCACTGGCGAATATGTTTCCTTGTAATCGAATCCCTTACGTTGACTACAGCCTTTGATAACTAGCCTCGCCTTATATGTTTGAGCATTCCCTTTTGAATCTCGCTTTATTTTGAAAACCCATTTGTTTTCAATTATTTTCTTGTTTGTTGGTGAGTCACATAAAGTCCAGGTATTGTTTTCCTGAAGTGCACTCAATTCCTTGCTAATTGCTTGCTTCCATTGTTTCTCATCAGCTCTACCTTCAATATCCGTATAGGTTTCTGGAACTTCGTCCACGAAAGCCTCGGCATTGAATGCCATTGCTCCATAATCGTCATCAAGAATATAGTCATTAAGATAAGTTGGAACTTTCTTGCTTCGTTGGCTTCTTGTTTGGATCGGTGTGTTTTCCTGGTTGTCCTGTGTGTCCACAGTTTCTTCCACTTCCTCACTTGGTTCAGAATTTCCTTCATCGACTTGTGTGGAAGTTTCCTGTTCAACTGTTTGTTGTGGACCTATGTCGTCCCAGTCAGTGTATTGCCTTTGATTGTCTCCTGACAATTCATCAAAGACTACATCATGTCCCTCGATAACCTGTCCTTCCTTAGGGTACCACAAACGATAGCCATTGTGACAATAGCCAATCAAAAAACATTTTAAAGTTCTTGACCCGAACTTCCAGTTCAAGGTGTGCTTTGGAGGATGTAAATATGCAGTGCAACCAAAAATTCGAAATTTACTTAAATTTTGTTTCTTACCATACCATAGCTCCGCCGGTATTTTTCCTTTCAAAGCAGATGTAGGAATCCTGTTTATTGTGTAGACGGCTGTCAGCACTGCCTCATTCCAGAGATCCTTTCTGAGTCCAGATTCTAACAGCATACATCTAGCCTTTTCCGCTATTGTCCTATTCATCCTTTCTGAAACACCATTTTGTTCTGGTGTGTACCTTATCGTACACTCAAACTGAATCCCTTCCATATTGAAATAATCTTTCATTTCATTTGACAGGTATTCCCTTCCTCTATCGCACCTAAACCTGCAGATTGGTAGATTAAAATGGGCTTCTACTCTCGCTTTGTAAACCTTGAAAAATTTAAATGCTTCTGATTTATGTTCTAGAAAATAGACTGCTGTGAAGTGAGTAAAGTCATCCACAAAACAAAGTATGTGTTATTCGCAATAGCCGAAAGCGGCCACTGTCCGAAATTTTTGCCCACAACGCGTTATGGCTATCCAAATTTACCCACGATGCGAATAGATGTTTCTTTTTCGAGCACTGAGTAAAGCGGAATACCCAGAACGCGTTGTGGGTAAATTAGATAATCCACAATGCGAATCCAATTTTAGCGAGCTTCCAGTATGCGTTGTGGACAATTTATTTTACCCACGTCGCGTTCTGGGTATTGCACCTTACCCAGAAAGCGATGAACCAGAATTTGTCGTCGAAGTCAGTCTGCTGTAGGTTGTGTACTGGCAGGTACGAGTAGCGAGTATTACGAGTAGCATGAATAGATTACTTAAACCACAGTGCCTAGATACGTTGTGATTTTTTGAAATTGGTTTGACTTTGTTTTGGTTTAAGTGCGTGATTTCGAAAATATTTCAATAGGAAAGCTGAATTCGAACAAAAATTAAGTGAACAGGTCGTTGTTCTTATCAGACAAAGGTTATTTAGAGATTATGTATGAAACCAAAGTGACACTACAAAGAAAACGGAATGGACTTCAATTATCATTCAAAAAATATGGTAGATTAAATCCATTAACAGTTGAAGAAAAGGATAAACTTGTTATAAAATTCCAGTTTTTATTATTTTTACTTTGGAGGGTTGAGTGGAGCAGGATGTGTACTCTGGTAAAGCATCACTGGACTTCGCCTTTTTTCACAATAAAATGTAAATTGTAAACTACTATGTATTATTTTGGCTAGTTTGTATATTGTGGAAATAAAGACAATTATTATTATTATTATCATAAAACGTTTAGCAAACCAATCTGGCCTAATTTTTTTAATGTGCAGCAAGTGAATGTATGATGTTTGTAATACAGACAACTCATTGAAAAATTGAACACAAAAGAGAAAAAGCTATCTGTCCATTTCGCTCTACCCAAAATACGTTACAAGTAGAACAAGGAATACAAAAACCTTCTTTTGAAAGTTCATAAAGGTGAAACAAAACGATATATTAACAACTTATTGGAACTAAAAACAAATATTATTTATTTTTACAACTAGTACTTTTATGACATCTTGAATTACATTTTATAGGTATTCAATTTCACACATGCAAATGCCTTAGTTTGACATCCCTTCAAACAATTTTATTTTATAAAGCCTTGCTTAGATCCGGATGATAACATGGCTTCTTGGCGGATATTCACAAAAGTACCTGTAGCGACCTCAGAGAGGGATAGAATTTGTGTTGCACAACCTACGTTCTACAGCAGACTGATGACTTCAACGACAAATTCTGGTTCATCGCTTTCTGGGTAAAGTGCAATACCCACAACGCGACGTGGGTGAAATGAATTGTTCACAACGCAGAATGAAAGCTCGCTAAAATTGGATTCGCGTTGTGGATTACCTAATTTACCCACAACGCGTTCTGGGTATTGCGTTTTACTCAATGCTCGAGAAAAAAACACCTGTTCGCATCGTGGGTAAATATGGATACCCATAACGCGTTGTGAGCATAATTTTCGGACAGTGGCCGATTTCGGCTATTGCGAATAACATATGTACTTTTTAGAATTCCATGATGATATATTTATGGGTCCCATTATATCGCTGTGTATCAGTTCTAGTGGTCTTGTAGCTCTGATACGATTTTGATTATGTGGTAGTTTTGTTTGTTTGCCACTTACGCATACCTCACAAACCTTTTGAATAATCGATGTCCTATTCACATTCATACCATCAACCAATTTTTGTAATTCAAATAATTTACCCATGCTAATGTGTCCCAATCTACGATGCCATAGATTTACCTCAGTTTCTGTAATATGTGTTTCAGCCTCGCTCACTACCCTCTCAAAATTTAACTCATACAATTTTTCCTTACGCATAGCAATTGCTAAAATTATGTCATTTTTCACAATTTTCGCGTGACCTTTTTCGAAAATTATAGTAAAGCCATTCATTTCCAATTTCCTAACTGACAACAAATTATACTGTAAATTTGGCACAAATAATACATCAGTGATCTTAATATTAAATGACTTCTGTTCAACTATAGATTTAACCTTTATGAAACCATATTTTTGTGCATTCATAAACTGTCCTGACTTTGCAACCTTAATTTTCATTGGGTTATTCAATAATTTTACATCATTTAGTAAGCTACAGTCGCTAATTAGGTGTTCAGTAACACCTGAATCCAAATACCATTTTATATAGTCTGAATTTACATCACTATTGCAAACAAAGCAAAAATCATCTGTTTTACCTTTGTCATCACTTGTGGAGGCAGCATTTACCTGACCTGTCTTGTGTTCCATCCATTTCAACCTCTTTCTGCATTCAGCCTTCTTGTGTCCAGTTTTGTTGCAGAAATAGCACCTGTATGGAAATGCTTCTTGATTTGCCCCTTTTCCTGCGACGTTCCCTTGTTTTCCATTCATTTGCTTGTTGAACTTTCTGCCATTTCCCTGATTTGCCATGAACACAGCAGATGACTGACTTTCTTCTTTGGACTTGTTCAATGATGTTCTCAGCTTTGTTTCTTCATCGAGTAACCTCCCTTTGACCACAGTTAGCTTGATTAGTGATTCATCAGCTAAGGAAAGTGTTTCTAGTGAACTTATGACGGTTTGGTACTCTTTCATCGGTAGTGACTGAAATAATTGTAGAACAGATTCTCTTTCACTTAATTGTCCTCCGGCAGACTTGTATTCCCTTATAAGTTGCTCGAAGTGCAAAAAATGATCTGTTAGAGTTTCATTTGGACCTTTTCTGAATGTCTCTATTTGACGTTTTATTCTGTTCTGAGTAGCTAGGCTCTGACGTTCGAATCCAGTTCTTAAGCTTTCCCACATTTCATAGGCTGTTTCCTTACCTTGCAGATATTCTAGATGAGTGTCACCTACTTTTGATACGATTCTTCTTTTACATGTCTTATCAGCCTGAATGAGTAGACGGTTTCGTTGTTCAGCTTCTTCCCCTGATGCTCTTGGTACAACCTCCAACGTTAATGGTTGCTCCACCAGACTCAGTAAATTCAGTTCGTCCAGCAAAATCTCCATTCGGAACTTCCAACTGTGATAGTTATTCCCATCGAAGAGTGGAACCTTGTATTTTTCCTCCTGATTTGCCATTGAAACGTTTGGGCACGTTCTTCCTTAACCTTAATTTCTGAATAATTTTGTTTTAACCAATTTTCAGGAACTCTGGGTCATAACCTGATGATATTTGTCGTGGAATATGCAGATGCAGTGGTTGGTTATTAACAAATATTATATCAGAAGAAACAAAACAGGATTACTTAGTTTAGAATGGATTTATTTATTCGAACTCGTACAGCTTGTTCAACAACTTAAGAAGTCAGTTTTTAGAGGTTAACACAGAACAGTCAAATTATAGATTGACGTTTAGATCATAGAACATAAAACTAATGGTCACAGCAGCAAAATTGTTTCATTCTTCAACATATGTCCTCATAGAAATAGACAGCATTCAATATAGGAATAGCTCATAGAAGCGGATATGAGTTATGTGTGAAAACACATCAGAAATGGGCAGGTATTATGTTTGAATACCACATTTGAAAACTATAGATTCTTATAAGTCCTCATAGAAACAGACAGGATTCAACACCGGAATCGCTTCCCAAGCAACACAGACTTCTCCGCGAGAGGTTTCAATGCGACTTTTATAGGAGCTCCTACCGCGAGTTCCCAGAGATCTCTATGTGATGTAACTAAGCGAATTTCCCACTGATATGCCTTTGCGATATCTTGCAGACCTCGTCATGCGATATCCTTGGGACTAATCCATGCGATGACTTGGAGAGGAGAGCGCACCATGCGATTGACAAGGTCAATCTGTTCACGCAGGCGCTATTTGTCTATCAAGTCGAACTTGTATAAACAGCGAGTTTACCAAGACGGCAAGACACCGAGAGGGGTTTTTAGGATTAGGATAGATGTGTTGTGTTTATCGGTGTCACTGTGCTGTGCGAGGTTCGTTATTGTGTGAAATTTCGATGAGGATATTTGTGCTCCAAGTAAGTGTTATTTTAATTAAATTCTGGAGTTTTCTCACCTATTAGGACATATACCGTAACCATTTTTACCGCCATTTATGTTATCCGAGTAATTCAACCACCAATAACGGAATTGATTAATTCACATTAAACGATTTTCTACTTGGTATATTGGTGATCAGGATAATTATTTCTATTAAGAATATAGATGAGTGTAATAACTTCACAACAGATTTTACCAGAATGGTTAGCAAAGTCGAATATTCCCAAAATTCAAGCTAATAAATTATTGATAATTCTTAATAGGCATGGTTTACAAGTTCCTGTGGAAACCATTATTTCAATTCCAATAGTAATAAAAAAAACACTTCAATGAGAATTGTGATGATTGACACTTTCACGGGAACTGTTTGGAATTATATCTCATTTTGTGTCAAGCTGATATATGAATGCAGAATGGGCATTGAAATGTTGTTGTTGAAATCCTCTTTGTTCAATTTGTGCTCCAAAAGAACTTGACACAATGTTTATTCACGTTTTGATTAATGTATAAACCACTGACCTTACAAAAGTGTTACCGATTTTCTTCTCAATCTATCGATCTAACGAAAAACCACATAAATCTACCGAAATTTGATGGAGTGAATGTATGTTCTGATATTCTAGGAAATCATGACTCTTACAAAGTTATTTCGAAGATTTCCTAAGCATACCATAATTTGATACATTAGTTGAGTTATACGTTGACACATCTATATTTTTTTCAAGCAATTTGATGTACATACGTTTATTTTCAGCATATTTGCTGTTTTCAATAGGTGTTAATTTTTTCAATACCTATATATTTTGACAGAATACTCATTTTTGGTTCGAAAGATTAGTTTTTCGAACATTGATTTTGTAAATAAATTAAATCCATTTTCAATGTCGCTTCATTCGTGAAATAACCATCTCGCCCAATATTTCGGATAAATGGTATTTCAACTTGAATAAAACAAAAAAATATGTGAAAAGGTATCTTTTTCCGAAAATCTACCGAAATCTACCGACTTTTTCCGAACTTTTAGGTACGGAGGGTGGCAACACTGCATACGTGGAGGACAACAGAGGAGTCTTTTCTCAAGATTGGCTGAGAGATTGTACCCAGAGGAAGAAAGAAATGTACCTAATGTTTTAAATAATTTTCTTAAAAAACTGTTTGTTGCAATTTGTTTATAATAAAGATTGAAGGATTTATTCGCTTGTTTCAGTTTACCTTCTGTTGCAGCCGAAAATAATGAATAACTTCACTGTTTGTTGTGTAGTTCAATTCTATAATATAGCTAATATACAGATTCTCATCATAGGAATAGGACAAATCAAATTTAGTTCTCGATGTTCTATTGACATTTCGCAATGCGACCTGTATATATCTGTGCAATGCGGCCTGTGTAGAAACTTCTTATATATCTCGCAATGCGACCTGTTTGAGAATATCTTATACATCTCGCAATGCGGAGGTTGATAATAATTTCTCAAAGTCCTCGCCGCGGGAGGTGTATGCGAACTCTCAGTGTGGCTTGTTTGAGAATATCCACGTAGGATATCGTCAAGAGTTCTCTGGGAACTCTTTTGTGGCGGACATTTGGAGGAGATATAGAGCTTCCTGCGACCTCCCAAAGAAGTCACAAAAGGCGTCACAACTTCCTAAAAAGAAGTCGCAGGGATTTCTCTGGGATATCGTCGTGTTGCCTGGGTTATAGAAACGGATATTATTCACGTTAGGGAATGCTATTGAAAACTAGAGCAATGTCTATCTGCAATCTCTATTGAGTGCTGATTATTATCGTTTATGGTTTTATGCGGATTTGCATTTTCACAATACTCTTTGATCAGTTTCTATGAGACATTTCTGGCGAGGATACTTTGAATGATTTATTTGTAACAATTTTTCACAATAAAGTTGCATTTTAATCAAAAAACTGCGAGAACCTAGTTGCGCACCAAATAATAGGAAGCTTAATCTGAAAACACGTGTAATCCCCATCATTCTCAATAATCTGATGTAAATTAATTGAAATCTTTTTTGGTTTCGACCAAGGCCTATGTTCCTATCATACCGTATTCATTTCCTTTAATAAACCATTGCTTCATGCGTGTTTTCTATCCAAATTATTTCGATGTTTGGCCCCTCGTCGGCTCATTCATTTTTTCTTCATCATTGGCATAAGCCCTGTTTGTATAAGCAGCTTTGCATGATGGATTCTTGACGAACTACTCTTCCCTTAAGTTAGTAGGTGTTAGTCGTAACTTTCAGATTAAAACTGGGCGTTGACGATGTGGATCTGGTGCTCCAACATAATAGGGGAGATATACCCGTATATCTGAATATTTTTATGGGGTGCCCCGCAATTTTTCCTACACGGCGCTTATTACCGACAGTCAAGCTATAAATCGCAACCAAATCCCTATTTCATAAATCGAAATGTCAATGCGACGATAAACATTCAGATATAATGGAGTTGGCAGGGTCATGATGCGGGATATGAGAAATTCAAATTTCTCTTTCCATTCAACCGTCTAACTATCACTGACGTTTATGGAGTGCCTATAAACTAATTCATTTGAATAATCGCCGAATATCTTTCCAATCAATCGTATCATAAATGCGCAGACTTCCTTCATGCGCTCGGTTGAAGATTTTCAATCAAATTCATGTTCAGACCGCTTTATGAGGGTCAGCTTTTCAGTTTGAACGCTTCGACAATGGAGTGTGAGGGACCAAACAATGAGTAGGGGTTGAAGTACTTCTCGAATTCTATGTTCTATTTTGTTTATATCTATTTTCACTCTCAGAATTCAGGATAATCTTACAGTTTCCACTTCAAATGATTCCGGCCTGCTGGAAGTGCTGAATTTCAGATGAACTAACGAGAAAACACTATTCCGGATGAATCGCAGCTTTTGAATACATGTTCATGCTGCCGGAGATGTGACCCAATAAGCACACACGTGTAATACACGTTTATACAGTGTGGGAAAACCAAATAAATAAATTCATTGTCTTGGTTACTGTTCCTATTCACAGAAAATCCCTAAACACGTCAAATTCAAATTGTCATTCTCCTCCGTAAAAATGCGAACCCTTAACCTCCTTTCGAAAGTCAGGTGCAACCCTCAATTGTTCAAATACGAAATATGGGCTATAGTTTATAGTGGAGTCCACTACGACCTTAAGGGACCTTTTGAATCGTGGTAAATCTTCATTCAAAAGTGGTCTCTTCATTTCACGAGTAGGTACCCTAATTTACGACGTAGACTTGATTTTTTTTTAAATTGAAGTTGAAGAACGTCCCGAGTGCAAATAGTTTTCTTTTTTTCGATTTAATAAGTTTTTCAATTAAAAAACCAGGATAATCGTTAGATCTGGGGTTATTGAATTTGTTTTTCGTTTTCATGAGTACAAGCTATATTTTTGAATTAATCACAATGAAAAGTTTTGTAGTTTATAGAAGATTAAATTGCCGAGGGCAAATAGTTTCGATTTAATTAGTTTTTCAATTAAAAAAAACCGGTTGAACTTCAGCGTTTTGGAAACTACACTTAATGATTTTTTCCGACGGTTATTCGTCATTATTTGGAAAAAATCGCAACTTTTTGTCCTCGGCAATTCAATCTTCTATAAACAACAAAAATTTTCATGATTTTTATTTCAAAAATATAGCTTGTACTCGTGAAAATCGAAAAACATATTCAAAAACCCCAGATCTAACGATAACCCTGTTTTTTTTTTTAATGAAAAACTAATTAAATCAAAAAAAAAGAACAATTTGCCCTCGGGACGTTCTTCAACTTCAATTAGAAAAAAAATTAAGTCTCTACGTCGTAAATTAGGGTACTTACTCGTGAAATAAAGAGACCACTTTTGAATGGAGATTTACCACGATTCAAAAGGTGATACCTTTAGGTGGGGTCCGCATTTTTATGTGGATGAATGAACTTTAAAACTTAAGTTCGACGTGTTTCAGCTTCAATCCGATTATGCTGAAAACTTCCAACGCTTGAAAAATCGAAGCGATATTCCATCTCTAAAAGAAGGATTTTTCTACGTTGGGCAGTGTAGCCACACTAGTCCGTTATTTCAGGAATGACGTTATCAAAGCCGCAGGTCTGCGTTCATGACATCCAATGGTTGGTTACATAAGGACAGGTTCCCCTGTTGCCTACTTACCTATATAACATAATCCTTTACCCTGCCACTCAAAGACCCCATTCCGGTGGGCTTAATGTCATACCGTCTTGCCTTGTCACATACTTTGATGATCTCAAAGTACATCATCCGCAGTTCCTAACATAACAACATAATTTTTCCCCTAAACTGCGACATATTGCTGAAGAGATAAAGAAATCTTTCGACATCTCAAGATTTCAGTCGCACTGAAACATCGGACAAAAAATTGGAATTCTTGTCTATTTTTATTTCGTTATGGCGTTCGATCGTGTATATTGGGTGACCAGGGACCAGGGAGTTGACATCCAAAGCTTCAATTGGGATGTCTCTTATATTGAGGAGTATCCAAATCATCCATATGAGTGTTAAACTATTTCTAGTTGTTACCCTACTGCTCCAGGAGGAGGGTAATGTTTTTTGAGTGTATGTATGTAAGTACGTAAAGGGTGTTTCAATAAGAGCGCAAGATTTCGGTTTTTAATACAACATGGGTTTCTCTAGCAAATTATTAAAATATACTGCCCCACAAGAGTTAGGGATATCGTATTCAATCGTTTTTGAAAGTACATATGTAATCTTTGAGAAAATCGCTGTGAAATCATTAAAAACTCAATAACAACTTGAATCGATTCAATATAAATCAGTATGAGACATTTCGTCAATCTGGTCGCCTTTTTTCTGAAGTTTGGTTCTTTGCATATGCTCCATGAATGAAATGAAGTAAGTTTCTCAACGGCTTCGATTTGAAACGAGTTTTCTGAAAATGCCAACGCGTAAATTAATAAACGCTGAGGCTAATAGGGCTATCGGGATGCTACAGGGTGGCCTAACTTAGGTTGTTGTAGCGGAAAGGCTCCAAGTCAGCCAAAGTGTGATATCTCGACTTTGGAATAGGATCAGGGAGACAGGTTCCGTGTTGGAAAGACTAAGGCTTGGTGGGTGACGGAAAACAATACCTGCTCAGGATCGTTTCATCACCGTTTCGGCGAGAAGAAACCCTACATCTACGTGTAGAATGCTGCGGAATACTCTTCAAAATGCACATGGGGTCCAAGTTTCCATCGAAACCATCAGACGACGTTCGAGAGAGGTGAATCTAGGTTCTAGACGTCCATTTAGAGGAGTTCCATTAACACGTGACCATAAGCGTCAAAGACTGGAATGGGCAAGGCAACATGTCAATTGGAACGATCAATGGCTTAGTGTCCAGATATTGACGATTTTCAGATTCTCGAAGAATAAGGGTATGGACAATTCCACGCATACCTACCCCGTAGTTGGTCCATCCATTCCGAGGGGGTAGTGTTATGGTATGGGCCCGGAAATGTTTCAACGGGCGCACAGATCAACACATTTGTCCTGGGAATATGACCGCCCCACACTATAGGGAGCATGTCATTGACAATGTTGTGCCAAATTTTCACGCTGCTATTGGTGAAACTTTCCAATTTCCAGACGATAACGCTAGACCGCACCGTTCAGCCATAGTTGAGAATGCGCGCGAGGAGCTTGGTATACCACATTTACCAATACCTCCGCACTCACCAGATTTGAATTGCATAGAACATGCATGGGATATGCTCCAAGGAAGATAAGATAATCATCAACCTACCCCGGAATCCTTGAATGACCTGAGAGAGCTTCTGCCCCGTTTATGAAACCAAATTCCCCAAGAAATGTTCAACAACCTCGTGTGTAGTATGCGAAGAAGATGTCAAGCTGTTATTGATGCCCGTGGAGGCCATACATTGTATTGATAGTCTTAAAATGCTTGAATTCTCTGGGAATAAAATTTCGTTATTTTACTCGATTTTTCTTAACCACCCTGTATACGCTGCAGACCTACAGGCTTAAATTAATTTGCAACATGAAATCATCTAAATATGAATTTTCATCACAAAAATCTTATTTTAACTATATTTCTTTGTAAATTAAGTCAATATCCCTAACTCATGCGGAGCAGTTTATTTATTGATTCACAAAATATACATTTGGAAATTTTGTATGAAACTAGTAGAGTTCCTAGATCTACCTTTCAAGCTAGTGTGTTTTTATTTCAAGTTGAATTTGAAAATGGTTTCACTTCGAGAACTTAAATTTTGTGGGTAAGCTCAGAAATGATTGGAGTTCTTAATGAAATAATTTAGATCGATTTCATTACGAGCTCATTTTTTTTTCTTTCAAAAATAGAAGAAAATAAGCCAACTCATGCTTCTGTTTTATTTCAAACGAAAGACCCATGAAATTAGTTCAACTTCCGATTAAAAGTGAATCTGCAGATAATTTCGTTCAGAAAATCAACTTGGAATACAGAATTGGCAGAGAATCGTAAAATTCAAATATACAGGGTGTCCCACTAGTGCCTCAGCGGACGATATACGCGTAAAGGTCTGAGTTCGGCAGAATTTTTTGATGCAGACTTGATATACTCCAATAAGAGCACAACCTAAAAATATTTCCGAATTTATCGGGTGGCCCACAAAAGGGGAATAGAAGGTGACTTTGTTTTTGAAATGGGACACCTTATATTCAATAGTGTTTTTCAATTCTCTGAAACTTCCTGCATGCTTTCGTATACTTTTTACATATTTTTTTCGACAGTTTTCGAAATATTGGCCATTTTGACAAAAAATGATACTTGTAGAGGCTAGGTTATCCAATTATATTTCACGAACCCTTGCACATACCAATAACAGCTTTATATGGATTGAAAGACAAGACTTCAAAGTATCCTAGCCATATATGATAAAGCATCTCCAACATATGGAGTGTCTACAAAAAGACTACGAACATGACGAATTTCAAATCGATTTTTCTTAATTTTTTCAAATGCAATGCATACAATTTTCTTTCATCATTGTAATCACCATTTATTTTACTTCATTTTTTGTCAAATGCTTGATATGCATATTTTCAACAGAATAGGATTTTTAAGAGCTATTTCGAAATGTTTGCCTACAATTCACATATACCTTCGAATTCAAATAGCATATTTATCTTCTCTGTGGTTATGGGTAACAGTTTAATTATAAAAAAAAATTTTTTTTGAAAATTTCAGCACGCCTGTGAAGAAGATACAAAGACCTGGCCAAAAAGTACCACATGACCCACTTTCCCTATTCAAAAAATTCAGAGGGTTGATGGGGATGGCACAAGGTGCAACAAAAATCCTTCAAAAATGCATAAAAATTTGGTAGAAGTGAAACACAAACAAAAATAGACCTGTTTCAGGATTTCGTTGTCAAATATTTTTCTTTTGAGAAAATGAATTCGTTCCATAATTTTGATGCGCACTATAAACACAAGGAACTGTCATTAATTTGAACTGTACAAAGAATGGTCCTCAGGAAGCAGGCATTTCCACCTGAAATATCATTCTAAGTATTCACCTCTGGCACAATAAAATCCTATTCATATTAGTTGAACTATGTTATAGTTCAAATGAGAGTGGAACAAGCTATAACAGATGTTGAGTACTGTATGTATGTATGTATGTATATTCTCAAAAAGGCATGGCCCCAGCCAGATAAGCCCCTGACATGAGGACAGCCAAGATATGGGCTCAGCAACTATAGGCTATGTACCCAGGCTCAATGTATTAAGAAAAATAACTTTGATGCTGGGTCCCGGGGGCGTCAGGAGTCTTGGAAGTCCAATCCCAGCACCAGTTTTTAAACAATAATTAATCTTCGTCGTTGAAAAATACAGGAAACACTTGATACAATCACAATTTATAAACACGATCACTAAATTTTAAATGCTTTTTTCGAATAATTTCTTGTGATTTAAACAGATTGGGAGTTCCAAACCAGGACGCGAGGAAATGTAGTCATCTCGCCGTAACAACCATTTTGGAACTCATGTTGAGTACTGAAGGGGAAGTGAATGGTGAATCTTCAATTCTACTGACTGCGTAGTAGGCCTTATTGAGCTTTTCACTGATGTGTTCAATCTGGTCATTCAACTTAGAAAAGAACTCTCAGTTTCATTTTATCAATCCTTCATATACAGAGAGTAGCAGCCAAATGCAATAAATTCGATAACGAATAAATGAGGGCGTGTTGGAAAAACGCTCGGACACGTCGATTTGTAATTTTAAATGTGCATATTTTTCAAGAAAATAATATTATATAGGGTGTTCCATGTGACCGTGGCCAATACCAACTTTCTTATTTCAGATGCAACCTCCTGTATATTATTTATTTTTTGGATTCTTCAGAGAATTCTAGACACAATTCATGCACAATGTCCTATAGGGTAAAACCCGGATAGATGCCCCAGTTGGATAGATGCCCCATTTTCAAAATACCTAATTTCCCAAACTTGCCACTAGGAATTAATAGTGTAAAAATGAGCGACTGACACCCTAGACCTCAGTTGGTCACGAAATATTGTACAGTGAGGACGCGTTTTGCAACTGTATGTGATTATCTCCGCCGCGAACTTCGAAAACACGTAAAAGTTTCAAAAGTTAGTATTTGCCGTTGTAGAACTTTTGAAGTAGTTATAAATTCCGTTATATTTTTTATTATATCAATACACTGGTACTTTAAGTGTGCATCTAAGTATGACTAGTTGCCTTTTTGTTTTTAATTTGTGAAAAAAATGCATAGGAATCTATCCCTATCAAAAAGGATAGTTGCCCTGATTTTCCAAGGTATAGAAGCCCTTAGGGGCATCTATCCCTCTATACACCCCATACCCCTGTATAGTCTGAGTGTTAATTCTTTTATATATTTTTAGTGTTCTGTTATAGTTTGTGTACCAATCTGAATAAAAAAATCAGCAGATATTTTGAATTCTAACGAAAATATTATAAAGAAGAAAGTTGTGGCTGAAAGAAAGGAGAAACAAATAAAAAATAAGAATAAGCAATACAGGACTGAAACTAAGGAAGAAAAAAGAAAACCCAAGATAACAAAAGAAGGAACCAAATACAAAAAAAAACAGAAAAAATGAAAATATTAAACAAAATAATAATCATTCTCCTAGTGATAGCTATGATGAGGAAACAGCTGATTTCTGTGAAAAGGAAAATAATAATAATTCAAGAGTGAAACGGAAAGGAGCTTCACTAAAAAGGCAAATTATTCATAGTTCTAACAGCGAAGATGAAAACAAACCACCTAGCTTCATATTCAAAAGAAAGAGAACAAAAGGATTGCCCATAAAAAATGATAGAAAGGAAAGGATGAACAAATAACTCTAAAGACAAAGAGGAATGTTATTGCATAGAGTGTTTCGAGAAATATGAAAACACAAAGTCTCAATACGACTGGATTCAGTGTACCTGTACACTCTTTAGGAACTATACTGCTCAAGATGTGGAAAACTTAAAGCACTATCTGACTGATCTTCTTTTCGTTGTTTTTGAAAAAGTACATATTGCTGTTTCTGTTGAAACCTATTATTTAATATTTTATAACAACCATGAAAAATTCATATACCCATTTCTTGATACCTAATATTTTACGATATGAAGAATTCATATTTTCGTTTAATGAATGCTTCTGAAATTTGATTAAGTACGCTTATTTATAAATTATAACAGACATAACGAGAAGAGATTTCATTGAATTTAGTTGGGTTTTTGGATAACACAATGTCAAGGGCATCTATCCCGGACTGTAGGCATCAATCCTTCTCAGTAATTGCATGGTGGGGCAACTATACATACCTGTAGGCATCTATCCCCAAAAAAAGTGTTCCACAAAAATCAAAATTCTGTAAAATCCGCAAATGCTTGGTCAGAAAAAACTAACAGTATTTCAACTCAAATAATAAGGCTAGCTACTTTTATAGAAATTATTCATATAAAATCGATATTTTCGAAAATATGAGGCAATTTCAAAAAGTGGGGCATCTATCCGAAACAAAAAAAAACATAAATGTCAATGTAGGAAATGTTCAAAATGCTCATCGCGAACGTCTTGGCAACATGCTAATCTGGTGTTACTCAACATGTTAGGCGTGACTGATCTAATCACAAGCGTGATTCGGTTTTTTAGGTCGTCTAAGTTTGAGGGTTTCGTTTCGTATACAATACTTTTGACATATCCCCACAAAAAGAAGTCTAATGGTGTCAGATCAGGAGATCGTGCTGGCCATTCTATCGAACCGCGCCTCCCTATCCACCGATTTGGAAAAATTTGGTTCAAGTACTGCCGGACATTGATTTGGTAATGGGGCGGTGCTCCATCTTGCTGAAACCATATTATTTTGGCAGGAACTTGTGGATTTGCTGGATCAGGATATAAGTTTATCAAAGTTGGTACGACATTATTTTGGAGTAGTTCTACATATTTTTCTCCATTCAAGTGGCCGTCAATGAAAAAGGGACCTACGATATGATTTCCAACAATTCGTGCCCAATCATTAACATTTTCAGGATATTGCGTATGTTCTTCTCTCATCCAGTGAGGATTCTCATAAGACCAATAGCAGCAATTTTGACGATTAAAATGACCGTGTAGTGTGAATGTACTCTCATCAGGAAACAAAACATTTTCTGATTGTATCACATTGTTATCTAACATTGCCATCATTTGCTCACAAAAATGCGTTCTCCTATCTAAATTGTCTTCTATGAGCTCCTGAGTTGCCATCATTCTATAGGGATGCATCTTACTTTCCTTTTATATTCGAAATATTGACGTGTGGCTGACAGTGAACAGCGGGGCTACTTTTCGAACAGAATTATGTTGGCTTTCTTGAAACCCAAGCATAATATCCAATTTCGTATCATCACTTACTGCATTGGCAGCAATTTTTTTTTTGTCTTACATGACCAAGCTCTCGAAACTGTTTCTATTTTGCTAATTGTTCCTTGGGATATAGGTGGCAAATTTGGAAATTTTTCGTGAAATAAGCGAGAAACTTCCATTTGTGTCCGTGTGTAATCTCCATAACCAATCATTTGAAGAATGGTTATTTTGTGCATTTCTGTTGAATGAACCATTTTTCTAATATTATTACGTACAGTTATCGAAATTCAAAAGACAATAGCACTTACACTGATCACTTATTGTCATGCAAACAGACGACGTGTTACTAAGGCTATGAGAATAAACATATCTGTTTTTGTTTTTTTAATTTCTTCTCAGTAATGGTTTTTGCTTACTTTTCTCATATCAAGAGGTGAATGGGAAATAACTATTGAGTGTAATGTATCGAATTTGTGGAATAAAATAATTTTCATTCAAAATGTTAATTTTTGTGGAAAATCTGAAAACACTTAATTTTCCGATAGGACATTTTGTACATGAATTATGTCTAGAATTTTCTGAAGAATCCAAAAAATAAATAATATACAGGGATTTGCATTTGAAATAAGAAAGTTGGTATTGGCCACGGTCGCATGGAACAGCCTATATAATTTTATTTTCTTGAAAAATATCCGCATTCAAAATTACAAATCGACGTGTCCCAGCGTTTTTCCTAACACCCCCTCATTTATTCGTTATCGAATTTATTCCGTTTGGCTGTTACACTCTGTATGTGAACTTTTTAATAAACTTCCAAATGATATTGAAGAGATCAGGAGTAGGAAGCAATTTATTGAAAGGGTTAAAACACCCTTGATGAAAAGAGAACCCTACAACTTAAAGAAGTTCTCCAATATGTGAGATTGGTTTTGATTGAAAATGTTTTTTTTGGTGGTAGAAATATAAACGGCTGTAATATTTGATGCTTAGGTGTAGCTCATGACTCTTGATTCTATATATGTGGGGATCATTCAAAATAAAGCTTATTATTATTATAGAATGACACTGTCATATGATAGTGAGAAGGACCTCCTGAATATTCAAGAGGACCTCTTCAATAACATATCGCACAACCCATCTTCCCTTCTATATTTAAAGGGGTTGGGGTTGCTCTGTAGAGGAATGTTTTGAGATAATGATGGTTTTTATGTGAAGAAAATGTCATCCTCAAAAGCCAAATGACGAGTCAAAGCGATTTTCCAAAATCTTGATGTTCCTACTGGAAAGGTGCTCCTTTTCTCTTCAATATGAAACCCTGGACAAGCTTATGAACAGGAAATATTAATCAAAAGTGAGTCCTTCAGCATCCAAGACATCCACTTGAACAAAATGCTCGAAATAGCCCAAGATCTCGCGAAAAAGTTGGTTTACCACCACTATTTTCGACATTTTGATGTTCTCAGCGCCATCTCTTGGTTACAAAATTTTCCCTTTTTCGAGGACCCCTTACATCTGTTGCACAGTATCTCAACTAACTCTGAAAGCTTGGTAGAAGGAATCGTTAATACCTACGAGCGTTGCCCTCTCAATGCAATGAACGATAGTGCAAACAGAAGCCCACTAGTTATGAATGAATAAATATTATTTGTCGAGCATTGAACGTAGATGTCGCTATCAGTAATGTTGGTGAAGCATAATCAGCGGTTGCCTCTGGGAAATTTCACTGGAAATATCGATACCAATTTCACTGCTCGATGGGATTTTTCAATCAGTCATCACGAAAATTTTAACAATTATGAAATTATAGATACCCCTGTGGTTCTCTATCGACTAGAGCCCTAGAAGAAAGCTTCTATACAGCCCCTTCAAAAAAAACTTTTCAGCTGAATATTTAGTTTGATATGATGGAGGTTTGAGGAAATTTCTAAAACACGTTGATTTCCAATCAGAGGACATCGATTTACATCCTTGAAAATTTCAAATTCCAAATGACACTATACAGGGTCTTTCACGAGGAACCTCACCCATACTTATACGGGAAACTACTGAACGTATTTTCATGAAATTCAGCACTTATAAGTATTTCACGATGCTGATGAAATCTAAAATATTTTCAAGGCATGAGCACGTCCGGTTTTTCCGGAAATGACGTCAACTTCCGTTTTTCAAATTAGAACACCATTTTTTTATTGCAGAAATAGATTCCTTAGAAAATTTCAAGTTATTTTGATGTAACATTTTTCAGTTTTGGTTGGAAAATTCTCTGAGCGGGAAAATTCGAAAAAAAATCGAAAATAGAGCTCCGCTGAAACAAAAATAACTTCGAGGTTTTTGGATGGAAAATTTTCATTTTTGGGATTTTTCAAGATGTAAGATTGATGTATCCACTTTGAGAATCGAAATCGCGATTCATGATACAGGGGGTGAAAAAATCGCTTTCAAAGTTAGGGATGACAAAATCGTGAAATCTCAATTTTTTCAAATTAGAACCCCATTTTTTTATGGCAGATATTGAATCTACATTAAAAAATAATGTGAGTGTATGCATCACACCCTTGCCCTAAAGTGGATATTTTCTGAGTTATTCACAAAAAACTGTTTTTCGTCTTGAATTTTCAGCTATTTCTTTTCCCTTCACGCCAAAAAGATGAAATTTTCAGGAACTGTTACTTAAACCATGTTTTAGATTTCACTACCCTAATATGCAAGAGAAAAAAGTTACAGGTTGTTCCTAAATAGATGGCGAATTTGGATTCGAATTTGTATCGGAAACCTCTTTATTTCAACTAATCGGCCATCGGTTTTCTCTCCAGTGATAAATAAATAATTCCTTATGAACCATATGCAAAAACTTACCATGTTTCACATTCTTTTTTTCAATGATAGATATCATTAATTACATCTGCCAAATTCCTCTTTATTCAGTAGCATTTTGTGTTTACTATTAATTTGGTGATAATTCGTATTAAGTTTTGAAATCGATCACTATGCCTAATTTTACCAATGAAGATTATTTAAATCTCATTCTACTTCATGGAGAATGTAATTAAGTTGTAGATAGAACGATTCGACTGTTCATTGAGAGGTTTCCTGGCCGACCCAGACCAACGAGAGATACCATAAACAGAACCATGACAAACTTGAGAAATGTCGGATCTTTCGTTAAGAAAACTATACACAGAGAAAAAAGTGTAGTAGAAGATGAGAACAACGAAATTACAGTTCTTGCATATTTTCGTGTGAATCCTCAAAATTATCTCAAAGATGCCGAGATTGATCTGGGATTATCTCAATCGAGTGTTTGGAGAATATTAAAAAAACATAAAATGCACCCATATAAATTCAATAGGGTACAGCATTTGAAGGAAACTGATTTCGTCAGGAGAACAGAGTTTTGCGAAGCTATGATGATTCGATTTCAAGTGAATGAAAACTTTTTGGACTGTATAATTTGGACAGATGAATCTAAATTCACAAGGAATGGTTCTTTCAATAGGCATAACAGTCATTATTGGGATGAAGAGAACAACCACCACTTCAGACAATGGAACTTTCAAGAGACCTGGAGTTTCAATGTTTTTTGCGCCATCAAAAATAATGCAATTCTCGATGTTCACATTTATGATGGGACTTTAACTGGTAAGATAGAACACTACACATGTTTGCATTATTTAAAGAATGTTCTCCCTTAGGAGATAGATATTCTGACATATTGACTCAAATAATTGAGCCGCTAGTACAGAACCATAATGACTTATTGTATCAACAAGATGGCGCGCCTCCACACAATTCACTCAATGTGTCAAATATCTTCTACAGGCTATTTGAAGATCGATGGTTGGCGAACAATGGTCCACATCTTTGGCCACCATGTTCTCCCGATTTAACTCCTTTCGACTATCATGTTTGGGGTAGGATAAAAAATATTGTCTACTCAACTCCCCTGACTGATGAAGAGGACTGCATAGAACGAGTCAGAAATGCGTTCAGGTTTGTTTAGATTTTTAGATTCATAGTTTTGAAACTCAATTTGGTTTTTAAACACTTTTGCAGATCTCTTCCTCCCGATGAAATAAAAAGAGCAACGCACGAAGCATTCCTGAGACGTATAAATAAATGTCTAGAAATTAACGGTCAAAACTTTGAGCATCTTCTCTAGTTATAACTGCGAGAGTTTGCCATGGTTCTCCTAATAGTAACTTGAAGTCGGTTTCAAGAAGGGGTGAAAAATCTACAGCATGTTTCAAATAACAGTTCCTGAAAATTTTTTTTTTTTTGGCGTGAAGGGAAAAGAAATAGCTGAAAATTCAAGACGAAAAACAGTTTTTTGTGAATAACTCAGAAAATATCCATTTTAGGGCAAGGGTGTGATGCATACACTCACATTATTTTTTAACGTAGATTCAATATCTGCCATAAAAAAATGGGGTTCTAATTTGAAAAAATTGATTTTTCACGATTTTGTCATCCCTAACTTTGAAAGCGATTTTTTCACCCCCTGTATCATGAATCGCGATTTCGATTTTCAAAGTGGATACATCAATCTTAGGTCTTGAAAAATCCCAGAAATGAAAATTTTCCATCTAAAAACCTCGAAGTTATTCTTGTTTCAGCGGAGCTCTATTTTCGATTTTTTTTTCGAATTTTCCTGCTCAGAGAGAATTTTCCAACCAAAACTGAAAAATGTTACATCAAAATAACTTGAAATTTTCTAAGGAATCTATTTCTGCAATAAAAAAAGGGTGTTCTTATTTGAAAAACGGAAGTTGACGTCATTTCCGGAAAAACCGGAGGTGCTCATGCCTTGAAAATATTTTAGATTTCATCAGCATCGTGAAATACTTATAAGTGCTGAATTTCATGAAAATACGTTCAGTAGTTTCCCGTATAAATATGGGTGAGGTTCCTCGTGAAAGACCCTGTATAAGCGTGTGATATCTCGGTTGGAAGATCCTTGATATGCCTTTGATTTAACGAAAAACTAAAGAAGTCATAATTTTTTGGAATGTTGTTTTTTCATACCCCCATCTGTTGTTCGAGAAATTGCAAATTTTTTTTAGAAATTTCCTCCTGAAATTTTGTTTTCTCCACGTTTTGGCGTCCACGAGTGATTCACGTTCAGAACTCGCTCAAAATCGTCGAAAATGCCCAGATTTCAGATTTGAAATAGTGAAGGAACTGTTAATAATCGATTCTCGACCAACAACTCACTTCCAAAGCCCTATTGAATATCCTGGCACGTCTCGCGATGTCCTTTCGTTCTCGCCACGATAAATTTCTCCAGATTTCGACCAATTTGAATTTTTTACAGATACTTCCTGATCTCTTGAGGAAAAAGCTCCTTGTTTTTTTTATAAAAAAAAAATTTTGCATCTCACTTCATAACATCTGTTTACCACATTTCATCTTTTATAGTCTGGGTGCCGGTGGGACAAATTGCAAATTATTAATAGAGTTTTCTTACTTTATGTATAGCTTCATTAGGTAGTGTCTACCGCAATATTCCTCTTGGAAAATTTTTGTAGTCGCGTTTTTTTTCGGCAAAGCTCTCGTTAATCGACCATGTTTTAAATCATAGATACATACTCTTTTTTGTAATGTGCAATTATCAAAACAATCTGAGAGAAATGAGAAAACATGATTGCCCGACAAAAATAGTGTGGCTTTGAGCCTATATACCAACATGAACATGACTGAAAATCGCATTTTTAAAAATTATCAATAGGTACCCTCTGGATTTTTTCAGAATCGGCTGATACAACTATATGAAGTATGAAAAAGCAATTGCCGGACAAAAAAATGTGGGGTTTTTCTTGTCCGACAAATGGAAAACGACGATTTTTTGAGATAAAAAAAATTATGAATAATGTTCTTCTTTTTCCTTATTGTCTCTTCACCTTGTAATGCACAGTTATCCGACAAAAAAGATGTGGCGTTCTTTAAAAACTTAAAGAATTCAATGCTCTAATTCGGGTATGAGTAGACCACAAGTAGATCAAAAAAGGTTACGAATCATATATTGAATTAAGGTAGTCGAGAGATAAAGATGGAACAATCAATCAAGTTCCTGGGGGTTCAACTGGATGGATTTCTAAAATGGTCTTGCCATATTGATTATCTGGCAGGAAATTGTCTAGTATAGGATTTGGGATTAGGACAGTTTCAAGATATTTGAATGATTCAAATATCAAAACAATTTATTTTGCTGTTCAGTCACTTATAAGACATGGTTCCTATCATTTTTCGGGGAACAAGCACAGATGTTGATAAAATATTTTCTCTATTTCAGTATCGTAATGAGTTCATTACCGTACTGAAAACAGTGCTGTAATGAATTCATTACAGCATCGTTTTCAGTAATATTTTTCGTTTTGTGGTTGTCAGCAATGACTTCCGATCCTTTTAAATTTCAGCAGACGTCAATTTGGAAATGTCAATTTTCGTATTTCCTAACATTCACACCAACTGCCAAGATACAATATGAAAGTCACTAGGACCTATAATTCGAATTTTTTCATTGAATTTCACAAAATTTGAGTGAAATAGAGAAAATATCGTCTAATACTCGTTGCAGAATGCAATTCCATTACTCATGCGTTCGAAAACTCGCTCCTTCGTCGCTCGTTTTCGTATTTCGCATTCGTATTGGAACAGGAACCCATTCTGCAACTAGTTTTGGAATATACTATTTGATACAAAAGAAAATTATAAGAATCATGTTCAGGATGGGTAACACTGAATCATGTAGAAATGTTTTTAGGAAAAATGAAATTTTGACAACATCTGCCATATATATTTTCAAGTGCTTGATGTTTTTTTTCAAAAACAAAGAGAAATTTTCTCTTCATACACGTAGAACTGATTATCCCTTAAGATCTCTGGAATTGCATTATCCTGTTCACAGATTGACCTTATCAGAAAAACACCCATCTTATATGTGTATAAGAATTTTCAATAAATTACCCAATGAAATAAAAACCGTCAGTAACTTAAAGATTTTTAAGAAAAATGTGAAGCAATATTTGGTTAATTTGGAACCATATTCTCTGAATGATTATTTAAAGAGTATTCAATATTATGTTGATTAATTTTATTTTTTCTTGACACTATTCATGTTATGTAAGGACTTGTCTGATGTGCATACTTTTTATTAGACTATATGCATTTATCGGATATAACTCTGCTTATGTTACAAATAAACATTTGATTTTTTGAGGATCATTCAAGAAGGATGTGCTTAATACAATCATTCAACTGTCCGACGAAAAAAGTTCGGCAATTTCTCAGTCCACCGAATGAAAGTTATTGGTCTCGTGAGAATCTGTTTTCATAACTAACATTTTCAATCATTATATTTGACATTGAGATTTCGACGAAAGATTGAAAGTTCCTTTTTTTCATACTTTTGGTTGGATACGGAAATTCTACTCTAGAAGTGAAATGTTGCACGAAGTGGTAGAAGGTACCTGGGACACCTTTTCTGTAACACCTCTGGAGTGATGAAAATAATGTTTCAAATTGTTAACACTTGTAGCTATCTACTTTAAAGGCTGAAGCTATAATGATAAGTATGAGAAAATGGACTATCAAAATTAAAATGCGCAAACTGAATTTTTCTGCCCCAGTTGAATATGGAATCTCCACCCCAGGTCGAAGTCGCGAATTCTTCGAAAAAAATGTGGTAGTTTCATGGTATTCCGTTTGAGGAATACCCAGGGTTGTAAAAGTAGTTTGGTAATTTTCCCTATAAATATGAGTGCTGTTTCGGTTTTGCACTGCAGTCCTCTGCAGTCTGGAACTGTATAGACGAATTTTAGTGTGTTGCAGAATTTTCTCTCCTTGAGATAATTCTTGTTCTATTCTATTTGACAGTTTTTCAGTTGTTGTCGATATAACATTCTTAGTAGTCATGGAGTGTCTTGTTTAAATATTTGAAAAATAACCCTGGCTACAAAATGCAAAGGGAGGAAGTGAAAAAATTCAAAGCTGTCATCCTTAGACAGTGTAAAATATTCTTGGCATCAAGAAAACATCATAATCACAAATATAAAGATGCCATTCTACCTGACGATTGGTATGAAACTTTTGCTGATGGATACCATTCGGCTTGTTACAAAGGATTCAATGTAAGGAAGGAGATCTCCATTTTTTTTTATTAGATTTGAATCAATCAAAATCAATAGTTTCATTTCAATAATTATCGAAGAAAGATTCTGAAACAAAACTATATTTTTTTTGTCCGACTAAGGATTTGCCGTATTTTATATGGTAGACAATTGTTTTCTCTATGAAATGAATCTCTATAAAATATAAATTCATTCTTGTCCGACAAATGTTAAAGAATTTAAAAACTCAAAAAAATCGTAGATTTTCATTTGTCGGACAAGAAAAACGCCACATTTTTCTTGTCGGACAATTGCATTTTCATATTTCATAATATGGTTATATCGACCGATTTCTCAAAGAATTAATAATTTAAAAACATGCGATTTTCAGTCATGTTCATGTTGGTTGACACGCCAAAAGCCACACTATTTTTGACGGTCAATCATGTTTTCTCATTTCTTCCAGATTGATTTCATGATTGCATTTTCCGAAAAAAGATTATGTATGATTGAAAATATGGTCGACTTACGAGAGGTTTGTTGAAAAAAGCCGCGACTACAAAGATTTTCAGTTTTCACAGAGGAAAAATGTGGTAGACTCTACCTAATGAAGCTAAACAGAAAGTAGAAAAACTTAATTTATAGTTTGTAGTTTGTCCCACCGGCACCCATACTATAGATCCTATCGAACGATTGCTAAAAAAGAGCCGCACCTCAGAGAAGCGCACCCTGTAGCATTTTTTTTCAGATTAAGTGGCCCCACAAAAGTGACCTCTGAAATGCTCCAGAATGTGAGGCGGAATTTATAGCATTGTATGGAAATTGACGGGGCTCAATTTGAGCATTTGTTGTAACTTTTCTGGATGGAGCTGGAGGGCGAGCTATAGGAGGCGCGATGATGACAGCTTTGTCAGGGGGCACAATAGACCTTAAGGTCGCAGTGGACTGTAACCCCTTTTCACTATAACTATATATATATAACTTTTCTGGATATTAATTTCGTTTTTCTGAACTAATTTTCCCTTGTCAACAAACAGCTTAATACTAAGGACAAATTGAATTGGGAAATTTTCATACATCATGAAAATGATGTCTAGAGGTCACACCTAAGGCATTTTTTCGCGTGAATCACGGTTCGAAACTATATTTCGAAAACATTTCGAAGTAAACGTCACCAGTTCATGCATCGCTAAAATGCCACAATTTCAAAACGGTGACGTCATCATAGAAATGTAAACTCAATTCATAAATTTAAAAGTTAGAAACACAATACACGCACATAGTTATAATAATATTTATAATTTTAGGTGTGTTTATTTGTATATATTCTCTCCTTAGTATAAATCTTGTATTTTCAAATTGGATTCTAATCAGTTTATGAATGATTGAAATGTTCTCGTCCTGATTAAAGAGTTGTTGAAAAAAATATATGCAATATATTCATATCGGTTGAATCAAGAGGAAGAAGCCGTAATATCAATTTTTAAAATTTGAATATACATTTTCAAAACTAAATAATATTTCAGAATTCTCAAATACCTATGCTCTACTCGAAGTTATTTATTACTTCACAGGTTACAATGCATTCTGAAAACAAAGCTGTCATATTTATATTTAAACTAGCTGACCCCGCGAACTCCGTTCCGCCTTAGAGGCAATGAATAAGCATTTTCCCGTTAGGTTAAGTAGAGGGGTGAAAATTTAGAGTTGTATGTATTTTTGTGTGCTGTATCATGAAAAAATTAAATTGAAAAATGTTGTTCAAAAAAATTGAAAAAAAAGTTAGGGGTGGACCACCCTTAACATTTAGGGGGATGAAAAATAGATGTTGGCCGATTCCCGGTCCTACCCGATATGCACACAAAATTTCACGCAAATCGGTCTAGCCGTTTCGGAGGAGTTCGGCCACAAAGTGCAAATGGGAGAATTTTATATAATAGATAATATACAAAATAAAAACGGTGAAAATAAATTAAATCCAACAAACATAACCTATATTGTTCAATCAGCTGATTCCAAACCTCTGTTCGAACTATCCCACTACCTGCTTTCAAACCGCTTCAAATTATTTCGAACCATTTGGTGCGTGACGTCACCAGTTCAACGCGAAAAGAGGAATATTTCAAAACCGACGAAATGGTTTTAAAATATTGTCACGAGAAAATTCGGCTCTACTCTTGCTCTGACCTGAAAGCAATGATAAAATTGTTATTCAATGCTGAGTGAAAATAATTGCTGAATTTCAGTATTCAATTGAAATCTTTGTGGCAGTTTTCCTTTGATGAAAGGATTAAATTTTGGAGAAAAACATAAATCACCTGTTGGACCTGGATTTTCAGAATTATGAACAAGTTGGGTCCTGAAGGTACTCCGAGACAATATTTCCTGGAAATTTCAATTGTTTCAAGATAACCGTTCGAAAGTTATAACGTATCGAAATTTTCGGTGAAACCCGAAAATTACCCTGAATAAAACAGTTTTACAAATTCATGATTAGGTAGGTAGATTTCTCTGTTTTCTTATCTGATCCATCATTCAGAATCATTACTCTGAAAATTTCTCCCCACATTACGAAATAATGCATTTAAGTAATTATAGCTCGAACAATTGATTTTTTTCTCGATATGATGGTATCGATTTATCTGAATTAATGATCTCAATATTCCAGATTTATATTAGGAGAGGTGATCAGATTACCATTGTGTCGAAAAAGTACACAACATATTATGTATTATTCACCAAAATTCATAGCATCGCCTCAAAAGATACCCCTTTCGAAAAGTTATATCCCGAATTTATTTTAAGTCTTTTATCGTATGAAATCGGTCGACTCAAAAGTGAAAATTTGATCCAGAATGTGCGGCGGAAGTTCGAGCAATATTTATACCATTCAATGGAAGTTGGCTAAGCTCAATTTGAGCATCTATTATTCAGGATACTCATCTTGTTTTTATGAACAAACTAGCTGGCCCGGCGAACTTTGTACCGCCTCAATTATACTTAAAAGTTGTATAAACTTACCATTGCTTTTTTTTCAAGCAGGAAAAAAATTAGGCAAAATTAAAGTTCAAAATATACAAAATTTTAATAATTTTGTAACTCACATGGAAAGAATTCTCTTTATTTAAGCGGTAACTAATTGTTGAACTTGAACATATAACTTTTTGTTTTTAATTGTTGTACAGTTCTCTTTTTGCAGTACCTCATGTGTTTGTGAATAGCAGGAGTATAATCCATATTATACCTTTCCTCTTATATGAATCAAAATGTCAAGAATATGAACAAAAATTATTCCTTTAATGAATTATCGACTATTAACACAGCCCGTCGACCAGAATTAAAAAATCAGTCATTTGTTAATAGCCCAACCTGAAGTGGCAAAAACAAAACATTTCTTATATTCTCAAAATCTAATCAGTGGTCACACCATTTTTTAGACATCTTAGCTATGCTGCTAAGCTCAAAATAATGGGTAAACATCTCAGTTGGTGGAGCAGCGCGATTCTCATTATTTCATGGATATGAGCTGTCAATCTCTCTTCAATTTGTTCAATTTAGTTGACGATATCAAGCTCGTTAGAAGACAAATCCAGATGTTAAAATGTCGATAGTACGATCCACGGCAAAATTATCAACACTGTGAAATATGTTGAACTCCTATTCAAATTTATTGATGGTCATTCGACCAGATCAGATTAGGCAACCCATGAAACATTATTGTATATCATAAGTGAAAGCCCGATGAGCAAACGTTTCAAAATTATTGACGCTTACAATACTGTCTCTGTGCGAACAGAAACACGAATATAATATGTCAATTACTAATTATGGGCAATTTTGGATTCAGTTATTTCCGCAAATATATCTTTTACCCAAACAGAAATTCGAAAGCATTTCAAAAATAAAGAAAAAAGATGAAGATGGCCAACTCACGTTTGAAACTGATCGTCAAAATCAGATACTTGATCTTTCGGTAAAAATTCACTGTTCCACCAACTTGAGATAAGTTTACCCGCTTTTTGATCTGGCAATAGACTTTCATGTTACCATGAGTTCTATGCGAATCACATATCGCCATCTAACAGCGGTAATATCAACCTACGACTACGTACAGTGACTTGTCTATTCACTGTACGACTACGCATCAACGGTAGCGACACCTAGTGGCCTTATTCAAAAGAAGGAAAAGCATTTCCTGCATAATTAGAATTTTTATCGGTTTTTCAAAGTTTTATTGTATTTTATAGTAACCAGACGATAGACGAATCCATAAATGAAGTTTTATATCAAACAGTCCACCCGATCTCTAGTTATAAATGGTGTAACCAACATCTTTCTTTTATATATATAGACTAGCTGGCCGGCGAACATTGTTTCGCCCAAATTATACGTACGGTGGATTTCACAAATCGTAATAACTCGTGATCGGAGATCAACAGCTTTGTTCTCTGATTTTTGAACTATCAAACCGAGTTAATTCTAGATCAAGCTCCGATCACCGGTGATTACGCTTTGTGAAACCCACCGTTAAAGTTGTATAAACTTATCATGGCTATTTATTCAAGCAGGAGATAAATTAGGCAAAATTAAAGTTCAAAATATACAAAATTTTAAGAATATTGCAATATACATGAAGAGAATTCTCTTTATTTGAGTGGTACCTAATTGTGGAACATACAATTATAAGTTCTGGAATATTATAAGGGAAATAAACCTATATGTATGGCCATTTAAAAAGAAGAATACGGTGGAACAGATTAATGTATTTTATTGTGATGACTCGCTTCCTGTGAAATCAATAATGTATCTCTTGTGAAATTTGTCATGTTCTAATTTTTAATGTGTTTAATTTTTTGTTGCCTTGATAAAGGTCCGATTTGAGACCGAAACGTCGGTGTTTTTGATGTAGAGAGAGGAATATCGAAATATATAATATCCAAATACCTGAAAAGTTTTAACATTATCACATAACATGGATGATAATATGCAACATAACATATATTTTTTTGTTTTTACTGTTTTACAGTTCTGTCATTGCCTTGTGACGAACGACACCACGAATGCAAATTTAAAACACGATCGAATTATATGGATGAGGAATGGTCCACAGCACAGTGTTGGAGTCAACTTGATTTACCATAAAATAAACATTATAATGAAAAGATATAGTATAAGCCTTGCTTAAGATCCGATTAATCAGCCCATGAAACATTATTGTATATAATTAGTGGTAGCCCAATGAGCAAACGTTTCAAAATTATTGACGCTTACAATACTGCCTCCGTGCAAACAGAAACACAAAAATAATATGTCAAATATTACTAATTATGGGCAATTTAGAATTCAGTTATTTCCGCAAATATATTTATTACCCAAACATAAATTCAAAAATGAAGAAAAAATATGGAGATGGGCAACTCACGATTGAAACTGATCGCCAAAATCCGATAAATCCGATTTACTTGATTTTTCGGTAAAAATTCACTGTTCCATCAACTCGAGATATTCACCCACCTTTTGATCTGGTAATAGCCTTCCATGTTACTTTAAGGACACAGTCACGCCATCTAATAGCGGTAATATCAATTAAAGTACCTACCTACCAATAAGCCATCAATTGTAGCGACACCTAGTGGCCTTATTCAAAAGAAGGCAATGCATTTCCTGTGAGGGTGAAATTTTCATGGATTTTCACAAAGTTTTATTGTATTTCATAATAACCAGACCGTAGACGATTCCATAAATGAAGTTTCATAACAAACAGTCCATCCGATCACGAGTCATTAATGGTGTAACCAACATCTTTTTTTATATTTATAGTGTAGCGGACGAAATCCTCCTGAATACGTCTCTGGACTCTCTGATTCCGCGTACAGGAATTATTCGAGAAGCCTCCAGAACATATCCGATCGTTCTAGAAACAGAGCCGTATTGGGTATATAAAGACGCGCACGAGTGGGTCAGTCAGTTACTTCCTGAATAGAGCCGAATGGAATTGTGAATAGCGAATTCCAAGTAGTGAAGTAGTGAATATAAATTAGCAACTGTGTAAATAAATCAGTATTAGTTATTGTACATAAATTAGTGTGATCAGTTAGTGGTATTGGAAATAAATTAGACGTTTAAATTCAGCAGACAATTTGTTTGAACCCCGAGAACGTTACATTGGTGTCAGGTGTGGGGTCAATTGAACTGCTGTGCTAATTGAATTGTGGACTTCATTGTGGAACTTTTGAATGCCGACAACAAGATCGCAAAAGGAGAAAATGGACCAGGCCAGTATGGAATTCTTCAAGCAAGCCTTTGAACAAATGAGCTTGAAAATGGAAGAGAATTCTCGAGAAATGAGCTTGAAAATGGAAGAAAATTCTCGAGAAATGGGTTCAAAAATGGATAAAATGGAAAATAAAATGGAAGAAAATTCTCGAGAAATGGGTTCAAAAATGGATACAATGGAAAATAAGGTGGTGAGTCAAATTGCAAGTACGTTGGATGAGAGAATGGAGGCTATCAAGGATGTGATAATAGATGAAGTCAATGAAAAATTTGATAAGGTTGACGAAAAATTTGAAGAAGTCAATGAAAAATTTGATAAAGTTGATGAGAAATTCGACGAAGTAGTTGATAAGGTCGACGGAAAAATTGAAGAAGTAGTTGATGAGGTTAATGGAAAACTCGAAGTTATATCAGGAGTAATTGAACAACATGCCAAGTTGAGTCCCTGAAGAGAACATCACATGGAAAAGAAACTTTAGCTTCATCACCCAATAACTTCGTGAAATCGGAAAACAACACAGAGAGTAATAAAATGAAGATTAAACCTCCAACTTTTGATGGCAAAACACCTTGGTGCACGTACCAGAAGCAATTTGAAGCAGCAGCGAATGCCAATGGATGGGGAGAGGAAGAGAAAGCGACAGCCTTGATTGTTGCACTGAGGGGAGATGCATTGAATATTCTTCAGACAGTTCCTGCAAGCCTACAAGGTAATTACGAGGCTTTGACAACTAAACTCCAAATGAGATATGGTGATGCACACCTCCAACAAGTGTATCACGCACAGATCAAGAGTCGCCAGCAGAGGAGTACAGAAACGTTACAGGAATTTGAAGCCGATATAGCAAGGTTGGTGAGACTGGCATATCCTACAGCACCGGATAGCTTCCTGGAACAGCTCGCTATTCAGACCTTTGTCGATGGTTTGAGAGATATGGAAACCCAACAGACACTACGATTGGCCCGACCCAAGACTCTGGATGACGCCCTGGCCTTTGCATTAGAGTTTGAAGCTGCCAAACAAGCTTCGCACCGGGGACACAGCAAGGTGAGGCGCACTGTGGATGATCCCTCGGTCAACGATGAAATTATTGAAGAGGTACTACGCCGAGTTCGTCGAGAGCGACGGAAAAGAGGACAAAGATGCTGGAACTGCGGCGGAGAAAGACATATTCGGCGTTACTGCAAAGAGCCAGCTAAACGTCAGGAACAGGAAAACTAAAACGGGTTGGTGAGAAGGGGCATAAACCGACCCGCCATGACAATGCCCCAGAAGTCATAATTCAGACCATCTCTTCAAGTATTTATGTCGACGGTGAAGTTGATGGGCGGTCGGTTAAAATGTTAGTCGACACAGGCGCAACCCGGACCATAGTAAAGCCAGGAATAGTTGAAAGGAATGGAAAAATCCGACAAACAATGGTCCGTTTACGAACAGCTACTGGAGAGGACGTTTCAACACATGGAAAGAAAAGGATTGTCCTGAGCATTCGAGACATAACTCTCGAACATGAAGTGCTGGTAGCAGATATCATGGAGGAAGTCATCTTGGGAATGGATGTCATCAAAGGTTATGGCTTCCAGATGGACATGAGGAACGATGTCTTGAGAATTGGAAGTCTGGAAATCCCATTCTTGGGATGTGAAGGTGCATCAATTCGAGTCTTGCTCAGCGAAGATGTTGACCTAGGTGGCCAGGCAGAAACGATAGTGAAGGGGTACTTAGACAGAAACCTTCGGGATAGCGGTATAAGACTCATCGAACCAGCTAGTGAAAATAACCTAGGAAAAGGATTGCTTCTCGGAAAAACCTTAGTGAGAGGCGGGAAGGAAGTTCCTGTAAGGATTTTGAATACCAACATGTACCCAGTGACATTAAAGAAGGACACGATTCTGGGAGAAAGCTGCTCCGTGCTTTGTGTGACAGGAGACATTCGGGATGAACAGAACAAGGGTACCAGAAGGGGGAAGTGTTCACAAAAATTACTTGAGATACTGACCTCTTCCTATATAGACCTTGAACCAGAACACATAAGCGAGGTGAAGAAATTGATAAGTGAATACAGCGACGTTTTTGCTACGGATGATACTCGAATGGGAAGAACAAATGTTGTGAGACATTCAATCAACACTGATAAATCCGGTCCCATTCGCCAACACCCACGAAGACTTCCGATAGCAAAGAGGGAAGAAGCAGAGAACATTATCAAGGACATGCACCAACAAGGAATAATAGAGCCATCAGATAGTCCTTGGTCATCACCTGTGGTTCTGGTGAAAAAGAAAGATGGCAGCACCAGATTTTGTGTCGATTACCGTCGTCTGAACGAAGTCACTAAGAAGGATTGTTACCCCCTTCCAAGGATTGATGACACTTTGGACACTCTTTCTGGCTCAAGATGGTTCTCCACACTGGACTTGAAGAGCGGGTATTGGCAGGTGGAACTAGATCCCAAGGACAAAGAGAAAACAGCTTTCACCATTGGGACAGGACTGTGGCAGTTCACAGTAATGCCATTTGGTCTATGTAATGCACCTGCGACCTTCGAGCGATTAATGGAAACCATTCTTCGAGGATTATCCTGGAAGACGTGCCTGGTTTATTTGGATGATGTCATTGTTTTTGGTCGGACATTCGAAGAACACCTGAGAAATTTAAGAGACGTTCTGGAGAGGCTACGCACTGCAAATTTGAGACTCAGTCCGAAGAAGTGCCACATGTTCAGGAGAGAAGTGAAATACTTGGGGCATGTAGTATCTGAACATGGAATTAGTGCTGACCCAGACAAGGTCAAGGTCGTACAAGAATGGCCGATACCGCAAGACAGGCATCAAGTAAGAAGTTTCCTTGGATTGTGTACCTACTATAGGAAATTCGTTCTTGGGTTTGCCAATATCGCGAAGCCTTTGACGAGACTGACGGAAGATGGAAAGGATTTCAAATGGGATATGGAATGCGGGGATGCTTTCAATCGGCTGAAGCAAGCTCTAACAACGGCTCCTGTTCTAAGTTATCCCCAAGTCAGTGGAAAATTCATCTTGGACACAGATGCGAGTAACATGGCCATAGGAGGCATATTGTCCCAAATTCAGAATGGCCAAGAAAAAGTGATAGGATATTTCAGCAAGGTCCTGTCAAAGCCCGAACGTAACTATTGCGTTACAAGAAGAGAGCTTCTCGCTGCAGTGAAGTCCATGGAACACTTCTATAAATATCTGTACGGCCGAGAATTCCTTCTCAGGACTGACCACGCCGCTCTGAAGTGGCTTCTACAATTCAAGAATCCAGAGGGTCAGGTTGCCAGATGGATAGAAAGATTGCAGGAATATAATTTTACTGTCGAACATCGTGCAGGAAAAACTCATGGTAACGCTGACGCATTATCTAGGAGACCATGTCCGTCAGATTGCAAGCACTGCAATAAAGTAGAAGAGAAAGAATTCTGCTTGAGAACGACCATCGTGGATACGGACTGGATGCCAGAATCCCTGAAGCGAGATCTAGAAAGTGACCCAGATTTGAAGATGCTGTTGTATTGGAAGATAAGCGGACAGAGACCAAGATGGGAGGAAGTGAGTCATCTGAATCCTAGGGTCAAGTCCTACTGGGCACAGTGGGATTCTATCATTTTGGAGGATGGACTGCTGAAAAGGTCCATCGAAAATGACGAAGGTACCGCAGCAAAGAAACAGCTGATAATTCCCAGGAGTCGAGTGAGAGAGGTTTTAGAGAAGTTACATGACGGAACTTCCGGTGGCCATTTGGGTATCAAAAAAACGCTAGAAAAGGTTAGAGAGCGTTTTTACTGGGTCAACTGCAAAGAAGATGTTAAAGACTGGTGCCGGAAATGCAGATTATGTGCCTCATCGAATGGCCCGAGGGGGAGTCGTAGAGCTCCAATGAAGCAGTATAACGTGGGGAGTCCTCTGGAACGAGTTGCCATCGATATTGCAGGTCCATTCCCCGAAACCGAAGATGGGAATAAGTACATACTGGTTGCGATGGATTATTTCACCAAATGGGTTGAAGCTTATGCTATTCCGAATCAAGAGGCCTCGACAGTGGCGGATGTCCTGATTAAGGAGATGTTTAGCCGATTTGGTGTGCCTCTCGAACTTCATTCGGATCAAGGACGAAACTTCGAGTCTAGCCTGTTCCAGAATGTATGCCATTACTCGGAATCAAAAAGACAAGGACAACTGCGCTTCACCCACAGTCAGATGGCATGGTCGAAAGAATGAATAGAACTGTGGGAAAATATCTGACTAAAGTAGTCTCTGATCACCAAAGAGACTGGGACAGGTATCTCCATCTGTTCACTATGGCCTACAGGTCGTCAGTGCAAGAATCGACTGGAGAGACACCAGCCTGTATTATGTTCGGCCGAGAAATAAGGTTGCCTTGTGACCTGGAGTTTGGATGCAAGCCTGGAGCGGAGATAGCTGGTGAGGACTACGCGAGCCTCTTGAAGGGTAGGCTACATTACATCCATGAGAAGGTCAGACAGAACCTCCAAATAGCGAGTGACCGAATGAAGACTCGGTATGACAGCAAAGCTGCAGACGGTGGTTTCAATGTGGGAGACCTAGTCTGGCTGTACAACCCCCAGAGGAAGAGGGGTTTATCACCTAAGCTGCAGAAGGATTGGGAAGGGCCATACAGAGTAGTGAAACGAATCAACGATGTAGTGTACCGTATCCAGAAACTACCCAGAGGCAAGAAACGTGTGGTCCATATAAATCGTCTAGGCAAATATGAGGCAGACTACGAAGAATATGACGAAACCCATCTGAGAAGAACGACTTTTCAGAAAGCGGGACATGAGGAGATGAGTTTCGACCTATTCATGGCAAACTACGGTGGAACCGGAAAGGCAAGATTCGGAGTTACCATCGAGCAACAGCAAGATCTCTTCTCTGTATCTGAAGATTATTCACTAGCATTGTGTCTCGGAAGACCTGCGTATGTCGAGAGGAATAGCATTCGTCTTCCGGAAGAAATTTGGCCGTGTACCAGAACTCCTAAAACAACATCCTCGTACTGGGAAAACGCTGAGGTTGGCTGATGGCCAGCGTTACCTCTTCTACCTGGTAACCAAGAGATTCTCCGACAACAAACCCAGCTACAAAAGTATGTGGGGCACCCTGTTGCAGCTGAGAGACGAGCTCACCAAGTTGAAGGTGAAAAAGCTAGCTGTGCCAAAGTTGGGTTGTGGTCTAGATCAACTCAACTGGAGAATCGTTCGAAGTATGCTTGAGGTCATTTTCCATAGGACCGGAATGAAGATACTGGTTTGCAGTTTCAACCCGAGCGGATATACGCCGAAGAAGAAGACAGTGGAATGCTATTTCGAACAACAGGGGTGCTGCAGAAAAGGAGACGCCTGTAGATTCAGCCACACCATCCAGGGTGTTCGGGGACCGAACGTCTTAAGGAGGGGGCAGTGTAGCGGACGAAATCCTCCTGAATACGTCTCTGGACTCTCTGATTCCGCGTACAGGAATTATTCGAGAAGCCTCCAGAACATATCCGATCGTTCTAGAAACAGAGCCGTATTGGGTATATAAAGACGCGCACGAGTGGGTCAGTCAGTTACTTCCTGAATAGAGCCGAATGGAATTGTGAATAGCGAATTCCAAGTAGTGAAGTAGTGAATATAAATTAGCAACTGTGTAAATAAATCAGTATTAGTTATTGTACATAAATTAGTGTGATCAGTTAGTGGTATTGGAAATAAATTAGACGTTTAAATTCAGCAGACAATTTGTTTGAACCCCGAGAACGTTACAATAGATTTGTCACTCCTGCACTCTTTGCACTTTATAGACCAAGTTTCTTCAAAATACTCCCATTATAATAGTTTTGCACTCAACATTATTTATTACAAAACAGTATGTAATTCTCTCTTTCAAAAGAATATATATATATCAACTCAAATCTCATTTGCCTCCCCTTTGGTTTCTAAATTTTTTTTGTATGCTTTATTTTTCAACAACATGCCCTTCAAACTGTCTGATATACAGGGTTTTTCTAAATTCATGCGGAATAATTTAGGAGGGAATTTCTCGTATGAATTAAAGATGGGTCTTTCCTATAACAAAATTTCCTCAGCCCAACCCTTTCCGAGATATCACCCTCAAGAGGTGGTGACTAAAATGGAGTTTTTTTTTTGTTTCTCTTCAGCTATTGGGTTTAGGAAAAAATTTTAGGGATAACTGTTTCAAATGAAACAATGATTTCAAGTTATAATTTTATTTCATGAAACTTCATCTCGAAAAGTTTCGATATGAAATAACGTAAGGGTGTCTAATTTCAACCCCGTATAATGTAGCAGCACGAATATTGAAAAAATACTCGGGATTAGTCCTTTGTGAGTGCAAGAAAATTTCATAATTTCAAGATTCTAGATTAACCGAAATTTTTGAAAAAAAAATCGTTGTCACAAGAAATTCGAGATTTTCATAATATGTGATAATTTTTAGTCGAAGCGAAATTGCGGGACATTCTGTGTAAGTAAGAAAAAACTACAAGTCATAAAAGTTGAATCATTAAATATGACCTGATGTGTGAAGGCGGTTGTTCATAATGTTATTTAAAAGTGATATATCAAGGAATCATTGGATTTTCCCCAGATTTGCGTGCGGGCAATAAGAATGATCACATAAACTGAAATTTCGTTGCATAATTGAGTATATTCATACATTCTACAGGGTGTTTCGATAAGATCGCAAGATTTCTGTGTTCAACAAAACATATTTCTGTAGCAAAATAATCTATTGATTCAAAAAATATAGATTTGGGAATTATGTATGATACAAAATATACTAACTGACAAAGAAACTGCAACACCCAGAAGGAACTGTCTAATTTTTTTTTGGTAAAACATAGATAGGAAGGGGCAAATGATAAAAATTTGGAGAAAAAGACGAAGATTTACAATTGTTTCAATGCATTTTTTTATAATGTGTTTGTCCACCGAGATTATTTATACACTTATATTTCTTGTTGAGGGATACTATCGCAAGCTACCTATACTTCATGTCTCAATTGGGGTAAATTTCCCAACCAGAAGGCTGGGAGATCATGGGTAGAAACGCATGATCTACCAAACATGCTCTATGGGCGAAAGATCGGGGGATCTGGGCGGCCAATGCAAATGGGTTGTTTCAACCACTTAGTTTAAACTAACTCTGGCAACATGAGGTCGAGTATTATCTTGCTGAAATATTGGATTCTCGAGCCGGTTAAGGTAAGGGAGAACATATGGCTCCGCTTGATGGTAACGCAGCGCTGTCATGATACCTAGCATAAGACTGAAAGTAACCTACTTTCATGTGCAATAGCACCCCATACCATAACGCCACTGTCCAGTGTAAAAGACGCTCAATATCAATAAGGTTCACGTCTTTCTTCCCGACGTCGTTTAACCCTTCTTCGGCCATCATGTGAACCCAAGGAGAATCGAGATTCATCAGAAAAGACAACCTGATGCCATTCCACATTCCCATGGAGACGTTCTCTGCACCACTGTAATCGTTGCCAGCGATGTTCAACCGTCAGAGGTAACACAAGATGGGGTCGATAATGCAGTAGTGAACTGTTCGGACAGATACAGGATGGCATAGTTCTCCTAACCACTCATCAGCCAAAGATCGAGTTGTCGCAAATCGGTCTCTAATGGCCATAAGTCTTAGACCTCGATCTTGAACTTCATCTGTGCTCCTTCGAAGTTCCTAATTTTCTTCGATTTTGGGCATTATCAAACCACGATTGACAAAATCTCATAACAGTGGTAGGATTTCTGTTCGTACGGTTAGCGCCTTCGGAAGACCTCATTCGAATTCACTTAGCTGGCGATAAATTCCGAGTACACTTGCTCTAGGCATTTTAACAACTAAACATCGACTTTGGATCTCCTCGAATAGCTGGTTTGCTGCAAAATTGAAAAAAAATGCAAAAAACGACTACAATATTTGTGTAACAATAAATGTTCATATAAAAAATTCAAAATTTCAACAGCTCGTTTTAGGTTTTGCAGTTTCTTGGTCAGTTAGTATATCTTATAGATGGCCGCCACAGCTTTGCTGGCATGTACGTGGATATATTGAAAAATTCTTAGCCTACTATAGAACCAAACAAAATTTCAAAATATTTTATAACCCTACATATTCTCCTCTTAATTGAATACATTTATTACAGCGAACCTGCAACGCCCCTAGACCTTTCAAAAATAATGTTTCTTCTTGCTCTGCAAACCAGTACTCCACAGCTTTATTACCTTCTCGTTGGAAGAAAATTTACGACCTTTTAAATTTTTTCTCAGCTGAGGAAAGAGATGCTAGTCGGACGGAGCCAAATCTGGTGAATAAGGGGGGTGTTCTAGTAATTCTAACCCTAAATCACGAATTTTTTTGCATAGCAACATGAGAGTTGTGTACTGGGACGTTGTCCTGTAAAAACAAAATACCTTTGGATAGCTTTCCGCGTCTTTTCTCTTCAATTTTTTCCCGTAGAGTGGTCAGTAATGTCGAATAGTAATCTCCAGTTATTGTTCTACCCTTATCCAAAAAATCAATCATGATTACTCCATGGCAATCCCAAAAAACTGAAGCAAGAACTTTTCCAGCAGATTTTTGGACACGAAACTTCTTAGGTCTTGGAGAACCAGAGTGTCGCCGTTCCATCGGTTGTTGCTTCGTTTCTGAATCGAAGAAATGTACCCAAGTCTCATCCATAGTAACAATTCGGTTTAAGAAGTCTACATTGTTTTCAAATCGAGCACAGATCGAACGCGATTCTTCTACCCTTGCATACGCTTTTGGTCAACATTCAAACATTTGGGGATCCATTTTGCAGAGATTTTTCTCATGTCCCAATCAACGTAAAAGATATGAGGAACGCGTTCGTATGAAATCTTCAATACTTCAGATATCCGTTTTAGACCAACTCGACGGTCTGATAAAATCATGTCATGAACTGCATCGATATTTTCGGGGACTGACACAGAAACTGGCCTTCCTGATCGTTCATCTTTTCAATGGAAAATTTACTTCTTTTGAAGCTTGCAGTCCAATTTTCACGGTCGCATACGGAGGACATTGATCAACAAGGGTATTAAGCATATCTTCGTAAATCTGCTTAGCCTTTTAAATTCAGGTACTTGATGATGGCTCGATACTATAATTTTTCGATGTTTATAATTTCGGTGTACATCTTTTTTTTTAATTTATTGCGTAACTCTGGTTTACTTTTACGTTAAGGAATACATGTGCTTGTATTTCATTGATACAGCGTCTAATTTCGGGTTTCAATACTTCGATGGTTGAAGACTTATTGGCATAAACCTGAGACTTTAGATAACCCCACAGCCAGAAGTATGAAGACGTAAAATCGCAAGAGAATGTAGACCAGTCCTGGTCATCAAATCGGAGAATGACACGACCAGGAACAATCTCTTAAAAGATTGTCAATGTTTCAAGGGTGGTTTGTTATGTGGTACCGTCCTGTCGAAACCAAATATCTTCAAGAAACAGTTTCATCATAGCAATAACGTTCGCCATTCACCGTTACTGCATTACCCTCTTCCTTTTTCCTTCAATGATTCCTACATACTATAATGCACTCATAATTCCAATCTGTCAACTTTCGATCATATGTCATAATGACATTATGACTGTCAAACATGATGCTTATTGAAAAATCCTTTCATCAAAAGTGATTCGCAATGAATCGTGGAGAATATAAGTACATAAATGAAAACTTCATGATATCAAAAGAGAAAATGTACAGGGTCCTGGAATAAAGCGTTCCTTTATCTCAGAAATTTCGTTCGAGAACAGATTTCTTGTAGTTTTTCTATTTATACATCTCGAGAAATTATTTTCCGATTGGCAGGGTTCAAGAAAAAATATTCAACAAACTGGTAATATTAAAGGTAATAGATTGCGCTCTATATCTTCATGTATATTCAATGACCTTCAGCATCTCTATTGAAACACGATATCTTAGAAATGTTTTTCTAACGGTACCGATCTAATTCAGAGAAAATGGGAAAATGTTGAGCGCACAGCCCTTCGCTAAAAGGCCTCAAACCCAAACGTTTGCAAATACCAGATGTAACAAGAATATGAAACCAATTCTTGGATACTGAAATATTCATAGAGTCGTCATAACAAAAATATCGATCTTCCATACACAGTATGTCCATTATTAATTGCGAAATAACTTGAATCTTATATTTCTTGATTCCTCAAATGTGATGCTGATAGAAATACAAAAGCTCTCTTGGAGAGAAGAATGGACTGCTATACCAATTCTTATCACCATGAGAATTGAAGAATAATAAAATGGATGTATGGAAATAAATACCACAAAATGAACACTGAAACAATGGTATTTACGGTTGGTCTGACTTGAAGAGATGTATCTGCTGGTTTTATTCCTTGCGTGGTTGTAACCTTTATCTCATGGAACTAATTCACTGTATTAGGTACGAATATAACAGGTTCTGGCTTGGGGAATAAAGCGCTATATATGTCTGTTGAGGGTGGCGAGCTGAGCTGTATGACCGTTGCGACTAGTGGCAGAGGTGTCGAGGTAGAAGATGTTTGTGTGATTTCAGGTGACACGACCATAGAAAATCGAGAACACAGAAATCTCGGTCTTATTCTCAACAATCTCAACCGACTCAATCCATCCACAGTTTGAAGTTTGTGGTATTGAACAAATAACAAATATGAATTTTTAGCAGACGCTATAATGGTTTCTCTAAATATAATGCAGAGAATTGCATGCTTCATATTCCTGCAGAAGCTACCTTGGGGTAGCACTTCTGCGTCTGGCAAATGAAAATAAGATGCTATCGCAACAAACAATTTGATTTGAATATGAACAGATAACTGAAGGAAATCTTTTCTCCAGTTTTCTCCGAATAACTGATATGTGCCGTTGAATCAATATTTCTAAGATTCTGAAATTTGAGAGATAATGGAGGTCATTGAAAATACATGAGAATATACAGGGGAATCCATTTGAAAAATCACCTATTCGTAGAAGGTCTGTTTGGGGAACGTTGTTTTTAAACGAAAATTATAAGATGGTTAAGCCCTATTGCATGACCCTGTATTATCAACTTTCGACTTCCTGAAGAATACACAGTCTCGAAATGGCTCGACATTTCGAAGCAGAGACAATTTTCATCTGCGATCGTAAAGTTTTAATATTATACAGAAGAATCTATTTACTGGGAAATTTCCAAGGAAATACCCTGAATTGCTACTGATATGACGGCTCATTATTTCGTCTTAGTAAATAAACATTGGTATGTTGGCAATAACGGCAATAATTGCACACTTTATTTTCTTCAATTCTTCGTGATTCTGGAAACGTTTCAGATATAGTTTGATATTCCAAGAAATCTTCGGATTCAAAAGTGAAATTGGAATTTGGGAATCAAAAGTTATGATTTTATTATGTTTTCATATTTATCATTGTTACCGACACAGAACAACAATTCTGAGAATTCTGTTATCGTGAAAATATTTTTTGTTTACTCGAAAGACAGTTGATATTTTGGATTCACATTGGTTTACCAGAAACGAATGCGTGCATGTAATCTGTCGGATTGGCCAGCGGGAGCTAAGACCATACTTATTTTTTTAATAGAAAAATATCATACCCTCCCTTGAAAAATTGGTCACCTAAGCAATGACGTCAAGTCCGGAGCACCTTTTAGGTAGATTCTTACTTGCCAGAACTATAAAGTAATACCTAATGATTCAACCCCAAAAAAATTTCATGATTCATTTAACAAGTTGAGAGTTGATAGAGAGGGGGAGGAAAGGCTTATGACGAAGTATAACAAACAGAAGAAAATTCCATAATAGGATAACTTTGAATGTGCATCATTGCGCAACGAATTTGGGGATAATTTCATTTATCAGGATGATAACGCCCCACCACACCGCACATGGGTTCAAAACATTTTTCAAGAGAACAATATCCAGAGGATGAACTGGCCAGCAAACCCACTGGGCATGAATCCAATTGAGCATCTTTGGGATTATTAAGGGGGAGCAGTAACCAATCGCCAAAACACACCTTCAGTTTTTCAGGAATTGACTTTAGAACTTCAGAAAGAATGGAACGATATGCCTGAAAATTTCAGTAGGTAATGATTTGATTCGTGGGATGCCTAGGCGTATTGGACAGTCTATTGAAAGTAAATGTTTCAATTCGGGTTATTCAATTTGCATTCAGTTCTGGAATAACTACACTGCGCATAAAAATTAACGCACATTATGGAAATCTCAAATTTATTCTACAACTGAAGGTGTTCTCAATGATAATTATTTTTATCAGAATTATGCATGCATATGTTATCCACTTTGAACGTTTCTCTTCAATACAGATGTTTTCTCCCAGCAGGAATAAAAAAAGATGATATTATCAGATTTTGAATGTATTGGCTCCATTCTAAAATCAGTTGTTCTCGATCAATTCTAGTGATCAATAGTTTTTCTTTCGTTTGATTTTCTACACTCGATCGCTATGCAATGCGAAACACGCAATTTGACCCAAGAGGAATGTGCCCAAGCGGTAGTTTTGCGAGAAGAAGGGTGGACATACACAAGAATTGCAGAAAGGTTTGGAGTTTCCCATACAAGTGTGTCCAGAATATTTCAGCGATTCAGGGAGACAGGTATGAATGTCCGAAGACCAGGACAGGGTAAACCACGGGTAACAACTGCCATTCAAGAACGTTACTTGAGAGTTTCTTCGTTAAGACAACGGTTTGCAACCGCTCGCCTCCTTCAAAATCAGCTTGAGCAAACTCATGAGGTGTAAATTAGCACTCAGACAATATATATATATATATATATATATATATTCTTATGAAATGGAGCTGTACAGATTTGATTCCAAATATGGCATGTGTCTCGAAAAGGCAACAAGGAACAGATCATTCAAACAAACATATTGATCCATTCCCCGCTCCTAATCTCAGTATTAGCAGAGGAATGTGAAACGGGGCACCATACAGTTCTGCGTATGATGCAAGAGCACAGATAAAAACCTCAGCAAAAACTCTGTCTCCCCGTATAAGTGTAGGGATATTGGATTTGTGTACAAATATTCATGTTGGAGGGCATCTTCTTCAAATGTAAATGCTTCTTCATTTCTTCAAAGGGGTTGACAAAGCATTTTTAAATAATCTGAAACAAAAACCAAAGGGAGAAAAAAGGAAAAGCAAAATCCACTAATATATTCAAATTGTTTTGAAGGTACCAACCCATCTCAAAAATGAATCAGATACTGAATGAATAGAGTTGAAACCATCTGAAAATTTATATATTGGACAATTATTGACCAAATGGTCAATAGTTTGCTCTTCATGCCCACACTCACATCTCGGGCTATCAATGGCATTCCATTTGAAGAGCATGCTATTACAACGTCCATGACCTGTCCTAAGACGATTCAGAAGACACCAATTTTTCCTAGACAGATGAAAACCGGGAACTTTCTCTGAAGGATCGAGAATTAAACTTTTATTGAAAAAATCATATGAAGTCCATTCCGAACTCCAAATTTCTTTATGATTTTTTTTAGAATAAAGAAAATTATTTATCCATAGAGGCTTTCGAGATTTCAAACTAGCCAGTCTTGTATCTGGCATATAACTCATAATAGGAAATGAATTTGGAAAGGAATGAAATTTATCCCAAGACTTCATGGCAGCAACCTGTCTACGAATATGAGGAGGTATTATATTAGAAAGAACTGGTAACCAAGCTAATGGAGTAGATTTAATGGTTCCAGTTATAATCCTCATAGAAATATTGAGTTGCCCATCAATTTTATGGACATGGGAACTATTCAACCAAACAGAACAGCAGTATTCAGCTGCAGAAAAAACCAAGGCTGAAGCAGCCGTACGAAGAGTGGTAGCATCGGCACCCCAGGATGTACCAGCTAATTTTTGAATTATATTATTCCTCGTCTTCAACTTTAAACGTAAACTTTCCAAATGAGCCTTAAAAGTCAAAGAAGAATCTAGTTTTATTCCCAGATACTTGGGAGTGAAATTATGATTTAAAACTGTATTGTTGAAACTAACCCTCAAAGTTTTATGTTTTTGATGATTATTCAAATGAAAACACGACACCTCTGTTTTAGTGAGACTCGGGCATAAACGCCACTCCAGAAAATAGTTCCTCAAAATTTCTAAATCTTCAGTTAAAGTATTCTCAAGAATGTTGAAATCAGAATGACGGAAGGCAAGAGCAATATCATCTGCATAGATAAATTTCTCAGAGGAAGTATCAGGAATATCACTCAAATATAAATTAAAAAGAAGAGGTGACAACACCGATCCTTGGGGAAGTCCGTTGTTCAAAGTTTTGAAACTACTACTATCACCATCAATAAAAACACGAAGTCTCCTATCCGTCAACATATTTTCAATTAAACCAACCATTTTCCCACATTTCAAATGCTTAAGAAGTTTGAAAATTAAACCATCTTTCCAAACAGTATCATAAGCCGATGATAAGTCGACGAATGCTGTTCCTGTTTTTAATTTCTTATCAAAACCTGATTCGATGAAAGTAGTGAGACTAAGAACCTGATCAGAACAATTCCTATTTTTCCTAAAACCTCTCTGACAATTCTGTAAACCATCTTCAACATGGGATTCAATCCTAAAGAGAATCAATCGTTCTAAAATTTTGAAAGGGACACTCAATAAACTGATAGGACGATAACTACTTGGATCTGAAGAATTTTTACCACGTTTAAGAATCGCTATAACTTTCGCTCTACGAAATTCAACTGGAAAAAGACCAGAATTCAAAATATCATTATAAAAAGACAACAACCAGGATAAAGCCTTCTTTCCCAAATTTTTTATAAACTCAGGATAAATTCCATCAAACCCAGCTGCTTTTCTAGACCTAGTACATTTAATTGCAGATGTTAATTCTTCCATGTTGAAAGGACTAGATATAGCATCTGAAACAGATGTCGATGTTCTTAACCTATGCACATTTTTCTTCATTTCTTTTATTTTAGATCTAGAAATTTTAACTGAGTTCGAAACATTTAAAAGACGACGAGCAATTAATTCAGGATTTACTTTCGAAGAGGGCTTTGCAAGAGGAGCAGCTTCACCTAATTTTCTCAAAACATCCCATGAACTTCTACTGGAATGAGTAAAATTCATATTGCTCACAACATCATTCCATTTCTCCTTGCGACTAATGTTAATTGAATTTAACAACTTTTCTGATTTCTGATCTGTTGGAAAATTTTGGAAATCCTTATATAAATTCTCAGTATCATTTGACCACCCAGGAATATAGTTTTGACGGAAACCTCTTGGAACGAATTTCTTTGCAGCAGCTTTAACTACACCAATAAATCTAGAATAATTTTTATATGTAGGACGAAACCATCTGATATCACTATCTATTTTTTCCCTAAATTTATCCCATCGAGCTTTTTTGAAATTCCATCTAGGCTTAGGTAGAGATGAATTAATATGAATAGCATCACCTAAACAATGTAAAATTGGTCGATGTTGACTGTGTGGGAAAGCACTCAAAACTTTACGACTTACAGAAAGAGGTTTTGAGTCCACATCACTCGAAACTATACACAAATCAGGATTATATCCCCTGTTCCACCTTGCGGATTGAAATGATGGCCTGTCTTTAGCATCATAAATTAAATGGAAATCATTGTCTTCCATCCATTCAGTTAGAGACAATCCACTTCTATTATTAACAGCATAGCCCCACATGGAATGGTGTGAATTGAAATCACCACAAAAAATTGAAGGATGAGGAAAGGTTATATCAAAATTTCTTTGCCAAATAGAATTGGGTGGTTTATAAATATTGATTATATGAATGTCACAAAATTTGAAGGCAATAAAAAAAACTTCGTCAACTTCCCCTTTACGAACCAACTCGACATTACAAGCTGAAGAAGTTTCAACATAACAGGCTAAACCATAAATTGGACTTAAGAGGTAATCAATTAATACATAACCTGCTAAAAGACCCCGTTCACGGAGCTGGTGTTCAGTTGCCGTATGAGTTTCTTGTAGGAGGATCACCTCAGCCTTATGATCCGTTGCCAATTTTGATAAGTAATCGCTTTTGTCTCTTGATATCCCTTCAACATTTAAATTTAAAACTGTAACTTTGCTCTTTGACCAGGAGGATCTCTTGGACCAGGTCTGGTCTTCCAAGCGATGATTCTTCGATTCCTCAGGTATTGGAGGAATACTACAGGACCCTAGTATCGGGGAATCATCTCCCATAGATTAAATATCCTAATGATTCTTCAAGAATTCTTCGAAAATCGGAGAGAAAATTTCGAAAACGACTGACACTATATTGACATTTGTCAATAAGAAATCGCCTCAGAGAATATGATTTGAGGCCTCGTGTCGCGGCAAGAGGCGCAGCTCTTACCCCAGCCCATCGAAGGGCGCGTTTGGATTTTGCGAGAGAGCATATCCATTGGGAAGAGGCCGATTGGGAAAGAGTTCTCTTCACAGATGAGTCTAGATTCTGCCTCTACCATTGTGATCGACGTTCCCTTGTATACAGACGTCCACATGAAAGATATGCTCAGTGCAATTTCCTGAATACTACTGGTTTCGGGGGAAGATCGATTATGGTATGGGGTGGAATATCTTTGACTGCTTGCACAGACCTAGTGGTCGTTGATAATGGAGCTATGAATGCTGATAAGTATATAAGGAACATTCTTGACGAGCATGTAGTGCCATTTGCCCCATACATTGGTGAAAATTTCATTTTTATATGGACGATAATGCCAGACCCCATCGTGCGCGCATCGTTCAGGAGTTCCTTGAAGAGGTTGAAGTCTCTCGAATGGAATGGCCAGCAAGAAGTCCAGATCTCAATCCGATTGAGCAGGTTTGGGACAACCTCAATAGAAGGCTGAGAAGTTCAGAAAATCATCCAGCTACTCTTAATGACTTGGGAATCCAACTCGGCGAAATCTGGGAAGGATTAGATAAGAACATTTTGAGATCACTCATTTTGAGTATGAACCGTCGTTGCCGAGCTGTAATTAACGCAAGGGGTGGAAAAACAAAGTATTAAATCACTTATCAGCATTTCAGTATTTTGAAAATTGTTCATTTCTCTTCTTTCACATAAGATTCGGTGAAATCCTGAATTTTTCTTCCATTTAATGTGTTTTGTTTCTTTCAAAACCTTCCCGAGAGAACATAAAAAATAAGTTATAAAGTCAATGTAGAGTAAACTTTCATTAAAATTGAGATTTTCAGAATGTGCGTTAATTTTTTTGCGCAGTGTATAATTAATCAAAAATAAATGATCGACAAATTTAGATTTTTTTCTCATTTTGGCTGTTTTGTTTCATCCTGCATAAATCAAAGAGTACCAAACAAAGTTTTTCTATCAAATATATTGCAGTTGAATAGAAGAAAATATTCAGATATCTGCAAATATGTAGATTGTTTATTTCTTGAGAAAACTAGGGGGGACCAAGACTTTAGACGTTGGTGTACTTCTATATTATTGCCTTGGCAGTAGTTAATAAGCATTGATTAAAAAACTATTCTTTTTCTAATAATTCATTCATTTTATTATTTCTCATTAATTCCTGTTCAACTTGTTTCCTTGGCACCGAAAATTGAGGAATTGTCATTTTCGATAATACTAAATAACTCGTATTCGAAATATGTTGTTACACTCTACAGGTACTTTTTTTAGAGTAATTCAAATACAAAATGATTGAATTTTTCAATCCAGCTATTTTCGAAAAATGAGAAAGATTTATGATTTCTCAAAAGTAAACTATAGTCGAAAGTTCTCTCATCTTGCTACAAATTCATTGGTGATTTCGAAATGTATAATAGGGCGCAATTCACATGAAAAGAACATAAGAAAAAAAATATACTTCTGTCTTGCTTTTCGATTCACAATTGAATTATAAGCAGGCTGGCGTTACCATACCGACCGTTGAATATGCATGGTTGGGCAAAATTCGTTATCTACTGAAGGAGATCTTCAGTAGACAACGAATTTTGCCCAACCAGAACATTCGAGAGTTATGGTATTTACGGGCGGACATAATTTAATTTGACCACGAGTTAGTGATCAGTAAGTTCAACCAAGTCGAATGAGAACATTCTTGACTGAAAATTGGAGAAAAACAGACATCTTGCCGAAACTATATAGCCTTCGATGAAGTGAAACGAGCGGTAAAATTTTGGGGCTATATGAATAAATTTCAGAATCTTCACTAGCCATAACTCCGGACTTTAGACTGATATCCCTTTGGTCCTTCATATATTCAACCAAGTTGTGATAATTGGGGATATTTATTTTCTAGTTTACCATAAAATTTTCTTCATCATTGAATATTTGGACCATAAAGAACACGGAGAAAATTATTCAGAGGGATCGGTAAAGTATCCGAGCAGCACAGTTTCATTAATACGTTTTGCACAGATTTCTGGTATCAGTGGTATCCACTTCTCAAAATTTTGATACTCATTTTCATTTTAGTTTCGTGATTTCTTTGGCATTAAACTTCCCAAGGTCTTTTTCGGTTTTTCTATTTTTTTGTTGGAAATTTCATATGGTGTTTCAATACCAACGACAGCGAGACTCCTGGAAGAGCAATACAGGGTGCGTCAGCAAGGCGTACCGCTAAAATAGCGCCTAAACTGTACCGTGCGTCAAGAAAAAGTTTTTTCAAATGGAACACCCTGTATTTCCTGGCGAGATTCTTTCTAGGACAACAAAAGCTTCACACTTATACCTCATTTTTCGAATTCAATCACGGCGTTGCCACATAATTCGTATTTTTAGGATATTTTTAGTGTTTTAAGGGGTTCATGAAAATTCTGATAGCAACCGCTGTGTTCGATCTAGATAAACGAAATTTTTCCAGCAGTTAGCTCAAGGCATCAGCTTCATCATTCGGTAAAGTTTCATATACAGAGTGTCTAATATAAATTTACCAATTCACACAAATTAAATATGCGATAACTCGATTTTTGCAAATGAATTTATTTTTTTCTTTCATGAAAATTGATTTTCAAATGTCTACATTTTTTACAAAGTATGTCCCATATTTGAACCGTCATTTTTTCGAAATATTCCACATTTTAAAAAAAGATTATTTTGTGAAAAATGTAGACATTTCAGAAACAAATTTCATGAAACGGAAAAATGAATAGTGTTTCATTTGAAAAAATCAAGATATCACATATTTAATTTGTGTAAATTGGTAAATTTATATTAGACACTCTGTATAAAAAAAACTGCAGATGTTCACCGAATGATGAAGCTGATATCTTAAGCTAACTACTGTAAAAATTTCGTATGTTTAGATTGAACAGAGCGGTTGCTATTAGAATTTTGATGAACTCCTTAAAACACTAAAAATATCGTAAAAATACCAACTTTGTGAGGTATAAGTGTAAAGCTCTTGTTGTCTCCGGAAGAATTATGCCATAAAATACCGGGGGTTCCATTCAAAACACTACATATTTTTCCGTAACTTTTTTTTGACGAACTCTGTTTCTGTAAAAAATTTTTTAGTTTGTAGATTTTTGTCAACCTTATAACCATGCAATCTGAGATTTTTTCGACACGGTATAGCTAGGTTGCTGCTCTTTGTCCTCGATAGCCTCACGAATTCTATCTTTGAGGTCTCGAATCGACGCTGGGCTCTTGGCGTAGACCTCTTTCACATGGCCCCATAGAAAGAAGTTGCAAGGTGTTGAATTTCATTATCTCGGTGGCCAATTGTGATCACCTCTGCGAGAGATAACACGGTCCGGAAACTTTACCCGTAAGAGATCACTGGTTTCGTTGCTTGTGTGGCACGTAGCGCCGTCTTGTTGAAAGTAAACGTTGACCAGATCAATCCTTATGCAAGATAAGGTGTGATGACGTTTGTGAAATGCCTAATTCCAAAGAACGACGAGGAGTCGACGAACATGGGTTTTCCTCAAAACTTTCGGCTACAGCAGCATTATTCTCGTCTGTTCTTGAGCGAAGTGCACGGGTTTTATTCTACACATCGCCAACTTGTCGCCACAGCTCGAATTTGTTCACCAATTTCTGTATTGCGGTTCGACAAGGTTCTTCACGACGACCCAATAAAGTTCGAGTTTTACGAACGATCTCTGCCAAATTTTCAGCGTTTTCGTAGTGAATTTTTATAATTTCAATGCGTCGTTGATGCGTGTATCGCCGTTCTATTTTTATTAATGGCGTAGATTCTACTTGTCAAATGTCGAAAAATGACAGTGATATCCACCGAAATAGTGGACTATTCAAAATTACACCTCTTATTGCATACACGATGGGCATAAAGCAGAGGTTCCAAGGGCGACGACTCGCGAACCCGAGGGCCTCAATGAGTACAGGGTGTCCCAAATTCGATGATCACTGAGAGCATATCGAGAACCATAAGGACTAGAGAAAAAAACGTTCAACGACTCCCGATCTCTTTTTTCAAAATAATCAATTGCCAGCAAACAGATCCGAGATATCTGAATTGGTTCTTGAGTTACAGGGCGTTTCTGAAAAATTGCTGTTTCAAATATTCCGCTAATTGAATTGACCCTATAGGGTCAATTCTATAAGAACTGGTTAAAAATTAAAGGCACGTTAAAAAATTTTAACATATATCGGCTAAAATTAAGCGTCTTCCGTTAATATTTCAAAGCTTATGAAGCATACAGAATAGTGAAATGAAGTTAGCGGATAGTTTTTTTTTAACCATGCTTTAAAATTTAACAGTTGTTTACAGAATTGGCTCTTATCTCGTTTTCTGTTGGAGATATCACGAAAATTCCAAGAAGTTTTCTTTTGAAATTTCCATTACCTTCACGTTGCTTGCATCTGATCTGGAAAATTATTCGCCATTCAAGTGCTAGAGGAAAAAGTTTGTGTTTTTTAAATGAGACACCCCATATTTTTCGTCATTGCTTCTCAGCCGCAGATCCACTGAGTATTATCCTGAAACCGGTTTTTCGAAAATCTGAATCGTTTCAAAGATATTGAGTTTTTGGTTTTCACTTGAATTGGGACAGCCTGTATATGAAGATTCTTTTTTTATTTGGAGTTATTTTATTTTTATTTTTTGTCTAGTTTGTTTTTTTTAATAAACTGATCTTCCTGAATGAAAGAGATATCATAGAAGAATACGATATTTCCTGAAAATTCCGATTCGTTGAAATGAAAAACTTCATTTGTGAATGAATATACAGGGTGGCCATTTGAAAACGAATCAGACGAGATTTCAGACGAATTAAATTTTTTCGACAGAAATGCTCGGACAGGTCGATTTCTGTTTCGAGGGGGACAACTTAAGATGTAGGTTACGGACGCATAGCGCTTCAACCCTTGCTACTACAACCCTCACCCCCAATTTTTGAATAGGGAAGAAGGGGTGAGTGATACCTCATTTGAAAGGTATTTTTATACTGATTTCAGCACAGTAATTGTTTTTTTATTTTATGCATTAGTTCTCGAAATATTCTTAACTAAGTATTTGAAAATGAAGTGGTGTGTTCATGGCACTTGTAGTGTTTTTTGTGAAAAATCGACATTTTGAGCTTCAAAACAACCATGACTGTGGCTTCCTTCCTCCAATCCACTGACATAGAAATCTTTAATCAAGATGTCGATTTTTCACAAAAAAACACTACAAGTGCCATGAAAACACCACTTCATTTTCAAATACTTAGTTAGGAATATTTCGAGAACTAATGCATAAAATGAAAAAACAATTACTGTGCTGAAATCAGTATAAAAATACCTTTGAATTGAGGTATCACTCATCCCATCTTCCCTATTCAAAAATTGGGGGTGGGGGTTGTAGCAGCAAGGGTTGAAGCGCTATGCGTCCGTAACCTACATCTTAAGTTGTCCCCCTCGAAACAGAAATCGACCTGTCCGAGCATTTCTATCGAAAAAATTTATTTCGTCTGTAATGTCGTCTGTTACGTTTTCAAATGGCCACCCTGTATATTCCATCTAATTCAAAATTCAATTTATCTTGTGTGAAATGAATAATTTCAACCAAATGATTATCTTGAAAAGAAAAAATCATCAGAACATTTATTGTAGTTTTTTTTTCAGAATTCATTCGTATTGAAGTTTTTATTCGATTAATGTTAGTTTTTCATAGAATAGAAAAAATATCTTCAAATAAAAGAAAATCTTTATATACAGGCTGTCACAATTCTAGTGAAAACGAAAAACTCAATATCTTTGAAACGGATCAGATTTTCGAAAAACTGGTTACAGGATGATACTCGGTGAATCTGCGGCTAAGAAGCAATGATGAAAAATATAGGGTGTCCCATTTAAAAAACACAAACTTTTCTCTCTAGCTCCGGCGAATAATTTTCCAGATCAGGTGCAAGCTGCATATAGGTAATGGAAATTACAAAAGAAAACTCCTTGGAAATTTTGTGATATCTCCAACAGAAAACGAGATATAGCGGAATATTTGAAACAGCAATTTTTCAGAAACGCCGGCGTAATTCGAGAACCATTTCAGATATCTCCGATCTGTTTGCTGGCAATTGATTATTTTGAAAAAAGAGATCGGGAGTCCTTGAACATTTTTTCTCTTACCCATATGGTTCTCGAGATGCTCTCAGTGATCATCGCCTTTGGGACACCCTGTACATGAATAACTATTGTAGTTATGAGGCATCATTTGAGACTGTTTCATTCGTGGAAAAATTACTCATTTTCATGAAAAAAAAATTGAAATAATTTCTGTGCGCTCTAAACTGCGGTCACAGTTAGTTCCTGCACCATAAGTACTTATTCCCTAATGTTCATGACAAAAAAATATTAAAAGCTTCCAATATTTAGTTTCCGATCGATTATATAATCAAGCCTCGCCGATATGATCAGCCAAACTCAACAACGTGATTATGAGAACATTTTATTTCGGGAATTGTCCTAGGAATGAGTCAAGATGATTAATACTCCACTTCCTACCAAGAAACTGACCGTGTTACACATTACACAACAGTTCGCCGAGTTTTTTCACGGAATTCCCGATTTCCCAGAGCCTTGTCAACAAGAGGGATAGCGCTCCCACATGAAATAAAACTCCGTTTTTCCGAGAAAAACTCGAATTCAATTCGGAGTACAGATTATTTGGCTTTAAATTGGAAAGAATAGGTAGGTACGCAGTTATCACGTTCGAAAACAACAAGGGCAATACGTAATGCATTATTATTACGACCAATTGTAGGAAAACAACACTTAATACGACACGAGCTATTATGAAATGTTTTTACTAATGTTATTTATCGCGAATAGCCATCATTGTTGTGTTCCAATTCATCTTCTGATAATTCATGCCGAGATCCAGTTCAAGCTTGTGGAAACGGTAAACATTACGTAAGGTGGGATATTTTCATTTTCCCCGCTGTCAATTATTATGAGGCACAATTCCTGAATTTTTATGCGGCTGAGAAATCGAATGCGGATACCGAACAGTAGTAGCGAAAAATATGGTATCAGATACGTTATGAGTCATTGTACTTGCCTGCAAAGTTTAACAAATATCGTCGCTTTTGTTCTAAAGAAATTCACTGGAAACTTGGAAATAGTTCGGTACAACTTATCAATTTGGTTTCATACTAGAGCGTTTATGTTTGACTGAATATTTTAAATTTTTCTGGGTCTTGAAAACGGGAAATTAGCATCTTCGAAAGGTAGGCGTTGTTGTGGTTTATTTTTTTAATAAATGATCATACTGCTTGTTATTGACTTACTTTTCAATTGAGGAGAAATGGATGAGATAAATCGGAGATTGATATTGACAGGGTTCCAAAATTTATCCCAAACATTTTATTATACATGGTGATTCCGGAGGAGAACGTCAGATTTTAGGAGAAGTTTACTAGTCAAGGCAGTTTCGAAACAATGTTTGGTTTATGGTTGGGTGCCCTTATTGAGAGTATTCAGGGTGATTTGTCCGATTCGACCGATTTTTCTTTTATTCATAACTTTGGTATGGCTTGACCAATATTGATCAAATTTTCAGTGTGAAACAATATGATTGTCTACTTTCAATAATTCTAAAACTTTTTCAAAAATACTGGGTGAGAATTATGATAAGTTGAGATTAAATTTGTAGTTTGAAAAAACACCTGTACATTCCGTTTTGAAAAATTCGCTACCTGCTTCAGATCCTACCATAAGTTTCGTTACTGAAGCGTTTTTTATTTTTTTTGGCAGACGACCAATTTTACTAGAAATAATTTTTGAAGATGAACAATATCGTTATTTCGCTCCAAGGCAGTGAGAATATTCTGAACTAGATAGTAAAGCTGCATCGTCCAATGATAAAAAGCTCTTACTGAGTACTAAAGTAGTTTTCCCAAATTCGGAATTCCTTTTTAATCACTCATATTCTGATGTAACTATATAATCATTTAATCCAGAAAATATATTTATACGTGCCAACGTAAACCAAAAATCCACAACAACTAAAACAGAATGAATATTTGAAACATATTATGGAATGCAAAACTAAGGATTAACATACAGAGTGTAACAGCCAAATGGAATAAATTCGATAACGAATAAATGAGGGGGTGTTAGGAAAAACGCTCGGACACGTCGATTTGTAATTTTAAATGCGCATATTTTTCAGGAAAATAAAATTAACATTTTGAATGAAAATTATTTTATTTCACAAATTCGATACTTAATTCCCATTTACCTCTTGATATGAAGAAAGTAAACAAAAACCATTACTGAGAAGAAATTAAAAAAACAAAAACAGATTTGTTTATTCTCATAGCCTTAGTAACACGTTGTCTGTTTGCATGACAATAAGTGATCAATGTAAGTGCTATTGTCTTTTGAATTTCGATAACTGTACGTAATAATATTAGAAAAATGGTTCATTTAACAGAAATGCACAAAATAACCATTCTTCAAATGATTGGTTATGGAGATTACACACGGACACAAATGGAAGTTTCTCGCTTATTTCACGAAAAATTAACAAAATGGAAAAGCAGTTTCGAGAGCTTGGTCATGTAAGACAAATAAAAAAAATTGCTGCCAATGCTTGAGTTTCAAGAAAGCCCATATAATTCTGTTCGAAAAGTAACCCCGCTGTTCACCGTCAGCCACACGTAAATATTTCGAATATTGAAGGAAAGTAAGATGCATCCCTAATCAATATTAGGTACTTAATAGGTTTTAAGTTTAATGTACCGAATTTGTGAAATAAAATAATATTTATTTAAAACGTTGATTTTTGCAATAAATCTGAAAACACTTTATACTTCCGAAATAGTTAAAGATAGGTATAGGACATTGTGCATGAATTGTGTCTAGAATTCTCTGAAGAATCCAAAAAATAAATAATATAAGGGGGTTGCATTTGAAATAAGAAAGTTGGTATTGGCCACGGTCACATGGAACACCCTTTATAATATTATTTTCTTGAAAAATATGCGCATTTAAAATTACAAATCGACGTGTCCGAGCGTTTTTCCCAACACGCCCTCATTTATTCGTTATCGAATTTATTCCATTTGGCTGTTAGGTACACTCTGTAGAATGTTCGAAATGATTTCCTCATCGACGTGTCCGAGCGTTTTTCCCAACACGCCCTCATTTATTCGTTATCGAATTTATTCCATTTGGCTGTTACACTCTGTAGAATTTTCGAAATGATTTCCTCTTTTTTGAATACATATTTGCGACATTTTATCGAATTTCCAATTGACCTTCCAATGAGGGATTGATTTTGCTTTAAGATATTACATTCCACGAAAATTCTTTCAACTAGGGTTCTCTACTTCTAGTTATGTCCAAGGCTGCTTGGCGCGTTGCAACATGTTGTTCACGGATCGATCGAAAAGGCTGTGAAGTGATGCTATAGTTTCACCTCAAAACAAATCCGGAAATACTGATTGAAATACGCATATTATGGACATCGTGGAACGTAGTGTTGAAAAAAGTTCATATTTTGGCCAGGTTACTCAGCGTATTCGAATGGTGTGGTTAATAACATACATTATATCATGAATTAATTATTCGACTTTTCAAGGTTCTCTCCTGCATATTCACTGATAAATTTTGAGGAATTCAATTCTATACACAATACTCCTAAATGTCTGTCGAAGTCCATAGATAATGAAAAGCAGATTGACGCGATTCAGGAACCAAATCCTGAGAAGATTTTCCAGTTAATTTCCTGATATAAACAAATATGCAATTCGAGTTTTCCCAGCATCGCACCGAATTCTGAGAGCACTTTTGCCCACGTGCTCGCTCTCACATCAACGGTTGCGACTTGCGCTCAAAGTTTGCCAAAGTTCCCGATTCCCTTGCTCATGACGCAGTAAGTATGGAAACTCAATTTGGACGGCGGTATTGCGCAATATTGTGCTGGTCATGGACACTTCGCGTGTTTTGAAATTTGAATTCGTCAATGGCGTAGCGCGGAGCATCATTCTGGGAATTGCTCCGATTTGAGCTGGGGTACTTACCGTTAGCTTCAGTTTTGAACGCTGATGATAGATTAGGTAACGTTAAGTCGATTCTGGAAGAGTAATATTATACTAACTGACAAAGACCGATCGTTAGTTGTTTGGCAATGGTGAAAATTCTGGATAAGAAAAGGATTTCGACAAGATGGGACAACCAGGATTATTATACTATCTGACAAAGAAACTGCAACACCCAGAAGGAGCTGTTTAAATTGTAAATGTTTTTCGGTAAAACATGGATATAGTATAGCAAGGAGTAAATTATTAAAATTGGAGAAAAAACATCTGGAAGATTTTTTCATGTAAATATTGTCGTCGTTCCTTGCAAATTTTCTGAATTTTACAAAAAACCAAATCTTCCTAAATTTGTTGAATAAGTTGATAAGTATACAATATCTCACGGCTAAACATTTTGAAATTGTGTTAGCTGAAGCTTCCAAAGCGGCACACAAACTCAACATATTTTCCATCCATTAATTAATACCGTCCAAGAAGAAAACCAATACAATGTCAATATGAACACAGTGATGAAGTTTTAGTAGATCCAAAAACTAAATTCAGAGTGGACTGAGTGGAGTTTTATTTTGGGATACCAGATCAGACAATCACTTCGTTAAAGAATAGATTGGAGGAGTTGAACGCATTTAATGAGGTATTTGGTTTTTTAGCGACAACTTCTCTAACTACTCAATGATGATTTAATGAAGTATTGTAAGATTTAGGTACATCTGAATCTTGAAGATGATGCAAGTAAGTAGTGAATCGACGGTATTTTGGACTGCAGAATTATCGACCCCATCTTGTGTTACTTCTGACGGTTGAGCATCACCGGCAACGATTACAGTGGTGCAGAGAACCTCAACATTGGAATGTGGAATGGCATCAAGTCGCCTTTTCTGATGAATATCGGATCATATTGGGTGCACATGATGGCCGAAGAAGGGCTACAAGACTTCGGGGAGAAAAACGAAAGCCTCAGTTTGATGTTGAGCGTCATGTACACCGGACAGTAGGCGTTATGGTATTGGGTGCTTTTGCATCATGTGAGTAGGTCACCTTAAGTCTTCATTCGAGGTAACATGACAGCGCTGCGTTACCTTCAATAAATAGTGGAGCCATATGTTCTCCTTCACCTTAACTGGCTGGAGAATCCAATGTTTCAGCCTGATATAATGCTCGACCTCTATTGCCAGAATTGGTTTGAACTTTTTTGAAGCGACCCATGTAAATCTTTTGTCATGGCCGCCCAAATCCCCCGATCTTTCGCCCATAGAGCATGTTCGGGACATCATGGGTAGAAGGCTTGGAAATTTACCCCAGCTACCATGGACTTCGGCGGCTTTGAGACATGAAGTGCAGATAGCATGCATGGGATAGTATCCCTCAAGAAGGAATAGACAATCGTATTGCATCAATGACAAGACGTGTTGGGAATGGTATAGATAATCGCGGTGGACATACACATTATATACAAATTTCCTAAAAAAAAATTGTGTATATACCCTTCGTTTTTTCTCCACATTTTTAATAATTCACTCCTTGCTCTACTCTATGTTTTACCAAAAAAAAATATCAAAATTTGAACAACTCCTTCTGGGTGTTGCAGTGTTCTGTCCGTTAGTATACTTATTCGATATTTCTTCAGCTATCGAAATAACAGCAGAGGCAACTCAGTGATCACGAAAAAATACCATAAGACTACTTGAAAATAATAAACTGTTCATATTTTTTGAAAGAATGGGTCATTTTGAAAAATAACAGGAGTCCTCATGATGCCAGGCTCATTCAAGAAAAGATTTATGAGATACTGGAATGAGGAATTGATAGGATCCTTCAGTGAAGAGAACAAGAAAATATTCGTGTTTTCCAACAATATTGTTGAGTAGTCAACTCGTCCCTTATTGGTAATTATTTCAGGCGCCCCAGTTTTTTGATGTTTTGTCACACAAATTTTGTAATTCAGTCCATATCATTTTCTCAATAATTGTTCTTGATAATTTTTGAAAATTTGTTATATATTGGTGTGGTCAATAAAATTATTATTACTGCTGTGCACTGGCGGATACAGAAGGGGGGACATGCGCCCCCCTCCTCGGAGTTCTCGGACTTCGAAATCGACAATAATCCCTTTATTAGTAGTACTATAACGTAAATAAAAAATTTCCATCTATTCATGACCCCCTCCCACCAGTGCTGGTGTGCTTCAGGGTAGTACCCTTGGTCCTCTTTTATTTGTATTTTATGTTCATTCTCTTTCCACAGTTCGTTCCAATGAGGTCTCAAGGCCAATTATGTATGCATTGCTATTGAGGCATTCAAGAGGAGGTTCTATGGAATACTAATGGTACTGAGGGCTGCCTTTAAAGTTTATCGGTTCATAAAATATTTTAGATAGTTTCTTTTTTTAGCATTCTTGAATACATTATTTTGACATACACCAACTTTTTTCACCTTTGAATTGATCAATTATTGAAATTAATAAATGTTATTATTATTACTTACCGGTAATGTAATCGAATTATGTAACTTGTTTTAAGCTGTAACCTCAATCTGTCAGAAAAACAAATGAACAGCGCATTGTTATTGTTCTGAATTTTGAATCATTCAAGATAAATAAATGGGGAACGTTTGCTCATGAGATATTTTGGGTTATCAAGAAAAAATGAATAAATGTTCAATGTTTACAAACATGGCTTTTTAAACGAAGACATAATCTAACAAAACTTAATTGTTATTGTAACGAAATATCGTTTTTTCAAAATTTTGGCTCCGATAAGGTTATCATTGGAGGGTATTTGAGGTGTTTACATTTTCACCAAGAAATCATTTCATGCACGTACTTATTCTACTTTTTTGAGAAAAATCTTTTCGATAAAGCCTAATTTGGAATAGCGGTAAAGGAAAAATTGACCCTTTCTTAAAGAAATGTAAAAGTTGAAGAGTCATCTGTCTTATTTTCTTCGAATGAAGAACAGACCATAGGGCTACATTAAACTTCAATTCCTCTTCATTTAGGACCCACACAGGACTGATGGTGAAGGAGCAAAAAGGATAAAAGGTTCGAATCAAACTGAGTAAGTATAAAACGATGCAAATATTCACTTTATACATTAATTAGGATACATTGCATGGTAATATGAAAATAAAGACATTTATTTTCTTTGTAGCTGGACTTAATCATTTACAGATTGAGATAACATTAAAATAGAGTCCAACTTTTCTACTCCAAGTTTTATATGTGATAATCAATGAGTCACAAGAACGTAATGTTCGAACTCTGCGAGTCCAGTAACAAAAATACATCTATACATAAATAAATGTTTTTCTTAGGTATATGATAAATATATTCCCCAAAAAATTTGGCCATCACAATAAAGTCATTTTGATTACTCAAAAATTGATCACAAATATGTTTCACTCATAGGAATATCTTCAACAACTCATTATATCATCTCTTGTTTATCACTCATTTGTTCAACAACATGTTTTTGGGGAATTCGTAAAAAATCACACATTTCCAGCTAGACTTTATAAAAGGTACAATTATTGCCTTTAATAAAGCGAGTTGTGTTCAAACAAGTTTGATGTGACAAAATAGGCTTTCCGGCCTTCGTTTGTTTTCAATAAATAACTAGACTACTCAAATAAATAGTCCGCACACTCAACAGCGGATATTTCTTCAGATCAGTAACACCACTTTATACACAGATACAACTTAGCGACGAACCATACTGGGTGGGTCTTCCTTTCCTCTTGACATCAGACTTTTGAGTTGCTCCACTTCGGTGGACAAACGGACTATTTCCGATTGAAACCGAAGTTTCACCTGATTGTTACCGTCTACGTTGGTTTCTTGAATGGCTTGCAGTTGCGACTGCTTTTGCAGAGTCTGAAGGGTGGCGGCAGCTTGAGTAGCTGCCGTCCACTCTGTGCCAAGCGAAATACCAGAATCTCTCTCATCGCTTGAACCTTCTGCATCCCAAGAGGGACTTCCTCTCTGGCCTGGTTCTTGTTTTATGTTCTGGAGCTGAAGAAGAGCACTGGCAGCATCCTTGTCTCCCAGATGTGACTTGTGGCGTAATTTCAATGGTAGACTATTGTTGGTTGTAACGATACCTTCGTCGCCAGAGTTGCTGGACAATTCGAAAGGTGACTGTGGCCTTGAGCGAGATCTTCCTCTAGCAGATAGATTGAGAGCATCATCAGAAGAATAATGGTGGGGGCTATGGAAAGCTGGGAAATTATAGGGATGGTATTCTGGCCTGTGCTCGTGATGTGTGGGGGGAACGTGGAGAAGATGTGGATGTGTTAATGGTGGCGGAGGTGGGGAGCCAAGAACCGGCTGTAAATTCTGTTGGCTCATCGGACTCGGCGACTGGTACATATGTGGTTGTGGATGGGCTAGCTTCTGTCGTTTGGTTATACTCAATACTTGTTCGTTGGTTGGTAAATTGGCAAGGACTTTCTCCACACAGACGACGTTTTCGCCACAAATTCCATATTCCTCTTTGATGGCTTCAAGCTGAGCCTTGAGAATGGCATTTTCTTTAGTCAGCTCCACCACACGTTGCTCCAGTACCATGTCGTTGAACCGCCTCTTTTCTCTGGACCTTTTTGCGGCCTCATTATTTCTTCTCCTCCTATCCCAATAACTGTCATCCTTCTTACTGTCAGGAGTGAATTCCCGCTGTTTCCTCTGCGAAAATAATTCTTTGTGCTTGACAGAGTTCATGGGGTAGTTAGCAGAGTACTCGTCAAGTGATGGCGAGTTTGAAGTACTCAGGAGCTCTCGGCTATGCCCGTTGGGCATACTTGAATTCAATTGGGGCAACTCTCCGTTTACTGGGGATCCATTGTGGCCTCGCCCAACGAATTCGGCCACCATCATTCGTTGTTTTATAATATCTGCAACAAGAAAACAATCATGAGTGGAGGTATCGAAAAAAAATTAAATATTCACATTTTTGACCCATGGAAACAAGTCAGAGTTCGGATTATGATTGAATATCAATGCATCTCGAATTCAAATTTATCTGAAATCAACTTTTCGAAACAAAGGAAGATACCTAATCATCCTTGTTTATGTAATTTTTTATGTATATCGTTATCTCGATTTTTCGAAATCCTACATAGATAATTCGATCTCATTTTCTGATACGGGGGGCCCTTGGGATAATCGAATGCAACCTGCTGGAAACTCGATACATTTACATTGTTTGGCCACCTAGGCTCGATAACCCCAACCTGATTTATCGCAAACAAAGCGATTCTATTTGTTTTTCATCATCGAGAAACGTTTCAGGGTAATTCTTTCATTTTAATTATGGACTATTTTCATCAGGGTCAAGTACTTGGTTTTCAACCGAAACACAACAAAAACATGTCTCATAATAATTGATCTGTCACCATTATCTTTCCAAACGTCGGAAGGTGCTTTTGGGACGAGATTTTCTTTGGTACTCCCTCATTTCCACACTCCACCGACATACTCGCTTTAAATAGCTGAATAATTACAATAGAACGACCCAATTCGCAAGAAATTAACCCAGTTCGATTTGGCACGCTTTGAGATATGTTAAAGAGTTCGACGCCGAAAAAAATAGAACGAGTTCAACAAATAGTAGGTAGATAAAGACGTAATCAGGAAAGATTGCTGAGTAATAAACTTTCACCGAAAAGACGGGTACAGTATGACAAGATTTTTGGCAGGTCGATCAAACCCACATATGATTTAATCCAGGCGATTCACGGATTTATTTTTAAGTTATTCGTTGCTGCTCAACGATTAGATATTCGAATGCAATTCGGTAAAATGACGTTTTAAATATTTCCAACAAAGAAGGTGAATCATATAAGTTAACTCATTCTCGTGAATAACGGCCGCAAATTCATTATATCATAGCTATTATAGGAAAGTTATCGATTTTTGGACATGTCATCGAGAAACAATGTTATTTTTCTTGAATCATTTTCGAGGGGTCTAACTGTTAACTGGCGAGGAATCTACCTACATATTCACGGGTCCAATCTTTTATGTACCTACTTACTCTATAACGGCTACTAAAAGTAGGCTAGTAGAGCTCGAGTTCAAGAATGCTCGGCAATAGCGAAGTCAATCTTTGTTACATAATTTCATTGCTAAATCCAGTCATTATTTCAAGATTACATCGAAACTAAACAAAGACAATCGGGTTCAACCAACCTCGAAATTTATAAACATCGATTTATCACTATGAAACTGAGCGAACGGGTCCAAGTAATCCAATATCCCATTAAGAAATTACTCAGTATCATCTATTCTATTGTTACATAGTCATTTTATCTCGCAGATTCTCGGAATCGTACAAATTCAGCATTGCATCACCTCACGAAATTGGTGTTTTCGATTTCGGAAAACAATCGAACAATTTGAATTGCAAAATACAGCGATGATAACACATAGCCAAAAATATCGTTTGTAAGACAACAAGCATTGAATGTGCGCATATGCCAAACAAAAAAGTGCATAATTTAGATGTAAACAACATTAAATACGACTTCAAATATCGAACTCACCGTTTTTGAAAACGATCAGGAATTAGAGACACGAGAATGTCTCATAAAATCGAAGAAAGTGTATCCAAATAAACACAATGTTCAAATAGTTCACTGATTTATTGTTCGTAAAAATATCACCAGGAGCGCAACTTCAAATTGCGTTCGGAAACACACCTAACTCTTTCGTGCTCCAACATAAACTAACTCGCTATCCAATGTTCGGTGAGATACATACCTACATTAAACTCCGCGTGCTCAATCGCAGTAAGTGGTGGGGGGATGGTGGGGAGCGAGGCCAACACCCTCACTGACTCACCAATTATCGTGTAGATGGTCACCTTCGCTTCTTACGTAATGATATTGTGTCTTGTCTGTGTTTTTGCCCAGGAATTCCTGACTCAGGAGCGGGACATGTGCAGAAAACGCGGGCGACAGGGCTACCCGCGTCTGCCTTCTAATTCCCGCGGACGCACGCCGCGCGAAACCCCGGACTTTCTTTCTTGGAGAAAGGTATGACGTACATCGGGAATGTAGGACGGAGAAAGATCTATCGCTTCTCGCCATTATTTGAGGGCATCACTTTCTTCAAATTTCATCTCAAAAGTACTTCTATGAAAACAGTTATTCACCGTACGGAGGAACCTCCGGCTAGAAAAGAGATTCTCCATTGATCCAGCTCCACTAGCCATATTGTCCGACCGAGAGCTGAATCTCTTAAAGGAGCTTACACACCTTTACATCTGATGATTGATAGGGGTAGCCCATGATGCCATCCTCAGAATATCTAAGGAAGGTGGAGGTAAAGAGAATCAAGAATCTGCGAACCTTCCTAGTGATCTAATGATCAAGAAAATGAGCACTGAGAGGAACTTCAGTACAATGCTAAGCGAAAGAGAGGACTAGGAACGGGATCTTGAAGAAAATACCGTAAAATGGTGTACAGATGGTTCTAAAGCCACATGGGGGCCGGCGCTGCAGAATACGAGACAAAAACCAAGTTAAGGGGAAGATGGGGCAATCGTGGTCAGCGGGCAATAGTGACCAGCGGGCACTGGTGGTCAGTGGCAATGGTGGTCATGCCCACAGCTGAAAAAATTGGTGGTAACCTCACACTCTTCACAAACCGCGAGTCCCCGGTCATTCCACACGACGTGTCTTTCGTTTTCACTCTTAAGAGGCAGTATCACCTTTTGAATCGTGGTAAATCTCCATTCAAAAGTGGTCTCTTTATTTCACGAGTAAGTACCCTAATTTACGACGTAGAGACTTGATTTTTTTTCAAATTGAAGTTGAAGAACGTCCCGAGGGCAAATAGTTTTCTTTTTTTCGATTTAATTAGTTTTTCAATCAAAAAAAACAGGGTAATCGTTAGATCTGGGGTTATTGAATATGTTTTTCGTTTTTCATGAGTACAAGCCATATTTTTGAAATAATCATTTTGAAACTTTTTGTAGTTTATAGAAGATTAAATTGCCGAGAGCAAATTGTTGCGATTTTTTCCAAAAAATGATGAATAACCGTCGGAAAAAATTATTAAGTGTAGTTTCCAAAACGCTGAAGTTCAACCTGTTTTTTTAATTGAAAAAATGATTAAATCGAAAAAATCGCAACTATTTGCCATCGGCAATTTAATCTTCTATGAACTACAAAAATTTGCATGATGATTATTTCAAAAATTTAGCTTGTACTGATGAAAAACGAAAAACATATTCAATAACCTCAGATCTAACGATTACCCTGTTTTTTTCAATTGAAAAACTAACTTAATCGAAAAAAAGAAAACTATTTGCCCTCGGGACGTTCTTCAACTTCAATTTAAAAAAAAATCAAGTCTCAACGTCGTAAATTAGGGTACTTACTCGTGAAATAAAGAGACCACTTTTGAATGGAGATTTACCACGATTCAAAAGGTGATACTGCCCCTTAAGGGGTGGTGGTACACGTTCACCTTCAAAAATTGGGCTTTTTATTTCCATGATATCTCAGTTCGTATACGGCGTAGACCAACAATTTCTTTTTTAAATTGAAGCTTAATCATTTCTCTAGAATGTGTATTACTCACTTTTCCGTTTTTCTCTGTATATTAGGAAAAAACCTGGTGGGCTGTAATTTCATGAAAATCTGGACAAACGATTTTATTTCCATGATATCTCCGTTAATTCTCGGGATAAATGTATGAAATTTTCATTATACATGCGGAATAATATTTTGCAGAATTTGTATTACTCGCTTTTCCGTTTTTCTTCGTATATTGAGAAAAAAACCTGGTTGAAAATATGACCGATATAGTTCCTACTTTATAATTTATTTGAAAATTCAGGGGGCAATAAACAAACAAAAACTGATCAATGCACATTCTGCAAAATATTATTCGCTGCATGTATACTGAAAATTTCATACATTTATCCCGAAAATTGACGGAGAAATCATGGAAATCAAATCGTTTGTCCAGATTTTTATGAAATTACAACTCACCAGGTTCTTTTCTTGATATATAAAGAAAAACGGAAAAGCGAGTAATACACATTCTGGAGAAATGATTAAGCTTCAATTAAAAAAAAATGCGAACGAGTAGGAAAACTAATCCGATAGAGGCGCCACCGTGCCTTTTATGGAATATCTCCATAGAACTTACATTATCACTATTAGTTCTATGAATATCTCTCTAATTATGAATGAAATGTATCAATGGCACTCTATCCGAAAATCGCTGAACTATGAAACTAGTGAATATGTGCGGGTGAAGCAGGGACTATTTCCCGCCTTATATTTGAATTTGGCCATTTTCTGCCAATTCCGTATTTCAAGTTTTTTTTCTAAACGAAATTATCTGTAGGTTCACTTTTAATCGGAAGCTGAACTATTCTCTTGGGTCTTTCGTTTGAAATAAAACTGAACCATGAGTTGGCTTATTTTCTTCTATTTTTGAAAGAAAAAAAATAACTTTTGAAATGAAATCGATTCCTTTCTGACTTTCAAATACAAAATTTCAGTTCTCAAAGTGAAGCCATTTTCAAATGCAACTTGGAATAAAAACACACTACATCGAATACCTTATAACGTTGTCCTAAGTTATCAAGGTAAGTTATGAAATCTTTGTTTTTTCACGTGAATCATTGAAAGTTGGTTAGAATTGTTCATCATAAATTTATAAAAATGCCCAACTCGAATCAAAATATGGTATTCTTTTTTCTATTCACAATTCACTATATTACGGGTTATTGTGTTCAAGAAATTGAACGGAAAAGAAAATGCAAGAGAAAAGACAAAAAACCAAAGGGTTAAGGGTAAGACTTTAAACGGCTGAAAGGAAGAAAATTACTCTTCTCTGAGTCTCTGACTGACGTAGTAATTGACGACCACTGCGTCGATGATGATAACACAGAAAATAATTGTCTTATATGCAGGGAATTCGGCCGAAACAACGAAGTACGGTACCGATGCACTTTCTTTGGGCACTTTCTGCTGGCAGTGGCTTGGATTCCGAATGTTATTAGAAGTATTTGACCATCATTGTCAACCTCATGACCACCATTGCTCTCGCGTGATTGCAATAGTGGTCAAAAACTGTCTTTTCTCAAACTGTAATCTATATATATAAAAGAAAGATGTTGGTTACACCATTTATAACTCGAGATAGGATGGACTGTTTGTTATGAAACTTCATTTATGGGTTCGTCTACGGCCTGGTTATAATGAAATACAATAAAACTTTGAAAAAATCGATGAAAATTCTACCTATGTAGGAAATGCTTTTCCTCCTTTTGAGTAAGGCCACTAGATGTCGCTACATAAACAAATAGTTTGTACAGTGACTATATTCCCTCTATAGTGACAGTAAGAGTGTGTAATTTGAGTTTCCTACAACTCTTCGCTGTTGGGCAAAACCAGAATGTCTTAGCGTAGGAGTACAGATGTCTAAAACGATTAGATTTCGTTGAGATATGAGAAATGTTTCGTTCTTACCACTTCAGATAGCGCTATTCACACATTATGACTGATGATTATTAGTTATTTTTATAGTTTAATTTATTCCAAATAACGTAATCGTGAAGGAACTATATTTGACATTATCACAATTAAATGGCGATGAATTTGTTGAGGCTTTCGCGGCCATCGATTGATGTCATCTGTTCTTTTTTCGAGCATTTCGGTCGTCATGGTTTGAAATGGTCGAAAAAAGAACATATGACATCCATTACTGTGTAATTTACATAGGGCTTATAGAACCATGAAAGGCTATTAAAAGATCTAGAAGCGGGTGAATATCACAGTGAATTGTTATCGAAATGTCAAGTAAATCGGATTTTGGCGATGAGTTCCAATCGTGAGATGTCCATTCTCATCTTTTCTCATAATTTTTGAAATGTTTTTGAATTTCTGTTTGGGTAATAAATATATTTGCGGAAATAACTGAATCCAAAATTGCCATTATTAGTGATTGACAAATTATGACATATTATTTTTGGGTATCTGTTCTGTGTGATAGCTCATATCCATGGAAACATTCGACAGTTCAATAATCAGAGAACCAAGCCGTTGATCTCCGATCACCGGTGATCACGATTTGTGAAATCCACCGTAAGTATCATTTAGGCGGAACAAAGTTCGCCGGGCCAGCTAGTTACTGATAAATTGTTACTCCTAAACTTATTACTCTGACCTCAATTAATAGTTCTTTAATGCAGAATTGCGATGTCATATTCCTAATAGACCTAAGATTTTTAATTTGAGTTTTCTTCCAAAAAAAACGCCATTACCTCGTTTTCCTCTACCATCCAGAAGGGCAACATCTTTCTTCGTAGTATCAAAACCTTTATGCGGTTTAGAGAAATTACCACACCTTTCACAGTTGTAATTCAGAAATTCAAAGTTGAATTTCAGAAGAGGGAACATGTATTTCAGAATAGCAATATGTAATTCAGAAAACAGAATGGTTAATTCAATTTCTGAAAAACGAAATTGAAATTAAGATTAGGAAGTTGTAATTCAGAAAAAAAAAGTTGTTTTTCAGAATAGTGAATTGAAATTCAGAAATGGCAAATTCAATTTCAGAAAAGGAAAATTGTATTTCAGAAGTTATCAATTCAATTTCAGAAAATGTGATATGTAATTCAGAATAGTATCGAGCTCGGTATCAAGTGATGCAGCATAATCTATGACAATGTGGCATCGAACTTTTCTTAAGTATTTGGTATTTTCAAATTTGTTCTTTTCCTGTTTTCGTTTTTGACTGAATATACCTTTATGTTATTCTTGGAAATAAAGTTATTATTATTATATTTCTTGCTTCTATGAAGGTATCTACGTAATTTGAGAGTCGAAAATTACCTCAAGAATCATTATTGATATTTTTCGCCACCCATTTCAAATGAAATCATGTCTCCATTTGAATTACATACATGATATTAGAGAAATTAAAATTTCCCAATTCTGAATTTCAAATCACCAATTCTGAATTACAATTTATATTTCCTGAAATTCAAATTACCGTTTCTGAATTACATATCACTATTCTGAAATTCAAATTACCCTTTCTCAATTACATATCACTATTCTGAAATTCAAATTACAGTTTCTGAATATCAACATTCTATTCTGAATTACAATTTCCATTTTCTGAAATTCAATTTGCTTTTCTGAATTACATTTTACGTTTTCTGAATTACAATTGGAAAAGGTGTAGTAGAGCCCCTAGATCTTCCTATTCAGCAGTTATCCTTATCGGTAGGTCTCCTGCAAATGGGGTGATTTTATAGGCGAAATGTCAAAGTTTGATCAATTTTTCTGAATAAATGGAAAAATCATGGAGATTATGAATAACAAGCTATTTTGCATTGTCCTTTTCTCTTTCGATCCGTATATTTACATCTCGGACAGGATATTCTTGAAAGAGTTTTATCTAGTTTAAAATTACCCTTTTTGCCGGATTTTTTCGTGATTTTCACGAATTAAAAAAAAATATTTCTACATCGCCTAGACAATTTCATTCACGTATAAATCGATTATTCCTCTTTTCGACTGTATATGAAAATTTCCTAACTGTATCGCAGCTTCCCTGCGATTTTAAGATTATTCTGGACCCCCTTTTTCGACAGATTCCTTCGGGTCGGTCCACAGCACAGAGTTACCATTTCAGTATAGTATAGAAATGGAACTATAGAGAAGGGAAAAGAGGAGACTAGAAAAATATTAACATAGCAGAGGCTTCCAGCTGTTTGATTCCTCCTATTAAAACATATTTACCCTCATTTTTGACGCTTTTAAGCTGACAATTTTACGTCGGCGGGAAAGTTTACATTGGGACGAATAAAAGGAGAACCTATTCCTACACTAACCAAAAAAATGATCAGTGCTGTCGACTTATTCAGCAAAGAAGTCTTGACACCATGCCATATCTTCGATGGATGGTCATTACATGAGGTTAACTCAAACAGAAGGTATTTTCATCATCGGCTATTATCCAAGGATGAATATGGAGGCCATTGGAGCACAAAAACATATAATATGGGTGATGTTTATCGATTGTTGAATTTGAAATCGATATTTGGAGCAAAATATTTCATTTGGCTGTGCGTTTGGATCGGATAATCAAAGGATTAACATAATGACAAGGTGCTTGAAAGATCCAAAACCCAATCACGGAAGTCCTTCGAGGAAAAAGCAGCTGCAAGTATGTTCTTGGTAAATCGATTCGAACAGAATGAAATCATCGTTCTGAGGTTCCCGTCATTGGTAAACATAATCGTTCTGCGTAAAGTAATTCCCTCCTTTTATGGAATGATATGGGAGCCGAACAAACCGAACACCGAATCGAAGTCGACACTTGTTCTCCTCGGTATGATACAAACCAAGACAAGGACGATTTAACCCTTTAGTGCCCGACGGTACTCCTGTGTACCAACACTTTTAACGCGTCGTAAAACTACACAGGATGCAAACGAAGGCTCGGCGGCCTGACGGTATATTCCAGTACCATTCATGATCCAATAAAAGTATCGATAGTTTCCGCCACGCCCTCTGAAAGCTTAGTGTACTCGTTAGTACGCTGTTAGATTCAGTGTGCTCTGACTTTTTCAAATCATTTTTTTGTATTCGTCTCTGCATTTGGTTTTCGATATTCTGCTATTTTTCCTTTGTCAATATTGTTGCTGGTGGCTATACTTAGTAAGTTTATGCTTGAAAAATAAACATTCGAACATCTTTTTGATTAGATAATTCCCATTTCTCATCAGGACGCAGAAGTACCGTCAGGAAATAAGGAAACCAAAAAAATTGAATAGTGGAATAAGAGACCACTTTCATCGAAAGAAATGGAGGACTTTGCAAATGAGATACTCAACGAAGACTTTCCACTAGATAATAATATTTTAACAGATGAAGAAGAGAGTGACTCTGAAAATGTGAATCTAGATCTGAACAATGATTTTATAGATTCAATACAAATAACAACAGACAATGATGAAGATGTTGCTGGCTGTGTTGTTCAAAATCCTCATATGAATTGTTCTGACGTTCCAGAACAGTCTCATCCAGTTATTGAACTAACTAATCTACAGCGGTTACCACCCTCCGAAACTAGTCAATGTTCAGGAAAAATAAAGGAAAAAATTCGAGAAAAATCCGTCCAAAAACAGGCAGTGAAGAAATATTAGAAGGAGAAACTCATGATGACAATATTTTTATTTTTCTAGTAGCTTCGTAGTATAAGAACTTTTAATTTTGTAAAAAAATTCAATGATAAAAGGCAATAAAATATTTGAGTTAATGAGCGGTTTATTGACACTATGAATGATATTATTCCTGACGGTACTCAGAAGTCCATTTTTTGTTTTTTTTTTCAAATATGAAAATAAAATTCTGAAAAAATTTGAGTGGTATTCCAAAGCCATCTACAAACAAAAAATAGGAAAAAATATTGTTAATTCAACTTTTTTCGATATTTGGGCACTAAAGGGTTAAATTACTTCCCTAAACGTTGAGTGATATTTCCCGACCATAATCGCTAAAAATTTCGTCGGAATACGACTAGAACAACCTTCGACGATTAAGTAATATCAGATAGAAATACCGAATACTTTGCGTTATTAGTAATGCCGTTACGCATCACTGTTATGTAACCTTTTTTAGAATCGACGACCGTGTACATCACCGAAATTATGTATGGATGAGGAGTGGAATTTGATAAGCAACGGTCTGGAAGCCGCCGAATTTCTGTTATTGTCGTTTTCTGGGTCAGAGATTAAACGGGAATAGATAGAGATCGCGAAGTATTCCATATCGCATTCCATTGAAAAACGCTAAAAATCGGTGAAATAATAGAACACAACGACATGGAAATCACCACGCATAGAAGGAAAAGGAATTTGCTGACCGGCCATCGCAGAAACGAAATACTACTGGGCATTCATGATGATCAGCCCAAGCCATTACCTCAAAAACTCTTATGAATTCTCTCTTATTCAAATTATCACTCGAATAATGTCGAGTTGGATGGACTAAGATTGAGTAGGTAATTGAAGAATTATCAATAAATTTAATAGTGTTATTGATATCAGTGAAAACAAATTCCAAAAATCTCGAGACACTTGCCCAAAAAACCGATTTTGTTGTATTCACTATTCAGATTATGAACCAAAAATATTGAACTGGAAGGATTTAGCTTGGGTGAACGATAAACTATCAATATAGTGAAAAGTATCATCGATATGGTTGAAAACCAATCCCCATTGTCCCAAAAAATCTCCTATACAGGGTGTATTTAAGGGTCTACGTCCCTGAAAAAAAGAGGGTCGGAAACGATTTTTTTTTCTGATTGATGGAGCGATATATGTGTGTATGAAGATAAAAATAATAAAAAAAATATTTAATAAGTATTGAATGAATGAAAAGGATATTCCTCATCATTTTTGGTTATTTTGTAACATTTCTGCCATCAAAACGAACAGATATTTTTGTGTTTTTTCATTTCAGTATTGAAGTCTATCATTTAGTTAATCAAACGTCTATCTCATTCTTCTTTTAGAATTTACCGTTTTTTTGTCAATAATATTACAACAATGTGTTGTTTTCGCGAAATTAATTTTCTTGAATTTTTCTACTCGAGATAACAAACATCCATTTTTATCAACGACAACTTATTGAGGTTTTTTTTAGCCGTCGATTAGTGGAAATTAAGTGTTTCCTACAATTGGAGATTCTAACATGGAAATATGGAATTGAATTCCTTTTAAATGACACGCCCCGCAAGTATCTCCTCTCAGATGACTGGTGAAGGAAACAGAGAGTATTGTACAGCCAGTGTGAGATCGAATTCAGGTTCGGATTCCTTGTTTTATTCCCTGCGCCCCAACATTTGTTCTATCAATGAATAATCCAATAAATAAAAATTAATGTACTGAACTGCTATCTGGCGGTATACGTTTCTTATTTTGAAGGCTAAAGACTCTGAAAGGTGGGGCTTTTCTTTTGACAGATGGTAGAACTCATCAAAATAATTCATTTTACCAACAATTTTCATATGAATTATGCCCCTGTTTCGAAAAAATGAAATTAGAATATTTTCTAGTTTCTAGGTGAATCTGAAAATTCCTCTGTCCGAACCTGCTCCCTCGCCTGCTCGTCTATAGATATCAACATCTTCTCGTCTTCTTATAATACACGACTCAGAATATCGGTTGTGATCAGTAATCTTCGATCGTGTTACGGCGAGGGTACGGTGTAGATTGTACGAGTGTTCATTGTTTCGAAAATGCCGCACGTTTATTCAAATAATGAACTTGTTGATATGCTTTTAATTTATGGCGAATCAAAACAAAATGCTAGTTCAGCGTCTATGTTGTACAGAACAATATTTCCGCTGAGAAATCACCCAACTTCGCGGATGTTCATAAACCTGGTGCAGAGATGTAGAGTTATGATGAACAGAGAAATGCAGGCCAGAGTAGAAATAAGGTATTGATGCCCAAAATTTCATATAAGAAATTAGTATTAGTATTGGAGCATTCAAATAAGGAATCAACAATGTATTCTGGATGGACTACGAATGGGTGAAAGATAAATTGCCAATATGGTTGATTGTACCTTTGATATTGGCGAAAACAAATTCTGATTGTCTCAAACAATTTTCCCCAAAACTCCGATATTGAACGGTGAAAGCATTTCGTTTACCTTGAGATATTTTCCCAAACATAGCGACAGTGTATTTTCAAATCATTACCCGAAGATATTGATCTGAAAAGATTAAGCTTGAGTAAATTATAAATTCTCCATATACTCATCGTCAAATGTCTTGGGCACCCTAGGTTTATCAAAAAATAAACAATCTATGTTCTGGAAATGAAATGAAAATATCCCTGTATTTCAACTGCAATATATTCGATAGAAAATCTTTGTTTGTTACTATTTGCTTCATGCAGGATGAGGCAAATTAGGAAAAATGAGGAAAAATCTTAATTTATCGATTATTTATTTTTGTCTCGGTTGTTTTTTGGCAATGTTTATTGTTTCCTTATATCAAATTATTCTAAGGTTAGAGCCAGTAAGAAAATTACTCTATTTCACTATTTTCATTAAACTGCTACGTTTCGCAACTGATTTGCAGCATCTGCTAAAAAAAAATTCACAATAAATAAAAATTCTCAACATGAACAAAATGATCTGAAGACTTACAGAAATGAGATCGTATAAAAGCTTGTCCAACTGATTCATTTGTAATGGCATTAATTGAACATATATACACAATTTACAATCTTTCAAGAGCGTTCAAATGCAACAAAAAATTATTGTTGAATTGATGATTTTCTTTGAAAAAAATCTTGAAGATTGTTATTTGTGTAGATGTATTCAATTAATGCCTTTAAAAATGAATGAGTTGGACAAGCTCTTATACGATCTTATTTCTGTCTTAACTCTTAAGATCATTTTATTCATATTGAAAATTAGTATTTATTGTGAAATTTTTTCATGTTCATCTAGACTTGAAGATGCAGCAAAACAGGGGCGAAACGTAGCAGTTTGATAAAAATATTAAAATAGAGTAATTTTTTACTGGATATAACCCATGACTAATTTGATATAAGGAAATTATTTATTTTTGATTGATCATTATTAATATTGGTAACACCTCTTCTTTTAATCAACTTTCCAATACGCCTAGGCATCCCACGAATCCTGGCAACAATGAAATTTTCAGGCATATCGTTCCATTCTTCCTGAAGGGCTAAACTCAATTTCTGATTCTGACAAGTTGAAGGTGAGTTTTGGCCATTGGATATTGTTCTCTCTGAGTAATCCCATACGTGCTCAATTGGATTCATGTCTGGTTAGTTTTCTGGCCGGTTTATACTCTAGATATCGTTCTCTTGGTTAGAACTCTTCGTGCGCCGTTATCAGCCTGATAAATGAAATGATTCCCAAATTCGTTGCACAGAGGAACAATGATTGGTTCAACGATGCTTACTACGTAGATGGCACCAGTCATTGTTCGTTCAACGATAATAAGAAGGGTACGGCGACCGAACATCAGACCCCCAACACATTATTGATATCGCCTTGAAAGGGCACAACTTCACGCTCTAGTCTGCCTGGACCTCTTCAAACCCTTTCTAGTCGACTATCACTTTGTAAAACGAATCGTGACTCGTCCGAAAAAAGTACGTTGCGCCATTGTGGTAAAAGCCAGTCTTGGTGGTGTTCTGCCCATTGCCGACGAGTAGCTCTGTGTCCAGGTGATGGCCGAGGTACTCTTAAAGGTTCATCTTGCCCTTAAATTTGAGGAATACCACCGTCTCCTGGTAATGGTTGAGACTATCTGTCTATAGGTCCTGAAAAATGACTTCGAAGGGCTGCTACAGATACAGTTCGATTCCTTCGAGTAAAATTTGCGATAATGGTCTTCCCTTGCAGATGTGCAGTTGCTTAACCTGGTGGTTCAACGAAGCTTCTTGCTTTTCCCAAACAAGCAACATTTTTTGCTGGTTTAATGTTTTAATTTGAGTGATGAGACAGTGAAGATTCCACACCCCAAAATTTTGTCATCTTACATTCAACAAGTTGAGAGTTACTAGACTGAAAGACAAAATGAAGTGATAATTCTTGTGAGAAACCAAAATGTCGACTTGAATACGGAATTCTCTCTGTAACTTGGTCTCTTATCAGAATAAACTGCCGACTAATCCATCCGAGAAATCCTAGTCCTTTGTAATATCTGATGTTATATAACGCCAAAAATGTAAATCACTAGGCGGCTTATCATCTCGTAAAATTCTAATGAATCAAATTCTGTTCCACGCGTGTCGAAATCGAATTGAATTTTTAATCAACTTTGACCAGATTTCGATAGCGATTTGCTGACATTAATGAATATAGTTAGGATGACCTGCCAAATTTAGAAGGTTCAATGATAAAATATGAAGCCACGAGCTAGATCGATATTTTTTGTATGCTACTTTGTAGCAAAACGGAAATGTGCCTTCTCTCCCGTTTCCCTTCTTCACTGAGGATTACTCCGACCAAAACTTTGGATATTGGTAATTCTCCAATTAATGGGAATACTTCCAGCAACTTCACAATCAAAAGTCCATTGTTAATATCGAGAGGAATAGGTAGGGGTAATGCCGGTCAGTTGAGCTCTTTTTGGAATGAAACTCAAATTAAAAATCACAGCGCTATTTGGAACATAACATCACAATTCTGCATTAAAGGACTAATTGTGATTAGAGTCACAAGCTTAGGAGTTACGATTTATAAGTAACTAGCTGGCCCGGTGAACTTTGTCTCGCCTAAAAGATACTTACGGTGAATTTCACAAATCGTAATCACCGGTGATCGGAGATCAACGGCTTGGATCTCTGATTTTTTAACTGTCCAATCGAGTTGATGCTAGATCAAGCTCCGATCAGTCCGATCACCGGTGATAACGCTTCGTGAAACCAACTGTTAAAGTTATATGAACTGATGATCATTGCTATTTTTTCCAGCAGGAGATAAATTAGGCAAAATAAAAAAAAATTTAGTACCATTTTTATTCGCACGAAAAGAATTATCTTTATTCAAGCGGTATCTTATTGTTGAACATATAACTTTTTCTTTTAAATGCTTTACAGTTCTCTCATTGCAGTACCTATATTGTGAAGAATATCGAATGAAGTACATCAGTATTACAGTGACTCTTATCTAGTCACTGTACTACGAATAAGCTGTAGCGTAACTGTAACTGCACTATGTAGCGACACCTAGTGCCCTTACTCGAAAGAAGGAAAAGCATTTCCTGTATGAGTAAAATTTTCAGCGATTTTTTCAGAGTTTTATTGTATTTTATAATAACCAGACCGTAGACGAATCCATATATCAAGTTTCATAACAAACAGTCCATCCGATCTCGAGTTATAAATGGTGTAACCAACATCTTTCTTTTATATATATCCTAGATAACAGTTCGAAAAAAGGCAGTTTTTACCACTGTTGCACTCGCGTGAGGGCAATGGTCATCAAGAGTCCTAGGGCGATGTTTGAAGTTTGAGGTAACCCTCAAGACATAAATGAAAAAACACCTCGAGGCTTTCAAAATAAAAAATAATTTTCCAATATCTTTTTTCGCTCCTTCGAATGAGGGAGAACTAGTTGCTGCACCCTGTATATGCCCTATTTCATTTGGTTGTGGAAATAGATCGGCCACTATGAGAATCCATCTTCGGAAAAATGAGGAAATTAATAATTCTGTCTTCGACAGTATTTGCAGCTCATCTTCTTGGAAACCTCTCAAAGTGGGTTTTTGTGAAGCTTAGTTTTGCTTCATTTCTACTAAATTACTTCCTTCATCCAGTATCAGGCATGATCAAACTTGCACGTTGAGAAATATACTGCTCCACAGAAGTGAGGGAAGTTCGTGAATGTTATATGACGGTTCCAAAAATTGCCGATTATTGTACACATAAATGTTCATTATTATGTGTTTACTCTTTCATATCTGAATGTTCTTTTGTTTATTGTTCGATAACATTTTAAGTTTCAAGCAAGTTGTTATGGTTTGCATTCATAAGAATTTTGCCTCAATAATTTTTTGCTTTCTTACAATCAACGGAGATTTTCCAATGATTTTGATTTTGATTTTGACTGTTTCTGGTACTTCTAGGCTAGATAGGTGAGAATATCGGGAGGAGTCCTGGGCTCGATTTTCGTGAAAATTCCATAACTGAAAGCCGTTTCACGATATCTTCATTTCTTTTGAAGATATAACGAAATTGTGATATTTTGGCGATTTCGAAAATGTGCCATAACTTCATCATTTTCTGAAATATCTCAAAACGGCAAAAACTGCCTACAGGCAATTTTTCATTTACAATACGACACGGTATTCAGTTTTTTTCATCTCTTGTATAAAAAAAAACAACTTTCTCATTTTATATACGAATAGTATTTTTTTTTGATCCTATGATTTGCAAAGAAAATCAGCTCTCTGAAAATAAATATATGTCCATATATTATTTTTTTCATAATATTTTAAATTTTTCTGTTTCACTACTTCCATAGAATAATGTACGACAGACTCAACTTTTAGTAATTATTCCACTTTTTTGCTATTTCTGTTTCGAATATGGAAATAATAATATATCGACATATACAGGGTGGCCATTTGAAAACGAAACAGACGAGATTACAGACGAAATAAATTTTTTCGATAGAAATGCTCGGACAGGTCGATTTCTGTTTCGAGGAGGACAACTTAAGATGTAGGTTACGGATGCATAGCGCTTCAACCCTTGCTACTACAACCCTCACCCCCAATTTTTGAATAGGGAAGATGGGGTGAGTGATACCTCATTTGAAAGGTATTTTTATACTGATTTCAGCACAGTAATTGTTTTTTCATTTTATGCATTAGTTCTCGAAATATTCTCAACTAAGTATTTGAAAATGAAGTGGTGTTTTCATGGCACTTGTAGTGTTTTTTTGTGAAAAATCGACATTTTGAGCTTCAAAACAACCATGACTGTGGCTTCCTTCCTCCAATCCACTGACATAGAAATCTTTAATCAAGATGTCGATTTTTCACAAAAAAACACTACAAGTGCCATGAAAACACCACTTTATTTTCAAATACTTAGTTAAGAATATTTCGAGAACTAATGCATAAAATGAAAAAACAATTACTGTGCTGAAATCAGTATAAAAATACCTTTGAATTGAGGTATCACTCACCCCATCTTCCCTATTCAAAAATTGGGGGTGGGGGTTGTAGCAGCAAGGGTTGAAGCGCTATGCGTCCGTAACCTACATCTCAAGTTGTCCCCCTCGAAACAGAAATCGACCTGTCCGAGCATTTCTATCGAAAAAATTTATTTCGTCTGTTATCTCGTCTGTTTCGTTTTCAAATGGCCAGCCTGTATAATATCCATATGTGGAACAGAAATAGCAACAAAGTGGAATTTTCACTCAAAGTGGAGTCTTTTATACATTATTCTATGAAAGTGAGGCTCGGAAAATAAAATATCGACATATATATATTTTCGAAGAGCTGATTTTTTTGCATAACATGGGATCGGAAAAAGATACCATTCGTATTTAAAATGAGAAAGTTGTTTTTTCCACCCTTTATACAAGAAATAAAAAATAACTGAATACTGTATCGTATTGCTAATGAAAAAGTGCTCGTGGAAAGTTTTTGCCGTTTTTAGATATTTTAGAAAATGAAGAAGTTATGGCACATTTTCGAAATCGCCAAAATATAAAAATTTCGTAATATCTTCAAAACAAATGAGGATATCGTGAAACGGCTTTCAGTTATGGAGTTTTCACGAAAATTGAGCCCAGGACTCCCTCCAACATTTTCACCTATCTAGCCTAGAAGTACCAGCAAAAGCCAAAATCAAGCAATTTGGGTCACCCTGTACTTTTTTAATACTATAAATGAATTTTCACCTGAAACTGCGAAGCTTATTGAGGGGCAGTATCACCTTTCGAATTGTGGTAAATCTCCATTCAGAAGTGGTCTCTTTATTTCACGATTAAGTACCCTAATTTACGACGTAGAGACTTGATTTTTTTTAAATTGAAGTTGAAGAACGTCCCGAGGGCAAATAGTTTTCTTTTTTTCGATTTAATTAGTTTCTCAATTAAAAAAACCAGGGTAATCGTTAGATCTGGGTTTATTGAATATGTTTTTCGTTTTTCATGAGAACAAGCTATATTTTTGAAATAATCATCATGAAAATTTTTGTAGTTCATAGAAGATTGAATTGTCGAGGGCGAATCGTTGCGATTTTTTCGATTTAATTAGTTTTTCATTTAAAGAAAACAGGTTGAACTTCAGCGTTTTGGAAACTACAATTAATGATTTTTTTTCGACAGTTATTCATCATTTTTTGGAAAATATCGCAACTATTTGCCTCGGCAATTTAATCTTCTATAAAATACAAAAATTTTCATGATGATTATTTCAAAAATATAGCTTGTACTCATGAAAAACGAAAAACATATTCAATAACCCCAAATCTAACGATTACCCTGGTTTTTTAATTGAAAAACTAATTAAATCGAAAAAAAGAAAACTATTTGCCTCGGGACGTTCTTCAACCTCAATTTGAAAAAAAATCAAGTCTCTACGTCGTAAATTAGGGAACTTACTCGTGAAATAAAGAGACCACTTTTGAATGGAGATTTACCACGGTTCAAAAGTTGATACTGCCCCTTAAGGGGAAGTGGTACACGTCCAAGCTCGCGGGCTCCCTTCAAAAATTGGGCTTTTTATTTCCATGATATCTCAGTTCGTATGCGGCGTAGACCAACATTTTTTTTTTAATTGAAGCTTAACCATTTTTCTTGATTGTGTATCACACGCTTTTCTGTTTTTCTTTTTTTCATCAGGCAAAAACCTGGTGAGCTGTAATTTCATGAAAATCTGGACAAACGATTTTATTTCCATGATATCTCCGTCAATTTTCGGGATGAATGTATGAAATTTTTTGTATTTATGCGGAATATTATTTTGCAGAATGTGTGTCACTCGCTTTTCCGTTTTTCTTCTTTCGGTTGAAAATATGACCAATAAAGTTCCTACTCTACAATTTATTTAAAGATTCAAGGGACAATAAAGAAAAAAAACTGATGAATACACATTCTGAAAAATAATATTCCGCATTTATACTGAAAATTTCATACATTTATCCCGAAAATTGACGGAGATATCATGGAAATAAATTCGTTTGTCCAGATTTTTATAGAATTACAGCTCACCTGGTATTTTTCCTAATATACGAGGAAAGACGGAAAAGCTTTAATTAAAAAAAAATTGTTGATCTACGCCGCATACGAACTGAGATATCATGGAAATAAAAAGCCCAATTTTTGAAGTGACCTCGCGCGCTAGGACGTGTACTACTTCCCCTCAAGAAATGGGCGAAAGAATGAGTTAGATAATCGAGTAACTTGTGTGGAGCAGTATATTTCTGATCTTCTCTGGGGCCAATTTCCGATTCGAAGATTTCCCGAGTATTATAACTTCGCAACTCATCCACGTAATTAAAACAGGTACAAACGTGCCTCGAAATCGCAATCACGATATTCGGGGGTCAACGATTCTGACGATATCTAATTCAAATAGCCCGTTCATGTCAACAACCAATAACCGGAAACAATGACAGCGCGCAAAAATATTCGGCAATATCGACCCGACAATTATAAGTTGTCGGTACATTTGGACGGATAAGTGGACGCGTAATTTCGAAATAGTGAACAATAAAGAGACCTGATGAACGGCCGTGACTTTGAAACAATTCGACTGATTTCCGGAAAGCGTATTCATAGTTCGCAAGAGGCAGAAACTCCATTGAATCAGAACGCAGAATTGAGGAGCACTATTGAATTTTAACCGGTACACTCACCAGGAATTTCCCATGATACGCTTACGTATTCCGGTTTCAATCGCGACGTTCTATGAAGATAATTAATTTGGCAAATTACACGGTGATTCCGGGAGTTCTAATGTTACATTCGTTTTCCGAAAGGAAATCGTCGCTGGTTCTTGTTCGATTTGGAGTAATTCGGAATTTTCCTCGAACAGGTCTCGCAGATTTTCACTGAAATTCCTTTCATTCTGTTCATTAGTCACTGGCGTCATTACGCTCTTCTGTAAAGACTTCGTTATGAGTACATTTTAGACCAACAATACAAGGGGTATTTCCCGGTGAGGCTTTTCTTTTGACATGTGATAGAACTCATCAAAATACACTGCACAAAAAAATTAACGCACATTCTGAAAATCTCAATTTTAATGAAAATTAACTCTACATTGACTTTATAACTTATTTTATGTTCTCTCGGGAAGGTTTTGAACGAAACAAGACACATTAAATGAAAGAAAAATTCAGGATTTCACCGAATCTCATGTGAAAGAAGAGAAATGAACAATTTTCAAAATACTGAAATGCTGATAAGTGATTTAATACTTGGTATTTCCACCCCTTGCGTTAATTACAGCTCGGCAACGACGGTTCATACTCAAAATGAGTGATCTTAAAATGTTTTGATCTAATCCTTCCCAGATTTCTCCGAGTTTGATTCCTAAGTCATTAAGAGTAGCTGGATGATTTTCTGAACTTCTCAGCCTTCTATTGAGGTTGTCCCAAACCTGCTCAATTGGATTGAGATCTGGAATTCTTGCTGGCCATTCCATTCGAGAGACTTCAACTTCTTCAAGGTACTCCTGAACGATGCGCGCACGATGGGGTCTGGCATTATCGTCCATAAAAATGGAATTTTCACCAATGTTTGGCGCAAATGGCACTACATGCTCTTCAATAATGTTCCTTATATACTTATCAGCATTCATAGCTCCATTATCAACGGCCACTAGGTCTGTGCGAGTGGTCAAAGATATTCCACCCCATACCATAATCGATCCTCCCCCGAAACCAGTAGTATTCAGGAAATTGCACTGAGCATATCTTTCATGTGGACGTCTGTATACAAGGGAACGTCGATCACAATGGTAGAGGCAGAATCTAGACTCATCTGTGAAGAGAACTCTTTCCCAATCGGCCTCTTCCCAATGGATATGCTCTCTCGCAAAATCCAAACGCGCCCTTCGATGGGCTGGGGTAAGAGCTGGGCCTCTTGCCGCGACACGAGGCCTTAAATCATATTCTCTGAGGCGATTACTTATTGTCTGAGTGCTAATTTGCACCTCATGAGTTGGCTCAATCTGATTTTGAAGGAGGCGAGCGGTTGCAAACCGTTGTCTCAACGAAGAAACTCTCAAGTAACGTTCTTGAATGGCAGTTGTTACCCGTGGTCTACCCTGTTCTGGTCTTCGGACATTTATACCTGTCTCCCTGAATCGCTGCAACATTCTGGACACACTTGTATGGGAAACTCCAAACCTTTCTGCAATTCTTGTGTATGTCCACCCTTCTTCTCGCAAAACTACCGCTTGGCCACATTCCTCTTGTGTCAAATTGCGTGTTTCGCGTTGCATAGCGATCGAGTGTAGAAAATCAAACGAAAGAAAAACCATTGATCACTAGAATTGATCGAGAACAACTGATTTTAGAATGGAGCCAATACATTCAAAATCTGATAATATCATCTTTTTTTTATTCCTGCTTAGAGAAAACATCTGTATTGAAGAGAAACGTTGAAAGTGGATAACATATGCATGCATAATTCTGATAAAAATAATTATCATTGAGAACACCTTCAGTTGTAGAATAAATTTGAGATTTCCATAATGTGCGTTAATTTTTTTGCGCAGTGTATATTCTCATAATATTTTCTTGGGGAAACTGTATACTGGAATACGTTCAAGATTTGGTCATGTGAAGAGTAAGAAAAGGTTCAAATTTAAATGCAAATAAGGATCGGTCTAGCATTCAGTATTGTCCTTGAAAACATCATTTGAACTTCTTGATAATCTGGAGATCTTCAATCATTTGATTCATTGTTTTGCGTCAAAATTTTCCAAGAAAACCCAAAAAGAATGATTCCAGTTAGAAGCTACGCTCCAACAATTTAACCGAGGTTATTCCAGGAAATCCTGCCATATAATTATCAGTGGAAATAACTCGATCCAATATATATCTCCTATTCCGAGAAAATTTTCGTTTTGAGCGTACGCTGTCTATTATTCAAGCTTGAGAACACATTTTCCTCCAATCTCTTCAGCTAGAAGATGCGACATCTCATTCTCTTCTAATTGATATAACATTCAGCCAAGCATAATTATTTTTGACCTTAAAACTAATGTTAATTACTGCTGTACTCACTGTGAGAATATCTCCGCAATTCTGGATCGGTGTCAGGAACTTGGTATTCTGGGGACAAAAATTGAATGTTATACAATGAATTTGATGTGTCTCATTTGCTGCAGGGCAATTATATCCTGAAATTGCGAAAAAATTCGTTCGGAATTTTGTTTTTCTTACAATCTCAAAACAAGGCATTCGATCCAAATGCAATTTCTCATTTCAATTGAAAGCTACGTGTTCGAGCTATTTGCAAAATTTTCTTCGGATCACTCCATCAGAACTGTTCATTCCTTTTTTTATATTATATCACAAAGTTCATACATCGGATGGGCTTACTCGGTTAAGAATAAGACCGAGTTTTTCTGTGCTCTGTGCGATTCTATGGCTGTTACAAAAATCCCACAAGCATATACCTGCTCAGTAAAAAAATCTCTGCCATCAGTCAAGGGCGTACCTAGCCTTTGAACTAGGGGGGGGGGGGGGCAAAAAAAAAACAGAATAGAAATAATGAACTGATTTTCGTATATTATGCTATTATTTCATGAGTTTTCAAGGGCAGCTGCCCCCCCTAGAGCCATGGGTACGCCCATGCCATCAGTCACATCGTTTTTACACGGCTTAGCTCGAAGCCCTTAACAAATACTTTCCACGTCGTCGGCCTTTAGTTCCTCACCCTGATGAAGTGAATTCGTGTGATAAGGACTTTTACCTAGTACAACAACACACGAAACCAGACAGAAGCAGATACGTAACTTTTAGTCTGAACAACCGTAAGTATTTATTTTCTATCAAACATCCATTTTTTCTTTAATTCTCGAGGCGATAAGAATTGGTACAACAGTATATTTCTCCTCTCCAAGAGAGCTCGTGTATTTTGTTCAAGAACCCTATAAAATTCTAGCGAATTATCGAAAAAAACACCTGTAAAAATCTTTAGATTTCTCTGACAGCAGCTGTAAATTTTCATAATTGGAAACTTGTCAACTATCAAATGCGATTCTACCCACTAGTAGGATGGACGTGTGCTTTAAACCTCCTGATTCCACATCCACATTTTTATTTCAATCCTTTGATTCGAATCAGTGATTCAAATCGAATGGTTCGAATTAGATATTCTTGAATATTCGAGCCACTATTAGACAATTATATGCACAAAAAATAATTATCAATGTTTACCAACAAAAAAAATTAACATTGAAAGAGCATAGCTATTCCACAGCCAAACGGAATAATTTCGAAATACCGAGAGCAGAGAAAAGAACTGGACAGAGATATTTCACATATATAGCGTCGAGACTGTACCCTCTTATACCTCAAACAATGAGAGAAATAAGAAGCAAAAACAAATTCAAAATACAATTGAAAACATGGCTTATAACAGAGGACCGCACCTTTATCCATAAGATAGTTAATTCTACCTGATGGTCAAGATGAGAAAAGCATCGTGAAAATTTACTCATGAGAAAAACACTACCGAATTGAAAAACAAACAATAAAGAGAAAATGTTCCACCTGTGAAGGAAAATATTACCGATATAGACCGATATTACCGATATAATAGGTGTCGAATGAATAAGTACTCCAAGTATTATTAAAATAAATTTAATAGCAGGTAGAGCGCTTTCGGCTAATTGCCATCCTCAGTACCTCTAAAATGACAAATAATTGATGGAATGGGTTGCCTTTTTCAAATTACACAACTTACTTGTCAAAATCGATATGAAAGTTTACAATCATTAAATCGGTATCCAACCACAACATGAATGATATCTTGAACAACTCTACATTGGTTATTATCAAAAATTCTCTCCTGCTATTTACATGTAGGAAAATAAAGGTAAACAAATAGTTGAGGTTAAGTCAAAGAAAACACAAAGATTAAAAATAATATCACAGAACAAGAGCACTCGCTCCCACTCAAAATTTCACGTATACACGCACATATCCTATAAGCTAAAAACATAAGGGTGAAGTCAGTCAACAAACAAAACAAACGAAAAATGAAAACACAAACCCGAACAAGGAGTCATATAAGTAACTGTCCAACTCATATATACGTATACGTGAAATTTTGAGTGGGAGCGAGTGCTCTTGTTCTGTGATATTATTTTTAATCTTTGTGTTTTCTTTGACTTAACCTCAACTATTTGTTTACCTTTATTTTCCTACATGTAAATAGCAGGAGAGAATTTTTGATAATAACCAATGTAGAGTTGTTCAAGATATCATTCATGTTGTGGTTGGATACCGATTTAATGATTGTAAACTTTCATATCGATTTTGACAAGTAAGTTGTGTAATTTGAAAAAGGCAACCCATTCCATCAATTATTTGTCATTTTAGAGGTACTGAGGATGGCAATTAGCCGAAAGCGCTCTACCTGCTATTAAATTTATTTTAATAATACTTGGAGTACTTATTCATTCGACACCTATTAAAATTTACCAAGTACAAGCTATTCCAACACTGATTACCGATATAGACCAATATTACCGATATAGACCAATATTACCGATGTGGACCGATGTCAAATATGAAGACAAAGGCCACCGATCAAGACGAAGACACCGATTAAGATGAAACACCCAAGTTTGACATTCCCGTTGTTCGTTGTTATTTCATTAGAGTTTAGATGTTTAGAATTCACATAGGTATCATATTTTGTTTGTTTTGCCGTTAGAATCAAATTTTTAATTTATCAGCTGTACACAGTTATCATCTTTGAATAACTCCCAGTTTTTCTCTGAGTTTATCGACCTTGTATATACATTACTGAATAAACTCTTTATTATTATTATTTCTCACCTTGGTTCGCTTTGCTCATACTAGGGTGGTAAATTATCATGAAATGATATGGATAAATGTAAATATTTCCTCATATCAATCTACTTCTACCTAACTGAGTAATATTCAGGGTGACCCATTTTAAAAGATCCACTGAAATAACTCTTTGATAGGACCCTGTTTCAAAAAATGTTCCAAATGAAAGTTTCTTAGTTTTCAGGGGGACATCGAATGCAGACACTCAATCTGGACGTGGAGTTAGACTTCAAAGTCATTTGAAAGCAAAAAAATGGTGGGGGAAATATGAATTGTTTTATGCTCAGAATGGTTGTGATGAGAATCTTCTTCACACAAGCTAGTGAGCCACTTCTGAAAAAAATTTGAAAACAAACCCATTTATTTTTTTAATGTGTTCATACGCAACACAAAACTAAATGACAAATAACAAATAACCTCGGAGTACTTTGCCATGACTATTTTGAACATGAAACACTTCATATCTCCAGATGAATTCTTTTTATGGAAAAAGTCATCTCTCTCAACCAAAAACCTATTTGCTGGAATAACACATCAGCCTTGAAAACACCATTAACTGAAAAATACAAAGTCGTTCATTCACCTTGTAGGGAAATTCACCTTGTTTAGGGCAGATTTACCTTCAAGGTAAATTTACCTTGTAGGTAGATTCGCATTTGTCAGTGCGAGAAAGCAATCAATACGTTTAGAGGTGTCACAAAATTTTGAATGAATGAATTATATTTCTGTGGTTGGGCATTTGAAATAAATGTTTTCAAATTCTGAAATACAATACCAGAAATATAGTCGAATTAAATTTCTGTCAGATTGAATGGATCATCATCCTGTATATTAGTGAGGAAAGATTAGGAGACATTTCTAAGTGGCCATTTCGTGATGCTGTTGAGGTTCATCGTGAGACACCCTGTATATGGTTCTGGTGACGTGATCTGAATGAAATTTTGCATTCTCCATCAGTATGCGAAATTTCATCTTGATCAAACTTGGCGTTTTGAAAAAATCAGGAACACAATATTTTGCCATATTCACGGAACCTCTGGTCGAATTTTGCCATGTCCATTGAGAACATTCTTGGCTTCGTGACGAAAAGATGAAGCCCTGATTTGAGTGGAGCGAGCACTTCAATATGCATCAGAGCTTTTCTGGTGTCGTTCTCATAAGGACTCAACGTGATTCTAATACCTCAAGTCGACAAAGGTAGAGCAATTCAGTAGACCTCATAAAACAAGCTTTAGAAAGGTGTCCTGATGGACGCCGCTGATTGTTTGATATGAATTCGGACTGCTGGTTTAATAGGGCTACTCAGACAAAGAAGAAACAGATTTTTCCACTTAGAGTTCGAATCTTCATCAATAGGACCTGACTGATCATTTTGTTTTCTACTGAGATTGTTGAAATCCAAGTTGGTGAAAAATTATTCCATCTACCAAAAACAATCTGGATTGGGGTTTCACTCCTTGTGCTCTCATTCCTAAACTTCGTCGTAACACCGAATACAGACAGCATTGGCAATAGACCTCAATCACCGAGAAAATATAATAATTACGAGTTCGTTGCTTCGGTTGAACCGGGTAAGAACCTTCCAAATATGATGGCAATCAACCTTGAAAGATCAACAAACACGTCTGATTTTCAAAACTAACCTCATGTGCCTTCATCTGTTCCGAAATAGGTTTTATACTTACACACGCTGTTAACCTCAATCGCCTCTGTTCCACGAAAAATGCAATCGAAAATATAATTCAGAGCAATGCCTGTAGTCCGGGAGACAGCTCTGCGAATGAAATGGTCATTGTATCCATTCCCTCTAGATAGGTTAATAAGTCGAGCCTCCGATTTGTGAGAGTTGAGGCTGGTGGTGAAATAATGTTTGATGAAATCGTCAAGGAAAACTCAAAAATGCCGTGTTTATATTTTTCCAGTTGGAAGTCCAGTTGCTCGAAGCCAGTGCGCTGATTCCAGTAACTGGAATCGTGCTAACACAACTGGCTTTCAGTGAGAAAAAGTCGGATTAGTGGCTTGGGGAGTGGGCTAACTGGCACCAGACAGCTGAACCTATCAGAAAATAGTGAAGAGGCTTGATCACTCCACCTATACATAAAAGAACACTATTCTAAAGGGCCTCCACATGTAGCACTTCACAGAAAAAATATTAACATCCTTTGTTCATCTTTTCTAACTTGCACAAGCTATCATGCAAGCTTTTGGGTGTCAAACCAGTCGACGAGACGATGTCAGGAACGATATCCACCTTATCGAGTAGCCACATCTGCTTGATCTCAAAAGCCACATCTGTGTACTTGAACATTGTAGGTATTTGGTATGGCTACATCCACCAGTATGGATCTCCTGTGCTATACCACAATGCCTTGGCTGATATTCGTCACCATGTGATAATTGACCTATCGTAGACCATTTGAAAGAGCCTTCTAATACTGATATAATATGTCTTGAAGGTTTTCAGGAGGCCGTTTTGTGTAGCAAAATCCTGTGGCCAGAATTCGCTGCCAGATGTTGAATTTTGTATGGTTTCTGGTAGTTGATGGCATGTCCTACACATATCTGTTTCTGTACTGGGTCCTCCATTTTGAATTCCGCTTAGTTGTTTGTCGGAATCGACTTGGTCTTGTGTAGCCATTATGAACTTCTGTTTCTGGAAACAGCTCCCCTTTGTTAGAAGCTTTCTTGTCGACGTGTGGCTATTTCAATTCCTGGTGATGCCTTCCATGTAATTTCTTTTCCGAATACTGTTCTTGTTTACTGATTATTAATTTTGAATAATTCAGCGAAATAATTATATAAAGAGGGTGGTAAAAAAAACTTGTACGCTCTTTAAAATTCCTGAGCGAGCACATAGCGTTCATATGTTTTATTATGTCATTTATTATCGAACAGGGTGATTGGCCTGAATGAACGTTTCCTTCCACTGACATAATGAGATCTATGGTCAATCACAATCCAAGATTGCGATGAACCCATTGAGTCCATAGAGACTTGAAGCTGATTTTGTGCCCAGAAGGGCAGTCTGTAGAATCGTCTTCATGTGTAGTCAGTACGTTGGACCCTGAGCTCCACCCGTTTTTATTTCCTTTTCTAATCACTAATACTGGTCTAAATGAGAAACTCATTGTTCCATCATTGGCAAGAAAATCGGCAATGCCGTTTTTCCTAAAGCCATATTGTCCTGGCAATCTAATAGAAGAATGCTAGGAGAGAGGAAAGTTCTGTTCTTGTGCTTCAGAACAGCTGAATTGCATCTGTAAGCAGTCAGCGCTTTCAAAGCAGCATAGCTGTCAGAAAAGATTTTCATTGATCTCCCGCCTAGTCATATTCTTGGATTAGAGGATTGCGTCCATATACTCTTGCTCCTCGACTCTAGCTTCCCCGACTTAGCCCAAGCCTTCTAGCTTGGAATTCAGGTTTTTGGGATGTTTTTCCAGTGACATGCAAATCGCAACACTATGAAGGGAAAGAAGTATTTCATCAAACCTAACAAAAACGTTCAAACATAAAAATTACGCAGCTTCAGAAACTATAACATAACAAGCCTTATTCTTGGAAAACTTATTCAAAGACAAGCTTGTAGAATAACAACACTCATCCGCCATTTTGAACCGCCATCTTGAATTCCTTAATTTTGAAGAATCGTTATTTCCGACCCAGGAAACTCCCAGATACTAATTTCGAATGGAATCGGATCATAACTACAAAACTCATCCGCCATTTTGTAGCAGCCATCTTGTTTTTTCTGTAACAAATATTTCATGATCCATTGTCACCAGAATTATGTACACCTGCCAAATTTCAAATCAATCGGAGGATCAGAAGTGTGTCATATTTATCTTGCAAGAATCAAAAGATATGGAAGTGATATTAGTTCCGAAAGAATTCAATGGTTCTCACAAGCGTCCCTGTCAGTGCACAAAGCACAAAACACTATAATAGACTGTACAAAAATGATTCACTTTCTTCATTCAATCCAGTGAAAAACTGAAATTTTGTTCTACACTATTTAACTTTCTTTATGATCAGCCTCACCACTTTCGTATCGAAGTACCAATGATAAAAATAATGGAGCGGGATGAAAGAGGGACCATGAAAATGTGGAGCTACCTCCCGGACTATTCGTGTTCATGTCCGATTTAAAAATATAAACGCATATGAAACAGTCTCAAGGTTTCCTTTGCCAACTACATAATAAAGCAACTTCAGATGCTGCGTTATGCCATTGGCGCCTTAAACTCATGGAAAGTTGGATGCCATGGATGCGTTTTATCATCAGTTGCTTCCTTAGAGGTCAACTGATTTATATTTCCTTTCGATTTTATACGCCTATGAAATTAATTTTGAGAAGGATATGTGTGGAGTACCGATTTTTTTGAAAAGAAAAGAATGATTGCGATCATTTGAACGAGATTTTCGATTTTTGAGTCCTAACACTAAGTGGCATCAGGGTAAATAAAGTATCAATATATGTTTCGTAGTATTTCCCTATAACTCTTGGGAGAGTGTATTTGAATCTCATACCAACTCTTCTTTTTGGCTTCACCGAAAAAAGCTCTATGATTTTTGTTGTTATTGTATTACTTTTGCATTGAATTACTTTTTTTCGCTTTACATTTCCGAATTGAAACTGTTTTAATTTTAATGGAATTTTTTCAACATCCGAGAAAACCTTTTCCAAAGAATGCTTGAAGAAAAACCATAAAGTTTATTTCAACAACAGAACTTCTTTTTACAATTTTCCAAATTAACAGTGGCTCGCCAGAAAAAGTTGCGAAATAAAACAGGAGACAGTGTTCTAGAAAAAATACACATGGTGTACACTCTGAATTGTAATATCTATGCCACATATCAGTTGAGAAATTCAGATTCTATAAGGAAAAAACTTGAAAGGCATTCAAACTTCCACACCCTGTATCTCAAAATCAAAACGTTAGCGGTGCTATGTTTATGGGATTTTTATTCTTGACATTATGTAGGCAATATCTCCTCCTTGTTCGTAGCAACAATTCAGAAACAGTCTGTATATTTTATCTGATCAACTCATAGAAGAAAAAATCCTTACGAAAGACAATATTAAAATCTGCATAACCCACATATAAAGTATGGAACCAAGTCAATATCTTCAAAACGAAATGGATGATATTCATGAATTTTTGCAGCCGAGTACAATGACAAACAACGCATCTGATTTCGTATTTTTTGTTTATTATGTACTACCAATTTCACCTCGAGACCTTTTTTCATCTGAAATGAACACCCTGTATATTTCTCAGGTTTCCAAATATTTTGTTTTTCAGAATTCGTACATACAAAGTTTAGTGACAAACAATTGAAAAAAACGAGAAATGAATTCATACGAGTTAAACAATAGGTATATTTATCCACTTGAGTCTAGTGAGATTAATAATTGAAACAAAATCACTCTCAATGTTCAAGATGCTCGCCTCTCATCTGATGACAATACAATGCAGATCTATTTACTTCATACTGATGAGAATAAAAACTCAAATGTGTTCATAAAGATTCCTTTGTAATAATACAATGTAGAAAGACATAAACGAGTACTATCTAGTAGGTACCTGTTGCCAAACTAATCGGAAGAAAAAGATTTCATGATTAGGAGTGTGTCATTTTAAGAGCCTTCAGCCTTAAAAATAGGAAACGTATACCGCCAGATAGCGGTGCAGTTATTTATTGGATTATTCAGCTTGAAAGGACAAATGTTGGGGCGCAGGGAATATCAACAAGAAATTCTACCCTGAACTAGATCTCACACTGACTGTATACTACACTAATTTTCCATCACCAGTCATCTGGGAGTATATACCTGCGGAGCGTATCATTTAAAAGAAATTCAATTCCATACCAGAATCCACAATTGTAAGAAACAATTAATTTTCACTAATCGACGGCTAATAAAATCCTTAATTAAATGTCTTTGGTAAAAATGGATATTTATCATTTCGAATAGAAAAATTCAAGGAAATAAATTTCGCGAAAACAACACATTGTCGTAATATTATTTACAAAAACGGTAAATTCTGAAAGAGAAAGTAGATAGACATTTAATTAACTGAATGATAGACTACAATACTGAAATGAAAAAACACAAAAATATTTGTTCGTTTTGATGGTGGAAAGAGAAAAATTACCAAAAATGATGGGGAATATCCTTTTCATTCATTTAATACTTTTGAAATATTTTTTTATTATATTTTTCGTTATACACTCATACATCCCTTCATCAGTCAGAAAAATAAATCGTTTTTGACTCCCTTATTTTCAGGGATGTAGACCCTTAATGGAAATTATCGATTGAAAGGTTAGTGATCTTTGGTTATAGTGATCTTGTTTGGAGTCACGAAGGCATTGAATATTTTGATGGGAATTGTCAAAAAGAGGCTTATAATCCCATATTTTTATAGAAGAAAACCTGAACGATGACAAGTATTTAGGTTTACTGAATAACCAAAATCATACAAAAATCACAATGTGTTGCTTTTAATTTATCTATCAACAATTGATGTTTTGAGAGAAACAGGGGAACTTTTTCCCGAGACGGCAAATGTTTTCAAAATTATGATTGCTCTACTGTGGAATACTTGCACCGTGGAGTGATCATTCAGCAGCCTTCTTAGGATCCAAACCTGGCTAAGGAGTACGATGGTTGAGAGTCGACTGAATTTTATTTCATCCTACACTACCTCCAGTTCATTATTTCTATTCTGTTTTTTTCACCCCTCTCCCCCTAGCTCAAAGGTTTCAATAAAATGGAGCGCCTCACCTCTATAATCGATTGATTTTGCGACTTTTTTTGTTGTTGAAGTTGAACGTAAAGCTAAACATGCTTGCAGGAATTGAGAAAAATATCATTGACGAATGTGAACTAATACGTCAAAAAGTTGAAAAAACAGTCAGTCACGAATTTAGCAATAGGCGTGATTTTATTCAAATTATTATTCTCAAGAGTCTAAAGCAAATAAATATAATTATTCTTCAACTGTAAAATTAATCATTTCTAGTTTTTATAAATTATTTTGAATACTAAACATTTCAACCAAACGCACAAATTGAGCCCCGCCAACTTCCATAAATTTTGCTCAAATTTCCACCTCACTTTACGGATAATTTTCTGGGGTAATTCTTGTGAGACCATCCAAATCGAAAATTCATGCCACAGAATGCGCCCCCCTGGAAGAATTACCCCAGCAAGTTACTAACGAATGTAGTCGAATTACCCCCGAAATGCTCCAGAATGTATGGCGGATGTTTGAGCAAAATTCAAACCATTGTATGGAACTTGGTGGGGATCAATTTGAGCATCCGTTAGTTTAAACTATTCAGGAAACTCTTCTCTTCTTTCTGAACGAATTTTCCACTACTGTATTGTATATTTGAACTTGGTAATCATCTTATGCTCCAGGTCAATTGGGTGAAATTTGATTTGATGTCGAATATTACGTAAACGAATGATCAGACCTTGAAAAAATATTTTCTGTTATATTCGAGAGTAAAAGATCTTTTCAACAACGTAGCGCACAACTCATCTCCCCTTTTAAAATTTGAGGGGTTGGGATTGCCAAGCAGAGGGATGAAATAATATGATGAAATTAAAAAAATGTCCCCCTCTGGAAAAAAGGAAGGCTCCGAAAGATTTCCGAAATCTCAAATTGTCTACTTAAAAAGACCTTTTCAATGTGACACCCTGTATGCCGCATGAGAAAGCAATCAATTATTCAAACTGTATTGTTATTATTCCAAGAAACTTGAACTTGGAAGAACTTGCCTAGGTACTATTATATAAGTTCTTCTTCGCCAAATTTTTATTCCTTTATTTTTATATTCTATTTATTTATTATTTTCATTGTAACAACACTCAACGTTGATGGGTCATATTGCCCTGTGGCTTCCACTGCGACCGAATAGATCTATTTTGGTTCAATATCCTGCTACATTTCATCTTCCAGTTCCATCCATTTAAAGATCATGAATCTAAATTGTCGTAACACCCGAATTAGTAAACGGGAAAGATGAATATCAAGTAATAATTCAAAGGAGTCCACTATAAGTCGAAAGTAGAACACTGAGCAGTATAATGAAGAATTCATTATCAACGTGAATGAGAACATTCACCTGAAAGATCCGGTTGCTAAAATCCTACTTCCTAACCACTGAATTGAGTACCCAAATGGGCTAACTCTCTAGTGCACCGAACTGATGACGTTAGGAGGAGTATCCATATCAAGTAGAGCCCGAATTTTGGTAGCGATCTTACCTTTATTATGAAGAAGCGAAGCTACACATATTTCAGTTGAGATAGCTAAACGCGCCATTTTGAAAAAGAACTGAATAAGCAATACTTGAGGATGTAACAAAGTTAAATGCAACACGCATATGCAGATATTCAACATATATAATCGGTTCTCATTTCGTGTTGATCTTGAAGAGAACAAACCTTCAAATATGATGCACAAATATTTGAATTTTTCGCAATAGTGTGCGATGCTGATTTCATTCTTACAATAGCCGTGAACTGTTGAGATGAAGACCCAACAAAGGCTCCATAAAGTATTTTACGATTTAAGAACCGGCGATGGTATTACCGAAGGCCGAATCTGATGCGAATAAGAGAATAGGGGATGGCTATGTGAATAAGGGTGACAGTACTCACCTGGCGGGGTGCCATAAATTAATCCTTCATTGTCCGTATGCATCGTAGGCATCTTAGTCACAAAACCCAAAGGGCGAGAAATGAACCGAGGAACTTGACAGTGATCTTGAGGAGGTCTTTAGCACCGTTTCAAAGTCAATCGTATTACCACACCGTACTGTCGCAATCTGATCTTGAACCGACTGAAGTGTACACAGAACTGTGCTAATACAAGTGCAAGCCTGGTATAGCTAGGATGTAAAAGTTGAGATAGTGACCTAGATGTTGCCGCGAAGTAGTGGCAGAATGAAGAAAGCGGAGAAAGGACAGTAGAAGGAAATGCGGTCGCAACGAGTAATACGCGGTTACGTGAGATGATCACCACACATAATATATGTTTGTGTCCTCGATTCGCCATTAAACATTGGGCGCGTTGCATTCTTAGATAAAAATGAAAATGGCCGATGTATCGACGCCGAATATTTCAGGAGAGAGTTGGTTCTCTGGTGATTCTTTTCCTATTGAGCTCGCACTATCATTCGGCAAGATAAGGCAGCATCAATGTCAATGTATAGCCAGAAGGCTAGGCATTCAGATGGTGATTTCGGAATAATGCAATAAGGTCAATGGCAACAACCGGATGTTTTTTGGTAACGATCCATTGGTTGAAGTAACACCGAATTGGTTCCATAACCAATAGTTCCTTGAGCTCAACAGTCTTCTTGCCCAATTGATTATTACTTCTCATACAATGAAGATGCCCTGTAAATCGAGACATTGGTCTCTTCCACTCTTCCAGTGTCGGACTAAGGACCAAGGGCTGCAATGGCCAATTTTTCTTTGAGAGGGGCCATATTAATTTTTTTCAAAAGTATTTCATATACACTGCGCAAAAAAATTAACGCACATTATGGAAATCTCAAATTTATTCTACAACTGGTGGTGTTCTCAATGATAATTATTTTATCAGAATTATGCATGCATATGTTATCCACTTTCAACGTTTTTCTTCAATACAGATGTTTTCTCCCAGCAGGAATAAAAAATGATGATATTATCAGATGTTGAATGTATTGGCTCCATTCTAAAATCAGTTGTTCTCGATCAATTCTAGTGATCAATAGTTTTTCTTTCGTTTGATTTTCTACACTCGATCGCTATGCAACGCGAAACATATAATTTGACCCAAGAGGAATGTGCCCAAGCGGTAGTTTTGCGAGAAGAAGGGTGGACATACACAAGAATTGCAGAAAGGTTTGAAGTTTCCCAGACAAGTGTGTCCAGAATGTTGCAGCGATTGAGGGAGACAGGTTTGAATGTCTGAAGACCAGGACAGGGTAGACCACGGGTAACAACTGCCATTCAAGAACGTTACTTGAGAGTTTCTTCGTTGAGACAACGGGTTGCAACCGCTCGCCTCCTTCAAAATCAGCTTGAACAAACTCATTAGTTGCAAATTAGCACTCAGACAATAAGAAATCGCCTCAGAGAATATGATTTAAGGCCTCGTGTCGCGGCAAGAGGCCCAGCTCTTACCCCAGCCCATCAAAGGGCGCGTATGGATTTTGCGAGAGAGCATATCCATTGGGAAGAGGCCGATTGGGAAAGAGTTCTCTTCACAGATGAGTCTAGATTCTGCCTCTACCATTGTGATCGACGTTCCCTTGTATACAGACGTCCACATGAAAGATATGCTCAGTGCAATTTCCTGAATACTACTGATTTCGGGGGAGGATCGATTATGGTATGGGGTGGAATATCTTTGACTGCTCGCACAGACCTAGTGGTCGTTGATAATGGAGCTATTAATGCTGATAAGTATATAAGGAACATTCATGAAGAGCATGTAGTGCCATTTGCCACATACATTGGTGAAAATTTCATTTTTATGGACGATAATGCCAGACATCATCGTGCGCGCATCGTTCAGGAGTACCTTGAAGAGGTCTCCCGAATGGAATGGCCAGCAAGAAGTCCAGATCTCAATCCGATTGAGCAGGTTTGAGACAACCTCAATAGAAGGCTGAGAAGTTCAGAAAATCATCCAGCTACTCTTAATGACTTAGGAATCCAACTCGGAGAAATCTGGGAAGGATTAGATCAGAACATTTTAAGATAACTCATTTTGAGTATGAACCGTCGTTGCCGAGCTGTAATTAACGCAAGGGAAGGAAATAGCAAGTATTAAATCACCTATCAGCATCTCAGTATTTTGAAAATTGTTCATTTCTCTTCTTTCACATAAAATTCGGTGAAATCCTGAATTTTTCTTCCATTTAATGTGTCTTGTTTCGTTCAAAACTTTCCCGAGAGAACATAAAAAATTAGTTATAAAGTCAACTTAACTTCCATTAAAATTGAGATTTTCAGATTGTGCGTTAATTTTTTTTGCGCAGTGTATTATAATGAAGAAAATGGTTTCGGGATGAAAGAAAGAAAGAAAGAATTTATTACACCCCTTTAGACAAACAATATTTTTATGGGACAAGTCAAATAGTCATACATTACTATGATATGCAGTTATATAAAAGAAAGTAAATTTAGGAAAAGCAAAAAACAAAGTTCTTCATCAATCAATTAACTCAATTTACAATCCAAAAACTCACTAAGACTATAGAAGCTATTGATCATCAGCAACTTCTTAACTATATTGCTAATTATTGTTAATGATATATTCATTCATAAATTCATAAAAAATAACAACAACAGTGGCAAGATCAAACAGATAATGAAGGTATAATATACGGGGTGTCCCATTCAAAAGTGTCCACCCTCAATAACTCAACAACGAATCAGAATTTTTGAGAAAACTCAGACAGGTCGATTTTCGATGACAGGTGGAAATGATCTGGGATACAAAGCTTGTTCCTGCTAGCAACCGTCTGAAGAGGGTTGCAACATCATCAGGAATTGGAAAAGGGAAAGTTGGTAGTTTTGTAGCATAAATATATGCATAGTTCCAAATTTGTATAACCTTGCAGTTTGTGTTCTTATAGGTGAATATTATTTACAAAATTACAGGATGTTTTTGATGGAATTATGGTGCCGATGAAACTAAATGAAACATAGATGTTCTAATTGATAGTATAATTTCTTTTGAAAAAAAGAACAATAAGGTGATTGAAAAGTGTTAAATGCCTTTTTTCTCTTTATGCTTATCAGAATCTACACTGACAATGACTGTGCTAGGGCTACTGCGAGGATTTTTAACGACCGACATCCCGATAAAAATGTTTATCATTCAGTTGGTCAACTAATGGCTGAACGGCAACAATGTGGAAGTGTTAGAAATTTGTCACAGAAAACTGGACATTCAAGGGCAAGTGTCCACAAATATTGAAGCTGGCTAAGTTCCATCCTTATAAAATGACACTTATTCATGAACTGAATGAAGATGATGGTGATCGGAGATTGGAATTTTGCCACAAAATTTCGCCAATCCTGTGTTTTTGCACAACGTGTGCTTTTCGGACGAATGCACTTTTTTCCTTAATGGAAACGTCAACTAACTCAATTGTAGGTATTGATTCGATGAAGATCCTCACCTCTTCAGGGAGCAACATTCTCAACACCCACAACTCAACGTCTGGATGCGTATTTGAGGAGATCACTTGATTGGTCCTGTGTTCATCCTGGACATCTCACTGGTGATGCTTACCTGGATTTGCTCTGAAACGTGATTGATCTTCTACTCAACGAAGCTTTGGAGACAGATGAAAACCTTTTTGAAGAGGAGTTACGCTTTCAGCAGGAGGGAGCTCCGCCGCACTTTGCAGCTCGTTTGAGACAGTACCTGAATGGTAGGTTTTCTGAACTTTGGATAGGCGGGAGGGGCCCAGTGTAGTAGCCAGCGCGATCGCCGGATATAACACCGTTTGATTTTTTCTCTGGGGCCACTTGCAATCACACGTTTATAAAACCAGAGTTGCAGATTTCGACAACCTTCTTTCGCGAATTGTGGCAGAATGTTGTAACATTACTCTTGAAATGCTACAGGATGTAGGAAATAATTCTGAAGAACAATTGTATCGTTGCATGCAATCTAATGGCGAGCACTTTGAGCATTTGCGGTAAATTTTTACTGATACTGTTTGTTAAGAAAAGTTTTCTTTCAATAGAGATTATACGATCAATTAGAACATCTCTGTTTCATTTAGTTTTATCGGTACCAAGTATTCCACAAAAAACAGCCTGTAACTAAGTGATTCAATAATAATAACACAAACTGCAGGTTCATACAAATTTGAACTCATGCACACGTTTGTGCTAAAAAATTACCCACTCTCAATGGGAGTTGCTAGTAGAAACAAGCTTTGTCTCCCGTATTATATCCCCCTCTCATCAGAAATCGACCTGTCTGAGTGTTTTCACAAATTCTGGATTCGTTGTTGAGTTATTGAGGATGGACACAGGACACTTTTAAATGAGACCCTGTATAATGGCTAGAAAAAATTAACACAGTAATTAAGAAAATAAACTACAACACAGAAAACAATTGAGTATAATAACTCATCATTATGAAAATAAATAATCTTTTCAATCCAAATTGAGTGTCACTATGATTCGTTTCACTTAAAAAATTTGCTTCTACACACAAAAAAAAAGAAGCTTCCAACCTTTCCCGCCCCATGGAATAAATTCGATAACGAATAAATGAGGGCGTGTTGGAAAAAAACGCTCGAACACGTCGATTTGTAATTTTAAATGCGCATGTTTTCCAAGAAAATAATATTATATAGGGTGTTCCATGTGACCGTGGCCAATACCAACTTTCTTATTTCAAATGCAATCCCCTGTATATTATTTATTTTTTTGATTCTTCAGACAATTCTAGACACAATTCATGCACAAGGTCCTATACCTATCTTTAACTATTTCGGAAGTATTAAGTGTTTTCGGATTTATTGCAAAAATCAACGTTTTGAATAAAAATTATTTTATTTCACAAATTCGGTACATTACACTTAAAACCTAATAAGTAATACTGATTATTTTTTAATAATTAAAAAAAAACAACAAAAAACATTAATGTCAATGTAGGAAATGTTCAAAATGCTCGCCGTCTTGGCAACATGCTAATCTGGTGTAGAATTGTTTTATAATGTTACTCAACATTTCAGGCGTGACTGATCTAATCGCAAGCGTGATTCGGTTTTCAACGGCGTCTATGTTTAAAGGTTTCGTTTCGTATACAATACTTTTGACATATCCCCACAAAAAGAAGTCTAATGGTGTCAGATCAGGAGATCGTGCTGGCCATTCTATCGATCCGCGCCTCCCTATCCACCGATTTGAAAAAATTTGGTTCAAGTACTGCTGGACATGGATTTGGTAATGGGGCGGTGCTCCATCTTGCTGAAACCATATTATATTGGCAGGAACTTGTGGATTTGCTGGATCAGGATATAACGACATTATTTTGGAGTCGTTATTTATATTTTTCTCCATTCAAGTTGCCGTCAATGAAAAAGGGACCTACGATATGATTTCCAACAATTCCTGCCCAAACATTAACATTTTCAGGATATTGCTTATATTCTTCTCTCATCCAGTGAGGATTCCCATCAGACCGATAGCGGCAATTTTGGACGATTAACATGACCGTGTAGTGTAAATGTACTCTCTTCAGAAAACAAAACATTTTCTGTTTAGATCACATTGTTATATAACATTGCCATCATTTGCTCACAAAAATGCGTTCTCCTATCGAAATCGTCGTCTATGAGCTCCTGAGTTGCCACCATTCTATAGGGATGCATCTTACTTTCCTTTAATATTCGAAATATTGACGTGTGGCTGACGGTGAACAGTGGGGCTACTTTTCGAACAGTGGGCTTTCTTTAAACTCAAGCATAATATCCAATTTCGTATCATCACTTACTGCATTGGCCGCAATTTTTTTCATTTGTCTTACATGACCAAGCTCTCGAAACTGCTTTTCTATTCTGCTAATTGTTGTTTGGGATATAGGCAGCAAATTCGGAAATTTTTCGTGAAATCAGCGAGAAACTTCCATTTGTGTCCGTGTGCAATCTCCATAACCAATCATTTGAAGAATGGTTATATTGTACATTTCTATTAAATGAACCATTTTTATAATATTATTACGTACAGTTATCGAAATTCAAAAGACAATAGCACTTACACCGATCACTTATTGTCATGCAAACAGACAACGTGTTACTAAGGCTATGAGAATAAACAAATCTGTTTTTGTTTTTTTTTTAATTTCTTCTCAGTAAGGGTTTTTGCTTACTTTCATCATATCGAGAGGTTAATGGGAAATAAGTATTGAGTGTAATGTATCAAATTTGTGAAATAAAATAATTTTCATTCGAAATGTTAATTTTTGTATAAAATCTGAAAACAATTAATGTTTCCGAAAAAGTTGTAGATAGGTATAGGACATTGTACATGAATTATGTCTAGAATTTTCTGAAGTATCCAAAAAATAAATAATATACAGGGGGTTGCGTTTGAAATTAGAAAGTTGGTATTGGCCACGGTCGCATGGAACACCCTATATAATTTTATTTTCTTGAAAAATATGCGCATTTAAAATTACAAATTGACGTGTCCGAGTGTTTTTCCTAACACCCCCATTTATTCGTTATCGAATTTATTCCATTTGGCTGTTACACTCTGTATAATACAATAAGTTATATTAATAACTTATGGGACGGTAGTCTGGTTTGCGAAGTTGTAGAGCAGATAAGTACGAGGTAAATACTCTACAAGGTACCTACAAGGGCTTATCTGTGTTTGCATCACTGGAGCTATGAGAACGTGTACGACTAGAGCACTTGAGGTCATCACAGATCTCACTCCTCTATATCTAGTGATAAATAGGGTAACCCATGAGCCTATCTTCAAAATATCTAGGGAAGGTACAGGTAATGAGAAAATTAAATGTCAGAGAGCATGATCTTCTCTTAACAAGAACATCTCATCAGCGAACCTACCTTGTGATGTTATGATTAAAAAAGCAAGCATTTGGAAGAACTTCATCACGATGCTATGTAAAAAGGAAGAATGGGAGAAGGAAAACAGTACCCAAAATTTCAAAGTAATAACCATTGAATGGTATACAGATGGTTCTAATACTGGGGAAGGGGAAGGGGAAGGTGCTGCAGTATACGGGACAAGAACCAAGTGTACACTATCGTTAGGCTCCTACTCGAGGTGTTTTCAAGCAGAAATACAAAAACCTGGAAAGAAACTATCAAGGGTGTGACATAGGGATCCATTCTGATAGACAAGCTGCTATCAGAGTACTGAACTCAAAGCTGATATGAAAGTGCCGAAAAAAACTTGATAAGGTAGGCAAGAACAAGAAGGTCTTTTTATTCTGGGTTCCTGATCACTGAGGAATCAAAGGATACCATGAGGCTAACACACTTGCCAGAAAAAGAGCGCAAACGCCACCTTTCTGTGGTATAGGCAGGCGCACCTATAAGAAAGTGTTTTGGACAAGGAAGACACTGAAAGAGAAGCACTCTCTTGATGGTTCTGGAACTGTAGTAACCAAGAATTATCCTCACTGGCTTCCTTACAGGATATTGACGCCTCAGGAAGCATAGGATGAGAATCGGAGCATCAGAAACTGATGAGTGATGATTCTGTGAGGAAGGGAAGAAACCTCATGTGCACCTGGTTACAAAATGCCTCGCTATTGCAAGCCTGAGCAAAGAATGTATTGGACAAGAGAATTAGAGGAGGAACGAGGGTTTAGCCTCTTCGAAACCCTCTCAGATAATGGAGTTCATTAGAGCTCTGGAGCTGAAGGGTGAGCTGTAGATGGCACAGTTGCGAAAACAGCTGTAATGGGGAGCACATTAGACCTCAAGATCGCAGTGGAATGTAAACCCCTTACCAAACTACGAACTGCTTTTTCTTGACCAATTCCCTCCTCTCACTGCCTGACTGAAAAATCCCTTCTTTTTTGGTTGGAATCTCTGAACCCGACATCTGCAAAAGAGCTCGAACACAATCAGCTAAAGTTAAATGCGACTAATAATTCAATTTGGTTTTCTTTCTCCTATCAATATTTCTGTGTGATATCCAATTTGGATTATCGTTCATTTTTCCACAGTGTGTTGCCTATTTGAATCAACAGCATTAATTGAAATCGACACGACTAATCGAATGATTGAACAATATTTCCGGAAAAAAACATTTTAGATGACAATATAATTTCCACCGAAAAATGTGGAATCTTATTGGGTTTTCGTGTATTTTAATACTAATATTTTTACACTTTTCCAAAAATAACAAAGACAAAATGAAAATATGAATCGTGCATACAAACTTACCTGGAATATGCAGCGAAGGAAACATTTCAAGCAGAAATGCTTATAAGTAGACACTCAAATTTTAATTTCCGGACAATTTTACACTATCTCTAATAATACGAGGATATATTGAAAAATTCTTAGCCTTCTATAAAACCAAACAAAATTTCAATGTCAAAATATTTTATCATATTCTCCTCTTAATTGAATACATTTATTAAAGCGAACCTGCAACATCTCTAGACCTTTCAAAAAAAATGTTTCTTCTTGCTCTGCAAACCAGTCCTCCACAGCTTTTATTACCTCCTCGTTGGAAGAAAATTTACGACCTTTTTTCCTTTTTTTCAGTTGAGGAAAGAGTTGATAGTCGGACAGAGTGAATAAGGGGAGTGTTCTAGTAATTCTAACCCTAAATCACGATTTTTCTGCATGGCAACATGAGATCTGTGTACAGGGACGTTGTCCTGTAAAAACAAAATACCATTGGATAGCTTTCCGCGTCCTTTCTCTTTAATTTTTTCCCGTAGAGTAGTCAGTAATGTCGAATAGTAATATCCAGTTATTTTTCTATCCTTATCCAAAAAATCAATCATGATTACTCCATGGCAATCATAAAAAACTGAAGCAAGAACTTTTCCAGCAGATTTTTGGACACGAAACTTCTTAGGTCTTGGAGAACCAGAGTTTCGCCATTACATCGATTGTTGCTTTGTTTCTGGATCATAGGAATGTACCCTAGTCTCATCCATAGTAACAATTCGGTTTAAGAAGTCTACATCGTTTTCAAATCGAGCACAGATCGAAAGCGATGCTTCTACCCTCGCACGCTTTTGGTCAACATTCAAACATTTGGGAATCCATTTTGCAGAAATTTTTCTCATGTCCAAATTGAGGTGAACTATATGATGAACGTGTTCGTATAAAATATTCAGTGCTTCGGATATCCGTTTTAGCCCAATTCGACGGTCTGATAAAATCATGTCATGAACTGCATTGATATTTTTGGGGACTGACACAGAAACTGGCCTTCCAGATCGGTCATCATCTTCAATGAAAAATTCACCTCTTTTGAAGCTTGCAGTCCAAATTTTCACGTTCGCATACGAAGGACATTGATCACCAAGCGTATTGAGCGTATTTTTGTAAATCTGCTCACCTCTTAACCCTTTTAAATACAGCTGCTTCATACGATACTCCAATTTTTCGATTTATACAATTTCGGTGGACATCTTTTTTTTTAATTTATTGAGTAACTCTGGTTAACTTTTTTGACGTCGAACTACACTGACACTTCTAATAAGTTATTGTTTGTTGATATGGTATCGCAATATTTTGTTTATGCATGGAAATGGTCTAGGCTAACTAGATATCAATACATCCTCGTATATGATAAGAGCCTCCACATTCCATTTTTTTAGGTTCATTTTCATTTTTATTGTAAGACCATTATATTCCATTCAATGAATATTTTTTCAATTACCAACAGAAATTTATATTATAAATTAAAATGCAACAATTTCAAATTCGAAAATATTGATATATTGTTCATCCTGATTACTGAATGTCCAAAAACCTTGATTTCAATTTTTTTTCGTGAAAACGAATAAAGCTTTCTAATTTTTCATGTGAATATAAAATTCACTCGAAAACACAAAGTTGTTGATTTATTCGTTACATTCAATATTCATACAGAAAAACAAAGCCAATCAATTTCCCGCAGAGCAACTAAACAAATTCGGAAAAATTCACCCTCGAAATGAATGCCCCAAACAATTCTGTTATTCTCCATTTCAGAATTCCTCCGCCTGAATATAAAATGAAATCGTATAATATCTGCCACTAAAAATCAATTTTCACTGGTTTTCCAATGATGGTGTTCCTCATTTGAAGTTTCAAAGATGGGGTGGATGTGACGAGGGGGGCAGAGATATCTGTTCGTATACTATTTTGGTTTCTCTCTTATTTTCTCGAAATAGGTTTAAGAATTTTCTATATTAATTTTCATTTTCAAAATAACCAACCTTCAAAATGAACACAATGTGAGGTGGAAATTCAAATAAAGCTCCACTTACCATTAGAAATTGCGTTCTTTTTTAATGACTTAATTTTCCCATGAACATATGTCGTCATAACAAATTTTATCAATAGATATTTTTATGTCGGGAAGGTATTCCATGGTTACATAATATTGCATTGTTTGCGTGCTACTAATTCAAAATGCAAGTTAGTTCATTTTTTGTGAGGATCAATTACACCTCAAATCAAAAACATGAATATATATTTTTGTTGTTCCAGGAAATATCGGATTTCATGACCAAGTTTATACCCAACAGAAAAACGTAATAGTTAATCGTGATTCCATTGGATAACGACATCATAACTCGGGTTAAAAATCGAACGAGTTCTTCGAAAAAAAAAAGAGGCACTGCATTTTGCCGCCAGTTAATTTTTCAACCTCGAAGGTGCATTCACATTCTCTAAATATTTCGTTGTTTACATTGAAAATCTTAAATAATCCCAAGGATACACTTTGTCTGCATCGACACTAGTCCGATATAAAAATAAGAAAAGTCATTTCGGAGTCAGTGCGCTCTGAGTGAGCCATGAACCTAACGAGAGTCCAACGAGTTATTTGCAAAATACTGTAATAAACATCTGCAAGGCCATCGGAATAAATGGCTGATAAAAAGCCAATGCACTTCTTCATGTGATGAATAACCGAAAAAGCTAACAAATATGATGCATTGTCTGTACTACAAGGTCAGGTTGACGCTGACCATGGGCAAGGCTGGCATGGACGGTCGCTGTGCCTTGCATCATACATTAATTACCAGATCCAATCCGGACGGACTAAAGGTCCCCACACACTACGATCACGCTAGCTCCTCTATTCCGCAAGTTGCAAAAACAATTAGTTCTTTACGCATTGAAAAAAGTTTGGAGTGACTGATACAGATATACTGGGTGTTGCGTAATGAATGGATGATAAGGTATCTGCGGGTAGAGGACTTTGTGGCGGTTCAGAAAATATGTTTTTTGTACAACTGTCAAAAATACTTGACTTTTCGTCATCACTATGGATGTGTAAATAATAACCCTTTTTTCACTGTGAAAAAAAGAGGAAGAATAATTCACACAATGAACATGAAATATTAAAGAGTCAATAATTATTGATGGTCAATAATTCCCGAATCAACTCTTCAAGTAATATTTAACGTTTCTAATCAGAAACAACATGGAACATTTTCAGGGATAAATGTTTTGGACGTACCTAATCGTTCGAACTTCCCTATGAATTGTTACTACAACAATAACAATTGATGGTGAAGTGTGAAAAATTACTTCCAAAATAAATTTCCGAAGATTTTCCAGGTTGCTGCTGATCAGCAACGTTAGATTTTTCGTGAAGGGTTGATTCCATAGTGTTATCAGATATTTTTTTCGAAGTAGATGGACAATTGAATATTTTTTTTTCGGAATCTAAATTTCATTATTCAAACTATTCTATATATGCTTCTGCTACGGAGGCAGATTTCCAGCCACCGTCAGACGTTTTATCGATGTAATGTTGCCCCCTGCATTGGCCAGAAGAGTTACAAAGCTTCTTCTGAAACAGTGACCTATATGTAGCTGTTATACATGTCTTTTCCAAGCCATCCTGCAATTGAGATTGGAATTTCTACTTTTTTATTTATTGCTACATGTTGATTGACACATTTTCCCCTCGAATATTTCAAAAATAGTCTATTACTTTTTGTTTCAGGCGGCCGTAGTGTTCTATACTTGCGGTATATGTCGATATAATCCGAATTTGAAACAGTTAAAGTTCTTTCGCAATTTGTCTTTGTATTTAACAAAAAGTATAGATCCTGCTTCTTCAATGGCATCGAAAGTTATATTTAATAATTCTTCACGGCGACAAGCACCGCTGATACCCAAAATTAGGACAACCTACAAATAAGGAATATTGAAATTACAACTAATCTCACGAAATTATGATTATATCTGTACAATACAGGGTCTTTCACGAGGAACCTCACCCATATTTATACGGGAAACTACTGAACGTATTTTCATGAAATTCAGCACTTATAAGTATTTCACGATGCTGATGAAATCTAAAATATTTTCAAGGCATGAGCACCTCCGGTTTTTCCGGAAATGACGTCAACTTCCGTTTTTCAAATTAGAACACCATTTTTTTATTGCAGAAATAGATTCCTTAAAAAATTTCAAGTTATTTTGATGTAACATTTTTCAGTTTTGGTTGGAAAATTCTCTCTGAGCGGGAAAATTCGAAAAAAAATCGAAAATAGAGCTCCGCTGAAACAAGAATAACTTCGAGGTTTTTGGATGGAAAATTTTCATTTTTGGGATTTTTCAAGATGTAAAATTGATGTATCCACTTTGAAAATCGAAATCGCGATTCATGATACAGGGGGTGAAAAAACCATGCTGTAGATTTTTCACCCCTTCTTGAAACCGACTTCAAGTTACTATTAGGAGAACCATGGCAAACTCTCGCAACTAGAGAAGATGCTCAAAGTTTTGACCGTTAATTTCTAGACATTTATTTATACGTCTCAGGAATGCTTCGTGCGTTGCTCTTCTTATTTCATCGGGAGGAAGAGATCTGCAAAAGTGTTTAAAAACCAAATTGAGTTTCAAAACTATGAATCTAAAAATCTAAACAAACCTGAATTTCGTTGTTCTCATCTTCTACTACACTTTTTTCTCTGTGTATAGTTTTCTTAACGAAAGATCCGACATTTCTCAAGTTTGTCATGGTTCTGTTAATGGTATCTCTCGTTGGTCTGGGTCGGTCAGGAAACCTCTCAATGAACAGTCGAATCGTTCTATCTACAACTTCATTACATTCTCCATGAAGTAGAATGAGATTTAAATAATCTTCATTGGTAAAATTAGGCATAGTGATCGATTTATTAACTTAATACGAATTATCACCAAATTAATAGTAAACACAAAATGCTACTGAATAAAGAGGAATTTGGCAGATGTAATTAATGATATCTATCATTAAAAAAAAAGAATGTAAAACATGGTAAGTTTTTGCATATGGTTCATAAGGAATTATTTATTTATCACTGGAGAGAAAACCGATGGCCGATTTGTTGAAATAAAGAGGTTTCCGATACAAATTCGAATCCAAATTCGCCATCTATTTAGGAACAACCTGTAACTTTTTTCTCTTGCATATTAGGGTAGTAAAATCTAAAACATGGTTTAAGTAACAGTTCCTGAAAATTTCATCGCATTTGGATGAAAAGCTACATAGAAAATTCCGCTTAACCAGAATGTATCGAATATTTCTAATGGAAGGGGTTTTCGAAAAACACATCCAGAAGCTAATAATGCAGTGCGAACCTTATGCTGTTGACGAATTTGTGTTATATTGTAGGGAAGTAAGATAAGTGATTAAAAACCAGCTATTTTTGTTTATTTGATTTTCTGATTTTTTTTTCGACTTTGTGGCACTTTATTTCAGGTATGTGTATAATAAACAATAAACTTCTATTATTATGAACACTATAACTTCTTGAAAAAATTCGAAACCGACATTTAACCAACAAGGACTAAATTACGGAATGATCATTCTTGGTCTCAAGACAATTCTTCATTAATCGAAAAAATTTCAAAACAATTACAATTTCGAGTACACATCTGTGGACTGCCTAATGACTTCTTCAATTCACCTTACAACCTCAGTCAATATGAAGTTCATCGCAACGCAAACACCAGTGAAATTAACTCCATTAAAAATATTACGTCGGAATAATTTGTCTGATAACACCACTCTTTCATTTTGATCCTTTTTCATTTTCACGGGGAGAACGCCTTCAGCTCATCCAATAAAATGATTCAAACGAATTCTTGGGTTTTCCAGGCATTACCTGTATCTTCATTATGTTGGAATTTCAGGTGCTCTCTCTGGATATATTGCAGAGTAGCATCTGAAGAAGAGTCGGCTTCAATCTTGGCGTGGCAATATGCGGACTGATATGAGTTGGATGTTCATATTTATCATATTCATGATGAATTTCAGTTCTGAAGCAGTAGCAAGAATTCCCCGGGGTACGTAAAACCTCGAAATGAAATCAAATAATTGTCAAAAAGACATGAATATACCGGGATAATTCTACGGCGCAATCTCGTAGAGATCTGACATAGAAAGTTATGAGAGTTCACGACAGTGCTGCCTATAGTCAGTGTTCAAAATTCATATTTTTATTTCAAATACCACAAAGTTCATACTGCGAATGGAATTCTTCGGTACCAAAGAAGACCAGGAGCTCTATGATTCACCCACTTTCTCTGTGGCCTGAAGTTCACAAAAGATTCTACCTGTTTTATCACACCTCTCCTACTTGTCCAGCAACGGTCAAACAGCGCCATCAGTGCGATATCTCTCTTCGTTTAACACGGTCTTTAGTTTGCCACGATATCAGAGTTGACCTCATATCCTTCCCCACTCCGGAACCCGTTAGTTTTCGTATCAAAAAAGTGAATTCTTTCCGTGAGATAAAAGTCTTCTCAGTGTTCATGAAGCAAGAAAACCAGCAGATACCATTCCATTCCATTTGCCGAAATATGGTAATTTTGCCGAAATATCATATTCTCAGATAGCCACCAAAGTTACTGTATTTACTAATTCGAGGTCGTAGATTGCGAATCTGTAATTAGTTCCTTCCTAGGTTTAATACTTCATTTTCAACTTTTTGTGAAAAATTTCCGAATTTTTTTCATTTTTTGATGGTCATTACTCTAAAAATATATTTAATAAAAAATATTTGATTGCATATTCTTAATCTACGCCCTCGAATTAGTAATGAGTTGCTTTCATGGATTACCAAGATATATGGCTGTCACTATTTTGTTCTTTTTATTTATCCTATATTCATAGCATATAGAGATGAATTGAACTGTTTTCATGTTTCACGTAGTTTGATTTCGCATCAATGTTTATGTATTTTTAGCAAGTGACCTGAACATAGGACTGCATGTAATCCAAAATTGTAAAACATTGGAAGAATAAAACTGGTAATGACTCCAGAAGGAAAAAGAAAAAAAATGATAATGCCGAAGCTGTAGATATGCAATGATGCAATAATGATACCTCATTCTTTGTTTTCAATAACTCTATAAAGTTTTTTCAGCAAAGTTAAGTTGACTATTCGATACATCTCTACGTATAATAATAATAATAATAATAATAATACACGGGTGTGGTGTGGTTTATGCCATTCCACATGGGGGGTGACGTCCCCACGGCCCGAGTTACCTGGGCCACCTAGGGTAAATGGTGGCAAACCCATGAACGAGGAGTGGAAACCGATATCATGGCAGAAGATCGAGATGCCACTCCACCGTGAGGAGGACTGCCCGCAGGGGAGCTCGCAACGCACGTATCCAGTGGAGCCGCGGAATGAATATTGAAGTAATGCGAGCTTTTCATCACGTGATCAATTGCGAGGACAAACCACTTCCTGGATGGAGATACTCCCTCTATACCGAGTTCACCGGGAGGCATCCAGAACTTCAGAAGACAGAAGGGAATCATCATTCAAGAGAAATCTTCAAGGGATCGAACTATCCCAGAATATCGCGGGATGTGCACAACAGGCTGTGGATTTGCAAACCTATCACATCGTGCGGAAATTTCTGAACTAGTGGGAGGAACTGAAATGTTTTTTCACTGGTTCATAGAAGAATTACCAGCTCAAGCTGAGAACGGGAGACCGATGAAGAATAATAATAATAAGGTGGAAACCGATATCATGGCAGAAGATCGAGATGCCACTCCACCTGCTGGCTCGACCACCGTGAGGAGGACTGCCCGCAGGGGAGCTCGCAACGCACGTATCCAGTGGAGCCGCGAAATGAATATTGAAGTAATGCGAGCTTGTCATTACGTGAACGATTGCGAGGACAAACCACTTCCTGGATGGAGAAGAGAAATCTTCAAGGGATCGAATTATCCCAGACGATCGCGGGATGTGCACAGCAGGCTGTGGATTTGTTAACCTATCACATCGTGCGCAAAATTCTGAACTAGTGGGAGGAACTGAAATGTTTTTTCACTGGTTCATAGAAGAATTACCAGCTCAAGCTGAGAACGGGAGACCGATGAAGAATAATAATAATAAAAGAGTTTATTAAATAGTTCAAACTACATGGATAAACTCTGAAAAAAACTGTGGAGTTATTCACCCTCAAAGTGGTGATAACTGTGTACAGTTCTTACAAATTAAAAATTCCCTTCTAACGGCAAAACAAACTAAGTGTACCTAAGTATCCAATATTCCCAAGCTATATACATCCTACATGATACATTAATTTTAACACTTATCCATAATCGTGAGTTCTCGTCTTGATCGGTGATGTGTCTCTTCATCGGGATTTTTACGTCAACATTGGTGAAATATTATCTCAAATATTATCTTTTGTCTCCTCTCTTTTTCTTTCCTCTTTGGTTTCTATGTTATGTGGAATTTATAATCTTATGTATCGTTGTTCGATCTTTCGCAATTAGCCATATTTTAATTTCTTTTTTGAATTTCTTTTTATTCCTTATTTCTCTTATCTCTGTAGGTACAATCGGGTATAATCTCGATGCTATACAGGGTCTTTCACGAGGAAACTCACCCATATTTATACGGGAAACTACTGAACGTATTTTCATGAAATTCAGCACTTATAAGTATTTCACGATGCTGATGAAATCTAAAATATTTTCAAGGCATGAGCACCTCCGGTTTTTCCGGAAATGACGTCAACTTCCGTTTTTCAAATTAGAACACCATTTTTTTATTGCAGAAATAGATTCCTTAGAAAATTTCAAGTTATTTTGATGTAACATTTTTCAGTTTTGGTTGGAAAATTCTCTCTGAGCGGGAAAATTCGAAAAACAAATCGAAAATAGAGCTCCGCTGAAACAAGAATAACTTCGAGGTTTTTGGATGGAAAATTTTCATTTTTGGGATTTTTCAAGATGTAAGATTGATGTATTCACTTTAGAAATCGAAATCGCGATTCATGATACAGGGGGTGAAAAAATCGCTTTCAAAGTTAGGGATGACAAAATCGTGAAAAATCAATTTTTTCAAATTAGAACCCCATTTTTTTATGGCAGATATTGAATCTACGTTGAAAAATAATGTGAGTGTATGCATCACACCCTCGCCCTAAAGTGGATATTTTCTGAGTTATTCACAAAAAACTGTTTTTCGTCTTGAATTTTCAGCTTTTTCTTTTCCCTTCACGCCAAACAGATGAAATTTTCAGGAACTGTTACTTAAACCATGTTTTAGATTTTACTACCCTAATATGCAAGAGAAAAAAGTTACAGGTTGTTCCTAAATAGATGGTGAATTTGGATTCGAATTTGTATCGGAAACCTCTTCATTTCAACTAATCGGCCATCGGTTTTCTCTCCAGTGATAAATAAATAATTTCTTATGAACCATATGCAAAAACTTACCATGTTTTACATTCTTTTTTTTTAATGATAGATATCATTAATTACATCTGACAAATGCCTCTTTATTCAGTAGCATGCGAGGTAGCATGTAATTAATGATATCTATCATTAAAAAAAAAGAATGTAAAACATGGTAAGTTTTTGCATATGGTTCATAAGGAATTATTTATTTATCACTGGAGAGAAAACCGATGGCCGATTAGTTGAAATAAAGAGGTTTCCGATACAAATTCGAATCCAAATTCACCATCTATTTAGGAACAACCTGTAACTTTTTTCTCTTGCATATTAGGGTAGTAAAATCTAAAACATGGTTTAAGTAACAGTTCCTGAAAATTTCATCTGTTTGGCGTGAAGGGAAAAGAAATAGCTGAAAATTCAAGACGAAAAACAGTTTTTTGTGAATAACTCAGAAAATATCCACTTTAGGGCAAGGATGTGATGCATACACTCACATTATTTTTCAACGTAGATTCAATATATGCCATAAAAAAATGGGGTTCTAATTTGAAAAAATTGATTTTTCACGATTATGTCATCCCTAACTTTGAAAGCGATTTTTTCACCCCTTGTATCATGAATCGCGATCTCGATTTTCAAAGTGGATACATCAATCTTACATCTTGAAAAATCCCAAAAATGAAAATTTTCCATCCGAAAACCTCGAAGTTATTCTTGTTTCAGCGGAGCTCTATTTTCGATTTTTTTTTCGAATTTTCCCGCTCAGAGAGAATTTTCCAACCAAAACTGAAAAATGTTACATCAAAATAACTTGAAATTTTCTAAGGAATCTATTTCTGCAATAAAAAAATGGTGTTCTAATTTGAAAAACGGAAGTTGACGTCATTTCCGGAAAAACCGGAGGTGCTCATGCCTTGAAAATATTTTAGATTTCATCAGCATCGTGAAATACTTATAAGTGCTGAATTTAATGGAAATACGTTCAGTAGTTTCCCGTATAAATATGGGTGAGGTTCCTCGTGAAAGACCCTGTATATGTGCAACTCCTTTGTCCTATCCTTTTCCTTGCTCTGCGTCTCTCGTAGTTGTCCAGTCTTGTTCTCGTCGAATAATTGTGTTCTCTCAGAGTGATATGTATTTTATTAAATTTTACACTCATGATGATTTTTTGTGCATATATTTGTCTGATATCTAGTACCCGGGAAATCTCGTAAATACTATCACTCGAAAATGTAATTTTTTTCCCATACATAATTTTAAGAATACACTTTTGTAGAACGTCTATGCTCCTTTTATGACAGTCCAAAATACCCCCCCATCCTATGAAAGCTGAGATAGTACCAATGCGTCATAAAGTATCTGTAGGTGTTTTTCAGAATTTATGCTCTTCTTTATACATCTAAATCTATACAGAATACCTCTCAGCTTTCGAGTTAGGTAAAGCATATGTTCGTTCCACTTTAGGTGCTCATCGATGACGATACCGAGATATTTGGTCGAATGCGTTCTAGGAATGTATAATTGATCATTTATTTTTAAATCTCCCAATTTTGGTATTCCCATCTTGTTCGACACAAAAGTGATGTATTTTGTCTTCTCGGCGTTCAGGGTGAGTTTATTTAGTTGAATTTTGTCAAAGTACCGAAATCCTCTGTTGTTTTTTGTTTCAGATTTTCCCATGTATCATCTTTATACAGGACTATAGTGTCATCCGCGAAAGCCATGATCTCGCCTTTGCTGATCACTTCGAATAAGGTATTTATATATAAATTGAAAAGGAGAGGTCCGAGCACAGTGCCTTGTGGTACGCCATAGGTTAGTCGATTTTTTTTGCTGTATTTTCCATTCAACGATACAATTTGGGTTCTATTTGTAAGATAGCTTTGAACGAGATCATGTAACTTTCCACGAAATCCATAATTTATGAGTTTTTCCAGTAGTCTTTCATGGCTGACAGTATCGAACGCTTTTGCTAGATCTATCACGATTGCCAAAGATGGAATGTTTTGGTCAATATTGTCGTATATAATATCTGTGACCTTTTTAATTGCATCTTCTGTCGACATACCCTCACGAAATCCAAATTGATTATTGGAAAGAATATCGTGTTTATCCATAAATGCCTCCATTCTGACTTTAATCAGCTTTTCTATGATCTTGGTTATATTAGACACTAGAGTAATCGGTCTATAGTTGATCATTTGACCCCGATCACCTCCCTTGAACAATGGCTTCACTATTCCCAATTTAAGTATATCCGGGAAAACGGCCTTCTCAAAACATTGGTTCACTATGAAAGTAAGTGGCTGTGATATCTCCCGCTTAATTTCCTTCAACGTTTCCGCACGTATTCCATCATCTCCAGTTGCTTTCTTTGATTTTAGAGTGTCAATAGTTTTTTCTATTTCCAGTGAATCAGTGGGAAACAGGAAAAAAGACTTCTCTTGTTGACAATTTTTCTCTGTGTAATCAACGGGTGTAACCACTTTACTGGCATAACTTTCAACCAGTTGACTGAAGTAGTCGTTGAAAAGATCACACATTTCTTGATCATCATCAATTTTCTCATTATTTTCATTCTTGACACTTTTTATATCGGTTTCTGGTTTCGCGGTATTGGTTATATTCTTCACGCAATCCCATAGGGCTTTAGATTCACCCTGATTCCTTTTTATGCATCTTTGCAGGTATTTCCCTTTGGCTTCTGAAATAAGTTTACGTAAGTTGTTTTTACATTTAGAATATTCACTTTTTAACCGTGTATTATTGGGTTCATTTTTGATTTTATTATACATATTCTGTTTTTTGTTTATTTCATTCAGTATCATTGGAGTTACCCATTCTTATCTGATCCGTTTTGTTTTTTTTATGTTAATTGTGTTTGTACTATTTTCTATATGTCGTTTCAATATATTAATGAAGTTTTCAGTTCTTTTATTTGTATCATCATAATCATACACTTGTTTCCAATTTTCATTTCTCAGCCAGTTTTTCAGTTTGCAATAATTTATATATTTCTTCGTGTGATCCTTTTTAATAATGTTCATTCTCATTTTCAGATCGGTGTACAACAATATGGGATAATGATCAGTGATCAAATTTCGCAGGATGATGCCATTTATATTTGAGTTGTCTGGATGCATTCCTTACACGAAGAAATGATCTAAGCATGTTCGGCTGTCTGGGCGTGTATAGTCATTGATTATTGATGTAAATCCAAAAGTACAAAATATATTTTTATATTCCTCTATGCAGTATTCATGGGATAATAGATTAATGTTCATATCACCAGTAAGGATATGCTTAGCACAGTGCTTTTCCCTCTCTAGATATAGTAATAATTCCTTGTTAAATTCAGAACTGGAATAGCTTGGTGGCTTATATATTGCAGTAAGCCTGAGGTCTTCCTTTTGATTATGAATATTTAATTCCAATGCTGTGATTTCCCCAAGTTTAATAGTAGAGTGGTCAAAATCGATACCTTTTTTTACGAATACTATTGTTCCATCGTTTTTGTTATAATTTCGTTGATTGTAAACTAGGTCGTATCCACTTAAATTGAACAATGTCGTATCTTCCATCTTAAAAGTCTCAGTTAATATAATCACATCAAAAATAGTGGATGTTACTTCTAAAAACAATTCAAACTCACTGAAATTCATCTGCATACTTCGTATATTCATTCGAACAATCTTGAATTGCTTACTAATTTTCATATTATCCAGGTCTTTGATATCGTCAATGATCAGAGTATTATAATCTTCATTTTGGTAATGCTTTATATAATTATCCATATTTGATGTATACTTTCCTTGAATTATGGGCTATACTTGAAATATAGACACTTTAAATTGTGATTTTCTTTATGTTCAAAAAAAATAATTCCCCTTCGCTTTCTTTTTTTTTGTTTTTCTAATTTTTTTCCCTTAATTCTCCCTCTTTTTTTTATTTTGTATTTTTTTTTGTTAGTATTAATTATTCTTATCTGACGTAGATTTATGGCGAAGTTTCATATTATTTGTATTCCCCCTTGGTGGTGATTTCTTTTTATTCAAGAATTTTTTCCTGTGTGTTCCTAGGTGTGGCGTTGATAATTTTTTTTCATCATGACTGCAATCCTTCTTGTTCGATGGTCCTGGTACAGTATCGATCACGACCGCACCAGATTCCACCATAGCAGCATCGCTTTTAATTGTAGGAGTACTCGGAGCGCTGTTTGTTCTAATTTCGTCCTTTGAACTCTCTAGGTCTTCCAGAGCATATATTTTTTGACCCACCACCAGTCGATTTCCTTTTATATACGATTTATATATAAACTGTGTATATGTATAAACTGAGATACATTCTTTTGATTTGAAATTGGGATAACAAACCAGCTTTCTTGAATATTCTTATTCTTTGAGCATCTATACAAACATAATTTTTGAATCAATTGAGAATTGATTATTTTGTGAGTAGGAATAGAACCTTTTCTCGATAGGCTTGAAGTCTTAGATAGGTATTGATAATTCAATAAGGCCCAAGGCTCGACTGAGAATTGAATGATTTATATTATGTATTTTGAGATTGGAATTGTTTTTGGTAAATAAAGAATTATATGAAATCATACTTCGTTTTATTCATATATCTAATAACTAGCTGGCCCGGCGAACTTTGTTCCGCCTGAATTATACCTAAAAGTTGTATAAACTTACCATTGCTTTTTTCAAGCAGGAAATAAATTAGGCAAAATTAAAGTTCAAAGTATACCAAATTTTGACAATTTTGTGATTCACATGAAAAGAATTCTCTTTATTTTAGCGGTACCTAATTGTTGAACATATAACTTTTTGTTTTTAATTGTTGTACAGTTCTCTTTTTGCAGTACCTCATGTGACTGTGAATAGCAGGAGTATAATCCATATTATACCTTTCCTCTAATATGAATCATAATGTCAAGAATATGAACAAAAATTATTTCTTTAAAGAAATTTCGACTATTAACACAGCCCGTCGACCAGTGTTAAAAAATCAGTCATTTGTTAATAGCCCAACCTGAAGTGGCAAAAACAAAACTTTTCTCATATTCTCAAAATCTAATCAGTGGTCACACCATTATTTTAGACATCTTAGCTATGCTGCTAAGCTCAAAATAATGGGTAAACATCTCAGTTGGTGGTCATTCGACCAGATCAAATTAGGCAACCCATGAAACATTATTGTATATCATAAGTGAAAGCCCGATGAGCAAACGTTTCAAAATTATTGACGCTTACTATACTGTCTCTGTGCGAACAGAAACACGAATATTATATGTCAATTACTAATTATGGGCAATTTTGGATTCAGTTATTTCCGCAAATATATCTATTACCCAAACAGAAATTCGAAAGCATTTCAAAAATAAAGAAAGAAGATGAAGATGGCCAACTCACGTTTGAAACTGATCGTCATAATCAGATACTTGATCTTTCGGTAAAAATTCACTGTTCCACCAACTTGAGATGTTCACCCGCTTTTTGATCTGGCATTGTACTTCCATGTTACCATGAGTTCTATGCGAATCACATATCGCCATCTAACAGCGGTAATGTCAACCTACGACTACGTACAGTGACTTGTCTATTCCGTGTACGACTACGCATCAACGGTAGCGACACCTAGAGGCCTTATTCGAAAGAAGGAAAAGCATTTCCTGCATAAGTAAAACTGTCATCAATTTTTTCGAAGTTGAATTGTATTTTATAATAACCAGACTGTAGACGATTCCATAAATGAAGTTTCATAACAAACAGTCCATCCGATCTCTAGTTATAAATGGTGTAACCAACATCTTTCTTTTATATATATAGATATCAATATGGATTATACCCCTGCTTTTCACAAACACAAAGTGAAGCCAAATCTTTGGTAAGGCTTGAGTTGTACGCTTGCGTCAACAATTCAAAAATTGCGAGAAATTTAGAGGTTATGTTTATTCTGAAAGACAACAAGAAAATAGATATCGAGAATGAAAATATGTCACTTAAATACTTTCAGTTCAATTTTAGAATATGAATAGGAATTAACAATGATATTTAGGACTTGGAGAAAACAGAATAAAGTGATTGAAACATTTCACATGAAATTGTGAGGTTATGGTTATGATAGAAACTGTTCACATTAAGTTAAAAATGACATACGTTCAACGACATAATACGATGTGTCGGAGAGAGACAGAATTAAAAAAATATTTTTATTCTCAATATTGCCGCACAAGCGCAGATCTGGATTGTTACCAAAGCCCAGCTCCAGTTTTGATTGGCTCATGGCCCATATAGGAATTATCAGATATTATATGGTTTCAATACAAATATCGATCACCGATTTTCTTGACATTTACAATTTTTTTATTTGTGGACCTTATTGACCTTACGAACATAAATCCAACTACTCTTATCGGATGTTGTCAAGCGTGGTTTGATAATGTCCAAAATCGAAGAAGAGTATGCACAAACGAAGTTCAAGATCGACTTGATATTTGGCTGATGAGTGGTAAGGAGAAAGGAGAACAAGGACATCCTGTAACTGTCCGAACGGTTTACCGCCGAATAAGGTCTTTCGGACTGCAGCATTATCGACCCCATCTTGTGTTGCCTCTGACGGTAACGATAACAGTGGTGTAGAGAACGTCAACATTAGAATGTGGAATGGCATCAGGTCGTCTTTTCTGATGTATCTCGATTCTCCTTGGGTGCATATGATAGCCGAAGAAGGGTTAGACCACGTCGGTGAGAAAGACGTGAACTTCAGTTTGATGTTGAGCGTCATGTACACCGGACCGTAGGCGTTATGGTATGGGGTGCTATTGCTCATGCAAGTAGGTCATCTCTAGTCTTCATTCGAGGTAACATTGGAGCACTGCGTTACATTCAAGAAATAGTGGAGCCATGAAAAACCCAATTCTATGACTTTATACAAATAACTGAATTGAGAACTTAGTTTTTTCTTATTTTCCCATAATAATTGATCTATAATATTTTGCAAAAACGTGGGTCCTCATTGGCTCAGCTACCTTTCATTGTAAGTACTGTATCGCATATGAATATTCAAATGTAGTTGCTTCGCAAAATTCAATTTATGCTTAAGGGGCAGTATCACCTTTTGAATCGTGGTAAATCTACATTCAGAAGTGGTCTCTTTATTTCACGAGTAAGTACCCTAATTTACGACGTAGAGACTTGATTTTTTTTTTTAATTGAAGATGAAGAACGTCTTGAGGGCAAATAGTTTTCTTTTTTTCGATTTAATTAGTTTTTCAATTAAAAAAACCAGGGTAATCGTTAGATCTGGGGTTATTGAATATGTTTTTCATTTTTCATTAGTACAAGCTATATTTTTGAAATAATAATCATGAAAATTTTTGTAGTTCATAGGAGATTAAATTGCTGAGGGCAAATAGTTGCGACTTTTTCGATTTAATTAGTTTTTCAATTAAAAAAAACAGGTTGAACTTCAGCGTTTTGGAAACTACACTTAATGATTTTTTTCCGACGGTTGTTCATAATTTTTCGGAAAAAATCGCAACTATTTGCCCTCGGCAATTTAATCTTCTATAAACTACAAATATTCTCATGATTATTATTTCAAAAATATAGCTTGTACTCATGAAAAACGAAAAACATATTCAAGTCTCTACGTCGTAAATTAGGGTACTTACTCGTGAAATAAAGAGACCACTTTTGAATGGAGATTTACCACGATTCAAAAGGCGATACTGCCCCTTAATTGTGCTCATTTGAATAGATAATACGAAGAAAGTCTGTGAATTTGCTACTGCGTACCAGGAATCGATCAATGAAACACAGAATGATTATTATTCATCCAAGTTCATTGTATCGCCTTCAAAATAGGTCCCTGTCGAAATCATTAATTAACGTAAACGAATGATCCAATTTCCAAAACATTTTTGAGCGCATTTTCAAGCATTGACTTCATAATACTTCACACGTATTCTTCTTCATGTCTTCTATCCACTCGACTGGAAACGGATGCCACCAAGTCCTGATTTGAGTCTTGCAGAGAGAAAAAAGTTGAGCGCAGCTATATTGGGAGAACATCATGCGCTCCTATCATGATCCAGTTTATTTATTCCCTAAAATACCTAATCGAAATTCGTCAAAACCTTGGGCTAAAATAGATACATTATCATGAATGTCGTTTCTAAATAATTTATTGTCCTAGCAAGAGCCTGTCATGGTCCTCACACAACGAATATTGCCCTGCTTTATTCGAATGCAATTCGATATCAGAATATGATGAAATCCGATGAATCAATCCAGAAAAAACGTTGCGCCATATCGCTGGTTGACATCATATCTTTCGACTAATAATAATAGGTCATTGTCCATTATTTGTTCACGTACGCCTTAACAGTAATTGGTTAGCAATATGTAATAAATTATAAACAAAATTGTAGATATGTTTGTTGACTCGTTCTCCGCGTAATGAGGGCGTTAAACCTGAGTTGAGAAATTCGCGAAAAAAATAATAACTCTTTCTACGTATCATGTTTGGAATAAACACTTCAACTTTTTATTGCTCAAATGAACTCTGATGAAAATAAGTGATCTTTATCAAATGATACTATCATAATATGGGTCTGTGTTTAATTACAATGCAAAATCGGATGTCATGAAATAGAATAGAATAATTTAATGTCATCAAGGTAAGTGTGGTATACCCACTTTGATTTCAGATTCACTGGACATTGATTAATTTATGCAAACCGTCTGGGTTCTATTCGAGAGATAGGATTTAATCAGTTAGTATATGTTCCCTTTAAAGCCATAATGATGTAATTATGACAGTAGGATATTGTGCGGTACTGAGTCGAAGGGTTTGGATAAGTCCAGGTTCATCATAGTTGTTTTAAGACCCCTATCCATGGTTTTTGTGATGTGTTCAATCATTTTTAGTAGTGCAGTTGTTGTGCTTCTTCCTTTTCTGTAACCATGTTGGCTGTCAGTGAAAAATTTCTTTCCTGCCATAAAATCCACCAATCTATTTTCAACTATGCTCTCAAATACCTTTGATATAATTGGAAGTATAGATATAGGGCGATAGTTATTGCAATCATCTTCATCCCCTTCACCTTTATATACAGGTATAACTTTAGCTTTTTTCAGTTCCATAGGAAAGTGGCCCTCGTGAAAACATTTGCTTATTATTACTTTGAGTGGAGTAACTATTTCCTGGGACATCATCCTCAGCAGACTTGTGGAAATGTAGTAGAGGTCATTTGTTTTCTTGGGTTTTACACGGAAAGAAATCTATTCTCGTACCAAGTAGATAATATTTGATTGAAGTAAATGATAGATTCATATATGAGCAAGAATAAGATTTAGTCGAATCAAGTATACCTTATTCTCCGAATTCAAATAAAATAATTCTTTCGACTAAGTATATCATATACTTGAATTTAATAAATCACGTATTATTGATTCAAAAATATTCATATATTCCTTGTGAGTAAAATGAGAATTTTGAAATGAGTATTCGAAATATTTCATCCAAGAGAAACATAATCTCAAATGGAATTATTGTACATCTTAATCTCAGTAGTTTCTTCGTTCGAAGCAAAGATACCAAATACTTGAATGAACTCAATAATTTCACTCAATCCAACATCAGAAAATTGTTAAATTGAGTATATCATATTTTCAAATCAAATTTCATTCAATAATGGTTTTGAGTGAATATTAACTTCAGATTTAGTTTTCGGTCTACTTACAAGAAGTAAATACCTGTTTGGTCAAAACCATTTATATTCTCACTCTGAACCAATGAGAATTCTGGATATTCAGTTTCAGTATATTATATTCTCAAGATGAATAATGAGATTTATTTTATGCTTGTTTTGACAAATAGTGAAATTATTTGAAATACGATAATCGTTTAACATAGCTGTGATTTCAGGATGAGGATTATATTCATAAAACGAGGCTTATAAGAATTGAAAACAAATTTATTATACTTCTGAAATAATTATAAACAAACAAAAGTATAAAAGTGATCACTGAAAACAAATAGAGAAAAGGCTAAATTCAACACATAATCAACTGGACTAGGTACAAATAAACCCAATAATAATTGATGTGAAAAAATAAGTACCTACCACAAATAAAAACTCTATCCTATAAGACAAATCATAATCCTAAAAATATTATCACATATAAAAAAGTATACAATCAAGAACAGAAGAAATATCAGAAGAACCACAAATAAAAAAATTAGATATGTACACATCGCAGTATAATGACATAAAGGTACTGGCACTGAAAGGGATAATTAAGATTCAAAACGTGAAACAATTTGAAAATAATTTTGAATGCCTTACGTGCAGAGGAGGACTGATGGTAGAGGTTTTCAACAATAATCAAAAAGCTTTTCGGTTCTAATAGAAACTGTCCCAAAACCAACAAATAGGGCGGCACCGTTCCTTTCCATTCTATTGTTTTCTGCCTCTGCTCTTGGATAATATTTTCCATATCTCCAAACCTCTGCAAGAAAAATGCTTATAAATTCTGTATCCTCTGAATTATTATCCGCATTCTATAAAGAGTGATATGATGAGCTATTCCCCCCAAAAAAGATACAACAGTACTGTACGAGATCATTTCAATCTAATAATTCAAAATTCGCGAGTTACATAAGAAAATATGGTATAACTGGTTGATTATCGCTCTTTTTTTATTCAACGATGCTAGTAGAGTATTGTGTAATTCGAAAAATCATTTTTAAAAGTAGTAAAAGCGAATTCATTTGATAAAAATCAAAATATTTCACTTGCTTCAGAATTCATCTCTTTAATTTTCCTTGAAATCAGTTTTCATTCCTAAGGTAGGTATGAGATCATGATCATTGAGATTTTTTAAGAGCTCTAAGGAAATATCTTGTTCTGAAAAATTGATAATCCCAATGTAATAGGATTTTTGAAAATGAATGTTCTTAGAAATGTAAGAGATGCGCACTTAGAGTATTTCAAGTATTAAATTTATCGAAAAAGAAAACAGCTTGGTGATTCAAAACGTATAAGATTCAAAGAAGAAATTATGTTTTTTTTAAATCTCAATATAAATTTAAATCAATACATAGCTAACATATCTTACCTTGAAATAGCTTGCTAACACTGTCCGAGCATCCCTATTGTCCCAATAATTTTTCCACATTTCACTAAAAATTGGTAAACTTTCTTCAACACACTGAACTTGGACGAAAGACGCGATATGAACAAGTCGAATCAAGATCGAGAGTGATATCCCCTTTTGGGCACTGAATAGAGGGCGCTTTTTAGTATATTGTTGAATAATTTACTTGGATCTAGTGGATTGAGAAAATCATATACTTGGATTACGATAAAACCTAACTACCGGAAGGAGAATTGGCTTATTATAGTTTATCGCTGAATATCTTACTCGGACCAAGTGAATGAAAATTTTGTCAAGATTAGTAATATATAGTTTCACTTGAATTTTTAGTTATATAGAATTGTTCTACTTTTTTTCAAAATTTTGGGATTTCTGAATGTTCCAGATTTGATGATTTCTGTTTACATCTTTCAAGAAACATTTTTAGGATACTTTGATATTTACCCTCATGAAAATTTACTCTAAACGAAATATTTCAAACTACATACTTATATGTAGAAGAATATGGAAAAATTAGATACATTCTCTTCAATAAAAATTCATTAAAAATCAAGTTGGCTCTGAAATAACCTTGAAAAGATTAAGGTGAAAACAAGATGTGATATCTAACAATTTTCACTTGAAACATATTCTTCTAAAGTTGATAGTTTTTGAGATAATTCACAGTCTCAAGTTTAATGCCTATATAATGAAATCGAAGTCAAAATCAACAAGTAAGGGTGTTATAGAGCCCTTATTAATACTAGGCCCTTTCTGGGGTTGTAACATCCTCGAACGATTTCGACACCACATTCAATACCAATACTTTATTTGCATAAATACAGAAGTAAAGAGGTTTGGCATTGTTAACCCAAAGACCGTATATTGTCGAATAATTCACTTGGATCTAGTGGATGAAGAAATTTATATACTTGGATTACGATGAAACTGCTCGCAAACGGATCACGGTTCCTCTTATTCATGCATGTTGCCTAACTACCGGAAGAAGAATTGGCATCTTAGTATATTCTGAAAATTACACTTGGATCGAGTGAATGCATGTCATTTCACTTAAATTTACAAATACGATGAATTTTTCAACAACCTCTTTATTTCCCTTTCAAAATTATGGAATTACACTAAGAGAAATGTTTTACAGAGTGTAATAGATTTATATAATCTCATTGTAATAGATTTGGTGATTTTTTTTCTATAATGTTTCATCACATAATTTCATTATAAATAGATTTGTGAGAAGTACCAAATTGAAAATTTTTTTCCAATTATATTTTCACAATTTTTTTATGATTTCAACTTCATATTTCAATCCATACGATGTATATATGTATTTTGAAAGGAGAGTCTATCTATCTCAATGGTAACTTTTTTCAGATTTCTAACTTATCGTATACATATAATCTAAAATCTGAACGTTATCCTAGCAATATTTTATTTTCGATTTTATTCCGTTTGGAGAAATATTCTCGAATCATTATTGATTGATTAATTAATCATTCAATTCATAATTTTATGTCAATTCATTATTTCATGTCAATCGAAATTATTATTTCAAGACAACCAATTTCTTGAATATAACACATGGAATGAGGATATTCCAATTCTCGAACTGAGAATATTATATTTTCGAAGTCAAGATATCATATAGTTACCTGAAATATAGAAGTACTCTCGAATTGATAAAAGTGAATAGTTTGGATTGAATAAATAATTTACTCCGATGGAGAATTTCATTCTTCAATCAAGTATATGTTTTTTGAGTAAAATAAATTCATTCCAAGTATACAAAATTTCCCTTTTTACTCGTTTTGATTCTATATACACTTGAAACAACTCTAATATTTCAAGAATATTGGGATTCTTGATTTGAGGATAGATTTCTTTCCGTGTATGCTCATCAGTGTATTCATTATTTCTTTATCTGAAAATTCGAACAAATAAAAAGATTTAACATTGTTGAGTTCCAATTTCTCTAAGTATTCTATTGCCGACCCTTTGGTGGGTGGTACTTGTTGTATTGTTTCCGTTCCAATGTTGGTAAAATAATTATTTAATTCATCAGCCGTTACTTTTGTGGTCGAAATAATGTTCTCATTTTTATATTCACCATTTATTATGTTCCATGCTGCTCTCTGTTTGTTACTTGCTTCATTTAAATGCTTTCCAGCTTGTGACTTTCAAGCTTTTGTGATTTCTTCTTTGTACATGTTTTTCAAAGTTTTATATGCTCTCAGGATATTGTCACTTGATTATGACGTGACAAATCGAAAGTTGACAGATAGGAGTTAGTAAGCATTAGGCATTACACGGTAGAAATTGAACCGTTTGTCTTCGAAAACGAAGAAGATAATACAGTAACGGTGAATGACGAACATTATCATGCAATGATAACACAGTTTTTTGTGCCTCATTTGGAAGCTATTTATCTTGACGACCTGTGGTTTCAGCAGGACGGTGTCACATCTTATACCGTCTGTGACACATTGACGGTCTTGCAGGAGTATGCTCCTGGTCGTGTCATTTACCGATTTGGTAACCAGAATTGGCCTCCACGCTCTTGCGATTTATTGTCGTTAGATTTCTGGCTGTGAGGTTATCTGAAGTCGAAGTTTTATGCCAATAGGCCTGCAACCATCGAGGCATTGAAATCCGAAATAACAAGCTGTATCAATGAGATTCCACCGCGTTGCTAGCAAAGCCGTGGCGGTCAAGATATTTTGTTTCATACATAAATCCCAAATCCATATTTTCTAAATCATATTGAACACTGGAATCGGGCGCTCTTATTGAAACACCCTCTACAATGAAATGTGTCTACTTTTACTATATGACTCACATTTTGCATTATAACCCTGAAACGTACTGAAGACGTTTCAAAACTGCTAATGAAGCAGGTTCAATAATGAACAAAAAAATGAAACTTTTCGATTATCTCTTGTAGCTTCCAGCCTCTCTTGCGAAAGATATTACAAGTTCCAGCACCTACCGTTGAAGTTACTTTCAAATGTTGAGTCTTGTGACAGGATCTATAGGAAAGGTGGGGAAGAACAAGATGGTTCGGCAGTATATACTCACTAACTTTTTCAAGTATATGTAGAGGAAAAGTAAAACAATTCATCAGTATAACACTACATCACAGAGTGACAGCTTACAACAGTGATGAATTGAATAAATGAATGATATGTATACTTACTGTAAATAAACTGCAAGACCAGAAGGGGCTGTTTAAATTTTGAATATTTTTTTGTAAATCATAGATAATTTAGCAAGAAGCGAATGATTGAATTTGGAGAAAAATGTCATGAAATTCTTTTTTGTTACTTAAATAAAGCGTTTTTTGCAAATTTTTTGAATTTAACAAAGCATCGGTGCTTTCCTGACACTAGGAATAATTAAGCCACTTTATAAGAGAGGTTACCGTTCACAATTCACAAACTATAGACCTATTTCTCTGTTATCAAACTTGGCAAAGATTGTGGAAAAGGCTATGAAAAAACGTATAGTAGATTACCTGAAGAAGTATCAGATCATCGACGAAAAGCAATGTGGTTTTGTCGAAGGAAAATGCACAGAAGATGCAATAAGAAAACTAACAGGACGATTATACGAATGTTTAGATAAAAAAAATCCCTGGTTGTGCATATTTGTCGACTTGTGTAAGGCATTCGATACTGTCTGTCACATTCGATTGCTTGAAAAGTTGAAAAGATATGGTTTTAGAGGACCCATATATAAATTACTGAACAGCTATCTGTCAAATAGAAAGCAAGCAGTGGTGATCGGAGAGTGCAGGAGTTCGGAGGAGATTGTAACATGGAGTTACGCAAGGTACCGTGTTGGGACCTATTTTGTTTATTATCCACAAAAACAATCTACTTAAGATGAAAGAATCTGAGAATGCAATTTGCTTTGCCGATGATACGGTTTTTCAATATCGGGGAGATTCGTGGGGAGAATTGAAACAAAAAGCACAGACAGATTCCTCAGAAATTCAGAAATGGTTCAGAATCCATAAACTCACCTTGAATGTTGATAAAACTAGATATATTGTCTTCAGCTCCTACACTTCTGGTCTTCCGGAGATGGGAAATCTTTTAATTGATTGTGAGACTTCGATATCTGAAACCAAAACCATTAAATACTTAGGAATAACAATTGATCAACAATTAAAATGGGATAAACACATAAAAAATGTTGTCAACAAGATGAGGGGCCTTCTTTTCAAGTTTAAATATATACGCAAGCATCTAAGTACAATTAAATATTTGAAGATGTTCTATAAAGCTTTAGTGGAAATCTCAAATCAGCTATGGGATAGTTGGATGGGGTGGTGCTCATCAAACCCACGTGAGAGCTTTGGAAATAATCCAGAAGTGGGTTTTAAAAATTGTTCATCAGAAGAAGCGTAGTTTTCCAAGCGAGGAGTTGTTTAAAGAGGCAGAAGTGATGGACGTCAGACAGTTGTTCTCTCGGACATTGTTTCGAGGAAAATACCTGTAAACACACTACAACATGGATACACAACCAGAAAGAAAGATCATACCTACCAACAACCAAGATGCAAAAAAGTATAGGACAAAGAAGTCACACCTATTTTGCACCAAAAATTTTAAACTTAATCCCCGAACATCTGAAGAACTTGAAAAATTAAAAAAAAAGAATAAAGGCCTGGATGAATAGTGAATCAAGAAACAACAACTTGATAAATAATAATTGAACATTCCCCCCAACAATGAAACTACCACCTGATCATAATGCAAATATCAATGATGACGTATACTCAAATAAATAAATAAATACTCACCCGATTTTGACAGCATAAACCGATGAATACATTATACTTACCCGATTTTAGACCGCTTAAACCGATGAAGACATGTATCTACTTACCTGATTGGACGTTTCAAACATAGAAAATTAATGATTTTTTTAATTTCTTTTTTCTCAATCTGTATAGAACTATTTTTCAGAAAAATAATTAATTTATTGTCACGTACAGGTTATATGTAATACGATTTATTATGTACCTCTGTGATATGATTGGTTTATTCTGAATAAACTCATTAGTATTATTATTATTATCGAGGAAATCCAAGGTCGATGTTTAGTTGTTGTTAAAATGCCTGGACATGTGCACCCGGAATTTATCGCCAGCTAAGTAAATTTGAAAGATGTCGATTTATTGGTCTTTCGGACTGCAGCATTATTGACCCCATCTTATACTACCTCTGACGGCTGAGCATCGCCGGCAACGATTACAGTGGTGCAGAGAACGTCAACAATGGAATGTGGAATGGCATTAGGTCGTCTTTTCTGATTAATCTCGATACTCCTGGGTACACATGATGGCCGGAGAAGGGTTAGACGACGTCGGGTAGAAAGACGTGAACATCCGTTTGATGTTAAGCGTGATGTACACCCGACAATAGGCGTTATGGATGAGGTGCTATTTTACATGCAAGTAGGTCACCTATAGTCTTCATTCGAGGTAACATGAGTTACCTTCAAGAAAAAGTGGAGCCATATGTTCTACATTAACTTAACCGGCTCGAGAATCCAATATTTCAGCAAGATAATGTTCGACCTCATGTTGCCAGAGATAGTTTAAACTTTTTTGAAGCGACCCATGTGAATATTTTGACATGGCCGCCCAGATCACTTGATCTCTCGCCCATAGAGCATGTTTGGGACATCATAGGTAGAAGGCTTGGAAATTTACCCCAGCCCCCACGGGCTTTGGCGGCTCTGAGACATTAAGCACAGGTAGTTTGGGACAGTATCCCTCAAGAAGGAATGTAGACCATCTTATTGCATGAATGCCAAGACGTGTTGGGGAGTGTATAGATAACTGCGGTGGGCAAACACATTATTAACAAATTTGTTGAAAAAAATTGTGAACCCTTCGGATTTTTCCCAAAATTTTAATCATTTACTCCTTGCTTTACTTTCTTTATTTTACTAAAAAAAATCAAAATTTGAACAGCTCCTTCTGGGTGTTGCCAGTTTCTTTGTCAGTCAGTGTATTTCTTCGATCTGGTTGAAATTTTGTAAAAAGCTCTTATGTGCATTCTTAAAGATTTTCTTTAATTCCTGCTCCAGTCAGTTTGAGAAAGAGTTATTGTCCAACCGTTTCATTTTGAAGTTTAATCGTGTTCCCCAAACAAAATGAAACTTTTTTCGATTCAAAGTCCAATTTGACTTGGTCAGAACGTTGCACTTCCGGTTGTTGGGCTTTCACATGGATTCGTTAAAATGAACGATCATCAATGACTTGACTAATTGGAAATATCGAAAATAGGAATTTGCTGCACGGACAAATCGAAATTGAACGCATTCTGTGTCACCCCATATGTTTTTCCAACTAAACGAATGCAGGTGTTGGTCTCGTCCACATGGAAAAATCCCTGACGAGGCATAGATTGTTACAGAAATAACTGGACGGGTTGAACAAGCCAAGACCATGAAATTCTGTTACTTTCAACAAACTGAGATCGCGAACCCGCGTTCACAAGGTTAACAGTGTTGTCCTTGCGTTGTCTGCAGACAAGATGCAGTAGTAATTTACCAATTTGACCATTACGTCGTCAAGCTCTTACTGGAGGCAACTCATGCATTATGACACTATACAGGGTACGATCGGAAGATGTTAGAGGCTCAACTACTTAGTATCCCCGGGAAGTGACCGTTTGAGATTGAGATTTATCAGGAATCCTTTCGAATATTTTCAGTTTGTTGCTTTATTATAATTTCAATTCAGAATACACACAAGTCGTGGCCCCCTAGGTTTCTCAGCAAATAAACAATCTTTGTTCTGGAAATGAGATGAATATTTCCTCTATTTCATCTGCGATATACATGATGGCCAAGAGATTGACGTCAAAAAGGAAAAAAAGGTCCCTCGTGTCATGGGCTATTCGAATCATCCCCATGTATGTTATGCTATTTTTCACGGTTTTCGAGTTATGAATTTCTTATGAACTTTGAGAATTTTCGACTTGACCATCTTAAAAAAGATATTAAAAAAGAAGTACAAGACTTCTCTGTGGAATTCTTTTTATAGCTTCATCTCCATAAATTGTACTTTTATACATAAAATAACCAGATACGTTACTTGGATAAAAATTATGGAAATGTTGGTCTCAGTGAAAAAGTTACGTAAATTGGATTATGATCTGAATTTTCGAATCAAAATTAAAAATGTGAAAAGGCTAATTCACGGTTTCATAGTATGCTTCGAAACTGCGCGCAACAGTCAGCTTTCAGAATCATGCATGAAAAATGATACTTAACACTCTTCTTTTGCTAGAATTAGCTTTCAAAGTCATCGAGGTGGAAAAATCCAAGAACTAGACATTTACCACAAACATATTTTTTGCCATTTTAAGATATTTCTGATCAAGTTATGATAGAAAATGCTGAAAATTAATGAAAATTAGCTTTAGATGTTGGTCAAGAAAAGTTCTAGATAAAAAAAAGAAAAAGGTATGGCAATAAATCACACATCATAATGTAAATAAAAAGAAATTTATCAATGAAATTTACAGTAGGTGTTCAAAGTGGCCACCTCCAGCCTCAATACACATTCTACACTTTCTTAGAAAATTTTCTTTCAATCGCATAAAACCTGCCCTGTTCTCTTCTTAGGACACGTTCGGCTTCTCTTATCTTCAGTCGCAGCTCGTCTTCACTCGAACATTCTCGGGCGTAAAAAATTTCTTTGAAATAACCCCAAACGAAAAAATCGATGGGATTAAGGTCAGGTGAACGTGGGGGCCACTTGATTGGTCCGCTACGTCCGATCCATCTGTTCGGGTGTTCAATCGATTTTTTCGTTTGGGGTTATTTCAAAGAAATTGTTTACGCCCGAGAATGTTCGAGTGAAGACGAGCTGCGACTCAAGATAAGAGAAGCCGAACATGTCCTAAGAGAGAACAGGGCAGGTTTTATGCGATTGAATTAAAATTTTCTAAGAAGGTGTAGAATGTGTATTGAGGCTGGAGGTGGCCACTTTGAACACCTACTGTAAATTTTATAAATGAATTTCTTTTCATTTACATTATGATGTGTGATTTATTGTCATACCCATTTTCTTTTCTTTATCTAGAACTTTTCTTGACCAACATCTAAAGCTAATCTTCATTAATTTTCAGCATTTTCTATCAGAAATATCTTAAAATGGCAGAAAATAATTTTGAAGTAAATGTCTAGTTCTTTGATTTTTTCCACCTCGATTATTTTGAAGGCTAATTCTAGCAAAAGTAGAGTGTTAAGTACCATTTTTTATCGATGATTCTAAAAGCTGACTGTTGAGCGAAGTTTTTAAGCATACTAAGAAACCGTGAATTAGCCTTTTCACATTTTTAATTTCGATTCGAAAATTCAGAGCATAATCCAATAACGTAACTTTTTCACTTGCGACCAACATTTCCATAATTTTTATCAAAGTTACGAATCGGGTTATTTTATGTATAAAAGAACAATTCATGGAGATTAAGTTACAAAAAGAATTTCACAGAGAAGTCTTGTACTTTTTTTAATATCTTTTTCAAGATAGTCAAGTCGAAAATTCTCAAAGTTCATAAAAAAATTAATAACTCAAAAACCGTGTAAAATAGCATAACATACATGGGGGTGATTCGAATAGCCCATGACACGAGGGACCTGGTTTTTCCTTTTTGACGTCAATCTCTTGGCCACCCTGTATTTGATTTAAAATCTTTGTTACTTTTTGCTTCATGCAGGATGAGACAAAACAGGAAAAATGAGAATAAATCTAAATTTATCGATTATTTATTTTTGATTCATTGTAGTTATTCCACCACTGAATCCAAATTCAATAGTTTGTATTACCACCTCCTCTTTCAATCGTCTGCTCAATACGCCTAGGCATCCCACGAATCAAGTCATTAGTGAAAATTTCAGGCATATCGCTCCATTCTTCCTGAAGGGTTGAACTCAATTCCTGCAAAGTTTGATGTGGGTTTTGTTTTGGCGATTGGATATTGCTCTCCCTAAGTAATCCCATACCTGACCAATAGGATTCTGGATCGCTGAGTTTACTGGCCAGTTCATTCTCTGGATATTTTCCTCTTGAAGAATGTTTCGAACCCTGATACCATTGGACAGTGCGATAATGAAATCCTATGAAGAGGCACGGCCAGAAAAACTAAACCTACTTCCAAACATCTATTTGGCGATACTCCAAAAGAGGTGAAAGAACTAATAAAAGTTAACAGAACACTGAGAAAGAATTACAGGATGTATAAAACAGATAGTGATAAAATCAGACTGAATAGACATAGTCAATTACTTTAAAACACACTCAGAACGAATAGATGGAATGGGAAAATCAGTGAATTTAACACAGAAGACCACTCTGCATGGAAATTGCAGAAAAAATCACAAATGGAAAATTCCACCACTGCATGGAATGCATGGGATGCATATTCAAAAAGCGATAAATCTAACGCTCTTGCCGATACTATAGAGAGTCAAGAATAAATTATTGTGAAGAAGACGATGAGGACCTAGAAGAATTAATTGACAATAATGAAGAAGAAATCAAAGACATAATGGACAATTTGAAAACAAGAAAGGCTCCTGGAAAAGATAAAATTACAAATCTCATGCTGAAGAAAAAGCCAAAGAAAGAAACAGCAGCTCCCTAACATAGAAGACAGAGTGATGAGAACAGAGTACTTTCCAAATAGATGGAAAACTGCCGAAGTGATTATTTTCAATGAACCAGGCAAAGACATACAGTTTCCACAGAACTATAGACCAATAAGCCTGCTCCCAGCCCTAGGAAAAATTGTGGAGAGAATATTAGCCAGACGACTCAATAAAGAAACCGAAGCCTTGGCGACGATACCGAGTAAACAATTTGGATTCCGAATACAACATTCAACTGAACAACAGCTCTTAAGAATGACTCAGTATATCACAGAAGGATTTGAGAATAAAGAAGCCACAGGACTACTACTTCTAGATGTAACCAGAGCTTTTGATAGAGTAAGGCATGTAGGACTAGCATATAAAATGATAACCGCAGGTATATTCACCCAAGATATGCAGAATAATAAGAAATTATTTTAGGGATAGGAACTTTTGTGTGAAAATAGCTGATGATCGTTCCACACTCAGATATTTAGAAGCAGGAGTTTCTCAAGGATCCATACTAGGACCACTACTCTTTAATATACATATACATACATGGTATACCAAGAAATCTAAGATGCCTACTTGCTCTATACGCAGAAGATACAGGCACAGAAACACAAGAATAATTCACGAAAGACTCCTACCAACAACAAGCCGTCTAAAGAAGAGCCAAGCGTATAATCCTATAGCCTTAACGCTCAACTCTATCGAAAAGTATGGCTTGACTACTTGATTTGAAATGAACTTTTCATTATTTTTTTAAATTCAAACAACAGCTGCACAACAGCTCTTCACAGAAGATGCCAGTTCTGCCCATAAATTTCCTCAAACCAGTGGCAATATCACCTTACTATCTGCCATTCCTGACTAAAAGTTTCTAAAGTGGTGCAAGAATTTTGCGGTAAATCGAAAAAAAAGCTTACTCAGAAGAAAGGTACAGTCTGGCAAACGCATTTCGAAAATTAATTCAACATTCTTCTGCTGATAAAGGGGAAATTACAAGGAATTTCCTCAATGCACTATGAAGTACAATGTGAAGAGATCATAACCTCCAAACTGAACGCATGAATAATCTAATTTGAGTACTTTCTTGATAAGTAGGTATAAACAAGTAATTAAGAGCATGTGTATCCCATTCAATCTGAATGACCTGCAAAACGGAAATATTCCACGAATTGATTGTATTTACCTCATAGAAAGTTACTTTTCACTACCGTTATCAGAAAATCAGAATTCCTACACTCTTTCTTACATTTTCGAGTTTAAATTACTTGGAATATTTTCGAAAATTGAACATTAATGAACGTTATAAATGAAAGCAATGTGTTATATACAGGGTGTTTCTGAATTGATGCGAAAGATTTCAAAGCATGATTCCTTGTTCGAAATAAAGGGTAGTTTGTTATATAAATGTTGGGTAAAAAGTCAAACGTAAGGGAGATATATCGCGGTTCAAAGATGGCGGAAAAATGAAATCTATGGAGAAACTTACGCAATAACTGGGATAGAATTAAATTCAGTTGGCCTGATTTGGTTGAAAACCTTTTCCTGTATTCTTCTAATAAAATGTACCATTTCAAAATAAAAAAATTAAATGTGAATCATTACGTGTCAGGAAAGGGTAATTTAGTTTTAAAACTGATTTACATTTTATTCTTTTATTTCAAAACGGTACATTTTAAGAGAAAAATACAAGAGATGAAAAACTGTTTAACCAAATCAGGCTAGCCGAAGGCGTTGCGTAAGTTTTTCTTTGAATTTAGTTATCGAAAATGCTAGGGGTAGTCTTCTTCAACCCCCTCCACTCATTCTATAAACATGGAAAATCATTTGAAGAAAGTGTATTTTCATAGTAGTAATACTTCCATAAAATATCATCATTCTATCGCTTTTCGTTTTTGAGGTATTGAATGAAAACATAATTTTGTAGCCATCTTTGAACCTTAATGTTTGACTTTTAACCAGACATTTTTGAAACAAACTACCCTTCATTTTGAACAAGGAATCACCCTTCGAAATCTTTCGCATCAATTCAGAAACACCCTGTATATTATCCTACATATCACGAAAATGTCGAGAATAGTCTCAACTTTAGTTCAAGAAAGAAAAGATTGAAACATGAACAACAATAAGCATCTGGATATAAATGCAACGAATCTCATTCGGATAGAAATTACTATAAATGATTTAAAAAATCGGTTAACTCAGAGTGAATTGTTTTTTTTTATTTGAAAACGATATGTCGTTACATTCAATGTCATTATAAGCAATATCCACTGTAGTTTTATGACAGAATGAGATGACAATAGGTCTTTTGATTGTTGTCTCCTACGAAATATCGTGAGTAATCGCACAAGTGCATCAAAATTACCGATAATTTCGCATGACAGCGTGTTGTCAAAAAACTGCATGAGTTCATTTAATTTTTCTGAGAAAGAGCCCGACACCGAAGGTGGAGGGTTGCACCCCGAAGAATCACCGCTCCGAACTGAAGATGTTACTGGATCCGACGCTGTATTCATAGCCGCAGCCCCAACGCCGGCGAGACCGGTCGGTTCGTCCCTTCCGCTTCCGACAGCTTTAGTCATAGCATATTGCAGATGGCTGGCAACCAAGCACTTCGAACATTGGGAGTCTTCTCTTTCCTGTTCATGGATAACTTCAAAGTTTGGTTAATTGACGTTTTCAGGCTTCCGTGAGAAATTCGAGTAATGTTTGGTCGCAATAGTTAGAATTACAAATATGAAAGTATGATAGAAAAAAAAAAACAGAGGATAAAAATCATATTCTTATCTATATATATATAAAAAAGATTTTGGTTACACCATTTATAACTCGAGATCGGATGGACTGATTGTTATGAAACTTCATATATGGATTCGTGTACGGTCTGGTTATTATAAAATACAATGACTCTTTGAAAAAATCGATGCAAATTTTACTCATACATGAAATGCTTTACCTTCTTTTGAATAAGGCCACTAGGTGTCGCTATGGTTACAGTTACGCTACAGCTTATTCGTAGGTTCTTTATTTGATATTCTCCCCGTTAGATGGCGATGTGAACAAATAGTGTGTATTTTGAGTTGCCTCCAACTCTGTGCTCTGGACCAAAACTAAAATGTCTTGGTCAAGAAGAAAAATAAGAAAACGTCTTAGCGTATTTGTATTCTGTGGAGTGAAATTGAAGTACGATAGACAAAGTACTTCAATTCGAATTTTCAGCGTTGTATTGGCAGAACTAAAATGGTTTCTACAGTGATCAGAGGTAATTAATCATTGGAACTATTTCTCATCCATATAATTCGATTGTGATTTATATTTTTATTCAGGTACAGCAATGAGGAAACTGTAAAGCATTCAAAGAAAAATTATATGTTCAACAATAATTAGATACCGCTTAAATAAAGAGATTTTTTTTCGTGCGAATAACAATGTTACTAAAATTTTGTATATTTTGCCTAATTTATCTCCTTCTTGAAAAAATAGCAATGATCAGTTGATACAACTTTAACGCGGACAGTTTTACAAAGCGTAATCATCGGTGATCGGAGCTTGATATAGAATCAACTCGATTCGAAAGTTTAAAAGTCACAGAACCAAGCTGTTGATCTCCGATCACCGGTGATTACTATTTGGGATATCCAGCGTAAGTATAATTTAGGCGGAACAAAGTTCGCCGGGCCAGCTAGTAGTATGATAGGTTACAAAATCGTTGTTAAAGGTAGATTTGATCAGGATGAAATTCTGCATTTCGAGAAAAAATAACGTATTCAATTTACGTGCAACATTTTGTACAGTTCGCTCAACAAGCACCATAAAAACGCTTGCAAATTTAGCACAAATAATTCCCAATTATTCTGCAAAAACATATGCTGGATCTTGGACGATTGCTTTAGCAGCTGCCAAATATTTTTTCGTTGAATTGTTGAATGTGAATGTACTTATTAGATGGATCTATTGACAAGATGGATGAACAAGCGCTCAAAAGCTCCTGTTTTCACGTCAGTCCTGTAGGTGACCTATGTTTTCTATTTCATCTAATTTTCACAGAAAATTTTCATCTCGTTATGAATAAAATAGAAAAAAATGTTATTCTAGCATTGCAGATGGTTGGCAACCAAGCAATACGAATATTGGGAGTTTCCAATTCCTGTTCATGTTTTTTTTGTGCTTATATATTTCGATGGCCTCCATATTCATCCTAGGATAGTAACCTGATGTTTGGAAATGACCTCTGTTTTAGCGAACAAAATGTCATGTCCATCCATCAGAGCAAGTTCCGCGATCAGAGGAATCTGAAGTTGAAACGATGTACGAGTGTCAAAGACTCACTCCGTATGCTTGCTTCAAAACAGTCACTCTGTTATCTGTTTTGCCATTTTGATTTTTGAGATTAATAGAGTTTAAGTTTTTTGGGATTCATGAAGGAAAGAGGTCAGAAGAATCCATTCATAAAATTAATTGAAGCGGTTATCAAAGTAGGGTACGAATTCCCACCAGAAAAGTAACTTCTATTCTGAATTAGTTCAGTGAAACTACGTGAAATGAAGTGTTTCTTAAAAAACCTTCGAAGAGAAAACATGCAGTCATCACCCTGTATATTGAATTTCAATTTGTTTTCGAGCCAATCGACCTCGGAGATGATCCCAGTACCAAGAAATCCTTTGTTTTGTGCACACACTCATAGCTTTTTCATTATTCACACATCGGTGAACTCACTACCTACGTGCATTTTCACCTCAAGTCGGGTCAAATAATAATTATATAAATCATCGTTTGTTATACAAGGGGTGGAACTTAGGCGGGGCAGAGAGAGGGAAGGTCCGAGACCTGCCAGACTGATATCAAGTTTTGATGAACCTCAACAGGCCAAACACCCGAAACAAAGGTCAGAGACATCAAACTGCAATACAATTGGAGACAAATGTGTTGCAAATAACATGTTTATACTTATCCTTTATATCCACAGACCGACTGATCCGAGTTGTTGCAAATGATTTCGTTGAATTTCATTTAGCGATTGCAGTCAATGATTCTTGGAAATGATTAATAGGAACAATAGGTAGTCTTCTTAGATCATATCCTGGGATGTTCTCAGTCAAAACAAATTAAGAAACGTATAAGTCTGGAATAACTTCATATAACATTCCTTCCGTTACTGATGATCGCATCTCATTCATATTTTCATGTCCTATAGTGACAACTGGCCCAGTTTACTCACAATTTATTATTCTTTTCTTCAATATAAACTCAGATTGTAGGGCGAGCTACCACAATAATTATTCAAGAAAAAAAAATCTTTCATCTCAGAATTATACTCCATTCACTTTCATAAAGTATCCCGGTTGGCCATGATTTAGGTTTATCAAGTTTTTTTTTACCCAAAACTGACGCAGGTTGGAACTTGTGAAATGTCAAATAATTCTGAGAGTCGTTACTAATGTTTATTTATTTTTATTCTTTTTCAACTTTGTAAATGGAGTTAGTTCTTTTAAGGTTTAAATGTGACACAGGTTTCGTAGTACAACCACATCTTCATACTTCATATTTCAAGTTGTGCAAAGTGGTATTTGAATGTCTCCTGAAGGCTTATTCCTTGAGAGTTTTGAAAAATGAGGAGCGCCATAGGTCCGTCTGTTCGTTTAGAAGTTTTTCTGTCGGGTCATTCCATCACTTTTATTTTTTTTCGAATGAACTATCACAAAGTATTCTGTCCATTATTTTTCAGTGAAATTTCAACACTCCATTCTGGATTTCCGTACAAGCAAAAAGCATAACTGAATCTTTCAACCATGTGTATACAGAGTGTCCCAGAAGTCCCGCACTTCCTTGAGGGGATTGAAAGTGAAAAATATTCTGAGCCCAAATATCCATATTTGAAATTTTTTGATAACGCAGTTAATTAGTTATTAGTTAATGAAAGTGACCAATCAGGACCGCGCTATTGAAAAATAACTAGGCAGTGGGGACGCGAGAGTGAGGCGCCAGTCTCGGTTTACTGCGTGAAAAGCCGGCAGCAGCTCTGGCGTCTCACTCTCGCGCCCCCTCTGCCCTGTTATTCTTCTGTAGCGCGCTCCTGATTGGTCACTTTCATTAATTTATAACTAATTAACTACGTTATCAAAAAAATTCAAACATGGACATTTGGGTTTAGAATATTTTTCACTTTCGATCCCCTCAAGGAAGTGCTGGACTTCTGGGACACCCTGTATATGTGAAATAAACTACTCCACATGAGTTATAGAGATATTGACTTATATTGCAAAAAAATATAGTTAAAATAAGATTTTTGTGATTTAAATTCATATTAATATGATTTCAAGTTGCAAATTAATTTTAGCCTGTGAGTCTGCAGCGTATACAGGGTGGTTAAGAAAAATAGAGTAAAATAACGAAATTTTATTACAAGAGAATTCAAGGATTTTAAGACTATCAATACAATGTACGGCCTCCACGGGCATCAATAACAGCTTGACATCATCTTTGCATACTACACACGAGGTTGTTGAACATTTCTTGAGGAATTAGGTTCCATAAACGGGGCAGAAGCTCTCTCAGATCATTGAAGGATTCTGGGGTAGGTTGATGATTATCTAATCTTCTTTGGAGCATATCCCATGTATGTTTTATGCAATTCAAATCTGGTGAGTGCGGAGGTATTGGTAAATGAGGAATACCAAGCTCCTCGCGCGCATTCTCAACTATGGCTGCACTGTGCGGTCTATCGTTATCGTCTAGAAATTGAAAAGTTTTACCAATAGCAGCGTGAAAACTTGGCACAACATTGTCAATGACATGCTCCCTAAAGTGTAAGGCGGTCATATTCCTAGGACAAATGTGTAGATCTGTGCACCCGTTGAAACATATCCCGGCCCATACCATAACACTACCCCCTCGGAATGGATGGACTTCTTGGACATAGCGACGATTACGGGGTATGCGTGGAATTGTCCATACCCTTATTCTTCGAGAATCTGAAAAACGTCCATATCTGGATTCATCAGTGAAAAGGACACTGCGCCATTGATCGTTCCAATTGATATGTTGCCTTGCCCATTCCAGTCTCATGGACACGTGTTAATGGAACTCCTCTTAATGGACGTCTAGAACCTAGATTCACCTCTCTCAAACGTCGTCTGATGATTTCGATGGAAACTTGGACCCCATCTGCATTTTGAAGAGTATTCCGTATCATTCTACACGTAGATGTAGGGTTTCTTCTCGCTGAAACGGTGATGGAACGATCCTGAGCAGGTGTTGTTTTTCGTCGCCCACCAAGCCTCGGTCTTTCCAACACGGAACCAGTCTCCCTGAACCTGTTCCAAAGTCGAGATATCATACTTTGGCTGACTTGGAGCCTTTTCGCTACAACAACCTGAGTAAGGCCACCCTGTAGCATTCCGATAGCCCTATTAGCCTCAGCGTTTTTCAATTCATGTCTTGGCATTTCCAGAGAACTCGTTTCAAATCGAAGCCGTCGATGAACTGACTTCATTTCAAAATAAGAACATTCATGAAGCATATGCAAAGAATCAAACTCCAGAAAAAAGGCGACCAGATTGACGAAATGTCTCATACTGATTTTTATTGGATCGATTCAAGTTGTTATTGAGTTTTAAATGATTTTACAACGATTTTCTCGAATATTACATACTTTTAAAAACGATTGAATACGATATCCCTAACTCTTGGGGAGCAGTATATTTCCAGTATTAACAGAGAAAACAGTTTCTTCAACATTCGCAAGGTCTTCGAAATTATTGAATTCACATAATTTTTTCTAGAATTCATCATTTTTCCAAAGTGAATAAACATTTTGATGAATACGTAATTACTACGACTTTATTGTAGTGAGGACAACGTTGCGTTTTCATCTGACAGGAAAAGGAGTATAACCTTACATTTTCGGATTATACACGGTGAAATGTGCCAGAATGTCATGGCCAACCGGGATACTTCATGAAAGTGAATGGAGTATGTGCAAATGATGTGTGTTTTCTGAACTTTTCAATTATTTTTTTGCGAATTTTTCTAGCTTGCTGTCAATCTAGCATAATATTGGAATTCTGAACCTGACCCTATCTGGAATTATGTAAGAATTTGAAATTTGCAGTATTCCGGGTTTTTGAGCCGTGATGCAATAGGAATTTCACCTAAAGTTTTCTCCTACAACACCAGGTCGAAGCAGTCATTCATACAGTTACTACCTACGACCGGGAAAACTCTGAAGATGCCTACCGCAGTTGTAGTCGAAACGTTAGATGAAATTCCTATTGGACAACGGCTTGAAAACCAGGAATTCTCAATTCGAAGTTGAATCCGGCCGTAAAAGCCTTCATCAACACGTGTGGGAAGATTCTAATTGAATAGTCACTGGAAGCATTATATTCAATTCTATAGAACGGTTCTCCACCAGAAAAATATTCATGATACTACGTAGATTGTCTCTACCAGGAAGACTATAAAGTGCCTTTATATCCAATACAACCATAAAATCTCGAATGAACAGCATCTATTTCAAGCCCGGAGGCTAGAAATGGACTGACGAATGACACCAAGAAGTATCGTGAATTTGAAGCTTTTCTTGATAACATCAATCAATAAAATCATTGCGACCATATATGGAAACATATTCATTAGTCTTCAATTTAAGAATATGGTCTTGCATGTGTCTGAGCTTTGATTAGATAATTATCGGGAGAGATTGTTTGGCATAATTTTGTTTTATTTTCCGTATATTTTAGCATAAGCCCCAAAGGACCCCGCACTTTCCTTTTGGCAAATGGCGTTAAGTCAAATGCTCTAATACTTTGGACTAATGTAGTACTCGACCTTCCTATTGATCAAAAGTGTCCATGGCCCCAACTCAGTCCTACGACTAGTTTTTGAGATACAGGGCGTTGAAGTTGAGAATTATCCACTTTTACTAAGCGCGTATCTCGAAAAAGAATCGAATGAGCTCCAATTTTTCTCAAGAAACATTTCATTCCATCCTCAAGGAGCAACCTCAGTAATCATATAGGGGAATATGACTGAAAATCGTCACGAATACAGGATTATCCATAATTGAATGAATGCATGCTCGATTCTGAAAGTATAAAATATGTCAGTTTCAGAGCGAGACCGTTCACAAAATGAACTATTACACTAGATATGTTGTTGTTATATCGAAAAAACCTGAAATACCCAGAATTCATACTGGGTAATCCATTATTATAGAAACTATTCACGATGACGGTTAAGTGGACACCCTGTATGTTTGGGTTGATTTGAGGTGTTTGTTTGATTTTTTCAAAACATATAATAATGGACTTCAGAGAATATAGGGTGATTCAGTCATCAACTAAACTGTGAACCTCACGAAAACACTCAAAAACCACCTCTTTTTTTCATCACCCTCTATTTCAAGATTACCTCCGTAGAGGTGGGAGTTTTCTTTCACCACTGTACTTGATATAGAAACATCAATACGGCCGAGTGTTTTTATCCACTTCCTATAACCAGATTTTTTTTATGTAATATTACATAACAAATAATATGTTTTTTTTACTTATACAGGAAGTGCTTTACCTTCCTCTAAGTAAGTACACTAGCTATTCGTAGGAACTTATTTGGTATTCTTCCCTTCAAATGTCGATGTAAACATATAGTGCGTAATTTCGGTTGCATCAAACTCTGCGCTGTTGACCAAAACCAAAATGTCTAAGCGTAGGAGACTCCTACGCTAGGAGTACAGATCTCTATGATGATTTGATTTCGCTGAGATATGGAAGAGGTTTCGTTCTTACCACTTTAGTCGGCGCTATATTCACACATCATGACTGATTATCATAAGTTATTTTTACAGATTTATTTATTCAAAATAACGTAATCATGAAGGTACTATATTTGATATTATCATCATTAGATGGCGATGCATATACAATTACTGTGTATATCACAGTGAATTCTTATCGGAATTTCAAGTAAATCGGATTTTGGCGATCAGTTTCAATCGTTAATTGTCTATTCTCATCTTTTCTCTTAATTTTCGAATTCAGCTTCAATTTTTATTGGTTCATTGTCCATATCAGAATTATGAAATTACACGTATGAAATTGTGGCGCCGCCACGAAACAGTTCTAATATTTTCGATTTGGTCGATGTCAATGCATTCAAAAATTGACAAGTGCATACACCATGTCTTTAGACATCTTAAGCAAGGCTCAAATAATTCCATTATAATGTAAATTCTATAGTAAATCGAGTTTATACAACTCTGTGCTGTGGACCAAAACAGAAATGTCTTAGTCAAGAAGAAAAATTAGAAAACCTCTTAGAGTATTTGTATTCTGTGAAGTGAAGTTAAAGTACCGGAGACAAAGTATGTATTTCAATTCGAATTTTCAGCGTATTGGCAGAACTAAAGTGACAGTGATCGAGTGACCAGAGGCAATTCATCATGGGAACTATTTCTCATCCATATTATTCGATCGTGATTTATATTTGCAATCGTGGTGTCGTTCATTACAAGATAGGTAGTAACTGCAATGAGAGAACTCTAAAGCATTTAAAACAAAATGTTATATGTTCAACAATTAGATACCGCTAGAATAAAGAGAATTTTTCCGTGCGAATAACAATGGTACTAAAATTGTGTATGTTTTGCCTAATTTATCTCCTGCTTGAAAAAATAGCAATGATTAGTTTATACAACTTTAACGGTAGGTTTTACAAAGCGTAATCACCGGTGATCGGAGCCTGATCTAGCATCAACTGGATTTGACAGTTCAAAAATCAGAGAACCAAGACGTTGATCTCCGATCACCGGTGATTACGATTTGTGAAATTCACCATAAGTACCTATCATTTAGGCGAAACAAAGTTCGCCGGGCCAGCTAGTAAATACATAAATGAAAAATTTTTTCGACTCGGAATTAGGAATTTTGTGGGAACATCAAGAATGGAAACATTCATTCATTTATTTTTTGCACAAAATCATATTTATACATACACAAAATTGATTATTCCTAATTCTTATGAACGTAGGAGCAGATATGAATTGATGCGAAAAATTACTTGTTAAAAATAAAGGGTAGTATGCCATAAAAATGATGGGTCAAAAGTCAAATGTTAGGGAGATATCGCGGTTCAAAGATGGCGGAAAAATGAAGTTTTTAATTTGTATCTTTGAAACGAGAACCGATAGAATGATGATATTCTATGGAAGAATTACTATTATAATAACACACTTTTTTGATATTTTGTTATATTTTTAAAATTAGTGGAGGGGGTTGGAGTAGACCTGGATGGAATTAAATTCGGAAATGAAATGTAAATGCACTTTTTCATGTAAGGCTCAAAGGAAAGGTCATCTGGATCAGATGTAGTTTCAAGATTTTTGGAATCCACTAATGGTCAATAACTTCTTCCCATAATTCAAGGAATAAAAACAAGACCAAACTCAGGTCGAAAAGTCCTTCGAAATGTAATGTCACTCGACCCACATTTTATAAGAATCCTCATCAAAACACTTCCCCTGCAGTTAGGGTTTGGAAAAATCGATTGTGTGACAGGTTGAAAGGGATGACGTGTTTTAGTTGGGACATCCTGTATTCTGATTGATTCGTATGACGGAGCCCCCCACTAATGTAGACATCCTTCGTAGCATCAACATCTTTATCGGTTTCAGAAATCAACACTCTTAAGTTGAGAGTGTTGATAGGATGTAAGATATGATTTTTTTGTCTTCTATTTTTGCTAAATTTTCCTCGAAATATTGCCAGAATATACAGGGTGGCCAAGAGATTGACGTCAAAAAGGAAAAAAAAGGTCCCTCGTGTCATGGGCTATTCGAATCACCCCCATGTATTTTATGCTATTTTTCACGGTTTTCGAGTTATGAATTTTTTTATGAACTTTGAGAATTTTCGACTTGACCATCTTAAAAAAGATATTAAAAAAAAAGTACAAGACTTCTCTGTAAAATTCTTTTTGTAACTTAATCTCCATGTACTTTTTTTATACATTGAAAAACCAGATTCGTATGCTTAAAAACTGCGCTCAACAGTCAGCTTTTAGAATCATTGATAAAAAATGGTACTTAACACTCTACTTCTGCTAGAATTAGCCTTCAAAGTCATCGAGGTGGAAAAAATCAAAGAAATAGACATTTACTACAAAATTATTTTTTGCCATTTTAAGATATTTCTGATCAAGTTATGATAGAAAATGCTGGAAATTAATGAAAATTAGCTTTAGATGTTGGTCAAGAAAAGTTATAGATAAAAAAAAGAAAAAGGTATGGCAATAAATCACACATCATAATGTAAATAAAAAGAAACTTATTTATAAAATTTAGAGTAGGTTTTCAAAGTGGCCACCACCAGCCTCAATACACATTTTACACCTTCTACACCAGAAATATCTTAAAATGGCAAAACATAATTTTGTAGTAAATGTCTAGTTCTTTAATTTTTTCCACCTCGATGACTTTGAAGGCTAATTCTAACAAAACTAGAGTGTTAAGTACCATTTTTTATCAATGATTCTAACAGCTGACTGTTGAGCGCAGTTTTTAAGCATACTAAGAAACCGTGAATTAGCCTTTTTACATTTTTAATTTTGATTCGAAAATTCAGATCATAATCCAATTTACGTAACTTTTTCACTTGCGACCGACATTTTCATAATTTTTATCAAAGTTACGAATCTGGTTATTTTATGTGTAAAAGTACAATTCATGGAGATTAAGTTACAAAAAGAATTTCACAGAGAAGTCTTGTACTTTTTTGTAAATATCTTTTTTGAGAAGGTCAATTCAAAAATTCTCAAAGTTCATAAAACAAATTCATAACTCGAAAACCGTGAAAAATAGGGGGTGATTCGAATAGCCCATGACACGAGGGACCTGTTTTTTCCTTTTTGACGTCAATCTCTTGGCCACCCTGTATATTGTACCGACAGCTTCAAATGGTATCGATTTCGGATTAATGCATCAAATAGAAAAAATTGGGGAAGAGTCGATATTTGTCATTGACAGAGGTCGCTGCTAGAGGAGGAAGCCTTGACTGTTATTCTGAATTATCGACGGATGAAAAGTCCCCAGCAAATATTTTTCAGTTGATTGGTCCGACTGAATTCATTACCCGCCCATAGAAGCTTTGGCGGCAATTTCGAAGTCATCAAGAATTATTTTGTTGTTTGTTATACAACAGGACAAGGTTAGGCAGGGGAGGGGTGAAGAGGAAAAAGGTACGAGACAGGACAGACACGTATAAAATGTTGGGCAATTTCAGGAGGCCAAACACCCGAATTCGGGGTCACAGACATTAGACTGTGCAGACAAGGTGCATGTGCAAATCTAGGGCCAATGGACTATTCAAGGCAGTCGGGCAGTCGGACGGGGACGATGCAATCCGCGACTGTTAGCCGTCTAGCTACGCTGCTAGCAATAAACCGATCCAACTCGTAATGCCAGTGTTGCCACACAAATGACTTAGCTAACTCACTTTCAATACTACGCGAAAATTATATCGATGAATTCTTGGAACCATTATTGCCATATTTTAGTATTACCAGTTTAGTTATAGTATAGAACAATTCCAATAATACCAAAAAAATTTTTTTTTCATCGATATTTTCCAGAGGACAAGAGCTCGAACATGATTTTTTTCGGAAATATTAAGTGTTTTCAGATTTTTTACAAAAATTAACATTTCAAATGAAAATAATTTTATTTCACAAATTCGATACATTACACTTATTTCCCATTTACCTCTTGATATGGAGAAAGTAAGCAAAAACCATTACTGAGAAGAAATAAAAAAAAAAACAGATTTGTTTACTCTCATAGCCTTTGTAATACGTTGTCTGTTTGCATGACAATAAGTGATCAGGGTAAGTGCTATTGTCTTTTGAATTTCGATAACTGTACGTAATAATATTAGAAAAATGGTTCATTTAACAGAAATGCACAAAATGACCATTCTTCAAATGATTGGTTATGGAGATTACGCACGGACACAAATGGGAGTTTCTCGCTTATTTCACGAAAAATTTCCAAATTGTTGGAAATCATATCGTAGGTCCCTTTTAACGTTAGAAGACAATTCTACACCAGATTAGCATGTTGCCAAGACGTTCGCGGCGAGCATTTTGAACATTACCTACATTGACATTAATGTTTTTTTTTTAAGAATTAAGAAATAATCAGTATTACTTATTAGGTTTTAGGTGTAATGTACCGAATTTGTGAAATAAAATAATTTTTATTTGAAACGTTGATTTTTGCAATAAATCTGAAAACACTTAATACTTCCGAAATAGTTAAAGAGGTTTAGGACATCGTGCATGAATTGTGTCTAGAATTCTCTGAAGAATCCAAAAAATAAATAATATACAGGGGGTTGCATTTGAAATAAGAAAGTTGGTGTTGGCCACGGTCCCATGGAACACCCTATATAATATTATTTTTTGAAAAAAATGCGCATTTAAAATTACAAATCGACGTGTCCGAGCGTTTTTCCCAGCACGCCCTCATTTATTCGTTATCGAATTTATTCCATTTGGCTGTTACACTCTGTATGTTTTTCATTATCGACATTCATCGTTTATACAGAGTGTCCAGAATGAATTGATAATCCTGAAACACTCCATAAAAAAGCTATGGCGCTCTGATAAAAAAACAGAAGACAAACTTTTTTTGTTAAAGCTTTCTGCTACACATCGTTGCGTTTCTGTATAGGAAACACTCTCACAAATATTACATCCATCAGTTTCTTCATGGTAAAATTTTCTTCATTAAAATACCCATATACAGTGCGCGTCAACATTATGGAACAAATTCATTTTCTCAGGTGAAAGATATTTGGTAACAAAATCTTGAATCAGGTCAATTGTTGTTTCACTTTTACCAAATTTTTAGGCATTTTTGAAGGATTTTCGTTGCACCCTGTGCCATCCCCATCAACCTCTCTCAATTTTTGGAATAAGGAAAGTGAGCCATGTGGTACTTTTTTGGCAAGGTCTTTGTATCTTCTTTAAAGGCGGGCACAAGTTTTCCAGAAAATATTTTTTTTTTGAATATTAGTAAGTTCAAAGAGGTTTTCAGTATGTGCACTTCGTCATGGCTCTTTCTTTGAATTGAACGTTTTATCGAATAATTTATAGGTACTTCGTACTTCAGTAGAAACGTACTAATAACATACCTCTACCTACTTAAGATCATAACTGAAGCGCAGTGTTTCGCACATTCTAATTTTTCAATTGAGGGGGTTGAAAGTTGTGCATGAACAAAACTGTAATGGTCGACTTTCATTCGGTGACATATTTCATCAGGTACCATCCTCTCAAAGTAAATAGGCCATGACAAAGTGCACATACTGGTAAAAGTGAAACAAAATTGGTCTGTTTCAGGATTTTATTGCCAAATATTTTTCTTCTGAGAAAATGAATTTGTTCCATAATTTTGACGTGCACTATATACAATTAAGGTGGCCCTAAATTGGGGGTACAAACGAAAAGAGGAGATTGAAAATTAAAAGTTTTGTATTTTTTTTAATTATCCAACTTTCACTGAGCGAAAGTCCCATTGTTCAAAGGGGGAACCAACTCAAAAGGAATAGGCGCTTTTCATGCAGATTTTAAAAATTGTACAATGCATCCCCATAACTTATGTGAATGCGAAGTTATTGCTTTCAGTATACAGAAGCAGCAAATTCAACTGAATAACAAAATATTGAAAATTCGATAAGCTCTTCTTTTAATCTGTACCTGATGATAAGGGCTTGCTGTAAAACAACAGAAATTTTCTTATCCATACTGTGTTATACTGTCCATACTGTGTATACTCCATTCAGTTTTTTTATTTAAAGCTGACGCAGGTTGGTGCTCGTGAGATGTCAAATAATTCTCATAGACATCACCAATGCTAATTTCTATTAACTCTTTTTTAACTTTGTAAATGGATTTAGTTCTTTTGAGGTTCAACTGTGACACAGGTTTCGTAGTACTACGTACTACTACATTTTCATAATGGAGCATTTCAAGTTGTGCAGAAAGGTATTTAAATGTCTTCTGTAGGCTTATTTCTCGATAATTTTGGAAAGTAGGGAATTGCATACGTCCGTCTGTTCTTTGAGGAGTTTTTCTGTTGGGTTATTCGAGTAATTTTATTCTTTTTTCGAATTAATTATCACAAAGAATTCTGTCCATTATTTTTCAGTAGAATTACAGCACTCGATTCTTGATTTCCGTACAAGCAATAAGCATAACTAAATCTTCCAACCATATTCATATACGTGAAATATTTCTAGTATTAACAGAGAAAAAAGTTTCTTCAACATTCAGGTCTTTACAATTATTGAATTCACATAAATACGTAATTACTTCGACCTGCATGTAGAAAGGACCACTTTGCTTTGTTATATGACAGGAAAATGGCTATAACCTAACATTTTCAAAATATACTCGATGAAATGTGTCAAAATATTATGGCCAACCAGGATACATTATAAAAGTGAATGGGTATAGAAGTTTTTTCAACTGAGAATTGAGTTTGAACATAATCGTTTAGAGTTTACATAGACGACACGAAATCGACGATCAGAAAAGTCGTAGCTGGCGTACCACAAGGATCGGTTTTAGGACCACTACTGTTCAATATTTTCCTATCAGACATACCAAAAATGATATCTATCTCTATCTTTTACTCCCAAAGAATGAGGGAGCTCGTGACTAGCGTCCTGCTGAAGGATATTGACAGGATTATATATTACTTCAAAAAATGAAGAATAAAAATCAACCCGAAGAAAACAGTTACTTTTCTTTTCGGTTCAACGAGTTCACAAGAGGAGAAAGAAATATGTATTATGATAAATGATGAAAATATTGAATGGCAAAAAGAAGCTGAATATTTTGGAGTGATACTGGATGAGAAACTAGTCTTCCAAAAGCAACTGGAAGAAAACAGGGAGGAAACGAGAAAATTGCACGGGAGTCTGTACCCGCTTCTCATTGCAAAGAGCAACTTTTCTCTGGAAAATAAAGTGAAAATATTCAAGTGATAAAATACCAGGAACAACATATGCCAGGGCAATCTGGAACAATGTGGATAGCTACAGGAAAGAAGATCTTCAGAGTACTCAACAGATTGATCAGATTATTAATAGGTGTCCCATGGTACATGAAAGAAGAACTTAAAACAGAAGATATCGAGAAACTTACAGAAGTTGAATGAGAAAATTAAGAAACATAACAACGAGGAAATGAAAACGATATTGTAAATCCTGTCAGAAAGACTGACAAGTGAGTTCATCTTACGCAGTATGTGCAAAATATTTGAAATCAAGGGGGATGTCTAATTGAGGGATAATTACAAACATTCATTATAAACAATACGAAAGAGAAAAAATACATATGAATGGAAGGTTTATGGGCAAATGCTCGAAACCAAATAGGGGAGGTGTTTAGTCAAAAATCCGACTGTAGCCAGAGAGACTGGGTGTCTGATGTAAGCTTACCCCTTCTAAACAGAAAAAAAGCTGTTTGTCGAACAGTATACAGATCAGAGCAGTTGGCATTCAGCTTCTGAAGATAAGATCCTCCTGAAGTTTTCAAAACTCTCGAACAAAAACTATCAACAAATCAACACAGAGTGTGAATTCATTTAGAAGTAAAAAAATATTATTAACTATTAATGACAACGAATAATTCCTATGAACTCCGAACAAATGAACAATCGAGAAAAAATAATCAGGGAAGTCTAATATTTTCCTCTGCAAAATCCGACCTTATAGATACCGACTATATTTTTGGAGACCATAATTTTCAGACATGATGAAGACCTAAAAAGTAATTTGGCCCCATAGTATTATAAACAATCGAATCGACATCGACAGGCGTGGAGTTGTTGCAGAAGGTGTGGAATGCATATTCATTACGAATCTGAGTTATGTATTGGATCATTCGTTTCGCGAAGATCTTTTGGATGGGTTTCAAAGGAAGATGGAGAATTTATAATACACAGAGACCCTGGACCAGAGCGATGCACTTTGATGAAGGTCGGTCGAAAAGAACAAACAAGTAATGTCTAGCCAACTTATAGCGATCATAAAACTCTTTCATTCAACGAGGCACCGGCCTCTTTTCGCAAATAAATGCAACAATGAGGTGTGAAGAAAATATTTATTCAATACTTTTTTCTGGAACATGGAATAATATGTGAACGCATAATTACGATGTTTGTTGCGTCTTTGTTTTGTAACTCGAACTGGCAAACATTTATTCGTGAACCGAAGTACCAACGAATAAAAAAAAATCATTTTTCAATTTAGTCCAGGAGCCTTGTGAAATATTGGCACTGACAAGAATTAGTTTTCAGTAGTTTTTGGGCGTTTTCAGTTAGATCCGCATTCAAAAATCCAATGAAAAATTTGTTCGACAGCTGTCAAAAAAGTTGACAGCTCTTGTTTATTTATTTTACAGCTGTCTAAAATCGTCTATGATCCCGGATATGTTCTTACAGGAATATTTTTTGTGATTTGGAGGTTCGACTCAATAACACTTTCGATCTCAAATTTTTAGGATAAGATAAGGTCAGTTCATCGAATGTACGAAGTTTTATCTGTCTAGCCCATATACTTACTCAATCACTCACTACCTGATCATCAAGAGCTTTAGAGTACTTTGTTTATTAATTAACACATACAGTGTATTTTAAGGTGAGGCTTTTCTTTTGACAGGTGATAGTAGTAATACTCATCAAAATAAGTCATTCCACCGAAAATTTCTTGTATGTTCAGTTTAAAAAATTTTAAAAAAATTTTGGGCATCAATAACTTAATACTGCTATAGCCTGCATATCTCTGTTCATGATATCTCTACATCTCTGCACCAGGTTTAGGAACATCCGCGAAGTTGGGTGATTTCTCAGCGGAATTCTTATTTTGTACAACTATACGCTGAACTGGCATTTTGTTTTGATTCACCATAAACTAAAAGCATATCAACAAGTTCATTATTTGAATAAACGTGGGGCATTTTCGAAACATAAATCACTTGTACCCTCGCCGTAACACGATCGGAGATTACTGATCACAATCGATATTCTGAGTCATGTATGATAAGAAGACAAAAAACATGTTGATATCTATGGAGGAGCTGTAAACTATAAAATATTCTAGTTTGATTTACTCGAAAGTGGGGCATGACTCATAAAAAAAAATTTTTGGTGAAATGACTCATTTAAATGACATCTACCATCTGTCAAAAGAAAAGTCTCATCTTTAAATACACCCTGTATACAATCAAAAAAATTAGAAAAATGGAACTTTCACCCTACAACTCTCATAATGGGAGGGTGGGTGCCAAATTCCAAAGGAAACAGAGGTCGCTTGGAGTAGGAAAATCGAGATTATGGAAAATAGTTCGGATCTGATCATTTCGTTCTCGGGATAGACATTTTTCACATGAAAACGATCATCATATCAATCCATTTAACCCTATCAAATGATATCGATTTCTTTATTTGCACATAAAGGTCCTATAGATGTGAAAAAATGTTTTTTGAAAGTTGATACTACCACCTCTTATTGAAGTAGATCAATATTACAACATTCAACACAAAAATGTCATAAAAAATTCTGAAAAAAAAATTTTGTCAAAAAATGTACTGAATTTTTTGGTAAATCCTCAATAGTACAAAAAAGCACATTGAAGTATAATTTTTTTCTATTGAACTAACACGTAAGGAAATCAGCTACAAAACGACACCCACATCTTTTCTCTATGTCATATAATTTCAGAGTAATTGCTGTTTGAACATGACCATTATGAAAATTGATGAAATAAAATGAAAACTCAGTACTGTGCTTTTGATCATTTTAAATGATCAAACTAACAAATTTATCATAAAAATTGATTGCTCAAAATGGCCGCCTCTGCTTTTTAGACAGGCAGTGGCCCTTATGACGACTTGTCTTGTGTCCAGGGCCACAATGCAGAATGGCGCAAGATTTTTAGAATTTCTAGAGAACCAATTTCCTACAGTAATAGAAGAACTGCCAATTATCCATCGAAGGCGTATGTGGCTTCAGTAAGATGGTGCACCAGCGCACTACGCTCGTTTAGTGAGAGATCACTTGAATGAAAATTATTCAACGTCGATTGGACGTGCTTGGCCACCACGCTCTCCGGACTCAACACCGCTGGACTATTTTTATGGGGATGGATGGAGCAAACTGCAAAGGGTTTATTCCACAGTTCCTAACACCAGAGAAGAACTGTTGCAAAAAATAATGACCGTTGCAAACGAAATGAGAGCAGACACTGCATTGATTTCCAGGACCACAAGACAAGTCGTCATAAGAGCCACTTCCTGTCTACAAAGCAGAGGCGGCCATTTTGAGCAATTTTTATGATAAATTTGTCAGTTTGATCTTTGAAAATGATCAAAAGTACAGTACTGAGTTTTCATTTTATTTCATCCATTTTCATAAGGGTCATGTTCAAACAGCAATAACTCTCAAATTATGTAACATCAAGAAATGATGTGGAAGACGTTTTGTAGCTGATATCCTTGCGTGTTAGTTCATCGAAAAAAAACTATACTTCAATGTGCTAGTTTTTGTACTATTGGGGATTCACTAAAAAATTCAGTAAATTTTTCGACCGATTTTTTTTATGACATTTTTGAGATGAATGTTTCAATATTGTTCTACTTTAATAGAAGGTGGTGGTATTATCTTTCAAAGACATTTTTTCACATTCGTAGGACCTTTATGTTCAAAGAAATCGCTATCATTCGAAAGGGGACAACTAAAATAAAAAATTAATTCAAAATGGCGGCTATTCCAAAAACAGGGGGGGTAAACTACTCAATGTGGGTGTTTTTGTCGAGAAAATTAGGTATATTTGATTCCCTTAAATTATCGTCTCACCTAAACACACTGTATACGGCAAAAATTGAAGAAGTTATTCCTCGGGCTATTTTGAGAATATTCTATCCTCGGATAATTTTTATGAAGGCGCTTTATTGCGAAGATATAGGACGAAAGCAATTGCCAATATACAGGGTGTATTTAAAGATGAGGCTTCTCTTCTGACAGGTGATAGAACTCATCAAAATGAGTCATTTTACCGAAAATTCCTTTAATGAAATCGAACTCGACAAACGGACATGGACTGGAGGATCCTTGCACTTCTGTTGCTAATTGTGTCAAAAAGGTGCTCCTAGCCCAGTGGTTGAGGTGTTAGATTAGGATCCGTCAGGCCCGAGTTCAATCCCGAGCAAGAAAAGAAATTTTTTAGTCTCAGTTGTAATTAACAGTGCTGTGCCTAAGGTGGCGTAAGGACACAGTAACAAAGCCACCACCTTTGACTATACCCTCTAAGGCCACCACAGAACACAACTGCTTCTCGGAACTCGTACAAGTTATAAGCTTCGAAGCTTGTCGTTTCTGAGGGTTCTCCTCGGGAGACCTAGAAAGAATCAATATAATCAATATCAATGAATGTTTTGAATTTCAGAAAAATTAAATTTTCCTAATTCGCGAAAGGAAACAGAATCAATCTAATCAAAGAAATGAATATAAAAAAAGAATTGAAAGGAAATATGTAAATTCTTCATGATGAAGGAAACATTTCCAAAAATGGAAAATATACTCGAATAATCGTTCATTCGAATTGCTAACGGAAAAAAGTTCTTAAGTGTACCGAATGTTATGTAAATAGTGAATAAATATAAAATTGATATCGTAAAACGAAGCAAAATTTAAACATTTATTACTTCATTCAATAATACATGAAGCACGTGGCACGTCCTGCTGTAACAGAGTTATCGAATCGCGAAATGTTGATTTCACGATCCATGAAATTGAAAGTATCAGGTAACATCGAAATATTTAGTGTGGAATAGTAATTCCTCTTCCACTTCCTACCATTAAATACAGCTCACAATGGAAATAGCATTCACAGCCATATCCGTCGATATTCCACGATTCATGACTCGATTTATTCGCATGAATTCTGGAAATCTCTAAAACTGAACGTATGGATAGAACAGACTAAATGAGGGATTGATCAACGTGCACACAACACGAATTATATTGCATCAAACTGCATCTTACAGAGACATTCATTCACATAAATTCGCATGAAAGAATGTTGCTCGGTTCGTAAAAACAATTCCTTTATTTGACATCGGCTTCTGTGAGGTAACCACACATGTCGAGGAGAAGGGCTTGGTGTGTTATTAAGAAGCCATTGCTCTACAATGGCTGTTTCACAAAGGGCGGTTTCGAAAACCTTTCGAATACCTGCTCCAACGCGTAGGGAAAATTGTGGAGAGAGTCTTACTTAGCCAGAGGACTCAACGAAGAAACAGAAACCCTGAGGACGATACCAAGTGGACAAGTGGATTCAGAAAACCACATTCAACTGAACAACTACTAAGACTGACCGTCCTAGTGCAATGAGTTTCGTGAATCGCTTGGACAAAAAGTCATCCATATGGTTTACCGATGGATCTAAATCAGAGAGAAGCTCCCTAAGGATGTTGTCCGTCTTATCGACACCATGGACGACCTCCTTGGGTTTCAATGAATGGGTAGGGTAGAGAACAAAAAATGTATGTGGTCGCAGTTCCCGGGAGGCTTACCGAGCCATGACGGCCCAAGTTCAAATAATAATAATAAAAGACTGATCGAGTATATCGCAGAAAGATTTCAGAATAAACAAGCTTACAGGACTAGTACGATAAGATGTTGCCAGAGCCTTTGATAGAGTATGGCATGAATGACTAGCATATAATGAGAAATTATTTGAGGGATAAAAACTTTCGTGTAGAAATAGATAATGTTCATTGAACACTCAGATATTTAGAAGCAGGAGTTCCTCAAGGATCTATACTAGGACCTCTACTCTATAAATATATGATACACCAAGATCAACTTCCTGAACGGAAACTGTTGTCCAGACAAAATGCTGTGGATGAGGAAGAAATTGAGGAATGGTCTGCGAAAGAAGTATGGTCGGAAATGAAAGAACTGAAAAATGGAAAATCTCCGGGACCGGACAACATCCCAAATGAACTCTTGAAGAATGGAGGAGAAAAATTGGCCGAAGAACTAACAAGACTCTTCAATGAAATACTGAAGAAGAGAAACATACCTGAAGAATGGAGAGGCAGCATTACCATACCAGTTTTTAAAAAAGGAAGTATCTCAGACCCATCGAACTATAGAGGAATATCCCTGTTGAATACCACGATGAAGCTATTCACAAAACTACTGGGAAAACATATTTCCACACAAATTAGTATTTCCGAAGAACAGCAAGGATTTAGAAAAAATCGCAGCACCAACGATGCAATATTTATAGTTCGTCAGGTTATAGAAAAAGCAATCGAATTTGACAAACCAGCTTTTATATGTTTTGTGGACCTCACCCAGGCCTTCGACCGATTGAGGCTTGCAGACGTTCTCACTGAGCTCAGCGCAAAAAGAACACCAAAATACTTGTCAGACATCATAGAACAGCTGAACACAGACAATGAAACTGAGATAAAAACGAAATCGACATCCACCGGTAAAATAAGAATAAAATCCGGTGTGAGACAAGGCGACAGCTTGAGTCCATTCCTGTTCAACCTCATTATGAACAGGATAATAGAGAGAGTTCGGAAGGTGAAACATGGCTATAGACTGGGTAGACACCTACTTAAGATCGTGTGCTTCGCAGATGATGCAGCGCTCCTCGCAGATACGGAGGATGGCTTGCAATGGCTACTGCAGGCGTTCAAAAGCGAAGCCGAAGAACTCAACATGAAGATCTCTATAGCGAAAACCAAAAGTATGGTAATATCGAGGGAGCCACGTCGATGCAAGCTGGTAGTTGATGACAGTATAATAGAGCAGGTTTCAGATTTCAGCTACTTGGGAGTCAGAACATCGTCGTGGGGAAACCTGGCGGGTGTTGTCAGGGAGCAAGTCAACAAATCAGCCAGAGTAGCGGGTGCCTTGAAATCTTTGATATGGCGGAACCAATTCATGACCAGTCAAGGTAAGGTCAGAGTGTACAAAACTTGCGTACGACCGATCATGACATACTCAGTTGAGACCAGAGCCGACACATCCGAAACAAAGAGGATGATGCGTACTAACGAGATGAGGACCTTAAGAGCAATAACAGGTAATACCTTGAGAGATCACAGAAGGAGTGAGGACATCCGAGAGGAGTGTGGGATATTGGATGTGGTGAGATGGTCACGTGCAAGAAGAAGATACTGGAACGAACATGTCTCCAGAATGGGCGATGAGAGACTTGCTAAAGTTGCACGGAATGGCAAGCCAGCTAGTAGAAGACCTCCAGGACGCCCTCCGAAGAGATGGAAAGATAGCTGGTCATCAGCATCTCAAGAGGTCTCGTGAAAGGTGAAACAAGCCTTTGGCTTTCGGAAAGAAGAAGAAGAAGACCAAGAAATCCAAGATGCCTGCCTGCTCTGTAAGAAGACGATACGGTCATAGCAGTTAGGCACAGATATACAGAAATAATTCACAAAGACTGCAGATGATAAGTCGATGGTGCACCAAATGAAAAATCGAAATCAATTGACAAAAGAGTCAAGCCATTTCATTTCATTTCATTTATTCACAAGAAATATAATATGATACAAGTGAAAAATTTTAACCCATCAACATTTTTCATGGGGCGTCAATACATCAATATGTCAAATTTTAAAATAACAACATTCAATTATCAAGTATAAGACAAACATCACACTTTCACACTCATGACAAACTATTCAAAATGGCTGATCCAAAACTCACTCATAGTATAAAAGGCTTTTTTGTCAAGATTTTTTCACTTCATGTTTCAAATTATTTTTTTTCAAATTTTTGAAAGCTTCACGAATTCTATTATATATTTGTATGGCTTCGTGGTTTATGCTTAGTTGAGCCGCCGATACCATGTGTAATGGAGTTATGAAGTTTCTCGCATTCCTTGTAGTGTAATTGTGGTACTCTCCATTTCGCATCAGCTTCTCCTTGTTATCATGGATGAATAAAATACAGGTAAGTATGTACAAACAGGTGGATGTCAGTATGTCCTCTTGTAAGTGACCCCTACAGCTCTCAGTACTCTCTAGTACACACAATATACGGATGGCATTGTTTGTTTTATGAAGAACTTTTTCATTTCAGGTCCACTATCCCAAAAGAGTAACCCAAAGTTTATTACACTATTGAAATACCCATAATAAGCGAGTTTGGCTGCTTTCTTTCCTGCTAACTGTTTGGATCTTCTGATGAGGTGAGTAGCTACTGACAATTTTCTTTCCAATTCTTCTGTGTCTTCCAGAACTTCAAGTTGGGTCCCAGATATATACCCAGGAATTTCAGGTTTGTCTCTGTTGTGGGTCTAGTTTCAAAGGTGAGATATTGTGTTTTTTCCCTGTTTATTCAAAATTCATTTGCGCTGAACCAGATTTCAGCCTGTTCAAGGGTGTTCGATGAGATCTCTGGGAGCTCTTCTGCAGTGTTGCCAATGAGGCAATGAGGAATGAGGTGTCATCAACGAAGAGTATTGTACTGTGTGATTTAACATTTGGAGGTAAGTCATTTATTTAGATTAAAAACAATAGAGGACCCAGTATGGATTCCTGAGGAACCCCACACTCCACACATCCCCAGTCCGAGCACTTCCCCTGAACGAAAACTCTCTGATATCTACCCTGCAAGTGACGACTGATCAGCTTTAGCGGGACACCTCTGATGCCATAGCACTCCAACTTCTGTAACACATTTTTCTAAGGTTTTTATCTGTGCTCTTGCATCATACGCATAACTGTATGGTGCCCCGTTTGACATTCCTCTGCTAATACTGAGATTAGGAGCGGGGAATGGATCAATCTGTATGTTTGAATGATTTGTTCATTGTTGCCTTTTCAAGACACATGCCATAATTGGAAACAAATCTGTACAGCTCCATTTTATAAGAATATATATTTGTATATATATGATCAAGGGTATCAAATGCCTTACTCAAATCGCATGCCAGCAGCCTGCACTTCTTCTTTGGGTCCAAAGCGTCTGCAACCTCAACCATTACCGACGTTATGGCTGTACTTGTGGACTTATTCTGCTGGAAACCATGTTGTTCATTACATATAATGTCGTACTTCCTAAAAAACTCCGACAGTCTATCTTTTAATGCAGTCTCGAATATTGTGGAGAGGCTTGGGAGGACCGAAATCGGCCTGTAATTTGAAATTTGAAGGTTCAGATTTATCGCCTCCTTTGAATATAGGAATTATTTTGGCTCGTTTCAACTGATCAGTAAAATGACCTTCACTGTAGCATTTGGTAATAATCTCTGCCAAGGGCTTTGCTATACTCGGAATTATCTGCTTCAACATATTCGGTGACATGTCATAAATGTCTCTGCAGTCTTTACTTTTGAGTTTCTTCGCTATCCTCAGGACATCTGATGCGGTTGTTTCTCATAACAAAAGGGAATTATCCACGAATTTTCCTGCGTTTTTGTGCAGGTCTGCAGAACTTATGTTAACCTTTGAGCAGTTTTTCCCAATTTCTGTACCCAATTTCAGAAGATGTTCATTTTGAGGTTATAGGATTTATGTCTGCTTCATCATGCACTTTATTTTTCCTTGATTACCCTTCATAACCTTCCATATTTCCCTAGTTTTGTTTGATGCCTTCTCAATTTTTCGAGATTTTCTTTTTTCTTCATTTCAACCAGTCTTTCCCTGTACAAACTTTTACAAGCAGTATATGCTCTGGCACTGTCTTCATTTTTTTTACATGATGTACTACGGAAAATGCATCTCATCTGTTCTTCAATTCCTTGATCTCCCTATTCTTCTTCAATTTTGAAGTCCGATATCCTTCCTCAACTTTTATAACCTTTTGAGGGCACGCCAACTCATTCTCCTTCGGAAGAGAAGGCTGAAGATATTCATAGACGATAAAGAAATAGAATGACAGAATGGAGCTGAATACCAAGGAGTAATATGAGACAAAGGACTAACATGAAAACAGCACATTGAGTATGCAGTGGATGGAAGGAATGTAGCAATGAACAGACTTCACCCGATTTTAGGCTGAAGGAGTCAAATGGACAGAAACACGTGTTTGAAAATCATTAAAGCAGTCGCCAGAATGCAACTAACATAAGGATAAACAACATGAGCATGTCAGAACCCATATAAAGAGGATACAGAGCACAACAAACAAATTTTTCAGAAGGGCATTATACGCCCTCTGGTTTGATGGTTTATGCTGAATGTTTATGATGATCTTTCAATTGGATATCTCTCTCTATGTGTGGAATTCTATTTCTTCATTTACGTCCTTGGGTCTTTTCCGGTAAATTCTCGATGTCTTTGCATCTTCACCGGGGTCAAATTCAACTGACCATTTTATGTCTTTTTGGATTTGTTCATTCCTAACAAACCATGGCGCGTCTAATGTAAAAATTTGTTTTCTGTGATTTGTATCCTCTTGATATGGGTTGTCGCTGCATAGCCCCATGCTTTTGATCCATATGTCAGCTGCGTTCTGGCGACTGCTTTTATGATCCTCAACTTCGTGTCTCTGATCATTTGGCTCCTTCTGTTCATTGCTACATTCGTTTTATTCACTGCATATTCAATGTGCGGTTTCCACGTTAGTCCTTGTCTAATAATACTTCTAGGTACAGGGTTTCCCATAAAAGACTAACCACGAGATAATTGAAAAAAGTGTTCCCTGTGAAAATATCTTCTGTAGTCTTTGGGATTCAAGTTAATTATTAATCAAGTAGGAGCCTGTCACAAATGAGTTTCAAATTAATAATGTCGTGAAACGTCATTTTTCTACGACAAGTTTGCAAGTTTTCATCAATCATTATTTCAACATCCGTTTGAACTTTCCTGGAATACTCAGCCCATCAACTTGTGTTTTGTGTAAAAACTTACATAAGGAGCACTTCGATAGAAGTTAGGCGTGTATTTCGGCGTCAGTTTAAGGGGCAGTATCACCTTTTGAATCGTGGTAAATCCCCATTCAAAAGTGGTCTCTTTATTTCACGAGTAAGTACCCTAATTTACGACGTAATGACTTGATTTTTTTTTAATTGGAGTTGAAGAACGTCCCGAGGGCAAATAGTTCTCTTTTTTTCGATTTAATTAGTTTTTCAATTAAAAAAACCAGGGTAATCGTTAGATCTGGATTTATTGAAAATGTTTTTCGTTTTTCATGAGTTCATTGCGATTTTTTCGTTTTATTTAGTTTTTCAATTAAAAAAACAGGTTGAACTTCAGCGTTTTGGAAACTACACTTAATGATTTTTTTCCGTCGGTTATTCATAATTTTTTGGAAAAAATCGCAACTATTTGCCCTCGGCAATTTAAACTTCTATAAACTACAAAAATTTTCATGATTATTTTTTCAAAAATATAGCTTTTACTCATGACAAACGAAAAACATATTCAATAACCCCAGATCTAACGATTACCCTGGTTTTTTCAATTGAAAAACTAATTAAATCGAAAAAAAGAAAACTATTTACCCTCAGGACGTTCTTCAACTTCCATTAAAAAAAAAAACAAGTCTCTACGTAGTAGCTTAGGGTACTTACTCGTGAAATGTATTTTCAGGTGAGGCTTTCCTTTCGACAGAAAATTTCCTTTATGAAATGTTCAATTCAAAAAATTTATGAAAATTTTTGGGCATCAATACCTTAATACTACTACCTGTGTTCATCATATCTCTACATCTCTGCACAAGGTTTATGAACATCCGCGAAGTTGGGTGATTTCTTAGCGGAAAACAGGTATTTTGTTTCGATTCATCATAAATTAAAAGCACATCAACAAATCCATTATTTGAATAAAGGTGCGACATTTTCAAAACAAAACACCGTCGCCGTAGCACGACCGAAGATTACTGATCACAATATCGATATTTTGAGTCATGTATGATAAGAAGACAAAAAGACAAGATGTTGATATCCACAGAGGAGCAGGCGAGGGTGCAGGTTCGGACTGAGGAATTTTCAGATTCACCTAGAAACTAGAAAATAATCTAGTTTATTTTCTCAAATCAGGGGCATAATTCATATACATAACTTTTGGTAAAATGACTCATTTTGATGAGTTCTACCAACTGTCAAAAGAAAATCCTCACCTTCTAATACATCAATCAATCTTCCATTTCCGAAACTCATTTGAGTATCTCGTAATCCTGTGATAAAAAACATGCTCCCCAACTTATTGTGAACTTATTTGTTTTTTCAAAGAGTGAGGTGGATGGTTATTCATCTTTTCTTATTTAGAGTATTTCGTGAAGATTATCTTTCGACAGGCAAAAAATCATCGATAGTGACAAAGGAATATTTTTCCATCGAATCATCGATGCAAATACGTAACCCTCGCTAATCTCGGTCTGAGGAATTATGAAATTAATTGCAGCGCCGTAAATTCAACAAATAACGACAATGATAAATTTCGTGTGGTCGGAATAGCAAAAATCACGATTGGCGCATATATTTAGATGATATTAGCTTCGGGATTATTTTTAGGTTTATTTGCAAAATTCGATTCATGTATTGGGTGCATCGGCCTGCAATAGTGGACAGGGAGGCCCAATCAAGGAGTCCAAAAATCCGATGCAGGACTTCATGGAGGAAACATTTATTAATCGATTAATTTAAAACGATTCTTGGCACGTATATAGGGGAGAGTGTATGAAAGAGAGGATGAGACTTAGCTTTCATCGGCTCTTTCATATAGGGCGTCTCACACCTCATAATGGGCCAATGGGGTGTACACCCATTTTTTTTAATGAAAAGAATTATATCTTCTTCTCCAATTTGAGACACTGAATACAACCAATTGACAATACAGTGTGTCACATTGAAGAAACAGAGGTCTTTTTCGTAGAAAAAAATCAATTTTAGGGCACAGTTTTTTACATAAAATCATCATCATATCATTTCATCCCCCTGCGTCGCAACCCAAACCCCTTTAATTTGAGTATGGAAGATGTGTGGTGCGATAATGAATATTGAATAATGAATAATTTTAATTTTTTCAGTACTGATTATTCGTTTACCTCTCAATTTTTATGGAGCCTTAATGAATACCAATGTCAATGAGACAAGGTAGGAGAATAAGATTGGATGAGAAAAACGAGATATATGTCCCAAATAGTTTTTTAATCAAACAAATGCTCCAATCGGGCCTCGTCAACTTTCATAAAATGGAAAAAATTTTGCTCAGATTTCCTTTTCTTATTCCCGAGTTTCAGGAAGTCATTCTTCTTTATGCATCAATAAATATTATAAATTTAATGAATTATGATTGTTGATATTTGTAGTAATTTGAAATATAATTCTGATCTGATGGTGAAAAACATTGAACAGAATCGGTTTTTTTGAAAACGAATTTCCACAATTTTTTATAGTTATTGTGATTTAAATGTGAATACTATCTTTTAGTGTTTTGATGTCATTTATTGTGGAGGAATAAAATGTTCTCTTGATGAACTTTTTGGTCAAATCGCCTTCCACAACCTAAATAAATCATATATAGAGAAATATATAGAGTTCGAAAATTTATCCGAGTGTGAAAGGGCAAACAAAAAGATGGCCCCGATAAGTTACTGAATTTTCGAAATAGGTATCAAACTTGTCAGTAACTTTTCCTATTTTTTGACAAAATTTGCATATCGAACAATTAAATAAAAAAATACAGCAGAACAATAATAATGAATCATGAAACTTCTCTTGATTAACGGTTCGGAGAATAAATTCGATTGTGTTTTCGAAACAAGTAAGAACGTATTAAATCTTCTAGCAGATTAAGTTTTTTGATAGATCTCAATTTCGAAGCTGAATATTGCGTAAGCGAATGATCAAATAATACTGTCATATTTCAAAAGAAAAGACCTTTTCAACAACATATCGCAAGACCCATCTTCCCTATTTGGGGTTGCAGAGGGAATGAAATGATATAATGATGGATTTAATGTAAAAAAATATGAACAAAATTGACGATTTACCGTAGAAATATTCACGGATTCGAATGATTTTCCAAAATCTGTTCATCACTCACACAAAAATCCTTTTGTTTAAATGTAGGTCTTGTTTTTTTTTTCAGTAAGATGTTTTGCGGGCGGGTTTTAATTCTCTATTCACTTTAGGAATATTTGGCAATGCCCTGTGTATTACTTCAAGATACATAACTGAATATGCCCTTTTCAATCCCAAAATAATATACTAACTGACAAAGAAACTGCAACACCCAGAAGGTGCTGTTTAGATTTCGATTTTTTTTGGCAAAACATAGGGAGTATAGCAAAGAGTAGCTGATTTAAATTTGCAGTAAAAAACAATGGGTGAACAATTTTTTTTATAAAATTTGTTAATAATGTGTTTGTCCACCGCGATTATCTATACACTCCCCAATAGGTCTTGGCATTGATGCAATAAGATGGTCTATTTCTTCTTGAGGGATACTATCCCAAGCTACCTATACTTCATGTCTCAGAGCCGCCAAAGTCCGTGGGGGCTGGTGTAAATTTCCAAGCGTTCTACGAAAGATCGGATGGTCAGGGCGACCATGGCAGAAGATTCACATGGGTCGCTCCCAAAAAGTTTAAACTAACTCTGGCAACATGAGGTCGAGCATTATCTTGCTGAAATATTGGATTCTCGAGCCGGTTGAGGTAAGGGAGAACATGTGGCTCCACTATTTCTTGAAGGTAACGCATCGCTGTCATGTTACTCCGAATAAAGACTAAAGGAGACCTACTTGCACGTGCAATAGCACCCCATACAAAAACGCCTACTGTCCGGTGTACATGAGGTTCACGTCTTTCTCCCAGACGTCGTCTAATTTGCGAAAAACGACTACAATATTTAAATAAGAAAAAATGTTCACATGAAAAGACCTTCACGATTTTTTTCTATACTATCTGCGTCTTACCAAAAAAAATTTAAAATATAAAGAGCACCTTCTGGGTGTTGCAGAGTTTTTTTTGTTAGTTGGTATATTCGGCAATGTCTGTGTATTACTTCAAGAGACATAATTAAATGTGCCCTTTTACGGAATATGAGTGTAACAGCCAAATGGAATAAATTCGATAACGAATAAATGAGGGGGTGTTAGGAAAAACGCTCGGACACGTCGATTTGTAATTTTTCAAGAAAATAAAATTATATAGGGTGTTCCACGCGACCGTGGCCAATATCAACGTTCTTATTTCGAATGCAATCCCCTGTATATTATTTATTTTTTAGATTCTTCAGAAAATTCTAGACATAATTCATGAACAACGTCCTATACCTATCTTCAACTTTTTCGGAAATATTGAGTGTTTTCAGATTTTTTACAAAAATTGACATTTGAAATGAAGATCATTTTATTTCACAATTTCGATACATTACACCCAAAACTAATTTCCCATTTACCTCTTGATATGAGGAAAGTAAGGAAAAACCATTACTGAGAAGAAAAAAAAAGAGTTGTTTATTCTCATAGCCTTAGTAACACGTTGTCTGTTTGCATGACAATAAGTGATCAGTGTAAGTGATATTGTCTTTTGAATTTCGATAACTGCACGTAATAATATTAGAAAAATGGTTCAATTAACAGAAATGCACAAAATAACCATTCTTCGAATGATTGGTTATGGGGATTACACACGGACACAAATGGAAGTTTCTCGCTTATTTCACGAAAAATTTCCAAATTTGCCACCTATATCCCAAGGAACAATTAGCAGAGTAGAAAAGCAGTTTCGAGAGCTTGGTCATGTAAGACAAATAAAAAAATTGCTGCTAATGCAGTAGGTGATGATACGAAATTGGATATTATGCTTGAGTTTCAAGAAAGCCCACATAATTCTGTTCGAAAAGTACCAAGCCCCGCTGTTCACCGTCAGCCACACGTCAATGTTTCGAATATTAAAGGAAAGTTAGATGCATCCCTAAAGAATTATGGCAACTCAGGAACTCATAGAAGACGATTTCGATAGGAGAACGCATTTTTGTGAGCAAATGATGGCAATGTTAGATGACAATGTGATCCAATCAGAAAATGTTTTGTATTCTGATGAGAGTACATTTACACTACACGGTCATGTTCATCGTCAAAATTGCCGCTATTGTTCTGATGAGAATCCTCACTGGATGAGACAAGAACATACGCAATATCCTGAAAATGTTAATGTTTGGGCAGGAATTGTTGGAAATCATATCGTAGGTCCCTTTTTCATTGACGGCAAATTGAATGGAGAAAAATATTTAGAACTACTTTAAAATAATGTCGTACCAACTTTGATAAACTCATATCCTGATCCAGCAAATCCACAAGTTCCTGCCAATATAATATGGTTTCAGCAAGATGGAGCAACGCCCCATTACCAAATCAATGTCCGGCGGTACTTGAACCAAATTTTTCCAAATCGGTGGATAGGGAGGCGCGGATCGATAGAATGGCCAGCACGATCTCCTGATCTGACACCATTAGACTTCTGTTTGTGGGGATATGTCAAAAGTATTGTATACGAGACGAAACCCTAAAACTTTGACGACCTAAAAACCCGAATCACGCTTGCTATTAGATAAGTCACACCTGAAATGTTTAGTAACGTTAGAAGACAATTCTACACCAGATTAGCATGTTGCCAAGACGTTCGCGGCGAGCATTTTGAACATTTCCTACATTGACATGATGTTTTTTTTTGTTTTTTTAATAATTAAGAAATAATCAGTATTACTCATTAGGTTTTGAGTGTAATGTACCGAATTTGTGAAATCAAATAATTTTTATTTGAAACGTTGATTTTTGCAATAAATCTGAAAACACTTAATACTTCCGAAATAGTTAAAGATAGGTATAGGACATTGTGCATGAATTGTGTCTAGAATTCTCTGAAGAATCCAAAAAATAAATAATATACAGGGGGTTGCATTTGAAATAAGAAAGTTGGTATTGGCCACGGTCACATGGAACACCCTTTATAATTCTATTTTCTTGAAAAATATGCGCATTTAAAATTACAAATCGACGTGTCCGAGCGTTTTTCCTAACACCCCCTCATTTATTCGTTATCGAATTTATTCCATTTGGCTGTTACACTCTGTATAAACGTTCCCAGAATAACATGACATAATGCATTAATCATACGATATTCTTTATTATAGAAATGAAACTTTTTTTATTCGTTTATCCACCATTCAGTCTGAGACTTGTGCACAGCCAGCAAATCTCAGACGCATTTCTGGAGTGCCTGTATCATTTTCCCCGAAGGAGTCCACGGTCCTTTTGTCTGGAGGAAGAAAAAGCCGATTTCAATTTCATCGTGAATTCACGTGATTGTTCGAATACTGCGTTTCTATTTAAAGTGTTAACGTCCCAAACACAAAAATAATTCGAGTCTTTGTTTCAGAGTGCAGTAAGTTGTTTATTAACTATATTTGTCTGGCCTTGGCTGGTGAAGGTTTTGGCTCGGGCGTTCAACTGAACCGGCGACCTTTCCTTTCTGCAGTCAATGGTCTCGCTTCCCCCGACGACGCCGGCAACCAGGGGGCGGCAGTCGCGCAAAAAATGCCACCTAGACTACCCCAATCTTATTACCTAATGTCGTTGTACCGTAATAGTTGGGATCTGATATAACTACCGTGATAACTGATTGTAATTGGTGGGGCCCCTTTTGTTCGGATTCTTTCTTTTGAACACTAGTCAGGTATCATTGAAATGGAGACAATGGATTTATAGACGATCGCAAGGGATGGAAAAATTTTCGACTGGATTCTGTTGATGTTATTTCAATAAGTGAGGAAATTATTCATGGGCTTTTTTCCGCTGAAACTGAAGACTGTACAGGGTGACCCAAATTGCTTGATTTTGGCTGTTTCTGGTACTTCTAAGCTAGATAGGTGAAAATGTTGAAAGGAGTCCTGGGCTCGATTTTTGTGAAAACTCCATAACTGAAAGCCGTTTCCCGATATCTTCATTTGTTTTCAAGATATAACGAAATTTTGATATTTTGGCGATTTCGAAACTGTGCCATAACTTCTTCATTTTCTGAAATATTTGAAAACGGCAAAAACTTTCTACAGGCACTTTTTCATTAGCAATACGACACCGTATTCAGTTATTTTTTATCTCTTGTATAAAGGGTGAAAAAAAACAACTTTCTCATTTCAAATACGAATGGTTTTTTTTTTAATTCTATGTTATGCTCAAAAAAATCAGCTCTTCGAAAATATATGTATGTCGATATATCATTTCAATATTTGAGACAGAAATAGCAAAAAAATTGAATTTTCACTTGGAGTTGAGTCTATTTCACATTATTTTATGAAAGTGAGGGTCGGAAAATAAAATATCGACAAATATTTATTTTCGAAGAGCTGATTTTTTTCTGCATAACATGGGATCGAAAAAAAATACTGTTCGTATTTAAAATAAGAAAATTGTTTTTTTTTTTCACCCTTTATACAAGAGATAAAAATAACTGAATACGGTTTCGTATTGCTAATGAAAAAGTGCCTGTAAAAAGTTTTTGCCGTTTTCAGATATTTTAGAAAATGAAGAAGTTATGGCACATTTTCGAAATCGCCAAGATATCAAAATTTCGTTATATCTTGAAAAAAAATGAAGATATCGTGAAACGGCTTTCAGTTATGGAGTTTTCACTAAAATCGAGCCCAGAACTCCTTTCAACATTTTCACATATCTAGACTAGAAGTACCAGAAACAGCCAAAATCAAGCAATTTGGGTGACCCTGTACAGGTTGTCCCATATCGAATTTTCCATCCTGAATGTTTCGTTTGATATGAACTTTTTGAGAAATTTACATTTTTCACTGTGACAAGGGGACCTCGATTTACTTGCTGTCGGTATATTTTCAAGAATTTGGGTATTCTGACTTTCCATAAATTTTTATTTATACTTGATATCTTGTTGTTTATTACATACTCGCAGGGGGAATTTTCGTTTGCAGTCCGATGTGCATAATTATAATACCAGGAATGAATCCCTGATCCGAAAAGATTTTCTAAGATTGAAAAAATCACAAAATAGCCCTGAATTTTGTGCCGCCTCATTATACAGTGTGTTTGGGTATGACTTAGCGATAATTTAAGGGCATCAAATATACCGAATTTTATCGACAAAAACATCCACATTGGGGAGTTTACCCCCTATTTTTGGAATAGCCGCCATTTTGAATTAATTTTTTTATTTTAGTTGACCCTTTCAAGTTATATCGATTTATTTGTACATAAAGGTCCTACATATGTGAGAAAATGTTTTTTGAAAGATAATATTACCACATTTTATCAAAGTAGAACAAAATGAAAATATTCAACTCTAAAAAGTCATAAAAAATCCTTAAGGGGCAGTATCACCTTTTGAATCGTGGTAAATCTCCATTCAAAAGTGGTCTCTTTATTTCACGAGTAAGTACCCTAATTTACGACGTAGAGACTTGATTTGTTTTAAATTGAAGTTGAAGAACGTCCCGAGGGCAAATAGTTTTTTTTCGATTTAATTAGTTTTTCAATTAAAAAACCTGGGTAATCGTTAGATCTGGGGTTATTGAATATGTTTCTCGTTTTTCATGAGAACCTGGAGTATTCTTGGCACACTCACTGGTAAAAACACCAAACAAGACTTAATTCTGCCTTCACATAACTACCAAACTGTTGCTAATAATTTCGTTCAATACTTTACTGTTGCAGCATCTGAAATCCGTAGGAACCTCCCTACAGTTTCAGTTCCTACCCGGATCAAAAAGGTAGAGAAAAGTTTCTATATGTTTGACATTACCAAAGACGAAATCATAAAAACTGTCCAATCTATGAAGAATACATCATCCTGTGGATATGACAATATTCCTGCCAACATTGTTAAAAGTTCAATACATCTTATTGCTGAACCAATGATATACATCATGAATCACGCCTACACTGAGGGAATTTTTCCAAATGATCTCAAGTTAGCTATTATCAGACCATGTTACAAGAAGGGATCTACAACAGAAATGGGTAACTATAGACCAATCAGCATGCTGACAACATTTTCTAAGATCTTTGAGAAGGTGCTATCAAACAGACTGCTCTCATTCTTTCGTAAATTTGGAATTTTCACTAAACAACAACATGGTTTCATGAAAAACAGGAACACTGAGACTGCAATTTTTCAGCTCACGAGCAAGCTGGTTGAATGTGTTGATAGTGGTTATGTTCCTTTGGGCCTATACTTAGATTTGACGAAGGCTTTTGATTGTGTTGACCATCAACAACTCTTGAATAAACTTGAACTATACGGGATCAGAGATAAGCAGTTGAATCTCATAGAAAGCTATCTACAAGGTCGAAGACAGAAAGTAATTATCCCAACCCAGGAATGCAAGTATGAATCTGAGGAGAAGATGGTGGAGTTGGGAGTCGTGCAGGGAAGCATTTTAGGTCCGTTGTTCTTTCTCGTATACATAAATGAATTACCAGCTGAACTTGATGCTAATGTAAATCTAGCCAATGTTAATTTGGAAGTCACAATCTATGCCGACGATACTAACATTGTCACCTGGGACAGAAATCTTCAAGAAACATTCACACATGCTGAGAAAATTTTAGACTGTGTGGAATGCTGGTGTGCAAGCAATCAACTTCTTTTAAATGTAACCAAAACAGAATGTATAACATTTCATACCGAAAAGCTGTTTCTTGATCTTCCAAGTACTGTCAACATTGGAGGAAATGAAGTCCATTTATCCAACACTGTAAATTTCCTGGGAATTCATCTAGACATAAATTTAAAATGGCATAATCATGTTCAAATCCTCAGCAAAAAACTATATAGGGTCATTTACACTTTGAATGTACTCAGATATCATGTAGATAGAGATACAATGGGGGTACTGTACTATTCAAACTTTCAGTCGCTAATTGCATACGGCATTATAATATGGGGTAACAGTAACCATGTAAATAGTCTCTTTAAAATCCAGAAGCTAGCTATCAGAATCATGTATAAGATGAAGTTTCGTGAGTCTTGCAGAACTGTATTCAAGAAAAATAATTTTTTGACGATAACAGGTCTGTACGTATATAGGTGTATTCTATTTATAAAAATGCATCCAGAATTTTTCTCTGAACATCTTAATATGAACAACACAAGGAGAAAAGACCCATACTTGTATCCTAGGGTTTCCTTGAGTCTAGCACAAAATAATGCCAAATATATGTGCTTGAAATTATTCAACCAATTACCAGAACACATTCGAAATATTCAAAGGCAATCTGAATTCAGGAAAAAATTATATAATTTTATATTAAATGTTGAACCTTACACAGTACCAGAGTATTTTGCTGCATGTTGCAACTCAAGATTTTGTTAATACCTACAATTTATTCTGTAACTGACCTCATTTCTATTTTATTGTATATTACAACATGTATGTGATAATTTTGGAAATGCAAATAAAGTATTGTTATTGTTATTGTTATTGTTATTTTTGAAATAATCATCATGAAAATTTTCGTAGTTTATAGAAGATTAAATTGCCGAGGGCAAATAGTTGCGATTTTTTCGATTTCATTAGTTTATCAATTTTTCAAAAAAAATAGGTTGAACTTCAGCGTTTTGGAAACTACATTTAATGATTTTTTTCCGACGGTTATTCATCATTTTTTGGAAAAGATCGCAACTATTTGCCCTCGGCAATTTAATCTTCTATAAACTACAAAAATTTTCATCATGATTATTTCAAAAATATACCTTGAACTCATGAAAAACGAAAAACATATTCAATAACCCCAGATCTAACGATTACCCTGGTTTTTTTAATTGAAAACTAATTAAATCGAAAAAAAAAACCTATTTGCGCTCGGGACGTTCTTCAACTTCAATTTAAAAAAAAAACAAGTCTCTACGTCGTGAATTAGGCTACTTACTCGTGAAATAAAGAGACCACTTTTGACTGGAGATTTACCACGATTCAAAAGGTGATACTGCCTCTTGAAAAAAAATTTGTCAGAAAATTTACTGAATTTTTTACTAAGTCCTCAATAGTACAAAAACTAGCACATTGAAGTATAATTTTTTTCAATGAACTAACACGCAAGGATATCAGCTACAAAACAACCCCCTTATGAAAAAAAAATAAAAACTCAGTACTGTACTTTTTTAGGGATAGGGATAACTGTGATTTGACAGAAGGTAGAAGCTATATTGTTTTGACATTTCTGTTCAGTAGGCATGAACCAATTAACATTGAACGACTCAATCTGCAACAAAGTTTACAAATTGTGGAAATTTATTATCAAAAAAAGTGCACTTCATGCAATTTATGGTTTACATAATCATCCATCAGATCAGCTTATTCGGACAATATATTCTCTACTCGATGCAAAAACAACCAGACAAAGATCCAGTACGAGCCATTCCCTCAGAAGTCCCAACAATCTAGTAGGACAGGTAGTCTACTATGAAAGTGAATAAGTTTATTGTGCAGAAATTTTACAGAATTGAAGTTTCAGAAAATTGACTGCGAGTCTAGTTCGATCATTCCTCATTATATAAAACTCCTATTTTCATACTGTTTTTTACATTGTAGACTTCAATTCGTAGTTACCACCACAGATTAACTGATTCTCAAATGAAACTGAAAAGATAGGACCAAAAAATTATCGAAGAATAAACAAGAAACTGAAAATAATATAATTTTTTTTGTTTATCGATATTCAGTGCGCGTCATTTTCCCAGAAGAAAAATATTTTGCAACAAAATCCTAAAAAAGGTCAATTTTTGTTTAACTTTTACCAAATTCTTATGCATTTTTGAAGGATTTTTGTTGCACCCTGTGCCATCCCCATCAACCCTCTAAATTTTTGGAGTAGGGAATGTGGTACTTTTTTGGCAGGGTCTGTGTATCTTCTTTACAGGTGTGCAGAAATTTTCAAGAAAATTTAGTTAGTTCAAAGAGGTTTTCAGTATGAGCACTTCAGTAGAAACGTACTAATAATATACCTATGTACTTAACCTCATAACTGAAGCGCAGTGTTTCACACATTCTAATTTTTCACGTGAGGGGGTTGAAAGTTGTGCATGAACAAAACTGTAATGGTCGACTTTCATTCGGTGACAAATTTCATCAGGTACCATCGTCTCAAAGTAAATGAGCCATGACAAAGTGCACCTAATGAAAACCTCTTTGAACTAATTTTTCAAAAAAAAGAATTTCTTGAAAATTTCTGCACGCCTATAAAGAAGATACAAATACCTTGACAAAAAAATACCACATGACCCACTTCAGGTTTTTTAACAGGTGAAATATGTTTCTACTGCTTCTTTCTCGGTTTTCTCCTTTTTTATAAGCTTTTATTTAGTTTCACCTTTCCCGGTGTCTGTCTGTCTGTCTCTAATCAAAACTTGCAAGTTAAATATGACACACTTCTGATCGTCCGATTGATTTGAAATTTTGCAGGTGTACCTAATTCTGGTGACAATGCATCATGAAATATTTTTTATAGAAAAAAACAAAATGGCGGCTCCAAAATGGCGGATGAGTTTTGTAATTATGACCCGATTGATTCAAAATTTGTATCTGGGGGTATTTTGGTTCGAAAATAATTATACTTTTGTCAAAATTGGGAAATTCCAGATGGCGGCCACAATATGGCGGACGAGTTTTGTAATTATGATCCTATTCTATTCAAAATTGGTATATGGGGGTTTTCTGGGTCGGAAATTACGATTCTTCATAATTGAGGAATTCAAGATGGCGGCTTCAAAATGGCGGATTGGTGTTGTTATAAAAGCTTGTCTTCAAAAATGTTTTTTGAGAATTAGGCTTGTTTTCTTGTTACAGCCATCTCCATCAACCCTCTAAATTTTTCGAATAGGGAAAGTGGGTCATGTGGTACTTTTTTGGCAAGGTCTTTGTAACTTCTTCACGGGCATGCAGAAATTTTCGAGAAAAAAAGGAGAAAAATGAGAAAGAAGCAGTAAAAAAAATATTTCACCTGTTAAAAACCTAACTCTCTCTTGGATCGGGAGGATCTTTCGATCAGGTCTGATCCAAGTGATGATTCTTCTGTTCTTCAGGTGATCGAAGAACGCTACAGGCACCTTTTGTTGGGGGATCATCTCCCATAGATTAGGGTGGTTATTTTTTAGCTAAAATTCAGCAAAAAAGCAGGAGCAAATTCAAAAAACTCCTGACACTATAGTTATCAATTTGTTAATGCCTGCAATACATTATAGCATTCGCGACATATTTATTTCGAAGTAAACATTATTGACTGCTCAGGTATTGAAAAAAATATTTCGTTGTGCATAGTTTACACCTATTACATACATTAGTATCAAGGCCGTAGCTAGAAAAAAATTTCGGGGGGGGTCCGTCCGAGGCCGTAGCTAGAAAAAAATTTATTCGAAGAATTTTCGGTGAAATTATTATCTGGCATTTCTGAAAAAATAAATTTCGGGGGGGGTCCGGACCCCATCGGACCCCCCCCTGGCTACGGCCTTGATTAGTATTGGAATTGATTCTTCTTTTCAGTTAAATCTTTTTGCAGTAGGGTTTTCTTCCTTCAATCGTTTGTTCATTAATGAAACTTGATTGAAAGTGGTGGTAAGTGAAAATGAGGTCTGAGTAGTGACGATCGAATTATATTCTGAGTACATTTTCTGAAACTTGAATTCTGTTCAATTTCTGCAGTTTTGGGAGTTTATATTCCGTAGACTTCATAGATGATGTCCCTACGACTAGATCGCCTTCAGCAAAGATTAGAGAGTAGTAATCTTTGGTCTTCATAGAAGGGAACGCTAGTTCATATCGTTGGAATCCATTATACGAGTATTAAACCGATCACAACTCTGAAACCATAACACCGAATTGTATTGTGTAAGAGACTATTTGATCTGAATTGAATGCCTGAGGTGACTATCATAATAATTTCAAGGAAAATTCTCACTGTGTCAGTCTAAACATCTACGAAAATGGAATTTATCATCAATAATCTTTCCAGAAAGAAAATTGGACAGTGTGAGCTACCTTTATTAGATGAATATAAGCTGTAACGGACTTTTTTAGATCTCTTGCATAAATAAAATTTTCATCTCGAAAAAAGTTTGTTCAGAAAATAACATAGCTTATGTCACTCCCACAATTTATGCGAATCTGATGACACCTCATATGTTAAAATCGATAAATCCGTTCGGGTAGTAGAGCGTGAAGGAGAAATAGACATGCATACACTCAAAAAACAATATCCTCCTTCTGACGCAGTCGGATAGAAAGAATATTTCTCGAATATTCCTACAGGAAATGATACACGGTGCTTAATAATATACTGCAATTTTGAGGCTAGCCAGAGTTTTAGTTTCAAGGTGGAGAACAAAAATATAAAACGCAAAATGATGAAGCAAACACCATATGCGAGTTGAACGAAGATTCAGAAACAAAACGAATCGTCCATATTCCCTTGTTCCCATTGTGTAAGATTTTTATTTAGATCCCACGAAGCAACTGAAATTGCATTCATTCTCCGATGTTGACTTCATTCCGAAGTTACAAGGTGATTAACTTGCATAAAGAAATTCGCAATACCTACTTATGTATTTATAGAAACGGCCGAAAAAACAAGCAACAGCGGAGGTTCTGAGGCAGGAGAAATGAACTGATGATTCGGAAGACCTTGAAATAGGCCGCTTCAGAAGTAACAGCAGTCAAATGTGCAATTCATGTTGTTTTCCATTTATATTTATTTCAGAATACCAAGCCGCAATAGATCATTGACCACCATAATTTGGATTGAATTCCTTTGTGTTGCCACCTCCTGAATATTAAATGAATCAATAATTATCTTTCAATAAGTTTCAGATTATCGTTGAACGTATTCATCGGTAGCAAATCTATGCCTTCAATTGTTCTCCTGATCTTCACCTGTACGTAAATGTGTCACAATGAAAAAGAAACAGAGGTTCTTTTCAGGTATAAAAATTAAGGTTCTGGATTCGGATGTGTCAATGAGAGAGACATTGTTTTACATGAAAACCATCACACTGCCAGGGATCTCTGGTTACCTAGGAGTGCCATAACACCATAAAGCCACTGTTCATAGGCCATAAAGTGACTCTACTATGGGTAACAAGGCATTGTTGAAGGAAATGAAAAAGCCGATGAGCTTACGGAAAATGCATCAAGATTAACACCTGCTGGACCTGGACCTTTCTGTGGGCTTGAAAAATACCTATATAAGGCAGGGGTCCCACAATAGGAGATAACAGATGGATAACAGAATAACTCTGAAGGAACACTCCTGGACGTACTCAGTCTAAGAAATTCGTGATGATTTCACCTACCTATACCAGTTAGCTCCTAAAGCTGTGCTTCTGGTGACGGGACCCTGTCGGTACAAACATCATTTGTACCGTATGGGAAATTCAACAGAATGAGATTTGTATGTTCAGGGGATCAGAAGCATTTTTTCTGTTATAGAAGAGGTGAATCTTCACATCAGACACCCAGTCTTTCTGGGTAGTGTCGGATTCTTACCGACAAAATCTGATGAAGGAAACTCTTGCTCAGGCGAAACTATGGTTTGATGCGAACAAACTGAAGATAAGACTCAGCATTTGCTACTCGAAACCCGACCAACACAAAGAACCAGCTTCAAGCTACTAGGAGTGACAATCGAGCCTGATCTTGAGTTCACATGCCATATAGAAGATATAAAGAGGAAGCTGTCCAGATCAATATTTACTGTGGGAAGAACTAAACAACTTGCCGGCCAGCAATCTGCAAAGATAGCATACTTCAGCTTCTTTCACAGTATAACCTCCTACGGCATCATTTTCTGGGGTGATAGTCCACATGCTGTGGAGGTATTTATTGAGCAAAAACAGACCATTAGAGCATTGTGTGGTGCAGAACGCCTGGATAGCTGCAGAGCTTTGTTCGTTAAAGAGTCTATACTAACGTTACCGTCTCTCCTGATCCTGGCCTGTGTACTCTTTGTTCATGATAACCTGGATACTTTCCAAAAGAACAACATTCACCATGACTACTCTACCAGACACGCTAACAACCTTGCCCTTCAACATCATAGGGTGGGATCTTCCCAGCTGCCAATCAATCATACAGCCCTGAAGGTTTATAATAAGTTACCCCAATGTTACAGGCAACTAACAAGAAGAACCCTGAAGAGCCATTTAAAGAAGTCTCTACTAGAGAAGGCCTATTACTCCATAAATGAATATTTTCTTGATCTGTGATTTGTCTGTTTTATGTTTGCTATTTGTATTATTGATGTTTCTACCATTATTTGTTTTTTATATTGTTTCTACTACTGATGTTGACTCCCCATGTACTTTTGATGGGTTAAAATAATCTTCCATGTATTTATTAAGAGGATGAATAAATAAATGAATAAAAAACACCTCTCCTGCGGTTGGTTCCGGGCATAAGCCTATAAACCTTCCATCTTCTTATCTGTTATTTCCTCTTTCGCATTCTTTACGCTGAGTGTTTGTGTTCATTCTTCAATTGGACATCTCTCTCTAAGTTTTACATCTTCATTTTCGCAATTGGTCTCTGGGTCTTTTGAGATAAATTCTCGCTGTCTTTTCATCTTCAGCGGGGTCATAGTCAACAAACCTTCTGAGGTTGTCATTTGGGTGTTCACGAGCTCTTTCAGCTCTTCAACTTTTCGTTTGATGAATGTAGTAATGGACTCCCATTTTATGTCTTTTAAGGATTTGTTCATTTCTCGTTCTCGCTGCATAGCCCCATGCTGTTGATCCATGTGTTAGCTGCGGTCTGGCGACTGCTTTCATGATCCTCAACTTCGTGTTTCTGTTCATTTGGCTTCTTCTGCCTATAATCGGAATCGGATATAACCTTTTCATTGCTACATTCGTTTTATCCACTGCATACTTAACGTGCTGTTTCCACGTAAGTCCTTTGTCACCATAGTAATCGTTATGAAGTGTTTTCCAATAAGCTGTGTTATTTTGACTATTCCACTCATTCCAAAAACTGACCAATCACAGTCCAAAGACTTTCGCGATAATACCAACTGTCCCTGAATTCTGATTGGTCTGACAACTTCGGTGTTTTCAACGATTGAACTACAGAATAATCTGTGATTGAACTATGGATACGAACGGTTTGACAACTGATAAATATAAATTGTAGACGTCAACATGAGTTTTTCCTTGCTTTTCTCGAATATGGAGTTTCTGACCTTTCATTCTGTTCGTGAAATAGTCTTATGAAATTTCACTCGAGATTGAATTTACCTTATAAGTCTATCTTTTATTTCCAAACTCAAATGAGTTGCTTTAAGGAAACACCACTCGTCCTCCGGACTGGTGATGTTTCCAAGCAACTCATATTCGTTTGAAAATAAATCGATAGACTCATCACAGAAATTCAATCTCTTGTGATATTACTACTGAAAATTCCGCTATTGCGGTAGATGTCACTTTTGAACTTGTCTTTTTTGGACATTTGGCAAGTGGAAACAACGACATCAATGAAAATGGAACGGTACACGCTTCAACAACGCATAGAAATTATAAAAATTCACTATAAATATGGTGAAAATTTGGCAGAGACGGTTCGAAAAACTCGAACATTTTTGGGTCGTCGTGGAGCACCTTGTCGAACCGCAATACAGAAATTGGTGGAAAAATTTGGGCTGCTGGAACAAGTTAGTGATGTGAAGAATAAAACCCGTACACGTCGCCCAATAACAACCGAGAATATTGCTGCTGTAGCCGAAAGTATTGAAGAAAACCCAGTTTTCTCCATTCCTCGTCGTTCTTCGGAATTAGGCATTTCACAAACATCATTACACTGTATTTTGCATAAGGATTCAGGTCTTAAAACTGATATAGTTCATTTAACACAAGAACTCAAGCCGGCCGATCTCCAACAACGTCGTGTCTTTGCTGATTGGGTCCTTGAAATGCATGAAAATGATCCGGAATTTCATCGAAAAATCATCTTGAGTGATGAGGACCATGACCACCTCGGTGACTTCGTCAGCAAGCAAAGTTTTCGCATCTGGGGCTCTGATAATCCAAGAATTATTGTTACAATAAGCCCCTCGATCCCCAACCTGTGACTGTTTGGTGTGGTTTATGGCCCGGAGGTGCCTTTGAACATTACTTTTTCGAAAATGAGGTTGGAGCAACCGTTATCGTGAATAGATTGCGCTATGGAGAGATGATTTTTTTAACGCCAGAATTGGGTGTTATTGATCTGGACAACGTTTACTTGCAACAATACGGCGCTAATTGCCACACAAGCAACGAATATATTAGCTGATTTTCTCTCATCATTTTTTCTCCCTTTGTTTTTGTTTCAGATTATCACAAAATGCTGTGTCAACCTCTTTGAAGAAAAGGAAGAAAGAATTGTATTCAAAGAAGAAGATGCCCCTCAATATGAATATCAGCTCATTCTGTAAACAAATACAATATCCCAACGCTTGAACGGGGATACAGAGTTCTATCTGTGCTCTTGCATCATGCGTAGAAACTGTATGGTGCAATGGTGCCCCGTTCAACATTCCTCTGCTAATACTGAGATTAGGAGCGAGCAATGGATCAATGATCTGTTCCTGGTTGCCTTTTCATCACACATGCCATAATGTTTCGCTTTTTTATTCAAAACAAATCTGTAGGTTCGGCTCCCTCTCATAAGAATATACAGAGGATGACAAGAAAAACTTCGGACAAATTTTGCTGTGGTCTGGAACAAAAGTTTTGCAGCGCAGCCAAACAATTTTTATTCTCTTGGTTTCTCTTCACTTTCCTGTACTAATATGTGAATTTTCAGTTTGATATAATTTCATTTCACAGAGTTTTAGAATGTCGAACAAACGTAGTGCAATTTTGGAGCTGTTTCGTCAAGGTAGGCGTCCATACGAAATTGTTCGTTGGCTCAATGTGCCTCCACAAACCTAGTCCGATGCAATTCGTCGTTTCAAGGAGCTTGGCCATGATGGTCGTCGTCCAGGAAGTGGTAGAAAACGCACTGTTAATACACCTAGCAATCGCAACATCGTCAAGAAGCGAGTCAATCGAAATCCGAGGGTTTCCATGAGGAAAATAACCTCAAGTCATACAAGCTCCATAAAGTTCAACTCCTCACGGAGGAAAACAAGCGCGTACGACTCCAAAGGTGCCGCCAACTCCTTCGTCTCGCCGCCGGTCAGCAATGGGAGCGAATTCTGTTCTCAGACGAGAAGCTTTTCACCGTAGAACAAACCCACAACCACCAAAACGACAGAGTCTGGTCCGTAGAGGCTCCCGGTACATCGGTCATCGTCGAACACCGTCAAAATCCGCAATCCGTCATGGTCTGGGACGGAATTTTCGGCAGTGGTAAAACTCCCTTAGCTTTCGTGGATCAAGGGGTCAAAATCAATCAAGAAGTCTACCGCTGCGACATCCTCGAGGCCGTAGTACTTCCGTGGGCCAAGCAGCACTTCGGCGATAAGCATTGGACCTTTCAACAGGACTCCGCTCCGGCTCACAGAGCGAAAATGACGCAAAAATGATGTAAGATCCATTTTCCTTGTTTCATCTCACAGGATCTCAACCCAATGGACTACAGCGTGTGGTCGATTTTGGAGCACAGGGCTTGTGCTAAAAACCACAACAAATTTGGAGTCGTTGAAGCAATCTCTGTACCGGGAATGGAACCGATTAACGCCCGAGGAGCTGCGGTCCATTGCCGAAAATTTCATGAAGCGTCTGAAGCTGTGTATCGCCGCCAAAGGAAGCCACTTCGAAACGGCTTGAATATATTATTTACAAATGTTCAAGCTATGATTATTTGTTGTTGTTTTGTTCGATTTCTTCTGTTTAATATAGTCAAATGAAAAAGAGTTCGTCCCAGGTTTTTCTTGTCACACTGTATATAACGAAACCTTATCTTTTACGGAAATTTTTTCTGACCGTGTTATCTCTCGAAGAGATGATCACAATTGGCCACCGAGATCTTGTGATTTAACACCTTGCGACTTCTTCCTTTGGGGCCATGTGAATGAGGAGGTCTACGCCAAGAGCCCAGCGTCGATTCAAGACCTCAAAGATGGAATTTTTGAGGCTATCGAGGACATACGGCAGCCACTTTGCGATTTGGTTGTGGCAATTTTCATGAAAAGGATATGGTCCTGTACTCCTGTAGACGTGGTCGTGGTGGTCATTTGGCTGATGTTAACGGCATAATAATAATAATTTATTTATTTACCTTCCTCTATATAATGAAATAAACATCCGATTATTTATCTAAAAAAAATGCATTCGTCTTTGAATATCAAAATAATACCTTTTATTGGAAACCCCATCAAAATGACGGTAATGCGTGTGTGTTATGTGTGGACAGAAGAAGGTAAAACAACACGGAGGAGACCAACTGGTAAACCGAGTTGTACAAAAAAACGTCAAGATAATCTTTGTTTATTATCAAGCCTATCAAGGAGACCCATAAGTGATAATGGCTCTCGCATTAATGGCGTACATCCATCGTTGTATAAAACTCTGAATCCTCCAACTTGAACGAGTGATAACAATTATTGAAAAAAAAATTCTAGCTTTCACTGCAACTCTTCAATATTGACGAAAGATAAACATTGTTGAGGTTCTTCAGTAGCTTATCAATAAGCCTTATCATATTTTACTTGAGTTATGAACATAATATTCAATCAAAATTTTATGTGTGCCTTGAAGGTACGAATTTAACTCATTACCCTTCCAAATTTCCGGTGGCCCACACATCATAACGTCAAATTTTCTCTGTTATTTGATTTGTTCCCCAAAAATAGAATTCGATCTCAGCGGTTTGTCCTGAATGGACTCAAGTTCCGGTCAAATGTTTGTGTACACTGTGAATAATTGATAAATCGCTTCGTGTCAGATTAAATTTACCTTGGACTACTTAAATATATTAGAGACGAATGCACGATGCACTTAATTCGATAGCTAATCGAGAGATAGAAAGTTGTGGATGTGAACCTCGTCCAGCAAATAAGTGTTACTCATTCATAGACCGCTATAAGTGGCGTACACTGCAGAAATTAGATTACGCAGAGAAAGTTCGGTAATACTGCATTCTCCATTTCTTGTAACCTTGTTACGCTAGGTATCTGCAAAAGAGAAACCGACCACACGGATAATAAGTTCACTAAGCTGTGAACTATCACTGTAATAGGCATATAATAATATGATGTGTGATAAGGATGGACAATTCGGTTGGAAGTAGGTAACATTCTCTTCACTGACAGTCATAATATGGTGTAAATTAACGTGTTGCCGAGGAACCAATTCACAATCGAAAAAAGTGTGACAATAATAATAAGTTGTGATTTTGCAATTTTATCCCTGAAAATGAATCTACATTCCAATTCTAAAATTTCATCAATTCTAAATTCTCACCTACGTATATAAATCGATTATAATTACTTTCAGTATCGTTCCAAACTTGATGGTATCAGTCAAGGATCAAAAACAAAGAATACTTTTCCTTCAGCGACGTTTCGGCTCCTTTATTGAGCCTTCTTCCGGCTAAGAAAGAGAAAAAAATTCACAAACCCCAATACAATATAGAAATAAGAAATCACAATGATATAAGCAATAAGCAAGGAAACATTAACAAATGAATAAAATGAAATGACAGGTTGGCAAGAACAATCAAATATTGACATATATGACTCGACATCAGAATGCTAACAAATAAATACAATTATGAATAAAATACACCTAAAATGGCAATATACAAAACTCACCATCGGAATACAAGAAAAAATTGAAAGTTAAAAAATTGAATCTTTCCGTTAAAGAAAATCGTCGATAACGTAAAAATAGGTGTATAACAAGGAGAAAAATCCATCGATGTATGTGAAAACAACCCGGTTGATTTGGATTGTCTTCATTCTTGTATCGACCGGGTTGTTTCCATATACATCGATGGATTTTTCTCCTTGTTATATACACCAATTTTTACGTTATCGACGATTTTCTCTGACGGAAAGATTCAATTTTTTCTTGTATTCCAATGGTGAATTGCCATTTTAGGTGTATTTTATTCATAATTGTATTTCATTTCATTCATTTGTTTTAACGTTTACTTGCTTATTGTTTATATCATTGTGATTTTTTTATTTGTATACGCCCGGTGAACTTTGTTCCGCCTAAACGATTCTTACGGTGGTTTTCACAAATCGTGATCACCGTTGATCGGAGATCGAGTTGATTCTACATCAAGCTCCGATCACGTATGATTACGCTTTGTGAATCCCGCCGTTAAAAATGTATCAACTAATCATTGCTATTTATTCAAGTATCAGGAGATAAATTAGGCAAAATATACAAAATTTTAGAACATTGTTATTCGCACGAAAGGAATTCTCTATATTTAAGCGGTATCTAATTATTGTTGAACATATAATTTTTCTTTGAACGCTTTACAGTTTTCTCCTTGCTGTACCTAAATAAAAATATAAATCTCGATCGAATTATATGACTGAGAAATAGTTCCAATGATTAATTACCTCTGAACCATTTTAGTTCTGCCAATACAACGCTGAAAATTGGAATGAAAGTACTTTGTCTATGGTACTTTAATCTCCCTTCACAGAATACAAATACGCTGAGACGTTTTCTTATTTATCTTCTTGACGAAGACATTTTTGTTTTGGTCCACAGCACAGAGATGGAGGCAACTCAAATCACACACTTTTTGTTTACATCGCCATCTAACGGGGAGAATATCAAATAAAGTACCTACGAATAAGCTGTAGCGTAACTGTAATTGTAGCGACACCTAGTGACCTTACTCAAAAGAAGGAAAAGCATTTCCTGTATAAGTAAAATTTTCACCAATTTTTCAAAGTTTTATTGTATTTTATAATAACCAGACCGAAGTCGAATCCATATATGAAGTTTCATAACAATCAGTCCATTCGATTTCGAGTTATAAATGGTGTAACCAACATCTTTCTTTTATAAATAGATGTATTGGCATTGTGAGTTTTTTCTCTATCTTAGACTGAAGAAGGCTCAATAAAGGAGCCGAAACGTCGCTGAAGGAATAGTATAAGAGTGATCAGCAAGTATCTTGCTCGTACGTTGAAGGTGTTTTATTATTCAAATTTCGAGAGCATTATGAGGTTTGGTCTAATTTTTATGGATCCAACTCGGGTATATCCGAAATTTTCATCAAACAAAAAAGGGTAATCAGAAATATGTTTAAACTGAAATATAGAGAATCTGTAGGGGAATTTTCAAGATAAATAACATCGTGACGGTCACTGCTCTTTATATATATAGGTGTTTGATATACATTTTTTAAAATAAGAATCATTTTGTGCAATGCTCCTCAAAACATGATTATAGCACTAGAAATACCAACATATTGTATCCAAAACATAGACTAACAAACGAAAAACATCCATCTTATGCAGCCATAAGATTATGCAATGAACTATCGGAAAATATGAAAAAAAAAAATAATTGTTTAAGCCATTTCAAAAATGAAGTGAAAAATTTACATATAAATCTTGAGCCATATTCTTTAGAAGAATATAGATGTAGATAAAAATCTTGAATATGTACCTTATTTCTTTGATTACTTTCGATAACGCTATTCCACTCAATGCTTGTTAATGTATTGTATTGACAGTTTTTCTTTGGAATAAAGATTTATTATTATTATTATTATTCTCTGTTTTTGTTCTTTGACCGATAGCATCAATTTTATATAAATCGATTATTCCTCTTTTCGACCGTATGAAAGGTTTCTCACTGTATCGCAGCTTCGCTGCGATTTTAAGATTTTACTGGACCCACTTTTTCGACAGATTCATTCGAGTCAGTCCACAGAGTAACTATTTTATTCTAGCATAGAAATACTGATCAGAGTCATTTTTTTCACGGAACGAATTCAATATATATTAGTTAGGGAAATAACGGGTTCCGGCGTGGGGGAACTGAATTCATGAGACGAAAAGTGAAAAAAAATTAGAGTGGGTGAATTCCGGGGGATACTGGGTACCCTCATTTTGAAACTTCAGACCAAAGACTCGAAATGAGTGGGTAAACCACAGAGCTCTGGGTATCTTTTGTTACCCACGAATCTCATTCGCAGTATGAACTTTTTGGTATTAAAAATATAAAGATTAATTTTTAACAAGCATATCTCTGAAATAAACTCTTGTGTGATACTCAATTTTTTCGTAAGGAATTGTACTGCTTTTGAAACTTTCCAAAAAAAATAAATCATTATCTTTCAATTCCATTTCAAATTATCATTATTCCCTGGAGAATTTTTAGCTTACTTCTTTTCCACAATTTCAATTCATTCAATTTGTGGAAGTTGTCTCTAACTTATAAATTGCATTTTAGTAGATGAATTTCGCAGACAAGAAAGATCGGGCTCTAAGAATTCAGAGTCCATTAGTACATACTTGTTAAGATATTGATCAGAGAAAAAAAGAAGAAGAATGAAAAAAATGACAAGAATAAAGAAAAACATATATCTGTGAAGGCTCATTATATTGAATTCAATCCCTAATTAAGCTGAGTTTTTTTTCCAAATACCAAGTTTTCTGTTACAACAAAAATATGGAATCATGGACGATTTCATTTGAACTCCCAAATGCCAATCCATCAACAAGGTGGATTCACTTACAAGAAAGATGCGCAAGCGCTTAAAAGCTGCTTCACGTCAGTGCTTTCAGTGGCCCATTCTTTTATATATTGCTTGGCCTAGAAGGTTTCCGAGATTTGATCAATTTATGAATGAATTTCCTTGAGGTCGCCGTTCAGAGCGAGTAGGAAAACAAATCCGATAGAGGCGCCACCGTGCATTTTATGGAATATCTCCAAAGAACTTCCATTATCACCATAAGTTCTGTGAATATCTGTATTCTTTTGAATGAAATGTACTATGGCGCTCCCTATCCGAAAATAGCTGCACTATGAAAATAGTGAATATGTGGGTGAAGCAGGAACTTTTTCCCGCTATATATTTGAATTTGCAATTTGCTGCCAATTTCGTATTTCGAGTTGTTTTTCGAAAATTATCTGTAGATTCACTTTTAATCGCAAGTTGGACTATTTTCATGGGTCGTTTGAAAAAAACCGAAGCATGAGTAGTTGGCTCATTTTCCTCTATTTTTCAAAGAAAAAAATGAACTTTCGAAAATAATAAGATTCAAATTATCTCATTAAGAATTCCAATCCTTTCTGAGTTTACCCACAAAATTTAAGTTCTCCAAGTGAAACCATTTTCAAATGCAACTTGAAATAAACACACTACATTGAACGTCCACCTCAATGCACAGTGGAAAGGTGCTTGAGGATGCAACATCTCTGTCAGTTTTATTTTGACACGTAAAGTTGAGTATTATATTCGATTTTGAAATATTTTCTTCACTGCTTTCAGAATTGTTTTTCAGTTGATATTTGAACTGACAAATGCGAATCTACCTGCAAGGTGGATGAACAAGCCCTCAAAGCTCCTGGTATCACGTTAGTTCTTTCAGTGAATCATTTCCTTAATGACAATATTACTCCTCCTCAACTAAAGTGGTTTCTACCTTGAAAAATATCGTAACTATAATATATATATATATTCTTTTGGAAGAGATAATTATATACAGCGGCGTAGCTACGTGGGTGCAAGGGTGTGCAGTGCACCAGGGCCCCCGATCTCAGAGGGCCCCCAAGCGCTGACCATCAAATCGCGTTTGAACTTAAAAAAAAAATTCAAACTTCGATTTTTCTCTGTGATCTATTATGTGAATAACATTGTTTTTATTATATTCAGTTGATGAATCTAGGGATTTATTACCAAAATTCACTGGTGAATCGGACACCTATCTAAAAAAACTAAATCCGACCAGATGGTCCAGTACGGTTAACATAATTTCGGCAATCAAATTTCATTCGTGCATTAGCTGAAATAGAAGAATAAATTCTTGCAAATAATAGCGAAAACAAGCAGAAAATGAAAAAAAAATTTGAATTTTGAATTTATTTTCTCAATGATATCAATTATGCATCTGAAGTATTACAAAAATGCGATTTCAGTTTGGACGACGTATGCAGAGCTTTAGAAGAGACGAATACAAAGAAAAAAATTTATAGGAGTGACTTCGAGTCCTTCAAGTGCAAGGCTAAAGAAAATGTCATAGCATATGGTAAAGATCTCCATTTGGAAGAAAAGAGACAGAAAAAAGATAAAAAAATATTTCGATGAATTAGCTTTCGATCACCGATTTCGAAGCAGGGGAGAATTTTCCGAAATAAATATTTTCAATAGAGTGCTCGATACAATAATTTCTTAATTTTAGAAGTCGCCTTCTTATATTTTGGTTGCAGTTTTCAACAAACTGCTGAATCATTAGAACCTATTATTAAATTTAAAAGAGAATTGAAGGCGCCATTTGTAACAAAAGCGTATTATTCGCTCTCAGAGTTTTTCTGCGACACAAACCTATCTGTGATATGAGTATAGTTTGCTTTAGACTGTAAGTTCATTTTATGTCCATATTTATTTTAATGTGTTATTTATGCTGAAAATTGACGAGTCCACGCTATTGCATTAAGCCTGTATTACAATAAAGATTTGATTGATTGATTGAATTCAAGTTTCGGGTGTATGACTGCAGTCAACAAAATTTTGAATTTTCACCAGCATTTCTACTAGATATAGGTAGACGAAAAAACGGTAATTCAAAGCTTCGACCAATTTCAAAGTAAATATTGCGATATGAAAGGGACCAACTTTTAAATTCAAGTTCTTAATATTTATGACCTATTTCTACCTGAATTGAATAAGGCATGGACAATTCATGAATTGTGTATGAAAATAATAAAGAAATACGGAATGCTGGAATGCGATCTAACAGAAGTACATATTTACAGCAATATTACTATTCCATACAATCTTCCTGTCACCTCTGTAGAAGCTGAAAGATCTTTCAGAAAATTAAGAACAATGTAAAATTATTTGCGGAACACTATGAGCCAAGCTCAACTTTGACATTTATGGCTTATACCTATCAATTGAAAATGAAGCTGCATTAAGTCTAGATTTCAGTGAAGTCATTGAATCTTTCGCAAAGAGTAGGTCTAGAAAGAGGTTGTAAACATATTTTTTCCGAAGGAATAAATGACTTCAAATCTAGACTTGACCTCTAGGTTCGAATCCCCAATAATTAATTTGAATTCATTCCTCGAATAATTTATTCTTATTGGGATTTCACCAAATAATCTAACGTATCAACAAAAAATAAGGCTAGAAGGTCATAGTGACAATGACAATTTTTTTGTGAATATTTGTACATATAGTAAATATCTATAAAAAATGTTTTCAAAGCCCTTTTTTTTATCCACATTAATATAACATTAATATAATGAATTTAATATACCAACTCAAATACATAAATAACAACATAATATATTCAAGTATATTCCTCAACTGTACCTTCAGTAAGTAGGTAACTTTGCTTCTTCGAAGTATTTATATTTTGACTCGAAAACAATTCATTAAGGGGCCCCCCTTCGATTTCTGCACCAGGACCCCGGACTATCTAGCTACGCCACTGATTACATACTGTTTTGTAATATCAAACAATATATGGCATATGGCACGTGTGAAAAAATGGCGACAAGGAACAGATTGTATAGAAGAAAAAAATCTGTTTCCCGCTCCAAATCTGAGTGTTAGCACAGGGAATGTAAACGAGGTACCATACAATTCTGCGTATGATACACGAGAACAGATAAAAACCTCTGAAAAAACTCTGTCTCCCCTTGTATGTGTGGTGATACTGAATTTGTTCAAAAAATATGCTGCTATCCATGTTACAGAGCTCCTTGTGAATGAAAACATGCCTTTTCATCGAACTGGAGGCAAATATCTTGAAATTATATCTGTAACAAGAAAAAAAAGAAGTAAAACGAGAAAGAAGCAGTAGAAAAAAATACTTCACCTGCTGAAAAAACCTTTTCACAAAGTCCTAACTCTCCCATGGATAATGATAATGACAACGAGGTACTTAATTTGTTCAACTTTATCTATAGATTGGCAAGTAGAAGTCACTTCCACTATACCTGCAGGATCATGCTACTTCAACAGATCCTCACATGGTCGATGGTGGTCTGAGGGAAGAAAGCAGTTTATTTCGTTTTAGCTTTTCTATAACAAAATTTCCTCAGCTCACCCCTTTCTGAGATCACCCTCAAAAGGTGGTGACTACATTTTTTTTTTCTGAAAATTCAGTGAAGCTAGAAACTTGAAATTCGGTTATTGTCGTGCATTTGCAAAGGTCTAAATACGGGTATTTTTCCTATGTTCCTGTTGGGGTTGAAATTAGCAACCTTCACTTCATTTTCATTTTTTTCGAGAAGAAGTATCATGAAATAAAATTTTAAATTAAAATCCTTGGTTTACTTAGAACAATTTTTTATTCTAAATTTTTTTCCCAAAACTGAAGAGAAAAAAATAGAACTCAATTTTAGTCTCCACCTTTTAAGCGTGATATCTCGGAATGGGATGGTCCGAAGAAATTTTGTTAAAGAGAAGGCCCATCTTAATTTCATACGAATTTTGCCGCATGAATTTAGAAACACCCTGTAGATGAGAAAATGAGTAGGCTGAATACTGTTCCCTGTGGAACACCAGTTTTTATGGTCAGACTCACACTTAGCGTTCACCCAACCCTTGATGGTAGATTTTATGATGCCCGAAATATAATACATGAGTATTTTTGTCAAACTTCTTTCAGGAATATCCATAGAAATCATAATATATACTTATACTTACATATATATATTATGATTTCTATGGGAATATCCTATTCACGTTCTTGGTCCTCTCGACGCAGACAATGTAGCAAAGCTGCTCAATATTCTGATTGATCAAACACGATAAGCCAAACGTCCTTGCCTGAGATGACTCCAATCCATGATAAATAGAAGACAATTTGAATAAAATTGCTCTGACATTCAATCAGTCATTCGATAGCCAGATATAGAAGGAAGAATGTATTCGTCGATAATAAATGGTAACCATTGTTATACTCAATATCCAGAATTTTCTGTCGAGATAAGAGCAACATATTTCAGTGGGTGCGAAGGATCCTGATCAAAATAACGTTAAAATAGAATCATAATAACACAACATATTGAGAAATCAAAACGAAAAATCCGATTTTTTTTACAAAACATCCAGGGTCATGGACGACTTCTTTGACGCAACTATAGTTTTTCGACAGGTTGACAGATGGGAGTTAGTGAGCATGAAGCATTACACGTCTTGATTGCCAAAAAATTCAGTGATGAATGGCGAAGATTATCACGCTATGATAACACAGTTTCTTGTACCTCATTATGAAGCTATTGATCTTGAGGACATGTGGTTTCAGCAGGACGGTGCCACATGTCATACCGCAGTAAAACATTGACGATCTTTGCTCCTGGTCGAGTCATTTCCTGGTTTGGTGATCAGAATTGGCCTCCATGATCTCGCGATTTACTTTAGTCACAGGCTTATGCCAATAAGCCAATAAGTCTCAGGTTTTGGCCATTAAGCCTGTATCCATCGAATCATTGAAAGTACACGTAGTATCAATGAAATACCACCACATGTATTCAATGATGTTATTGAAAACTTCTTCAAAAGGGAACGCATATCATATGCCAGCAGAGCCGTGGAGGCCATTCACAAGATATTTAGTTTCATACATTCATACATAATTTCCAAATGTGAATTTTCTAAATCAATAAATATTTCAATGCTTCGCTACAGAAAACCATGCTTTATTGAACACTGAAATCTTGTTGAAACACCCTTTATAGAACGATTACAATAATTTCTGAAGTAATTTCCTTTTGCCGATCTTGTATGCCTATTCATGATTACGAATGAAATAATTCTTATTGAAATATGAACCCAACACATGTCTGTACAGGGTGACCCAAATTGCTTGATTTTGGCTGTTTCTGAATTCTGGTACTTCTAGGCTAGTTAGATGAAAATGTTGAAAGGAGTCCGGGCTCGATTTTCGTGAAAACTATTTTGGCGATTTCTAAAATGTGCCATAACTTCTTCATTTTCTGGAATATTTGAAAACGGCAAAAACTTTCTACAGGCACTTTTTCATTAGCAATACGACACCGTATTCAGTTACATATTTTTTATCTCTTGTATAAAGGGTGGAAAAACAACTTTCTTATTTTAAATACGAATGGTATCTTTTTTCGATCCCATGTTATGCAGAAAAAAATCAGCTCTTCGAAAATATATACAGGGTGAGTCTTTGACTTGTACATCTATTTAACTTTAGATTCTTCTCATCAAACGGAACACTTTTTTCCTATACCATTTTTCGAAATTCGGTTTGGTTTGGGAGATACAGGGTATCGAAAATCCATGAAAAAAACACTTTTCTGTTTATATCTTCGGATCCGTTATTTCAAATGAACTGAATTTTGATTGAGTTTTTACTCTAGTCATGGTGCATATTACTCAATCGAAACCTATTCAATATTTCTACTAGTATAAAAGTTACAGGGTAGTCGACTCATCAATACACGCTAAAACACCATAAAACCACTTCAAAAAGATAAACGGTTCATATTTTCGAAAGAATCAATCATTTAAGAAACTAAAAGTATTCCTATTTTTTCAATAAAACGCGTCGTTTTCGAGTTATTTCCAATTTTACCCGGAGAAATTTGACGGAAAAATCATTAATTTCAAGAATAATCTTAATGCGTCTCTGAATTAAATATCATCGAATATTATTCCTTCTCTGGTCTTTAAACGAGTTTACAATGTTGTCACAATAATCATCAACTTTGTCGAGATATTTTGATAATAAAATCCCACAAATGTGGAAGATAAAATTGAACACCAAGGAGGATTTAATACGCACAGTTTCTATTGAAAATTCATAGTTACCGGTCCATATTGAAGTTAAATGTCGATGAAATAAAAAATTCGGATATGAATGATGAATCTCGATACAAACTACTCATTAAATTGAAATTAATGAAAAATAATACGATACCTGATAATCTGTGGCGATGTTTCTATCTAGAAAACATCCTTTTGTAATTTAATAAACTCGACACGGTTGAAATTATATTAATTCACTTCACATAATAATCACATTAGAACAATAATTCACTGAATGTATTCAGAACTTCACATAATGTTTACAGTTTGTTCAGAGACTCTGGTTTGTTATTGTTTATAGTTGGCCTCCAGATATCTAACCAATACTTCGGTTTTCGCTCTACGCTTGCGTGGTAAAATTTGGCGGCAAAGTCGATTTATGATGGAAACGGCAGAATTCATAGATATTCATACCACGGTACACAAATGTATCGTGATTCATACTATGTTTCGTAAAGAATCCTTAACCTCAATGAAAATATCAGCAAGCTGACCACATCTTGAAATTTCTGTGCATAATTCACAGAATCGAAACAAATTATTAATCTGCAGAAAAATCGAAGAAGGAACTTATTTTGGTGGAATAAACGTGGCTTTTTAGTTGCAGATAAAATCCGATGAAACTAACTGTTTTTGTTGAAATTATCGTCTTTGTTCCAATAAGGTTAGTACTTGAGTATTCCCCAAATGTATAAACTCAATTTGTATCGAGAAATTTGAACTTTGAATCAATTCCACAGTATTATTTCAGGGACGTAATTAGCACAATTTTTTTTTCAAATAGTTATATCTTTTTAACATAGCCGAATTCGGAAAAATGGAAAATGAGAAAAAGGTTTCTTTTGACCTCAAGAATCTTCAGTTAAAATATATGTACAAGTCAAAGACTCACCCTGTATATGTCGATATTTTATTTTCCGACCCACATTTTCAAAAAATAATGCATAACAGACTCAACTTCAAGTGAAAATTCCACTTATTTTGCTATTTCTGTCTCAAATATGGAAATAATATATCGACATACATATATTTTCGAAAAGCTGATTTTTTTAAGCATAACATAGAATCAAAAAAAGATACCGTTCGTATTTGAAATAAGAAAGTTGTTTTTTTCACCCTTTATACAAGAGATAAAGAATAACTGAATACGGTGTCGTATTGCTAATGAAAAAGTGCATGTAGAAAGTTTTTGCCGTTTTTAGATATTTAAGAAAATGAAGAAGTTATGGCACATTTTCGAAATCGCCAAAATATCAAAATTTCGTTATGTCTTGAAAACAAATGAAGATATCGTGAAACGGCTTTCAGTTATGGAGTTTTCACGAAGATCGAGCCCAGGACTCCTTTCAACATTTTCACCTAACTAGCCTAGAAGTACCAGAAACAGCCAAAATCAAGAAATTTGGGTGACCCTGTACTGTACAGACGTTAAAGCTCCTTATATCAATTTTCAACTGATGTAAAATGGCCTTAAAAATCGGACGGCATTGAAATGCCCCAACGTCTTATGGCCCCAACCTATCTGACGATGCATCCGACCTTGGTTGGATAACTATTTATCAAACAGACAACGACCCCGGTTTTGCCACAGATTAGTTATAATAATCTGAGTTCACATATTTGATGGAGTGCATTTTTGTTTGCCTTGGTTACGAAATTCGTCGAGCTGATTATCTGCGGAGATGAACGGGTTGAAGGTTTTTATTTATCGAGATGAATTGAAAAAACTTCGCAGTTTGTCAGCAGTGCATTGGCATACAGGATATTCCTGGTGACCCCATAAACCAAACTAGTAGAATATTGAATCATCAAATATCAACGGTTGATTTTTCATGTTTGGAACCTTTGGAAATAATATGGCTGTGACTTTGAAATTCACATATCGTCGAATGTTTCGGCCGCCCTAGGCTTCTCATAGAAAAACAAAATATGTTCTGGAAATGAGATGAATATTTTCCTCTATTTCAACTGCAATATACAGGGTGTATTTCAAGGTGAGGTTCTCCTTTTGACAGGGGATAGAACTCAACGAAATAAGTCATTTCACTGAAAATTTCTCATATAAAAGGTTCAATTTGAAAAAAATTTTAAAAAATTTTGGGCATCCATTTCTTAATACCACTCTCGCCTGCATCATATCTTTACATCTTTGCACCAGGTTTATGAAAATCCGCAAAGTGATTTCTTAGCGGAAATCTTGTTCTGTAAAACTTATACGCTGAACTGGCATTTCGTTTTGATTCACCATAAATTCAAAGCATATCAACAAGTTCATTATTTGAATAAACGTGCGGAATTTTCGAAACATAAAACACTCGTATGCTCGCCGTAACACGATCGAAGATTACTGATCACAATCGATATTCTGAGTCATGATAAGACGACAAAAAAACAAGATGTTGATGTTGAATCTACCAGTAGTCGAGAAAACAGGTTCGGACTGAGGAATTTTCAGATTAACCTAGAAACTAAAAAAATATGCTAGTTTCATTTACTCGACACAGGGGCATAATTCATAGAAAAACTTTTCGGTAAAATGACTTATTTTGATGATTTCTAGCATCTGTCAAAAGAAAAGACTCACCTTTAAATACTCCCTGTATTTGATAGAAAATCTTTGTTACTCGTTGCTTTACGCAGAATAAGACAAGAAAGGAATAATGAGAAAAAAATCTTAACTCATTGATTATTTATTTCTGATTAGTTATTGTTATTCCACGTCTGAATCCAAATTCAACAGTCCGTAAATATGCCAAATATGCCTAGGCATCTTACGAATCAAGTCAAAAATGAAATCATGGCATAGCGTTCCATTCTTCCTGAAGGACTTAACTCAATTCCTGAAAGGTTGAAGGTGGGTTTTTGCGATTGAATATTGTCCTTTCTAAGTAATCCCTTACGTGCTCAATTGGATTCATGCCCAGTGAGTTTGCTGGCAATTTAATTCTCTGGATATTATTCTCTTGAAGAATGTTTTGAACCTTCCGTTTGCGGTGTGGTGGGGCCTTATTATCCTGATAATGAAATTATCCCCGAATCCGTTGCGCAGATAAACAATTATTGGTCCAATGATGTTTTCTGTGTAATGGCACCAGTCATTGTTCGTTCAACGATGATAAAAGAGGTAGTGTGTCCGAACATTATACCCCCCTCCCAGCACATTATTGATACGCCTTTGAGATAATGACGATAAAGACTTCATCAAATAAATACATGTTTTAGAGATAATTTGGGATATACAGAATTTCCACCAATTAGAGGAAATTGATTGTTGAATACAACACCCTGAATGACTTACATACATACATCGTCCAAAGTCTTGGCCCCCTTAAACATTCTCAACTTGTTGAAAGAAAGTAACATGACAATTTTTCGTGTGTTGAATCTTCACTATTTCATTACAATAATGAAAACAATAATATACTTATGGTTTAACCGGAAATGCTTCTTCAATTTAAACGGGACACCCTATATATTTTTACAGATTTTGAAAGAGCTTGTTATTTTGAATTCATACATACTGAGTTTAGTGTAAAAAAATTTGTAGAAACTGTTAGTTGTACAATAGGTGTAGATTTCATTTAATTTCATTTAGTCGCAAGAAATAAATAAGATACAAGTGAATAATTTTAACCCATCAACATTTTTCATGGAGCGTCAATACATCAATAGGTCAAATTTCAAAATAACAACATTCAATATTCAATAATCAAGTATAAGACAAACATCACACTCATGACGAACTATTCAAAATGGCTGATCCAAAACTCACTCATAGTATAAAAATTTTTTTTACTTCATGATTTAATTTATTTTTGTTCAAATTTTTGAATGCTTCAGAAATTCTATTATATATTTGTATGGCTTGTATTCCTTGTGGTGTAATTGTGGTACTCTCCATTTCGCATCAGCTTCTCCTTGTTATCATGGATGTATAAAATACAGGTACGTATGTACAAACAGGTGAGTGTCAGTATGTTCTCCTCTTGGAAGTGACCCCTACAGCTCTCAGTACTCCCTAGTCTACACAATATACGGATGGCATTCTTTGTTTTATGAAGATCTATTTCATTTCAGGTCCACTACCCCAAAACAGTAACCCAAAGTTTATTACACTATTGAAATACCCATAATAAGCGAGTTTGGCTGCTTTCTTTTCTGCTAACTGTTCTCTTCTGATGAAGTAAGTAGCTGCTGACAATTTTGTTTCCAATTCTTCTGTGTGTTTCCAGAACTTCAAGTTGGGTTCCAGATATATACCCAGGAATTTCAGGTTTGTCTCTGTTGTGGGTCTAGTTTCAAAGGTGGGATATTGTGTTTTTTCCCTGTTTATTCTAAATTTATTTGCGCTGAACCATATTTGCTTGTTCAATGGTGTTCGATGAGATTTCTTGGAGCTCTTCTGCGGTGTTGCCAATTGTGAGGAATTAGGTGTCATCAACCAAGAGTACTGTACTGTGTTATTCAAAATTTGGAGGTAAGTCATTTATGTAGATTAAAAACAATAGAGTACCCAGTATGGATCCCTGAGGAACCCCACACTCCACACATCCCCAGTCCGAGCACTTCTTCTGAACGAAAACTCTCTGATATCTACCCTGCAAGTAACTACTGATCAGCTTTAGCGGGACACCTCTGATGCCGTAGCACTCCAACTTCTGTAACAAGATTTTATGATCAAGGGTATCAAATGCCTTACTCAAATCGCATGCCAGCAGCCTGCACTTCTTCTTTGAGTCCAAAGCGTCTGCAACCTCAACCAGCACCGACGTTATGGCTGTACTTGTGGACTTATTCTGCTGGAAGCCATGTTGTTCATTACATACAATGTCGTACTTCCTAAAAAACTCCAACAGTCTATCTTTTAAGGCAGTCTCGAATATTTCGGAGAGTAATTTGAAGGTTCAGATTTATCGCCTCCTTTGAATATAGAAATTATTTTGGCTTGTTTCAACTGATCAGGAAAATGACCTCCACTGTAGCATTTGGTAATAATCTCTGCCAAGGGCTCTGCTATACTCGGAATTTTCTGCTTCAACATACATGTCATTAATGTCTCTGCAGTCTTTACTTTTGAGTTTCTTAGCTATCCTCAGGGCATCTGATGCGGTTGTTTCTCTTAAGAAAAAGGAATTACCCACGAATTTTCCTGCCTTTTTGTGCAGGTCTGCAGAACTTATGTTAACCTTTGGGCAGTTTTTTCAATTTCTTTACCTAATTTCAAAAGATGTTTATTTAAGGTTATAGGATTTATGTCTGCTTCATCATGCACTTTATTTTTTCCTTGATTACCCTTTATAACCTTCCATATTTCCCCAGTTTTGTTTGATGCCTTCTCAATTTTTTTAAGATTTTCTTTTTTCTTCATTTCAACTAGTCTTTCCCTGTACAAACTTTCCCAAGCAGTATATGCTCTGGCACTGTCTGCATGTTTTTTTACATGATGTATTACGGAAAGTGCATCTAATCTATTCTTCAATTCCTTGATCTCCCTATTCTTCTTCAATTTTGACGTCCGATATCCTTCCTCAACTTTTATAGCCTTTTGAGGGCACGCCAACTCATAGCTCTCCAGGAACTTAGTGCAGAACTGGTCAAAAATTTCCCTTGCAGATAGGCCAGAATATATGAAATCCCAGCACTGGTTTGTGAGTGCTTCATTTTAGAATAATGAGAAACAAAATTACTTCAAATGTTCAAAATGCTCGCCATTTGCTTGCTGATAATATGCCATCCTATTAACAAATTCTTGAGTCACTCTTTCGAAGACTTTCCCACGTATTAGTTCACATTCACCAATAATTTTTTGTCTCAACTCCTGTAAGTTTGTTGATCAGATGAGGTTGATTGAAGTGCTATACGAGTTTTTACAAATTTTTCACACTAAACTCGGTATGTATGGATTCAAAATAACAAGAAGACCATTAATAGTACCTCGGCTATCACCTGGACATAAAGCTACCCGTCGGCAATGGGCAGAACGCCACCAAGAGTAGCTTTCACCCCAATGGCGCAACGTACTTTTTTCCGATGAGTTATGCCCTTTCAAGGCGGATCAATAATGTACTGGGGAGTAGAATGTACGTTCGCCGTATCCCTCTTATTATCGTTGAACGAACAATGACTGGTGCCACCTACGTAGAAAACATTATTCGACCAATCATTGTCTCTGCGCAACCAATTTGGGGATAATTTCATTTATCAGGATGATAAGGCACGCACACGAAGAGTTCTGCAAGAAAACAATATCGATAGAATAAACTGGCCAGCAAACTCACCGGAATTGAGCTTGTATGGGATTACTTAGAGTGTTCAAAATTCATACTTTTTATTTTATATACCACAAAGTTTGTATAAAGGATGGGCTTACTCGGTTAAGAATAAGACCGAAATTTTCTGTGCTCTGTGCGATTCTATGGCTGTTTCAAAAATCCCACAAGCATATACCTGCTCAGTCCTCCAAGATACATGCCTTCATTCGCATTGTTTTTACACGGCTTAGCTCGAAGCCCTTAACAAATACTTTCCACGTCGTTGGCCTTTAGTTCGCCACCCTTTACAAAGTGAATTCATGTGATAAGAACTTTTACCCTGCACAAAACCACATGAAACCAGACAGAAGCAGATACGTAACTTTTAGTCTGAACAACCGTAAGTACCATTCCTTCAGTATTTGCTTTGTGGTAGGTATTTGTTTTCAATTCTATCAAACATCCATTTTTTTCTTTAATTCTCGAGGCGATAAGAATTGGTACAGCAGTCCATTTCTTCTCTCCAAGAGAGCTCGTGTATATTATTCATAGCGAGAGCAATATCCATTCGCCAAAACTCAACTGAATTGAGTTTAGCCCTTCAGGAAGAATGGAACGATAGTTATTCCTAAAATTTCATGGCATGATTCGTGGGATTCCTTGGCGTATTGGGCGAATGATTGAAAAAAGAGGTGAGAATACGCACTATTAAATTTTGATTCAGTTGTGGAATAACTATAATTATTCGAAAACAAATGAACAACAATTTCCATTTGTCTCATCCTTTAATAACAAACAGAAATTTTCTAGCAAATATATTGCAGTTGAGATAGAGCAAATTCATTTCCTTTCCAGAACAAAGATTGTTTATTCCTTGAGAAACCTGAGGGGACCAAGAGACTTTTGACAATGTGTGTATATGGACGGTATATGCACTGTTATGTACGTTCATTCATACACAAACCAGGAAACTTTCACAATGAAAATCTTTAACGAAATGTTGAACTGATATTTCTGTACATACTAGAATCTTAGGAAGGTATTCAGTATTCTTATCCCAGAATATTAATGAAGCTGCGAACTTCGTGATATATTCGAATTCGTACATCTATTAATTGTTACTTTACGAACAACTTGGGAAAATAAGTGTAACGAAGATATTTCGGAAGTAGGTATCCTGTGTTCATCAATTCACTGGTCAAGATCAACTGTTACAGTGACTAACATAACATTATTTTCGAACAGTAACGATTCCCATAATTGCTCGAATCAAATGAACTATAATATTGCCATATTTCATCGAATTCCGATGATATCATCTGTAATTATCACAGGAAGAATCACAGTGGTTTGAGTCAACCTGAATGAACAAAAATATTATGATCTTACGCAACCTGATGATTCACTTCAGTCAAGTTGTTTCGACACCTGATGTAATAAGCTCATAGTTGACTAACCTTTGTGAGGCTCCTCTTTGCGGTCCAACAAATAACGAGGCATGAATAGATTTATCGTTCACCATTGAACTAACCTAGAGGGTGCTTTTAACGAAAATATCCGATAGACAACCCAGAAAAGAGTATCACTTGCAAGGGCAATAGATGCTTTTTGCTTTATAAATGATTTTCTCCATTGATTATTTTGCGAGTTCCTAAAGTTGTCTCGAATATAAGTAGAAATTTCTTGCAACGGGTTGCCAAATACAATGCGCAAAAAAATTAACGCACATTATGGAAATTTCAAATTTATTCTACAACTGAAGGTGTTCTCAATGATAATTGTTTTTATCAGAATTATGCATGCATATGTTATCCACTTTCAATGTTTTTCTTCAATACAGATGTTTTCTCCCAGCAGGAATAAAAAAAGATGATATTATCAGATTTTGAATGTATTGGCTCCATTCTAAAATCAGTTGTTCTCGATCAATTCTAGTGATGAATAGTTTTTCTTTCGTTTGATTTTCTACACTCGATCGCTATGCAACGCGAAACACGCAATTTGACCCAAGAGGAATGTGCCCAAGCGGTAGTTTTGCGAGAAGAAGGGTGGACATACACAAGAATTGCAGAAAGGTTTGGAGTTTCCCATACAAGTGTGTCCAGAGTGTTGCAGCGATTCAGGGAGACAGGTATGAATGTCCGAAGACCAGGACAGGGTAGACCACGGGTAACAACTGCCATTCAAGAACGTTACTTGAGAGTTTCTTCGTTGAGACAACGGTTTGCAACCGCTCGCCTCCTTCAAAATCAGCTTCAGCAAACTCATAAGGTGCAAATTAGCCCTCAGACAATAAGAAATCGCCTCAGAGAATATGATTTACGGCCTCGTGTCGCGGCAAGAGGCCCAGCTCTTACCCCAGCCCATCGAAGGGCGCGTTTGGATTTTGCGAGAGAGCATATCCATTGGGAAGAGGCCGATTGGGAAAGAGTTCTCTTCACAGATGAGTCTAGATTCTGCCTCTGCCATTGTGATCCAAGTTTCCTTGTATACAGACGTCCACATGAAAGATATGCTCAGTGCAATTTTCTGAATACTACTGGTTTCGGGGGAGGATCGATTATGGTATGGGGGTCGGGGTGGAATATCTTTCACTGCTCGTATAGAACTAGTGGTCGTTGATAAGTATATAAGGAACATTCTTGAAGAGCATGTAGTTCCATTTGACCCAAACATTGGTGAAAATTTCATTTTTATGGACGATAATGCCAGACCCCATCGTGCGCGCATCGTTCAGGAGTACCTTGAAGAGGTTGAAGTCTCTCGAATGGAATGGCCAGCAAGAAGTCCAGATCTCAATCCGATTGAGCAGGTTTGGGATAACCTCATTAGAAGGCTGTGAAATTCAGAAAATCATCCAGCTTCTCTTAATGACTTAGGAATCCAACTCGGAGAAATCTGGGAAGGATTAGATCAGAACATTTTAAGATCACTCATTTTGAGTATGAACCGTCGTTGCCGAGCTGTAATTAACGCAAGGGGTGGAAATACCAAGTATTAAATCACTTATCAGCATTTCAGTATTTTGAAAATTGTTCATTTCTCTTCTTTCACATAAGATTCTATGAAATCCTGAATTTTTCTTCCATTTAATGTGTCTTGTTTCGTGCAAAACCTTCCCGAGAGAACATAAAAAATAAGTTATAAAGTCAATGTAGAGTTAACTTTCATTAAAATTGAGATTTTCAGAATGTGCGTTAATTTTTTTGCGCAGTGTATATCACGAATGTAACCAAAACAACAAATTCTTATAGCGACATCCAAAAGATAACCCTAATGGGCCTAATGCAACCAGAATGAGAATTTCTCATTATGAGCTCCCGGAGATTTAACGAATGAAATATGAAATTCGTATATTAGCTATCGAATATATCTTGAAAATAACTACAACAATAAACTAATACAGGGTGACAATTTAAACACTTGCCAGGCCAATTATGTCGCGACAAGGATGTTTTCAGAAGAAATCCTCGAACAGGTCAATTTTTATTCGGAGGGGGACATATTTTGACCAGAATTGTAAGCCAAAATCTCCTCAATCTAGGTGTAGGGGCTATCACCCCTAAATTCTTAATGGGGAAAGGGGGTGAGATTCACCTCAATTGAAAGATCACTTGTCCCTCTACAGTCTACATGAATACTATCATGGTTCGCAAATTTTTATTGATTCCTTGAAGTAGTTACAGGAGGCGACAATTTGAAAACTTGCCAGGCCAATTATGTCTCGACAAAGATGTTTTCGAAGAAAAAGCTGGAACAGGTCAATTTTTAATGGAAGGGGGAAATATTTTGAGCAAAATTGTAAGCCGAAATCTCGTCAAACCTAGGTGTAGGGGCTATCACCCTTTAACTCTTCAGAGGGAATAAAGGGTGAGCTAAACCTCAATAAAAATTTGCAAACCATAGTATTCATGATCTTCCAATTGAGGTATAGCTCACCCCCTATTCCGTATTGAGAGTGTAGGGGTAATAGCTCATACACCTAGGGTTGAGGAGATTTCGGCTCACAATTCTAATCAAAATATGCCCCCCTCCGAATGAAAATTGACCTGTTCCGAAATTTTCTCTGAAAACATCCTTGTCGAGACATAATTGGCATGGCAAATTTTCAAATTGTCACCCCCTCTAACTATTTCAAGGACTCAATAAAAATTTGCAAACCATAGTATTCATGTTAAGGGACAAGTGATCTTTCAATTGAGGTATAGCTCACCCCCTATTGCCTATTAAGAATTTAAAGGAGATAGCCCCTACACCAAGAGTTGAGGAGATGTCGGCTTACAATTCTGCTCGAAATAGGCCTCCCTCTGAATAAAAATTGACCTGTTTTGGAATTTTCTCTGAAAATATCCTTGTCGAGACATAATTGTCCGGGCAAGTTTTCAAATTGTCACCCTGTTTGTCTGTTGTATCCCAAATGTACAAACATGGTGAAATTTGGTTCATGTAATTCGTATTTCGAAAACATCTCCGTCCCAATGGTCTCGTTGCAATCTTGCAATCTCAACTGGTACAAAGATAATTGTGCATCCAATGTGGTTTATGCATGCACCAGCTAATTTTAGTGTGGTTGCTCTAGCTAGAGTTTTTGATAGCAACATACGGAGATTGCTGCGTTGGTCGAGGTGGAACTCAGGTACGGCCTGCTCTATCCCCGGACTTAAACCCCCTGGATTATCCCTGTGAGCCATTCAAAGTCAAAGTTTATACTAGACCAGTAGAAGATGTGTATAATTCAAGACATCAGATAATTGCTAGGTGTAACTCAATAAGAAACGACCTAATGTTTTCAAAAGATTTCGGCAGTCTGTGAGGAGAAGATTGGATGCTTGCGTCCGAGTTGGCCGTGACTATTTTCAACAATTGTTGTAGGTTAAGTATTATTACATGTAATTTTTAGTGATAAATTGTTATTTGTTGGAAATTTTCCCAATTAAATTTGTTCTTGGGATTTTTTTTACCATAATCATTCAGATATGTTGGGTGTCATCCAACATCCACATGAAACATAAGTAACTAGAGGGATAGGGAGAGCAGGTACTATTTTCCTTGGCCATCGGCGTCCCCCGACTCATATCCTATCGATTTTTCAGTGAATCATAATTTCCAAATTAATGCCAAGAATTGATGAAAAAAAATCATTTACTATATCAATTTCAAATTGAAATAAAACACATTGAAATTAAGATTAAAGCCAAATTATTTTTTCATTTGAAAGATAATTTTATGACATTTATGTTTTGAAAGTAATTTGTCCACCACGACTAGTTCTGAGGAACCGCATTCGACCAGACAAATTTTTGACCACTTTTTCTAATAATTCAGGACTCATTTCAGCAATAACACGGGTCGTGTTGGCTTCCAAAGATTCTGTTATTTCTGGTTCATCAGTATAAACCTTGACTTGACATAACCCCGAAGAAAATAATTCATTGGAGTTATGTCCCATGATCTTATCAGCCAATTAATTGGACCATTTCTCGAAATAATGTTATTGCCAAATCTTTCTCTCGATAAATCAATTGTTACGGTAACAGCGTGAGGTATAGCACCATCTTATTGAAACCAAGACACTTTAGAATCGATAACATACAAATTTTGAAAGAAATAATCATTGATAGATCTGTAACGAGCACCATTCACTGTAACATAGCTCCTGCATCGTTTTCAAAGAAATACGGACTGATGATGCCTATAGCGTGTTGAGCACACCATACAGTACAGTTTTCAGGATGCAATGGAACATGCAGAACTTCTTGAGGATTGTTTTTACTCGACATACGCCAGTTTTGCTACTTCACGTAGCCGTTCAACCAGAAATGAGCTTCATCACAGAACACAATTTTTCGATAAAAAAGTGGATCAACTTCAAGCTATTCTAGAGCCCAATTAGCAAACAAACGATGCTTATTGTGGTCAAGTCGCTTTAGTTCCTCAACCAGTTGGATCTTGTATGGGAGTAGACCAAGTTCTTCACGCAAAATTCTCCATGTGGAGGATGCACAGAGTCCAACTTTTTGTGAACTTCGACGAATAGACAAATCTGGATCTCCATCAATACTATCGCTTACAGAAGCGATATTTTCTTCTGTTCGTACAGTTTTTCGTCTTATTGTTGTTGTGGCATCGAGTAGAGAAAATGTTGTCCGAAAGCCATCGATAATTCAACGAATAAGCTGCTCTGATGGACGATTATGTAAACCATAAATTTCACGAAGTGCTCTATAAGTTTGGCGAATAGAACACTGATTTTGAGAATGAATTTCAACAATTTGTGGGCGTTGTTTCGGCATGATAATTTGTCAATGCTTACTGAACAGAAATGTCAAAACAACATGACTTCTACCTTTTGTCAATAGACGAGTCCCTTCATGCTGGCCAACTGTTTAAAAATACCTGAAAATCACTTCCTTTTTTTTCGCAATGATTCAACTCTAACCTGAAAGCTTCAATCCCTATGAGTGTATCCTGAAAATATTAGATGTCAAGAAGGTCTTCATCAAAAGCTATAATTTTTTGTTTTCTCAGGGTTTCATCAATGGAAAATAAATATCCCCACCAAAATGTTTGAATGGAGAATTTGAATTTTTCGAATCAAATGAGGATTTCGCTAGAGTTTGTTTTTTATAATAACTTTTCTGATGAATGAGATGTTTCTATTAACAGTGTAAAAATGATTCAAGATACTGCAGAAATATCATATTCAAATTTCATTAATTTCCGAAGAAGGAGCACTCGTATAAAGACCTGTTGCAAGATGTAAAACTGATTATTATAGGTGTTTTCTTTGAATTCGTAGAGATCATAGGAAGACTTTCAGTGAATTAATGTATTATTAACCCTGTATTGTGGAGTTTATTAAATAAAGGTGCATAATTGGGTTTTCTCTTCTAATTGGATAGAAATTCTACGAGGAATTCAAAGGAAATTAGGGAAATAAATTATTGTTTTGAATGTTCTTTATTTGCATGGAAACTTACTACAGAATAACAACCCAAAAGTATTTACTGCCATAGACTATGATCTGGATGTGAATAAGTTCTGATGCCGCATGAGAAATTAGGATCATTGTACTGGAGAATCATTATAATGAAGTATCACTTTGAAATCATAGTATATTCTTAAAATGTAAAGTGGTATATTCATCAATTCAACATCAGAACTTGGCCAGTGAATACCACATCTCAAAATATCAGCTAAATATACACAATATATTTACTAACAATATTGTTCGCAGTTGATTGAGAAACTCCCTTAAAAATGGCTACTTCACAAACAGTTTCAGTTTTATTAATACTAAAACTAATCTCTCTGGAGCAATTTATTTATGGATTTTTCAATCTGGATATAAATCTGAAATTAACTTGACTAATCGTCCACGTGAAGGGAACAAACACATATATCCTTTGCAGCAAGGTTCCCATCCATAGTTTGTCTATCCATGCTTTTCTCCAGTCCAATTGATGCAACATGCCAAAGGCATTAGTGATATTCGGTGTTGAGGCATCTTTCTCAGGAAATTTATCGAAACGAACAGCCGTGTTTTTACTTTTCCTTGAAGAGCAATTGAAAACAGTTTTTTCCAGTACTAGTACTTTGCTTACATTGTTCTATAATCATCTACTGGCCTAAAATTCAAATATTATATCATGAGGATTGAAACATAAAAATCTTTTCGTGCAGATACTTCACCTTTTATAATTTCCATCTTACAGCTCAGTACCTCGAATTACGAGGATCATATCCCTCAAGAATACCTGAAACAGCCATTGATTTAGAATAGATATTCTAATTTCTAAGTCAATGAAAACAGCTTAGGAGCAAGTAAAAATATAAACAAGTCGTTTTCTAGGTTGGAAAGTCGTAGATTTCCATTAATGAAAACATGAGAAAACAAAAATTTATAGCTTCTGATGAAGACCTTCGTGACATCTAATATTTTAAGGATACACTCATTGGGATTAAAGCTTTCAGGTAAGAGTTGAATCATTGCGAAAAAAGGAAAGTGATTTTCAGGCATTTTTAAACAGTTGGCCAGCATGAAGGGACTCGTCTATTCACAGCATATATCTAATAATTTCTATATGGGCCATGAGCCAATCAAAACAATCAACAATCAAGATCTGCGCTTGTGTGGCCATATTGAGAATTAAAATATTTATTTAATTCTGTCTCTCTCCGACACATCGTATTATGTCGTGAAACGTATGTCATTCTTAACTTCATGTGAATAGTTTCGATCATAACCTCACAATTTCATATGAAATGTTTCAATCGCTTTATTCCGTTTTCTCGAAGTCCTAAATATCATTGTTAACTCCTATTCATATTCTAAAACTGAACTGAAAGTATTCGAGTGACATATTTCCATTTTCTATATCTATTTTCTTGTTGTCTTTCAGGATAAACATAACCTCTAAATTTCTCGCAATTTTTCCATTTCCAGTTGACGCAAGCGTACAACTCAATCGTTACCAAAGATTTGGCTTCACTTTGAGACTGTGAAAAGCAGGGGTATAATCCATATTGATGTTATTAGATATATGATTCACAGTTATCCCCATCGAAAATTCTATCACCCGATACAATCAGGAAGGCAGTTAGAGATTCAGCTAAAGACAAAAGAAATGTCTTGAAGCTGGAGGATTTCATTTCGAAAGTAATCTTATATGAATGTTCAAAACTCCAAGAGAAATTTCTGTAAAATGTTTTGTATGAAATTGTCTAAAGCTAAACCAATCAACTGAAGTGCATACAATCTTTTCGAATCTTCCAGCTCAGAGCTAATCAGTCCTCAATTAATTCCATGGCGATAGACCTATTCGTTATGAAAACATTCACGTGGTCTTAACCCTGCATTTGTTTGTGAAAGGCATCTGTATTAAAGGGACAATTACTCAAATAGGAAATGAGTTTCCGCGTTAATTTCTATCAAATCATCCCTCAAGTTGAATTATTCGTTTTCTTTAGATAAAATGTATTTTCAAGAACAGCTGTTTCCCTTTATGTCATGAGTGGATTTGACAGTTCAAGAATATCTACAATATTTTTTCTCCTGGAGCAATTATTTCTATGTTACGTTAACCCTTTACGTGTTGAGTGTGTAGGAAGCGTGGCTTATTATGTACCAGTGATCACATTGCAAGGCCGGTACATCTCGATCAAAATGTCTTGAAGATATAATCAAGGTTTTTCCTCATTTTCTTGGGTCGTTATGATTTTTGGATCTATTTTATATCATTTTCATGTTCATATTCAATCGAGTTACATAAACAATTGGACTTGTCAGTTGTTGTCAAATAGATTTATAAAGTTTCAAACAGTCATTTCTTTCCTTGGTCCATAAAACAGGCCCCAAACTCAACAGGACATTCCTGGACACATAGATTTAAGATTTGGCGATCCTGCCAGGATTATGTTGCTTTGTTGGCAGTTAAAACGGGAAACCCTGAGAACTGAAATTAAGAAGATATTTACTGATGTACGTTCCAGTTCTGGGACCAAGGATGAATACACGAGTAGAATAGGGAAAAGAATAATTGACGATAAGGAACTTGATAATAAAATAGAAGAAATTTTGATGTCGGAAGAACCACTAAATACAGACGAATTAATAAAAGAATTCAAGGAGCAAGAATTATTACGCAATGAAACTATCGAGATCGAAGAAGAAATAAAGGAACTGCCAAATGTTTCTTCGAGAAGATCTACATTAGTCACAGGTTGGACTAAATTATTATATTATATAAATTATTACTGGTCATCATGCTTATGATGATCAGTATAAAGCTTTTGTGGTGCCATCAGCAGAGAAGTTGGAAATGGTAATCACACCTGAAGTAGCAGAGATGTTGGAAATGGTATTCACACCTGAAGTAGGTGAGGTAATCAAATATGAAGTCAATACTTATATGGGACCTGAGGCGTTTTCTGGCGTCCATGTATTTGAAACGTATTCGTCCTACGATTCAAATACATTCATTCTGGCGTTGAAACGATGACGTCACAAGAAAAACGATTCGAAACGTATTCATGGAGTTTTGAAACTAAGTAGGATGCAGTTTCAAAACATTCGTTGTTTTGTGCTATCATAACCTTAAATTAAAAATAAATGATCGTTTACGATGGTCATTGTTTGATTGTTTGTGAGTTGAATTTCAAATTGATGGAGGTTGGCAAATAATGGAGGTTGGAAAAAATTTAATATCGGGATTATCCAGTACCTACTCCAAGTCCAAATATATATATTTGATATATATATATATATGTTTGATTATTGAATCGTATTTGAAGCTAAGCATTCTCGAGGTTCATGATATTGATGACGTCTCATAGGAATCGCGTTCAAATACAATATTGAATACGCTTCAACGCCAGAAAACGCCTCTGGTGTTGCAATGGGAATGTTCAATACTGATGAATCAATTGTTACACATTCATCATTCCAAGTCGCCTTGGAAAGGGGTTATCCAAAGTGTTCGAACACTAAAAACACTATCCTCAAGAAATATGATGGACGTTTCAAGGATATTTTCCAGGAAATTCATGATAAACAGTTAAGGTCAAAGTATGAGGCTAATAAAAATTGGTATGAACATCGGGAGAAGCACCAACATGAAGGTGCAGAAAGAAGGCATAGGTCCAAAATACACCAAAAGCACCATTGCTACACTGAGAAGATATACGAAATCGACCAGCAAGATTCAGAAGTGAAATTTAGGAGTGTTGGGGGAAAGAGAGAGTATTTGGAGTGGGTTCAGAGATTGAAGCAGTATCGTCGAATTTTGAAGGAACACTATAAAGTATACACAACTTCCTTAGGCCGGAGGATGTTGGATCTATTTTATATCATTTTCATGTTCATATTTAATCGAGTTACATAAACAATTGGACTTGTCAGTTGTTGTCAAATAGATTTATAAAGTTTCAAACAGTCATTTCTTTCCTTGGTCCATGAAACAGGCCCCAAACTCAACAGGACATTCCTGGACACATAGATTTAAGATTTGGCGATCCTGCCAGGATTATGTTGCTTTGTTGGCAGTTAAAACGGGAAACCCTGAGAACTGAAATTAAGAAGATATTTACTGATGTACGTTCAAGTTCTGGGACCAAGGATGAATACACGAGTAGAATATGGAAAAGAATAATTGACGATAAGGTGAAAAGAATTTTCGAACTTGATAATAAAATAGAAGAAATTTTGATGTCGGAAGAACCACTAAATACAGACGAATTAACAAAAGAATTCAAGGAGCAAGAATTATTACGCAATGAAACTATCGAGATCGAAGAAGAAATAAAGGAACTGCCAAATGTTTCTTCAAGAAGATCTTTATTAGTCACAGGTTGGAATAAACCAATTATTACTGGTCATCATGCTTATGATGATCAGTATAAAGCTTTTGTGGTGCCATCAGCAGAGAAGTTGGAAATGGTAATCACACCTGAAGTAGCAGAGATGTTGGAAATGGTATTCACACCTGAAGTAGGTGAGGTAATCAAATATGAAGTCAATACTTATATGGGACCTGGTGTTGCAATGGAACTGTTCAATACTGATGAATCAATTGTTACACATTCATCATTCCAAGTCGCCTTGGAAAGGGGTTATCCAAAGTGTTCGAACACTAAAAACACTATCCTCAAGAAATATGATGGACGTTTCAAGGATATTTTCCAGGAAATTTATGATAAACAGTTAAGGTCAAAGTATGAGGCTAATAAAAATTGGTATGAACATCGGGAGAAGCACCAACATGAAGGTGCAGAAAGAAGGCATAGGTCCAAAATACACCAAAAGCACCATTGCTACACTGAGAAGATATACGAAATCGACCAGCAAGATTCAGAAGTGAAATTTAGGAGTGTTGGGGGAAAGAGAGAGTATTTGGAGTGGGTTCAGAGATTGAAGCAGTATCGTCGAATTTTGAAGGAACACTATAAAGTATACACAACTTCCTTAGGCCGGAGGATGTTGGATCTATTTTATATCATTTTCATGTTCATATTTAATCGAGTTACATAAACAATTGGACTTGTCAGTTGTTGTCAAATAGATTTATAAAGTTTCAAACAGTCACTTAGTGCTCTACATAAATTATTAACTTAGATATCCTCAAGTTTAGAAGAGTAATTTGCTGATATTTCCCATCGCAGAGTTTGCGTATATTGTGAATACTACAATAATTGTTGTTAATTTTGGTTGAAATGGCGAAACCTGCTTCTAATATCAAGGAGTTGAACGTTCGTATTGACAAACTGTCAGAAGAATTAAGAAGGGGTATTAATGATTTCAAAGATGAATTTTTGAAATCTCAGTCTACTACTCCTGTTATGGGTGAAAATCCTTTGGATCTCCTGGAGGCGTTCGAAAAAAGGATGAATGATGCTATTAATCATATCAGGGTTGACATCGATTGTCTCAAAAGTAATGTAAACACAGTAAAAAAGAAAGAACATAATTCTGAGATGAAACGTAATCACAGTTTTCTCCTTATTCATGGTATTCCCGAATCGGAAGGGGATATATATGATGCTGTTATCCAATTGTGTGAGAGTAAGATTGAAGTTCTTTTGAAAAAGGAGGATTTAAATCAGTGTTATCGAGTAGGAAAGAAAAAACCGGATTCTGATAAGCCCAGACCGATTGCAGTACAGTTTCTCAGAAGATGGAATCGCGATGCTGTGTTTGTAAACAAACGTAAACTCAAGGGATCTAATTTTCTTATAACGGAAATGCTAACGTCAGATAATTTGATACTATTCAAAAAGGCAAGAAAAATATTTGGTAGGTCTGTGTGGACCCTTAATGGTGTAATTTATATTGATTTAAAAGGTCAGAGGAAAGTAGTAAACAATGAAAGAAGACCTGAATGACGTTCCAATATTGGTGGGTTAACTCTTTATATTCTTTATATTCTCATAGTTATGTATCATTGATGATGGAATATTCAGGGTTACTGAATGGGTTATAATTTTATTTTATAGTTATTGTTGTTTGAGGATCTTGATTAGCAAGCGTAAGTTGATTCATTACTCATTTTGATTATACGTATGTATTTGAAGATTAATTAGCAATTTTGTTGAGCACTATGATTGCGATGTAAGATTTGTCAGTATTTTCTTGTATTATTTGGCTGCCTTTTGAGCCCCGCTATCTCACTGTCATTGAGTATAATTTTTTCTGGTTTTAGGTTACAATTTTTCTGTATTTGATTTCTATTCGGGAACTTTGAGCACTCGTATATAGTTGATGGTACTCTTTTAATTTTCTCGCAGCATGTAGTGTTGGTGTTTGTGTTGTGTTGCTTGCATATTTTTTACTCTTTTGTATCCGACACACTAGTTGATTTTTCACTACTTATATAATTTTAATCTATCTATATCGAGATGAAGTTTGCACATTTGAATACCAGATCTGTTTTGCCGAATTTAAGTGACCTATCGGTTTATCTTTTGACTCATGATTTTGATGTTCTGACTTTGACTGAGACTTGGCTTTCTTGTAGCGTTGATAGTGATATTCTGCACATACCAGGTTATTTCTTTGTGAGAAATGATAGAGAGGGAAGGGGAGGTGGAGTTGCTGCATATATAAAGCAAAATCTTAAATATAGAATAATTCCAATTGGACAGCAGGTGAGTAATAAAACTGAGTACTTGCTTTTAGAATTGAGAGTCGGGCCTCGCAAGATAATCATAGCAACATTTTATCGTCCTCCTCGTCATAGTTTGAATAATTTTGTAAATGATGTTGACATCGTATTTCCTTGTATTACACCCACTGCGGACGAGATTCTGTGTCTTGGTGATATGAATGTTGATTTTTTGGGACCAGAAAGTCCGTTGTCGACATGCCTAGAGTCATATGGCTTGAAACAATTTTTGAAGGAACCAACAAGAATAACTCGGACTACAGCTAAGTTACTTGATCCCATATTTTTCACTGGAGAGGATTTGGTTGTGCGTGTTGGCACCGTGGATGCGTCGGAAGTTTCTGATCACCGGTTGGTTTATGGTGAGTTGAATTTGAAGAGTGTGAAAATGAAACCTAAATTAGTAAAATACCGGGACTTTCGTGGTTTTGATCTGAAAGATTTTCATAGAGATCTGGAAAGTCTTGCATGGCATCGTTTGATTGCGGAGAATGATATTGACCAAAAGGTTGAAATTTTTAATTGCTTGATTATTGGAGTTTTTGATAAGCATGCACCTCTCATAGAGAAGAGGGTTACTAAATCTCCTGCACCATGGCTGACATTTAATCTCAAATTATTAATGAGACAGAGGGACATAGCACTGCAGAAGTTCAAGAGAACACGTTCACCAGGTGACTGGGAAAGTTACAAACAAATTCGTAATCGCACAGTTTCTATGGTAAGAAATGAGAAGAAGAAATATTTGGAGTCCATAAGTGTTCAGAACAATCCTGCAAAATCGTGGAAAGCTTTGCGTGACCTCAAAATTTGTTCTTCGAATGTTGGTAATTTACCAGCATCCCTCTCTAATGCGGATGCTATAGGTAATTATTTTTCGTCTGTTTCCAATATTAGCAACTTTTGTTGTGATTCTAAGATAAAGTTCTATAGTGAGGGCTCACGCCTCTCTAACACCTTTGCATTTTCCCTTGCCACTATTGAACAAGTTGAGGATATCTTGAATGAGATGAGAAGTAACGCTGTTGGGGTGGATGAGGTGTCGCTGCGGATGATTCAGTTCTGTAGACCATTCATTGTTAAATATATTGTTCATATCGTGAATGTTTGTGTTGAATCTGGATATTTTCCTTGTCTCTGGAAGGTTGCCCTTGGAAAGCCGATTCCGAAAGTTAAAAACCCCTCGTCTCTTTCTGAGCTCAGAATTATAAGTATATTGCCTTTCTTGTCGAAGATTCTAGAGAAGGTACTTCATAGTCAGATCATCAATTATCTGAAATCGAACAATTTACTGCCAGATACACAGTGTGGATTCAGAAAAAACTATAGCACTGCGACCGCACTTGCGACTGTGACCAGTGATATCATGGAGGCTCATGATGCGGGATTGGCTAGTATTCTCATATTGCTTGACTATTCGAAGGCCTTCGATACCATTAACCATGAATTGTTGATTGCTAAAATGAAATATTATGGCTTTGACTTTTCTTCACTGCAATTGATCAGATCTTACTTAAGTGATAGAATTCAGTATATATCCGTCAATGATGTGTTATCATCTCCGATTGAAATTATTGCTGGCGTACCCCAGGGTTCTGTGCTTGGACCATTGCTGTTTATTATTTATACAGCTGATGTAATAACGTCAATAAAAAATTGCAAATTACTGGCTTACGCAGATGATTTTCAACTTTATTATCACTTTCCAAGAGAATTTTATGAGGAGGCATCTCGTACTATTAACAATGTCTTACAGCTTGTTCATAAGTTGTCGATTGAACACAACTTGGTCCTTAATCCTGACAAATCAAAGGTAATGTGTTTTGCCAGCAAAGATTCTGCTACTTTCTTGAAATCAAATATGACCATTGAACTGAATAATAAGGGTCTGGTGTTCACAGATGTTGCTAGAGATTTGGGTTTGCTGCTGGATACTGATTTTCGCTTCTCCGAACATCTAAAGATTCTGATTTCGAGGGCATATTCCAACCTGAGGCTCATTTACCCCAACCGGCATATACTCGATGTGAAGACAAAGAAAACTCTTTGCGAGTCTCTTGTCTTATCCCAATTCACATATTGTGATTTTATCTATGGGCCTTGTTTGACTAAGATTAATCAGGAAAGGATTCAGAGGGTGCAGAAAGCATGTTATAGGTTGATACATGGTATAAGAAAGTATGATCCAGTCACTTATAAAATAAGGGAAGATGGGGTCCTCTTAATGGAGTCGAGGAGAAATTATCATTTGGGTTCATTTATGCATAGACTGATTTTAAATGCTGATGCTCCACCATTCCTTAGAAGAAAATTCGTTCGTCATAGTAACATTCACTCGAGGGTTACTAGATTTCAAGATGCCTTCGTGGTGCCAAGGCATAGAACAGCCTTGTTTCAGAGAAGCTTCATTTTTCGATCTATTAAATTTTACAATTCCCTTCCGAGTAACTTCAAGTTGTTGAACATAAATAAGTTTAAGTTCAAGATTAGGGGGTATTTAATGTGTGAGCAATAATATTTGTAATCCCAATATTTATATGCTAATGCTGCATGCTGTGAGATTCGGGTGCTCATTGGGTATATTTCATTTGGTAAATTTTGTGCTGACTAGGTGTTATTTTAGATAATATTGTTGTATATTAGCTCGTTGCCGGTCAGTGGGAGGTTGAGTTTGAATAGCAGTTTGCTAGACTTCGCCTTTGCTGACTTGGTCATGAGTGTATGTATGTTTTTCCTTTTGTGGATTTCTGTATAATAAAGACGTATTATTATTATTATTATTATTATTTCTTTCCTTGGTCCATAAAACAGGCCCCAAACTCAACAGGACATTCCTGGACACATAGATTTAACAATGATGACAGAGTGAATGGAGAATTATTTTTTCCCTAATGCCTACAGAGCTCCTTCTGGGTGTCGCAGTTTCTTTGTCGGTTAGTATTAATCCTCGTTGTCCCATCTTGTCGAAATCCAGAATTTTCACCATTACCAAATAACTTACGATCGGTTTGACTGAACCTTCATCCAAATGCTATAACTGGATATTCACGCTTCTTGACTTTGGAAAAATGCAAGGTGAAACTTGTGTACTGAACAATTACGTGAAAGACTTGCACATAGAGGTAATAACTACCGTACGCGATATTTCTGAATAAATAAGCAAGGACGAACTCTCCCATTTTCCGATACAGAAAGTGCAATGTTTACTTGATACTAGGTATTATAATAAGGCACTCCTATTCTTCGGATGAAAAATGACATTTTTTTCATACAAAACTTAATTACAATCGAACGGAGTTTGTGATAATTTAATTCCACCCATATATGACAACCTTTCTCCGAGATGCCATTCCGATATTTCTGAGACGATGTCAGTGATCATGTAACGAGAAAAAACATTTCATGAATACAATTGTTGGAAACAACGGAACGATTCGTTGCATTGCTTTATGTGTAATTGTCTTGATGTAATGAATCAGTTCAAGGTTGGAGGAGTAAACGAGAGCAATTCCTTTTCTTTATAATTGATTATGTAGTTTTGAGATTGATATTGTTCCTAATCAATTTAATGATACGAATTCTTTTTTCATATTATGCTAATGACCTGAAGATTAAACGCATATTTCACAATGGGAAGATAACACAACGTTTCATTGAATAAGTAGATTGATGCATGCAGAAACTTAATTTTCATTAATTTTGCAAGAATTCGATAGAGATTATAAGGGTTGTAGATTGTTGCAGAGTCACTAGGAGTGTGAAGTTTGCTCCCAAAACATTGCGGCCTACAAGATTTATTGTGTTGAGATCTTTGATGTGACAAGCTTTGTAGGTTGTTACTGAAGTGACTTCACTATGACTGCCAGGGCATTGTGGTGTTGAAGGAAATGAGAAAGTCGATGGGCTTGCGAAAAGTGCATCGAGGATAACACCTGCTGGACCTGAGCCGTTTTTGGGCTTGGAAAGACCAATATAAGGCCGCGGTTCTACAATGGGAGTTGGACAACAGAATAACCCTGTGGAGAAACACTCCTGCATTTACTCAGTCCGAGAAATTCGTTATGATTTCACCGATCTAAACCAGTAAGCTCCTATAGCTGTCATGAGCTGAGCTTCGGGAGACGGTAGGTCTGCTGAGAGGGCACTTTCGGTGCAGACATCATTGGTACAGTATAGAAAAGTCTGCAGACGAGAGATTTGTAGATTCTGTGGATCAGAAGCAGAAATAGCTGAACACATGGTATGCAAGTGGTCAGAGCTGGCTGGTCTTAGAACCATTCATATGGGGAAACCAGTCCTGGATATCCACGAGGTAACGACCAAGGCTCCTAAGCATGTTGTCAGTCTTATTAACACCAAAGACGACCTCCTTGGGTTTCAATGAATGGGAAGAGCAGTGAACAAAGGATCTATGTGGTCGCAGTTTCTGGAAGGCTAACTGAGCCATAACGACCCCAGTTCGAATAATAATATTAATGAGTAAACCAATAATTGTGACATACAAATGAAAATTGTATCCATATTACGTAAAGGTTTCACTGATGTGCACTTCGTTCCATATTTGTGATGTATCATTTGAGATCAGGGAGATAACATACAATATAATAGAGAGAGAGAGAGGGAGAGAGAGAGATACATTTATTAAATCTTATAACCAGTACAGGTGTTGATCATGTCAAACTACAAAAAAATACAAAAAATACAAGAAAAAAATATTTAAATCAAAAAAGAAACATTACAGTTCCCCATAATTTTTCTCATTTAGGAACTCGCTGAAACTATAATAGCACTTGTTTACAAGAAAACGTTTTAGGCTACTTTTTTGAACACCGAATGATCGATTTTTGAATTTTTGTGGTAAATTATTCCGAATTGTTGTTAATGAACTATATGTTACATTTTTCTGTAGGTAGGTATGTAAAATTGGGCTTATCCTCAATCAGGCAATTTTTTCCTCTGGTAGGAATGTTGCATATTTTCGAACTCAGTTAGATTATTGATGACAAACATTACAGACTCATATATATACAGACTGTATAGGGTTAGTATGCCAAAACCTTGAAATATATCTTTGCAAGTTTCAGTTTGTTTTATTTTGAAAATGACTCTCAAACATCTTTTCTGCAGCAGGAAGATTCTTTCAACTTCTGGAGACCTTGCCCAGAAGATGATCCCATAATATCTAATCTTTGAGTGCACATATGCATGGTAGGAAGACAATGCAGCATCCACCCCCACTGTATCCCGGATGATCCTGAATGCGTAGCAGTAACGTGCTATATATATATACAGGGTCTTTCACGAGGAACCTCACCCATATTTATACGGGAAACTACTGAACGTATTTTCATGAAATTCAGCACTTATAAGTATTTCACGATGCTGATGAAATCTAAAATATTTTCAAGGCATGAGCATCTCCGGTTTTTCCGGAAATGACGTCAACTTCCGTTTTTCAAATTAGAACACTATTTTTTTATTGCAGAAATAGATTCCTTAGAAAATTTCAAGTTATTTTGATGTAACATTTTTCAGTTTTGGTTGGAAAATTCTCTCTGAGCGGGAAAATTCGAAAAAAAAATCGAAAATAGAGCTCCGCTGAAACAAGAATATCTTCGAGGTTTTTGAATGGAAAATTTTTTTTTTTGGGATTTTTCAAGATGTAAGATTGATGTATCCACTTTAAGAATCGAAATCGCGATTCATGATACAGGGGGTGAAAAAATCGCTTTCAAAGTTAGGGATGACAAAATCGTGAAAAATCAATTTTTTCAAATTAGAACCCCATTTTTTTATGGCAGATATTGAATCTACGTTAAAAGATAATGTGAGTGTATGCATCACACCCTTGCCCTAAAGTGGATATTTTCTGAGTTATTCACAAAAAACTGTTTTTCGTCTTGAATTTTCAGCTATTTCTTTTCCCTTCACGCCAAAAAGATGAAATTTTCAGGAACTGTTACTTAAACCATGTTTTATATTTTACTACCCTAATATGCAAGAGAAAAAAGTTACAGGTTGTTCCTAAATAGATGGCGAATTTGGATTCGAATTTGTATCGGAAACCTCTTTATTTCAACTAATCGGCCATCGGTTTTCTCTCCAGTGATAAATAAATAATTCCTTATGAACCATATGCAAAAACTTACCATGTTTTACATTCTTTTTTTCAATGATAGATATCATTAATTACATCTGCCAAATTCCTCTTTATTCAGTAGATGTAATTAATGATATCTATCATTAAAAAAAAAGAATGTAAAACATGGTAAGTTTTTGCATATGGTTCATAAGGAATTATTTATTTATCACTGGAGAGAAAACCGATGGCCGATTAGTTGAAATAAAGAGGTTTCCGATGCAAATTCGAATCCAAATTCGCCATCTATTTAGGAACAACCTGTAACTTTTTTCTCTTGCATATTAGGGTAGTAAAATCTAAAACATGGTTTAAGTAACAGTTCCTGAAAATTTCATCTTTTTGGCGTGAAGGGAAAAGAAATAGCTGAAAATTCAAGACGAAAAACAGTTTTTTGTGAATAACTCAGAAAATATCCACTTTAGGGCAAGGGTGTGATGCATACACTCACATTATTTTTTAAGGTAGATTCAATATCTGCCATAAAAAAATGGGGTTCTAATTTGAAAAAATTGATTTTTCACGATTTTGTCATCCCTAACTTTGAAAGCGATTTTTTCACCCCCTGTATCATGAATCGCGATTTCGATTCTTAAAGTGGATACATCAATCTTACATCTTGAAAAATCTCAAAAATAAAAATTTTCCATCCAAAAACCTCGAAGTTATTCTTGTTTCAGCGGAGCTCTATTTTCGATTTTTTTTTCGAATTTTCCCGCTCAGAGAGAATTTTCCAACCAAAACTGAAAAATGTTACATCAAAATAACTTGAAATTTTTTAAGGAATCTATTTCTGCAATAAAAAAATAGTGTTCTAATTTGAAAAACGGAAGTTGACGTCATTTCCGGAAAAACCGGAGGTGCTCATGCCTTGAAAATATTTTAGATTTCATCAGCATCGTGAAATACTTATACGTGCTGAATTTCATGAAAGTACGTTCAGTAGTTTCCCGTATAAATATGGGTGAGGTTCCTCGTGAAAGACCCTGTATATATTTGGTGCAAGTTTTTCAACTTGACTCTTCCAGTTTAGTCCATGATCAATATTTATTCCCAAAAATGATAGGCTTGAGACTGATTCGATGTTAATGTCTTGGTATTTTAGATTTAGCTCATCTGTTCCTTCACCTCTGAACCGTAGGAGTTTAGGTTTGTTTATACTGAGCATTAGGTTGTTTTCTCCAAACCATTTCTTTATCTTTTCCATATCATTCTTAAGACTTATTCTACATTCGTTTTCATTTTCAGCTATAGATATTATTGTTGTATTATCTGCAAACATAACAACATCATTTTCAATGAATTGAACCAAATCATTTGTATAAAGTATGTAGAGCAATGGACCTAGGATGGATCCCTGGGGAACCCCACTCCATACTTTTTTCCATTCAGAAGATTTTATGTTACCATCTTTCCCCTTACTGGCTGTTTTTTGAATTCTGTTTGTGAGATATGGCCTCATCAGTGTCAGTGCTACACCTCTAATCCCATACTTTTCCATTTTGGCTAATAGCTTCTCATGATCAACTCTATCGAAAGCCTTTGACAGGTCCAAGCATAGAGCCACTGTAGTATGTTGCTGGTTCAGTGATCTTATGATGGTTTTGAGTGCTTGGTATATTGCATTTATTGTAGATTTGCCACTTCTGAAACCGCTTTGTTGCTTAACCATGATGTTATTTTCTTCAAAGAACTTAATGAGTCTGTCAGAGATTATCTTTTCAAAGATTTTATTCACATTAGATAGTAGTGATATGGGTCTATAGTTGTCAAAACTTTCTCTACTACCTCTTTTGAATATTGGTATCACAAGTGCTTCTTTCAGCATCTGAGGATACTTTCCTGTTCGTAAAGTCTGGTTTATTATATGTGTCAAAGGTGGGGTTATTATGAATGCACATTTTTTAATAAGTTCTACAGGTATCTCATCCTTACCAACAGATTTTTCATTTTTTAGTTTTAAGATATATTCATACATTTCCTGCTGTACAATTGGACTCAGAAATATACTCTTACTGCAGGATTTAATTTTGTCAACGTTAGTATTAACGTTGTTGTTCTTCTTGATTGAGTCGATGAAATATGAGTTCATCTTGTTGAGTATATCTACTTCGTTTTCTTGAGGAAATATATTCAGAATAGAATCGCCTCTACCATGTTTGTTGTTCGTAATATTGTTCACCAGATTCTAGGTAGCTTTGCTTTTGTTTTCAGCTTCTGATATATACTTCCTGTTGCTCATCCATTTGTCTTGTCTAGTGATTCGCTTAAGTATTTGACAGTATTTCCTGTAATAATTCAGTGTTGTTTTCCCCTCCTGTACTTCCTTCCGAATTGCTCTTTTACGTTTACTTGATGTTCTAATGCCCACAGTAATCCATACTTGGGTGTTCTCTCTGATGGAACATGTTTTCCTTGGTTCAAGTGGATTTTCCTCATCTCTGAGAAGCGGTTATATGCTCTTTCTGAATCCAATTCCTCCATCACATCCTGCCATGATGCATCCTGTAAGCTGTTAACAAACTGTTGCATTTTGGTGTTAGTGAACAGTCTTTTCTTCTCAGTTGTTTTTTATGAAGGACATTATTACATTCTATTGTTCTATATTAATAATAATAATAATAATAATAATCTTCTTTATTCTCATATTCAACATATACATTACATACAGTGAGAAGAGAACACGTCACAGTAATTACAGCTTATCTAGAAGTGCAAGCATAATATTCTTTCAAGTTGTATGGCTCTAAATCTAAAAGGAACTCTAAAGCTAGTTTCTTGAATTTTTTTAATGACTCAACAGACTGAATGGATACTGGAAGGGAATTGAAAATTTTCATACACATAAATTCAACGTTATTCTTGCTGATAGTAAGCTTGAACAATGGATATAGGTAAGGTTGCATGTGTCTGGTGCAGCTTTTTGTAATGTATTGACTGAAATAGTCGTTGTTATTTTTAATGAAGAGAAGGCATCTATATATGTATAGAGCAGTTACTGTCAGAAGTCCAATCTTTTTAAACTTTCCTCTGCATGACTCCCTGTATTTCATTCTCAACATCCTTCGAAGAGTAAGTTTTTGAATTACAAATAATCCACTTGTACCAGAGCTAGACCCCCAAAAGACAATCCCATATGACAAGATGGATTGGAAGTTGGCATAGTAAACCACCCTCAGAGTTTCCAGGCCCACATGCTCTCCCAGAGCATACAGTGAGAAAGCAGCCGATACCAGTCTTTTGCTAAGCTGCTCAATGTGTACATACCATTTCATATTCTTGTCTAGATGTATCCCCAAGAATTTTGTAGTTGATGATATATGCGCATCAGTGGTGCCCAAGGGCACAATTTCTGGAAGAGACTGTCTAGTGCGGTCTGTGCTAAAGCAGACATACTCAGTTTTGCTGATGTTAAGCATCAATCCATTTTCCTTGCACCAGTAAGATATTTTTGATATAGCATTTGATGATGTGGTTTGAAGATGCTATTGGGCCATGTGGTCAGACAAGAGAGAGTTTATATTATTATTATTTCTAAAATCATGGGTGATAACAAAGATATTATCTTACAAAGTCCTTGATGATTTTGATATTCTTGTTGGTTCATTTATTGTTGGCTGCAAATCATAACAACTGAGCAAATCCAGAAAGTCATGTTTTGCTGCACTATCTTCCATTAAATTGATGTTAAAATCTCCACATAGCACCACTTTGTTTTTTACAATTTTTTTATTTACTATGTTAAGTATTTGCTCTATTTTAGTAATAAATACCTGTATACTCCCCAGACAAGTCCTATATATAGACACAATTATTATTTTCCTTGATTTATTGTACACGCAAGATACCTCAATCTCCTTTTCCTCACTTATGTTGGTTATGTCAGGAATCTCTTCAAAATCATTAATATTATCTCCCACCACAATGCAAATTGCAAGTTCCCCCATGGATATATTTCTCCCTAGAGTAGTTTGATACAATATTATATTTCGGGATTTTTAAAAACTGAATTTCTTGTCCATCCATAATAATACATAGATGGATAATCATTTCATATTCATGATATATCATTGCGAGAACAAACTATATATCGACGCTTGATCCATATGTAGTTGGAAAGTATAATTTTAAGATCAGAAAGAAAGCTTTCGCTTCTCCTCAACTGATATGTAACATGAACAAAAGTTCGTTACTTGGTTCCTACTGAAACATACGAATATTTAGTTCAAAAAAGTAGAAAAAAAATTACCACAGATCTTTCTGTTTCAGCGAGACAAACAAGAGGAGTGTGAGATGTGATGATTGATATTCGAATTGAAGGGGTTGATTACCGTCAAAGATCACCAAATAGCTACGGTACAGGAAAACTGAAGGAATAATATAAAAAAAATTGTGACAATATAAAACTAAGCTCAAAAGATCATTGGCATGAAGAAGATTCTGGTCTTCTTTGTGCTCATTTCGAGGGCATATTTCATAGTTCAGAAGGGAGTAACAGTGTACTGCGACCCATTGCGATCCATTGTGCATCAGAGCTGTTCCACCGAATTCGACTTGTTTCGGGATTTTCCATAAATATACTAACTGAAAAAGAAACTGCAACACCTAGGAGGAGCTGTTTAAGTTAATTTTTTTCTTGTGGAACATAAAAAGTTATAGCAAAGGGTATGAGGATTAAAGTTGGAGAAAAAATTGTGAAGGTTTTTTCATGTGAACCTTTTTTTGTTATTTGAATATTGTAGTCGTTTCATGCAAATTTCTTGAATTTTACAACGAACCAGCTGTTCGAAGAGATCCAAAGTCGATGTCTTGTTGTAGTTGAAATGCCTAGAGCACGTGTACGCGGAATTTATCGACAGTTGATTTGAAAGAGGTCGAATTATTGGTCTACGGGAGGCGGGGTTGTCATTTCGAGAAATCGCTAACCGTCCGAACAGAAATCCAACTACTGTTATGACATGCCATCAAACGTGGTTTAATAATGCCCAAAATCGAAGGAGAGTAGGCACCGGACGTCGAAGGAGCACAAATGAAGTTCAAGATCGACGTCTAAAACTTATGTCCATTATAGACCGATTCGCGACAACTAGTTCTTTGGCTGATGAGTGGTTAGGAGGACAAGGCCATCCTGTAACTATCCGAACGGTTAACCGCCGGTCTTTTGGATCGCAGCATTATCAAGACCATCTTGTGTTACCTCTGACGGTTGAGCATCGCCGGTAACGATTACTGTGGTGCACAGAACTTCAACATTGGAGTGTAACATGGCATCAGGTCCTCTTTTTTGATGAATCTCGATTCATCACACGGTGCACATGATGGCCGAAAAAGGATTAGACGATGTCGGGGAGAAAGACGTGAACCCCAGTTTAATGTTGAGCATCATGTACTTCGGACAGTAGGCGCTATGGTATGGGGTGCTATTGAACATGCAAGTAGGTCACCTTTAGTCTTCATTCGAGGTAGTGTGACAGCGCTGCGTTACCTTCAAGAAATAGTGGAGCCATATGTTCTCCCTTACCTTAACCGGCTCGAGAATCTAATATTTCAGCAAGATAATGCTCGACCTCATTAGGCCAGAGTTAGTTTAAACTTTTTTGAAGCGACCCATGTGAATCTTTTGCCATGACCGCTCAGATCCCCCGATCTTTCGCCCATAGAGCATGTTTGGGACATCATGGGTAGCAGGCTTGGAAATTTACCTCAGCTTCCACGGACTTTGGCGGTTCTGAGACATGAAGTACATGTAACTTCGGACAGTATCCCTCAAGAAGAAATAGACCATCTTATTGCATCAATGCCAAGACGTGTTGGGGAGTGTATAGATAATCGCGGTGGACCAACACATTATTAACAAATTTATTCAAAAAATTGTAAGCCCCTCGTTTTTTTCTCGAAATTTCAATCATTTACTCCTTGCTATACTATTTATGCTTGACCGAAAAAAAATTCGAATTTGAATTCAAATTTGAGCGCTCCTTCTGGGTTTCTTTGTCAGTTAGTAAGTATGGTGCAAATGAAACGAATAAATTCGTTATTTCGTAAACCGGCGACTTTAAGAAAAATCCTGAAACCCGTCGATTTTTATTTCAAAGCGGGTTATTCGTAAGGATACCTTTTTATTTTTGACGTCATCTATGTGAGCGTGATGACGTCATCGCTTAAATTTTTAAATGAGAATGGGGATGTTGTAATACCTCATTTGAAAGGTCTTTTAGATACCCATTCAGTCATATCGATAATTTACAGTAATTGATTTCTGTATTTGTTTAAAAAATTAATGAAATATAATTATTACAATGAATATTCAATATGTATTACTCATCAAATATAACGAAACCTAAATAAAGTGCTTAAATTGTTTACTTTCAGCTAAAATACAATGACGGCCTTTACAACATTTATTTTTGTGTGTCAATAAATACATCATACCAATACTTAATACACTTTTATTAAGAAACCTGTTGAAATTTCATCAATAATAATAATATGATGTTTATTTGGGAACTTTCTTACAAATAAACTTAATCACAGAGATAGTGAATCTATCCGTGCGTGATCTAATAGTAAATAAAAGTTATAATTCTTGCAATTTTACCGATAAAAAAAATACATTTATATATTCAAATATCCCATTATGTACAATTCGTAAAAATTGAATGAAACCCTCGTCTGATCTAGATGTACTTGCTTGGTTAAGGTCGAGCAGCTTCATTTCTAGGGGTGTCATCACCATCAGAAATAAACATTTGGAAATCTTATATAATCAATAGACCTTGCCATTGTCGTCAACGATTAATCAGATAGTGGACTCTATGCATCCCTAGCGACAGCAAGTCTGATTTACAAAATTCCTGCAGAACAATCTTTTCTTTTCTTGGATCCACATTTTTGTTTGCTTCATAAAGATTTTGCGGTGACAGTTTTTTTTTAGTTTTCTGGCAACATATCATATATTCTGGGCGCAAGATACAAATAATTTCTTTGTCCAATTCTTTTGAGCGCTCTTGGTCTTTGATGTTTGTCATAATTTCTTGTCGTACGGTTATGTTCCAGTTTATAAATTTCAATCTTTCTCTTATGTATACTCTTCAAGATTAAGTACATAAAGTTGACGTATATCCATTACCTGCGAAATAGTAAACAATTCCTCACTGCTGAAGCGGGGTGGCTTTCTATGAATGATCTTGAGAATATATTTTTGGGCCGTTTCAAGTTTTCTCATAATATTATCGTATGCCGCACCCCAACCCAAGATACCATATGAGAGCTGGGATTGGACGAGGGAGTAATATATGGTATTCAAATGATTTATGTCCAAGTGTTTTCTCAAATGCCGAAACTTTCAAATCATCCCCCCAATTTTTTTGACGACACAGTCAACATGGATATCCCATTTCAGATGTTGATCTATTGTTACTCCCAGATATTTAATGATGTCTGTTCTGGGTATTATGTCACCATCTCCCACCTCGAGTTTTCTAGAATTTGGAAGACCTGGTGCGTAACTGGAGAAGGGTAAGAATTTCGTTTTAGTCAAATTAACTGAGAGCTTGTTTGTTCTAAACAATCTAAACCAACGCTTGATCCTTTCGAAATCATACTCTGCTCCTATCTTAGCTTCCTCCCACGTATCTTGTTCATATGTCGGCACAGTATCATCCGCGAAAATAATTATGGTCCCCTTTTTAGGCATAGATAGTAGACTATTTACATATATGACGAAGAGGATAGGGCCCAGTACCGTTCCCTGCGGCACTCCATACTGAACTTCCCTGATTTCACTTCGACTGTTCTCATACTCTACCAACTGTCTTCTACCTGTTAGGTAGTTTTCTAATAAGTTGTATCCCTTGCCTCTGAATCTATAGCGATGTAATTTTGACAATTTTTATCGTGGGACACAGTGTCAAATGCCTTGGCTAGGTCTATGAAAACACACAAAGTTGATTTGTTCATATCCAAGCACCTATATATATTTGATATTAATTTTCCCATTGATTTACCCTCCATAAAATCAAACTGCGCAGACGAAACTATGTTAAATTTCACTAGGAAATTATTCATTCTATTTTTGATGATTTTTTCTATAATTTTCCCAATATTAGATATTGAAGTTATTGGTCTATAATTTTCCACACAGTCCGTTCTTCTCGATTTGAGAATCGGCTTCACCACCCCTATTTCATACAGTCTGGAAAATTCCCACTCTCGAAGCAAAGGTTTGTGAGAGAAGCAATATAGGAACTGAAATTTCCTCTTTGATTTTCCTCAATATTTCACTTCTCATTCCATCATAACCGGCTTCATTAATAATAATAATAATAATTTATTGACCATCAACAAATACATGGTATGTCAAAATCGAAATGAAGTAAAACCATATAGACTCATACACAAATACATATAACAAATGTAGTCGAAAAACTTATTTAATTAGAACAATAATGAACGAACTCCTCTACACTATAAAAACAATTTTCTATGAGACACGACTTCAGACCTCTTCTGAACGCCCTGGCGCTCAACCAAGTGAGAGAGCAGGGTAACAAATTATACAATTTAATACCTGCATGATATGGAGATCGTTCATGGAAAGAGTGAGAGTGCTTTGGTATACATAACTTATGCGTATTCCTAGTAGAATATCTATGACACTCAGATCGTTTTGTCAAATTTTTCTTAATATCGTGAACAAAGACAAGTAAATAATACATATAAATACAAGGAAACGATAACAAACCATGAGCAATGAGAGCGGGTCTGACGGACGATCTCGAATCGATGGCAAAGAGCAACCTCAAAATTTTTTGAACAATGAAAACACTCCTCCAGTCCACAGCCACCCCCCAGACGACAACATTGTACCGCAGCAATGAAAATATGTTCGAAAAGTAATAGGTCAGTGCAGCCTCCGTGCCAATAAATTTTCGCACATTATTATTACTCTTCAATCCATCTATCAAGGACACAATTTCTGTAGGTGTCGTTGGAAAAAGAAAGAATATTGACTGTACCTATTTATCTTCATCATTGAATTTCTCATCTTCCTCTATACGTTCTGCATATTCCCTGTCCACATCACTGAAATACTCATTGAACGCACTAACTATTCCTTCTTTTTCAGTAATCAGTACATCATTGCTGCATATTTGTGACAATAAGCAAATCAATGATATTCAGGAAGAAGAAATTGCTCAAAGGTTCGAACATAGTTATGAAGGAAGATCTTACGCACGACAGATGGAAACTTGTCAGAGATTCATCGGAAAAATATGGGTTGAGGAATGTTTGGACGTTCAATGGAGCTGTTTTCGTCAGGTCGGATGAAGGTGTTAAAAAACTTATTTCGGGTGTGTAATGATTTAGTTTTATTTTCATTTGATTCGCTGGCTGTATCTTTGTTGCACTTCTATTGGGCACTGGCGAATTTGTTAGAGTATGCTTTTGTTGGGTCATTTGAATGTACAATCTTTGGTTCCTAAATTTCATGAATTGAAACTTTTTATTGAGCGGAATAAATTTGACATACTTGCACTGTCTGAGACTTGGTTGAATGATTCAGTTGATACGAAAGGATTAATGATTTCAAATTTTAATTTTGTCAGGGTAGATAGAAATACTGGTGCAAGGGGCGGAGGAGTCTCGTTATATATTCACAACAGATTTCGGTTTGAACTGCTTGATGTTCCTAACAACTCTAATATAGAACAGTTATTTGTCAAAATTCGATATAATGGAATATCCTTTGTGACTGCCGTTGTTTATAAACCACCTCACTTGTCATATAAACTTTTTATTGATGCTATGGAAGCTAGTTTAACTCACGCACTGTCTTATTGTGAGGATGTTATTTGTTTGGGCGATGTTAACGTTAATTTTCTTGATGCTAATTTACCCTCGGTGAAATATTTCGGTTCTATGCTTTCCTCTGTTGGCATGAAGCAACTTATTCGGGGGCCAACTCATATAACGCCTACTTCGGAATCTCTTATTGATGTGATATTGAGCAATGAAAATGGCATTGTTTCTTCGGCCTTCTCGTGTCCATCCAACTTTTCTTTGCACGAATGTATAGCATGTAAGGTGAGAGTGCAGAAGCCGAGGATTGAACCACGAATCCGTGGCGGTTGTTGATATTTATATCAATGAACGCGACATATCTGATAAACTCTTGATGTTGAACCACGAATCTTCACTGTCAGAGATTGTAGAGGGTTCGATGAGCGATTACTTTTTGATGATATTGCGGGTGCAGATTTTTCGAGGTTGTTTCGCATGCACGATGTTGATGAGAAGGTGAAGTTTTTTACGGATACTCTAGCGGATTTGCTCAATAAACATTTTCCTGCAAGAGTTATCAGAACAACGAAAAGGCATGCTCCGTGGATGACTGACGGAATAAGGGGTTTGATGGGGGAGAGAGACAGGGCTAAGGCACGGCATAAAAAATATAAAACACAAGCTATGTGGGACGAATACAAACGTTTGCGAAATAAGGTGAATCAAGCCATAACTCGAGAAAAGCGATTATATTTTCAATATATCTCCATGAATGATTCTAGTAGAGAACAGTGGAAAGCACTCAAATCTTTAGGAATATCGAACAGAACACGGTCAGATCTCAATTTTGATGATCCTGATGAAATCAATGATTATTTTCTGAAAAATCCATCCTCAGGTTCGGATAGTTCGGTACTCAATTATTATAGAGATAATCTCATTTGCTCTGAACAGTTCAGTTTTCGTCTTGTTGATGAAGAAACTATCCTGAATTACCTGAGGAGCATCAAAAATAGTGCTCCTGGTTGCGATAATATTTCGGTATCGTTTGTTAAGATCTGTTGTCCTCATATCCTACCATTTATAGTGAACATATTCAATTCTGTTTTGCTCAGTTCCAAATTTCCTGCTTCCTGGAAACACGCTCAGATTACGCCTATTCCCAAAACCGGTGATCCTAGGGAGCTATCCGATCTGAGACCCATCAGCATTTTGTCTGGTTTATCCAAACTGCTGGAGAAAATAATGGCTGACCAACTTACCGGATATCTCGAAGATAATTCGATTTTGCCAGCAGTCCAGTCAGGTTTTCGTCCGGGATATAGCTCTACTGGCGCTCTGCTGGGGGTAACTGATGATATCCTGCGCTCTCTTGATGACTCGAGGTGTGTTGCCTTGTTTCTGCTAGACTTCAGCAGGGCCTTCGATACGGTTAAACATGATATTCTGTTGGCTATTTTAAGATCTTGTGGAGTCCGCGGGGATGCTCTCCGACTCTTCGAGTCATATCTTGCGGGACGTTCTCAGAGTGTAAAGCTGGGTGAGAAAGTCTCCCTTGCTAGAGATGTTCTGGATGGTGTTCCTCAGGGATCGGTCCTTGGTCCGCTCCTCTTTTTGGTTTACACCAGCCAATTCACTAAGTTCATCCGATATTGTAGGGTTCATATGTACGCTGATGACTTTCAGCTTTACCATGATTTCATCGTAGGGGATCTAAATGATGCAGCATTTAAAATGAATAGTGATCTAAATCGGCTGGCGGACATCGCAGCAAAACATTCATTGAAACTGAATCCGAAAAAATCGTCTGCCCTGGTGTTTGGCTCGAACAAGAATAAAAAAATTGTTAAGGACATGTACAAGCCAACAATAAATAATGATGTCATTCGATTTGTTGACAGCGCAAGAGATTTGGGCTTGATCCTGGACGATTCTCTGAGATTTCGTGAACACGTGGTGAGTGTGGTTCGGAGAGCGTATGGGGCGTTGAGAATGCTGTATCCTCACAGGTCGTGCCTGCCCCTGCACACTAAAAAGGTTCTGTGCGAGACTTTGGTCTTGTCACAGTTCACTTATTGTTCTCCTGTGTTTGGTTTTTGTCTCGATCAGGAAACGTTGGGACGGATCCAGCGTGTGCAGAACTCCTGTATCAGGTTTATTTATGGAATAAGGAAGTATGATCATGTCTCGCATAAGTTGAGGGAATTGAGTTGGCTTCCGATGGGGATTTGTTTTGAATTTTACTCTCTCTGTATATTTCATAAAATCATTTTAAAGAGAAGCCCACCATATCTCTTCAATAGATTGGTTTACAGAACTGACGTTCATAATATCAACATACGCCGTAGGAATATGTTGTCATGTCCCCGTCACAGAACATCTACTTTTGAAAGAAGTTTCAGCTACAATATTTGCAGATTGTACAACGGTATTCCTGATAATTTTAAGCTGTTGAATCCGAATAGTTTTAAGAAAAAGATTAAGGCCTATCTCCTCGGTTCCTTGTTTATGTGATTTCTTAGCAGTTTATGGGATTTGTTTATTGATATGCTCATTTTTTTTCTTTGTTTCTTTTTATATTTTCACTTTTTGTTCAATTTTGTATACATATTTTCATTTTTGTATAAGTTATGTTCAAATGTAATTCTTCTGTACTACAAGGGTTAAGTGGTAGAGCACCTTTGGGTGAACTTCCCCTTGGGATTTCAAGTGAAATAAAGACGTTATTATTATTATTATTAATTACTGTATATATTGATATGGCTGAATAGGTATTTAAAAGACCTTTCAAATAATGTATCACAACACCCACATTTCCATTTAAAAATTTTAGCAATGACGTCATCACGCTCATATAGATGACGTCAAAAATAAAAAGATATCCTTGCGAGTAGCCCGTTTTAAGATAAAAATCGACATGTTTCAGGATTTTTTCTTGAATTCGCCGGTTTACAAGAAACCAGACTTAACACAAATTCTGCGAAAACAAGTGTCAGTTGTCAGCAGTAGTCCCCAACATGTCTCTTCCTGAAAGAATCCATGTATTTCTGCATCTCTTTGTATAATTCAAAGTAGCAAATTGGTGATTTTCTCATTCTTCAAACTTCAATATCAAGGTCAAAAAATCCGATGGTATCATCCTCCTCGACCAATTCCGAAGCAATCAAACGAGAAAACCGAAGAACGGATATTTCTCCGAGAAACCAGCCCACAATCACACACACCAACGAGAGAGCTTCCATAATACCGTAAGAAGGTGTAAGAATCGCCGAAACTAGGTCAGCAATATTTTTGTAACAAGGTGAAAGTTCATGTAATTCTCAATTCACATATCAGCGCTCAATCGTTCCACAAACTGGTTATGCATGACGTTTGAACATAACATGTGAAAACGAAGAACCGGAAAGCTTCCCGATGATCTTGGCCCTGACTTTGACTCTTTTACTTTCGCAACACCGAATTATACAATAAAACGAGCGGTGCATGAAGAAAGAGTGCAAAAAGCGGATTATGCATTGACCCACCTGAACCCTGTGTTATGTAACTTGACAATGACTTATGCAAAAATATTCGGTATTCGCGATTATCAAATTTAGATGTCGTAATATTTTTAACGCACCAGTAAGAATTATTTATCCATCGTTTAAAGGTCAATTTTTGTCGAGAAATAGAATATTTTCTTGATCTTTTTTGGGAATGATCACCTTTCACAAACTAAATCACAAATATATACACATCGTTCAAAGTCTTGCCCCCCCTAAGATTCTTAAAAAATAAACAGTTTATGTTCTCGAAATGACGTGAATATTTTCCTCTATTTCAACTGCTTTTTGCTTTATGGGGATGGATCACCGGAGGAACGGGAATTTATTGTACAGAAGAAGGCGATACGCACAATGTTTCCGGCTTTTATACAGGGTGTCCCAGTGGACGATAACGCGAAACAGTATGAGTTTGGCAAAATTTTTTGATGCAGACCTGATATACTCCAAGAATAGCACAAGCTGAAAATATTTTCGAATATATCGGGTCGCCCACGAAAGAGGAACACCCTATATTCAATAGTGTTTTGCATTCTCTGAAACTTCCCGCATGCACAAATTTTTGTTCAACAGTTTTCGAAATATTGGTCATTTTGACAAAAAAATGATACTTCTGGTGGCTATGCTATCCAATTATATTTCACGAACCCTTGCACATATCAATAACAGCTTTATATGGATTGAAAGACAAGACTTCGAAGTATCCTAGCCAGCTATAATAAAGCATCTCCAGCATATGGAGTGTCCACAAAAAGACTATCAACTTGACGAATTTCAAATCGATTTTTCTACATTTTTCCAAATGCAATGAATATAATTTTTTTCATCATTGTAATCACCATTCATTTTATTCATTTTTTGTCAAATGCATGATATGCATATTCTTAACAGAATATGATTTCGAGGAGCTTTTTCGAAATGTTTCCCTAAAATTTACATATACCTACCTTCGAATCCAAATAGCAGATTTGCTTTTTGTAAATGAGATCTGTCGAATTATTCCACTCAGAATAATCATCATTGAAGCTTCAATTCATATTATCATATTATAGCGAAATGAGGAACTAGAAAGTTTTGATGTATCTACTCAAAAATGTGCTGACATCAGTTACTGAAGACAGAAATTTGATTTCTGTACCCATTTTTCAAAATACATTTTTGCTAATTTTCGAAGTCGAATCTTGCAGGAATTTCAAACAAGTTTTAAGCTTGGCAGCTTGAAGTTGAAGATCTGCGTGCGTGCCTATGAAATATGAATATCATTTTTTCGAAGAAACTTATATCCTAAGGATAAGGGCGGGCACTTTTTGTATCCTAAAGTTTCGAAACTTTTTTTTTGTAGCATTCATAACTTGTACATTAGAACTCATTGGTATTTTTTAAATTTTCACATCATTTTGTGAGTATTCATCCAATCCGTGAAAACTATGATGATATGAATTAAAGCTGCAATGATGTTAATTCTGAATTGAATAATTTGGCAGTTCTCAATAACCACAGAAAAGCCAAATCTGTTTTTTGAATTCCGAAGTAAATGTGAATTTTAGGGAAAAACTCTGAAAAATCCTATTCTGTTAAAAATATGCATATCATGTATTTGACAAAAAATAAAGTAAAATGAATGGTGATTACAATGATGGGAAAATATTATGTGCATTGCATTTGAGAAAATTAAGAAAAATCGATTTGAAATTTGATAGTCTTTTTGTGGACACTCCATATTGGAGATGCTTTATAGCTGGCTAGGATACTTTGAAGTCTTGTCTTTCAATCCATATAAAGCTGTTATTGGTATGTGCAAGGATTCGTGAAATATGATTGGATAATATAGCCTCTACAAGTATCATTTTTTTGTCAAAATGGCCAATATTTCGAAAACTGTCGAATAAAAATATGTGAAAAGTATACGAAAGCATGCAGGAAGTTTCAGAAAATTGAAAAACACTAATGAATATAGGGTGTCCCATTTGAAAAATCAAAGTCACCCTGTATTCCTCTTTTGTGGGACCCCGCATATATTCGAAAATATGTTTAGGTGGTGCTATTCTTGGAGTATATCAAGTTTGCACCAAAAAATTTTGCCTAACTCAGACCGAAACGCTTATATCGTCCGCTGCGGCACTAGTGGGACATCCTGTATATACAAAACTCAACTCTTCATCCACAAAAATAAGATTTACTTTCAGGATTTTGAAGACAGGAATAACAAAGGACAATAAAGCCTTCCTCATAAGTTATCTCTCACTGAACATAACCCTATTTACGCGGCAATGAAACTATTTAACTTTCTTTCAAAACACATAAGGAACATTCCAGATTATACGAATTTTCTCAGATAACTTCACCGTCTGATAATGAATATTGAACCTTATTCGATATCTTAATCTAAGAGTGCTTGTGAGCACTGATAATTTTTTTTCTTATATAGATGCTATGAAATATTTTTTGTTGACTTGTTTTTTCTTTGTTGTCATTGATGATCATTTGGAAAATGAATGCATATAATTTTTTTTTTCAACGCCCGTGTGAGGAGAAAACCCTTTATGGGCACCGAGAGGGTCCGCACTCTCGGTAGTGTGAGAATCCAGGATTTTGTTTGGCTACTCACTAAAAACCCCTCACACCTTCAATGGAGGAGTTCTTCATCCTGCCCTCGCAGCGTCCCTTAACAAAAGAGATGAGCTGCAAGTGGCTTCTAGAGTTCATGGGACCTGATGATATGGAGTGACCCGAGCAACACTGCTTTCTGCATTCTGTGCGCCAATACCTCGGCCAGTGATCTGCAGACCGGGATAATCTTCAGTTCATCCACATAGTTAGCTCTCATTCCACCGAGACATCCTATGATAAGTACGACCATCCTAATTTTATGACCTGGGTATAAAGTTCCAAGCTCGAACATAAGGTCTTTGTATTTTTGCCTCTTCTGTTGTTCCTTCATCACAACATTATTTTCAGCAGGGGAGGAGAATTCCGCGACAAATAACTCCTTCAGCTCCTTGTCCAGCAGAAGTATGTCTGGCTTAACAGCATTGATCTGTCGTGTTGTTGAGACAGGATAGTTCCAGCATCCGAGCTCTTTCGTTCTGGACCACCGCTTCAATCTCCAGAGGCACATATGGTAGCACCGGTTCTTTGTCTATCCCATACGCGGCTCTCAGATGGATGTATAGAATTCGGAGTGCCGCGTTGTGTCTCTCATCATTTTCATGATGTTCTTTTTATACCATCTCGTATTCAGTACTCCATCTTGACACGCCATCACAAATCCTTCTGTCTCTGACTTAAGGCTAGCTGACTTTAGAAAGGCGAAAGAAAATTCTTCAGACAGGTCCTGGTCTTTTAAACTCCTGAAATATATGGAGTGCAAGGTGTTCGAGTAATGTATCTGACTGAGACTTTCGGATCAGTCTTGCTAGGCTTCTTTGGTCCGCTTGAGTGATCGGTGCTCCAGCGAGCTCAGGATTGATCGATACGCCGGTTATGCTGAGCTTATCCAGGGCCCTTTGTGCAGCTCGGAATAGGAAGGCTCCATGGTTCGCAATTTCATGCTGAGCGACAAATTTCAGAAGCGGATCTTCACTTCTCAGAATCCTTACTGCCATTTCCAATGTTTGTTGATAGTGTTGATATTCCAAACATTGCAATCCTCTACCCCCCTGGCTTCGGGGAAGGTATATCCTCTGTATTGAGCTGTTGGGATGTAGGCTACGATTCATGTTCATCGTTTTCCTTGTTAACCTATCAAGATCGAGGAGCTCGTTCACCGTCCAGTTCACCACTCCGAAAGAGTAGGTGATTATTATTATTATTATGCAGGATGGGATAAAGTAGGAAAAATGAGAATAAATCTAAATTTATCGACTATTTATTTTTGATTAATTGAAGATATTCCACAGCTGAGTCCAAATTCAAAAGTTTGTATTACCACCTCCTCTTTCAATCAACTGCCCAATACGCCTAGACATCACACGAATCAAGTCATCAATTAAATTTTCAGGCATATCGTTCCGTTCTTCCTGAAGGGCTAAACTCAACTCCTGAAAAGTTGAAGGATGATTTTGGCGATTGGATATTGCTCTGCCTAAGTAATATCATAAGTGCTCAATTGGATGTCCGGTGAGTTTGCTGGCCAGTTCATTCTCTGGATATTGTTCTCTTGAAGAATGTTCTGAACCTTTCGTGTGCGATGTGGCGGGGCGTTATCATCCCAATAAATGAAATCATCCCCAAGATCGTTGCGCAGAGGAACAATGATTGGTTCAATGATGTTTTCTACGTAAAAGGCACTAGTCATTGTTCCTTCCACGATAATAAGAGGGGTACGGCGACCTAACATTATACCATCCAGCATATAGATTGAGTAGGTGGCAGAATGGTTCCCACTTTCTTGCGTAAACATTTTATAATAAGCTCTCAGTGGAGTTCAGATAATTCTCTATTGATGTGTTGAATATTAAGATACAAAATTGATTACTGAAAAAGGTGATCTATAAGTAGAGTGCATTTTTTGGTATACATATTTGCGATTAGTTTTAATGTTTTATCATTGTTCGATTTTATTCTACGATATCTCCATTTACTGAAAGAGTAAGGCCATAATATCTGATAACTTTTTAACAGTGAATGTGGTGAACTCAGTAATCTTGGCAACCTTCTTTACCTGAATTATTTTCGGTGGGACGATATATTTCTTCTTTTTTTTTTTGATTGGATAGATTACATGAATACCGTCTTACAAATAAATCTCTATCGGTAGTCCATAAGAATGAGTCTCAGTCAATTAATCAATTCAATCTGCAGATGACAAATGAAAATCGTGAATAACGGGAAATTATATCGCCATTCTATGTCAAACTGAAAAAGAGAAAAGGATAAACTATGAATAAAACCTTGTGTTTCAATAACAGTGTAATATACTGTACTCGTAGGCACATTTAGCGGTACTTCATCGAGTTTCAAGGCGACATAAAGGTGGCTATTGAATTTTCTTCGATATCGATAATGAACTGTCCAGAGCTGATTCTGATACATAATTCAGTTCTTATGCAACGCATATCTTGAATACACAACTTCCAATGAAAGTAAAAATTAAAGTGAGTAGGCACCGTTAATCTGGGGTGAATTGAACTGATGGCATTTGTCGATAGCAGCCACTCTTTTGATTTGAAAAATGCGAAAAGAATCAAAATAGAAGAAGAAAATGCAGAAACGGGGAGTGACGAACGTGTTAAAATAAGAGCGCAAGATTTTTTCATACATAATTCCCAAATGCATATTTTCTGAATCAATAAATATTTCAATACAAAAAACTCACAATCGATCTAAAGAATATAACCCACAGAAACCTAAAGAAATACGGAACTAGCACAAAACAAATCATATAAAACAAATAACTAAGAGGAAATAGACCCATTGAAAACTATAGTGACGTGAATGTGATTAAATATAAGTGAAAAGTTCGAAAAATAAAACAGGCAATGACTCCAAAAGCAAAAAGGCTGTAAATATTCCATGATGCAATCATTGGACCTCATTTTTTGTTTTCAGTTACTTTGTAAAGTTATTTTCAACAAAGTCAAGTTGACTTGTCCATACATATTATCCTGGTATGAACGAATATATAATTTTTTCTTTTGGAGTTGTTATAACGTATTCATTTTTTAATAAATTTGAGCATTTATACACACAAGATTTTCAAATCAATTGTTAATTGATTGGTTTGGTGGGTAGAAATGGAATCAAAGTATTCTTGATGGACTAAACAAGGCCTATAGTCTCAATTTATTGAATATTGATGAGGCCGAAGGCTCGACTGAAAAATTGAGTGATTTCATTTTGAGATGAAATTCTTTTTTGTTAATGAAGAATTTCATGAAATCCTACTTCGTTTTCTTACAAACATGAAAAAACACAGTCCATACAAAGCCGATTCACTGGAATGACATTGTTTTTCATTTAAGTAAGAGTAAGAGTAAAAAAATATATGAATGAATAAAAAACATTACAAAAGAAAGGTTTATTTGTGAGCTTTGTTAACAATACGGATAACCAACAAGGCCTTTGGACATGATTTTTGAAAAGCGCTTTGTGAACATTGGTCTTACAAGGAATAAAAAATAACTCTTCTTTGACTGCATAAAAAACTGAATTAAAAATTAATAATTCATATTTTTTGTTTTTTTTTCTTCATAATCCATTTATTGAAAACAGTTTGCAAAAAAGTGGGCCTGCATTGATCACCTTTATAAGACAAAATCTATACTAGGAATGAGTGTTTCTGTAGCGTTTGAACAACTTTGAGACAGTGATGAAAATACTGAAATTTTTTATCAGCTATCTTAAAATATTTTGGGTAGACTTTGCCAGTAAATTTGGTCAATACGATTAAAAGTGCCAGGATTCATTTAAACTCCGATATAGATTCATGAATATGGTGAAGTTATAAGTGCTCCGTGTAGAAAAACTTGAAAAATATATCAGTTGTATGATGCACTTTATACCGAAATCCTTCTTTCAGTCGGTGGCTGTACACAGATAATTCTGTTGAATTCACAGCCATCCAATTGAAAAAAAAACTTTATAGATAAACAGGCTTTTCTGTTACAATGATGAAAGAAAGTTCGCTAATAGTCTTGTTGTTAAGAATTACAGAATGATAGATGTTCATAAAAATGCTTGTGTGACATGAACAATTTAATAATGAATTATATTAACTATATTTTATATTTAATTCATATTTTTATACAGTGTCTATAGTGTTTCTTTGACGTTGATGAAAATATTCGAATAACAATGCAATTGTAAAATATCAATATGTGTTGTCTTCATAAACTTATTGTATGATGTATTCAATATTAATGCTTTTGAAATACATAATGCATCTTCCGCTATTAATTCATTGAATTTCACCAATGTATCATTGAAAAATACATTGAATATTCGAATATTGTGTACTATAATAAGAATAATTGTTCTTGTTTTGAAGTTTCAACAAACGACAGCTCTTTTTGTAAAATTTACAAATTCATTCACTTAAGACTCTTGACAGTTGTTGATATATATAATTTGAACGTATGAACTAGATAGAACATTTCCAATCCAGTGGCGTTCGTAGGGCCTTGCGATTACATACCCCATTCGAATAAATACTTAAATCACTTGATCCTGAATGATTTTATTCGACAGGAACAATATGTAATCAACCATTTCATCATAGAGCCTATGCAATGCTGGATCATAAGGTAGCCAAAATTTGTAGCGGCCAAATATATGATGTTTTTCACTTTCCATGTATTTTTTATTTTTTTTTCTCAGAATAAATAATGTTATGAATATATTTCAAGGTAATCAACCATATCCTGCATAAAATCATGTTGCGTTCAACCGAGAAACTGGGACATAGAACTTCGAACTACCAATGTAAGAGAAATTGATAATCGTTTGAAATAAATGCGAGAAGAATGAAGAAAGGTTGTTTCCAATCTTGCTGAAGAAAGTGTTCCTCGCTCCTTGAAACCAAGCTCATTCCGTGAGAAATATTACATTGGATTGAATGAAAAATGCATCATTACTCAATTTCTCGACAATATGGTTGAAATGAAATGTAATCAGTTCAATGTTATGATTTATCTATCAGATTTCTGCATTCATTCATGACAAAATTAATAATTTGTGTTAATAAGTAGATCAACTGTTTCAAGTGCTTTCTTTTTACTTCAAAAATGTTTGTTTGGTTTTTTTAGAGTGATAGATTTTTGAACACATTTAAATCGAGATCGAAGCAAATTTTTCTTTAATATTTCAAAGATAATTTCATGACATTTATTTTTCGAAAATAATTTCCGGCGTATGTCCACCACGACTAGCTCTGAGGAACGAATTCGACCAGACCAATTGTCGACCACTTTTTCGAGTAATTCAGGCCTTATTTCAGCAATAAGACGAGTTATGTTGGCTTCCAAAGCGTCAATTGTTTCTGGTTTATCAGCATGAACCAATGACTTGACATAACATTGAAGAAAATAATCCTATGGAGTTATGTCGCTCGATCTTGGAGGCCAATTAATTGGACCATTTCTAGAAATAATGTTATCGCCAAATCTTCCTTTCAAAAAACAATTGTTACTGTAGCAGCATCAGGTGTAGTATTATCTTGGTGGAACCAAAACAATTCTGGATCGATACCATTCAAATTTTGAAACAAATAATCATAGATCATCGATCTTTAACGAGCACCATTCACTGTAACATAAGCTATACAGCTAGTCGTGGTGGACATATGCCCAAAATTATTTTCAAAACATAAATGTCATAAAATTATCTTTCAAGTTAGAAAAAACTAGGCTTCAATATTAATCTGAATGTGTTTCATTTCAATTTAAAATTCTATCAACCTAAAAAAACACCTTGTTACTAGGAGGATAAGATTTGCATTCACAACAGTGCACAGGGTGACCCAATTGAAAGGAGCCCACCTCGATTTTTCTCATATTTTAAGTGGGCACGTGAATCCTCACAGCCATTGATATTGGAGCGATGCTAAATCCCATTTAATAAGGGATAACACTCTCAACGTACAGAGAACCAAAATATTCCGGATGGAATATTGGGAAAACATAAAAAACCTACAATTCGCAGGATTTGAAATTTATGATTCGCAGTGGATTTTTACATTCATGTGTTATGTATTTGACTAAGGGCCGGTATTATAGAAGGAGAACCGACAGTTGAACCGTGCGTCAACTACCAGATTCCGTATTTTCAGTAAGGAATTCGGTTGTTGACGCAACGGTTGAACCCTCGCTTTTCCTTTATAATACCGGCCCTAAGATTTTTCAAGCAAAAACTGGGTTGGACTCTGATGATCATTTTTGGGAAGTTGCGTGTGGACTATGATCGTTTTTGTGTAAACCAGTGATTATTAAAACGTTCATAACTTGGACACTGAGTATAATTTCATAAATCGGTCGAAAGCTCTTCAAAAACTCCACAAAATGGTACTAACACTTCAGTTTCGACGAAAAGTACCCTGATCATTATTCCTGTGCACTCTTCATATCGTTGGTACATTTTATCGTCCGAAATACATGAATGGTGAAGTTCATCCGAAAGAAATAACTCCAAAATTTATTGAGGCCTCGAATCATGGAAATACTTCGAAATTATGAAAACCTGATCGAAGGCGATGCCAATTACCAATAGGATAGAGCATGTTTCTCTGAGTCAGAATTTTCTCGGGAAATCGTTGAGGATCTGTGAAATGGCCTCTTTGGTCACCAGATCTGACGCCTCTCGATTTTTTTGGGCAAACCTCAGATCTGAAATCTATTGAAATGAGAAGACCTACGACGAAGAATCATTCAGGAATGCCCTCATTGAAATAAGAGTTAGTTGATCAACAAGAAAACCCCAAAAGGAGAAGCTGTGAAATCAATATAGATTTATCATAAATATATCTTCGGCTTCAATTGGCTCATTTGTTAAGAAGCTATTCTTGCAGGTATTGTAGAAACCTATCGAATTCATTCATTCCGATTTTGTCACACCTCTGAACATTTCAGATTGATCTAACAAATCCGAAAAAGTAGTGAAGTAATTATTATTAATTTCTTCTCAATTCGGAAGATCATGTTCATTAAATGTTCTCATAAAATGACAAATTTCAGAGCTTTTTATATTGAATTTTTTTCAAACTTAATTTTCTTGAATTAATTCATTGAAAATCGACGACATACAATGAATTGTTGTCATTTTCTATAACAAGATGTGAGAGAGAGAGAGAGAAATTAACTTTATTGATTCAAATCAAATGGCTATCGACCGAAGTCTTCCTGCCAAGATGTGATATGATGAAAAAGTGTTGAATGAAAAAATATTGAACATTTATTTTCGATTTACTTGATAATCATGAAATGTTTCATGAAGGAATAATTTCTTGGATTCGAGCTTCCCAGGTTGGAATGACATTAAATAATTCTTATAATTTGGGATGAGTTAATAATAAAAATAAAAAGATTCAGAAAACACACCTTTAGTAAACTTTATTTGTGTGAAGTTTAAACTATTATCATTAAATATGCACGAATTATTCAATTAATATCAACAAAATCTTGCAATTTTTTTTCTTGGTGTTTGTTTTTGTTAAGATGTGGTAACGAATAAATTTTGTTGTTCTTAATTACTTCTTGAAGCGTTTATTCGTTCTGTCATATATAAGGTTAAAAGTCCAAAAATAGGAAAGGAAAACGTAGAAGAGTAGGGGGGACGAAGACAAACGTCATACATAATATAGTGGGCGGGAAATTAAAAATTCCAAGGTATGTCAATTGATTTAAAAGAAGTTACATATTGTTAATTCCGCTAAACTCTGATATATCATTTAATAGGTGTTGTTCATTTTCATTTTTGAGAATATCGAATTGTTTCAGTAGAGTTATTTTTCAGTAGTTATTCTCTTTATGTAATATTTTTAGATTCTCGAAGGCGATTTTATGGTCATGTTCTTTCAAATGAATGCCTAACGATGAGGTGGGACAATTTCTATAGTGTTCTCCTTTTATGGAAGTAAGAACATCGTCTATGAACTTTTTTGTGTATTGATTATTTCTGCCAATTTGATAAATGATATTCAGTTTTTTTTTTCATAGTTCTAATAATGGTCCTGTATTTGTTGGATAAATATACAAAATTCAGAGGTGTGACAAAAATTGAACGAATGATTTCTCTTCCTGTGTTTATGCATTTGAAATAAATGTGAAACCAATTTCATAGGGTGGCCTACAAGGTGGACATTTTTACATCAGCTGTCAAAATTGATTTTTCTGAGTACTGCACTGAGAATATGATATTCGGTGTAAATAATCCAAGAGATGCTATGAAGTTCTGATAAACAGTACCAGAAATACAAGGTGGCCAAGAGATTGACGTCAAAAAGGAAAAACAGGTCCCTCGTGTCATGGGCTAGTCGAATCACCCCCATTTATGTTATGCTATTTTTCACGGATTTCGAGTTATGAATTTTTTTATGAACTTTGAGAATTTTTGACTTGACCATCTTAAAAAAGATATTAAAAAAAAAAGTACAAGACTTCTTCGTGAAATTCTTTTTGTAACTTAATCTCCATGAATTGTACTTTTATACATAAAATAACCAGATTCGTAACTTCGATAAAAAATATGGAAATGTTGGTCTCAAGTGAAAAAGTTACGTAAATTGTATTATGATCTGAATTTTCGAATCAAAATTAAAAATGTAAAAAGGCTAATTCACGGTTTCTTAGTATGCTTAAAAACTGCGCTCAACAATCAGCTTTTGGATCATTGATAAAAAATGGTACTTAACACTCTACTTTTGCTAGCCTTCAAAGTCATCGAGGTGGAAAAAATCAAAGAACTAGACATTTACTACAAAATTATTTTTTGCCATTTTAAGATATTTCTGATCAAGTTATGATAGAAAATGCTGAAAATTAATGAAAATTAGCTTTAGAATCTTTAGATGTTGGCCAAGAAAAGTTTTAGATAAAAAAAAGGTATGGCAATAAATCACACATCATAATGTAAATAAAAAGAAATTTATTTATAAAATTTACAGAAGGTGTTCAAAGTGGCCACCTCCAGCCTCAATACACATTCTACACCTTCTTAGAAAATTTTCTTTCGATCGCATAAAACCTGCCCTGTTCTCTCTAAGGACACGTTCGGCTTCTCTTATCTTCAGTCGTAGCTCGTCTTCACTCGAACATTCTCGGGCGTAAACAATTTCTTTGAAATAACCCCAAATGAAAAAATCGATGGGATTAAAGTCAGGTGAACGTGGGGGCCACTTGTATGAGGCTGTGTAATGTGTATTGAGGCTGGAGGTCGCCACTTTGAACACCTACTGTGAATTTTATAAATAAATTTCTTTTTATTTACATTATGATGTGTGATTTATTGCCATACCTTTTTCTTTTTTTCATCTAAAACTTTTCTTGACCAACATCTAAAGCTAATTTTCATTAATTTCCAACATTTTCTATCATAACTTGATCAGAAATATCTTGAAATGGCAAAAAATAAGTTTGTAGTAAATGTCTTGTTCTTTGATTTTTTCCACCTCGATGACTTTGAAGGCTAATTCTAGCAAAAGTAGAGCGATACGTACCATTTTCCATTAATGATTCTAAAAGCTGACTGTTGAGCGCAGTTTTTGAGCATACTAAGAAACCGTGAATTAGCCTTTTTACATTTTTAATTTTGATTCGAAAATTCAGATCATAATCCAATTTACGTAACTTTTTCACTTGAGACCAACATTTCCATAATTTTTATCAAAGTTACGAATATGGTAATTTTATGTATAAAAGTACAATTCATGGAGATTAAGTTACAAAAAGAATTTCACAGAGAAGTCTTGTACTTTTTTAAATATCTTTTTTAAGATGGTCAAGTCGAAAATTCTCAGAGTTCATAAAAAAATTCATAACTCGAAAACCGTGAAAAATAGCATAACATACATGGGGGTGATTCGAATAGCCCATGACACGAGGGACCTGTAATTTCCTTTTTGACGTCAATCTCTTGGTCACCCTGTATAGTCGAATGAAATTTCGGTAAGAATGAATAAATCATCTTTTAAATTGGTACGTGTACGTAAGGAAAGATAGGATACCATTTGATGATGATGATAGATCCTTTACAGGGTGTTTCTGAATTGATGCGAAAGATCTAGGGGGGATTCCTTGACCAAAATAAAGGGCAGTTTGTTATGAAAATGTTGGGTCAAAAGTCAAACGTTAGGAAGATATCGCGGTTCAAAGATGGCGGAAAAATGAAATTTGAAGAAAATCTCACGCGAAGACTTGGATAGAATTGAATTCGAATAGCCTGTTTTCTTTATGAAATTTTGCATCTCCTGTATTTTTCTCGTAGAATGTACCGTTTTGAAGAAAATAAAATGTTAATTGTTACGTGTCGGGAAAGGGCAATTTATTTTCGAACTGATATACATTTTGGTTTTTTATTTCAAAACGGTACATTCTACGAGAAAAATACAAGAAATATAAAAGTTTTTAACTCAATCAGGCTTTCCTAATTTAATTTTATCCAAGTCGTTGCGTGTGTTTGTCGTTGAATTTACTGAACAAAAATGATGGGGTAGTCTACTTTAACAACTTCCACTCATTCTGAAATATGAAAAAATATCAAAAAGTGTGTTTTCAGAATAGTCATACTTCCATATGAAGTATCATCTTTCTATCGCTTTTCGTTATCAAGATACAAAATAAAAACATCATTTTTAAGCAATCTCTGAACCACTATATCTCCCAATCGTTCGACTTTTGTACCAACATTTATATAATAAACTACCCTTTATTTTGAACAAGGAATAACCCTTCGAAATATTTTGGATCGATTCAGAAACACCTTGTATATAATGGGAATATGTAAAGTTCCTCGTGGGACACTCTTTATAACCGAAGGGCATTGGCCACTTTCTAGGAAGATTCAGGGAGGAACGAATCAATTTTTACACAAGAGTTTTCTCCGAAAAAAAGGAAATTAATTTTAGTATCTCATCACAGGCCCGGATCTAGGGGGGGCAAGCGGGGCGCTTGCCCTGGGCGCCAGCTTAAGGGGGCGCCAAAAACAAGCAGAGGTTGAAAAAAATTGTTTTTGATTTCCTCGGAAAAAATTATTATTATTAAATATTACCCTACATCTTTACCACCTAAAAATAGGACAAACATCCTATATGTCCAAAACTATACAAAATGAATAAATAATAATAAACTGCTAATTTCCACAAAATTTATTGATGTTAAATGACGACAATTGTTTCACTACACTGTAGCTTTTTCAAGTCGGATGCTGAACTGAGAATATTCAAAGGGTACGGAGTCTGGATATGAGATAAAGGAAAGTTTTATTGCATCCCTAGAAGTTGTCGGAAAGACTGGAGAATAATCTCATGCACAGCGAATTCTAGATAAACTGCAAGCTGATGATTTAGATGTCAAAAATTGTCGTCAAAAAACCTACGACAACGGATCTACTCTGGCTTGCATATATAAAGGGGTTCAATTCAGAAATCTACAGATGAACGAGCTGGCAGTATTTGTTCCATGACTAGCACACTCTTTGAATCTTGCGAGTGTTCATTCTGCTTCATCATGTTCAGAAGCAGTAAATTTATTTGGTGTTGTACAAAAACTGTATTCGTTTTTTGTTGGTTCAACCACACGATGGACAATTATGAAGAAGTGCACAAAAACAAATTGAAAGAAAGAAGCCAACCAAGATGGCCAGCTTAACATTAAGCTGTTAATGCCTTGCTCAATAATTCACCTGGAGTTGTGAAGGCTCTGGAAGAAATCAAAGAATCCTCACAACACAAGTCGCAGATTCCAAGTATGAAGCTGGTCATTTGCTCCGTGCTGTGATGGATTTTAGATTCATCCTGAACCTAACAATTTGGTATCATATTCTTCGAGAGATCAATAGGGTCAACGTGGAAATTCAGAAAGGGTATATAGTTATTTTAATATTTTACATTCATTATCGTTGTTGCTTGTTGCAATGTCTTGTGAAGATCTTGCAAGGAATGAGAAAAAAACCTATTGAAAACTGGATCTCGGAAGCTACAACACCTCTTTCAGAAGAATTTGATGTGGAGCTAGATCTTGATAGTTTATTCTCGAAGGAAGTTAAGTTTGTATTGGACAGATTGTCAGAAATCAGAAAAAGATTCGAAAACGCAGAGTCTGTATCCGAATTTCGTATTCCTCAATGGCCATGCTCTTTTAAACATGCAAAAAGAGGATCTGCAAAAAAATGGTACCCTTTTAGCACAAAAATATTGAAGAGACTTGAATGCAGTTAATTTCTGTTAGAAACTAGCGGTTTTCATAGAGCTGGTTCCTGAAATTAGTAAAAGATCGACTTCATAGGACCTGCTACAAATTCTTCACAGGCAAGATCTGCAAGAAGCTTTACCTAGTGTCAGTATAGCTTTAAGAATATACTACACATTACCTACCACGTCTGCAAGCTGTGAACGCAGTTTCAGCAAATTGAAAATAAAAAAAAAATTATTTGCGTTCCTGAATGAGTCGGGAACGTCTCTCTGGTCTCTCGATCTTAGCTATATAGAAAACAAAACTGCTTCCGAGGAGCTGATAGATGCGTTCGCGGAAAGAAAATCGTGCCGCGTGAAGCTGTGAAGAAAAAAATCTAGTTTCTTCTCTTGTCATATTTTTCTTATTATTATTATTTATTTTTATTATTCATTTGTATTATTTATTTTTATTCTTTTTTAATAATCCATATATTACACAAAGGGGGGGGCGCCATCATGGATTTTTGCCCCGGTCAGAAAAAATCGTAGATCCGGGCCTGTCTCATCATTTATGATTAGTTCGTATTCCTCCTGAATTTTGGGATCATCAATGTGGGACGAAAAGTGACATTGCCAATTTCCAGAGCTGTTTTTCGGTACATAACCGTGAAATAATTGTAGGAGTAATCTGGGTGAACTCGAATCTTTTGTCGTAATTCACAAACCTCATTTAGGTATCATTACGTTACAAAATATTACTGTGCGTCCTACATTCACAGTTCTTGATCTCGAAGAAATGCTTCCTATAGCTGAGGCGGCCGGCTCTAACTTTGGCGAGTGTTGTATGTAAATACACTGCCAGGGAAGGTCATGCGGCTAGAGAAAGTATGACCTTATTTGCCGACGCTGGCACACATTTCATCCTGCTAATATTCTCATCTTTTCTCATTTCTTTCTTCGACCTCCTTTCAGGAGAAATTGAACAATGGTATAAAATTATCTCTCCGCATTACTTGTCGTTTTTGTACGTCTGTTAATGGAGTATTGTTATGTTCATCTATTACTCTGATTTCAAGGCTACTTACTCTTTTCAGTATTAGATCAGTATTTCGTTACATATTCAGTTCTTGAGAAATTATTTGGCGCATTGTTAGTTCAAGGGCAGTTTTGACTTTTGTTCTCAATTGAACTCAAATCTCCTGTATACAATACACATGATATACAGAATGGTCCACTTTGTACTAACAGGACTTTAACAATCGATATACATGGTGCCACATTAAAAAGGAGGCCTTTTCTATTAGAAAAATTAAGATTTTGGGAAATCGCACGGTCCTTTCATTTTTTTTTGAGGAAGACATTTTCACATCAAACACACATGTCATTTAATCCCTATCATGCAGCGGCGTAGCTACGTGGGTGCAAGAGTGTGCAGTGCACCAGGGCCCCCGACCTCAGGGGGCCCCCAAGCGCTGACCATCAAATCGCATTTGAACTTGAAAAAAAATTCAAACTTTGATTTTTCTCTGTGATCTATTATGTGAATAACATTGTTGTTATTATATTCAGTTGTTGAAATATGTTTTTCCGAAATATCATCAAATGTAGGGATTTATTGCCAAAATTCACTGGTGAATCGGACACCTATCTAAATAAACTAAATCCGACTAGACTAGATGGTCCAGTAGGGTTAACATAATTTTGGCAATCAAATTTCATTTTTTTCATATCATTCGTGCATTAGCTGAAATAGTTATGAAAAATTCTTGCAAATAAGAGCGAAAAAAAGCAGAAATTAAAAAAAACTGTTGAATTTTGAATTCATTTTCCTCGGCGATTTAAGGCATTCTCAATGATATGCATCTGAAGTATTACAAAAATGCGATGTCAGTTTGGGCGACGTATGCAGAGCTTTAGAAGAGACGAATACAAAGAAAAAAATTTGTGTGACTTCGAGTCCTTCAAGTGCAAGGCTAGATAAAATGTCATAGCATATGGTAAAGATCCCCATTTCGAAGAAAAGAGACATAAAAAAGGAAAAAAAATATTTCGATGAATTAGCTTCCGATCACCGATTTCGAAGCAGGGGAGAATTTTCCGAAATAAATATTTTCAATAGAGTGCTCGATACAATACTATCTCAATTTTAGAAGTTGCCTTCTTATATTTCGGTTGCAGTTTTCAACAAACTGCCGAATTATTGAAAACTATTTTGTTTCGTTAAATTTAAAAGAGAATTGAAGGCGCTCCTTGTAACAAAAGCGTATTATTCGCTCTCAGAGTTTTTCTGCGACACAAACCTATCTGTGATATAAGTATAGTTTGTCCTAGACAGCCTAGACTGTAAGTTCATTTTATGTCCATATTTATTTTAATAATGTGTTATTTATGCTGAAAATTGACGAGTACACGCTATCGTATTAAGCCTGTAGTACAAAAAAGATTTGATTGATTGATTGTATTCAAGTTTCGGGTGTATAACTGCAGTCAACAAAATTTGGAATTTTCACCATCATTTCTACTAGATATAGGTAGACGAAAAAACTGTAATTCAAAGCTTCGACCAATTTCAAAGTGAATATTGCGATATGAAAGGGACCAACTTTTCAATTCAAGTTCTTAATATTTATGACCTATTTCTACCTGAATTGAATATGGCATGGACAATTCATGAATTCGGTATGAAAATAATAAGGAAATACGTAATGCTGGAATGCGATCTAACAGTATTTACAGCAATATTACTGTTCCATACAATCTTCATGTCACCTCTGTAGAAGCTGAAAGATCTTTCAGCAAATTAAGAATAATATAAAATTATTTGCTGAACACTATGAGCCAAGCTCAACTGCGACATTTATGGCTTATACCTATCAATTGAAAATGAAGCTGCATTAAGTCTAGATTTGAGTGAAGTCGTTGAATCTTTCGCAAAGAGTAGGTCTAGAAAGAGGTTGTAAACATATTTTTTCGGAAGGAATAAATGACTTCAAATCTAGCCTTGATGGACCTCTAGGTTCGAAATCGAATCCTGAATAATTAATTTGAATTCATTCCTTGAATAATTTATTCTTATTGTGATTTCACCAAATAATCTAACGCATCAATAAGAAAAATAAGGCTAGAAGGTCATAGTGACAATGACAGTTTTTTTGTGAATATTTGTACATATAGTAAATATCTATAAAAAATGTTTTCAAGGCCCTCGTTTTCATCCACATTGATAGAATGAATTTAATATACCTACTCAAATACATAAATAACAACATAATTTATTCAAGTATACTCCTCAACTGTACCTTCAGTAAGTAACTTTGCTTCTTCGAAGTATTTATATTTTGACTCGAAAACAATTCATTGAGGGGCCCCTCTTCGATTTTTGCACCAGGGCCCTGGACTATCTAGCTACGCCACTAGTATCATGGCAACCCCAATCCCTCAAATTTGGATAGAGAAAATGGATGGTGCGATATGATGTTAAGAAGCTATTTTCCTTCTGAATAAGACGGTAAATTTTTTGGGAGATTTCATCATTCGTTGACGTAATATTCGGCTGTGAAAATGAAACATCACTCAATTTACCTGAAGCATAAGATGATTACCAATTTCAAAGAGACAATGTAGGAGGAAAAAACGTGTCGTGAATAGTACAATCAAACATATGTCCCAATTAAGCCCCACCAACTTCCACACTATGATATAAATATTGCTCAAACTTCCGCCTCACATTCTGAAGCATTTCGGGGGTAATTCGGCTACATTCATCGACAATTCGCAGGAGTAATTCATCCAGAGAGGCACATTTTATATAAATAAAATTCCGATTTAACAAAAATTACCCCCGACATGCTCCAGAATGAAATGTACTGTCACATGTTCCCGCGACCAATGAAATTGAAATTTGGATCTACAAGATCAGTGGAAGTATTTGAACTACGGAATTTGCAGTCACCTATCAAAGGCGGACATTTGAGATTGGAGATTCGATTCCTGAACTTCTGGTGGATCCATAGATATTTATACTATGTAATCCAACGAAAGACCAACGTCCCTAATTTCAGGAATGTGGCTGTTGGTGGCAACGTTTATACTAAAATGTATCGTTGTCTTTTGTGAAATAATCATAAAAGTTCAATATTTTGATTGTTTTGAAGACAAAATAGATTGATTTAGCTCCATGAATCATACGTTGAATGAATAACATTTGTTTATAGAATATTTTTGAATATGAATGGGTTCAACGTCTGTGAATATAATTAGAGAAAGAGTAAACGAGGAAAACATGAACGGATTATTAGCCAAAAGCAAAACTCAGTGTTTATTTAAAAAAATATGGTGTTCTTAACCTTTTGTTTTCAATGAGTTAATAGTCGAATACAAAATAAATGTATTAATTCAGTTTTAAGCGAAGAATATAAACTTTTAAGTTTTTTCATTCATACCAGAGAATTTCAAAGACGTATTTGGCCAACTGTAGAATCCCCTCTTCTTCTTCCGGGTCCTCGTGTCAGTGATACAGGGTGTCAAAAATTTATATTTTTTTCAGTTTTTTACTAATATCTCAGGAACCGTTTGAATTAAAGAATTGGGTTTTTTTACACACATTGTCACTAATAATAGCTACTTTCTTACACATTACTCGGTTTTATTAGACGTGCCAGTGGCGTAGATATTGAATTTGCATAAAGGTTTCACCCTCCAAACTCTTATACCACTGGACAAATTCGCATTCGCACAGTAAATTCTGATGCGCTAATGTGTCTTACATAAAAAATATATTCGTGGTTTATTTCTATTTAGTGATCCGTTTTGAAGAAAAATGGCATTTTATGATCAAAAGCAATTTGCTAACGCATTTTAAATTTCTTGTGATTGAAAAAATTCTTATTATCTTGTTAACTGTGGTCGCTAAAAATAATAAAAAATAACTTTGCAATTCAGACTTGAAATTCTAGTGGTCAAATTTCGTTGAATAAATAAACTTGTTAGTTATCACTACTCGTTTTTCCAAAAACAAGAAATTTATAATACGTTAGCAAATTATTTTTGATCATAAAATCATTGAGTTTAAATATACATAGAGACACAGCTCAGTTCAACGATTTGAAGCTAAATTTTTTGTAGTTCCTTCACCGGTTCATAGATCGATAAGTGTGTTTCAGAGAAGCGAAAATTTTTACTCCCGCATCTGGCGGTGAGTAGCTGAACTATAAGGCACTATTTCCGAAGCCGAATGCGATGACGATCAGGACCGGCATATGGAAATGTGGGATGTTCAGTATTTCATCACCTGATTTTTTTGATGCAATAAAACGACAATAAATATTTTTGATCTTTCATGAATATAAAATACTGATGTATGAAAAAATAAATGCATGCAATTTTTTTCTTCATTCACAAGTATTTATAAATAGATTTTCTATGAATTTTTAAAAATATTTAATTTTTTATAAACAGCGGGATGCTTCTGTGTCGAGATTCTTTTGTTTTTTTTTTCTTTCCCCTGTACAGCTTCACTCTAATCAGTTGTCTCAACAAATGAATCCTGTGCTTTTCAAATTCTGGAGTTTACGGAGAGTTCCAATCTTCTATAAATCCTTTTTTTTAATTTTCCCAAAATATACCTTTGAAGTCATATCTTTTCTGATTTTGTGACCATAATTTTCTTTATGACCAACAGCAATTTCCCCATCAAATGTTTGAAATCGGTTGAGGGAATTCTCAAATGTATCCGATTTCGATTTGCAATATATATCCAATCATTACCAAGCTTATTCAAATCATCAATGAAGAGTGCTTTTTCGCACTTACCGCATTTGTTTTTTTTTTTGGCGATGTTCCTCATCAAATACCCCGAAAATCTTGCGATTGAATTGGATTCTAGGGTATTTAGGGGTTCAATTAACTCTTTATCCCTTATATGCCCTCACTAGGCTCTCCGTTGCCCGAATCCGCAGAAGAAATGGTCGAATCTGTCCAATCAACCACATCAATGGGCCTACTTTCAGATTCTCCCATTGTACACAGGTCGAAATCATTGTCGTCTTGGCAGTTAGAATTATCGGAACATTTTTCAAGACAACCAGTCATGACCGACTGCAACCCAAATCTGAAGCATCGAGCTGAGGGGTTTGGATCATAACCCCTACGCTGTCTTATTTTGGAGAATGAATTCTCGATTGGGTCCTGGTTGAGCCGACTTTTTATCAAATATGGAAATGTTTCCTTCGTTTCCTCCCACAATTGAAGGATGCTACTGATGGTTTGTATCAAACCGTTGAAACAATAGGGAATATTTTTCCCAACTGTCCAAGACTTAATGAATTCAATTGATCCCGTCAGAGTTTGTATTATGGCTGATAATTTCCCTCAAATTTTCCATTCGAATTGAGGCAGTCGAAAAGATCAATCATTTTCAGAATGAACTGAGCAGTTGAATTGGCACTTCTCGACCTCAGCTCACCAGTAGCAATGACTGTTCTCACAGCCGAATATAAAGTTCTGATGAAAATCTGCGTGGCCAATTTAACCTTCATTTTCTGGATTTATGTGGTTTTCAGTTATTCTCAAGGGAGTACGAGAAAGACAAATTCTTTTCATCGATTAAGTACGTTTCTTTTATGTCCCTCCAAGAAACATTTTCACCCCTAATTTCCTACCTGAGAACACTCCTTTGGAGAAATTCATGGCTAATAGTTCATCCATCATTATTGAATCACAGCGTTTGTAATGAATTTGGACGAATCCGACCATGCCTACGATTCATAGAACTAGAGGAAAATAAATCTCCTACAGATTTCGATAAATGAGTAGTGACAAAATGGATCAGACGAATATAGTTCCTTCAGTAGCTACTATGTGCCGCCACTTAAGTTGGCAAATTGGCAAGTAAACTGCCAAAAATTTGTGCATCAAATCAATGAACTGGGTTGTGTCTCTATGTTTATTAAAACTCAATGATAAAATGTAGTTTTCGCAAAAATGGTTCACTTTAGAGTGATGAACCAGGAGTACCTTTCTTATGCAACATTGGCGCATCAGAATTTGCTGTGCAAATGCAAATTTGTAAAGTGGTGTAAAGTTGGGGGGGGGATACAAATTCAATATCTCCGCCACTGACACGTCTAATAAAACAGAGTAAAGTGCAAGGAAGTAGCTATTATCAGTGACAATGTGTGTACAGAAACTCAATTCAAACGATTTTTGAAATTTTAGAAAAAAACTGAAAAAAATATAAATTTTTGACACCCTGTAGGTATCTCCCAGGGAACAAAATGGAAGGGAAATAGAAATGTTATTATTTCATGAGAAATATTCAGTTGACTACTCATTCAGAAAAACCCTGTACCTATGTATATCAAAATAATTATTTTTAATTATGTATTTTGTTCATTTTCTTGGTAGTGTTCGCTCAACATGGTTTGAATTTTCATCTTTCGCTCATGGAGATTCATTTTGAACAATAAAACTTTTTCAGAATATCGAATAGCATAAATTTAAGATAGATTCTATAGAATACGACTGAAAATGGATGAAAAGCTCAATTGTTTTTTGGCGCCAATTATCAAAACGTTCAATTTAAATACAACAATCGTTTCTGAACATATCCAAAATCTATGTATTCTTTAGACAAGTCGTCAATATGAATGCAAAGTGAGTAAAAAGTCCAACACAAAATTCATATATCTTCGTTATTCACTCATTTGTAGAAAAATGCTCAAATAGCTCGATTCTATTTCAAATGAAGCAACTGTTGATGTATGACAGAAGTTCGTCATGCTCCCTCTACAAGGGGAGGGTGGTTGAGATTTTTTAATGGTAACTCAAATTATTTGTGCCAGAAATAGAGTTTCTGTTGCTGTTTTTATTATCGGGGAACTTCGCGTTATTTAATTTAAAAATAACTAGTTCGATTATCTTCCTTCAAAATAGTAAATACCGAATATATGATTTTTGATCCTTATTGTTTCACTCACTTTGTATATCAAAACTTCCCATACATTTTCTCGAAAAATTGATCCTGCAAAAATTAGTTGCGTATAATAAATAAATATTGAACAATATCAATCTCCATATAATTTTGTCAACATTGATGCAAACCAAAATCAAACATAAAACTTCATTTGTCACACTCTTCTGTTAGCACATATCGTTCACGATAACGCTCATTACTCACTTCAAGACGATTAACATTAACGTGATTGATTCAGGATACGGTAAAGCACATTACCTAATTTTTATTCGAGTTTAAGATAACGATTACCGAACTTACAGAGTTAATACCACCTAGACGAAAAAATATAATGTAGAAAGTGATTAACTAATATAGGTTACTAGTACACTGTCAGGTCAGTCAGTTCAGCGTCATCCTATTCAAACTGAAGCTACACTTTCACGATCAAAATCAGATCAAGATTCTTGAATCTGATGTAATAAAAGTGAGTTGAGAAGTTGGCCATAGGAAGTACTGCTCTAGAAAATTACAGGGTGTTTCAATAGGAACAAGGTATCTTTGATAGCTGATGGATTCTTTGTTTACCTATTGACTTATTACTGATGGGTCAAAATGTTCATGAAATATCGAGTTGCGTTGCTGTGCAGTCAGAAACCACAGTAAATTGTATTGAATCGACTACAGGGTTTCAGATTGAAGAAGAAACAGAGGTATTTTGTGGTAAAAAAACATCTTGAATCTGAATAGGGAAGATAAATCATGCGAGTGTGAAACATTTTCTCTTCTATTAAGTTGAATCCATGTATCCACATTCCTGACAAATGCCTGAAAGAATATTTGTAATATGCAACAATTTAGTCGGACATATCGCGCCTTCACAAAGTCAATGTTATAAAGATAGTTGGATTGATACTGGAGCAATATATCTGGTGATAAAAGTATAATAAATACATTGTTGTGATCTCATGGCAATACGTTCCTTGATCAACGACAATCAGTCGGTATTCTTTATTGAAGCATTCAACAAAGACTCAGTTACTCAACTAATGTTTTTTCGATGTTAATCGTATATATCCCCAATGAATAATCCTTGTACTTGATATTTCATAATTTGCATTCCCATAAATTGTATGAAGGGAAGCAGGTACACCATTTCGAAAGTCACCACAAAGTAAAAATCTAGAGCACTTGGTATTCAGAGTATCAGCCGTGAATATATTCGAGAAAACACCAATACTAAGAAAATCATTTCATACCGTCTTCACCGTCGTCTTCATTTTTTTATTTCAAGAATGCATTTCATAAATAAATAGGACCAACATTAGCTAGCTTTATCATCCAACTTCAGTTTCTTACAAGTTTCGGAAATAACTACCCATAATAAACCTCATCCTCGTCCTGCACAATCCACTTTTAGGGGTTGGGAGGTGAAAAAAATCCTATGTTGTCTTTGCTTATAAATGCCTGTATACCAACCAAACCTTTCCACAAATAATTGGGTTGTGGAGGGTTTTCCAATAAGAGGTGTTATTTTGAATAAACATCCGCTCTTATCTGGAAAAAATTTCCTTGAATTTCAAAATAACACCCCTTATTGGAAAGCCTTTAATACGAACATTACGAATGTAAATATATCACGAAAGAGAATCCCTAAATTAGATTTTTCTAAATTGCACTATTAAAGGGCCATAAAATTGAATGGAAAATTCACATTTGAAAATTGAAATAAAACAAAGATTATTCAAATCTGAGAATGATTCTAGTAAGTGGGGAAAAGAAATTTCAATCAGCTGAAGATATTTATTTTGGGTCGTGCAGCTTGAATTAGTTAATTTATCAATCAATGTTTATTCATATAATGAATGTTGTGTTCTCCGAAATATTGTTGAGTATGTCCTCTGAATGGAAAATGCAATACATTACATTTATACATAAAAAAATCGAACCAATAATGTAAACAAAATCACACTTTTCCAAAGTGAGCCTGAACGTTCCTTGATCGAAATAATAAACTCCAAGCGGGAGTTCCATTGTTGCTTCCCATAACACTCCTAACACTAACAATATGCCCATTTCGAACCAATTTTGTGAATTCTTTCAAGTCAAATTGTTCATCAATCATGGGCTCCTTTTCATTCGTATACCATATTTCGAGCAGATTTTTAAGTTATTAGCAGATTCTAAAAAGGTGAATAATATATAAAACTAGCTGGCCCGGCGAACTTTGTTCCGCCTAAATGATACTTGCGGTGGATTTCACAAATCGTAATCATCGGTGATCGGAGATCAACGGCTTGGTTCTCTGATTTTTGAACTGTCAAATGTTTCAATGGATATGAGCTATCACACAGAACAGATACACAAAAATAATATGTCATAATATGTCAATCACTAATAATGGCAATTTTGGATTCGATTATTTCCGCAAATATATTTATTACGCAAACAGAAATTCAAAAACATTTTAAAAATTATGAGATAAGATGAGAATGGACATCTAACGATTGGAACTCATCGCCAAAATCCGATTTACTTGACATTTCGACAAAAATTCTCTGTGATATTCACCCGCTTCTGGATCTGTTAATAGCCTTTCATGGTACTATAAGCCCTATGTAAATTACACAGTAATTGATGTCATATGTTATTTTTTTCGACCATTTTAAACCACGACGACCGAAATGCTCGAAAAAAGCACAGATGATATCAATGGATGGCCGCGAAAGCCTCAACAAATTCATCGCCATTTAATTGTGACAATGTCAAATATAGAACCCTCACGATTACGTTATTTGAAAAAATAAAACTATACAAATAACTAATAATCATCAGTCATAATGTGTGAATAGCGCCATCTGAAGTGGTAAGAAACTTTTCTCATATCTCAAGGAAATCTAATCATTTTAGACATCTGTACTCCTACGCTAAGATATTTCGGTTTTGCCCAACAGCGCAGAGTTGTAGGCAACTCAAATTACACACTATTACAGTGACTATATTCCCTCTATAGTCACTGTACACACTATAAGAACCAACGAATAAGCGGTAGCGTAACTGTAACTGTAGCGACACCTAGTGGCCTTACTCAAACGGAGTAAAAGCATTTCCTGTATAAGTAAAATTTTCATCGATTTTTTCAAAGTTTTATTGTATTTTATAATAACCAGACCGTAGACGAATCCATATATGAAGTTTCATAACAGTTCATCCGATCTCGAGTTATAAATGGTGTAACCAACATCTTTCTTTTATATATATAGATGGTAGGTACTGTTCTGGTCCAAAATGTTCATTTCAAAATTCATTCGATCTATAGACCTTTCCAGAATACGTAGAACAAAGATGAAAGATGTGAACTAAACCAGAATGAGAGAGAAACAGGTATATTTCATGCACAACTTGTGGGCAGCATTAAAAGATGCGCAAACCTTAGTGCGGGAGAGAAAAGAAAGAGAGAGAGGGAAGTAATAAAATGAGATCCTACTGGTTTTATCGTACCTTGACCGTCAATTAGTAACAAAACATTGTTGAGGCATACTAAAATTTAGATTTTCGATAATCAATACAACAAATAACATCCACATCCAAAAAGTCGGCTGCGTAAAATAATAATATCAATTGTCAAATGTCAACGATTTAAGGAGGGTAATTTTGACGACCAATGATATTCATTCTTAGGCCACAAGTGACGCGCGCAACTTTCACCTTCACAGGTAATTCTGGAAAGGTCTATTGAGGCCAAATTGTAAATGAAAGATTTGGATACCATATGTGAAGTTTGGACATAGATCATAAATTTTGTGTATAGTTAGAACAAGTGGGCCAGCAGATCAACCTTGTAGGTAGATCCATCCTTTACATAGATGCACCTTTTGGCTTTCAGGTAAATTTGCATTTTTTTTATTCAATTAATGAATAGGAAAGAAATTGGCAGCTTATTTGAATTCACACTATGCATAAAAACTTGGCAAGGCTTCGGAATAACATTGAACCCGTATGCAGTACGTAAAGCCCTAACGGAACATGGCCACAACATGACCGAGATCCAACAGCTGATCTTACTTGTCAAAATATTCGTTGGTCGAAGGTTTGTTTACAAAATTGAAAATATCGAGTTTTCTATCTTATTTTCCAAGAAAACGGCCTGACGTCAGTAATCGAAAAGCCAATCGGGGGCAGACCGATTCTTCCTCTTTCGATTCGTATCTTCAACTCGCGTCTAGGATGTCTGGGACAAAAGCCTTTTGATAAAGAATGTGGTACATTTTTGCGATTTTTGCCGTTTTCGCTATATTCCATCTGAAAATTAACGTACTTCCCGATCACGTAGAAAGACGAAATATACTTACCTCGAAAGAAGCATCGATCCTTCTTCTTTCTCTTTCTTTGTCCTTTTTTCTCTCCCGTTGCCCCCTTTTTGAGCTAGGGCCGTTTTGCCAAACCTACTTTTTGACAATTTAGGCCACGCCCCCTACTACGATCCGATTCAAAAGCGTAAAATACGTTGAGTATATAGAATTAGATTAGAGAAATCCAGGAGGTAGAAAATGTTTGAAGGATTGAAACCGAGGAGATGAATTGAATTGAAAATCGAGAGAAGTCAGAAAATAAATTGGGGAAAATAAAGGGAAAATGAGATGAAACGAGATAACTTACAGTCGAAAAGAGCATTTGAATGATAATTAAAACGTTATTTGGAGTATGAGCTGAAAAACCAACTCGAAAGAACATGATCCGAGTACTAAGTTTAGAAGTATGAAGATTAATTTTAGAAGACAGAAGATATATAAAAAGAATTTTTATATGGTGAAAAGAAAACTACGGAGCATACCTGAGTTTGGAATAGATGAAAACAGGATTATAATGCACGGACAATTGTAATAGATATAAGTGAGTTTAATTTTATTTTATAGATGGAACGAGTTGTTTTTTGTGCATTTGAATAGGGAAGTTGATCTTTCAATCAAATTTGATATGAATCTAAATTATGCATTTTGATTTGGACCCTCAATTGAGATAGAGTTCACCGGGTAGAGCAAAATTTAAATTTTTTAATAATTTGCTGGATTGCAAAATTCATTTAATTCGTACTATGTAAAGCTCATATAAGTATAGGAATCAAGGAATCATAACAGTATCTACGTCTTAAGTTAGACGACATAATGATTTCAGAACTAGGACATAGGAATGATGGCAAATTACAAAGCAATAAGGTGCTGTGATCAATGAGAACTTATCTACAGGACATATTATCTTCTACAATATGATATAATTATTATATCTCTTTTCTTCTCAATTTATCAGCAGAATAATGATCCAAATCATATGAATGCATACAGCCACAACCTTGGATTTCACCATGAAATCAGTAAAATGAATACGATACTGTTTTCATTAAAATTTATCGAGAGTTTCTTTGAATGACGAACAATTCTATTTTCGTAAATCAGTATTTTCTGTGGAACCAATGTTTTTATAACAGAATCACCCAGGGGGACTATGAATTATTCCGTTGAATTTCACTGCTGAGGTCACTTTATCTAGTACCACAGACATAAATATTTCTTGGAGATTTCATTTAGCTTTTTCCATCACTAACCTGTCAAATCGATGAGAAAACTGTATTAGCTTCTCTCAAAATTGAAGATTGTATGAAAGAGGTTTACAATGTAAAACGATCCTAATATCTCTCTTACCCTCCAGTTCCACGGTTCTTATGGACTACAGTCTCTGGGATGGCTCAAGCGAAAATAATAAATGAATAGAATAGAATAAAAAAAATCTTTATTTCTAGTCACTACAAATAGCAAAAAGAAAATAGTGTCAAAAGTAGAAGAATTACAATTTATTATAAAATTCACCTAAATCATAAGGCTCTAATGTTATTAGCATTTCATATATTGCTTTTTTAAATTTTTTCACATTTGTTTCCCTTCTAATCTAATTCGGCAGTCGATTGAACATTTTCATACATGAATTCTGACAACCTTTCTCAGTCATTGTGAGGTGATGCTTAGGATATATGAAGTGTGGGTCTCTTCTCTCATAACTGCTTTGGCTCAAATCATTTTCGAAAAGTTGCTTATTCTGAAGAACAAAATTTAGGCATTCTTGGATGTAAACTGCAAAGACTGTGAGGATCTTATTCTCTCTGAATAAACCCCAACAAGATTCTCTGTACTTGAGCCCAAAAATAATCCTCAGGACCTTTTTCTGTGTTACAAAGATGTTACTGATATTTCTATTCGATCCATAACAAATTATTCCGTACCTCATTCTTGATTCGAAGTTAGAGAAATAGACTGTTTTCAAAAGTTTCCTCCTCAGGTTTGGACAGCACTCTGATGGTATAGCATACTGAATTTAAGCTTGTGTTTGTTATTTCTATATGCTCTCCCCAAGTGAGATGTTCATCTAATGTCATTCCCAGGAATTTTGTGGTTGTTTGAATGCTCAAATGCGTTCCACCTATAGTTAAGTCTTCTGGTATCTACATTCTGTGTTGAGTGTTGGATTTTAAGGCAAACAATACATGTTTTCCGGTGTTGAGTTGTAGTTTACGAGATTGTAGCAATTCTTCCATTTTGATGAAGATATTTGATATTTTATTTATTGAGACACTCGTCATATATGAATGCGTCGTGTGGAATGACCGATGGTGTTCGGGGACTCAGGGTTTGTGAATAATGTGAAATTGCCACACTTCGTACTAGGCAACTACAATTTTTTCAGCTGTGGCCATGACCACCATTGCCTGCTGACCACGATTGCCCCATCTTCCCCCACTATCAAAATAAGCAGATTTCAATTTTTCATAGCACTTCCTGATACTTTGTCTCTGCTTCTTCAAAACTACCTTAGGCGTTTTCAGTTTCCATGATTATATTGGGATTGAGAATAGAAATTTGCATTCGCAACGTCTCTGAGAATTATTTTGACATTTACGATATTTCACGAGTGCCAACCTGGGTCAGTTTTAAGTTAAAAAAATCTGATAAATCTTAATCTTGGCCAATCGGGATACTTCATGAAAGTGAATGGAGTTCAAGCTCGAAACATTATCCGGAGTTGCACTCTGAATCCAAAACAAATCTTGGTAAGTCACAAGGAATGATAACATTCAGTAGCATCAATATCTCAAATATCCAAACTCCTATTCAAATAATCAAGACACGTGCAACAGCCTGTATGTCTGACATTGAAACTGGTGATACGATTACTCAAATAGCTGGAACTAACTGTACCGCAATAGAATCAGAAATGCTAGCTTGAAAGGTTAAACGGATATATTGGCAAAGAGAGACTGAGCTCTCTAGTCTCTAGTAAACGCACGACTAGCGTGAGTGGAGAGGGAGTCTTAGGTCAGTAATAGACAGTTCAGTTAACTATTGTTACACACCGTGGCTGTGTTTTCTAACTAGAGACACAGAGAAATATTATAGCGTTTGTGTGACTGTGACCCACTTCGAAACCAGGTCAATTTATTCGCTTCTTGACTACGACTGTACTGATTTGTCCCAGCATCGGAACAATCAGTTCGTTCTTGAAATAATACAATGGCTTAACACTTCGTTGTATTGCTGATATATACGTATTAATAATTGTGGTAACGCAAATATGGAATGATGTAAAGGTAGAAATGCCGTTAGCTGGTGATTTCATTCGGAACTAGTTTCGAATTCGGTATACGCTAACGAAAACGCCGTTACTCGTTATTCGATGTTATATTACAGGATGTTGTGAAAAACCATGTCAATTCTTCATCAATAAACTCGCTGGGAAACCTATATTTCTGTTTGCGGATATCAGAAGGATTCATGATAACGGCCAATATCAGGGAAAAGGGGGTAATGGCGGTCAGCTAAGCTCTTTTTGCAAAAAAACTCAAATTTTAAATCACAACTCTCTTAGGAACATAACATCACAATGCTGCATTTATTATTATTAGGACTACCGGAGTGAAATACTTATGAGTGCTGAATTTAATGAAAATACGTTCAGTAGTTTCCCGTATATATGGGTGAGGTTCCTCGTGAAAGACCCTGTATATAGGTACTTTTAACACACATTTGGGTGTCAGTTATAAAATTGCTAAACCTGAACTTTGGCATTTTAAAATAATTATTAAATCTTATAAATAATTTCAATAATATTTTTCTTGATGAAAAAAACTGTAAGTAAATAGATTTGAGGGAGAACATTAACAAATAACAATGTTGAAAAAACCGAAAATGAAATCTGAACAATAACAATTCGAAAAACTTAATAAATATTCTTCTCATGATATGAAATTATAATTAATCATCTGCTTGACATAGGTATGGCCATAGGTATGGCCCTGTTTTCTCTGGCCAACTTGCATCATTTGACATCGCTGCCTAAAGGCCTTTCTATTTTTTCATTCAGATGAATTTTATCTTTCAATTTAGGTGTAAAATGTAGACAAAAAACTGTTCAATCAATATAATTACAAAACATAAGAAAAAAATTCAGCTTGAGTTCACAAACACCGTAAAACTACAAAATATTTTTTTACTACGAACGCTCGCAAACGAAAAAAATGTCGTACGATCTCTGTAGGTACTGGTACGAGACTAACGTGTAATGCAGATGTTTTGGAAAGATGTTCAACACATTCCTTATGACTACTAGCGATATCTGACGATGTGAATAGAAAATAAACCCGGTTGGCTAACTTACCCCCTACCATACTTCATTCTTTGGGCCAAATTCCCGCATATGAGTCGATTATTTTCTGAGTAAACTCCATCAAAAGTATCATCATCGACGCAGGGTTCGTCAATGTCTACGTCAATCAACGAATAACAATTTTCTTCCTTTCAGCCTTTTTAATAAGGCTTTCCTTCAACTCTTTTGTTTTTTTTTGTCCTTCCCCGTGCATTTTCCTTTCCGTTTAATTTCTTGACCACAATTATCCGTAATGGAGTAAATTGTGAATAGAAAAAAGAATACCATATTCAAATCGAAAATTGTTATAAATTTATGATGAACACTATGAACAGTTTCAACCAACTTTCAATGATTCTCTTGAAAAAAAAAATTTTCATAACTTACCTTGATAACTTAGAACTACTCAGGCACAGCACGGTTGAATTTTCACCCAAAAGTTAATTGTAGCCACTACCGTCTGACTAGAAAATTTATTTTCTAGTCTCGGGATTGAACTCGAAACATCCGGGTCCAAGAATAACTCCCCAACCACTGGGCTACTGCCATACCATCTTAGAATAAATTATACAGGGTGTATTTGACAAATGGTAGAACTCATCAAAATAAGTCATTTCACCAAAAATTTTCTTTATGAATTATGCCCCTGTTTCGAGAAAATTGAACTAGAATATTTTCTCGGACTGAGGAATTTTCAGATTCGTCTAGAATAGTTTCTAGATGAATCTGAAAATTCCTCAGTCCGAACCTGCTCCCTCGCCTGCTCGTCCGTAGATATCAACATCTTTTCGTCTTCTCATCATACATGACTCAGAATATCGATTGTGATCAGTAATCTTGGATCGTGTTACGGTGAGGGAACGGTGTAGATTGTACGAATGTTCCTTGTTTCGAAAATGCCGCACGTTTATTCAAATAATGAACTTGTTGAAACGCTTTTAATTTATTGTGAATCGAAACAAAATGCCAGTTTGGCGTATAAGTTGTACAGAACAAGATTTCCGCTAAGAAATCACCCAACTTCGCAGATGTTCATAAACCTGGTACAGAGATGTAGAGATATGATGAACAGAGAGATGCAGGCCAGAGTATAGTATTGAGGTATTGATGCCCGATTTTTTTTATGAATTTTTCAAATCGAATATTTCATATAAGAAATTTTCGGTGAAATGACTTATTTTGATGAGTTCTATCACCTGTCAAAAGAAAAGCCTGTGTAAGAGCTCAGTGCTGTTATTGCAACCTGACTGTCAGAATGTATCGCTTCATCAAATTTCTTTAGCTTTAAGTTCAAAGGTAGTTGTTCTCTAAGAATTATGTGAAGAGTAGCGCCATCTCTGATATGAAGGACGAATTAATTACAGTGGAATGAACAATGATGAGTCTTCTCTCACGAAAATTCGAAATTTTGCACTCACATGTCTGTAATCATAGAATTTCCAGTTGTAAATGAGTTTTAACGCTCAGATTGAAGTCACTGATGAAAAATTGGTCAAATTCAGTTCTGTTAGTCCGGCCATAAATACGATAACTTTCGAAAGATAGCGTAATATTTTGTTTGTTGAGTTTGTTGCTGGGCCCAATGCTTCTGAAGATAATAAATTGCGAAATATTTTCCCCAATATTTCAAAAACTAAATATCGGAAAGATTCTGTGTGATTACAAGAAAAACAATTATGTATGGTATGTAATAACAATAAAGACAACTCTTAGCAAATGCTCTCTGAATGTTCGGTATACAGTTACGAAATTTATTGTAAAAATGCTTTATTTTTCAGGGTCTCCATATCGTTCTTGGATTGACCATTATATAATACAATGAATGAATATAGTGAAGGGTAAGGTAGACATTAGAGTTACTCTGCTTTGGAAGAGAACGATCTTTCAAGTAGGTGAGATTATATTACTTCGCATGAAGAACTCTCACTATTGTGTCAATTCTACAGCTGATTTTCTTCAAAGCAGATTCCTGCTATTTGTTTCCAAGGTGAGTGCGAAATAAGCATTTCACTATCATAGGCATATCTCAATTAGGAGATTCCAGTAAATTGAACTTGAGTACGGTAATTTTCCAAGAATGAGGGAAACGACCTCAGTTCACAAACAGGGAAATAAAAAAATATTTGTCAGTTGCATTGACAATAAAATTATCTGTAATAAATTAAATGCGCTCACGTAATGAGCTGATACAAAATACCAAGGCTGCCATTTAATAAATACATTTTGAATTACGTCGAATGCTCAAAATAACTACTACGTATGAGCGAAAAAAGAAGGAAATATTCTGCATGTTTAAAGTCCAAAATGGAGCCATCTAAAATATTTCGCAACGATTCTTTCAATTTTTTTTTGTAATAATTGCAATTCTGCATGTGGAATATGTCAAATATTACGTTTTTGTGCGCTTGAAATATATTTTGAAATAATACGTAGTAAAGGTAGTGGCTAAGAGGACTGGGGAAATAAAAATCTTCCATGAGATGTCGACGTTTCGACCTTTATTTCGGGTATTTTCAAGGCTATTCATATGGACTGCCACTTGAGATAATGATACCTTAGTTTTATTGAGTTTAATTAATGTATTGATGAAAAATACATTGATAACAATAATATTGTGTAGCTGCTTTAAAAATAATGTCGTAATAACAAATTTGAAAATTAGAATATTCTGAGCGTTCTAGCCGTTGATCAATAGGAATTCCACCCAACTTTCCTCCTCCAACTGCGATAGTCATCTTCAGAGGGAGGTGTCTCGGGCAGAGGTTGTATTCCAACGATTTACTGCTCCGAATTGGAACTGGATCTAGCGGCCAGTCTTTTCATCCCTCCACTGTAGACAGGTCCAGTTTTAGCTTTGCAGATCGCTGGCAACCACGCAGTGTGAACAATGGGAATCTCCTAATTCTTGTTCATGTTGTTTTTGTGCGTGTAGATTTCGATGGCCTCCATATCCTAAAGCACTTATTCTTCATGATGAAAATGACCACTGTTTTAGCAAACAGAATGTTATGTTCATCCATCAAAGCCTGTTCTGTGTTTCTCGGTTTGATACAATCGACAACAATGTTCGTGTTTTTCAAGATGAATTCTCCTTTCAGTGGTCCCGATGTGAACTTTGCCGCAGTCGCCAGGTATTCTATAAACACCAGCCTGAGAAAGTGGATCAGTTTGATCTTGCACTATCTAGGACCTGTCCAGTTTTTCTATAAACTTGGTGTCCTTGTTTGCCATTAGGCTTCCTAGTACCAATACATCCAGAAAAGGTGGTGCACCATCTTCCTCTACTTCCATGGTGAACTTAATGTTTGAATTTCTGTTATTGAGGTGTTTAAAGAAGAGAGCCTTCATCAATATGTCATCACAATATTTATTGATTTACAGTGTTAACAAAACCTGTATGGTAACATTGGTCGAGGCAGTTTCGAAACAATGTTTGGTTTATGGTTGGGGGCCTTTATTGATAGTCTAGAAGGTGATTTGTCCGATTCGACCAATTTTTCTATATTTCAAATCTTTGGTATGGCTTCATCAATATTGATGAAATTTTTAGTGTTGAACAATATGATTGTCTACTTTCAATAATTTCAACACTTTTTTAAAAATTCAGGGTGGGAATTATGATAAGTTCAGATTAAATTTTCAGGTTGAAAAAACACCTTGTACGTTTGATTTAAAGCTCTTCCAGAGTCCTAAAGTGGTTTTTCCGAATTCGAAATTCATTTTTGATCACTCATATTTTGATGTATAAAGTCATCTGATCCATAAAATATCTTTATACGTACCTGCGTTAACCAAAAAATCTATAACAACTAATACGAAATAAACATTCTAAACATATTTTGAAAGGTAAAACAAAGGATCAACACAAAATTCATGTTTAAAATGATTTCTTCTTTTTTAAATACATATTCGCGAACTTTTTATTAAATTTCCAATTGACCTTCTAATGAGGGATTGATTTTGCTTTAAGATATAACATTGCACGGAAATTCTTTAAACTAGGGTTCTCTACTTCTAATTTCAACCTTACAAACCTTTGTTCCTCCTTTTGTCTCCACGACATATCCATTCATTTTCCATACATTCGGAAGAGCTTTGGATCATTGGACGATATATATATATATTCTTTTGAAAGAGAGAATTACATACTGTTTTGTAATATCAAACAATATATGGCATATGGCACGTGTGAAGAAATGGCGACAAGGAACAGATTGTATAAAAGAATGAAATCAGTTTACCGCTCCAAATATGAGTGTTAGCAGAGGGAATGTAAACGGGGTACCAAACAATCAGTGGCGGCTCGTCAGGAACGGCAGGGTCAGCACTGCCGACCCTATATGTTTTGTGTTCATCCAAAAGTTAAATTACTCTTTCTTCTGTTAAATTACCAAATTTATTATAATTATTGTATTCCCAATACCTATGTGAATATAATTCTATAAATTATATAACTGAAATATTTCGACTTCTTGAAATTAAGCTCTTCCAATCTCAACGCCGCGCCGTTTCGTCAACCCAAATCAGTCCGAGAATTGAAATGTTTGTAACTGCGGGAAGACGAGAGCGCCACGCATCGAACGCTTTCTGGGGACCGACGTTAAAGCAGGTACGGCATGCCGTACTCGGCCGTACTGGATCAATGCAATGCGAATACGAATGAGACGAAATAATTCTAATTCGACTGATTTCTGTTGGAATTTTATTCAGATAATGATAAATATTATATTCCCCTTTTAGTTAATGCTTTTTCATAATCGAAAATGCGATGATTTCATTCAATCTCACAAATTATAAGAGATGAAAGTTGCTTAAAACGAATTTTTGTCGTATTTCGTATTTTTACTACTTTTATAGACGTGAATGCTAAATATGATAGTACTTATATGAATTTCCGGCTATTTTCACTATTTCCAGAAATTTTTAGCCGAAAAAAAAAAGCTGAACAGTAGCCGTTAAACTCTTATTGCAGGCTCAGGTACGGCAAATGAGATTATGCCGTACTGGAAATGCCTCGATTCGTAAACACGAGGAAGGATTGGATCGGGGGTACCTCGACTGTTTTCGTTTGTACTGCGGGAATGCGGGATGCGGGGCTGCAGGCTTCAGTTGTTTATTATATACAGGGTGTCCCAAGTTCGAGTGCCTATTAGACGTTTCTGGAGACTTAGACATATTTGAAATCTGAAAATTGATATTGTTCGAAATTCTCTACAGGCTTAAAATATTTTTGAAGCCTGAGCACTCCGATTATACAAGGAGTGAAAATAAATTTGTTCAATTCTTTTTTCCATTTTTTCGTTCATTATATGTTTGAGTCATCAATGCTCATTTCATTTCTGTCAAAACCATAGTATTCATTCGAATAGTTTTCAAAATATCGAAAAGAATCGGAAAATATCAAAAACGAAGTAATAAAAAAAATTTTGAACAAATTTATTTTCAATCCTTGTATAACCGGAAGTGCTCCGGATCCAAAAATATCTTAGGTCTGTAGAGAATTTCGAACAATATCATAATCCCAATTTTCAGATTTCAAATATGTCCAGGTCTCCAGAAACGTCTAATAGGCACTCGAACTTGGCACAACCTGTATATCTGCCGACCCAAGATAAAAGTTCACGAGCCGCCACTGCATACAATTCTGCATATGATACACGAGGACAGATAAAAACCTCTGAAAAAACTCTGTCTCCCCGTGTATGTGTGGTAATACTGAATTTGTTCAAAAAATATGCTGCTATCCATGTTACAGAGCTCCTTGTGCTTGAAAACATGCATTTTCATCGAACTGGAGACAAATATCTTGAAATTATATCTGTAACAAGAAAAAAAAGAAGAAAAACGAGAAAGAGGCAGTAGAAAAAAATACTTCACCTGCTAAAAAAACCTTTTCACAAAGTCCTAACTCTCTCGTGGATCGGGAGGATCTTTCGATCAGGTCCGATCTTCCAAGTGATGATTCTTCTGTTCTTCAGGTGTTCGAGGAACGCTACAGGCCCCTTATGTTGGGGGATCATCTCCCATAGATTAGAGTGGTTGTTTTTAGCGAAAAAACAGCAAAAAAGCAAGAATGCTCCTTTCATTGGTCCCGATGTAAACTTTGCCGCAGTCGCCAGGTATTCTATAAACACCAGCCTGAGAGAGTGGATCAGTTTGGTCTTGCACTCTCTAGAACTTTGTGTCCTTGTTTGCTATTAGGCTTCCTATTACCAATACATCCAGAAAAGGTGGTGCACCATCTTCATCTACTTCCATGGTGAACTTAATGTTTGAATGTCTGTTATTGGGGTGTTTGAAGAAGAGAGCCTTCATCAATAATGCGTCACAATATATATTGATTTAAATTGTTAACAAAACATGTCTGGTAACATAAACGTTCCATTTTATATACAGGGTGATACCGGAGGAGACCATCAGATTTTTGGAGAAGTTTACACTGGACGAGGCAGTTTCGAAACAATGTTTGGTTTATGGTTGGGGGCCTTTATTTAGAGTCTACAGGGTGATTTGTCCGATTCGACCAATTTTTCTATATTTCATATATTTGGTATGGCTTTATCAATATTGATGAAATTTTCAGTGTTGAACAATATTATTGTCTACTTTCAATCATTTCAACACTTTTTCGAAAATTCAGGGTGGGAATTATGATAAGTTCAGATTAAATTTGCAGGTTGAAAAAACACCTTGTACGTTTGATTTAAAGCTCTTCCAGAGTCCTAAAGTAGTTTTTCCAAATTCTAAATTCATTTTTAATCACTCATATTTTGATGTATAAAATCATCTGATCCATAAAATATCTTTATACGTACCTGCGTTAACCAAAAAATCTATAACAACTAATACAAAATGAACATATTATGAAAGGTAAAACAAAGGATCAACATAAAATTCACATAGAATGTTTGAAATGATTTCTTCTTTTTTAAATACATATTCGCGACCTTTTTATTAAATTTTTAATTGACCTTCTAATGAGGAATTGATTTTGCTTCAAGATATCACATTCCTCGAAAATTCTTTAAACTACTTCTAATTTCAACCTTGTAAACCTTTGTTCCCCCTTTTGCCTCCACGACATATCCATTCATTCTCCATACATTCGGAAGAGCTTTAGATCATTGGACGATACAGCTTTACTATCTAGTTCAGAATATTCTCACGGTCTGGGACCGAAATAACGATATTTTTCATCTTTTAAAATTTTTTCTAGGAGAACCGGACGTGTGCCATAAAAAATAAAAACGCTCCAGTAATATGAACTTATGGTAGAATCTGAAGCAGGTAGCGAATTTCTGAAAACTGAATGTACAGGGTGTTGTTTCAACCTGCAAATTTAATCTGAACCTATCATAATTCTCAAACTGTATTTTTGAGAAAGTGTTAGAATTATAGAAAGTAGACAATCATATTGTTCTACACTGAAAATTTCATCAATTTTGATCAAGCCATACCCAAGTGATGAGTAAAAGAAAAATCGGTCGAATCAGCCAAATCACCCTGTAGACCTCTCAATAAAGGCCCCAACCATAAACCAAACATTGTTTTGAAACTGCCTTGACTAGTGAAATCTGATGGTCTCCTCTGGAATCACCCTGTATAGCATGTGTTTTTGTAACTTTTACGAATTCAATACTTCAAAATCTTGACAGTTAGTCAATAATAATAGTAATTATACAACGAAGAGGATAACGTCCTAGGACTAGCATATTAATGAGGAAATTGGAAATTAGATCTCTGGTGGTCCAATTTCCTCATTAAAAGTAATTATTTTCTGACTGCTATTATTTTGTATCCCAATATCGGAATTTCAAAGATTAATTGAGGATCAGAAATTTTTAAAATTCTATTCTGAATATCCAAGAATTTCGAGAATACATTTCACTGAATTAACTGAGCTATAACAGGAAATCACTCAAATTTAATACCTCCTGATTATGGCTGGGACTTTTTTGCCTTTTTGTATTCGAATATTCATTCTTTAATTTATTCGATTATTCGAATAATTCATTCAAACAATTATTCATGGTTGATTATTCATGACTAGTCATGAATATTCAACTATTCATGAGTAATCATGAATATTCAACTATTCATTAGTATTCATGAATATTCAACAATTCACGAATAGTCATGAGTATTCATGAATATTTAACAATTCACGAATATTCATGAATAGTTAGTTATTCAGTGATTATTCAATAAATATTCAGTGAATATCTATTCGAATATTCAAGAACAAAAAACCTGAATGATATGAATGGCTATTCTGAAAATAAATTGGAAAAGTAACACGCCCAAGAAAACTGCGATTTTTATGAGTACCTAAACAAATTAATGATTTTTTAAATAATGCTGGCGGCGAAGTTTATTCAATGGCCAAGGATGTTGTATTTGGGAATACAGGAGCTTGTTCAATTTGAATCTCCTGTAGAGCTTGTTCAATTTGAATCAGACAGGTAGTACCTATTAGATGATATTGTCTACTTTTACTTGAGTAGATATATATATTATTCCGGGAAGAAAGTAATTTTATAGAAAGTGATATTTTGTGACCGGTCAACATAGTTTAAATGTCAATCGTTTTTCCTGTCATAGAAAATATAAAATTGATTTCCACAAATTTTTATATCACGACAATCGATTCGCCAAAAAAGTAGCTTCATCAAGTAAACTCTACATTTCAACTGAAACCAGTCAGAGCCTGTAGAGTGTGGACAAAATAATGAATATACAAAAATTTGAACGTTGACAGTAATTTCATGAAGACTGAAAGGGACCTGATAAAATCTATTTATATTGAACTTTTGCCGCCTGGGATTCCCAAAATATCGGAAGATATTCAACAATGGGGATGAGTTTGCTTTTTATTGTTCATTCAAAAGAACATTTTGGGAATTATACATAGTCAAATATTCAAACCCGCACAGTTTACGAGTATACTGTTATCCGTTACATGCATAAAGTTAAAAACTATTTCGGTTGGGAGTACTCTACTACCAGAGAAATTGTGATATTCTAACAATGAGATTAGTTTCTTATACCAACAATAAATAAATAAATTTAGGGGCAGTCAACATGGAATGGACCCATTCGTCATATTAAGGCAAAGAATATAGATCTAAATATAAGTTCTCTGAAGTTTAGAATATTTGTTCTGAATTTTGAAGCAGTCGTTGTGTCGAATCCATAATTACAATGTCGAAGAAATGTAATGTTTGGAAATATTTTCTGAAAAATGATGATGGTCTAGTTCAGTATGAATTGTGCCTTTACAATACAAAATTCAAAGGTCCTACGAGCAATCTATGAACCCATTTCAAGAAGGTCAGATGTGAACATAATGTGAATATCAAAGAATTTGTTCCTAGTAAATCACAAAAACTTGTTTAAATAATTCCTGAATAGACAGGTGAATGATCATTCAAACTATTATTCGTAACATCACGAATGATTACTCAGCTCAGTCCTGAATAAATAAATTCATAAAAATTCATTTGTGGAGTATTCTGTAATTAGCTGATTCTTCATTGAGTAGTCGAGTATTCACGGAATATTTGACTATTCACTGAATACTCAACTATTCAATGAATATTTAAGTATTCACTGAATATTCAAGTATTCACTGAATATTCAACTTTTCAATGAGTATTCAAGTATTCACTGAATATTCAACTATTCACTGAATATTCATGAATATTCGAATAATGCAAAACTAAATTATTCGAATAAATATTCAATGAATATTCGAATATTCAAATCATTCATTCATGATTCCCAGCCCTACTCCTGATGCTTTTCTATAAGACTTTCCTCTTAAAATAAATATATTGTTTTGTTTTTGTTCATCCTGATTACTCCTAGGCCTGATACCCCTCTGAAACTACAAGCTTCGAAGCTTGTAACTTGTACGAGTTCGGAGAAGCAGTTGTGTTCTGTGTAGGCTTTGTTACTGTGTCCTTACGCCACCTCAGGCACACTTATGGAATCATAAATCATTATGACTTACACTACAATTTTCGAGAATTCTTTATACTCTTAAAGTGCACTATTTTCATGTGAAAAATTGGAATTATAAACCAAAATATTTTTTTCCGTACTCGTATGTATACGAGTACGTAGGCTGTTCCTAATTAAGTGTATCAACGGTATTATTATTAGCAAAAAACTGAAAAAAAAATATAAATTTTTGACCCCCTACATCCCGGAAACGAAGACCTGGAAAAAAATGGAGGACAAAAAAATGTTATTCGTTCATGTGAGATCTACAGTTGTCCGTTGATACACTCATTCGAGAACACCCTGTATATTGAATTTCCAACTAAGCCGAAATTCGATTTTTTCCTTGTTTTGATCTCATACCCAGTTAGATCAATAAAGAGAATCAATATTGGTCATCCTTGTTGGACGAAATCCATTGTTCCATTTCAATCGGAAAGAAAACAAAAATGAGCTCATGTTCGATTGTTTTCAATGATCAGCGTTGCAATTGATGCATGCAAGAAGGTCTACTCCTTCAAGGTTCACCTGAGAATTCGTAACATACTGATATAATAAGGAAATGCAGCGAGACAATCACATCATATTTACCGATGAAGGAAGCTTTGGCAAGGTGACAGATAATTGAAACGGCAACTGCGAGGTTATTCGGATTTTTATAGTGATCGAGGAGACTTCCTATTCCTGGCCATGAGTTTGTCTGACCTCTTTTGAATGTATTTACTCATTTTGTTATAAACACTAACGATTACATTATGTTCGTTGCTCTTTTCAGAGAGTTATCAAACTTTTCTATTCATACTGCATAGTGAACTTTTCTATACAACAATATCAGTGGAGTCGTATGGGAATTAGGAATGTAGCACCCAGGAAGGAAGTGAATTCTGTTTGAACTCCACTGCATGGCCCTCCTTTAATCTAATCTAGTCTTATCGCTCCAACCTTCATGAAATGCAATTGGCACATTTTGAAGACAATCGAGTGAATTTGTTGCCCCATATTTGACCCATTGAACACGTCTGGGACATTATGGGAAGAAGGTTAGTAGAAAAGGGGGTAATGGCGGTCAGTTAAGCTCTTTTCGGAATAAAACTGAAATTATAAATTACAGCTCTATTAGGAACATAACATCACAGTTCTGCATTAAAGGATTATCAATTGAGGTCAGAGTAATAAGGTTTGGTGTTACGATTTATAACTAATAATAGTTTGAAAAAATACAATTTTTGACCACTATTGCACTCACGTGGGGGCAATGGTAGTCATGATGTTGATAATGATCAAATCCTAACTTGCAATAAGGCTGTGTTGTGAAGGTATTGAAAAAAATGGGCCCAATACGTCCCTGATACCTCTGGTATGATGATTATTTTTGTCGATTGAAACTGAATGAATACATGTATTTAGTACTTCAGTAGTAACCTTATTCGAATGAAAATGTTAAAAATTCGATATCTCTTCAAACACTCTGTTTGGTCCGATCATGCATGTCTGCAATCAAAAAGCCATTTCTTCCTTCGAAATACCTTCAACCTTCCATTTTCCTCAAGGTTAGTCTTCAAATGCTACTAACTTGTTTTTATATTCTTTCTCCATTTCTCTATTTTTCTCCATAGGAAGCAAAAGCTTTGCTCTGGCCTTGATATTGCTAATAAATTATTTAAAAAATTAATAAAAACATTCATTTGTATTTATTTCATGAGTTTTTCCTGAGAACTATATTCAAAATTCCATTCAGCAATATGTGTCAGTTAACAATTCACAGAACTATGTAGAAACGATTAATTTTTCGTTTTAAATGTTTCGATTCATATAATTCTAATTTTGAATTTTTTCAGACCATAATACCGACAATCACTATTGCTTCATGCGCTATAATCCAACTTATTTCGTTGTGTTTCAAAAGAATCTTTTTTTTTTGTTATATAAGAGGTGAATCTTACACCCAGTTTTTCTGGGTAGTGTCGGATTCTTACCGACTAAACACCTGTCCTGCGGTTGGTTCCGGGCATAAGTCTATAATCCTTCCATCTTCCTATCTGTTATTTTCTCTTTCTCCTTCTTTATACTGAGGGTTCGTGTTCATTCTTCAATTGAATATCTCTCTCTAAGTGTAGAGTTCAATTTTTTTATTTTCGCAATTGGTCTCTGGGTCTTTTGCGGTAAATTCTCGCTGTTTTTTAATCAGCGGGGTCATAGTCAACTAAGCTTCTAAGGTCGTCATTTGGATGTTCACTAGCTCTTCCATAGGCTTCTGCAGCCTTTCGTTTGATGAATGTAGTAATGGACTCGCATTTTATGTGTTTTCAAATTTGTTCATTCCTAATAAACCATGGAGCTTCTAATGCCCATCTCAGGAATTTGTTTTCTGTACTTTGTATCCTCTTTATATGGGTTCTCGCTGCATAGACCCATGCATAAGTTAGCTGCGGTCTGGTGACTGCTTTTATGCTCCTCAATTTCGTGTTTCTGTCCATTTGGCTTCTCCTACCTTTAATCAGGTATAACCTTTTCATTGCTACATTCGTTTTATCCACTGCACTCAATGTGCTGCTTCCACGTAAGTCCTCTGTCTAGTATTACTCCTAGGTATTTAGCTTCATTCTGCCATTCAATTTCATTATCGTCTATTGATTTTCGATTCCATCTCAAGTCTTCTCTTCTGAAGGAGTATTGCTTGACTCTTTTCCCCACTGATTTTTATTTTCCATCGGAAACACCATTGACTGATATCATCTGCAGCTTCTTGAAGTCTTTTGTGAATAATTCATGTATTTCTGTGCCTAATTGCTATGCCCATATTGTCTGCGTATAGAGCAAGCAGATCTTGGATTTCTTGGTATATCATGTATGTATATGTTATAGAGTAGCGTCCTAGTATAGATCCTTGAGGAACTCCTGCTTCTAAATATCTGAGTGTGGAATGAACATCATCTATTTTCACATACAAGTTTCTATCCCTCAAATAATTTCTTATTATTCTGCATAACTTGGGTGAATCACCTGCGGTATCATTTTATATGCTAGTCCTTCATGCCATACTCCATCAAAAGCTCTGGTTACATCTAGTAGAAGTATTCCTGTGGCTTGTTTATTCTGAAATCCTTCTGTGATATACTGGGTCATTTTTAGGGGCTGTTGTTCAGCTGAATGTTGTTTTCGGAATACAAATTGTTCACTCGGTATCGTCGCCAGGGCCAAAAGAATCAAAATGTTCGTACACAACATGTATTAGTGATGATCTGTTATGGATAATCATGCCGATTCAATACAGATGATTAGTTCAATGCCTCTCGCAACGCTGGCTCATGAATCGACCCTCCAATCCCAAACGTCCGCCTTTGATCGGTGACTGCAATTCACGTAGTTCAGATACTTCCAGTTCAAAATTTCAATTTCTTGGGTCGCGTGAATTTGCAGGGTGCCGCAACTAGTTCTACCACATTTGAAGGAGCTGTTAAAAATATAGGAAAAAAGATATTGGGAAAAAAAAGTTTTTATTATGAAAGCCTACATAATCAAGATATTTTTTCCATTTATGTCTTGAAAATAATATCATACAAATGACGGCCTCGGCGAGCAACGAACGTGTGGACTGTGGAGCCTTTCGCAAAAGTTTTCCATTACTCTCTCCAGCATAGCGGTTTCAATTTGGATGATTTCCTCCTTGATTGCCTTTTTCAAGTCATCAAGGGTCCTAGGGCGTTGTTTGAAGACCACATGCTCGAGGTAACCCATAGGCCCTTACTTTTGAGGAACGCGGTGCTACAGTCACTGTGACGTCCCAACGATATTGCAACAAGTTGGAGAAAATTTAGCGGCCGAAAATTGAGGAATATGGGGAAGAGCATGACATAGAGAAACACCTGAAGAATTAGGTCTTTAAACATCGCTTTAGGACCTCTGATGACTCGAAAGAAGCCATCAATGAGGAAACCATCCAAATTGAAACCGCTATGCTGAAGAGAGTGATGGAAAACTTCCGCGGAAGACTACATGTGCGTCGGTCGCCGAGGCTGTCATTTGGATTATATTATTATTTTCAAGACAGATGAAAAAAAACTTGATTATTCAGGCTTTCAAAATAAGAAAGAATTTTTCCCATATATTTTCTCGTACTTTTTTGACAGCTCCTTCAAATTTGGGAGAACCACACCATTTCCAAGTGTATTTCAGAAGGCGTCAATTGTATTTCAGAAAACATCTCTTGTATTTCAGATTAGTCAATTGTATTTCAGAAAACATCAAATGTATTTCAGATTAGTCAATTGCATTTCAGAAAACATCAAATGTATTTCAGATTCGTCAATTGTATTTCAGAAAGCGTCAATTGTATTTCAGAAATCATCAATTGCAATTGAGAAAACATCACTTGTAATTCAGATCAGTCAATTTAATTTCAGAAATCGTCAATTGTATTTGGGAAATGAAAAAAAAAAGAAACTGTAATTCTTGAAAACTCTTATTCGAGCATTTTTCAAATATTCGCCACAACTGTTTTCTGGAAGACTTTGGGGTTCATGGAGCAGGGGGGGATTGTCTCGATATTACCTATACGTTGGTCAAATTCGATGCAGTCGTGGAGAAATGATATTCCTACTTTCTGAATTACAAATGACGGTTTCTGAAATACAATTGACGCTTTCTGAAATTCAATTGACTAATCTGAAATACATTTGATGTTTTCTGAAATACAATTGACTGATCTGAAATACGATTGACGCTTTCTGAAATCAAATTGACTAATCTGAAATACAATTGACGCTTTCTGAAATTCAATTGACTATTCTGAAATACAATTGACTCTTTCTGAAATACACTTGGAAATGGTGTAGTTGCCGCACTCTGTATCTTGTATAACTTTAATATTTCATCTATTAAGAAACTAGCTGGCCCGGCGAACTTTGTTTCGCCTAAATGACAATTATAGGGTGGATTTCACAAATCGAAATCACCGGTGATTGTAGATCAACGTCTTGGTTCTCTGATTTTTGAACTTTCAAATCGAGTTGATGCTAGATCAAGCTCCGATCACCGATGATCACGCTTTGTCAAACCTACCGTTGAAGTTGTATAAACTAATCATTGCTATTTTTTCAAGCAGGAGATAAGTTAGACAAAATATACAAAATTTTAGTACCATTGTTATTCGCACGAAAAGAATTCTCTTTATTTAAGCGGTATCTAATTTTTGAACATATAACTTTTTGTTTTAAATGCTTACAGTTCTCTCATTGCAGTGCCTATCTTGTAATGAACGCCACAACGAATGCGAATATAAATCACGATGGAATAATATGGATGAGAAATAGATGAATTACCTCTGGTCACTCGATCATTGTCTAATCCACTTTAGTCCTGCCAATACAACGCTGAAAATTCGAATTGAAGTACTTTGTCTATGGTACTTTATCTTCTCTTCACAGAATACAAATACGCTAACACGTTATCTTATTTTTCTTCTTGACTAAGACATTTTTGTTTTGGTCCACAGCACAGAGTTACAGGCAACCCAATTTACTTTAGAATTTACATTATCATAGCATGATATGAGCCTTGCAAGATGTCATAAACCATGGTGTATGCACTTGTCAATTTTTCAATGCATTGACATCGACCCAATCGAAAATATTAGAATTGTTTCGTGGCGGCGCCGCAATGTCATACGTGTCATTTCATAATTCCAATATGGGCAATGAAGCTGGGCTTTGGCAAGAATCCAGATCTGTGCTTGTGCAGCAATATTGAGAATAAAAATAATTTACTAGTTCAGTCTCGCTCTGACACATCGTAATATGTCGTGAATCATATGTCATTCATATCTTCATTTGAATACTATCGATCATAACCTTATGATTTCATGTGAAATTAATCGCTTTATTTCGTTTACTTCAAGCCCTGAATATCAATAATACTGTAAAAATAACTGATAATAATCAGTCATAATGTGTGAATACTGCCACCTTAAGTGGTGAGAACGAAACCTCTCTCATATCTCAACGAAATCTAATCATTTTAGAGATCTGTAATCCTACGCTTAGACATTTCGGCTTTGGCCAACAGCGCAGAGTTGGAGGCAACCCAAATTACACACCTACATCGACATCTAACGGGAGAATATCAAATAAAGTACCTACCAATAAGTTCAGTGACTGTTACCTAGTCTCTACACGAATAAGCTGTAGCGTAACTGTAACTGTAGCGACACCTAGTGGCCTTACTCAAAAGAAGGAAAAGCATTTCCTGTATAAGTAAAATTTTCATCGATGTTTTCAAAGTTTCATTGTGGTTTATGATAACCAGACCGTAGACGAATCCATAAATGAAGTTTCATTGCAAACAGTCCATCCGATCTCGAGTTATAAATGGTGTAACCAACAGCTTCCTTTTATATACAAAGAAGAAAGAGAAACACAAGATAACAATTGTTTCCCCTAAAGGATCTATAAAAGTTTGGATGCGCCTGTTCTCACCAGTCCAAATTAGCGATAAGCTGCAGGCCTTTTTCCTGAGCAGCTTGAACATGGTTCTATCAACTCCTGGGAGGATTCCTGCATGCTGCTACTGACATGTCTAGCATATCACAAACTGTGCTCTGGTTGTAGTCGAGGTGCACTCAGTTGTCGACGACATCCAAACGTGTCCCAAGCTTACGTCTACGTAATGTGGTGGTTATTGAATTACCAAGTCATGTGTTATATCTCTATGGAGTGCTGGTAAAACTTTGGTCAGTTTTCTCCGGACAGTTAAGTGGAAGAGATAGCGATTCCGTATCCAAAATACGCCGTTTCGCGAAACACCAACTTTATTAGGCACGACCCCTTGAGTATGGCCTATTTCAATTAGATCTACAATTCTTGCACGATCAATCTCACTGATCACTCTACGATTCATATCAGCAGTCGAAATCGTAAAATTAAACTACCTTTGATAAACGAAATAATCTCTATTGTTTTCATGAGAAACGACACAACTTTTTGTTATATGTAGTAAGAAAACTCCTTGGAAAAAGAGATGAGTAAGCCACTGAATTGCTATAAAATATATAATTTTTCTGCAACCGTCCGGGAAGCACCCAATTCCCGGACGCTTTTTCCCTGAGAAAGTAACATTTCCCGGCCTAGTCCGGAAAGTACGTACTTTCCGGACTAGGCCGGAAAAACTCACGTCGTTGTTGTCATCGTGATGATCATCACAATAGCAACGAAATAACAGATGACAGTTCAGTTCTGTGAAATTCAAATAATCATCAAAATGTATGATAAAGAAATGTGTCGTCTCATCGATTTGTAATTCTACACGGTGGCCGAAAAAATATTGTACGCAACACGCCCGGAAATAGTTTTTTTGGACTCACAGACTTCCAGGACTCGCATTCGGCTCGTCCTAGAATTTTTTCTATTCGTCCGAAAAAACCCTATTTTCCGGACAAATTCATAGCTATAACAGCATCGTATATAATGACCAAAATTGAAAATCATAAAAAAATGTCAATTTGGTCTCATAATTCGAAAACAAACGGAAATGGGAGAATGACGTTTCTGTACCGAGAAGTACAGCAACTAAATTGGACAATATTCTGTCCTCCAAACGTTGCATAATCACTTCATATTTTTAGCGATTGTTCGATAAATTTTTTAGGGTCGAATTGCTAATTGTACAAATTTGTCCTCATTATTATTTCGTGATAGCTCTCAAGTTTGAAAATATCATAATGCTATTAATCATCGCCCGATAGCGATCAGAGGATAATATACATGAGTAATTTTTTCTATGAATTCGATCGGCTTTGTTACATCATGTTTGATTATAATTGAGAGAATGAAGTAATATATCTGTCGATATGCGGTTCCTATCTCGTATTCAGACAAAGGCATCTTGCCTTCTTCTGTCGGTTGAAGAACCTATTTCCAGTTTTGTTCAATTCATTGGATTTTTTATTTTTGACATAAAATTCGGTTTGAGCCCTGACTGGAGAATTCAAACACATTGGACAGTTCAATATTAATGAAGATCTTCCATTTTTCCTCAAACCCCACCTTTGTTATCAGACCTAGTCTTATTTGTTGAGGATTTGAGTACAAGAATGTGATCGAATTGGAATGTGTTATTATTGGTATGATTTACCAATTCACATCAGAACAAAAATTCGAGAAACAAATTCGACTGAAAAATATAATACAGAATGAACACTAGAAGAATGGTATTCACGGTTAATGCTGCCTGAAGAGATATATGCCTGCTGATCTTCTGGCTTCGTGTAGGTGTTGCACTAATTAGAATCCTCTTTATCACGGAACGACTTCACTTTAAGGATACGGAACTGACGTGTTTAGTTTGTATGTTTGTGCTCAGCGAACTGAAATATAGTGGCGAACTGAGTGCTGAGTGAAGAGATAGAGAGTGTGCGAACTGATGGCAATAGGGCTGTGGCGAGATGGTAAGAGAGTAAATCCCTGGTTGGGTACTGGGCATGATACTAATGGCATGGGTTTTAGTATCATGGGTACTGGGTAACTCTACTTGCGAACTTAAGACCACAGTGTCGAAGAGAGTGGGTAAACCACAGAGGTCTGAGTCTTCTTTGTTAGGTACCATACGCAGTATGAACTTCGTGGTATTAAATATAAATGAATTTCGTATGAAATTCGTATAAAAAAGAATCAATGCCTTGTTCAATAGACACCTTGTTTTCCAAAGTGTAGTAACAATGTCCTCAATTGCCCATTGAATGAAGCGATCATTTATTGGAAAGTGTAGAGCTGTGGACAGTAATTGAAAGAAAACTAGAGGAAATAAACGTTTCAAAATATGTTTTCATCATAAATTGTATATTCGTGAATAAACATATCATTATTATTATTATTAACAAATTGAATTCTTTAAATGGTGGCCACCATGAGATCTAATATCTGGTGTTTCTTTCAGAGTGATAGATTTTTAAATTGAAATATAACACATTTAAATCAACATTGAAGCCAATTTTTTTTTATTTGAATATCATTTTATGACATTTATGTTTTGAAAATAATTTCAGCATATATCCACCACGACTAACTCTCAGGGATCGCATTCGACCAGACCAATTTTGGACCACTTTTCAGGCGTTATTTCAGCAATAACACAAGTGATGTTGGCATTCAAAGCGTCTATTGTTTCTGGTTTATCAGGATAAACCAATGACTTGACATAACCCCAAAAAAAATAATCCATTAAATTTATGTCGCATGATCTCGGAGGCCAATTAATTGGACATTTTTTGAAATAATGTTGTCGCCAAATCTTTCTTTCAGTAAATCAATTGGTACAGTAGCAGGATGAGGTGAAGCACCATCTTGTTGGAACCAAAACACTTCTGGGTTGATACCAATCAAATTTTGAAACAAAACCATGGATCACTCCGAATCTCCGAAGGATGGTCCGATTGAAGAAGACCCTTTGGCAGCGGTATAGACGCAGCAGAGATGAAAACGACTACCATTATCATAGAGAATGCTCTATAGATCTAAGAGCCAGGCTCACGCAAGCAAAGCGAGAATATGAAGCATCACTTTTGCATACACCAAATGGCAGAAAGAAATTTTAAAAATATGTTCGAAACGCCCTCAAAACAAAGGTCTCTACTCCAATAGTACGCGATGCCACTGGAGAGTTATGCGCTGATAACAGAAGCTCTGCTGAGGTTTTTGCAGATGCTTTTGCCTCGTCTTTCACCGACGAACCTCCCGGTCCGACGCCTAACATATCGTTGCCAAGATCTGCGGAAAGTTTAGAGGAGATATATTTTTCTGAAAGTGATGTGGAAAAACACTTGATGGATTTGGATGTTTCCTCTGCTCCTGGTGCCGACAAGATATCACCATATATTTTAAAGAAGTGTGCTCAAACCCTTGCTTTGCCCCTCTCTTTAGTCTTCAACCGTTCCTTCGCCACATCAACTTTACCAAGAGAATGGCTCAGTGCATCGGTTACACCGATTTTCAAGAAAGGTTGTAAGACATCTGCTTCTAACTACAGACCAATAAGCCTTGTGTCTGTTGCAGCCAAAGTATGTGAGAGAATGATAACATCCGAGATTCTCAATTTTGCTATTGCAAATAATAAATTTCCGAAAAACCAACATGGCTTTTTACCTGGTAGATCGGTCATTACAAATCTCCTCAGCTGTCTGGAGGATTGGACAAGGTCGCTGGATTCTAATATACCGATGGATGTAATTTGCCTGGACTTTGCCCGGTCTTTCGACAAGGTTCCACGTAGACGTTTACTCGGTAAGCTGGAGCATCTTGGAGTTCGAGGGGACCTCCTCTCATGGATCGAGGCATTTTTATCTGTCGGTTCTATGTGCGTGTGGGTGAGTCTATTTCTACTTCAAGACCTGTTCTGAGCGGCGTGCCCCAGGGATCAGTTTTGGGACCACTTTTGTTTCTTTTATACACATCCGACTTGCCTGGGTTGGTCAAATCCTGCATCTCCATGTTCGCTGATGATACAAAGATATATGCTGCGCCTGGAACTGATAATGATTGCCTTCAGGAGGATTTATCCACCATCCGGAGGTGGTGCAACGACTGGCTTATACCCCTCAATATTGAAAAATGTACGGTCTTACACATGGGTAGGAGGAACCCCAGACAGCGATACTTCATTAATGGTGTTACGCTGTCACATTGCTCCAGTCACATTGATTTAGGGGTCACCATAACAGAGGACCTCAGTTGGTCGGATCATATACAGTCTACGTGTTCCAAGGCCTCCAGAATTTGCTATCTGCTTGAGAGAGTGTTTGGAAAATGTTCCATCAGTACATGCCGCTCCTTGTACACGACGTATGTGCGACCTATATTGGAGTATGCCGGACCTGTCTGGGATGCGAGACTGGCTGGTGATAGAGCTGCCTTGGAGAAAGTCCAGAGGAGGGTCACAAGAATGGCTTTTGCTGCTGATCGTCCCAGTTATGAGGATCGGCTTCGGATGATGGATTTGCCCCGTTTTGAGGATCGTCGAATGCGTGGTGACCTCATAACAACATACAGAGCCTTGAGGGGGCTGTTTGGTGTTGACCTAACAAGTCTGTATCAGCTCAGTTCCGATCAGCGTCTACGAGGTCACCAGTTCAAGCTATATCGCGAAAGTTTTCACTGCGCAGCGAGACAGAATTTTCTACCGAATCGGGTGTTTCGTATCTGGAATCAGCTCCCCCCGGTGGTGGTGAATAGTGCTAGTGTGAATTCGTTTAAGAACAATTTGGACCATTTTATTTCAGTTTAGTTAAATAGATTAAGTTTGGGCTGTATCTGTTATTCGTTTATATATGTACTGAGTCCTATAGATATTTATCTTGACTCTTATCCCTAATAAATAATAATAATAAATAATCATTGATCATCGATCTGCAACGAGCACCACTCACTGTAACATTAGCACCATCATCGTATTTAAAGAAATATGGATTATGCCTCCTGCGTGTAAAACACACCATACAGTGCATTTTTCAGGATACAATGCAACCTGCAGAACTTCTCGTGGTTTCTTTTCACTCCATATACGACAATTTTGCTTGTTTACGTAGCCGTTCAACCAGAAATGAGCTTCATCTCTAAACACAATTTGAAAAAGTGGATCAGCTTCAAGCTGTTTTAGGGCTCATCAATCAGCAAACAAACGACGCGTATTATGGTCAAGTGGCTTTAGTTCTTGAACCAGTCGGATCTTGTAGGAGTGTAGACCAAGAAATTTTCCATGTGCACAGAGTGCAACTTGTTGTGAACGTCGACGAATAGACAAATCTGGATCTTCATTAACACGTTCATTTACAGCAGCGTTATTATCCTCTTTTTTACGTACAATTCTTTTTCTTGTTGTTGTTGCTTCGAGTAGGGAAACGTTTTCCGAAATCTATCGATATTTCGGAGAATAAGCTGCTCTGATGGACGATTATGTAAACCATAAATTTCAATGCTTTATAATTGTTGCTTATAGAACACTGATTATGAAAATGAAATTCAACAATTTGTAAACGTTATTGCGGCGTGAGTCTTTCTATGATAATTTGTCAATGCTTACTGAACAGAAATGTCAAAACAACATGGCTTCTACCTTCTGTCAAATCACAGTTATCCCTTATCCCTATCAAAAATTCTATCACTCTAAAAGAACACCCGTTACATGCTCTACGCCTGCTTATTTATGATCACTATATTCAATGGGCTATGAGGGACACTGAGTTATAGCATTTTCTTGATTTGTCACTCAGGTGATCATATTTTTTTTGCACAACGTGAGGTTAAACTAGGCATGTGCCCCAAAAATCAAAGTCTAAATTAGATAGCGCATCTATCGACCTATCCAGTCTTACTATCTAAAAACAGACCTTTTTGGGAGATATTAAGGGCCAACGTCCCTGAAATGAAGGGATTCAGAAACGATTTATTTTTTCTGATTGATGAAGGAATGCATGAGTGTATATACGAGTATAAAGCATTGAATGAATGAAAAGGAAATTCGCCATCATTTTTGGTTATTTTGTAACATTTCCAGATTTCCACCATCAAAACGAACAAATATTTTTGTGTTTTTTCATTTCAGTATTGAAGTCTATCATTTAGTTAATCAAACGTCTATCTCATTTTTCTTTCAGAATATACCGTTTTTTTGTAAATAATATTACAACAATGTGTTGTTTTCGCGAAATTTATTCCCTTGAATTTTTTTATTCGATATGATAAATATCCATTTTTATCAAAGACAATTACTAAGGTTTGTTTTAGCCGTCGATTAGTGAAAATTAATTGTTTCTTACAATTGTGGATTCTTACATGGAATTGAATTCCTTTTAAATGACACGCCCCGCAGGTATCTACTCCCAGATGACTGGTGAAGGAAAATTAGTGTATTATACAGTCAGTGTGAGGTCTAGTTCAGGGTAGGATTTCTTGTTAATATTCCCTGCGCCCCAACATTTGTTCTATTAAGCTGAATAATGCAATTAATAAAAATGAATACACTGCATCGCCATCTGGCGGTATACGTTTCCTATTTTGAAGGCTGAAGACTCTCAAATACACAAAATATGAATTTTGTCTGCCAAATTTGACTCTCTCTGTATATAAAATGTCTCCGATTCAAGTGCAACATATTAGGTTTGAAAAGATAATAAGATGCTCCTTCAGTGGCGATATTACGATGCCGCTCATGTGTAGATAATGGTCTACATTTGTCCAACCACTTATTCTATAAATTAACGGTATCACAACGAATTGTATTACTTTGATTGTTCGCTATTGTTACCGCTCGTTTCTATGATTCTGTGTAATAATACCATTACGCATTGTTACTGTAATTTCATTAGTTTGGAATTCGAACTTGATGAATAATAGAAAACTAAGATTCAGTAATTTCACCTTGGAGTTTTTGATTGTTTCATCTGAACATAACAAGTGTCATCTCTTTGTAAGCGAGGAGTGAACTGGCTGAACAGATAACGTTCATTGTCAATAAAGTGCCTGGAATTGATTATTTACTTGAAGCACTGGCGTGAAGTTTGTATATTTTGTTTACATTTGTAAATACACACATCTTAAAAAGTCTTGACCCCCTCTATAAACTTTCACTGAATGTAACATGACACTTTTTTGTGTGTGAAATCTTCACTATCTGATCACTCAAATACAAACGATAAAAAAAGCAAAAAATGTTTCTTGTTAGGGAGAATATGTATAGATGCAATCAAAGTTTTCAGCGAATAACGAGAGTTGTGATATTGAGAATATTCCGTGGAAAATGCCGGGACATCCACTTTCTGAGTCTGACCAGGCAAGAATAGTAGCCATATATCAGAAAGCTTTGTTGAACCACTAGATTTCGCAAAGTTTGAATATTCCACGGACTTAAATAAGGCGCATAGTGGTCGTTTTACGTTATCCTGGTTGGCCATGACATTCTAACACATTTCACCATGTATATTTTGAAAATGATAGGTTATAGTCATGTTCCTGTCAGATAACTACACAACGTTGTCCTTTCTACATAAAGATCGTAGTTACTACGTATTTTCAAAATGTACATTCACTCTAGGAAAATAATGAATTTTGAGAAAATATTATGTAAATTCAATACTTCCACAAACCTGGCGAATGTTGAAGAATTTTTTTTTTCTGTTAATATTGGAAATATTTCACGTATATAAACATGGGTGGAAGACTCAGTTATCCTATTTGCTTTCACGGAAATCAAGAATTGAGTGTTGAAATATACTGCTCCACAAGAGTTAGGGATATCGTATTCAATCGTTTTTGAAAGTATGTAATCTTCGAGAAAATCACTGTAAAATCATTCAAAACTCAATAACAACTTGAATCGATCCAATAAAAATCAGTATGAGACATTTCGTCGATCTGGTCGCCTCTTTTCGGAAGTTCGGTTCTTATTTGCATATGTTTCATGAATGTTCTTATTTTGAAATTAAGCAGTTTATCAACGGCTTCGATTTGAAACGAGTTTTCTGAAAGTGTCAAGACGTAAATTAACAAACGCTGAGGCTAATAGGCCTATCGGATTGCTACAGGGTGGCCTAACTCAGGTTGTTGTAGCGGAAAGGCTCCAAGTCACCCAAAGTGTGATATCTCGACTTTCGAATAGGTTCAGAGACACAGGTTCCGTCTTGAAAAGATCAAGGCTTGGTGGGCGACGAAAAACAACACCTGCTCAGGATCGCCTCATCATCGTTTCGGCGAGAAGAAACCCTACATCTACGTGTAGAATGCTACGGAATACTCTTCAAAATGCAGATGGGGGTCCACGTTCCCATCGAAACCATCAGACGATGTTTGAGAGAGGTGAATCTAGGTTCTAGACGTCCATTAAGAGCAGTTCCATTAACACGTGACCATAAGCGTCAAAGACTGGAATGGGCAAGGCAACATATCAATTGGAACGATCAATGGCGTAGTGTCCTTTTCACTGATGAATCCAGATATGGACGATTTTCAGATTCTCGAAGAATAAGGATATGGACAATCCCACGTATACCCCATAATCGTCGCTTTGTCCAAGAAGTCCATCCATTCCGATCGGGTAGTGTTATGGTATAAGCCGGGATATGTTTCAACGGGCGCACACATTTTTTCTGGGAATATGACCGCCTAACACTATAGGGAGCATGTCATTGACAATGTTGTGCCAAATTTTCACGCTGCTATTGGTGAAACTTTTCAATTTCCAGACGATAACGCTAGACCGCACCGTACTGCCATAGTTGAGAATGCGTGCGAGGAGCTTGGTATTCCACATTTACCAATACCTCCGCACTCGCCAGATTTGAATTGCAAAGAACATGCATGGGATATGCTCCAAAGAAGATTAGATAATCATCAACCTACCCCAGAATCCTAAAATGATCTGAGAGAGCTTCTGCCCCGTTTATGGAACCAAATTCCTCTAGAAATGTTCAACAACCTCGTGTGTAGTATGCAAAGAAGAAGTCAAGCTGTTATTGATTCCCGTGGAGGCCATACATTGTATTGATAGTCTTTGAATTGCTTATTGAATTCTCAGGGAATAAAATTTCGTTATTTTACTCGATTTTTCTTAACCACCCTGTATACGCTGCAGACCTACAGGATAAAATTAATTTGCAACTTGAAATAATGTTGATATGAATTTTCATCACAAAAATCTTAATTAAACTATATTTTTTTGCAATTTGAGTCAATATCCCTAACTCATGTGGAGCAGTTTATTACTGAAAAATAATGGACAGAATAGTCCGATACTTTGTGATAAATCATTCGAAAAAATAATAAAAGAACTCGAATAACCCGACAGAAAAACTTCTAAACGAACAGACGGTCCTATGGAATGTCCTACTTTTCCAAATTCTCATAATATAAGCATACATATGACATTTGAATACCTCTTTGCACAACTTGAAATACTCCAGTATGAAAATGTAGTGGTACTACGAAACATCTGTTACAGTTAAACCTTAAAAGAACTAACTCCTTTTACAAAGTTAAAAAAAAGAAGTAAATAGAAAATTAGCATCTCTGAGAATTATTTGACATTTCAGGGGTGCCAACCTGTGTCAGTTTTAAGTGAAAAAACTTGATAAACCTAAATCTTAGCCAACCGGGATACTTTATGAAACTGTTTGGTTAATGGAGTCTTGGGCAGTTGATTGAAAGAAAGGTGGTAATATGGACCATTGAATTTGGAGTCAATTGTGGAATAACTATAATTAATCGAAAATAAATAATCGATAAATTCAGATTTTTTATATTTTGTTTCATCCTGCATAAAGCAAAGAATTACTAAGATTTTTTATCAAGTATACTGAAGTTGAAATAGAGGAAAATATTCATCTCATTTCAAATATATATATCGTTTATTTCTTGAGAAACCTAGGGGGGGGGGCAAAAATTTTGACGATGTGTGTGTGTATGTCTATTTTTTCACGCTCTTCAGCCCGAAAGTTATGATGGAATATAATATATATGAGGTGTTTTTGATTCGTTCGAATTGTGAAAGTGGCACAGGCTATATTTTTAAGAAGCTTTATTCAGAAGAATAATTTTCCGCCCCATAAGCATGCGCTGCCGCTGGCCAAACAGTTAGATATATTGGAAATTCATGAACTAAAATTTTTGTATATCTCCTGAGAATAGCTCGCAATAACCAATTTTCTATCTGGAATGTTTATCCATAATATGTTTCATTCTCGTAGATGTTTGAAATGATAAACTATAAATTTGCCATGAATTTATTATGATAGTGACCTTAGGCATTCCATCAAGAACAAAAATCTCATGAACATGGTACAATTTGGAGTTCTCACCATCTAGTCGTAGAAACACGTAGTTGTATGAAATCGTATGTGAATTTGTTGGTTTGTGTGCAAAATTTTGACAGAATCAAAGTTTGAAAAAATCGACTCTGAATCTGGTTCGATCTTTCAGTATTATCCTAAACATTTTTTCATGGTAGATACATTAGTTTTCAAACCATAACGATAATAGAAAATAGAAAAACATTCCTATATTGTTGTTATATTCCAAACACAGAAACCATTCATTGTAGGTAACTGGATATGTGAATATATGAATAGTTAATCAATAATTGTTCATATTGTGCACCAAATCGTTAAAAAAATAAACGCCATATTTTCACGAACTGGTGATAAGAAACGTATTATTTTGTAAACAAATGATTTCGAACATTATTGTTTCATTGACCACGTATCAAGCACAATATCAATATTGGGTCATAATTTTGGGTTCTTTGAATATATTAGATCGTTAAAACACATTGTAGTATTACTCATGTCGTTTAAAGTAAGCCGGTGTCAGTAATTTAAGGGAAATTTAGTCTTCATGATGAGGAAATGAAATAAATATTGTCAATTTACGATTTTTTTGTGAATGTAGGTACATTTCCGAAAAGTTGCTAGTTTTTTTACTGTCAGAAATTCTTCGTTATTGTAAAAGCATTTCTGAAAACGATTTTTTACGTAGAATTGGTGGTCAAATTTTTATTCATTGATATCAATAAAAAATTAACTAACGAGGATGTGGAAATACTGGATGTGGAGACCACTGGTTACAAAAAAAAATCAGTGACATGATCTCCATCAGGAGCAACAACACCGTGAATTTCAGAGAAGACGTTAATTACCATAGCTATTTTTATGATAGTTTATTAGACACGATGTGATGAGGTACAAGGAAGAATACGCTGAATGCAGCTTAGCGAAAGAAAGGAAAAATGAGATAGATCTGTAAATTTGTTTCTGTGATTGTACCACTTGACAGTTCAAGTATTTTCCCCTTTTTCTATGTCCTGTTTGTTTTGACACTTCAGTTTCATTTCTAGCGATGACAAAATATATTTCTTTTCATTATTTTCCCGAAAAACTTAATATTCTTGAGGTTAATTTTAGAGGCTGTCTTTGTTATTGTTTTGTTAGGTGTCCTTTTGTCTTTAAGCACTGAAGAAGGAGGAACTCGCCTTTGAAACGTCGGCACATTGACTAATATTTGAGAAAATAAAGTATTGTCCAAATTCCTGAAAATTTTCATTAAAATTACTATCATGGACGAAGAGATCTCACACCTCCCAGATTCTTCGGCGAAACATTACAAGTTGTAGAACAGGTGAAATACCTTCGGCTGATTCTCGATAAGAAACTATCCTGGAACCCGCATCTACATCATGTAACCAACAAAAGTAAAACGACACTTGATGTGCAGGAGAGCTTTTGAAAAAACTTGGGGACTCAAACCGAAAGCCATGCACTGGCTTTACACAGCGGTAATAAGATCCAGAATCAATTATGGCTCACTCCTGTGGTGGCCAAAAACAAATCAAAGACAGGCAAAAACCAACTTTGGGAAAATCCAGAGGCTTGCCTGTCTCTGCATCACGGGTGCCATGAATAGCACTCCAGCAGCTGCTATGGAGGTCATCCTTAACCTCTCACCCCTTGACAAACATGTCATGGGAGAGGCCAGGATGGGTGCATACAGACTGATCCAAACAAAAAACTGGAGAACCAGAACAACTGGGCACATGCAACCCCTGAACTCATTCGAAAAACCATTCAAAACACAGCTCGACTGGAACAGATGGGACTCGAGTATAAATTCACAATCATCTGCAGAAATAGTTTGGTACACAGACGGTTCTAAGACAGATGAAGGAACAGGAGCAGGAATACACGGAGTGAGGCCAAGAAGGGACTACATAATACCTCTCGGCAAACACGCCACGATATTTCAAGCTGAAACACATGCCATTAGGTCATGCATACAGAAGAACCTGGAAAGTGGCTATCAAAGAAAACACATTCACATTCTCTCTGACAGCCAGAGCGCCATCAAAGCTCTCAACTCGACACAGATAAAGTCTAAACTCGCCTGGGAATGCCTCCAGGACCTTCTGGAGCTGGCAAAACACAACAAGGTCACTTTGATGTGGGTGCCAGGTCACAAGGGAATAGCGGGCAACGAAAAAGCAGACCAGTTAGCAAGTCAAGCATCTGAAACGCCATTCACAGGGCCAGAACCTGTGCTTGGAATCATCAAAAACCGATGCAGGACCCTGATTGAGGAGTGGATGAAACAAAGAAACCGACAACACTGGGCACAGAGCAACGGGCAAACACACAGCACAGTCATGGTAGGACACACAAGCCAAACCTTGACGGCTGACTTTTTGAATCTAAACAGAACAAAGGCACGTATAATTGTAGGTCTACTGACGGGACACTGCGGTCTCAGAAAACATCTGAACACCATAGGAATACTTGAAGAACCCGTGGATTGCAGACTCTGCGGTAAAGAGGAAGAAACAGCCTCTCACATAATTGTTGAATGGGACGCCCTGGGAAGAAGGCGCCACAGAATCTTCGGACAAATCAATCCGGAAACGGGAATGGATCCAAAAAACCTCATAAATAGGCTACTGAACCTGATAAAGAACACAAACCTATTCTCATGAGGAACCACTGACGAAAGAGTGATACAATAGACCCAAGTTGGTCGCAGTGTCACAGGGAGGCCAAGCGCTAACCCGGTCTCTTGTTCGTCAGCAAATCAATCAATCAAATCATCATGGACGAAAACCAAACTGAATAAAAAATAGTTTTTCACATGAGAAGCCCTGTATAGAGAGTGAAGAAAAAGTAACTCACAAAATTCCTATCTTCGGTATTTACTGTATTGTAGAAAAATGCTCAAGCGAATCAATATCAATTTCAAATTACGTAACTTTTCATGTATAATTGGGGAGATTGTCAAGCACCCCCTACAAGTGGTGAAGGGTAGGTATCCATCAAGTACACTCATAACTTCAAAGGTAGAAGCCGGAACTTGGAATCCCTTTTCCGAAAGAGGTTCAAAGCTACACAAGTTAGGTTAACCATCGAAGAGCTTCAATAATGATAGTGATTGAACCTGCTCTGAGAGCGTTTTTGAAAATTCTACAAAGCGTTTCAGGGTGGTAATACGAAAGTCCAAGTCAAAGATTTGTTTCTTCCTTCCAATTGAAGAAACGTTATACTAACGTTTGTAATGTTTAATGTGACGTAATATCCATATAACGATATTATTAAGGCGAAGTATCACCTTTTGAATCGTGGTAAATCTCCATTCAAAAAGTGGTCTCTTTATTTCACGAGTAACTACCCTAATTTACGACGTAGAGACTTGAATTTTTTTTTAATTGAAGTTGAAGAACGTCCCTAGGGCGAATAGTTTTTTTTTTTTCGATTTTATTAGTTTTTCAATCAAGAGCCCAGCGTCTACTCAAGACCTCAAAGATGGAACTCGTGAGGCTATCGAGGACATAGGGCAGGCACTTTGCGTTATGGAAAATTTCATGAATAGGATATGGTCCTGTAGTCCTGGTCGTGGTGGTCATTTGGCTGATGTTATCTTCCAATATTAAGGGGCAGTAATCAGTATCACCTTTTGAATCGTGGTAAATCTTCATTCAAAAAGTGGTCTCTTTATTTCACGAGTAACTACCCTAATTTACGACGTAGAGACAGGATTTTTTTTAAATTGAAGTTGAAGAACGTTCCGAGGGCAAATGGTTTTCTTTTTCTCGATTTAATTAGTTTTTCAAATTAAAAAAACAGGTTGAACTTCAGCGTTTTGGAAACTACACTTAATGATTTTTTTTCGACGGTTTATCATCATTTTTTGGAAAAAATCGCAACTATTCGCCCTCGGCAATTTAATCTTCTATAAACTACAAAAATTTTCATGATGATTGTTGCAAAAACATAGCTTGTAGCTTGTACTCATGAAAAACGAAAAACATAATGAAATACCCAAATATTGCAGAGATCTAACGGTTACCCTGGTTTTTTTTAATTGAAAAACTAATAAAATCGAAAAAAAAAAAAACTATTCGCCCTAGGAACGTTCTTCAACTTCAATTAAAAAAAAATTCAAGTCTCTACGTCGTAAATTAGGGTAGTTACTCGTGAAATAAAGAGACCACTTTTTGAATGGAGATTTACCACGATTCAAAAGCTGATACTTCCCTTAAAGACTGTATGATTTTGGAATTTTACTGAAATATACAAATATCTCTAGTGTCAGATTCCCAGTTGAAATAAAGTGTTCTTCTCCGAATGAACATTGATAGGCATTATTTTGGGAAAATATATCATTGAAATTTTTTTACAAAAACGCAGAATTTTTCACAGAATAAAAGTTATAGACACTCTTCAGAAATCCATGTTCACAAAAAACACCATTTAACACTAATACGATACAATTTTGTCCAATTCGGCTCACTCTGTACCATAAAGGGTTTTCGGATAAGAGGTGTTATTTTGAATAGTCCTCTACTTCGGTGACGGTAGATGTCACTTTTGAAGCTCTCATTTTTGGTCATTTATAAAAATATACGCTTCAACAACGCATTGAAATTATTAAAATCTCATTATATGAAATTCTCCTGTTTGCACTTTGTGGCCGAACTCTTTCGAAACAGCTAGACCGATTTTTATGAAATTTTGTGTGCATATCACCTGGAATCGGCCAACATCTATTTTTCATTCCCCTAAATGTTAAGGATGGTCCACCCCTAACTTTTTTTTCAATTTTTTGGAAGAATTTTTTCATTTTAATTTTTTTATGATACAGCACACAAAAATACATACAACCCTAAATTTTCACCCCTCTACCTAACCTACGGGAAACTGCTTATTTATTGCCTCTAAGGCGGAACGGAGTTCGCGGGGTCAGCTAGTACACTATAAAAATGGTGAAAATTTGGCAGAGACGGATCGTAAAACTCGGAAAATTTTTGGGTTGTTGTGAAGCACCTTGTTGGGACAAGTTAGTGATGCGAAAAATAAAACCCGTGTACGTCGCTCAAGATCAGCCGAGAATATTGCTGCTGTAGCCGAAAGTGTTGAAGAAAACCCAGATTTGATAATTCCTCGTTTTTCGGATTAAAATATTCCACACACGTCATAACACCGTATTTTGAATAAAAATTGTTGTTTCACGGCTCATAAAGTTCAGTTAACACAAGAACTCAAAAAGGTCTTTGCTGACTAGGTCCTTGAAATGCATGAGACTGATCCGGAATTCCATCGAAAAATTTTTTTGAGTGATGAGGCCCATTTTCACCTCCGTGTTTCCGTCAACACGCAAAATTGTCTCATCTGGAGCTCTGAAAACCCAAGAGTTATTGTTGAAAAGCCTCTCAATCCTCATTGTGTGACTGTTTGGTGCGGATTATGGTCCATCGGGATACAAGAATGAGACTGGAGAAGCCGTTACGCGAATTGATTGCGCGATTCAAAAGGTCATCAGACCGGAAAAAAATCATTAAGTGTAGTTTCCAAAACGCTGAAGTTCAACCTGTTTTTTTTTTAATTGAAAAACTAATCAAATCGAAAAAATCCAACTATTTGCCCTCGGCAATTTAATTTAAGTACAAAAATTTTCATGATGATTATTTCAAAAATGAAGCTTGTACCCATGAAAAACGAAAAACATATTCAATAACCCCAGATCTAACGATTAACCTGGTTTTTTTGATTGAAAAACTGATTAAATCGAAAAAAAAAACTATTTGCCCTCGGGACGTTCTTCAACTTCAATTTAAAAAAAAAATCAAGTCACTACGTCGTAAATTAGGGTACTTACTCGTGAAATAAAGAGACCACTTTTTGAATGAAGATTTACTACGATTCAAAAGGTGATACTGCCCCTTAAGGTTTTTTTTATGAATGGATTGGATGGTATTGATCTGGACAACGTTTACTGTCAAAAAGACGGCGCTAAGTGCCACACAAGCAACGAAATCATTGATCTTTCACGGGAAAAGTTTCCGGACTGTTTTATCTCTCGAAGAGGTGATCCCAATTGGCCACCGAGATCTTGTGATTTATCACCTTGCGACTTCTTCCATTGGAGCCATGTGAAAGAGAAGGTCTACTCCAAGAGCCCAGTTTCGAGACCTCAAAGATGGAACTCGTGAGGCTTTCGAGGACATAGGGCAGCCACTTTGCGTTATGGAAAATTTCATGAATAGGATATGGTCCTGTAGTCCTGGTCGTGGTGGTCATTTGGCTGATGTTATCTTCCATCATTAAGGGGCAGTATCACCTTTTGAATCGTGGTAAATCTCCATTCAAAAAGTGGTCTCTTTATATCACGAGTAAGTACCCTAATTTACGACGTAGAGAACTGATTTTTTTTAAATTGAAGTTTAAGAACGTCCTGAGGGCAAATAGTTTTCTTTTTCTCGATTTAATTAGTTTTTCAATTAAAAAAAACATGGTAATCGTTGGATCTCTGCAATATTTGGGTTATTGAATATGTTTTTCGTTTTTCATGAGTACAAGCTATATTCTTGGACTAAGTATCATGAAAATTTTTGTTGTTTATAGAGGATTAAATTGCCGAGGGCTAATAGTTGCGATTTTTTCCCAAAAATGATGAATAACCGTCGAAAAAAATCATTGAGTGTAGTTTCCAAAACACTGAAGTTCAACCTGTTTTTTTTTATTGAAAACTGATTAAACCGAAAAAAATAAACTATTTGCCCTCGGGACGTTCTTCAATTTCAATTGAAAAAAATCAAGTCTCTACATCGTAAATTAGGGTAGTTACTCGTAAAATATAGAGACCACATTTTGAATATAGATTTACCATGATTCAAAAGGTGATATTTCCCCTTAACGGCATGCACTTCTCTTTATTATGAAGTAAACATTCGATCATTTATCTAAAAAAGTGGAATTTTTTCTAATGTCAAAATAACACCACTTATTGGAAAACCCTTTATAAAGTTATAGTATGTCTATATTCGAAAATTTTCATGCCCCTCCCCTGAAAATTTCCCTTGAACCGCTAGTGCCTGTGTTATGGTGTTGCAGATGAATAAGAAGTAGCTAAGTAAGAGTAGAATTTGACCTTAGCCTGAACCATCTTTATACAGTTATTCAAATAATTATATAAATATTATGAAGGTTACGGTAATATATCCGTATGAGAAGGTAACAACTACTCGAGGAGAAAGTAAAATGATTTTCATTAACCAGTAACGGATTTGCAAGGAGTGTTTCCTGAAAAATCGGCTTGTCAAGAATTTGTCCTCGGATTTAACCCAAAGTCGCCACGTAACTGGCTGATTTTTCTTTCATTTCGCATAATAGATGCAGTTAATGTGCAACTAACGGTAAATCTTTGTTCTAGTTAACCTACGCTGTATTCTGTTACATCTATGTTATTCAACTATCCAATCGATCGAATAATTAAAACCATTCTACAAGTGGTTCGTTACGCAACGGATTTAAAACGTACGGCAGAAACACGTGAATTGAAGGTGTGAAACGTGACCAGCGCCTACTCTGATCGTTTTACATTCCGATATGTGACTGTCTCTGGACACGTGCCTCGTCGCCTATTTTCGTTACAGTTTCAATAATTTTCTATTTTATTTCGTACATATCGTTTACATCGATACCTTACAGGATTATATAACACGTGCGATTGGCGTACTTTTCAAAAACACGTTTTTCCAATATCAATTCGATGAAATTTGTCATTACAGTTACACGAACTACTCAGAGTTCATTTTCAATTACGAACTTAAGGATTTTTCCACCGTTGATAACACTGATTATTTTATTTATTTTATTTATTTTGATGGTATACTACATTCACTTTCATAAAGTTGGCTAAGATTTAGGTTCATTTGGCAGATGAGTGTTTTCGGATGTTTCAGGATAGGTTTGTGTCGGTGTATGAGGATTCCTTTCCAGAGGTTGAACTCAGGTCGAGAAGGAGTGATAGGGGGGTGAAATGGTTTACTGAAGGGCTAAGACTGATGAGGGAGCAGGTGTCTATCTTAAATGAACAGTATACATTTTACCAAACTGAGGACTTGCAGTTGTTTCGAAACAAAATGAGAGCAGTAACAGGGATACATTGAGGAAAACAAGATTAGAGGCAAATGACAAAATCATTTTGAACTCATCTAACCCCACTTAGACCATGTGGCAAATAATAAATTCAAAAAGAAAAAAACAATTAAATGCAGAATCCAATATAACGGCTGACAAATTTAATGAATTCTTCATTCAAATAACTGACAAAATTAAACAAACAATACCTGATAATGTGCACCATACACCTGAGGATTACATGCCAGAGCATGTATACAATGGCCTAGAGTTCAACTTTTCTGAAGCAAGCTACAATGAAGTTAGGGAGATAATATGTTCCCTAAGAAACAGCAAATCCAGGGATTCCTATGGTCTCTCTGCTGCTCTGTTGAGGAGGAATGTTAATAACATTGTTTCACCATTAACCAACCTAATTAATAAATGTATGAGATCAAAAACATTTCCTGATTGCCTGAAGCTGGCTAAAGTCATACCAGTATTTGAAAAAGGAGATAGAAAAACTATCGACCAATATCATTGCTGCCAGTTTTCCTTAAGGTGTATGAGAAGGTTATCTATAGGCAAATTATAGACTTTTTTGAAGCTAACAACTTACTATTTAAAAATCAGTATGGATTCAAAAAGAAAAAGAGAACAAGTGATGCTGTTATACACTTTGTAAATCAAACTCTGAAAGTTGGAAAAAGTGGGAGATGGTGGTGGACGAACTGCTAACCTCCCTGAATAACCAAGGATATTATTCTCAAGGACACGCAGACGACATAGTCATACTCGTCAAGGGAAAATACACCGGAATAACCTCAGAACTTATGCGAAACGCACTGAGGACTGTAGACGAATGGTGCAACAGAGAGAGCCTAAGGGCAAATCCAAACAAAACAGCACTCATTCCCTTCACCCGCAAAAGAAACATGGGAGAACTCACACCTCCCAGATTCTTCGGCGAAACGTTATAAGTTGTAGAACAGGTAAAATACCTTGGGCTGATTCTCGATGAGAAAATAACCTGGAACCCACATCTACATCATGTAACCAATAAAAGTAAAACGACACTCATGATGTGCAGGAGAGCTTTTGGAAGAACTTGGGGACTCAAACCGAAAACCATGCACTGGCTTTACACAGCGGTAATAAGACCCAGAATCACTTATGGCTCACTCCTGTGGTGGCCAAAAACAAATCAGAGACAGGCAAAAACCAATCTTGGAAAAATCCAAAGGCTTGCCTGTCTCTGCATCACGGGTGCAATGAATAGCACTCCAACAGCTGCTATGGAGGTCATCCTCAACCTCTCACCCCTTGACATACATGTCATGGTAGAGGCCAGGATGGGTGCATACAGTTTGATCCAAACAAAAAACTGGAGAACCAGCACAACTAGGCACACCAGAATCACTCATGTAGCTGACGTAGCTGAGCTTAATATGATTTCAGACTACATGCAACCTCTATACCCATTCGAAAAACCATTCAAAACACAGCTCGACTGGAACAGATGGGACTCGAGTATAGAATCACAATCATCTGCAGAAATTGTCTGGTACACAGAAGGTTCTAAGACAGATGAAGGAACAGGAGCGGGAATACATGGAGTGAGGCCAAGAAGGGATTACATAATACCTCTCGGTAAACACGCCACGATATTTCAAGCTGAAACACATGCCATTAGGACATGCATACAGAAGAACCTGGAAAGTGGCTACCAAAGAAAACACATCCACATTCTCTCTGACAGCCAGAGCGCCATCAAAGCTCTCAACTCGACACAGATAAAGGCTAGACTCGTCTGGAAATGCCTCCAGGACCTTCTGGAGCTGGATAAACACAACAAGGTCACTCTGATGTGGGTGTCAGGTCACAAGGGAATAGCTGGCAACGAAAAAGCAGACCAATTAGCAAGACGAAGATCTGAAACGCCATTCACAGGGCCAGAACCTGTTCTTGGAATCAGCAAAAACCGATGCAGGACCTTGATTGGGGAGTGGATAAAACAAAGACACCGACAACACTGGGAACAGAGAGACGGGCAAACACACAGCAAAGCCATGGTAGGACGCACAAGCCAAACCTTGACAGCTGACTTTTTGAATCTAAACAGAACAAAGGCACGTATAATAGTGGGTCTACTGACGGGACACTGCGGCCTTCGAAAATATCTGAACACCATAGGAATACTTGGGGAACCCGTGGATTGCAGACTCTGCGGTGAAGAGGAAGAAACAGCCTCTCACATAATTTTTGAATGCGACGCCTTGGGAAGAAGGTGCCACAGAATCTTCGGTGAAATCAATCCGGAAACGGGAGTGAATCCGAAAAAGCTCATAAAAAGGCTACTGAACCTGATAAAGGACACAAACCTATTCTCGTGAGGAACCACTGACGAAAGAGTGATACAATAGACCCAAGTTGGTCGCAGTGTCACAGGGAGGCCAAGCGCTAACCTGGTCTCTTGTTTGTCAGCTTATAAACCAACCACCTGCCTTGAAATCGGCGGAAATGAGGCTTTTGATCTGGTGCATCCACCGTTCCTCTTGGGAAAACTGGCGAAGTATGGTTTTGGTGATTCTGCGCTGTGTCTGATTCGGCAGTACTTTGATGGGAGACGGCAGAGGGTGTTCTTGGATGGAAGATGGTCTGAGGAGGGTCAAGTAAGGACAGGAGTACCGCAGGGCTCAATCTTGGGACCTCTCTTCTTTATCATTTTTGTGAATGGTTTTTCATATTTCCTCAAGAATTATGAACATATGCTGTGGGCAGATGACACCAGTTTTACTGTGGATGACTGTGATATTAATGTCACCAAAGATTTAGAAGCAGAAATAGAGAGGAAAGCTATGGAGTGGTACCAGGCAAACGGTTTTAAGTGTAATCTGGATAAGACAGAAACTATGATGTTCACCTTGAAAACATCCACTCACAAGAATAGTAAGACCTCAATAAGGTTTCTGGGGATCCATCTGGACCCTACGTTGACATGGAGCTTACATGTTGACACAGTTGTACAAAAGTTAGTAAGGAATACATTTCTGCTGCGTAGCATGTCGGACTCTGTTTCAAAGGCAATCCTAAAAACTGCCTACTACTCACTCATAGAAACGCATATGAGATACTGCGTTGTAGTCTGGGAAAATAGCTCAGGTCGTGAAAGAGTATTTCGACTACAAAGAAGACCAATTAGACTGTTAGCTAATTTGAACTATAGAGGTGAGTGTAGAGAAGCATTCATTAAACTGATTATACTGGACGTTCCCTTCAATTTACATCTGCGAGTGTCTAATGTATGCCCATGAGAACTATGAGGATGAAGTGAGGAACTCCGACTCATTCCTATGACACACGCCGAAAATAGTATATTCTAAAACTAGTTGCAGAATGGGCTCCTATTCCAATACGAATGCAAAATTCGAAAACGAGCGACGAAGTAGCGAGTTTTCGAACGCATGGGTATTGGAATTGCATTCTGCAACGAGTATTAAACGATATTTTCTCTATTTCAGTCAAATTTTGTGAAATTCAATGAAAAATTCAAATTATAGGTCATAGTGACCTTCATATTGTATATTGGCAGTTGGTGTGAATGTTAGGAAATACGAAAATTGACATTTCCAAATTGACGTCTGCTGGAATTTCATAGGATCGGAAGTCATTGTTGACAACATCAAAACGAAAAATGTAACTGAAAACGATGCTGTAATGAATTCATTATAGCACTGTTTTTAGTATTGTAATAGAGAAAATGATATAAGACCTGATTTCCATCGCCTGGAGAAGACCAAGCAGGATCTACAGTATACAGGGTCTTTCACGAGGAACCTCACCCATATTTATACGGGAAACTACTGAACGTATTTTCATGAAATTCAGCACTTATAAGTATTTCACGATGCTGATGATATCTAAAATATTTTCAAGGCATGAGCACCTCCGGTTTTTCCGGAAATGACGTCAACTTCCGTTTTTCAAATTAGAACACCATTTTTTTATTGCAGAAATAGATTCCTTAGAAAATTTCAAGTTATTTCGATGTAACATTTTTCAGTTTTGGTTGGAAAATTCTCTCTGAGCGGAAAAATTCGAAAAAAAAATCGAAAATAGAGCTCCGCTGAATCAAGAATAACTTCGAGGTTTTTGGATGGAAAATTTTCATTTTTCAGATTTTTTAAGATGTAAGATTGATGTATCCACTTTGAAAATCGAAATCGCGATTCATGATACAGGGGGTGAAAAAATCGCTTTCAAAGTTAAGGATGACAAAATCGTGAAAAATCAATTTTTTCAAATTAGAACCCCATTTTTTTATGGCAGATATTGAATCTACGTTAAAAAATAATGTGAGTGTATGCATCACACCCTTGCCCTAAAGTGGATATTTTCTGAGTTATTCACAAAAAACTGTGTTTCGTCTTGAATTTTCAGCTATTTCTTTTCCCTTCACGCCAAAAAGATGAAATTTTCAGGAACTGTTACTTAAACCATGTTTTAGATTTTACTACCCTAATATGCAAGAGAAAAAAGTTACAGGTTGTTCCTAAATAGATGGCGAATTTGGATTCGAATTTGTATCGGAAACCTCTTTATTTCAACTAATCGGCCATCGGTTTTCTCTCCAGTGATAAATAAATAATTCCTTATGAACCATATGCAAAAACTTACCATGTTTTACATTCTTTTTTTTTAATGATAGATATCATTAATTACATGCTACTGAATAAAGAGGAATTTGGCAGATGTAATTAATGATATCTATCATTAAAAAAAAAAGAATGTAAAACATGGTAAGTTTTTGCGTATGGTTCATAAGGAATTATTTATTTATCACTGGAGAGAAAACCGATGGGCGATGGCCGATTAGTTGAAATAAAGAGGTTTCCGATACAAATTCGAATCCAAATTTGCCATCTATTTAGGAACAACCTGTAACTTTTTTCTCTTGCATATTAGGGTAGTAAAATCCAAAACATGGTTTAAGTAACAGTTCCTGAAAATCTCATTTTTTTGGCGTGAAGGGAAAAGAAATAGCTGAAAATTCAAGACGAAAAACAGGTTTTTGTGAATAACTCAGAAAATATCCACTTTAGGGCAAGGGTGTGATGCATACACTCACATTATTTTTTAACGTAGATTCAATATCTGCCATAAAAAAATGGGGTTCTAATTTGAAAAAATTGATTTTTCACGGTTTTGTCATCGCTAACTTTGAAAGCGATTTATTCACCCCCTGTATCATGAATCGCGATTTCGATTTTTAAAGTGGATACATCAATCTTACATCTTGAAAAATCTCAAAAATGAAAATTTTCTATCCAAAAACCTCGAAGTTATTCTTGTTTCAGCGGAGCTCTATTTTCGATTTTTTTTTCGAATTTTCCCGCTCAGAGAGAATTTTCCAACCAAAACTGAAAAATGTTACATCAAAATAACTTGAAATTTTCTAAGGAATCTATTTCTGCAATAAAAAAATGGTGTTCTAATTTGAAAAACGGAAGTTGACGTCATTTCCGGAAAAACCGGAGGTGCTCATGCCTTGAAAATATTTTAGATTTCATCAGCATCGTGAAATACTTATAAGTGCTGAATTTCATGAAAATACGTTCAGTAGTTTCCCGTATAAATATGGGTGAGGTTCCTCGTGAAAGACCCTGTATGTCCATCAAGATGTTCAAAAGGGTCCCTGAATATTTGAGAGTTCTTTCCAAGTCTCAGTTTAAAACTAGGTTGCTAGGATACCTCCGGAAGAAAGCTTTTCAGTGTGAGTGAGTTTCTGTCAGATGAAGTTATTTTTTGATATGACATTTTGTATTTTATTCTTTCTTTTTTGCAACATTTTGTTCTATTTGTATAGTTAGGTGTAAGGGATGGCAGTGATGTTCTTAACTTTCTTACTGTGATATTTTTTTTTTTTTTTTTTTTTTTTTTCTCCACCTTTCAGGGTTAGGCTGTTTGATGGTGCCGGATCAACTCTGATCAAGACACTTCTCTCAGCAACTTGTTAAGAACCTTCTCACTATTCTGGTGGTCCACAAGATGACCTCCTTTTGTGCCTCTCCGATTAGCCTTTCATCTAGTTCCAGCTTAATGGTGTTTTCGAAAAGATGTGCCTCCACTAATCCGTTTGTGGTTATGACGAGGGGTAGGATTGATGTAGAGGTAAGTCTGTATATTTCTTTTAGTTCGAAAGCCAGATCGTGGTATTTTATCTTTTTTTCATTATAGGCTCGCTCAGCATTGTCGTCTGCTGGAATCGTGATGTCTATTATAATTAATTCTTTCTTTTTCTTTTTCAGTATCACAATATCCGGCCGGTTGTGCGCAATGGGTCTGTCAGTGACGAGTGGATGGTCCCAATACAGTTTCATCTCCTCATTTTCCAGTATTTCTTTAGGTAAGTATTCAAAGATTTTCTTTTGATGTTTTATTAACCCATTTTTTAGGGCGATGGCTTGGTGGTATGCCTTTGCCATGGCATTGTGGCGGTCCGTGTATTCCCTTGGAGCGAGGATGGGGCAGGATGACGTGACGTGTTGGATTGTTTCAGTCGCCTGGGAGCATTTGCGGCATTTGTCATTAGGTAAGTTCTTATTCATTATCTGTTTTTGATATGCTTTTGTAGGTATCACCTGATCCTGAATTGCCGCCAGTCTGCCCTCCGTTTCTGGAAACAGGTATCCTGCCTTGAGGTAATTGACAGATCTTACTTTGTCTATTTTGTTCCATTTCAGGGCGGTGGGGTATCTTCCATGGAGAGCTTTGCCGTGCCATATTTCGGATAGTTCTTCGATGCTTTTAGGTTCAATGGGATGGTTGCTTGATGCCAGATTTAATGCTGTGATGTTGTTGTCTTCATCAGATATGGCTTTGAAAAAAGGTGAGTTTTTTGATCTGAAGTATTCTCTCATCTCGCGTACTACTCGGTGGTGTGTGGATTCAATGTTTTGCAGTCCCCTTCCTCCATCTTGTCTGGGCACGTATAATCTGTTCACAGAAGCGTGGGGGTGGTGCATGCCATATTTTGTCAGTGATACTCTTATTTGTGTGTCAATGGCCCTGAGGTCTGTGACGGACCATTTTATTATTCCGAACGAGTAAGATAAGCAAGGAATAGCCCATGTGCTGATAGCTGTAAATGTTGATTTAGCATTTAATTTGCTTTTCAGTATCATTTTTAGCCTTTCCATGAACTTGTTTCTGAAAGTTGTTTTGGCTTCAGTATTCCTTATTTCTAGCCCTTGTTGGATGCCTAGGTATTTATAGGATTCATCTGGCCCTAGTCTTTGAATTCTTAGTTCGTCTTCTACAAGCATCGCTTCTCCAGTTATGAGTTTTCCCCTTTTAATATGCAGCACTGCGCATTTATCAAGTCCCATTTGCATCTTGATTGTTTCTGTGAAAGATTTTACTATCCTTAGTTGCCTTAATAGCTGATCTTCGTTCGCTGCGTAGAGTTTGAGATCGTCAATATACAATTGGTGGTTTATTTTGATGTTGTTTCTTTTTTCTATTAAGTACCCGTATCTCGTTTTGTTGAGTAATTTACTAAGGAAATTTATTGCTAAACAGAACCATAATGTGCTTAACTTATCACCCTGAAACAGTCCCCTCTTGATCTTAATTTCGGCTGTTGTGTAAGTTCCATTGTTGGTGTTGACCCGTAGATTTGTTCTCCATGTTGCCATGAGATGATTTAGTAGATTGATTAAGCACTCCGACACTCCATATAGCCTTAAGGTTTTTAGCAGCCATGTGTGTGGTATCGAGTCGAAGGCCTTTTTGTAGTCAATCCACCCCATGGAGAGATTTCTCAATTTCTTTTTAGCCTGCTTCGTGACGAGTGCATCAACAATAAGCAGTTCCTTGCACCCTCTTGCGTCTCTTCGGCATCCGTTCTGTTCACGGGCTAGTATTTTATTTTTTGCCACATGTTTCCAGATATGGTGTGTTAGTGTTCCGGTAAGTATTTTGTAGATTGCCGGTAGACATGTTATTGGCCTATAGTTCGTAGGGTCTCCGTTTTTTGTTCCCTTAGGGATCATGTGAGTTATTCCAAGTGTGCAGAATTCAGGTATTTGTGACGGGTCCGTTAGCGCCTTCTGGAATAATTTCGATAGTTGTTCATGTGTGGAGTCAAAGTTTTTCCACCAATAATTATGGATTCCATCTGGTCCCGGTGCAGTCCAGTTGTTTGACTTTTTCAATACGGCTTTTATGTCGTCTTCCGTTATGGTGATTTCTTCCATGGCATATTTCTCCGCTTCCGTCTCCGCTTCCCTGATCCAAGAAGCCTCATCATCATCTTCCACTGCGTGTCCCCATATTTCCTTCCATGTCGCATGCATGTCTTGCGGTGTCGGAAATTCTTCCTCGGTTGTTGTTGTTCCTTCAAGTTGTCTGTAAAATTGTTTTTGGTTCTTATAAAACAGCTGGTTGTTCTTGTACCGCGTGGATCTTTCATTATACCTCCTGATTCTATTACCTAATGCTTTAACTTTTTGTTTCAGGTTGTCACATAATTTGGTGAGATCTTCTTTGAACCGTTCCCCGATGCTTTTGATGCGGAATTCGGATGCTATGCGTGCGACCTTTTTGGATGTTTTCCTGCTTGGTGAGTTCGTGTTCAGGTAAGTATGAAGCTTTCCAATTTGTTTTCTAATAGTATTTATCTTTTTTTCCAGGCGTTGTTTCCATGGTGGTTCCTTGTCTTCTTTTGGTTTTGGCTGTCTACTGGTGATATGTATTTTATTTTCTTGACAAACTGTAACAGCTCCAGCAAATACACAGTCTACCACTTCTTCGAGGGTGGAGTTTCTTTTTAGGGTTGATTTTATTATTTTATTTACCTCCTTTACACTCTCATGGATGTTGCGTGACCCCTCCAGTCTTGGAATTTTTGGTCTATTTTGTGGGGAAATTTTTGTGTAGAGTTGCATATTCTTCTTGAAGAGGTTTTCCAGTTGGGTTGTTTCCTGGTTTTCGATCTCAGGCTGTTCTACTTCCGTATAGTTGGTCTCGTCGGATGGAGGTGGAGCAAAAGGTCTTATGCTTCGTTTTATGGCTTCGAGCTCAACACTTGAAAATTTCTCATGTTCCATAATCCATCTGACTCTATTCGCCAGTAAGTTTGGATATGAGTGTCTCTCTGGGTTTATCTCGTTCCAGGTACTCGTTAGGAGATCTCTGTAGGTTCTTCCGGATGTTGCTTGCAGTTCGATTGCTATGTAGTGGACACGCATTATGAGGGTATTTTCCTCTATCGTCCATCGTGTCCGTCCATCTCGTGTGATAGGAACATCCGCGGAACGGGTTCTAATTCCGTCCAAGCTGATGCTTCTTCGTACTCTTCTTACGTTCGAGCTTTGGCTTACGGTGCCATCTCGGGGGGCTGCGCCGCTTGCCCCACAGCTGACCCCATCAGGCTCTACCTCTGGACGGCTCCGAAGAGGGCCAGCCCGCTGCCCTCTACCGCCCTGATTCATACTTCTGGTGACAGGAGCGAGAATTTCTTCAGATCTTCAGGTTGCTAACCTGAAGACCAGGGTGACTCAGGTACGCGGGGTCGTCACTCCCCGAAAGCTTACGCCTCCCTGCTATATATATATATATATATATATATATATATATATATATATATATATGTGTATATTCTTTCTATCTGTGATGACCTGTGTAATACAACGTTAAAGCAAGTTGTTATTAGCACCAAATAAATATTATTATTATTAAATATTATTATTCTCATTATCAAGTTTTTTCACTTAAAACTGACGCAGGTTGGGACTCGTGAAGTATCGGCAATGTCGAATTAATCCTCAGAGACGTTGCCAATGCTAATTTCTTTTGAGGTTCAACGTTCAACTGTGCCACAGGTTTCGTAGTCCCTCTACATTTTCATACTGGAGTATGCAAAAAAGTATTCAAATGTCTTCAGAAGGTTTATTTCTCAAGAATTTCGAAAAGTGGTAAATTCCATAGGTCCGTCTGTTCGATTAGAAGTTTTTCTGTCGGGTCATTCGAGTACTTTTATTCTTTTTTCGAATGAACCATCAAAAAGTAACGTAATATTCTGTCCATTATTTTTCAGTACAATTTCAACACTCGATTCATGATTTCCGTAAAAGAAAATAGCATAACTGAATCTTCCAACCATGATACCTGAAATATTTCCAGTTCTAACACAGAAAGGTGTCTTCAACATTCGCCAGGTCTTTGGAATTATTGAATTCACATTATATTTTCTCAACTAGCTGGCCCGGCGAACTTTGTCTCGCCTAAATGACACTTAAGGTGAATTTCACAAATCGTAATCACCGGTGATTGGAGATCAACAGCTTCGTTCTCTGATTTTTGAACTGTCCAATCGAGTTAATGCTAGATCAAGCCTTGACCACCGGTGATTACGCTTGGTTAAACCCACCGTTAAAGTTGTATAAACTTACCATTGCTAGTTTTTCAAGCAGGAGATGAATTAGGCCAAATATACAAAATTTCAGTACCATTGTTATTCGTACGAAGAGAATAGGTACTGTTTTTTTAAGCGGTATCTAATTGTTGAACATATAACTTTTTGTTTCAAATGCTTAACAGTTCTCTCATTGCAGTACCTATATTGTAATGAACGACACCACGAATGCAAACATAAATCACGATCGAATTATATGGATGAGGAATAGTTCCAATGATTAATTATCTCTGATCACTATATGAACCACTTTAGTTCTGCCAATACAACGCTTTACTTCAACTTCATTTCACAGAATAAAAATACGCTAAGACGTTTTTTATTTTTCTTCTTGACTGAGACATTTTTCTTTTAGTTCACAGCACATAGTTGCAGGCAACTCAATTCACTATTGAATTTACATTATAATGGAATGATATGAGCCTTCCTTAAGATGTCTGAAAGCATGGTGTATTCCCTTGTCAATTTTTGAATGCATTGACATCGACCAAATCGAAAAAATCAGAAGTATTTCGTGGCGGCGCCGCAATGTCATACGTGTCATTTCATAATTCCAATATGGTCAATGAACCAATGAAAATTGAATCTGGGCTTCGGTAAGAATCCAGATCTGCGCTTGTGCGGCAATATTAAGAATATTGCTAATTCAGTCTCTCTCTTACACATCGTGATAATTATATGTCATTAATCATATGTCATTCATATCTTCATTTGAATACCTACTCGATCATAACCTTATAATTTCATGTGAAATGTTTGAATTGCTTCATTTCGTTTCAAGCCCTGAATATCATTTCCAAACCTATTCATTTTCCAAACCTATTCATTTCGAACTCAAAATATTTGAGTAACATATTTTCATCCTCGATATCTATTTTCTTGTCTATTGTTTTTCGAAATATACATAACCTCTACATTTGTCGCAATTTTTGAATTTCCAGTTGACGCAATTCTGACCAAAAATTCAGTTCCGCTTCATGACTGTTAATAGCAGGAGTATAAGCCATATTATACCTTTCCTCAGAACTAATATGAATCAAAATGTCAAGAATATGAACACAAATTATTGCTTGAAAGAACTATCGACTATTAACACGACCCGTTTAACTGAATGAATTCAAATATTTGAAATAACTACTAACAATTAGAACTCATTTTGTAAATAGCGCTTTCTGAAGTGGAAAAAATGAAACTCCTCTAATATACTCAATGTTGCCTAATCAAAATATTCGCCTTCTGGTGCTCAGCTTAAAATAATTATATTATAAGTAAAATTTTCATCGATTTTTTCAAAGTTCGATTGTATTTATAATAACCAGACCGTAGGCGAATCCATATATGAAGTTCCATAAGAAACAGTCCATCCGATCTCGAGTTATAAATGGTGTAACCAACATCTTTCTTTTATATATATATATAGATTCCTTTTTTTCCCTAAGTGAATAAATATTTTTATGAGTACGTGATTACTACGACCTCTATGTGTACAACTTTACTCAGTTATCTGACAGGAAAATGACTATAACCTAACCAGAGAATGTCATGGCCAAACGGGATACTTTATAAAAGTGAATGAAGTATATGTGAAGATGCATAAATGAAAACCACCTCGCCATATAGTTGTTCTGATAGCTCTATTTGTCTCAGAAGAATCTTTTCCATCAAAACATGAAAAGTCAAAGCTTCCTCGTATTTGCAGTTAACTTCTGGGTCATGCATGTTCACATAAATTTGGAGACCTTTTGCGTGAAACTAGATTTGGGAGTCTGTTGAGGATTCATTTACTTGATATTGATATGGTGTTTGATTTATTGAAAAAAGCGGTATCGTCTGCGAAACTACACGTGTTGTCCGATTCATGTTTACAAAGAGGTCGTTTGTGTACAGGATGAATAATATAAGTCCCAATATGAAGCCCTGTGGCACACCTGTCTTTATCTCTCTGAAGTCCAGCTATAAGGAACCGTTTAAGGGTTTAAGTTCACTTTAAACTAGATATCGGGCATTTGGATATTCATTATCAACTGTTAGCTGGCAACAACGCCGAAGTTTCGAAGCAGTTTCTGGCAACAACGCCGAAGTTTCGAAGCAGTTTGCTTCTTCTTCAGGGTTAAAATTCTACATATGATATTATCAAAATTATTTCTGAAAATTACAATATCGTACGCTACTATTTGAATCCTGTTCCAATCTCAAAGAAGCCAGCTACTTCCGTAGATGTTACTTTCGAAGCTGTCATTTTTTGACATTTGACAATTTAAATATAACAACAACGCATCAATTTGAAAATATGGTGAAAATTTGGCAGGGACGGTTCGTAAAACTCGAAACATTTTTGGGTCGTCGTGAAGGACCTTGTAGAACCGCAATATAGAAATCGGTAGAAAAATTTGAGCTGTTAGCAAAATTTAGTGATGTGAAGAATAAAACCTGTGCACGTCGCTCAAGAACACCCGAGAATATTGCTGATGCAGCCGGTAGTATTGAAGAAAACCCAGGTTTATCCATTCCTCATCGTTCTTTGGAATTAGACATTCCACAAACGTCCGTACACCGTAATTTGCATGAAGATTTGTGTCTTAAGGCTCATGAGGTTCAGAACTCAAGCCGGCCTATCATCAATAACGTCGTATCTTTGCTGATTGAGTGATGAGGCCCATTTCCACCTTGTTCCGCCAACAAGCAAAATTGTCGCTTCAGGGGCTCCGAAACCCCAAGATTTTGTGTTGGATTGCACTATCGAGAGATGGTTAATGATTTTTTGTGGCCGGAATCAGATGGTATTGATCTGGACAACGTTTGCTCTCAACAAGACGGAGCTACGTGCCAAACAAGCAAAGAAACCATTGATTCTTTACGGGAAAAGTTTCAGAACCGTGTTATCTCTCGAAAAAGTGGTCACAATTGGCCACCGAGATCTTGTGATTTAACACCTTGCGACTTCTTCGTTTGGGGCCATATGTGAAAGAAAACGTCTACGCCAAGAGCCCAGCTTCGATTCAAGACCTCAAAGATGCAATTCGTGACGCTATCGAGGACATAAGGCACTCTGCTATTTGATTATGGAAAATTTCATGAATAAGATATGGTCCTGTAGTCGTGGTCGTGGTGGTCATTTGGCTGATGTTATTTTCCATTATTAACGGCATACCTTCCTCTTTATAATGAAATAAACATCCGATTATTTATCCAGTGACATTATTGAATGTCAAAATGACATCTCTTATTAGAAAACCCTTCATATAAGGTGTACAATTGGAAATGAATGCCGTTGCAGTCAGCACAGAATTTTTAAAATTCATCAAATCAAGTGTCAAGAATCAAATTCATAGTTCGATCTATTCATCCGCTACACACTTGAATTGTATTCAGATCGATATAATTCAGTTCTGAAACAATCACTGTCATCTATTACTCAGCGAAAAAAATATTTCCAGAGATTCTATATCAAAACAGCCACTTTGCGGGATTGAATAATAACACGTGATGCAAATATTGTTTCCACGTTTTTCCAATAATTCATTTTACTGATTACATTCGCATTTTCCAGCCGCACAATGTGACTTCGTTGGCTGGCACTCACATGTTTGAAGACGTCAATATTATCTGACGTCTTTTCTTCTTCATTTAATCCATTTTCTCCGTCGAAATCGATATTTCACTCCGAGAACTGGCAGAACTTCGGCTGTCTTCCTCTGAATCGGTTCGGCAGCTAATCTTCGGGAATATCAGCTAAAAAGGGCTCTCTTGAGCTCAGGTTGGATAACATCGGTTAGTTATTCAAACGGATTGAGATAAACCTAACAAAAAAATTTCCAAATGAATGTTACTATTTAAAATGATTTTAATGGCAACACTTTTTTTGATATTCCTTATGTCATTCGCGCTCAGTAGATTATTATTCTTCATCATCGGTCTCCCGGTCTCAGCTTGAGATGGTATTACTTCTATGAACCCGTGAAAAAACATTTCAGTTCCTCCCACTAGTTCAGGAATTTCCGCACGATGTGACAGGTTTGCAAAGCTACAGCCTGTTGTGCATATCCCGCGATACTCTGGGATAATTCGATCTTTTGAAAATTTCTCTTGAATGATACAAATATACAAATAGCGACTTTCGACAATTGCCACATATTCTTCAGTTTTATTGCCAAGTTCCCGTACTTCGTTATTTTTTCGGACTCCGTTCTTCCGATGTTATGAGTCAATGGTACTCCACATCAATTATCACTACTTCTGATCCCTCTCAATGAACACAAGGTCCGGTCTATTGTAGTCCACTGTTCTATCGGTTGTTATGGGTCTGTCCCAATAGAGAACCGCTGCGTCCGTTTCCAACACTGCTGCAGGTTGATACTAATACGGCGGATAAGTATCGGAGAATACATGCCTAAAGGCCTCTTGCAACGACAGAGAATTCTCGCGAGAATTTTCTGTCAAATTCACTGACCGAAAATTCTCGCGAGAATTCTCTGTCGTCTCTGTGTAATTCCACAGAGAATTCTACCGAAAGTAGTATGCAACGGCAGAGAATTTCCGGTCAGTGAATTTGACAGAAAATTCTCGCGAGAATTCTCTGTCTTTGCAAGAGGCCTTAAGAGCTAACTGCTGGTGAACAATTTTGCCACTTGGTTGTGTCGGCCCAGATATGCGTTGTCGGCAAGCACTCGACAACCGGCGATTATATATTCAACAAGCAGGCCGTCCCAGCTTCGCCCGGGTAGAAATTTGTTTCACGCTGCGGTTTCATCTTCAACACTTCAACCTGCCATATCTTTTGATCTACTCGTTGTAATTGTATGATGTGAAGGGCAATTTCGTTCTAAATTAAATACTGGAGATAAATAACGTATTAGGTTGGATGAGGATCAATAACCAATACATAAAAACACACTCCCAAATAGTGCATAATTTTGGAAAACATCTGATAACCATAAACAGGTAATAGCAAGTCAATCTTGAGAGATAGATATGCTATCGCGGACTTTTTTGTAGAACTATTTAAAAGGTACATTCCCGTCATACAATATATCCACGTAAGTCTTACGGTTTTTGCAGCGCACGTGAAAATAGCTGATTATGGCTGATTTTTTGTAATTATTGAAGTAATAGTAGGTATCCTTAAATTTTTCGGGTGAAAAGCATAGCCTATGTCACTCAGGGATAATGTAGCTTTCTACGGGTGAAAGAATTTCTGAAATCGGTCCAGTAGTTTTTGAGCCTATTCGTATCAAACAAACAAAAATACAAATCTTTCCTCTTTATAATATTAGTATAGATATAGATATTAGGATAGATAGACTCGCCAACTGCGCCGCACATCCTGCATTTGTCTTCCACGTTCAGCTTCAAACAGTGCTTCTCACAGTTGCGAGTTCTTATAACTCGGTCTTGGATAGCCGTCAGAAATCCCTCAGTTTCAGGATACAGTTGTCCCGCATTCAACCACGACAAAGAAGCAAATTTATCGACATTTTCCCTCTCAAGGTGTTTGGGAAATCTGCCGTGCAGAGCTTGTTCCCGCCATATACTTCTATCTTCGGTTCTGGTGGTGATATCGAACATAAGTTCCCTGTAGGTTCAGAGGTGTGTATCCCTTATCCTCTGTTGTCACCAATTTCATCAGGCCATCTTCAGACTCGATCAGCAGAGTTGAAATCAAAATCTATAAACTCACATAAGAAATAAAACTAATTCGAATTGTCATTATGCCGTCTAATCATGGTAAGACACACGCTACAACAGCGTTCAGAACTTGTTGAATTGTTTTATCGAAATCAGTGCTCATTTATGAAAACTGAGAGGAATTTGAGAAGAAAGCATAGACGACATTTGTGAATAATACGTCGAGCTCTTTTGGAGAAAGGAATGGACTGATATACCAATTCTTATCGAAACGAAAATAAAAGAACTGAATGTATGAGACTGAAAAATATACCATGGAATAAAGACTGAAAGAATGGTTCTCATGGTCTCGATTCATGCTAGCTGAAGAGATACACAAGGTGTTTCTAAATTCAAGCGAAAAAATTCAGTAGGTGATGGCTCGTATGAAATCAAAATGGGTCTTTCCTATAATGAAATTTACCCAGCCCACCCCTTTCCGCGATATCACCCTTAAGGGCCTTAAGGGAAAGTGGTACACGTCCGAGCTCGCGAGCTCCCTTCAAAAATTGGGCTTTTTATTTCCATGATATCTCATTTCGTATGCGGCGTAGACCAAGAATTTATTTTTAATTAAAGCTTAACCATTTCTCTATAATGTGTATTACTCGCTTTTCCGTTTTCCTGCGTATATTAGGAAAAAACCAGGTGAGCTGTTATTTCATAAAAATCTGGACAAACGATTTTATTTCCATGATATCTCCGTCAATTTTTCGGGATAAATGTATGAAATTTTCATTATAATGTGGAATTATATTTTTCAGAATGTGTATTAATCAGTTTTTTTTGTTTATTGCCCCCTGAATTTTTGAATAACTTGTAAAGTAGGAACTTTCTTGGTCATATTTTCAACCAGGTTTTTTTTCTAATTCACGGAGAAAACGGAAAAGCGAGTAATACACATTCTGCAAAATATTATTTCTCATGTAGGGGAGTGCAGGGTAATGGGAGCCTACTGAGGGAAAACTTTCATAAAAACCATATTTATTGACATTCCCATAATTTTTAATTGGGAACTCCTAGAATAGTAATACAGGTATGTTTTGATCAAAGTTAGAATCAATTACAGTCATGTATCAGGGTTGAATAACGATTTTGCAAAAAAAAGTCAATCGCTCTCATAACCCGACATGTTGGGGTAATGGGAGCCCATTTCACGCTCACATGGGAAATGGGAGTCATCATGTTGATTATTGCGCAAAAGTTGAACAAAACTCACTTCAAATGTGATCTTAATTAGTCACTACGAACTATACATTGTAACAAGAATAAAATAATCTACTTTTCGAGAAAAACAAGAGAAATAAACACAAAATTATTGGAAAAGAACATATGACCCCTGTCTCATGGATCCAAACAGATGGAACAAATATAAGAAACTGGACCATCACTTCCAGAAAATCATCATTGGCCCATTTTCCGCAATTTCTGCATCAGTACCACATCGTCCATATCTACCTGCTTTTTCATGAGTCAAAATTACCATAGGCTCCCCTTTCCCGTTGACTACCATTTTGAAAAGTAATAAAATAAATAATGTAACCCTAATTTAAATCGCAATTGAACAAATAGCTTTAGTAATTCAATGAATCTACGGATTAAATGGAATTTCATGCTTCTCTGGCGGTGAAAATCCACAGTTTTTCATGAGCGCGGGACGAATAACAAACAATTGTCCCTCCAGACTGAACGGTGGACACTAAGGGCTCATACAGCCCAGGTGAAGTTTCTCGGAGGTTTGCGAATGCATCCTTGTGTTTAAAATCACGTGAATTTGCCTACATTCGGTTAAATCACCATAGCTCCCATTTCCCGACCGCTCCGATTACCCCGCACTCCCCTATACAAAAAAATTCATACATTTATCCCGAAAATTGACGGAGATATCATGAAAATGAAATCGTTTGTCAGGATTTTAATGAAATTACAGCTCACCAGGTTTCTGCCTAATAAAAAAAAGAAAAACAGAAAAGCGTGTAATACACATTCTAGGCTATAAAGAGATAGATACAACGAACACCATCTCACGAAATCTTAGAAAAATCGGCCTCTTCGGAAATATATTACAGTTCCTAGTCAAATTTATTTCCTTCAGGTCATTTTCAGTTACTGCTAAAGGCAAAACATCAAAACAATTTTTCGTTGAGAACGGACTCGACCAGGGCTCTGTACTTAGTACAACCCTCTTCCTGATTGCCATAAACGATGTAGACAACTCCATATCTCTAACAGTCAAGCTTTCCATATTTGCTGATGACCTGTATCTGTACTACCATGGGAAAAACACTACCACTACCAGTACCCTCCCACAACACGCTTAAAATGCTCTCGAACTCTGGTCAGAATCTAGTGGATTTTAATTCGCTGCCAATAAGTCAAAGGTCATCAAATTCTCTAGAAGACGCAAAAATCATCAGATTCCTACAATTCGTCTCAACGGTGTCGTTCTTCCCATAGTGAGCAACTTTACCATTTTGGGCCTGACCTTCGACTCAAAGCTCACCTGGAAACATCATACACAAAAACTAAAAGGTAGCTGTTTGAAGAAGATGAACATCCTCAAAACGTTGGCCCACTACCGATGGGGTGCCGATGAAAGAGTACTTCTCAGAGTCTACAGAGCCCTAATACTGCCCTAAGAATCTGCACCGGAGCCTTCCGCTCAAGCCCAGCACTGAGTCTCTACTGTGAGTCTCATGAACTTCCTCTCCAACTTGGACGCCAAAAACTGCTCTTAACATATGCAGCCAGAGCATCAGCTAACCCAAGTAACTCTGTCTACTCATTAATTAATTCCCCAGAGAGATTAGCAGCAAACAGCACACGATGCCCGCCTCTTCCAGCACTAATTGAAACTTTCTCAACATCCATCTCTTTCTCTGCGACCACTACCTTTTCTATCTCTCAGACTCCCCCTTGGATAAAAGTCCTACCAATCGTTGACTTATCACTTAGCCAGCACAAAAAATATGATGTTCCAAACAAACTTTTTCGAAAGTCCTTCCGAGAGATACTAGAGAAATACTCGTTCGATGAAGTCCTATACACAGATGTCTCCAAACCTGAAACCTCGGTAGGATGCGCAGTTACTTATCGAAACAATATCCTAAAACAATCGCGGATCTCGGCAATATCATGTGTTCAAACATCAACAGGCATCCCACAAGCTTTGAAAACTCTTCACCTCACCTCTAAAAATGTCGCAATATGTACTGACTCACTGGCCTCTATACATTCAATATCGGACCCCTACTCCCAACATCCCATTGTTAACAAGATTCAAACCCAATCTCACGAACTTACACAACTTGGATCAACAATTGTTTTAATCTGGGTTCCATCTCATGTGGGAATTGAGGGCAACGAAACCGCCGACCGAGCCTGTAAAGAAGCTTCAAACTCCAACCTATACACAAAGCACATCCAACTCCCACAAGACCTCAGCTCACACTTCAGAAGATCAGTCAACGCACAATGGCAGGCACAATGGAGCTCTACGTAGTATACAAGACCCCCATCCAATTACCAGCAATGACAAGGAAGGAACAAGCTGTACTCAGTCGACTTCGTATTGGACACTGTAGACTCAGCCACGGCTACCTTATGAGCAACCAAGACCCCCCCAATGTGCTCCCACTTCGACACCCCACAGACGATTCCTCACTTCCTGGGCCTCTATTCTGGTAGAGTGCCCGCAATACGGAAACCAAAGAAGAATCCACAAAATTGAGCTGAACCTAAGAGAAATCCTACACAACACCACAAACTTTGAAAACCTGTTGAAATATCTTAAGACAACTCAACTGTACACCCAGATTCAAAATGATTTATGATATTGTCACATATTGTTCTTGATTATATATAGACTGTAACCGTGTCAATGACCTCTGCAGTCGAGACACACAAATTAAATAAATAAAATAAATAACAACGAATTTTTCTGTAGAAATGAACTTGGTAATGGTAAGAATTTGCCGACAGAAGACAAAGTGGCGGAGGATTCGGTTAGCCCAGTAGTCGAAATGTTCTAAAAGCAATGAAATTTCTTTCAGCCATACTTTTTATCCAAAATTGGGTACAGAAAATGATGGCCCAAAATCTAATTCCTTAATTTGTAGAAAGATTCGCTTTCAAGAAACCAATGAAAAATTTTCAGGAGTTATCAGGGAAATCATTCTTGATTCCGGATCAGTTTTTACAGAAATATTCGAATTGTTTGTGAAAAACTATAAGACATAATTCGTCTGCTAGTTTTTTAGGAAGAAGGCATCTACTTTCTCTTTCTCAGAATTCATGAAATCTTCTATTAAAAAAAAATGTGTGTCTTGAAAAGAATTGGTCAGGAGATAGCGATCCCATGTCCGAAATACGAAACTTTGCGAAATCTTTTAGTATGGCCTTCTTCAATAAGAGCCACAATTCTCACTTATCACTCTACGATTCATGTCGGCAGTCGAAATTGTCAAATTCAGCTGCTCAAAATTTTTTTAATAATCGTTATTCGTAATTTCGCTCGACTTGTCTTCTGCTCTGAAAATATTAATTTGTTCATCATTGGAAACGCCAAATTACGATATTATTGAATATTTAATATTTTTCGTTTTATTTTCACTACGTTTGTGAATCGAAATTTGAAAATTCCTACGATACAATTCCGGTAGCTCAGTTTTAATTCGAGAGAAAAGCGAACTGTATCTTAGCGAAATATTATAAAAACAGTCATTAACGATGGAAATATCGGTCAACAGTGATGACTTACCTAACCGTCAGCTCTCAAAGGAGTAGGGCAGATCTGCTCAACATCCCAGCTATTCTCAGGGACCCTTGGCTGCTGAAAATCAGCTCCAATCTTCAGGTTTCTGGATGCATTGTTGAAACCAATGCAAACGTTTTCAAACGCGGATTTTATCAAAATTAGCGTGTATCAGCGTGCGAGAAATAACTTTCCACGAGGAAAATTAGCAATCAATTGTTACGATTGTGGTCACTATTTTCTGAGATCAGTCAGCAGAGATATTAAAAAAAATTTATAATAGGACCTTTGTAATTTGATGATCATGCTTAAATACAATTTGGAAACAACACAAACAAAAACATCAAAATATTGTTATTTATTTTTCACTCCACAATAACTTAAAACATTACCCATTGGCAGAGTTTTGTTCATATTGATAGTCCAAGTGAAGCTCTTGATGCCATAACTCAGCACCAAGAAAATTCATGAAATTTACTCAAATTATTTAAATATACAAAACTCGAAGTGCAAAAGTGCATTCATAATAGAAATAGTTTATTTTTTACATTTGGTATGAAAAATTTGAGATTACTTGATTTGACTCAGTCAGATATTCATGAGGCATCACTTCTTGAGAATCCGCCTAGGGTGAAAACTTTTTTCCTACTTACTCAAAGGTGTAAATTGGCTCTGTCACTTTTTCATCATCTATTCAACTCGACGAGGGTAACTGAAAGTAATAAATCAGTCTGCAGACACTTTAGAGTCACTGCCATTCTTTTCAAAGGATCAATCTTTGTCAATCTTTGATCAGTCGTTGATATTCGTGATATTCGATTGATTGAAAATCGATAGTAACAGTTCTATTCTTTTTTAATGTCGATTGGGCTGGCTGATTCGAAATAATTAATCTATATGTAAAAAGATTTCGTGGGATCGGAATGTTTTGGGGAATAAGACACTATGTCATTCCTTTAAGCGACGTTTCGCAACTTTATTTGTTGCTTCTTCAGGCTCTACAAAATAAAAACAAACATCTTTCAATTCATTCACACACAAGCAGACAAACAACATGGAACCAATAAAATCATAACTATATAAAATAAATAAAATAACATACCTCGGAAGTGGCAAATGTCCGTCAATTTCCCATAAATATATAAATAATTTCGATATAAACATGTAAATCTAAGAAAGTTAGGCAGGTATTGTCAAAATTCTTCGGCAAACGTAAACAATGGGTAGCGCGCTCCAAAACCTGTTTAAATTCTGATACAATCTTCGCGGCGACCGGACATCCCCACCCCTTCATGCTATAAACGTCTTCAAATTAATACATAAAATAATAAATAAATAAATAATATAAACTGATTCAAACCACAGTTCTTTCATTTCTGATTTTGGAATATAAATTGAGGATATTGTGGTATATTGCACTTAAACCCAAGCAGTCAGTCCTAAAGTTGATATTTTTCGTCGTGTTAATTTGGATCATTTCCCCAATATTGCGTTTCAACCAATTCGACTCTCTATCTAAAACTGTCGTCCCTTCGAAGTTGAAATTATGACCGGTCTCGAAGTGATGTACTGCTAGCGCGGTTTTGTTATTTTTGGTCTGATTATGATTCTTGCAGTCATTTTTATGTTGGTTTAATCGAGACTTAAGATATTGTTTCGTTTGTCCTATATACGACCTATTGCAGGAACATGGTATTTTGTAAACGACGTTTGATTGATCGGTCAGTGGTATTGGATCTTTCAACTTCGTGAAAAGGCAGGTCGTAGTTTTTACGCTGTAATACGCCAATTGAGTGTTCTGTCCGAGAACACTGTTGATATTTTGCGATAAGTTATTCACAAAAGGGAACCTGAAATATTTGGTATTTGAAGCTTTTGTGAATAACTTATCGCAAAATATCAACAGTGTTCTCGGACAGAACACTCAATTGGCGTATTACAGCGTAAAAACTACGACCTGCCTTTTCACGAAGTTGAAAGATCCAATACCACTGACCGATCAATCAAACGTCGTTTACAAAATACCATGTTCCTGCAATAGGTCGTATATAGGACAAACGAAACAATATCTTAAGTCTCGATTAAACCAACATAAAAATGACTGCAAGAATCATAATCAGACCAAAAATAACAAAACCGCGCTAGCAGTACATCACTTCGAGACCGGTCATAATTTCAACTTCGAAGGGACGACAGTTTTAGATAGAGAGTCGAATTGGTTGAAACGCAATATTGGGGAAATGATCCAAATTAACACGACGAAAAATATCAACTTTAGGACTGACTGCTTGGGTTTAAGTGCAATATACCACAATATCCTCAATTTATATTCCAAAATCAGAAATGAAAGAACTGTGGTTTGAATCAGTTTATATTATTTATTTATTTATTATTTTATGTATTAATTTGAAGACGTTTATAGCATGAAGGGGTGGGGATGTCCGGTCGCCGCGAAGATTGTATCAGAATTTAAACAGGTTTTGGAGCGCGCTACCCATTGTTTACGTTTGCCGAAGAATTTTGACAATACCTGCCTAACTTTCTTAGATTTACATGTTTATATCGAAATTATTTATATATTTATGGGAAATTGACGGACATTTGCCACTTCCGAGGTATGTTATTTTATTTATTTTATATAGTTATGATTTTATTGGTTCCATGTTGTTTGTCTGCTTGTGTGTGAATGAATTGAAAGATGTTTGTTTTTATTTTGTAGAGCCTGAAGAAGCAACAAATAAAGTTGCGAAACGTCGCTTAAAGGAATGACATAGTGTCTTATTCCCCAAAACATTCCGATCCCACGAAATCTTTTTACATATTGAAGAAGGAATACGATAGAAACTGAATTTAATTAATCTATATCCTCTTATTAATTGAAAATCAATCAACAGTGGAAAAATTGCACATGGCCATTCAATTTAAAAAAAAATAGGGTAAAGTTTTGGTTTATAGTTGATAGTGAAAAAGGGTTGAAGTCCACTGCGACTTTAAGGTCTATTGTGCCACCTAACAGAGCTGTTATCATCGCGCCTCCTACAGCCTGCCTTCCAGTTCCAGAGATTTGAAGAAAACCAGTATCTGGGACGGCTTCAAAGAGGAAAATTCCACACTCCTACAGGTTTCTTGTCCAAAGCACTTTTTCCTTTGTCTTTCAAGGTTCCAGAAGAACTTTTTGGAATGATCGATCCATCCCTGGCAGATTCCCTTCTCTCCTTCACCATAAACTCCTTCATATAGGTGCATTTTCCTATACCACAGAATGGTTCTGGGCTAGTGAGTGACGTTTGTGCGCTCTTTCTGGCGAGTGTATTGGCCTCTTCGTTTCCTACGATTCCCGAATGATCAGAAACCCAAAAAAAGACCTCATTTTTCTTGCCTACCTCATTGAGTTTTTTCCGGCACTCCCACATCAGCTTTGAAGGGTGAAGGCTACTTCAATGTTGGTTTTATGATCCTACACAAATCCATTGAAAACTTGGGTTATTTGAAATTTATTCGGCAATTTTTTTCGGATGAATTACGAAAATCGTAGCGATATGGATTGGCCTCAATGCTGCTGCGCTGCGATTATCATTTTCAACGAAATTCATGTAAAGCACACCATAAATATAGGTGAAGAGATCCATGGCGGAATGTGCTTGAATCTTTATCAATATTGATAGATCATTCATCCGAGGTCAATTCGGATATTACATAAGAATAAATAAATTTTAAAGCACCTTTTAAATGTTCTAATAGCTGATATAACCTCTTATTCCAATGCGTGGATGACAATGAATAAGACAACTACCTACTATTTCACTAGGTACAAGCTATCTCTGTCTCGCTCACGTGAATCAGAAGCTCGCTACTGACATTGGAAAACACCATTGATCATAACTTTTGTTGTATTTCTCATTTACATAAAGTAGTCGGGGACATTATACAGATCGATTCTCTCGTGATAATGATCTGATTCAAATAACAAATTTACACTCTTTCATAGTAATGCAAATAGCATAGAAGTAAATGAACCGTTTATTTTCGCAACCGTTGCTTGTCATTGGAGAAACATTCTTCGCGTCTTGATTTGGAATCTATCATTATCATTTGTTGAGCAAGTATCTATTGTAGAATTACAGTTTTCCTAACAGCTTTGCTCTGACATCATAGGCATTGTCTTTATCTAACAGTGATCAACTGTAAACAACTGTAATCTTCATCTGACTCATTTTGCCGATTATTGATTCTACAAAGGATAGATTCTTCTACACTCAGTTTGGTAAACGGAACTCTTGGAATGATTTAGGATGTCCCTTTCAACGCTTCATAAACACAAATTGTAATGTACCATAATATCAATAACGGTAGGGCACACCGATGTGTGGAGAGAAACATACAAAAGGTTAGATTCCCACAGAGCTCCGTTCTTGGGCCGATATTTTTCATATTATTCATGAATGATATCTTTGATAGCGTAACATTGGGATGATTCGTTGTTCTGCAGACCCAAGACAACCTAAGGAGTACGACCAGACATTGGTTTGCTGCCAATGGTCTCCTGACGACTAGTGACTGCAGTGACTGCACCCAGAGCGAGTCACTGTGTGGTGCGCAGTTCCATCAAGATGTTTTGTGGGGCCATACTTCTTTGGAGAAAACGAAGAAAACAGTAACCCAGGAAATTTCCCGAATTAAGGCAGTCCATAACGACATTAATTGAGGCGATCCCAACTTCAAACTTCACACCGCAATGAACAATTTTTTGATCAGGTGCCACATATGCGTGGGTAAGCGTGGAGGTCATTTGCAGTCTATAACCAATAATCTATTTGAAATAAAATTTAATTTTCCATCTAATAAAAAATAAACAAATAAAATACATCGATTAAAAAAAAGTTATTTGAATTTCTTATTGTAGCGCAATAGGTGCGCCACCCTATATTTTCACTTTTTCGAAGAACTCGCCACGATGGATTACAGATAAGACAACGTGGGGAACCAAACCTTAAAAAAAATTGCTAAATGGTTGGATTTTTGGGATTGTTGATCACTTAGCAACCTCAACCTAAGAGAAATGTATACAAAAATTGTTGATATAAATTAATGATTACTTGGTGTGATTTTTCTGCGTTATTTAGTATGATAAACTACACTGCGCAAAAAAATTAACGCAGAATTATGCATGCATATGTTATCCACTTTCAACGTTTTTCTTCAATACAGATGTTTTCTCCCAGCAGGAATAAAAAAAGATGATATTATCAGATTTTGAATGTATTGGCTCCATTCTAAAATCAGTTGTTCTCGATCAATTCTAGTGATCAATAGTTTCTCTTTCGTTTGATTTTCTACACTCGATCGCAACGCGAAACACGCAATTTGACCTAAGAGAAATGTGCCCAAGCGATAGTTTTGCGAGAAGAAGGGTGGACATACACAAGAATTGCAGAAAGGTTTGGAGTTTCTCATACAAGTGTGTCCAGAATGTTGCAGCGATTCAGGGAGACAGGTATGAATGTCCGAAGACCAGGACAGGGTAGACCACGGGTAACAACTGCCATTCAAGAACGTTACTTGAGAGTTTCTTCGTTGAGACAACGGTTTGCAACCGCTCGCCTCCTTCAAAATCAGCTTGAGCAAACTCATGAGGTGCAAATTAGCACTCAGACAATAAGAAATCGCCTCAGAGAATATGATTTAAGGCCTCGTGTCGCGGCAAGAGGCCCATCTCTTACCCCAGCCCATTGAAGGGCGCGTTTGGATTTTGCGAGAGAGCATATCCATTGGGAAGAGGCCGATTGGGAAAGAGTTCTCTTCACAGATGAGTCTAGATTCTGCCTCTACCATTGTGATCGACGTTCCCTTGTATACAGACTTCCACATGAAGATATGCTCAATGCAATTTCCTGAATACTACTGGTTTCGGGGGAGGATCAATTATGGTATGGGGTGGAATATCTTTGACTGCTCGCACAGACCTAGTGGTCGTTGATAATGGAGCTATGAATGCTGATAAGTATATAAGGAACATTCTTGAAGAGCATGTAGTGCCATTTGCCCCATACATTGGTGAAAATTTCATTTTTATGGACGATAATGCCAGACCCTATCGTGCGCGCATCGTTCAGGAGTACCTTGAGGAGGTTGAAGTCTCTCGAATGGAATGGCCAGCAAGAAGTCCAGATCTCAATCCGATTGAGCAGGTTTGGGACAACCTCAATAGAAGGCTGAGAAGTTCAGAAAATCATCCAGCTACTCTTAATGACTAAGGAATCCAACTCGGAGAAATCTGGGAAGGATTAGATCAGAACATTTCAAGATCACTCATTTTGAGTATGAACCGTCGTTGCCGAGCTTAATTAACGCAAGGGGTGGAAATACCAAGTATTAAATCACTTATCAGCATTTCAGTATTTTGAAAATTGTTCATTTCTCTTCTTTCACATAAGATTCGGTGAAATCCTGAATTTTTCTTCCATTCAATGTGTCTTGTTTCGTTCAAAACCTTCCCGAGAGAACATAAAAAATAAGTTATAAAGTCAATGTAGAGTTAACTTTCATTAAAATTGAGATTTTCAGAACGTGCGTTAATTTTTTTGCGCAGTGTAGTATAGGCCAGCAGATCCATTTAAGTTGTTATCCTCATCCTAGAACTCGGGTGATTTTATTGGCGAAATGTCAAAGTTTCATCAATTTTCCTGAAGAAATGGGAAAATTATGGGAAATATGAATACCAAGCTATTTTGCATTGACTTTTCCTCTTTCGATTCGTATATTCACATCACGGCCAGGATATCACTGATGTCACAGATATCGAGTTTAAAATGGCCCTTTTTGTTGGATTTTTTTGCCATTTTCGCGAATTTTTTAAAAATACTTCTACTTTGCCTAGGGAATCAAAATTTCACCCACGTATAAATCGATTATTCCTCTTTTCGGCCGTATGGAAATTTCCTCACCGTATCGCAGCTCCGCTGCGATTTTGAAATTCTTCTGGACCAATTTTTCGACAGATTCCCTCGGACCGGTCCACCCATTTACCATTTTAGTATAGTATAGAATTAAAATAAACCAAATTTCTCTGAATTTTCCAGAATAATATCACATGCCAAAAGCGTACCGAACTACCTTTTTCAGCTATCCAAAACTGCTGACCTGCTTCAGTACCTACATTAAGGGTCTACGTCCCTGAAAAAAAGGGAGTCAGAAACGATTTATTTTTTCTGATTGATGAAGGGATGTATGAGTGTATAAAGATAAAAATAATAAAAAAAATATTTTATAAGTATTGAATAAATGAAAAGGATATTCGCCATCATTTCTGGTTATTTTGTAACATTTCCACCATCAAAACGAACAAATATTTTTGTGTTTTTTCATTTCAGTATTGAAGTATATCATTCAGTTAATCAAATGTCTATCTCCTCATTCTTTCAAAATTCACCGTTTTTTGTTAATAATAATACAACAATGTGTTGTTTCCGCGAAATTTATTTCCTTGAATTTTTCTATTCGAAATGATAAATATCCATTTTCACCAAAGACATTTTATTAAGGATTTTATTAGCCGTCGATTAATGAAAATTAATTGTTTCTTACAATTATGGATTTTGACATGGAATTTAATTTCTTTTACATGACACGCCCCGCAGGTATCTACTCCCAGATGACTGGTGAAGGAAAATCAGTGTATTATACAGTCAGTGTGAGATCTAGTTCAGGGTAGGATTTCTTGTTAATATTCACTGCGGCCCAACATTTGTTCTATCAAGCTGAATTATCCAATAAATAAAAATTAATGCATTGCACCGCCATCTAGCGGTATGCGTTTTCTATTTCGAAGGCTGAAGACTCTTAAGTGGCCAATTTTCGTCATATTCTCATATGACTCTTGTTGAGCATTAATTTCAATTAATACTGACTCCACAGAAATCAATTATGTATTTTATAATCATGATTCAAATCTGTAGGACCCACGATCACATACTGGTACGTGTTTTATCGATACTTATCAGAGCATTTCATAGCTTATCGGTTCGAATTTCTCAAGCTATACTTTGTAGGATTTAAATTTACGGCCTCCAATTATTTCAAGAATGTTGTTATTGATTTTCGATATGTTTTTGACCGCTCATTCATGTTAAATGAGAGCTATATCATTTCGTCAGAGCGTCTTTATTTTCTAGTTTTAAACCGAGAGTAGTCCCAAACTTCGTGGTCAAATTCAATTCTGTCCGTCCAACCGGCCGTTAGCACGATAGCTATCAAACGGATAAATCTAGAAACTTGAGAATTTCAGGGTAGGTTAGGATCTTGAATGGGGAAATTTCGACCAAAGGTTCCGTAAATGGGGCCTCTCTATCCAAATTGTATTTTTGTATATGTATTTCAGAAAAGCTTGTGGTTACCATTCACAGTTAACTTCAACTTCAAAGAACATTTCAATTCTGTTGTAATCTCTGATTTTTCAAAGACGATATCCAGTGTAATTCTAAAAATGGCATATTTTTGGAATTTGAATTTCGATCTCTACTGAAATAATTAGGATATTTAGAAAAATTGGTTTGACAATAAAAATGAATTGCAGTATGTATTTCCGAAACGCTATTGCTTTTTCCATGATGGGGAGTATACATAAAATAAAAAACATCAAGGGCTTATTGTCTACATCAAAGTGGGCGCCATGGTCCACATACCCCTCCTGCCCCGCTCATAAATCCACCAGTGTGAAACGATAGCCTTCAATAAAAGTATGACTGGCGACATCTGTGGGATGAGGGAAACAATTCTTATAAATACACGAGAAATTCTACTACACTTCTACAGTTACTATCAAACAAGAAGATAGAGTGCCTCCTATTGATTATTCTCGTGGATACAGGTAGGAGGTAGGCACAAATGAATACATTCACATCGAACCAGTATGTCGCTGGAAAATTTAACGGAATCAGCCACATCTTGTTTCGATAGTTTTAACTACTTCGGTAGTGAACAACAACATTTTTATATCCTGGAAGAAACTATATTTAAAAATGCTAAGCTAATGTAATACTTTCTCTCCATTTGCTACTTCACACATTATATGCTTTTTTAATATTTTTTCTCGGAGAGACATTTTCATCTAGTACTTCAATTCGTTCCATCCATGTGATACCACACTGTGCCCTGTGCCATCAAACAAGCTTATAATTTCAGACGCCACACAGAAAGCAGCTTGGGGCATTATCTCTGATTTCATTTTGAGGTATCATCAATTCTCGCGATTTATTTTCTCAGTTTCCACATGATAGCATTGATATCATACAGTCCATTTCTCCCTACAAAAGGAGACACTCATTTATAACATCAAAACAGGGTTGTATTTGAAGGTGAGGCTTTTTTTACAGATGGTAGAACTCATGAAAATAAGTCATTCTACCAAAAATTTATTATATAAATTATGCCCTTGTTTCGAAAAAATGAAACTAGAATATTTTCTAGTTTCTAGGTGAATCTGAAAATTCCTCAGTCCGAACCTGCTTCCTCGCCTGCTCGTCCGTAGGTATCAACATGTTTTTTGTCTTCTCATCATACATGACTCAGAATATCGATTGTGATCAGTAATCTTCGATCGTGTTACCACGACGGACGAGTGTTTATGTTTCGAAAATGCCGCAGTTTATTCAAACTTGTTGATATGGTTTTAATTTATGGTGAATCAACACAAAATGCCAGTTCAGCGTATAAGTTGTACAGAACAAGATTTCCGCTAAGAAATCACCCGACTTCGCGGATGTTCATTAACCTTGTGCAGAGATGTAGAGATATTATGAACAGAGAGATGCAGGCCAGAGTAGAATTAGTATTGATGCCCAAAATTTTTTATATTTTTTTTAAATTGAACATTTCATATAAGAAATTTTCGGTAAAATGACTTATTTTGATGAGTTCTATCACCTGTCGAAAGAGAAGCTCCACCTTAAATGCATCCTGTATAATTCAGCTATAAAGTTATCAATTACTTGACTCATTTCCGAAGGACTGTATTATTCTAATGCGATCTATAATAATTTTTGCGAATGATTTCATGTTCAGAAAACTACGAAAGTTCGTAAAAAGACTTTTATCAATAAAAAGATTCAATATTTTGAAATTAAGAATACGTTCCTGTTGTTGAAACATGGCAAAACAAGATTGTCAGTGACTTTAAAACACTCTTATTTCTCAGAATTTCCTACCCCACCATCTTTAATCCGAAAGCAAGAGAAACAATAATAGTAATTCATTAATACCACTCTGGCCTGCGTCAGATATCTGCACCAGGTTTATGAACATCCGCGAAGTTGGGTGATTTTGGCCGCCTCTGCTTTGTAGACAGGCAGTGGCCCATATGACGACTTTTCTTGTGGCCCTGGAAATCAATGCAGAGGCGGCCATTTTGAGCAATTTTTATGATAAATTTGTTAGTTTGATCATTTTGAATGATCAAAAGTACAGTACTGAGTTTTTATTTTATTTCATCAATTTTCATTAGGGTCATGTTCGAACAGCAATAGCTCTCAAATTATGTAACATACAGAAATGATGTGGGTGTCGTTTTGTAGCTGATATCCTTGCGTGTTAGTTCATTGAAAAAAATTGTACTTCAATGTGCTAGTTTTTGTACTATTGAGGATTTACAAAAAAATTCAGTGAATTTTTTGACTAAATTTTTTTTTATTTTATGACATTTTTGAGTTGAATGTTTTCATATTGTTCTACTTTAATGAAAGGTGGTAGTATTATCTTTCAAAAAACATTTTTTCACATCTGTAAGACCTTTATGTCCAGAGAAATCGATATCATTCGAAAGAGTCAACTAAAATAAAAAAAAAATAATTTGAAATGGCGGTTATTCCAAAAATAGGGGGGTAAACTCCTCAATGTGGGTGTTTTTGTCGATAAAATTAGGTATATTTGATGCCCTCAAATTATCGTACCGAAACACACTATACATATAAATGTATAATACATTATTGCGTTTCATTCGAGTTCGGTTATATGCAGAACATAAAAAAATAATTATTTGAATGAATTGGTTGAAAAATCATTAAGGGTTCATTGTCAACCTCGAAGGATGGCCACCATGGCTCCCTTCAAATCCGTCAGTGTTTCAGTCAATAAAAACATTTCTCTCTCTCCTTATCTCTTAAAAGTGGAGTTTTAGTATTTTTTGGAGGTATTCTTTGGATGACTTATGAAAGATATTCATTATTTTGAGGTATGTTTCCTGATTTCCGATTGAATTACTCTGTGAGAGGGAAAAAATTCAAAATCTATCAACAAAAAATATAATGAGTTAACATACATATAATCTATAAAAAAATAATTTACAAGTGAAAATCCGCAAATTAATCTAACTAGCTGCTGAAGCCTTCCGCAAAGCCCTTCCTCTGATATTCTGCATAGTCCTTATGATCAACCATCGCGAGAGTTTCGTAGACACGCTCTCCAATGTTTTTATAACAGCATTCATTAGGCTGTGAGGGAAATATCCTGTCGTCGTTTCTGCTATTCCCACCGTTTTCATGGCACTTTCCACGAATTTCTTTGGCGAAGGTGCCATCCAAGTGGAATTCCTCATTTTGGTCATGTTCGTCGCGACGTAGCCAGGGCAAACGCACTGGAATATGATGCCATCTTTTTGGTATTCGCTAGCCAGGTCCTCACTGAATTTCTGCACGTAAGCCTTGGTCGCTGCGTAGACAGTCAACATAGGGTTGGGAATTAGGGCAGCAGTGGAAGATATGTTGATGACAACTCCGTTCTTCCTGTCCACCATTCCAGGCATCACTATTTTACACATATTTGTGACTGACAATATGTTGCAGTTGATGAGATTCTTGATGAATTCCTCCTGGTTTGGAATATCTAAGAAATATTCGGGGTAACTGTAACTCATTCCTACATTGTTCACTAAAACACCGATTTCCAGTGTGTTCAATTGTTTGTCTATGTCGTGGTATATGGACTCTTGCTTTGTGAAATCGACGGCTATTGTTTTGACCTCAACTTTGTACTTTTCTTCTGCAAAAAAATGTATTATTAATGTGATGATATTATACATAAAATATACAGGTACTACTGAAATGTATACAACAAAATTGGTCACAGTTTCTCGAAACGAAATTAGGAGACCCCATTTTTGATTTTTGCCAGGAGGCCCCCCTCTTTTGGAGTGACAGCCCTCTGAATTTCAACCCCTAAAATAGTCTCCTCTTTTTGTCTCAGAATCCGATCATACAAAAATCACTGAATTGATGTGCGAAATGCACTCTATGATATGCGAAATCTCATGTTGGCGAAGACACTTATTACTGGGCCAAAATGACTTTGGAACCACTACTTAAACATTAACCCTGTATTCGAATTCCTTGAAATTCGTCTGAAGTCTTAGATCCCTAGGTTCCTCAAGAAATAAACAATCAATGTTCTGGAAATGAGATGAACATGTTCCTCTATTTCAACTGCAATAAATTTTATAAAAAACTTTCGATGATGTATGTACAGGGTGGGCAAAATTCGTTGTCTACTGAGGGGATCTCGAGAACTACATCAGCTAGAAGAAAATGGAGAAAGCATTCTCGAGCTCTTTTTTCCTGAATAATCCAAATATGAAAACAGACCCGACCTATCATTCATAGATTTTAAGTTATGAGCGAAAACTGAGAAATTGTCATTTTCAATCATGCTGAATAACTCGCTGGTTTCAACACCTATTGAAAATCTGTTGTTACATTCTACAGGCACTTTTTTAAGAGAATTTAAAATATAATATAATTGATTTTTTTTGTCCGGCTGTTATCGAGAAATGAGAAGGATTTTTGATTTCTCAAATGTAACTATTGTCGAAAGTTATTTTATCTTGCTGCGAATTTTTAGCTGATTTCGAAAATGTATCATATGTCACAATTCAAATTAATATCACCTGAGAAAAAATTATAATACTCTTCCTGCTTTTCGATTCACTGTTGAATTATAAGCATGCTGGCGTTGCCATGGAGACCGTTGAATATGCATTCTCTTTCGTGAACTCCATGCTTCTATGATTGAAATCATCGATTGCTGAAATAATATTTCTATAGTTAATGTGTCAGCGATTATTATCCCAAATGGCTAGAAATGTTTCAAATCATGAAAAATTCGATATGTTGGTGTGCTATATTCAATCGAATAAAAATAGCCGAGTCGCAAGGGAAGCCTATTTCGAAAAATATCCTGAACGGCAGCATCCCAGTGAAAAATATAGCCAGCGTTTAGTTCACAATCTGAAAAATACATAGTAGATCGATATGTATAGCGTGCTTATCCAACACTGGTTTACAATTCGAACACTACCGTTGATATATTTTTTCACCATCTTAATTTTGTGAAAATAATTATTGTTGACTTTTTTTACACTACTGAATTTTCGAGTTCATTTCTCAAATAGATAAAAGATAATTGAATGCACATTTTTTCTTTAATGATCAGATGAAAGTCTTATATTCTCTAATGAAGGATATCGATACATTGAGTAAACTATTCGACACTCAATTATTCCTATCGCAGAAGGTTGAGTTCACATAATTATGTGGAGTTCACGAAAGAGAATATAACACACCAATATATCGAATTTTTCATGACTTGAAATATTTCTAGCCATTTTGGATAATGAGTTTAATAGATAAATTATTTCTAATCTTAAGAATAATCGGTGATACATTAACTATAGAAATATTATTTCAGCAATCGATGATTTCAATCATAGAAGCATACAGTTCACGAAGAATGCACATTCAACGGTCGTCATGGCAACGCCAGCATGCTTATAATTCAACAGTGAATCGAAAAGCAGGAAAAGTAATATAATTTTTTTCTCAGGTGATATCAATTTAAATTGTGACATATGATACATTTTCGAAATCAGCTAAAAATTCGCAGCAAGATAAAATAACTTTCTACAATAGTTCGCATTTGAGAAATCAGAAATCCTTCTCATTTCTCGAAAACAGACGGACAAAAAAAATCAATTATATTATATTTTAATTACTCTCAAAAAAGTGCCTGTAGAATGTAACATCAGATTTTCAATAGGAGTTGAAACGAGCGAGTTATTCAGCATTATTGAAAATGACAATTTCTCAATTTTCGCTCATAACTCAAAATCTATTAATGATAGGTCGGGTCTGTTTTCAGATTTGGATTACTCAGGAAAAAAGAGCTCGAGAATGTGTTCTCCATTTTCTTCTAGCTGCTCTTGTTCTCGAGATCCCTTCAGTAGACAACGAGTAAGGAATTCAAATAGGTACGCGGTTAATATTTAGTGGCTCCAAAGCCATGGTGGCCAGTGTCTTAAGCGAATCTATCACCAAAATAGGTAGCACTATGAGATTTTGAATATCATAAAACTACTGTGCGCCAAATTTCGTGATTTTCTTATTACCGAGCTCTGAGTTAAAAAGAGAATAACATCAAGGGGCCAAATTCAGGACTGATTTTCGAAAGAGGGGGCCTCATGGAAAAAAATTAAAATGGGGGTGTCCAAATTTCGTCGTGAGAATTTTTCGCAATAATTCATGGGCACCTGTGAGTTTTCGACTCCCAAATTGTTTCATTTTTGATTTACTTCTGTTTTTATTAAGTACAATAATTTTTCGTTGAAACACTTATTTTCGAAATTTTTGAACGTTTCATTTTTTTAAGTTGATAGAAAAAATTGTTTATGCAGAGTTAACGCCAAGTGTCAAATGAATACGGAAATAACACAAGTTGTCGAATAAAGAGGTTTTTCCGTTTGTCATACTACTTTTAAATTAAGCATGAAAATAAATTCTTTCAGATGCCATTTTACTTTGAACGCAGACTAATCGGACCTATGATAATCGAAAAAAAATGTTTTTATGAAACAGCCTGTGTAGGTATATCAAGAATACAAATCCCTGATATCATATTTAATGCTCAGCTTTATTTATCAACAACCTATTCGTTATGATCTGAATTGAGATTTGAAGCAGTTAAATTCATTCGCCAAAGTTGATTCAAAATCATTAGGTTTGAATAGATAAATCGCTTCATAAGACGATTATTTTGAACTGTCATAAAAAAATAGAACAATAGATAATTCTGAAACATTGCTCGTTGTTTCAACATCCATACTCGTCTCTTCCATATTTGTGAATGTGAACCCAATATAATTCAGAATGGCGATCAGAACAAACATGCATGGGAACAAACTTACTGATCTCTTCTGCTACAGCTTCTAGTTTAGCTTGTGTTCTACTAATGAGTACGACGTTGAAGCCCATCTCCGCTAATTGTTCAGCATAGGCTCTTCCAATTCCATCTGTGCTGCCAGTTACCACTGAAAAAAATAAATATTCAGTCTTCAAGTTCCATTCCAACCCCCTTTTTTTTCATGTTATTTGATGACAAAATTTAAATTTCAAAATTGAAACATGATCAAGTTCTTTTTCATTTATGTCTTGAAAATTATACAATCCTAATGGACAAAAAATTAGAGGTTTGAAACACTGAATAAAGCACTGACTTTGACAGCAGTCAAAAAAGTTTAGAGCAGCTGTCGAAGACTCCTTCTATGATGCAGGATCATATTAGGTTGAATAAATATTGGGATTTTTTCATTGGAAATTCGCTAAAATTTCAAACAGTTCTGAATGAGAGATCTGAACAAAACGCGTATAGCTTGGATCCGTCATTTTTCATCCAAATGCGAAATTTCATCCCGATCGAATCCATGGCCTTGATATTATAAGAAAAATTTGGAACGGTCAAATTTACGACAAGCCTTCGAATTTTAACCAAGAAGGACCCGAACCTACCTTGAAAAGTTTATATATTTTTCCGTTCGTGTTTGCCGATGGCCATCCGGATGTACAGGGTAACCAGATTTCGATGGTTCAGTACATACTACATCTCTTAAACTATGAGAGACAAGAAGGCCGTCCCAGCTTCGCCCGGGTAGATATTTGTTTCACGCGGCGGTTTCATCTTCAACACTTCAACCTGCCATATCTTTTGAAGTACTCGTTGTAATTGTATGATGTGAAGGGCAATTTCGTTGTAAATTAAATACTGGGGATAACTAACGTATTAGGTTGGATGAGGATCAATACCCAATTCATAAAAACACACTACCAAATAGTGCATAATTTTGGGAAACATCTGATTACCATAAACAGGTAATAGCAAGTCAATCTTGAGAGATAGATATATGCTATCGCGGACTTTTTTGTAGAACTATTTAAGAGGTACATTTCCGTCACACACTGTATCCACGTAAGTCTTACGGTTTTTGCAGCGCACGTGAAAATAGCTGATTATGGCTGATTTTTTTGTAATTATTGGAGTAATAGTAGGTATCCTTATTTTTTTCGGGTAAAAAGTATAGCCTATGTCACTCAGGGATAATGTGGCTTTCTGAGGGTGAAAGAATTTCTGAAATCGGTCCAGTAGTTTTTGAGCCTATTCGTATCAAACAAACAAAAATACAAATCTTTCCTCTTTATAATATTAGTATAGATAGAGAAAAAGTATTATACATGTCATGTTCTCTTTTTTCGATAAACATGAATTGCTGAAAACCCCAGGTTGCTACGGTGATTTTGGTATTTGGTCCATTTTTGTAATTGACTATGACTTCCGTATTATAGGATATATGCTCTCGAAATGAACACATGTTTGGGGCACTTTTTTTAATGCTACTGGATTTTTTGTATCTGCTCAAATTTCGGAGCTATAACAAACCTTAGTAGGAATGACATTTCCAAATTGATCTTTCTTGAACGATTTCAGAAATATATATCATAATATAACAAAATCCAAGCAGGTTTCAATTCCTACAAAACTGAGCCGGTCATAGAAATTCATGTCTTATTTATTTTCACTTGTCAATGCAGTTTCATCATTGTTGTATCAAATCGCGTTTCTAAAGTTCTTATTTATATCACATCATTAAAAGATGCAATTTATTTATTTCCTCGAATCGACCATGATTTGAACATTTGTTGTGAATACTATTTCTTAAAAAAAAAACAATATTTTTTCCTCTTTTTTTGCCCCTCATGGAAACATTCATTCCACGGGTTACATAAAACTTTGTGTTATTGTCATCATCAAATCATCTGAGTATTAAAATGCTTTTTATTTTTCAATGCAGCAGAGAAATCACACTAAAATCAACAGGTTTCGCGAAGCCCCTCTATTGGTCTGAGTAATAATAAAGCTAATATTTTCTGAATCAATTTGGCAGCTTACAATGATTGTGAGATATCGAATTCTATGACTTTATAAGAAATGATGAAACTGAATTGAATTCGAAATAAAAATAAATATGACATGAGATTCTATGACCGCCCCAGTTTTGAAGGAAGTGAATCAAAGCCTGCTTGGATTTTGTAGAACGGAAAGTGTTTTCTTCGAAATTTTCGATATACAGGGTGTCCCAGAAGTACCGCACTTCCTTGAGGGGATCGAAAGTGAAAAATATTCTAAGCCCAAATATCCATGTTTGAAATTTTTTGATAACGTAGTTCATTAGTTATCAATTAATGAAAGTGACCAATCAGGAGCGCGCTACAGAAGATTGAGTAAGCAGTGGGGACGCGAAAGTGAGACGCCAGTCTCGGTTTACTGCGTGAAAAGCCGGCAGCAGCTCTGGCGTCTCACTCTCGCGTCCCCAACTAGTTACTCATTCTTCTATAGCGCGCTCCTGATTGGTCACTTCAATTAATTAATTACTGATTAACTACTTCATCAAAAAATTTCAAACATGGATATTTGGGCTTAGAATATTTTTCACTTTCGATCCCCTCAAGGAAGTGCGGGACTTCTGGGAAATCCTGTATAGTGAACTCGGAAGTATATCATAATATATATTTTTGAAATCGTTTAGGAATGATCAATTTGGAAATACCATTTCCCATTATGGTTTCCATTTGAAAAAAAAAATATTTGTTATAGCTCCGAAATTTGAGCAGATACAAAAAATCCAATAGAACCGCTGAAGATGTGTTCATTTCGAGAGCGTAAATCCTATAATACGAAAGTTATAGTCAATTATAATAATGGACCAAATCAAGCGCGGATCCAGGGGGTCATGGGGGTCATGACTTCCCCCCCCTGGACTGGACGAACCCTCAAATCTTGTGTTTGATGAAAAAATATCCCGATTGAAAAATAGAATTGAATCATATTTAGGTGAATATTGGAGGGTAATTAGTTCCAATAATGAAAAAAATCTGAATTTTGGGAGAATAATTTGTCCATTTCTTTGAGTAGAATATTACAAACCAGCTCAATTGATTTGAAAAGAGCTTCGGATGCCATAAACGATACGATGGGTGTGTTACGAGATAAAATGGAAAAACGGACGTAGTTTTCCGACAGCTTTTTGAAGAGGCACAGGAAGTAGCTGAGCAGCTAGATGTGACTATTAAATGCCCTAGAATGTTCAAAATACAAATACACAGAGCCAATAATCAGCGGTATGTGATCCACCTGACCGTGACCCCCCCCCCTTCTCGAGAGCTGGATCCGCCACTGGACCAAATAACAAAATCGCCCTGTAGCTCGGAAACTCGATTCGGTAGCAACTTGGGGTTTTCAGCAATTTCTGTTTCTCGAAAAAAGAGAACATGACATGTATCTTACTTTTTCTCTATCTTTTATAGTTTAGGAGTTGTAGTACTGAACCATCGAAATCTGGCCACCATGTACACCATTGAGTTTGACCACGGATTCATCATCAGAGAATCACGAAATTTACAGACATCGTGTCGCAATGGCATAGCTAGCACTCATGTAATTAAAATGAGCTAATGAACACAATGAGAGGCTTATATACAGGGTGTCCCAGAAATCCCGCACTTCCTTGAGGGGATCGAAAGTGAAAAATATTTTAAGCCCAAATATGCATGATTGAAATTGTTTGATAACGTAGTTCATTAGTTATTAATTAATGAAAGTGACCAATCAGGAGCGCGCTACAGAAGATTGAGTAAGCAGTGGGGACGCAAAAGTGAGACGCCAGTCTCGGTTTACTGCGTGAAAAGCCGGCAGCAGCTCTGACGTCTCACTCTCGCGTCCCCAACTGCTTACTCATTCTTCTATAGCGCGCTCCTGATTGGTCACTTTCATTAATTAATTACTGATTAACTACTTCATCAAAAAATTTCAAACATGGATATTTGGGCTTAGAATATTTTTCACTTTCGATCCCCTCAAGGAAGTTCGGGACTTCAGGGACACCCTGTATATTAGTACTGGGTCAAATACCTATAAAATAGAGAATGGCAATAGTTTATTCTAAAACTAGTTGCAGAATGGGCTCCTTTTCCAATACGAATGCGAAATTCGAAAACGAGCGACGAAGGAGCGAGTTTTCGAACGCATGAGTGTTGGAATTGCATTCTGCAACGAGTATTAGACGATGTTTTCTCTATTTCAGTCAAATTTCGTGAAATGCTGTTGAAATTCAATGAAAAACTCATCCTAGTGACTTTTGTATTGTATCTTTGCAGTTGGTGACTGTTTCGAAATTGACATTTCCAAATTTACGTGTGTTGAAAATTGCACATAATTCTATACCTATAATTTGAGCGTAGTGGTTAATAAGTATACAAAAGTGAGGCAATCGTTCCCCTTAAATCCAGGATCAGTCATCGCATATACGCATGCCTAGGGAGAAGAGAAGGGACATGTAATTCTGTATCCATGGATACCTTATGTGACTCAATACAAACAGAGACAAAAATAACAAAACTGCATCCGCTGATCGCCACGATGTCCCTATTTTCCCACACTCCGCTATAGCACATGCTCAATAGTCTCACTGACCCTGGTCAGAGCCTTCTAGATGTTTCACTTTTAATTTCAAGGATTAAATTACAGGTATAGAATTATGTGGAAAATTGATAGGAGCGGAAGCCAGTGCTGACAACCAAAGAACGAAAAATATAACTGAAAACAATGCTATAATTAGTTCATTACAGCACTGTTTTTAGTACTGTAATGAACTCATTACGATACTGAAATAGAGAAAAATATTTTTAATTCCAAAAGTAGGGAAAAAGACGGGTCAAACTCATGATTTTTTAGACCTATTTGCTCAACATCCTTCCTGCTCGAAACGATGGAGAAAAAGGTGGACAGGTGGACAACTACATGAAAACGGAAAATCAGGAGAATACACCACTACATGATTTTCAGCTTACAGGGCGGTAAGTTTAACGGAAACGGCCCTGTATCATCTGACAGAAGCCATCCAGAGAGTTCTGAATAATAAAGAATTCGCCATATGTGCTTTCCTGGATATGTTTGGAGCCTTTGACAATACAACACACGTGTCTGTGAGAAACAAACTCAAGAGGCGAGGCGTGAATGACACCATTTTGAAATGGCTGTATAAGCTGTGTTAAGGGGCAGTATCACCTTTTGAATCGTGGTAAATCTCCATTCAAAAGTGGTCTCTTCATTTCACGAGTAAGTACCCTAATTTACGACGTAGAGACTTGATTTTTTTTTAATTGAAGTTTTTTTTCGATTTTATTAGTTTTGAAATAAAAAAAAAACAGGGTAATCGTTAGATCTGGGGTTATTGAATATGTTTTTCGTTTTTCATGAGTACAAGCTATATTTTTGGAATATTAATCATGAAAATTTTGTAGTTTATAGAAGATTAAATTGCCTAATAATTGCGATTTTTTCGATTTTATTAGTTTTTCATTTAAAAAAAAACAGGTTGAACTTCAGCGTTCTGGAAACTACACTTAATGATTTTTTTCTGACGGTTATTCATCATTTTTTGGAAAAAATCGCAACTATTTGCCCTCGGCAATTTAATCTTGTATAACCTACAAAGATTTCTATGATGATTATTTCAAAAAAATAGCTTGTTCTCATGAAAAACGACAAACATATTCAATAACCGCAGATCTAACGATTACCCTGGTTTTTTTAATTGAAAAACTAATTAAATCGAAAAAAAGAAAACTTTTGCCCTCGGGACGTTCTCCAACTTCAATTTAAAAAAATCAAGTCTCTACGTCGTAAATTGGGGTACTTACTCGTGAAATAAAGAGACCACTTTTGAATGGAGATTTACCACGATTCAAAACGTGATACTGCCCCTTAACGACGAAAATAGCCGAGACATCAATGGACGTTAAACCCACCTAGGTCGAAGCTACTCTCGAAACACCTCAAGCTAGGGTTATATTTCCCCCCTTAGGGAGCCTTGTAGTGGATGAACTACAACACAGGCTAATAGAGCTCGGCCTCGAATGTGTAGGCTATGCTGATGACATAATCCGTACAGTTAGAAGCAAATTCGAAGGCACTCTTTGTTGCAGTGGTGCTTGTCAGTGGGACTATACATCAAACAAACCGAGACCATAGTAATTCCGTTCACTCGGAAAATAAACCTTCCAACCATGAAGACGTTATCATTGAACGGAGATATCTTGAAAGTCTGAAGTTAGGTACCTGGGAATAACCCTGGATAACAAGCTCCTGTGTATTGAGCATGTTGATAATGCTACTGGCAGAGTCACAATTGCTCTTATGGCGTGCAGGCGTCTATGAGGCAGGAATTGGGGTTGTAACCCAAAAAACCTGCGAGGGAAGTACGTCATGATTGTAATCACATATGAGGCAGAATTCTGGTTTGCTGAAGCAAGTCGGGTAAGAATGAGGAAAAAGCAAGTCCTGCGTGTGCATCACTGGAGGTATGAGAACGTGCCCAACTAGGGCACTTGAGATCATTAGAAATATCACAACTCTACATCTAGTGATTGATAGGGTAACCCATGGGGCCATCCTGAGAATATCTAAGGAAGGTACTGGTAACAAGAGAATCAAGAGTCAGAGAGTATGGTCCTATTTGAACAACTACATCTCATCTGCAAACCTTCCTTGTGTTGTCTAAGGATCAAGAAAATAAGCACTGAGAAAAACTTCAGTACAATGCTAATCAAACGAGAGGAATGGAATTGTGAATACATACAATAAAATCTCAAAAAAAAACCGTGAAATGGAATAAGCACAGATGGTTCTTAAACCTTGATGGGGCTGGCGCTGGAGTGTACGGAGCAAGAAACAAGTGTACACTACCGTTAGGCTTCCACTGGAGTGATTTTTAGGCAAAATTACTGGCAATTGAAAGAATCTATTAGGGCTTTTTCAGACTAGGCCAGTAGATTAGTCGAGTAGAGAATGATTCTGTAATTTCCCATGTGCGAACGCCAGCAATCGAGTCGAGTAGAGTCACAGGATGATGTACCTACTACCTTATACTTTTAAAGAGTCTTTGATACTGTGGTAGAGTAGTCAGTGGGCGAATCGACTCTCCACTCGACTAAAATACTGGCCTAGTCCGAACAAGCCTTTAGTACTGCTATATAGCGATTCACATGATAGTCGAGCTGCTATTAAAAGTGCCGGAGAAAACACAATGAGATAGGAAAGAAAAATAAGTCTCTTGAATCTGGGTTCCCGGTCATTCGGAAACCAAAGGAAACTAAGAGACCAATATGAGTGCCAGAGAGGGCGGACGAACGCCAATCACTGGCCCAGAACCTTTCTGTGTTATAGGGAAATGCACCTATTAGAAAGAGTTTCTAGAGAAGGAGAAAACCTAGAAGGAAACACTCTGGCGCAATCTCTAGGGATGGATCACTCCAAAAAGTTTCTTCGGAACTTTGGAACTACAAGGTCTCAGTAAGAGCTAGCTCCACCTCCTCACCGGCTTTCTCACTTCTGTAGGCTAGGAAGAAACTCCTATTCACCTAGTCACGGAATGCCTTGTCATTGCAAGACAATGTAAAGAATCCGTTGGGCAAGAGACTTGCAGGAGTGAGAAACTATCCTCGTAGAAACCTTCCCTTGGATTTCATTAGATCTCTGGAACTGGAAGGCGAACTGTAAAGTGCGTGATAAGAACAACTCTGTTAGGGGGCACAATACACCTTGAGGTCGCAGTGAACCGTAGCCCCTTTATAACTACAACTATCAAACAAGAGCTCAAAAAGGTTTGGGAAGAAAATAACAGCAATAATAATAATAAATGAATCTATTAAAAATGAACCGAATATATCGCATAGGTAAATAATACAGGGTGTCACATTGATAAGAAACCAGAGGTCTTTTCTAGTAAAAATCGCTCTGGCGAAATTTTGGAAATCCTACATTCAAACGAATCCCAAAAAATTACAAGGAGTTATCCCTCTATTCGAAGCTTAACTCTTTTCCAAAATGATTTTAAGGAATTGTATTCGTTTGAACTGTGGCCTATATGCATAAAACATCGCATTCAATGCAAAATCTCATATTCGAATATATCCGCATAGACAGTAATAATATATGTATTATGATTATGTCCATTGTTGGATTGTATTACACAGTTCTTCACTTACAAAATTTTTCACGTGATTGATTAATTATGTCTTGTGACTTATATTGAAATTTTTTAATGAGAATCAAGGACTATCATCGAATGATTTTTGCGTCAATTGAACAATTAATTTTAAGAATGGGTATATATTTTACGATTCACAACCTTGAAATTTCATATGAATCTGGATTGACAGCAAATCCAATATCGTTGAAGTGATGTTCCTGAATTGATTGGAAAGATTTCGAAAAGGGTTGTTTGTTATATAAATGTTGGGTCAAAAGTTCCGGAGATATCGCGATAAAATGATGATATTTTATGAAAGTATTACCATTATGAAAACACACAATCTTGATATTTTTTCATATTTTCAGAATGAGGGGAGGGGTTTGAAATAGACTACTCCTATCATTTTTGTCGACTAAATTTTAAGAAAACATTTAAATTCAGATAGCCTGATACTGTTGGAAACTTTTTTATTTGTCGTATTTTTCTCGTTGAATGTACAGTTTTGGAATAAAAAAATGAGAGAATGAGAGAGATAAGAAAGTTTCTGACCAAGTCAGGCTATCGGAATTTTATTCTGTCCTTGTCGTTTCGTAAGTTTTTCTTCAAATATCATTTTTCCGCTTAACTTTTGACTTCTGACATAACATTCTTGTAAAAAACTAGCCTTTATTTTGAACAAGGAATCACCCTTTGAAAACTTACGCATCAATTCAGAAACACTCTGTATATTTTAGTGAAAGATGAATTGTTAGTTAAATTTCCAGATTTATCGAATTTCCAGTATCAATTGGAAATCTCGTTTTTCACATGTCTTCGTTTGTCATCAAGGTCTTCATAAATTTTTACATCAATGTGATGTATCGTTGATTATTTTTAAGTGGTCGTTCTACTTAAACGAGAGCTATATCATTTCTTCACGATGTCTTATACAGGGTGGGGCGTAATGAATAGATAATATGGTACCTGCCGGTAGAGGACATTGTGGAGGTTCAGAAAAATATGTTTTATGTTCAGTAAAAGTCGCTAGGTTTTCGAGATAATCGACATTTTTGAAAATTCATAAAAATTACACCATTCCTTATTTTTTTTACCTAAAATGAGAGAATTTTTTCTCACCATTTTTTGGATAGTATGCCTGGATCGATGCGCTATCGAATGATTTTTGGAGCGCAAACATAGTTTTTTCTTCAAACAAAAATCTAGCTCAAATTTTATGTTTCTCAAGTTCAACCTTGATGTGAAAAAATATGGTTACCTGAGGGCCAAATTTAGGAAAACATGCCTGTATAATTGAGATTCCGAAATGGCATAACTCACTGTATTTTCAGCATTTGATACAAAATAAATTCCTATTACTATTTCAATGAAAACTAAGGTTTTGATATTTTCAGCAAGAATGTCCTTCAAAGCCCATTGAAGAAAGTGATCATTCATTAGAAGGTGAAGAGCATGTATAAGAGCTCATGGTGGCCCCTTTGAACACTTTTCATGAAATTTAATCTGATGAAACGATATTTTGAAATTGTTTTTTTTTTCTCGTTTCCATCTATCATCAAACCCCACAGTTATAAAATCAATATTTTTTATTTCAAGTAATGAAGTAGATTTAAGCAATTTTTTAATCGAGAAAAAAGCTCTAGGCAAACTTTGAGATTCAATAATGAAAGAAAACGAGAGAAAAGAACAATTTCAATCAAAATATCTTTTGTGTATTACTCTCTACTAGTTATGTATACCGATATAAGGCTTCTAAATTTCAGATTTGGATGTGAACTGTCTGGACACCAGAATACCATATACATATTTTCGTTAAATGCAGTAGCGGATTAACCGGTACGCTTAGTACGCTGCAGCGTAGGGCCCCGAGGTTCATAGGGCCCCTGGCGATCGAATAATTTTTTTTTTCTAGAATGAAAATTCAGTCTGTGAGTGTGAAAAAAATGGTCAGACTGTACTATATTTTATAAGGAGCTCACAGCTCAGAGGTAACTTGTGAACATGAAACGCAATTGAATAACCAAAGCCCCAGAGCAAAATTGGAAAAACACACCATTCAGCGTACTGTCCCTAATTATCTTGTCTGCATGCAATGAATTCCGTCAAGGCGGCCGAATTCAAATGTTTACAATTATGTACATCATAATTCAATAAATTTGTCGGCATTTCCTCTAAAATCTAGGAATGTGCTACAGAACGGCCAACCAGATGTTGATTCGTTTAGGGGTGTAAATTGAAAAATACTTGTGCCGAAGTTCTTAGGTCTGCATATTTTTTTCTCACATTCATTTCACAATAAGATTCGAATAGTGTTGACAGTGACGGGCGAGTTTCGTGTAAGATTCAAGTATTGTGTTGGTGTTGGTGAATTTAACTATTTCTGTTTGTGTATAGATGGAATTATGTTGAGTATTTCCAAATTAAAATATTCCTTGAAATGTTTGAGCGCTACCCGATGGTGATGGTGTGCTCATCATGAGGCTGTTAAAGCATTGAAGTTTGGGTATAATGATTTATTAAAGGCTTTGAAGCACATTTATATGGATGAACAGAAAAAATAAATTGTAAAAATGAGACCAAAAATTTATACTTACAAAAAGCTTATCGAATAAGAATACGCTATGTTAACTGTTATTAAAACAATTCTAGAACGCTTTGATAAAGTTTCTTCCAAACTTCAAAAACCTAATTTGGATCTCCAAAGCGGATATCATTTACTGGACTCTTTAAAGTAATTTTTGCAGGAAATTCGGACAAACACTGATTCACAAACAGACCAGCTCTATAGAGACACAATCTAGAGAATTAAGTGAAGATATTGAAAAAGAATACACCCAGAGTGAGTTCAAAAACGGCTAAGAAGAAGAAGAAGAAAGTTAAAACGCCAATATTTTTGGAAAAGATAATTTCAGGATTGAGATATTGAATAAAGTTTTAGATTTTTTGATTGGCGACTTAGACCGTCGAAGTTCTGTCTATCGAGATATCATTGTGAAATTCAAATGTATATTTGATATAGGTGATCTCTCGCAAGATAATATTGATAGGAAGAGTTTTTGAACACTCTTGGAGTATTATGAGAGAGACCTTGAGGAGGGAATTATTAGCGAAGCTGGAAGCATCTCAATTCAAGGAATATCTTAAAAACTTGAAACAAAAAAAATACTAGTTGTTTAGAGATGTAGAAGTATTCTCCATTTTATATATAGCTTTAAAGTTATTTGTAACGCTACCTATTAGATACAAGTTGTGTAGCAGTCCGCTCATTTTCCAACTACCATTGATAAAAAAGTAAATATAGAACTGTTATGACAGAAAATATACTGCAGTTTTTAGGAATTCTATCGAAAGTGATATAGCGAGCAGTGTCGATTATTATTCTGCAAAAAAAGAATTTGCTGATATCAAAATAAGAATAAAACAATTTTTCTAGTGACATTTTACTTTGTAGGTAACTGATTTACAACTTTACGATACTTGTTTCTTTTGTGATGATTTTATTTATTCCTTTCTCGATGCCGCAATAAAAAATTTGCAGATATGATATTCTAGAGATATTCTGTATTTGAATTTTTGTGATATTTTTCCCTTTTTTTAAGATTTTTATTCATTTTTTATATTTTGTTTCGATATGCTTACCTACGTACCTTGTATTTTATTAATAAACTTTTTTTTGTTTTTGAAGAAGTGCGTTTTAATTAAAAAATTCTTTCGAAAAAAATCGAAAATGTTTCAAAGGGGGCCCCAAAAGTTTTGAAGCGTAGGGCCCCTGAAATCGTAAATCAGCCACTGGTTAAATGTAAGAGATGAAATAAAAAATTCTGTTCTCAATTCCAATTTACAGAACTTTTCATCATTTCTATCAGTGTTATGACTGTTATGAGCGTTAATGTCTGATTTCAAGGATAGGAATGAGAGCTTTCGTGAATCTTGATGGGTTTAGCTAAGTGTTTGAACATCCTTAGATTCGAATAAAATTTTTTTCGTGTTTTAGGATTCATTTGAATACCAAAATGTCATTATAATAACCAAGTTACGCGATATATAGATATACTGATATTATACTATAGGGTGTTTTTTTAAGAGTGATAGAACTTTAAATTGAAATGAAACACATTTAAATCAAGATTGATGCCCAATTTTTTTATTTGAAAGACAATTTCGTGACATTTATGTTTTTGAAATAATTTCCGGCATATGTCCGACTAGCTCTGGAGCTAATGTTTCAGTGAATGGTGCTCGTTACAGATCGACGACCAATGATAATATGTTTCAAAATTTGAATGATATCGACCCAGGAGTGTTTTTGTTCCAACAGAATGGTGCTACACCTGATGCTACTACCCGAAAAATTGATTTATTGAAAGAAAGTTTCGGCGATAACATTATTTGGAGAAAGGGTCCAATTAATTGGCCTCCAAGATCATGCGACATAACTCCAATGCATTATTTTCTTTGGGGTTTTGTCAAGTCATTGGGATATGCTGATAAACCAGAAACAATAGACGCTTGTAATGCCATTATAACTCATGTTTTTGCTGAAATAAGGCCTGAATTCCTCGAAAAAGTGGTCTAAAATTGGTGTGTTCGAATGCGGTACCCCAGAGCTAGTCGTGGTTAACATATACCGGAAATTATTTCTAAAACAGAAACGTCATAAAATTATCTTTCAAATAAAGAAAAATGTCTTCAATCTCAATTTAAATGTGTTTTCTTTCAATTTAAAGTTCTATCACCCAATATATGTCAACAGGGTGTATGGATAAAGAATTTAGCCAGGTGAATATCTTTGAAAAATGAAAAACGACATTGATGAAGAATTCCAGATAAGTGCAAAGAGGCAAAATGCATATGATGTGCTTTAATTTTTGATTGTGTACTCGCTGTTGTACCGGAGATTTATCAAGACAATAATTCAAAATCTTGTTAATTGGCTTGAATAGAGGGTGTCATACTGAACAGAAAACAGAGGTTGTGGTAGAAAAATGAAGATTTTAGGAAATCGCTCCGATATGTCAATTCGGTTATTGAAGTGAACATTTGTTTTCATGAGAACCATATCACCATATCATTTCATCTCTCTGGGCGGCAACCCCAAACAAAAAAGGATGGTTTCTATGTAAAAAAGGCCCCCCCTCAAGAAAAATTGATATTACGAGTGATTTTCCAAAATCTTGATTGTTCTACTGAAATAGACCTCTGTTTTTTATCAATGTGACACTGAATTGTTTACAGTTGTTTCCTTTAACAAAAATTCCTCAGCCAACCCTTTTTCGAGGTACCAACCTTAAAAAGTGTTGACTAAGTTTTTTTTCTGAAATTTCAGTGGAGCTAGAATCTTAATCTTGAAATACTGTAATTTTCGTGCACTCGCAAAGGACTAATGACAGGTATTTCTTCAATATTCCTGCTAGATTATATAGGGTTGAAATTAGCAACCCTCACGTTATTTCACATCAAAATTCTTTTTTCGAGTTGAGGTCTCATGAAATGAAATTTTTAATTGAAATCCTTTTGTTATTTAAAACAATTTTTTAGTCCCAATTTTTCCCAAAACCAATAGCTGAAGAGAGAAAAAATTAAAACTCAATTTTAGTCACCACCTTTCAAGGGTGAAATCTCGGAAACGGGTGGGATGAGGAAGTTTTGTTACAGGAAAGACCCATCTTAATTTCATACGAGCAATCACCTCCTGAATTTGTTCGTATGAATTTAGAAACACTCTGTATATCATTAATTAATTATAACTTTGTGAAAATTGAAGTTTATAATTATTATTTGAAATGAATTTCCACCGAATCAATTGAATATTCTCAGTAAAAGTAAATAAAATTCGATATTTTGTGAATAATAACGAATTCAAAATATTCTATTGGTAACTTCAAAAATATACAGGATGTCGTATTCAAATTGAAATTTTTGAGGTATATCCGCTTGAAGCTGAACTAGATTATAAACAAAAAACTTCATTTCGTGACACATTGCACTAAAGGGGCAGTATCACCTTCTGAATCGTGGTAAATCTCCATTCAAAAAGTGGTCTCTTTATTTCACGAGTAAGTACCCTAATTTACGACATAGTGACTTGATTTTTTTTTTAAATTGAAGTTGAAGAACGTCCCGAGTGCAAATTGTTTTCTTTTTTTCGATTTAATCAGTTTTTCAATTAAAAAAAAATAGGGTAATCGTTAGGTCTGGGGTTATTGAATATGTTCTTCGTTTTTCATGAGTACAAGCTATATTTTTGAAATAATCATCATGAAAATTTTTGTAGGTTATAGAAGATTAAATTGCCGAGGGCAAATAGTTGATTGATGAAGAACCGTCGGAAAAAAATCATTAAGTGTAGTTTCCAAAACGCTGAAGTTCAACCTGTTTTTTAATTGAAAAACTGATTAAATCGAAAAAATCGCAACTATTTGCCCTCGGCAATTTAATCTCAAACTACAAAAATTTTCGTGATCATTATTTCAGAAATATAGCTTGTACTCATGAAAAACAAAAAACATATTCAATAACCCCAGATCTAACGATTACCCTGGTTTGTTTAATTGAAAAACTGATTGAATCGAAAAAAAGAAAACTATTTGCCCTCGAGACGTTCTTCAATTTCAATTTAAAAAAAATCAAGTCTCTACGTCGTTAATTAGGGCACTTACTCGTGAAATAAAGAGACCACTTTTGAATGGAGATTTACCACGATTCAAAAGGTGATACTGCCCCTTGAGTGAAAAGTTCCATAAATGTAGTCCTTTTCGTTTTTAATATTCACATGGCGCCTACTTTATTTCAACACTGTAGATGAATTGGGATCTTGGATCTATCATGAAAACATTGCTCGCAAATTCAATAATATAGAAGAAGAAAAATTTGTTCAATATTTTATAATTTTCGAAAAATTTCGACATTTGTGAGGAATTAAATTCCCCACCCAAGCGGACTGATACAACAATTTTTTATAGTTCATTGTTTACGTTCAGCCACCCTTGACTAGACACCCAAATCATAAAAAGAAGATTCTATTCCGATTGTTGTTGTCATTTTCAATAAAACATATTCGTGTTATGGGCCATTGTTTTGGTTCAACTCGACAGTCTTGGATGTTCATAGGTGTATAAAAAATTTGAAATTATATTTTGACTGCTTCCCACTGCAATACTCGAAGAAAACATAATTTTTGTATTCAGTTTATTTGAGCTGTTTCTTATTTATTAATTCTTGGAATTTTGCAGTTGGAAGGAATTCTAAATTCTCATAAGAATTCAATGAATTTTCCCCAATTCGACAATTTTTTTGAGATATTTATGGTCATTGTGATATTTGAACATATGAGCACTCACCTGACCATTTTCCCAGGCTTTTCCACTCGACTTTCTGAAGATGTAGGGCTGGCGCAATGAGGGTGTCATACAGAAAATTAAAAACCATCCTGAAAACCTTAAATGCAACTATAGCGGTACACACGATACCTATTTTATGCAGAAAATTGTCCATGGTGGCCTAGATAGGATGGACAATTTCGAAGTTCAAACACCGACTGTTAAAGTGTTTAATTTTAATTCACATGAACTTCACAGAATATTGATAACATACACCGCGCCGTATCGGCTTGAAATTGAACAAATCGTCGGCTGGCGCAAGCGTGATGGCACTTTCCCTAACCCCTTTCTAGCTCGCAAGGAAATTTCTCCATGCCGCCAGCGTTCATTTTTTATTTCGAGGTAGTGCCTATGAAATTTGCCGGAAAGGTATTGTTTGAAAATAAATTCAGGTCTTTGACACTTGGAGCCTAGTAATGAATTGCTTATCAGCTTAGATTTTGGCCTTCTTCGACCAATAATCGGCGTTAACAATTGAATGATGTATTACGCGTAAATGGAACACAATCGGCATTGATTTCCTATCGTACGGAAATATTGCTGAGAATCAATAGTGCTGAATAGTAGTCTTATCGGATATTTGGGAATGCGGAATATAGAGTGTCCTCCAAATTGAATGGGACCATCAGGGATCTTTCAAAAATTAAGAAAGGCCCAATGTAGGCACAAATGTACTACATCCCCAGTCAGAATTGACAGAAGAAATATAACCAGAGTAAATTAATTCAACGAAAGTTGAAACATTTTTTTGTTATTCTTTAACTCTATGGATGTACTTGAATCTGAATTAGTTTAACAAGAAATATAGAGTCCCAAATATGCATTCATCGATTTCCTAATTATTTTTATTCAATTGAGTCTATTACATCATTTTCATTTAGATGGAATATCAGTATGATATATTATTATTTTTTCAATTTATCGGTTATAATATTTCAGCTACTAAAAAATTATTTCAGGTTCACTGTAATAATACGTACACATTTTTTTTTTCAAAAATAAATTATGAATTAAGTTTCAGTATTACTAAGAGATATCGTTCAGTTTACGCAATACCAAATGGAATCATTACTTTTTTGAATTGAAGGAATTCAACAACAAAATTAAGACCAGATTCGATGTCATTTTTGGTTGGCTGAACCGTCATGGTGAACACAAGCTATTTTTTCAGATTATACTTGAGTGCCTGAAACAAAATTAACAACAATGCCAATCAGTTCTTCACAGAAAAATTGTAGACATTTCTTACATGTTTTTCGTCTCACTTCTATAATGATTACCTGAAAGAATTAAACACAATGACATTAATGTAACACATAAAATAATCATGAATTCTGATATAGTCATACTTATAAGCCAGTCACTCAGATCAATCATTTGACAATGATTCTAAAATTTCGAAAAATTCATATACAATCATAAACAGTTTGGAAACAAATAAAAAAAATCAACTTCTTTCGTCGTATAAAGAGCATTTTACAAAAAGCAATAAGTTAAACATATATTCATAAATTGTCACAATTTTTTGGGACAAAAATTCATTTAATTTTGATGGTTGCTAATTCCATTAGATCCCGAGTTATTTACAAGGTTGCAAATTGAAATAAAACCTATGCTCATTCACTTTTATAAACTATCGCAGTTAGCCTTGATTAAGGTTTATCAAGTTCTTTCCCTTAGAACTGACATTGTCAAGTCTACTTTCTATTTACTCTTTTTTTAACTTTGTAAATGGAGTTAGTTCTTCTAAGATTTAACTGTTGCACAGGTTTCGTAGATTTTCATACTGGAGTATTTCAAGTTGTGCAAAGAGGTATTTAAATGTCTTCTGTAGGTATTTCTTGAGAATTTTGGGGAATTCCGTATGTTCCGTTCGTTTTTCTGGGTTTTTCGAGTACTTTCATTCTCTTTTCGAATGAACTATCACAAGGTGACGGACTATTATGTCCATTATTTTTCATTGAAATTTCATCAATCGATTCTTGATTTCCGTACAAGAAGAAAGAATAAAACGCATAACTGAATCTTCCTACCATGTTCATATACGTGAAATATTTCCAGTATCAACAGAGAAAAAGTTTCTTCACCATCGTCAGGTCTTTCAAATTATTGAATTCACATAAGATTTTCTCAAATTCATTATTTTCTCGAAGTACATTAACATTTTGATAAATACGTAATTACTACGATGTTAATGCAGAAACGACAACGTTGCGGGCGTATCTGACAGAGGAATGACTATAACCTAACATTCTCAAAATATACGCGGTTAAATGTGTCAGAATTCCACGGCAAACCGCGATACTTTATAAAAGTGAATGGAGTATACATAACAGAGTCAATTAACAGAAGAAATTGGTTCGCAAACAAATTTTCGTTACCTATATAAAATTGTAAATGAACATGTTTCGATGAAGACAAAATGTTACAAATATTTATAAAACTTCTCTGCCCCAAGTTCACAGGACTTTCAGGATATTCTGTTATTGGGAAATCATATTTATGTGCAATAAAAATATTATGTTTCGTACCTGTAGTTCTGTAAAATTACACATTCAACGTTTCTTCAAAAAAAGGAATTACAGAAAATTTCGAAAAATTCTCATTTTTAAAAACATTATGGACTCGGAAAAATGCTGCAAATTGAGATTCACTATTTCTGTGGTATAATAATGAGATTCCAAAATTTGAAAACTCGGGAATCATTATTGAATTATTAATGTTCCTATATGATGACTGGCACAACAGTTCATTCAATGAATTTTTCAAAAATCGACTAGTTGAGGTGAACCAAAAATTTATTTGGTGGATATTTGAAAGAAAATGGTAAATGTCGAAAATTGAAGTTTTACATTTTCGTTATGCACTTCACTCCGTTGTCATGAAAAAATTACAATATTGCGTTTTACTCACTTAGAGTTAATATGTTTTTCAATAACACAAGTTCACACAATCTCGATGTTCCTTCCAGGTATCGAACTGGGAAGTGAAGGTGAAAATATTTTACATTTCTCAAACAATTTCAATTATAAATATTATACGTAATTACATCTCATTCATTACTCCTCACGCGTGTAGGAAAATTATACATTGCAAATTTGATGTCAAGGGAAAAAATAAAATTGACATTTTTCCAAAATTTGATGACTTGTGAATTTCGTTCAACGGTAAATTCCTCTGAACGAACGGAATTCTTCGTTTTAATACCATTTTTCGAAATTCGGTTTTGTTCAAAGGTGACAAAAACCCATGAAAAACACTTGTCTTGCCATACCTTCTTTTTTACGAATGGAATGAATCTTGGTGAAGAGTTTACTACACATTTTCCTTGTTGAAAATTGTTTCTGCTATCTGTGTTTTATTATGACTAATGACTGAATCTTTCTGTTGACTTTAAGAATATACAGTTGAGGGGCAGTATCACCTTTTGAATCGTGGTAAATCTCCATTCAAAAGTGGTCTCTTTATTTCACGAGTAAGTACCCTAATTTACGACGTCGAGACTTCATTTTTTTTAATTGAAGTTGAAGAACGTCTCGAGGGCAAGTAGTTTTCTTTTTTTCGATTCAATCAGTTTTTCAATTAAAAACACCAGGGTAATCGTTAGATCTGGGGTTATTGAATATTTTTTTTCGTTTTTCATGAGTACAAGCTATATTTTTGAAATAGTAATCATGAAAATTTTTGCAGTTTATGGAAGATTAAATTGCCGAGGGCAAATAGTTGCCATTTTTTCGATTTAATTAGTTTTTCAATGGAAAAAACAGGTTGAACTTCAGCGTTTTGGAAACTACACTTAATGATTTTTTTCCGACGGGTATTCATCATTTTTTGGAAAAAATCGCAACTATTTGCCCATTTAATCTTCTATAAACCACAAAAAATTTCATGATTATTATTTCAAAAATATAGCTTGTACTCATGAAAAACGAAAAACATATCCAATAACCCCAGATCTAACGATTACCCTTTTTTTTTAATTGAAAAACTAATTAAATCGAAAAAACGAAAACTATTTGCCCTCGGGACGTTCTTCAACTTCAATTTAAAAAAAAATCTATTCTCTACGTCGTAAATAAGGGTACTTACTCGTGAAATAAAGAGACCACTTTCGAATGGAGATTTACCACGATTCAAAAGGTGATACTGCTCCTTAAGTTAGCTTCCAAAGCGTCTATTTTTTCTGGTTTATCAGCATAAACCAATGACTGGACATAACTCTAAAAAAAAAGCTGTATCACCCATCAGCATAGATTGAACCTTCCACTTGAATTTCTAGTGGTGAATTCAGATATAAAATAAATATAATTGGACCAAGTAATGTTCCCTGAGGTTCTCCCACCTTAACTTCTAGTTTATCACTGAAAATATTCGATTTTTTCTCATTCGTTGTTTTTTGTCCAAATAACTCTTGGATAATTCGAGCGCAACTCCCTGGATTTGATATTCAACAGAGTATTCAAAAATCTGTCATGGGGAACACTATCGAAGGTCTTAGCCCAAAAGGCTTTAAACTCAGAAGTTTTCTAATTCTATTTGCCGATTCTAAATGAAAAACAAACTGACTAATTTTTTTAATTTCTCCAAACTTCGCCTATGAATCGTCCAATTTATTGTGTTAGCGGTTTATCGAGGAGAAAGTAGTAACAAGTACATATTTAGCGCGCAATTTACTACTTGCGAGTGTGTAATTGAAGTTTTAACGGTTCTGTTTTGCATTCGCTCAATCAGCGAAGAAAGTAAACGCTGAAGACGCCTTTAATCCTACGGTTTCTACTGATTGCGAGTTGTGAATGTCACGGCGATGTCCTCTTCAAGATCAATGCTCTATTGTTGTTTTCCTGCACTCGACAAGTAGGAAGACTTTCATTTGATGCTTCTTCATTCCGTATGACCACGTTGAAGCTACTGATGAATCATTAGAACGATAATTTTTGATTTTATACATCATGCAAATACAAGGTGACCCTTTTAAGAGAAACCATCACCGATATTTCGCATATTACAATGATTAGCAGAATCTAATGAGAAATATGTTCTTGAATCTTGTAGGGACAAAATAATATGTAGTTTAAGAAGGAATATCGAGTCCAGGGCCGATCCTAGCAGGGGTGCAGCGCGTGCCTCGCACGCGGGCGGCCAAACTCAAGTGGCGGCCACAGGCCGCCACATTTTTATGTTAGTTTGTAAAAAAAATGATTTTCAACAAATCTCAAAGAGATAATTGTTTTCAAGTATTGATTTTCACTTTCCAACTCTAATTATTCAAATTTTGAATGAGACGAGAAAAACAAATTAAATGGGTCTGAAATTTTCAATCTTGTCAAATCCAATATTCCTTGTTCCCCCTTACCGACAAGAAGAAACAAAGGAATGCTGTAGTACAATTTTTGGCCAGTCAGAATTTGGCATTTAGAGGAACTAGTTCAGAATTATATCGTAGAGATAATTGAAATTTTTTGAAAGCAGTACAGATGTTGGCTAAATTTGATCCAATTATATCGGAACACCTCAACAATATTAGTATTATTAGTAAGGGTAAGGACGTGAGGCGTATTCCACACTACTTGGGGCAGCATTTTCAAAACGACATTATTGATTATTAACATTTCAGCCGAATCTATTCGTAAAGAGATAACACGCATTGTCAAAAGAGCCAAATATTACGCCATCGTTTGTTATTAGGTGTGTAGACTTATCGAATAGTACAGTAGACATTTTAGAGTACTTTATAAACTTTTTTCCAGTAACTAATACCACTGGACAAGGTTTATGTAATTTTTTGTTTGAAAAGCTACTACCTAGTCTCCAGCTTGACGTTCATGATATTCGGGATCAAGGATATGACAATGGAGCAAATATGAAAGGAAAAATGTAGGCCTTCAAAAGAAGATACTTACCATTAATCCTAGAATTCCTAGAGCATTTTAAGAATGTAAGAATTATATGATTTCTCTTCTGGGTCTCCATATCAATGGGATATATTTAAGAAAATATATCAAAGCTTTAACTTTGATACCCGACACACGATGGTAGAGTCGCATAAATGCTATAAGACCTTTAAAAAGGACTTTAAAAATATCCTAGAAGCTTTAAATGCTTCAATTGGAGATCCCACTAGAGATAATAGGACAAAACTTGCAGCTAAAACTCTTGTGAAAAACATGAAAACATCTAAGTTTCTATGCTAAATGTTAATTTGGCATGACTCATTAATAAGAATGGACGTTTAAGTAAAATGCTACAAAATCTTAGAGTTATTATTGCGGAGAGAATACAGGGTTTAGATAATTTAAAAAAATATTTAATTTCACGAAGATCTAATGAGGATTTCAAGACAATGACTTAGAAATTGATCCACGCTTTCCCATCCCTAAACCCAGAAATAAAATTCGCTTATTTAATCATGAGAGCAGCGATGAACCAATTTCTAATTCCTACCAGAAATTTAGGGCTGAGTTTTATTATACAATTCTGGATCACGCTACAGCCTCAGTACAGAAAAGATTTACTTTACTGTCTGAATGTTATGATCAATTTTGCTTCCTCTATAAGTTCGAAAATTTTTCTAATGATGATCTTATGAAAGCCTGCATGGACTTGCCCGACATAGATATTTGATTACAGGTAAATGCGGAAGGAAATATTGTTAAGGATTTAAATGGCATACAACTTTTCAACGAAATAAATTAATTTAAACATATTTTCTCGGCTAAAGATCAACCTAGAGAAATATTAGAAATTATTGTTAAAAATGATTTGATTTCTTGTTTTTCCAATTTAACATTAGCCATTAGAATTTCATTAACAATGCCTGTCTCTGTTGCTTCTGGAGAAAGGAGTTTCAGGAAATTTAAAATAATTAAAGATTACTTGGGGAGCAATAGTTCACAGGAGAGACTCTCGAATTTGGCCATTAAATCTATTGAATCTGAAATATCGGAAAGAATTGATATGAGCGAAATTATTGATTTATTTCCTTCTCAAAAACTACAATATTTTCTAGTTTCTAGGTGAATCTGAAAATTCCTCAGTCGGAACCTGCTCCCTTGCCTGCTCGTCCGTAGATATCAACATCTTTCTGTCTTCTTATCATACATGACTCAGAATATCAGTAATCTTCGATCGTGTTACGGCGAGGGTACGGTGTAGATTATACCAGTGTTTATTGTTTCGAAAATGCCGCACGTTCATTCAAATAATGAACTTGTTGATATGCTTTCAATTTATGGCGAATCAAAACAAAATGCCAGTTGAGCGTATAAGTTGTACAGAACAAGGTTTCTGCTGAGAGATCACCCAACTTCGCGGACGTTCATAAACCTGGTGCATAGATGTAGAGATATGATGAAAAGAAAGATGCAAGCCAGAGTAGTATCAAGGTATTGATGCCCAAAATTTTTATAAATTTTTTGAATTGAACATTTCATATAAGAAATTTTTGGTAAACTGACTTATTTTGATGAGTTCTATCACCTTTCAAAGGAAAAGCCTCACCTTGAAATACACCCTGTATTTATTCTTCGTTTTCCCAACTATTTTTTCTGAATTGAGTCTTTTAGTTTATTTTTATTTCGATGAAATATCAGTATGATATATACAGTGTGACAAGAAAAACCACGGACAAACTCTTTTTCATTCAACTTTATTAAACAGAAGAAATTGAACAAAACAACAACAAATAATAATAGCTTGAACATCTGTTAATAATATATTCAAGCCGTTTCGAAGTGGCTTCCTTTGGCGGCGATACACAGCTTCAGACGCTTCTTGAAATTTTCGGCAATGGGCCGCAGCTCTTAGGCCGTTAAACGGTTCCATTCCCGTCGCCCAGATTGCTTCAGCGACTCAAAATTTTTGTGTTTTTTACCACAAGCCCTCCAAAATCGACCACACGCTGTAGTCCATTGGGTTGAGATCCTGTGAGTAGGGCGGCCATTCTGCAGATGATATGAAACAAGGAAAATGGGTCTTACACCATTCTTGCGTCATTTTCGCTCTGTGAGCCGGAACGGAGTCCTGTTGAAAGGTCCAATGCGTATAGCCGAAGTGCTGCTTGGCCCACGGAAGTACTACGGCCTCGAGGATGTCGCAGCGGTAGACGAGAACTAAGGGAGTTTTACCACTGCCGCAAATTCCGCCGCAGACCATGACGGATTTTGACGGTGTTCGACGATGGCCGATGTACCGGGAGCCTCTACGGACCAGACTCTGTCGTTTTGGTGGTTGTGGGATTGTTCTACGGTGAAAAGCTTCTCGTCTGTGAAGAGAATTCGCTCCCATTGCAGACCGGCGGCGAGACGAAGGAGTTGGCGGCACCTTTGGAGTCGTACGCGCTTGTTTTTCTCCGTGAGGAGTTGAACTTTTTGGAGCTTGAAGTTGAGCTCCTTTTTGCAATTTGAAGGACAGATTCGCGGTTGATACCGGTCTCACAGGCTATTTTCCTCATGGAAACCCTCGGATTTCGATTGACTCGCTCCTTGACGATGTTGCGATTGCTAGGTGTATTGACAGTGCGTTTTCTACCACTTCCTGGACGACGACCATCATGGCCAAGCTCCTTGAAACGACGAATTGCATCGGACACGGTTTGTCGAGGCACATTGAGCAAACGAACAATTTCGCATTGACGCCTACCTTGACGAAACAGCTCCAAAATCGCACTACGTTTGTTTGACATTCTAAAACTCTGTGAAATGAAATTATATCAAACTGAAAATTCACATATTAGTAGAGGAAAGTGTAGAGAAACCAAAAGAATAAAAATTATTTTGCTGCGCTGAAATACTTTTGTTCCAGACCACAGCAAAATTTGTCCGAAGTTTTTCTTGTCAGCCTGTACATACATACTTACTTTTTAAATTCAGTGGTAATAATATAACAGTTACTAAAAAAGTTGCTTCAGGTTAACTGAAATAATTTTTTTCAAAAATAAATTATGAATTGGGTTTCAATGCAACTCAATTTAACTATTTTTTTTGGCACCACTGATTTTGACAGTTGACGTTGTTATTCAACAACGTGGAAAATATTGCGGGGAAGATTTAGGGGTGAAGCTATTAAAATTACAGGTGGTGCAAGAATGGAAGCCGAACAACCTATCACAATGCAGAATTTTTGGTGAATCGGCTCTTGAAAAGTTGGCCGAAGCTCCACTTTTTTATCGAAAAATTGTGTTTAGCCACGAAGCTCACTTTTGGCTCAATGGATACGTAAATAAGCAGAATTGCCGATTTTGGAGTGAAGATCAATCAGGCATTGCAAGATATACCAATGCATACAGAAAAATTTACTGTTTGGTGTGGATTATGGGCTGGTGGCATCATTGGACCGTACTTATCCGAAGATGATGCGAATCGCAACGAAACCGTGAATGGTGAGCGCTACCGTGAGATGATATCCAACTCTTTTCTGCCCAAAATGGAAGAGCTTGACTTGCATGACATGTAGTTTCAACAAGACGGTGCCACATGCCACACAGCACGCGAAACAATGAACCTATTGAGAGGCAAGTTTATTTCACGTTTAGGACCGGTCAATTGACCGCCTAGATCTTGCGATTTAACGCCTTTTTAGAAAATTTTCTGAATTTTATGTGTTTAATTTTTAAGTTAGTTCTTTGTCAGCTCTTAAAAAATCACACATTATTTTTAGTTAACGCAATAGCAATTGAAATAATTATTTTTTTCTTTAATTCAACAATAAAATTGAAACCAGTTTAGATAATGTCATTTCTGATTCACAAAATCTATATATATATAAAAGAAAGATGTTGGTTACACCATTTATAACTCGAGATTGGATGGACTGTTTGTTATGAAACTTCATATATGGATTCGTCTACGGTCTGGTTATTATAAAATGCAATAAAACTTCGAAAAAATCGATGAAAATTTCACTCATACAGGAAATGCTTTTCCTCCTTTTGAGCGAGGCCACCAGGTGTCGCTACAGTTACAGTTACGCTACCGCTTATTCGTAGGTACTTCTCGCCGTTAGATGGGGTGTACAGTGACTATATTACCCATAGACTTACTATCCATAAGTCTATGATATTACCACTATATAGTCACTGTAATAGTGTCTAATTTGGGTTGGCTACAACTTTGCGCCGTTGGCCAATGTTTCGTTCTTTCCACTTCAGGTGGCGCTATTCACAAATTATGACTGATTTTTTTCAGTTATTTCAAATACTTGAATTTATTCTGGCGAACGTGGCGTGTTAATGGTAGACAATTTTGTCAAGCAATAATGTGTGTTTATATTCCTGACATTCTGATGTATATTAGTTCTTAGGAAAAGTAGAAAACTTTCATTATAAAAAGATGCCATTCTGCTGTCATGTCATAATTGACTTTAGCAAATCAGCTGTTGATACATCCATCAAATTGACAACGGAAAATACACTGAAATGATATTGCGGCGCCGCCACGTAAGCCACGTTGCTAATATTTTCGATTTGGTCGAACGTCATTCCATTCAAAAATTGACAGGTGCCTACACCATTATTCTAGACATCTTATCGTGAAGGTACTAACTATATTTGACATCAGCACCATTAGATGGCGATGAATTTGTTGAGGCTTTCGCGACCATCAATTTATGTCATCTGTTTTTTTTTCGAGAATTTCGGTCGTCGTTGTTTGAAATTGAAATGGTCTTATAGTACCATGAAGGTCAATTAACAGATCCAGAAGCGCGTGAATATCACAGTGAATTTTTATCGAAATGTCAAGTATATACGATTTTGGCGATCAGTTTCGGTCGTGATATGTCCATTCTCATCTTTTCTCATAATTTTTAAAATGTTTTTGAATTTCTATTTGGGTAATAAATATATTTGCGGAAATCACTAAATCCAAAATTGCTATAATTGGTAATTGACATATTATTTTTATTCATCTGTTCTGTGTGACAGCTCATATCCATCGAAACATTTGACAGTTCAAAAATCAGAGAACCAAGCTGTTGATCTCCGATCACCGGTGATTACGATTTGTGAAATCCACCGTAAGTATCATTTAGGCGGAACAAAGTTCGCCGGGCCAGCTAGTTATAAATAATACTAACTGGCTTTTATGACCATTTTGATTTTTTTTTTCTCTGAATCGGTAGCAGATACGACAAAACTACGAGAAACTATAATGTTCAGTATAACAACAAAGCTCCTTTCCAATATTTTTCAAAAAGAGTCTAACCGAAAGAAAGTTCCAAAGAAAAACAGGGAACAGTGTTCCAGAAAAAAAATCACCCTTCGTTTGTACCTCCACTGTATGAACAGCCAGTATATTCTGTTCCCGATTCTACATGGCAATTCGAAAACTTTTGGAATTATTGTGAATTGATTTTCCTGGTTTACTAGCCTAATGGTACTAATCAAGGCTCTCTACTGGTTTCAAAGTTCTCGGTCAACATGAGTTTTGACTAGGAAAATCACTTGGAACGGATTTTTAGTGCAGTATTTCATTCCAGCTGAGGTCATACCCACTAATAGGATTTTTCTAAGCCGAAAATTTTGCTTTAGGCTTCCCAGAACTGAATATCCATGCGGATAACTGTTGACTTGCTTTTACTTATTGCCAGTTTACATATGCTGACCCAAGTGTATAACACAATTTTTTGAACTGATTCAGCAAAATTATTCCACTTTCATCATTACGAGTAAACTTTGTTTTTCATTCGAAAATGTATATGTTAGATCCCAGTTACATAATTTGCGTTAATGCTAACATTGATTAATTCAATAATTGAGGAATTCATTATGACAAAATCTTGTACTATTATGTCGCCATGAATTGAAAACACCATGGTCTTTATTTTCGTACCCTGTTTAAATCAATTCAATATCCATATCATGAAAAACCTTTTCTTTCTAATTCTTAGTTCATTCGAATGAAATGATTAAATTAAACATAAAAGAAGACAGAAACAATGCTTATTGTGAAAAAAAATTTCGAAATGAATCATTCAAAGTATTGCCCATCGTTCTTTACAAATTTTCCCTACTTTCTGGTAGAGCTCGAATAAAGTGTTCATCTTTTGAGGATATCTTCGAAGCAAGGCGTTTTTCATGTCTTCGTATGAGTAGAACTGCTGATGAATTAGATGAATCAGTTATAGCATTGGAGCAGGCCCGGATCTAGGGTGGGGCGCTTGCCCTGGGCGCCAGCTGAAGGGGCGCCAAGTTACAACAAGAGGTCAAATTTTTTCAATTTTTGATTTGCTCGGAAGAAAGTATCATTATTAAAGATGACCCGACTCTGAAGTGCCATCAAAAAAAGGACAGACATCGTATCTGTCCAAAACTATACAAAATGAAATTATCGATTAAATGGCCACCAAAGTTCGGAATAACATTGAGATCAAGGAGGCTTACTATTTCACTATTATGTTCGACTGCATCCCAGATGTATCTCACACAGAAGAAATGAACCAGGTAATACGATATTTTAAGAGAACGGAGTCTGGATATGAGATTATGAGATAAAGAAAAGTACCTATTATTGACTTCTTAGAAGTTGACGGAAAAACTGGAGAATAATATCATAGACAATTATTCTAGATATAATATACTGCAATCCTACGACAACGGATCTAATATGACTGGCATATATAGAGGAGTCCAATTCAGAATTCTACAGATGAACGAGCTGGCTGTACTAGTTGCCTAGCACACTCTTTGAATCTTGTGGGTGTCCATCCGGCTTCATCATGTTCAGAAGCAGTAACTTTATTTGGAGTTGTACAAAAGCTGAATTATTTTTTGTTAGTCAACCACACGATGGACAATTATGAAAAAGTGAACGAAAACAAATTTTAAAGGAAGTATCCAAACAAGATGGGCTTAACATCAAGCTGTTACCCAGGCAACACAGACTTCTCCGCGATATCTCTGAGAGGTTACAATGCGACTTTTATAGGAGCTCCTACCGCGAGGTCCCAGAGATCTCTATGTGATGTAACTAAGCGAATTTCCCACTGATGTGCCCATGCGATAACTTGGAGAGGAGAGCGCACCATGCGATTGATAAGGTCAATCTGTTCACGCAGGCGCTATTTCTCTATCAAGTCGAACTTGTATAAACAGCGAGTTTACCAAGACGGCCAGACATCGAGATGGGTTTTGTGGATAGATTAGTTAGATGTGTTGTGTTTATCGGTGTTACTGTGCTGTGCGAGGTTCGTTTTCGTTATTGTGTGAAATTTCGATGAGGATATTTGTGCTTCAAGTAAGTGTTATTTTCATTAAAATCTGGAGTTTTCTCACCTATCAGGACATATACCGTAACCATTTTTACCGCCACTTATGTTATCCGAGTAATTCAACCACCAATAAAGGAATTGATTAATTCACATTCACATTAAACGATTTTCTACTTGGTATATTGGTGATCAGGATAATTATTTCTATTAGGAATATGGATGAGTGTAATAACTTCACAACAGATTTTACAAGAATGATGAGTCGAATATTCCCAAAATTCAAGCTAATATATTATTGATAATTCTTAGAAGGCACGGTTTACAAGTTCCTGTGGAAACCATTATTGCAATTCCAATATTAATAAAAGAAAACACTTCAATGAGAATTATGATCATTCGACACTTTCACGGGAACAGTTTGGAATTATATCTCATTTTGTTTCAAGCTGATATATGAATGCAGAATGGACATTGAAATGTTGTTGTTGAAATCCTCTTTGTTCAATTTGTGCTCCAAAAGAACTTGACACACTGTTTATTCACGTTTTGATTAATGTATAAACCACTGACCTTACAAAAGTGTTACCGATTTTCTTCTCAATCTATCGATCTAACAAAAAGGCACATAAATCTACCAAAATTTGATGGAGTGAATGTATGTTCTGATATTCTAGGAAATCATGACTCTTACGATATTATTTTGAAGATTTCCTAAGCATACCATAATTTGATACATTAGTTCAGCTATACGTTGACAAATCTATATTTTTTTCAAGCAATTTGATGTACATACGTTTATTTTCAGCATATCAGCTGTTTTCAATAGGTGTTAATTTTTTGAATACCTATTTATTTTGACAGAATACTCATTTTTTGTTCGAGAGATTGGTTTTCCCGTTTTCGAACATTGATTCTGTAAATAAACATCCATTTTCAATTTTGCTTCATTCGTAAAATAACCTTCTTGCCCAATTCTCAGATAAATGGTATTTCAACTTGAATAACACAAGAAATATGTGAAAGGTATTTTTTTCCAAAAATCTACCGAAATCTACCGATTTTTTTCGAACTTGTAGGTACGGAGGGTGGCATCACTACATACGTGGAGGACAACAGAGGAGTCTTTCTCAAGATTGGCTGGGACATTGTACCCAGAGGAAGAAAGAAATATAATGTTTTGAAAATTATTTTGTTGATAATAAAGATTGACGAACTTATTCCCTTGCTTTAGTTTACCTTCTGTTGCAGCCGAAAATAATAAATAACTTTTAACACTGTTCGTTGTGTAATTCAATTCAATAATATAGCGGATATACAGATTCTCATCATAGGAATCGGACTAATCTGACTTAGTTTTTGATGTTTCATTCACACTTCGCAATGCGACTTGTATTTACCTGTGCAAAGCGGCATGTGTAGAAACTTCTTATACATCTGACAATACGACCTGTATAGGAACTTCTTATACATCTCGCAATGTGAACAGTTCGAGAATATCTTATACATCTCGCAATGCGGAGGTTAATAAGAAGTTCTCAAAGTCCTCGCCGCGGGAGGTGTATGCGAACTCTAAGTGTTGCTTGTTTGAGAATATCCACGTAGGATATCGTCAAGAGCTCTCTGGGAACTCTTTTGTGGCGGACATTTGGAGGAGATATAGAGCTCCCAGCGACCTCCCAAAGAAGTCACAAAAGGCGTCACAACTTCCTAAAAAGAAGTCGCAGGGATTTCTCTGGGATATCTTTGTGTTGCCTGGGTAATGCCTTGCTCAAAAGTTTCCTGGGAGTTGTGAAGGTTGTGGAAGAAATCTCACTAGTCGCAGAATCCAAGTATGAAGCTGGTCATTTGCTTCATGCTGTGATGGATTTTAGATTCATCCTGAACCTAACAATTTGGGATAATATTCTGCGGGAGATCGATAGGATAGGGTCAACGTGGAAATTCAGAAAAATCATTATCGTTAATACAAGGTCTTGTGAGGAGGATCTTGCAAGGAATGAAAGAAAAACTTATTGAAAACTGGATCTCGGAAGCTACACTCCTTTTAGAAGAATAATATGTGGAGCCAGTTCTCAGAAATAAACGTGTTTCCAAGAAATGTGAAAGGATGAGTCAAGAATGCTGTATCTAGTTGGTTTATTCTCGAAGGAAATTAAGGTTTTTTTCGACAGATAATTGTCAGAAATCAGAAAAAGATCAGAAAGCGCAGAGAGTCTGCATACGAATTTTGCATTCCTCAATGTCCATGCCCTTTTAAACATTCAAAACGTGGATCTGCAGAAACATGGCACGTTTTTAACGCAAAAATACTGAAGAGACTTGAATGCAGTGGATTTTTGTTAGGAACTAGCGGTTTTCAAAGAGCTGGTTCCTGAAATTAGTGAAAGATCGACTTCGTTAGACCTGCTACAAATTCTCCACAGGCAAGATCTGCGAGAAGCTTTCCTTAATGCTAGTATAGCTTTAAGAATATACCACACATTATCTACCACGTCTGCAAGATGTGAACGCAGTTTTAGCAAATTGAAAATAATAAAAAATTATTTGCGTTCCTCAATGAGTCAGGAACGTCTCTCTGGCTTCTTAGCTATAGAAAACAAAACTGCTTCCGAAACAGATTTCGAGGAGCTGATAGATACGTTCGCGGAAAGAAAATCACGCCGCGTTTAGCTGTGAAAAAAAATCTAATTTCTTTCCTTGTGATATTTTCCTCATTATTAGTTTTTATTTTCATTATTCATTTGTTTAATTTATTTTTGTTATTTTTATGAATTCATATATGTATTACACAATTGGGGGGCTCCATCATGAATTTTTGCCCAGGTCAAAAAAAAATCGTAGATCCGGGCCTGCATTGGAGAGTGCGATTATAAAATCTTATGGTAAGAGCACGGCTAGAAAAACTGAACCAATATCCAAACATCCATATGGCGATACTCCAAAAGAGTTGAAAGAATAACTGCTAAAAGTTAACCGGAAACTAAGAAAGAATTAGAGGATGTAGAGAACAGATAAAGACTCTGGAAAATGCAGAAAAATTTACGCAATGAAAAAACGCAAATTCCACCATGGAATGGCATATCCAAAAAACAAATGTAAAGCTTTTGCCAATAATATAGAAACGGAGTCAAGAATAAATTATTGTGATGAACACGATGATGACCTAGAAGAATTAATTGAAGATACTGAAGAATAAATGAAAGAAGCACCAGAGGATGGAAAAATACCTCACTCAATATCTGCGGCCGAAATCAGAGAGATAATCGACAATTTAAAAACAGGAAAGGCTCCTGGAAAAGATAAAATCACAAATCTAATGCTGAAGAAAATGTCAAAGAAAGGAACAACAGCTGACACTAACATAGCAAACGGAGTGATGAGAACAGAGCACTTTCCGAAAAAATGGAAGAAGTGATTATTTTCAATCAACCAGGCAAAGACAAAAAGTTCCCTCAGAACTATAGACCAATAAGCCTACTCCCAACCCTAGGAAAAATTGTGGATATAGTCTTAGTCAGACTACTTAATGAAAAAACAGAAGCCCTGGCGACGATACCAAGTGAACAATTTGGATTAAGAAAACAGCATTCAACTGAATAACAGCTCCTGAGAATGACCGAGTGTCCGAGTAAATGTCACAGATTACAGGAGGATTTCAGAATAAACAAGCCACAGTACTACGACTACTAGATGTAACCAGAGCTTTTGATAGAGTATGGCATGAAGGACTAGCATTTAAAATGATAACCGCAGGTTATTCACCCAAGTTATGTAGAATAATAATAAATTATTTGAGGGATAGGAACTTCTGTGTGAAAATAGATTATGTTCATTCCACACTCAGAAATTTTGAAACAGGAGTTCCTCAAGGATCTATACTAGGACCGCTACTCTATAACATATACATACATGATATACCAAAAATCCAATATTCCTGCTTGCTCTATACGCAGACGATACGGGCATAGCAATTAGGCACAGAAATACAAAAACAATTCACAAAATACTTCAAGAAGCTGCGGTATCAGTCATTGGTGGAACAGATGGAAAACCATGAATGGAATCGAAGATATCCATAGACGATAATAAAATAGAATGGCAGAATGAAGCTAAATACCTAGGAGTAATATTAGACTAACGTTGAAACAGCACATTAAGTATGCAGTGGATAAAACGAATGTAGCAATGAAGAGACTATACCCGATTATAGGCAGAAAAAGCCAAATGAATAGAAACAAGAAATTGAGGATCATAAAAACAGTCGCCAGACCGCAGCTAACATGGATCAACAGCATGGGGATATGCAGCGAGACCCCATATAAAGAGGATACAAAGTACAGAAAACAAATTTCTGAGATTAGACGCGCCCTGGTTTGTTAGGAATGAACAAATCCAAAAAGACATAAAATGGGAGTCCATTACTACATTCATCGAACGAAAAGCTGCAAAAGCCTATGAAAGAGCTAGTGAACACCCAAATGACGACCTTAGAAGGTTATTTGACTATGAAGCCGCTGAAAATGAAAAAAAAAGCGAGAATTTACCGCAAAAGACTCAGAGACCAATTGCGAAAATGAAGATATAGAACTCTACACTTAGAATGATATCCAATAGAAGCATAAAGAATGCGAAAGAGAAAATAACAGATGAGAACATGAAGGGAATATAGGCTTATGCCGGGAACCAACCGCAGGAGAGGTGTTTAGTCGGTAAGAATTCGACACTATCCAGAAAGACTGGGTGTCTGATGTAGGATTCACCTTTTCCATAAAAAAAACTGCTGATGAGCTCAACCATGTGCCATCCACCGGAACAAGTAATAATCTGTGGGTGCAATATCTGGGGAACCAGTTGAGCATTTCCAGATAGTTTCAGAGGGGTTAAGCTACGTGAGGCCGACCGTTGTCATCCTGTTAAATCACTCGTACCTTTGCTCGTATAGTGGCCGTTTTTCGCGGAGTGCTCGGCTCAATCGCATCAACTGAAATGGATACCGTTCCCTATGGTATCACTCGGTTCCAACAGCTCATAATAAATAACACCGACATGATCCCACCAAAAACACAGCATAACCTTCATTACGTGAATATTCAGTCAGGCGATGACGTGGAAACATGACCGGGCAGTGCCCTTTTCTTTGGGTGGCTGTAATAGATCTATTTTCCATCCCCTGGCACGATGCCATGAAGAAAACCCTTCATTTTTTGCCACTGAATCGGTTGTTCACAAACGAAAAAACGTCGTTCAACGTACCTTGGCTTCAATTCATAAGAAACACAAGTTCCCTGTTCTCAACGAATGGAGTCGCTTGGTGGGTTACTCCTAATGCTGAAGGAACTTCTTCTTGAATTTGGAACGAATCCTCATCGAGCAATGCCCCCAATTCAGCGTCTCCGAAGGTTTTTGGCCTTCCTTTACGCAGACGGTCATTAAGGGGAAGTATCACCTTTTGAATCGTGGTAAATCTCCATTCAAAAAGTGGTCTCTTTATTTCACGACTAACTACCCTAATTTACGACGTAGAGACTTGATTTTTTCAATTAAAAAAACAGGGTAATCGTTAGATCTCTGCAATATTTGGGTTATTGAATATGTTTTTCGTTCTTCATGGATACAAGCTATATTTTCGAACTAATCATCATGAAAATTTTTGTAGTTTATTGGTTTATTGTAATAGAAGCAACGAGTAAAATAATTCGTATTACGTCTCTGGTATTGCATTGTTTTTATTCTATCTTTGTCTTCATTGCAGATCAAGTTTGATTTTTGTGTTCACTTTTTTAAAGTTTTATACTTCGAATTATGTCGCTGCATAATAGAAACTGTTCTGTATTTGGTTGCACTAGCCGTAAAGGGAAAAATCCCGATTTATCTTTCCATAAATTTCCTCGCATGGGAAGAATGGTAAATATTGAAAATGCGTTTGGAGTTATGGAAAATATATCTCAAAGAAAGGCTTGGGCAATGAAACTAAAAATGGGGAAACCAGTTACAGATAGTATGTCCGTGTGTTCCTTACATTTTAAAAGGGAAGACTACTATAGTCAAGGTTAGTACCAAGTGTGTAATAGTTAAAGTTAATAGTGGATGGTATAGTTTATATTTCTGAAGGTGAACAATATATAAATGAGTAACATATTCTTCAGGTCTTAGTAAGAAGAAGTATCTTCTTTTAAATGCAGTACCTTCCTTAAAACTACCACAGTCAAGCCACGAAGTATGTTCCAGAAAACGAAAACAACCAAAGAATAGGACTGAGAATTCTAGTACTATTGAGGTTGCTGATAATGTCTCAAATTTGTTTGAAGTGGATAAAATTTCTTCAAATTTAACATGCAGTACTTCGGAGAGAGAAAGTATATAGAATAATTCTCTGTTATTCTTCCGAACTTATTTTTTTCTTCTAGGAACTGATAAAATTATGGCTGCTGAAGCTTTGGTACAATTGCAAGATTCTATTTTAAAATCAAAGTTTGGTGTTGATTGTGCAACACAAGTTAAGAGATTTATTTGAACCTTTTTCGACAAGGATAACCTCTACAAAAGAACTCATAACATTAACGGGATTACCATCTTTTGAATTACTAAACACTATTGTAGAATTAGTAACAAAAATGTTTCCAAAAAATAGGAAGAAACGCACAGTTATGACAGTGAAGGATGAAATAATATTTACTCTCATGAAACTGAAAACTGCTATACGATATAATGTATTATCTATATTGTTTTCAGTCAGTGAACCATCATGTCGAGTAATATTTCATGAAACTTTAGTAAAATTGGCAAAAGTTGTCCAATATGCTATTACCTGGCCATCTAAAGAAGAGATTTTCTGTAATATGCCTCTTTGTTTTAAAGGTTTTGAGAAGGTCAGAGTAGTGCTCGACTGCACCGAGATCCCTTTACAGCAGCCCAAATGCCTTTGTTGTAGACTTAAAACCTATTCCCATTATAAAAAAAGACATACACTCAAAATATTAACTGGAGTTTCACCTGCTGGCCTTGTAACATATGTCATATCTTCAATTCTTCACCAGTGTGACAAATTTCTTGACCATATTATGGTGGACAAAGGTTTTCTCATTGAGGATTTAGTTGAATCTGAAGGTATAAAATTGATACGTCCTCCTTTTCTTAAAAAACGAGATCAGTTTTCTCAACAAGAAGCTTTAATGAATGTTAGGATTGCTAGAGCAAGGGTACATGTGGAAAGGACAAATCAAAGGATTAAAGTTTTTGAATTATTAACAAAACCTTTCCCTCTTTCTTTATTGGGTCAAGTGGATAATATATTAATTATTATTTGTGCCATCGTTAATTTATCAAACCCCATTTTTGGCGAAGATAAATTTTGAATGTTTTTATCATGTAATTCTCAATAAATGTATGTTCATCCTATGCCTAAGCCTGGGAAATTGAAAGTGTATATAAGTGGTTAATTTGTTACTTAATATATACTTTTATAGAGATTGTATAAACAGACAATCATTAGTTCATAAATTTTGCATTACGTTTGTATAAAAATAATTAAACTCAATTTCAAAAATAATTAGTGTTTTTATTTATTCAATACATACAGTATTCACAATGAAGAAATCCAAAAGGTAAGTCACAATAAAATATACAAACATAAACCATAAGTGACACTCTCTGTAACACTTAAAAAGTTGAAAATAAATGAAAAAGTATGTAACAATAGTTAAAGTGAAAAGGGGTTACAGTTCACTGCGATCTTAAGGTCTATTGTGCCCCTTAACAGAGCTGTTATCATCGCGCCTCTTTATGTAACAATAAAATAATAGTTAAAATTGGGATTCTCAAAATATAAGCTGAAATTGACTAAATCTAAAATCGGCATTTAGTGACAACAGTATTGAAAATATGAGTAAAAAAAAATTATTTGTAATTTATGGATATATGCTGAACAATAATTGTTCCAATTAATAACACCATCAGGACTAAAACTAATCGACTAACTGAAATAATTATAAATTATCTCAATACTCAATACAAACGTACCTTCTCTGCAACTTTTGTAGATATGACTATATCAAAAATGAAATAAGAACACGAAATCAGACCTAAAACTAAACAGTTAATTGAACGCTTGTTGTATTTTTCACAAACATCAACATGGGCGTAGCCAGGATTTATAACAGGGGGGGGCAAACCATGGTCATGGTCCAAGGTCGTTCAAAATGTGAAATTTTGGGATAAAAAGAAAAGGCAAATTTAATCCATATTTTCTTCCAGGGGGGGGCAGCTGCCCCCCCCTGCCCCACGCTGGCTACGCCCATGAACATCAACCATACCTATTAGTCTATTTTACTCCAAAAATAAAAATATTAAGTGTCAAAATTCAGTTTAACAACACAAAGCACTAAAGAACAATCAAAGATAAACCAAAAGTTTCACAAAACACACACTGAAAATAACTAAAACAGCAAAATAAAACCACTTAAATATCAAAGGGCTTATACGGCATCTGATTTGTTTTACTCGTTGCTAAGATGACATTGACATTTCAGAGCGCCACCTATCGAATTCTACTTTTCCCTATAGAAGATTAAATTGTCGAGGGCAAATAGTTGCGATTTTTTCCAAAAAATGATGAATAACTGTCGAAAAAAAATTATTAAGTGTAGTTTCCAAAACGCTGAAGTTCGACCGTTTTTTTTTAATTGAAAAACTAATTAAATCGAAAAAAAGAAAAATACTTGCCCTCGGAACGTTCTTCAACTCCAATCTAAAAAAAATCAAGTCTCTACGTCGTAAATTAGGGTAGTTACTCGTGAAATAAAGAGACCACTTTTTGAATGGAGATTTACCACGATTCAAAAGGTGATACTTCACCTTAACATCGAAATCAACCGACCAATCAAGGCACGTTGTTTCACTTAGAGCAGCATCTCCGTTAACTGTTTGGAGATCTCGATGCTCTTCAGCAGTTGTTTTCTTTTTTCTTCGAATGAAAGGAGAAAATCGATACTTCCCGCAAATGACAATTTTTTAGACACAAAATATTCACCCAATCGAAAGTCTATGACGCCAAAACAAAATCACTTATTCTCTTTTTGGATTGAGTGCTATTACACAGTGCGCGTCAATATTATGGAACAAATTTATTTTCTCAGAAGAAAAATATTTGGCAACAAAATCCTGAAATAGGTCGATTTTTGTTCCACTTTTACCAAATTTTTATGCATTTTTGAAGGATTTTTGTTGCACCCAGTGCCATCCCCATCAACCCTCTAAATTTTTTGATTAGGGAAAGTGGGCCATGTGGTACTTTCTTGGCAAGGTCTTTGTATCTTCTTCACAGGCGTGCAGAAATTTTCAAGAACATTTTTTTTTTAATTAGTAAGTCAGTGTGGTCCATGCACCACTTTCAACCCCCTCACGTGAAAAATTAGAATGTGTGAAACACTGCGCTTCAGTTATAATCTTAAGTAGGATTGCAGTACGTTCCTACTGAAGTTGAAACTTTTCGATAAACTGTTTTAGTTCATAGAAAGAGCCATGACAAAGTGCACATTTGGAACCAACAAATAAAAAAAAAAAATTTTCTTGAAAATTTCTGCACGCCTGTAAAGAAGATGCAAAAACCTTGCCAAGAAAGTACCACATGACCCCCTTTCCCTATTCAAAAAATTTAGAGGGTTGATGGGGATGGCACAGGGTGCAACAAAAATCCTTCAAAATGCATTAAAATTTGGTAAAAGTGAAACAAAAATTGACCTGTTTCAGGAATTTGGTGCCAAATATTTTTCTTCTGAGAAAATGAATTTGTTCCATTATTTCGACGCGCACTGTAGATTCAGAAGAAACACCCAGTAGAATATTCCTCCAAAAAAGCATTCCATTCTTTTCAGCCTTTGAAAAAATAATTCGATACAAATTTGAATAAAAATCAACCAGTTGCTTTTGTTCCCTTTCAAATTTTTACTGAATTGTTCCGCTAGTTCACGATGGCCCTGTATGACGTTTCTATTATATAGAAGAATGTCACATTGACCATAAATAAAGATAGACAACGTAACGACATTTTATCAATATAGTGTTATGACCTTTCTGTACATCCAGTATCTGTTATTTCTAACCATCGACTAGTCAATGAGTGATTGAATGAGAATACCAAGTTGAAATGAAAATTTTCTATTTGTTAGTGCTAATATTTTCATTCCTCATCCAAAGTTTCAAATGTGCCAATAATACTTTAGTTACCAATGGAAATACAATCATAACGAAGCAGAATATGACAAATGTGCCAGCATCGAGTATGTAGGTCATTGCAAAAGCTCAAATTGTTTGTTTACTTTTTTTTCTTCCAGTTGATTACAAGATTTTGAAGAAACCGCATAATCTTCTGATTGGTAGATGTTATCCACACTATGAAGTGCTACACCAGGAGCATATCGTGGTGAAGAACGATGGTAGAAGCCATGTTGACGCCAATATAAGAGTGAGTAGCGCTTTTCAATCCTGTTGAGAAATTTCTCTGTCTCCAGAGCTCAATGAAATTTTCTATCATAATATTCTTAATTCAATTTATTCTAGAGATAATTTTAATATCATCCGAATTAGTATTTTCTGATATAACTCTTAAAGCATGATATTCAGCATTAGCTATGGTGATTTCGAAGTGAGTAACCGTTTTTTTCACGCTAAACGCAATAAGATGCGAAAATAGTTATTTTCCTAACAAGTGCGGAAAGTGATATTTTCCCGCACGAAACTGTCGTTACCCGAACGACGCGAAGCGGAGTTCGGGTAAGCAGTTGAGTGCGGGAAAAACACTTTCCGCACGAGTTAGGAACAATATTTTTTCTACAAGCGCTTATACGAGATCGATTTCAACACACAGATCAAATGTGAATTGATCATTCTAAATACACATGAATGACAAAAGTCTCTGACAAGTCGTTACCATTGTACTCTCATCGTTGACCTTCGGTCCATAGAGACTACAAGCCTATGAAATAAATTTAAACTGTAATAATATTCATAAATTCTTTATTAATTGAAAAGAAAACTAGACTAACAGCACATAAAAATGAATTTTGATAAGGAATCTATGTACATTCTGTTTCTTCCCATTATTATCAATATATTCATTAGAAATATTCAGTTATTAGTTATATTTATTGTAAACGTGCAGTTGGTCGCGTTATGCAAATTTATAGCAGAAGCCATCATATTGGTCGAAGTCAGCTGCTCCTTGGAAGATAATGATTCTGTATTACAGTTTGAAGAGGAAGAAGCAAAACGTTGAATATTTGCCATCATATTGTTCGAAGGCTCTTTGGAAGGTAATGATTCTGTAGTACAGTTTGAAGAGGAAGAACCATTCAAATTAAGAATTTTAGTGGACATTTTTTTTTTCTGGTTAATAGATTCTTCCAAGTATCCCTCAGCAACAGCAGTTGACTTCCATCCTCCTAAACGTTTAATATTTGTGATACCTTCTCCACAATTGGCTAGGAAAGTAGCCGAGGAGCGCCTAAAACTGTGTCCTGTGTATAATTCCGGATTTTGTAGGCGTAAGTAAGCTGCAATTTCGGACGGTATTTTTCCTCTTGTATTGATTCCGACAGGTTCAATCTTACATTTTCCCCGATTATACTTTATGAAAATTCGGAGATGAGGTATTTCCTTTGGACGTAAATTCATATATTTTCTGTATATGTTCAGAAAATATCCATTATTGGTGTCTTGGAATATAACAAACGATCTTGGTGAATGATTTTTGGAGTCCTTAATATTGACGATGATCAAGTCTCCTTTATCATCTATATCGTCGATGGTGAGTTTTGTAAGTTCCTCTCGTCTGCAGGCACCAGCTAATCCAAAAATTGTTACCAACTTCATCATCAAGTAAATTTCATCAGATGCCTCACTCATGAATTTTGTTATTTCCTATTCATTAAAAGTTTTGGCCTTTTTTGGACGAAATCCTATATTCTGTCGTTTAATGAAGGCAGTTAATTTATGGAATTTTCCAATATCCAAATCCTGTTTCAGTTTACAAACACTCTTTATCATTGAATATCGGGACCATAATGTGTTTGGTCTCCAAATTTTGGACATTTCCAAAAAATACGCCGAAAACACTTCCTCCTTCCTCGGTTGAACCTTTTTGGAATTACACCAATCAATGAATTCTGAATATTGCTTCTCATATTTTATCTTCGACTTGGCCGGTAACAAATTTAAACTCATAAGAAGCTGCTAATATTTCTTCGGGCAGGCCATCATCAGATCCCGAAGTATCCATTTTACCGGAGCGTACTGATTGAATTCGAGTTGATATTATTTATATTTAAACACAATTTCATAATATAATGACAATGTATTAATTCTTATTCACATGCCGTTTCCATAGTAACGTCGTCGGTGGCATAGAGATATATCATTATTCAGTTTATTCTTTAGAAAAAGCGTGCGAGAAAAGCCCTTGCTAATCCATTACCACACGCATTTGCGTGCGGTAATGGAATAGCAGGGGTTTTTCCCACACTGTTTGGCAATGTGACTCTTTACGAATCGAAATACGTGCGGGAAAGAGAATGAAAGTGCACGCTTGTAGAAAAAAGTAGTTTTCATCCGAAAATATAGACTTCTCGGCTTTTAAGATATAGGTAGGTTTGTTGCAGATTCTTGACCAGCTGAAGATCTTCCATCTTGCAATGCTTCTGGCTGAGCTTCACTCCAGAATCGACAATTCTGCCTTTGAGCTTTGTCGCTGAACACAATTTTTCGATCAAAAAGTTGATCTTCCGGCAACTTTTCAAGTACTCATTTTCCAGAAATTCTGCGTTGTGGTCATAAATTTTTGCACCAGCTGTATTTTGAAAGGCTTCTCACCTAAATCCTTCCGCAAAATTTTTCACGTTGTTAACAGAGGCCCAATTGCTGCAAACGGCGCCGAATCGATAATTGATGGTCATCAGTCATCACTTACACTGGCCTATACAAATGCGATATTTTCTTGAGTTCGCACAGTTCGTAAGCGTGTGGGTGATTGATGTCCAACAATATAAATTCGGTGCTAAATTTAGTCACAATAGTCACTGAGTAGCTGACCAAAGAATGCTAGAAGCACGCGATGAACTTTCTGAGCAGAAACGTATTTTGAATTTTGATGATAAAATTCAATGATTTTCAAGCATTGTTCGTTTGTGGGACGATTCATGGTTAAATTATTATAGACCAAACTGAGGATGTTCGACAGCGACATAAAACACGAAACGTGCAAGAGCTGTCAAAATCAGTGTTGCCAAAAAATTGTTGAAAAATCACCAGTTTCGATATCAAATGGAACCGCTGAAACGACGAAAACATAACTTTGTCGACTAAGGCACATCTGAAACCCATAAATATCCAATTTCAATATCGTAACTTATGCCGAGAATTTGAGAATGCCTTTTGTGTTCGATACTTCTGTAAGCGTTCAATTTTAAATAGATTAGGTGGCACCTATACTCCGTTCACTTTTATAATGTATCCCGGTTGGCCATGACATTCTGACACATTTCACCGTGTTTATTTTGAAAATGTTAAGTTATAGTTTTTTTCACTTTGGGAAAATAATGAATTTGAGAAAACACACTGCGCAAACAAATTAACGCACATTATGGAAATCCCAAATTTATTCTACAACCGAAGGTGTTCTCAATGATAATTATTTTTATCAGAATTATGCATGCATATGTTATCCACTTTCAACGTTTTTCTTCAATACAGATGTTTTCTCCTAGCAGGAATAAAAAAAGATGATATTATCAGATTTTGAATGTATTGGCTCCATTCTAAAATCAGTTGTTCTCGATCAATTCTAGTGATCAATAGTTGTTCTCGATCGCTATGCAACGCGAAACACGCAATTTGACCCAAGAGGAATGTGCCCAAGCGGTAGTTTTGCGAGAAGTAGGGTGGACATACCACATAATTCTATACCTATAATTTGAGCGTAGTGGCTAATAAGTATACAAAAGTGTGGCAATCGTTCCCCTTAAATCCAGGGTCAGTCATCGCATATACGCATCCCTAGGGAGAAGAGAAGGGACATGTAATTCTGTATCCATGGATACCGTATGTGACTCAATACAAACAGAGACAAATAACAAAACTGCATCCGCTGATCGCCACGATGTCCCTATTTTCCCACTCTCCGCTATAGCACATGCTCCATAGTCTCACTGACCCTAGTCAGAGCCTTCTAGATATTCCACTTTCAATTTCAAGGATCAAATTATAGGTATAGAATTATGTGGGACATACACAAGAATTGCAGAAAGGTTCGGGTAGACCACGGGCAACAACTGCCATTCAAGAACGTTACTTGAGAGTTTCTTCGTTGAGACAACGGTTTGCAACCGCTCGCCTCCTTCAAAATCAGCCTTAGCAAACTCATGAGGTGCAAATTAGCACTCAGACTATAAGAAATCGCCTCAGAGAATATGATTTAAGGCCTCGTGTCGCGGCAAGAGGCCCAGCTCTTACCCCAGCCCATCGAAGGGCGCGTTTGGATTTTGCGAGAGAGCATATCCATTAGGAAGAGGCCGATTGGGAAAGAGTTCTCTTCACAGATGAGTCTAGATTCTGCCACTACCATTGTGATCGACGTTCTCTTGTATACAGACGTCCACATGAAAGATATGCTCAGTGCAATTTCCTGAAACTACTGGTTTCGGGGGAGGATCGATTATGGTATGGGGTGGAATATCTTTGACTGCTCGCACAGACCTAGTGGTCGTTGATAATGGAGCTATGAATGCTGATAAGTATATAAGGAACATTCTTGAAGAGCATGTAGTGCCATTTGCCCCATACATTGGTGAAAATTTCATTTTTATGGACGATAATGCCAGACCCCATCGTGCGCGCATCGTTCAGGAGTACCTTGAAGAGGTTGAAGTCTCTCGAATGGAATGGCCAGCAAGAAGTCCAGATCTCAATCCGATTGAGCAGGTTTGGGACAACCTCAATAGAAGGCTGAGAAGTTCAGAAAATCATCCAGCTACTCTTAATGACTTAGGAATCCAACTCGGAGAAATCTGGGAAGAATTAGATCAGAACATTTTAAGATCACTCATTTTGAGTATGAACCGTCGTTGCCGAGCTGTAATTAACGCAAGGAGTGGAAATACCAAGTATTAAATCACTTATCAGCATTTCAGTATTTTGAAAATTGTTCATTTCTCTTCTTTCACATAAGATTCGGTGAAATCCTGAATTTTTCTTCCATTTAATGTGTCTTGTTTCGTTCAAAACCTTCCCGAGAGAACATAAAAAATAAGTTATAAAGTCAATGTAGAGTTAACTTTCATTAAAATTGAGATTTTCAGAATGTGCGTTAATTTTTTTGCGCAGTGTATTATGTGAATTCAATAATTATGAAGACCCGGCGAATGTTGAAGACACTTTTTCCTCTGTTAACACTGGAAATTTTTCACGAATATAAACATGTTTGGAAAATTCAGTTATGCTATTTTCTTGTACGGAAATCAAGAATCGAGTGTTGAAATTTCACTGAAAAATAATGGATAGAATAGTCCGTTACTTCGTGATAGTTCATTCGAACAAAGAATAAAAGTAAATAAAACTTCTAAACAACAGACGGACCAATGGAATTCCCCACTTTTCAAAATTCCCGAGAAATAAGCCAACAGAAGACATTTAAATTCATTTTTGCACAACTTGAAATACTCCAGTATAAAATTATGGTAGTACTACGAAACCTGTGTCACAGTTGAACCTCAAAAGAACTAACTCCATTCATAGAGTTAATACAAATTAGCGTTGGCAACGTCTCTGAGAATTATTTGACATTTCACGAATACCAACCTGCGTCAGTTTCAAGTAAAAAAAACTTGATAAACATAAATCTTGGCCAACCGGGATACTCTATAAAAGTGAATGGAGTATAGTTTATCAATCTCCACCATATATAATCTGCATATCTATTACAACTTCGTCAAAGAAAAACCAACGATCTTGAACAAATTTTGGCGGTGGAAACGTCTTTATTATTGTATTATGGCTATGTTGGTGCAAAATCGCCAATATTGGCGATTGAGAGACAGCTCTTTTTAGCATTTTAGGGTGTGTTTCATTCATGAAAAGCTAATTTTTCATGTTGTTCGGCTGAATATTGAAAACGAAATTCATTTCCTTGCTATGTAATAATAACAATAAATATTCAGTTTGATAACTTTCATGTTTGTGTCACATGCACACATTAATCAAATCAAATAAGTAGAGAGGAATATTAAGAATCATCTTGGAAGTCTCTTTTTTCAGTTTTAGCGCTTGCAATATTTTTATCACGATAGTTTAATTTAAAACCCGCAATTTCCTTGAGGAAATACGCGAACCCTATCGTCATGTCGTCATTACGAACACATAAAAAAGGTGATTAAATAAGTTTAAAATAGTGTATTTGGGTGCGTATGGATTCTTGTTGATATGCAATTGCTCGACATAGTTGTGACGTCACTTTAGGGAGTTCATCATAAATTGAATTTTAAGAAAAGATGATGAAAAAGAAAAACCATTCGATGACTTATAATGTTTCTTGAAATCTTTTTTTATTCTTTCATTAATTCGTCGTGTAAGTTTTTTTTTATAACGAAAAGAAAAAAGTTATGGATTGCACCGTACATTTTGGCATTAGTATTTTTCACAAATTTGATTATAATTTTTTGATTACTTATAGCATTTGATTAGGTTATCACTTCTTTCCTTTTTCCAAGTGCTCGATATTCACATTCCCTACCTCAAAAATACAATTATTTTCATAAAATAGTCCCCGTCGAGGAGAGCAGGTAGACAAAATCTTATTTGAATCCACACATTTTTATGGTTATTGTTAATTATGCAAGAGCTCTGTTGCTTGGAGAGAAGAATGGACTGCTGTACCAATTCTTTTCACCACGGCAATTAAAGAAAAAATGAATGTATGAAATACAAATAAATACCACAAATTGAACACTGAAGGAATTCTACTTACGGTTGGTCTGGCTTGAAGAGATGTGTCTGCTGATTTTCTGTCTTTTGTAGCAGAAGTATTGTGCAGGTGGAATGTTTGTGGGATTCTCAGTGAATCAAGACCCTACAATCGAGTACATAGATTTCTCGATCTTTTTCGTTACCGACGAAGTCCATAGACAGTATGAATTCTTTGTTGTATGAAAAAATAAAAAATATGAATTTTAAACAGTTATAGTTATTGAAAAAATGTTTCTTCGAAGATACACCTTTTATCTTTCTTAGCAATCGAGATAGAGGCATTCAATATACATTTTTCTGAATCAGGACGACAAGGAGAAGGGGTCATTAGAGTTTGCTCGATTAGAAGTGACCCACCCTGTCTCTCAATGGATTTTTTCATAACACCCAAATGTTGCTATCCAATTATGTATATGCTTACTATAATTGAGAACATTTACAGGAATGCTAATTCAGTGGCGAAATATTGAATTTTTTTATTTCAGATAAACGTTGATGGACCAGTGAACATAACATGCGTTTCGATTCTGGATGAAATGGAGAAAGAGAGTGCATACCCAATTTATTCTGGAGGGGGTGTAGGCCAAAACTACGTAGCTTTTAATGTAAAAACGAGTTATGGCCAAGGTTTTCACTTTTTCGTTCAGATTTTTGGAATTAAAACAACATGAGTTTTATTGCAGGAATGGATAATAAAAATTGTGATACAGAATACAAATAATGAAACAAGAAATAATTATTTGTATATTTTACAACACTATGGTGTAATGTGACACATTATACGTTGGAGAGTATGTATGTTTGCCTCACTACTACTATTCTGAAATTCGGACTTTTTTTACATCATATCATTACATCCACCTCAACCCTAACCAATTTAATTTGAAAAGGTCAGATAGGTTGTGGGATATGTTGATGTAAAGGTGTTTTCCTTGAATATGACAGTAAGAATTTTTGAGATTCGATCATTCGTTTACATTCTACTTTGAAAATGGAATACCATCCAATTTGCCTGAAGAATAAGATAATAATAATAATAATGTTTATTTCAAGAAATGGTAATAAACATAAAATTTGTCACTGGAGGTTCTCAAAGAAAATCTGTGCGTAACAAAAAAATATAAAAGTTTTCTTAAATCTCACTCTGCGGCCTGCAAAATGAAATATAAGCCAAATATTAATCATAACAATGAACAGTATCGTTGACATATCATTGACATAATCTGAAACAAATTTGTGAACACAATCTCCTTTTCGGAAAAAGCGAATATCCACATTCTATTCATTTACTTGACATTTTTCTGGAAATAGAACATTTTTTTCTTAATGTTCAAATGAATTTTCCGATTCAATAGATCAATTCAACAACCATGTCGTTATCTTTTTTATAAGTCGAATAATATTTTACTTTTTGCAGATTACTGAATACTTACAATATATTTTTATCCTTATTATAGTTCTCCTTTTATTAGCATGCAATATGTTGAAAAGATTTTTTGATGATTCGTTAATTTCATCTGCAAAAATGCGTGTCTGAAATCTCTGATAAAATTATTCATCTTCATATAATGATTATTATCTAAGGCACTTCACGAAATATGCTGTATTTCTTCTAGCAATATCGTTTCAGAAGCACTTATAGCAATATTGACTTCTTTTTTGAGGCAATTATTTCTCCAAAATGTTTTTCAAACTGATATTTTCCGATGTATTCATCTTCACGAGTGTGGCCAACATTAGAATCGATACTGCATCAACTGCTATGTAGGTTGAGTAATTTCAGTATTTTCGTTTGCAATTGTTTTCTTCCATTTCAACTACTTTTCATGAAACTCTATACATGCACATAATTCACGAATTTTCCGTTTATTCTTTTTTGCTAGTGAACTTTATGGAGCGATATACAGGGTGTATTTAAAGGAGAGGCTTTTCTTTTGACAGATGGTAGGACTCATCAAAATAAGTCATCTTACCAAAAATTTTTTTATGAATTATGCCCCTCCTCCGAGAAAATGAAACTCGAATATTTTCTAGTTTCTAGGTGAATCTGAAAATTCCTCAGTCCGAACCTGCTCCCTCGCCTGCTCCTCCGTAGATATCAACATGAACTTGTTGATATGCTTTCAAATTATGGTGAATCAAAACAAAAATCCAGTTCAGCGTATAAGTTGTACAGAACAAAATTTCCGATAAGAAATCACCCAACTTCGCGGATGTTCTCATTAACCTGGTGCAGAGATTTAGAGATGGGTTAACAGAGAGATGCAGGCCAGAGTAGTATTAAAGTATTGATGTTCAAAAATTTTTATGAATTTTTTAAATTGAACATTCCATATAGAAAATTGGTAAAATGACTCATTTTGATGAGTTCTATCACCTGTCACCTTGAAATACACCCTGTATAAACACTTCTGTCTCATTGGCAAGCTACTACACGGTAAATGAAACGCTCGTTGATGTAACTGGATTGAGCAATGCATACAACTTACCGCAATCCGATATGTCCGATTGGCTGAGGTGTAATGAATAAAATTAGGTTTTGTTCATCAGCACCAACTCAAAACAAAATGCATAATGTCAGTAAAAAAATTTATTAAAAATATATAATAGTTCAACTTTCCGTATTTATAACAATACAAATATTCAAATATTTTTATAATACTTTCATAATAACACAGTTAACATAGGTGAATATATAATATATAAAATCTCAAAAGGGCAACGATATATTATAATTGAGAAAAATCAGGATAATAAGAGAGAAACCGAAGTTCATTAATGGAATCTGTAGTCTTCAGCAAATGGTTCCTTGGCTTTCGTTTCTAAGTAATAAGTTCCTCTCGCTCAAAACGATATCTTTGTATGATTTCTTGTACTTCGCAACCATATCATTTATGAAGGCTCCAAAAAACTGGCCAATTTTCCTTACAGAAAATCTAGCTGTGAAGTAGTTCTTTTTGGCTAATTTACCCCAGTCGACAACAATCACATTAAGATCAGCAACATCTAATAAAAATCTGTACAAATAACAGGTGTAGGTCTTTGGTTAAAGAAAACTGCTATGATTGAAAGGCCAACGTTTCGATATATTTAATATCTTCCTCAGGGCTCTGAAACGATACAAAAACCTAGTTTCAAGTGGTAGCCAGAATATCTCCAACGCATATACAACTAAAATATTGTTGGAAAAGTTTTGTAATCGGAATTGAGTAAAAAGTAAAAGTATCTTTTGACAGTAAAAAAAACAAAATCATGAAACCATAATTAGAACTATTGGGGTAGTAAGTGGATAATCTAATAAATAAATAAATAATCGAATAAAATTATAAATAAATAAACAAGTAGGTGAACTGTATACTATGCAATAAAATTAAATAATATTTGTAAATAAATTCCTTCCGGAATCTACTTTGTAAATGTAAATAGGAAACTTAGGAGGTGAAATCTGACTATCATGAACTCACGTGTGAGCATGAAATTTACCAAACAGCAATTAAATTAAAATATTAAAATTTAAATAAGTAATATAAAAATCATTAACCACTCACATCAACAGTCAGTCCTCCGTGTTAAAATATAAATACAAATCAAGAATTCAAGGGAAGGCATACTTCCGCAAACCTTCATTTCACCTGGCGGTGTCGATATTATTCGCATTAAATATGAAATGCTGCAAGATGAGAATGGCGAGCAAAAAAGGAACATAACTGGTCGGCAAAACATACAAACAATAATTTACCCATCACAGTCATCACACCCTCTCAAGTTTTATCCCTCATTTTGTCAATCAAATTGAAATATGATGTGTTCAAATTTTCAATATCTGATCTTTTATTCACAGCATTTTTCTCCTTTTTGATACTTATCATTTCGTGTAGTTTTCTCCTGTTTAGAAAGGTTTGAGTACCTAAAATTCTTGTTTCGTCAAAATTGAATGAATGTGATGTTAGAAGGGCATGTTTCGCTAAAGCAGTGTTTGTTTTTTTTTTTTAGTCGGATTAATAATATTTGTTGCGTCCCTCCTATGTTCAGCCAACCATGTTTTCAGATATCTATCTGTCTGTCCTATATAAACATTGTTGCACTCTGAACACGGGATCCTATATATGACATTAGAACGGAGTTCTTTAGGTGTAGTGCTTTTTAGTTTGGAAAAAAAGCGTTTCGTTGTATTTTCAGGCTTGAAACATAGGATAGACTCATCACTTTTCAGAACGCTACTAATTTTCTCCGTCAATGTAGGAACATATGTCAATTTGAAATGTTTCTATCCTCAACCGAAGCCTTTTCACTCATTTGTCTCTCTCCCAACTTCAAAATCCTACTGACGAGTTTAGGAGTATAGTTATTCCTAAATAAAGTAGATTAGGGACGTGAAAATTCTAGTGTGACAATTTGAGAGCTCTATGTTTCATGTTCCGAATGAGGTTCAATTTATGTGAAATGGGGTGACATGAGTGAAAATTCAAAGCTCTCTCAGAGAACGTTGGTTTCTGGTACCAGTCCGTTTTTAACTTATTTCCGTCTCTAATAACTATGGTATCAAGAAATGGAATTTTACCATCCTTCTCTATTTCCACCGTGAATCTTAACCTTGGATGGAAACTATTGAACACTTCGAGAGTATGTTGAACTTTATCAGATGGTATGATTGTGAAAATGTCATCTACATATCTTTTGAATATTGGGATATGAAATGACAACTGTTTCAACGCTATAGTTTGAAGTTCCCACATGACGATATCAGAGACTAAAGGTGCCAGACAGTAACCCATGCCCAAGCCAAAAGTCTGTTTATAGTATCTATCTTCAAAGTTGAAGAAACTATTCTCTGTGCAAAATTTAAATAATTGAAGATATTCAGTTTTTGTGATTTCGGTATGTGGTGAAATTTTATTGAAATATTTATCTATCAACTGGGTTGCTAGTTCTAATGGTATGTCGGTGAAAAGAGACATCACATCGAGAGAAACCAAAATGTAGTTGTCAGGCAAGTCACACTTTCCACGAAACTGAAGGAATCTCTCACGAATGCCTCATCTCTTACGAACACATGAGAAAGTGTTCTTGCTAAAAACTTGCTTAAATTATACAAGGGACTACCAACCAAACTAACAATTGGACGAAGAGAAAAATTCTCTTTATGTATCTTGGATAGAAAGTAAATCTTGGGACATACACCATTATTGCATCTCAGATATTTCAACAAAGATTCATTTATAGGCTTACTCTTATAGAGTTGGCTAATTAATTTAATCAAATTGTTTTGCACAGTGATGGTGGGATCGGATCTAAGTTCTGAATATGTCGCCGACTCAGTAATTAATGACATTGCTCTATTAATGTAATCGCTTTTCAGCATAACAACTGTAGAGTTACCCTTATCTGCCTTAACTACTATTAATTCTTTATGTTCATTAAGAAATTGTTTTGTTTCCTTTGAGATCTTCAATAAGGACTTTGCTCTCTCATCTATGCGTCTTGAAGATGAGGGACAAAAATTAGTTAAAATATTAATACATTTATTCCTCTTTTCAATTATATCACTAGTATTGGTGTTAATGGAAAGAGCGCATTCAACATCAATCATCAACTGCATTAGAGGTAAACTACTGTCTGCATAAAGAAGGTTAAATTTATCACCTAAACTCAGCATGTACATTATGGGGAATACTTACATTGGATTTTCATGAGCCATTTTTCTTGAAGGGATAGTGTGGTGGTGGAAGTGCGTTGATTTTTCTTTAAAGAACTGATTTTAAGTTTCTGTTTCCTACTAATTTTGGTGTATTCTCTTTTGTAAAATTCATTCTGCATCTAATAAAGCTTCTTCCACAAGTGTGTTCACTGAACTGATGTAGTCATTCTCCCATCCATGTACAATGAAATGAACACTATCCTTTTCTTTGGGTTGAAATTTGAAAAGGCCAATTCTGAGATATCATTGTTTTCGATTTGATAGGGCGCGTCTCTGGTTTTCTGGGTGTATGTGTAATAGAGTATAACTGCAACAGAAACACTTTACTGGAGCCTTACACCTTGCAGATCCATCATTTTTTTCAAGAACTGATTAGTTCTATTTTAACTGGAGATGTTTCTTGTTTTCCCAGTTCATTCTCTCTGTGAAATCTGTATCCAGCAGTTTACCTGTTTCTTGTAAGAGCTAAGCTATCGTTATTTCAGTAGAAGATTTTTTCAGACAAGATACCATTATATTATTCTCATTTTGTACTCTTTCGAGGATATCTTATTTATTCTTGTAGCCGGTATTTTCTTCTTCCAAAATTTTAACCTTCTGCTTGTGTCGCTGTATTTCCTTTAGCAATCTCGTTTCAGAAGCACTCATAGCAATTTAGACTCCTTTTTAGAGGCACTTATTTCTCCAAAAATGGTTTTCAAACCACGAGTGTGGCCACCTTTAAATCGATACTGCATCAACTGCTTTGTAGGTTGAGTAATTTCAGTATTTTCTTTCGTTATTGTTTTCTTCTATTTCGACTACCATTCATGAACCACTGGACATGTACACAATTCACGAATTTTAAACATTCGGTTTATTCTTTTTGCTAGTAAACTTCATGAAGCGACATATAAACACGTCTGTCTCATTGGCAGGCTACTTCAGGGTAAATGAAACGCTCGGTGAGGTTACTGGATTGAGAAATGAATATAACTTACCTCATTTTGATATGTCCGATTGGCTGAGGTGTAAAGAATAAAATTAGGTTTTGTTCATCAGCATCTACTCAAAACAAAATGCATAATGTCAGTAAAAAAATTTATTAAAAATATAAAATAGTTCAACTTTCCGTATTTATAACAATACAAATATTTTTATAATACTTTCATAATAACACAGTTAACATAAGTGAATATATAATATATAAAATCTCAAAAGGGCATCAATATATTGTAATTGAGAAACATCAGGATGATAAGAGAAGAACCGAAATTCATTCATGGAGTCCTGTAGTCTTCAGCGAATGGTTCCTTGGCTTTCGTTTCTAAGTAATAAGTTCCTCTCGCTCTGTAAAAAAGAATCACATAAGAATAAAACAATTTCTTCAGTACAAGAATAAATTCTTGTACCATAGTAATAAATACTACTCACTTTTTGTTCACAGTAAATTCACCCATCACAGACTCGTTGTTGTCGCATTTTCCTTTCTTGAAATCACTGTAGCTGTCACATTGATAGGCACGGAATTCCCTAACTCTATCCTTGATAGACTCAGCGAAGTACATGTATGATCTGGAATGTGCACAGGATCCTGTTAGATCTAGGAAGCAACCAGGTTGGGAAGAACCTCCATTTGGATAGTAATCTGCATGTCCAATGGGGCTCAGAAAGCCAAGGCGACCTGTGAAAAAGTCAATGTTTAGTTGAAATGGTTATTAAATGTTTTGAATTCGGTCTTACCTCCACTGGTGTGTATTATTTCAACAAAATCGGGATCGGTGGTGTCCAAACGATCGTCAATATTATGCAAGGTGAACAGAGGAAGAGCTGGATCTAATCCAACTATGTAATCCTCCTTTTGTTTAGTGTTAGCTCCAGCTGCACCAGCTACATGAGCTTCCAAACTATGCCCAATAAAAACGATGTCTTTGTATGATTTCTTGTACTTCTCAACCATATCATTTATGAAGGCTCCCACAAACTGGCCAATTTTCCTTACAGAAAATCTAGCTGTGAAGTAGTTCTTATTGGCTAATTTACCCCAGTCGACAACTATCACATTAAGATCAGCCACATCTAATAAAGCTTCTTTCACAAGTGTGTTCACTGAACTGGTGTAGTCATTCTCCCATCCATTTACAATAAACACTACCCTTTTCTTTGGGTTGAAATTTGAAAAGGCCAATTCTGAGATGTCATTGTTTTCGATTTGTCTCTGGTTTTCTGGGCGTATAGGTAATAGTGTATATCTGCAACAGAAGCACTTTTCTGGAGCCTTACATCTTGCAGATCCATCATTTTTTTCAAGAACTGATTAGTTCTATTCAAACTGGTGATGTTTCTTGTTTTTCCAGTTCATAGAAACTATTCATATCTCTCTCTGTGAAATCTATATCCAGCAATTTACCTATATCTTGTGAGAGGTAAGCTATTGTTATTTCAGTAGAAGGTTTTTTAAGACCAGATACCATAATATTATTCTCATTTTGTCTTCTTTCGAGGATATCTTATTTATTCTTGTAGCCGGTATTTTCTTCTTCCAAAATTTTAGCCTTCTGTTTGCGTAGCTGTATTTCTTCTAGCAATCTCGTTTCAAAAGCACTCATAGCAATTTTGACTCCTTTTTTAAGGCACTTATTTCTTCCAAAATGGTTTTCAAACTAATATTTTCCGATGTATTCATCTTCACAAGTGTGGCCACCTTAAAATCGATACTGCATCAACTGCTTTGTAGGTTGAGTAATTTCAGTACTTTCTTTCGTTATTGTTTTTTGAATTTCAAACATTCCGTTCATTCTTTTTCGCTAGTAAACTTTATGGAGCGACATATTAACACGTCTGTCTCATTTGCAAGCTTATACCTACACAGTCAATGAAACGCTCGGCGACGTTCCTGGATTGAGCAATTAATATCACTTAACGCAATTCGATATGTCCGATTGGCTGAGGTGTAATGAATAAAATTAGGTTTTGTTCATCAGCATCAACTCAAAACAAAATGCATAATGTCAGTAAAAAAATTTATTAAAAATATAAAATAGTTCAACTTTCCGTATTTATAACAATACAAATATTCAAATATTTTTATAATACTTTCATAATAACACAGTTAACATAAGTGAATATATAATATATAAAATCTCAAAAGGGCAACAATATATTGTAATTGAGAAACATCAGGATAATAAGAGAGAAACCGAAATTCATTCATGGAGTCCTGTAGTCTTCAGCGAATGGTTCCTTGGCTTTCGTTTCTAAGTAATAAGTTCCTCTCGCTCTGTAAAAAAACACATAAGAATAAAACAATTTCTTCAGTATAAGAATAAATTCTTACACCATAGTAATAAATACTACTCACTTTTTGTTCACAGTAAATTCACCCATCACAGACTCGTTGTTGTCGCATTTTCCTTTCTTGAAATCACTGTAGCTGTCACATTGATAGGCACGGAATTCCCTAACTCTATCCTTGATAGACTCAGCGAAGTACATGTATGATCTGGAATGTGCACAGGATCCTGTTAGATCTAGGAAGCAACCAGGTTGGGAAGAACCTCCATTCGGATAGTAATCGGCATGTCCAATGGGGCTCAGAAAGCCAAGGCGACCTGTGAAAAAGTCAATTTTTAGTTGAAATGGTTATTGAATGTTTTGAATTCGGTCTTACCTCCACTGGTGTGTATTATTTCAACAAAATCGGCATCAGTGGTGTCCAAACGATCGTCAATATTATGCAAGGTGAACAGAGGAAGAGCTGGATCTAATCCAACTATGTAATCCACCTTTTGTTTAGTGTTAGCTCCAGCTGCACCAGCAACATGTGCTCCCAAACTGTGCCCAATCAAAACGATGTCTTTGTATGATTTCTTGTACTTCTCAACCATATCATTTATGAAGGCTCCAACAAACTGGCCAATTTTCCTTACAGAAAATCTAGCTGTGAAGTAGTTCTTATTCGCTAATTTACCCCAGTCGACAACTATCACATTAAGATCAGCCACATCTAATAAAGCTTCTTTCACAAGTGTGTTCACTGAACTGGTGTAGTCATTCTCCCATCCATGTACAATAAACACTACCCTCTTCTTTGGGTTGAAGTCTGAAAAGGCCAATTCTGAGATGTCATTGTTCTCGATGTGATAGGGCGCGTCTCTAGTTTTCTGGGTGTATAGGTAATAGTGTATATCTTCAACAGAAGCACTTTTCTGAAGCCTTACGTCTTGCAGATCCATCACTCTATATTCGCCATTTTCGTTTTTGGTTAACAGAACGTCTCGTTGGTCTGGGGAGGCTTCATCAAGGCGGAGATTTCTATCACCTGCAGACAAAGAGAAGAACATTATTAGCCTTTTATGAAACATTTCACTTCAGTTTGTAAAACTACGATCAGGACAAAAATTACTGATTTCTGCACTGGAATATCAAATATGTTGTTCTCATGAAGACTTATTGGAGCAGGTGCTCAAGGAAACTTACCAATGGTGGCAGACTCTAGAGCCATAACGGCCAGGAGCAGTACGAAAATTTTAATTTTCATTTTCATCTTTCACTTTTTGGTTGCGTTGTTTCGAATTAAACGTGGAACAAACTGATGGTCCCCGAATCGATCACTTCCTTATAAATAGGAAAATCGAAATATCAGTAGATGAATTTTGAGAATCTCGATCATATCAGAAGATTACAATTGATAATGTTCGCAAATTCTATTGTTTCAAAAATATCCTAGTAGCTTAACTAATATTAATTGTGTGTTGCATTAACAGATTTTATCTCATTTTTTAAGTAGCAATTTCGATTTAGAAACAACATCTACAGGATCTGAATAATAGCTACTTATCTTCTCTACGTAAGGCGCGTTAATCTCAGAAGAAATTGGTGACAGGATTCAGAGCTATCTGCATATCTCAGAATGCGTTTTTATCTGTCATAATGTTCCCTGATCGTGTGGCATTGATCAAAATCTGCAATCTCATCTGGGACATAATCCCTCTGTATCGTTCAGTCCAAATATTTCAACATTGGTAGAATTTGGTAAGAAACACTGATATTGACAGCTCACTCGCACTTCGTTTCGTTTTTTGTATTACTGTCAAACATCTTCAGTTTGGTGGTTTGTAGTTCAACCATGAATCGTCTTACAAACGAACAACGCTTATATTACAAATCATTGAATTTGATTATCAAAATGCATGCTTTCTTAAAAAGGTACATCGGGCGCTTTTTCCATTTTATGGTCAGTGAATAAAATACAAGAACTCTCTTGGAGAGAAGAATGGACACTGCTGTACCAATTCTTATCACCACGAGAATTAAATTTGATCAGGGTTTCAGTCTGGTTTTCTGCTTTCGTGTAATGTTGTACCGGGTAAAATCCTCATATCATGGAACGAATTCACTTTTAGGTACGAATGTAACGAAAGCGAGGGTATAGTCTGTTAAGGGTGGCGAGCTGAGGCGGTATGACCGTTGTGACAAGTGGCAGAGGTATAATACAGTTATTGAGAGAACAGATAAGACCTTTTGGGATTCTATAGCTGAATCACAGAGGAAGTGGGTGAAGTATAGAGCTGATTCTTCTTTATAACCGCACCATTCGCAGTGAATATGAATTTTAAAGAGTCAGTTTAATTGACCCACTGAAGCCGCTATTCGGGCTATTTCGCACCCCATTCACATTTTTTGATATAAAACCACCAACACGCTTACGTACACTACGATCTGAAGAAAATATCGCGGGTGTATCGGCCAGTGGTTGTGATGGCCATCAATTATCGATTCGCGCCATTCGCAGCAATTGCCAAAATCGGACTAAGCGAATGGACCATTTGAGGCGTAGCAGCGGTCCACATTTGCATGAAATAATCTTCAAACATTTAATTATATGGACCGTACTATCGATATAAATCAAGATTTCATGCATTTTCAACTTCCTATAGATCTGAAAAAATCACCCTATAGTTATATTTTTTCCCTTTCTCTCCAATCGTTTTCTCTGAAATCCCCGGAAGGATTCTTTTCGTACAATACAATTTTAAAATTCCTTCAAAAGAGGAACATAAGTATACAGGAAGCTCCAATTCAATCCTTTTGTGGTCACTCAAATCAATCAGCCGATATATAAAAAGACTTTTAGTTAAGGGAATTCGATCCATAGAAATATTCTAACTCCTGCAACACATTCACGGCGCCATCAGTCAAGCAGATATACCGGGTCCTGCAACAGTGCGTTAAGCTTCTATAGCTGCTAAACCAGACGTTCTAGGAATTTAGTTGAAAAGCATTCCCTTTTTACTTGCAATTCTGCATCTCAGGAAATTATTTTATGATATGCAGGGTGTTCCCAAATAAAATTATTCAACAAATTAGTGATTTTTTAAATGGAACACCCTTATATTTTTGCATATTTTCAATGCTCTTCAATACCTCTATCATGATGCAAAATATTAGGGATATTTTTCCAACAGTACGGATCTTATTCAGAAAAAACTACAAAATTTCGACGAAACAGTAGTTCGGTAAAAGCCCTTTACTGATTTCCAGAAGCGATAGAAACATGAATTTGATCAGGATTTCTTTTAACTCAAGAATTTGCCTAGTCATCGTTCCTAAATGATCAACCTCTCTTATACAGGATGTCCGTTATCAATGTCCAAATATGAAGAATTTCAAATTGTTTTTTCTCGATTATTTTCAAATGTAACACCCTGTATTTTTTTCCATGATGAGGTACACAGTTTGAAACCTTACATTTTTTCAGAAGTAACCGAAGGGCTATTTTCACTTCTACGTCCAGCAGGTACGAAAAATGAAATCAGAACGGAGAATTTTATTGAAATATTCGATATAAAAACAAACGGACGTTGAAAAATACAAAGAAAAATTGTTTCAATAATCCAAGAGATGTTCAAAGTGTCGTCCGCCTTCTCTGGAACACAAAGCGATCCGTTGGTTGAATGTCCCATGTCAGCATGGCTGGAGTAATGCCTCGGAAAGCAGTCACAATCTTCTCTCGCATAATGGAAGCTGTTGTTGAAACTTCATCATACACGATTCCCTCTATGTATCCCCACAAAAAAAAAATTATTTTGGTGAGATCCGGTGATCTAGCAGGCCATCTTGTCGGTCCGCCCCTACCAATCCATCTATTTGGAAACTGTTGGTCCAGTAAATCCCTCACAGGACGAGAATAATGAGCGGGTGCTCCATCATGCTGAAACCATATTTCATTCCGTATTTCCGTAGGTAACACTGCTAACATTCCGGGAAGAATGTTCTGAATGAAAGTAAAATATGCAGCTCCATCTAAATTTCCTTCGAAAAAATGAGGGCCTATCACATGGTTGCCGATTACTGCTCCCCTCAATGACCACCTCTGTTGATTGTCTATTTCCCTTATAATTCTTGGAGTTTCTACAGAGTAATAATGAAAATTGTGCCTATTGACGGCTCCGGAATTGTGGAAGGTTGCTTCATCACTGAATAAAACGAATTCAAAATGTAGGGTTCTGTTCAAATTGAAAACTTTCCCACTTACAGAAATTCAGACGGTTTTCAAAATCGCTATCGGTAATCGCCTGATGCATCTGAATGTGGTAGGCATGATACTTATTTTTTTTAAGTATTCTTTGAACTGAACGCTCACTTATACTACAGGCTACACCAAGCTCCCTCTGGCTTGTGTGTGGATTTTCATTTACATGCCTCGAGCTCCTTGTCCTCGTTAGTGGCCAATTTTATCCTCTCTCCTTTTTTATACTTGACATCTCCTGCCTCTGCAAATCTGTTTGAAAGCCTCCGAAAACTCGATTCATGTGGATGTCTTCTTTCGGGATATTCGACAGCATAGGATCTACTGGCTAATAAACAGTTTCTGTGGCACTGCCCAACATAAAAATCAAATCAACCATTTCATCTTTACCAAAAATTCATCTCAATTTATTGTATTCGGAAATAACATCTAGCTCTGAATAATAATATTTTGATCAAGAATAATAATAGATATACTTCAACAGTTTCTGTGGCACTGCTGCGACATGAAAATTATATGAACCATTTCATGAATAATAATTTTTTTGGATGCCGATAAAACTCTGTAATCGTTAGAATTGTATGTTAGCAATAATACCTATGTATGTGTTACTTATTCGGACAAACATTATCATTTTCATGTTGAACTTCAAGGATTCTGATTTTGGAAGGGTTTTAAAGTTTTTCAAAAATTGGTCATTCAGTTTGGTTTCATTGTGTGACTCATTTAAAATATCCGTTAGTTATTATGTTCATTATTCCTGAAAATTTTTGGTAGAAATGTCATATTTTGTGTCTACTGGACACAGGAGTGAAAATAATCCTAAGGTAACTTCTGAAAAAAGTAAGGTTTTAAACTGTGTACATCATCATGGAAAAAAATACAGGGTGTTACATTTGAAAAAATCGAGAAAAAACAATTTGAAATTCTTCATATTTGGGCATTGATAACGGATACCCTGTATAAAAAAGGTTGATCATTTAGGAACGATGGCTAAGCAAATTCTTAAGTCAAAAGAAATTCTAATCAAATTCATGTTTCTACCGTTTCTGGAAATCGGTAGAGGGCTTTCACCGAACTACTGTTTCATAGAAATTTTGCAGTTTTTTCTGAATAAGATCCGTACCGTTGGAAAAATATCCCTAATATTTTGCGTCATGATAGAGGTATTGAAGAGCATTCAAAATATGCGAAAATATATGGGGTGTTCCATTCAAAAAATCACTCATTTGTTCAATAATTTTATTTGGGAACACCCTGTATATCAGAAAATAATTTCCTGAGATGCAGAATTGAAATTACAAAGGAAATGCTTTTCAACTAAATTTCTGAAACGTCTGGTTTGGCACCTATGAAAGCCTAACGCACTATTGCAAGACCCTGTATACAGTATTATTATAATTATTTGAACTGGGGTCGTTATGCCTTCCGGGAACTGCGACCACATGGATCTTTTGTTCACTACTCTAGTCATTCATTAAAACCCAAGGAGGTCGTGTATGGTGTTGATAAGACCGACAGCAACCTAAGAAGCCTTGGACGTTACCTCGTGGGTATCCAGGACTGGTTTCCCCATATGAATGGTTCTTAGACCAGCCAGCTCTGGACACTGCATACCATGTGTTCAGCTGTTTCTGCCTCTGATTCACAGAGTCCGCAAATCTCATCTGCTGACTTTTCCATATGATGTTTGTACCGACACTGCCCCGTCAGCAGACCAACCATCACCCGAAGCTCAGCTCGTGACAGCTTCAGGAGGTTACTGGTATAGGTCGGTGAAATCATCACGAATTTCTTGGACTGAGTAAGTCCAGGAGTGTTTTTCCAGAGGGTTATTCTGTTGTCCAACGCCCATTGTTGGACCGCTGCCTTATACCGATTATAGTCTTTTCCAAGCCCCCAGGAAAGCACAGGTCCAGCAGGTGTTAACCTTGACGCACTTTTCGCAAGCTGATCGGCCTTTTCATTTCCTTCAACACCACAATGCCTTGCACCCATAGTAGAGTCACTTCATAGCCTCTGGCCAGTTGCTTTATGGGGTTACGGCACTCCTAAGTCAGCAGAGATCCCTGCGCCTCCTTGAGGTTCGAAATCGAGATTGTTGGCATAACATCCGATGGTTTTGCCAAGAGGTTTAAATCCAGTTGATTCAATATCCTTATATGACCATCAATCCAGTTAGGAGCTTCCCGTTAAGGGATATTCTTATTGCATCCAGCAGTCTGCATTTCCTCACATGTAGATGTAATGGAGGCTGTTGCGTTTTGTGTGATATTAATAGTATGCTTTGGTTGAGAGTTGTCAGAATAAAAATAAAAGAGAAAAAAGTCACATTCTTTTGAGCAAGAGAAAGATTTGTATTTATTGGCAGTTTTAGCACTTATTCAAGTTTATAACATCCAAGAAAGTTACATTTGGCGACCGTGACAGGACTGAGAAGATAATAAATAACTTTCAAGATGGAAAAAGCGCTTAAAGCTCGTTGTGTTTTCCGCAAGTCTTTCTCTTCAGATTATGAGAAGATTCTTGACATCAGCAAGAAATGCTCGGAAGTGGAACTGAAGGCAAGTTTCCACCATTTAGAACAGAAATATGAAGATATCCGATCCTTAGATAGAGAAATTTTCGAATATCTCTTGGATAAAGATACTTCTGAAAATGATTTGACTATTGAGTGTGATGAAGTCAGTAATTATAACAAAAAATTCTGTTTGATTAAAGAAGAAGTGAGCCAGTTATTAAAGAAAAAGGATAGTGACTCAGTCAATAATTCTGCCATTGAGAAGTTCAAGTTACCTCGTCTAGAACTGAAGAAGTTTGATGGAGATTTACGTAAATGGATTCATTTTTGGGGGCTATTTCAGAAGATTGATGAAAATGAACAATTGGATAATATTGAGAAGTTTAATTTTCTGATTCAATCTACAGAAGAAAATTCAAGAGCACGAAGAGTAGTTGAAAGTTATCCTCCTAGTGCTGAGAATTACCCAAAAGTTATCGAATCTCTGAAAAACAGATTTGGACGGGAAGATTTACTGATTGAAATGTATATAAGGGAACTTCTGAATTTAGTGACACAATCGAATTTATCACTGACAGATTTGTATGACAAACTCGAATGTCATATAAGATCTTTGGAATCTCTTGGTGTTACCACTGATAAATGCTCATCGATGTTATATCCAATGGTTGAGTCTTGTTTACAAGAAGATATTTTGCGAATCTGGCAGCGCACCTGTTGTTCTACAGATACGTCAAAAGTGAAGCTGGAAAGCCTTCTGAAGTTCATAAGATCAGAAGTTGAGAACGAAGAGAAGATTTCCATGGCTGTTGCGGGAATCAGTGCATCTAAGACTTCCAGAAAGAACAAAACTGCAAGATCTGAAGAGACATCTACTGCTGCTGTTTTATTTTCTAATAATAAAATTAATTGTTCTTTTTGCAGCATGAGCGACCACAAGAGTTTTGAGTGTCCTACTGGATTGAATATGTCATTCAACGATAGAAAACAGTTTCTTTTTAAGAAAAAATGTTGTTTCGTCTGCTTAGCACCAGGACATACTGCAGGAAGATGTCGATTGCGAGGTGTGACATGTTCAAAATGCAAGAGAAGACACTACTCTTTGATGTGTCCAATTTCTTCAAGAGAATCGCGAGTTCAGTCTGGAAGCTCTGGTGAGGTAACAAATACCACTATCTGTGCCAGTGAAAATTCTTTAGCGTGTCAAAATTTTTCCGATACCCCAGGAATTGTTTTATTACAAACAGTTTCAGTATATTTGGTTGGGCCAAACGGAAAATTGCGTCGTGTTCGTGCCTTATTTGATACAGCAGCACAACGTTCGTATATTCTCAAAGAAACTGTCTTAGATATGGGTTATCAATCAATAGAGAATGAAACTGTAATTCATTCCCTGTTTGGTGGTCTGGTTACAGATGAAGCTTTACATTCTAAGTACAGGATTGAAATAGATAGTTTGTGTAGGATTTCGAGGTAGCCTTTGTATGAAAAATACGATAAATGTTTAACGTTTATTTGAACACTAACTAAAAGTACATCGATAATTTAATGTTCCCGTGTTGCCTACCGGCGCGTCTGTACGTGATCGTTGGGTGTAAGTCCCGGGGTGTACTCTGGTTGCTGTGCAGAGTACAACTGCCGTTCTGCACCTGTTGATCGGGTAGGGTGATCTTCGCGGCAACCATATGCGGGTGGGGGGAAATATACTACATTCCTCCCTTACGACAGAAAAGACTCAGTCAAGGTAGCGAGCAGGAGGTTTTCTGTTTCGTCTTGGGTTTCTTCTTGGGCCTAGGTCTTCATCTGCTGTATCTTCATCAACTCCATCTACATGTGCTTTTTCTTCATTTAGACAATGAGAGGGAGGTGGTACAGGATATTCATAGTTCCTTTGTTCTTGGCTCGAAACAGCCGGTTCTGAAGCTGATGGGAATGTGTGTTCATTTTCACCCGTTAGGTTTCGTTCGGGGATATCAGAAATTCTTCTCCTCATTTGGTCACAGTGTTTTCGTCGCTGAATACCGTTGACGTCCACGATGTATGATAGGGGCCCAGTTTGTTTCACGATTTCGCCTGGTGAAGAACCTTTTTCCAAAGGATTATTTATCCATACTCTTTCCCCTTCAGCAAAAAAAACTGGTGCCTTGGCAGTTTTATCATGATTCGCTTTTTGAATCAATTTCTCCTGCTCCATATTCTTTGTAATATCCGGTTTCAATAGGTCAAAACGGGATCTGAGGTGATGTCCAAACATCATCTGACTGGGAGTTCTATTTGTTGACCTCCTTATTGTGTTTCTATAGCTAAATAGAAAACTTTGAAGTCTCTGTGATTGATCGATGCTCTTATCACTTGCACACATTCTTTCTTTGAATGTTCTGACAGTCCGCTCGGCCAAACCATTAGATTTAGGATGATATGGGGTTACTTTGACATGCTTTATTCCATTTTCATTACAGAAATCTTCGAATTCCTTGGAGGTAAGTTGGGGGCCATTGTCTGAGACAAGCAACTTCGGCAAACCAAAACGAGAAAATATCTCCCGTAGAGCTTCTATTGTCTTAGCAGAAGTAATATTCTTCATGGGAATCACTTCTAACCAGTGGGTGTATGCATCAATAAGTATCATCCACATTTTTCCTTCAAAAGGCCCTGCAAAGTCTAAATGGAGGCGGGACCAGGGTTCCGCGGAAATTCCCCAGGGATGAAGTGAAACATTGTGGATATTTTGTCTTGATTCCTGACAAAACTGACATTTCTGTGTCTCCTCAGCGATGCAGGAATTTATGTTTGGCCAGTACACATGCAACTTTGCTAAGGATTGCATTGCTGTGATTCCTGGATGTCCGTCATGAAGCATGGCCAAAATTTCCTTTTGTAGGTTGGAAGGAATACAGATGCGTCCTTTCCATAATAATATATCTTCTTCGAAGGAAAGCTCATCTCGTTTCTCATAATAGGGAAGCAGATCTTGACCAAGATGTGTTTTAGTTGGCCAGGATCTTTGAATAAATTTAATTACTTCCGATAAGATTTCATCTTTTGAGGTCTCTGTTTTTAATACGCCTTTTTTAATAGGTAGCCCCTTCACTCTCAAGTGCAGAAGTCGACACTGCTTAACTAGCGCTGGTTTTTCAGTGTTGTCATCTATAGGGAGTCTTGATAATGAGTCGGCAGGACAATTTTCTTTTCCCGGTGTGAACACTACATCAAAATTATAACCATTTAAGGTCATGGCCCATCGTAGCAGCCTGTTGCTTGCAATTTTTGGAGTTTGGCGATTCTCCCCAAATATGTGCTGAAGTGGCTTATGGTCTGTAGTGAGGGTAAATCTCCTACCATATAGATACTGGTGAAATTTGGTAACAGCGTAAACAAGTGCCAGTGCCTCTTTATCAATAGTTGAGTAGCGTCTTTCTACTTCGTTAAATGATCTAGAAGCAAATGCAATAGGTTTCAGTGTGCCATCCAATAACTTGTGGGATAACACAGCCCCTGCGCCGACGTCACTTGCATCGCTTGATACCACTAAGGTTTTATTTGGGTCATAATGAATGAGTGTCTTGCTTGAAGTTAGTGTGTTTTTGAGGTTGTTTATGATGTCAGTATCTTCTTCGGTCCACTGCCATTGGGCGTTTTTCTTCAAAAAACGGTGTAATGGAGCGCACTGTATGTGGAGATTTTTAATAAATTTTCCATAATAAGTAATAGCACCAAGGAATGATCGGAGCTGTGTGGTATTTTTGGGTAAGGGCATCTGCTTGATTGCTTGAACGCGATCCTCAGTGGGATGCAATCCGTTTTCATCTATCTTGTGCCCCAGATAAGTTACATTTCTTTTGAGCCAGTCACATTTTGATTTTTGGGTTTTTATTCCGGATTCTTGAAGTCTACGCAACACTTCTCTTAGCCGGTTCAAGTGAGTAGGTAAATCAGATGCTGTTATCAGAATATCATCTATGTAACAAACGACGCCTTCCATCCCATAAAGGATTTGGTCCATGGTTCGTTGAAATAATGCAGGAGCAAAACTTATTCCAAAAGGTAGGCGTTTGTAGGTGAAATACCCCTTTGGTGTGGAAATGACCAAGAACTTGTGACATTCCGTATGGACTTCCATCTGTAGGTAAGCATCCTTCAGGTCAATCTTTGAGAAATATTTACCGCCTGAGAGCTTTGCGGTAATGTCCTCAAAACGGGGAAGTGGATAATCATCCATTTGGACATGTTTATTTATGGTCACCTTGAAATCTGCGCAGATCCTTATTTTTCCATTTGACTTTAGGGCAACCACAATCGGCGAAGCCCACGAAATCGGGGTAACAGCAGTGTTTACTGGTTCTAACACGCCCTCCGAAACCAGTCTGTCGAGCTCAGTTGAAACTTGTTCCTGCAAAGCTATCGGAATACTTCTAGGTCGAAATGCTTTAGGAATAACGTCATTACTTATGTGTATCCTTGCTTTGTGTCCGCGTATGGTGCCCAACTTCTCTTCAAAAAGTGAGGAAAATTCTGTAAGTAATTTTTCTATCAAATTTGTTTGATTGTCTTTCCTCCCCTCGTTCAACTCCGAAACAATCGTGTTTTCTATATTTTCCGACCTAATGTTACAAACTTTGGCTCCTGGTGGTAGAGGTAAGTCAAAAGCTAGACTCCAGTCCAACCCAAAAAGTGGAATATCATCTAGTTCCGTAACATAAAGAGGCAATTTTAATTTGTTATTGAAAGCCTTCACTGTGACCACTGCTTTTCCTAACGTTTTTAAGGGTTTGTCTCCGTAAGCTATCAAGTTGGATGATTTCGACAGATGTGGTTTTCCAATTTTTTTCCACATCGTCTTGCCTACTACAGCATGCACACTTCCTGAATCGTATAACATATCAATCTGGATTTTATTTATACGTACGGGTAGAATAATCTTAGTTGCTGAACCAATCTTGCTGACATTTCGCACTACTAAGCTATCGTTTTCAGATTCAGAGTCCGTTTCACTTTCACTTGTCGTAGTTGACGTTTGTTCATGTTTATCATCGCGAACGCGACGTGTAGAACGTTTTGAACGCCCCTCGTACTTCAGTTGTTTGGTATTTTGTTGGACTACAGCGTTTCCGCTAATTATGCACACGCGTGAAAAATGATTTTTTTTCACCACAACTGCTACAAGTCTTTTCATACGCCGGACAACTCTGTTGTCGATGTTTCGAATCACCACAAAAGAGGCAGTTTGTATGCGGATTTAACTCGGTTAATTTAGATCTCGCACTTCTTGAAAATGTCTTTTCATTTTTAAATTTTCCACTTTTGTTTACGCGATTTACACAACTGTCCGCTTTGTGAGCACTCAGCTGCAAACTATTTAACTGTCTAGATTGAATAGAAGCCTGCTCCATAAGTATAGCTGATGCTTCCACTTCTTCAAAGGATGTTTCATTTTTAGGATGTTTAAGTATAAGTTTCTCTTGCCACTCACGATCGTTTATTCCAAATATCAGTTGATCGCGAAGCCTTTCATTTAAGCTACTACCGAAACTGCAATCGCCTGCTGAAGCTCGTAAACGGTTTGAATATTCGGTTATGGTTTCACTGTCTTTACGAAAACAACCGGCAAAGTTTATTCTTTCTGCGAAAATGTACACTTTCTTTCCGTAAAATCGGTTTAGCACTTCGATAAGTTCTTTATAAGCCTTTGTTGTTAATTTAGCAGGCTTGAAAAAGTCCGACAGTATTTTAAAAACGTACGGTCCCACTTTGGAGAGCAGCAAATTTCGCCTTATTTCAGCTTTATCTGCGGCCATCAATCCATTAATTTCCAATTCCAGTTCGAATCGTTGTAGATAATAGTCCCACTGTTCTGTTTCGGGATCGAACTTGTCGAAACGAAACTTTTTGTAAACTTCACTGTCACTTTCCGACATTGTTAGACGTTTGACTGTCAATGTTATTGCACACTCGATAACAAATTCGGATTTTGTCTTTAATCCTCGTCGCCAATGTAGGATTTCGAGGTAGCCTTTGTATGAAAAATACGATAAATGTTTAACGTTTATTTGAACACTAACTAAAAGTACATCGATAATTTAATGTTCCCGTGTTGCCTACCGGCGCGTCTGTACGTGATCGTTGGGTGTAAGTCCCGGGGTGTACTCTGGTTGCTGTGCAGAGTACAACTGCCGTTCTGCACCTGTTGATCGGGTAGGGTGATCTTCGTGGCAACCATATGCGGGTGGGGGGAAATATACTACAGTTTGGATAGGAAGTTTCAATGTAATGTGACAGTATTAGATCAACAAGTAATTTGTGGTGATATCAGAGTTGCAGGTCCCGATCTAATTCGTTTGCAGAATGAATTAGTAGAATTAGGTATCACTATTTCAGATCAAATACCAGGAAAAATCGAAATTCTGTTAGGTGCAGATATAGTAGGAAAATTGTTTACTGGAAAAGTTATTCAGCTCTCATCTGGTTTAACTGCGATAGAAACACACTTAGGATGGACAATCTTGGGAAAAAATTGTGTTTCTAACTCTAATTCGAATGCTATGGTTGTTACTACATTGCTATTGAAAGATATGAATCTTGAAAATCTGTGGGAATTAGATCATATAGGAATCAAAGATCCTTATGAATTCAAATCTTCTAAATGTAGGGAAAAGGAGGTGCTAGAAAATTTCGAACAAAGTGTCAAAAGAAATTCTGAAAATAGATATATTGTCAATCTACCTTGGACGAGAACTCCTGATGACCTACCCTCAAATTATGATTTAGCATTGCAGAGATTACAGGTTACTTTGAAAAAGCTTCGAAAAGATAATTGTGTAAAGGAATATAATGATGTTTTTGAAGGATGGCTAGATGAAGGAATTATAGAGAAAGCAACATTAGATAGATTTCAGGGTCACTATCTACCTCACAGACATATTTTAAAACCAGGTAGTACAACAAGAATTCGACCAGTATTTGATGCCTCAGCTTTTTCAAAAAATTCTTTCTCTTTAAACAGTTACCTTGATAAAGGTATAAATTTGATAGAAAATATTCCTTCAATATTATTTAGATTCAGACTTTTCAAGTTCGGCGTTATATCGGATATACGAAGAGCTTTTCTACAAATTGGGTTGAATGAGTGCGATCGAGATTTTTTACGTTTTTTGTGGATAGATGCAAGTGAAAATATTGTGGTATATAGACACTGCCGTGTTGTGTTTGGTGTAACGAGCAGTCCATTTTTATTAGGTGCAGTCATTCAATATCATCTTCGAAATTCCCTGAAAAACATTGAGAATGAGCCGAGAAAATATTCTATTGAGACAATCAACTTATTGTTGAACAGTTTCTATGTTGACAATTGTGTTGTGAGTTTAGAATCTGAATCCGAAGCTGAGAAGTTTATTGCAGAATCTAAAGAAGTTATGAATGAGGGCAAATTTGATCTGAGGGGTTGGGAATCTAATAGTATAAGACTTAGTGAAGAAAAGGAGAAGATTGAACTTAATGTTTTAGGTTTAATTTGGAATCGTTCAGATGATATGTTTCACATTCAGACAGAAAATTTTTCGAAATTGCATTTAGATAAAGTAACGAAACGTCTAATTTTATCTATTTCACATAAGATTTTCGATCCGATTGGTTATACTGTGCTAGTGACATTACTACCTAAGATCCTCCTTCGTAAGTTGTGGGAACAAAAGATAGGTTGGGATGAGGAACTTTCAGAAGAATTGAGGAATGAATATTTAGAATGGTTTGAAGATTTATACTATTTGAAAGAAATCAGAATTCCGAGATGTTTCGTTCCTTCACTCAGATCGAATTGGAAAAATATTAGTGTTCATGCATTTTGTGATTCGTCAAAATTGTCTTACGCCTGTGTATCTTTTTTGAGAATTGAAACATCAGAAGATGTTTACGTTCAATTGGTTCAAGCTAAATCAAGAGTAGCACCGATAAAGAGAATAAGCATTCCTCGATTAGAGTTGCTAGCTGCTACTATCGGTTCACGATTAGCTAATTCTATAACTGAATATTTTTCCAGTGATCTTCAAGCGAGTTTTATTTTTTGGACAGATTCATCGACTGTGTTAGCTTAGTTGAATCGTCCAAATAACTGGTCAGTGTTTGTTCGAAATAGAGTGAATGAAATTTTAACGTTGACAAAGAAGCAGCAATGGCATCATGTTCCAGGTGATTTAAATCCTGCCGATTTACCATCGAGGGGTTGCTCCGCGAAGAAACTACTGAAATCAAGATGGTGGGAGGGGCCTCAGTGGTTGAAATTCCCTTCATCAGAATGGCCGAGTCAGGATTTGAGTTTTAATGAGGAAGATATAAATAAGGAAACACTGAAAACGGTAGTTTGTAATCTTGATTTCGCAGATTCTGGTTGGTGTTACAAGTATTTTAGTAAATTTTCTAAGGTCGTTCGAATGGTAGGTTGGATGAAACGTTTTACTTACAATTGTAGAACTCGAAACAAATTACAAGGTGAATTGACGGTACTGGAACTTGATACGGCTGAAATAACGATTTTAAAATTTATTCAAAAAGAGTGGTTAGTAGATTCGGACAATCTCAAATCGATTAATTGTTTATTGCCATTTAGAGATGAATCAGGGTTACTTAGAATTAGAACAAAATTGATTAATAAAGAGGATAGTTTAGATTTCAAATATCCGATAATACTTCCCGCTTCACATCTCTTAGTTTCTAGACTCATTTTCGAAATACATGTCAAAAAGTGTCATGCTGGAGTTCAAATTCTGATGAATATTCTAAGGGAAAAGTATTGGATTCTTGGTGGACGTCGAACAATAAGGTCCGTTATTTCAAAATGTATTAGGTGTAATGAAAAAGCAGATAGAAAATTAAATGTTGGAGAATTAGTGCTGATCGGAGATGATAACGCGAAACGCATAAATTGGCCTTTAGCAAAAGTCACTGAGATATTTCCTGGCAAAGATGGTGGTATTCGTGTTGCACGAGTGCGAACAGAAAAAGGGGAAATGTTAAGACCCGTCCAACAAATATTTCCACTCGAAATAGGTAGTAGTAATACTGAAGTGTCAACCTCGACAAACCCATCTTCCTCCAGTAATGTTTCTGAGAACACCGGAGTGAGTACAGGTATACTCAAAACTCGAAGTGGCCGTTGTATTAAAAAACCCACCAAATATTGTATTTAGCTACGATTGATTGCAATTTATTGAAATTGCAAGGTGGGAGTGTTGCGTTTTGTGTGATATTAATAGTATGCTTTGGTTGAGAGTTGTCAGAATAAAAATAAAAGAGAAAAAAGTCACATTCTTTTGAGCAAGAGAAAGATTTGTATTTATTGGCAGTTTTAGCACTTATTCAAGTTTATAACATCCAAGAAAGTTACAGAGGCAAATGGAGTATGACCTGGGGCGCTGCTGTAGGATCTGTTCGCATAGCTCCCGTGACACCAATACAGACCAGCCTCTGTAGTTTCTGCAACTGGTTGCTTATGGTTTCCTCTTCGATTTTTGTCCACCATGCTGAAGACGCATAGGTGAAAATAAGGCGTACCACCGCTGTGTAAAACCACAGTACCATTTTTGGTATTATATTTACACCAGCCGAGATAATGAATTTATTCCATTTGTCTTTACCGCCATTGTATTTGTAGAAGAGTAAGATCAGCTTATTTGATGAATGCGGTAGAATCCACAGAATAATGATTCGTATTTCAATCAGATCAGTTGTCAATTTTAAACGTGATCAATAAAACCTTCACACGTAAGATTGTATAAAGTATAGCTTATCGTTTACTGACTCATAATGTGAAAACATTATTGTGAGTATAGGTTATACTCTGAACACTCGTGATTTAGTTGATTTTTTTTGATAATCTCGATGAGTTGATTAAATTATTTTTGCACGATCGCCAATGTTTCTGCGATAACTCCATCCTCTTTTGATTCATATCACTTCTTTAGTGCAGCATTTTTAGGGTATTTGAAGTAGATGCTAGAAACAACATTCATCGAGTGCCGGTTGATTCCTTTGATCTAGAGATCTTTTATTTTTATTGGGGCTCATTCTAATGAATTTTGTAAGGAAACTTCTTTGAATTCAGTAAGATTGAAGTCGATTTTAAATCTTTATTTTTCCTCCAATTTTTCGTTTACTTCTTAATTATAACCCTCTACCATATTCTAAATAACCCTTGTTTCAACAATTAACACTGAGAAGAATTGCTACCGAGACCGTAGCCAGAGGAGACTCCTTTATCAAGATTCCCCTTAATGTTGAACAAATTTTGCGCCTAGTAAGTGATGTCTTCGGTATATTTTTCTTCGCGAACATGAAACATCAGAGCTATAGTACTCAATTCTGAGAGGAACGGACTGAAAACAAATAAATGTCACAGTTCAACTTGATGAGATGAAGGTATAAACTCATTAACATTTCACCCATTTTAAGACACACCTCCGAATGTAAATAATAAATCAATCTATTTTGAGTATCAAAACAATTGGAGCATACTCGTGGCATTTGAAGAAGTTTTTCGGAAAAGATAATAATCGCCAAAGGAAACTCATCTTTTCGATCAATCAGCAGATTTTTCACAGATAAAAAATTGAGTATCTGACAATAAAAAGTTACATTCACTATCTATAATGAGATAAAAATGTGAAGAAATATTCAGTTAAATTATTGAACCTTCAGGTCTAATATAACAAACAAAATATGTGTGGATATCTAGGATAGATAAAATACCGTAGATTTACCGTAAACACGTTACAATTTGTGTTGTTTTGATATTTAATTCAGTTGCGCAATATGTTTATTTTTATCGATACTTCTATATTCTATGGAACCCTTAGTTTAAGCCTAGAGCTTTTACAAGAAATAAAATCGAGTACGCCGTGGTAAAGCTTTATCGCATCGTAGGCTTACAGCACCTTCATCAGAGCTGTGCCAAAGCTTTGTGCTTTGTGCTCGGGAAAGTACTCGGAGCCCTTTTGTACTCCCGAGCACTGTGTTCCCAAGCACTTTTCAAAAGCAGTGTTTAGTGCTTAGTAATTGGAGTGCTCCGGCCAAAGGCTTAGGGCTTAGTAATACCAAAAGTGCTCCCGAGCACTTTTGCGGATTACTAAGCACTAAGCCCTGAGCCAATGTTGTACGAATTCATTTTTACATTAATAAAATCTTAAATCAACATTTCCTTACATGACAGTAACATCCCAAAACTGTTTGGATTGCAATTACAGAGAGATGATAATGAGGAAACTTGATCATTATGAAAAGAAAATTGAAGGGTCCATGTGTATTTTGTTAAATGGTAATTTGTGCGTTGACAACTCAATTGATCAATAGAAAAAGCAAAAGCCACGATTCTGATTTTATTTACGTTTTCATCTGACCAAAGAGTCTTATATAGACAACATCAAAACGTTACACAGTTCATTGAGTTCTTATTTTGATACTTCTTCGTTATTTGTTACGCAACAATGTTTTGCAACTGGTTTGCTCCTGACAAATCAGTGCAAGAATTGACAGAGAAACATTTCCATTTTTCCCGGAATTTTTTATTTAATTTTGTTTCAACAACTGGGAGTTTTCAGAAGAAAAAAGTAAACTCGAAAAATTCAGTATATTTATGAATATTATCAAACAGAGAGATCCAGGAGCGAATAGCATTTTTCTCTTTCATTACCAATAAGAATTTATTATATATTATATTGAATCGAATTTAAAATTTCAAATATCACATACCTATGCCAACTTACAATTTCTTTTCCGATTAAAATAACCTCACTTTAAATATTTCCTAAAAAAAAGTGCTTAGGGCTTAGTGCTCGAAATGTCGAATTACTTTCACAAAGTGCTTAGTATTCGCGAGCCTTTTGTGAAAATAAGTGCTTTGTGCTCGAGACTCGGGAGCCTTTTTATTCAAGAGCTTAGTGCTTAGTGCTCGAAGCACTTTTCTTCAGTGCTCGTCACAGCTCTGACCTTCATTACATAAACGTTAATTTTTATCTTGTTCTTCCCCGATCGAAGTCTCTGACGTCTCTAACCCTAGAGCTCAGAGATCGAAACATAAGGGGTAGATCCTAACTGAGAAAGTAGGGGAAAATGGGGCAATTGTGCTCAGCTGGCAATGGTGGTCATGCCCACAGCTGAAAAAAATTGGGGTTGCCTATGCGTGGTAACCTCACATTCTTCAACCGCGAGTTGAATAAATAATGACGAGTGTCTTTCGTTTTCGCTCTTAAGAGTCTTCAGCCTTCGAAAGAGGAAACGCATACCGCCAGATGGCGGTGCAGTGCATTAATTTTTAATTATCAGATTATTCAGCTCAATAGAACAAATGTTGGGGCGCAGGGAATATTAACAAGAAATCCTACCCTGAACTAGATCTCATACTGACTGTATAATACACTAATTTTCCTTCACCAGTCATCTGGGAGTAGATACCTGCGGGGCGTGTCATTTAAAAGAAATTCAATTCCATGTCAAAATTCATAATTGTAAGAAACAATTAATTTTCACTTATCGACGGCTAATAAAATCCTTAATAAAATGTCTTTGGTAAAAATGGATATTTATCATTTCGAATAGAAAAATTCAAGGAAATAAATTTCGCGAAAACAACACATTGTTGTAATATTATTTACAAAAATACGGTAAATTTTGGAAGAAAACGGAGATAGACATTGGATTTACTAAATGATAGACTTCAATTCAATACTGAAATGAAAAAACACAAAAATATTTGTTCGTTTTGATGGTGGAAATGTTACAAAATAACCAAAAATGATGGCGAATATCCTTTTCATTCATTCAATACTATAAAATATTTTTTTTATTATTTTTGTCCTTATATACTCATACATCCCTTCATCAATCAGAAAAAAATAAATAGTTTCTGACTACCTTTTTTTTAGGGACGTAGCCCCTCAATCGATCTTATTTAACGTAGTTTTAAGTTATCAAGATGAGTCAAGTTTTCGTGAATCATTGAAAGTTGGTTGAAACTGTTCATCATAAATTTATAATAATGTTCAATTCGAATCAAAATATGGTATTCTATTTTCTATTCACAATTTTCTCTTTTAACTCTATTACGGGTAATTGTGGGCAAGAAATTGAACGGAAAGGAAAATACAAGGGGAAGGACAAAAGAGAAAGGAAATACTGGTCAAAAACTGTCTTTTTCCAAACTATTATATTACTAATAAATCGTAACAGCACAGCTTATTATTACTCTGACCTCAATTAATAGTCCTTTAATTCAGAATTGTGATGTTATGTTCTTAATATAGCTGTGATTTATTATTTGAGTTTTATTCCAAAAAAAGCTGAACTGACCGCCATTACCCCCTTTTCCTCTATCTTCGAAACTACCCCCTCAAGACCTTTGAAATTTGACAATTTTCAAATCGTTATGAATCGAAAAGATACAACATCTTTCCCAGATGAGCTAGTTGGAACCAAAAAATAAAGTAATGACCGATTTTCTCTCACACTAAATAATGTAATTAAAAAAAACTAGTGGAGCCCCTTATCGGTAGATCTCTGCAAATTGGGTGATTTTTACGGCAAAATGTCAAAGTTTGATCAATTTTTCGTATATTTTCATCACGGCCAGGATATCTGTGAGGAAAGTTTTATCGGGTGTAAAATTGCCCTTTTTGTCCGATTTTTTCGCGATATTTTTTTTAAATACATACTTGCATTTTGAAGCAAAAATTTTAGTACCTAGAATATTTCATAAATCTTCTGACACCTTTCTGAAAAAGTTTCCATGGGAGGTTAATACATTAAAACCTTCCATGGCATATTTCAATATATGTATATTCTACTGCAATATTTCGCTCTGATGTATGCTACGTCGGAACCTTATGTCAATTATAGATAGGTATTCATTTATACCGGGTGTCAATTCAAGGACATATTATATTCCGATTTAGATCAAACAATATAAATATACAGCGTCACTCATCAAACGTTTATAGCCGAATCATCGATAAACTAAGAGAGAAGATATCTGGGTAGGTAAATAATTATGCATATTATGTATGGTGTGTTTTAATCTATTTTATCTCACATCTAACATGTTTCCTGATGTCTCGAATTCTTTCAACGTCCGATAAAAATTTCAAGTATGGATCTGAGTTCCGAATCATCTCAGTCATCATTATGATGGCAGGAATTTTGGAACGATTGAACAAATTGAACGCCCTCATTCACAAGAACAAGCAACAAAATTTCCTGTATATCCCCACAAAAAGAAGTCTAATGGTGTCAGATCAGGAGATCCTGCTGGCCATTCTATCAATCCGCGCCTCCCTATCCACCGATTTGAAAAAATTTGGTTCAAGTACTGCCGGACATTGATTTGGTAATGGGACGGTGCTCCATCTTGATGAAACCATATTATATTGGCAGGATGGCAGGATGGCAGGAACTTGTGGTTTTGCTGGATCAGGATATAAGTTCATCAAAGTTGGTACGACATTATTTTGGAGTCGTTCTGAATATTTTTCTCCATTCTAGTTGCCGTCAATGAAAAAGGGACCTACGATATGATTTCCAACAATTCCTGCCCAAACATTAACATTTTCAGGATATTGCGTATGTTCTTCTCTCATCCAGTGAGAATTCTCATCAGACCAATAGCGGCAATTTTGACGATTAACATGACCGTGTAATGTAAATGTACTCTCATCAGAAAACAAAACATTTTCTGATTGGATCACATTGTTATCTAACATTGCCATCATTTTCTCACAAAAATGCGTTCTCCAATCGAAATCGTCTTCTATGAGCTCCTGAGTTGCCATCATTCTATAGGGATGCATCTTGCTTTCCTTTAATATTCGAAATATTGACGTGTGGCCTAACACCCCCTCATTTATTCGTTATCGAATTTATTCCATTTGGGTGTTACACTCTGTATATGCTTATCGTGAAATAAGCTAACCTTTTAATAGAAAATAGGCCGATTTTCTTATTCGAATACATCGCAATAGATAACGAATTACACATTTCATTATTGTTGAGTGGAGGTAACCTGTGGGTGCAGAACTCCACTCGTTTATTTGTTGATTGGAGGTTATAGCTGTCTATTCAGAACTCCACTCGTTTTCACACCACCCTGTAGGTAATCTGAACGGCGCGAAGTTTTCAAATGATGTCCCCAGTACGCCTAATCAACTTTACCTATACAGTGTACAGTAGTGGCGAACCATTCCATAAAAGCTCCTATGGTTAAATGAAAATCGGTGATACAGAAAAAAATATCATTTTTCCCTCAAAAGTCTTTGCCCCTGTAGGTTTCTAAAGAAATAAACAATATATGTAGGGGAGCGAGGGGCTTGTTGTAACAGTTTTCATGAAAACTAATATATCTTGAGATCCATTGATTGAATTGCTACCGAATGAAGATGGATGGATGCTGTAAGCTGTAACTCTTCCTCTACCAAATCAAGTAAAAATAATACGAAAACTATTGTTCATTATTTCACAGTCAATTATTTTCTAGAAGAAGTGCGGTGTTACAACTTACCTCGTTCTTGGGGCAAGTTGTAACGTCTACCGGGGCAAGTAGTAACGACAAAAAAAGACAACAATAATACCTCTGATCATATATTCCTCGTTTATTTTTAACGAAATTTACATCTTTCTAAAGAAGGTACCTATTATGTAATTCTTATCGAAAATCAACTTGAATTGAATACACTTCTTTAGTAATCAACACCTAAAAATTCAGTACCTAATTGGCAGTTTCATTCAGGTGAACACTCCTTATAATCATCATGGCACTTTTAAATCACAGAAAAAGTAATGAAATTATTTATAACTGAGGTATGCTTCGTAATTATCTCCTTTTAATATCTATCAAACAAAGTACCTATTGCACATATAAGAATCAACATTCGGCGGGTTTCTTCATAATTAAATTCAGTCTCCATCGAAGCTACAATTAATAAAAATAAAAGATATTGTGTCTCCTGTAACACATCCCGAATGTGCCCACATCTTACAAATGATACACTCGACCAATATTCCTGTGTAAGCTTCTCCACATACAAGACAACACCACTGATTCAGATTCTGAATCTGAACATATTTTTTTTTTTTTGCTGATTCACCACTGATTCAGATTCTGAATCTGAACATAATTCTTTTTTTGCTCTGTCCTAACATAGGTAGTAGAAGATCGCGAGGAGAAAATTTCTAGACTAATAGGTAGGCACACGAGTCTTCTCAAGGCCAAAGGATACATAAAGCATACCTTTTTTTTGTCCTGAAATGAGAAATGGTTACTTTCTCAATTGAAAAGGGTGAAACGGGATCAAATTTTTTATAGAACAATATACAAAATTGCTGATATTCAAATATGTAATAAACGTGACCCACCAAAACGAAGTGGACGGAAAATTGATTAGATACGATGTTGGAGTTAGGTATATCGGAGTTGAACATCCTCATCTTCGACCGCATGAAGCCAAGATTCTTGGATAATGTACCTATAGATAGGTACACTCTTTCCAGAATATACAGCGGGCCAAGAAAGTAACGTAACTCGTCAATAATTCTTGTACGAAGTCGATTTTTAAATTCAAAAGCAATTTATCCTTTTTTTCAATTTCATATTTCTCACTACTCACTACTTTATTTTTTCAAATGGGAATATATGGATTGTGATGTATCAAATGAAAGGTAATTTGATTACATATTCAGCGATGTGTCTAAAAGTAGAATTGGTTGGGCCGTTTTTTTATTAAAAAATTAGGAAATAAATTACAATTTGTGATTGGAGAGTACTACAATCAGCCCATTATTCTTTTACCAATTATTGTTAAAAAAAATCCACGAATCCATGGATCTGTAATTTCGAAAGCAGGGATTCCTATTCCTATGCTATTTAGAATCAACGCTCCACACCCCTGTACTGTTGTTTTCAAACAGGAATATGTATATGGATTTGTGATATATCAAATGAAAGGACATAGAGCGGTGTGACTGAAAAAAGAATTTGATAAGCTATTTTTTTTATTACAAAATTAGCAATTTGTGATTGGTGTCAGATTCTCATTCTTGAAATCTTCTATATATAAAAGAAAGATGTTGGTTACACCATTTATAACTCGAGATCGGATGGACTGTTTGTTATGAAACTTCATATATGGATTCGTCTACGATCTGGTTATTATAAAATACAATGAAACCCTGAAAAAATCGATGAAAATTTTACTTATACAAGAAATTCTTTTCCTCCTTTTGAGTAAGGCCATTAGATGTCGCTACAGTTACAGTTACGCTACCGCTTATTCGTAGGTACTTAATTTGATATTCTCCGCGTTAGATGGCGACGTAAACAAATAATGTGTACATTGACTATATTCCCACTATAGTCACTGTAATAGTGTGTAATCTGAGTTGCCTACAACTCTGCACTGTTGGGCAAAACCAAAATGTCTTAGCGTAAGAGTACAGATGTCTAAAATGATTAGATTTCGTCGAGACATGAGAAAAGTTTCGTTCTTACAACTTCAGATGGCGCTATTCACACATTATGACTTATTATTAGTTATTTGTATAGTTTTATTTATTCAAAATAACGTAATCGTGAAGGTACCTACTATATTTGACATTATCACCATTAAATGGCGATGAATTTGTTGAGGCTTTCGCGGCCATCGATTGATGTCATCTGTTCTTTTTTCGAGCATTTCGGTCGTCGTGGTTTGAAATGGTCGAAAAAAGAACATATGACATCAATAGACCTTTCCAGAATTACCTGTGCAGGTGACAGTTGCGCGCGTCACTTGTGGGCTAAGAATGAATATCATTGGTCGTCAAAATTTCCCTCCTTAAATCGTTGACATTTGACAATTGATATTATTATTTTACGCAGTCGATGTTTTGGATGTTATTTGTTGTATTGTTTATCGAAAATCAAAATTTTAGTATGCCTCAACTAAGTTGTGTTACTTAGTGACGGTCACGGTACGATAAAACCAGTAGGATCTCATTTCATTGCTTCCCTCTCTCTCTTTCTTTTCTCTCTCGCACTAAGGTTTGCGCATCATTTAGAACCGCCCACAAGTTGCGCATGAAATATACCTGTTTCTCTCTCATTCTGGTTTAGTTCACATCTTTCATCTTTGTTCTACGTATTCTGGAATGGTCTATTATAGTCTGTAATTTACATAGGACTTACAGTACCATGAAAGGCTATTAACAGATCCAGAAGCGGGTGAATATCACAGTGAATTTTTATCGAAATCTCAAGCAAATCAGATTTTGGCGATCAGTTCTAATCGTGAGATGTCCATTCCCATCTTTTCTCATAATTTTTGAAATGTTTTTGAATTTCTGTTTGGGTAATAAATTTATTTGCGGAAATAACTGAATCCAAAATTGCCATTATTAGTAATTGACATATTATTTTTGTGTTTCTGTTCTGTGTGACAGCTCATATCCATGGAAACATTTGACAGTTCAAAAATCAGAGAACCAAGCCATTGATCTCCGATCACCGGTGATTACGATTTGGGAAAGCCACCGTAAGTATCATCATTGTTTAACAATGGTATCATTGTTTAACAATGGTATCATTTAGGCGGCACAGAGTTCGCCGGGCCAGCTAGTAATAAATATTGAGAAATATCCTCCGACCTGCCGATTTCTATTTTCGAAGTTTGAGAAATGCATGCAGTTTTGAAGTTGAGGGTTTATACCCTCAAACCTAAACAATTTTTTTCTATTGGAAAATACCTTGTATTTTCTAATGTTTCAATGAAAAAACGGCAAAACCAATATTATTTTCATTCACACCGTTGAGTTGGTAATTAAATCACCTTTCATTTGATGTGTCACAATCCATATATTCCATTTGAAAACATAAGTTACAGGTGCGGGGCTTAGGGGATGAGAAATATCAAATTCAAAAAAGCATACGACAAATTGCTTTCGAAATTAAAAATCGATGGGTAAGGATTTTCCTTAATAATTCTTCATACAAGAATTATTGACGAGTTGCTTTACTTTTTTGGCACGCTGTATACTTCCATTGCTATGAACTTTATCTAATGAGTTCAACTGCGTCACATCTGAAAATTTATGCCACAGATTCTAGATTTCCTTCTTGTTGTAATGTAAAGGTATCAGAGATAAAGATCATATTAAGTAAAAATCATTTATTTCATCAATATCAAATTTCTCAAACATTATCAGCGTAAGGTGAAAGATACATAAAACTTACAAATACTTCAGATCTTAGAATCCAATTCATAAACTCACATCATATAAAAATATTTCAGTTCTCAATGAGTGTATTATATGGAATAAATAATATGTAATGACATTTTGTACTTAAGATTATTGTTTCATGAATGATCTTATCACAGTCTCAGGTTTTTTTTGTGCTTTTCTCTAGCAGATCGCGAACAAGTGTTTCAAAAAATAAGAATTATATTTATGGAATCGTCAAGTTAATAGCATGGAAGACAACATGCAATATAAGTATCTGATTTCTTTTCAAAACAAGAGCAGTTTACGCTTCAATATCAACAAAATTAATATTTTAATACATGGATATAATATCTAAGATAACGAGAATAAATCACAAATTTCAATATATTAAACCTAAGACATTCGAAATACTTTGCTTCAACTTATCAATTAAAATAATACAATATAGAAATATTCAGTCGTGAAATGATGGGATTATAAATATGTATTATTCAAGGCCAACAATCAAAAAAACAGAGAATCATATGTGTTAAATGCTCAGGAGTCTCAGCCATGGGCATATGACCAGCATTTGGTATCAGCTCAAGGAAAGATCGAGGTATGGTCTGAAAAAAATTAATTATTATATTTCTATTTCATCCGGCAGTTTTATAGATTTCAATAACACAATCGTTTTTTTTTTTCAATACGCGGAATCGATTTCTGTAGACATTAAGAGTCTTCAGCCTTCATAATAGGAAACGTATACCGCCAGATGGCGGTGCAGTGCATTAATTTTTATTTTTTGGATTATTCAGCTTAAAAGAACAAATGTTGGGGCGCAGGGAATATTAACAAGAAATTCTACCCTGAACTAGATCTCACACTGACTGTATACAGGGTGGCCATTTGAAAACGAAACAGACGAGATTACAGACGAAATAAATTTTTTCGATAGAAATGCTCGGACAGGTCGATTTCTGTTTCGAGGGGGACAACTTATGATGTAGGTTACGGACGGATAGCGCTTCAACCCTTGCTGCTACAACCCCCACCCCCATTTTTGAATAGGGAAGATGGGGTGAGTGATACCTCAATTCAAAGGTATTTTTATACTGATTTCAGCACAGTAATTGTTTTTTCATTTTATGCACTAGTTCTCGAAATATTCATGCGTTAGTTAATTTTATCACTTAAATTAATTTTTTGCGAATAATTGACATTTCGTGCTTCCGAAACACCAAAATTTCCGTACTTGTATTTGAAATTACAAAACATCTACCACTGGGCAAATGAAGTCATACCGTATGTGTTAATGCTACTAGGGTCAGATGTTCGACTAGCTGTTTTATTCACTGAAATCATACTCCAACTGTACGGTATCAGAACGATTTGAAATATTGATCTAAGAAATAAGACTTTTCAAAGTAAAGTTAATAATTTATCATAAACTCACAGTCATGGTTGTTTTGAAGCTCAAAATGTCGATTTTTCACAAAAAAACACTACAAGTGCCATGAAAACACCACTTCATTTTCAAATACTTAGTTAAGAATATTTCGAGAACTAATGCATAAAATGAAAAAAACAATTACTGTGCTGAAATCAGTATAAAAATACCTTTCAAATGAGGTATCACTCACCCCATCTTCCCTATTCAAAAATTGGGGGTGAGGGTTGTAGTAGCAAGGGTTGAAGCGCTATGCGTCCGTAACCTACATCTTAAGTTGTCCCCCTCGAAACAGAAATCGACCTGTCCGAGCATTTCTATCGAACAAATTTATATCGTCTATAATCTCGTCTGTTTCGTTTTCAAATGGCCACCCTGTATTACACTAATTTTCCTTCACCAGTCATCTGGGAGTAGATACCTGCGGAGCGTATCATTTAAAAGAAATTCAATTCCATGTAAGAATCCACAATTGTAAGAAACAATTAATTTTCACTAATCGACGGCTAATAAAATCCTTAATAAATGTCTTTGGTAAAAATGAATATTTATCAATTCGAATAGAAAAATTCAAGGAAATAAATTTCGCGAAAACAACACATTGTTGTAATATTATTTACAAAAAACAGTAAATTCTGAAAGAAAAAGGAGATAGACATTTGATGGTAGAAATGTAGAAAAATTACCAAAAATAATGGGGAATATCCTTTTCATTCATTTAATACATATAAAATATTTTTTTATTATTTTTTTCCTTATACACTCATACATCCCTTCATCAGTCAGGAAAATAAATCGTTTCTGACTCCCTTTTTTTCAGGGATGTAGACCCTTAATTGATTTGACTTGCCAAAGATGTTCAATATTCCTATTTTGATCTATAAAGCAAAAGCAGTAGACATTCACTTCTATCTCAATGTATCTCTATTTCATCCGGCAGTTTTATAAATTTCAATAACACAATCGTTTTTTTTTAATGCGCGGAATCGATTTCTGTAGTCATTCATTGATTTGACTTGCCAAAGATGTTCAATATTCCTATTTTGATCTTTAAAGCAAGAGCAGTAGACAGACATTCACTTCTATCTCAATGTATCAGAGGCTGATTTTGAATGGGGTTCAAATCGACTTAAAAGGGTAATAGTCAATGGTAATGGACAATTTGGTAGATTTTAGGGAATCAGTAGGTAATAAAGCCTTTAAATCAAATGCAATACATAACGTGATACATAGACAAATAAGTAATTGTCAACTTTTCCAAACACATTGAAAAAATTAAAATTATATCTGTAACCAAAGTTGCATGCGGAAAAATATGACGAAACGTTCAGATTTGTTGTAGGTACTCAAGTGAACCCTAATTTTTAAATAAACTATCGTTAACGAAAAAGGTCAGATGTATTTCAATGTACAAAGTGTTTCATTGATATGTATTTATATACAGTGCGCGTCAAAATTATGGAAAAAAATTCATTTTCTCAGAAGAAAAATATTTGGCAAAAAAATCCTGAAACAGGTCAATTTCCGTCCCACTTTTACCAAATTTTTGAAGGATTTTTGTAGCATCCTCATCAACCTCTAAATTTTTTGAATGGGGAAAGTGGGTCATGTGGTACTTTTTTGGCAAGGTTTTCAGTATGTGCACTTTGTACTGGCTATTTCTCTCAATGGAAACATTTTATCAAAAAGTTTCAACTTCAGTGGAAACGTACTAATAACATACCTTCTTGAGATCATAACTGAAGCGCAGTGTTTCACACATTCTAATTTTTCACTTGAGGAGGTTGAGAGTTGTGCATGAACAAAACTGTAATGGTCGACTTTCTTTCGGTGACATATTTCATCAGGTAACATCGTCTCAAAGTAAATGAGCCATGACAAAGTGCGCATACTGAAAACCTCTTTGAACTAACTAATTTTTCAAAAAAATAATTTTTTTCTTGAAAATTTCTGCACACCTGTAAAGACGATACACAGACCTTGCCAAAAAAGTAACACAAGACCCACTTTCCCTATTAAAAAAATTTAGAGTGTTGATGGGGATGGCACAGGGTGCAACAAAAATTCTTCAAAACTGCATTAAAATTTGGTGAAAGTGAAACAAAAATTGACCTGTCTTAGGATTTTGTTGCCAAATATCTTTCTTCTGACAAAATGAATTTGTTCCATAATTTTGACGCCCACTGTATTTTAATCTACCTGTAAGCTGTCCAATAGCGCTACTGACAGGAATGCGGTTAGTAAACTTCATCTCATCTCTCAGTAGGCGGGAGTGATTGGTAAATTTCTTTTTTGCAAATCTAGAGACCAGTTGGAGCTGTAAGTCCTTATTTGACAGGAAATATAAGGATCCTAGCCTAACATTTCGATAGTTAGGAATTTTGTGTGAGCTGAACGAATTTTATTATGTTTTGTTGAGCAGTCATTGATAATGGACTTAAAAATATACAATTTGTTCAAGTGAGAATTTGTCAAGGTTTTCATTTCCGATTAAATAAAATAAGTATTGTCAGAAATATAATATTTCTCAATGAAAGATATTCCCCAAATAAAGTTTCCAATTTCAACACTTGGTGATAATTTTATTTAATTCAAGAAGGAATGATCTCAATTAAGAAAGATATTCTCAAGAACTTACAGAAAGAAAGATAATCTTGTGAAGAATGCAGAAAATTCAAAAGCATTAGATCGTTCAGGACATTTTCAGATAAATCAGGAAGATTACACTTTGATCTTAGAAAGTGGAAAAGTTTGCAGATCATTTCAGAGGCGCATTTGAATACGATAGGAATATCAAATACGACAACAACCAAGAAATGAAAGTTGAAGACTGGCATGAAAACCTATTCTGAAAAAACGATCTCCCATCTGACAGCGAACCCTTAAAAACTTAAAACAGTGCCCCGGGCTCTGACACTATTCCTTGGAGTATTGTCAAGAAACTGGATAAGAATATACACACGAAAATAATGCACATTTACGAACACTGCATAACATCAGGAATATTCCCGAAAATATGGAGAACAGGCACCATAATAACATTTCCCAAACATGGTACAGACGACCAAAAGGTAAAAAATTAAAGACCTGTCACACTGCTGCCTGTATTGGGAAAACTGTTAGAAAAAATCATTAAAAGAAGACTTGGGGAAAAGCTCACTTGTACCATTCCAAAATGCCAATTTGGATTTCAACACAAAAAAGCAACGATCCATCCTCTCACCATATTCATATCCAACACTCAAAATGCCCAACGAACTCGTAAGAAAACAGCCGCTGTCAGTTTAGATATCAACAAGGCATTCAACAGTGTGTGGCACAAAGGTCTGCTCTATAAACTATACAAACTAAACACTCCAACTTACTTGATAAGGTTGGTGAAAGGCTTTTTGGAAGATAGGAATCTACTCGTGAAAATCAATGAGACAGTATCCACCTCATTCTCACCAGGTTCTCCACTTTCCCCTCTGTTATATAATATTTTCTGCTGCGACATAATAGGAAACAATAACAAGGAACAGTACCTCCTACTATATGCCGATGACACCATTCTTATATCTCATGGAAAAACCGAAGCTAAGTGCATAAAGGCTTTACAACTATATATGGATCACTTGGTTCTATAAATGGCGATTACGTCCCAATCCCGAAAAATCGAAGTTAATAATATTTAACCACAAGATAAGACCAAGTTCACCTAAGATCCAAGTGGAAAATATACACTGCGCAAAAAAATTAACGCACATTATGGAAATCTCAAATTTATTCTACAACTGAAGGTGTTCTCAATGATAATTATTTTTATCAGAATTATGCATGCATATGTTAACCACTTTCAACGTTTTTCTTCAATACAGATGTTTTCTCCTAGCAGGAATAAAAAAAGATGATATTATCAGATTTTGAATGTATTGGCTCCATTCTAAAATCAGTTGTACTCGATCAATTCTAGTGATCAATAGTTTTTCTTTCGTTTGATTTTCTACACTCGATCGCTCTGCAACGCGAAACACGCAATTTGACCCAAGAGAAATGTGCCCAAGCGGTAGTTTTGCGAGAAGAAAGGTGGACATACACAAGAATTGCAGAAAGGTTTGGAGTTTCCCATACAAGTGTGTCCAGAATGTTCCAGCGATTCAGGGAGACAGGTATGAATGTCCAAAGACCAGGACAGGGTAGACCACAGGTAACAACTGCCATTCAAGAACGTTACTTGAGAATTTCTTCGTTGAGACAACGGTTTGCAACCGCTCGCCTCCTTCAAAATCAGCTTGAGCAAACTCATGAGGTGCAAATTAGGACTCAGACAATAAGAAATCGCCTCAGAAAATATGATTTAAGGCCTCGTGTCGCGGCAAGAGGCCCAGCTCTTATCCCAGCCCATCGAAGGGCGCGTTTGGATTTTGCGAGAGAGCATATCCATTAGGAAGAGGCCGATTGGGAAAGAGTTCTCTTCACAGATGAGTCTAGATTCTGTCTCTACCATTGTGATCGACATTCCTTGTATACAGACGTCCACATGAAAGATATACTCAGTGCAATTTCCTGAATACTTCTGGTTTCGGGGGAGGATCGATTATGGTATGGGGTGGAATATCTTTGACTGCTCGCACAGACCTAGTGGTCGTTGATAATGGAGCTATGAATGCTGATAAGTATATAAGGAACATTCTTGAAGAGCATGTAGTGCCATTTGCCCCATACATTGGTGAAAATTTCATTTTTATGGACGATAATGCCAGACCCCATCGTGCGCGCATCGTTCAGGAGTACCTTGAAGAGGTTGAAGTCTCTCGAATGGAATGTCCAGCAAGAAGTCCAGATCTCAATCCAATTGAGCAGGTTTGGGACAACCTCAATAGAAGGCTGAGAAGTTCAGAAAATCATCCAGCTACTCTTAATGACTTAGGAATCCAACTCGGAAAAATCTGGGAAGGATTAGATCAGAACATTTTAAGATCACTCATTTTGAGTATGAACCGTCGTTGCCGAGCTGTAATGAACGCAAGGGGTGGAAATACCAAGTATTAAATCACTTATCAGCATTTCAGTATTTCGAAAATTGTTCATTTCTCTTCTTTCACATAAGATTCGGTGAAATCCTGAATTTTTCTTCCATTTAATGTGTCTTGTTTCGTTCAAAACCTTCCCAAGAGAACATAAAAAATAGGTTATAAAGTCAATGTAGAGTTAACTTTCATTAAAATTGAGATTTTCAGAATGTGCGTTATTTTTTTTGCGCAGTGTATATGTAACACCATCTCCATCAATAAAATACCTTGACATACAAATTGACAACAAAGCTAATATGAAACTCCATTCAAACCTCACCAAAAAAAAACAATTGCAAGAGCAAAACATTTCAATTGTCTCACATATAAAAACGAAGGAATCAGTTTGGAAAATGCCTCAAAGATATACAAAACAATATGTATAGGCCAATTCTTGAATATGGACATACACTGTATGCAAACGCAAAAAATTCGGTGTTAAGAAACATAGAGGTAGGGGGAGAGAACATCGCTGAGAATAATAACACGTCTGAGACACCCCCTTAATAGATTACACAAACCATCCAATGATTTACTATACACGAAGATCGGGATACAACCAATATCAGAAAGATTGAAAATTCTGAATGGAAGATTTCTGAAACGTTTAAAGGAGAACGAGGACATATATGGGATGTTCCATAGAGATGAAGTGACTGAGACAACCAGAAAGTTTCCAACCCACAATATGATAGACGGACTCATGACAAACTAAAAACTTTTTATGAATAATTTTTCCAGAAAATAATTTAGTACATCATCCCTTAACCAGAGCAGGTTAATCACTGTTCTTTCACTTTGGAGAAAAAATCCGATCCTAGTATTAATTTTCTGGCATATAGAAAAAAAAATGTTTCAAGCATACTAACCCTCTCCATTTCACATTCCTGTACCAAGGTAACCATTTTATCTTGTAAGCCATGTACCAAAAGTGTTGGGACGAATATTCTTCTATGGAATGCAGCATCTCCGCTAGGCCAACTCTGTCCTTTCCTCACAAATTGTAAAATATGCCTCGGAGCTCCTTCGTATCCCTCACAAATATCAAAAAATTTCCCTCTGGCTGGGTAAAATAAACTTCTATTAACGCCACAGAAAATGAGAGGTTCAATAAGCGCTTGAAAGCATTCGGAATGTGTCAACTCGTCCTGTTTAACAGGAGGTGCTAATGGTGTTGGTCCCCCTCCACTTATGAGTATCATTTTTGAAATGTAGGAAGCCCTTTGATGATACAAGGCAGTCACGAAGCTGCATCCATAAGAGTGTCCAATGAGAATACATTTCCTATTTTCATCTGTGTTCACATAATTATCGAATATGGTGAGAGCATGTAATAATAAACTTTGAAAGGAATAGTAATCTTCTTTATCTGGAGCAGAACTATAGCCATGGCCTAACATATCTGGTGCTATAACTTCATAACCTTTATTAATTAGGCTTTTAATTACTACCCACCATATTTCAGCAGACGTTCCAATTCCATGAAAAAGAAAAACCAATGGTTTCTGAAAATAAAATTCAACCTTCAATAAAGCCACATTAATAATAAGACATTTGAAGTATGTATCAGGGTGGAACAAAACACACAAATAGTGAATTATCTAATGACTCTCTTACCTTTATTCTTTTATTATGCCTGCATCGTCTTGATTCAGAAGTGATGTTGAATTCTCCGTCTACATTTCCAATAGAGATCCTTTTTGATTTTGAAGCAGCTTTACTTGTGTTTGTACTATCAGTTTCTTCAATTCCCTGTACATGTGTTTCAGGTTTAATGCAATCTTCATTCAATGAAAAAGCTAAATTGACAACACCTGATGTATTTTTTTTGAGAGATTCTATCATATAATACTCCTGTAGTGCCTCAAACATGGTATTTTGAAGTAGTCGATCAACAAATGTTTCAACATTTGTTATTTTTGTAATTACATTTTCCTGTAAAGCTGTCCTAAAATTCAAACAATTTAATAAAGGGATTAATAGATTTTACCTAAATCTTGCACCTTGAAGCTGGAGGTTTATCGATAATATTTACATCTTGACTAGATAATGTGGAGAGTCTGAGAGATTTTCTGAATGAACAGTTACAACTGCCCACTCGTTGTGGTTTGTGAGGCTTATTCCATTTAGAGAACCAATATTCCTCTGATAATGAACTCCGATTACTTCTTTCTAGTTCGTTATGAAAATCTAACAATTTTGATTTCCTCAAAGAATCTGGATGAAGATGGATACATCGAAGCCTTATCTTGGAATTGATAACCACAAATTCCGAAAATTCTGGTGTTACAGCGTCCACAGGATGAATGGAGTGTTTGTTTTTTATACAGGAGAGACAATCTTCACAAAAAGATTCTATGAAGCTAAAGCAGCTTTGACTTTCTCGGTATTCTGACATGTTTGAAGAACATATAATAAATTTTGAAACTAACGTTATTTATGTCACACCCATTTGTTCTGCAGATGTGATACAGTTAGATCATTTAAATTGAAATTCCAAGTCTGCAATACTAACATATTGGTTTTAATCAGTAAGCAGGCACTGTTTAGTCCAATGATACTATAATTAATCATTCCAAGTAGTAAAGTGAATACAAAGAAAATTGACCCACATTACAATTAGTGCAAACGGAATAGACGAGTCCCTTCATGCTGGCCAACTGTTTAAAATTGCCTGAAAATCACTTCCCTTTTTTTCGCAATGATTCAACTCTTACCTGAAAGCTTTAATCCTAATGAGTGTATCCTGAAAATATTAGATGTCACGAAGGTCTTCATCAAAAGCTATAAATTTTTGTTTTCTTAGGGTTTCATCAATGGAAAATAAATATCCCCAACAAAATGTTTGAATGGAGAATTTGAATTTTTCGAATCAAATGAGGATTTCGCTTGAGTTTGTTTTTTATAATAACTTTTCTGATGAATGAGATGTTTCTATTAACAGTGTAAAAATGATTCAAGATACTACAGAAATATCAAATCCAAATTTCATTAATTTCCGAAGAAGGAGCACTCGTATAAAGACCTGTTGCAAGATGTAAAACTGATTATTATAGGTATTTTCTTTGGATTCGTAGAGATCATAGGAAGACTTTCAGTGAATTAATTTATTATTAACCCTGTATTGTGGAGTTTATTAAATATCGGTGCATAATTGGGTTTTCGCTTCTAATTGGATAGAAATTCTACAAGGAATTCAAAGGAAATTAGGGAAATACATGGTTGTTTTTAATGTTCTTTATTTGCATGGAAACTTACTACAGAATAACAACCCAAAAGTATTTACAACTGCCATAGACTATGATCTGGATGTAAATAAGTTCTGATGCCGCATGAGAAATTAGGATCATTGTACTGGAAAATCATTATAATGAAGTATCACTTTGAAATCATAGTATATTCTTAATATGTAAAGTGTTAAATTCATCAATTCAACATCAGAACATGGCCAGTGTATACCACATCTCAAAATAATAAATACAGACAATATATTTACTAAAAATATTGTTTGCAGTTGATTGAGAAACTCCCTTAAAAATGGCTACTTCACAAACAGTTTCAGTTTTATTAATACTAGAACTAATCTCTCTGGAGCAATTTATTTATGGATTTTTCAATCTGGATATAAATCTGAAATTAACTTGACATAATCGTCCATGTGAAGGGAACAAACACATATATTCTTTGCAGCAAGGTTCCCATCCATAGTTTGTCTATCCATGCTTTTCTCCAGTCCAATTTATGCAATATGCCAAAGGCATTAGTGATATTCGGTGTTGAGGCATCTTTCTCAGGAAATTTATCAAAACGAACAGCCGTGTTTTTACTTTTCCTTGAAGAGCAATTGAGAACAGTTTTTTCCAGTACTAGTACTTTGCTTGCATTGTTATATAATCATCTACTGGCCTAAAATTCAAATATATCATGAGGATTGAAACATAAAAATCTTTTCGTGCAGATACCTACTTCACCCTTTCTGATTTCCATCTTACAGAAAGATGAAGTCACAGCTCAGTACCTCGAATTACGAGGATCATATCCCTCAAGAATACCTGAAACAGCCATTGATTTAGAATAGATATTCTAATTATCTAATTTCTAAGTCAATGAAAACAGCTTAGGAGCAAGTAAACATATAAACAAGTCGTTTTCTAGGTTGGAAAGTCATAGATTTCCATTAATGAAAACATAAGAAAACAAAAATTTATAGCTTTTGATGAAGACCTTCGTGACATCTAATATTTTCAGGATACACTCATTGGGATTAAAGCTTTCAGGTAAGAGTTGAATCACTGCGAAAAAAAGGGAAGTGATTTTCAGGTATTTTTAAACAGTTGGCCAGCATGAAGGGACTCGTCTATTATAATCAACAAACAAAACCATATTATTTATTAATGACGAATTGATGTTTAAAATTCCTGACAGCAGATACTTGTTGATTCTTTCAATTCTGTCACTTTTTGCTGTCAGTGATCACAGAAAAATAAAATTAGAGAAGTGCAAACGCGGATCAAAACGATGACAACACGGATGACATTTGAAGGGACGGCAGCGGTCATCTCTTATATTTGTGTTCTGTGGGATTAAACACTGGCGGAAAATTTTAAAATTTGCTTGCTATTTTGAATTTGCTTGCACATTTCAACGTTCTTTCGATAAAATTTCTAATTTCAATTGAAATCAATCAATTTTTATCCACTATGTACAGTTGCTACGAAAATATAATCAAAAGAAATAGAAAATAAGGAACATTTAATATGATGAACAACACTGGCAATATTTCAGCACAAATCACCATAAATAAACTGAAGACAGACAAAGATTGTCCTTGCCTGACCCTGATTCATCAAGATTCAAGTTTGTACAAATTTCAAAACTCATCATCATCCTATCGCAAAAAAGCAATGTGTAGTTTTCAGATGTACCTGGGACGGTCAAATATTCATTTACATTTGCCATTAATAATATGCATAAAAATGGTAATTTCATTGTTTCGGAAAAAGACCAAAATGGTAATGAAATCAAATATAAAATCAAACATATCTACAATTTGATAGAATAATATCGGAAAACTAGAAATTTTCGCCCTACCCTAGTACTTAAAACTGAAAAAGACCCATTTTAAATTACGTAAAATAGTCAGAAAAGAGTACGTGAAATAGTCGTAAAATCAAGGTTGATATAAAATTATTCGCTGAACACATTTCTCTGGCGTATTTTCGTCATACAAAAATGGAATTTTGCATAACACAACAGAAAAAGTTCAACCGAATAATGCGCAAAGAAGTATGCGCCAATAAATGTGGAATCAAGTGAGCCCCGAGTTCATAAATTTGAATTCAGGCTCCCCATAACTTTTTCTACAATAACACTCTCTGGACACTGTGAAGGCCTATATGAAAAAAATTCACATTTTACTTGTGGAAAATATCTATTCTACCCATAGTTTGCTTTCAATCTGGATCATAATGCATAACACTTAACACTAAGAAATTGGACTAGCAGAGACCTAATTTCCAAAGTACACCACTGGTGGATTATGCTAGTCCTAGGGACGTTATCCTCTACTTTGTTATGACACTTAACACTGTTTACACACTGCAAAAAATATGTTCAAGGATTACGACTTCTGTTAAAATGTTTTATTCAAAAATACTGTACACAAGTTCAAGTAATAAATTATTCGCAAACAAATCATATTTTATCAGTTGTAAGTTGTATATAAAATCAAAATGATAGAATATGAAAAAACCAAATGACATTTCTAAGTTTCCACATCAATATTTTGTCCTTTTGGAGTCATAAAGAAAGGGTTTGAATATGGGTTCGTCGTGAAATATTCAGCACCATATTCTTCATACATTTGACGAGTTAATAATTTCTTCTTGAAGTCAGGATGCTTAGCCCATTTTTTTGCACCATACCAGGAAGTTAATCCGATGTGTTTCGCCACCTTAACATTCACTTTGGACTTGAAGGGTCTAACCGAAATCAGATCACTGAGAATTCTATCTCTGAGTCCTTTTAATGAAGATAATCCACCAATTATTATCACATTAGACGCTAAGAGTAACTGATCTTCAGACTTGAAAAGGGAAAGGACGTATGAAATTACTTCTGAGAGTCCGGCTTCTGAAGAACCTAACATATAAGGTTTAAATAAGAGCTCAGGTGCTCTGAAACATTCGATTCCCACATGTAGTTGGTAAGTTTCACCAGGATTCACTACTTCCAATTCGTTGGGTTCATATTCTCTTATAATTTCTTCTAGTCCTATAAGTTTTTCATTTTCAGCATCACTATCAGTGTCGCCTCCTAAAACGATGAAGTGTCTTTGGAAGTTTTGAACAATGTTAATGGTGTATACTTCATTTTAACTAAATAATGGTGAAATCTTCAATGAAAACATTATGAGTCTCACCATCTTTACTAATTGTTTTATAGATATCCCAATCTTCGTCTCTCAATCCAAAATCGTCATTTCCCTTTTCTTTTCTGGCTAATTGTGAAATAATTCTCATCCTTTCTTGACCAGCAGCTGTTCTTCTTTTGGCCATATCTTGCTTCCTTTGTTTTCTCAATAGTTTCCTATTCAATATATCTTGTCTCTGAAATAGAACATAATAATAAGGGTGCAATATATTATATTTTAAAAAACTCACAGTTTTCTTAACATTTTGCAGATACTCATTCATATCTTTCTCATTCTCAAAAACCATTTTGTTTGTTTTCGATTGTTTTGCTGGAGGCTCCTCAGTTTCTTCAGAGAACTTCATTGATTTTATCTTTATTTTCGTTTTTTCTATTCTCATTTTCAAATTTGTTATAGATTTTTGAAGATCTTGCATGTTCTTCAACTGAAATTCAGCCAGAGCATTTTCCAATTCATCACCATCTATTCCCATTTCGTGCCTTTCTTGTATGCTAAGTAATTGTGACAATTTATCTTCATCCTCAGCCAATCTTTCCTCCCTTTTCCTTGCATTTATTTCAGTTAATCTTCGAGCCAATTCCTTTTTCCTTTCTTTCTGTTGTTCCACTGAAAAACACTTGTCATCTATACTAATAAAAAAAAATGGGTTGTCTGTGCGTTGTCTCTGTTTCTGCAAGCTGATCTCTGGAATGGCTGATCCAAATTCCACAAGTCTTTATCAGTTAGAAAAAGGAATTCCCAGAAAAGATTTTAAATTACAATTAGTTGCCCACTCTATTGCGTTCAATCGCCATTTTGAAAATGGTGGAAAACATTTTACTCGTTTCATCTCGTAAACTATATGTCACAGAAAAAGATTTAGACAAATTTTATTTACAAAATTCCATCTTTCTGATGGAAGTTGAATCAGAAATGAACAAGTTCAAAAGCTTAACATTTTGTGAATTTTTTTCAAGTTCTATTCATTAGAATGGCTGATCCAAACTTTATGAAACTTTAACAGTTGAAAAAAGGATTTTCCAGGCAAGGTTTCAATTCAACTACAATTTGTTTTCCCTTATTACCATCCATATATTTTTCGGTCATATTTAAGAGATAATAAAAATAAATATATTTATTCAAGTGGACTGCTAGACACAGCTAATAAAAAATGAAAATCAAGAATTTATTAGCAGACATTGAGCCATTTCTTGAACTGATCTATATTTCTTTCCATCGTTACTTACATGTGAGGGTAGAAGGTACATTGTACGTATATGGCAATTGAATTTTCTTGATATGATTCTCATAGTAGTCGGTATCTAGCCATCTATTCAATTCTTCTCTATAATCCAAAGCAACTTCACATATTGTATGTAGAAGCTCTTCTACTCTACTAAGTGTTATGCTTGTAGAATGAGCTGGATACTTGAGCTGCAATATTCTATGCAAGAAAGTAATAATATGGTGTCCACCGGTATTGAGCCTTCTCACATTGTCATAAATGGCTTTATGTTTCAGGACTGGAATCACATGACAAGTATGATATCCAAGACTTACAATTAATGCATTTTCTTGTTGGGGGTCAGAAAAATATCGACCAAATAGTGAATCAACACCATAAGATAATCCAGGGATATTGTAGCATTCAAATAAAAGCTCGGTCATATCTAAAAAAAAAATAATACCAAAACTGAGCACTCATATTGATAGTTTCAATACCAAAAACTCACATTGTCTAGATGAATTGGGATTTACAAATGCTTCGGTGAGCACAATTGGATGGGCTACATGTTCTGTATTGATTCCCAAATGGGAGAATGAGTAATCGAATAATTGTTCTTGAGCTTCGAAATGAGTGACAATATTCTTATCAAACTGCGATTTCAGTTGGAAACGCACCGCTTCAATGTTCACAATATCATTTCCAAGTTGAATTAAAGATATCTGTGAAGTATCAGCATTCTCTTTTTTGTAACGTTCCTTTCTGAGCTTGGCAATCAAATTTTTAAATATTAATAAGGGTTCGGAACTGGTTGCCCAGCCAACACGACACTGATATGAGCCTGAAAGAATAACAAGTGTTTTCTTAGTGAAACATGAATAGTGCAGATTGATTCACCATTATCTATTATTATTGGTGTAGAATTATTCTGTACGCTAGATGTATATGTGTGTACGATATCAGGTACAGGTTTCAAATCTTTAAATGCCAATAAATCCATTTGATATTTCAAATTTGTCGGAATTTTGATAAATCCAAACAAATGTTTGAATGATTTTGAATATTTGACATTTAGGTAACCCCCAATTCCAATTCGTAAACACAGGAACATAGATACTTATTTCAGGTAATCTCTACTTCAATCTTTTGAAAGATGAATGGATTGTGGAACAAAGTTGATTAGATCGAAATTAAAACATATATAACTGACTAGTAATATATGTTTTCGTATTAAAAAGTGGCTCAATGAGGAAAGTTGATTGTTGTCTATTAATTTCGTTCTGTGAGTTTTTGTTTTGAAATTCAAAATTTCCATAGAATCGAGACGATTAGTCATTCAACTGCTTTCAGTTTGACAAGAAAGGTGGCAGCATTGCATTATGCTTCTTTCTTTACTTCAGTTCTTTGCCTACAAAATGGCGATGTCAACAATGAGAAGATGAGTAGTGTCTTTGAGAATTAAAATAAATATTTCTTTCTTTCAGTTAGTTTAGAATTTTGTTTAATTTTCTATAAAAGATGAATGGGTTGAGTTTCAGTGAGTTGTGTTGTCTTTTTTGTTGTCCTCCTTGTCCGGACAGAATAGCTGCAAAATTGGCATTTTTACCACCTGAGCCAACTTATGAATTTTCCTCAGACGAGAATGGAATATGTACTTACACATTAACTGAGAGGGCAGAGTGGCAATATTCTGAAAGGGACAAGGAAAAACTCGAGGGTTTCTTCACGAGGACAGAAAGAGGCAACAAAATAGCCTGTCTTTATGTTAGGTGTAGTCCCACAGCAAAATTTACTATTCTCTTTTCTCATGGAAACGCTGTTGATTTGGGGCAGATGAGTAGTTTTTATTTAGGACTTGGTTCTAGAATTAACTGCAATATATTCAGTTATGATTATTCTGGGTATGGAATCAGTGAAGGAAAACCATCTGAAAAGAATCTTTATGCTGATATTGATGCAGCCTGGCAAGCATTGAGAATGAGATATGGGATCAGTCCAGAAAATATTATTCTTTATGGTCAGAGCATAGGAACAGTGCCTACAGTTGATTTAGCATCAAGATACGATGTGGGTGCTGTAATTCTTCATTCACCTCTAATGTCTGGCATGAGAGTGGCCTTTCCCAACACCAAAAGAACCTGGTTTTTTGATGCATTTCCTAGGTGAGTGTGTAGAAATTAGTTTTCCCCTTTCAATAAGAATTTATAAGCATGCTGGAATTTAATTTTGATCCCAAATTTTTTATGAGAACCATATCCTTATCTATAATATTGATGAATATTGTCATATTTGTAAATATTGATATCAGGAAAGTGGAAATCAAAAAACAGGTTTTTGAATAGATAGTGTTATCTCAGGGAATAATTTTGCCTGAAATATATTAATAACACATTATTATTGTATAATAAGCACTCTTTGATACAATTTAGTTTATTTTCTGTTTGCAGAAAAATGTTTATTGATTGCAGCTTTTTCTGATATGGAAGTTTCCTTTGATGATAATTTGCTTTTCGATCAATTTCTAATTGCTCATTTGAGGTTTTCTAATCAATATACAGGAATCCATAAATAGTTTGATTTCCTTGTTGATTGTAATAGATAAATAAAGGAAAATCTTTTTGGATTTGATGATGAATTGATTTTTGTTTTGATGGATTGTTTATTTATTTGTGTATATTCTTGATTCATTGTGCAAATAAAACAGACGATTTTTTTTACAGTATTGATAAAGTTTCTAAAGTAATGTCCCCCACCTTGGTTATACATGGCACAGAGGATGAAGTTATAGATTTTTCGCATGGTTTGACAATCTTTGAAAAATGCCCGAGAGCTGTAGAACCTTTATGGGTGGAAGTAAGTATTGATCATTTGAAAATCGCCCAAACTTTTGGGCGGTTTTTCAAATTTCCAGCCATTGCTGTCAACCATTCTGAATATGCCCTTAATGCTTGGGTTTCAGATAAACAAAAACACTAGGAAATCAGTAATACCAAAGTTCAAACCGATCGCATAAGTAACGGGTGTTTTTTGACTATTTTCTTTTTGGCAACACTGATTTTGACAGCTCACTGTCACACATCTTCAGTTTGGTCTATAATTGAATCATGAATCGTCTCACAAACGAACAGGACTTGCAAATCATTGAACTTTATTATTAAAATGCGTGCTCTGTTGAGAAAGTTCATCGGGCGCTTATTCTATTGTATTGTCAGTTAAAACGGCCCACTGAAGCGGCTATTCAGGCTATTGTGACTAAATTTCACACCAAATTCTCATTGTTGGACATTAAGCCACCAACACCCTTACGTACAGTACGAACTGAAGAAAATATCGCAGCTGTATCGGTCAGTGTTAGTGATGACCATCAATTATCGATTCGGCGCCTACCGTTAGATGATATCCGACTTTTTTGCCCAAAATATAGAGCTTGACTTGCATGACATGTGGTTTCAACAAGACAGTGCCACAAGCCGCACAGCACGCGAAACAATGATCCAATTGAGAGGCAAGTTCATTTCACGTTTGAGACCGGCCAGTTGGCCGCCTGGATCGTGCGATTTAACGCCTTTAGATTATTTTTTGTGGGGCTTTGTTAATGCTCATGGCTATACTGACAAGCCCGCTTGGATTGACGCATTGGAAGACAATATTGAAGCATTTATTTGTGTGATACCGGCAGAAATGTTGGAAAGAGTATGTCAAAATTGGAGTAAGTGGATGGACCATTCAAGGCGCAGCCGCGGTCAACATTCGCATGAAATAATCTTCAAACATTAAATTATATGGACCGTACTGTCGATTGAAATAAAGATTTCATATATTTTTCAAAATTTTGTTTTTTTTCCTATAGCTCTTAAAAAAACCCATTAGTTTTTGAAATTTAATTAACATTATAAATATTAATGTTTCAGGATTTCACTTTCAGAAAATTTCCTATCATAACTCGAAAATAGATATTTTGGCAAATTATTAAGGGGAGGTGCTACAGGTCCGAGCTCGCAAGCTCCCTTCAAAAATTGGGCTTTTTATTTCCATGATATCTCAGTTCTTATGCGGCGTAGATCAACATATTTTTTTTTAATTAAAGCTCATTAATTTCTCTAGAATGACACTCGCTTTTCCTTTTTTCCTCGTATATTAGGAAAAGAACCTGTTGAGCTGTAATCCTGTAATTTCATAAAAATTTGGACAACTGATCTTATTTCGATGATATCTCCGTCAATTTTCGGGATAAATGTATGAAATTCTCTTTGCCTGATGTAATAAGTCAGACAATAAATTATCTTGTTTTCTCTCTCTCTCTCTCTCTGTATGAAATTTTCACTCTACATGCAGAATAATATTTTGCAGAATGTGTAATAATTAGTTTTTCTGTTTATTGCCCCCTAAATTTTTAAATGAACTATAAATAAGGAACATTATTGGTCATATTTTCAACCAGGTTTTTTTCCTAATACACTGCGCAAAAAAATTAACGCACATTATGAAAATCTCAAATTTATTCTATAACTGAAGGTGTTCTCAATGATAATTATTTTTATCAGAATTATGCATGCATATGTTATCCACTTTCAACGTTTTTCTTCAATACACATGTTTTCTCCCAGAAGGAATAGAAAAATATGATATTATCAGATTTTGAATGTATTGGCTCCATTCTAAAATCAGTTGTTCTCGATCAATTCTAGTGATCAATAGTTTTTCTTTCGTTTGATTTTCTACACTCGATCGCTATGCAACGCGAAACACGCAATTTGACCCAAGAGGAATGTGCCCAAGCGGTAGTTTTGCGAGAAGAAGGGTGGACATACACAAGAATTGCAGAAAGGTTTGGAGTTTCCCATACAAGTGTGCCCAGAATGTTGCAGCGATTCAGGGAGACAGGTATGAATGTTCGAAGACCAGGACAGGGTAGACCACGGGTAACTGCCATCCAACGTTACTTGAGAGTTTCTTCGTTGAGACAACGGTTTGCAACCGCTCGCCTCCTTCAAAATCAGCTTGAGCAAACTCATGAGGTGCAAATTAGCACTCAGACAATAAGAAATCGCCTCAGAGAATATGATTAAAGGCCTCGTGTAGCGTCAAGAGGCCCAGCTCTTACCCCAGCCCATCGAAGGGCGCGTTTGGATTTTGCGAGAGAGCATATCCATTGGGAAGACGCCGATTGGGAAAGAGTTCTCTTCACAGATGAGTCTAGATTCTGCCTCTACCATTAAGATCGACGTTCCCTTGTATACAGACGTCCACATGAAAGATATGCTCAGTGCAATTTCCTGAATACTACTGGTTTCGTGGGAGGATCGATTATAGTATGGGGTGGAATATCTTTGACTGCTCGCACAGACCTAGTGGTCGTTGATAATGGAGCTATGAATGCTGATAAGTATATAAGGAACATTCTTTAAGAGCATGTAGTGCCATCTGCCCCATACATTGGTGAAAATTTCATTTTTATGGACGATAATGCCAGACCCCATCGTGCGCGCATCGTTCAGGAGTACCTTGAAGAGGTTGAAGTCTCTCGAATGGAATGGCCAGCAAGAAGTCCAGATCTCAATCCGATGGAGCAGGTATGGGACAACCTCAATAGAAGGCTGAGAAGTTCAGAAAATCATCCAGCTACTCTTAATGACTTAGGAATCCAACTCGGAGAAATCTGGGAAGGATTAGATCAGAACATTTTAAGATCACTCATTTTGAGTATGAACCGTCGTTGCCGAGCTGTAATTAACGCAAGGGGTGGAAATACCAAGTATTAAATCACTTATCAGCATTTCAGTATTTTGAAAATTGTTCATTTCTCTTCTTTCACATAAGATTCGGTGAAATCCTGAATTTTTCTTCGATTTAATGTGTCTTGTTTCGTTCAGAACCTTCCCGAGAGAACATAAAAAATAAGTTATAAAGTCAATGTAGAGTTAACATTCATTAAAATTGAGATTTTCAGAATGTGCGTTAATTTTTTTGCGCAGTGTATAAGAAGAAAAACGGAAAAGCGAGGAATACACATTCTAGAGAAATGATAAGCTTAAATTAGAAAAAAAATTGTTGGTCTAAGCCGCATACGAACTGAGATATCATGGAAATAAAAAGCAATATTTTTGAAGGGAGCTCGGAGGTGTAGCACCTCCCCTTAACGCTCTTGTTCCCAGGAACAAATAATGAAATATGCAGTATTTTAATTATACGAATAATTCGAGTATTTATGTCTTTCAGGGTGCTGGCCATAATGATGTAGAGTTATATAACGTGTACTTAGAAAGACTAAAACAATTCGTCAGTGTTGAACTTGCCAACTGACAAACAAGAGATTTTGATGAATACAATTTTTGTTCAGATCAACAAGTTCCTTAACTGAGAAGTGCTCTAAATAAAGGAGGCCAAGGAAGAGATCCTTCGGCCACCTCATTTCTACTTGAAGTTCAAAGTGTTTATCAAAGATTCTTATGGGACATTCTTGAACATTTATCAAATTATCTGGACAATCTCTAAGTGATGCAATGTTTAAATGTAGATATGAACAATTCAGTGATATCCATCATATAATAATTTTTTTTACAAATAAGATTGTTTCTGTTTTTACCACATGATATGAGATGAAAAATGAGTTCAAATGTTTGTACCTGAAGGTGAATAAGTTGTGTTCAACAATTATCTTTAATACAAGTGGACAAATGGCAGTTATTCAACCTTCTATATACAACTGCCCTCTTAAACCTTTTATTTAGATTTTCATTTATGAGATTCGGAATTAAACTTTATCTTTACTTTGGAGCATGATGATTTCTCTTTTTGTACACATTATGTAATTATTTGAATTTCTTTTGGGCTCTATATTAGCGAATTATTTCGCACCAAAAACGGATTTTCATAATTTCCTGCTCTCGGGCATTTGATGACTTTGCTTTGAACCCGCTGGAGAATATTAATTTCAAGAGCATGCATTTTTCAGTTTTGTAGAAAGATTAACAGGTATGAGTGAACTCGTTTTCGAATTCTCTGAATTGTAAAAACTGGAACCCTTGTGAACAAGAAATTGCCCATGGAAAATGCTGGATATATTTTTAACATCCATTTCTACGAATGTGTCAATTTCTTGTTGCTTTGTATTTTTTAATACCAATGCTATTTCATATTACACTATTTATTATGATACATGTTTTAAAAATTCTAATCCTTTGGAGTAAATAATTGTTCAATCACCAATTTGTGTACATAATTGAAGTGAAGTAATTTCCACATAAATTGATAGATCTGCAAAAAACAACTTACGGAGTGATCTTCGTTGTACTTGTCACATTCTTTTCTAAGGGTTGAAAAATGGGATTAAATTATCAAACATTTTCTGGTGAACCTTTGGTCACGGAATATTTTTCAATCTATCAATTTCTGTTATTGTAGTTCTACTTCATAACATTGTAAAAGTTATGAACAAAAACGAAATTAACATTTTTCAATGAGGTAACTGATTTCCTGTATGAACAGGCTGTTTACTATTTTATGTGATTAGATGTATTTTGAATATTCAGAGTACAATGTGCAATAGTGATATTTTGACAAAGTTTTTGTTCATATCATTTTCTAATAATTTCTGCAGGAATTGTGTTGTTCAATTTGATCTCGCCCTACCATTTATACATTATCAGAAAAAATTATTACATTACATAAGGAATTATTACCCCTTTGAATAAGTGACAAAAGATTTATGAAATAGGTATCAATTTCAAAGTTCAATTACGGAAGTAGTGCAATTTGGCATCAATGAATAATTCAGACAGATGTTATTTGAATATGAACTGTTCCAATTTAAGTTTTTCCCATTCCAAATTATACTTTATATAAATGATTAAATAATAATTGATAAGTTCCATATACTATCGAACTGATTCTATCCACATCCAAATTTTCCTTTATCTCATTCTCAAAATCTTCTCAGAATCGTATCTTTTGTGCTTCCTCATCAAATTTGGTATTTCTCAATTATAAATTAAGTGTATATTCAATTCAATAATTAATAAAATATAAGAAATACTAGGTAACATATTTATATCGGATGGTTATTTTGCATGCCAAATTGACAATAAGCAATATAAGTAAAATCATTCATCCCAATTATATTTCCCTAATTAGTCTTGAAAAGTTAATTTTTTTTTACAGAAAACTATTGTTGATCCGTGTATACATTTATATTGTTTTACTATTTATAATGATGAAAATTTCAGGAAAAGTGATCAAACAATTGAAGTGTTCAAGATTCTTCTTGTTATTTTGGAGTATAATGATTTTTTTACTGATTTTTTTTTCAATAAATTATATTTGACTGAATCTAGAGTGAACATCTTTTGGAAATTTTTTATACTTGCAGTATTTCAAAATGGTAAATTGGGGAATGAATAATGCCTAATCTGAAAGATATAATGAGTATTAGTTCTACATAATGTTCGAAAACAACTGTCGAATCAAATCAGGAGTACCTCGAAATTTTACTGAAAAACAATTGCCGCTTCTATTTTTGAATAAATATTCAGCTTACTTGATATCAAATTGGCCAAACATCCAAAAAATGATTTAATCAATAAACATAGCAGCTTCTATTTCTAAGTTATTTATCCATGACTAAGAACTTCCGCTTTTGTTTTTTGAAAATATTACAGATCAGCTTATATAGGTACTCTGCCGTTTTTGTCCGTCAATTGGTATACAAATTTTAGGGTTCCGTAATAAAGTGGCAAATGCCAAATTATGATTTCCATCAATCTGTTTGTCTGAGATTATTCACGCAGTATGTAGATTTTATGGATGAAACTCGAACGGAAGATGAAGTTTTTCATCTTATTTGTGAAGATGAACAGTTTGCCGTCAACTGACAAAAAGAGAATCATCATAATTTCAATCGATCGGATCGTTGGAATGTATTATTATTAATAATGGAATAGAGTCGAGACGTAGGTATATTCTGTCTTCAAAGAAACAAGGGTTTTGGGGCAAAAAATAAACTAAGTAAAAGTTCAATAATAAACATGACCGAAATGAGTAAGTCAAGGGTCACAAAATTACTGTTATAAAGCACGAACTGACCAGGAATCATAATAGTTCTTAAACGAATTATCAGATTGGATAAAGTGACGAAATCTCTCGTAACCCTCAGGAAGAAAATGACAGTATGACAACAGCAGTGTTCCCAATCTTACGATTTTCATCCAGAATCCAAAAATCTCTTCGTTCGCAAATTCCTTCTCAAAACTTACAGGTAAGAAAAACTAACGTTATCGAATTCAAATCAAAGAGCATTACAGACTAGTTTAAGTTAGGCAACTACACATATACTCCCACGTATGATACGTCACATTACAACAATGTTTGAGAAAACTTCTTATACCATGACAACACGATGAATAAAACGTAACACTCGCTTAGAGACGTGTTATTTTAACAAAAAACTGTGATAATTTCATTCTCACTAGGTGGCCTAGGTGCTTTTTTTATCACCATCATCTAGCGTATTACCATAAATTGCATTGTAGAAAATCACTATACAGGGTGTATCAAAAATTCAGGAGGTGATTGCTCGTATGAATTGAAGATGGGTCTTTCCAATAACAAAATTTCCTCAGCCCACCCCTTTCCGAGATAGCACCCTTAAAAAGTGGCGACTTAATTAATTTTTTTTCAGTAGAGCTGGAATCTTGAAATTCTGTAATTTTCGCAAAGGAATAATCACGGGTATTTTTCAATATTCCTGCTACATTATACGGGGTTAAAATTAGCAAGGGCGTCCCCTGCCTTTGAGCTAGTGGGGGGGGGGGGAGGGGGCAGGTTGAAAAAGCAGCTGCTAATACACTGTGTGAGAATGTGAAATAAGATGTGATGCCAGAGTTTGATGAAAATTCTTATACTCCATTGACTTTTATATTGTATCCCGGTTGGCCATGAAATTCTGACACATTTCTCCATGTATATTTTGAAAATGTTAGGTTACATAGTCATGTTCCTGTCATATGCATACGCAACGTTGTCTTTTATACATGAAGATCGTAGTACGTATCTACGCATTTATCAAAATGTATATTTACTTTGGAAAAATAATGAATTTGGGAAAATATACCGCTCCACAAGAGTTAGGGATATCGTATTCAGTCGTTTTTAAAAGTATGTAATCTTCGAGAAAATCGCTGTAAAATCATTTAAACTCAATAACAACTTGAATCGATCCAATAAAAATCAGTATGAGACATTTCGTCAGTCTGGTCGCCTTTTTTCTGAAGCTTGGTTCTTTGCATATGCTTCATGAATGTTCTTATTTTGAAATGAAGTCAGTTTATCAACGGCTTCGGTTTGAAACGAGTTTTCTGAAAATGCCAAGACGTAAATTAACAAACGCTGAGGCTAATAGGGCTATCGGAATGCTACAGGGTGGCCTAACTCAGATTGTTGTAGCGGAAAAGCTCCAAGTCAGCCAAAGTGTGATATCTCGACTTTGGAATAGGTTTAGGGAGACAGGTTCCGTGTTGGAAAGACCAAGGCTTGGTGGGCGACGAAAAACAACACCTGCTCAGGATCGTTTCATCACCGTTTCGGCGAGAAGAATTAAACCCTACATCTACCTGTAGAATGCTACGGAATACTCCTCAAAATGCAGATGGTGTCCAAGTTTCCATCGAAACCATCAGACGACGTTTGAGAGAGGTGAATCTAGATTCTAGGTTCTAGACGTCCATTAAGAGGAGTTCCATTAACACGTGACCATAAGTGTCAAAGACTGGAATGGGCAAGGCAACATATGAACGATCAATGACGTAGCCTTTTCACTTATGAATCCAGATATGGACGATTTTCAGATTCTCGAAGAATAAGGGTATGGACAATCCCACGCATACCCCGTAATCGTCGCTATGTCCAAGAAGTCCATCCATTCCGAGGGGGTAGTGTTATGGTATGGGCCGGGATATGTTTCAACGGGCGCACAGATCTACACATTTGTCCTGGGAATATGACCACCTTACACTATATAGGGAGCATGTCATTGACAATGTTGTGCCAAATTTTCACGCTGCTATTGGTGAAACTTTTCAATTTCTAGACGATAACGCTAGACCGCCATAGTTGAGATTGCGCGCGAGGAGCTTGGTATTCCACATTTACCAATATCTCCGCACTCACCAGATTTGAATTGCATAGAACATGCATGGGATTTGCTCCAAAGAAGATCAGATAATCATCAACCTACCCCAGAATCTTTAAATGATCTGAGAGAGCTTCTGCCCCGTTTATGGAACCAAATTCCTCAAGAAATGTTCAACAACCTCGTGTGTAGTATGCAAAGAAGATGTCAAGCTGTTTTTGATGCCATACATTGTATTGATGGTCTTAAAATGCTTGAATTCTCTGGGGATAAAATTTCGTTATCTTACTCGATTATTCTTATCCACCCTGTATACGCTACAGACCTACAGGCTAAAATTAATTTGCAATTTGAAATCATATTAATATGAATTTCCATCACAAAAATCTTATTTTAACTATATTTTTTGCAATTTGAGTCAATATCCCTAACTCATGTGGGGCAGTTTATTATGTGAATTCAATAATTCCAAAGACCTGGCAAATGTTGAAGAAACTTTTTTCTCTGTTAATACTGGAAATATTTCACGTGTAGGTACAAACATGGTTCGAAGATTCAGTTATGCTATTTTATTTTGTTGAAATTTTACTGAAAAATAATGGACAGAATAGTCCGTTACTTTGTGATAGTTTATTCGAAAAAAGAATTAGAGTACTCGAATAACCCGACAGAAAAACTTTTAAAAGAACAGAACAGACGGACCTATGGAATTCCCCACTTTTAAAAGTTCTCAAGAAATGGGCCTACAGAAGACATTAAAATACCTTTTAGCAGAACTTGAAATACCTACTCCAGTATGAAAATGTAGAAGTACTAGGTACTACGAATCCCGTGTCACAAGGGCGTACCCAGCCTTTGAGCTAGGGGGGGCAAAACCAGCCTTCGAGCTAGGGGGGGGGGAAATAACAGAATAGAAATAATGAACTGATTTTCGTATATTATGCTATTATTTCATGAGTTTTTAAGGGATTTTTAAGCTCTAAGGAGGGGCAGCTGCCCCCCCCCCTAGGGCTTCCTGGGTACGCCCATGCCGTGTCACAGTTGAATCTTAGAGAACTGTTTTACAAAATTAAATAAGAATAATTAGAAAGTAGCGTCTCAGAATTATTTGACTCTAACCTGCGTCAGTTTTAAGTAAGAGTAAGAGAACTTGATAAACCTGAATCATGGCCAACCGGGATACTTTATAAGAGTGAATGGAGTATATATAGAATAGATATGCCTCCACAACATTCAATGTCAGCCATACATCGATTACAAACTAATTAAAACCAAATAAAATGCATCCCTCTGAAATGATACCTATACCCAGGTGTTCTTGGAAGACGATTTGATAGAAGAACTTATTTTTGAGAACAAATAATGGGCATATTGGATAAAAATATTGTCCAATTAGAAAACATTTTGTTTTCTGACGAGTGCTGTTTTTCTCTTAAGTCATGCTAATCGTCAATCGAGGAAATTGCCGCTAATGGTCTACCGAAAATCCTCACTGGATGAGAGGAACACGGGAAAATCCCGGGCCTCAGAAGGTTAAGGTTTGGGAAGGAATAACTGTTCGAAACCATAGCATAGGACCTTTTTTCTTTGAGGGCAATTTGAATGTCGGTACTTCAAAATGATGCCGTTCCAACTTTGGCAAATTCATATCGTGATCAAGGAAATCCTAAAGTTCCTGGGAATACGATATGGGACAGGATGGAGCACCACCATGGGCGCCCGCAGGGGGGGGGCGTGGCCCCTCTGAGATTTTGGTGGCCCCAACGTTTTTCAGCACGGAACCTCAATATTACCTTCTAATTTCTATTTTGGCCCCCCCTGAGAAAAATTTCTACGGGTTTCTGCGGGCGCCCATGAGCACCACCACATTACCAACGCAATGTCAGGCAGTACCTCGCAATATTTCCAAATCGGTGGATAGGAAAGGCGAGAAACGATCGAATGGCCAGTGTGATCCCCTGATCTCAACCTGATAGATTTCTTTTTATGGAGTTATGTGAAGAGCATCGTGTACAAAACTCAACTCCTTGATTCGAATTGGAAAGATCGAATAACGCTCGCGATTTGGTCGATCACTGGCTGAGATGTTGAATAATGTTGAAAGAAATTTTTATTTGAGGTTAGGATGCTGCCAAGGCGTTCGCGGTGAACACTTCATTAACATCCATAATTGTTTTGCTACAATTATCATTATATTTTAGTTTAGTTTAGTACCAAATTCCACTAATTACCTGATTTTATTCTTTCTATTTTGAATTTTGCAATAAACGTGAAAATGATAGCATTTCTGGTTGAAGGCGACCTTTCAAATTATGTATCACAAGCCCACACTTCCTATTTGAAAAATTGGGGTTTGTGCCTGTCTTTCGAAGGGGGTTGGAGATAGTGATCGCATTTTTACGAAGGACAAGTTTAAATTTAAATTTGACGTGTTTCCTGATTTTTCATAAATATGTTCAGTAACCAAGATAATGAATTCATTCCATTTGGATTTTCCAACTAACTCAACTAAAATGGTCTGTGTTGCATTCCATAGGTAGAGCTTTACAAAGGGCGAAATCCGCAATGTTTGGTGCACGCCTCCCACGCAGATGAACAGGATATCCTTTCTGAAGAGGTAAACCATCAGGTATTCATTGATCGAACTGAATTTGATGATCCTTTGTGTGAAATTCATAGTGTTTTTATTTTCTGGTTGTCCCAATTCTCACTTGGCTCTCGTCATTCACAGACGTTCCATGTTTTCACCACCCAATTTTTTATCCAATTGTCTATGATGATCCCCCATCAAAACATTATCGTTTTACATCTTTACAGGGCTGAAACCTGAACCACGTCTTTTTATATCAACGGAAGGTAGGTGTGATATTTCGGTTTGAAACTCAAAATAAACGACAACATAGGATTTCAATGATTTTCCACCCTATTCTGGCCTATTGTCTATGATAACCTCCTTTCAAGGGTTCTTGTGGGTAATACGGGGCTGAAATCGGAAGCACCGATTTAGTCCAAGAACTGATGACGAATTTGAGGAAGGTATTTTGGGTAAGTCTAATGAAAAACACTATTTTAAAGAGTGTTTCAAAAAGAGCGCATCAGTGTTCAATAAAACATGGTCTTCTGTAGCGAAGTATTGAAATAAACTGCTCCACATGAGTTAGGGATATTGACTTAAATTGCAAAAAAATATAGATGTTTGTGATGACAATCATATTAATATGATTTCAAGTTGCAAATTAATTTAAGCCTGTAGGTCTGCAGCGTATACAGGGTGGCAAAGAAAAATCGAGTAAAATAACGGAATTTTATTCCCAGAGAATTCAAGCATATTAAGACTATCAATACAATGTTTGGCCTCCAAGCCCACGGGCATCAATAACAGCTTGACATCTTCTTTGCATACTACACACGAGGTGGTTGTTGAACATTTTTTGAGGAATTTGGTTCAATAAATGGGGCAGAAGCTCTCTCAGATCATTTAAGGATTCTGGGGTAGGTTGATGATTATCTAATCTTCTTTGGAGCATATCCCATGCATGTTCTATGCAATTCAAATCTGGTGAAAGCGGAGGTATTGGTAAATGTGGAATACCAAGCTCCTCGCGCGCATTCTCAACTATGGCTGCACGGTGCGGTCTAGCGTTATCGTCTAGAAATTGAAAAGTTTCACCAATAGCAGCGTGAAAATTTGGCACAACATTGTCCAAAGACATGCTCCCTATAGAGTAAGGCGGTCATATTCCCAGGACAAATTTTTGATCTGTGCGCCCGTTGAAACATATCCCGGCCCATACCATAACACTACCCTCTCGGAATGGATGGACTTCTTGGACATAGCGACGATTACTGGGTATGCGTGGTATTGTCCATACCCTTATTCTTCGAGAATCTGAAAATCGTCCATATCTGGATTCATCAGTGGAAAGGACACTACGCCATTGATCGTTCCAATTGATATGTTGCCTTGCCCATTCCAGTCTTTGACGCTTATGGTCACGTGTTGATGGAACTCCTCTTAATGGACGTCTAGAACCTAGATTCACCTCTCTTAAACGTCGTCTGATGGTTTCGATGGAAACTTGGACCCCACCTGCATGTTGAAGAGTATTCCGTAACATTTTTCACGTAGATGTAGGGTTTCTTCTCGCCGAAACGGTGATGAAACGATCCTGAGCAGGTGTTGTTTTTCGTCGCCCACCAAGCCTTGGTCTTTCCAACACGGAACCTGTCTCCCTGAACCTATTCCAAAGTCGAGATATCACACTTTGACTGACTTGGAGCCTTTCCGCTACAACAACCTGAGTTAGGCCACCCTGTAGCATTCCGCTAGCCCTATTAGCCTCAGCGTTTGTTAATTTACGTCTTGGCATTTTCAGAAAACTCGTTTCAAATCGAAGCCGTTGATAAACTGACTTCATTTCAAAATAAGAACATTCATGAGCATATGCAAAAATTAAACTTGAGAAAAAAGGCGACCAGATTGACGAAATGTCTCATACTGATTTTTATTGGATCGATTCAAGTTGTTATTGAGTTTTAAATGATTTTGCAGTGATTTTCTCGAAGATTACATACTTTTAAAAACGATTGAATACGACATCCCTAACTCTTATGGAGCAGTATATTTATTGATTTAGAAAATATACATTTGGGAATTATGTATGAAACAAAATATCTTCTAAATGACCGCCACGGCTTTGCTTGCATATGCGCACCTACCCTTTTGTTTGACGAAATTTTCGATAAGGATATTCTGGATATTGAATATATGTGGTGGTATTTCTGATTTCATGGATACATCGTCTTATTTCGGCTTTCAATGCTTTGATGGTTGCAGGCTTATTGGCATAAACCTGGGACTTCAGATAACCCCACAGCCAGAAGTCTAATGGCGTTAAATCGCAAGAGCGTGAAGGCCAATTCTAGTCTCCAAATCGGTAAATGACAAGACCAGGCGCAAACTCGTGCAAAATCGTCTAAGTTTCACGGGCGGTATGACATGTGGTACCGTCCTGCTGAAATCATATGTCGCCAAGATCAATAGCTTCCAAATGAGGTACAAGAAACTGTGTTATCATAGCACGATCACGTTCGCCATTCACCATTACTGAATTTTTTGACAATCAGGACTATTTATGAGTTCATGAGAAGTTATTATATAACGGCCTCACATAACTGTGGACGACATCTTTGACCTATTATGAAGCGGAACAGTACATGCTTTTTCCCATAGAGGCGACGTTAATAAAACACAATATTGTTCATAACTCTAAAACTATCCAAGATATCGAAGCCATTTTTGGGCACAAATTGCGCACTAGGTAGTGGCGAAATTTTTTTTCTCAAAGTTGGAATTGATAGATAGATAGATCTCTAAGTATTCACGAATAGAATAAATAATGTCAAAGAAAAAAATATAAACTCTAAACAACTATGTATGTGTTTATAGAAACGTGATCCAATTCACTCATATTGGAGAGTTATCGATAAACAAATGAAAAGAAAAACCTGTGTCAACTCCAAATAATTTGATGGAAACTAAGGCAACATGTTTCGACCTCTCAGGAGGTCATCTTCAGGCCCTAGAATATAGTACTGATTTTCCTAGGTGACTCCATCTGTTTTATTTCTTGTGATTCGTTTCGCCTCGTTTGTTGTTTCCTTTTTCCTGTTTCCTTGAACTTTTCATGTTCCGACATAGATGGATGCCCCCCTTTTGTTCTTGATTCCATTCTATCTTGTGGTTACATTTTATATTCATTGTTTTTATTATGTAATTATGTATTGGTAAGTTATTTTTTCACCTTTTGATTAAAGATAAACTTTATACAGACTTTTCGTGGTTAAAAATGCTACTAGTTCTCTCTAGTGTATATCTTATATGTCAACATTTATTCGAAAGATCTCAAGTTCCTTTTGTTCACAACTGTATTTGTCTTTTCCTTTATTCTAGGGCCTGAAGATGACCTCCTGAGCTGAGAGGTCGAAACATGTTGCCTTAGTATCCATTAAATTATTAGGAGTTGACACAGATTTTTCTTTTCATTTGTTTAACCATGTGTTTGTTCATCCTACAATAATCTATGAATTCATTCTCATTCACATTACATGGTTCACAATAAGTTATACAGGGTGATTCCGGAGGAGACCGTCAGATTTAAGGAGGAGTTTACACTACTCAAGGCAGTTTCGAAACAATGCCTTTATTGAGGGTCTACAGGGTGATTTGTCCGATTCGACCGATTTTTCTTTTATTCATAACTTTGGTATGGCTTGATCAGTATTGATGAACTTTCCAGAGTAGAACAATATGATTCTCTACTTCCAATAATTCCAACACTTTTCCAAAAATACAGGGTGGGAATTATGAACAGTTCAGATTAAATTTGCAGGTTGAAAAAACACCCTGTACATTCCGTTTTCAAAAATTCGCTACCTGCTTCAGATTCTACCATAAGTTTACATTACTGGAGCGTTTTTATTTTTTTGCACACGTCCAGTTTTCCTAGAATTTTTTTTTAAAGATGAACAATATCGTTATTGAGCTCCAAGGCAGTAAGAATATTCTGAACTAGATAGTGAAGCTGTATCGTCCAATGATACAAAGCTTTCCTGAGTCCTGAAGTAGTTTTTCCAAATACGAAATTCATTTTTAATCACTCATCTTCTGATGTATATAATCCAGAAAATATATTTATACGTACCTACGTAAACCAAAAAATCGAAATGATTTCCTCTTTTTGGAATACATATTCGCGACCTTTTTATTAAATTTCCAATTGACCTTCTAATGACGGATTGATTTTGCTTTAAGATATTACATTTTTCGAAAATTCATTCAACTAGGTGTTCTCTACTTCTAATTTCAACCGTATAAACTTTTTGTGTTTCCCACACAAAATAATCTAAAGGGTTCAAATCAGGCGATCTTTGGGGCCAAGCAATAGGGCATGTTGAAATACACTTCTTGTGACAGATTATTCATTTAATATTCTCATTCTGTCGTTCACTGTGATGGTGACCGTGGATCTTAACGAACTTGATTTCAAATGAGATTCAAGTTCCATGGAAAATTTTCAATTTGATAAAAACCATTTTTCCTACATTCGGAAGAGATTTTTATCATTGGACGATACATCTTTACGATCTAGTTCAGAATATTTTCACTGCCTTGGAGCGAAATAACGATATTGTTCATCTTAAAAAAAAATTCTAGGAAAACTGGACTTGTGTCCAAAAAAATAAAAACGCTCCAGTAATGTAAACTCATGGTAGAATCTGAAGTAGATAGCGAATTTCTGAAAACGGAATGTATACAGGGTGTTTTTTCAACCTGCAAATTTAATCTGAACTTATCATAATTCCCACCCTGTATTTTTGGAAAAGTGTTGGAATTATTGAAAGTAGACAATCATATTGTTCTACACTGATAATTTCATCAATATTGATTGAGCCTTACCAAAGTTATGAATAAAAGAAAAATCGGTCGAATCGGACAAATCACCCTGTAGACTCTCAATAAAGACCCCAACCATAAACCAAACATTGTTTTGAAACTGCCTTGACAAGTGTAAACTTCTCCTAAAATCTGACGGTCTCCTTCGAAATCACCCTGTATAATATGTTGGTGCCAACTTCACACCGGCTGAAAAACAACAGTCAATATCTCAAAAACTACAAATGGTAGAGATGTCATTTATATGGGCACAAAATGAAGGCATTAAAATTTGTTGGAATATGTTGGTGCTAATTTGTGTGAAGCTGACACCAAGATATTCAATAATTCAATCTGAAATAACTTAAAAACTACAAGTGATGATGAAGTAATTTAAATGGCACAAAGTGGGTACTAAATATTGGCATTAAAATGTTTTCGATATCAGAAAATGTTGGTGCCAAGTGTGAAGCTAGCACCAAAAATTTCAAACTCGAATAACTTGAAAACTATAATAGTGCTGAAATTGATTCAAACGGCACAAATTTAGCACTAAATATTGGGGATTGTTTCAGAACTTGTGCCGACATTTTTTCGCCAACTTCACGCGGCCATCCAAAGTTATATTTACTGGTAGAAATTTCGGTATTCGTCAATCAGAGCATGAAATAAGTTTTGATAAAAATGAGAAAGAGTCACATGCAAAATACCTTCTAGAAAATTATCATAGTTGAGCAATTGTTCCACACGATGGCTATCTAATTTTTTTCAAATAATTTATAAATTTTTTACATTGAATATAAGATATGAATAAATACAAAAATAGCAGTAAACGAGCTAATGGAATTTCATTTCACCTCCCTTTCCTCAGGTTTCTTTATTTTATATTATTTATATAATTTCCGAAAAGGATTAATGTTTTGGTATTTAGAAATTAGTATGTAGAATTCTTCCGTTTGTTCAAATCTTTATAAAATTTTTTCTCATAAATATTAGAAACATTGAAATAGTGGGCTCATATGCATTTGCATCTTATATCAATTTGAAGAAATGAAATGTTCCATTATAACATACGCCTTTCATGGACTTATTCTAAAGTCAAATTTCTCTTTCTTCAGTTCTGCCTCTTTTTCCAACTCAATAGGTATATGATTACCATGAGTGTTCCAATGACTGAAGTCTCTAACTAGAAGGGACCTTCTTGAAATTACAGAATCGCCGACACTAGACGTGACGCGACAACCATCGATAACATATTTCCAAGAAATAACTATACCTATACAAGACGTTCCTCGTCAGAGAGACTCCAGATTCCAGAAGTCACAGTCAGTATGGTCATACTAAGAATTTTATGTATCGATGAAGATTGCTTCTCCCGGTGCTTTTGTTAAAAAAGTGTACAGGGTGATTAACCTAACGATTCATTTGAGGTTTATGAAGAACTGAAAGTGACATTTAGCCGAAGTTTTTATTTCAGCCATAATCTATTTTTACCAATGCTTCTCATTGAACTGCTGCTTAAATTGACTATTTGTTCAAGTTATACACCACCTCACATTTTTTAATTGCACATGGAATCCTGGATTTAATAGCATTTTGAATAATGAATTGTTTTTTACTTTCATTTGTTTTCGAGATTTTCAATTTATTCAAGAAAGTTACAGATAAAGTGTTCTCGTTTCTGTTGGTTTGTTCTTCTTTGCACCTTCAACTAGTTTATTATTCAGCATTCTTTCTATGTGTTAACATTGCCGGAACTACAATTCTAGCGTCTGTGGATAACTAAAACAAAACTAACAAGATGCGTGACTGAGAAATATTTTTTTTCAATAAATAGATACAAGTTCCGATTATCGATATGCATCGATTTCATCTCGTTCACAATAACCTTTCATTTTCTGCCAAAGAAAATGAATTGAAAATGTTAAAATAAGATTAGTTATTCCATAAATTATATTCAAATACGAATAGAATCGTTGAACACTTTGTGAACGAACATATAAAAGATTTAAAGCATTTCGAATTGTTTGTTACTTTCATTTGCTTTCGAGATTTTCAATTTATTCAAAAAAGTTACAGATGAATTGTTCTTGTTTCTCTTGGATTTTTCTTCTTTGCACCACTAGTTCATTATTCAGCATTCTTTCTATGTGTTCACAATGCCGGAACTAGAATTCTAGCGCCAGAGGAGAACTTTTAAAATGTGCGACTGAGAAATATACTTTTTTCAATAAATAGATACAAGTTCCGATTATCAATATACATCGATTATATCTCGGAGATAATTTTATCTATTTCCAATAACCATTCATTTTCTTTCACCGAAACGTAATAAATTGAAACACAAACCTAAAAATGACTTGAAAATGTTAAAATAAGATTAGTTATTCAATAAATTATATTTAAATACGAATAAAATCGTTGAACACTTTGTGAATAATAAAAATATACTGAAAATAGGAAAAGAACATATAAATGATTTTGAATTGTTTCTTACTTCCATTCATTTGTTTTCGAGATTTTCAATTCATTCAAAAAAGTTACAGATAAAGTGTTCTCGTTTCTGTTGTTTCGTACTTTTTTGCACCTTCAACCAGTTTATTATTCAGCATTCTTTGTATGTGTTAATACTGTTAATGGTGCCGGGACTACAATTCTAGCGCCTGTGGAGAACTTTCAAAAAGCGCGACTGAGGAATATTTTTTCCAATAAATAGATACAATTTCCGACCTGAAAATAAAGAGAAAATGTTAAAATAAGATAAGTTATTCCAAAAATTATATATAATACGAATAAAATCATTGAACACAGTATAATCAACATATACTGAAAATAGAAAATGAACATATAAATAAACAAAAACAAAGATTACGAGCGAAAAAGGAACAATTCAATAACGAAATTCCTGAACATATTCTTCGGTAATGAGTGAAGTAAATCTCAATTTTATCATCACGAATCCGCCAATATTTGAGCTACGTTCAAAACTTTGTGATTTGAAGACTGTTCTAAATTTCATGATGGGAGTGAAGGATTCAACTATTGCATGTCCAGTAGCCTATTATCTAAACATTCTAAACACCTTGAAAAGCCTATGGTCCAAATACCAGTGGCGGCGCGTGGTCCGTGGACTTGAATTTTGGGAGTGCAGGTACCAGGGGGTCTGGAAGGTACTTCGTTCGTACCCCCCTAGGAAAGGGGAGTTCAGGGTAGGAAAATTTTTTGAATTATTATCCTTCAAAACTCTCATTTTGGAACAGATTGTGACGTTCTTTGGCCTTATCTTGGGATAATGTTCAAGAAACCCCAAAATCTTTCAACAGGAGTACCGTCTGCTAAATTATAACGGAAGAGTATAACCATTTGGAAAATGTTTGAAATGTCACTTGTTTCATCACTTATCACGGACACGAATTTCGAGGCAGCAGTTTCTTCCTTAATGTGTGTATGATACATATACTCCATTCACTTTTATAACGTATCCCGGTTGGCCATGATTTAGGTTTATCAAGTTCTTTTACTTAAAACTGACGTAGATTGGCACTCATGAAAGTAAAATAATTTTGAGAGGTGTTACCAATGCAATTATTTATTCTTTACTCTTTTTTAACTTAATGGATTTAGTTCTTTCAAGGTTTAACTGTGACACAGATTTAGTAGTATCAATACATTCTCATCTCATACTGGAGTATTTCAAGTTGTGCAAAAAGGTGTTTGTTTAAATGTCTTCTGTAGGCTCATTTCTTGAGAATTTTGAAAAGTGGGGAATTCAAATGTTCGTTTATAAGTTTTTTGTCGGGTTATTCGAGTACTTTCATTCCTTGTTCGAAAAAACTATCACAAAGTAACGGACTATTCTGTTCATTTTTCAGTAAAATTTCAACACTCGATTCTTGATTTCCGTACAAGAAATTAGGATTACTGAATCATCCAACCATGTTTGTATACGTGAAATATTTCCAGTATTAACAGAGAAAAAAATTTCTTCATAATTCGCCAGGTCTCAGGAATTATTGAATTCACATAATATTTTCTCAAATTCATTATTTTTTCCAAGGTAAATAAACATTTTAATAAATACGTAATTACTACTACTTATATGTAGAAAGTACAACGCATTCATCTGACAAGTAAATGACTATAACCTAACATTTTCAAAATATACGCGGTGAAATGTGACAGAATTTCATGGCGAACCGAGATACTCTATAAAAGTGAAGGGAGCATAGAAAGCACACATAATTCATTTTGAATGTCTATGGATTTTCCTTTAAATAGTGTAGACTGGTAAGACCTTTAAAAATATCAGGATTCATCGAATCATTTCCTTCATAAAGGCCACATAATGCTAATTTGAAAGCACCACGAAATTTAATACAGCTTATGATTGTCGATACAATAGGTATATCTATCTATTTTTTTTTACTTGTTCATGTCTCTCGATATTCAGTCAGTACGCACTGTGTCGAATATCTTGTATAGGTACCTAATTAATTAAAACCTAATTTAGCAGAGAGGTGTGTCTTGGAACTTTGATGTTTTTCAATATTTTTCTTAATGAATCAAATACTCTTGGACACCGGATCTGGTCCATTCTGTCGATGGCTAATAGTCTGGTTCATCAGCAGTACCACTCATATGAAGACATAAAAAAAATAGCTCTCTTAGCGTAAGGGTATTCGAGCTCAACCATAGAGATGGGAAAAAGTTGCAGCTTCAATGGGCACCACTTTGAATGATTCATTTGTGAATATTTTCTTAAAATAGAGTCGCATTTTCATAAAAAAATATGCGGGAACTTAGTTACTGACCAACTAATAAGTGGCCTTTTCGATAAAAGCGTGAAATAATCTCTGTAGATATCTTCTGAAGCAGAGATCAGTACAGCATCATCGGCTGAGGAGAAAACATAAAAATATACCTTCATTTTCCATTGTATATCCTGCTATTTGCGGTACTTACTTGCTCAGTTATGCATGTGCTGTACTGCTGTGGGAATCATCTTATTCCTTATTTTTATGGTTTCGGATACTCTGATGTTCGTTTACACCATTGGTTAATGTCCAGGACGATATGGGTTGATAAGGAATTAAATCCTTTCAAAACATATGAAGAGAGTTATACTCTCTAGATTTCTCAGCAATCTGTCTAATGATGAAGATCGCGCCAATCTTTTTTGTAATAGCGTTGTTCCGCTGCTTGCAGAGTTCTTCTGATATAAGTTTAGTAGATGTCTTGAGTATGTTATTGAGTAGAGTGATGCCGCGGTAGTTATCTGGTCATGATGCCTTAATTTTCCCGAATGTGGGAATTGCGATGCTCTGCTGCTTTTTTGCTTTAGAATGTGTCTGAACAGATTTTAAACCTCATTTTGAGGTAGTTCTGTAGTTCAGGATGATCCTTTCACATGAAAGCAACTGAGCATTCAAGAGATTTAAGAGTGAACACTGCACCATAGATCAACTGTAAAGGGCATTAATACCTCCAAGATCAGGATTGCCGGAGGCATCACCAAAGATTTACGCATGGTCAGCATAAAGCTGAAGATGGGATCGTATGGTTTTAGGCCAATTCTACGTGTGAAGAAGAAAGAGAATCGGACCAATCATGGGACCCTGGGGGACTCCACCTACTACTGGCCTCGTCATCTACTGGTAATCACCAATACTTAGGCACGCGAAAACTACGATCATAGAGGAAAGACCCGATACCAATGCTCTCAAGTTTGAGAAGAAGTCGTGTGGAACGAGATCAAAAGCACATGTGGTGGGAATTATCAACATTTCTTTAGGAAATCAACCTGATCTTCATCCGTAGGTTCTCCTTGGTGTTCGCATTGGTATTTTCGCATCACGGAAATTCAGCATGCTGGGAGGAAGGGTGAATCAAGCGGGCAGTCAATTTTCATACTTCAAACGAGTAGTTGTGAAGGCTTATGGTGGGTTAATTATGCTGTTATATTTTCCTTCTGCTCTATACTCAAGTTTTATTCTTTTCATTCTTCAAAATGCTAGAAATATATGGTAAATTGTATAAAGGGTTAACAGGTTACTGTGATCTCAACGTCTATTGTGTTCTTGCCGTTACATCATCAGCCCGTTCATTTGGAAATATAAAAGGAAACGGAGAGGCCAATATGTTTGCCAGAGAGGGCGCACAAACGCCAATCCCTGGCCCTGAATCTTTCTGTATTATATGGAAATGCACCTAATAGAAAGAGTTTCTGGAGAAGGAGAGAACCGAAAGGGAAACACTCTGGCAGAATCTCCCAGGAATGTATCACTCCAAAAAGTTCCTTCGGAACCTTGAAACTGCAAGATCCAAAAGTTATTTGGATCACAGTAGTTATAGTTATTGTGCCACCTAACAGAGCTGTTATTATCGCGCCTCCTACAGCTCGCCCTCCAGTTCCAGAGATTTGATGAACTCCAGCATCTGGGACGGCTTCAAGGAGGATAACCAGGTGAATAGGAGTTTCTTCCTCCTCGCCACAGAATCTACAGTCATCAGTGTCCGATGAACCCATTCTCAACAGATGCTTCTTTATGCGACAATGTCCTGTGAGAAAGCCAGTGAGTAAGTGAAGTTGGTTTTTACTGAGATCCAGATATTTTTTGGATCTAGCAGTTTCAAAGTTCCGGAGGAACTTTTTGGAGTGATCCATCCCTGGGAGATTCCGCCAGAGCTTTTCTCTTTCGGTTTTCTCCTTCAGCATAAACTCCTTCTTATAGGTGCATTTTCCTATACCACAGAAGGGTTCTGGGCCAGTGAGTGGCGTTTGTGCGCTCTTTCTGGCCAGTGTATTGGCCTCTTCGATTCCCGAATGACCGGGAACCCAGATTAAAAAGACCTTATTCTTCTTGCCTACCTCACTGAGTTTGTTTCGGCACTCCAAATCAGCTTTGAGTCAATGACGTAGGAGCTCATTGCTTTAATAGCAGCTTGACTATCTGTATGAATAGCTATATCGCACTTCTGATAGTTTCTTTCTAGATTTATATCTAGACATCTTCCGATGGCAAGTATTTCCGTTTGAAGGACGCTTGTACAGGAGCCCAACGATAGTGCACACTTGGTATTTGTCCCGTAAATGCCAGCGCCAGCTCCTGTAGCGGTTTTAGAACCATCTGTATACCATTTCATTGTATTTTCTTTGAGATTATAGTTGGTGTATTCCCTTTCCCAATACTCTCTTTTGCTTAGCATTGTACTGAAGTTTTTCTCAGTACTTACTTTCTTGATCATTACATCACTAGGAATGAGATGAGGTGTAGTCATTTAGAGAGGACCAGACTCTCTGAAACCTGACTCTCTCATTGCCTGCTCCTTCTTTAGATACTCTAAGGATGGCCTCATGGGCTACCCTATCAATCACTAGATGTAGAGGTGTGAGGTCTGTGATGATCTCAAGCGCCCTGGTTGGGCACGTTCTCATAGCTCCCGTGATGCACACACAAGCAAGCTTTTGTACTTTGTCGAGCATTTTCCTCGTACTTGCCTGACTTGCCTTAGCAAACCAGGCTACTGCCCCATATGTGACTATAGGTCTTACAATCATGACGTACATCCATCGCAGTATTTTTGGATTACAGCCCCAATTCCTGCCGCATAGGCTGGATCACAGTAAGAACCAGCTGAACCTTTTCACTGGTTTCTTATAGGACATTGTTGCCTCATGAAGCATATGGTGAGAATGGGTTTATCGGACACTGGAGAGTGTAGATTCTGTGGGGGGGGGAGAAACAAACTCCTATTCACCTAGTCACGGAAGCCTTGCCATTGCAAGCGGAAGGAATGAATTCTTTGGACAAGAAAGTTGCAGGAGTGAGAAACAGGCCTCGTTGAAACTTTACCACATATTGGATTTCATTAGATCGCTGCAACTGGAAGGCAAGTTGTACATTATTGACAGCTCGTCCTTCAGTTCTATAGGTTTTACGTAGTCCGCATCTGGGATGGCTTCAAGGAAGTTCCTTTTCTTGTCTACAGCTTCCTTGTCCAAATCATTGTACCAGGTGATCTGGATCTTCTTCCTTCTTCCCATAGACTGTGCACTTGTCAGTGTCAGTTGAACCCAATCTCAGTAGCTACATTTTTGGAATGATCAAGCTCTGGAAGGTTCCAACTGAGTGTTCCTTCTTAGACTTCCTCCTTCTTCTGAGACTCTTTTTTAAGAGTCAAACGCTTTAGGTTTCATGCTTTTGTTTGGCCTAATTTCGTTTCAAGAGTTCCCTTTACTCAACCTTCGTTTTCTTCAAGAAATAAGGGTTGTTTCAACCATAAAGTTGTTCATTTTATACAATATGGTTATCATTATTGGGGAAAGTAAATATTGCTACTTTATATACTTTCTGTTAGCTACAATTTTGCCCAAACGGTTATACACTTCGATTATAATTGCTCCAGAATGATTTTCTTCGAAAAGTTGCCGCTCTTGATTCGGCCGGTCCCTAGCGAAAGTATGTAGGTACCTTTCTCAACGAGTCCGACCCATCACCCAGCAGATGCGTTTCAACAATCCTTGATGAGATCTGCCCGTAATTCCGAACCTATTCAAGTCGAATTAAGCAAGGCAGAAGTGGGCACCGCAACATCCTGTATATTCACTAGGAATTATAGATCTTAGATCAAATACCGTTGTTTGTGGCCCTCTTTCTCTCCCTTTGGCATGCCGCTCTGTTGATTGAGCCTGGTGTAGCGCAGGAGCTACTTCTATACTCAGACAGTCTCTGTTGAGCGCGCCATTCCGCCGTTGACTAGTTTATTTCTTACTTTATGTAGTGTGATATAGTGAGTTGGGTTCAGGCGGTTCATTTCAGTTCGTTTGTTGTTGTACTCGAAGTAAAGCTCTCGCCGAGCTGTTCAACTTTTACACGAAAGTGCATCGTTGATTTGTGCATGAAAATTCGGATTTCTTGATGGAAATGTGCGTCTTGTGATCATAATTATTTGTGATGGACGTGTGGATTTCGTTCTACAACACACATATGGCTAATAATATAGTGAAATGGTGGAGAACTAAATTTCTTAATGGGTACAAACAGTTCTCAGGTAAATAAACTAATAATGACAACTTTTCACCTATCACGAGGTTTTGCAGCAGACAGCCACCTGTACATATCTCGCAGCATATCTCTTTAAACGTGCGCCTTTCTCATCTATTTAAATTAAGGATCAACAATAAACCCGATGAAAACAAACTCAAGTTATTCCTTTTGGAACCCTTCAATTTTTCTGCACTCATCTTCATACGATAATATTTGTATGATAAAGGTGTAACACAACTAGGATAATTCTTATTGGAATTTTTCCTGAAAAACATTCTTACCAGAATAAACTCCATGAGAAGACAAAGTCGTCTAAAAATAAGTTATATATCATTTTTAGCACAGTTCAAACGGAATCTCATCGTGGAATTCCTCCACAATGGGTTCAAACACATTATTTTGTTTTCCTTCTGGAAGGTAACCGGAACTGGCTATTCTCCTCTTACCATGACCAATTTTCCTTGGTACTTTCCCCGTTCAAATGGACGTAAAGTAAAAAGTAGACGTGAACTTCAATTCACTCTGAAAAAAAATCTATCCACATTGATGTCCGGAGTGACCGCTGGATAGAATATAATAATTGGTTCTTTTTGTACGCTAGAGTATACTAGCGGTACTCGCTGCCAACAAAAGAGCCTATAATTATTTAATTATTAGACTCACGATCTGTTACTGTGATGTGTTTTTTCATTACAGTTTTCTTAGTTTTCAACCTGAGTTTCGAACCTACCTGCCAAATAGTGGCACTAATGTCATTATAAAAACTTCTTCGAGTGTGTCCTCGGGTAACTACCACAACTCACGAAACACATACGGTATGTGCATGAATGAAAAAGTTTATTTTATTCCTTCCTGTAGAGCAGTGGTTCTCAAAGATTTTAGGTTGCGGAACAAGCGCATTGACTTAATTTTGCCATATAATGAACTTAAACCTCAAATAAAAATTAATTCATGAAATCTCATTTTCCTAATACAATTTCAAAAACTACACATTCGATTTTCTTATGGGTCGATATTTTCGAAAATTCATTTAATCTACTTCATTGATAAAAGGGATGTCCCAGAAGTCGAATGGGGTAGCAGAGATAATAGTCATCAGAAAAATATAAAGAAAAATCCGGTATTTTTAAAAATCTATCCATAGCTTTCGGAAAACATTTTCTCTATTCGATGCAACAACAAGACAAATAACTGTACGTACAGAAGAAAATATCGCTGCTGTAAGTGATAGTGTTTATGAAGATCCAGATTTGTCTATTCGTCGACGTTCACAACAAGTTGGACTCTGTGCATCCACCACATGGAAAATTTTGCGTAAAGATCTTGGTCTATACTCTATACCCATACAATATCCAACTGGTTCAAGAACTAAAGCCACTTGACCATGATAAGCGTCGTTTGTTTGCTGGTTGGGCTCTAGAACAGCTTGAAATTGATCCACTTTTTTATCGAAAAATTGTGTGGACGGCTACGTAAACAAGCAAAATTGCCGTATATGGAGTGAAAACAATCCTCAAGAAGTTCTGCAGGTTTCATTGCGTCTTGAAAAATGCACTGTATGGCGAGCTTTACACCCTGGAGGCATCATCGGTCCATATTTGTTCAAAAACGATGCTGGAGGTAATGTTACAGTGAATGTTGCTCGTTACAGATCGATGATCAATGATAATTTTATTTGTTTCAAAATTTGAATGGTATCGACCCAGAAGTGTTTCGGTTCCAACAAGATGGTGCTACACATCATGCTGCTACCGTACCCATTGATTTTTTGAAAGAAATATTTGGGGATAACATCATTTTCAGAAATAGTCCAATTAATTGGCCTCCAAGATCATGCGACATAACTCCAATGGATTATTTTTTTTTTGGGCTTATGTCAAGTCATTGGTTTATGCTGATGAACCAGAAACAAAAGACGCTTTGGAAGCCAACATAACTCGTGTTATTCTTGAAATAAGGCCTGAATTACTCGAAAACATGGTCTAAAATTGGTCTGGTCCTGGTCGAATGCTAGTCGTGGTGGACATATGCCGGAAATTATTTTTAAAACATGGATGTCATAAAATTATCTTTTGAATGAAAAAAATTGGCTCCAATCTATGGCTATATCACTTTAGAAAAACTACCGATACTTGCTTGAAGAACAATATATCCTCGTATACAGAGTGTAAAAGCCAAATGGAAGAAATTCGATAACGATAAAATGTTGGGAAAAACGCTCGGACACGTCGATTTGTAATTTTAAATGCGTATTTTTCAAGAAAATAATATTATATAGGGTTTTCCATGTGACCGTGGCCAATACCAACTTTCTTATTTCAAATGCAACCCAAGGGCGTACCCAGCCTTTGAGCTAGGGGGGGGGGGGGCCAAAAAAAAATCAGAATAGAAATAATGAACTGATTTTCGTATATTATGCTATTATTTCATGAGTTTTTAAGGGATTTTCAAGCTCTAGAGGGGGGCAGCTGCTCCCCCCCCCTAGAGCTTCCTGGGTACGTCCATGATGCAACCCCCTATATATTATTTATTTTTTGGATTCTTCAGATAATTCTCGACACAATTCATGCACAATGTCCTATACCTATATTTAACTATTTCGGAAGTATTAAGCGTTTTCAGATTTATTGCAAAAATCAACGTTTTAAATAAAAATTATTTTATTTCACAAATTCGGTACATTACACTTAAAACCTAATAAGTAATACTGATTATTTCTAAATTATTAAAAAAAAAACAAAAAAAAATTAATGTCAATGTAGGAAATGTTCAAAATGCTCGCCGCGAACGTCTTGGCAACATGCTACAGACAACGTGTTACTAAGGCTATGAGAATAAACAAATCTGTTTTTGTTTTTTTTAATTTCTTCTCAGTAATGGTTTTTGCTTAGTTTCTTCATATCAAGAGGTAAAAGGGAAATAAGTATTGAGTGGAATGTATCGAATTTGTGAAATAAAATAATTTTCATTTAAAATGTTAATTTTTGAAAAAAATCTGAAAACACTTAATATTTCCGAAAAAGTTGAAGATAGGTATAGGACATTGTACATGAATTATGTCTAGAATTTTCTGAAGAATCCAAAAAATAAATAATATACAGGGGGTTACATTTGAAATAAGAAAGTTAGTATTGGCCACGGTCGCATGGAACACCCTATATAATTTTATTTTCTTGAAAAATATGCGCATTTAAAATTACAAATCGACGTGTCCGAGCGTTTTTCCTAACACCCCCTCATTTATTCGTTATCGAATTTATTCCATTTGCCTGTTACACTCTGTATGTGATAAGGAAATTCTTCCTTAACCATGCAATTGGTTTCGGACCGCTGTGAAGAATAGACGGTACACTGGTACACATTCTGCTGTACCAATTCTTATCACCACGAGAATTAAAGAAGAAATGTTTGTACGACATTGAAACAATACCACTGAAACACAGGTACTTACGGTTGGTCTCACTTGAAGAGATGTATCTGCTGGTTTTCTGCCTCGTGTATTGAGGTGTCTTTCTTCTCACGAAACGAATTCACTTTATTAGATACGAAACTAACGGGTTTTGGCGTGGGGAAGAATATGAGGTGAACTGTGATAGAGTGCCGAACTGAAGGCGGTGTGAAATGAAGAGAGATAGCGAACTGATTACGCTGTATGACCGTTGCTGGACCAGTAGCAGAAGTGTGATAAAACCGAGGATAAAACAGGTAGAATCTTTCGTAACGTTCTGGCTGATTCCTTCTCGGATTCCTTCAGTTGTCTATAAAGTTAGCAGTGCCACTTGCGAGAAAATCAATAAAACCTATTGCATTAATTGTCGAGAATTTGTCGTGAAAGAAAAAAATTTGTCGCGTCCTTGCCGTCCTTAGTTTTTTTTTCCACGGGGTGGCTATGCAAACTTAACATTAAGTTAGCAGAACCACTTTCTCAATATCGACCAAATATCATGAAAATGGTTATAAATAATTGTCGAGTAATTGGCGAAGTCCATATGAAGTAAAAAAACACAAAAAATCCATTCCTTCTTGTTTATTTTACGTCTTTTTCCCGCGAGTTCGAGATATTTCTAGAATTATCGCATTTTCGGCGACAGCGAATTCGTAATTGACTCCTTTTCTGTTGCATTAATTGTCGAATACCTGCCTCGAATTTGTCGTGAAAGAAAAAAAATTGTCGAGCCCTTAGTTTTTTTCTACGGGGTGGCTTTGCTAACTCAACGTTAAGTTAGCAGAACCACTTTTGCCAAAAATGGGATAATTCCAGAAATATCTCGAACCAATGGGAAAAGACGTAAAATAAACTAAAAGGAATGAATTTTTTTTTTTACTTCATATGGACTTCGACAATTACTCGACAATTATTTATAACCATTTTCATGATATTTGGTCGAAATTGAGAAAGTGGTTCTGCTAACTTAACGTTAAGTTAGCAAAGCCACCCCTTAGAAAAAAACTAAGGGCGCGACCAATTTTTTTCTTTCACGACAAATTCGAAGCAGGTATTCGACAATTAATGCAACAGAAAAGGAGTCAATTACGAATGCGCTGTTGCCAAAAATGCGATAATTCCAGAAATATCTCAAACTCGCGGGAAAAAGACGTAAAATAAACAAGAAGGAATGGAATGGATTTTTTGTGTTTTTTTACTTCATATGGACATCGGCAATTACTCGACAATTATTTATAACCATTTTCATGATATTTGGTCGATATTGAGAAAGTGGTTCTGCTAACTCAACGTTAAGATAGCAAAGCCACCCCGTAGAAAAAAAACTAAGGACGCGACAAATTTTTTTATTTCACGACAAATTCTCGACAATTATTCGACAATTAATGCAATAGGTTTTATTGAGTTTCTCGCAAGTGGCACTGCTAACTTTATAGACAATTCCTTCAGACTAGAGATTCGTAGAAAGTGCTTAAATCATAGAGCTGGTTTTTGGTTGTCACCGACGAAGTCCAATCACAGTATGAACTTTGTGGTATTAAAAATATGAATTCAGAACAATCTGATTATTTTGTTTTTCAATAATTGATCTTATACGACAGGCATTAGTTGATTAATGTCTATGTGCCCATAGAAGGTAGAAAGTTCATCATAAACCCCCTCGTAAACCCCTTGATTAATCTATTATTGTCTTGGTTGGAATGAGGGAGAACGCATTTGATGTACAGACAAAATCCTTCAATCTCTTTTCTCGCCTTGATTTGAACGTAAGCTCCTAAGCCAGCCCTTCTTCTGCTATTCTGTTTCTAGACGAAATGTGGGATGGGTCAGCAATTTCAAATTTTCCCAGTGGGAATTGAATCATTTGGTACGAATTCTGCACCTTTCCCCGAAAGCAATTATAGGAAGCGCTACCGCTCTATATTGAATTTGGTCAATGTGTATAACTTGTAATTTTTCCCTTTGATGCCGCCAAAACAACAGATCACAATGATTCAGGACAAAAATACCAAGTGAAATAACAATCTCGCTTGTGTTTTGGCCTGTAGTATAATTAGCTCCATAAACTAGAATTGTATGGAGCAGTTTTCGTTTTCGGATCATGCCGCCTCTGATCTTTCACCAGTGCCGACCGGTTCCGATATAATTATCAGTAATATATTTTTATTAGCTTTGCCGATTCATTTGTGACATCGAGTCAGGGATGGGAGTTACGATAATAGGGAATCGTATGGCTATATTCATAGATTCAGGCTTCAAATATTCACGAAAACACGATCTCAATCATTCCGAGAAGTCGATATTATCGTATGCAAATCGATTGACCACCAGCAAAGGTGAACCGATTACAAGAACGATTTCGATTATTTTTCAGGTATTTGTGGTCCACATTTTCGGAAACGATCGAATTCGGGCATCCTGGATTGTTGGTCACAGTTATTTTGGGAATTTTCTGCGATAATTCGCAAGAATATTATGTGATTAAGCGATCTGGATAAAACGTCGATTAAAGCTTGGATACGTCATTCGCCATCTGAATATAAAATTTCATCTCGATCGAATCCGCAGATTTGAAATGATCGAGAACACAAAAAATAAAAATTCGAACACCGCATTCACGGAACCCCCAGTCGACATTCGCCATTTTACGAACCTTATTTGAGATCCGAATACCTAGCATATAGATTTTTTTTATTGTTTTTCGGGCATTGGGATCTGTGATGCAACCAGCAACTCCAAATCTATCGCTGTGAAGTTGGTCAAATGAAAGCATCCCGGTTGGCCAGGATTTAGGTTCATCAAGTTTTTTTACTTGAAACTGACGCAGGTTGGCACTCGTGAAATAATGGCAATGTCAAAATAATTGTCAGAGACGTTGCTAATGCTAATTTCTACTCTCAATAGAATCATTACGCTTGGAAACTAAAAATGCCTAGGGTAGTTTTGAAGAAGCAGAGACAAAGTGTCAAAAAGTGTAGAATTGAAATCTGCTTATTCTGATAGTAGGTAACCCTGATAATTTGGAATCAATAATTTATCACCAGCTATCCAACATTTTCGACGTATGTGAGTGAAAACCATGGTATTATATTTTGTATGAATAGATGTTTATTTTTTAGCTGGAACAAGTTCATTTTTCCAGAAGAAAAATATTTGGCAACAAAATCCTGAAACAGGTCAATTTTTGTTTCACTTTTACCAAATTTTTATGCATTTTTGAAGGATTTTTGTCGCACCCTGTGTCATCCCCATCAACCCTCTAAATTTTCTGAATGAGGAAAGTGGATCATGTGGTACTTTTTTGGCAAGGTCTTCGTACATTTTACAGGCGTGCAGAAATTCTCAGGAAAATTTTTTTATTGAAAAATTAGTTAGTTCAAAGAGGTTTTCAGTATGTGCACTTTGTCATGGCTCATTTACTTTGAGACGATGGTACCTGATGAAATTTGTCACCGAATGAAAATGCTTCATTGCTATGCCCAAACTGCATTTAGCTGAAGATTTGTTATAAGAATTTATTGGAGACAATTCAATAATATGTTTGTGTATCGAATAGAACAACTTACTTTTTGCATTCAGTTTTTGTGGAGTTTTATTTTCGTGGGTCCCAAGGACCCGGTAGTAGTACTTGTGTTATATCATTTGGGTAGTAGTACTTACCGTTACGTATGTTATTAGTACGTTTCTACTGAAGTTGAAACTTTTCTTTGAAATGTTTCAATTCGAAGAAAGAGTCATGACAAAGTGCACATACTGAAAACCTCTTTGGACTAACTAAAATCTGCACGCCTGTGAAGAAGATACAAAGACCTTTCCAAAAAAGTACCACATGACCCACTTTCCCTGTACAAAAAATTTAGAGGGTTGATGGAGATGGCACAGGGTGCAACAAAATTCCTTCAAAAATGCATAAAAATTTGGTTAAAGTGAAACAAGAATCGACCTGTTTCAGGATTTTGTTGCCAAATATTTTTCTTCTGAGGAAATGAATTTGTTTCGATTTGTTCCATAATTTTGACGCGCACTGTATCAACAATGAGAAAGATTTCAAGTGAAAGAGACGACAAAGTAACGGACTATTTTGTCCATTATTTTTCGGTTAAATTTCAACACTCGATTCTTGATTTCGGTATAAGAAAAAAGCATAATTGAATTTTCCAACTATGTTTATATAAGCGAAATATTTCCAGTATTAACAGAGAAAACGTTTCTTCAGCATTCGTGTTTGGAATTATTGTATTCAGTTCTCAGATTCATTATTTTCCCAAAGTAAATAAACATTTTGATAAATAAGTAATTACTACGACCTCTATGTAGAGAGGATAACGTTGCGTAGTTATCTGACAGGAAAATGACTATAACCTAACATTTTCGAAATATACTCGGTGAAATGTGTCAGAATGTCGTGTCCAACCGGGATATTCTATAAATGTGAATGGACTATACACAGTACACACATCGTCAAAAGTCTTGAAGAAAAACAGTTAATGGAGAACGATATAGAACAAAGTTGAATGAATTGTTCTCCTTATGTTCTTGAGGATAATCTGGAGGGTATGTGGTTTGAACAAGACGGTGCCACCTGCCACTCAGCCATCTTAACAATTGATTTATTGAAACTTTGGTGATGAAATTACCTAAAGAAATGGTCCAAGTCACAAAGTTCATGCTGTTCTGGTAAGCCAATACAAACTTAGCAATCAAGAATTACTATTGAGAGTGGTTTTGATGAAATACAACAAAAAACATGTGAAAAAATGGCACAGTATTAGTTTCTAATATAATAAAGTTTGCGTCTCATTGAAAAATTTATGACTTTTGTTAATTTTGAAATTGTATCATTCCTATAGACATAGAGTATAGGGGAAGGGGAACCCGTTACAATTTATCAATTGGTTTGAACGATCGAATTCAATTTATTGTTTGAAAGTCAACTGTGTATATTTATAAATATTTTATTTTACGACGATGAAGACAACCGAATGTTTCGAGATCATCGGTGATAACTTAGATACCTAAATAAAATAGTGCCCCAACTTAAACATTAAAAATCTATGTTTAATGGCTTTCACACAGAATTACTGGTCTACTTCTTCCATTTACTGTATCATTACCTCTCCGGTTATTTATAAATTTTCGGTCAGTTTATTGCAGGTGCGTCTTGTTTGGGACTTATTTATGAGCGTTTTTTTATAATTCGAAAATAAACTGTACTTTCGAAAGCGAAACCCAGGTCTGAGTTTGTTTTCTCCGTACCGTTGTTGATGACAGATTTAGGGCTTGGGAAGAATACACCTATTTTCTGCTTTCTTAACCTTCAGACCGCACAGTCCTGTATGTAGCAAAAGCGAATTTTACACAAAGGTTGCCGCAAAACGTATTTTGAATTTTGAGTGGGAAGGGTTTATATTTTATATCAGTCATCTTGTCCATCTTTCGACTATTTACAAGGATGTTATTACGATAAATAGTGGAGTTCTGTGCTGTTATTATTTATTTTCGTGCAACTGAACCATTTGATGAATATTTCTTGTGAAAATATGTTTCCTTAAATAATAGACTCTATTCACATTTTATTAAGTTGGCTGCATACAGGATGTATCATTTTTCATCGATCAAACTCAGGTACATTCTCCCAGTTGTCCTGATGCCGAAACATACAGTGTGGAAAGCCAAATGGAATAAATTCATTATCTTGGTAACTGTGTAGGTACTGTTATGGTCCAAAATATTAATTTCAAAATTCATTCCGAACTATTGAGGCCAAATTGTCAATGAAAGATTTAGATATCATATATGAAGTTTGTACATAGACCTAGACCATAGATTTTGTATAGTTAGGATTAGGTTAATGTTTGAAGGATGGAAACCAAGAGGATAAAAGGAATTGAAGATCAAGACAAGTCAGAAATATATTAGGGGGAAATAAAGGGAAAATAAAATGAAATAATCGAAAAAAGTCAATAATCAAAGGATAATCAAAGCAATTTTATTCAATGTGAATGACACTGAATTTGAGACTTCAACGGTAGCATTGAATCCAGGATATTTCCATATAACTAACTGTATGTGAATCAAGCGAAGAACTACTTCCACATAAAATATACAGAGAACTAAGCAAGAAGAAACAAATACAGAGCTTTAATTATCTATATATATAAAAGAAAGATGTTGGTTACACCATTTATAACTCGAGATCGGATGGACTGTTTGTTATGAAACTTCATATATGGATTCGTCTACGGTCTGGTTATTATAAAATACAATGAAACTTTGAAAAAATCGATCAAAATTTTACTTATACAGGAAATGCTTTTCCTCCTTTTGAGTACGGCCACTAGATGTCGCTACAGTTACAGTTACGCTACCGCTTATTCGTTGGTACTCCATTTGATATTCTCCGCGTTAGATGGCGATATAAACAAATAGTGTGTATAGTGACTATATTCCCTCTATAGACACTGTAATAGTGTGTAATTTGAGTTGCCTACAACTCTGCGCTGTTGGGCAAATCCAAAATGTCTCAGCGTAGGAGTACAGATGTCTAAAAATGATCAGATTTCGTTGAGATATGAGAAAAGTTTCGTTCTTACCACTTCAGATGGCGCTATTCACACATTATGACTGATGATTATTAGTTATTTTTATAGTTTTATTTATTCCAAATAACGTAATCGTGAAGGTACTATATTTGACATTATCACAATTAAATGACGATGAATTTGTTGAGGCTTTCGCGGCCATCGATTGATGTCATCTATTCTTTTTTCGAGCATTTCGGTCGTCGTGGTTTGAAATGGTCGAAAAGAGAACATATGACATCAATCACCGTGTAATTTACATAGGGCTTATAGTACCATGAAAGTCTATTACAGATCAAAAAGCGGTTGAATATCACAGTGAATTTTTATCGAAATTTCAAGTAAATCGGATTTTGGCGATCTGTTTCAATCGTGAATTGTCCGTTCTCATCTTTCCTCATAATTTTTGAAACGTTTTTGAAAAATCTGTTTGGGTAATAAATATATTTGCGGAAATAACTGAATCCAAAATTGCCATTATTAGTGATTGACATATTATTTGTGTATCTGTTCTGTGTGATAACTCATATCCATGGAAACATTCGACAGTTCGAAAATCAGAGTGAATTTGTGAAATCCACCGTAAGTATCATTAGGGCGGAACAAAGTTCGCCAGGCCAGCTAGTCTTATATATAAGTGAGTTCAATTTTATTATAAAAATAGAAGTAAGTTGTTTTTTGTGAATTTGTTAGGAGTAGAATTAATATTAATTGTATAAATATCTAAATTTTTCATTTTGAGTTGGATCCTCAATTGAGATAGAGTGTACTGGGCATATCAAAATTTAAATTTTCATTGATTTGTTTATTGTTTGATTCCAAATTCATTTGATTCGTACTATATAAAGCTCATATTAGGATTCATAACAGTCCCTAGATATTCATGGAATATCCTGAAACACGCAATTTAAATTTCAAATTGTCATTCCTCTTCATAAACCCACTTTCAACCCTTTCGAAAGACCGGTGCAATCCTCATTTTCTCAAATAGGGAGTATGGGCTCTTTATACATCGTTTGAATAATCAAATCTAAAAAAAAATGTCCAAAATCTTCCACCAAAGAAGATCTCTATTTTCATTTCATTGTGACACTCTGTATGTATACTTACACACTTTTATTTTTTTATGATAATAAAGTATCGGGTGTTTTTTTAGAGTGACAAAACTTTAAATTGAAATTTTTTTTGAAAGATAATTTTATGACATTTAGGTTTTAAAAATAATTTCCTCTGAGGAACCGCATTCGACCAGACCAATTTTGGAACATTTTTTCGAGAAATTCGGGCCTTATTTCAGCAATACCACGAGTTAGTTGGCTTCCAAAGCGTCTATTGTTTCTTGTTTATCAACATAAACCAACGACTTGACATAACCCCACAGAAAATAATCCATTGGAGTTATGTCGCATGATCTTGGAGGCCAATTAATTGGACCATTTCTCGAAAGTCGAAATAATGTTATCGCCAAATCTTTCTTTCAATAAATCAATTGTTACGGTAGCAGTATGAGGGGTAGCACCATCTTTTTTGGAACCAAAACACTTCTGGGTCGATACGATTCAAATTTTTTAAACAAATAATCGTTGATCATCGATCATCGATCTGTAACGAGCACTAACCACTGCATCATTAGCTCCAGAGCTAGTCGAGGTGGATATATGCCGGAAATTATATTTAAAACATAAATATCATGAAATTATCTTTCATTAAAAAAATTGGATCGATCTTACTTCAAATGTATTTTATTTCAATTTAAAGTACAATCACTTAAAATAACCGATATACTCCTAATTTTTTCTATGGCCGAAAGGAATATGTTATTGAAATACATTATTTCTGATTAATCTTATATTTATATCCGCCCAAAACTGTTCTTGTTCACGGCATCATCAAACGAGAGTTTTGAATGGAACATAGTATTTCCCACTGATAAAACAATAATTCTTATCAATACTGACATGCTGAATTTATAATATTGATAATTGTGGAAGCTGTTTGCATTGATTTGTTTTTAAAATAGAGAAAACATTAATACACTCGATAAAATTTCATGTTCCGTTGATCAACCAATCAGGTGCTTGAATAGATATTCGGGGATTTCTGAATGATTTTCGAGGTTTATTTATTTATTAATATTTTGGAACATATACAGGAAATTAAACATCGTTTTAAATATTGCGTTCTCTAATTTTGATTCACTGAAATAAAAAATGAGTAAAACACAGTAATTTTTCTTATTTTTTTATTGGAACCAATTCATTGATGAGTATACAAACATATCCTATCATTTTTTTTTTATTTCTTGATCAGTCTTGATGAAGAAATTGTTGTCGTTTTTATTCTTTTGAACACATGAGGCACTGTCGACTTCAAATGAAGTTACTGGGATATTGATAAAAAAATATTGGAAATGACTTAATCATTCATTTTTCAAATGGAGCAACCCTTTATATTTCTGCATTTTTGGATTCTGATTGAAACGTTTTCTCACCTTTTTTCCAAATTATTATTGAAAAGAAACTTTGATGAATTTTAACACAATTAACAACAATTGTAATGATGGGAAGTTCATTCTTTCTCTATATATGTCAACAAAGAAATATTCTATCAGATGTCCTCAATAGTAAAGGTTGTTTCAAAAAGAGCGCAAAATTTCAGTGTTCAATAAAACATGGTTTGCTGTAACAAAGTATTGAACTGCTCTACATGAGTTAGGGATATTGACTTAAATTGCAAAAAATATAGTTAAAATAAGATTTTTGTGATGAAAATTCATATTAATATGATTTAAAGTTGCAAATTAATTTTAGCCTTGAAGGTCTGCAGCGTATACAGGGTGGTTAAGAAAAATAGAATAAAATAACGAAATTTTATTCCCAGAGAATTCAAGCATTTTAAGACTATCAATACAATGTATGGCCTCCACGGGCATCAATAACAGCTTGACATCTTCTTTGCATACTACACACGAGGTTGTTGAACATTTTTTGAGGAATTTGGTTCCATAAACGGGGCAGAAGCTCTCTCAGATCATTCAAGGATTCTGGGGTAGGTTGATGATTATCTAGTCTTCTTTGGCGCATATCCCATGCATGTTCTATGCAATTCAAATCTGGCGAGTGCGGAGGTATTGGTAAATGTGGAATACCAAGCTCCTCGCGCGCATTCTCAACTATGGCTGCACGGTGCGGTCTAGCGTTATCGTCTAGAAATTGAAGAGTTTCACCAATAGCAGCGTGGAAATTTGGCAGAACATTGTCAATGATATGCTCCCTATAGTGTAAGGCGGTCATATTCCCAGGACGAATGTGTAGATCTGTGCGCCCGTTGGGCGTTGAAACATATCCCGGCCCATACCATAACACTACATCCTCGGAATGGATGGACTTCTTGAACATAGCCACGATTACGGGGTATGCGTGGGATTGTCCATACCCTTCTTATTCGAGAATCTGAAAATCGTCCATATCTGGATTCATCAGTGAGAAGGAGACTACGCCATTGATCGTTCCAGTTCATATGTTATTGCCTTGCCCATTCCAGTCTTTGACGCTTATGGCCACGTGTTAATGGAACTCCTCTTTATGGATGTCTAGAACCTAGATTCACCTCTCTCAAACGTCGTCTCATGGTTTCGATGGAAACTTGGACCCCATCTGCATTTTGAAGAGTATTCCATAGCATTCTACACGTAGATGTAGGGTTTCTTCTCGCCGAAACGGTGATGAAACGATCCTGAGCAGGTGTTGTTTTTCGTCGCCCACCAAGCCTTGGTCTTTCCAATACGGAACCTGCCACCCTGAACCTATTCCAAAGTCGAGATATCACACTTTGGCTGACTTGAAGCCTTTCCGCTACAACAACCTGAGTTAGGCCACCCTGTAGCATTCCGAGAGCCCTATTAGCTTGAGAGTTTGTTAATTTACGTCTTGGCATTTTCAGGAAACTCGTTTCAAATCGAAGCCGTTGATAAACTGACTTCATTTCAAAATAGGAACATTCATGAATATGAATATGCAAAGAACCAAACTTCAGAAAAAAGGCGACCAGATTGACGAAATGTCTCATACTGATTTTTATTGGATCGATTCAAGTTGTAGTTGAGTTTTAAATGATTTCACAGCGATTTTCTCGAAGATTACATACTTTTAAAAACGATTGAATACGATATCCCTAACTCTTGTGGAGGAGTATATTTATTGATTTAGAAAATACACAATAATGTATGAAACAAAATTGTAAATGGCTGCCACGGCTTTGCTGGCATATATACGTACCCTTTTGACGAAATTTTAAATAAAAGTATTGAATACATTTTTGGTATTTCATTGATTCAGCGTCTATAGTTTCGACTTTAAATGCTTCGATGCTTGCAGGCTCATTAGCATAAACCTGTGACTTCAGATAACACCACAGCCTGAAGTCTAAAGGCGTTAAATCGCAAAATCGTGGAGGCAAATTTTGGTCACCAAATTGGGAAATGACACGACCAGGAGTGAACTCGTGCAAGTTCGTAATGTTTCAAGGGCGGTATGACATGTAGCACCGTCCTTCTGAAACCACATGTCGTCAAGATCAATAGCTTCTAAATGAGGAACAAGAATATGTGTTATCATAGCACAATAACGTTTGCCATTCACTGTTACTGCCTTTTTTGACAGTTGGCACGTGTTGTTCTACCGTGAAATGCTCCATGTTTACTAACTCCCATCTGACAACTTTCGATTTGTCACTCATAATCATGTGACATTATGACTGTCAAACAGGGAACACAATTCAAATCTTGCTCTCTTATTATTGAAACACCTTTTATATTTATCCAATCTTAAAAATAGACAGATTATTCTCTTTCACTGTTAGGTGAATTTTAAAATAACGAATTATACTCATTCACTCTCGAAATAAAATATTACCTGGCATGAGTCGAAATCAATTCTGTCTCAAAATTTATTCTTTATTTCATCATGATAAACCGGAACATCGTCTCAAAACAACATAACTGAAATGCTCTTAAATATTATAATTTAATTGGCCAACAAACCCTAGTGATTAACACACAATTCTAAAGGAGCTTTCTCTGATAATGCAAACAATATTTCAGAGCATTTAAACTGATTTTAAATCTAAAAATCTGATATCTCCATTTTAAAAGGGCAGCATTATCTTCTAAATATTTTCACTGTTGAAAAACTGAAGACATATCCGATTCCTGAGATTAACAGATAAGCAATCATGAATTTCTTCTTTCAAGAGACTGTGAGAAATAATAAGGGTGATGAATTTCAGATTTTCCTATAGTAGAATACATCTCTTGAGCCTTCTCGACAAGTTCAAATCAAGCTGTCATCAATGTGCCAATTTGACTTGATTGATGGCCTGTTGAGCATTTAAGTTTTCAAATTATTCTTTGATAACACTTGGTAGTCGGTAATAACTCCAATGTGAAGCTAGAAATTTGAAACTGGCACTACCTGCTGCTTCCATATGGTCCATCGAGGTTGCTGTGCTGGAAGAAATAACGCCAATAGATTACGTGCGTAGAGCCAGTTCACATGGATAAGTGAGTTCCACCGCATAGGAAGATAATGCTGATTTCGTGTCATTGCAACATAGAATGGGCTAAAATATGATTTCATTCTCAAACAGAGAAAGTTTTCAAATTCAATGATGTTTATCTATTCCCATACAGAATCCACCTAGATATTTGTATTATAAATTATGCATTAATCGTGAGATTATACTTTAATTTTGTCTCGAATTTCGGACACATACTATTAATAAGTATCTTCGGTGAAAATGCATAATTCAGCAACAAATTGAATTCGAAACAGCATCAATATATTATACTTAAAATTACCGCGATTAGAGTATCAAAGTTTTTTCTAAATGAGACACCCCATATATTTTTACATTTTCGGGTTCAACGATCAAAATAAAAGTGAATTTGTTCAGGTTTATCCCACCTTAACCTAAGAGCTCTTTGCTTTTTGAATATTACACGATGAATTTCGAATTGTTCTATATGCTTTTGAATTTGAGTTGACTCCTAGTAATTGAGTAACTTTCGTGTCGCACCTGTGAAAAATTGACTAGCATGTACTGAGTGTCCATAAAAAATTATGCACTTAAGGAGTTTGTCATGCACTCTAGGATGTGATGATGTACATGAAGTTAGCAAAACAACTTTCGCGAATCAAATTCGGAATAGCTCAAAATTTTGCCGTTATTTATCCGTAATTTATCCATGAAAAAATAAATTTTGCCGCTCTTATATTTTAAATATGAGATGTGTCGCTAAGTTGATATCAACTTAGCGAAATAACTATCCGAAAACCTTTTTCAGCCAAAATCGAACTAGATCATCATTTTCAATGATTTATTCGTAAATTATCCGTGAAGAAAAAAACGTCGCCACTCTTGTATTTCAAAAAATATCGGATGTTTCGCTAACTTGATATCAAGTTGGCGAAACAACTTTTCGAAAAATGGTTCCAGCACGAAACAAAATAGCGCATCTTTTTAAGTGATTTATTTGTAAATCATCCGTGAAAAAAGAATATTCGTATCATTCAAGGTTTCGAAGAAAAATGACAAAATCTGATTGATCGATCAGCAGCCAACGGAACATAATTTATGCATTTTTCTCGAAAACTACGCAGGCAATATTGTTGAAATTTGAAAAGAAGATGTATATCCTGTTTTTAAAAAAATATCACGTGCACTGGTAAGTGTACATCAAACTACCAGGTGACATATTGAGAAAATCATTTCAGCAATCAACAAATAATTTGATTTTTTTCAATGATGTTTCGTTGACTTGATATCAAGTCAGCGAAACATAATATTTTTTAAAATACAATAGTGGTGATGTTTTTTTCTTCAGGGGTAATTTACGGATAAATCATTGAAAAAAAATGAAATTATCTGTTGATTGCTGAAATCATTTTTTCAATATGTCACCTGGTAATTTGATGTACACTAACCAGTGCACGTGATATTTTTGTAAAAACAGGAGCAGCAATTTTTTTTTCTTCACGGTTAAATCAAAGATGAAAAGCTACATCTTCTTTTCAAATATCAACAATATTGCTTGCGTAGTTTTCGAGAAAAATGCATAAATTATGTTCCGTCAGCGGCTGATCGATCAATCAGATTTTGTCATTTTTCTTCGAAACCTTGAATGATTTTTGAATTTCTTTTTTCACGGATAATTTACGGATAAATCACTTGAAAAGATGCGCTATTTTGTTTCGTGCTGAAATCATATTTCGAAAGTTGTTTGGCCAACTTGATATCAAGTTAGCGAAACATCCGATATTTTTTAAAATACAAGAGTGGCGACGTTTTTTTCTTCACGGATAATTTACGAATAAATCATTGAAAAAGATGAGCTAGTTTGATTTCGGCTGAAAAAGTTTTTCGGGTAGTTGTTTCGCTAAGTTGACATCAACTTAGCGACACATCTCATATCTTTTAAAATATAAGAGCGGCAAAATTTATTTTTTCACGGATAAATTACGGATAAATAACGGCAAAATTTTGAGCTATTTCGAGATTGATTCGCGAAAGTTGTTTTGCTAACTTTATGTACATGAGGGGGTGGGTACTTGAGTTTTCAACATGGCAAACCTAACATTCTGTTCCAGAAATATGCGAAATAATTTTCCTAAATCGCTTCACCAGAACCATGTTCATTTTCAGCGCATTGTGGGATAAAAAAATTGCCCCCCTGAAGTTTCTCGAAAATATTCATCATTTCAAAATTGCTCAACTTTCTTAAGGGGAGGTGGTACACGATCTAGCTCGCGAGCTCCCTTCAAAAATTGGGCTTTTTATTTCAATGATATCTCAGTTTTTTTTAATTAAAGCTAAATCATTTCTTCAGAATGTGTATTACTCGTTTTTCTGTTTTCCTTCGTATATTAGGAAAAAACCTGGTGAGCTGAAATTTCAAAAAAATCTGGACAAACGATTTTATTTCCATGATATCTCCGTCAATTTTCGTGATAAATGTATGAAGTTTTCACAGTATACATGTGAAATAATATTTGGCAGAATGTATATTTATCAGTTTTTGTTCATTGCCCCCTGAATTTTAAAATAAATTATAAAGTAGGAACTTTATCGGTCATATTTTCAACCAGGATTTTTCCTAATATACGAAGAAAAACGGAAAAGCGAGTAATACACATTCTACAAAATAATATTTCGCATGTACACTGAAAATTTCATACATTTCTCTCGAAAATTGACGGAGATATCATGGAAATAAAATCGTTTGTCCAGATTTTCTTGAAATTACAGCTCACCAGGCTTTTTTCCTAACATACGAAGAAAAACGGAAAAGCGAGTAATACACATTCTAGAGAAATGATTAAGCTTTAATTAAAAAAAAAAATTGTTGGCCTACGCCGCATACGAACTGAGATATCATGGAAATAAAAAGCCCAATTTTTGAAGGGAGTTCGCGAGCTCGTATACGTGTACCACTTCCCCTTGTTGAATCTATTATCCCTTCAGAAGAGAAGATTAATATTCTGGAAAGTTTACATTAAAGCCATGTCAAGGTCTTCTCACTCCGAAGATAGACTTTTATAACTTACAAAAGTTATCTCTGTATTTGAAAAGCTTGGGTGTTAGGATGAAACAAAAAAAACTCTGTATTCATCAGTTCTTCGAATTCGTACAATGGTCGAAGGGTTGCAACCCTCGAATCCCCAGTTTTCGTCCTTTCGTTAGGTATATATTGTGTCGGAACCAATAAACTGTCATATATAGTCTATCTATATGGTCTTGAAAACTGCGACTTCAATTTCCACATTTGCCGCCTGAAGATTCAGATTTCACAAGGGTTTTTATAGAATATAGACAAACTCGAGAAATGTAAAAATCTTTCGGTTCTTGAAATCAGATATGTTGACGTCATCCCAAACTTGAGCTTTGCAAGAGACGAAATGGGAGAAGCAAACAGAAAAGAACAATTCGAATGCGGTTCACATACGAGGCTTGTTTGGGTTAAGAACAATTAAATATTCGAATGCTCGTAAAATGGGGAACATAAAACTCATTTGTTCCGACAAATAGCCGAATTGGTCTTGTTATTTAATCTACACTTGTTGTTCGCAGGTGTGGGTGGTCAGGGGAATAACTGACAGTGTTCCTAAAAAACCGATTTGATTAAAAAAAAAATTCTTGTAGGATCCAAAAACAATAATGTGAATAAGACTTCTGGTTCACTGAACAACAGTTATTGGCCCACATGAAGTTAGCACAACCTTTTCCGCACAATCGAGCCTACATTCCAGTTAATATGTTCAAATTATGTGCAATGTCCAATTTTTTCTTGAAAATTGTGCTAGTTTGCTCGGCATTCTTGATAACTAATTTATTTTTCACTCGATTCGATCAGACATTATTGATGTACATAAAGTTAGCAAAACAACTCTCGCGAATGAAACTCGGAATAGCTCAAAATTTTGCTGTTTTTTATGTGTGAAAAAATAAATTTTACCGCTCTTATATTAAAAAAAATATGAGATGTGTCGCTAAGTTGGAAAAAACATCGCCACTCTTGTATTTCAAAAGATATTGGATGTTTCGCTAACTTGATATCAACTTGACGAAACAACTATTCAAAAATGTTTTCAGCAAGAAACAATTGATTTTTTTTTGGGATTTATCCGTGTATAAAGAAAATATTCTCTGCTTCTATGGGGAAAACATTTCTGAAATTTGGCACGCGGCGGTTTTTCAGAGGGGGAAATCATGCTAAAATATCTTCATCGAAATCGCACTTCCGGTTATACCGGAAGTGACCATCAGCTTTGGTATTTCAAATTTTTCTAACCAGAAATGGATTCCTTTTTGAATTTTACGCATTTTTTATCTGAAACATTTTTACTTAGTTGGCCAGTTGCAGAGGTCCGGAAACGTATCATAGCATGCATGCTATCCATAATAAAGAAACAAATGATGTGTATTGGAACAATAAATTCATATTTCTGAGAAATTTCAAACTGCAATAAGTTCGTTTTTTCAAATGGCATGCCCATATTGTTTGTACAGAAATCGACAGAAAATTTAATTTCAAATATTTTTTCCAATGTTTCCTTATGTCCAGCTTCAATCGTTTTCTTTTCAAAAAATATGGGCATGCCATTTGAAAAAATGAAGTTATTGCAGTTTGAAATTTCTCAGAAATATGAATTTATTATGGCATTTCCAATAGAACAACATGATCCGATAGCCATGTAATACGTTACCATGACGACTACGTAAAAATGTTTCAGATAAAAAATGCGTTAAATTCAAAAAGGAATCCATTTCTGGTTAGAAAAATAGGTAGTTCCATTTGAAATACCAAAGCTGATGGTCACTTCCGGCACAACCGGAAGTGCGATTTCCATGAAAATATTTTAGCATGATTTCCCCCTTTGAGAAACGGCCTTGTGCCAAATTTCAGAAATAATTTCCTCATAGAAGCCGGGAAACGTCTAATGCACGGATTATTATAAGAACCCTGTATATTACAATATCTCGTTTCATTCGAGTTTGGCAATATGCAGAGAATAAAAAAAAATATTATTTGAAGGATTTGCCTGAGATTGGAATAACAGAAATTGGTTGAACAACCATCAATGGTTTATTGTCGACCTCGAAGTGGGAACCATGTCCCCCGTGCCTCTCCCCCACAGTGAATTGAAGGGGATTTTATGAATTTTTCGAAGCTGGATTATTACAACAAGCGCTTGAATGTTTGAGATAAAAAAAACTTCACTCTGAATGTGTAATTCGTAATGTGCAGAGCAAAGTGAATACTAGTTTTTCTCATTTTGGTATGTGAGTGGAAAATAAATGACAATATGAAGATTTTCAATGTTTCTATTTGTGTTATAACAAAATTATTTGAGTATGCTAAACCCAATCTAAATACAAAATTTCTTTTATATCTCTACTTATCTAAAGGATTGAATTTGAGCTTTCAGTGCATTGATGTACAGGACATCAATGTTTATTGTGGAATTTTAAAATTATCTGTAAATAAATCTAATATGAAAACAAAAATGACATACGAATTCGTAATCTTGAAAGCATCGAGTGTTTTTTTTTAGATTGATAGAACTTCAAATTGAAATGAATCACATTTAAATTGAGACTGAAGCCAATTTTTTTATTTGAAAGATAATTTTATGATATTCGGGTTTTGAAAATAATTTTCGGCATATGTCTACGACGACTAGCTCTGGAGCAAATGTTACATTGAATAGTGCTCGTTACAGATCGATGATCAATGATTATTTGTTTCAAAATTTGAATGGTATCGACCCAGAAGTGTTTTGGTTCCAACAAGATGGTGCTACACCTCATGCTGCTACCGTTACAATTGATTTAGTGAAAGAAAGATTTGGCGATATCATTATTTCGAGTTATGGTCCCATTAATTGGCCTCCAAGATCATGCGACCTAACTCCAATGTATTATTTCCTTTGGGTATATGTCAAGTCATTGGTTTATGCTGATAAACTGGAAACAATAGACGCTTTGGAAGCCAACATACAGGGTGGCTAAGAGATTGACGCCAAAAAAGGAAAGAACAGGTCCCTCGTGTCATGGTCTATCCGAATCACCCCCATGTATGTTATGCTATTTTTCACGGTTTTCGAGTTATGAATTTTTTTATGAACTTTGAGAATTTTCGACTTGACCATCTTAAAAAAGATATTAAAAAAAAACTACAAGACTTCTCTGTGAAATTCTTTTTGTAACTTAATCTCCATGAATTGTACTTTTATACATAAAATAACCAGATTCGTAACTTTGATAAAAATTATGGAAATGTTGGTCTCAAGTGAAAAAGTTACGTAAATTGGATTATGATCTGAATTTTCGAATCAAAATTATAAATGTAAAAAGGCTAATTCACGGTTTCTTAGTATGCTTAAAAACTGCGCTCAACAGTCAGCTTTTAGAATCATTGATAAAAAATAGTACTTAACACTCTACTTTTGCTAGAATTAGCCTTCAAAGTCATCGAGGTGGAAAAAATCAAAGAACTAGATATTTACTACAAAATTATTTTTTGCCATTTTAAGATATTTCTGATCAAGTTATGATAGAAAATGCTGAAAATTAATGAAAATTAGCTTTAGATGTTGGACAAGTAAAGTTCTAGATAAAAAAAAGAAAAAGGTATGGCAAAAAATCACACATCATAATGTAAATAAAAAAAAAATTATTTATAAAATTTACAGTAGGTGTTCAAAGTGGCCACCTCCAGCCTCAATACACATTCTACACCTTCTTAGAAAATTTTCTTTCAATCGCATAAAACCTGCCCTGTTCTCTCTTAGGACACGTTCGGCTTCTCTTATCTTCAGTCGCAGCTCGTCTTCACTCGAACATTCTCGGGCGTAAACAATTTTTTTGAAATAACCCCAAACGAAAAAATCGATGGGATTAAGGTCAGGTGAACGTGGGGGGCCCCTTGATTGGTCGACTGCGTCCGATCCATCTGTTCGGGTATCGTTCATTCAAGTGGTTAATGAAAAATTGTTCTCGAAAATTTAAATAATCCCGATCGGTTTTTCATTGCTTTTTTATGTATGAAAACGATGAAATGTGTTATAAATATTTGCGATTTTGCAGATAACCGCGTTTTTTGTAATGAAGGGCCGATAAGCCGGAATCAAGACGTTTTCATCGACGCGACTTCGTCTGAATTTTTGAACATATGAGCATTGCTTTTCACCTCCCCTCCGGAAAAATAAAACCAGATTTCCCCCTGACCATCAGTTAATTCTGATTCCGCCGATCGAGTGTCAAGAAGTGTTTGAACCGAATTTTCCAGTTTTCTAATTTTCACCTTAATTTTCTCAGTTTTTCTTTTGAATTAAATTTTTAGTTTTCCGAATAAATTTTCAGTTTCCGAGTTAGTTTGGAGGTGGCCACTTTGAACACCTACTGTAAATGTTATAAATAAATTTCTTTTTATTTACATTATGATGTGTGATTTATTGCCATACCTTTTTCTTTTTTTATCTAGAACTTTTCTTGACCAACATCTTAAGCTAATTTTTATTAATTTCCAGCATTTTGGATCATAACTTGATCAGAAATATCTTAAAATGGCAAAAAATAATTTTGTAGTAAATGTCTAGTTCTTTGATTTTTTCCACCTCGATGACTTTGAAGGCTAATTCTAGCAAAAGTAGAGCGTTAAGTACCATTTTTTTTCAATGATTCTAAAAGCTGACTGTTGAGCGCAGTTTTTAAGCATACTAAGAAATCGTGAATTAGCCTTTTTACATTTTGAATTTTGATTCGAAAATTCAGATCATAATCCAATTTACGTAACTTTTTCACTTGAGACCAACATTTCCATAATTTTTATCGAAGTTACGAATCTGGTTATTTTATGTATAAAAGTACAATTCATGGAGATTAAGTTACAAAAAGAATTCCACAGAGAAGTCTTGTACTTTTTTTTAATATCTTTTTTAAGATGGTCAAGTCGAAAATTCTCAAAGTTCATAAAAAAATTCATAACTCGAAAACCGTGAAAAATAGCATAACATACATGGGGGTGATTCGAATAGCCCATGACACGAGGGACCTGTTCTTTCCTTTTTGACGAATTTCTCGAAAAAGTGGTCCAAAACTGGTCTGGTCGAATGCGGTTCCTCAGAGCTAGTCGTGGTGGACATATGCCGGAAATTATTTTCAAAACATAAATGTCATAAAATTATCTCTCGAATAAAATAAAAATTTGGCTTCAATTTTAATGTAAATGTGTTTTATTTCAATTTGAAGTTCTATAACCCTAGAAAAAATAACTGATATATGACAAAATTCGTATCTTCCTGAACGGTCGTCCGACAATTCCAAGTTTTGAACTCTTCTGACATCCGAGCATCTTTGACAGATATTCCCGCGCTGGCGTCAATTTTGATTATTCATATTTCAAGCCTCCACCCTGTATCCAAAGACTGGAACGTAAACAGAAGCTGCCTAATCTTCTGTAGTGGCTAAATGGAAAAGATAAACAAAAATGATACCTCTTTAGTGGGCTAATGGTTCGATACCACCCCATGGAACGAAATCATGTTCCAAAAGTCCATAACAACGAAATTCACTAAAACGCTTCGGACACTCTTCGTCTAGACGTGCTTTCAATCGAGCGACAGTACGAAAGATTCGAAAAACCGACCGAATACCACCAACCACGATATGATGTCACATTTATTCATCATCCAGAGCTGAAGAATTCAACTGCGGAGATACCTTGAAAGTACCTAACTCCTTTTACAAAGGATTCGCCGCCTGACGGTTTTAATTGGAATCGGAGAATATTCTAAACTAAAATTACTTTTATAAGCTGCCTCTCCGTTTTTTATTTTCCTCTTTATTTTTAATTCATGGATTTATGATCCCCTCCGAGATCGGATGGATATTCAGAAACGTTTTATCTGTGCCGATGAAATATAAACGTTTTGTTCAATATCAGGTCGATCCGATACCATATACAGGGAGTCACACGAATTCCGTTCGTTTGAATTAATTCTGAAAAGAATAGAAATTCACGTTTGCGATTTCGGAGTTAAGCTTTGAGTAGAGTTATGGCTCCTCGTAATTTTTCTGAGATTAGTGATTTCCGGTTCCTCCGGAAGGGACATCAACTTGCGTTTTTCAAATGGGTCGCCTATATTTTATTATAAAAATTTGTTCCTCATAAAATTGTTAGTTGCTTGAATGTCAGACAATCGAATAATCGCCAGAATTGTTTTTCAACGTGAAATAACGAAAAAAACCTAAAATGGAGCAAAGCTAAATTGTGGACAACTCCGAGATTTTTCTTCAGAAAATTATAAATTTTTCGTCGCAAGAGTCAAATCACAAATCATGATACTGGAGATCAAAAATTCGTTGTTGGGAGTTTCAAAAACGTGAAAACCGAATATTTATCAAATCCGAAACACCCTTTTTTTCAGTCTTAATGGAATCTAACGTTGAAAATTCGATGTCTATAAAGTTAGCAGTGCCACTTGCGAAAAATCAATAAAACCTATTGCATTGATTGTCGAATAATTGTCGAGAATTTGTCGTGAGAGAAAAAAATTTGTTGCGTCCTTAGTTTTTTTTCTACGGGGTGGCATTGCTTACTTAACGTTAAGTATCACCTTTTGAATCGTGGTAAATCTCCATTCAAAAAGTGGTCTCTTTATTTCACGAGTAACTACCCTTATTTACGATGTAGAGACTTGATTTTTTTCTTTAAATTGAAGCTGAAGAACGTCCCAAGGGCAAATAGTTTCCTTTTTTTCGATTTGATTAGTTTTTCAATTGAAAAAACCAGGGTAATCGTTAGGTCTCTGCAATATTTGGGTTATTGAATATGTTTTTCGTTTTTCATGAGTACAAGCTATATTTTTGAACTAATCATCATGAAAATTTTTGTAGTTTATAGAAGATTGAATTGCCGAGGGCGAACAGTTGCGATTTTTTCCAAAACATGAAGAATAACTGTCGAAAAAAATCATTAAGTGTAGTTTCCAAAACGCTGAAGTTCAACCTTCTTTTTTAATTGAAAAACTAATTAAATCGAAAAAAGGAAAACTATTTACCCTCGAGCCGTTCTTCAACTTCAATTTAAAAAAGAAATCAAGTCTCTACGTCGTAAATAGGGTAGTTACTCGTGAAATAAAGATACCACTTTTTGAATGGAGATTTACCACGATTCAAAAGGTGATACTTCCCCTTAAGTTAGCAGAACCACTTTCTCAATATCGACCAAATATCATGAAAATGGTTATAACTATTTGTCGTGTAATTGTCGAAGTCCATATGAAGTAAAAAAACACAAAAAATCCATTCCTTTTAGTTTATTTCACGCCTTTTTCACGCGATTTCGTGATAATTCTGGAATTATCGCATTTTTGGCAACAGTGCATTCATTATTGACTTTCTTTCTATTGCATTAATTGTCGAATACCTGTCCCGAATTTGTCGCGAAAGAAAACATTTGTCGCGACCTTAATGTTTTTTTCTACGGGGTGGCTTTGCTAACCGTTAAGTTAGCAAAGCCAAAGTGAAATAAACTGATGGAATGGATTTTTTTGTGTTTTTTTTTAATCCATATGGACTTCGACAATTATTTATTTCCATTTTCATGATATTTGGTCCATATTGAGAAAGTGGTTCTGCTAACTTAACGTAGAAAAAAAATTAAGGACGCGACAATTTTTTTTCTTTCACGACAAATTCGGGACAGTTATTCGACAATTAATGCAATAGAAAAAAAAGTCAATAATAAATGCGCTGTTGCCAAAATGCGATATTTTCAGAAATATAGGGAAATCGTGAGAAAATGGAGTGGAAATTGCTAGAAAGATTAAATTTTTTGGGTGTTTTCCACTCTATTTGAACATCGACAATTACTCGACAATCTTATATGATCATCGTGACGATATTCGACCACTATTTGCAAAATTAATATAAAGTTAGCAAAGCCACCTAGTAAAAAAAACGAAGGTCGCGACAAATGTTTTCTTTCGCGACAAATTCGAGGCAGGTATTCGACAATTAATGCAATAGAAAAAAAGTCAATTACGAATGGCCTGTTGCCAAAAATGCGATAATTCCATAAATATCTGGAATTCGCGGGAAAAAGACGTAAAATAAACAAGAACGACTGGATTTTTTGTGTTTTTTTTACTTCATATGGACTTCGACAATTATTTATAACCATTTTCATGATATTCGGTCGATATTGAGAAAGTGGTTCTGCTAACTTGACGTTAAGTTAGCAAAGCCACCCTGTAGAAAAAAAACTAAGGACGCCACAAATTTTTTTCTTTCACGACAAACTCTCGACAATTAATGCAATAGGTTTTATCGATTTTCTCGCAAGTGGCACTGCTAACTTTATAGACATAAAAATTCGACCTCTTTCAAATTCACTTAGCGGACGATAAATTCCGCGTACACGTACTAACAACTAAACATAGACTTTGCATCTCCTCGAACAGCTGGTTTGTTGCAAAATTTAAAAAAATTGCAAAAAACGACTACAATATTTAAGTAACAAAATAATAGTTTACATGAGGAAATCCTCACGATTTTTTTTCTCCAAATTTAATAATTTACTCCTTGCTATACTATCTATGTTTCATAAAAAAAAATTTAAACCTTTCCTTCTGGATTTCTCTAAAGAGTCTAAAGTTTACGATTCAGTGACGCTTTGATTACTAATGATCTAACTGAAGGAGTTGGGTATTAGATTACCACTGATTGATTGAATTTCAGATAGAATCCGAAATGTCAAATTAAAAGTCATGATTTTCGATGTAGATACTATCTAAAGATCTTGGTTCATTAGTTCCATTAAAAATATAAAAAAGTGATCAAATTCTGTCCATTCCCTTTGTTTGTAGATGAACTGGAAATATGTATTGAATATTTGAATATTGAAGACTGTAAATTACCAAAAGCTAATCTAAACAATTAATAATAGAGTAATAGAGTCACTGGCGGATACAGGGGGGACCACGAAATTGACAATATTGACTTTACTAGTAGTCCTATATCGTTGGCGAAAAATTTTCATCTATTGATGGCTCCCCCTGGAAGAATTCATGGCCCCCCTGAAAAACTGTCTGGATTCGCCAGTGAACAAAGTGTCGATAATGAATTGAAAGCAATGAGTTTCTCCAATATCCATAATTCCATATACACTTCCTTGGTTTTGTGAAAACATACGAAATAAGAATGAATAATTGACAGTCATAACGACTTTTAGGACATAAATGCTAAACTACCAATATTTCAATGGAATATATTATAATTGCTGAATTGCAATAATAACTTTACGAATTTTATTCAGCGTATGATATGATTAAGTTTGCCTGCTTTAATTATGTTAATAACAAGTTTCTGAACTGAGCAATAATTCTGTAGCAACCTCATTTACGTTGAAATTTTACAATTTCGAGGTGACGAATCCAATTTTCAATCCGTGGTAATGGTTTATTCCATGAATATTTCAATAAAAGGCATAGTTCCATGCAAAGTCTTTCATCCTCAACTGTCACAAGGAATTCCAGGCGAACCGATATTTTTTCTTTGTTTTGGTCGCTCTTGTTTGGAAAAACCACGAATTACGATGTGCATAAAGTTAGCAAAACAACTCCCGCGAATCGAACTCGGAATAGCCCAAAAACTTTTCCTTGAAAAAAAATTTTGCCGCTCTTATATTAAAAAAATAACTAATATGTTTAACTAAGTTGATATCTTGGCGCAACAAATATCCAAAAAATGTTTCCTCCTGAAACAAATTAGCTCATCTTTTTCAGTGATTTATCCGTAAATTATCCGTGAAGAAAAAAAAATCGCCACTCTTGCATTCAAAAAAATATTAGACGTTTCGCTTTGATATCACCTTTGCGAAACAACTATCCAATAAATGTTTTCAGCGAAAAACAAAGTAGATCATCTCTTTCAGTGATTCATCCGTGAAGAAAAAAAATTGTATCTTCCAGGGTTTTGTGGAAAATTTACAAATTCTGATTCATCGATCTGTGGCCGTCGGAATGTATATCAGGCATTTTTCTCGAAAACTGTGCATGCAATATTGTTGCAATTCGATAGTAAGACGTAGCTTTCCATCCTTGATTTATTCGTGAAAATAAAAATTTTGCCGCTTTTGTTATAACAAAAATATCACGTGAACTGGACAAAAATTAAAGGTAATACCTGAAAGAATCGAAACAACAAGCCAATACATATTTTATCGACTAACATCAATCAAAATATATATGAACACAGAAAATAATCATATATTATTTTACATCTCTGGTAAGTGTATATAAAATTACCTGATCAATTAGATTTTGTCATTTCTCAACAAAACCTCGGAAGATACAAATTTTCTTCCATCACTTAAAATTTACGGATAAGTCACTGACAACGATGAGCTATTTTTTTTGCTGAAAATATTTGTTGGATAGTTGTTTCGCCAAGTGGATATAAAGTTAGCGAAACATCTAATGACTTTTTTTGAAATACAAGAGTGACGATATTTTTTTCTCTTTTGAATCACTGAAAAAAAATAATATGTTGATTGCTACAATCATTTTTTCAATATGTTACCTGGCAATTTCATATAAACTTACCAGTGCACGTGAAATTTTTTTGAAACAGAAGTGGCAAATTTTTTTCTTCACGGATGAATGAAGGATGGAAAGCTCCATCTTTCTTTGAAATTTCAGCAATAATACATGCATTGTTTTCGAAAAAATGCCTGATATACGTACCGACGGCCGAAGAACTGTCAATCAGATTTTGTCATTTTTCCACAAAACCCGGAAAGATACAAATTTTTTTTCTTTACGGATTTTTCCAGCATTCTTGGACTTGTATACAGAAGGTCAAATTATGAGTATCTAAATATTCATAGAATGCAATAAACCACATGTGTCTATTGAACCGATTCGGATAATGTGGACGCCGCTTTTTCAATTTGTGTCGTCATCGACATCATTCGGCTGGGTATCAACTTATGGCAGAGCCTATCGAATCTATATGAAATTACAAAGATCTTCAATAATAAATTCGAGGAAATGAACCCGATTCAGTCAAATCGAGGTGTATTTCCTCTTGTAACAGATGTGTTCTCTCAACCCCTTTCGTTGGTAGCTTTTTCATAAGCAATTTCTAATATTAGAACTCCGGTAAACAAAGTGAAGATATTAACATATTAAAATTAAAAGTTGTATGAGAGGTGGCAACTGGCAACCCTAATTGTAAGTCAAGAAACCTGTGATTTCGAAAAGAATGGTGGGCCGAAGGCATTGCAGCCGCTGTGGCAGCCGTAGGCCGAACCAAACACATTGAGGCAGGGCCTGATTCGGTTTGATTTTAGCCCCTTGCCAAATAATTCAGCCAAAAATTCGAACTTTCATTTTGGTGACAACGACCGCTAGACCATTAGTGCAGACATTTATAGTTAATACTCGATGGATAGATACAAGATGTCAGTAAAAAAATAAAGATTCTGTAAAATTTCTCGGGCTTATCAATTTTTTCATGAGAGGGATATTTTTTACGTAAAAACCATCATCATATCATTTCATCCCTCAGCGCGACTACCTCAACCCCTTAAATTTGAATTGGGAAGATGGGTCGTGCAATACGTTGTTGAAAGGGCTTTTCCTTCTGAATATGACAGTAATTTTTTTTATAGTTTTCATTCGACTTTCAAAATGAAATATCACCCAATTTACCGGAAGCATAAGACAAGGCAGGAGCGAAATTTGTTCAGAAGAAGGAGATCCTGAATAGTTCAACCTAACTATAGTATTAGCCAGCAGATCTACCCTTCAAGAAGTTATCCTCATCGTAGAACTCGGGTGATTTTATTGGCGAAATATCAAAGTTTGATCAATTTTCCTGAAGAAATGGAAAAATTATGGGAGATATGAATACCAAGCTATTTTGCATTGACTTTTCCTCCTTCGATCCGTAAATTTACATCACGGCCAGGATATCTGTGAAAAAAGTTTTATCAAGTTTAAAATGGCCCTCTTTGTCGGATTTTTTCGCCATTTTCGCGAATTTTTTAAAAATACTTCTAATTCGCTGCGATTTTGAAATTCTTCTGGACCCACTTTTCGACAGATTCCCTCGGGCTGGTCCACCAAGTTACCATTTTATGTAACATTTATGTATTTAATATTTGTACCAGTTCTCAATAAAAATGGCCACTTGACATCTGCCTAATAGATAAATTTAAGATCGAAAAATTCCAGTCTCTACGACTCGAGCGTATATTATCTGTTGATCAATTATTTTTTTCTCAAAAATTACAAGAGACCTTATTTCTCAAGAATCAACACCAAGATGTCCAAAATGATTTGTTTATTGTAAAAAATGAATATGGAAGAAAGCTTCTTGCGGAACAAGGTTCAGAGATGCTTCTACCCCTGGCAATCATAGAGCAAAACCACAATAAAATGTCTGTTTAATTTTTTTCTTTTCATTTTTTGTTGTTGAAAATTGCCATCTTTAGGGGGCTGTAACTAATCGGGGGGTGGAAAAAAATTTTTTATATGAAAGACCCATAGTATTTTTTGACAAGGAATCACCCCCTGAAAGTTACGGAATGATCCTAAACGATGAGGCTCGACTCACTGATGACGAATTCATGGTCGAATTCAATCTGTCCGTTTGGAAACGATGAAATATTGGCTTATGAGTCAAACTATGGTTATTGAAGGTTTTCATGCAAGGCATATTTTGTATGGAAAATAATAAAGCATTTGGCGATGTTACAAAAAATGTATCAATCTAAAAAGTTTGAATGTGAAATAAAATAACTATCTGTGTATCAACTCGAATAAATAATTCATCTATTATGGAAAATTAATTTCTAATGATCAACAACTCACAAACACATGCAGGTTATAAATATTAACCCTTTTCATCAAAAAGCAGATAGAAAATTTATACGATGCGTTTTCTTTATTTCTCAATGGATGAAACACGCAGATTACACAAGATTATTAGGATCCACATATTTTCCAAGCGGATATATACAGGGTGTTTCTGAATTGATGCGAACGATTTCAAAGGGTTATTCCTTGTACAGAATAAAGGGTTAATTGTTCAAAGATGGCAGAAAATGATGTTTTTATTCTGTATCTTGAAAACGAAAAGCGATAGAATGATTATATTTTATGGAATGTATTACCATTATGAAAACACAATTTCTTGATATTTTTTTTCATATTTTTGAGTGGAGGGGGTTGAAGTGACAACCCCTATTATGTTTGTTAACTTAATTTGAAGAAAACGTTACGCAACGACTTGGATAAAATTAAATTTTTAGCCTGGTTTGGTTAGAAACTTTTTCAGCTCTTGTATTTTTCTCGTAAAATGTACGGTTATGAAATAGAAAAATAAAATGTAAATGAGTTCTAAAATAAATTGCCCTTTCCTGACACGTAATTATTTACATTTTATTTATTTATTTCTAAACGGTACATTTTACGAGAAAAATACAGGAGATGAAAAAGTTTCTAACCAAACGAGGCTATACGAATTTAGTTTTATCCTAGTCGTGTCGTAAGTTTTTCTTTAAATTCAATTTTTGTCGCGATATCTCCCTAACCTTTGACCTTTTTTAAATGGAAATGTGGTTGTTGTGATACATTATTTGAAAGGTCTTTCAGATACCTATTCAGCCATACCAATATGTACAGTAAATGATTGGCGTATTGTCACAAATATTATTGATGAAATTTCAACAGGTTTCTTAATAAAATGTTCTAAGTATTGGTATTATGTATTTATTGATACAAAAAAATGAATTTTGTAAAGGCCGTCATTGTATTTTAGCTGAAGGTAAACATTTTGAGCACCTAATTTAGGTTTCGTTGTATTCAATGTACTCAATAGGTATTCAAAAGACCTTTCAAATAATGTATTACAACACCCACATTTCCATTTGAAAATTTTAGCGATGACGTCATCACGCTTACATTGATGACGTCAAAAATAAAAAGGCATCCTTACGAATAGCCCGTTTTAAAATAAAAATTGACGGGTTTCAGGATTTTCCCTTAAAGTCGCCGGTTTACGAAATATCGAATTTATTCCTTTCATTTGAACCATACTGTATAGTATAAGGATCCACTTCCAATACCGAAATATTATTTCTTTCCCATTCTTGATGATAATAACCTGAACCTAAACATTCTATAGCACCTATTGATTCAAATTTCCAGGTAATATAGCACTTGCAATGTTAAACAAGTCACTAATTCCTGAAATACTACCGAAAATTAGAATATTTCCCTCTCCAGAGTTTAGAGCAAACTACTTTATTTCATCAGGATCATGTCTCTTTAAAGTTTTTATCCAGAGGCAAAAAACGTAATTGAAAGCAACACTAAAACTTATCTGAAAATCTAAATTTCTTCGTGTTTTAAACCATTTTTTGTTTGCTTGACTACAATATAGTTTCAAGATGTGATAATTCGTGGTGTTTCGAAAAAAACAGCCACCCAACCATTGATTTTTTCATATCGGTGGAAATATCATAGAATTATTAATATAGAACTTGAACGTAGTGGCAAATAAGTATACAAAAGTGTAGGCCTTGTTTCTCCTATATCCAGCGCCGGTTTGTCGCTATACGCATGCGTCGTGAACTTTCGCGGCGCAGAGAAGGGACATGTCATTATGTATCCATGGTTACCGATATGGACCTATATGGTTTCATCTGCGATGTTGTAGATTTGACTAAAGTACACGCAAGCATTACTAGAATTGTTATTAACTTCAAATGTTGATGGATACTGTGAAGTTAAGAGTTTTGTTAAGTTTCGTAAGAACTGTGGCAACTACCACATTATCTGTCTTTACGTATTGAATTGTTGAAAACCAATTCGTGGAAATATAGTCGAGTTCATTCAACACTAAGATTTCTTGAATCGGCAATCATTACAGCTAATACTAGTTTATCGGCTATTCGATCAGAAGAATCTATCAAACTGAAGTATCATTCTCTTCGTCTATGAGTTCCGCATCGATAGAAGATAATAATTAGATGTTGAAACCAATAATAGGCAGAAAGTTACATCTGCCAGGTCAGCTGATCAATTTCATTCATTATTAGATTGGATTCCGAGTGAATCATATCTAGAAACGATAAATCCTGTGTTTGAGAACAGCAATATATTTGCACAATAATTCACAATCGATTTATTGGGTTAATGAGTGAAACTAATTAATAGGCCGTATCGTTCATTTGAAATACTGAATGATTGCTTATCAACGAATAAATACTAAATTTGTGGAAGTCTGTTCAGAGCGATTATTTTTATGTAGGGAAATGTTCCGGGTTGCTCAATTACGATATGCTTGTAAATTTGATTTAAATACAAGATATTCGAGAAGCAAAAAATGGTTTTGAACGACAGCAATCGAGTGAAGAGCTCCAAAGAATTACGTAAATTAATTAATTAACCATAGAAATATTTATTCAGCAGACGGTAATTCCAATCAAAGAGTCACAAGTACACATTAGAAAATGCATAGTCAACGGTCACTTTGGTATCGCCAGCCTACTTATAATTCAACAGTGAAGCAAGACAAAAGTATTACATTTTTTTCTCATGTAATAGTCATGTGAATAGCATATGATACATTTTTGAAGTCATCAAAAATTTTGTAGCAAGATGAGAGAACTTTCGACTATAATTTCATTCATATTATATTTTAATCACTCCTAAAAAAGTGCCTATAGAGTGCAACAACAAATTTCGAATACGAGTTCAAACAAGCGAGTTATTCAGCATTATTGAAAATGACAGTTTCCCAATTTTCGTTCATAACTCAAAATCTATGAATGATTGGCTGGATCTGTTTTCATATTCAGAAAAAAGAGCTCGAGATTGTATTATCAGTTTTTTTTTAGCTGCTATAAGAAATAATTTATTAGACCCCTTTAGACAAACAATATTTGTATGGGACAAGTCAAATAGTCATACATTACTACGATATATAGTTACATAAATGAAGTAAATTTCAGAAAAGCAAAATACAAAGTTCTTCATCAATTCATTTATTCAATTTACAATCCAAAAACTCCCTAAGACTATAGAAGCTATTGATCATCATCAGCAACTTCTTGACTTCTTTTTTGAAAACATTATACTGTAGTGTTTTGAACCTAGTAGGCAAATGATTGAGAAGTTTAATGCCGTTATACAATGGTGACTTTTGGAATTCAGAAGTTCTGTGGATTGGATATTCCAGAGTGCTCTTGTGTCTTGTGTCATGTTCATGGTACTCGGAGCATTTTTTGAGATTTTGTGTGTTTTTCATTACCTACAAACAATAGAGAGTTCAATATGAAGATTCAGGGAAACTCCATATATTTTGTACTGTATAAACTTGGGTCTACAGGATTCCTGGGACTCCATATCGAAAATTAGTCTTATTAGTTTTTTCTGCGCAATGAACACATCCCCGACTACAGATGAATTTTCCCATAAAACTGTGTTATAGCTCATATGAGAATATGCCAGCGAATAATGAACCATAGTCTCGAGACAACGAATTTTGCCCACCCTGTACATCCTAGAGTATTGAAAATTTCAGGGTACTTTCGAGGTCCAAATGGCACGGTCATGATCGTAAATGAGCAAAATCGTCCCAATAGTTTCAGAGTTATCAATTTTTAAAATTTAATCATCCGAATAATACAAAACCTACATATCCAATCCTCTAATGGCACGATGATGACGATGTTGTGGGTAACTCATTCTATCTATTTCATTGGTTTATATCAGAAATTTCAGTCAAGTTGGGCTATTAGTTTCGGAGATGTTCAATTTTGTTCAATAAATTCGAAATATTCAGTTTCAGTAATTGGAATCCAGATTTTTGCTACGTTGATTATTGAATGTTGAAAGTTTGGATTAATCCAATATGACTTTCATTTTTATTATAATAATTTCAATGTTTGCATCCATCATTATGATCGATCGGAGTTCAGAGTTTGTCAGTTGCATAATTCGGAATATTCACGTTGAGAAACTCTTACAGGGTAGGGTCGCGTGGTTTATACACATTTTTTGATTTCACTCTTCAATTTCAATACTGAGATGAACCAGAATAAATAATTTTAATCTGGGTTCATAGAGCCAGATGATACGAATGCTTTTATTTATTTGAATATATTTTACTGTATGTACTATTACAATTTGATGGAGAATTCAAAAATTTCAAGATTAACAACACAACAAGTGTATGTGGAAAGAAGAAGGAATAAATTCAGCAGTTCTGGACAGGGGAACTTCATTCCGGATCTGTTACCTAATCTGGGAAATAGCAATAGATTGTTTATTTATCGCTGGCGGTTCGTTTGTAGTTTCGCAGAGATCCGAAGTAGGGTTCGATGCGGCTAGTAATACCTTTATTGTCCGTCCCTTTCTTGTCATAAAATTTCATGGCCTAAAAACCTTTGAAGTACCGACAATATTGTGGGGTTTCATTTAGTTACTGTGAATGCTAGGGAAAAATATTGAGGATATTTTTTGCTTGATCTTTTTTCGGGAGAGCACCTTTAACAAACTTAATCAACTGATAGAACTACATAGATAACCTATCCAAGTGTTGAGGGGGTAAACAAATAGTTGTACTTGTCTGTAACTTTTCATGTTCTCGAAAAAATATGCCTATTGAGCAATTAAGTGAAAAAACAAAGCAAAATTTAATTATAAAAATTGATACTTCTCCTTGTTAATATTTCGAAGACTCAATCCTTTTCCGTTTTCAAAATCACTCACAAGAACGATAATTATTGAAGCTCATTCAAATTTCCAGCAGATTCCTGAATTATTGACATCTTCGAACTCGATATCTTCCTAACATTTGACTTTTGACATTTATATAACAAACTACCTCAGTCAAGATGGCGACAAATGAAGATGATACGGATACAGGCTCCAAAGAAGACGGGGAAAATAGTGATAACAAGTGTTATTATTGTTTGAAAAAGGTCAAAGAAAGTGTGGAATGTGGCAAATGCAACAATAATTTCCACAGATCATGCCTCCTTCGGGCCGCAAACCTGGAAAATACCATATGTAAACATGAAATGGTCGAACCAAACACAGTGCACACTCAGAACGAAATATTGGAAGTCGAAAAATTATTTCTGAAAAGGCTTCTACAAGAAATGACAGAGAAAAATCAGATGTTAATGGAAAACAACACCCTTCTTCGAGACAAAATAGCTCGATTGGAAAATCAAAACATTCAAAAAAATCGTATGCACAAGTAACGGAAAACAAGGATAACTATAGACAAGGAAGTTTACCTCATAATGAAGATAACCAACAAATTAACATAAACAAAACAAAGCCCATAACCAGATCTACAATGAAACCACAAAAGGAAAACAAAACAGACACTCCTGACACACAATCTTCAGAAGTACGTCCATCAAACTCAATGGAAGAACAACATAACCTAAACTTGAAAAATAAAAACAACAACACTCCCGAACCGAAATCTGTAAATAAAGAGATGGAAAACGAACTCGCATACCAAGAATACCGAAATGATTTTGACACATTTGGAGAAGGAAATGTACAAGAGGCAAAAGGTCTGTTCACTTCCTTTCATGCTGTATACTTGAAACGATTCTGAAATAAAGAGTGTTATCTATCTATCTATCTATCTATCTGTTATTTATATCTATCTATCTATCTACCCTTAATTTTGAACAAGGAATTACCCTTTGAACTCTTTCGCATCAATTCAGAAACACACTATTTGTTGATTTAGGTTATGGATGGCGACTTTTCTAAAAATAGACCAAGAATCAAGAAAACGTACTTTTACTCCATAAAAAAAATGACAATACACAATACTGTCGTGAATATATTGAATATAAGCAAAATCAATAGATTTCATGTGAAATGTGCATATGCGAGTAATCCGCTATTAACTTATGAAAAAAAATTATAATCATTGCCGGAATATTCAATAAAATATATATTATATACTCCATGGGTGAATCCTTTTTGAATTTCACCCAAAAATCAATTTTAATCTTTTTGAAACTTAGATAACCAAGAAATTCAGAATAACCAAATACTACGAATAAATACTATAAATAAATGATACTCGTCCAACTCAAAATAAATATGAAAAAAAGTCACATAAAGCTTGTCAGATGCTTTTGAGACCTGTTCTCCACCTTGTAAGTAGAACCACCTTATAGATAGATTCCTATTTGATAATCCAACTGAAATTTTTTTTACAGACATAAATAAAAATTACAGCTGTGAAAAAATTTAACAGCAGATGTCAAATAAATAGTCCATGATCTTGGATCTGTTTTCAAGAATTATTGTTTTTATTTTTCAATATTCGAGAAAATTAAGGTTAAGAGGAAGTGGTACACGTCCGAGCTCGCGAGCAAAAATAGGACTTTTTATTTCCATGATATCTCAGTTTTTTAACCATTTCTCTAGAATGTGTTTTACTCGCTTTTCCGTTTTTCTTCGTATATTAGGAAAAAAACCAGGCGAGCTGTGATTTCATGAAAATCTGGACCAACGATTTCATTTCCATGATATCTCCGTCAATTTTCGGGATAAATATATGAAATTTTGTATATACATGCGGAATAATATTTCGCAGAATGTGTATTACTCGCTTTTCCGTTTTTCTTCGTAAATTAGGAAAAAAACCTGGTTGAAAATATGACTAATAAAGTTCCTACTTTACCATTTATTTTAAAATTCAGGTGACAATAAACAAAAAAACTGATTAATACACATTCTGCGAAATATTATTCCGCATGTAAACTTCATACATAAATCCCGAAAATTGACGGAGATATCATGGAAATAAAATCGTTTGTCCAGATTTTTATGAAATTACAGCTCACCTGGTTTTTTCCTAATATACGAAGAAAAACGGAAAAGCGAGTAATACACATTCTAGAGAAATGGTTAAGCTTTAATTAAAAAAAAAATTGTTGGTCTACGCCGGATACGAACTGAGATATCATGCAAGCTCGGACGTGTACCACTTCCCCTTAAGGGGCAGTATCACCTTTTGAATCGTGGTAAATCTCCATTCAAAAGTGGTCTCTTTATTTCACGAGTAAGTACCCTAATTTACGACGTAGAGACTTGATTTTTTTAAATTGATGTTGAAGAACGTCCCAAGGGCAAATAGTTTTCTTTTTTTCGATTTAATTAGTTTTTCAATTAAAAAAAAACAGGGTAATCGTTAGATCTGGGGTTATTGAATATGTTTTTCGTTTTTCATGAGTACAAGCTACATTTTTGAAATAATCATCATGAAAATTCTTGTAGTTTATAGAAGATTAAATTGCCAAGGGCAAATAGTTGCGATTTTTTCCAAAAAATGATGAATAACCGTCAGAAAAAATCATTAAGTGTAGTTTCCAAAACGCTGAAGTTCAACCTGTTTTTTTTCAATTGAAAAACTAATTAAATCGAAAAAATCGCAACTATTTGCCCTCGGCAATTTAATCTTCTATAAACTACAAAAATTTTCATGATGATTATTTCAAAAATATAGCTTGTACTCATGAAAAACGAAAAACATATTCAATATCCCCAGATCTAACGATTAACCTGGTTTTTTTGATTGAAAAACTAATTAAATCGAAAGAATGAAAACTATTTGCCATCGGGACGTTCTTCAACTTCAATTCAAAGGAAAATCAAGTCTCTACGTCGTAAATTAGGGTACTTACTCGTGAAATAAAGAGACCACTTTTGAATGGAGATTTACCACGATTCAAAAGGTGATACTGCCCCTTAAGCGATCTGGACAAAATAACAAATTAAAAATACGCCTTTTTATTTCAGTGCATAAATTCATCTTGATCAAACCAATAGAGAAACGAACATTTTTTAAATTCTTATTTATGTTTAGATAACTTGCGAATAACCCAACAAACATAAAAAATTACAGACACATCAATTCTATTAATGATTAACTTTTTTTGTATCTCCTGTAACTAGTTACATTTTTTGAACATTAAAATTCGCACACCGTCTGAAACAATTCAGAAAAGGGATATTGGTCAACATGTATAATTAATAATTGATAAAGATACTTTTCGATTAGATCTATAAAGAAAAATGCAAATCTTTTTCGGGTGAATAATTTTTGAAAATTAACGAAATTGTTGATAAATTTGAATTTAATCTCAGTTTGGTTTTCATCCATACTATTTGTTCAAATTAAAGTACTTATCAGAAACGTGGACAGTTTATTTCTCTAATTAAATCTACAGAGCCAACGTTTCGGAGACAATATTTTCTCCTTCTTCAGGGCTACAAAAACAAACGGAAAACATCAGCAAACAAACAAACACAAAAGATGTCTTAAGGTTAGTTCTTGTCACATCTTTTGTGTTTGTTTGTTTGCTGATGTTTTCCGTTTGTTTTTGTAGCCCTGAAGAAGGAGAAAATATTGTCTCCGAAACGTTGGCTCTGTAGATTTAATTAGAGAAATAAACTGTCCACGTTTCTGATAAGTACTTTAATTTGAATTTAATGTTTCTTATAACTAGTTTAGTACCGTAAGAGATTTTATTCAGTTTTTTGTGGAAGTAGAAAAAATATAAAATGCTATTCATGTTTCAATTGGCATTAAATATTCTCGGTACAAATTCAGGAAACAAAATACAAATCGTTCTTATATATGTACTCAACTTATTATCGAAAAAATACCATAATGTGAATATGTAATTCTCATTGGACATAGATAATTTTCGATTTATTTAAATACGAATTTCTGTTTTGTCGATTTTATCCAAAATTTGCCTACCCTGTGAATGAAGGGAAATCCGTCAATATGAATTGAAAAAATTCATTCTGAAATATCCCGAGATGATTCCTCTTCGAAATACGCGATTCAATGATTTTTTGGTTATTTAAGTAGAAATTAACGCAATGTATTTGGAACAGCCTGTGTATCTGCTCCGGTATTGCGGACGATTTTTCTCTATTCGGTGCTCGGTAATTATGTCAGAATTTCCTTCTAAAGCAATAGAATTGAAACGGCACCGATAGGCGAAGTCGGCAATCTTTGTAACGTACAAAATATTCCCTTTGTTTCACGGAAATTATCATGCTCTTCAGCGGAATCGTTTGGGGATCCGGTAGCATTGTTGGATCGCAGCTGTTTTCTCCATATCTGGCCGGAATCGAGGCACCGATAATAGGATTTTCGAGAGATCCATCCATATCGGATCCTTTCTTCTCGGATCAATTATTGCTAGGGACAAATCCGCCCCTGGATGCCGACCATATTGTCGGCGTTTTGTGATTCTCAGAGGTCGTACGGTCCCTGTCATCTCGTCCGACAAACTTGCTTTTTGTATAGCTCCGTTCCGAGAATATTTTCTGTTTAGCAATCATTCTTTTGTGGCCTCTATTAAGTCTTCTTCTCCGCGTAGAGCCCCAGTTGGTCTCTCTTTATGCTTCCTTGGTCATAATTCTTATTTCGTTTCTTCGGCCGACGGTTCGTTCTCCCATACGTTTGTTTATAGTTTTATTCTTCGACGAATTCTTGGATAGTTCCTCCGTAGGTTTCTGTCCTTGCGTTAGATGTGCCGAAATCGGGCACCAGATACGTCAGTTACATAACAGTTCTTGTGGGTCTCGTGTTCTCTGGACAAATTTGTTGGACTGCGAATTTCGTTACACTTCTCGATCTATTTAGAGTTAGTTTAGTTGGTTCAGTGGAGTTTGAATTGTTAGATCGTTTTGTGGAAGCTGACTTAGGATTATTTATCATGTTCGAATTAACAAGGAAACTTTTCGATAGGATCTATAAGAAAAAATACAAATCTTTCTCAGGTAATTGATATTTGAAAAAAAAATTAATATTGATAATAGATGTAGGTTCTGTTGATTTTTATGGTTTTGAAATAATGTCGCATATATTAATCGAATAACATTTCATCTAATGTACTTCTATTCGGAATTTGGATCAGTAATTTTAATACAGTGAGTTAATTAATTATTTTTGAAACTTCACAAACTTTCTTATCGATTCTAGATATGTAGACAACTATCTAATTATATTTCATAGACAGCTAATCTTATAGAATATTGTAATTTTTTTGGAGTTTTTGTTCATTTAGGAAAGCTTGAATAGTTCGTTGATTAGTTCTTGTAGAAGCAAGCAGAATGAGGATTATTTTATTTTATGTTTGAATTAACGAAGAATCTTGGAGGATAAATTTTTCAGATAATTTATTTGTGAGGAATTAAAAAAAATTGATAAACTTGCATTTTTACAACATAAGATCCCTCAACAATGTTGCAGTTATTCTTAGCCAACCAATTAATTAAATGGTGTTTTTCCTAATTGAACTTGGATTTAGCCCAGTGGGAAAAGTTATACTCAGATTTTCATGTGAAAGTCAATACAGAGCCTTGCTTGAAATGGCAAAAAAACTTTTCTATGCGAAATCGGGAAACTAAATACAAATCTGACATTCGTTTTTCGAAAATTACGAAATCGTGAATATATATTAGTCTCATTTCTTTGGCTCATTAGGTGAGTATAATTTTCGATTAATTCGCGTACAAGTTAAAATAATTCTCGTTTTATATTTACATATTTATTCTATCCAAACCACCTAATTTTGAATTATAGATTTATTAGCTGAAAGCATTCAATTTATTTCATCTAAATTCGAAATAAATTTGCACGTAGAACAGAGCTTCAAACTTATTTCTATTCAGATTCTGATGCGAATTCGGGAGTTGATTGAGTAATTTTCGAAAAACCAATTTTGCAATTTTTTCTTATCTTTTTACCGTTTTTGGGGGCTTCGTGTCATCTGGACAAATTTATTGAATATTTTCGATCTTTTTGGAATTCGATTAGATTTTTTCAGTAAAGTTTTGATAGCTAAATGGTTGTGGTAATTATATAATTAATTAATTTTTTTTGATTACAATATTGTTGATACATTCGAGTTTAATAATTTGTTTTTGTAATCAGCTTAGTGCAGTTAGAGGTTTCATTCCGATTTTTGTGGCAGTATGGAAAATATTCAATTCTTTTCATGTTTGAATAAATCTATATGCGGATTCACGAAAAAAACATTATATCGTTATCTGGTCAATTTAATTTCGAAAAATCATTACCTATATTGTGAATAAATACGCAATTCTTATTCATTTCTTCGGCTCAATGGATAATTTTCGATTTATTAAGATACAAATAGCTGTTTCCTGTTTCTCAATTTTTCTCGATTTTTACTCACATTTGGGTTATAGATCTGTCCCCGTTGTATCGTGATGCAAATTCATTCGTTAATTTTTATTTATTTATATAAATTTCCGCTTCGACTTCGAGGTCATTAGCGGTGAAGGGACTTTATAATACTTATTACTTTTTTAAATAAAATATACAATAGGTTCAATCTGGATTAAATTTTTCCATTGATTGATTTAGCGAAAGCTAATGTGTTGAAACGTTAATTAATTTTAATCGTTTAGAAACCCTACAAATTTCTTCAAGAAACATTAATATTTTGCTATTGTTCCATAACAATTTTGCAATTTTTTTTAATTTTCTTGATTCCTTACAGTTCTTATACTTACTTGCTAACGGGACTAATTTGTTGTACACCGAATTTTGTGACATGTGTCGATAGTTTTGGGTTGGTTAGTTTATGAACTGTAGAGGCTGAAGTAGGGTTATTTCCTCGGTTATTTCTGATTCATTTTTTAATTAACATTTTATCGATATGATCTATTAGAAATATTACAAATCTTCCTCAGGAAATTAATTTTTGATTTTTTTCATATATGTATGTATGTAGTTTCTATCATTTTCTATGGTCCTTAAAAAATTTTGCATTTCTTGGGGGTCGAACTTATTAATTGAATACTACTTCACACAGGCTTCTTCTATTTTGAATTTGGGTCTTCTAAGTAAAGAGTCTATAGCAAAAATAAATGTCTGAATATTTAGAAAATCTAGATTATATCTATCTAAATTAAATTCATGTAAGAAAATGAAAAATGAAAAAAAAAATGTTGTCGAACGAGTCTCAAATATAAATACAAATTAATGTTTTTCAAATATTTTGATCCGATTTCTTCATGTTTCGAAATTATGATTTCAGCATAGTTATAGGAAGAGTTTTCTTGTTTTATGCGAATTTACCAAATTTCGTTGTGATATTTCAAATTGCAGGTAAAAATGCGTAAAGTTCGTATTCTTCGAAATACCTTCATTGGTCTATTGTTAACGGTTCTGAGTAATACGAAAATGACCGCATCTTTCTAATTTGTCGGCTTCAGCCTTCAGCTGGCGGTTTACCGAAAGCTTACCGTTGGTTGTAATTGTACCTCAATGGGAAAATAATTGTCATTCCTTTTTCTACCTTTTCGCAAATGATTGTATTTTTCAAAATCGTATTATTTATAACTACAGGGAGTAGCATACCACAACGGGAATTTTGAAAAATATAATGTTTCATTTTTTTATCTCATTTTAGATGTAGGTTTGAATATAACTTTCTGTATAACTATTTTCCATTCAGAACTCTTATAATATGGATGAAATTTTGAAGAAATATGTTGTTGCTATCAATTCTTGCATCCAGTTTTTTTTCTTCAGGTGATTGTGGAGATGTGAAAGTGTCGGACACGGAAGAACTTCTAGGTAGATACGATTCAGAAGATGAAAACTTCGAAAGGATAAGGAATCAGTCAACTCCTTGCCAGGAGAGATTGAGTAGAACCAGCTCAAGGTCAACTTCGGTGAATGAAGAGCCCCCTCCAAAACCTGAGTCTCCAAGGCATATAAAATTGGAGGTGAGTGAAGCGACTGATTTCGAGATGGAGTATTGGGATAGGAAATTTTGGCCCCAAAATCACATCATCACTAATAAAAAATTCCTTGAACATTTAACACACAATAAAAACTTCTTATAATTTAATCAATCAAAAGTATCTCTAGGTCGATGTTCGTTTGCAAAGAACAAAAAGGGCAAGCAATAGATAAAAATAAGACACTCTTTTCATATTTCAAGACTCAAATGGTCTTTATTATATTTCATTATATAGATCGTAAAGCAAAATTACAATGATCGCGCCAGCAAAACGGCTTTGTAATAATATTTTCTCTATTTCAGTATCGTAAGGAGTTCATTACAGTATCTACTAAAAACAGTGCTGTAATGAACTCATTACAGCATTGTTTTAAGTTATATTTTTCGTTTTTTGGTTGTCAGCACTGGCTTCCGCTCCTATCAATTTTCACGTCAATTTGGAAATGTCAATTTCGTAACAGTCACCAACTGCCAAGATACAATACAAAAGTCACTAGGATGAGTTTTTCATTGAATTTCAACAGTATGTCACGAAATTTGACAGAAATAGAGAAAATATCGTCTGATACTCGTTGCAGAATGCAATTCCAACACTCATGCGTTCGAAAACTCGCTCCTTCGTCGCTCGTTTTCGAATTTCGCATTCGTATTGGAATAGGAGCCCATTCTGCAACTAGTTTTAGAATATACTATTCCATAATTTTACCATCTCTTCAGGAAAATTGATCAAACTATAAAATCACCGGATTTGCAGTGATCTACCGATAAGGATAACCACTTTATGGGTAGAGATCTAGGGGCTCTACTAGTTTTAAATCTACAGAATAACCTGTATTTCATTTCTGGAAGCATTTATTGAACTGACTGTATCAAATTCGTTTAGCCATTTCTAATTGTAAAAATGATTCGGTCAGCGAAGTTTACAATTTCAGCTCTGATTTTTGGATATCATATTTCGCATCGAATGATTGAGATAAATGTAACCTATTCACGATAAGCAACACTTCCAACATTTTGCGACCACTTCAGGCTGAAAATGCACTATTTTGACATCTGGAATGTACCATTATGGTTTGTTGATTCATTAAGAACAGTTGACCTTGCTGACGTATGATAGAATTCGTGGGAATTTGAGATATAGTCGAACTAGTTCTAGTCCTAAATTCGAGAATGTTGAGGAAATCTATAAATATCTGAGCTACATTCACTGGAGACATTGGGTCAAGTAGATCCAGTGATACATAGTTTTGGCATTGTTTGATTGATTCAACGATCAGAGATATGAAAATGAACGGATTGGAATATTATTTTGTTAGACCCTGAAACCGCTAAATGAAAACCTGGGTTCTCAGAACAAAATGCAAAAAATATTACCTTCCTAGAAATGCCTTTTTTTTCAAAATAACGATCTAGCCACACTGCTTCGCATTTCTGTATAAGACTGTATTAATTGAATTAATTAAACCCATTGGTTTTCCGTGGTTTGATATTTTTCTTGAAAAATACTAATAGATATGCATATGAGTATGAGTAACGATTATTATCATCATTAATTGTGACAGATATTCCTATTTGTGGAAGTTGAAGTGTCCGTGTATACAAGGTGTTTCTGAATTGATGCGAAAGATTTCAAAGGGTGATTCCTTGTTCAAAATGAAGGGTAGTTTGTTATATAAATGTTGAGTCGAAAGTCAAATGTTGGGGAGATATCGTGGTTTAAAGATGGCGGAAAAATTATGTTCTTATTTTGTATTTTAAGAGGCAGTATCACCTTTTGAATCGTGGTAAATCTCCATTCAAAGGTGGTCTCTTTATTTCACGAGTAAGTACCCTAATTTACGACGTAGAGACTTGATTTTTTTTTAAATTGAAGTTGAAGAACGTCCCAAGGGCAATTAGTTTTCTTTTTTTCGATTTAATTAGTTTTTCAATTAAAAAAAACATGGTAATCGTTAGATCTGGGGTTATTGAATATGTTTTCCGTTTTTCATGAGTACAAGCAATATTTCTGAAATAATCATCATGAAAATTTTTGTAGTTTATAGAAGATTAAATTGCCGAGGGCAATTAGTTGCGATTTTCCCCAAAAAATGATGAATAACCGTCGGAAAAAAATCATTAAATGTAGTTTCCAAAACGCTGAAGTTCAACCTGTTTTTTTAATTGAAAAACTAATTTAATAGAAAAAATCGCTACCATTTGCCCTCGGCAATTTAATCTTCTATAAACTACAAATTTTCATGATGATTATTTAAAAAATATGCCTTGTACTCATGAAAAATGAAAAACATATTCAATAACCCCAGATCTAACGATTAACCTGTTTTTTTTATTGAAAAACTAATTAAATCGAAAAAAAGAAAACTATTTGCCCTCGGGACGTTCTTCAACTTCAATTTAAGAAAAAATAAGTCTCTACGTCGTAAATTAGGGTACTTACTCGTGAAATAAAGAGACCACTTTTGAATGGAGATTTACCACGATTCAAAAGGTGATACTGCCCCTTAAAAACAAGAAGCGATAGGATGATGATATTTTGTGGAAGTATTATTTTTATAAAACCACACTTTCTCAATATTTTTCCATATTTTTAGAATGAGTGGGGGATTGAAGTAGACTACCCGTATCATTTTGGTTGAATAAATTTAAAGAAAACCTACCCAACTACTTGAATAATATTAAATTTGGATAGCCTGACTTGGTTAGAAAATTTTTCATTCCCTGTATTTTTCTCGTAGAATGTACCATTTTGAAATGAAAAAATAAAATGTAAATCAGTTCTAAAATGAATTGCCCCCTTTACCCGACACGTAATGATTTACATTTTATTTTTTTATTTCAAAACGGTACATTTTACGAAAAAAATACAGGAGATGAAAAAGTTTCCAACCAAAATGGTAGATCCGAATTTAATTCTATTGAAGTCGTTGCGTAAGTTTTTCTTTAAATTTCATTTTTCCGCCATCTCTGAACTGAGATATTTCCCTAACGTTTGACTTTTGACCTAACATTTATATAACAAACTATCCTTTATTTTAAACAAGGAAACACCCTTTGAAATCTTTCGCATCAATTCAGAAACATCCTGTATATGGTTCAATCTGGTATAATTTATCCACCCAACTTATTAAAATTTTCCACATAAAAACCATCATCAACCCCAAATTCGAATAAGGTAGATAGGTCGTGCGATATGTTGTTGAAAAGTCTTTTCCTCCTGAATATGATAGTGATAATTTTTACCAGAATCTGTCTTTTCGTTTACGTAATATTCTGCCTCTCAATTTATCTGGAGCAAAGAATATTGGCGGAACCCTGATTTTCTCAGATAGAATCGGTTGAAATGGGCTTTACCTACCTAGTTAAGTTGTCTGATTTATTTGTAAACAATGGACGGACTGTCACATTCCAAGCTGTGCGGACTATACTTAGAGTCAACATACTATTATAGTTTCCGGTATTTCGAAGAGGAAATCAGTTAATAATTGGCATGGCGTCGCCTTTCATCATCGATTATCTCCAACTATAAGACAAAAATTGTAGATGATATCAATTCCACTTCCAGACTCATTTTCCGTTTTTTAAGTGGAGGAAGGGAGGAGTTGAAATTATCAATCTTCAATAAATCTGTCAGATTTTTTTTATGTTCGTTCTACGTTCACAGGGATGTTTTCAAACCCTTCGTTCAGAAATACAGCTGCCGACTTAAACAACGATTTTTTGATCTCCTGTACATAATTTGTGATGGCGATAAAAATGTGTTTCTTATTTCTCACGGAACGACAATTTTTCGAATAGAAAAGTGATCCATATTTCAGCCGAGCCCCATTTTCAGAATTTTTTTTTGTGATGAGAGAAAATTCGTAACTTTCAAGGATTTGTAGAAAGATGACAAAATCCTACTGATCGATCTGCTCCTTCGGAACGTATACCAGGCATTGTTCTCGGAAACTATGCATGCAAAATTGTTGAAATTTGGAAGAAAGATGTAGTTTTCATGCTTGATTAATCCGTGAAGAGAAAAATTTAGGGTCACATACAAAAAATAATTTTAACAACCAGCATATTATCTCATCTTCTTCAGTGATTTATCCGTAAATTATTCGTGAAGAAAAATACAAATGTTTCGCTGACACTATATCAAGTTATCAAAACACGTATCGAAAAAATGTTTTCAGCAAAAAACAGAGTAGCTCATCTTTTTCAGTGATTTATCCGTAAATTATCCGTGGTGAAAGAAAATTTATATCTTTCAAGGTTTTGTAGAAAAATGACAAAATCTTATTGATCGATCCGCGGCCGTCGGAACGTATATCAGGCATTTTTGCGAAAACTTTGCATACAATATTGTTGAAATTTGGAAAAAAGAAGTAGCTTTTCATCCTTCATTAATCCGTGAAGAGATAAATTCAGCCGCTTCTATTTCAAAAAATGTATCCCGTGCTCTGGCTACGTTAGATCAAATTACCAGGTCACATATTCAAAAAATTATTTTAGCAATCCACAAATTATTTCATATTTTGCAGTGATTTATCCGTAAATTATCCGTGAAGAAAAAACATAAGCACTCTTGTATTTTGAACAATATAAGATGTTTCGCTAACTTGATATCAACTTGTCGCAACAACTATCCAGAAAATGTATTCAGCAAAAATACTGGCTCATCTTTCTCAGTGATTAATCCGTATATTATCCGTTGTAAAAGGAAATTTTTAATATTCAAGGTTTTGCAGAAAAATGTCAAAATCTGATTGATAGTTCTACGGCCGTCGGAACGTATATCATGCATTTTTTCGAAAACTATGCATACAATTGTGTTGAAATTCGGAAAAAAGATGTAGCTTTTCATCCTTGATCAATCCGTGAAGAGAAAAATGTAGCCGCTTCTATTTAAAAAAATGTATTCCGTACTCTGCTAAGTGAGATCAAATTATCAGGTCACAAATTCAAAAAATTATTTTGGCAATCAAAAAATTATTTCATATTTTGCAGTGATTTATCCGTAAATTATCCGTGAAGAAAAACCATTAGCACTCTTGTATTTTAAAAACTTGATATCAACTTGTCGCAACAACTATCCAGAAAATGTGTTCATTAAGAAACTGTCTCATCTTTTTCAGTGATTTATCCGTAAATTATCCATTGTAAAAGGAAATTTGTATTATTCAAAATTTTACAGAAAAATGACAATATCTGATTGATAGTTCTAAGGCCGTAGGAACGTATATAAGTCATTTTTCTCGAAACTATGCCTGCAATATAGTTGAAATTTTGAATGAAGATGCAGCTTTTCATCCTCGGTTTATCCGCGAAGAGAAAAATGTTGCTGGCGCTGCTCTTTTTCTTCACAGATAATCAATGGATAAATCATTGGAAAAAATGATGTTGATTGCTCAAATATTTTTTCTTTATATGTGCCCTGATAATTTGATATACACTTAACAGTGCACGTGATATTTTTTGTAAAAACAGAAGCGCTTTCACTAACTTCTCGCCTCGATCATACCAATAGCCATATTGGCTTCATGCTCACTATGTTTACGTCTAAGCATTATTGCTAAACAAAATATGTAACTGATTTTGAACCAAAGTTGATTGTAAATGTAAGGACGTAAAACACTGAATCAAAATTCTTAGGAAAGCAAACGACGAGAACATTGCTGAAACTGAATAAGTTATCAAGTTAACATTTGAATTCCCATAAAAAATGGTGTACAAGAATCTGCAACTTTTGAAACGGTTACTAAACTTCAGAACTTCCTAAATTTCTCGCTCTTCTACTCGAGTGGCAATGCAGCAGTACCTACTTTTCTTCTATTTTGTGCTGGTAACATCTTGAAGGGAATTTTGTTCTTTCTGCTAACTTCATATGAGCAGGTTATCCAGAATAACTGATTAAGCTACTACTTCCTCATCTCTTTGAAAAATTCACACTCTAAATGATATACAAATTCTGATTGTGAGGACCGAAAAATGTGTATCCATCATTGGAACTTCTCAAGTGCCAAATCAGTAAAAACCCAGTCGGCATCGCCTGACCTCTACTCATGAAAGATTAATCCATACGCACTCTTGAGTTAATCGAATACACCGTAAAGACCCTATCACGCCGATATTTCCTGTTGAAAAGGCAATTATATTGGTTATTTTTATAAATTCAAATGAGCGGCATCTTTGATTGAAGTAATTCATTATGCTGACTTATCTCAGATGGCGATTTATATTTCAGAATGTGGGAACCCTAGTCGGTGCCCACACGTTTACTAGCTCATTCAGTGATTATTTCCAGTTCACAGAGGCGGACTGAGGTTGCAAACTGAAAGCTTTCGATGCGAGTAACGAAGGCTGAATCAAATTTATCCGACTTCGGATCTAGGTGATAGTACAAGCGAATCGCCAGCAATGAAATAAATTGTCTTTTGTTAATTCCCAGATTGGGTGCCAGATCCGACGCGAAGTTTGTCTGTATGGTATTACCTAATTTCAAAATTATGGAATCGCTAAAATGGGGAAAATTGAATTACCTTGTCTTTGCACCGATGAAATTTGACAGGCTGGAATGTGATTTAAACAAAATTGTCTCCCCACACTCGTTTCAGTCACTTTTGACTCATATTGTGAATTGTTTGTGTACAGGGCCACCCAAATTGCTGGATTTTGGCTGTTTCTGGTACTTCTAGACTAGATAGGTGAAAATGTTGAGAGGGGTCCTGAGCTCGATTTTCGTGAAAACTCCATAACTGAAAGCCGTTTCACGATATCTTCATTTGTTCTGAAGCTATAACGTAATTTTGATATTTTGACGATTTCGAAAATTTGCTATAACTTCTTCATTTTCTGAAATATCTAAAAACGGCAAAAACTTTCTAGAGGCACTTTTTCATTATACGACAATACGACACCGTATTCAATTTTTTTTATCTCTTGTATAAAGTGTGAAAAAAAAACAACTTTCTTATTCTAAATACGAATGGTATTTTTGTTTTGATCCTATGTTATGCAGAAAAAAATTAGCTCTTCGAAAATATATACATATATGTCGATATATTATTTTTCGACTTTCAATTCTATAGAATTATGTATATGACAGACTCAACTTTAAGTGATTATTCGACTTTTTTGCTATTTCTGTGTCAAATATGGAAATAATATATCGATATATATATATATTTTCGAAGAGCTGATACCATTCGTATTTAAAATAAGAAAGTTGTTTTCTTTTCACCCTTTATACGAGAAATAAAAAAAACTGAATACGGTGCCGTATTGCTGATGAAAAAGTGCCTGTAGAAAGTTCTTGCCGTTTTTGGATATTTTAGAAAATGAAGAAGTTATGGCACATTTTCGAAATCAACAAAATATCAAAATTTCGTTATATCTTCAAAACAAATGAAGCCCAGGACTCCTTTCAACATTTTCTCCTATCTAGCCTAGAAGTGCCAGAAAGAGCCAAAATCAAGCAATTTGGCTGATCCTGTACGTATGTATTTATATCTACCTACTCATAAATTTATTCTCCCAACTTTGCATTTCTAAATTCATTACTACACTAAAATGGGAACTCTTTCTATACTAAACCATTGAGTTTAAATATACATAGAGGAACATCCCAGTTGAACGGTTTGAAGCTGAATTTAGTCTAGTTCCTTCACCGGTTCATACTCATAGAGGGATAGGTGTGTTTCGAAGAAGAGAAAATTTTTTGACGAAAAATATTGTGAAAATTAAAATAGAGAGACAGCAGTTTTTCCTTGCCTGCAATACATCATAGCATTCATGACATATTTATGAAGTATACATATACTGCTCAGGTAGGTAGCGAAAAAACATTGCGTAAAGCATCCTTTACATTACTCACACAAAATCATATTCATTAAGTATATGGCATTTTTTCAGTTGAACGTTTTTGCAGTGGGGTTTCGTTTTTTTTTAATAAATTGGTAACATTTTCAGAGCTTCTGCACACGGATTTCCATCTGTAATTCAATATTTAAGATAGATTCTCTTTTCAATATTTTTATCCATGTAAATATCGCAAAACACGCTTGCAATGACCAACCAAGAAATTGGAGAACTGATGCCAACCTAAATGATAAATTACGTTGAAACTCTGCGTTAGTATATAGAACAAAATGATCAATTCCTGGTATTTTCTTGATGGTATGTTGTTCCACACAACTACACATTCAACAACAAAGCTTCACAAATACCTATACGTCCCACCTGATCTGAAAAACCTTTTTTATATATTCTTGAAAAAATTCCCCGAATTCATTGAACCAATTGAATCGATTTCACATGGCCCACTCCATCGACCCTACTGGTATTATTCCAAGAAGCCATACAGAATCGGAGGGTGATGAATATTTGTTAAGCCCTACCAGTGGGGTTCGGTCGAATTTCCAGGAAAGGGTGGGACTGAATTCTCGGTAAAAATGTAATTAAATGGAACAAAAAGGAATGCGGTTTTATTTAAATTTCTCATTATGGGATGAGAACGGACCCATAAGTGTATAATCAACACCTGAATTGTGTTTGAATTAAATAGATTTTCCAATAGGTATAATACAATTCGAAATGGATATAATGGCAACAATGTGCATTATTACTTGACATTTCTTATGTCATTTGTATTCAGTAGGTTATGCTATTTAATCATGGAAAGTTACAAACTTCAACAACGTTAGAAACTATTAATTAATCAAGTGCTCATTTGTGAATGCTGCGAGAAATTTTAGAAGAATACAAGGGCGATATTACTCATTTAATCGACTCACAAATTCGAAAATAAATTTTCTTTACACGATACAAGATTAACAGTACGACAAAGAAACGCACGCACACAAAAAAAACTGATACAGCAACAGCAAGTGACGAGTTAAGATTTTTGAATTCATTGTCTTAGAATACACTGCGCAAAAAAATTAACGCACATTCTGAAAATCTCAATTTTAAAGAAAGTTAACTCTATAATGACTTTATAACTTATTTTTTTATTATGTTCTCTCGGAAAGGTTTTGAACGAAACAAGACACATTAAATGGAAAAAAAAATTCAGGATTTCACCGAATCGTATGTGAAAAAAAGAAATGAACAATTTTCAAAATACTGAAATGCTGATAAGTGATTTAATACTTGGTATTTCCACCCCTTGCGTTAATTACAGCTCGGCAACGACGGTTCATACTCGAAATGAGTGATCTTAAAATGTTCTGATCTAATCCTTCCCAGATTTCTCCGACTTGGATTCCTAAGTCATTAAGAGTAGCTGGATGATTTTCTGAACTTCTCAGCCTTCTATTGAGGTTGTCCCAAACCTGCTCAATCGGATTGAGATCTGGACTTCTTGCTGGCCATTCCATTCGAGAGACTTCAACCTCTTCAAGGTACTCCTGAACGATGTGCGCACGATGGGGTCTGGCATTTTCGTCCATAAAAATGAAATTTTCACCAATGTATGGGGCAAATGGCACTACATGCTCTTCAAGAATGTTCCTTATATACTTAACAGCATTCATAGCCTCATTATCTACGACCACTAGGTCTGTGCGAGCAGTCAAAGATATTCCACCCCATACCATAATCGATCCTCCCCCGAAATCAGTAGTATTCAGGAAATTGCACTGAGCATATCTTTTATGTGGACGTCTGTATACAAGGGATCGTCGATCACAATGGTAGAGGCAGAATCTAGACTCATCTGTGAAGATGAGTCTTTTTCCCAATCGGCCTCTTCCCAATGGATATGCTCTCTCGCAAAATCCAAACGCGCCCTTCGATGGGCTGGGGTAAGAGCTGGGCCTCTTGCCGCGACACGAGGCCTTAAATCATATTCTCTGAGGCGATTTCTTATTGTCTGAGTGCTAATTTGCACCTCATGAGTTTGCTCAAGCTGATTTTGAAGGAGGCGAGCGGTTGCAAACCGTTGTCTCGACGAAGAAACTCTCAAGTAACGTTCTTGAATGGCAGTTGTTACCCGTGGTCTACCCTGTCCTGGTCTTCGGACATACATACCTGTCTCCCTGAATCGCTCGCTGCAGCATTCTGGACACACTTGTATGGGAAACTCCAAACCTTTCTGTAATTCTTGTGTATGTCCACAAATTGCGTGTTTCGCGTTGCATAGCGATCGAGTGTAGAAAATCAAACGAAAGAAAAACTATTGATCACTAAAATTGATCGAGAACAACTGATTTTAGAATGGACTGAATGGAGCCAATACATTCAAAATCTGATAATATCATCTTTTTTATTCCTGCTGGGAGAAAACATCTGTATTGAAGAAAAACGTTGAAAGTGGATAACATATGCATGCATAATTCTGATAAAAATAATTATCATTGAGAACACCTTCAGTTGTAGAATATATTTGAGATTTCCATAATGTGCGTTAATTTTTTTGCGCGGTGTAGATATTGTCTTAGATTATTCTGTTTTTTTTTCTGAATTTTTTCCAGTTCATACATAAAATTATTGTGAAATAAGTTTATTGTAAATTGAGAATGAAATTACTAAATGTAAATAAATTAATATGAACAATATGGAAATTGAAATATTCTCAATTCCAAAATCTCCAAATCGCTCCTTGTCTATGGAAATTATTTGGCACCCACCGAGAAGTAGGACTAAGACCATCTGTTATGCTGAAGTCGAATTTTTCCACGAATTTTCGACTACCTTTCTACAGCCATCCCCATTTTTTGCAATAAGCTCGAATGACCCCCCTTTCAATTCAACCCTTGGCGACCACTTGTCGTTTGAAAGATGCAGTAGATAAATCATGACCTATAGTAACTTTACCACCCACGATTTATTCCAGCAACTCAATCCTTCCATCTCCCATCATTGCTCTACCTGCCACCCTATCCATTATCAAAGTAAAAGTGTACCACACACGTCAGGACAATTAATTTCTTTGTAACTATAAAATTGTATGAGGGTGGTATGGGTATTTTCTTAGAAAACCGAAAGATGTGAATTTTTATTTGGATTGGGACATCTGTTATGCTGAAGTCGAATTTTTCCACGAATTTTCGACTACCTTTCTACAGCCATCCCCATTTTTTTGCAATAAGCTCGAATGACCCCCCTTTCAATTCAACCCTTGGCGACCACTTGTCGTTTGAAAGATGCAGTAAATAAATCATGACCTATAGTAACTTTACCACCCACGATTTATTCCAGCAACTCAATCCTTCCATCTCCCATCATTGCTCTACCTGCCACCCTTTCCATTATTAAAGTAAAAGTGTACCACACACGTCAGGACAATTAATTTCTTTCGAACTATAAAATTGTATGAGGGTGGTATGGGTATTTTCTTAGAAAACCGAAAGATGTGAATTTTTATTTGGATTGGGACATCTTTTGATTCCAAATTCGTAGGTCTACGCAAGATCGTACCCCTAAGCAAGGTTTCTACCTCCTTAAGAAATAAATGGTGGTAGCAGTCGTTTTGAAGGTTTTGCAATTCTTTTTAAGAATACATATGATGAAAATGTGTTTTCGACGTTCGGTGAGGCGTAAAAAACAAGTTAACGAATCTTCTGTATTTGGTAGTTGAAATTTAATTTTTATTCAAAGTTTTTATCAACATTTCACAGCATTTTTCCGAAATGTCTGTAATTGTGGATTTTTGTGGTATCAAACGGTTGTATTGGTTGGACTCTCTGATGTGGACTCCCATCCTGGTCAAATTCACTTCTGTCATTTTCTACACGCACAACAATATGTCCAGAATCGGTTGAATGGTTTCGGAATAATTATTTTCGAAATTTTTTTTTCTCATCATTTCAAAAGGTACATATAGGGTACAGAGTGTATCGAAATGCATGAATAATATGGCACCTGCTCTTCAGTGAAATATATTTATGTTTAGTAGATGTCCTTCGATTTTCGAGATATTCGACATTTATCCATTATGTCAGTTTTTTCGTGGTAAGATTCCAAACGAAGGAATTTTTTCAATCTGCTTTTTTTATATTATTACTAGATAGATGCGCTATCGATTGTGAATTTTGATTTTTGGGTCCCATGCATAGAATTTTTTTAACAAAGATTTGGCTCGTGTTTTGCTTGGGTTTTTTCAAAGTTTCCTAACGTGGTTTCAAAATGTCGCCACTTGAATACCAAATTAACAAAAAATATCCCTGTTTCACTGAGATTGTGAAATGGTATAACTAACTGTATGTCCGGCATTTAATATGAAAAAACTTTTATTTCAATGCGTCAAGCGCTTTTTAGGTGAATTAAAAAAGTGCTTAAATACACAGATATACTCCATTCTCTTTTATAATGTATCCCGGTTGGCCATGACATTCTTACACAATTAACCGTGTATATTATGAAAATGTTAGATTATAGTCATTTTCCGGTCAGAGAACTAAACAACGTTGTCTTTTCTACATAGAGGTCGTAGTTATTACGTATTTATCAAATGGGAAAATAATGAATTGGAGAAATATTATGTGAATTCAATAATTCCAAAGACCTGGCGAATGCTGAAGAAACTTTTTCCTCTGTTAATACTGGAAATATTTCACGTATATAAACAAGGTTGAAAGATTCAGTTACGCTATTTTCTTTTACGGAAATCAAGAAACAAGTGTTGAATTTTACTGAAAAATAATGGACAGAATAGTCCGTTACTTTGTGATAGTTCATTCGAAAAAAGAATAAAAACCCGAATAACCCATCAGAAAAACTTCTGAACGAACAGACAGACCTATGGAATTCGCCACTTTTCAAAATTCTCAAGAAATGAGCCTACAGAAGACATTCAAATATCTTTTTGCACAACTTGAAATGCTCCAGTATGAAAATCTAGTGGTAGGTACTACGAAACCTGTGTCACAGTTAAACCTTAAAAGAACTAACTCCATTTACAAAGTTAAAAAAGAGTTGCATCGGCAACGTCTCTGAGAATCATTTGACATTTCCAACCTGCGTCAGTTTTAAGTAATAAAACTTGAAAAACCTAAATCTTGGCCAACCGGGGTACTTTTGAAAGTCAATGGAGTATACCTGTGATTGGCGTAACTATGGTTGCTAGGAAAATATTACCGAAGATTGTTCTAACTGAATGCAATAGGAATTTATTTTGTATCAAATGCTGGAAATACACTGAGTTATGCCATTTTTCAATCTCAATCAAACAGGCTTGTTTATTTTCCATTTGGCAAACAGGTGACCATATTTTTCAAAACACGTTAGGTCAAACTTAGGAAAAAATAAGCAAAACATGAATTTTAAGCTAGATTTTTAATAAAAAAAAACTATACATGCGCCCCAGAAGTCATAGTTCAAATTCGATAGCACATGTATTCGGGAATACTATCACAGATTGAAAAAACTTCTTGCCGCCAAGGAAAGAAATTCATTATAATTTGAGTCATCCCGTTGCTGAAAGCTCTATATTGGCCTTAAATACACTTATGATGAGCTGAGTATAATCTGATTCGAAATGTCGAACTAGCAGATGCCCACAGCTTCGACTTCCATGAATTGGTGGCCATAGTTTGTATGGAAAAGCGAGATTCAAGTGATAGGGGGGTTGGATTTTTTTTATCGTTCTTCGGCTATTCCTAGAAACCATTACAAAGACTATAAACCCCATGTGGCTTTTATTCCCTCCACATAGGCTTCTACATAATTGTTTATGTGATCCAGTGATGCTTCAACAGTTCAGTGGGCGTGTTTTTGGGTAGAGTCCGATACTTTTATGGGGCATTATCCATGAAAAGGCCTACAACTAAGTTTCGTGGAATTCTGTCAAATGCGTTTAATGCTCCTCAGTGATGAAGGCAAAGAATTGCCGATAAATAAACTATAATTCGGTGGAGTCTAATGTAAAAAAAAACATTAATACTTTAGCAAAACTGTAACGAATAAATATTGCGAATCATGAAATTATCAGGCAACGAATTCTATGAAATATGGGAAGAAAATTTTTGTTTTAAATTGATTCTTCAATTTCTCACCACTCTGATCATTTATCAAACCTGATAGAAGCTGAAAATCCCGAAAATATACGGTAGATTCCTACATTCAGAATAATTTCCGATAGGGATGATACAATTTAAAATTGTCACAATGACACACTGTGTTATTTTTCGACATTTCTTATGTCATTTGTGTAAGCTAGGTTATGCCATTTAATCATGGAAAGATACACTATTCAACAACGTTTAGAAATTTTTAAATTGCTAAATCAAAATCAGTGCTCATTCGTGAAAACTGAGAGAATTTTAAGAAGAATTCATGGAAAATATTATTCAATTAAATGACTAGCTATTCTTCGTATTGTAGGCACATTTGAAAGTGAATTTTCTTTACACGATATAAGACTACCAGTACGACGAAATGCACGTATACTAGAGATAGAGAATATTGGTTTGGTAGCAGCAAGTGTCAGAGAAAATTCAAATTTATCGGTTCCACGTCGTTGTCAACAATAAATTTTTTCTCAAACAACAACATTGAAAATTTTAATGAAAGATTTTGATGGTTTACATCCTTACAGAATTGAACTGGTTCATGAGCTAAAGCCTTAAGACCACCTAAAACGTCGTTTATACTCCTATTTAGCTATTGAACAAGAAGAAGATGACAATTTCAATCAATGATTTTTGTTTGGAGTGATTAATTCATATTTCTTTGAAAAAAATTATCAAAAAGAGTAACAGTCGATTTAGAAAGACCCAGAACATTGTTAAATGATTTTTCCCCATTGTTGTTGAGAATAATTTGTGGTTTCAACAACACGGTGCCACCTGCCATACAGCCACCTACACAATTGATTTATTGAAAGTTTGGTGATGAAATTACCCTAAGAAATGGTCACAAACTAATGCGATAATAATGATGACCCTGAGCGATTGAAAATCAACATTCAACGTGCTATTGATGAAATATAGCCAACTTTATGTGAAAAACTGAACAAAAATTGGGTGTGCAGAATGCAGTACGTACGGAGAAGTCATGGTCATCATTGGAATGATGCCATTTTCTATCGATAATGGTTCTATACTATACTAAAATGTTAAATTGGTGGACCGGCCCGAGGGAATCTGTCGAAAAGTGGGTCCAGGAGAATTTCAAAGTTGAGGAAATTTTTATACGGTCGAAAAGAGGAATAATCGATTCATACGTGGGTGAAATTTCGATTCTCTAGGCGATGTAGAAGTATTTTTAAAAAATCCGACGAAAAGGGCCATTTTAAACTCGATAAAACTTTTTTCACAGATATCCTGGCCGTGATGTAAATATACGGATCGAAAGAGGAAAGGTCAATGCAAAATAGCTTTGTATTCATATATCCCATAATTTTTCCATTTCTTCAGGAAAATTGATCAAACTTGGACATTCCGCCAATAAAATCACCCGAGTTCTACGATGAGGATAACTACAAATGGTGGATCTGGTGGCCCATACTAGTATAATCTAACCGTGGGGTGACAAGAAAATGGTTTCTCACTAAAAAATATATATCCTGCACATTCTCAGACTTCATTTTGAGGATTGAGATCTCAGTAACGCATGTGCTATAAAAGCATAATCTCTGAGATATAGGCTCCTACCCGTACTCTGTTTCAATTCATCATTGTGGTTATACATCATTTCGATGTCGATGTCGTAAAAATTAGCGATATGGTCTTATGGCACAAAGAAAATTAAGTTTTCACTGAATGAAACATCAAGAAAATTCATAAGTCTTCATCAAATATCTCAGAGATCTCTATAGTTTTCTTCATTTGGAGGGGAAATTTTCTGATTACAAAGTTCGGAGAGTGGCAACCGCCTTGAGGGGCAGTATCACCTTTTGAATCGTGGTAAATCTCCATTCAAAAGTGGTCTCTTTATTTCACGAGTAAGTACCCTAATTTATGACGTAGAGACTTGATTTTTTTTTAAATTGAAGTTTAAGAACGTCCCGATGGCTAATAGTTTTCTTTTTTTCGATTTAATTAGTTTTTCAATTGAAAAAAACAGGGTAATCGTTAGATCTAGGGTTATTGAATATGTTTTTCGTTTTTCATGAGTACAAGCTATATTTTTGAAATAATAATCATGAAAATTTTTGTAGTTTATAGAAGATTGAATTGCCGAGGGCAAATAGTTGCTATTTTTTCGATTTAATTAGTTTTTCAATTTTAAAAAAACAGGTTGAACTTCAGTGTTTTGGAAACTACACTCAATGATTTTTTTCCGACGGTCATTCATCATTTTTTGGAAAAAATCGCAACTATTTGCCCTCGGCAATTCAATCTTCTATAAACTACAAAAATTTTCATGATTATTATTTCAAAAATATAGCTTGTACCCATGGAAAACGAAAAACATATTCAATAACCCCAGATCTAACGATTACCCTGGTTTTCTTAATTGAAAAACTAATTAAATCGAAAAAAAGAAAACTATTTGCCCTCGGGACGTTCTTCAACTTCAATTAAAAAAAAAATCAAGTCTCTACGTCGTAAATTAGGGTACTTACTCGTGAAATAAAGAGACCACTGTTGAATGGAGATTTACCACGATTCAAAAGGTGATACTGCTCCTTAAGGGGAAGTGGTACACGTCCGAGCTCGCGAGCTCCCTTCAAAAATTGGACTTTTTATTTCCATGATATCTCAGTTCGTATGCGGCGTAGACCAACATTTTTTTTTTCAATTAAAGCCCAACCATTTCTCTAGAATGTGTATTACACGTTTTTCTGTTTTTCTTCGTATATTAGGCAAAAACCTGGCGAGCTGTGATTTCATGAAAAACGATTTTATTTCCATGATATCTCCGTCAATTTTCGGGATAAATGTATAAAATTTTCTGTATACATGCGGAATAATATTCTGCAGAATGTGTATTACTCGCTTTTCCGTTTTCTTCGTAATTTAGGAAAAAACCTGGTTGCAAATAATACCAATAAAGTTCCTACTTTATAATTCATTTAAAATTTCAGGGGGGCAATAAACAGAAAAACGGATTAATACACATCCTGCAATATACTATTCCGCATGTATACTGAAAATTTCATATATTTATGTCTAAAATTGACAGTGATATCATGGAAATAAAATCGTTTGTCCAGATTTTTATGAAAATTCAGCTCACCATGGCTTTTTCTTAATAGACGAAGAAATACGGAAAAGCGATTAATACACATTCTAGAGAAATGGTTTAGCTTCAATTGAAAAAAAAAATTTTGATCTACGCCGCATACGAAATATCATGGAAATAAAAAGTCCAATTTTTGAAGGGAGCTCGCGAGCTCGGACGTGTACCACTTCCCCTTAAGAATCTTAAATGGCAATAAGTGACACATCATTCTGGAGAAATATGGGTTAGATACATCATTGAATGTTTCAATCAAAAATGGCTTTCCACCACTATTTTGATTTGAGAAAACTTCCCCACAAGATCTATGTGGTGGAGAGAAAGAAGTCTTATGCTCATACAGAGCTCGTCCACCGTTTATATCACTTTTTGTCCGGCAGTGTATGCTGCTAGCCAACGGTACGCAGCCCGAGAAAAAACACTTTGTAATAATGTAGAATTTGCAAAACTAATTGGCCCTTTGTCGGCGTCCGAATGCCGCCAGTCACGACAAGAGAATAAATTGATGATATTGAATAATTTTGACCTATGGGAGGCATGCAATTAATTATTACCAATCACCCAAGAGTGGTTTTCCTACCTCGGCGAAGGCTGAATTCAACATTCGATATTTCGGTAACACTTCTATCGTGAACTATGATCTGCTAATCCATTAGTTGATGGAAAGTGAAAGTTTTCACAAAAATACACACAAACAAACAAATATGGAATCACTCAGTAATTTCGAGAAATTAAAATCAACTGTGAATGTGAGACATTTTAACATTTTTATGTTCAGAACTGCGGAAAAAGTTTTATACAGGGTGTATTTCAAGCTGAGGCATTTCTTTTGACAGGTGATAGAACTCATCAAAATTAGTAATTTCACCAAAAATTTCTTATATGAAATGTGCAATTTGAAGAATTTGTAAAAAATGTTGGTCATCAATATCTTAATACACCTGGCCTGCATCTCTCCGTTCATCATATCTCTACATCTCTGCACAAGGTTTATGAACATCCGCGAAGTTGAGTGATTTCTTAGCGGAAATCTTGTTCTGTTCAACTTATACGCTGAACTGGCATTTTGTTTTGATTCACCATAAATTGAAAGCATGTCAACAAGTTCATTATTATGAACAAAGTCCTATTCACCTGGTCACGGAATACCTTGCCATTGCAACCCAAAGGAAAGAATCCTTTGGGCCTCGTTGAAACCTTCCCAGATATTGGATTTCATTAGATCTCTGGAACTGGAAGGTCAGCTATAAAGTGCATGGTGAGAACAGCTCTGTTAGGTGTCCGTGAAGTTAGCACCCACATTTTCGAAAATGAAGAAATTTTTTTTTGCATTCGTCAGTAACTCGTAAGTAACTATTTGTAACCTCAAAATTTTCGTTTGTACCTCAAGGGAACTCATAGAAAAACGCCGCATTCCGCTGGGTGCTAACTTCACGGGCATCCACTTCTCAATTTTTTTCGAAAAAAAATACGATCGGAAAGTCCTTCGTTAGTAACTATTTGTAACGTAAAAATTTTTGTTTGTAACCTAACCCTTACTGAAAAAATGACACCCCTTAAATGCGAAGTTAGCACCCACATTTTCGAAAATTTACAAATTTTCTATTTCATTCGTTAGTAACTCGTTAGTAACTATTTGTAACATAAAAATTTCCGTTTGTAACCTAACCCTTACTGAAAAAATGACACATCTTACATGCGAAGTTAGCACCCGCAATTTCGAAAATGAAGAACATTTTTTTGCATTCGTTAGTAACTATTTGTAACCTCGAAATTTTCGTTTGTACCTCAAGGATACTCATAGAAAAATGTCGCATTCCGCTGGGTGCTAACTTCACGGGCTTCCCAATTTTTTGCGAAAAAAAAATACGATCGGAAAGTCCTTCGTTAGTAAGTATTTGTAACATAAAAATTTTCGTTTGTAACCTAACCCTTAGTGAAAAAATGACACCCCTAGAATGCGAAGCTAGCACCCACATTTTCGAAAATTTACAAATTTTCTCTTTCATTCGTTAGTAACTCGTTAGTAACCATTTGTAACATAAAAATTTCTGTTTGTAACCTAACCCTTACTGAAAAAAAGACACACCTTACATGCGAAGTCAGTACCCGCATTTCCGAAAATGAAGAAAATTTTTTTTGCATTCGTTAGTAACTATTTGTAACCTCAAAATTTTCGTTTGTACCTCAAGGATTCTCATGGAAAACGCCGCATTCCGTTGGGTGCTAACTTCACGGGCATCCACTGCTCAATTTTTCGCGAAAAAAAAAATACGATCGGAAAGTCCTTCGTTAGTAACTATTTGTAACATAAAAATTTTCGTTTGTAACCTAACCCTTAGTGAAAAAATGACACCCCTAGAATGCGAAGCTAGCACCCACATTTTCGAAAATTTACAAATTTTCTATTTCATTCGTGAGGAACTCGTTAGTAACTATTTGTAACATAAAAATTTCCATTGTTAACCTTACCCTTATTGAAAAAATGACACATCTTACATGCGAAGTCAGCACCCGCATTTTCGAAAATGAGGAAAATTTTATTTGCATTCGTTAGTAACTCGTTAGTAACTATTTGTAACCTCAAAATTTTCGTTTGTACCTCAAGGATACTCATAGAAAAACGCCGCATTCCGCTGGGTGCTTACTTCACGGGCTTCCCAATTGTTTGCGGAAAAAAAATAAGATCTGAATATCCTTCGTTAGTAACTATTTGTAACAAAAATTTTTGTTTGTACCTCAAGGGTACCGCAATCCGACGGGCATCCACATTTTCGAAAATGAAGAAATTTTCCGTTCATTCGTTAGTAACTCGTGGGTGCTAACTTCGCATTTAAGGGGTGTCATTTTTTCAATAAGGGTTAGGTTACAAACGAAAATTTTTATGTTACAAATAGTTACTAACGAAGGACTTTCCGATTGTATTTTTTTTTGCAAAAAATTGAGAAGTGGATGCCCGTGAAGTTAGCACCCAGCGGAATGCGGCGATTTTCTATAAGTTCCCTTGAGGTACAAACGAAAATTTTGAGGTTACAAATAGTAACTAACGAGTTACTAACGAATGCAAAAAAAACGCCGCATTCCGCTGGGTGCTAACTTCACGGGCATCCACTTCTCAATTTTTTTCGAAAAAAAATACGATCGGAAAGTCCTTCGTTAGTAACTATTTGTAACGTAAAAATTTTTGTTTGTAACCTAACCCTTACTGAAAAAATGACACCCCTTAAATGCGAAGTTAGCACCCACATTTTCGAAAATTTACAAATTTTCTATTTCATTCGTTAGTAACTCGTTAGTAACTATTTGTAACATAAAAATTTCCGTTTGTAACCTAACCCTTACTGAAAAAATGACACATCTTACATGCGAAGTTAGCACCCGCAATTTCGAAAATGAAGAACATTTTTTTGCATTCGTTAGTAACTATTTGTAACCTCGAAATTTTCGTTTGTACCTCAAGGATACTCATAGAAAAATGTCGCATTCCGCTGGGTGCTAACTTCACGGGCTTCCCAATTTTTTGCGAAAAAAAAATACGATCGGAAAGTCCTTCGTTAGTAAGTATTTGTAACATAAAAATTTTCGTTTGTAACCTAACCCTTAGTGAAAAAATGACACCCCTAGAATGCGAAGCTAGCACCCACATTTTCGAAAATTTACAAATTTTCTCTTTCATTCGTTAGTAACTCGTTAGTAACCATTTGTAACATAAACATTTCTGTTTGTAACCTAACCCTTACTGAAAAAAAGACACACCTTACATGCGAAGTCAGTACCCGCATTTCCGAAAATGAAGAAAATACGATCGGAAAGTCCTTCGTTAGTAACTATTTGTAACATAAAAATTTTCGTTTGTAACCTAACCCTTAGTGAAAAAATGACACCCCTAGAATGCGAAGCTAGCACCCACATTTTCGAAAATTTACAAATTTTCTATTTCATTCGTGAGGAACTCGTTAGTAACTATTTGTAACATAAAAATTTCCATTGTTAACCTTACCCTTATTGAAAAAATGACACATCTTACATGCGAAGTCAGCACCCGCATTTTCGAAAATGAGGAAAATTTTATTTGCATTCGTTAGTAACTCGTTAGTAACTATTTGTAACCTCAAAATTTTCGTTTGTACCTCAAGGATACTCATAGAAAAACGCCGCATTCCGCTGGGTGCTTACTTCACGGGCTTCCCAATTGTTTGCGGAAAAAAAATAAGATCTGAATATCCTTCGTTAGTAACTATTTGTAACAAAAATTTTTGTTTGTACCTCAAGGGTACCGCAATCCGACGGGCATCCACATTTTCGAAAATGAAGAAATTTTCCGTTCATTCGTTAGTAACTCGTGGGTGCTAACTTCGCATTTAAGGGGTGTCATTTTTTCAATAAGGGTTAGGTTACAAACGAAAATTTTTATGTTACAAATAGTTACTAACGAAGGACTTTCCGATTGTATTTTTTTTTGCAAAAAATTGAGAAGTGGATGCCCGTGAAGTTAGCACCCAGCGGAATGCGGCGATTTTCTATAAGTTCCCTTGAGGTACAAACGAAAATTTTGAGGTTACAAATAGTAACTAACGAGTTACTAACGAATGCAAAAAAAATTTTCTTCATTTTCGAAAATGTGGGGGCTAACTTCACGGACACCTCTGTTAGAGGGCACAATAGACCTTAAGGTCGCAATGAACTGTAACCTCTCTCTAACTATATCTACAGTGCGCGTCAGAATTATGGAACAAATTCATTTTCTCATAAGAAAAATATTTGGCAACAAAATCCTGACACAGGTCAATTTTTGTTTCACTTTACCAAATTTTTATGCATTTTTGAAGGATTTCTGTTGCACCCTGTGCCATCCTCATTAACCCTCTGAATTTTTTGAATACGGAAAGTGGGTCATGTGGTACTTCGGTCTTTGTATCTTCTTTACAGGCGTGCAGAAATTTTCAAGAAAGAATTTTTTTTTTTTAAATAGTTAGTTCAAATAGGTTTTCAGTATGTGCACTTTGTCATGGTTCTTTTTTTGAATTGAAACATTTGATCGAAAAGTTTCAACTTCAGTAGAAACGTACTACATAATAACTTATCTACTGAAGATCATAACTGAAGCGCAGTGTTTCACACATTCTAATTCTTCACGTGCGAGGGTTGAAAGTTGCGCATGAACAAAACTGTAATGGTCGACTTTCATTCGGTTACAAATTTCATCAGGTACCATCGTCTCAAAGTAAATGAGCAATGACAAAGTGCACATACTGAGAACCTCCTTGAACTAACTAATTTAAAAAAAAAATTCTGCACGCCTGTAAGGAGATACAGAGACCTTGGCAAAAAAGAACCCACTTTTCCTTTTTTTTTTTAAATTTAGAGGGTTGATGGGGTGACACAGGGTGCAACCAAAATCCTTAAAAAATGCATAAAAATTTGGTAAAAGCGAAGAGACGAGACATTAGGTATATTGGACTTGGAAATATTTCGTGAAGAGGAGGAGATACTTACCCTCAGTAGCGCCCCCTATTTTGACGCCCTTGATCTAGAGACGTATTTTGGGGCTAAAAATTATGAAATGTACGGTCGTTCTTTTGATCTTCTACTTCTGGGAAGATAAATCGAGCCCAATTTTTCACCGCCTACTACAAGAATTCATTCTCTCGATCGAAATTAAATTGTCATAATGATAACAATTCAAGAATTATCAATCAATAATAAGTTTTAATTCTTTTCCAGGAATTCATTTGTGATGTGTCCATGGACAACACTGATCCATCTGGACAGGAGAAACAAGAATTTTCATTCACACTTTATGATTTTGATGGGCATGGTAAAATCACGAAAGATGTAAGTAGTATTTCTTTACATTTCATTCTCTATCTCTCTCTCCCTCCCTCTTGGTCTCTCAAACGTAAAGCATGCCTAATACTCCCGTCCCAAGGAAAGTGATGGTCCCTCCCATCTCGTGCGGTACCTTTGAAGAGGCCCAATAAACCAATAAATTTATGTCCGTTTCGGTATCCCGATTCTAGTGCCGACCTTATATCCTTGTGTGTTTACTGACTTATAAGATACCTACCAATATTCTTTGCATATACTTTGGCATGAATCAGCGAGATATTGCTTTTTCGGAGAAAGATGATTTGGTCTACCTTAACGTAAAAATTACCTACTCAACCAAAAACGTCTGGAGCTAAGGCTGATTTACAGCAGCTCAGCTTGCCTGAAATAGGTAGAGAAATGCTGTCAAACGCACAGGGCCGATGTGTTGAGTGCAGTTTTACAAAAGTACAAAAACATTTTGTTCTTGTTAACAAGCTGCAGCTCGGTGAAGCGCCAGTTGCGCATATTTGAAGTTATTTTCGAAAAGGAACTATCGCGGAATCAGTTTCAGAGATATTCAAGATAAGCCAATAAAACTTGTGACTTAAGGGGCAGTATCACCTTTTGAATCGTGGTAAATCTCCATTCAAAAAGTGGTCTCTTTATTTCACGAGTAGGTAGGTACCCTAATTTACGACGTAGAGACTTGATTTTTTTTAAATTGAAGTTGAAGAACGTCCCGAGGGCAAATAGTTTTCTTTTTTTCGATTTAATTAGTTTTTCAATTAAAAAAAACGAGGGTAATCGTTAGATCTGGGGTAATTGAATATGTTTTTCGTTTTTCATGAGTACAAGCTATATTTTTGAAATAATCATCATTAAAATCTTTGTAGTTTATAGAAGATTAAATTGCCGAGGGCAAATAGTTGAGATTTTTTCCAAAAAATGATGAATAGCCGTCGGAAAAAAATCATTAAGTGTAGTTTCCAAAACGCTGAAGTTCAACCTGTTTTTTTTTTTAATGAAAAACTAATTGAATCGAAAAAATCGCAACTATTTGCCCTCGGCAATTTAATCTTCTATAAACTACAAAAATTTTCATGATGATTATTTCAAAAATATAGCTTATACTCATGAAAAACGAAAAACATATTCAATAACCCCAGATCTAACGATTACTCTGGTTTTTTTAATTGAAAAACTAATTAAATCGAAAAAAAGAAAACTATTTGCCCTCGGGACGTTCTTCAACTTCAATTTAAAAAAAAATCAAGTCTCTACGTCGTAAATTAGGGTACTTACTCGTGAGATAAAGGGATCACTTTTGAATGGAGATTCACCACGATTCAAAGGTGATAATGCCCCTTAATATGTGGTGCTTTTTTTACAGTGATAGAACTTTAATTTGAAATAAAACATTAAAATTAAGATTGATGTAATTTTTTTTTATTTGAAAGATAATTTTATGACATTTATGTTTTAAAGATAATTTCCGGCATATGTCCACCACGACTAGCTCTGAGGAACCGCATTTGACCAGACCAATTCTTTTATTTCTGGTAACATGAGGTGTAGCACCATCTTGTTGGAACCAAAACACTTCTGGGTCGATACCATTCAAATTCTGAAACAAATTATCATTGATCATCGATCTGTAATGAGCACCATTCACTGTAACATTAGCTCCAGCATCGTTTTTAAAGAAATATGGACCGATGATGCCTCCAGCGTATACGGCAATTTTGCTTGTTTACGTCGCCGTTCCACCAGAAATGAGCTTCATCACTAAACACAATTTTTCGATAAAAAACTGGGTCAACTTCAAGCTGTTCTAGGGTAAACAAACGACGCTTATTATGGTCTAGTGGCTTTAGTTCTTGAACCAATTGGATCTTGTATGGGGGTAGACAAAGATCTTTACGCAAAATTTTCCATGTGGAGTCCAACTTGTTGTGACCGTCGACAAATAGACAAATCTGGATCTTCATTAACACTATCACTTACAGCAGCGATATTTTCTTCTGTACGTACAGTTCTTTGTCTAGTTGTTGTTGTTGCATCGAGTAGAGAAATTTTGCCAAAAATCTATCGATAGTTCGACGAATAAGCTGCTATGATAGATGATTATGTAAACCGTAAATTTCACGACGTGCTCTATAATTCTGGCGAATAAAACACTGATTTTGAAAAGAAATTTCAACAATTTGTAAATGTTGTTGCGGCGTGAGTCTTTCTTCCTTCTATCAAATCACAGTTATCCCTATCGAAAGTTATATCACTCTAAAAAACACACGATGAATCCCCAAATAACGAAATGACGAGGTGTTAAATCAAACAACTTGGGAGTATGATTAACTGGACCATTTTTTGAGATTATTTCCTTTTGTTTCCAACAAATCTATTGTTGAGGTGAGGTGGCAGGTGGCACCGTCTTTTTGCAACCATATATCCTCCAGATTATTCTGAACAACATCAGAACGAATATTCATTCAACATTTTTCATATCTCTTCATTGGCTATAACTTTTCGGCCATATTTGTTTGACCAATCTCTTCGCCAGCATAAATTGCACTCCATAAGGTGGCTTTATCATGGTGTGTAAATTCTGATCAGTAAAAATGCTGCACTTTTGTTTGCTTACATAACCATTTAACCAACAATGAGCTTCTACATTGTTCATCATTTTCCAGTGATTCAAGAGCAACTTTCAACTGTCAACTTTCGATTTGTCACGTCATGTGTCATTATGATCGTCACACATGGCGCGCAATTCGAATCTTGCGCTCTTATTCAAACACCCTTTATAAAAGAGGAAATTTGGTATGCCATCAGTTTTTAGAAAATATTTTTTAGATAATATAATATAATATAATAATAATAATAATAATATATGTTTATTTACGAATATACAACAGATTACGGTAACAAATCATGATTTCAGATAATGGTAAAAAAATGGTTAGTGAAACTTGTAAACAAACATGCAGAGTAAACCCATTAGAACCTATGGTCGTACATGGGTCATCCTCATATCATCATCGACAATTACCCATATAAGTATATATTCTCTTGAAAAAGGAATACAATGTTACACATCTTCTGTTCGGAAAGCAATTACAGGTAAACAGCAATAAAAACAACACAAGTTTGGTGAACACCAAACAAACACGGCAATTACATAATATAGTAGATAATATTGGCCAAAAGAAAAAAAAAACAACAACGACTACAATGAGCCATCGACGTGGAGGAAAACAATGATGAAACGCAAACCACACAGCAATCTACGATGTTCACCTTACTACGTCTCAACTTAAGGCAAATCTTATTCAACAAGTTTTCTGACGCTGGCTCTAGGCATATGAAGGACATATGTTTTAAATATTTTCTTCAATAGATTCAATGATACTTCGCATCATTTTGTTTTTTCCATTCGAATTTGAAAGCTCTCGTTTGGGACCCACCAATGAAATTCACATCAAACCAGCAATGAATTTGTCACGGAGAAACAACCAGAACAGAATCATACGAATTAAAGCTATTAGTTACGGTATTTCTGTACATTAACTTGAATCAAAGTGAGAAATGGAGCACTCCGAATATTGTTTTCAAATTCTCTGATCTGAAGCCAAAAAAATGAGGAGGTTTCTTGATACAGCACTAAAAATAGTTGTTCTCTTTGATCTTTTAATCTCTTTGAACTTTTTCTGTTTACCAAAGGAGCCACTTTGACACAACAATTCGTTAAGTACCTCTACCTATCCCAATTACTCGATTATCTCCGGTATTTATAACTCTTATTATTTGAATATAGTTCAAATTAGTTCAAGAACAATCAGTTCTGCATATTTCATGGAAAATGGAGATGGTAATTGCCGATCCAAATTCTTCAATCCAATATATGCAATTTCGCCAATTTGAATGGATCGAAGCAAATTTGTTGTTATCAACAGTGAACAGTTGAGATGAAATATCATCAAAACCCATAAGGCGAATAAAATAAGCCATGCGGTAAGAAATTACAAGAGGCCTTATTTGTTGAAAATCGTTCAAGCTATCCCAAATTAATTTTTTTTTATCGTAAAATAATGAGAATAAGAGCTATAGAAAATTTAAAAAAATTAAAAATTCAGAAACATGAAATATTCCAATGCGTCAATCGAAGCAGGCTTGTCAGTATAGACATGGGCCTTAAGGCGCAGTATCACCTTTTGAATCGTGGTAAATCTCCATTCAAAAGTGGTCTCTTTATTTCACGAGTAAGTACCCTAATTTACGACGTAGAGACTTGATTTTTTTTTAATTGAAGTTGAAGAACGTCCCGAGGGCAAATAGTTTTTTTTTTCGATTTAATTAATTTTTCAATTAAAAAAACCAGGCTAATCGTTAGATCTGGGGTTATTGAATATGTTTTTCGTTTTTCATGGGTACAAGCTATATTTTTGAAATAATCATCATGGAAATTTTTGTTGTTTATAGAAGATTAAATTGGCGAGGGCAAATAGTTGCGATTTTTTCCAAAAAATTATGAATAACCGTCAGAAGAAAATTATTAAGTGTAGTTTCCAAAACGCTGAAGTTCAACCTGTTTTTTCAATTGAAAAACGAATTAAATCGAAAAAATCGCAACAATTTGCCCTCGGCAATTTAATCTTCTATAAACTACAAAAATTTTCATGATGATTATTTCAAAAATATAGCTTTCACTCATGAAAAACGAAAAACATATTCAATAACCCCAGATCTAACGATTACCCTGGTTTTTTTAATTGAAAAACTAATTAAATCGAAAAAAAGAAAACTATTTGCCCTAGGGATGTTCTTCAACTTCAATTAAAAAAAAAATCGAGTCTCGAAGTCGTAAATTAGGGTACTTACTCGTGAAATAAAGAGACCACTTTTGAATGGAGATTTACCACGATTCAAAAGGTGATACTGCCCCTTAACATAGCCCCCAAAAAAATAGTCCAAATGCGTTAAATCGCCAATTGACCGGTCCCAAACGTGAAATAAACTGTTCACCGAACTTGCTTCTCAATTGGTTTATTGTTTCTCGTACTGAGTGGCATATGTGGCACCGTCTTGTTGAAACCACATGTCAAGCTCTTCCATTTTGGGCAAAAAAAGTTCGATATCATCTCACGGTAGGCGCCGAATCGATAATTGATGGTCATCATCATCACTGGCCAATACAGCTACGTTATTTTCTTCAGTTTTGCACTGTATGTAAGCGTGTTGGAGGTTTAATGTCAAACTATGTCAACTTGGTGTAAAATTTAGTCACAATAGTCTGAATAGCCGCTTCAGTGGGTCTACCAAACTGACCATAAAATGTAAGAAGCGCGCCATGAACTTTCTTAACACGCATTTTGATTATAGAATTCAATGATTTGCGAGCGTTGTTCGTTTGTTCGACTGTTCATGGATAAATAATAGACCAAACTGAAGATGTTCGACAGTGACACAAATGACGAAACACGAAATCAGTATTACCAAAAAGAAAATTGTAAAAAAATCATGATTCAAGATGAATTGAAATTCTTCGAAATTTTATTTAAATTCTTACAAATTGCAAACCTTCAGAATAAATATACAGGGTGTTCTTGAAAATGTGTATCAACGGTTAACTGTAGATTTCTCATAAAAAAAACAACTTCTGTTTTCCTCCGGGTCTTCGTTTCAGAGATACAGGGTGTCAAAAATTTATATTTTTTTCAGTTTTTGCTCAGTAACCGTTTGAATTACAGAATTGAGAAAGGTAATCCTGGTTCATTATTCTTAAGTGAAAGGTTTTCGAGCAAACTGGCTTTTTATGATCAAAAACAATTATTTGCTAACGCATTGTAAATTTCTTGTAATTAGAAAAATGAGTAGTGATAATCAACAAGTTTATTGATTTCAACAAAATTTGACGACTAGGATTTTAAATTTGAATTGCAAAGTTATTCTTCATTATTTTCAGCCACCATAGTTAACAAGATTACAAGAATTTTTCCAATTATAAGAAATTTACGTTAGCAAATTGTTTCTGATCATAAAATGCCAGTTTTCTCGAAAACGGTTTACTTTAGAGTAATGAACCAAGGGTACCTTTTTTATGTAAAACACATTGGTGCATCAGAATTTGCTGTAAAGATGCATTTGAGTGGTTTGAAAGTTGGGGGGGTAAAACCTCTGTGCAAATTCGATATTTCCGCCACTGGCACGTCAAACAAAACCGAGCAAAGTGCAAGAAAGTAGCTATGATTAGTGACAATATGTGTACAAAAACTCAATAATGTAATTCAAACAGTTCCTGAGATATAAGCAAAAAACTGGAAAAAAAATTTTTGACACCCTGTATCTCGGAAACGAAGACCCGGAGGAAAGAATGGGAAGATATTCTTCTTTTTTTCATGAGAAATCTACAGTTGACCCTTGATACACTTAGGAACACCCTGTATTTCTTGACATTAATGATTTTGGGTGTGAGGACTCTCATGCGATTCTGTTCAAATAATTGCCCCTTGTTTTATGTTTTTGAAAAGTGCAGAGTGTGATATTTGAAATTTTACGTTGATCATCTTGTTGTTGAAATTTAATTCTAAATGATCTATACCCTAAACCAAAATTAATAAAAATCAAAGGCCCAAAATATAACGAATACAAACATATCATATTTGTATGAAATATAAGTTGAAGTATTGAAGATTTCCTTCAGTACAGACGAACCAATGGTTCACTACCTCTATATGTACCTTTTTTTATATCTGCGAACAAAAGCCGACTTCAAAGGATGCATATCTTCGAGAAACTGCAGATAAAATAAAAATATTATGTGTGGTGTGAATTCCTGGTTCCCTGTGAATGGACATAAGATCGAGTATTCCATCAAATGGCTAGTCATTTAAAGACCGGCGAGGGCTCTCAAAGAACAGGCCGCCACCTTGACAAACATTATATGACCATAACTCGTTTGACGTCTCTAGCGGAAGCATTTCAGTCATTTACAAGGCGGCAAAATTTCAAAGGGGCTGGATTTTTCAAACATGCATTCAGCCGGGCACATCTGATACAGCTCTTCCAACATTTAGTGATAATTTTCTTCATTTAAAATTAACCATGCGTGCCATATATCGTTATACACGGTCCGCTGTTTCTCGAATAAAATATTCTGAGGACTTCCATACCTGCAATTCTTTGCGAGCTTTGTTATACTCTCTTTCATCGTCCAATTTTCGGATAGACAGATGCTGGAGTATGAAAACAAAAATATAATAAGTAAGATTTGAAAATTTATGTCCTATTTATAAACTAGGGAAACAAAAATCGTTTTAATGTCAGAGAACAATATTTTATTTCGAATGAGATTCTAACGCTAAAGAATTTTGTATATTTCAGTAGAGCTTGACGTTAACATTCCGAAAATATACAAAACTTGATATTTTGCCTGAAATCTTCACTATCTAAATCAGAATTTCACATTTATCTTTATCTTCAAAAACATTCCAATTCTGTTCTTCACCACTTAAATGATAATACTCGAGGAAAATTGTAATTTTCGAAGAATCGAAGATGATTTCAATATGATAACAAGTATGGCATATTTTTGAATGTTTTTTGCTTGAAACTGACGCAGGTTGGCACTCGTGAGAGTAAGAAGCGTTGACGAAGCTAAATTCTATTCACTCTTTTTTAAGATTTAACTGTGACACAGGTTTCGTAGTACTACTACATTTTCGTATCGGAATATTTCAAGTTGTGCAAAAAGGTATTCAAATGTCTTCTGTAGGCTTATTTCTTGAGAATTTTGAAAAGTGGGGAATTCCATTGTGGGGAATTCTGATTGTTTAGAATTTTTTCTGTCGGGTTACTCGAGTACTTTTATTTTTTTTCGAATGATCTATCACAAAGTAAAGTAATGGAGTGTTCTGTCCATTCTTTTTCAGTAACATTTCAACACTCGATTTCTAATTTCCGTACAAGAAAATAGCATAATTAACTGAATCTTCCAACCATGTTTATATACGTGAAATATTTCCAGTATTAACAGAGAAAAAAGTTTCTTCAACATTCGCCGGGTCTGGAATTATTGAATTAACATAATATTTCCTCGAATTCATTATTTTTCTAAAGTAAATAAACATTTTGATGAACACGTAATTACTACGACCTCTATTTAGAAAGGGCAACGTTGACTATGTACCTACATGGGCACCGGAAGAAATTTTTCTCAGGGGGGGCATTTTTCCTTACCCTTTGTCTCATGTGTCTTATTTCTTTCAATTGAATAGGTAGCGCCTTACCGCTTATGTGATTCATATCATTATTTATTATATTTCTAATTTTTTGGGGTTAGAAAAACCTACAAACTGAGAACGTCTCCGCGCTTCCCAGGTGAATTGATTTATTACGTTATCAACGTTGAAATTCACAATCTGATGTTGCAATTTGGAAGAAAGTTTCCTGTATTGTTCACTCAATCGCCGAGAGTGGAGTCCTTTCTGAAGGTGGATAAATGTCGCTCATTAATATTCAGTTCGAAATAATGCGCGACAGATATCCATATCTTGACGAAAAGATTTTCCATCCAGCGTCAACTTTGGGATATTCCACTCTGATGAGTCCTAAGTAGGACGAAACTGCAGTTGGTGCGATTCTCAGTTGACGTTGGACCATTCGGTCTGATGGGGTGAACGGTATGGGAGACCTAGTTCGTATTCACATTTCATTTGTTATTATTTATAGTGGCAAATGATTTGTGTCTTATTTCTTCCATAATTTTTTTGATTAATTTATTTTTCTGGACTCGGGTCTGTGGGCATTGGTCCCTTTTTGAACCCCCTGTCAACCCCCTCGAGACAAAGGATAAATCATTTTCTTATAATGAAATCATGGATATCTCATCGAAATATCCAAGATCTCCGCAGTTACATCTGAACTTCAGATATATCGGACGCCTTCATTACAGTTCATATTTAAAATTACTTCAAAGGGAACAACATCTTTGATCTCGGTTCCCTTGAAATCTGAAACATCAATCTTGCAGCTCTTTGCAAAAACCAGTTTTCCGCTGGATGTTATGATTTTTGCTCTGTTTCGCTATGAAAGAAACCAAGATTCACAGGATGTGTCGTAATACCCATATTTCTGTTTCGTTTGAAGAAGCTTCGTTCTGAATATACGGAAATAATGTCAAAGGAAACTTCGCAGCAGCGAAAGCAAAAAGGTCCTTACATCTCTCATCTCCTACAGGGTGTTGTGTTCGTTGTTTAATGGTTTCAAGTTACTTTTTTATGATTGTTTTGTTCACATATTCCATCTCCCTCTTCTTCATTTTCAATTTCCATTAATTTCCTACGTTGGGCCAGAATGAAAAACTAAGTGCAATTTTTTTTTCAGGATATCGCAGGGTTAGTAACAACAATCTATGAAGCAATTGGTTCATCTGTGAAAGTACCACATTACGGAAGTAAGACAATCAAAGTGAAACTCACCGTATCTCCTGAGAAACAAACACAAGAAAACAAAGTGAACGATGAAAACATCAAAAATTCAAACATCAGATACAAAAAAGATATCAACGTGACGATTAGACAAGGCTCCAATGCCAAAACTGGTTGCTACAACGCTGATAACAAAAGTAGACGAAGACATCATTGTTGCAAGAGAATTGAAAAGCTACGCCAGAAGCATGATTGCTGCAAGAAGGAAGCAGATAATGAAGAGAATAATTCGATGTCTGACGGATCAGATGGATACAGCAGACTTTCCAGTCTTTCATCCAGTGAGGATGAATGCGAAAACGATCTTATCTCAGATCAGGAACAGACAACGCAGAAAGTCAAGCAAAAGAGATACACAAAGAAGGCTAATTCGAGATACACATTACCTACCTCTTTCTTGAAAGATATATACAAACAACAAAGAAACTTTACCAAAAACAAGAAAGAAAGGAACAGATCAAGCTCATTGCAAAGGAAAGAACTATTGGAAATTATTCAGGCCAACATGGAGAAGAATAATCTCAGTTTTCAAACGATAGGGTGAGTTCATGCTTATCTTTGTATTATTCTCGATTTTCATCTGTATTTTTTATATAAATATTTTTTTTAATTAAACTGCAAAAACATTGATGTTGAATCCATATCCATCATTTCATTTTAGATTAGAACTTGAACGTTATTTTTTGTCCACAGAAAACATTGTGCACCTCAAGAAAGCCCAGAAGTTAAACCAGTGGAGACAAAACATCATAGGCATCACAAGACAACAACTAAAACAGATAGCACCTTCAACAGCTACATCAACAACACGCAGTTTTATGTAGATTTAGCCTCTCTACAAAATGCAACACAGTTGCCTTCCAGTTATAAATATGACAAACTTATAGACGCAGTTATAGGAGTATCAAATAGAAGAAATGCATTGAATAACCAAGTGAAGCATAAGAAACACACACGAATCAATTCAGAATGCGAAAATCTACCAGATTTCCAAGTTATAGATAATAAAACTATTGAAGATGCAGCTAAAGCAGTTTCTAATCCCAAAAAAAGCAACGACTCTTCAAACAAAAAAAACGTGAAAAAGACCCAAGGAGTGACAGGTCACACTTCTTCACCTCATTACCTCAAACATAGAAACAGACAAGAGGACCAAGCTAGAGCGATGGCGCAAGTTGTACGTTGGTTGGAGCAAGAATTCTCTTCCAACCTTACAATGAAGAATAGTTGGGAAAAAGCATACCAAAATGGATTTTCTTCGGAAAAAGACAACACAAGCTGCCCGAATAAACCCAAGAATGTTGAAAGACATGAACACCATCATGTACATGAACACATTCACCATCATTATCACCATTATCAAGAGACTCCTTTCATCGTGTAGCTTTGGCTGTATGCACACTATAACTTGTATGGGGAAGATTTGAAGGGTTCTTATTCATTTGAAGAGAAAATACTATTGCCAATCTAAGGCCTCTTATCATAAGAATGACAAACAATAATTGTACTTACATCATTTCCAGGTAATTTTTTCTAGGTGCCAATCCTGAAGAAGCTGTATTTATTGATATTTCGTATCTTGATTATTTCGATCTGAGTGGTTGTAATCAAAGAGTATTAAGATCTTGTTGAAATGGGAAACTGAATTTCTATTTATAAATTATATACTTACATTATGTAATCTCTCTATTTTGCTATATCATCTGTTGTAATACATCTTATAGTGATTTTATTTATGTTTTTGATTTGTAATTTATATTGACTTGGATAACTGAATTAGGCATAGTATATTAATATTTATTTATTTTCATTTGATACATTTATAAATATGAAACATGGAATGGAACTACGGAATCTCATGAAGTATATTATGTGTTCACTTTTATTTGGTATGTAGCAAGGAAGGAATTGAATCTCTCAAATTTCGATACCTAGGTGTGTCTTATGTGGAAGCGTGCACAAATTCACTTAAATCAAGAGGTCGTCAGCATGCTTCCACGTAATCCATTAAAGTACTCAAAGTTACTTAATTTAAGTTTGTCTTCTTTTTTGTTGTATGGTTACTAGTCTTTAACTTCAATTAAGTATTTATTTTTTCATCATATAGTATATATATAATTGGAAAGTCAGTATTGATATTTTGTGCATTTCTCAAATTGTTTACTATTATTTTTAGTCAGTCGATTATTCATCAGTTTGATGATGATGTCATTTAATGAACTTTGCTACCTCTGTTTTCAAACATTAATGTGGTAAGATTAGGAATAGAAGTAACACTCACATGATTTCTTTCAGGGATTTGTTAAATCTTTGCTGTACATAATTTTTATCTTTTCACATTGAGGATTGTATTGAATATAATTTATTGAATAAAAAAATGATAATACTCAATTTGTGTCTTCTATTATAAAAATCCTCATTCTTTTATAGTATTTTTCTTTAACTTTTTAGCGATATCAGATTATAATTCCAATTCAACATTTCTCCTATTTTCCAAAATCGGTAATCTCTTATAGCCATATTACCCTTTCATTTTGCGTCCAAACTTTCCTGTTTGAGCCATTATTTCACGTCGAACCCTGTTCACGCTCTTCGGGTACTTGTCATCTCTGTGTAGGTATTCCTTGAAAACATACTTTATTTTGACTCTATTTTCGTATTCAGTATTCATTCTGTTTCCTTCTCAAAATTGGGCATCACCAATGATATTGAAGCGATGAATTTAAACATTTGCGACCAACATTAATTTCCAATGTGTACAACTTGAAAGAGATCCATCGAGCTTTATTGGAGGCCAAGAAAAACAATAAAGGAAAACATACCATTTTAAACCATTTTCGAGGAAAAGGCATGTGTACCTCTGGCGGATGAAAATGGACAAAACATTTTGTTCTCTAAGACAGAATGATTTCCAAAATCAAAAGCTAGTATCCAAGGATGGGCATGGAGGCCATCGAAATCTATAAACACCAAAACAGCATGAACCCACTATTCATATTGCATTGTTTTCTACCATACCATTCCAAAACTGAACCTGTCCGAAATGGGGAGGATAAACCGACCGACCACGCCGGAGGTGGGGCTACCCCCTCGATAGTTTCGCTATAACCTCCGACAGAGATACCTCTGAAGATGCCTAGAGTAGTTGCAGCCGAAACGTTATGTGAAATTCCTAGTAGACCACTGACCACGGCTAGAAATTACCCGGTTTTATAGTCAAACCAATTTGAACTTATAACCAGTGCCGACATCTATGAATTAGCATGGAACTAAGGCTGAACCGGGTCGCCGCTCTTGTAATATGATTGTAAAAAATGAAAATTTCTTCTCTTTTTGTATGAGAAATGAATATTTCTTCTCTAGTATTAATTCTTACATCTACGTACCACCAAAGCTTTGCTATGAGCAAAATTACAATAACGATAGAAAATTTAATATTTCTCTAGTGAAATCTGGGGAGCAGTTATCTATTCTCCAATGAAAAAACACTCTTTCTGTTTCTATTTTCTGCCGTACTGTAATTGATGGCCAAAAGATGGAGCCTCAGTATCTACTATTATGAAATGATGTGAATTGTGAAGACCTTGATACACCTATCAGCTCCAGAAAATTCCAAAATATTTCAAAGATTCGTTATGTATTGATCAAAATAATAAATCTCCATATGAAGAATCTTTCAAATATATTGTGAAGCGCAAAATACTGCTACCACATATTGAAAACCGCATGTTTTTCCTCATGATGTTCTAACGATGGAGTGTAGGTATCGATAGATAAAGAAAAAAGCCTTAAAATCTTTAATTTCTCCCCTCTATAGTAGAAATTGAATCAAAAATTCACAATGAATTCTGAGTTGAATTATAGTTTCGCTAGTGAGATTCATAATTTTGATTATTTCTCATAGTAATTTTATTTCGACTACCAACTCTAAAACCACTGTATTTTCTAGTCAAAAAAAATTTCTGGAATTGAAATTCTTATTGAGCCATTGTGTGAGCCTGATATTATATTAACTCTGCGAACGACTACATGAACGTATACAAGTAAGCTCATAAAATTCAGGTAAACTGTTGAGATTTCGCTACAAGAAAACAAACGAAAGATTCATTTTTTCGAGAAATATTTCTATCTTTCATTCTTTCCTATGTTTTGAATTGATTTTGCCCTATTTTATCCAGGGAACATAAGGGATGGAATGATGGAAACGTTATTTTATTATGTCATGGCATCGAATGTTGTAGTTATAAGAAGCAGAATTGTTATTATTTTCATTAAAAGTTTGGATACAAGATACAATTAGCGAAAATCCAAGATAGCAATGAGATAAAGAAATGCCTTTTGAAAATGTGACATTTAATTTTCAAATTTTGATCTACTACCAGAAAAGGATTTTCATTTTTTAAATTTTTGTTAAATCTATTCTCATAGATAAACTATTCTATGACTGTAACACGGTATTGGGGGAAATTCCACGAATTTTTTATTGAGTAGATTTCAGTCATCTGCATTATCTCCTCACTGTCAAGACCTAGCGACATCTGTATCTACCGATGGGAATTATATCTTGTCAATGTAAAATCCGAGTTGACAAGGTGTGTTGTGTGTATACAGGTCTGCCGTAATTTTCGTGATTCATTGCGTATTTTCCTGGAAATAACTCTCGGTGTTAGCAAGTTTACTTAGCAGAATGTCGGAAAAAAGTGAAACTCCCACCAAACAGCTAAAATCAAAAGGTATGTTATAGTTTTTACTGAAATATGTGAAGTGTCATTTTTTGGATAGAAGGTACCTCTCAAATTTACGTCAGTATTTCTATAAACTTATTATGTAAGTAAAATTCATTACCATCTGCTGTAATTATTGACAGATAAATTAATTGGTTCAGACTCCTACAATAGACCGAATAGGCCCTCAAAGTTGCATATGAAAGTGCTTAGTGGATGATACACGACGTCCAAAATTAACTCTCCAGAGTCCAATTGTTGACAGTCATCAGATCTGAGCTGCTTCGAGGTGGAATCGTATGATTTCTCATTTTTGTCCAGTAGCGAATTTTTTCCTTTGCAATAATGAGTATGGTGTAATTGTATCAAAGGCTGTGAGACTCCTACAAAGCATGTTTTAGGGACAATGCTGCTAATGAACATTAGAATACCGCATCACTTCTATCAATAACTGTTATTTCACGATGTTTTTGGATTAACAAACAGGTTCCAATACATCCCTTTCCTCATTTACATAAAAAATCGCTAAAATTATGAAAATGAATCGAAGACAGGTATGGTTCACCAGTCCCACATACATATCAGTTTAGCAACAATTTGTGGATTAGAAGAGGAGTCATCTCAAAAAATAGACCAGCATGTGGATATGTAATATGGGATGCTGCTGAAGATACCTAAAAGAATCCATTGAGCTTGCAATTCTGAAGGTCATATGATGAGAATCTCAAGTACAATTTGGGTGGTAATTATTTTCATTGAATTTTGGATAATTGCTAGTTAAATACCAAGGTGGATTGAAGGTCCAATGACAGTTCCTAGAAGAATGGTTGTTTCAAGCTAGTGAAGTGTAATGCAATTAACAGATCATTTGTCTGTATACAAATTTTGTCATAGCAAACCATGACACTTCTGCCCAAGGATTGTGGTGGTTACATTTTTCTCCCTGCCACTCCGACATGATAGTTCTATCTATAGGCCGTACTACACAGTTGTTCGCATGTCATTGTTTTGATTGCAATTGGGGACAGATCAGATATAGAAATATCCAATCATTTTCATTCACCGCTTATTCCGATTAGAACAGTTAATCTTTCGGCTGAAAGCCAGAAAAGCTACAGTTCGTATTCATTCGTTTCTTCTTATTCTAGACTGTCACCCCTTCGAAGATGAACAAAACACTGGTGAGTGTTTATAAGAATGAGCTTGATTGAAATAACCAAACTTTGTTTGATCATTGACGATAATGTCAGAGATATCAATTAACAGCAAGGCTTGTTGAGAAAATTATATGCATGAATCACATTCCAAATACTTACTGCTACTTCCAAGGATGTTGTCATCCTTGTTTTAGTGTTAGGAAATAGACACCAAGATGTGTAGATTCAAAATTTCAGCAGTGTCATTATTCGATTGATCAATTCAAGTTCAACAAACTGCACATGTTTAGAATATTTTATTGAGGATCGGAAGTAAGGAAGGTAACCAAACCTTCCAAAGCACTTCGTGGCTGAGGCAGATTGGGTTAAGATAAAGAACATGTAAAATCATGCAATGATAAAATATTATATTTTATCTTATAGAAATGAATTTTCAATCTGTTATAGAATCGGACATACCTCCTTGTTGGTGTATAATGACTAGGTGACGTTTGTGTTGATACATCTAACAATTAGTGCTTTATTGTATTGAATTGCAAGCGTTTGCATGAATAATTTAATTTCTAATCAATATGCCTTATTCAGAAGGGATTCTTGAGAATACTCCGGAGAATGCATTACACTTGGCTTCACATTATGTTGATCGGAGAACCACACGCTTACTTGACTGTGATTGGGAGCTTGATTCTCTGAACAACAATTTATAAAACTGGGGGTGATTTGATCATTGAATCATGGTTGATAAGAAAGCATATTCTGTTAATGATTTCTTCATACCATTGGAAGAGTTACTGTGGGTGCTTTCGTGATTAACCTTTATTCATCGAGTTGAGGTCTGTAATGCATATAGTTGATACATTTTCACATGGCCACTTATGTATATTTAATTTAAAAAAATAGTGAACTCTACTGAAGTACATATTATGTACATTACTGGGTTGTACAAGAATGTAATGCTGCTCAGAAAGAGCAATAGGCGTTGAGCGAAGTCTCTCATTTTTACATTATTATGAAGGTGTTATTTTGACATTCAAAGAAAAATGCGGTTTTTTTAGATGAATGATTGGATGGGTATTTCATTATGAAGAGGAAGGTATGCCGTTGATAATGGAAAATAACATCAGCCAAATGACCACCACGACTACAGGACCATATCCTTTTCTTGACCTTTTCCATAACCTATGTCCTCGATAGCCTCACGAATTCCATCTTCAAGATCTTGAATCGACGCTGGGCTGTTGGCGTAAACCTTCTCTTTCACAAGGCCCCAAAGGAATAAGTCGCAAGGTGTTAAATCATAAGTCCTCGGTGGCCAATTCTGATCACCTCTTCGAGAGATAACACAGTCCGGAAACTTTTCCCGTAATAGATCAATGGTTTCGTTGCTTGTGTGCCACGTTGCGCCGTCTTGTTGAAAGAAAACGTTGTCCAAATCAATACCATCCATTTCTGGCCATTAAAAATCGTTAATCATCTCTCAATAGCTCAATCCACTCACCGTAACTATTGCTCCAGTCTCTTTCTCCAAAAAGTATGGTCCAAGGTCCCTGCCGGACTATAAACCACACCAAACAGTCACGTTGAGGATAGAGAGGCTTTTCAACAATAACTCTTGGGTTTTCCGATGTCTAGATTTTTGCTTGTTGACGAAGCCACCGAGGTGGAAATGAGTCTCATCACTCAAGATGATTTTTCGATGGAATTCCGGATCATTTTCATGCATTTTAAGGACCCAATCAGCAAAGACACGACCTTGTTGATGATCGGCCGGCTTGAGTTAACTGAACTTTATGAGCCTCAAATCTTTATGCAAAATACGGTGTAATGACGTTTGTGGAATGCCTAATTCCAAAGAACGACGAGGAATGGACAAACCTGGGTTTTCTTCAACACTTTCGTCTACGGCAGCAATATTCTCGTCTGTTTATGGGCGACGTGCACGGGTTTTATTCTTAGCATCACTAACTTATCCCAAATTAGTTTTACGAACCGTCTCTGCCCAATTTTCACCATTTTTATAGTGAATTTTAATAATTTCAATGCGTTGTTGAAGCGTGTATCATTCCATTTCTATTAATGGCATAGTTTCTACTTATCAAATGTCAAAAAATGACATCCACCGAGAAATTTGAAAGCCCTTTATTTTGAAATAACGGAATATGGAACAGATTTTATATTTGCCTGAAGACATTGTTGTTGGATTTGTTTCATCTCAGGTACAACATGGTCTCATTAGTCGATTTTATTTTGAAACAGTAGGTACGTTTTCCATACCCCGATTGATTTATGAAGTGGTTTTATGGAGTGTAGAGTGTTTTTATGACGGTTACACCGGTATGTACCATACGTACCGGTCAAAAATTGCGTGTACAACATGTGCGATACGAAATTGACCATTTGATGGCTGCGTGTTCAGTTCTGCACGACTTCATCCAACGTCAACGGACGATGGAAAACGGAGCCGCGAAAGGTTTTACGGCTGTTAAAAATAATGTTTTTAAGGTTCATATACTTCGACATGCCTAGGCTGTTGCCGTATTTGTCCTTCGGAAGGTTCTGATTGTGGAATATGAACTCTACATCTTGTTAGCGTTGTTACAGAGCTGGTAGTCTTTGAAATCCCCATATTCCAGCAATTTTATATACAGAGTGTGCCAAATGGAATAAATTCGATAACGAATAAATGAGGGTGTGTTAGGAAAAACGCTCGGACACGTCGATTTGTAATTTTGAATGCGCATATTTTTCAAGAAAATAAAATTATATAGGGTGTTCCATGCGACCGTGGCCAATACCAACTTTCTTATTTCAAATGCAACCCCCTGTATATTATTTTTTTTTTGGATTCTTCAGAAAATTCTAGACATAATTCATGTACAATGTCCTATACCTATCTTCAACTTTTTCGGAGATATTAAGTGTTTTCTGATTTTTTACAAAAATTAACATTTTAAATGAAAATTATTTTATTTCACAAATTCGATACATTACACTCAATACTTTTTTCCCATTCTTGATATGGAGAAAGTAAGCAAAAACCATTACTGAGAAGAAATTAAAAAAAAAAGGAAAAACAGATTTGTTTACTCTCATAGCCTTAGTAACACGTTGTCTGTTTGCATGACAATAAGTGATCAGTTTAAGTGCTATTGTCTTTTGAATTTCGATAACTGTACGTAATAATATTAGAAAAATAGTTCATTTAACAGAAATGCACAAAATAACCATTCTTCAAATGATTGGTTATGGAGATTACACACGGACACAAATGGAAGTTTCTCGCTTATTTCACGAAAAATTTCCAAATGTGCCGCCTATATCCCAAGGAACAATTAGCAAAATAGAAAAGCAGTTTCGAGAGCTTGGTTATGTTTATGTAAGACAAATAAAAAAAATTGCTGCCTATGCAGTAAGTGATGATACGAAATTGGATATTATGCTTGAGTTTCAAGAAAGCCCAAATAATTCTGTTCGAAAAGTAGCCCCGCTGTTCACCGTGAGCCACACGTCAATATTTCGAATATCAAAGGAAAGTAAGATGCATCCCTATAGAATGATGGCAACTCAGGATCTCATAGAAGACGATTTCGATAAGAGAACGCATTTTTGTGAGCAAATGATGGCAATGTTGGATAACAATGTGATCCAATCAGAAAATGTTTTGTTTTCTGATGAGAGTACATTTACACTACACGGTCATGTTAATCGTCAAAATTGCCGCTATTGGTCTGATGAGAATCCTCACTGGATGAGAGAAGGACATACGCAATATCCTGAAAATGTTTGGGCAGGAATTGTTGGAAACCATATCGTAGGTCCCTTTTTCATTGACGGCAACTTGAATGGAGAAAAATATTTAGAACTACTCCAAAATAATGTCGTACCAACCTTGATAAACTTATATCCTGATCCAGCAAATCCACAAGTTCCTGCCAATATAATATGGTTTCAGCAAGATGGAGCACCGCCTCATTACCAAATCAATGTCCGGCAGTACTTGAACCAAATTTTTCAAATCGGTGGATAGGGAGGCGCGGATCGATAGAATGGCCAGCACGATCTCCTGATCTGACACCATTAACTTCGTTTTGTGGGGATATGTCAAAAGTATTGTATACGAAACGAAACCCTTAAACTTAGACGACCTAAAAAACCGAATCACGCTTGCGATTAGATCAGTCACGCCTGACATCTTGAGTATCGTTAGAAGACAATTCTACACCAGATTAGCATGTTGCCAAGACGTTCGCGAGCATTTTGAACATTTCCTACATCGACATTAATGTTTTTTTTTATTTTTTTTAATTAATTAAGAAATAATCAGTATTACTTATTAGGTTTTAAGTGTAAGAAACTTCCATTTGTGTCCGTGTGTAATCTCCATAACCAATCATTTGAAGAATGGTTATTTTGTGCATTTCTGTTAAATGAACTATTTTTCTAATATTATTACGTACAGTTATCGAAATTCAAAAGACAATAGCACTTAAACTGATCACTTATTGTCATGCAAACAGACAACGTGTTACTAAGGCTATGAGAGTAAACAAATCTGTTTTTCCTTTTTTTTTTAATTTCTTCTCAGTAATGGTTTTTGCTTACTTTCTCCATATCAAGAATGGGAAAAAAGTATTGAGTGTAATGTATCGAATTTGTGAAATAAAATAATTTTTATTTAAAACGATGATTTTTGCAATAAATCTGAAAACACTTAATACTTCCGAAATAGTTAAAGATAGGTATAGGACATTGTGCATGAATTGCGTCTAGAATTCTCTGAAGAATCCAAAAAATAAATAATGTACAGGGGGTTGCATTTGAAATAAGAAAGTTGGTATTGGCCACGGTCACATGGAACACCCTATATAATATTATTTTCTTGAAAAATATGCGCATTTAAAATTACAAATCGACGTGTCCGAGCGTTTTTCCCAACACGCCCTCATTTATTCGTTATCGAATTTATTCCATTTGGCTGTTACACTCTGTATGTAAAATTTATGCTGAAGTTTGGTTTACTAGAAATCGATCATGGATTTTTTTTTGCGGAAATGCGTTGTTGTCAAGTTATCGGAGCAAAAATGTTTGAGACAAGATGTATGAAAATTTCTGTAGAAATAAATTAAATGCTGCATCTTAACTAGTTTTTCAAAATTTTCTTTCGCAAATACGCTGTTGTCAAAGTTGTTGGACTCGGATTACTGGAAATCTGAAACAAATGAGTCTTGTTGTGACAATTCGGATTGGGTAGATGCCTCTTTTGAAGCTGTCATTTTTTGACATTTGACAAGTATAAACTACGCCATTAATAAAAATGGCACGATACAGGTTTAACAACGCATTGAAATTATTATAATTCAAAATAAAAATTGTGAAAAGTTGGCAGAGAAGGCTCGTAAAACTCTTAACATTTTTGGGCCGTCGTGAAGCACCTTGTCGAACCGCAATACAGACATTGGTGGAAAAATTTTAGCTGTTGGGACAAGTTAGCGATGTGCGGAATAAAACCAGCGCACGTCGCTCAAAAACAGATGAGAATATTGCGGCTGTAGCCGAAAGTGTTGAAGAAAACCCAGGTCGGTCCATTCCTCGTCGTTCTTTGGAATTAGGCATTCCAAAAGCGTCATGACACCGTATTTTGCATAGGGATTTGGGTCTTAACACTTATAAAGTTCAGTTAACACAAGAACTCAAGCCAGCCGATCATCAACAACGTCGTGTCTTTGCTGAATGGGTCCTTGAAATGCATGAAAATGATCCGGAATTCCAACGAAAAATCATCTTGAGTGACGAGGCCCATTCACATCTCGGTGGCTTCGTCAACAAGCAAAGTTGTCGCATCTGGGGCTCGGAAAACCCGAGTTATTGTTGAAAAGCCTCTTTATCCTCAACGTGTGACAGTTTGGTGCGGTTTATGGTACGACGAGGTCATGGGACCTTATTTTTTCGAGAATGAGGCTGGAGCAACAGTTACGATGATTGGATTGCGCTATCGAGAGATGATTAATGATTTTTCAACGTTTAGTTTCAACAAGGCGGCCCTACGTGCCACACAAGCAACGAAACCATTGATCTTTCACGGGAAAAGTTTCCGGACCGTGTTATCTCTCGAAGAGGTGATCACAATTGGCCACCGAGATCTTGTGATTTAACACCTTGCGACTTCTTCTATTGGGGCCATGTGAAAGAGAAGGTCTACTCCAAGAGCCTAGCGACGATTCCACCTCAAAGGTGGAATGCGTGAGGCTGTCGAGGACATAGGGCAGCCACTCAGCGATTTGATTATGAAAAATTGCATGAAAAGGATATGGTCCTGTTGTAGTCGTGGTGGTCATTTGGCTGATGTTATGTTATAATCTTCATCATCTATATATATAAAAGAAAGATGTTGGTTACACCATTTATAACTCAAGATCGGATGGACTGTTTGTTATGAAACTTCATATATGGATTCGTCTACGGTCTGGTTATTATAAAATACAATAAAACTCTGAGAAAATCGATGAAAATTTTACTTATACAGGAAATGCTTTTCCTTCTTTCGAGTAAGGCCACTAGGTGTCTCTACAGTTAGACAGCGATGTAAACATATAGTGTGTAATTTGGGTTGCCTCCAACTCTGCGCTGTTGACCAAAGTCGAAATGTCTTAGCGTTAGATTACAGATCTCTAAAATGATGAGATTTCGTTGAGATATGTCTGATATGAGAGTAGTTTCGTTCTTACCACTTCAGGTGGCGCTATTCAGACATTATGACTGATTATTATTAGTTATTTTCACATCTTTATTTATTCAAAATAACGTAATCGTGAAGGTATTGACATCAATTACTGTATAATTTGCATAGAATTCTATCACAGTGAATTTTTATCGAAATTTCAAGTAAATCGCATTTTGTCGATCAGTTTCAATCGGGAGTTGTCCATTATTCTCATCTTTTCTCATGATTTTTGAAATGTTTTTGAATTTCTGTTTGGGTAATAAATATATTTGCGGAAATAACTGAATCCAAAATAGCCATAATTAGTAATTGACATTATTATATTTGTGTTTCTGTTCTGTGTGACAGCTCATATCCATGGAAACATGGAAATCTCGCCCAAGGGCGGATATAGCTTTTTCTCATGGGGGGGGGGGTAATAACGATTGAAAATCAGGTACACAATGTATGAAATATTTTATGTGCACCACATTGTGTAACTTTTTCTAAGGACTTCGATACTCATGGGGGGTGATCTGAGTTTCATCTAGCATCAACTCGATTTGACAATTCAAAAATCAGAGAACCAAGCCGTTGATTTCCTTTCACCGGTGATTACGATTTGTGAAATTCATCGTAAGTATCATTTAGGCGTAACAAAGTTCGCCGGGCCAGCTAGTAATGAAATAAACATCTGATCATTCATCTTAAAAATCTATCTTTTTTTTCTGTCTTTAAAATTTTTTCATACTATCGGAAATCCAGATATGTTTCAAAGGGTTTAGCAGCGTGAAGCCGGGCGTTGTCATGCTGTGGAATCATTTTATCGTGCATCTGCTCGAATTGTGGCCGTTTCTCGCGCAGTACTCTGCTCAATCGCATCAATTTAAGTAGATACCGTACCGTCCCTCAGCAAAGGTTTCGCTAGGTTCCAACAGCTCATGATGAATAACACTGACCTGGCCCCACCAAATACGTACAAATGACATTCGCAGCGTGAGTATTGGGCCGAGGCGACGACGTAGAAGCATGGCCAGGCAGTCTCCATTTGTCATCACCCGTCATTTGCTTGGCGGGTAACTCTAAATGCAGAAAGCTGTTCTTGAGTTTGGCACGGATCCTCATCGAGCAATAGCTCCAATACAGCGTCTTAGAAGGATTTTGAACTTTCTTCATTCGAACGGCCGTCAATATCGAAATTAACGTCTTCGATGCGACGGAACCAATCACGGCAAGTTGTTCCACTTATAGTAGCATCTCCGTTAACCTTTTGAAGCTCTCAATGGGCTTCAGTCGCCGTTTCCTTCGAATTGAAGGAGAAAAACACCATGCGCCCTAAGCTTGGTTTATGACGTTTTAGAACTGTCAAAATCGACCAGCACTTACTGCTGGTGCCATCTATCGACATACACCGGATACTTGATTGCGCATCTAATAAAAAATTTCTTGCGGTCTCGACCCTAATTTGATTCTGACATTAGAGTTCCCCGAATTGCAGTTGTTCAATAAGACTGACGTCATGTATATTCTCCCTTTATTGCTATAATTTCTAGCGATAATAAGTATTTTCAAATTAATGAAAGGTCAATTCCATACAATTTTTTCTTACAATGATAAAATAATGCGAAATATTTTTTCCACACATTGTATATTCATAATACTTCACGATATTCTTTCATCCCATCTGCGTTCCTTTACTACGAAATAATGATCGAATTTTCCCACGAAATGAGTCGATCCCTCTCATTCATTTCAACTTGGCTTGCACTTTTCCATTGCACCGTTGAACAATTCTGTATTCTTTTCTGATTGATCAATTTCGATTCAAACCGCTACGACAATCGGCAGTGATGACTTGATTTGTTCACGTAGAATCTATTCAGCAGCATCTAGATCAACAAAATGCGTTTCCTCATTACGTGAGGTCCATTGCATTTCGGTTTTTAATTGCTGTTGATTCCTAGATTATTCACAATATTGATAAATTGAAATCAGATATGGAGGGTATATTCCAAGATGCAATCGTAAGATGACAGCTCTGTCAAGGGGCACAATAGACCTTAAGGTCGCAGTTGACTGTAACCCCTTTTTACTATATAACTATATATAAGATTACTTCGCTTATCCGTTATACAGGCTGTGGCAATGAAATGTGGACACCCTGTCGAATGCGAATCTACCAACAAGGTGGTTTTAATTACATGGGGATTGCATAAGAGATACTGACTAGATCACTCATCAAATAACATTCATGTATATTTTTTTAATATTCATTTCGAACAACCCGTACCGAGGAAAACAAACAGGGTGGGGTATATGAAATAATTAACACCCTAAATAGCTAAATGCTTGTAAATATTGACCTCATAGATCGATGCACTGTTTACGTTTGAACCTCAAAGGGGCGCATATCTTCATCACCACAGACAGCCAGGCCACGCTAAGGTTCCTATAGTCCGTTCAAATATAAGGAGCTTTGTAAACAAACAGAATCGTCTGGTTTGCGCACAATAAAGCTCATATTGGTCGAACGGTCATAACAACGCTCCCTTTTAACGCCCTAAGAGACTGCCAGGATCGTACTCGGAACGGACTGTGTATGGTACTGGATAGAAATGATTCAATAATTTGAGTCAGCAATTCCCACATTAGAATTTTTTTCCTCAGAAACTCTAGTGCAAAATTTCTGTTATGATTTGCAACTGTCATAAACATTTTATATCCGACGTACCCTATTTTTTAATTTGTTTTTATATTATTATCTACTAAATAATTTCTTTTTCGGATGCTCGAGATTGCGGCAAGGTAATTCCAGGAAACACCAGAGTTTTAGAGATTTGGGTCGGAATCTTGCAAGATTCCGACAAAGTAATTCCGGAAAACACCAGATTTGGGTCCTTTTCCCTAATGGGTGAAAGCCATCTTGATTTGCATAAATATCGAAGTTTTCAATTGACAAGACTCGTAAAAGATCTCTGTTCAAATTTATAGTGGTCATTACAATACAATACAATACAAGACCAGTTAAAATACCTAGAGGTACTGTGAAGGTCTAGCTGTTCAAAGTGTTTATAGATTTTGTCGTGAAAAGTGTATTGTGTTGGAAAATCTTTTGACAAAGTGTATATAGTGTTTATAGAACAATGTCGAATTCGGAAACGGATACTGCATCTGAGGGTGATATGTGGGGACCACCACAAAAAAGTTCCAAAAGGTCGCATTTCTCTGCTGAAGAGAAAGAGATAATTTTGAACATTTCTCGAAAAGAATTGGAAGAACATCCTGATTTATCGAAAAGAGACTTAGTAGGAATTGTTTCAAAATCCTCAGGGGTGAGTGATTCAGCTGTATTCAGAATTCTCAGAGAATAAAAAGAGAATGAAATATTGACGCCACCTAATAATGAATTATACTGCTCCACAAGAGTTAGGGATATCGTATTCAATCGTTTTTCAAAGTATATAAGAAAATCGCTGTAAAATCATTTAAAACTCAATAACAACTTGAATCGATCCAATAAAAATCAGTATGAGACATTTCGTTAATCTGGTCGCCTTTTTTCTGAAGTTTGGTTCTTTGCATATGCTTCAAGAACGTTCTTATTTTGAAATGAAGTCAGTTTATCGACGGCTTCGACTTGAAACGAGTTTTCTGAAAATGCCAAGACGTAAATCAACAAACGCTCTGGCTAATAGGGCTATCGGAATGCTACAGGGTGGCCTTACTCAGGTTGTTGTAGCGGAAAGGCTCCAAGTTAGCCAAAGTGTGATATCTCGACTTTGGAATAGGTTCAGGGAGACAGGTTCCGTGTTGGAAAGACCAAGGCTTGGTGGGCGACGAAAAACAACACCTGCTCAGGATCGTTTCATCACCGTTTCGGCGAGAAGAAACCCTACATCTACGTGTAGAATGCTACGGAATACTCTTCAAAATGCAGATGGGGTCCAAGTTTCCATCGAAACCATCAGACGACGTTTGAGAGAGGTGAATGTTCTAGACGTCCATTAAGAGGAGTTCCATTAACACGTGACCTTAAGCGTCAAAGACCGGAATGGGCAAGGCAACATATCAATTGGAACGATCAATTCCTTTTCACTGATGAATCCAGATATGGACGATTTTCAGATTCTCGAAAAATAAGGGTATGGACAATCCCACGCATACCCCGTAATCGTCGCTATGTCCAAGAAGTCCATCCATTCCGAGGGGGTAGTGTTATGGTATGGGCCGGGATATGTGTTTCAACGGGCGCACAGATCTACACATTTGTCTTGGAAATATGACCGCCTTACACTATACGGAGCATGTCATTGACAATGTTGTGCCAAATTTTCACGCTGCTATTGGTGAAACTTTTCAATTTCTAGACGATAACGCTAGACCGCACCGTGCAGCCATAGTGGAGGATGCGCGCGAGGAGCTTGGTATTCCACATTTACCCATACCTCCGCACTCATCAGATTTGAATTGCATAGAACATGCATGGGATATGCTCCAAAGAAGATCAGATAATCATCAACCTACCCCAGAATCCTTAAATGATCTGAGAGAGCTTCTGCCCCGTTTATGGAACCAAATTCCTCAAGAAATGTTCAACAACCTCGTGTGTAGTATGCAAAGAAGATGTCAAGCTGTTATTGATGCCCGTGGAGGCCATACATTGTATTGATAGACTTAAAATGCTTGAATTCTCTGGGAATAAAATTTCGTTATTTTACGCTGAAGACCTATATGCTAAAATTAATTTGTAACTTGAAATCATGTACATATGAATTTTCATCACATAAATCTTATTTTAACTATATTTAAGTCAATATCCCTAACTCATGAGGAGCAGTTTATTTGATTTTTTCCACTTTTTGACTTTACACGCAAACCTTAGGTATGCTTTTGATCTTGACTTTCTATTTGATGAAATTGTTAACAGGTTGGTCATAAATCGGCACACAATGTCCGCAATTAAACCGTGTATTATCAGAAAATAAATACCACTTTCATTTATTAATGTTTTATATCTCGAGTCAATTAAATTCTGATGTCACTTTATCTTTCGACTTCGTGATTAATTGTGCTATCGCTCTGAACAGAGGTGTAAGTACACCATTGCATTTTTTTTCTTCATTGATCACCGTTCTCAATTTATAACCTGGAATACAGTGTTAGCTGTAATCTTCGGACTATAATCTACTTGCGAAGTGTATTGTCTACTCTCGAATCATATTTTCTTCGCAAATATTAATGATAGGCTCTGGAATGCATTTTGTCGGGTTAAAACGACAAAAAATAGTTAACAATACTTCGCATAGAGCCGAAGTTTGGTATAATAGATCACTATTAGGGGTAAAACATCCAAAATCCCCACCTATTCCATGTGTGCCAAAAAATGATTCAAGGTCAAAGGTCGTGAAAGGGGTTTTGTTCATTTTTCTCGTAAACGGTGAGTGTTATCATGAAAATTGCTCAGCCAAAAGTTGTAGACCATGTCTTGATTGAACAGTCCTTCGACGACAGTGCGCAGTATCAAGCCTATTCGTCCGTTCATACGAAACTGAGATGAGAGCATGCGCGTTAAGGTTTCGCACGATCGAAATTTAAAACTCGCGGTACATACCATATTATGCGATGTCTGCCCCACCACTTTCTTCTTTGATGAATACTAATTATCTGTAATGCTTTGAAATTTAAAATCATCACCAAGAATGAACGGAGCTGTGGGTGTATTCTGATGTGTTTACAGATATCAATAGAAGTGTGTAGGTTATGAATAAACAAGGTGATCCTGTTGAAGCTTGGTAACTTCGAAGGAATGCTAGTATAACTCCAAGGAAAATGGAATGAACGACATTAAATTTGAGGTTTTGTTATGAAATCCTCGGCTATTGTCATTTTTAGGAGAATTACTCTTTTAGAAATCGACACTTCTGGTTATTTTTTTCTATTATCAAGAACATTGCCATGATTTTCATTTTATTTTTTTTAACTAGGTTTGAGAAACTGCACCTCCAATAATTTTTTTCAAATTAAATTCTATTTCTGGAAATTACTGGGTAATTCCACATGTATACAAAAATTGTTTTAGATGCGATTGTGCAAAAACGGGTAGAAAACATCTTACACACAATGGAATTACATGTTAATATCTATCAGTTTCCAGGTTTCATTCAATACTCATTATTTTTGGATAGAAAAAATATATTTTCGTGCTTTTCCTGGGAAAACTAAAATATGGTCATCAACTAACCATTTATTACAAGTTAGCTATTTGCTTCTTTAGGTGAGCGCGAAAAGACTCATCCCCGTCCGGGCCAGAAGGAGGGTCATGTTTTTGGAGTGTATGCATTTGATGTATGTCTATTTCTTTTTCGCGCTCTACAGCTCGAACTGCTTGAAGGATGTCAACTTATGAGGTGTCATTAGATTCGTATGGATTGTGGGGGTGACATAGGCTTTGTATTATTATGAATTTTTCTTCATTCATTATTGAATTACTGTTTATGTGGATGTATACTACAGAGTGTAACAGCCAAATGGAATAAATTCGATGACGAATAAATGAGGAGGTGTTAGGAACATCGCTCGGATACGTCGATTTGTAATTTTTAATGCGCATATTTTTCAAGAAAATAAAATTATATAGGGTGTTCCATGCGACCGTGGCCAATACCAACATTCTTATTTCAAATGCAAACCCCTGTATATTATTTATTTTTTGGATTCTTCAGAAAATTCTAGACATAATTCATGTACAATGTCCCATACCTATCTCAACTTTTTCGGAAATATTAAGTGTTTTCAGATTTTTCACAAAAATTAACATTTTAAATGAAAATTATTTTATTTCACAAATTCGATACATTACACTCAATACTTATTTCCCATTTACCTCTTGATATGAAGAAAGTAAGCAAAAACCATTACTGAGAAGAAATTAAAATAACCAAAAACAGATTTGTTTATTCTCATAACCTAAAGCCTTAGTAACACGTTGTCTATTTGCATGACAATAAGTGATCAGTGTAAGTGCTATTGTCTTTTGAATTTCGATAACTGTACGTAATAATATTAGAAAAATGGTTCATTTAACAGAAATAAACAAAATAACCATTCTTCAAATGATTGGTTATGGAGATTACACACGGACACAAATGGAAGTTTCTCGCTTATTTCACGAAAAATTTCCAAATGTGCCGCCTATATCCCAAGGAATAATTAGCAAAATAGAAAAGCAGTTTCGAGAGCTTGGTCATGTAAGACAAATAAAAAAAATTGCTGCCAATGCAGTAACTGATGATACGAAATTGGATTTTATGCTTGAGTTTCAAGAAAGCCCACATAATTCTGTTCGAAAAGTACGCTGTTCACCGTCAGCCACACGTCAATATTTCGAATATTAAAGGAAAGAAAGATGCATCCCTATAGAATGATGGCAACTCAGGAGCTCATAGAAGACGATTTCGATAGGAGAACGCATTTTTGTGAGCAAATGATGGCAATGTTAGATAACAATGTGATCCAATCAGAAAATGTTTTGTTTTCTGATGAGAGTACATTTACACTACACGGTCATGTTAATCGTCAAAATTGCCGCTATTGGTCTGATGAGAATCCTAACTGGATGAGAGAAGAACATACACAATATCCTGAAAATGTTAATGTTTGGGCAGAACAATTCCTGGAATTCATACGGAAGGTCCTTTTTTCATTGACGGCAACTTGAATGGAGAAAAATATTTAGAACTACTCCAAAATAATGTCGTACCAACTTTGATGAACTTATATCCTGATCCAGCAAATCCACAAGTTCCTGCCAATATAATATGGTTTCAGCAAGATGGAGCACCGCCCCATTACCAAATCAATGTCCGGCAGTACTTGAACCAAATTTTTCCAAATCGGTGGATAGGGAGGCGCGGATCGATAGAATGGCCAGCACGATCTCCTGATCTGACACCATTTGACTTCTTTTTGTGGGGATATGTCAAAAGTATTGTATACGAAACGAAACCCTTAAACATAGGCTACCTAAAAAACCGATTCAGGCTGGCGATTAGATCAGTCACGCCTGAAATGTTGAGTTACGTTAGAAGACCCACACCAGATGAGCATGTTGCCAAGACGTTCGCGGGGAGCATTTTGAACATTTCCTGCATTGACATTAATGTTTTTTTGTTTTTTTTTTATAATTAAGAAATAATCAGTATTACTTATTAGGTTTTAAGTGTAATTTACCAAATTTGTGAAATAAATTAATTTGTATTTAAAACGTTGATTTTTGCAATAAATCTGAAAACACTTAATACTTCCGAAATAGTTAAAGATAGGTATGGGACATTATGCATGAATTGTGTCTAGAATTCTCTGAAGAATCCAAAAAATAAATAATATACAGGGGGTTGCATTTGAAAAAAGAAAGTTGGTATTGGCCACGTTCACATGGAACACCCTATATAATATTATTTTCTTGAAAAATATGCGCATTTAAAATTACAAATCGACGTGTCCGAGCGTTTTTCCCAACACGCCCTCATTTATTCTTTATCGAATTTATTCCATTTGGCTGTTACACTCTGTATATCAACTAGTGAGGTAGGTGCGAAAAAACCTTTTGTAGTGCACATATACATTACTCACCTGTATTTTTCTTTTCAGTTAAATGTTTTTGCTGTTGGATTTTTTGTTTTTTCTTCCATAATTTGTTTCAATTTATTTAAATCCGATAAGAATTGCAATGGCGAATTGCCTAAATGTATCAAATCATTTTCTATTGAGTAGTGACATACCAGAAAATCGTCGAATTCGGAAAAATGGAAAATGAAAAAATGTTTTTTGTTACCTCAAAAATAAACGGTAGAAAACATGTACTTGTCAAAGACTCGCTCGCCTTGTATGGTCAATCTTGCGTTGCTGCACCTTTCGATTGAGATTCCTCCTCGACATCTGACGAAAATTTCCTCGCTTAATCCAATAGAAGTAGAACCAGAAATTTCGTCTTCACTTCATTTGAGAAGGTAATGGAGAGAAAAATCGATTTGTTTCGACAATGTGTTGATCCGCTTTAAATAAAATTCTATTCTGGTGGGCGCTCAACCTTCGACGGAACAATAAACTGCCGGAAATGAATCTTAGGCGACGTCTTCCACATTTCCAATTTTTTGGTCGGACGTGTCGCATCTTTTTCGAGTGCGAGCAGTTTGTGTGCATTATAATCTCGTCGCCACTCAATGAAACATATCTCTCGCATCGAATCTGATATATTCGAAATATTTCGGTATCTGTTGTGCGTGTTTTATACTTTACTCCATCGCCTTTCTATATTTAAGTTTGTCTGCTTCTTGCGGTACAGACCGGGCACGTTTGCCTTAGTCATTCGGCATACCGTCGACGTGCTGGGGAATAATTCAAATTGCGGACTGCATCCGAAATTTTCGTGCGAAAGCCGATTTTCTTTTGTTACAGTGTGTGCGAGTGTGTGCTTCCTCTCTGTGTTCGGTGTCAATCTCCTGGATCCATGGAAGATATATTTTTCGATGGTGAATATTTCTTTTTATTTTTTGACGTTATTTTTGTAATTCGAAACTTTTTTCGTTGAGGTATTTGCTTTAATCGTCACTTAGCTTCGGATTTGCATCGATTTATTGTGGTTATTTATGTGCGTTTCGAGGAATCGTGTACGATGATGCTGTTGGAATGACACATGGGAAAATTCGTGTCATGCGCTATTTCCAGTGTAGCATCTTCAAGGAGGACCTTAATTAATGTTTGTACATATAAATTCTTGGGATTCCAGTTCTCTTCTCTTCGTTTTTCTGCTCATGTTGACTATTTCGCTTGTTTAGAGTGGTCTGTTCCCTGTAACCTTTATTTTTTTTAATCCTTCAATGTTACATTCATACCCCCTTTTAAATCCTTCAGGTCATTCAAAAAAATGCAGATGCTTTATCTGTGTACTTTAATTCACGTCAAAGTTTTGTGGAATTGAACTTGGATCCTCTTGAAATTTATCTTTCCTCGTTCGAAAAAAGCAATAGTTCAGATTATTCAATTCTGTTATCTCGCGTGAATATTCCATAATTGCATTGTTTTTTGTTCCAAATTTTTCAAATTTATGATTCACTCAATAATCTGTAACAAATTTTTCTCGAAAGTCCAATATCTCACCGTGAGATGACTGCGCTCATTTATTACATTAGGATCAACATATAAAATGTTTATCGATAATAATTAGGAATAGGACAACAGGTTAATACAGGGCGATCAATTAATTTGTTCCGAAAATTGCGTTTTTTTGTAACTGATATGAATTATAATCATTATACTATCTGACAAAGAAACTACAACACCCAGTAGAGGCTGTTTAATTTTTTTTTTGGTAAAACATAGATGGTATAGTAAGGAGCAAATTATTAAAATTTGGAGAAAAAAAAACAAAGGGTTCACACATTTTTTAATAATTTTGTTAATCATGTGTTTGCCCACCGCGATAGCTGTACAGGGTGAGTCTCTGACTTGTACATATATTTTAACTGTAGATTCCTCCCATCAAAAGAAACACTTTTTTCCCATACCATTTTTCAAAATTCGGTTTCGTTTGGAAGATACAGGGTGTCAAAAATCCATGAAATTAACACTATTCTTTCCATATATTCGGAACCGATATTTCGAATGAACTGAATTTTGAATTTTTATTTCATATTTCTCCTGGTAAAAAAGTTACAGTTTAGTCGACTTATAAATTCACGCAAAAATACTATAAAACCACTTGAAAAAGATGAACGGTTCACGTTTTCGAAAGAATTAATTATTTCAGAAAACAAAAGTATTCTTATATTTTTTCAATGAAACGCGTCGTTCTCAAGTTATTCCTAACTGTATAAGATTGAATTAGAGGAAAAAATCATGAATTTCAAGAATAATGTGAATGCTGTTCTGAGTTAAATCTCATCGAATATTATTTTTCTCTGGTCTCTCAACAAGTTACCAACGTTGTCAGAATGTTTATCAACTTTGTCAAGACTAAAATCTCTATGATGAAAAAAGTTGGATGTAAAGATATGTGATAATAAAATTCCACATTCGTGGGACATAAAATTGAATTCTAAGAAACATGAAATTACAATTTTATAGCCAGTTTCTATTTGAAATTAATTGTTACCGGTCGTTCAGCAAAATATCTTTGGAAACAATATATCTCTACACCAGAACGACACTACTATTACATCAATTCACTGCAAGTCATTTACATAATCATCACCTGTTTGCTTCATTCTCTGTAAATAAAGCGTGAACTTCGTTTATGCCGTGCTGACTAACGTTTTAGGTTGGACTGGTTGGAGCACAGAACAACGGTCTTGGGACGCGGGTACATCCACGGCCTTCTGAAGGGAAGAGTAGGCCGTTGGCGACTGAAATTAGGAACGTAGCGCTATATTGGCGAGAATCAGAACTACTCTTTTGGCATTTTCGAAGAGCAACGCCTAGACGCCTTTAGCGATTGTGATAGTTCATCCGCTAACGATAGGGGACGTACTGTTTTCTTGAGTTCGCATTGTTTGAAGAGAAAATCGGCAATCTGGCATCGTCTTCTCTATAGTTCTGTGGAATATCACAGAGGATGTGGTAAGGTTAGGTCATTGACCCTGCATCATATGACTTTGGTTGATGGAGTTAGGATAGGTTAGTGAAAACCCAATTTTTATGAGATCGTTTTAGAATATCGAGGAAAATATGAACATATTATTAGTGTCTATAAACTAAACTTCAGGACAATCGAAGAAGGAACTTATTTTGGTGTGAGAAATATAGCTTTTCAATTGCCGAAATGATCGGACAGAACTAAGTGTTTGGTTAGGAAATATCGTGTTTGTAACATTCTTATTCAAATAAGGTTAGTGCTTGAGTATTTTCTAATTGTATCAACCAGAACATCTAATAATCACCTCAATTTCAATCGAAAAATATGAACTTTGAGGTGTTCGCAGAGAATTGTTCCAGGCACGTATTAAGCCCAACTTTTTTTTTCAAATGGCTATATCTCTTTAACAGAGCCGAATTCGAAAAAATGGAAAATGAAAAAAAGGTTTCATTTAGCATCAAGAATCTACAGTTAAAATATATGTACAAGTCAAAGACTCACCCTGTATACTCCCCAACACGTCTTGGCATTGAGGGATACTATCCCAAGCTACCTGAACTTCAGGTCCCAGAGCCGTCAAAGTCTGTGGGGGCTGGGGTAAATTTTCAAGCCTTCTACCCATGATGACCCAAACATGCTCTATGGGCGAAAGATCGGGGGATCTGGGCGGTCATGGCAAAAGATTCACATGGATCGCTTCACAAAAGTTTAAACTGACTCTGGCAATATGAGGTCGAGCATTATCTTCCTGAAATATTGGATTCTCGAGCCGGTTAAGGTAAGGGAGAACATATGGCTCCACTATTTCTTAAAGGTAACGCAGCGATGACATGTTATCTCGAATGAAGACTAAAGGTGACCTACTTGCATGTAAAATAGCACCATATACCATAACGCATGTCAGATGTACATGACGCTCAAAATCAACTGAGGTTCACGTCTTTCACCCCGACGTCGTCTAACCCTTCTTCGGTCATCATGTGCACCCAACGAGAATCGAGATTCATCAGAAAATTCAACCTGATGCCTTTCCACATTCCAATGTTGACGTTCTCTCCACCACTGTGATCATTGCTGGCTATGCTCAACCGTCAGAGGTAACACAAGATGGGGTCGATAATACTGCAGTCCAAAAGACCTCATCCGGCGGTAAACCGTTTAGACAGTTACAGGATGGCCGTGTTCCTTTAACCACTCATAAGATCGAGTTGTCACAAATCGGTCTCTAATGGCGATGACTCTAAGGGCCGTGAGATCAATCACAGTTTGAACCGTAAGTAGAGTTTAAACTGTATATCTGCCCTTCTAATCAACAGTTTAAACCGTCAGTATGGTTTAAACTGCGATTGATCTTACGACCCTTAGACGTCAACCTTGAACTTCATTTGTGCCCTTTCGACGTCCGGCGCCTACTCTTCTTCGATTTTGGACATTATCAAACCACGCTTGACAACATCTCATAACAGATTTCTGTTCGTACGGTTAGCGATTTCTCGAAATAACAACCCCGCCTTCCGTAGACCAATAATTCGACCTCTGGCGATAAATTCTGCGTACACGTGCTCTAGGCATTTTAACAACAACTAAACATCGACTTTGGATCTCCTCGAACAGCTGGTTTGTTGTAAAATTTAAAAAAATTCGTAAAAAACGACTACAATATTTGAGTAACAAAAAATGTTTACATGAAAAAACCTTCTCGATTCTTTTCTCCCAATTTAATCATGTTTTACAAAAAAAGTTTGAAATTTCAACAGTTCCTTCTGGGTCTGGCGATGCAGTTGCCAAAAATCAATCTCAAGTATTCATTTCCCTTCTGCTTGTAACACTTCTATATTGAGTAGGACCATACATCAAAATTCCACTGTAACAGATGAAAATTAACGGAACACTTTAACATGCTTCATATTAAGAGTAAATGCGTTCATGCTTGTAGAACGAATTTCACGAAATGAGTGTAGTTTCGTTTAAAATTATCGATGATTTTTCCTATAATACCATTACTCAATACGATGTCTATTTTGGCCGACAAAGGTCAAGACATGTTTCGAAATGTATGACTCGCTACTGTTAACTATGTACTGTGAATGTCCATTAAGAATGCAGCTGATCGTACCTTATATATCGCACACTGCAAGTCAATGATGCATGATAATAGGTATAAACCTCGAACAATACCTTTGAACGGCAATTAAACGTCAACGGTGTGTCGCAAAATTATTGTTTCCGATTTTGATGAATGAAATGCACTTTTAACACGTTCCGATATGTTGACCTGCCCTATATATTTGTTAATGCTTCGTCTAGGAGTCGGAACTCCCACATCGTCCCTTTCGTGGACGATGATCTTTATACAGGGTGTCGCATTGAATGGGACACATTGTTCTTCTCTAATGGAAAAATCGCTAGGACCCATCAATTTTGATCTTGAAAGGGGCATTTTTCACTTTTTTTTACCATTATATCATTTCACCCCCCTGCGTGGCAACCCCAACCCTTTGAGTTTGAATAGGGAAAATGGGTCGTGCGATATACAGTGTGTTTCGATATGATTTAGCGATAATTTAAGGGCATCAAATATACCTAATTTTATCGACAAAAATATCCACATTGGGGAGTTTACCCCCCTATTTTTGAAATAGCCGCCATTTTAAATTAATTTTTTATTTTAGTTGACCCTTTCAAATGATATCGATTTCTCTGGACATAAAGGTCCTACAGATGTGAAAAAAATGTTTTTTGAAAGATAATACTACCACCTTTTATTACAGTAGAACAATATGAAAACATTCAACTCAAAAATGTCATAAAAAAATTCTTAAAAAAAGTTAGTCAAAAAATTTACTGAATTTTTTAGTAAATCCTCAATAGTACAAAAACTAGCACATTGAAGTATAATTTTTTTAAACTAACACGCAAGGATGTCAGCTACAAAACGACACCTTTCTGTATGTAACATAATTTGAGAGTTATTGCTGTTTGAACATGACCCTTATGAAAATTGATGAATTAAAATAAAAACTCAGTACTGTACTTTTGATCATTCTTAATGATCAAACTATCAAATTGATCATAAAAATTGCTCAAAATGGCCGTCTCTGCTTGTCTTGTGGCCCTGGAAATCAATGCAGTGTCTGCTCTTATTTCGTTTGCAACAAGGGCAATTTCAAACACGATAAAACTTTTTTCCCAGATATTCTGGCCGTGATGAAAATATTCAGATCGAAAGAGGAAAGGTCAATGCAACATAGCTTGGTATTTATATTCCATATTATCTTAAAAGGTGCTTACAGGTATTTGAACGTCTTCTGTAGGCTTTTCTTGAGAATTTTGAAAAGTGGGAAATTCCGTAGATCCGTTTGTTCGTTTAGAAGTTTTTCTGTCGGGTTATTCGAGTACTGCTATGGTGTGAAATTTTAGAGATATTTTTCCAGTGGTGAAAGAAAACTTTAAAATGTTAAAGTCCTTAAACTCCCAGAAGAAGCAGAAAAAAACACAAATTCGATCATAAGTTTTTTTAACTGAGATATTTGCTGAGTTATCATAGCAAAATAATTATCTTACCTTCTACAGGTAGGCCTTAATCAACTGTCAAATATGGGGAATTTTAAATTGATGTTAACTCTTTTTTTTCAAATGCAACAACCTGTATATTTTTTTATGAGAATACAGACTATTGAATTCTTCACATTTTTGCAGAAGTAAAGTTGGAGATATTTTGACGTTTGTACCTAGCAGACACGAAAAATGCCATCAAAACTGAAAATTTATAATTAACAAGCGTTAAAGAGTCGGAAAAATGAAACCAATTATAAAAATCATTCAGATAATATTTCGTGCAGCGTTACTTCATCATAAATATGTATCTCTTTGGGGACGCCCTGTATACTGGAAAATAATTTTCTGAGATGAAGGAATATGTGTTGTAGAAGTCTGTTTTGGAACGGAATTTCTAAGATGTCTAGTTTGACAGCCTTGGAAGAACACCAAAATAAATTATGACCCTGTAAACGTGAAATATTCCAGAGAAAAAAGTTTCTTCAACATTCGCCAGGTCTTTGGAGTTATTGAATTCACAGAATATTTTCTCTAATTAATTATTTTCCCAAAGTAAATAAATATTTTGATAAATACGTAATTATTACGACCTCTATGTAGAAAGGACAAGATTGCCTAGTCATCTGACAGAAAAATGACTATAACCTAACGTTTTCAAAACATACAAAGTAAAATGTTTCAGAATGTCATGGCCAACCGGGATACTTCATAAAAGTGAATGGAGGATAGATAGCACATTTTTGGCTGTATGTATTGGGATAAGTACATACATATGTACAGAGTGTAACAGCCAAATGGAATAAATTCGATAACGAATAAATGAGGGCGTGATTGGAAAAACGCTCGGACACGTCGATTTGTAATTTTAAATGCGCATATTTTTCAAGAAAATAATATTATATAGGGTGTTCCATGTGACCGTGGCCAATACCAACTTTCTTACTTCAAATGCAACCCCCTGTATATTATTTATTTTTTGGATTCTTCAGAGAATTCTAGACACAATTCGTGCACAATGTCCTATACCTATCTTTAACTATTTCGGAAGTATTAAGAGTCTTTCGCCTTCAAAATAAGAAACGTTTACCGCCAGATGGCAGTGCGAGTTCCCCGATCCTAACTCCGCCCGTTTTATAGCTTCACGATCACACTGCTGTCAACCCACTGTACAGGACCGAATCGGTGCTTGTTATCCCAAATTACAAACGTGTTCGTTTTCGAAGGTTTCAGATTACTATATATTGGAATCCAGTGAAAGATTATTTGGGCTGTTTCCATTATCAGTAGATAATGTGAATTATGTCATCCTGTATTGTTGAGATTTTCTTGTACAGAGTTGAGTTATTCCCGTAATTTCTATAATTCCTGTTATTCCCATTGTTCTCGTTATTTCCGATAATCCGATGTCCCTATTATTCCCGTTATTCCTGTTACTCCCGTTGTTCCCGTTGCCAAAAAACCTCATTCCGTCATCTTAATGATGATAATGAGGATGATGAAGATGAAGATACAAAGAAATAGAAACAAACATTAATACATTAATTTTTATACATATATTGGATTATTCAGCTTCATAGAACAAATGTTGGGGCGCAGGGAATATAACAAGAAATGAAGAAATCCGACCCTGAACTATATATCTCACACTAGCTGTATAAATGCTCTCTCTTTCATTCACCAGTCAACTGGGAGGAGCTACCTGCGGGGCGTGTCATTTAAAAGAAATTCAATTCCATCTTAAAATCCATAATTGTTATTAACAATTGATTTTCACTAATCGACGGCAGAAACAAACCTCAATTACTTGTCTTTGAGAAAAATGGATATTCATCATTCCGAATAGAAAAATTCAACGAAATAAATTTCGCGAAAACAACACGTTTTTGTAATATCATTTACAAAAATAACGGCTAATCATAAAAGAAAAATGAGATAGACATGTCATTAACTAAATGATAGACTTCAATACTGAAATGAAAAAACACAAAAATATTAGTTCGTTTTGATGGTGGAAATGTTGAAAAATCACCAAAAATGATGTTGAATATCCTTTTTATTCATTCAATACTCATAAAATATTTTTTTAATTATTTTTACCTTTATACACACATACATCCCTTGATCAGTCAGAAAAATAAATCGTTTCTGACTCCCTTTTTTTCAGGGATGTAGACCCTTAAGTGTTTTCAGATTGATTACAAAAATCATCGTTTTAAATAAAAATTATTTTTTTTCACAAATTCGATACATTACACTTAAAACCTAAGTAATACTGATTATTTCTTAATTATATAAAAAAAACATTAATGTCAATGTAGGAAATGTTCAAAATGCTCGTCGCGAACGTCTTGGCAACATGCTACAGACAACGTGTTACTAAGGCTATGAGAATAAACAAATCTGTTTTTATTTTTTTAAATTTCTTCTCAGTAATGGAAAATAAGTATTGAGTGTAATGTATCGAATTTGTGAAATAAAATAATTATCATTTGAAATGTTAATTTTTGTAAAAAATCTGAATACACTTAATATTTCTGAAAAAGTTGAAGATAGGTAAAGGACATTGTACATGAATTATGTCTAGAATTTTCTGAAGAATCCAAAAAATAAATAATATACAGGGGGTTGCATTTGAAATAAGAAAGTTGGTATTGGCCACGGTCGCATGGAACACCCTATATAATTTTATTTTCTTGAAAAATATACGCATTTAAAATTACAAATCGACGTGTCCGAGCGTTTTTCCTAACACCCCCTCATTTATTCGTTATCGAATTTATTCCATTTGGCTGTTACACTCTGTATATTCAAACTAGTTTTTTTAATCAATCAATTTTCCTGGACTCGCGCCCCCTGTGAGCTCGGCATTTTTTGTCTATATTTTTTGTCAACAGAAAATCACATTAAAATCGGATCATGCGGAAAAGCTTTCAAACATTAAATTCGATCTGAATGTCCCTAATTTTTCGTGCGTGAAGGTATTTCGAAAACGGTTGACTTCTATCAGAGCAAATTATAGTTCTGCTCTCTCCCGCCGCCAGGTAGCATAGTAACTGACTCACCCTGTACGTATACATAGGCGTAGATAAGGTGTGACGTAAATTTTCGACGGAGCAAGTTCGTTGCGGTGTGTTGATAGTAGTCGGTTAACATAAATAAAATTTACAGTCCAGTCTACGCGGAGCTTTGGCGTCGAGCGATGCGATCTTCAAACCAATCCGTCTTCATCCGCGCTAACACCTCTACGTAGCCCGCAGATATTTCTTTGTCAACACGCTCGCTACCGCTGATTAATTTATAATTATTCCCCGCTGAAAACGCTCTAAATGGCCAGGTTCGTTTGTCGCAACGCGAGCTCTCGTCCCTGCGACGTCCGCTATCACGAGAATTGTCATTGTTGAGTATCGAAAATGTTCGAAGATTCCCGCGACCGATGGGCGATTCCCTGATCGAGCTGAGGGCCATTCTGGTCAGCACTTTGGCCTCTGAAAATGTGAGCAGCACGGATTTGAGGAAGGTGTTGGGTGTCAGTAAGACGTTGCGTAGAGATCGTGTGGGTAAGTTCTTAGAACGAGCAGATTTAATCGTTTATCTCATGACAGTCTACTCGGCATGATTCATATTTATCGCGAAAAGCGCATACCTATTTTGTGTTAACAGCGATAACAATTAGCGAGCGATAAGTCGCGGTATGATGTGTCATGTTGCACAATATTCCTGGAAAAGTCTTCTGGTGGTTTTCCTTGAATCAACACCTTGGTCAAACCGAAAAATCGCTCTTTTTTGCAAGAATTTGAGATAAGAGTTTCTTCGAAAATACTCAGGAATTCACTTAACATCACTTCCTCGGTGTTCATTTGCAACACTGCCTGTACAATTTCAGTGTTCTCCTTGTACTTGAATGCAAAATTTTATACCCCGAAGAAATCAGCATTGACCTATGTATTTACATTTTTTACCCAACTCCGCTAGAATGAGGGTTATACAGGGTGGCCATTTGAAAACGAAACAGACGAGATTACAGACGAAATAAATTTTTTCGATAGAAATGCTCGGACAGGTCGATTTCTGTTTCGAGGGGGACAACTTAAGATGTAGGTTACGGACGCATAGCGCTTCAACCCTTGCTACTACAACCCTCACCCCCAATTTTTGAATAGGGAAGATGGGGTGAGTGATACCTCATTTGAAAGGTATTTTTATACTGATTTCAGCACAGTAATTGTTTTTTCATTTTATGCATTAGTTATCGAAATATTCTTAACTAAGTATTTGAAAATGAAGTCGTGTTTTCATGGCACTTGTAGTGTTTTTTGTGAAAAATCGACATTTTGAGCTTCAAAACAACCATGACTGTGGCTTCCTTCCTCCAATCCACTGACATTGAAATCTTTAATCAAGATGTCGATTTTTCACAAAAAAACACTACAAGTGCCATGAAAACACCACTTCATTTTCAAATACTTAGTTAAGAATATTTCGAGAACTAATGCATAAAATGATAAAACAATTACTTTGCTGAAATCAGTATAAAAATACCTTTGAATTGAGGTATCACTCACCCCATCTTCCCTATTCAAAAATTGGGGGTGGGGGTTGTAGCAGCAAGGGTTGAAGCGCTATGCGTCCGTAACCTACATCTTAAGTTGTCCCCCTCGAAACAGAAATCGACCCGTCCGAGCATTTCTATCGAAAAAATTTATTTCGTCTGTAATCTCGTCTGTTTCGTTTTCAAATGGCCACCCTGTATTTTGAGCCTGTATGTATCTAGGTATGTCTATTTCTTTTTGTCGCTCTACAGCCCGCACTGCCCGATGGGTTTCAAGATATGAGAAGTCATTAGATTCGTATGAATTGTGGGAGTGTCATAGGAGAAGTGAGAAAAAATCGAATCATTATACGGGGTGTATTTAAAGGTGAGGCTTTTCTTTGGACAGATGGCAGAACTCATAAAAATAAGTAATTTTACCAAATTTTTTTTTATGAATTTTGCCCCTGTTTCGAAAAAATTAAACTAGAATATTTTCTAGTTTCTAGGCGAATCTGACAATTCCTCAGTACGAACCTGCTCCCTAGCCTGCTCCTCCGTAGAAATCTCTTTTTTTTTGTCTTCTTATCATACATGCCTCAGAATATCGATTGTGGTCAGTAATCTTCGGCAAGGGTACGGTGTAGATTGTACGAGTATTTATGTTTCGAAAATGCCGCATGTTCATTCAAATAATGAACTTGTTGATATGCTTTTAATTTATGGTGAATCGAAACAAAATGCCAGTTCAGCGTATAAGTTGTACAGAATAAGATTTCCGCTAAGAAATCACCCAACTTCGCGGATGTTCATAAACCTGGTGCGGAGATGTAGGAAAATGATTAATGGAAAGACGCAGGCCAGAGTAGTATTAAGGTATTGATGCCTAAAATTTGAATTGAACATTTCATATGAGAAATTTTTGGTAAAATGACTTATTTTGATGAGTTCTAGCACCTGTTGAAAGAAAAGCCTCAACTTAAAGTACACCCTGTAGTTATTCCATTGAATCCAAATTCAATTGTCCGTATTGCAACCTCAATCAACAGCCCAATACGCCTAGGCATCCCACGAATCAAGTCGTTAAGGGGCAGTATCACCTTTTGAATCGTGGTAAATCTCCATTCAAAAGTGGTCTCTTTATTTCACGAGTAGGTACCCTAATTTACGACGTAGAGACTTGATTTTTTTTTAAATTGAAGTTGAAGAACGTCCCGAGGGCAAATAGTTTTCTTTTTTCCGATTTAATCAGTTTTTCAATTAAAAAAACCAGGGTAATCGTTAGATCTGGGGTTATTGAATATGTTTTTCGTTTTTCATGAGTACAAGCTATATTTTTGAAATAATCATCATGAAAATTTTTGTAGTTTATAGAAGATTAAATTGCCGAGGACAAATAGTTGCGATTTTTTCGATTTAATTAGTTTTTCAATTAAAAAAAAAAACAGGTTGAACTTCAGCGTTTTGGAAACTATACTTAATGATTTTTTTCCGACAGTTATTCATCATTTTTTTGGAAAAAATCGCAACAATTTGCCCTTCTATACACTACAAAAATTTTCATGATGATTATTTCAAAAATATAGCTTGTACGCATGAAAATCGAAAAACATATTCAATAACCCCAGATCTAACGATTATCCTGGTTTTTTTAATTGAAAAACTAATTAAATCGAAAAAAGAAAACTATTTGCTCTCGGGGGGACGTTCTTCAACTTCAATTAAAAAAAAATCAAGTCTCTACGTCGTAAACTAGGGTACTTACTCGTGAAATAAAGAGACCACTTTTGAATGGAGATTTACCACGACTCAAAAGGTGATACTGCCCATTAATGAAATTTTTAGGCATATCGTTCCATTCTTCCTGAAATGCGTAACTCAATCCTGAAAAGTTGACAGTGGGTTTTGGCGATTGGATTCTGCTTTCTCTAAGTAATCCCATACGTGCTCAATTGGATTTATGTCCGGTGAGTTTGGTGGCCAGTTCATTCACTGGATATTGTTCTCTCGAATAATGTTTTGAACCCTTCGTGTGCGGTGTGGTGGAGCGTTATCATCCTGATAAATGGAATTATCCCCGAATTCGTTGCGCAGAAGAACTATGATTGGTTCAACGATGTTTTCTACGTAGATGGCACCAGTCATTGTTCGTTCAACGCTAATTAGATGGGTACGGCGACCGAAAATTATTCCCTCCCAGCACATTATCGATCCGCCTTGAGAGGGCACAACTCTAAATTGAGTCGCTCTAGTCTGCCTGGACCTCTCCAAACCCTTTCTCTTCGACTACACTTGGTAAACCTGATTATGACCACCCTGCCGGTTTTCTGGAAATGGGCCACTATGCGCCTTACTGAAGTCCGTGGAATATTCGAACGTTGCGCAATCTGGTGGTTCGTCAAAGCTTTATTAAGTACAAGCAGGCCGTCCCAGCTTCGCCCGAGTAGAAATTTGTTTCACGCGGCGGTTCCATCTTCAAAACTTCAACCTGCCATATCTTTTGATGTACTCGTTGTAATTGTATGATGTGAAGGGCAATTTTGTTCTAAATTAAATACTGGCGATAAATAACGTATTAGGTTGGATTAGGATTAATACCCAATTCATAAAAACACACTCCCAAATAGTGCATAATTTTGGAAAACATCTGATTACCATAAACAGGTAATAGCAAGTCAATCTTGAGAGATAGATACATGCTATCGCGGACTTTTTTGTAGAACTATTCAAGAGGTACATTTCCGTCATACATTGTATCCACGTAAGTCTTACGGTTTTTGCAGCGCACGTGAAAATAGCTGATTTTGGCTGATTTTTTGTAATTATTGAAGTTATAGTAGGCATCCTAAATTTTTTCGGGTGAAAAGTATAGCCTATGTCACTCGGGGATAATGTAGCTTTCTAAGGGTGAAAGAATTTTTGAAATCGGTCCAGTAGTTTTTGAGCCTATTCGTATCAAACAAACAAAAATACAAATCTTTCCTCTTTATAATATTAGTATAGATTATTGCTCGGTCAAACTGAGAAATTGTATGTCCCGGCATTTTACACGGAATATTCTCAATATAATGATGAAATTGGACTAGCAGAGACCTAATTTCCAAATTACACCACTGGTGGAACCACCACAACAGGAAGCCTTCTTCAGTGCCACACAACCCTTATCGTGGTAGTATCCAACTGAAACGGTAGAACTTGAATTATATCCTAGTAGGAACATCTGAGTACAGTTTAAAATGTACAGTGTCACAACTAGCGGATAAATGTCTACGCTTCATCCAGAGGTTTCTTCGAAAACTAGATCTCAATATAATTATCAGTTTTCAGAGAATAACCAAAGTTATTCTCTGGAAACTGATTAACTTCGAATGTACATATATTCTCCCTAGCAAGAAACATTTTTAATTGTCTTCATTTAAATTATAGGAAAATGAAGAATCCCCGCACAAAAAATTGTCAGTTACATTCAACAAGTTGAGAGTTAATAGGGGGCCAAGACGATGTGTGTATATTCTTTTGGATGAGAGCAGTACACTCTTTTTTTGAATTGAAACAATAATGCACGTGTGAAGAGTTATTCTCGCTCCAAACTCAGTATCAGTAGAGGAAAACTAAAAGGGGTACCATACAATTTTTCGTATGATAAAACCTCAGCAGAAACTCTTGTCTCCCCGTAAAGCGTAGTGGTCATGCACTTTTCGACTTGAAACAAAATTTCCCTAGGCACTGGGCATAAGATTTTGAGGAAAATCACTAAAATGTAGGTCCTTTCAATTATAGTGAATGGGTTGTTTTTTTTAGAACCTTTTATTTTGATTATTCACACCTGACATAAATTCACTTAATGCATGTTGTGGATCATTGAAAAATTTGGATATCGACTACGAATATTTTCGAGCGCGAATTCAACGATTGAAATAGCGATATCATTTCATTCTAGTTTTTATCATTCGGCATTCTTTCGAAATTCGCCTGGTGCTTGATAATTTCAACAGCACCTGGAGAACACATTATCTCTTATTAGCAACGAATCCATACTTGCGTGAAACCGAAAAATCGCTCTGATTATGTTGCAAGAACTTAGAAATCGAAATTCCTTCGCAAATACTGGGTAAATGTGTGTCACACTCGATTACTTCCCAAACGTTTGATTGCCATACAGCGAGAAAAATTACCTGTGGAATTTTCGCCTTGAACTTTGGCGCGAATCAGGAATTTTATTCATCGGATTTTCTTGGAAATCTTGACCAACAGCCGACGTATTTGTATATGTATTTGTTATTCGCCGAGTCGCAACCACTGATTTATTTTTTTAAATTTCTTGTTATTAAATGCAGAACAAAGTTGTAGCACAACCTGAGAATTCATCAAAATTTGCCTATCAATATTTTCCAGAGCACTTATCGTACATCAACAACGAAACTCAACATTAAAACATAATCAAAAAGGAAGACAGTAACGCAACCCCTGAATAAAATTAAAAACATGAAACTTTGACAATCTGCACTTTCCCAACCATCGCAACCGAAAAATTTTGTTCATGAGTGAATTGACACTAGCGAAGGGATGTCCAAATATACTGCTTCACAAGAGTGAGGGATATCGTATTCAATCGTTTTTAAAAGTATGTAATCTTCGAGAAAATCGCTGTAAAATAATTTAAAACTCAATAACAACTTGAATCGATCCAATAAAAATCAGTATGAGACATTTCGTCAATCTGGTCGCCTTTTTTCTGAATTTTGGTTCTTTGCCTATGCTTCACGAATGTTCTTATTTTGAAATGAAGTCAGTTTATCAACGGCTTCGATTTGAAACGAGTTTTCTGAAAATGCTCAGACGTAAATTAACAAACGTTGAGGCTAATAGGGCTATCGGAATGCTACAGGGTGGCCCAACTCAGGTTGTTGCAGCGGAAAGGCTCCAAGTCAGCCAAAGTGTGATATCTCGACTTTGGAATAGGTTCAGGGAGACAGGTTCCGTGTTGGAAAGACCAAGGCTTGGTGGGCGACGAAAAACAACACATGCTCAGGATCGTTTCATCACCGTTTCGGCGAGAAGAAACCCTACATCTACGTGTATAATGCTACGGAATACTCTTCAAAATGCAGATGGGGTCCAAGTTTCCATCGAAAGAGGAGTTCCATTAACACGTGACCATAAGCGTCAAAGACTGGAATGGGCAAGGCAACATATCAATTGGAATGATCAATGGCGTAGTGTCCTTTTCACTGATGAATCCAGATATGGACGATTTTCAGATTATCGAAGAATAAGGCCGGAGACACACTTGGCGTTTTTTTCCGATCGGATATTTTGCCGTCGACGCCGTACCAGAAGTGGCGCGTGGGATCTTATGGCGGCGTACACATTCGGCGGAAAAAAGGACGATCGGATTTATTAACGCCGTCGGTAGAAATGCAGCCGACCACTGCCACTACATTCGTCGGTTTTTCTACCGACTACTCTCAGCAGTGGCCTACGTGACCGAATGCAAGGTTACACACTCGTCGTCCAGTCTACAGTGCTGCGTGTCAGTAATTGACTGGCGGAGGTAGTGTGGTTGTGACTTGAGACGGATATTTTACTGCCCAGTGTGTAATCCAGTGTGTAAGCTCCAATTTTGTAGTACCGTCGACGGCAAAATATCCGATCGGAAAAAAACGCCAACTGTGTCTCCGGCCTAAGGCCGGAGACACACTTGGCGTTTTTTTCCGATCGGATATTTTGCCGTCGACGCCGTACCAGAAGTGGCGCGTGGGATCTTATAGCGATGTACACATTCGGCGGAAAAAAGGACGATCGGATTTTTTAACGCCGTCGGTAGAAATGCAGCCGACCACTGCCACTACATTCGTCGGTTTTTCTACCGACTACCCTCAGCAGTGGCCTACGTGACCGAATGCAAGGTTACACACTCGTCGTCCAGTCTACAGTGCTGCGTGTCAGTGATCGAATGGCGGAGGTAGCGTTGTTGTGACTTGAGACGGATATTTTACCGCCCAGTGTGTAATCCAGTGTGAAAGCTCCAATTTCGTTGTACCGTCGACGGTAAAATATCCGATCGGAAAAAAACGCCAAGTGTGTCTCCGGCCTTAGGGTATGGACAATCCCACGCATACCCCGTAATAGTCGCTATGTCCGAGAAGTCCATCTATTCCGAGGGGGTAGTTTTATGGTGGCCGGGATATGTTTCAACGGGCGCACAGATTTGCACATTTGTCCTGGGAATATGACCGCCTTACACTATAGGGAGAGGGAGCATGTCATTGACAATGTTGTGCCAACTTTTCACGCTGCTATTGGTGAAACTTTTCAATTTCTAGAAGATAACGCTAGACCATAGTTGAGAATGCGCGCGAGGAACTTGGTATTCCACATTTACCAATACCTCCGCACTCACCATATTTGAATTGCATAGAACATGCATGGGATATGCTCCAAAAAATATTAGATAATCATCAACCTACCCCAGAATCCTTAAATGATCTGAGATAGCTTCTGCTCCGTTTATGGAACCAAATTCCTCAAGAAATGTTCAACAACCTCGTGTGTAGTATGCAAAGAAGATGTCAAGCTGTTATTGATGCCCGTGGAGGCCATACATTGTATTGATAGTCTTAAAATGCTCGAATTCTCTGGGAATAAAATTTCGTTATTTTACTCGATTTTTCTTAACCACCCTAAAATTAAAATCATATCAATATGAATTTTCATCACAAAAATCTCATTTTAACTATATTTTTTTGCAATTTAAGTCAATATCCCTAACTCAGGTGGAGCAGTTTAATAAGATCTTCATATTGTACTGGGTGTGCGAAAGTAATGATATCTAAACTAATTCTTTTTTACCCTTCAGAAATCTTAGAGCCTGTCAACATCTCCAAATACAAAACTATATTGGTCACGATTTGACATGGGTCACAAATCACTTTGAACGCTATAAACCAATATAGAGGTGTTATTCTGAATAGCCCGCTGTTTCGGTAGATGTCATCTTTGAAGCTGTCATTCTTTGACATGCAGCACCTTGTTGAACCGCAATACATAAATTGGTGGAAAAATTCGTGCTCTTGGGACAAGTTAGTGATGTACAGATTAAAACCCGTGCACGTCGCTCAAAAAAGGACGAGAATATTGCTGATGTATCTGAAAGTGTTGAAGAGATTCCAGGTTTGTCCATTCCTAGTCGTTCTTTGGAATTAGGCATTCCGCAAGCGTCATTACACCGTATTTTGCATAAAGATTTGGGTCTTAAGGCATATAAAGTTTAGTTAACACACTAACTCAAGCTGGCCGATCATCAACAATGTCGTGTCTTCGCTGATTGGGTCCTTGAAATGCATCAAAGTGATCCGGAGCTCCTTTAAAAAATCATCTTGAGTGATGAGACCCATATACACCTCGGTAGCTTCCTCAACAAGCAAAATGGTCGCATCTGGGGCTCGGAAAACCCAAGAGCTATTTTTGAAAACCTCTGTATCCTCAACGTGTGAAAAAAATGAACAAAACATGAAATTTGTGCTTTGTTTGAAAAAATAACTATGCACGCGCATCCTAAACCACATTCGGTAGGAATACTTTCCAAAAAACAGAATAAAAAAATTCCTCCTTTCGGAGTAGGTATGTATTGCCACTAAAAATGGTTGCAGGGGGTCATTCTTTTGAATTTTCGCAAATGTCGAGGGACTCTAAGAACCACAGATACCATTTTATCTATTCATTAAGCTACACCCTGTATACAGGCAACACTCAGTATATGGAAAATGTGGCGATACTCATCATACTCAATTCTGACTCTCAGATCCGATAGGTTATCATTTTTTAATCGGCATTTTGAAATTGCTATTCGGCTTTCATCAAAATGTGACCAGTGTCCGGAATAAATTCCCGATTTGCTCCAGTATACCCGTGAAAGTGAAATTTTTCAACGGAATTCTCCGTGCTTTCTTCAGCTCAGTTCTAGTCTAGATGGCTAGCTGCATGTTTTAAAAACTCATCGTCGAGCCGTTCTTATCGCACGAATTGTTAATTATAACGCCAATTAGAATCCGATGAAAACGAGCCAGAAGAAATTCGAGGTAAGATCGTTATTTAATTTGAAATTCGGTTTCGTCCGTTTGATTCGGCGAGGCCACTTATTCCTGTCCATTGATTGTTACGAATTAATGCGACTTCTGTTTCTGGTTCACGTTCGTGAAAAATTTACTGTTGTTTCCGTTAGCGATCTTTTGCTTGAATTATTTCAGGTTGGTTTTGCTCAATTATCGCCGTTTTTTAAACATTTCTTTCGCCTTCTTTACAGGGCCTTCCGGCACGCGCCGTTTCGATATGTATATGGAATTCTAGATGTACTAATTTTCTGATCATTTGTACAAAGACTGGATGACAAGTAACGCACAAAATTCATACATTCGGTATTAAGTGTCTTGTAGGAAAATGTTCGAATAGATCAACTTTTATTATGAATTACGTATTTTTTCATGTATAATTGAGGAGTTTGTCATGCCCCCTCCACTAGGGGTGAAGGTTTGTTGAGTTTCTCAAATTTCAACCCTAAATTTTCGTACCAGGAATGGATTTACCTTTTGTTGCTGAAGATGATGTGTTTTTTAAATATTTTTTTTTTAAAAATGAAAGGGTTACACACTTTTGGCATTCGAATTTTTCCCTTTTTATGTATCGGGTGTTTTTTTAGAGTGATAGAACTTTCAATTGAATTGAAACACATCTAAATTAAGATGAATGCGTATTTTTTTTAATTTGAAAGATGATTCTTCAACATTTATGTTTTAGAAAATTATTTTCCGACATACGTCGACCACAACTAGCTCTGGGGAACCGCATTCGACCAGACCACTTTTTCAAGTAATTCTTGCCTTATTTCAACAATAACTCTTGTTATGTTGGCGTCCAAAGCGTCTATTGTTTCTGGTTTATCTGCATAAACCAATGACTTGACGCAACCCCAAAGAAAATAATCTTGGAGGTCAATTAATTGGACCATTTCTCGAAATAATATTATCGCCAAATCTTTCTGTCAATAAATCAATAGTTACGGTAGCAGCATGAGGTATATCACCATCTTGTTGGAACCAAAACACTTCTGGGTCGATAACATTCAAATTTTGAAAAGGATAATCATTAATTATCGATCTGTAACGAGCACCATTCACTGTAACATTAGCTCCAGAGCTTGTCGTGGTGGACATATGCCGGAAGATATTTTTAAAACATAAATGCCATGAAATTATCCATCAAATAAAAAAAATTGGCTTCAATCTTAATTCAAATGTGTTTTATTTCAATTTAAGGTGGGCGTTCAATGAAGTATGTTTTTATTTCAAGTTGCATTTGAAAATAGTTTCACTTGCGAACTGAAATTTTGTGGGTTAACTCAAAGAGGATAGGAGTTCCTAATGAAATAATTTAAATCGATTTCATTTCGAAAGTTCAATTTTTTTTCTTTCAAAAATAGAAGAAAATGAGACAACTCATGCTTCTGTTTTATTTCAAACGAAAGACCCATTAAAATAGTTCAACTTCTGATTAAAAGTGAATCTACAGATAATTTCTTTCAGAAAAAACACCTTGAAATACGGAATTGGCCAAATTCAAATATATGGCGGGAAAAAGTTCCTGCTTTACTCAATATTCATTAATTTCATAGTTCAGCGATTTTCGGATAGAGACCGCCATTGAAAATTCCATTCATGATTAGAGAGATCTCATAGAACTTATAGTGATAATGTAAGTTCTATGGGGATATTCCACAAAATTCATACATTCAGTGTTTACTATTTGTGGAAAAATGTTCGAATAGGTCAATTTTTATTTTAAATAACTCAACTTTTCATGCATAATTGAGTGACTTGCCATGCCCCTTCCACTAGGGGTGAAGGGCAGTTGAGAATTGCAACCCTGAAATGGATTAACCTTTTGTTGCTGTGCCTTTTTAATAACCCTTGTTTATTATTGGAATGAAAGGGTTACACACTTTTTATGTATTTTGGAGTAAATACACACATCGCCCAAAGTCTTGGCCCCCTAGGTTTCTCAAGAAATAAACAATCTACAGTGCGGTGGAATAAGTGTTCCCCCCCCCCCCCCCCCTATTAACTACTCTATTTTTATATCTTAAGGGGCAGTATCACCTTTTGAATCGTGGTAAATCTCCATTCAAATAGTGGTCTCTTTATTTCACGAGTAAGTACCCTAATTTACGACGTAGAGACTTGATTTTTTTTTAAATTGAAGTTGAAGAACGTCCCGAAGGCAAATGGTTTTCTTTTTTTCGATTTAATTAGTTTTTCAATTAAAAAAACCAGGTTAATCGTTAGATCTGGGGTTATTGAATATGTTTTTCGTTTTTCATGAGTACAAGCTATAGTTTTGAAATAATCATTATGAAAATTTTTGTAGTTTATAGAAGATTAAATTGCCGAGGGCAGATAGTTGCGATTTTTTCCGACGGTAATTTATCATTTTTTGGAACAAATCGCAACTATTTGCCCTCGGCAATTTAATCTTCTATAAACTACAAAAATTTTCAGTTCACTGGTTCAAAAATTAACGGAGTCTGAGTTATTGGAGAATTTTAATCTTTCTGTCGGCTTGACGGTAGGTTTTTTCTTTGGAGGGTTGGAAGTGTTTTGTCTTTAAATAAATCTTTCGTACATTGTAAATGTTGGTATAACTGAATTTAATCATTTGATGTAATAAATTACAAGTAACAACTAAGGGTGTGCTGAAAACTAAATAAATTTTAAACTTTAACAGTAGGTTTCAAATGAGGTGTCGCATGATGCACTTTCTCATTTAAACCCCAATGAAGAGGGATTTTGTCAGGTTCGTAAATTTTATGTCATAATATACTACGTTTAATTAATTTAATTAATAATTAAAATTGACCTGTTTGAGCTTTTTTTTCTAAAGATATAAAAATAGAGTAGTTAATAGGGGGGGGGGGAACACTTATTCCACCGCACCGTATGTTCTGGAAATGAGATGAATATTTTCCACTATTTGCAATATTTTTGATAGAAAATCTCTGTTTGTTACTTTCTGTTTCATGCAGGATGAGACAAAATTCGAATTTACCGATTATTTATTTTTGATTAATTTTAGTTATTCTACAACTGAATCCAAACTCAATAGTCCGTATTACCACCTCTTCTTTCAATCAAATGCCGAATACGCCTAGGCAGTCCACGAATCAAGTCATTAATAGGGCCAATTCTGTAAACAACTGTTAAATTTTAAAGCATGGTTAAAAATTGAACTATCCGCTAACTTCATTTCACTATTCTGTATGCTTCATTAGCTTTGAAATATTAACGGAAGACGCTTAATTTTAGCCGATATATGTTAAAATTTTTTAACGTGCCTTTAATTTTTAACCAGTTCTTAAAGAATTGACCCTATAGAAAGGCATATCGTTCCATTTTTCTGAAGGGCTAAACTCAATTCCTGAAAAGTTGAAGGTGGGTTTTGGCGATTGGATATTGCTCTCCCTGAGTAATCCCATACGTGCTAGATTGGATTCATGTCTGGTGAGTTTGCTGGCCAGTTCATTCTGTGGATATTGTTCTCTTTAAGAAGGTTTTGAACCCTTCGTGTGGGGCGTTATCATCATGATATAAATTAAATTACCCCAAATTCGTTGCACAGAGCAACAATCATTGGTTCAATGATGTTTTCTACCTTGATGGCATCTGTCATTGTTCGTTCAACGATAATAAGAGAGGTACCGCGAACGAACATTGGCCGTGGTTTATTCAAACGTTGCGGAATTTGGTGTTTCGACAAAGCTTCTTGATGTAGGGCTACTATTCTTGCCTGGTCAAATTGAGAAATTGAATATCCCGGCATTTTCCACGGAATATTCTCAATATTACAACTCTCGTTATTCGCTAAAAACTGTATTCTCCCCAACAAGAAACATTTTTTGCTGGTTTATATTTTTCATTTGAGTGATAAGATAGTGAAGATGGGGGGAGGGGGGCGTCAAGACTTTTGACGATGTGTGTATATAAAATTAGTCATTTAGTGAATGTCAAGTGCATTGGCTTCCGCTTTCTACAGAATATTTCCCCTGAACCCAGTTTGTACGAATTCGAATCAGCAGGATCTATCAAAATGTGCGAAAGTAAACAGGGTGTCCTTTTATATTATAAAAAAAGGTATTTCTGGTTGAACTGGAAGTAGATTATCCTGTATTATGTTTATCATTGATTTTCACGAATCTCATCAAAACATCTCTTTGATTGACGTTGAAACAAGTACATTAAAAAAAATTAAATTGGAAATAATCAGATACACCTGAACTTACTGTCTGAAACAGACGCACCCGATTTGACGGGTGCTTGTCGAATACCTGGAAAATTCGATTGAGGTCAGTTTTGACATGCTGTGTTCAAGGGAAATATTTAGTCCACGTTGATGAGAGTGTTTTCATTCAGCATCGATCGCGAATTCACGAACACACCTATTTTTCCTAGACACCTCCTTAATGTTCCCATGTTTTTCCTCATTATGCTGTTGATGTCATAATGACCGTGACGTGAATTGGCCGTCGAAATTTTTTTCGCTTAATGAGCTTCACGTTCAGACTTGGAGTCACTGGGTATTCGAGAACGGTAGCTAGGTGAAAATTTTCCATTGGATTGATTGCCTTGCGAGTGCCCCCTTCGGAAAATTAGTTTATGGAAACTGGAAACATTGTTTTGAGGGCTCTTATTATGACAATTTTTTCTGATACATAAATTGAAATATTTGCAAATGAATTTGTTATTTTGCGAAAACAACCTTGTCAATAAATTAATACACAATACAATGCGCGTCAAAATTATGGAACAAATTCATTTTCTCAGAAGAAAATTATTTGGCAACGAAATCCTGAAACAGGTCAATTTTTGTTTCACTTTTACCAAGTTTTTAGGCATATTGGAAGGATTTTTGATGCACCCCGTGCTATCCTCATCAACCCTCTAAATTTTTTGAATGGGGATAGTGGGTCATGTGGTCCTTTTTTGGCAAGGTCTTTGTTTCTTCTTTACAGGCGTGCAGAATTTTTTTTTTTTTGAAAAATTAGTTATTTCAATGAGGTTTTCAGTATGTGCACTTTGTCATGGCTCTTTCTTTGGTTTGAAACATTTCATCGAAAAGTTTTAACTTCAGTAGAAACGTACTAATAACAAACGTACCTAAGATGATAATTGAAGCGCAGTGTTTCACACATTCTAATTTTTCAAGTGAGGGGGTTGAAAGGCGTTGAAAGTTGTGCATGAACAAAGCTGTAATGGTCTACTTTCATTCGGTGACAAATTTCATCTGGTACCATCGTCTCAAAGTAAATGAGCCATGACAAAGTGCACATACTGAAAATCTCTTGTAATTAACTAATTAAAAAAAAATTTCTTGAAAACTTCTGCACGCCTGTAAAGAAAATACGAAGACCTTGCCAAAAAAGTACCACATGACCCACTTTCCCTATTAAAAAAAAATAGAGGATTGATGGGGATGGCACCGGGTGGAACAAAAATCCTTCAAAAATGCAAAAAAAATTGGTAAAAGTGAAGCAAAAGTTGATCTCCTGCAGGATTTTGTTGCCAAATAGTTTTGCTTCTGAGAAATGAATTTGTTCCATAATTTTTATGCGCACTGTATAAGCATCTCGAATTATTTTAATTTGATCTATCAGTGGCAAAAACTTTCGTTTTGAAAATTTTTCGTAACAATCGTAGGTAATGAGATATATTACTTTATCGCTCTAATGGGGCACCTTTTTAACGGGTTTTCCAATAGCGATTGAACAATTTGAAGATAAAAAACACATAAATTTTTCAGTGAGACACAACATTTTTTTATTTGAAAGGTTACATGATATGTAGTGAGGGTATATGGAAAATATCATAATTCAAATGATTTGACTTATCCGTACTTTATACATAAATTTGGCTGTATTTCATCAATGGGAATGTTAACTTCTAATAGCTCAATTGTTGGTTTATCAGCTCAAACTCAAGATATCCCCAAAGATATCACACAACCTGGTAGGATATGTTATGTTATGGTGTCTGAACAGTTTCGTGTAGCTTTTCTTCACTCTAAATCCTACAATTTGTTTATACATGCTTTTAACCAATAATGAGCTTCATCACTAAATACAATTTTTCTTTAAAATTGTTCGTCGTGTTCCTTTATGGTCGTCCAATGATTTCAGTTCTTGAACCAGTTGAAGTTTCTAAGGATGTCAACCTTGACATTGAGACTTGAGTTTGAGAAAGATTTGATCGCTGAGAACGAAACCGATAAATTTATATTTTCTCTTGCACTTTCTGCTACCAGTGCTACCAAATCAATATTCTCATGTACCACCATTCGGTGAATTAACTTGAAAATGTCATCTTCTTACGGGGCAGTATCACCTTTTGAATCGTGGTAAATCTCCATTCAAAAGTGGTCTCTTTATTTCACGAGTAAGTACCCTAATTTACGACGTAGAGACTTGATTTTTTTTTAATTGAAGTTGAAGAACGTCCCGAGGGCAAGTAGTTTTCATTTTTTCGATTTAATTAGTTTTTCAATTTAAAAAAACAGGGTAATCATTAGATCTGGGGTGATTGAATATGTTTTTCGTTTTTCATGAGTACAAGCTATTTTTTTGAGATAATAATCATGAAAATTTTTGTAGTTTATAGAAGATTAAATTGTCGAGGGCAAATAGTTGCGATTTTTTCGATTTAATTAGTTTTTCAAATAAAAAAAACAGGTGAACTTCAACGTTTTGGAAACTACACTTAATGATTTTTTTCCGACGGTTATTCATCATTTTTTGGAAAAAATCGCAACTATTTGCTCTCGGCAATTTAATCTTCTATAAACCCCAAAAATTTTCATGATTATTATTTCAAAAATATAGCTTGTACTCATGAAAAACGAAAAACATATTCAATAACCCCAGATCTAACGATTACCCTGGTTTTTTAATTGAAAAACTAATTGAATCGAAAAAAAGAAAACTATTTGCCCTCGTTCTTAAACTTCAATTTAAAAAAAAAATCAAGTCTCTACGTCGTAAATTAGGGTACTTACTCGTGAAATAAAGAGACCACTTTTGAATGGAGATTTACCACGATTCAAAAGGTGATACTGCCCCTTAAATTTCTCTCAGTATTCACAAATGAACACCGATTTTGATAAAACAATTCAACAATTTCCTAACGTTGTTGAAGCGTTTATCTTTCGATGTGTAAATGACATAACCTACTGAACACAAATGACATATCTAATGTCAAAAAATATTACACAGTGTCGTCATTATAACCATTTTGAATTGTATCAATTCATGCATATTGGGCAAAGAAAAATTTCCCAATTTCCTAATGGCAGTTTTTCGAAATTTCATGCTCTTCCTTTTTTGCAATGTGACTATGATGGCTACTACTATACTCATTAAGTATTTTTGGTTTTATTATATTCTGCATTATTTTTTTTGACACTCAATGTGTTCTTGACATAGGGCTTGTAGAGTTGGGCCTTGTTCTTGTAGGGTTACGAAATCTGATAACTTTTCAACAGTTTATGTGTTGAGCTTTTTATTTAGTCTTGGCACCTTCCTTACAATGGGTACAAGTATCGGGTGTTTTTTTTAGAGTGATAGAACTTTAGATTGAAATGAAACACATTTAAATTAAGATTGAAGCCAATTTTTTAGTTTTGAAAGATAATTTTATGAAATTTATGTTTTAAAAATAACTAGCTGGCCCGGCGAACTTTGTTCCGCCCTAATGATACTTACGGTGGATTTCACAAATCCACTCTGATTTTTGAACTGTCAAATGTTTCCATGGATATGAGCTATCACACAGAACAGATACACAAAAATAATTTGTCATAATATGTCAATCACTAATAATGGCAATTTTGGATTCAGTTATTTCCGCAAATATATCTTTTACCCAAACAGAAATTCAAAAACGTTTCAAAAATTATGAGGAAAGATGAGAACGGACAATTCACGATTGAAACTGATAGCCAAAATCCGATTTACTTGAAATTTCGATATAAATTCACTGTGATATTCAACCGCTTCTTGATCTGTTAATAGCCTTTCATGGTACTATAAGCCCTATGTAAATTACACGGTAAATGATGTCATATGTTCTTTTTTCGACCATTTCAAACCACGACGACCGAAATTCTCGAAAAAAGAACAGATGACATCTATCGATGGCCGCGAAAGCCTCAACAAATTCATCGTCATTTAATTGTGATAATGTCAAATATAGTACCTTCACGATTACGTTATTTGGAATAAATGAAACTATAAAAATAACTAATAATCATCAGTCATAATGTGTGAATAGCGCCAATTGAAGTGGTAAGAACGAAACTTTTCTCATATCTCAACGAAATCTAATCATTTTAGACATCTGTACTCCTACGCTAAGACATTTTGGTTTTGCCCAACAGCGCAGAGTTGTAGGCAACTCAAATTACACACTATTACAGTGACTATAGAGGGAATATAGTCACTGTACACACTATTTGTTTATATCGCCATCTAACGCGGAGAATATCAAATGATGTACACACGAATAAGCGGTAGCGTAACTGTAACTGTAGCGACATCTAGTGACCTTACTCAAAAGGAGGAAAAGCATTTCCTGCATAAGTAAAATTTTCATCGATTTTTTCAAAGTTTTATTGTATTTTATAATAACCAGACCGTAGACGAATCCATATATGAAGTTTCATAACAAACACTCCATCCGATCTCGAGTTATAAATGGTGTAAGCAACATCTTTCTTTTATATTTATAGATTTTCGGCATATGTCCACCACAACTAGCTCTGAGGAACCGCATTCGACCAGACCAATTTTGGACCCCTTTTTCGAGTAATTCAGGCCTTATTTCAGCAATAACACGAGTTATGTTGGCTTCCAAAGCGTCTATTGTTTCTGGTTTGTCAGCATAAACCAATGACTTGACATAACCCCAAAGAAAATAATCCATTGTTACGGTAGCAGCATTAGGTGCAACACCATCTTGTTGGAACCACAACAATTCTGGGTCGATACCATTCAAATTTTGAAACAAATAATCATCGATCAGTAACGAGCACCATTCACTGTAACATTAGCTCCAGAGCTAGTCGTGGTGGACATATGCAATCTTAATTCAAATGTGTTTTATTTCAATTTAAAGTTCTATCTCGCTTAAAAAACACCCGATATAAGGTGGGATTTCATTTATTGTTATGAGATTTACTATGTCTTTCTCTGCCTGTGTCTATTCGTTGCGCCTCATTCAGTATTCTTAGTTTATAGTCTATTGAAAATTTGTTATCAATTTGAAATTAACTCTTGAACCTTGAAATATTACCCAAAATTGGAAGACAATGTAAGATTTAGCCATCGACAACACTTGAATTTAAAACGTCAAATGTTTTCGCACTAAATCCATGTAGAATAGGATAAACATGAAGCGATAATTTTTGTCGAAGGTTAACCAACTCTGAGAAATTTCATCAGAACTGCACTTTCAAGGAAGTACACGGATGATGTAGTATGATTGATCACAGCTGCACGAAACTTCGTCAGTCAGTTAAAATCAATTCTTTTAACCTTCGCTTCATATCATTCGAACGTTCATACTCGAGAATAATGCGGAAAGAAAATAACAAAGCATCATAGTTAACGCAGGCACTTGATGCGTCATGAGCGAATGAATATCTAATGAATGAAGTCAATGAAGTAATGCGGCAAGAATTTGTATTGCACTCGAATCTTCGTTAGAAGCATACTTGTACTGCATGTCATACAAGTTGCAGTACCCTGAACTATTCATTGTATTTTGATAAGAAAATCTTTCGATAGATTGAAAATCATACATTGAAAAAATTTATATTTAATACCTGTTAATGAATTATTAATTTTTGTTGCAGTGGACAAAGATGTGAGATTGAAAATTGTAAAAGAGAAGCAGAATGAAGAGAGACAAAGAAAACTGGAAGAAATTAAAGCACAAGCTTTTGCAGCACAACGATTTAAAGAACAAAAAGAACAAGAACGAAGGCAAAGGCTAGAAGAAATGAGGATAAAGGAAGAAATAAGGCGGCAGCAGGTGGAGGAGAGAAAGAGGGCAATAAACGACGCAGAAAGAGATCGACTGGAATCGATACTGAGGAGGAACCAACAACGGGAGAACAGGTAAGATCAATGTTGTAGAATCTGTAGCCATGGCCGTATCTTCATCAACACGGACAGCCAGGACACGTTGAGGTCCCTGGAATCACACTGCCAGGGATCTCTGCTGACCTAGGAGTGCCGTTACACCATAAAGCTACTGGCCAGAGGCAAAAAAGTGACTCTACTACGGGTGCCAGGACATTGTGGTGTTGAAGAAAATGAAAAAGCCGATGAGCTTGCAAAAAGTGCATCAAGGTTGATTATCTTGCGAGCCTTTGGGGGTTTTATTATTTTGAGGACCTTTATAAGGACAATTTTTTTGAACCATAAATTGAAAAACAAGCAAATCAATTTGTCGTTTTGCGAGAAAACATGTCACGTTACACTGTGCGAAGAAGTTGATGCAGAATAAAGGCATCTCGATTTTTTTTCTTCGCAACCATTTCTTTCTCCAACACTTGTTGATATACAGGTTGTCCCATTAGACTATAAGAGCAATAAAGTAAGCAATCTCATTACTTACGATAGTAAGTTGCTCTTGCACTGGATGCATCAGCCTGATTTATTTCAATCATACAGGGTGTTCCGTCCTGGATACCCACGAGGTAACGGCCAAGGCTCCTAAGGATGTTGTCGGTTTTATCAACATCATTGACGACCTCCTTGGGTTTCAATGAATGATCAGGGTAGAAAAAGAAATATGTACATGGTCGCAGTTCCCGGAAGACTAGCCAAGCCATAACGACCCCGGTACAAATAATAATATGATAAATCAAGATCAGGAAGCTTTTTCTACTGTTTTATTGATACAACCCGCTTTTTATCCTAGGTTCCTTGCTCTTTTCTGGTCCCGATCTTCCAAACAAAGAATTGCAAAAACTAAGAAATAGAAGACAGTTCTTTTACTCGAAGAGAACTCAATGCAAATACACTGCGCAAAAAAATTAACGCACATTCTGAAAATCTCAATTTTAATGAAAGTTAACTCTACATTGACTTTATAACTTATTTTTTATGTTCTCTCGGGAAGGTTTTGAACGAAACAAGGCACATTAAATGAAAGAAAAATTCAGGATTTCACCGTATCTTATGTGAAAGAAGAGAAATGAACAATTTTCAAAATACTGAAATGCTGATAAGTGATTTAATACTTGGTATTTCCACCCCTTGCGTTAATTACAAATCGGCAACGACGGTTCATACTCAAAATTAGTGATCTTAAATGTTCTGATCTAATCTTTCCCAGATTTCTCCGAGTTGGATTCCTTAGTCATTAAGAGTAGCTGGATGATTTTCTGAACTTCTCAGCCTTCTATTGAGGTTGTATAAACCTGCTCAATCGAATTGAGATCTGGACTTCTTGCTGGCCATTCCATTCGAGAGACTTCAACCTCTTCAAGGTACTCCTGAACGATGCGCGCACGATGGGGTCTAGCATTATCGTCCATAAAAATGAAATTTTCACCAATGTATGGGGCAAATGGCACTACATGATCTTCAAGAATGTTCCTTATATACTTATCAGCATTCATAGCTCCATTATCAACGACCACTAGGTCTGTGCGAGCAGTCAAAGATATTCCACCCCATACCATAATCCATCCTCCCCCGAAACCAGTAGTATTCAGGAAATTGCACTGAGCATATCTTTCATGTGGACGTCTGTATACAAGGGAACGTCGATCACAATGGTAGAGGCAGAATCTAGACTCATCTGTGAAGAGAACTCTTTCCCAATCGGCTTCTTCCCAATGGATATGCTCTCTCGCAAAATCCAAACGCTTCCTTCGATGGGCTGGGATAAGAGCTGGGCCTCTTGCCGCGACACGAGGCCTCAAATCATATTCTCTGAGTGCTAATTTGCACCTCATGAGTTTGCTCAAGGTGATTTTGAAGTAGGCGAGCGGTTGCAAACCGTTGTCTCAACGAAGAAACTCTCAAGTAACGTTCTTGAATGGCAGTTGTTACCCGTGGTCTACCCTGTCCTGGTCTTCGGACATTTATACCTGTCTCCCTGAATCGCTGCAACATTCTGGACACACTTGTATGGGAAACTCCAAACCTTTCTGCAATTCTTGTGTATGTCCACCCTTCTTCTCGCAAAACTACCGCTTGGACACATTCCTCTTGGGTCAAATTGCGTGTTTCGCGTTGCATAGCTATCGAGTGTGGAAAATCAAACGAAAGAAAAACATTGATCACTAGAATTGATCGAGAACAACTGATTTTAGAATGGAGCCAATACATTCAAAATCTGATAATATCATCTTTTTTTATTCCTGCTGGGAGAAAACATCTGTTTTGAAGACGTTGAAAGTGGATAACATATGCATGCATAATTCTGATAAAAATAATTATCATTGAGACCACCTTCAGTTGTAGAATAAATTTAAGATTTCCATAATGTGCGTTAGTTTTTTTGCGCAGTGTATAACAACCTATTGTACGTTCTAACGAAATTCAAAAAAATAATTTTATTTGCGGTTTCAATTTTTTTTTATGTTGTGGTTTTCACGAAATGGAATATTCTGTAATGTTCAGAAATCGTGTTAACCAAGTACAAGCAGGTAGGAATTGGTGTTCTTGAATTTCTGGAGGTTTGATGCTTCGGGGAACACCTCCCTAGGCAATGTGTTCCAAAGCCTCGCTGTTTGTTGGATGAACGAGTGTTTGAAGAGAGATGTTCTGCAGGTCTCCAAAGTGACCACGAAGGGATTTGAAGACTTAACTTGACGGGTTATTCTCGAAGAGACTGCCAGAGGGGGAACGATTGCTGATAATTCAGAAGAGCATCGCCCATGGAAATGTCTATAAAATAGACATTTCCACTATTCTTCTACGGTGTTCCAGAGAAGTAAGCGAGTTTGTATCATCACCGTCGAGACTTTTCGCTCGTTTTAGTCCCGGAGATCTTCTCCAGAGTAGTGTTGTATGTTTTGCATATACCATTGCTGCAACTCTGCCTTATGGTAGTAATTTCCAAGGCTACAGAAGGTTCAGCTCCAACGGGTTCAACCTTTTAGATGCAGTTTTCTCAAGTTGCTCTATGGTACTGGTGCATTCCCAGGTGGCAGTTAGATTCGAGTGCTGATTGACTGTTCTCTCAGCAGATTTTGATCCATCAGTGTACCATATGAAATACTTTTTGTCTATTCGATTTTAGTAGTCCACAGCACTTTGCCTGTCACGTATGACCGTGGCAAATGGTGTTGGTATTACGTGAGAGGATTTCGCCAAGAGGTTCGAGTCTATATCATTCCGCCTCGCCAACTTCCATATAAAAGTATACATTTTGCTCGATCTTTTGGGGAGTAATTTCTCTTGGAATCGAAAATTAATGCCACAGAATGCGCATCTCTCGAAGACTTACACCAGCGAATGCTCCAGAACGTGAGACATTCATCGAAGCAAATTACATCGAGATATACTCACATAATAATTCTTATCGCCGATTATAATTAGTTTTCGCAATTAATTGAATATTTGGTTGTTCGCAACCGATTCAGTTTGGCAATTGAATCTACGAAAGCAACGTGAGTGTATTGATTGAAGTCGCCTCTAAATAAAAACACGGCCAATCGCGATGGAAAAGAATTTGGTGAATTTGACCTTTTACGGTCTCGTGATACGATTCGGTATCATTTCAGTCAGACGGGTAGGTTCCTTTTTTTGATATGAATACTTCCATAGTATGTTCGGAGATGAATTAAGAAATGTAATTTAGTAACAACACAAAGCGTTTTTTTTTTTGTTTATTCTACAGAGTGATTCATTGGTAAATGAACATACGGTAACCTGAGCTAGAGATACCCTAGGCGAGTCCAAAAAACCGATATATGATAGGTCTAATCAATCCCATGACCGAGATACAGGGTGGTTTATGTATTCACCAAAAATTTCAATTCCTCATAACTTTTGAACCAACCGGTATTGTCGGTTGATATTTGGAACGTATGATTCACTTCTACAGGTCGATCGATGATCTTTTGAATTTCCAAAAAATTCCAGGTCCGTATTTGAAAAATATGGGACTTCTTCCAAGCTGAGATTCAACACTCTGCATATCGAAACTTTGGGATTTGATTGAGATATTTGGAAAGGGCAGAAAATTTTCAATGGGGTTCAGTAGATTTCATTGTCCCGGACGTCATTTTGCTCAAAGAGAGCTTCAGGGACAGATCCAATTGAATATTGGAATTCCACAAAATTCTCAGAAAAATCGTAATAGAAGAATTGATCATGCTCTGAACGTGCCACATGTCACTGTATGGCGTAGATTGAAGAAAAATAATCTTAACCCTTTTCATCGCAAGAAAGTACAACGATTGGAACCAGGTGATGGAATTAGAAGAACTAACTTAAGTAGCGGGATTTTACGAAATGAAAGAATGGTCCACAAGAATGTGTATTGAACAAAATGGTGGTACTTTCGAGCACCTTCTGTAATTCACGTTAAGTTTTTATGTTTCTTCAGTTATTTGTTTATTGTTGACTTCAAATAAAATTTTCTCGATGCATAATGTTTTTCCGGAAATAACTCCAAATGATTACTCAGAATATTATGAAATTCTAATGTGCAATTAGTGGGACAGAAAAAATTCAATTTGATCATAATGTACGATTTTTCTGAGAATTTTGTGGAAATCCAATATTCAATTGGATCTTTCCATGAAGCTCTCTTTGAGCAAAATGACGTGCGGGACAAAGAAATCTACTGAACCCCATTGAAAATTTTCTGCTCTTATCAAATATCTCAATCAAATTCCAAAATTTCAATATGCATGAATCTCAGCTTGGAAGAAGTCCCATATTTTTCAAATACGGACCTGGAACTTTGTGGAAATTCAAAGATAAATCGATCGACCTGTAGAAGTGAATCATACGTTCCAAATATCAACCGACTATACTGGTTGGTTCAAAAGTTATGAGGAATTGAAATTTTTGGTGAATACATAAACCACCCTGTATCTCGGTTATGGAATTGATAAGACCTATCATATATCGGTTTTTTGGAATAGCCTAGGGTAGCTCTAGCTCAGGTTACCGTATGTTCATTTACCAATGGAACACCCTGTATATCGATCAATTTCGGTTCATCAAAAAACCTGAAATCAAACAGAAATAAGTTAGATATTGAATTTGTTCTTATTTTTCTCAAAAATGTATCGGGTGATTTTAGATTGAAATAAAACACATTTAAATTAAGATTGAAGCCAATTTTTTTTATCTGAAAGATAATTTTATGACATTTATGTTTTGAAAATAATTTCTGGCATATGTCACCACGACTAGCTACGAGGAACCGCATTCGACCAGACCAATTTTGGAACACTTTCTCTAGTAATTCAGGCCTTATTTCAGGAATAACACGAGTTATGTTGGCTTCCAAAGCGTCTATTGTTTCTGGTTTATCAGCATGAACCAATGACTAGACATAACCCCAAAAAAATAATCCATTGTTTCCTTCAATAAAACGATTGTTACAGTAGCAGCATGGGGCGTAGCACCATCTTGTTGGAACCAAAACATTTCTGGATCGATACCATTCAAATTTTGAAACAAATTATCATTGATCATCGAGCTGTAACGAGCACCATCCACTGCAACATTAGCTCCTGCATCGTTTTTGAAAAAATATGGATCTATGATGCCTCCAGCGTGTAAAGCACACCACTCAGTGCATCTTTCAAGATGCAATGGACAAGTACCAAGTGTGCACTATCGTTAGGCTCCTGTACAAGCGTCCTTCAAACGGAAATACTTGCAATCGGAAGATGTCTAGATATACTAGATCTAAATATATACTAAATCTAGAAAGAAACTATCAGAAGTGCGATATAGCTATTCACACAGATAGTCAAGCTGCTATTAAAGCACTGAGCTCCTACGTCATTGACTCAAAGCTGATTTGGGAGTGCCGAAACAAACTCAATGAGGTAGGCAAGAAGAATAAGGTCTTTTTAATCTGGATTCCTGGTCATTCGGGAATCGATGCACCTATAAGAAGGAGTTTATGCTGAAGGAGAAAACCGAAAGAGAAAAACTCTGGCGGAATCTCCCAGGGATGGATCACTCCAAAAAGTTCCTCCGGAACTTTGAAACTGCTAGATCCAAAAAATATCTGGACCTCAGTAAAAACCAACTTCACCTACTCACTGGCTTTCTCACAGGACATTGTCGCCTAAAGAAGCATCTGTTGAGAATGGGTTTATCGGACACTGATGAGTGTAGATTCTGTGGGGAGGAGGAAGAAACTCCTATTCACCTGTTTACGGAATGCTATGCCATTGCAAGCCACAGGAAAGATTGCTTTGGACAAAAAACTTATAGAAGTGGGGAGTTATCCTCCTTGAAGCCGTCCCAGATACTGGATTTTATCAAATCCCTGGAACTGGAGGGCGAGCTGTAGGAGGCGCGATGACAACAGCTCTGTCAGGCGGCACAATAGACCTTAAGGTCGCAGTGGACTGTAACCCCTTTTCACTATATAACTATATATGTCGTTTTAATATACTCGGTGACTTGACTGTTACACTCTGAATGGTAACCAATCACATAATTAATAGTGATGTGTTTGAGTTGAGAAACCCTGTATACCTACAAATACAAATTTGCAATTGTGCTCCTGAATGTGAGACGAAAGTTTGAACAAATTCATACCATTTTATGGAAGTTGGCGCGGCACAATTCGAGCATTTGTCAGATTGAACTCGTTTTCACGAAAAAAAAAAAATTTCCCCTGCTTTTTCTCTGAAATTGATAATCATCTTAGGCTCCAGGTAAATTGCATGGAATTTTATTTCAGAGTCGTATATTACGTAAACGAATTAACAACTATCAAAAAAATCTTTACTGTTATATCAGGAAGGAAAGGACTTTTTCAACAGCATCTCACGTCCTATCTTCCATTTCAAACTTAGGGAGTTCAAATCACCATGTCTAGATTTTAAATTATGAATAGAATTATAGCATTGTACATAACTGTTGAGGGTGACTGTTCTTTTTCATTTCAGATTAGAAACGAAAAAACGCAATGAACGAAGTAGCCTGGTATTCGCATTTGGGTCTTCAACACCACGCAACTTGGATCCGAACGACTTGTCCTCCTCATTCTGGGGACACAGACGTGCCACCTCAACGCTGAACATAACAACATACTCAAACAATTCCTTGACCAGAAGGGGCACCGAAAGGGACATAGAGAATGGTACGAAAAAACGAGCAACTTCTGCCGGCGGCCTAGAGAGGGCCGGCGAGAGTAAGTACAGGCTCTCACTCCTTTACCTTATGTGTTATTTCTTTCGGTGTTTACTAAGTAGATGATCACGCACAAAAAGCACTAGGGTGCCATTTAGACGCATTATTTTGTACGATCTCGGTTGCTGAACTGGGATCAGTGCATGCATATTATTTTTACGAAATTCGCGTCTTTTGGAGGGCTGAAATACTTCTAAGCCCTACCTTCACGAATTCATCGAATGGAGAATATAAATCAGGCGCATGCGTTCATCCCACATGCGGTGTGGCATGATTTGAGAGTTTGTCATTGTGCGCGTGCCCAAACTAGTTTCTAACCTACGAATATCAGTTTGATGAACCTCATTGAACGAAGTATATTTTTCTTGCAATACTCACGAAAACACAAAATTAATCGTCTATGAATCATTTTTGAAATCCCGCCATATTTTTTCTTGGTGGGAACTCGAAATTTTGGAATTTACGAGGTGAGCGGCAATTACTGGATAACTTGGATCTTGCGCTCACAAGAAATACATAATATATATATTCTTTTGAAAGAGAGAATTACATACTGTTTTGTAATATCAAACAATATAGGCATATGGCACGTGTGAAGAAATGGCGACAAGGAACAGATTGTATAAAAGAATAAAATCTGTTTCCCGCTCCAAATCTGAGTGTTAGCAGAGGGAATGTGAACGGGGTACCATACAATTCTGCGTATGATACACGAGAACAGATAAAAACCTCTGAAAAAACTCTGTCTCCCCGTATATGTGTCGTGATGCTGAATTTGTTCAAAAAATATGCTGCTATCCATGTTACAGAGCTCCTTGTGCTTGAAAACAAGCCTTTTCATCGAACTGGAGGCAAATATCTTGAAATTATATCTGTAACAAGAAAAAAAAGAAGAAAAACGAGAAAGAAGCAGTAGAAAAAAATACTTCACCTGCTAAAAAAACCTTTTCACAAAGTCCTAACTCTCTCGTGGATCGGGAGGATCTTTCGATCAGGTCCGATCTTCCAAGTGATGATTCTTCTGTTCTTCAGGTGTTCGAGGAACGCTACAGGCCCCTTATGTTGGGGGATCATCTCCCATAGATTAGAGTGGTTGTTTTTAGCGAAAAAACAGCAAAAAAGCAAGAGCAAATTCGAAAAACGTCTGACACTTCATTGTCATTTCTGACAATAAATGATACTTTTTGGAGTAAATTTGTCAATGTTCAAAAAGTATCGGGTGTTTTTTTAAATTGAAATAAATCAAATTTGAATTAAGATTGAAGCCAATTTTTTTCATTTAATGCATAATTTTATGGTATCATGTTTCAAAAATAACTTCCGGCTTATGTCCACCACGACTAGCTCTGCAGCTAATGTAACAGTGAATGTTGCTGGTTACAGATCGATGGTCAATGATTATTTGTTTCAAATTTGGAGTGGTATCGACCCAGAAGTGTTTTGGTTCCAACAAAATGGTGCTACACCTCATGCTAATACCGTAACGATTGATTTATTCAAAGAAAGATTTGGCGATAACATTATTACATTAATTGTACTCCAAGATCATACGACATAACTCCAATGGATTATTTTCTTTGGGTTTATGTCAAGTCATTGGTTTATGTTGATGAACCAGAAACAATAGCCGCTTTGGAAGTCAACATAAGTCGTGTTATGGTCGAATTCTGTTCCTCAGAGCTAGTTGTGGTTGACATATGCCCGAAAATAATTTTCAAAACAATAATGTAATAAAATTATCTCTCAAATGAAAAAAAATTGCTTCAATCTTAATTTAAATGTGTTTTATTTCAAATTAAAGTTCTATCACTCTAAAAAAACACCCGATAGTAGAATTAAAAATCTTTATGTTTGGTAGGTTCGAATCTTGAATGCCGCATTGCCAAATTGATAGTTTATGCTTCAAATAATAAAAAAAAAATTGATGAGATTCCGTTTTTGTTCATTATCTCAGCAAAAAGATTGGAAAATGGTGTATATTTTTTCATTTTCGAAAAGAGCGTTAAACTCAACAACCGTAATGGTTATTAGCACCAATTTTCTGATGCGTCCCATCTGCAAATGACGAATTACCAATTAATTACCCCTCACCCGGTATGAAAAGTGAATATTTTTCTTGTGGCGAGATTCCCAATATTGAAGTTATGTTTTCGAAATCAAGAAATTTTAAGAACGTTTTTTTTAATACGATGAGGATTATGTTTTGAAAAATTATTGTATTTTCAGAAAATACTAGCAGATGTAAAGCAGTTTTCCTCAAAATATCTACGCTTAGTTTCTCGCCTCTAAGAGCGTCATTATTTTTCGGATTTCGTTGTCTTATTGGTTGGCACTCTGGTATCGTTCAACGTGGAATTTGTTTCGAATTTCTAACGGTTCTATTAATCTTCACAACAAATTTTGCTTTTTTCAATAACTTGGATGATATCCAAGAAAGCTGTGAAGCCTACACAGGATCGCTGCTACAAATTCAAAACGCTACATATTTTTTTATTTCTCCATGAATTTTATTGAACCCATGCAAACATTGTTAACATAGGACAGGTTGTGACATTTTTATAAAGATGAGGATGGGGTTATCAGTCTCTAGGAACACTGTGAGAATCAATTATTTATTCATAAAGCGACGTTTCGGCCAATTTGTGGCCTTTTTCAAGCTGTAAACAAAAACAAAAATGAGTCTCCTAAAATTATCATTTTTATAATTTTAAATGTGACTGTCACAACGTTTCAAAAACTTATCCTGTTGTTTGTATTCCACCAGTTGTTTCTATTGAAGATACTGTTTATCAACGATTTAGGATTTTCCAAGCTGATTCTTTTTTTGCCAGAAATATTAGGACTATCGCTCTTGGTGCACCAAAATTCGAAATTGAATGCGCTGCAGACGAATTATACACATTCTGATTCTCCCATTCGAAGGTATATTGAAGAATTTCATCCATTTGAGTGAGCGCGAATATCCATGATACGACTGAAACATTTGCTACACGCCACGGAGGAAAATGCTTTGTTTTACTCTTTGAGAAGGCGGTATTCATCTCGTGCCTAGCCTGACCCGCTATACAGGGTCTTTCACGAGGAACCTCACCCATATTTATACGGGAAACTACTGAACGTATTTTCATGAAATTCAGCACTTATAAGTATTTCACGATGCTGAAGAATTCTAAAATATTTTCAAGGCATGAGCACCTCCGGTTTTTCCGGAAATGACGTCAACTTCCGTTTTTCAAATTAGGACACCATTTTTTTATTGCATAAATAGATTCCTTAGAAAATTTCAAGTTATTTTGATGTAACATTTTTCAGTTTTGGTTGGAAAATTCTCTCTGAGCAGGAAAATTCGAAAAAAAAATCGAAAATAGAGCTCCGCTGAAACAAGAATAACTTCGAGGTTTTTGGATGGAAAATTTTCATTTTTGGGATTTTTCAAGATGTAAGATTGATGTATCCACTTCGAAAATCGAAATCGCGATTCATGATACAGGGGGTGAAAAAATCGCTTTCAAAGTTAGGTATGACAAAATCGTGAAAAATCAAATTTTTCAAATGAGAACCCCATTTTTTTATGGCAGATATTGAATCTACGTTAAAAAATAATGTGAGTGTATGCATCACACCCTTGCCCTAAAGTGGATATTTTCTGAGTTATTCACAAAAAACTGTTTTTCGTCTTGAATTTTCAGCTATTTCTTTTCCCTTCACGCCATAAAGATGAAATTTTCAGGAACTGTTACTTAAACCATGTTTTAGATTTTACTACCCTAATATGCAAGAGAAAAAAGTTACAGGTTGTTCCTAAATAGATGGCGAATTTGGATTCGAATTTGTATCGGAAACCTCTTTATTTCAACTAATCGGCCATCGGTTTTCTCTCCAGTGATAAATAAATAATTCCTTATGAACCATATGCAAAAACTTACCATGTTTTACATTCTTTTTTTTTTAATGATAGATATCATTAATTACATCTACTGAATAAAGAGGAATTTGGCAGATGTAATTAATGATATCTATCATTAAAAAAAAAGAATGTAAAACATGGTAAGTTTTTGCATATGGTTTATTGAAAAACGGAAGTTGACGTCATTTCCGGAAAAACCGGAGGTGCTCATGCCTTGAAAATATTTTAGATTTCATCAGCATCGTGAAATACTTATAAGTGCTGAATTTCATGAAAATACGTTCAGTAGTTTCCCGTATAAATATGGGTGAGGTTCCTCGTGAAAGACCCTGTATTGCAAGGTTGGTATAGTCTGGGCCGTCATTTGCGATATTCGAACGTCCTTCCATTTGAGAAATATACAGTGTGATCAGTAAGTGATGCAAAGATGCAATAACTTCCGTAGTGATTTCTTGAAAAATTGGGAATAGACCCAAAGGAAATCAACTAGAATTGAAATAGGTTGTAGTGATGTATCGAACGAAATCAAAATTGAATCAGTGGGAACAAAAGCGTTTAGGATTCAGTAGAGTTATTCTGGCAATTAAAAACAGGGTGTGATGAACATAACCCGAACCTAAAAGATGGATTTTTATATCTAGTTGTTCTAAATCAATGTAAGCACTTCTTCTCCATCGGTCGTACTCGTTCTTGAACCCATTGGTAGTGGTTGCATTCACTACATCACACGGAAGACTATTCCAAGTGTTGAAAACTGTTAGACAGAAAGTAATATAAAAAGGGTGTTCTTTCCGGTTCGACCGAAAGTGACATTGCGCATTGGGATTATTTGAAAAAGATCACATTCTGTTATAGTTTCAACCAAAATTTCTGTTTGATGTCTCTTAAAGTTCTTGTTGAACCTCCAATGGATCAGTTAGGCGAATCACTCAGTGTAGTAGGAGTACAGTGATGAAGCGAGTTTGTTTCAGTCGTAACTTTGGGATAAAACTGCCATGGCACATCATTTCATCATATAATATTTGATTTTTTCTTTTGCATGACTTCTCTGTTGGTATGTGTTTGTTATTTACCAATTTTTTAGGTAGTCTACCAACCACGCCCGCAGGATGCGCGAGTGGGTACCTAGGTCGTCGTAGAACAGATCTAATGCCCACAATACCATCTAGAGATTCACTAAGTAATGCGTCACGCAAGTCACTTAGTCACTCGCCAGGTAGGGCTTATTCCATGACACGGTTAGATCAGCTTGCTAAACCCAGACAAAGGCCTGACCTGCCTGCTTTGAATGAATCCGACACCTCCTTTAGACCCCTCTCCCATCGTTCCCACCACCAGTCTTCTGTTACACGTAGTATGAGTCATCTCGCTGTCAGTAAGGCCCGGCCTGTTCAGCTGCAACCCAGGAAAAACCTGAACAAATCGGACAGCAGGAGCATGGACCAGTTGTCTTATGGGCCCATTATAATGCCACGCACCACGAGGGCCACGCAGCTGCGTCAAAGCAAAATGCAGGCTTCGTCTAATTCGAGCGATGGTACGTCCGTTGGGCTAATGGATCTACCGTCATTTCTTGTTATCTCTACTGGCGTTTGTGACACCTGGACCTATGGATGAATTGGGAACTTTCGTTCTGAAGTCGGTATACGGTTTTGAGAGGTCGCACTTTCTAGATTCGAATACACGATTGAAAATAATTTCTGTAATCTAGGATGCAATAATATTAGGATCTAGGATGCGATGAATGATGCTGAGGACTTTGTTAGAGAAAATTTGTGCATTTTCATACCTCAAAACATGACGTTCAAAAATTCCTTGTAGTTCTATTACTATACTAAAATGGTAACTCGGTGGGCCGGCCCGAGAGAATCTGTCGAAAAGTGGTTCCAGAAGAATGGTATTTTTAAAAAATATCGCGAAAAAAAGGGCCATTTTAAACTCGATAAAACTTTTTTCACAGATATCCTGGCCGTGATGTAAATACACGTATCGAAAGAGAAAAAGCCAATGCAAAATAGCTTGGTATTTATAATTTCCATAATTTTTCCATTTCTTCAGGAAAATTGATCAAACTTTGACATTTCGCCTATAAAATCACCCGAGTTCTACCGATGAGGATAACTACTTGAAGGGTAGATCTGCTGGCCCATACTAGTTCCGTATAAAACTTACAGCGTTCAAAGGGTGATTCCTTGAGAATGGGTCAAGCTATCCAAAATTCATTTTTTTGTTGTTAAATATGAATATGGAAAAAGTTTCTTGCGGAACAAGGTTCAAGAATCTTTCATCTATACTAATATTATAAAGAGGAAAGATTTGTATTTTTGTTTGTTTGATACGAATAGGCTCAAAAACTACTGGACCGATTTCAGAAATTCTTTCACCCTTAGAAAGCTACATTATCCCTGAGTGACATAGGCTATACTTTTTACCCGAAAAAAATAAGGATACCTACTATAATTTCAATAATTACAAAAAAATCAGCCATAATCAGCTATTTTCACGTGCGCTGCAAAAACCGTAAGACTTACGTGGATACAATGTATGACGGAAATGTACCTCTTGAATAGTTCTACAAAAAAGTCCGCGATAGCATATATCTATCTCCCAAGATTGACTTGATATGATTGACTGTTTATGGTAATCAGATGTTTTCCAAAATTATGCACTATTTGGGAGTGAGTTTTTATGAATTGTATATTGATCCTCATCCAACCTAATACGTTATTTATCCCCAGTATTTAATTTAGAACGAAATTGCCCTTCACATCATACAATTACAACAAGTACATCAAAAGATATGGCAGGTTGAAGTGTTGAAGATGCAACCGCCGCGTAAAACAAATTTCTACACAGGCGAAGCTGGGACGGCCTGCTTGTTCGAAATAAACTAATTTAAAAAATTCCGAAGGAACTGTTGTCACTTTCCATAGGACGAAGTTATCTTTTTAATGTTCTCAAATACCTCAAGATTTTTATTAGAAATTAGACGTTCATTCAAACAGTTACTGAATTTGGAATAATTACTACCATACAGGGTGAGTCTTTGACTTGTACATATATTTTAACTATAGATTCCTCCCATCAAAAGAAACACTTTTTTTCCATACCATTTTTCAAAATTCGGTTCCGTTTGGAAGATACAGGGTGTCAAAAATCCATGAAATTAACACTATTCTTTCCATATATGCGGAACCGATATTTCGAATGAACTGAATTTTGGTTAATAGTCTACTCTATTCATGGTGCATATTCCTCAATTGAAACTTATTTCATATTTCTCCTGGTAAAAAAGTTACAGTATAGTCGACTTATAAATTCACGCAAAAATACTATGAAACCACTTAAAAAAGATGAACGGTTCACGTTTTCGAAAGAATTGATTATTTTAGAAAACAAAAGTATTCTTATATTTTTTCAATAAAACGCGTCGTTCTCAAGTTATTCCTAATTGTACAAAATTGAATTAGAGGAAAAAATCATGAATTTCAAGAATTCTCTGAGTGCAGTCCTGGGTTAAATCTCATCGAAAATAATTTTTTTCTCTGGTCTCTCAACAAGTTACCAACGTTGTCAGGATGTTTATCAACTTTGTCAAGACTAAAATCTCTATGATGAAAAAACGTTTGATGTAGAGATATGTAATAATAAAATTCTACATTCGTGGGACATAAAATTGAATTCTAAGAAGCATGAAATTATTTTATAGGCACTAATAGGCAGTTTCTATTTAAAATTCATTGTTACCGGTCCTTCAGCAAAATATCTATCGAAACAATATAACTCGACACCAGAACGACACTATCACATCAATTCACTGAAAGTCATTTACATAATCATCACCTGTTTGCTTAGAATATTTGTTTTATATTCTAAGCCTGTTTGCTTCATTCTCTGTAAATAAATAAAGAGTGAACTTCGTCTATGGGATCACTGACTAAAGTTTTAGGTTGGACTGGTTGGAGCACAGAACAACGGTCTTGCGTCACGGCTACAATGGCTTCATCCACGCCGTGGATTCCACGGCCATCTGAAGGGAACGTAGCGCTTTCTTGAGTTCGCATTGTTTGAAGAGAAAATCGGCAATCTGGCATCGTCTTCTCTAGAGTTCTCTGGGTGAATTGAATATGTTCTGTGTTGAATATCACAGAGGATGGGTATAGTTAGGTCATTGACACCGAAACATATGACTTTGGTTAATGGAGTTGGGATAGGTTAGTGAGAAACCAATTTTTATGAGATCGTTTTAGAATATCGAGGAAATATGAACAAATTATTAGTGTCTATAAACTAATCTTCAGGACAATCGAAGAAGGAACTTATTTTGGTGTGAGAAATATAGCTTTTCATACAGCCGAAATGATCGGACAGAACTAAGTGTTTTGTTAGGAAATATCGTGTTTATAACATTCTTATTCAAATAAGGTTGGTGCTTGAGTATTTTTCATATGTATCACCCAGAATATCTAATAATCACATCAATTTCAATCAAAAAATATGAACTTTGAAGTGTTTGCAGACAATTGATCCAGGCACGCATTAAGCTCAACTTTTTTTTTCAAATGGCTATATCTCTTTAACAGAGCCGAATTCGGAAAAATGGAAAATGAAAAAAAGGTTTCCTTTGGCCTCAAGAATCTACAGTTAAAATATATGTACAAGTCAAAGACTCACCCTGTATATGGTCGCACTATACCAATCGCAACCAAATTTCGGTCGTGATAGCAGCCAAATTTGTCGGCTTTCATCAATAGGATCGAATCAAGCACAGTATCGACTTCATTTGAGCGCTCGAATCTCATCGGTAATCTGCACCTTGTTTCTCAATGTTGAGAAGGTGAATATGTGCTGAAGACAGGGTGAAATCTCATTTCATTCAGTGGTCCAAGTTCACAAAACCAAAGTATCGCTTGTGATTATTACCTTCTAATATTTGCAGCTAAGGTTTTAGGATACCGTTTCACGAGCTTTCTTACCCCCCGGCTGGCGATCATTTAAATATGTTATTTCGATGACAAGTTAAAGAATGCAGTTTTACCCCTTTTGAAGATATTGCTTGGGATTGGTTTCCTCTGTGTATTTAGATGAGTGTTAAGTGATCGCTAGTTTTTCCCAGGATTTCAATCCAGTTTCGGTTGAGGTTGCTAGGATTCTCCTTTTATTTTACTAAGTTTGGTGGTATCTACAGGCTACATTGAAAGGTACTTTTATGCTTATAATCCCCACTGAGAATTCGTTGTTTCAAAGGATGTTGGTAATAATTATTGATGAAGGTATACATTGACATTCTTGAGCTTCCAAATGTCTTTAATTTCTGGTGAACAAGGTTGAGATCATTCACTGTGTTAATGAAATGGTGGTGGCTTCAGCTTGCTTTGTCCTATTTTTATTATATTAGCTGCATGTTTTGTCCTAAAGATTGTGTACAGTTTCAGAATATTTTGTGATAAGCTGTTTATACATCGTGAAGTTAATGATATGATAATCCTTGGCTTTTTCATTAACATATTTATTCATTTGAGAATGCTTAGTTGAATAATCGATTATGAAAGAACAATGAACAAGTTTATCTTTTTTAAGAAACAATCCCGCAAGATTTTTGAAGCCGAATAAATATCAAAATTTCCAAGAATATTCTAAACATGGTGATGAATTGAGCGAACCCTATTTATACTAATTTCTGGAGCGACAAAATAACCTGTTTCGCATATGGCTATCGGGGAAATGTTGCGTATTTGAGAAACAAACCTCTAATCACACACTTCATTCGAAAGTAATGTAGCAACAAATAAATTGTTCTTTCATGCTCCAAGCTATGCTAATAGAAATTCACCCATTCCAATCGATCGAATGATCACCTTGCTCACTATAATTTTCATCCTTTAGCTTCATCGAGACCGAGCAGTTCAATGAGCCACCAGAGCACAACGAGTGTCACCAGTTCGGTTAGTGTCCGACATCGACCTTCCTCTGGTCCACGCAAACCGAGGCCCGCTAGTATTGCTGTAACGGGCGTTTCAGCGAATCTAGACAAGAAATTGGACCTGACGAAGCCACCGTTGCCCAAGAGAAAGTCCGTAACCAAATCCACAGAAAGAATTTCGAAAAGCAAACCGTCGACTGGAGAAAACACCCCCAAACCTTTGGTCTCGCCTACTGCTACTGAGATCATTAGTGTAATCGAGAGAAAGGTCAACGGTGATGTTGGGGAAGCACATAAAAAACCGCCGGATACTGTGCCAGTCCCAGAAACGCAACAGACTGTAGAGGCCCCTGTAGAGTCTAGGCCCTCGCAGGAGGTGGCAACAGATGATCTTTTGAATCTCGATTCTGAAAAAACTGTGTCGAAACCAGCACAACAGTAAGTTCAACTTTTTTTTTATATCAAAAACTGTTGGTACTAGATGAAATATTCAATAGGCTTCTACATTTGACAACTGTTTAATTTCAGGACAGAAGTTGAAGTTAAAACGTCCATTCCTGTAGGAAATGAAACCGAAACAGATTCACCTAGCAACCAAGCCCAGACAGAGGAAATAAATGTAAATAAAAGTGAAAATCTACCTCAAGTTGTTGATACCAAAGTCACAGATAGCAAAGTATCGCCTGAACGAGCAGTTAATAATGTAGAAACAACTTTAACAACTAGTGTAGTTGAAAATAGGGAAATGACAGTTTCGCAATCTGTAGAAATGAGTGCGTCGGTCCATAATGAAGCGAGCGTTAATAAGGAAATGTCAACGTCGCAAATAAACAATGAAATGACTGCTTCCCTAATCAAATCTATCATAAGTACGGAAGAAGAAGCTAAAGCAGCAATTGCTGAACGAAGGCGATTGGCTAAAGAAGAAGCAGCAAGGCGAGCGGAACAAGAAAGACTCAGGATTGAAGCAGAACAAAAGGCTGAATTAGAAAGACAGAGACAAGAAGAAGAGCAAGTTAGGTTGCTGATTGAAGCTCAAAGAGCTGCCGAGGAACAGCGTCTCAATGAGGTAAGGCATACGATATATTTCCATCTTTCATGAAATTAACCAAATTGCGTTTGTCTTCAGGCAATTCAAGAAGCCAAGAAGAGGGAAGAGGAAGAACAGAAACGCAAGGAAGAAGAAGCTAGGTTGAAGGCTTTGAGGGAAGAAGCTGATAGGAAAGCTAGAATAGAAGCAGAAAAGCAAAAGGCTGAACAGCAAGAACGCTTGATCAAAGAGGAAAAAGAGAGAGAAGCCCGTAGAAAACGTGTTGAAGCAATTATGTTGAGAACAAGAGGAAAGCAAAATGCAAACAGTCAGCAGGTAAAATTATTTAAAACATAAAATTCGATTACCTCACAACAGAATTATAAAGTCCTGGAAAATATAATGTGGTCCAGATCTTTTATACACCTTTGGATTCTTTTAGTTTACGAATATGTTTGTGGAATATCTCTGACAGGTATTGTAATGTTGATTGTTGCATGAAATTTCTTTACAGCCGACCTTTCGATCCTTGTTAGGGTATCTTGAATGTCATTATACACTTCCACAGTTATATGAGATCGTTCCAAAATAGTTTCAATATCTAAAGTTTGTAGTATATAGATGTTCAAAGGTAGATTGATTGAGACATACACGAACTATGCTATTGGGAGTTTTGAAAGTTAGAGATGGATGAAACTGCTGCTTTACTTGTTGGTATGATGAAAAACACAATAATGAAAGAAACGGAGAGCAGGGATTCGCACAAAATAGATCAAAATTTGGTTGGTGAATAATATGAATTTTAAAAGTTACCTGCACATCTTTCAGATTTTTTGAGTTAGCAAAAAACATTAAATAAGCAGTCAAAAGAAACTACGTGATTTCGAAATACACAACGCTCTTAATACCGTTTCAGGACTGTTATAATTCTATGCAGTTTTTCGTTAAGAATATTACAGAAATATCCTCAATAATAATAACGGCATTTGTGATAATTTTTTTCCATTACTCTATTTAATGATCGTAATAAGTATGAATTCCTTTCTTCATAATCTGTACGTGTTTTATGAAGGGCCCTAAAAAGTCTGCAATATACACAATTCTGATTTTGACCTAATGAAGCAACCTTCCGAAAAAGCAAAAAGGTTGTTACGCGGGTAGACATAATGAAATACAATAGGTATTTTTTTCTTGGTACTTCCCTTTCTCAAAGTCCAACAGAGATGAAAAGAATATTTGTATTTCAAGGTCCTTGAATTGTTTCAGAAGCTGGTTCTGTCGCTAACTCATCCTTTTTTTCTTTAACAGAATTCTGAAGAGTCCAGTGAGAATAAGTCTGAAAATAAAGTAAATGGTACTAAGCCCTTGATAGAAGAACAGAATGGACCTAACGTCGTCAAAGAAGAGAGAGTAGATAATATGTGAGTATTAGAATGAAATTTCCCTTCATTTTAGTGCCTGCACTGTTCTTCTTTGAAATACTCTGGGAATCTTTGAAGTTTAGCTTCGAAAATAATTTAACAAATTTTTTTAAATTAAAGTGTGTTGTAAATTTGTAATTGTAGTTAATCTATTGTAAATAATGTTTAATTATGCATTCTCTTCTTCCTTAAAGTTTTTTATTCTGTTCAATCATTCTAATTTGAATAGTTTCTATTCAGTATTGAGTATTGAATTGTGAAAATGTTAACTATTTAATTTAATTGACATGCATTGTTCTCCTGTTTTATATCAAAATAAAATTAAAGGATTAGTTGAAAGTTTTTTTATTTCCTTTTTTTTTTCTGCTTTATCTTCAGTTTCTGTAAGAAGTAGCTAGAGTTATAGTTTATAGAAAATGGTTATAGCATTCAGTTGAAATTTAGCGGGACTACGATGGTTCATTAGATAGATTGAGTTATATTTTCCTTCTATGTGTAAATAATCATATTCAGTGGAGATATTTTTTATCCTAGCATTGAAGTGTCCTGAGAGGATGGATGTCTATGTAAGTATTCACTTGGATGTCCCCCAATCAATTCTTCAGTTCATTTGTCTACAGGATATGGATTAATTTTTGTTGTTTTCTACTATTCCGCTAGTATTTTAACATAACGCTAAGTGAATGTATTCTTATTCATCATTACCTCAGTGAATGAGGTAATTTACGAATTAACGCTTAAACACTTACAATATACTGAACGATTCTTGTGCCCATCTGTAATATTAGTAACATACAATTTTAATTGATACTAGGATTAGGAAGGCTACTTCAAAGTTACCTATCAAAATATGTCTGCAACTTATTTTTTTTATTGTTAGTTAATGGTATTTTTCCTACGTTATTCGTGATTTTGATTAATTATAATTTACTTCAAGGAGAAATATGTATGGAACTTGAAACAAACACGTTAAGGGCATGTGATCAATCTGAACTTTTTTAAGTCTCCTACATTTTTCTCTTTGAATTGAAATAATTAATAAAAAAAATAATCTGGAAAAAATCATTGCTTTAATTTCATTGAAACATTTTGATTTCATATTTTGATTGGTCCTCTGTCCTATACATATCTATCGATATAAAATGTATGTTTATACACCAGATTAGCGAAGTTTACTGTGGCATCTCAGGCTAAAATAGTTAATGGGGCATTGTCAAACAGAAACATCAGATCATGAAATAAATTATGCATGTTTTTATCTACTCAGATAATCAGGTTGATAGGAATGAACATGCTACTGGTAAAACTGATTAATTCGACATAATGTAATAAATAACCAAATTATTATGATCAACGTCTGTTGGGTACGGAGAATTGTGACTATCTAAATCTATTTGTTTTTACGAAAAAAGAGCACAGTTACAAATCAGAAGAATTTAGTGAAACCGAAAGGAAATTAAAATGAAGAATCAGGTGAAAAACACGCTATGAATGAATTAAAAACTATTGGTTGAGGATCTATTTTAGGTAATTTCATTCTCCAATAGTCTTCGAACTATGTCGAAAATTTTTCAGCTCTACAGAAATTGTCAATTCAAATTCAATATATTCCTGTATTCACATTTATTCCAATGAACAAATCCGGTTGATAATATACTTGCATGAAATTTTCTGAATCAATGTTTTCAAGCTGGTTCTCGATTATTTATTAAATGGTAAAATAGACTTCATTGAGAATAAATATCTTTGTGTAGTTGCATACAGAGAAACTTGTAAAAAAAATGATGCTTATTCTGCGTTTCACTGTATTTCATTTGGTTAAATTTGACAGAACTTATTATCGTATATACAATCCGTCGAAGTAGTCTATTATGCGAATTTCAACTGAATTATAATACGTTAAATGCAATAAAACTTAATGGAAATATCTCAATGATTACATCGGGAGGTTCGATTCATTGTTCTCAATGGGCTTAGAACATATTGTTTTATTGCATGAACTGGTATTTGGTGTATTTACACAACAGTTATATCTGAAAATATCTATATTAACTTGTTAATTTGCTTCCATGTTTCAGAATACAAGAAGAACCAGTGAAAAATGCAAATTCAGTTTCAATAGAGACAATAAATAGCAGCACAGATTCGATGAATTCGAATAATCTGTGGCAATCCACCACCCAACCATATGGTAATTTTGTCTTGAATAACAACAGTTAAATTATTATTTCCAAACTATTTTTACTGTATGAAATACCCTAGTAATCACAATTTTAATAATAGAGATTGCCTCTGAAAGTTTCTGACAGGAATGAAATCATCAGGTTGCATTAAAATAAAAATTTAGTGTATCCTACTAAAAAAAATATCCTTTCTATTTCTACAAAAATATTTAATTAGAATATTCTGTTCGCAATCAATCTCCAGAAGTATTTTCAAAGAAATTATTCAACTATATTTCATTCATCAAAGACTAGCAATAATATAGATAATTATAGTTTGGTTTTACTGTATAAATTCGAGAAATTCGGTGTAAATATATCTTTACATGAGATTTTTTGTTATTTGGACAAGCAGTATGTAATATCATTTTAAATAATATGTTATCGATTATAATTTGTGAATAGTAGGCAACTCTATAATTAATTTTATAATCTGTTATTACATATTAGCTGAGTGACTGATATGTGAAGTGTTCCATATTGTTGGAAACTAAGAGATCCAATGAGAACATTTTTATCGCAAAAATCATTCGTTTTTCCGCTAGCTAATCGATAAAAATTCTCAGTTATAAATCTTAGCATTGCAAGTTTTACAACTGAATGATCTGATTTTTATATATTCCAATTTAATCATGAATTTGTACTAGTCATTCTCCCAATACATGTTTACTTGTACGATTATTACAGTGGATTGATATTGGAATAAGAAATAAAATTATAATCAGAAATACGTTGTTAAAAATAAGACATTCAATATCGGTACGGAATATTATTTATAGATCCATATTTGAAGCATTCTCCGATGAAATTACTTCAAAATATCGTGTAATTCAATTGTATGCAATTCAATTTATGAATGGATGTGAATGTACTTGATGAAGACATTTCATTATTCAAAATTATGCTCATTCGGTGCTTATAATGGGAAAATTCGAATGGATATTCACCTTATTTTCAATATCATTCTCTACTTCAGTGGAATTCATAAGGAACATCTCATTTGTTTCGAAAGTGTTCTCAAATTCATATTATGTCATGCAATTTATTATGATTTCCTATTAACTTCATTGTATAATGAAGAAAACGTTGAAATAATGTTTTTTTTTTTCAATTTATGGCGCCAATTCGATTTTTATGAATTTTCTGACCTTGTGAATAGTTTTGAATGACTTGAAGTCCATTCAAGAGAATTTCAGTTTTAGTATGGAAATATTTTTCAACAAGTTGAATAAAAGGTATAAAATTTAAAAAGTGACGATCAATTCTGTCGGAATTAGGTGCTGAAAATTAGAATTATACATAACAATTTTGAATGTGAAACTCTTAAATCATAAGGAAAACATTATAAATTCCACAAAATATATTTATGTATTCCAAAATCTGCTTCTCACGAAATAAGAAATGTGATTTACTGAATTGGAACATTTCATTGGTTCATAATAATTTTTAGTGAATAACTATGGGCTATTAAGTCCTTCACTAATGTCAATAATATATCCAGTAATTTATACTTGGTTATTTACAATCCTGTAAAATGCTTGTTAAGTGCTTAATAAATGTAAACTTATTTATGAACTTGGGTTTTTTCATCTTTCGTTGGACATCGAGTGGATTCCTTATGACAGTTGTTAACACTGAAAAATTATAAATTTGCATAGCGGAACGGATCATAAAATAGTAACTCAATCAATAAGTCGAAGATTTCACTCTGAAAGTAGATCGGACGATGCCACCCTAAATTCTGCCTTTTAAACTGCAGAAACTCAACTCTTACCTCCATTTGGAACAATGTTATCCGTTATATCGTTTCACAATCGAATCGTATAGAATGTCGTGTATTCTTCTACTACACACTAATAAATCACTAAATTTTCGATATAAATGTAAAATAATACTTCTTTGCAGTTTGTTCCAATAAAAAAATTAACTTAAGGGGAAGTGGTACACGTCCGAGATCGCTAGCTCCCTTCAAAAATTGGTCTTTTTATTTCCATGACATCTCAGTTCGTATGCAGCGTAGATCAACAATTTTTTAAAAATTAAAGCTTAATCATTTCTCTAGAATGTGTATTACTCGCTTTTCAATTTCTCTTCGTATATTAGATATATATTATAACATGGTGAGCTGTAATTTCATAAAAATCTGGACAAACGATTTTATTTCCATGATACCTCCGTCAATTTTCGGGATAAATGTGTGAAATTTTCAATATACATGCGGAATAATATTTTGCAGAATGTGTATTAATCAGTTTTTCTTTTTATCGCTCCTTGAATTTTTGAATAAATTGTAAAGAAGGAACATTATTGGTCATATTTTCAACCAGGTGTTGTTCCTAATATACGAAGAAAAAAGGAAAAGCGAGTAATACACATCCTGCAAAATATTATTTCGCTTGTATATCGAAAATTTCATACATTTATCCGGAAAATTCACGGAGATATCATGGAAATAAAATCGTTTGTCCAGATTTTCATGAAATTACAGCTCATCAGGTTTTTTTCCTCATATACGAAGAAAAATGAAAAAGCGAGTAATACACATTCTAGAGAAATTATTGAGCTTCAATTAAAAAAAAAAATTGTTGGTTTACGCCGCCTACGAACTAAGATTTCATGGAAATAAAAAGCCCAATTTTTGAGAGGAGCTCGCGATCTCGGACGTGTACCACTTCCCCTTAACCCCCCTCAGAAAATTCAATATATCCCACACCTGACACCATTGTAATACTTATGAGTATTAGTCTAAAATTTAATTTCTTAAAGAACCCGATCGAATTGAGAATTGGTTTCTAGATAGATAATAACGAATTTCGTTTGTATACGGCTTTTCATGAAGATCGAGATTTAAAAAAATATTGAAAGGAAGTCGAAACTGATCGCAAATTCGGATGAAATGTAGGTACATCCCACACAGCACATGTACGTACAATGGACGAACAATGGATGTTTATTATGGATGTTCGAGACATCCATCGGATGTCCAGAATTGGTACATAGTACATCCAATGGACGTTCATGGGACGTCCAGGACACCACTTTGGACGTACAATTCAAGCCCAGATAACGTCCAATGGATGTACATTGTACCTATCTTGGACATCCATTGTACGTACATTGGATGCACATGTACGTACATTGGATGATCAATGGACGTTTATTATGGATGTTCGAGACATCCATTGGATGTCCAGAATTGGTACATTATTTATCCAATGGACGTACAATTCAAGTCCAATGGATGTTTATTGTGCGTAACCTGCAAATATCGGTCTATGCTTCACTTTCAAAAACTGTTAATATCATCCACCACAAGATAAGGAATGCATTATTATTAATAATATAAACAAATCTTCAACGTGATTCGAATCCATGAAATTTAATGAGTAACACTGAAATTTATCAGATTCAGATACGGCGTTACTAGATATACCTATAACAGTATAACATACCAATGGGATCTGACTCAATCTTGTCAGCTTGCCACTTGCCACACTTCATCATACAGATTCCAGGCACCTAGCGAAGGTTCCATCCTCATCAATTCAAGATCTTGTACGGATCTCCGGAGTTAATCATATCATCGGAGCGGAACGAAGGTCCTCTTAAAAGAAAAGGGAAGATCGTTTTGGGGAAAGACTACCACATGGCGACATCTAGTTAAGAATTAGACAAACAATTCGCTCTCGAAGTTACGCGGACGAAGATAGATGGCATATCTCACATTTTCTCCTTACAGTGACTATATGGTAATATAGTCACTATATTTCTCCTCAGCAAGCAAGAATGTGAGTTTTCACATATGAAACATGCAAGCCGGGAGCGTGAGAATCGTTCATACTTATCGGCATGTCCGAAAATAATAATTATCCAACGAAAGTTTATTCTAGAAGGAATTATTCCAAAAGGAAATTAATCAGTAAAACTGAAATCTGATTTATCTTAGTTTTACTGAATTATTTTCTTTTTGGAATAATTTCTTCTGGAATTAACTTTCGTCTTGGTCTGAAACATGGCCAATATGACGCTCATCTGCGAATTGTCTATAATGTATCTGAATTGGACGTACAATGAATGCTCACTGTTGGATGTACAATGGACGTCAAGAAATGTACATTAACTGGACCAAAAAAATATGCAACATTAATAATGTATCTGAATTGGACGTACAATGAATGTTCACTTTTGGATGTACAATGGAAGTCCAGAAATGTACATTAACTGGACCAACAAAATATGCACCATTAATAATGTATCTGAATTGGACGTACAATGAATGTTCACTGTTGGATGTACAATGGACGTCCAGAAATGTACATGAACTGGACGAACAAAATGCACCATTCATCAAATTTCATTTCAAGATTGTGTTTGGAAATACTATTGATTTTCATTTGGAATAGAGAAAAAATATGAGATTCAAACAGAGAATTCATATATATTTTTGGACATTATATGTATGTACAATGGACGTACGTTCGTAACAACCAATGGACGTCAACAATTGTAAGTACAATGGACATCCATTCAACGTCCATGGACGTTTGGACTTGATATGGTCGTAAAATGGACGTCCAATGGATGTCGTGTGCTGTATGGGATCAATGAAATAGAAAAATTGAGTTTCTCAAATGAATAGTTAGCATTGTGCCATTAGATGATGAGAAATTGTTTTTATCTGCAGATTTGGGCGGATTCAGTACCCGAGTACCACTACTAATTTGAACAAACGCGCAAAAGCTTCAAATTGTTGGTTGGTGATGAAGCATTTTATACCACAATGAAATTGGCCAAGTTGGGCCCCCATATACATTTTTTATACCAATTATTCCAAGTGAAGAGGGTTTTACGGATATAGGGCGCGAACCGGATTCGACACGAAAAAAGGGCGCGAACGGAGAAGATACCGATTATTTAAAAAACATACAACAGTAGGCTATAATTATAATGAGATAATGCGATATTGCTAGTAAGTTAGAGAATTTGTTTTTCAAACTTAACTGAATTCATCCACGAAGCTCGATATCGTTAAGACGTTAAGCTATCGCTCAGCGAATGTCTGCTGTTTTTCGTGCTTATGGATTAATGATACTTGCCGGTAAAAAAGGTAGGAATTTATGAGACCCATATTTTAAAGTTGTACCAACATCATAATGTAGTACGAGAAAAGTGCATTTGTAAAATGTCGTTTCCGGTTGATTACGGTAAGGTTACGCCTATCACTGTTTTCCAGCAATTTTCTGAAAATGAGTTAATTTTCTTTTAGATTAAACTAGTATGGGCCAGCAGATCTCCCTTAAGTAGTTGTCCTCATCGGTAAAACTCGGGTGATTTTATAGGCGAAATGTCAATGTTTGACCAATTTTCCTGAAGATGTGGGAAAATTATGGAAAATATTAATACCAAGCTATTTTGCATTGACTTTTCCTCGTTCGATCCATATATTTAGATCACTGCCAGGATATATGTGAAAAAAGTTTTATCGAGTTAAAAATGGCCCTTTTTGTCGGAGTTTTTCGCGATTTTTGCGAATTTTTTACTTCGCCTAGAGAATCGGTCCACCGAGTTACCATTTTAGTATGGTATAGAATTACAATAGGTACTCATTCTTAATGGTGATATCATATCATTGGGATAGGTTTTTTAATAATATCTACTAAGCTAGATATTCTTCACAATAGGGGGTCATGACGAAAACACTTTCTTCTTTCTAAATAGCTACTAAAAATAATTTATCTTCATGGAAAAGGGAATGAGACCTGTTGGAGCCCAAACCGTACTCAGTTTACAACATGTGAACATTGAAATATTGAGAAAAAACAAACAAAAAAATCTGAAAAAAAAAATCTAAAAAAAATTATCTAATCCAATGAGAAGACACTCTTCCAGTTTGTAATTGTGATTAAAAAATTTTCACCTCCGAATAGAGCAAGTATGTTTTTGAAAAAGCACTTGTTCTAATAGGAGGCTGCAACTTGATTGAATGCTCCCAATTGATCGCTGGATCGGTCTCCGAATTCGGAGAAATCATCGGGTCACAACTTCGGGCCGAGATATTATTGAATTGACTAGAGTATAGAGGTAAACCTATAAACTCAAAATAAATCATGAAACTGAGAAATTGTTAAACAAAAAAAACAATTAGATTCTGAAATGAGTGCAACGATGTCGACCAGACCAATTGTACAGAGGGTTCTTGAGAGAATTTACCGTTGGCGATAGCACTACTTCAGAGGAGAGCCGATTCCATGTCTCGAAGACTGGGAAGAAAGTTGCTTCTCGGTGTAGTGCTGAAGTTCTCCTTGACGCGCTTGTAGCAGGGTCTTCTCAACGGTCTGCTCACATTCAGAGGAAAGAGGTAATCCATGTCTGTACCGAAGAGGTGTTGAAGTGCTCAATAGGTTATGATCAAGTCATCTCTCAATCTGCGTTATGAAAAGGAAGTCAAATGGTACCACCGTAGCCTAGTGGGATAATTCTCCCGAATGGAATACGAGTGTTCTACCGCTGTTCGGATCTCCTGATCCCTTCTCAGATTATCCCACCAAACAGCTAGGGCCCCCATACTCGAGGATAGGACGCACGTATGGGCATGGGGTATAGCCCATAGCCACATCACATCCAGTAAAACTCTTGGAGAGACAGTAGATCCACTGCTTCGCCTTTGAAACAGCCACCGAATCATGGTTGGACCAACTCAAGCTATCAGTGACGGTTACACCCAGGTCACAACTATGAGAGACGTTACTTAGCTTTTGCTGGTCGATGAAGTCAGGATTACTGGGATTTCCGCTGCCGATATGCAGCACGCAACATTTATCTATACTGCGCAAAAAATTAACGCACATTCTGAAAATCTCAATTTTATTGAAAGTTAACTCTACATTGACTTTATAACTTATTTTTTATGTTCTCTTGGGAAGGTTTTGAACGAAACAAGACACATTAAATGGAAGAAAAATTCAGGATTTCACCGAATCTTATGTGAAAGAAGAGAAATGAACAATTTTCAAAATACTGAAATGCTGATAAGTGAATTTAATACTTGGTATTTCCACCCCTTGCGTTAATTACAGGCAACGACGGTTCATACTCAAAATGAGTGATCTTAAAATGTTCTGATCTAATCCTTCCCAGATTTCTCCGAGTTGGATTCCTAAGTCATTAAGAGTAGCTGGATGATTTTCTGAACTTCTCAGCCTTCTATTGAGGTTGTCCCAAACCTGCTCAATCGGATTGAGATTTGGACTTCTTGCTGGTCATTCCATTCGAGAGACTTCAACCTCTTCAAGGTACTCCGGAACGATGCGCGCACGATGGGGTCTGGCATTATCGTCCATAAAAATGAAATTTTCACCAATGTATGGAGCAAATGGCACTACATGCTCTTCAAGAATGTTCCTTATATACTTATCAGCATTCATAGCTCCATTATCAACGACCACTAGGTCTGAGCGAGCAGTCAAAGATATTCCACCCCATACCATAATCGATCCTCCCCCGAAACCAGTATTATTCAGGAAATTGCACTGAGCATATCTTTCATGCGGACGTCTGTATACAAGGGAACGTCGATCACAATGGTAGAGGCAGAATCTAGACTCATCTGTGAAGAGAACTCTTTCCCAATCGACCTCTTCCCAATGGATATGCTCTCTCGCAAAATCCAAACGCGCCCTTCGATGGGCTGGGGTTCTTAAGAGCTGGGCCTCTTGCCGCGGCACGAGGCCTTAAATCATATTCTCTGAGGCGATTTCTTATTGTCTGGGTGCTAATTTGCACCTCATGATTTTGAAAAAGGCGAGCGGTTGCAAACCATTGTCTCAACGAAGAAACTCTCAAGAGTCTCAAGTAACGTTCTTGAATGGCAGTTGTTACCCGTGGTCTATCCTGTCCTGGTCTTCGGACATTCATACCTGTCTCCCTGAATCGCTGCAACATTCTGGACACACTTTTATGGGAAACTCCAAACCTTTCTGCAATTCTTGTGTATGTCCACCCTTCTTCTCGCAAAACTACCGCTTGGGCACATTCCTCTTGGGTCAAATGGCGTGTTTCGCGTTGCATAGCGATCGAGTGTAGAAAATCAAACGAAAGAAAAACTATTGATCACTAGAAACTAGAATTGATCGAGAACAACTGATTTTAGAATGGAGCCAATACATCCAAAATCTGATAATATCATCTGTTTTTATTCCTGCTGGGAGAAAACATCTGTATTGAAGAAAAACGTTGAAAGTGGATAACATATGCATGCATAATTCTGATAAAAATAATTATCATTGAGAACACCTTCAGTTGTAGAATAAATTTGAGATTTCCATAATGTGCGTTAATTTTTTGCGCAGTGTATATTGAGGGGTAACATCCAATCCCTTCACCACACATATAGATGATTCAGATCCTCTTAAGGTGGCCCATGCTGACTAAAGGACGGTCATAAAATTTCGTGTCATCCGCTGACATTGCTCACTATGGTCGAAAAGGACGGGGGACATCAGAAGTGTAAAGCAAGAACAAAACAGGACCCAGTACAGAACCCCGCGGAACTTCACTCAGGCAGAGGAAAACAGTCACCGACCCTCACTAGAAAAATACGGGATGATAGAAAAGAACCAATCCATAACTCTGAAGATTCCTATCGTAGTTGTAGTTGCAGCTGAAATTTGTATTTTTATTGATTATACTGATTACTTGGTGTTCCCAGGGGACCCCTCAGAAACAGGCCCGCCGTAAGCGGGCGTGCAAGGCGTGCAAGGCGTGCCCGGCACAAGGGCGGCACGTCCAGGGGGGCGGCAAATCCAGTGAAATTGAAATTTTTTTTTGAAGGGGACAAACAACGTGGTAAGCGGGGGGGGGGGGGGAAGAAAAAAAAAGGGGGGGCGGTTGTCCAACTCCAACTGCTTTAAAATTTTGCTTAATGTCATAGAAACATAGAAATTTTGCCATAGGCGATCGAAACTTTGCCAACTGCTTTGAAATTTCTCCAACTCCATTCAACATTGGGGGCGGCAAGGTCTCCCCATCCCCCTTAGAGAGACTTTTTCTCTGAAGGATCGGGAGGACAGGCGGCCAACATCGATAATTTCCGTATATCCACGGAATTCAGTGAATTCACTGCAGTGTTTCTTTCAGGTGTATTTCCGGGAGGGGCACTGCCGCCCCCCGAAGTTCCGCAGGTGCCCCCCCCGGCGAAATACTGAGAGCGCCTAGATCCTGTTATGGCGTAAAACTTCATGTTCGAAAAATTCACATAATCCGATAAATTGCCCTCGCGGAACTTCGAATTGCGCCCCCGGGAAAAATTTTCTGAAAGAAACATCGATTCAGAAAGTTCCTACGGCATCTCTGATTTTGTTGAATATTCTACGAGAAAAATTTGCAGATGTTCTTTTTCCCAATATTACAACCAGATAGTAGTAGTAGTAGTTGAATATTTTCAGTGTCGCCGTATCGTTTATGCCAATTATTGCATGTCATAAAAAACCATCGGTTACCAAATTGCGCCCTTTCTACTAGCCGAGTTTAGGTAGGTACGTGATTTTGAAGAGAGAATAACGAAAATAAAGATAAAAACAGAATGAGGGTCTTTGTCGGAATATACACCCCCTAGGATCAGTTGCATTTTGCATTCGAAATTGAAACTTGTCTCTTGTCTATGATTCGATTCGAACAGTTCCGTGGTGTATGAACAGTAACGATCAAAAATTAAATTCCAATTATTTTGTTAATAGTTCTTCTGAGTTGGATCAATAAATAATTATTGATATTTGAACTACTAACATTGCCGGTTTCAGTTGCATCTGGAGAAAGATCTTTTTCAAAATTGAAAATTATCAAGAATTATGTAAGATCCACTATGCTCCAACACAGATTAAGTAATTTAGCTATAATTTCAATTGAACACCAAATTTTGGATAGATTGGATATGACTAAGATTATAGAAGATTTCGCAAATATAAAAGCGAGAAGAGTGAAATTTTTTAGATTAATATTTTTGTGTATCTATATGATTTTTCAATTTTATAAATAGAAATAACAATAATATAATATTTATATATAACAATAATTCAATAGGTTTTTTATTTTTTTCCCACCATAATGAGGGAACCCTTTCTAGAGAATATTTTGTTTTGCGCAGGGGAGTATTTACGGGGTGGGGGGCTTGGTACTGGGGGTAATTAACCCCCCCAGGAAAGAGTTTTTCACACTAAATCTTCGAATGGAAACGATCTAACCCCCCCCCCCCCCCGTTCCCCGCTTTTCACGCAAGATCAGTTCAGGTCCCTCAGTCAGAAACTATACAAGCTTCTGAGCTTGTAGAATGTACGAGTTGGGACTTGGGAGAATCAGTTATGTGAATGTGTCCTTAGGTACGCCACCGTAGGCACAGCACTGTTAATGTTTAGTCCACGGCATTTTATTATTTTGTGGTGTGACTGTTTGAATGGTTTCCTTCCAAGCAGTTATTCCCAAAAATGTTTCATGTTCATTGAAACTCTATGCAACAAATTTGGAAAGGTAGATAACACCCGTATACGACTATGTATTGAGAGTTGTCTATTTGAAGAGATGAGGCTAAGATACAATACGATATCTGGCTTTACTTCTGTAAAAACTCTAGCGTTTAGAAAAAGAATCGGGTTCAAGCATGCTGGCGACTTTGAGAAGTGGTGCTTAGCTTGTATCAAATGGATAAAAAACCGAATGCTTGCTCATGACTGATAATCCGTTGAGATGAGAAGTAAATGATTCTCTATCGAAATTTCGTTTTAATATACAAGATGTCCCATGTAAGACTTTCCAGCTGAATATCTCGTTAAATCTGAAGTTTTGAACACCAATGTTTATTCAGTTATTCTGAGGGTACGTCAATACTTAAGCCATTTTTTCGCGTGAATCACGGTTCAAAACTATTTCAAAAACATTTCGAGGTAAACGTCACCAGTTCATGCATCGCTAAAATGCCACAATTTCAAAACTGTGACGTCATCATAGAAATAGAAATGTCAATTCAATTATTTCAATTTATAAATTTAAAAGTCAGAAACAAGATACACGCACATAATAATGAAAATATTTATAACTAGATGGCCCGGCGAACTTTGTTCCGCCCTTATGATACTTAGGTGGATTTCACAAATCCACTCTGATTTTTGAACTGTCAAATGTTTCCATGGATATGAGCTATCACACAGAACAGATACACAAAAATAATATGTCATAATATGTCAATCACTAATAATGGCAATTTTGGATTCAGTTATTTCCGCAAATATATTTATTACCCAAACAGAAAAACGTTTCAAAAATTATGAGGAAAGATGAGAACGGACAATTCACGATTGAAACTTATCGCCAAAATCCGATTTACTTGAAATTTCGATAAAAATTCACTGTGATATTCAACCGCTTTTTGATCTGTTAATAGCCTTTCATGGTACTAAAAGCCCTATGTAAATTACACAGTAATTGATGTCATATGTTTTTTTCTCGACCATTTCAAACCACGACGACCGAAATGCTCGAAAAAAGAACAGATGACATCAATCGATGGCCGCGAAAGCCTCAACAAATTCATCGTCATTTAATTGCGATAATGTCAAATATAGTACCTTCACGATTACGTTATTTGGAATAAATAAAACTATAAAAATAACTAATAATCATCAGTCATAATGTGTGAATTGCGCCATCTGAAGTAGTAAGAACGAAACTTTTCTCATATCTCAACGAAATCTTATCATTTTAGACATCTGTACTCCTACGCTAAGACATTTTGGCTTTGCCCAACAGCGCAGAGTTGTAGGCAACTCAAATTACACACTATTACAATGACTATAGAGGGAATATAGTCACTGTACACTCTATTTGTTTATATCGCCATCTAACGCGGAGAATATCAAATGAAGTACCAACGAATAAGCGGTAGCGTAACTGTAACTGTAGCGACACCTAGTGGCCTTACTCAAAAGGAGGAAAAGCATTTCCTGTATAAGTAAAACTTTCATCGATTTTTTCAAAGTTTTATTTCATTTTATAATAACCAGACCGTAGACGAATCCATATATGAAGTTTCATAACAAACAGTCCATCTGATCTCGAGTTATAAATGGTGTAACCAACATCTTTCTTTTATATATATAGATTTTAGGTGTGTTTATTTGTATATTATTATTAAATCTTGCATTTTCAAATTTGACTCCAATCAGTTTATGAATGACTCGAATGTTCTCGTCCTGATTAACGAAAATATATGCGATATTCATATTGGTTGAATCAAGAGGAAGAAGCCGTAAAATCAATTTCAAAAATTTGAACATACATTCTCAAAACTAAATAATATTTCAGAATTCTAAAAATAAAGGTGTGCTCTACTCGAAGTGATTTATTACTTCACAGGTTGAATGCATTCTAAAAACAAAGCTGTCATATTTAAATAATATTCAAAATAAAAAATGTGAAAACAAAATAAATCCAACAAACATAACCTATATTCTTCAATCAGCATTCAGCTGATTCCAAACTTCAAACTTCAGTTCAAACTATTCCACTACCTGCTTTCAAACGGCTTCAAATTATTTTGAACCATTTGGTGCGTGACGTCACCAGTTCGAAGCGAAAACACGAATATTTCAAAACGGACGGAATTTGTACTTCGTCGATCGGGATATTAACTTTGAAATTTCGAGCGTCATGTGTTGCATTCCTCCATTATGAGTACCTCGGCTATCACTTGGACATAGAGCTACCCGTCGGAAATTGGCAGAACACCACCAAGACTGGCTTTTACCACAATGGCGCAACGATAGTCGACGAGAAAGGGTTTTGAGAGGCCGATGGAGGCAGGCTAGAGCGAGTCAATTTCGCCCGAGAAGTTGTGCCTTTTTCAAGGCAGGTCAATAATTTGCTGGGGGCAGAATGTTCGGTCGCCCTACCTCTCTTATTATCGTTGAACGAACAATGACTGGTGCCATCTACTTTGAAAAATCATCGAACCAATCATTGTTCCTATGCGCATCGAATTTGGGAATAATTTCATTTATCACCACCCCGCATACGAAGGGTTCAAAACATTCTCCAAAAGAACAATATCCACAGAATGAACTGGCCTGCAAACTCACCGGACATGAATGCAATTGAGCACGCATGGGATTACTTAGAGAGAGCAATATCCAATCGCCAAACCCACTTTCAATTTTTCAGCCATTGAGTTTAACCCTTCAGGAAGAATAGAACGATATGCCATGCCTGAATATTTCATTAATGACTTGATTCGTGAAATGCATATAGGTGTATTGCAGGGGTGGCCAAACTTTTGAACTCTGAGGTCTACTTCTGTTCAAAAATATTTCTTGCGGACGACTGTAAGTGTAAGGTAGAGTTTACAAGAGAGAAATAAAACATTATAGCAATAACCGAAGAAGTGTTTTTTATTTAAACGTTTGAAATAAAATACATAATCTTCATTCTGAATTATGTTTTTGGGTAGATATTTTGCACTGCTTATTCTCAACAAGTTTATCATGGTGGGGCGTGTAAGAAGTAACTGAGATGCGTAAACAAGAATCTAAATGGGCATCAAACGGGAACGATGTTTTGTTATTACATTCTTACTTGAAAATGTCGATTCGCAAAGATAGGTGGAACCAAAAAATGAAGTTGAAACTTTAAAAATTATTTCACATCTCATTTTAATTATCTCTATTTCGATCACAACAGATTCGGAATCAAACTGGCCTATGTTAACAGTTAAGCTGTCAAGGTCAATGCTTTCACCAAAAGGAAATGTCATGAACTCATGAAACTTAGCACTTCTTCGAGAGCGGCGAAACCCTCAAACCTTCTTTCGAACTCCAGGTGCAAATCATCCAGTTGTCTAGCGAAAGTTTCTAAGTCCTTATTTGAATTGTGCGTACGTTCTTTTTCCATGATTTTATAGTTTCTCAATTCACCTCGTCTTAATTCAGATGCATGTAACTGAATCTGACTTTTAAATGTTTTAATCGAAGTCATATCAATCACATTCTTGTTTTTCCCTTGAAGATTTGGGTTCAATGCAATGAGGTTTTCCGTTAATTCACAAAGAAATGCCAACTTCATGAGCCATTTATCATCTTCAAGCTCAGGTACTTCTTTTCCTTTTGATCGGATAAAAATTTTGATTTCTGGCAATAGTTGGCGAAACCTCCTTAAAAAAGCACCACTGCTAAGCCATCTGTATGTATCAAAAGATCAGAGTGTTCGGCCTCAGTCTCTTCAAGTAGAGCTCTAAATTGGCGCCTTTGCAAACTTCTGGATCGAATAGAATAAACTATTCTAAAGGCAATTTTCATAATTATATCCGAGTCAAGAATTTTAAAACACAAAACTTGCTGGTATATGGTCCAGTGATAGTTGGTGAAACTTGGAATGTCGACAATGTCGTCATCATTTTTGCATAATGAAATAAAACCAGCTCTTTTTCCAAGCATATCAGGTGCTCCATCTGTCGTAATAGCAACTAGTTTGTGAATCGGAAACTCAGTTTTTTCTATAAAATATTTGAAACCTCTGGTCTGCCCTTTCAATGGAATCATCGTCAATAATTCTTCTCTTGCCGTCAAAACTAAACGCATGAAAATGCAGAACTCAGCAATGTCAGTCACATCAGCTGTAGACTCATCAGATGGTAGTGATAAGAAACTACATTTTTTCAAGTCTTCCTTTAGCAATTGTTCCAAATTTCCACATAAGGCTTCACTTCGTCGCATCACAGTGTTTCGGGACAGATAAATGTCGTTTATGGCCGAAATATTCTCCTTCTTATTTTTAAAGTGACTAAGAAACTAATAGAGCGTAATGCACTCGAAAAGATTTCATTTTCAGTTTATTTATCTCTTGAGGGCTACCAAAATCGCCTTCGCGGTCGACCGGTAGATCGCGGTCGACCTCTTGGCCATGCATGGTGTATTGGATAGTTGATTGAAAGAAGAGGTGGTAATACCCACTATTGAATTTGGATTAAGTTGTGGAATGACTAATAATTAATCAAAAATGAATAATCGATGAATTTCGATTTTTTCCCAATTTTTCCTATTTTGTCTCATCCTGCGTAAGCAAAGAGTAACAAACAAAGTTTTTCTATCAAATATACTTCAGTTGAGATAGAGGAAAATATTCTTCTCATTTCCAGAACATAGATTGTTTATTTATTGAGAAACCTAGGGGGGCAAGTCTTTTGACGATGTGTGTGTATATGTTCTTAAATTAGGAAAATTAAATTTTATTGCTGTCGCCAATTTTTCAGTGGAGCTAAGCGAAGTGATGAATATAATTCAACAATTTTCCAATCGACTTTTTTTCGTAGCTATATTGTTGATTTGCCTTACCCGCCACTGGAAGCTCGCGTCGTATCATTCATTAATTGAGAATGAATAAGTCTCAAGAAAATCCTCGTCAAGCAGGTAGGTAATCGATTTTGGGTAGGTAGTTTTGGTTTTGTATTTTGTGCTACTTTAGATGAATCGTAATGTATGTAATGATTACGTAAAAAGTGCCACATTCTTTTCGTATTCTGATCCGTTGTCCGTTATTATACCTGCAGACGTGTTCGATTTCACTTTCATTTTCATTTTCACGTGTGGAGTTATTTCTAAACTGACTTCATGCCTTACATAGATGTCTAATCGGTATTCTCATAAGCTAGGGGCTTATAGGGGCCAATTTATCTAATTTCGATCGAGTTTGGATACTATATAGGCAAATATTTCAGATATGGTAGTTGATAGATGAAAACAGCAATTGTAAAATCAATCTTCAAGAAAGCATATTAATGTAACAAACAACCAAATACAGCATAAGAAATCAAAATTATGCATACCGCAAATTTGGTCTAACCAACACTCATAGACAAGCTGACTATAGGCCTAAAATGAAGATATTCAATTCACTGCCCACTGTAATTCTTAAGAAAGAAAACCATGAGATGAACAATATACGTATAATACGAATCGAACCATGAGGAGTTCATACATTTTTCTGTGTATAGAATTTATAAAAATCAATTTGATATATCATTTCGTTTATGTTGATTCAGTCATAAGAAATAAAGACCTTTCTTATTATTACCATGAATATAAATATGTATTTATAATTCCGACAATTGTATTTAATGAATTTTATGGCTTTATTGTTGAGGACAAATTATCAAAATTTCAAGACAATTAAACCTACTTTATTCTTGTATTTGAAGCAAATATGAAAACAAAAGGAATTGGATGATTGAATTTTATTTATAGGGAAAATGTTTCAATAATTCAAAGAAACATGCTCTAATATGGCGAATTGGACTAGTCTTCAGATATATTGCACCCAAAATTTTTTTCATTTCGAACAGAGATTTATATCTCCCAAAGTTATAATAATAATATAATATATAATAATATTAATAATATGCTGCGCTGCGCTGGGCAATAGATTACGAAGATTCAACAGAAGAACGCAAAGGTATCAAGAAAATAACCTATATTATAAGAGCAATCAGAGGGAATTCTTCAGACGACTGGCTGAGGGACGGAGTGAACAACAAACAACTTTACCAGATAAGCGCGAGATGGAAGAATACTGGTCGAAGATCTGGACTCAAGAAACGCAGCACAACACAGATGCAACATGGATCGAGGCGGAGAGAAAAGCAGACCACAATCTGGCAGAAATGCCTGAGATAACCATTACTGAGGAAGACGTGAAGGCAACACTCAAAAGATGTAAGAACTGGACAGCGGCAGGCGCAGACGGTATACACAGTTTCTGGTGGAAGTCACTAACTTCGACTCACAAAGTACTGGCTCGGCTGATACAGGAGGCAATAGAGGACCCAACAACCATACCTGATTATTTTACACGGGGCATGGCGCTCATGATACCTAAAAAGGGAAACCCGTCGGAACCGAAAAAATACAGACCGATCACCTGTCTACCCGCAGTTTATAAGATACTCACTTCGACCATCGGACACAGGATCAATACTCACGTCAAAACTAACAAATTCATGTCCTGGGAGCAGAATGGATGTAAGAAGAAGGCCCGCGGAAGTAAGGAGCTATTGGTGATCGATAATACTATTACTAAGCAGGCAAAGAAGAAGTTGAAGAACATCACAGTCGCTTGGATCGATTACCAGAAGGCGTTCGATTCTGTCCCCCACTCGTGGCTTCTTGAAATACTCAAGATTTACAAGGTCAACCCTAAGGCGATACATCTCCTGAAGTGTCTAATGTCAACATGGCGCACATCGCTGACATGGAGCAATAAATCAACATCCTTTAGATCCTCAGAAATAAAGATCAGAAGAGGCATATTCCAGGGGGATGGCCTAAGCCCACCGTGGTTCTGCCTCGCACTGAATCCCCTTAGCAGTATGCTTAACAGATCTGCATACAGCTACTCGATGGACGCAAGGAACAGAATCAGTCACTTATTTTACATGGACGACCTCAAATTATTCACCAGAGGTAGGAAACAGCTAGAGGGGCAGTTAGAACTGGTTAGAAAGTTTAGCGAGGTTATAGGGATGAAGTTGGGGTTGGAAAAGTGTGGTGTGGTCGATGTGAAACGCGGTAAACTAGCTCTGGAAGAAAATGTAACGCTTTCTGATGGACGGACAATATCAACACTAACAGAAGAAGACAGATACAAATACCTGGGCGTGCAGCAAACGTTTGAAATAAAACAGCCAGAAAACAAGAAAGAAACTGAGACCGTGCTAACGAACAGAGTAAACCGAATAATGAATACACAGTTATCGGCAAAAAACAAGATAGAGGCCATCAACATTTGGGCGATCCCAGTATTTGCGTACACAGCTGGTATAATCACCTGGTCTAAAACAGACCTAGAAAGACTCGACCGGAAGATCCGAGCTATCCTGACACGGAACGGAATGCTACACCCGAACTCAGCAATAGAAAGACTGTACTTACCTCGTAAAGAAGGAGGCCGGGGTCTGGGCAGCTTGGAGGACATCTACCTGAAAGAAGAGAAAAAAATGAGAGATTACTTCAGAAACGGATGCTTACCTATCCAGCAGTGGGTGGCAGCACAACGTTACCCATCCACGCCTACGGATGAAGCAGGCACACAGGAACCTGCAACAGAGGAGCCATCTGAGAAAAGGAAGCGAAGCTGGCAGGCGAAACCTCTGCACGGAAGGTTCTACGCCAGCTTGCACCAGACTGAAGTGGACACGCTGAACTCTAACACCTACCTGTCACATGGATACCTGTTCCCCCAAACGGAGGGTACATTCTTGGCAATTCAAGATCAGGTTGTGCCAACACGGGTCTACACTAAGCTTATAATGAGGCAGCCAGTGGAATCTACAAAATGTAGACTTTGTGACAAAGCCGAGGAGACGGTCCAGCACTTGTCCTCGGGCTGCTCAACTATAGCCGGCACAAAATATCTATCCCGCCATGACAACATGGGAAAGGTTGTGCATCAGCTGATATGCTTGGAGGAAGGCCTCTTACACCACTTTGTCCCACACCATATATACGCCACTCAAACGGTTTTAGAGAACAACACCACAAAAATATACTGGGACATGACCATAATTACGGATCAAGGCACCGAGCACAACAGACCGGACATGGTGATATGGTCCAAGAAGAACAAAACAGCCATAATCATAGATTTCTCAGTCCCACTTGACCAAAACCTATCTAAGGCCTATGGGGAAAAGATAACAAAGTACGAGCCGCTGGCAAGACAAATGAAGAGCATGTGGCACTTAGATAAAGTGGAGATAAAACCCTTAGTCATCAGCAGCAATGGGCTGGTCCACCGAAAAACGACAGAGCACCTCCGAGAAATGAAACTGCCCTCGAACACAATTCTCTGGATGCAGAAGGCGGTTATACTGGGGACGGTCGGCATCATACGCCAAGCAATCTTCCCTCACTGACAAAATGACCATTCTTGGCCAGCCGGCCCGAATGGTCATACATATCCCACGTTAGTGTGAAATAAAAAAAAAAAAAAATCGTTATTGGTCCCTTCAGAAATTGAAACAATGTATGAGACAAGTCCAATGTGTGATCACAGACAATAATAAAATTGCAAAAAATACAAAATCACAAAAACAAAGATTACACGTCATCGTTCAGGTAATGCGCACGCACAAATAATTTTTTCATCCAAATGTCCTATACGAAAAACTCCATCCACATATGTTCCCAGAAGAATTCGGTATGTCATCTCATCACTTTCACTTAAACAATAGAATCGAAAATTTTCTTGATCAAATTTTCCTATTTCGAACAAAAATTCATATCTTCGGAACTACACTGCGCAAAAAAATTGACGCACATTATGGAAATCTCAAATTCATTCTACAACTGAAGGTGTTCTCAATGATAATTATTTTTATCAGAATAATGCATGCATATGTTATCCACTTTCAACGTATTTCTTCAATACAGATGTTTTCTCCCAGCAGGAATAAAAAAAGATGATATTATAAGATTTTTAATGTATTGGCTCCATTCTGAAATCAGTTGTTCTCGATCAATTCTAGTGATCAATAGTTTTCCTTTCGTTCGATTTTCTACACTCGATCGCTATGCAACGCGAAACACGCAATTTGACCCAAGAGGAATGTGCCCAAGCGGTAGTTTTGCGAGCAGAAGGGTGGACATACACAAGAATTGCAGAAAGGTTTGGAGTTTCCCATACAAGTGTGTCCAGAATGTTGCAGCAATTCAGGAAGACAGGTTCATGAATGTCCGAAGATCAGGACAGGGTAGACCACGGGTAACAACTGCCATTCAAGAACGTAACTTGAGAGTTTCTTCGTTGAGACAACGGTTTGCAACCGCTCGCCTCCTTCAAAATCAGCTTGAGCAAACTCATGAGGTGCAAATTAGCACTCAGACAATAAGAAATCGCCTCAGAGAATATGATTTAAGGCCTCGTGTCACGGAAAGAGTCCCAGCTCTTACCCCAGCCCATCGAAGGGCGCGTTTGGATTTTGCGAGAGAGCACATCCATTGGGAAGAGGCCGATTGGGAAAGAGTTCTCTTCACAGATGAGTCTAGATTCTGCCTCTACCATTGTGATCGACGTTCCCTTGTATACAGACGTCCACATGAAAGATATGCTCAGTGCAATTTCCTGAATACTACTGGTTTCGGGGGAGGATCGATTATGGAATGGGGTGGAATATCTTTGACTGCTCGCACAGACCTACCTTGAAGAGGTACTCCTGTTCCACAAAAACAGAAGTGCTTTTAAGACTTTTCCTTCTGCTTCGTACCTTGAAGAGGTTGAAGTCTCTCGAATGGAATGGCCAGCAAGAAGTCCAGATGTCAATCCGATTGAGCAGGTTTGGGACAACCTCAATAGAAGGCTGAGAAGTTCAGAAAATCATCCAGCTACTCTCAATGACTTAGGAATCCAACTCGGAGAAATCTGGGAAGGATTAGATCAGAACATTTTAAGATCACTCATTTTGAGTATGAACCGTCGTTGCCGAGCTGTAATTAGCGCAAGGGGTGGAAATACCAAATATTAAATCACTTATCAGCATTTCAGTATTTTGAAAATTGTTCATTTCTCTTCTTTCACATAAGATTCGGTGAAATCCTGAATTTTTCTTCCATTTAATGTGTCTTGTTCCGTTCAAAACCTTCCCGAGAGAACATAAAAAAAAAGTTATAAAGTAAATGTAGAGTTAACTCTCATTAAAATTGAGATTTTCAGAATGTGCGTTAATTTTTTTGCGCAGTGTATTTTTTGACAGACAATGAGTAATTTACGGCATAGACGTAAACTAAAATATTCGAAAACGATCCACTTCTCTTCGAACAACCGTGTATTTTGACCCTGAAAAGATGAAAGCTTCAGGGAAATGTCACAAACGAAATACACATTTTCTTTGATCAATTTGGTTCGCCGTGAGTATTTCACAAAAACTCGAAATTTTTTTCTAGCAACAAATTTTTCTATATTGAACAAAAATTCACATCTCTGGAACTGTTGAGCCTGCACGAGAAATTTTCCCGAAGAAATGTCGATAACGATATGTTCTTTTCACAAATTTTCTCAAAAAAATTTGGTACGCCGCGCCGTCAGAATTTCACTGAAACAAAAAGATCGAATATTTTGGTGTCATCAATAACTTTTTCCATTTAGAACAAAAATTCAATTCTCCGAAACTATTGAGCCTGCATGCATAATTTTTCATCGAAATGTTGGCAAGCATTTTTTACATAAAGAAATTTTCCTACTTCGAACAAAAATTCATATATCCAGAACTATTCGGTCAACTTGAATAATTTTCTCACTGAGATGTCGATGAAGAAAAACTCCATCTATAGATTTTATCGAATGAGTTCCATACGCCGTAAGTATTTGTCTTAAACAATAGAATTGAAAATGTTTTGCCAAATTTTCCACCAAAAATTCATATTTCCGAAACTATTGATTCTACTTGAATATTTTTTTTAACGAATGTCTACAACGCAATATTCTATTCCATAAGTTCTCAAATAAATTCGGTGAGGCTTCGGGATTGCACAAAAATGAAAAAAGCGAATCTATTTTACCTGGAAAAATGTTCCTACTTCGAACAAAAATTCATATCTCCAGAACTTTTGGGCCACACGAATTAATTCATTTTGCCGTCAGTATTCCTCTCAAACAAAAGAATCGAAATTGTTTTTCCATCAGAACATTTTCTTTTTTCTAATAAATATTTCATATTTCCGAATCTATTGAGTTAATATGAATAATTTTTTCATCGGAATGTTGACAACGAAACACTTTATTCACATAAGTTCTCGAATGAATTCGGTGAACCGTACGGTTTTTACAAAAACGAATAAATCGAAGATTTTTTTCAATGAAACTCTGATCCGATTTCGAACAAACATCCATGTCTCAGGAACAACTTGAAAAATTTTTCCATTGAAAAATCGATAAAGAAAAAATCTATCCACAGATCTTCTCAAATTAATTACATACGCCGGCAGTATTTGTCTTAAACAATAGAATTGAAAATGAAAAACGAAAGAATCTAAAGTTTTCCTCAATACAAATTTGATACAACTTCGAACAACAATGCATAGCTTCAGAACTATCGGGCAAATGTTAATAATTTTTCACTGCAATATCGATGAAGAAAAATTCTATCCACAGTTTTTCTCAAATTAATTCAGTACGCCGTCAGTACATATTTGCCTTTAACGATAGTATCAGAAATGTTTTACCATAAAATAAATTTTTCTACAGAAATTCATATCTCCGAAACTAGTGAGTCTATTTGAATAATTTTTCAAACGAAATGTCGACAACGAAATACCCTATTCACATAAGTTCTCGAATGAATTCGGTGAGCTGTTATGATTTCACATAAATGAAAAAGGCTTTCTCATTAAAAATTTGATGCAACTCCGAACAACAATGCATATCTCCGGAACTATTGGGCCAACTTCAATTAACATTTTCACTTAAATGCAGTGGCGGATTTACGATTTCAGGGGCCCTACGCTTCAAAACTTTTGGGGCCCCCTCTGAAACATTTTCGATTTCTTTCAAAAGAATTTTTTAATCAAAAGGCACATCTTTAAAAACAAAAAATAAAGTTTACTAATAAAATACAAGGTATGTAGGTAAGCATATCGAAACAAAATATGAAAAATGAATAAAAATCTTAAAAAAAGCGAAGAATATCACAAAAATTCAAATACAGAATATCTCTAGAATATCATATCTGCAAATTTTTTATTGCGGCATCGAGAAAGGAATAAATAAAATCACAAAAGATACAAGTATCGTGAAGTTGTAAATCAGTTACCTACAAAATAAAATGTCACTAGAAAAATTGTTCTTTTTTTATTTTAATATCAGCAAATTCTTTTTTTGCAGAATAATAATCGACACTGCTCGCTATATCACTTTCGATAGAATTCCTAAAATCTGCAGTATATTTTCTGTCATAACAGTTCTATATTTATTTTTTTATCAATGATAGTTAGAAAATGAGCGGACTGCTACACAACTTGTATCTAATAGGTAGCGTTACAAATAACTTTAAAGCTATATATGAATTGGAGAATACTTCTATAATTTCTTCATCATATATTATTTTCAACATCTCTAAACAACTAGTATTTTTTTGTTTCAAGTTTTTAAGATATTCCTCGAATTGAGATGCTTCCAGCTTCGCTAATAATTCCCTCCTCAAGGTCTCTCTCATAATACTCCAAGAGTGTTTTAAAACTCTTACTATCAATATTATCTTGCGAGAGATCACCTATATCAAATCTACATTTGAATTTCACAATGATATCTCGATAGACAGCCAATCAAAAAATCTAAAACTTTATTCAATATCACAATCCTGAATTTATCTTTTCCAAAAAAATATTGGCGTTTGAACTTTCTTCTTCTCCTTCTTCTTAGCCGTTTTTGGACTCGCTCTGGGTGCATTCTTTTTCAATATCTTCACTTAATTCTCTAGATTGTGTCTCTATCTGGTCTGTTTGTGAATCAGTGTCTGTCCGAATTTCCTGCAAACATGACTAGAGTCCAGTAAATGATATCCGCTTTGAAGATCCAAATTAGGTTTTTGAAGTTTGGAAGAAACTTTATCAAAGCGTTCTAGAATTGTTTTAATAACAGTTAACATAGCGTATTCTAATTCGATAAGCTTTTTGTAAGTATAAATTTTTGGCCTCATTTTTACAATTTATTTTTTCTGTTCATCCAAATAGATGTGCTTCAAAGCCTTTAATAAATCATTATACCCAAAGTTCAATGCTTTAACAGCCTCATGATGAGCACACCATCACCATCGGGTAGCGCTCAAACATTTTAAGGAATATTTTAATTTGGAAATACTCAACATAATTCCATTTATACACAAACAGAAATAGTTCAATTCACCAACACCAACACAATACTTGAATCTTACACGAAAATCGCCCGTCACTGTCAACACTATTCGAATCTTATTGTGAAATGAATGTGAGAAAAAATATGCAGAACTAAGAACTTCTGCACAAGTATTTTTCAATTTACACCCCTAAACGAATCAACATCTGGTTGGCCGTTCTGTAGCACATTCCTAGATTTTAGAGGAAATGCCGACAAATTTATTGAATTGACGGAATTTATTGCATGCAGACAAGATGATTAGGGACAGTACGCTGAATGGTGTGTTTTTTCCAATTTTGCTCTGAGGCTTTGGTTATTCAATTGCGTTTCATGTTCACAAGTTGCCTCTGAGCTGTGAGCTCCTTATAAAATATAGTACAGTCTGACTATTTTTTTCACATTTACACACTGAATTTTCATTTTAGAAAAAAAATTTATTCGATCTCCGGGGGCCCCTATGAACCTCGGGGCCCTACGCTGCAGCGTACTAAGCGTACCGGTTAATCCGCTACTGCTTGAATGTCAATGAAGAAAAACTTTTTTTACGGATTCTACCAAATGAATTTGGTATGTCGTCAGTATTTCTCTTGAACGATAGAATCGAAAATGTTTTGCCATGAAAATTTTTTTTATTTTTTCAACAAAAATATCTCCGAAACTTTTGGGTCAATTTGCATTATTCTTTTAGCGAAATGCCGATAACTGAATACTCATTCCACAAACGTTCTCAATTGAATTCGGTGAAAATACAGGATTTCACAAAAACGAATAAATCGAAGGTTTCTTCAATAAAAATTTGATCCAACTTCGAATAAAAACTATTGGGACAATTTGAATAAATTTTCCAATGAAATGTGTAGAAACTCTATCCGCAAATTTTCTCAAATGAATTCAGTATGCTGTCAGTATTTTTTTGATCAATAGAATCAATTGAAAATGTTTTGCCGTCAAAAAATTTCCTTTTTTCAACAAAAATTCATATCGGCCAAACAATTGAGTCTATTTGTATAATTCTTTCAGCGAAATATCGATAGCGAAATACTTTATTCAAAACGTTTTCAAATGAAAACAGTGAGCCGTTAGGATTTCACCAACACGAAAATTTTTTCCCTAAAAAAATCGTCCGGAACTTTTGGACCCACTTGAATAATTTTTCCACTGAAATGTCGATAACGAAATACTCCATCCGCAGAATTTCTCAAATAAATTCAGTAGGACATCAGTATTCTGAAACAATAGAATCGAAAATGTTTTCCATAAACAAAATTTTCCTTTTTCCAACAAAAATTCATATCTTCGAAACTATTTAGTCTACTTGAATTATTTTTGTAACGAAATATCGACAACGAAATACACTATTCACATAAGTTCTCTAATCTCTAATGAATTCGGTGAGCCGTCAGGATTTCACAAAAACGAAAAAATCGAAAGATTTTTTTCAATAAAAATTTGATCCAATTTCGATCAAAATCTTCAGAACCATTGGGCAAACTTGACTATTTTTTTCACTGAAATGTCGATAAAGAAAAACTATATCCATAGGTTTTCCAAATAATTTCGATACGTCGTAATTTTTCCCTTAAACAATTGAATTGAAAATGTTTTGCCATCAAAAATTTTCCTTTTCTCAACAGAAATTCATATCTCCGAAACTATTGAGTCTACTTGGATAATTATTTTAGCGATTCCCTCTAGTTAAAAGAGCCCATCCTGATAATCAATTCATAGCAACATGCTTTTAATGCAAATATCATACAATTAATACAATGATAGAAGTGAAAATGCTTTTATAAAACAATATGCATGAACATGTTTTGGACAAAATTCTCCAACATTTCGAGCTGTCGATGCTTTCAATAGCGTGCAATAGAAATGTAAAAAAAATGTGCCATGACCTCAAACTTCGGTAATGTCTTTGTATATGAAGAACTGAATGTTTTTTTGCTTGTATTTTTGTTTATTTTTTGATTTAACAAGGCTGATATAGATCTATGTTAATAGTTATTGTTGTTTATGAGAGAAAACAATGTAAATGTAGGCTCTGATGCCATCTTTTTTGCTGATTAAGAATCCGGAGTGAATAAATAAATGAATACCTAACGAAAGAGAAATAAACATACAAGAAGTAAATGCCAGAATAAAATCAGACATTTAGCTTTGTCAAATAGTGCAGAAAACTTTCGAAACTCATGGCACGTTTCTGAGAGAGAAATTTCAAAATTTTCGAAAACTCTTAACCCCTGAATTTATAAGATATCTTCTAACCATATTAATAAATGTATCTCATTAGATTTAAGATATAAGAAATATCAGGTATGGTTCCTTTTCACTGAAACACCCTGCATGTGAGAGGAACACGATCAAATGGTTCTCATTAATGTAGGTTAAGATATGAAGAACCGAATTTCAATCATATGATTTTTTTTGAAAAATTAAGGGACAGTCAGGTTTTTCCAATTAACAGTTTCACGATTATTCTAGTCTAATTTCTCCAGGATCGATTGCAATTAACTCGCCAGTATTTAATTCCAGACTTTTGATACTAAACTAAAAATAATTCGATTAAAAAGCAATTAGTTATACATACTTTAATTTTCGAACGGTAAGAAAGTGTTGTGAAATCTTGTTAAATTTATTGAATAACCCAAAACGACCAGGAAATAATTAGATATTATTTGAGAAACTCCTAGTGCTTTATTATTTAATTCTCATTATTATACGAATTTTAAATATGACTAGATAGAAATCGAATAAGCGCTAGATTTTATACAACAAAATTTGGTGATAATGCATTCGGCTTCGATTATATTAATAATTGAAAACATGGATCCGGCTTGTTAATTTTACTCTTGAACTTTCGTCTTCCTTGAGATAGTTACACATTATGATTGTTCATTAATTGATGGTAAAAGAGCAATTCGTTTATGAAACATTCCCTCTGATATTTTGAGTATTTTACTGGCAATTAATTATGAATTCAACAGAGTAGAATGAAAAGTTTTTATAGTCTAGAAACGACTTAAAATTTCATTTTCCACATTTGGTGCAGATTTGACAGAGAAAAAATCCATAACTGTTTTGACATGGATAAAATTCCATCCTTATATCCTCAAATACTTTCAGTCGTTCTACCACTTTATTGTTAATGGAAATTATAATTCCGAAACAACAGAAAATATCAAATATCAGAGACAAAACATTTCTTGTTATCTCATCATACTGTGGAACGTCAGTTTTCACAGTTCAGGCTTGATTTCATTACCACTATGGCTTAAATATTGAAGAAAAATTATTATAATTTCAAAACAATTGAATAATCATATTTTCGCAAATGTTAGGCAAATATCATTGAAATACATAACTTTTTTTTTTCCAAGAAGTTTCAAAATACACACATCGTAAAAAGTCTTGGCCTCCCTAGGTTTCTCAAGGAAAAAACAATCTATGTTCTGAAAATGACTAGTTGAGTTTTTCTGAAGTGCAACCCTTAATTTTTATCCCTTTATTGCTAAAGATGATGTGCTTTTTTGATAACCATTTTTTATTATATGAAAGGGTTAAACACTTATGGAATTCGAATTTTTCCCTTTTTTTATTTTGAAGTAAAATACCCACATCGTCGAAAGTTTCGGCCCTCTCAGATTTCTCAAGAAATAAACAATATATATGCTCTGGAAATGAGATGAATATTTTCCTCTATTTCAACTGCAATATAATTGATAGAAAATTTTTGTTTTTTACTCTTTGCCCTATGCAGGATGAGACGAAATAAGAAAATTGAGAAAAAAAATCGAAATTTATCCATTTTTTTTGCTTCATTATACAGTGTGACAAGAAAAACCTCGGACAAACTCTTTTTCATTTAACTTTATTAAACAAAAGAAATTGAACAAAACAACAACAGATAATAATAGCTTGAACATTTGTTAATAAGATATTTAAGCCGTTTCGAAGTGGCTTCCTTTGGCGGCGATACACAGCTTCAGACGCTCCTTGAAATTTTCGGCAATGGGCCGCAGCTCGGTTCCATTCCCGACGCAGAGATTGCTTCAGCGACTTCAAATTTTCGTGTTTTTTAGCATAAGCCCTGTGCTCCAAAATCGACCACACGCTGTAGTCCATTGGGTTGAGATCCGGTGAGTAGGGCGGCCATTCTGCAGATGAGATGAAACACCATTCTTGCTTCATTTTCGCTCTGTGAGCCGGAGCGGAGTCCTGTTGAAAGGTCCAATGCGTATCGCCGAAGTGCTGCTTGGCCCACGGAAGTACTACGGCCTCGAGGATGTGTGCTTCTACGGAGCAGACCCTGTCGTTTTGGTGGTTGTGGGATTTTTCTACGGTGAAAAGCTACTCGTCTGTGAAGAGAATTCGCTCCCATTGCTGACCGGCGGCGAGACGAAGGAGTTGGCGGCACCTTTGGAGTCGTACGCGCTTGTTTTCCTCCGTGAGGTGTTGAACTTTTTGGAGCCTGTATGGCTTGAGGTTCAGCTCCTTTTTGGCAATTTGACGGACTGATTCGCGGTTGATACCGGTCTCACCGGCTATTTTCCTCATGGAAACCCTCGGATTTCGATTGACTCGCTTCTTGACGATGTTGCGATTGCTAGGTGTATTTACAGTGCGTTTTTTACCACTTCCTGGACGACGACCATCATGGCCAAGCTCCTTGAAACGACGAATTGCATCGGACACGGTTTGTCGAGGCACATTGAGCAAACGAACAATTTCGCATTGACGCCTACCTTGACGAAACAGCTCCAAAATCGCACTACGTTTGTTTGACATTTTAAAACTCTGTGAAATGAAATTATATCAAACTGAAAATTCACATATTAGTACAGAAAAGTGTAGAGAAACCAAGAGAATAAAAATTATTTGGCTGCGCTGAAATACTTTTGTTCCAGACCACAGCAATATTTGTCCGAAGTTTTTCTTGTCACCTTGTAGTTATTTCACAACTGAATCCAAATTCAATAGTCCGTATTACCACCTCTTCTTCCAATCAACTGCCCAATACGCTAAGGCATTCCACGAATCAAGTAATTAATGAAATTTTCAAGCATATCGTTCCATTCTTCCTGAAGAGTTAAACTCAATACCTGGAAAAGTGAAGAAGGGTTTTGGCGATTAGATATTGCCCTCCCTAAGTAATCCCATACATGCTCAATCGGATTCATGTCCGGTGAGTTTGTCGGCCAGTTCATTCTCTGGATATTGTTCTCTTGAAGAATGTTTTGAACCCTTCGTGTGCGGTGTGGTGGGGCGTTATCATCCTGATAAATGAAATTCGTTGGGCAGAAGAACAATGATTGGTTCAATGATGTAGATGGCACCAGCATTGTTCGTTCAACGATAATGAAAGGGGTAAGGCGAATGAACATTATACCCCCAGTAAATTATTGATCCTCCTTGAAAGGGTATAACTTCCCGGGCGAAATTGAAAATCCTTTCTTGTCGACTATCACACCGAATCGTCACTCGTCCAAGAAAATTACATTGCGCCATTATGGTAAAAGCCAGTCTTGATGGTGTTCTACCCATTGCCAACGGGTAGATCTATGTCCAGGTGATAGCCGAGGTACTCTTAAAGGTCTTTGACACTCTTTGACGAGGTGTGTATTCAGTTATAGAAAAAGTATTCGCCTCCTGTGTATTTGTCAAACCCCTTTTATTTTATCCTATTTCGCTAGGGAAATATCTCCTTCAAAACTCTCACTTCGATACTGATGCAGATACAGAGTGTAACAGCCAAATGGAATAAATTCGATAACGAATAAATGAGGGGGTGTTAGGAAAAACGCTCGGACACGTCGATTTGTAATTTTAAATGCGCCTATTTTTCAAGGAAATTAAATTATATAGGGTGATCCATGCGACCGTGGTCAATACCAACTTTCTTATTTCAAATGCAACCCCCTGTATATTATTTATTTTTTGGATTCTTCAGAAAATTTTAGACATAATTCAAGCACAATGTCCTATACCTATCTTCAACTTTTTCGGAAATATTAAGTGTTTTCAGATTTTTTACCAAAATTAACATTTTAAATGAAAATTATTTTATTTCACAAATTCGATACATTACACTCAATACTTTTTTCCCATTTACCTCTTGATATGAAGGAAGTAAGCAAAAACCATTACTGCGAAGAAATTAAAAACAAGCCTAATTCTCAAAAAACATTTTTGAAAATAAGCTTTTATAACACTCATCCGCCATTTTGAAGCCGCCATCTTGAATTCCTCGATTTTGAAGAATCGTAATTTCCGACCCAGAAAACCCCCATATACCAATTTTGAATAGAATATGATCATATTTACAAAAGTATCATCATTTTCGAAGCCAAATCCCCCAGATACTAATTTTGAATGGAATCGGATCATAATTACAAAACTCATCGCAATTTTGGAGCCGCCATTTTGTTTTTTTCTATAAAAAATATTTCATGATGCATTGTCACCAGAATTAGGTACACCTGCAAAATTTCAAATCAATCGGACGATTGGAAGTGTGTCATATTTAACTTGCAAGATTTGATTATAGAGAGACAGACAGACGGACAGACAGACACCGGGACAGGTGAAACTAAATAAAAGCTTATAAAATAAAAACAGATTTGTTTATTCTCATAGCCTTAGTAACACGTTGTCTGAAGCATGTTGCCAAGACGTTCGCGGCGAGCATTTTGAACATTTCCTACATTGACATTAATGTTTTTTTTGTTTTTTTTTAATGATTAAGAAATAATCAGTATAACTTATTAGGTTTTAAGTGTAATGTATCGAATTTGTGGAATAAAATAATTTTGATTTAAAACTTTGATTTTTGCAATAAATCTTAAAACTTAATACTTCCGAAATAGTTGAAGACAATAGGACATTGTGCATGAATTGTGTCTAGAATTCTCTGAAGAATCCAAAAAATAAATAATATACAGGGGGTTGCATTTGAAATAAGAAAGTTGGTATTGGCCACGGTCACATGGAACACCCTATGTAATATTATATTCTCGAAAAATATGCGCATTTAAAATTACAAACCGACGTGTCCGAGCGTTTTTCCCAACACGCCCTCGTTTATTCGTTATCGAATTTATTCCATTTGGCTGTTACACTCTGTATATGATCGTGAAATGACTTCAACCATTTCACTTACATATAAATCTTCTGAAGTGTGGATGGGTCCGATATCACATGACATATTTCATTATTCATATTTCAGTTTGCTTTTTAACACTTTCAATTAAATGGTTCAGGGCAATGAATTATTTACTCAATCGTAGGGTATGTAATCGCTGATGTTGAAAATCTGCATTTGGAATTTAAAAATAGAATTGTTGAAGAATATCCAATTACATTCATATCATATTCAGGACATCTTTGTCCACGTGCTGCAGTAGATAAAATATGCTTTGTCAATTTCTTTTATCTCCGAATCGTACAGAATAAAGTTCCCATTTAGGTAGGAAAGAATTCTATTTATTGATTTGACATTTAAACTTTAACAAAGTGAGCTCTGACAGTCAAGAATTTGTCGTTGAAAAATGGTGCCAGTTTGATGAAGGCGATGTTAATTTTTATCGGGAGTAGGCTAAATTAAGCTGATAAAGCTTCGTTTATCTATTACATTATGCACACTCGACACATATAGTAAGTAATCCACACATGCCTTTATTCAATTGCAGCATAGACGTCGAATATTTTCGACTGCTAGCTAGCTAACTTGGTCATCCAGTCAGGTACTGATCCGCCCAAAGCAGCTCAGCTTTCTCGATGAAAACGATTTCCCAATCTTCTGATAGTTCGTTAATAAAGATTTTTGGGAACTCATTCAATCTATTCATAGGGTGTGGTGAACGTACTGTACATATTTTTTGGGTATCAATTTGAAACGACCTCTTCTCGAGGAACTTTTGGAGGTTGTGCTTGTTCTTATTTTTCAGGACGTTCGTTAAATTTTCCAAAGAATTCATACAAAAAATTCAAAATTCCATAGTCCGATTTGTAGAATTGGGAGTTCGAATAAATTCAAATATGTAGAATATAAGTTTTGAACTTTCTGTGCTATTAGTTTGGCAATGGTAAACAATATTATTATCAATTATCTGAGAATAAGTAGAGTCTAAACTGTAGATTCGAACACGCACATTGTCAAAAGTCTTGCCCCTCAGTCCTCACCCTTTATCAACTCTCAACTTGTTGAATGTAACATGACAATTTTTTGTATATGGAATCTTCACTATCTTCTTATCATTCAACTGAAAATAATAAACCAGAAAAAATGTTTCTTGCATGGGAGACTACATAATACAGGTGTATTTAAGAAAGTTCATCAGTGTTCAGCGCATTACGAGGGTTGTAATATCTATATACCGGGTCCTGCAATAGTGCGTTGAGGTTCTATAGCTGCTAAACCAGACGTTTTAGGAATTTAGTTGAAAAGCATTTCCTTTGTGATTTCAATTCTGCATCTCAGGGAATTATTTTCTAATATACAGGGTGTTCCCAAATAAAATTATTCAACAAATTAGTGATTTTTTAAATGGAACAACACCCCTTATATTTTTGAATATTTTCAATGCTCTTCAATACCTCTACCATGATGCAAAATATTAGGGATATTTTTCCAACAGTACGGATCTTATCAAGAAAAATCTGCAAAATTTCGACGAAACAATAGTTCGGTGAAAGCCCTTTACCGATTTTCAGAAGCGATAGAAACATGAATTTGATCAGGATTTCATTTAACTCAAGAATTTGCCTAGTCATCGTTCCTAAATGATCAACCTCTCTTATACAGGGTGTCCGTTATCAATGTCCAAATATGAAGTATTTCAAATTGTTTTTTCTCGATTTTTTCAAATGTAACACCCTGTATTTTTTTCCATGATGATGTACACAGTTTGAAACCTTACATTTTTTCAGAAGTTTTCAGAAGAAGAAGAGGCTATTTTCTCTCCTGCGCCCAGCAGGTTCGAAATATGAAATCGAACGGAAAATTTTATTCGAATATTGGATATAAAAACGAACGGGCGTTGAAAAAGACGAAGAAAAATTGTGTCAATGATCCAAGAGATGTTCAAAGTGTCGTCCGCCTTCTCTGGAACACAAAGCGATCCGATCGTTGAATGTCTCACTAACCCTCGCCAGCATGGCTGGAGTAATGCTTCGGAAAGCAGTCACAATCCTGTCTCGCATATTGGAAGCCGTTGTTGAAACTTCATCATACACGATTCCCTTTATGTATCCCCACAAAAAAATCTATTTTGGTGAGATCCGGTGATCTGGCAGGCCATCTTGTCTGACCGCCCCTACCAATCCATCTATTTGGAAACTGTTGGTCCAGTAAATCCCTCACAGGACGAGAATAATGAGCGGACGCTCCATCATGCTGAAACCATATTTCATTCCCTATTTCCGTAGGTAACACTGCTAACATTCCGGGAAGAATGTTTTGAATGAAAGTAAAATATGCAGCTCCATCTGAATTTCCTTCGAAAAAATGAGGGCCTATCACATGATTGCCGATAACTGCTCCCCAGACATTCAATGACCACCTGTGTTGATTGTCTATTTCCCTTATAATTCTTGGAATTTCTACAGAGTAATAATGAAAATTGTGCCTATTGATGGCTCCCGAATTGTGGAAGGATGCTTCATCATTGAATAAAACAAATTAAAAAAATGTAGGGTTCTGTTCAATTTGAAAACTTGCCCAGTTACAGAAATTCAGACGGTTTTCAAAATCGCTATCGGTAAGCGCCTGATGCATCTGAATGTGGTAGGCATGATACTTATTTTTTTTTTGAGGATTCTTTGAACTGAACGCTCACTTTTACTACAGGCTACACCAAGCTCCCTTTGGCTTGTGTGTTGATTTTCAGTTACATGCAGTAAAGCCTCGAGCTCCTTGTCCTCGTTAGTGGCCGATTTTATCCTCTCTTCTTTTTTATACTTGACATCTCCTGTCTTTACAAATCTGTTTAAAAGCCTTCGAAAACTCGATTCATGTGGATGTCTTCTTTCGGGATATTCGACAGCATAGGATCTACTGTCTAATAAACCGTTTCTGTGGCACTGCCCCAACATCTTTACCAAAATTCATCTCAATTTATTGTATTAGGAAATAAATTTGAGCTCTGAATAACAATATTTTGATCAATAATAATAATCGATGTACTTCATAACAGTTTCTGTGGCACTGCTGCGACATGAAAATTATATGAACCATTTCATGAATAATATTTTTTTTGGATGCCGATAAAACTCTGTAATCGTTAGAATACACATGTTACCAATAATACCTATGTATGTGTTACTTATTCGGACAAACATTATCATTTTCATGTTGAACTTCAAGGATTATGATTTTGGAAGGGTTTTAAAGTTTTTCAAAAATTGGTCATTCAGTTTGGTTTCATTGTGTGACTCATTTAAAATATCCGTTAGTTATTATGTTCATTATTCCTGAAATTTTTGGTAGAAATGTCATTTTTCGTGTCTGCTGGACACAGGAGTGAAAATAATCCTAAGGTTACTTCTGAAAAAATGTAAGGTTTTAAACTGTATACATCATCATGGAAAAAAATACAGGGTGTTACATTTGAAAAAATCGAGAAAAAACAATTTGAAATTCTTCATATTTGGACATTGATAACGGACACCCTGTATAAAAAAGGTTGATCATTCAGGAACGATGACTAGGCAAATTCTTAAGTTAAAAGAAATTCTGATCATATTCATGTTTCTATCGCTTCTGGAAATCGGTAGAGGGCTTTCACCGAACTACTGTTCCGTAGAAATTTTGCAGTTTTTTCTGAATAAGATCCGTACCGTTGGAAAAATATCCCTAATATTTTGCTTCATGATAGAGGTATTGAAGAGCATTCAAAATATGCGAAAATATGAGGGGTGTTCCATTTAAAAAATCACTAATTTGTTCAATAATTTTATTTGGAAACACCCTGTATATTAGAAAATAATTCCCTGAGATGCAGAATTGAAATTACAAAGGAAATGCTTTTCAACTAAAGTTCTAAAACGTCTGGTGGTTTGGCAGCTATGAAAGCCTGATGCACTATTGCAGGACCCTGTATATGAATGAAAGATGTTGGATACCATTTATAACTCGAGATCGGATGGAGTGTTTGTTCATTTATGGATTCGTCTACGGTCTGGTTATTATAAAATACAATAAACCTCTGAAAAAATCGATGAAAATTTTGATTATGCAGGAAATGCTTCTTCTTCTTTTGAATAAGGCCACTAGGTGTCGCTACCGTTGATGCGTAGTCGTACAGGGACCAGATAAGTCACTGTACGTAGTCGTAGGTACTTTATTTGATATTACCGCTGTAAGATGGCGATGTGTGATTCGCATAGAACTCATGGTAACATGGAAGTCTATCACCAAATCAAAAAGTGGGTAACCACCTCAAGTTGGTGGAACAGTGAATTTTTACCGAAATATCGAGTAAATCGGATTTTGACGATCAGTTTCAAACGTGAGTTGTTTCATCTTTTTTCTTTATTTTTGAAATGTTTCTGAATTTCTGTTTGGGTTATAAATATCTAAAATTGCCTATAATTAGTAATCGACAGTATTTTTGTGTTTCTGTTTGCACAGAGACAGTATTGTAAGCGGGCTTCCGTCTTCTAATATTTTCGATTTGGTCAATGTCAATGCATTCAAAAATTGACAAGTGCATACCTATACCATGTTTTTAGAAATCTTAAGCAAGGCTAATACAATTTCATAATCAAGTAAATCTCATGGGAAATTGAGTTGCCTCCAACTCTGTGCTGTGGAACAAAACCAAAATTTCTTAGTCGAGAGGAAGAATGAGAAAACGTCTTAGCGTAAGTATTCTGTTGAGTGAAGTGAAAGTACCATAGACAAAGTATTTCAATTCGAATTTTCACCGTTGTATTTGTAGAACTGAAGTGTTTTATACAGTGATCAGAGGTAATTCATCAATGGAACTATTCCTCATCCATATAATTCGATCGTGATTCAAATTTTAATTCGTGGTGTCGTTCATCACAAGGTACTGCAAAGATAGAACTGTAAAACATTAAAAACAGATAGTTATATGTTCAACAATTAGGTACCGCTTAAATAAAGAGAATTCTCTTCATGTAAATTACAATATTCTCAAAATTTTGTATATTTTGAACTTTAATTTTGCCTAATTTGACAGTTCAAAAATCAGAGGACCAAGCCGTTGATCTCCGATCACCGGTGATTACGATTTGTGAAATCCACGGTAAGTATATTTTAGGCGAAACAAAGTTTCGGGTCCTTCAATTTCTCAGTTTGACCAGACAAGAATTCTAACCCTACAACTGCGAGGAAGCATGTATCGTTCTGTGTCTTTTATGTATCGTAAAATACGATTCTCACTTTTTAATGTGACCAAAAAGGCCAAGTGAAAATGTTGGTGCGGCTTCTAATTTATTTTAATATTGTGTTTTTGTAGTGATATTGTTTGTGTTTAGTTAATGTTTCAGAGCCCCGAAGAAGATTTTAAATAAATCGAAAGGTCGGCATTTTTTCCAAATGAGCCTTTGGATTTACTGACCTTAACCCGTCAAAATATATGTACTGTTATAACTGAAGAAGGTCATCATTTAATTTTCGTAACTTATTAATCACATTGAGCACGTGAGAAATACTTAGGAAGAGCAATATCGAATCGTCAAACCCACCTTCAATTTTTCAGGAATTGAGTTTAGCCCTTCAAGAAGAATGGAACGATATGCCTGAAACTTTTATTTATGACTTGTTTCGTAGGATGTCTAGGCGTATTGGGCAGTGATTGAAAGAGGAGGTGGTAATACGGACTATTGAATTTGAATTCACTTGTGGAATAACTATTATTAATGAAAAATAAATAATCGATAAATTCAGATTTTTTCTCATTTTTCCCCTTTTTGTCTCATCCTGCATAAAGCAACAAACAAAGATTTTCTATCGAACATATTGCAGTTGAAATAGAGAAAAATATTCATCTCATTTCCACATAGATTGTTTATTTCTTGAGAAACCTAAGGGGGCCAAGACTCTTGACGTCTTGACGATGTCTGTAATTGTTCGACTAAACATAATGGTTTTTTCATTCAATAAAATAATGAAATCTATCTTCATTTCTGTCTTCCGATTCCGAATATTGCAAACATCGGAGATGAAATGTCATAACAAAATAGGACAAATCTTTACAAAGTAGTTCACTGATTTAATTGATGGTTAAGCATGGAAATTTACACAACAAATGATTTCTCCAAAAGGAACATTCGTTTTGAAATAATACAGGTCAGTTGGAACTATTCATTTTGGTTAAAATGTTTCATTTCGTGTTGGTTAATCTTCAATACACTCCCAATCATTCATAAAATGGAAATCATGTTGCTCATATTATATTATTTCATGTTACAGCATTTAATTGTAATTATCATTAATGATTGACATGAAGAAACCATTTTTATTAGTATCATCCTCGAAATGTTCATCCACAAATTAGTGTAGTCCTATAGTTTGACGAATCAATGACGAAATAATATTTTGAATCGGGAAATTTATGAGGGGAAATCAGAAAATTGAAGAGATTGTTATAATTAGGTACATCAAATATGAACTACAATCGTGGGGAGAACAGATACATTTAGGGATAGCGAAATTAATTTTAAAAACTGTTTCACAGTAAGGTTCTTCTTCTTGTGCGGTGCCTTTCGTTGGCCGAACGTAGGCCTTATGGCCCATTGTTCATACCGCATTTGTGTAATACTGGAGAGACTCAGACCCGAAGGCACGCTGACAAGAATGCCGCGAGCCGACAAGGAGGAGTCTCTCTCACCATAGAGATGGAAGGTGTAGGGTTCCCTAGGTGTGTTAACCTCAGTGTAGATAAGTTGCCGCACGTGAACAGTATATGCTCCGTCGTTTCATCCGCGTTCTTGCACCAACGGCACAGGGAACACTCAGTTAGACCCATTTTTTTTAGATGTTTGTTAAACAGATGACCAGTTAGGGCACCAGTCACCAGAGACAATTGCTTCCTCTCGAGAATCAAGAGCTTTTTGACCTACGGCTTCGAAGAAGGCCCCTTGATAAGGAGTCTCGACTGCCTGAGGTCCGTTCTCGTGTTCCACTCCAGAGGAGAATTTCTTATCAATCCATTTCTTGAAGAGGTTGTTGATATATGTATGACAGATAGGAAGCGCTAGTTCAGGTCCAGTAAAGGTCATGCGAGTCCCTTCTTTGGCTAAGTTATCTGCTTTTTTGTTACCAGAGATAGACGCAAGCGCCGGGCACCAGACAACATTGAGAATGTTATGTGAGCCAAGCTTGCGCAGGGCCTTTCTGCAATCGTATACCAAGTTTGAGGTTACTTTTATATCAGAGAGGGATTTCAGTGTACCCTGACTGTCGCAACATATGTGTTTCCCTGAGTATCCGCTGTGGATACTCTCCACCGCACATGCGAGGACGGCATATAGCTCTGCCTGTTTTATTGAGCAGTCTTTTCCTAGAGGAATGGACCACTTTGTTCTTTGTCCACCAATCCCAGCACCGGCACCGGTGTTGCAAACCGAGCCGTCGGTATACCAGGTGGGACCTTCAGGTTTTAGTAGTTTGTCTGGCTTACACCACTGATCTCTGTCAGGGACAACTACTTTGTAGGGCTCGTCGAAGCAGAATCGGGCGTCGCCACGGTCCCCTCTGTGGAGGAGGGACGGTTTAATGTCCTCCACCATCTTGAGAGCCATGGCGTGTCCCCTGTATCCTCCGCGATCCCGCCATTGTCCCTGTTCCCAGATTCTGAGTGTTGTTTTCATAGCCACCTCTATGATGACGAGGTGTGTGGGAGGGATGCCCAACATGCACTCCATCGATGCTGTGGGAGTGGATCTTAGAGCGCCTGTTATACTAAGACAAGCTCTCCTTTGGCATCTGTTAAGGATGTTTCGGTTACTGGCCTTCTCCAGGTAAGTCCACCATACCTGCACTGATGCATATGTGAGGATAGACCTTACGACCACAGTATATAGCCAGTGTATAATATGGGGTCCAAAGCATAGAAATCATAATATATATACTTACTCTAGAATGCTAAATCAATTGGATCGAAGTGTTGTAAAAATTTCAGTGTGGTCCACAATGCGCATACGTGCCATCAGGTTGTTTCTGAACAGGGTCGGCTTCAATGAAATTTTATGCTGTTATTGTTGCAGTTGGATTTAATCAATTCATAATTAGTATTCGACACTTACTAGTTGTTTTGAACATATTGATAATTTTCAACAGCTATTTGAATGGTAAATTTGGAATCATCAGCGACTGGAAGATAAGCTGAAAATCTTTCATTATTCCAAAACCTCTTCAGGCGTTGAAAAAACCCGGTTTCGGTATTAAAATTAACTCAAGGATCAAGGAAGACAAATTCTGGTTCACAAACAACGAATCTTTTGGTAAAGTACAGAAAAAAATCAAATGAGCAAAATATACTAATATATCCCTTCAGGACAGTTCTATTCTTCGGTGTTCCTGAAAATAGTGGAAACATGAAAATGTATTGTACATCTGCCAATGCGTTACTCTGCATCGTTTCATGAGTTCTGATACCTACATTCATTCTTCAAGTCATTTGTCTTTTTGAGTTCCGAGTATATTCCAAAATCAATCTGTTATCTTATCTGAATGAAACTGCAAAGTTTTACTTCAATATATTTTATTTTCGAGTTCGAATTTTCCATGAAAAGATGGTTTACTCACAAGATTTCATGATTTTTCATGATGAATTGCGTTCTTTTTCTATATAAAGAACCAATCTCATGGTGCGAGTAGATAGATATGTGTCAATCGAATGAAAAGCAAAGCGTAAATCATAAATTTCTAACAGTTTATATGAATGAAAAGGTGCACATAGTTTACATACTCAAGTGGGAAATGAGCGGGTCAAGACAAGGACACCACAACACTATACAGTTCATTGTTTATCGGATACGAAAAAATCCAAATCGAACACAACACACAACAAAAGCAAAATGCACACGAATAATATCAAACACGAAAATAATAGTTACGCACCAGTAAACTAGTTTGTCTATGCAGTAAACTAAACTGTGGCTGCAGACTGATACTGAACACGGTCCTGCCTAGATTTTCACTAAGGTCATTTCAAAGTCATTTGCCATGAGACAGAAAAAGCGGTGTTGCGTGGTCTATATCTATTTAGTGAAACCTACTACATTACTGCTCTAATTTTCTCACCAATTCCACAAATATTGCAATTCACTTATGATATCAATGTGTCTAATAGTCTTAGGAAGTCGCGCATGAGCTATAAAATAAGTCTGTTACTCAATGGAATATTTTTATTGTTTAATAATGTTGACTTAAAATAGAACCGACAAAACATTTAAGGACTTGGCATCGTTCTACGTGAAATTTCCTAATAGTGAGCATGCGCACATTGTGAATCAGTTGCCTATGCGGCACGTTTTTCGCTGCGGAACTAGAAGGAATTAGCATTCTAGAGTAAGTATATATATTATGATTTCTATGGTCCAAAGCCCTTGCCGAGCACCTTCCGTGTAGACCAGAATATTACATTGGCCTTAATCGCTCGAGCTTCGATGTGTTTGTTCCACAGTAGTTTGCGGTCCAGTATAACACCGAGATATCGGACCTGGCCAGTTTAGGTGAGCCTTACTCCGAATAGACTGGGGAGTCTGATGTCGCAAGGCACATTTTTCCTCGTAAAGAGAACCATCTCGGTTTCACAGTAGGGTTGGAATAATTTGAAAAAAATCGATATTTCCGTGATTTTTTCGAAAATAAAACACCTTAAATTCAGAAAAATGCATTAAATCTTTATTGGAATCGATAGTACGATAGTACACCTTGATGTGTGCAAATTTTTCATGCTAATGTTGACCGCGGCTGCTTCTCAAATGGTCCAACCGCTTATACGCGGTATCTCACGAATAGATGATTCAATGTTGTCTTTCAAATGCTTCAATCGAAGCGAGCTTGTCAGTCAATACATGAGCCCTGAAATAGCCCCAGAAAAAATAGTCTGAGGGCGTAAAACTGCACGATCTAGGCGGCCGATTGAGCGGTCACGAACGTGACATAAACTGTTCACCGAACATGCCCCCAATTGGTTCATTGTTTCGCGTGCGGAGGGGGGAGGGGTATGTGACACCTTGTTATTGACTCTCAATTTAGGGCAAAGAATTTGATATCATGTCACGGATGCGCTTACCATTCACAGTTACGTTGCGTTTCGCATCATATTTGAAAAAGTACGGTCCAATGATGCCACCAGCCCATAATCCGCACCAAACAGTAACTCTTTCTGGATGCATTGGTAGATCTTGCAATGCTTCTGGCTGATCTTCACTCCAAAATTGACAATTCTGCTTATTTTCGATAAAAAGTGGATCTTCCGCCAACTTCTCAAGTGCAAATTCACCAAAAATTCTGCGATGTGGTAGGTCGTCCGGCTTTAGTTCATGCACCAGCTGTATTTTGAAAGGCTTCACACCCAAATCCTTCCGCAAAATTTACCTCGTTGTTGAGTACCAGAGGCCCAATTGCTGCAAACGGCGCCGAATCGATAATTAATGGTCATCACTTACACTGGCCGACACAGCTGCGATATTCAGTTCGCACTCTACGTAAACGTGTTGGTGGTTTAATGTCCAACAATGTAGGTTTGGTGCGAAATTTAGTCACAATAGCCTGAATAGCCGATTCAGTGGGTCAATTGAACTGACCATAAAATGGAAGAAGCGCGCGATGAACTTTATTTACAGAGCACGCACTTTAATAATAATATTCAAAGATTTGCGAGCGTTGTTCGTTTGTAAGACGTTTCATGGTTAAGTTATAGACCAAACTGAAGATGTTTGACAGTGACACAAAACACGAAACGTGCGTGAGCTGTCAAAAAGAAAATATGTAGTTGAAAAATCACCCAGTATTTGACTCGGTTGAAAAAAAACGAACATTTTTCGATTTTTTTCGAAATAAAATACACTGCACAAAAAAATTAACGCACATTATGGAAATCTCGAATTTATTCTACAACTGAAGGTGTTCTCAATGATAATTATTTTTATCAGAATTATGCATGCATATGCTATCCACTTTCAACGTTTTTCTTCAATAGGTACAGATGTTTTCTCTCAGCAGGAATAAAAAAAGATGATATTATCAGATTTTGAATGTATTGGCTCCATTCTAAAATCAGTTGTTCTAGATCAATTCTAGTGATCAATAGTTTTTCTTTCGTTTGATTTTCTACACTCGATCGCTATGCAACGCGAAACACGCAATTTGACCCAAGAGGAATGTGCCCAAGGGTGGACATACAAAAGAATTGCAGAAAGGTTTGGAGTTTCCCATACAAGTGTGTCCAGAATGTTGCAGCGATTCAGGGAGACAGGTATGAATGTCCGAAGACCAGGACAGGGTAGACCACGGGTAACAACTGCCATTCAAGAACGTTACTTGAGAGTTTCTTCGTTGAGACAACGGTTTGCAACCGCTCGCCTCCTTCAAAATCAGCTTGAGCAAACTCATGAGGTGCAAATTAGCACTCAGACAATAAGAAATCGCCTCAGAGAATATGATTCAAGGCCTCGTGTCGCAGCAAGAGGCCCAGCTCTTACCCCAGCCCATCGAAAGGCGCGTTTGGATTTTGCGAGAGAGCATATCCATTGGGAAGAGGCCGATTGGGAAAGAGTTCTCTTCACAGATGAGTCTAGATTCTGCCTCTACCATTGTGATCGACGTTCCCTTGTATACAGACGTCCACATGAAAGATATGCTCAGTGCAATTTCCTGAATACTACTGGTTTCGGGAGAGGATCGATTATGTTATGGGGTGGAATATCTTTGACTGCTTGCACAGATCTAGTGGTCGTTGATAATGGAGCTATGAATGCTGATAAGTATATAAGGAACATTCTTGAAGAGCATGTAGTGCCATTTGCCCCATACATTGGTGAAAATTTCATTTTTATGGACGATAATGCCAGACCCCATCGTGCGCGCATCGTTCAGGAGTACCTTGAAGAGGTTGAAGTCTCTCGAATGGAATGGCCAGCAAGAAGTCCAGATCTCAATCCAATTGAGCAGGTTTGGGACAACCTCAATAGAAGGCTGAGAAGTTCAGAAAATCATCCAGCTACTCTTAATGACTTAGGAATCCAACTCGGAGAAATCTGGGAAGGATTAGATCAGAACATTTTAAGATCACTCATTTTGAGTATTAACCGTCGTTGCCGAGCTGTAATTAACGCAAGGGGTGGGAACACCAAGTATTAATAAATCACTTATCAGCATTTCAGTATTTTGAAAATTGTTCATTTCTCTTCTTTCACATAAGATTCGGTGAAATCCTGAATTTTTCTTTCATTCAATGTGTCTTGTTTCGTTCAAAACCTTCCCGAGAGAACATAAAAAATAAGTTATAGTCAATGTAGAGTTAACTTTCATTGAAATTGAGATTTTCAGAATGTGCGTTAATTTTTTTGCGCAGTGTACATTTTTTATCATCAATCCAGATATTGTGGTTGCTAAAACTTTTCATGAACTGTGAAATTTTAGAGTTCTACATAACGATAGGAATAATAAGAGAAGATCAAATTTCTTTTATTTCTTTGTAATTCGAAAAAATTGAATTTTTTCAATTGTCTGATATTATAATCATTTTTCACCATTGTGTTAGCGAAATTATTAGGAACCATGCAATTTCTTGAATTTGACGATGAGAATGATTGCAAAAAAGAACTCCAATTTATTCCAATTATTGCCTTAGATTTGAACAAATGAAATTTTTCAGTTATGTTGAAATTATAATAATTTTTCTTTAACATTGAAGCCAAAGTGGTAATGAAATTTTTGGGATGCATAGAAGCTGTTTAAGAAAATCCTATCTCCTATAAGATGGGTTTGAGAAACATTCTTATCCAGTTTTCCTGCTGAAATTAGGAAAGAATTAATTAAATTTCAATAAAAAAATCCCATATCCATAATTATCGATACGAATTATTGTTTATTGGTCATATAACAGGTGAGCGCAATAATCTTAATGTGGGATCTTGAACTAATTGCATTCCATAGAAAGAATAATGAAAATCCGTACGATGCGTACATCCGGTGCGTACACGATTCGGACCAGTGACAGTGGCGTAGCTAGATAGTCCGGGGCCCTGGTGCAAAAATCGAAGAGGGGCCCCTTAATGAATTATTTTCGAGTCAAAATATAAACACTTCGAAGAAGCAAAGTTACTCACTGAAGACTGAAGGTACAGTTGAGGAATATACTTGAATAAATTATGTTGTTATTTATGTATTTGAGTAGGTGTATTAAATTCATTATATTAATGTTATATTAATGTGGATGAAAAAACGGGCTTTAAAAACATTTTTTATAGATATTTACTATATGTATGTACAAATATTCACAAAAAAATTGTCATTGTCACTATGACCTTCTAGCCTTATTTTTTTATTAATACGTTAGATTATTTGGTGAAATCACAATAAGAATAAATTATTCGAGGAATGAATTCAAATTAACTATTGGGCATTCGAACCTAGAGGTCAAGTCTAGATTTGAAGTCATTTATTCTCTGGGGAAAAAATATGTTAACAACCTCTTTCTAGACCTACTCTTTGCGAAAGATTCAATGACTTCACTCAAATCTAGACTTGATGCAGCTTCATTTTCAAATGATAGGTATAAGCCATAAATGTCCCAGTTGAGCTTGGCTCATAGTGTTCCGCAAATAATTTTATATTATTCTTAATTTGCTGAAAGATCTTTCAGCTTCTACAGAGGTGACAGGAAGATTGTATGGAACAGTAATATTGCTGTAAATACTTCTGTTAAATCGCATTCCAGCATTCCGTATTTCCTTATTATTTTCATATACAATTCATGAATTGTCCATGCCTTATTCAATCCAGGTAGAAATAGGTGATAAATATTAAGAACTTGAATTTAAAAGTTGGTCCCTTTCATATCGCAATATTTACTTTGAAATTGGTCGAAGCTTTGAATTACAGTTTTTTTCGTCTACCTATATCTAGTAGGAATGATGGTGAAAATTCAAAATTTTGTTGACTGCAGTCATACACCCGAAACTTGAATTCAATCAATCTGTTACTTCCGGTAGCTCAGTTTTAATTTAAGAGAAAAGCGAACTGTATTTTAGCGTTCTGAAGCTGGAGCGATGGCGAAATGTTGTAAAAACAGTCAATGATCATAAAAATATCGGTCAACAGTGATGACTTACCTGACCGTCAGTTTTCAAAGACGTAGGGCAGCTCTGCCCCAAATCCCAGCTCTTCTCAGGGACCCTTGGCTGCTGTAAATCAGCTCCTATCTTCAGATTTCTGGATGCGTTGTTGAAACCACAAATTTTGCGAAATCAGCAATATCAAAGCGACGTTCACAATCATTCAAATCTTTATTGTACTACAGGCTCAATACAATAGCGTGTATTCGTAAATTTTCAGCATGAATAACACATTATTAAAATAAATATGGACATTAAATGAACTCACAGTCTAGAGCAAACTATACTCATATCACAGATAGGTTTGTGTCGCAGAAAAACTCTTAGTGCGAATAATACCCTTTTGTTACAAGGAGATCCTTCAATTCTCTTTTGAATTTAATGAAACTTAATAGTTTCCAATGTTTCGGCAGTTTGTTGAAAACTGCAACCGAAATATAAGAAGGCGACTTCTAAAATTGAGAAATTATTGTATCGAGCACTCTATTGAAAATATTTATTTTGAAAAATTCTCCCCTGCTTCGAAATCGGTGATCGGAAGCTAATTCATCGAAATATTTTTTATCTTATTTTTGTCTCTTTTCTTCGAAATGGGGATCTTTACCATATGCTATGACATTTTCTCTAGCCCTGCACTTGAAGGACTTGAAGTCACTCCTATAATTTTTTTTCTTTGTATTCGTCTCTTCTCAAGCTCTGCATACGTCGTCCAAACTGACATAGCATTTTTGTAATACTTCAGATGCATAATTGATATCATTGAGAATGCGGTGCATTAAATCGCCGAGGAAAATAAATTCAAAATTCAACATTTATTTTAATTTCTGCTTGTTTTCGCTCTTATTTGCAAGAATTTATTCATCTATTTCAGCTAATGCACGAATGATATGAAAAAAATGAAATTTCATTGCCGAAATTATGTTAACCCTTCTGTACCATCTAGTCGGATTTAGATTTTTTAGATACCTGTCCGATTCACCAGTGAATTTTGGCAATAAATCCCTAGATTTGATGATATTTCGGAAAAAACATTTTTCAGCAACTGAATATAATAAAAACAATGTTATTCACATAATAGATCACAGAGAAAAATCAAAGTTTGAATTTTTTTTTTTAAAGTTCAAACGCTATTTGATGGTCAGAGCTTGGGGGCCCCCTGAGGTCGAGGGCCCTGGTGCACTGCACACCCTTGCACCCACGTAGCTACGCCGCTGACCAGTGAGCCTTTACCGATAAGTAGTTTTCAACTTTCGGTGTTCTAAAAAAGAGAGATCTCAACATCGACATCAGTTTTTAATGATTTCGGAGCTGTCAGTAAAGCGTATCGAGTTTTGAACAGTTCTAAAGTAACTTCACCTGCGAAAAACATAAAATATCTAGCAATCTCTCAGATTGAGCCCCGTCAAATTCCAAACAATTATTGTAAATCTCAAGCTTCGGCTTCATATTTTGGAGTATTTCGGGTATAATGAAAAGAAGTCCAGGGAAGTCAGATTGTTGTGTTATTTTGAATCTGTCTCAAAATACGCTCGTAAACCTAGAGCATTTTGAATTCAAGTTAAATGGTTTCTGTTTATAATTTTTTCCGCAATTTTCCAAGTTTACGTATGGTTTTATTAATTGTTTTGTATTTCGAGCAGTATCTACGATCTTAGAATATTTATTGAACAAATTCATTTTCTCAGAAGAAAAATATTTGGCAACAAAATCCTGAAACAGGTCAATTTTTGTTCCACTTTTACCAAATTTTATGCATTTTCGAAGGATTTTTGTTGCACCCTGTGCCATCCCTATTAACCCTCTGAATGTTTTGAATAAGTGAAGTGGGTCATGTGGTACTTTTTCGGCAAGGTCTTTGTATCTTCTTTGAATTGAAACATTTTGTCGAAAAGTTCCAACTTCAGTAGAAACGTACTAATAACATACCTACTTAAGATCATAACTGAAGCGCAATGTTTCCCTTATTCTAATTTTTCAGGTGAGGGGGTTGGATGGTCGACTTTCATTCGGTGACAAAGGACACCGCACTTTTTCTATGGCAAATGGCGTTCCGTCAAATGTTCTAAAATTTTGGTATAACGTTGTACTCGACCTACTGATCAAAAGTGTCCATGGCCCCAACTCAATCCTATATCCTATGACTAGTTTTTGAGATACAGGGCGTTGAAGTTGAGAATTACCCACTTTTACTACTCCCGTATCTCGGAACAGAATCGAATGAACTTCAATTTTTCTCAAGAAACATTTCAGTCCATCCCCAGTGAGCAACCATATAGAGGAATATGACCGAAAATCGTTACGAATACAGGGTTATCCATAATCGAATGCATGCCCGATTTTTAAAGTATAAAATATGTCAGTTTCAGAGTGAGAACGTTCACAAAATGAACTATCACACTAGATATGTTGTTGTTACATCGAAAAAGTCTGAAATACCCAGAATTTATACTGGGTGATCCATTATTATATAAACTATCCTCAAGGAAGGTGAAATGGACACCCTGTATTTATGGGTTGATTCAAGGCGTTTGTTTAATTTTTTTAGAAGATATCATCATGGACTTCCAAGAATACAGGGTGATTCAGTCATGAAATGAACTTTGAATCTCACGAAAATACCAAAAAACCACCTTTTTTTCATCACCCTCTATTTCAAGATTAACTCCGATGAGGTGGGAGTTTTCTTTCACAACTGTACTTGATATAAAAACATCAATACGTCTGAAAGTTTTCATCCCATTCCTATGACCAGATTTGTTTTATGCTGGAATAAGAATAAAATAACATAAATAAATCATTTTCATACAACATAAAAAAAAATCTGACCATAGGAAGTGGATGAAAACTCTCAGCCATATCGATATTTTTATATCAAGTACAATGGTGAAAGAAAACTCCCACCTCATCGGAGTTAATCTTGAAATAGAGGGTGATGAAAAAAAAGGTGGTTTTTTGGTAATTTCGTGAGATTCAAAGTTCATTTCATGACTGAATCACCTTGTATTCTCTGAAGTCCATGATGATATGTTCCGAAAAAAATTAAACGAACACCTTGAATCAACCCATAAATACAGGGTGTCCATTTAACCTTCCTTGAGAATACTTTCTATAATAATGGATCACCCAGTATGAATTCTGGGTATTTCAGACTTTTTCGATGTAACATAACAACAACATATCTAGTGAAATAGTTCATTTTGCAAAAGTTCTCGCTCTGGAACTGACATATTTTATACTTTCAAAATCGGGCATGCATTCAATTATGGATAACCCTGTATTCGTAATGATTTTCGGTCATATTCCTCTATATGGTTGCTCCCTGGGGATGTAATGAAATGTTTCTTGAGAAAAATTCAAGTTCATTTGATTCTGTTCCGAGATACGAGCGTAGTAAAAGTGGGTTAATCTCAACTTCAACGCCCTGTATCTCAAAAACTAGTCACAGGATTGAGTTGGGGCCATGGACACTGTCGATCAGTAGGTCGAGTACTACATTATATCAGAATTTTAGAACATTTGACGGAACGCCATTTGCCATAGAAAAAGTGCGGGGTCCTTTCATCAGGTACCATCGTCTCAATGTAAATGAGCCATGACGAAGTTCACATACTAAAAACCTCTTTGAACTAACTAATTTAAAAACAAACTTTTTTTTGAAAATTTCTGCACGCCTATAAAGAAGATACAAGGACCTTGCCCAAAAAGTACCACATGACCCACTTTCCCTATTCAAAAAATTTGAAGGGTTGATGGGGATGGCACAGGATGCAACAAAAATCCTTGAAAAATGCATACAAATTTGTTAAAAGTGAAACAAAAATTGACCCTTTTCAGGATTTTGTCGCCAAATATTTTTCTTCTGAGAAAATGAATTTGTTCCATAATTTGGACGCGCACTGCAGTTGAAATAGAGGAAAATTGTGACATGAATTTGAAAATATTTTGGGTTCGAATATAAAGGATGTGATCGAAAATAAATTCTGACTGAAAAGAAGGAAATGAATTGAAGACGAAAAAATTTACAGTTAAGCTTTCATTCAAATACACTTAAAAAGTAATTGATAGTATTGTCTGGCGTACCTTATTTTGTGAAGAACATATTCAAAATCTCACCCCATCAAGTTTCGAGTCTGTACATATCAAAATAGATATTCTTGGGTTAATTAATAAAATGAATATGCTGCAATATGGTGAGTGAGGCTGGACAAACACTCAGACATTTTTATTTGGGGATGGTACCCCCTCCTTTTATCGACGCCCTTGCGAGGACCGCATTATTTTGGATATTCAAATATTCCAGGCTGAATGTGAATAGAACATTTTCTGTAGATAATTAGATTCGCTATATTTCTGTACCAGACAATTCTATCTCCTGTGGATCACCCCCTAAATCGAATTATTTGTTAATTTTCGGTATTCATTGATTGGACCAAAGGTTCCCAGGAACCCATTTTGGAATTCGTATTCAGAAGAACTTCGATGAAGAAAACAATGCCTTGTTGGGAATTCCCGTAGTGAAGTATGGATTCAAGCGTCTGAAGTTCCCAACACAGAAGAATGCTTGTAGCAAGTGTCACAATGTAACAATAACAAACCGGACAAATTAGCTTTAACCGCCCCCAACTAATAGGCATCTTAAATCTGTATTGTTTCAAGAATCGTAAGAATATTTCACCTTAAGAATCGTCAGGTCGTCTGACAAATAAGTGTAAACAGTCAAAGTGAGACTAATTCGCCTGAAGATGATGGATAGGAGGTGGGTAGCTTGTGTTGGGGAGAACATGGGGCACTCTGCCAGCAGACTCGTACTCTCATGTCAGTAGTAGTTGTATTCGATACCTAGTCTGTACAAGCTAGGTGGGTTCTTTCACGAGGTGATATTTAGCGCGTGTTCGAGTGCATAGTGTTACGTAGTTAGGTACTATTTAATCATAGTTGTCAAATAATTATTAACCGATCAATGCGCTCCGAAACAAAGTTTGATTAAAACCAATGTGCACATATAAAATAGAATAGATAGAGAGAAGACCTATCATTTAGTGTTTTGATTTTCTGTGACAATCTTCTGCAGCTTCAAACAAGGTGAATATAACTCAAACACATTAATTATAAAATAATATTAAATAATATTTTAAAAAATGCTCAATTTCAATTGAAAATGTGATTATTCATATCATGATTAATATCACTTTCGATTTCTTGCGCGCCAAAATGAGAAAGTCTATTCATATTCAACATTCCACCGTACTCTATTCCAATTGCTTTTCCAACAATTTTCACCAGGGAAGAAAAGCTTGGATATGATTTCTGATGAAAATCGCTCTACATATAAATAAATCATGTATTTTATAAGAATAAACTTTGTGATGCACAACTCGCGTGATACCTAAGTACCAGTGTTCGATCTTGAACTTGAAAACAATCAGTTGGAGATCTATTTCGTTGATAGAGAGTAGAATTGGCTCGAAGCCACAAATTTTTTGAATGAATTGTTTGGAAAGTGTTCCCTCATTTCACATTTGGAACCTCCTATGCTTTTTTGTCCATGGATAATAATCTCAAACGCGTTAATAGTGATGAAAATGAAATAGTTTCGTATTCACAATTCTTGAATTGAGTAGGTTTGTTTCTTTAAATTCTTCTTTCAGGTATATTTGTGTTTCTGGTTTAAAAAAAATTTTCAGACCTCACACTCAAATATCGCTTCTCTAGATAACTACATGACTGGAAGGTTACATTTTTCGACATGGTTTATATAATAATCCAAAGATGAAGTTTTCCTTAATTTTCGTTGTTATTTATCCATTTGAAATCATCTCTGGTATAGAAGATACGATCTAGTTTCCAATTCGCTGATTGATTGAGATGTTCAAGGAGTTCCTGTCCATATTATTCAATGAAAAATAAATTTTTGAACTCTTCTCGTAATTTGTAGATTCTCTCAAAAAATATAGGTAATTTTTTCCATTAAAATAGTACAGTTTCAAATATCAAATTACTTCAGATTGATGCAGATTTTTTCATTTGCCAATATTTCAACTTCGTCAATATGGAATTTTCATAGACAATTTTGGACGCGATATTTTCTTAGACTTTTTTATCTAGTTGCATGAAAGAGAGAATTGATGAATTTATTGACCATGAAACTAAACATCCTTTTTTATGCCACATTTTTTCTGATTCTACTCTGAATAATTGAATTGGAAATTTATGGGATTTGATGATATAATATGATGAACGCATATTTCGAATTAAGGAATTCTGATTTTCGAAGGAAAATTTTGGGAAGAAAATGGAAAAATGAAAGATTATTATCAAATTTATTTACACATGTAAAAAATTCAACAAGTACATGTAAGTAGACAAATAATATAGATTTTAATTCAAAAAAACTCGAAACACCCTGTCGGTGCATAAAAAACTCCTCAATTAAACATAAAAATTTGCGTTATTTGATAATAAAAATCGACCTGTCTGAGCATTTTTCTACCAAATGGTAAATACGGAAGATTTTGGCGTGAATTTTTACTCACAATTTCGAAGTGCCCCAAGCACCTAACATTTTCCACAGAAAACGTTAAACTTCGATAAAAATATCATGACCCCTATACAATATTCATATTGAATTTTGGTATAGTTCAAAATTATATTAAAAATCAATAATAATATTCCAAGTCCAATCACTTCCATTCGATGAATTTCCTCGGTAATCGCTTCTCTATATTACTCCAAGTTTTTTTGTTCACATTTTTGACGTGGTTGGAAGAAATATGCAAAGAATAATTTTTCCTTCATTTTCGTTGTTGTTTTGTCTATTTTGAATCATCTCTGATATAGATGTTAGGAAGAATCAATTCATAATTTTCAATGAAAAATAAATCTTTGAACTCTTCTCGTAATTTTTAGATTACCTTGGGAAATTCTGGATTTTTTATTATTGAAATGATAGGGTATTCAGTTACTTCGGATGGATGTAGATTTTTTCATTCGCAAATATTTCGACTTTGTCAATAAAAAATGTTCATCCATAATTTCAGACGCGATATTCTCTTAGAATTTTTTTTCTAATTGCATAAAAGAGAATATTGATGAATTTATTGATCATGAAACTTATCATCCTTTTCGTACATCCGATAAATAACTGAATACCCTTTTTTAGTCCCCCTTTTTTTCTGTCTCTGTCACACTTTTTTTGGGAAGGAAATAGAAAAATAAAAAGTTATTATTAATTATATTTACATATGTAAAAAATTCAATAAGTACATGTAAGTAAACGAATATCATGGATTTCAATTGAAAAAAACTTGAAACACCCCGTGAGTGCACGACAAACTCGTTAATTAAATATTGAAAGTTGCGTAATTTGAAATAAAAATTTACCTTTCTGATCATTTTTTTACCAAATAGTTGATACGGAAGACATGAATTTTTGGCGTGATCTTTCCGTAGAAGACGTTAAACTTCGATGAAAATATCATGACAATATTAATATTGGATTTTGGTACAGTTCAAAATTATATTAGAAACCAATAATACTCTTCAAAGTCCAATCACTTTCATTCGATGAATTTCCTCGGTAATCGAAACTGTGGAAAATACTCGAAATGTTGCGAAACATCTTATCAGATACACCTCTTCGGAACTTTCCTTGGGTGAAGCGTGGAACCGGAACTCTTACCTAAATAAAGCTACTCATGGACAGAACGATTTCTGTTATGAATGTTTACTTATAGGTGGATCTTCCGGTGATACTTCCTTGAACTCTCCAATTCACGTTGTTTGTCAAATTAGCATTTAAATGGAATTCTGGAATGAGATTCCGAAATTATTGTTTTGTTGTGCGTTGTACGTACGTTTTCAGTTGATGTTTCACGAAAAATGAATAAATTCATTGATGTCCATATCCTTTTCATATCACGCCAATTTTTAACTTTTCCTGAATTTTCTGTTGAATAGTGAGGATGACTTCATAACCTGTTTTTGTGGATTTATTCATAAACGATGCTAATTTTTTAAGAACTATAATATAAGAGTCAACAATTCGAACCGCTCAAATATCGTACGGAAACTATTCATGACACATTCAAATTAAAGTTATTATAAAAGTAAGTTTTCATGTCCTTTCAAAAAGAAAATATTGATCCACCGATCCTTGAATTATTTCAAATCTTTCAACAGCCATCTTGAGGAAATGGTTTATTCATGAATTTATTTTCAAGAAACTGCTATTAGGCCTGCCGCTTGACAATTGTTTTTCTTGTGACTCGAAGATATTCAACAATTTTGACTTTCAAAGTTGTCATTCGGATACCTTATATTGAGTCGTAATAATAACAATTATTAGTTTCATTAATCCCCTAAGGAATTTAAATGCTTGATCCAAATTAACCTCCTTTTTAGTATTTTCTTCGGAATGTTCGCCTTACATCAATTTCGATTTTTTTCTGTTTCTATTGGCGCTTCATTTCTATCGCTTATTATTTTTTACAATATCAAATTTGTCCCATGAAACACGATCAAAAATTCAAAACGATTTTTTGAAAGTTCAAATCATAAAAATGTTACTTTGAATAACCCCTATAACTTCTTAGTACTTCTACAGAATTTTTCTATGGATTTTCGTTAGGGGGAAGTATCACCTTTTGAATCGTGGTGAATCTCCATTCAAAAGTGGTCTCTTTATTTCACGAGTAACTACCCTAATTTACGACGTAGAGACTTGATTTTTTTTTTAATTGAAGTTGAAGAACGTCCCGAGGGCAAATAGTTTTCTTTTTTTCGATTTAATTAGTTTTTCAATTAAAAAAACCAGGGTATTCGTTAGATCTCTGTAATATTTGGGGTATTGAATATGTTTTTCGTTTTTCATGGGTACAGGCTATATTTTATGGAAAATTAAATTGTCGAGGGCAAATAGTTGCGTTTTTTTTTTCAAAAAATGATGAATAACCGTCGAAAAAAAATCATTAAGTGTAGTTTTCAAAACGCTGAAGTTCAACCGGTTTTTTTTAATTTGAAAAACTAATTAAATCGAAAAAACCACTTTTTGAATACAGATTTACCACGATTCAAAAGGTGATACTTCGCCTTAATAAAAAACAACAAATGAGAAGTTCTTATGTAGCATAACTCATGGCTTAACAGAGATATTTATTTTAGTCGAAATAAAAATTATGCATTCAAACAAGACAGTTTATGTATTAGAGAATATTTTAACAAATGCTACTCGCACCACTTACTATAAATAAATATTTTTCATTACATACACTGTATCTTATTGCAATGCATCCATTCTAATTTCTCTAAAATAAATACACCTTATCACTTACCTCCTTTTTTTGCCACGTGAAATTTCTTATTTTTTGTATTATTGGAAGTCCACAGAAGATTTTAGAATCACTCGGGAGCCATGGTCGCTATTTTTTCATCATTCGCTCTAAAACAAGAATTCTTAGCCCATTCATTCAATGGTGTTGCATAAGAAAATCAGAAAATGTTTCACAAAGGCAAACCCATACTTTACACCGAAGAGTTACCACAATTACAAAATATACTTAAAGTTGTCAGTAACTTTTCGTATTTTTTTATTTGTTTATCCAGTACCCAAATGAAAAAAGCAAAATAATGATAACAAATAATGATATACTTCTTTTAGTTAACGTTTTGGAGACTAAATCTTTTTCCATATTCGAAACTATTCACAATAGCAATTATTAAAACTCATTCAGGTTCAGCAAATTTTTAGTTCGTGGCAGATGCCATGAGAGTCTGAATTTGAATAAGTTTTACTAATGGTTGTTTTGAAAACGAAGACGAATTTATTCTGCTAACTTCGAGCAAGAGAAGTATTATTATTATTTATTTGGCTAGAGTTGAGAAAAATTATATAAACTCAGAGAAATTACAAAATAAACACAAATTCACATAGTTAGGCGGAAAAAATGAATTACAATTAAAATAATCAGCAATTTATGATCATTATTTTGTTTTTCACCTGGTCTATTTATGGAAAAATTGAAAAAAAGACGAAAAGATGAAGACAAGTATCAATATTTTTGTAAACGCAGTAACCTGTAGCAGTAAATGTTATGGTTGATGTTATTTGGTAGAAGGTTGTCAAAGTTAAGTTTATTGCTTTGTTTATTGTTAAAATGTTGTAATTTTGTGGAAACTATCCCTGGACTTTTCGCCTGTTTGGATTTCAATTATTGAAAATACATAAATGAAAAAATAACTTATTTTATACCCTGAATATTTGAAATGGGGAATTGAATTTCTCATTTTTTTCATTAATGAAAAAAAAAATCAATATAATCCTCAAGTGCATTGGTACATCTTTGAACAGTTGAAAAAATATGGAATGATATGATTTTTCCATCTTCGTTCATTACGGATGCTATTCATGTTTGAGAATTTTATTCTGATTCATTCGTGCTGAAAAAATTTTCGTTTGAAAATAAGTTTTGATTTCGTATGAGGATAGTGGAATATAATTGATGGAATGGTTGTTCAAGATCAGTAATCTTCACAATCTTCAACCCATTCTGGTAGGAAGAAATTTGGGTGAACAAATTATCTTTTATTACGATGTGTAACAATGATAATAAAATGTCATAAAAACCAATTAGACGAAAAATTAATGAATGCAGAGATAAAACACTCCTTCTTCAACCTACATTTGGAAAGATAACACAAAAATCCAGTTCAACACAATGCATTCTTTAACTGGAGTTCATTAGATCATCCGAATGCACACCAATTATCTAACAAGTAAATTGCTGCGAAAACATATTTCTGATTACTCAATTCCAGACAGAAAAATTAGTTAATTTTGTCTCATGCTCTTGGTGTATCAAGTAATTCAATTTCAATTCTTATATATAAAATGGTCTTTGAGTACCACAATTCGAAAAATGGAATGAGCATACTATTTTGTGTACTACCCAATATGTTTTTTCGGATACTTTGAAGAATAGATCTATCGAAAATAGATCCAGATATAAACTAGGTATTACCAGGGGTTTCAATAGAAATAGAGTATATTTAACATTTGATAACCCAAAAATATCTTATGAGCAAATGCTTTTCATCACTTTATCTGGGAAAGTTTATAATTCGAGCAATAACAACACATTTTTATGTATTGGTCTGATTTCTATAACCGACTTCAGATTAAACCATCGATTTAGTTATATATTCCTTGATATAAACGTTGTCGGTTATTCAATTTCTGCATATAGGTAATCGATAAATATATAACTTATTAACTCATTTCACTTTTGTCTCATTATTATTATTTATTTCACACGGAAATCACTACCAATACGTTCAAATGTCCCACTTATCGGCTTATTATTATTAATATTATTTATAAAACTTTCGTGACTACAACTTATAATAATATTTCAATAAGATTTTATGCAAGGCTCAATTTTCCTTATTAATTCAATATTTTTCTCGTTCTACAAATTGAGTCATTTCGCATTTCTTAAACAATGCACAATTATATCTTTGCCCTTCAGAAAAAACGCGAATCTAACACTTTTCATTCAATTACAATCAGCAGAGCAAAAAATCACTACAATAAATTACCTCAGGCGAAAGTACACCTATGACCTTATCATAAGTTATTTCCTTCAATTATCTTATCTTCAAATTCCACTTCCAACACAGATAACAAGAAAAAAATACTATTTAACTCTTCGCATACCTAACCAAACGTGAATCATTTCCCTCTTCTTTGTATGACAAAATGAGATCAATTAATGGAATTGTGTAATAAAAATTTACTTTAATAGGGATAGCTCGGCCGATGAAGGTGAAATTCTAAACATGTCAATTTTCCAATTTAACTATTATACATATAAATTGACAATACCCTGTTAACTACTATTTTATTGATCCTCCACCCTTCAGATGAAGCTATGATTTTATTGATCTGAAAAAAATTGAGTTGTTCAAATGAAATGTCAAGGAATTTCTTCGAGAGGTGAGAAGGTCTCTGTGTCGCAATTTTCCATAGGAGTGTGTCAAAAAATGGTGATGAATGTGATACTATTATACACAAACCATACCAATGTTCTAACCAGGAAACACACTGCTACATCACTGTAAAGTTTATATTTGTCTCAGACATTGTATTTTAAATCGCAACGATCACGTGAAATCAAAGGCTCCAAAAGTGCTAATATCATTTATTTATTAGTACTCATATGAGTACTCAATTCTATTTTATTTATACATATTTAAAAATAATGGATCATGTGATTTTGAAACACGACAAGTTTTAAACATGTTTGCTAATACTTCAGAAGGAGATGGATATAAATTATGGTACAGTTCTACATCACCACATGCAACCTATTCATTATATCCACAAAATAATTTAATAATTAGAAACAATAAAAACAATAGATCGAACATTTTTATTGAATCTGGAATCATTCAAGTCATTTGGAGATTAGCATTAAATGTAGTCCAACTGAAATTAAGACTAACATAATTTACACACATCGTCAAAAGTCTAATAAATAATCGATAAATTTAGATTTTTTCTCTTTTTTTCCATTTTGTCTCATCCTGCATAAAGCAAAGAGTAACAAACAAAGATTTTCTATCGAACATATTGCAGTTGAAATAGAGGAAAATATTTATCTCATTTACAGAACAAAGATTGTTTATTTCTTGAGGAAACTAAGGGTTCAAAACTTTTGACGATGTATGTATATTTCAATACAATAAATATGACATGGATGTATAGAAATGAAAATTACGAAAAATATTATGAAAAATGAAATGGATGGATATCAGTTGTCCCTGCCTGCAATACATTCTAGCATTCAAGTCAGCTGCGCAGGTATACATCGATAAAACAATTGCGTAGTAGGTACTTCCTATAAATTACTCACACAAAATTATCATGCTTTAGCATTGGGTATTTCTTTTCAGTTAAATGTTTTTTCAGTTGCGATTATCCTTTTTTTCATTTAGAAAATAATACAATTAAACGTCAAGGAGTCAAGGGACTAAATTCGAAATTGAAATACCTTGATGGCATATGGCCAGCTTATGGTTTATCAAATTTTTTCGAAGTGAAGCTTTTAATCGATAGGTCATGTGGTTGCAACGATTGGTTGATCATCGCAATCGTGGTATCTGTATTCACCAATTAGCAATGAACGCACTTCATACTTCATAACATCACAGTATCGTTCATTGAATATTAAAATTATTAATAGAATGAATTCGTTTCCAAATACGAGAACCAAATACCAGAAGCCAATAGCTTCTTCGTGTGAGAATATCCGAGATGTTAAAGCTCAGGGAGATACAAAACTTCAACAAATAGGTGTCCGGTAAATATTAGGTGAACAGAATTTAAACAGAGTTCCACACAATCCCATTAGAATGAATGAATAATATACTAAACCAGAGTTCAAACGGTGCGAAGGAAAAGAGCACAGCACACCTAATTCATATTCAAATATATAATGTGGTAATGAGCTGATTGCAAAAAGATGCTCAGGGTTAGCAACTGGAAGTTTCAAAACAAAGATTACGTAATTCGAAGAAAGTTCTCATTATAAAATACTACTAATTTGAACCTTCGAAAAGTAGGAACTAGGCGTACCGTTTAGATCATATAAATATTATGTACATTTCTTTTTTTAATTAATGTATGGATTCGCCTATTCCCTATTCAAAGAGCTACCTGAGGCGACCATTCAAACAGATTGCTATTCAAAGCAGGTTTTTTGGTGATTTCGTTAAACGAACACTTCCGTAGATTCCTTCCTTTATCTTAAACTATTATTGTCGATTTTTTTGCTTTCATCTTGGCACAACTGTCGCCTTTACTCACGCTTAGTTTGAGCTTCATTCAGTTTTCCTGATACTTTTTTGACAAATCAAAAATCAGATCATTTAGCTTTTTGGAATTACAAGTTTTATGGCAAGTTGTGTTCACGCTCTTAAATGTTTTATAATTCCTATTTGAAAGGAACCACTACAATTTGGATCATATGGACAATGCAATTCTCTCGAAAATTCGTATTCGATTCTATCCAAGTCGTTGCGTAGGTTTTCCTTTAAATTTAGTGAACACTGAACAAAAATGATAGGGTAGTCTACTTCAACCCTCTCCACTCATTCTAAAAATATAAAGGAATTGTGTTTCAATAATAGTATTATTTCCATGAAATATCATTATTTTATCGCTTTTCGTTTTCAAGATACAAAATAAAAACATAATTTTTCCGCCATATCGCGATATCTCCCTTACCATTAACTTTTGACCCAACATTAACAAAAAAAACTACACTTTATTTTGAACAAGGAATCACCCTTCGAAATTTTTCGCATCAATTCAGAAAAACCCTGTATATTCATTAAATTCATGAAAAATTATACAGTGTGTTTCGGTATGACTTAGCGATAATTTAAGGGCATCAAATATACCTAATTTTATCGACAAAAACACCCACGTTGTGGAGTTTACCCCCCTATTTTTGGAAAAGCCGCCATTTTAAATTAATTTTTTTATTTTAGTTGACTCTTTCGAATGATATCGATTTCTCTGGATATAAAGGTCCTACAGATGTGAAAAAAATGTTTTTTGAAAAATAATACTACCACCTTTTATTGAAGTAGAACAATATGAAAAATACAACTCAAAAATGTCACAAAAAATTCTTAAAAAAAATTTAGTCAAAAATTTACTGAAGTAAATCCTCAATAGTCCAAAAACTAGCACATTGAAGTATAATTTTTTTTCAAAAAACTAACACGCAAGGATCAGCTACAAAACGTCACCCACATCATTTCTGTATGTTACATAATTTGAGAGTTATTGCTGTTTGAACATGACCCTTATGAGAATTGATGGAATAAAATAAAAACTCAGTACTGTACTTTTGATCATTAATGATCAAACTAACAAATTTATCATACAAATTGCTCAAAATGGCCGCCTCTGCTTTGTAGACAGGCAGTGGCCCTTATGACGACTTTTTTTGGGCCCTGGAAATCAGTACAGTTGCTTGGCCACCACGCTCTCCGGACTTATCACCGCTGGAATATTTTTATGGGGATGGATGAAGTAAAGGGTATAAACCACAGTTCCAAACACCAGAGAAGAACTGGTGCAAAAAATACTGACCGTTACAAACGAAATAAGAGCAGACACTGCATTGATTTCCAGGGCCACAAGAAAAGTCGTCATAAGAGCCACTGCCTGTCTTCAAAGCAGAGGCGGCCATTTTGAGCAATTTTGATGATAAATTTGTTGATCACTAAAAATGATCAAAAGTACAGTACTGAGTTTTTATTTTATTTCATCAATTTTCATAAGGGTCGTGTTCAAACAGCCATAACTCTTAAATTATGTAACATACAGAAATGATGTGGGTGTCGTTTTGTATCTGATACCCTTGCGTGTTAGCTCTTAGAAAAAAAATTATACTTCAAAGTGCTAGTTTTTGTACTATTGAGGATTTACTAAAAAATTCAGTAAATTTTTTGACTAAATTTTTTTTCAAGAATTTTTTTATGACATTTTTGAGTTGAATGTTTTCATATTTCCTATTTAATAAAAGGTGGTGGTATTATCTTTCAAAAAACAATTTTTTCACATCTGTAGGATCTTTATGTCCAGAGAAATCGATATCATTTGAAGGAGTCAACTAAAAGAAAAAATTAATTTAAAATGGCGGCTATTCCAAAAATAGGGGGGAAAACTCCCCAATGTGGGTGTTTTTGTCGATAAAATTAGGTATATTTGATGCCCTTAAATTATCGCTAAGTCATACCGAAACACACTGTATAATTTTTCATGAATTTAATGAATATATACTGGGTTTTTCTGAATTGATGCGAAAGATTTCGAAGGGTGATTCCTTGTTCAAAATAAATTGTAGTTCTTTTTATTAATGTTGGGTCAAAAGTCAATGATAAGGGAGATATCGCGGTTCAAAGATGGCGGAAAAATTATGTTTTCATTTTGTATCTTGAAAACGATAAGCGATAAAATAATTATATTTCATGGAAATAATACTACTATTGAAACACAATTTCGTAATATTTTTTCATATTTTTAGAATGAGTGGAGAGGGTTGAAGTAGACTACCCTATCATTTTTGTTGACTAAATTTGAAGGAAAACCTACGCAACGACTTGAATAATAATAATAATATAATAATATTGTTTATTCTTTCACATTCATTGAATCTACAACAAAGGAAATATTATGTCAACAAAGAAAAAATTTACAAAATATAATTCATTCTGATACTAGATATTATATTAATAGAATCAAATTCGGATAGCCTGATTTGGTTAGAAACTTTTCCATTTCTTGTACTTTTCTCGTAAAATGTACCGTTTTGAAATAAAAACAAATAAAATGTTAATCAGTTCCAAAATAAATTGCTCTTTCCTACACGTAATGATTTACTTTTTATTTGTTTATTTCAAAACAGTACATTTTGCGAGAAAAATACATTCAGTCCAAGTTGTTGCGTGAGTTTTTCTTTAAATTTATTTTTTACGCCATCTTCGAACCCTAACGTTTGACTTTTGATCTAACATTTATACAACCAACTACCCTTTATTTCAAACGAGGAATCACCCCTTGAAATATTTCGCATCTATTCACAAACACCCTGTGTATTGTACGTATGTGTTTATTGGGTTGTGAGGAATGATTAAATAATTTTGATGAGGAATTTGGGGAATTTTCGTTTAATCATCTTTGTCGAAAGTTTTATCCACGTCCAGCACAGTAGAACAGTGTACGATACCACCCCTCTATCCAAAGTTTATTAGTTAGGATTGCCCTACGAAGGGGTGAAATAATTGACGATTTTTTTTTAACCCATCCAGAGAAAATGATTACATTTTTTTTTATCGGAAAGACACATTGTGTTTTCGCTGTTTCGTTCTTATTTCGGGATTTTTAAATATTATGGTTTGAATCTCTCATCACTCTTCTCCCCCATTCCCAAGAAGTTATGATGTATTTATCGAATAACTCAAGTTGTGCGTATCCAAAAATGATCTCGGGCATTTTACATATCAGAAGAGGTAGTTGTTATTCTTACCGGTTCAATTGAATCTTGGCAGTTCCCAAACAGACAGTAAAAGCTTTATCACATAAACATTCTCTCCGAAGGGGTATGGAATGTTTTGAATTCACTCTCCATCGAATTTATTGTTTTGTGCACTTTCATATGTACTGTGATATTTTCAGATTTGGTATGTAATAGTAATAACCGATGTTTTAACTGAATTTCCAAGAAATGGTATCTTCTTTTATGCTCTGTGGCTGAAGACAGTCGCAGGATTGAAAATAACCCCAAGATTGCTTCTGAAAAATGTGAAGCATTCAATTTTCTGCATTATACTAAAAAAAATAAATAATAAAATAAATAAATTTTGATTTTTTATTGTACTGATACACGAAACGCCTACCATAGTTTCCGAGGAAAACTAGGCCGAAGACAGTCTGTTGATACATCGATATATTGAACTTTCATTCGATATAGTTGAAAGTGAAACCTGTGACTAACGTTAACGCTTAGATTGGAGGATCTGAAGAATAATATTAAGGCGGAACAGTTACCGAAGATTGGCAAAAATTAATTACATAATCATTAAATCAAACGATTAGCATATTACTACATTGTTGTAATCTTGTAAAAGTAGAATAGAAATCACTGTTGAATCCTTTAACTATTGGATAATAGAGTCTGATCGTTCAACTTCAGGTTTTTCAAAATTTCGACCAACTTTAAGCAAGTTTCAAACTTTTTGATTTTATGGTTCATGGGCTAAACAATTAATATTCTTGGAATAACTCGTTTTTACTGCGTTACAAAATCATATATTCCATAAAGTTGTTGAGATTTCTACGGTTAAAATACATCAAGTATTATTTATTTGTACAAAAAAAGTGAGTCCGTGCAATTCTAGATTTTTCTTCCAATCTTGACCCTGATTGAAATTAAGAACCGTATGAAATAAATAACACAATTCCCTGCTACTGTTTCGTGATTGCGTCATTTTAGCGTAACTTGTGAATGGTTGATTCGTACAGCTTTGATACAATAAGACTAATAATAATATAAAAAGAACTGGTAATTATTGTAATTAATTTTAATTCTATCTTTCATTTTTTTCTTGAATGTGTTAAACACGATTAACGTCGTTTTTTTCAATGATTTATTTTTATATAATCCATAAATAATGAATATTAGAAGAACCCTCCAATTGAAATGGAAGAAACTTATGTTGTAAACAAAAGAAGAATGATAAACATTCGAAAAATGAAGCGACCTGAAAATGCACGACATAATAAAATTCAAATAATTTTTTAATTCCTTCAGGAAAAAGATTACGTCGAGAAAACTCACAACAGAAAGTATTGTGATCTAATGAAAAATTATCATGAACCATTTATATTTGATTTGTAAACATGGAAGCTTGTCTAAATGAGATGATATAGGTATCAATTCATGCCTAGAATGATTCGAAGTGGGGTCTGGAGAATCTCAAAATTGACCTAGGACTACTTGATGTCTCGCAGTCCAATTTCCTTCCACTTTAGCCGAAATATTTTAACATTCTCGACTTTCTAAAAATAGCAAATAAACTCTCCTTGTCTTCATTCTGTTCTCAATGGACCAATATTTTAAAATAGTCGAGACAAAATAAAGAGTGGAACTATTTACAGATACTACCATCGGAATGATGTCAAGAAAAAATTTGGGATAATTCAGATCAGATATCAATTGAAATTAGTGAAAATATATTTTAGCGGAATTCTTGTATATAGAGGGTGATTTGGTTCAAATACAATGTGATGCGGTATAGCGATTTGGATTAAAATACACACCGCGACAAAAGTCTTGCCTCGCCCCCAACTCTCAACTTGTTGAATGTAACATCAAAATTTTGTGTGTGTGGAATCTTCACCATCTTATCACTTGAAACAAAAACAATAAGCCAGCAAAATATGTTTCTCGTTCGGGAGAATACAAGTATTCGAAGTAAATCGGTTTTCAGCGAATAACGAGAGTTTTAATATTGGGAATATTCCTTGGAAAATGCCGGGACATCCAATTTCTCAGTTTGACCAAGCAAGAATTGTAGACCTTCATCAAGAAGCTTTGTCGAACCACCAGATTGAGCAACTTTTGAATATTCCACGGACTTCAGGAAGGTGCATAGTGGCCCTTTTCCTGGAAACCGGAAGTGTTGCCCGATGACCGTTGCCTGGTCGACACAGAGTAACATCTGCAAGGGAAGACATATCGCAAATTTTACTTGAACGGTAACTGTAACAGCCCTTCGAAGTAATGTTTTGAGGAACTATAGACGGGTGGGTAGTCTCAACCAGCAGCATAAGTACACGGTTGCATTCGTCAATTGTAAGGGCAAGAAGACCTTCAAGAGTACCTCGACCATCAACTGGTACCCGTCAACAATACTGGCTGTTCAAAATTCACACATTTGTTTTTCTTTTACCACGAAGTTCATACGTCGGATAGACTTAATCGGTTGAGAATAAGACCGAGATTTTCTGTGCTCTATGCGATTCTATGGCTGTTACAAAAATCTGCCATCAGTCGCATCGTTTTTATACGGCTTAGCTCGAAGCCCTCAACAAATAGTGTCCACGTCGCCGGCCTTTAGTTCGCCACCCTTACAAAGTGAATTCGTGTGATAAAGACTTTTACCCAGTACAACACCTACGAAACCAGATGGAAGCAGATACGTAACTTTTAGTCTGAACAACCGTAATTACCATCCCTGCAGTATTTGCTTTGTGGTATTTATTTTCTATCAAACATCCATTTTTTCTTTAATTCTCGAGGCGATAAGAATTGGTACAGCAGTCCATTTCTTCTCTCCAAGACAGCTTGTGTATATTATTCACTGGCTTTTACCACAATGGCGCAGCGTACTTTTTTCGGAAGAGTCACGATTTGATTTACAAAGTGATAGTCGACGAGAAAGGGTTTGAAGAGGTCCAGGCAGACTAGAGCGACTCAATTTCGACCAGGAAGTTGTGCCCTCTCAAGGCAGGAATTGAGTTTAGCCCTTCAGGAAGAATGGACCATTTTTTTTTGTTATAGACGAGGTGAATCTTACATCAGACACCCCGTTTTTCTGGGTAGTGTCAGATTCTACCGACTAAACACCTCCCCTAAGGTTGATTCCGGGCATAAGCCTATGAACCTTCCATCTTCTTATCTGTTGTTTCCTCTTTCGCATTCTTTATGCTGAGTGTTTGTGTTCATCCTTCAATTGGATATTTATCTCTAAGTGTAAAGTTCTATATCTTTATTTTCGCAATTGGTCTCTAGGTCTTTTGCAGTAAATTCTCGCTGTTTTTCATCTTCAGCGGGGTCATAGTCAACTAACCTTCTAGAGTCGATTTTTGGATGTTCACTCGCCCTTTCATAGGCTTTTGCAGCTTTTCGTTTGACGAATGTAGTAATGAACTCCCATTTTATGTCTTTTCGGATTTGTTCTATCCTAACAAACCAGATGGCGTGTAATGCCCATCTCAGAAATTTGTTTTTGGTACTTTGTATCCTTTTTATATGGGTTCTCGCTGCATAGCCCATGCTGTTGATCTGGCGACTGCTTTTATGATCCTAAACTTCGTGTTTCTGTTCATTTGGCTTCTTCTGCCTATAATCGGGTATAGCCTTCTCATTGCTACATTCGTTTTATCCACTGCATACTTGATGTGCTGTTTCCACGTATGTCCTTTGTCTAAAGCTGCGTATACTTGTGCGAGCCGAACCTATCGCGAACCGCTCGCGAACCCCAATAGCGACAATTATTTGGACGGCGTGTCGAACGCCTATAGAGCCGCTCGCAAACCGTTCGCGCCGATTCATCGATAGTCGTTTTTTTTTAGCTGCGTAAACATGTGCGAGCCGACCTAACTCGAACCGCTCGCGAACCAATAGCGACAATTATTTGGACGGCATGCCGAACGTATATAGAGCCGCTCGTAAACCGTTCGCGCCGATCCATTGATAGTCAGTTCTTTCACGAACATAACGCGAGCCCAATAGACCTTTCCAGAATACGTAGAACAAAGATGAAAGATGTGAACTAAACCAGAATGAGAGAGAAACAGGTATATTTCATACTCAACTTGTGGGCAGCATTAAAAGATGCGCAAACCTTAGTGCAAGAGAGAAAAGAAAGAGAGAGAGGGAAGCAATGAAATGAGATCCTACTGGTTTTATCGTACCTTGACCGTCAATTAGTAAAAAACATTGTTGAGGCATACTAAAATTTAGATTTTCGATAAACAATACAACAAATAACATCCACATCCAAAAAGTCGGCTGCATAAAATAATAATATCAATTGTCAAATGTCAACGATTTAAGGAGGGATATTTTGACGACCAATGATATTCATTCTTAGCCCACAAGTGACGCGCGCAACTTTCACCTTCACAGGTAATTCTGGAAAGGTCTATTAAATTTGGACAGCGCGTAGACAGGTTCGTCAGTTTTTACGAATATCATTATTTTTATCATGGAGTGCTCAGAGGAAGAAACTATTCAGCTTATTGATATTTACAAAAGTAAACCTTTATTGTGGTATCCTAAACACGAGGATCATTTTAAAAAGCATTAAAAAGAGGATGCATGGGGGGAAATCGCCGCTGCTATGGCGGAGAAGTCTATCGATGACTTTTCTTCCAAATAGGCCATCAATATAGTCGCACTACTCATTACCAGCATCGCATAATCTTCGGAAGACATAGTTAGTAGTTACTAGTAGACAAGTACGAACGATACTGCCGGTATTTCGGTAAGTTCGTTGTTGGTTCGCCGTCGGTATTGGTTCGCGAGCGGATCGCAAGTGTCTACGTGAAATTAACGAACATGACACGAACACTTCGCGAGCGGTTCGCGATAGGTTCGACTCGTACATGTATACGCAGCTTCTCACGAACACAACGCGAGCCCAGTTTGAGTTTGGAGGGGCGTAGACAAGTTCGTCAGTTTTTACGGTATTTCGGTAAGTTCGTTGTTGGTTCGCCGTCGGTATCGGTTCGCGAGCGGATCACAAGTGTGTACGTGAAACTAACGAACATGACACGAACACTTCGCGAGCGATTCGCGATAGGTTCGGCTCGTACATGTATACGCAGCTTTTCACGAACACAACGCGAGCCCAGTGTAAGTTTGGACGGGCGTAGACAAGTTCGTCAGTTTTTACGGTATTTCGGTAAGTTCGTTGTTGGTTCGCCGTCGGTATTGGTTCGCGAGCGGATCGCAAGTGTGTACGTGAAATTAACGAACATGACACGAACACTTCGCGAGCGGTTCGTGAGAGGTTCGGCTCGCACATGTATACGCGGCTTGATATTACTCCTAGGTGTTTAGCTTCATTCTGCCATTCAAATTCATTATCGTCTATGAATATGTTCGATTCTATCTGAAGTTCTTCTCTTTTGAATAGAATGGACCGATATGCCTGAAAATTTCACCAATGACTTGATTCGTAGAATACATATATGCCTGGGCGTATTGGGCAGTTGATTGAAAGAAGGGGTGGTGATACAGTCTATCGAATTTGGATTCAGTTGTGGAATAACTAATAATTCATCAAAATTAAATAGTCGATGAAGTCAGATGTGACAAGATTTTTCTATAAAATATATTACAGTTGAAATATTCATCTCATTTTCAGACCATAAATTGTTTATTTTTTGAGGAACCTAGAGGGGGGGGGGGGCAAGAGTTTCGACGATGTGTTTATCTCTAGAAGTTGAGATTGAAAAAATAATAATGGCTCTTTTTTTTATTTGAATAACCTATGTCTTTGGAATAAATCGTTGAAGATGAATCGACGAGATATGTCTTTCTCATAATAGGTTTATCTAACGACTGTTACTTCTTAACCAATCAAATCCTAATTTTCAAGAGGTTGCTCATTAAAATTGCGTATGGCCCCCGTTCAGTACAATCTTAATGTAAAGAAGTTAATCGAATATTGAACCACTTGATCATCCTTCTCCATAATGAGTCTTCCATATCAGACGCAATAATTGAACACGCATTATTTTTGTAGCGGTAACTCATGCTACAGAATAATGTGAAGGCATTTGAACATCCGGCTTGAACCCGAATGGGTTCAATAGATGCGTGTGTCGAAATCCATCGTGAAAGTTCGAAAAATGTGGCCATCTTCCCTACTCCTAACTGTAGTTAAAGGAAATCCTGGGTCATCTATCGAAAAGCTTAAGCTGTTGCCCGGCGAAGAATAATTTATCGTTGGAAAGACGATAGTATTGTACCGAATGGGATTATGCTCTTCCGCGATATGAAATTTATGAGAATACCTAACTTTATGACCAACATATTGTCACATTCCCTTCAAGATGAAATGTTGCTTCTTTCACGTTGAGGTTGAGACCGTGACGAATTGTTGAAAATCCGCAGTGCCTATTCTAAACAAGCCATACAAGATGCAACTTGTTGTAACACAAATCCAGTTGATGACATTATTATAAGCTGGGTTATCAAGATCATAATCACCATAAAAATGAACCAAATTAATACACTACGCAAAGAAATTGAAGCACGATATGAATAGATAGACAGATAGATTCATTTATTTCAAAAATTATCGAGCTACAACAAGTAATATTGTGCAAACAATAAAAGTGAAACAAGCCCAAAAAAGTAAAAAACTATAAAGTATGTTGCATTCGGCAAAAATAAAATTCAGCCAAAGAATATGGCTCACATTGTATTAAAAATTTTTGGATATCTCGTCTGAAAGATCTCTCCTCATATATTCTGTGATTAGGTAACAGGGAGGGCATTAAACAAGACACTATGGACACCATTTTGTGCAAGTGACACCGCATATAGAGGGTATCTGCATGGTATCTGCAGATCGAGGATTTTGTGGCGGTTCAGAAATATATGTTCATGCTCAGTAAAAGTCCCTCAGTTTTCGAGATATAACACATTTTCGAAAATTAAAAAAAATACGTTGCCACCAAAAATGGTGGCGAGACTCCAAATAATGAAATGTTTTCAAATTGTTCTTGGATAGTATTCCTGGATTGATACGCTTTCGAATGTAAACTATGATTTATGAGGCGCATACATAGTTTTTTCCAACTAAGATCTAGCTAAAATTTCATGTTCCTAAGTTCAACCTGAAGCAATGAAAAATAAAATGGTCACCTGAGTGCCAAATGAATGCGAAACATGCCTGTTTCATTGAAATTCCGAAATGGTATCACTCCTTGCATCAAATTGAATTTTCTTTAAGAGTCTTCAGCCTTCAAAATAGGAAATGTATACCGCCAGATGGCGGTGCAGTGCATTAATTTTTATTTATTGGATTATTCAGCTCAATAGAACAAAGGTTGGGGCGCAGGGAATATTAACAAGATATCCTACCCTGAACTAGATCTCACACTGACTGTATAATACTCTAATTTTCCTTCACCAGTCATCTGGGAGTAGATACCTGCGGGGCGTGTCATTTAAAAGAAATTCAATTCCATGTAAGAATCCACAATTGTAAGAAACAATTAATTTTCACTTATCGACGGCTGAAACAAACCTTAATAAAATGTCTTTGATAAAAATGGATATTTATCATTTCGAATAAAAAAATTCAAGGAAATAAATTTCGCGGAAACAACACATTGTTGTAATATTATTTACAAAAAAACGGTATATTCTGAAAGAAAAATGAGAAAGACGTTTGATTAACTAAATGATAGACTTCAATACTGAAATGGAAAAACACAAAAATATTTGTTCGTTTTGATGGTAGAAATGTTACAATATAACCCAAAATGATGGCGAATATCCTTTTCATTCAATCAATACTCATAAAATATTTTTTTTATTATTTTTATCATTATACGCTCATACACATCCCTTCATCAATCAGAAAAAAATAAATCGTTTCTGACTCCCTTTTTTTTAGGGACGTAGACCCTTAACGAAAGATTTCTGTGCCTGGGCTCTAGAACAGCTTGAATATCTGCTAAAGAATTTTGTTCCATGATGAGACCCATGGGCGTCTCCAGCTTTTGATCTAGGGGGAGGGGGCAAAACATCAGAATAGAAATTATGAACTAGAGGTAGTTTAGGATGAAATAAAATTGATTTTGTTTCATCAGCTTACAGGACTATACAGGGTGTTCCTAAATAGGTGTATCAACGGCACTGGCGGTTCCAGGCAGTTTTTCAGGGGGGGACATCAATTCTTTCAGGGGGGGCCATCAATAGATAGAAATCTTTTACCAACGTTGTAGGACTACTAATTAAGGAATTATTGTCAATTTCGAGGTCTAAGGGGGGGCCAGTGATCAACGGTCAATTGTAGATTTCTCATGAGAAAACAATTTTCCTTTCCTCTTCCATTTTTTCCTCCGGGTCTTCGTTTCCGAAATACAGGGTGTCGAAAATTTATACTTCTTTCAGTTTTTTGCTAATTTCTAAAGAACCGTTGGAATTACACAATTGAGTTTTTGTACACACAATGTCACTAATAATAGCTACTTTCTTGCACTTTACTCGGTTTTATTAGACGTGCCAGTGGCAGAGATATTGAATTTGCACAAAGGTTTTACCCCCCCAATTTTTACACCACAGGATAAATTTGCATTTGCACAGCAAATTCTGGTGCGCCAATGTGTTTTACATAAAAGAAGTACTCCTGGTTCATTACTCTAAAGTGAATCCTTTCGAGAAAACTTGCAACAATTTGCTTACGCATTGAAAATTTTTTGTAATTGCAAAAAATAATAGTGATAATTAACAAGTTTATTAGTTTTAAGTTTAAATAGCAGAATATTTTTCTTTATTTTTAGCGACCATAGGTAATTATCACAACTAAATTTTTCAATTATAAGATATTTTTACAATGCGTTAGCAGTGTTTCTGATCATAAAATGCCGGTTTTCTCGAAGAGGTTCACTTTAGACCTTTAGAGCAATGAAACAAGAACACCTTTTTTATGTAAAACACATTGGCGCATCAAAATTTGCTGTGCAAATGCAAATTTGTCCAGTGGTGTATACGTTGGGGGGGTAAAACCTTTGTTCAAATTCAATATCTCCGACCCTGGCACGTCTAATAACACCGAGTAAAGTGCAAGAAAGAAGCTGTTATTAGTGACAATGTGTAGAGAAATACAATTCTGTAATTCAAACGGTTCCCGAGTTATTAGCAAGAAACTAAAGAAAAAATAAAATTTTGACACTCTATATCTGTGAAACGAAGACTTGGAGGAAAAAATGGAAGAGAAAAAAATGTAATTTTTCATGAGAGATCTACAGCTGTCCGTTGTACACTCAATTAGGAACACCTTGTATATTTCATATCAAAATAAAGCCGAATAAAAATTTCCAACTAATCAAAACACAACCCCCTAAAAGTAAGTCGACTCTCAACCATCTTACTCCTTAGCAAGGTTTTGATCCTACGAAGGCAGCGATTAAAATTTTTCAAATTTTTCCGTCTCGGGAAAGAATTCCCCTGTTTTTTCAAAACATCAATAATTGTCAGCTCTTTGAAATTATCTCGAGGTTCCTGTTACCATGTCCTTTGCCACAGTTCTACCTAATTTTTGATGATGCTTACATTCTAAAATTGGCAAAAAGTATCGCAAGCATCAGTGATACTTTGTAACAAATGGTTTTGCATCAGAGCATTAATTCAGGCTAGAATTATTGCACAAACAATGGCGAAATACAGTGGGGTGTGAGTTACTGAGTTTATATAGATAATTTCTTATGGATAGGTATTACCAAAATATCTAGAAAACTGAAATTTGGCATATTAACTAAAAATAGCACAAACACATGAAATAAATTGGAAATCTACAGCATTCAACCTGCTCACACCATTTATATGGATGTAGGTATCTTCATGAAATTTCCTATGCATAGGTTCTTCCTAAAATCCTAGAAAGCTGATACAAGGAATGCAGGATTAAGTTAATATTCTTGCAAAAATCGACTGCAGAGTTGACTAATAAATAACCGATCTTCAAATCGGAGGGGAACATTTCCGAATGAATTAAACTACAAACTCACTTGTTGTTATTACTAACAATGTACCACAATGATGCTATCGAAGAAGACGATTTCGCCAACAATTTCATTAGATCAAAAATGTCGACATTTGATCTGGGGGATAAGCACGCTAATTGGCTGTCTTTCGATAGCACACAAAGAACTAACATCTACCTATTAGGCAACGAAACTTTTCGCAAATTTGCTCCTGGATATTAGCTCACTCACGAAGATGTTTTTCATATCGATCAGCCCAGAAAAATTTCGTTTTTATGAAAGACAGGAACTGGAATGCACTCCACTGGACATGTAGGTGATTGAGCGACATTTTCATTCAGTGATTGGCCATCGTATTGCTCAGATTAAATTTTTTATTACTTGCAAGGCTTTTGTTGCAAAATATCTCACAAACAATAGAAGAAATTGAGTAATTGGACTCCGGGTTTTTCTAATTACTCATTAACCTTTGAAACACATAGATCGATATTTGATGTATTTGAATACCTGGTTCGTGATATACAGAATGGAGAGTTCTGGGTCGTAGTGAAAATTTCAGTGTAAAACTTAGCCAGATTATGTGAGTTTTTCTTTCAGTCAATACTTTTGCAGATTTCAGAAAAAAAGGACATCTTTGCTTTGTTGAATTACATTTTTTTCAAACAAAGACGAGGAAGGCACTACTTACCTATTCTCGATATAGCTATTCATACAGATAGTCAAGCTGCCGTGAAAGTAGTGAGCTCCTATGTCATCGATTCAAAGCTGATTTGGGAGTGCCGGAACAAACTCAATGAGGTAGGCAAAAAAAATAAGGTCTTTTTAATCTGGGTTCCTGGTCATTCGGGAATCGTAGGAAACGAAGAGGCCAATACACTTTCCAGAAATAGCGCACAAACGCCACTCACTGGCCCAGAACCCTTCTGTGGTATAGGAAAATGCACCCATAAGCAGGAGTTTATGGTGAAGGAGAAAACCGGAAGGGAAAAACTCTGGTGGAATCTCCCAGGGATGGATCACTCCAAAAAGTTCCTCCGGAACTTTGAAACTGCTAGATCCAAAAAATATCTGGATCTCAGTAAGAACCAACTACACCTACTCACTGGCTTTCTCAAAGGACATTGCGCCTGAAGAAGCATATCTGTTGAGAATGGGCTTATCGGACACTGACGAGTGTAGATTCTGTGGGGAGGAGGAAGAAGCTCCTATTCACCTGGTTACGGAATGCTATGGCATTGCAAGGAAAAGGAGAAAGTGCTTTGGACAAGAAACCTGTAGGAGTGAGGAATTATCCTCGTTGAAGCCGCCCCAGATACTGGATTTCATAAAATCTCTGGAATTGGAAGGTGAGCTGTAGGAGGAGCGATGATAACAACTCTGTTACGGGGCAAAATAGACCTTGAGGTCGCAGTACTCGCAGTGGACTGTTACCCCTATTTACTATAAACTATAAACCTATTCTCGAAAAGTTTCGTCAAATTGCGAGCACGTTTTGGTATTTTTTGTTGACATTCTCTCCGCATGTCCATACCAGATGAGATGATTTTGATGAGTATCTTCTACTATTGATTTATCCACCTTGATTGTTTCCCTTATTCTCTCAATCCCCATTTCATCCAATCTTGGATTTCCAGCTGATTTTGATCAGTAGTTTCAACAACCTTACAGTCTTTTTTCAAAGTTCTTCGTTAACTGCCAAGTTTCATTTCCATACAGGTTGATGCTCTTGAAGACTGCAGAGTTAATATTGCGTTTCTGTCTGCTGAAATGTTTTTGGGCCATAGTATCGAGTTCAAGGTCCCCTTGCTTATTCTGCTATCGATTTCGCTTCTTGTTCTTCTATCTGCTGATATTTTCGTTCCTTAATGAGTGTACTCATCGCAGGCATCTATTTCCACATCACCATTCACCACAAACTATTTTTTCACCAATACATCCGCACAATCTGATAATTTCTGGCATGATCCTCTTCATCTCTTCAAAGCCTCATTCAGGTACATCTTAAACAATATAAGAGACGAACAGCAACCTTGACTTGAGGCCTTCTGTGACTGTACAAATTGGTGAGGGAGTATTTCTCAGTTTTACTCTTAAGTATAGTTACAGTCAGAAAGGGGTTACGGTTCACTGCGACCTTAAAGTCTTTTGTACCCACTAACAGAGCTGTTCTCACCACGCACATTACAGGTCGCCTTCCAGTTCCAGAGAACTAATGAAATCCAATATCTGGAAAGGTTTCAACGATGCTAGTTTCTCACTCCTGCAAGTTTCTTGCCCAAAAGATTCTTTCCTTTGGGTCATTCCATGATGAGGCGAATAGGAGTTTCTTTCTCCTCCCCCACAGAATCTATATACACTCTTCAGTCTGCGATAAACCCATTCTCACCAGATGTCGCTTCCTGAGGTAACAATGTTCTGTAAGAAAGCTGGTGAGGAGGTTTAGCTGGTTTTTACTGAGATCCAGATACATTTTGGATCTTGCAGTTTCAAAGTTCCGAAGGAACTTTTTGGAGAGGTAATATTATGAGAGATTCTGCCAGAGTGTTATCCTTTCGGTTTTCCCCTACCCCAGAAACTCCTTCTTATAGGAGCCTTTCCCTTTACCACAAAAGGGTTCTGTGCCAGTGAATGGTATTCGTACGCTCTATCTGGCAAGCATATTGGCCTCTTCGTTTCTTTTGATTCCCGAAAAATCGGAAACCCATATTAAAGAGACCTTATTTTTCTTGGCTTACCTCATTGAGTTTCCTCCGGCACTCCCAAATCAACTTTAAGTCAATGACATAGGAGCTCAGTGCTTCAAAAGCAGCTTCACTATACGAGTGAATGTCTATATCGGACTATCCATATAGTTTCTTCATCGCACTATGCTGTGCTGTGCATTGGTAACACCTCTAATACATGCCACAGTATCATCATCAGAACTGTACGCTTTTGTAAGGTCCACAAATAAAATTTCCAGCAGCTCTCATGGGATGCCTTCAGGTCCTACATCTTGCTCATTATACATATAATTTGATGCCATCCAAACCATCTCCTCACTAACTTGTACAGGGTGTCCCAAATTCGATGATCACTGAGAGCATCTCGAGAACCATAAGGGTTAGAGAAAAAATGTTCAAGGACTCCCGAACTCTTTTTTCAAAATAATCAATTGCCAGCGAACAGATCCGAGATATCTGAATGGGTTATCGAGTTACAGGGCGTTTCTAAAAAACTACTGTTTCAAATATTTCGCTATATCTCGTTTTCTGTTGGAGATATCACAAAAATTCCAAAGAGCTTTCTTTTGTATTATCTATTGCCTATACGCTGCTTCCAGCGAAAAATTATTCGCCGTTCAAGTGCTAGAGAAAAAAGTTTGTGTTTTTTAAATGGGACAACCTATATTTTTTCATCATTGCTTCTTAGCCGCAGATTCACCGAGTATCATCCTGTAACCGGTTTTTCGCAAATCTGATCCGTTTCATACAGCCTGTATATAAAGATTTTTCTTTTATTTGGAGATACTTAATTTTCGATTTCATGAAAAAATATCATCAATCGAATAAAAACTTTAATACAAATGAATTCTAAAAAAACCACAATAATTAAATGTTCGAATTGTTTGCCTCCATTATTAATGCACTTCCGACAACGCCGTGAAACACCACTCACTGCGTTGTGGATGTGGAAATTGTTGATTTCTCTCAAACATTTTTCGAAATTATTTTTTAACTGATTTAAGTTTTCACTTTTCCGCCTATATAATTTCCAGGAAATATCGTATTCTTCTATGATATCTATTTTATTCAAGAAGATGAGTTTATTCAAGAAAACAAACTAGACAAGAAATAAAAATAAAATATCTTCAAATAGAAAAAATCTTTATATACAGGCTGTCCCAATTCAAGTGAAGACGAAAAACTCAATATCATTGAAACGGATAAGATTTTCGAAAAACCGGTTACAGGATGATACTCGGTGAATCTGCGGCTAAGAAGCAACAATGAAAAATATGGGGTGTCCCATTTAAGAAACACAAACTTTTCTCTCTAGCACTTGAACGGTGAATAATTTTCCGGATCAGATGGAAGCAGCGTATAGGCGATAGATAATACAAAAGAATTTGGAATTTTTGTGATATCTCCAACAGAAAACGAGTTATAGCGAAATATTTGAAACAGCAGTTTTCAGAAACGCCCTGTAACTCGAGAACCAATTCAGATATCTCGAATCTGTTCGCTGGCAATTGATTATTTTGAAAAAAGAGATCGGGAGTCCTTGAACATTTTTTCTCTAACCCTTATGGTTCTCGAGATGCTCTCAGTGATCATCGAATTTGGGACATCCTGTATATGTTGACCCTAAATAATGTAATTTGTTGGTGACTGTGTTGAGTATTGTTCTCGTTTAGTTCTTGTTTATAGTATTGTCGCCATTTTTCTATGTGGATCGGATTTAAATTTCTCTTTTCTGTTCTTTGATTCATTTCCATGTTTTCGATGATGAACTTGCCCCTCCTACATTTTTCTCGGCATATTCTCTTCCATTTTCTTTGTATGTTGATTTATTGTTGTTGTTCGAATTTATAGACACTTGTTATAGGCTTGCTGGTTTATACGCTTTTGTTGTTCCATTTCATCATTCCAAGTGAGTTGATAATTTCGTTCGTTGTTTGTTTTTTGCCTTTCACCTAATGCTTCTTTGGCTGCAGAATGTAACATTTCGGCTATGTATTTGTATAGTGCACTAAAACAACAAATTTTCTTCAGCTTTTGGTCCAGGCGACTTTGATATAGTATTTTAATGCTAGGGTAGTAGAATCTGTCCGAATCTCACCACGGACATATATGTGAGGATAGGCCATACAACCAGTGCATATTGTGGGGTTTGCAGACCATTCCTGGCCTAGCATCTCCTATGTAGACCAAAATATTACGGCCTTATACGTTTGATCCTCGATATGTTTGTTCCACAGGAATTTGCGGTCCAGTTTCACACCAGGTATTGGTCAGATAAGGTGAGGCCCACTCCAGAGGACTAGGTAGTCTAATGCCGCAAGGTAACCCTTTCCTCGTAAGAGAATCATTTAGGTTTTCTTAGGATTGACTGAAACGCCCCTCATCAAGTCCCACCATTCGATAATCCGCGAAAGATTTTGTAATAACTTAACAATTGCTCATTACAATACTCTAATTATGAACAATTGTGTTCTTGCCGATGGCCAGCAACGAAATTTCACACTAATTCATTTCATTCATGGAAAGAATCACGAAATTTTATATGAATGAAATTATCCATGATCAATTTTACAACAGAAGCGTCGCGAGTACTATGGAATGCGTCCTTGCAAGGTTATAGTGGATTAATTTTATGAATGGAAGGTCAAAGGAATGAATAACCCTTCATTAAAATGGTTATTCCATTCATTCGGTCATTGGGTCGATGACAGTGGACGACTCATTCTGAATGTTTTCCGAATTGGAAAACGTCAAGTCAGCCATATTTGAAATGGTGGAAATGTCATCCTTTCTTGCTAGTGTGTTGGCCTTTTCCTTTGGTCACCCAGGAACACAGACTAAATAGACCTTGTGGTTCTTGCCTACTTTATTAAGTTAATGCCTCTGATGTAACAACGGATCCAGAATCATTGAAGATATCTTCGACAGCTGCTGTCAATTTTTTCGAGGAGTTTTGTTGAATTGAAAAATGTGAATTTACCTACAGGGTCTATGAACTTGCCCACAGGAACTCATGACTTCACTTCAGTTCTTTTAATGATCCATTTAAATAAGTCGAATCGTTGAAAAATGCGGAAGAATCTCAGTCGTATGAAACCAGGAGAATATTGACGAGGTTTGTGCAAAAAGTAACTATAAACTAGTCGTTCAAACGACTTTGTCCAGAACTTCCTTTCGCAAAACGGCAGTTGAAGGTATTTTGAGAAGAGAAGAGAGATATTCTTGAACCTACCTTAATGTTGTCGTTATTTTATCTTCACTGGATAATATTGTGCTAATTATTGGGTAGTGTTCTTCTACCTATATTCCATTCACTTTAATAATGTATCGCGGCTGCCGTGAAATTCTGAGTTCTGACACATTTCACCGTACATATATATAAACTGCTTCACATGAGTTAGGGATATTGACTTAAATTGCAAAAAAATATAGTTAAAATAAGATTTTTGTGATGAAAATTCATATTAATATGATTCAAAGTTGCAAATTAATTTTAGCCTGTAGGTCTGCAGCGTATACAGGGTGGTGAAGAAAAATCGAGTAAAATAACGAAATTTTATTCCCAGAGAATTCAAGCATTTTGAGACTAACAATACAATGTATGGCCTCCACGGGCATCAACAGCTTCTTTGCATACTACACACGATGTTGTTGAACATTTCTTGAGGAATTTGGTTCCATATCTGGATTCATTAGTGAAAAGGACACTACGCCATTGATCGTTCCAATTGATATGTTGCCCTGCCCATTCGAGTCTTTGACGCTTATGGTCACGTGTTAATGGAACTCATCTTAATGGACGTCTAGAACCTAGATTCACTTCTCTCAAAAGTCGTCTGATGGTTCCGATGGAAACTTGGAACCCATCTGCATTTTGAAGAGTATTCCGTAGCATTCTACACGTAGATGTAGGGTTTCTTCTCACCGAAACGGTGATGAAACGATGCTGAGCAGGTGTTGTTTTTCGTCGCCCACCAAGCCTTGGTCTCCCTGAACCTATTCCAAAGTCGAGATATAACACTTTGGCTGACTTGGAGCCTTTCCGCTACAACAACCTGAGTTAGGCCACCCTGTAGCATTCCGATAACCCTATTAGCCTCAGCGTTTGTTAACAATTTACGTCGTGGCATTTTCAGAAAACTCGTTTGAAATCGAAGCCGTTGATAAACTGACCTCATTTCAAATTGAGAACATTCATGAAGCATATGCAAAGAACCAAACTTCAGAAAAAAGGCGACCAGATTGACGAAATGTCTCATACTGATTTTTATTGGATCGATTCAAGTTGTTATTGAGTTTTAAATGATTTTACAGCGATTTTCTCGATGATTACATACTTTTAAAAACGATTTGATATGATATCCCTAACTCTTGTGGAGCAGTAGGTATATTTTGAAAATGTTAGGTTATATTAATTTTTCTGTCAGATAAATAAGTTACATTGCCTTTTCTACATAAAGGTCGTAATACCTACGTATTTATCAGAATTTTTATTTACATACATACTCTGGGAAATAATGAATTTGAGAAAATATTATGTGAATTCAATAATTCCTGGCGAATGTTGAGGAACTTTTTTGTCTGTTAATACTGGAAATATTTCACGTCAATAAAAATGGTTGGAAGATTCATTTATGCCATTTTCCTGTACGGAAATCAAGAATCGAGTATTGATTTTTTACTGAAAAATAATGGACAGAATAGTCCGTTACTTTGTGATAGTTCATTCGAAAAAAGAATAAAAGTACTCGAATAACCTGACAGAAAAACTCATAAACGAACAGTGGGAATATCCCCACTTTTCAAAATTCTCAAGAAATAATCCTACAGAAGACATTAAAATACCTTTTTGCACAATTTCAAATCCTCAAATACTATAATGTAGGAGTACTACGAAACCTGTGTCACAGTTGCACCTTAAAAGTACTATGTGATTCCATTTACAAAGTTAAAAAAGAGTACCAACCTGCGTCAGTTTGAAGTAAAAAAACTTGATAATCCTAAATCATGGCAAACCGGGATACAGTGTAAAAGTGAATGGAGTATACATATTTATCATTTCCAAAAAGATACACTACCTATCTATGACGATAGCATTATGGTTATGATTTTTTTTTTTGCTGAGTCTTTTTTTTTTCATGTTTCATGTTTCATATGTGAGAGTTATCGTTTTGAGAGGCGGACGCACAGAATTGAATTTGACCGTAGATTCGTGACCAGTGCCTTATCGTTTGAGGCAAATCCCGGCTGAAAATTCTGAAAAACTGAATATATTTTCGTTCAAAAAGGATGAGGCGTTATTATTATACCAAACGAATATTATTTTCCAAGGTATAGTAAAGCAATATGACACCACAAAATTTCCTCTCACGTTCACATTAAACCATTGACTCACTACATGATAAAATCATAAGTTAATACTTTTAGCTTCTGCATCTCTTTCCTCCTATTGATAAATAAAAATGGAATTCCTTCCTTTCTTCACCGAACTCGGTGATGTTTTCATTCGAAACGGTTCTCATAGGCATTTTAAATAAACCATTTGCAACATCCTATTCATCGTGTCCATTTTGTAGATGACGGATTAAGGATAGGTTATTATGAAATGTGGGATCAAAAGCTAACAACATTTCGTATAACAGTAATCGAATTGAGTTTTGGATGCAGCATTTGTCGTCCAACAAGATAGTTCGAATTCTTTCGATGCGTCTTGCGTAATGTAAATGTAGCATTGGTACCAACTTGACTGGACGAACTCTTACAATGCAACTTATCTTAACTCCTAATTAACAGACATAATGGAACGTTAATGATCTGCGAGATTTCGATGAGAAGGTATGATCTAGATTTGTTGGCTGAAGAAGTCCAAGAGTTGGCCTTGAATATTAACAGTAACCGAATATAATTGTGATTAAGGTAATGACAAATATTACCAGATTTAAATGGATTTAAAGCTAGTAAAGATCGACTCAATGATTTATATATTATTCCATTCACTTACATAAAGTATCCCGGTTGGCCAATATTTAGGTTTATCAAGTTTTTTACTCAAAACGGACGTTGGTTGGCACTCGTGAAAAATCAAATTTTCTGAGAGACGTTGCCAATGCTAATTCCTATTTATTCTTTTTCAACTTTGTCAATGGAGTTATGTAGTTCTTTTAAGTTTTAAATCTAACACACAGGTTTCGTAGTAGGTACTACTACATTTTCATACTGGAGTGTTTCAACTTGTGCAAAAAGGTATTTATGTAAATGTCTTCTGTAGGCTTACTTCCTGGGGATTTTGAAAAGTGCGGAATTCCATAGGTCCGTCTATCCACTGTGTTTTTTTGGAAGATTTTCTGTCGGGAGTTCGTTTATTCTTTTTACGAATGAACTATCACAAAGTAACGAACTCTTCTGTTCATTCTTTTTCAGTAAAATTTCAACACTCGATTCTTGATTTCCATACAAGAAAATAGTATAACTGAATGTTTCAACCATATTTATATACGTGAAATATTTCCAGTATTAAGGGGCAGTATCACCTTTTGAATCGTGGTAAATCTCCATTCAAGAGTGGTCTCTTTATTTCACGAGTAAGTACCCTAATTTACGACGTAGAGACTTGATTTTTTTTAAATTGAAGTTGAAGAACGTCCCGAGGGCAAATAGTTTTCTTTTTTTCGATTTAATTAGTTTTTCAATTAAAAGAACCAGGGTAATCGTTAGATCATATTGAATATGTTTTTCGTTTTTCATGAGTACAAGCTAAATTTTTGAAATACTCATCATGAAAATTTTTGAAGTTTATAGAAGATTAAATTGCCGAGGCAAATAGTTGCGATTTTTTCGATTTAATTAGTTTTTAATTAAAAAAAACAGGTTGAACTATAAACTACAAAAATTTTCATGATGATTTTTTCAAAAATATAGCTTGTACTCATGAAAAACGAAAAACATATTCAATTACCCCAGATCTAACGATTACCCTGGTTTTTTTAATTGAAAAACCAATTAAATCGAAAAAAAGAAAACAATTTGCCCTCGGGACGTTCCATGTTAACACCAAAAACTTTCACTCATACCATCTTCCATAAATTTGAATCAATTAAAAGGAAAATAACATTTTTGAAAATGACCCTTTTCAATTCTGTACATTAGTTTTCTCTTTCAGTGTAATTTTTTCATTCCATCATTAATTCCCATGGAAATTTTCCGGATTCAGAATCTGTAATCTCATCTGTCCCATTAAATCAACTTTCTCTTTCATCGAAAATTCCAATGACCCGATAATTATTGGGTCTCGTTTTCTCATTGCCCTTGGTCAGGGTCCTCCATCCTGGAGCTGATGCTCATTATGAAAATAACCACAAATACTTTCTTTATAATGATGAATAAAATATGAGCTGGATGGAGATTTAGGCAGTTAATCTAAGAAAGAACCACAATCACATGTATATTTGTGGTTTACTTATTTCCACTAGATTATCAAGGAATCCGACACTCTTGAAGCTTGAACGTGCACACGTTTTTCACTGTCATCTCCTCCAAACTTTTTAGATTTTTGGTTACAATTTTTCAGAAATTTGATTCAAGTATAGGTCTTCAAAAATGCAATTAAAGATAAAAGTATTATTCATCATCATAGCCCCTTGTGTGGGTAAAATGAGGAACAGAGTGAGGTAATAATAATAATAATAAAGCTTCTTTATTTCAGATCTCACAAAGTTGTTGAACATAAGAAATGAAATGACGTCCAAAAAATATCCCTAATATATCCTACAAATAGGAACTATTGGAATTAAAATATTCGTCTAGATTATATCGAATTAATTTTAATATTACGACCCCAGAATATTATTTCATACCTTAAGACAGATTCAAAATTAGCATGACATATTATTTTTACAATATTCTCTTCCAAGTGCTCAGAAAGAATCTTTATTCCATAGCCAATTGTGGACAACTTCAGACAGACCTTGTCCATTTGAAGTTCCCAATTGAGGAATTCATCAAGTTGAACACCCAAAAATTTGGTATCTGATGAAAGTGTAACACTGCTATCATTCTGAACAATGCAATCTAGAGTTGTGTTCAGAGCCTGTTGGATGGAAGAGTACCTGATTGGTTTTATCCTCATTTATCATCAAACCAATCGTGCACCTTAAAGAACGCATCTTTTGTTCTGTAAACAATCTCCTTTAAATCACCACCCTCGGCACCCTCAATTAAAATATTCGTGTCATCGACACAATTTACATTTTGGTACTCTTATATTGCCTCTGGTAGATCGTTAATATAAACAAAAAATAAAATTGGACCAGCTATAGTACCCTGACTAACTCCCAACTCCACATTCAGAATACCTGATTTCACATCAGCACTCAAACTATTGAGAATAACCTGCTGCTTCCTACTCGACAAAAAGTATCGTAACCAGTCTTTTGCTCTCCCCCTTATACCACATTTATCCAACTTCCGAAGAAGAAGCTTATGATCAACACAGTCAAAATCCTTGCTTAAATCAAGAAAAGACCCAATGCCAAAATATCCATGTTGAAATTTAGAGAATAAAGTAGTTTCCTTCATGAAACCTATTAGTCATAACTAATTCAAAAATCTTGGAGAATGCAAGTAACAAACTAATTGGTCTATAGTTACTCAAGTCAAGTGGATCCCTTTTTTTGAGCAATGGTTTTATCAATGCAAATTTCAACTGATCAGGCTAAATAGAGTACCTCATGGAATTATTAATCATATAACCAAGCATTTTTGGTATTGTCCTGATACAAGATTTCACCAACTTTAAGGGTATACCATCATAACCACAACAATATTCATTCTTCAAATGATTAGACAATTCAATCAATTTTCAGTTGAACTGACTGGCCCTAGAAATAGAGATTTGTCACATTAGGGAATTAGACATTCAAAGGTCCTTTTGCTCTGAGTTTTTATTGAACTTGGTACATCAACAAAGTATTGATTAAGTTCATTCAAATTTTGGTGGATTTTCATCTATTATATTATTCTGATTAGAATTCTTTCTAGTTATATCCTTGTAAATTGCCCACATAGTTTTCATTATGTCTATAAAGTTAGCAGTGTTACTTGCTAGAAAATCAATGACTACTCTTGCATTTATTGTCGAATAATTGTCGATAATTTGTCGTGAAAGAAAAAAATTTGTCATGTCCCTAGTTTTTTTTACGGGGTGTGGCTTTGCTAACTTAACATAAAGTTAGCAGTATCAGAATATTATAAATATGATTATAAATAATTTTCGAGTAATTGTCGAAGTCCATATGAAGTGAAAAAACACACAAAAAATCCATTCCTTCTAGTTTATTTTACCCCATTTTCCGCGATTTCGTGCTATTTCTGGAATTATTGCATTCTTCCCAACAGCGCATTTGTTAGTGAATTTTTTTCAATTGTATTAATTATCGAATACCTCTCCTGAATTTGTCGCGTAAGGAAAAAAACTGTCGCGTTCTTAAATTTTTTCTAGGGGGTGGCTTTGCTAACTTTATATTAAGATAGCAGAACCACTTTCTCAATATAGATCGAAAATCATCACACTGCTTATGAATAATTGTCGATTAATTGTCGAAGACCATATTAAGTAAAAAACACACAAAAAATCCATTCCTTCTAGTTTATTTTACGCCTTTTTTTCCGCGATTTCGTGATATTTCTGGAATTATCGAATTTTTGGCAGCGCATTTGTTATTGACTTTTTCACAATTGCGTTAATTGTCGAATACCTGTCCTGAATTTTTCGTGAAAGAAAAAAAATTGTCGCGTCCCTAATTTTTTTAGGGGGTGGCTTTGCTAACTTCATATCAAGATAGCAGAACCTTTTTCTCATTATAGATGGACTTCGTTGATTATGTATAATAATTTTTATGTTATTCGGTCTATATGGAAAAAGTGGTTCTGCTAACTTTATGTTAAGTTAGAAAAGACCCCGTAAAAAAAACTAAGGACGCGACAAATTTTATTTCTTTCCCGACAAATTATCGACAATTTTTCGACAATTAATGCAATAGGTTTAATTGATTTTCTCACAGTGCCACTGCTAACTTTATAGACATGAAATTTAGAGAATAAAGTATTTTCATTCATGAAACTTATTAGTCTGGCGACCCTTATTCAAAAATATTGGAGAATGCAGGTTAGGTACAAACTAATGATTAGACAATTCAACCAATTCAGTTGAACTCACTGGCCTTAGAAATGAAGATTTGTCACATTCGGGAATTATTCATTCAAAGGTCTTTTTGCTTTGAGTTTTTGTTAAACTTCGTACAACATCAACAAGGTATTGATTATAAATTCATTCACAATTTTGGTGGATTTTCATGTATTACATTATTCTGATGAAAATTCTTTCCAGTTATATCCTTGCAAATTGCATACATAGTTTTCATTTTACTGTCTGATCTATTAATCCTACCGTTTTATTCTAGTTTTCTTATTCTTCAATAAATTATCATATTTTTTTTTCAACCTATTGTATTCAGATCTTCAAACAGAATTAAAATCTGACAAACAGCTAATTTTTGTTTAGTTTTTTCAATTTCATCATTCTTTAATAAGCAACTATGTTTTTATTTTTCTGCACTGGTGTGTTATTGGAAAACATTCATTGAAAATATTTATAAAGTTATTAATGAAAACTTGGCGCTGCAAATTGACATCAGATTTCCTAACCTGCATTACTTCTTCTTCTCTCCCCCTCGTACGAACGGGCCAGATTTTCGTTACACACTTGCACAAAGTGTTAAGCCCGGAACACACGAGTAATAGCTCCGACATTTTCAGCAAGTCAGAAAGAAATCCTTGCAAGAATTTGGTGCGTTGTGCACCTATTTGTGGTATTTATTTCGATTGAAATACCAAAAGAAATAATGCTGGATATCAATAGTCCATGCACATCGAACCAACAATTGATGCGTGAAATTGCACTGCACCAGGCGATTATTTATCGCTCGTGTGTACAAAGGCTGGAAGACAAATAATAACTGTATGAGATCTTCGAAACCCTGAATTATTCTGTCGGAAAATTTCTGAAGAAATTGACCATATTTATTATAGTCATTGAATGCTGGATTCCAATAGGAACATCTCGTAGATTCTTGATTATCCAAAACTTTCACCTCCAAAAGCATGCATAAATTTGAATCAATTAAGAGGAAAACACCATTTTCAAGATTGTCCCATTTCAATCCTGTACATTCGTACAGTCATTTAGTGAAAGGACTCTTCTATACCATCGTTCATTCCTATGGAAATTTCCCGGATTTGGAATCTCCCATTTCTTCTGGCCCATTAATTTAACTTTCTCTTTCATCTTAGAATTCCAATGACCCTTATAATTATTGGGTCTCGTTTTCTTCTTGACATTGGTCAGGGTCTTCGATTCTGGATCTGGTACACATTATCATGAAAATTACCACGAACACTTTCTTTACAGTGATGAATAAAATACCAGATGGAATGGAATTTAGGCAGCTAATCTTATTTACTTTTTTTGGTTCACTTATTTCGACTAGATGATCAATGACTCCTCGACACTCTTGAACGTGCGCATGTTTCGATGGGTGTTCTCGTTTACACTCGAAATTTAAAGTCATCTACTGGGGAGGAGATATTTCTTTCATTTTCCTGCGATTTTTCATTATTTCGCCTGAACTATTGCTCAGCATTGAAAAAAATACTACTCCTAGAAAATTTGGAGATATAGCTCACATTATATTACTAGCAGTAGATGCCAAAAAATAAATTGTTTGAATTGGATGAAATTGATTTTTTTAAATACGAGATATTCCAACCTAAAATTAATATATTGGTTGGCCAATTGGTTGGAAAAAACAGTTGAGTTATTAAAGAGTGGTACAAAATGAGCCTCTGAATGAAGACCGATATAAAAACCCCACTTTGATAAATCGATAATTTTTATTGTAAGTCTAGTATGTATATTGATCTTCAATTAAGTAAGCGCACTCATTTTAAAAAGATCTACTTAGAAATATTTTTTTGTAAAAGTTTACTATGTACTTGAATTGATTTATTGTCATTAATGATCGAAGGCAACGATGAAGATATTTATAAGTAAAACTAGGGGAGCCCACATAGTGGCGCACCGAGGGGAAGGGGGGGCTGTCGGGCTGCAGCACGTCCCTAGGGCAAAATGGTTTTTTTTTTCGATTTAATTAGTTTTTCAATTAAAAAAACCATCAGGGTAATCGTTAGATCTGGGATTATTGAATATGTTTTTCGTTTTTCATGAGTACAAGCTATATTTTTGAAATAATCATCTATGTAGTTCATAGAAGATTAAATTGCCGAGGGCACATAGTTGCAATTTTTTCGATTTAATTAGTTTTTCAATTAAAAAAAAAACAGGTCGAACTTGTGCTCATGAAAAACGAAAAACATATTCAATAACCCCAGATCTAACGATTGCCCTGGTTTTTTTAATTGAAAAACTAATTAAATCGAAAAAAAGAAAACTATTTGCCCTCGGGACGTTCTTCAACTTCAATTAAAAAAAAATCAAGTCTCTACGTCGTAAATTAGGGTACTTACTCGTGAAATAAAGAGACCACTTTTGAATGGAGATTTACCACGATTCAAAAGGTGATACTGCCCCTTAAGAAGGTTTTCCCTTGCTGCGCATTTTTTAAATTTTATAACTTACAAAAACCTGATTACTCTTGAGCAGCCCCCTCCGAATAAAATTTCTGGGTGCGCCGCTGAGCCCACAGAAGTAAAACTGAGAGGAAGGAGGGGCATGAGGTCCCTTACAAGAAAATCGTTTCACCCTAAATGCTTGATTCTAAAAGAACATCAAATCCTAACCTCATGAGGTCATTTACTAAAATCGAAAAAAACTAACACAAACACCTATAAAAATATGCAGGGTGTTTCTGGAAGGGGAATTCCTAGTTCAAAATCATTTTTGTTAACTGAATTTACAAAAAAACTTAAGCAACGACTTGGAGAGAATAAATTCGGATATCTTGGTTTGGTTGAAAACTTTATCATCACTTGTATTTTTTCCCTAAAATATACCATTTTGAAATGAAAAAATTAAATGTAAATCAGTTCTGAAATAAATTACCCCTTCCTGGCAGGTACTGATTCACATTTTATGTTTTTATTTCAAAACAGTACATTTTACGAGAAAAATACAGGAAATGAAAAAGTTTTTAACCAAACCAGGCTATCCGAATTTTAGTTTATCCAAATCATTGCGTAAGTTTCTCTTCAAATTTAATTTTTCCGCCATCTTTGCACCGCGGTATCTCCCTAACGTTTATATAAAATACTGCACTTTATTTTGAACAAGGATTAAAATCTTTCGCACCAATTCAGAATGACCTTGAATAAAAACAGTGTTAGTGGAAAGTAGAGCACAAAATTCATATCTTTGGTACTTACTGATTCGTAGAAAAATGCTTAAACAGATCGATTTTTATTTCAAATTGAGCAAACTTTTCATGTTTAATTGAGGACTGAAAACATAACTTTTCATATGTACTGGGATGTAGAGCCTATGTATCGAAAACCTTTCTGTCTCTTATAAAATAATCAATTCTCACCACTGTGAAACATTGCCACTGTTGTGCTTAAAAACCACGTGTCCTTCTGAATTCATGTCAAATTAACAGGTCACACATTCAAGAATCCATTTGTGACCTTCAAGGTTTTGTAGCACAATTAAAAAATCTAATTCTTATGATTTAAACCAAACTGATGCCGGAGAAACGTATATCAGGCATTTTTCTCGAAAACCATGCATGCTGTATTGTTGAAATCTGAAAAAAGGAGTTGTTTTTATCTTTATTTATCCGCAAATTTTGCCACTGTTCTTAAAAACACACCACGTGTCCTTCTAAATTGATGTCAAATTAACAGGTCACATTTTCAAGAATCAATTTGTCGTCTTTAAGGTTTTGTAGCACAATAACAAAATCTAATTCTTATGATTTCCCCCATTCGGATGCCGGAAAAACGTATATCAGGCATTTTTCTCGCATACCATGCATGCTGTATTGTTGGAATATGATTGAATTTCGCAACAAGTGTATGGTCAATATTCACTTGTCTTCAAGAACAGAACACAAGTGAAGTGTCATTTTCAGTAAGTTTTGCTGAAAGATAAGAAGAAGCCAAGATGAGATTTCCGGAACCTATGTGAAAATGTCTGAAGGAATTTAGTTCCTTGGACCTAATTCATTATCGTCATTGGAACCAGAGGAGTGGAATCTTGTAAATTCCAACGATAGATCAGATACAAATCGTTCCCATTAGGGTTTTATCCAAAAACTTTCACCTACATAGCCCTGCATGAATTTGAATCAATTAAGAGGAAAACACTAGTTCTAAAATTGATCCATTTCAATTCAACATACATTAGTTTTCTCATTCACTGAATGAATTTGTTTCTCTCGTCGTTCCTTCCTATAGACATCTTTCGGAGTGGGAATCTTCAATTTCATCTGTCCCATTAATTTAACTTTCTCTTTCATAGAATGATTTCAATGACCCGATAACTATTGGGTCTCGTTTTCTTCTTGACCTTGGTCAGGGTGTTTGATCCTGCACCAGGTGCTCATCATTATCAAAATAACCACAAAAACTTTCGTGATATTGATGAATAAAATATGAGCTGGAATGAGATTTCGACAGTAAATCTTCGAAATAACCACAATCACATTAAAATCAGCCCATCAACCAATTTTTTTCTAATGAGGATGCGAAGTAAATATTCCTTTTATTCACCTATGATCGAACACTCTCGCTTGACTTATTTGGGATTGAAACAATTAAAAGTCCAATTATTTCAGTTGTTAACAAAAATTATAAATAGAGCCAAGAAACAGATTTATGTTCAGTAATGACTTTGATCGCACCAAAAAAATTTAGGATGAGTCCATCTGATTCTGCATCAGTGGTGGATCCGGACAAATGTTAATTGTCTTCATTTTCTAATCTATTTTTAATTCCTAATAAGCGAATGATACCTTGATAGGAGTAATTTAAAATAATGGGAATTTTTGTCTTTCGTTCTTTTCCTTGCTTCTTGACCTAATACCTGAAATATTGCAACGATAAATGAAGAATACAAATTGGGAATTATTATCGTTACTATCATGTAGTAATATTGCAATTATTCAATAATATTTCAAAATGTTGTTGTGATGACGTGTTTATATCACTCCCACTTATTATTAGTATTTATAAAAATCAATTATGTCTACAAACACACATTAAAGAGTACATGGCTTGTCAACATTCAAGAACTTTAAAAGACGAAGACACAATATTCTAATTAACAAAACAATAATTCGAGAGTTACCTGGTCAAAAGACAACAAATAACAAGAATATCAAACAAATTCAGTGATAAACTTGAAATAAAGATGGGAATTCCACAGGGAACAGTACTTGATCCAATTCTATTCATTTTTCATCTAAATTCACTACTGGAAATTCAAGTGGAGAGTTCAATTTTATGAAATGCTGATGATACAGATGAGTAGAGCCATGGAAAAATCGAAATATGGCTCCACAAAAATACCCTCTTCCTTACCATTAAAAAAAATTAATTAAATTAATTTATAGCATTTTCCAACGTCACAAACTATCATTAATATAATGGGTGTTTCAATAAGAGCGCAAGATTTGAATTGCGCGCCATGTATCAGTCATAATGTCAAATGATTATGACGTGTCAGATCGAACCTTGATAAATAGGAGTTAAGGGGCAGTATCACTTTTTGAATCGTGGTAAATCTCCATTCAAAAGTGGTATCTTTATTTCACGAGTAAGTACCCTAATTTACGACGTAGAGACTTGGTTTTTTTTTAATTGAAGTTGAAGAACGTCCCGAGGGCGAATAGTTTTCTTTTTTTCGATTTAATTAGTTTTTCAATTTAAAAAAACCAGGGTAATCGTTAGATCTGGGGTTATTGAATATGTTTTTCGTTTTTCATGAGTACAAGCTATACTTTTGAAATAATCATCATGAAAATTTTTGTAGTTTATAGAAGATTAAATTGCTGAGGGCAAATAGTTGCGTTTTTTCCAAAAAATGATGAATGATCGTCGGAAAAAAATCATTAAATGTAGTTACCAAAACGCTGAAGTTCAACCTGTTTTTTTTAATTGAAAAACTAATTGAATTGAAAAAATCGCAACTATTTGCCCTCGGCAATTTAATCTTCTATAAACTGCAAAAATTTTCATGATGATTTTTTCAACAATATAGTTTGTAATCATTAAAAATGAAAAACATATTCAATAACCCCAGGTCTAACGATTACCCTGTTTTTTTTAATTGAAAAACTATTTAAATCGAAAAAAAGAAAACTGATTACCCTCGGGACTTTCTTCAACTTCGACTTAAAAAAAAATCAAGTCTCTACGTCGTAAATTAGGGTACTTACTCGTGAAATAATGAGACCACTTTTGAATGGAGATTTACCACGATTCAAAAGGTGATACTGCCCCTCAATAAACATGGAACCTCGATTAGTGTCTATTGATTGTCATGGACACTAATCGAGGTTTTGGATTTAATCTACAGTTTTGTCTACGGTGCAATCGTCCCTAATTCATCTACTGGGCGAAGAATAATCACAAAATTTAAAGGTACTGGGTCTTTTTGTGAAACACACGAAACGAACTTGTAGAGGTCGTTCATAACAAAACAGAGAATAGGACAGAATGGTACAGAAATGCCAGAAACTCTTTGGGTCTACTAAATCCAACTGACTCAATAATTTCTGACTGTAGACCATAAACAGCGAAGAGAATTCACCAATTGGATCCTCGAGCAACCTGCTGATTTTGCAAATAAAATCATTTTCAATGATGATGCCCATTTTCACCTCGATGCCCTCTAAAGACTGAACTGTGGCATTTGGGGCTTAGAAAATACATGAATGCATCCACAACGGGTCACTGTATGGTGTGCATTATTGTCTGGAAAAATGATTGAACTGTTTTTCTTCGAAAACGAAGGTTATCGTGCTATGACAACACAGTTTCTTGTGTCTCATTTTTAAGCTATTGATCTTGACGACATGTGGTTTCAGCAAGACAGTGCCATAAAAAAAGTCTCCTTTTTTAGAGATGTCATATGTTGTTCCATTTATGTATCCCAAAACTTCAAATAAAGTAAATACATCGGTTTTTTCATGGCAGAATATCCTACATGAAATATAGAAAGAGAGAACAAACGGAAGAAAGAAAAACATTAAATGTAAAAAGTAATAGAAATGCAGTAAATCGTAAAGTAGCTGTTGTAATGTCATGGGGAAAAAACTCAACTTGGACTTTCAAGTGGCGAAAAGCCGAAAAACAGAAATTTGCACGGCTGACGTTCGTTCCACAATCTATCCTCCGCAAGGCATGGATTCCCAAGATCCTAAATTGCTAGGGAATGCGTTCCAGAAGCTTGTCGAACCATGACTCTAGGATGGTACTATGGGGGGCTTGCCGCAGGAGCAATCTTGTTCCCCCTTTTGCGTTTTGTTTCGTAGCGGCAGGAGCTTGTTTCCCCAGCGACTAGTCTGCATGCTAGTAGAGGATGAATAGTGCCCCCTGCCAGTGTGGTTGTAGGTCTTTAGAGCATAAGTCGTACTGGTAGCTACAACATAAGTTATCACGCACTGATTTGGCGTATCCAAATCCCGGGTCTAATGATGACCTTGGCCTTAAGCCTTCGGGTAGGTGGGTCAGGTTAAGCTCTTTCTTTCTTCTCCCTCCTCTGGAACATGATAAAAGGAGCTCTTCCCCTGTTGGATGGTCATTAGTGATTTCGTTTTCAACACGATCATTGTTGAGTTCCACAGTTGCCTTTAGCAGTATTACTGATCCTTGCCAGTTTTGATTTTGTTTTTTTTTCGTTTGGAGTGTTTGAAATTGTGAGAAGTTTTCCGTGTATCAAAAAATAAGGTAGGTCCTTGACAGTATTGTTTTTCTGTGTGGCCAACTGTGATTTTTTTTATGGATTAGTTTTTCTTTTATTGTTTCATAGCTACTTTCTTGTTGTTTTTTTCTGCCTGATTCATCTCGTTTACTCTTTAAACTCCGACCAACCCTGTTTCTGTTCAGGAAATCAGAAATAAATGGCGTGTGCAAGTGAGAAAGGTTCTGAGCATCCCTTCGAATTCCGTTTGGAATTGGTATTCTTTATCGGCCATCATTCATAACAAGGAAACCTTCGAATAGCTGATAAAGCATTAGAACCCCTTCTCTCTCTACACGCAATTCCTGACGTGAACACACTTGTGCAAGTGAGAGAGAGGATCCGATCATCTTGATCCCTAAAAATGGCGTACGGTGGAACCGATATAAAGTCATAATACTAGGGTAGGGAGATATTTCTATAGATAATAAAGTATGATAATCACTCTGAAATAAAATACAAATGCAAATTCATGATTATGTATTTCGGAAATTTTAATGCATATTTCGAAAGGATATAGTCCGGTCACTAGTTATCATTATTATAAACAACTAGAAAGAGTTAACGGTATGCAGAAAATTTTTTGAAATTCCGGAAAAAGTTACACACCGAGCAGGAATCGAACCTGCGCCTCCTTTTTTTACGGATTGGTTACTGCACCACTAAGCTATCAGTGTGTATGATACTTGTCTGCATGCCGTTAACTCTTTCTCTAATTATTTCACAGACGTTGAACCCATTCATATTGTAACAACCAAAATGCCTACGATAGAATCAGCACTCACGTATAATTATTATATTTCAAATTATTATCTGATATCACTTGTGGAATAGAGTGCCAATAAGTCTTGGTGTTCTTCTCAAATGTTTACGTAGTTCCTGAAAATGGCTCTGTTTATTTTCAGTTGGCCACCCTACATAAAACTATTCTTACATAAGAAATTCCCCATCGATCGTTATTATTAACTAGTTAACTTCATTCTCGATTTTGCATATTAAATGAAATGGAAGGTCAACAGGTCTTTTCAATTTCAGCAGAAATTAGTTCAGTTATCCTGTGATAATTAAGAAGTAGGTATCGCGAAGGGTATATAATCTTTTATGTTTTATGAAATAGCTCATGGAATCTATTAATAATATCAATATCGAGAGAATGCCATTTTAATCCGGAACTCACTTGTATGCTTTTCTTCATTCACAACGTTTACACTCGATGTTGATAGAACACTCTGAATGATAATCAATTTTGAATGTAATCAAATCGATGGATTGTCAAAAGTTTTCGAAATATTATATATTTCTATTTCGAAATTATTGAATTCTTGCTGAAATCATAAAAATAGAGACTTTAAGGATCGTAAACATACAAGGTATCCCAGAAGACGATGCCAAGTCGAAATCGGGTAACATGCTAAGGGCCGGTATTATAAAAGGAGAACCGACGGTTGAACCGTGCGTCAGCTACCAGACTCCCTATTTTTAGTCAGGAATTTGGTTGTTGACGCAACGGTTGAATCCTCTTCCCTAAGTCATAATAGTCAACTGAAAAATATTAAAAAAAGTACTGTATTTTTCAAGTTATGATTCACACTCTGTGATGATTTTTGAACTCTTGTTGCTAAAAATCTTTACTTTTGCTAATGCTTCTGTAACCTGTCAGCTTCAATTCTAAGCTAACTACTCCAGCTTCAAAGAGAATGTCACTTTTTGCCGAACCAAGTATTCAAAATTTAAATTCAGCCCAAATTCAACTGACTGCACTGAAAACAAATTGTACTACATCATCTTGGCGAGTGACTAGCTTTTAAGGGGCAGTATCACCTTTTGAATCGTGGTAAATCTCCATTCAAAAAGTGGTCTCTATTTCACGAGTAAGTACTCTAATTTACGACGTAGAGACTTGATTTATTTTTTACATTGAAGTTGAAGAACGTCCCGAGGGCAAATAGTTTTCGTTTTTTCGATTTAATTATTTTTTCAATTAAAAAAACAGGTTGAACTTCAGCGTTTTGGAAACTACACTTAATGATTTTTCTTCGACGGTTATTCATCATTTTTTGGAAAAAATTTCAACTATTTGCCCTCGGCAATTTAATCTTCTATAAACTTCAAAAATTTTCATGATGCTTAGTTCAAAAATATAGCTTGTACTCATGAAAAACGAAAAACATATTCAGTAACCCAAATATTGCAGAGATCTAACGATTACCCTGTTTTTTTCAATTGAAAAACTAATTAAATCGAAAAAAGAAAACTATTTGCCCTCGGGACGTTCTTCAACTTCAATTTAAAAAAATCAAGTCTCTACATCGTAAATTAGGGTAGTTACTCGGGAAATAAAGAGACCACTTTTTGAATGGAGATTCACCACGATTCAAAAGGTGATACTTCCCCTTAATAAGGATTCTGGGAAAGTATAGCACTTCTACATTATTGCTTGGACTGGACAAAACGGTTTTTCTTTGAGCAACTAAGCTTCGTTTTATGTTAAGATTTAATGAATTTACAGAATATGTTCAATCTGTCCATCCTCAGCAGCAAAACTTGCACGACATCTTCTCAAAACAGATCGGTATATCACACAAATGAAAAAAACAAACCAGCTAACAATGTTTCTTATTCGCGTGAAGAGAATACAGGTGCATTCGTAGTTAATCAGTTTTTAGCGAATAACGAGACTTGTAATATTGAGAATATTCCATGGAAAATGCCGGGACATCCAATTACTCAGTTTGACCAGGCATGAATAGAAGCCCTGCAGCAGGGAGCATTGTCTAACCACCTAATTGCGCAACGTTTGAATATTTCACGGACCATTATATCGCAAATTTTACCTGAAAGAATCGGACGGTATCTGTAACAGCCTTTCGAAGTCATTTTCTGAGTACCCATAGACGGGTAATTTTGATTTTCCTCATTTTTCCTATTCTGTCTGATCCTGCACAAATCAGAGTAACAAACAAAGATTTTCTATGAAATATAATGCAGTTCAAATAGAGGAAAATACAGGGTGTATTTTGAGGCGAGGCTTTTCTTTTGACAGGTAATAGAACTCATCAAAATTTGATCGAAAATTTCTCAAATGAAATGTTCAATTTGAAAAATTTATAAAAAATTTTGGGCATCAATACCTTAATACTACTCTGGCCTGCATCTATCTGATCTACGTTCATGATCATCCGCGAAGTTGCGTGATTTCTTAGCGGAAATCTTGTTCTGTCCAGCTTATACGCTGAACTGGCATTTCGTTTTGATTCACCATGAATTAAAAGCATGTCAATAAGTTCATTATTTGAATAACCGTAAATACTCGTACAATATGCACCGCACCTTCACCGTAACACGATAGAAGATTACTGATCACAATCGATGTTCTGAGTCATGTATGATAGGAGGCAAAAACAAGATGTTGATATCTACGGAGAAGCAGGCGAGGGAGCAGGTTCAGACTGAGGAATTTTCAGATTCACCTAGAAACTAGCAAATATTTCAGCTTCATTTTCCCGAAACAGTGGCATAATTCAGATAAAAAATTGTTGGTAAAATGACTTATTTTGATGAGTTAAATACATAATAATATTCATATCATTTCCAGGACATAGTTATATTGTTTATTTCTTGAGGATTAGGTAACCTAGAGGGAAGGGGGCAAGACTTTTGATGATTTGGGTATTTAGTATGTTAATTGTTTGAAACTGAGTTTCTTCGAGAAAAACTTAACGGTAACTTTTAAAATCAATCGACAAACTGATGTAGTAGAATCCTTTCTCAGTAGAGTCAGTTAAAGTTGGGCGAAATATTAATTTCGAATACTTGGTTCGGCAAAAATTGACATCATCTTTCAAGCTGGAGCACTCAGCTTAGAATTAATTCATTCAGGATAACACAGGAACAATGAAATTGGCAAAAACGGAAAGATTTATAGCAACAGGAGTTCAAAAATTATTACAGGGTGTGCATTTTCTCGAAAAAAAAATGGATACTAATTTGAAAAATTCATGACATACTCTTTTTAGTTTTCTGGTGACTATTATGACTAAGCCAGTTGAGTTGCCCGATGTCGCTTTGACGTCGACTTCTGGTACACTCTGTATGACACATTTAATTTTCGATGTAACAACTCATTCACTCAGAATAACTCCATCTCGGTCCCAATTTTTCTCAGGAAATTTTCTCTAACCTGAAATAAAATCGTAAGACCTATTCGATCAGAGCTGTGAGCTACAGATTTTAATAATGAGGTTGTCGCTTAATCCTTTTCTGCATTCGGTATTGCAGAGCTGGTAACCTTATGGTAATAACTCATTAAAACCTAGGCTATCGTTTTTAGTAGTATTACATTAACATTCGTTGATTTCTATTTTTGAAACCTCAAAGTTGCCTATAATCACTGATTTTTTATGGAACTCTGAAAAATGTCCGATGATATTTTTTCAATCGATTGAAATGCATGTGATGATCTGTTCGATTTGCTGGGGGACCTTCAGAAGACGATAATTATTAAAGTAGCCGCAATAGTGTAATGAAATTTTGTAACATTTGTTAATTTATTGAATAAAATTCACAGCATATGATTAGAGGTAAATAATTGTGATGATGTTTCCCAATATCCAATGTCTCACCTATTACCTATAAAAAGAGAGGATCAAGGGATACGTGCAATAAAAAAAGTTGTAAGATTCTTTGCTGGGTGTTCTGTAGCGTAATGATGCCCGGAATGTCTGTCAAGGTTGATTACTTTCTCTGTGCGGGCACTGACTTCTGACGATAGTCTAATTAAAATTTTTTTCGTCACGGGTCTGATCCGGTCAGACATCTGAAATTTCACTTTCAAAACATTCATCGGCTCCAAGGAGCAAGGGCATCTTGACTGTATTCTACTTGGAAGGGGAACATCAACAAATTATTCCTATTTGAGGATCCAAATTGAATTTCTTTTGTCAAAAAACAAATATTCTTAACACTACACTAACCAACCATTACTTTTTAATGATTTACGTAGATCTCGCCTACTAAATATGTAAATTTGACATAAGGTATAAGGTGTCAAAGTAGGTGTACCAAAATGCACTTGAAAATAAAAATATCAATAACTCAAAACAGCCACGCGGCTCCATGGAAGTTAAATTTTAATGTTTCTTATATGTTTTGAACATTTCAAGTGGCGTAGATATTTTCATAAATTGTTGATGAACTTGGAAGATTATTTCTCGAAAATGGTACCTACTTTAGTCAAAAACTCTGAACCCCACTGTTTTCGATGAAATCAGCTTCAAACATTGTAGGATTTGATTTTACATAAAAAACCGCCTTCAATATGAAGTCTAGAACTTTTGAGCGCTCATTCATCCACCTTGTGAGTAGATCCATCTTGTAGGTAGATTCTTATTGAAAAATCTTGGAAAGCTGTCAAAAAATTGACAGCAGCTGTGGAAGAAATTGTATATGATCCCGGATCTGTTATAACAATAATATTGGGAATGTTTTTTTTTCAATAATTCGGAAGCATTTATTATGGTTTTGGTTTCGTTCTCCATTTCCATAAGCTGGATGAATTTTGGTCCAATTTTCGGCACCTATTCTTAAATGTGTCCAAGTTGCTTGGGATAAATTTGATCATTTTTTGGATTTAACTATAGTCAGGACACTCATCACGTTTTCCTGAACAAATTTTCCCCCTCTGCATTGTCTTTTTGGAATCTGCTTCAGATAAAGTGGGCGATGGAATTTTACGTGAACTAGTCATCAAATCTCAAAAAAAAATAATTCAGAAAGAAAAGACCATTTCAACAACATTTCGTACCATCCATCTTCCCAATTCAAATATAAGGGGTTGAGGTAGTCGCACAGAGGGATGAAATGATATGACGATATTATTTTCTTATGTAAAAAATTGCCCCCCTGAATAACAAAAAAAAATTGACTGGTTCATGCGATTTTCCAAAATCTTAATTTGTCTTCTAGAAAAGACCTTCGTTTTCTTTTGTACATCAAGATACAAAATATACCCTCAGAAATTCGAAGCGAATAGCTTGGGACCATTTCTAAATGAATTTGTGCAAATGAAACAGCAAAAAGAATGTCAATCTTCCCTCCAAAGAAGGGGCACAAGGGCTTGGAGCTATGCTGGTTATAAATCAGCTAATTTGGTGGGCAGATGGTACATTCTTTTGATATCGGATGATATCGTTAATGGCTTTATCCCCGATTAACGGTTAATATAAGGATAAAGAAATTTCATCTTACGTTCCGCCTACAACTGCGGTTAGGTATCTTCAGAGATTTTCCGGTCGGAGGTTGTAACCTGACGAATGACTGCTCCGAACTGGTGATGTTACTGGATCTATCTGGTCTGCGTCAAAGAAACCGAGTGGGAGGTTTCCTTCTTTGAAACAGTGATGTTCCGTTAACCAATACTCTATTCACTTTTATTAAGTATTCCGGTTGGCCATGAAATTCTGACACATATCACCTTTTATATTATGAAAATGTTAGGTTATAGTCATGTTCCTGTCAGGTATATACGCAACGTTGCCCTTTATACATAGAGTTCGTAGTATTCATCGAAATCTTCATCTACTTTGGAAAAATAATTAATTTCAGAAAATATGTGAATTCGGTAATTCCAAAGACATGGCGAATGTTGAAGAAACATTGTTCTGTGTCAATACTGGAAATATTTCACGTATATAAACATGGTTCGAAGATTCAGTTAGACTATTTTCTTTCACGGAAATCAAGAATAGACTGTTGAAATGTTACTGAAAACTTGTGGACGAATAGTCCATTACTTTGCGATAGTTCATTCGAAAAGGGAATAAAAGTACTCGATTCACCAGACAGAAAACTCTTCCCAAATGAACAGAAGGACCTATGGGATTCTCCACTTTTCAAAATTCTCAAGAAATAAGCCTTCAGAAGACATTTTAAATACTCCAGTATGAAAATGTAGTAGTGCTACGAAACCTGTGCCAAAGTTAAACCTCAAAATAACCAACTTCATTTACAAAGTTCAAAAAGAGTAAATAGAAATTAGCTTCGGAAACGCCTCTCAGAATTATTTCACGTTCACGTGTGCCAACCTGCGTCAGTTTTAATTAAAAGAACTCGATGAACCTAAATCATGGCCAACCGGGATACTTTATAGAAGTGAAGGGAGTAAAACTATGTGATATAGCTCTTTTTGAATATGAATGTGGCTTGAACAAATAGAATATCACCCGAAAACTACAAGTTATGACTAGAATTGCAAACATTATGCCACACTGCCAGAAACCATCTAACTGACTAACTGGTGTAAGTTGGTCAATTCAATTCATTTAAGTTTAGTTAAATTTATAGTTTGTTCATATGCACAAAACTTAAGTTGGTGAAAAGCCGTTTGGATAATCTTCTGCTAGAACATTTGATACACATTTTCTATCGAAGATTGTTTTCTCTTCCTCTCTGTATAATTTCATATTGAGTATGTGTGTCTCTTCGAAGTGAATGTGTTATGTTTCGATATATCAGTTTTATTTTTTTTCTGCGTCAAGTAGTTTCGAAACTATGAAAATCTGAAGTTTGCACTGACTTTGCAGATAAATCTAAAAAAATAGCCTGTTCAAACAAAATGCCACATAGAAATTAATTGGTGAAATGAGATACATCCAGCATCCTTCATTCTTTCGGAATCGTTGAATCTTCAATTCATATAAGGTCTAATTCAACTGGAATTCAGTATTCTACAGATTCTGCTAACTTCCTTATTACTTAATTCGATGTATTAGTAATGAATGCAAATAATAGCAACTTATCTACCTATTTGTTTACACGAAAAAAGTTAAAAATCCGCTCAGCCGAACATTGTACCCGATTACATCGAGTTTTAGAAGATTACAGATTTGTATATGAATTTATGGAACAAATCTGGTCTCTTGTTGTTATACCATAATAGCGTATATGGTTGTTTAGCCTGTAGGTTATATCGAAATACCATGTTTGTTAATGGAACCTTAAGTAGAAGAAGGAGCAATCGTTTTGTTCACTTCGTTTCGTCTCTTGATTTTTTCTTTGGAAATATTGTTAGGAATTTTTGCATTTTAGCCTGATATTCAGAGTGTAACTTCGAAAAGGACTCAAAATTTTTCTTCAAATTTGATACATACACCTCGCAAAAAAATTAACGCACATTCTGAAAATCTCAATTTTAATGAAAGTTAACTCTACATTGACTTTATAACTTATTTTTTATGTTCTCTCGGGGAGGTTTTCAAGGAAACAAGACACATTAAATGGAAGAAAAATTCAGGATTTCACCGAATCTTATGTGAAAGAATAGAAATGAACAATTTTCAAAATACTGAAATGCTGATAAGTGATTTAATACTTGGTATTTCCACCCCTTGCGTTAATTACAGCTCGGCAACGACGGTTCATACTCAAAATGAGTGATCTTTAAATGTTCTGATCTAATCCTTCCCAGATTTCTCCGAGTTGGATTCCTAAGTCATTAAGAGTAGCTGGATGATTTTCTGAACTTCTCAGCCTTCTAATGAGGTTGTCCCAAACCTGCTCAATCGGATTGAGATCTGGACTTCTTGCTGGCCATTCCATTCGAGAGACCTCAACCTCTTCAAGGTACTCCTGCTCTTCAAGAATGTTCCTTATATACTTATCAGCATTCATAGCTCCATTATCAACGACCACTAGGTCTGTGCGAGCAGTCAAAGATATTCCACCCCATACCATAATCGATTCTCCCCCGAAACCAGTAGTATTCAGGAAATTGCACTGAACATATCTTTCATGTGGACGTCTGTATACAAGGGAACGTCGATCACAATGGTAGAGGCAGAATCTAGACTCATCTGGTGAAGAGAACTCTTTCCCAATCGGCCTCTTCCCAATGGATATGCTCTCTCGCAAAATCCAAACGCGCCCTTCCATGGGCTGGGGTAAGAGCTGGGCCTCTTGCCGCGACACGAGGCCTTGAATCATATTCTCTGAGGCGATTTCTTATTGAGTGCTAATTTGCACCTCATGAGTTTGCTCAAGCTGATTTTGAAGGAGGGGAGCGGTTGCAAACCGTTGTCTCAACGAAGAAACTCTCAAGTAACGTTCTTGAATGGCAGTTGTTACCCGTGGTCTACCCTGTCCTGGTCTTCGGACATTCATACCTGTCTCCCTGAATCGCTGCAACATTCTGGACACACTTGTATGGGAAACTCCAAACCTTTCTGCAATTCTTATGTATGTCCACCCTTCTTCTCGCAAAACCACCGTTCGGGCACATTCCTTGGGTCAAATTGCGTGTTTCGCGTTGCATAGCGATCGGGTGTAGAAAATCAAACGAAAGAAAAACTATTGCTCACTAGAATTGATCGAGAACAACTGATTTTAGAATGGAACCAATACCTACATTCAAAATCTGATAATATCATCTTTTTTTATTCCTGCTGGGAGAAAACATCTGTATTGAAGAAAAACGTTGAAAGTGGATAACATATGCATGCATAATTCTGATAAAAAAAAATTATCAGTGAGAACACCTTCAGTTGTAGAATAAATTTGAGATTTCCCTAATGTGCGTTAATTTTTTGCGCAGTGTATTTCGTTGACGAAATTTCGATTTTAAAAATGACATATCACCAAATCTACCAGCAGCTTCTTATGGATTCTTAAAGCTTGATTTTTCTACAAGAAAAGACCTCTCTTTCCTTTTTTAATGTGACACCCTGAATTTTTATTCTACCCATAGATAATACGTAGTTCTTCAGATAACTTCTCTCGTTTCAAACTAAAATTCGTGAATGTTGTTGACAATTTCCACGTGAATTTCGGATTTCTAATTCGTAGAGTAAATTCAACATTGCTCTTGACCCACACACCAATGCCAGCTTAATAGTCACTAATGAGAACACAATTCTTCTTTTCTGTTATTTCTTCATGCCAATTACATGAGTTTAAGATGCATGTCAACATTGACACGGTTATCATTATAAAATTCATACATGAAAGCATAATTGATAAATGTGTGTTTTGTGTCGTTAGTAGTTCACTGTCACGCTCTTTTCTGACAAATTGAGAAATCTACCGGATACGCGTTTAGGAAATGAGAGGGAATTTGAGAAGGTCAGTTCTATTTTCTGAAGGGGATTCCAAGAGAATTAGGATTTAAATTTGTGATCGAGTGTTGAATTAATGGAATATATTCAGCTCACCTAGAAGGATGAAGTGCGAATGTGTTCAACCTTTTTAATCAGACTACACCAGATGGAGGGTGATGTTTTTTTAGTGAATGTATGAATGTCTATTTCTTTTTCACGTTCCGCAGCCCGAACGGTTTGATGGAATTCAACATTTGAGGTGTCATTAGATACACATAACCTATGTTTTTTTTCCTGAGTAACTTCATTCAGTGTGAAAATATTGTTATGTGATCCGAGTCGAACATTTTTCCATCGTGCGCAGGCAAACAGTTTGGTATTATTGAAAATGATGCTCTACAATTTTGTATGCCTCTGAAAGACCTAAACAATCCGCGACAACATATCTCCTAAGGATAATTCACAATATCCAATTTTCTTTCTGAAAAGTTTATTGAGGTTTAAAGAGGTGATTCTCACATCCGACACCCAGTCTCTCTTGTGGTATTTGCCTATAATCCTTCCATCTATTAATCAGTATATTTCAAATTTCGCATTAATTCTTTACTCTGAATGTTTGTGATTATCCTTCCTGTGTATTGTACCCATTCTATGTATGAAACTTTATTTCTTCATTTTCGAAATTTGTCTCTGGGTCTTTTGCAGTAAATTCTCGCTGTTTTTGCATCTTCCGTAGGGGTCATAATCAACTAACGTCTTACGTTAGTTGATGTTCACTAGTTCTGTCAGAGGCCTTTTCAGCTTTTCGTTTGATAAATTTATTAATTGACTCCCACTTTTTTTTTCGTTACAGAAGAGGTGAATCTTACATCAGACACCCAGTCTTTCTGGGTAGTGTCGGATTCTTAACAACTAAACAGCTTTCGTTTGATGAATGTAGTAATGGACTCTCATTCTATGTCTTTTCGGATTTGTTCATCCCTAACAAACCAGGGGGCGTTTAATGCCCATCTCAGAAATTTGTTTTCTGCACTCTGTATCCTCTTTGTATGGGTTATCGCTGCATAGCCCCATGCTGTTGATCCATATGTTAGCTGCGATCTGGTTTTATGATCCTCGATTTCGTGCTTCTGTTCATTTGGCTTCTTCTGCCTAGAATCCGGGATAGTCTTTTCATTGTTACATTCGTTTTATCCACTGCATACTTAATGTGCTGTTTCCATGTTAGTCCTTTATCTAATATTACTCTTAGGTGTTTAGCTTCATTCTACCACTCTATTTCATTATCGTCTATGGATATCTTCGATTCCATCTTCAGTCTTCTCGTTTGAAGGAGAATTGCTTGACTATTTCCTCCATTGATTTTGATTTTCCATCTGTTACACCAATGACTGATATCGTCTGCATCAGCTTCTTGAAGTCTTGTGAATTATTGTTGTATTTCTGTGCCTATCTGCTTTGCCCGTATCGTCGTCGTATAGAGCAAACAGGCTTCTTGGATTTCTTGGTATATCATGTATGTATAAATTAGCGGTCCTGGTATGGATTCTTTAAGAACCCCTGCTTCTAAATATCTGAGTATGGAATGAGCTATTTTCACACAAAATATTTCTTTGTTTTCTGTATATCTCGGAAAAAAAACAGCGATTATCCTTGTATATGCTTGTCCTTCATGCCATTCTATCAAAGGTCCTGTAGTCCTGTAGTCCTGTATAGCTTGTTTATTCTGAAATCCTTCTGTGATATACTCGGTCAGTCTATACAGAAGCTATTGTTCAGTTCACTTCTTATCGTCGTCATGGCTGTGAAGTCCACACCATCTAGTCATAGGAACACATGTTCTGTAAAGTCAACGGAATCTAGACTCCAGAAACTGATGCGAATTGGTTTGTAGCTATGCTGAAAGTTAACAAAATCAAAGATTTAGGAAATTGACTGAAAATCTAGTTCGATCATTCCTTATTATCTGAAAATCCTATTTTGTTGCCTGTCATCACTTATTAGAAGAACATAAAACCCTGACTGAAAATAAAAAACAAGTTGTATACTCAATCGATTTCGAAACGCCCTAGTGCAATAAGTTTCGTAAATCGCTTGGACAAAAAGTCATCAATATGGTTTACCGATGGATCAAAATCAGAGAGAGGCAATGGCATTGGGGTATATGGACCTTAACTGAGGATTTCTGAAGCCCTGGGAATTGGGCCCTCTATTTTACAGACCGAGATATATATTCTAATGAAATGGAGCTGTACAGATTTGTTTCCAATTATGACATGTGTCATGAAAAGGCAACAAGGAACAGATCATTCAAACAAACAGATTGATCCATTCCCCGCTCCTAATCTCAGTATTAGCAGAGGAATGTCAAGCGGGGCACCATACAGTTCTGCGTATGATGCAAGAGCACAGATAAAAACCTCAGCAAAAACTCTGTCTCCCCGTATAAGTGTAGGGATATTAGATTTGTTTACAAATATTCATATTGGAGGGCATCTCCTTCTTCGAATGCAATTCTTTCTTCATTTCTTCAAGGGGATTGACATGGCATTTTTAAATGATCTGAAACAAAAACCAAAGGAAGAAAAAACGAAAAAGGAAAATCAACTAATATATTCAAATTGTTCTGAAGGTACCAACCTCGAAATGGCGCATATCTTCATCACCAACTAGGCCACGCTGGGGTACCTGGAATAATACTTCCAGGGATCTCTGCAGAACTGGAAGGGCCGTTACACCATAAAGAAACTGGCCAGAGTACCTACTATAGGTGACTCTACTATGTGGTGTTGAAGGAAATGAAAAAGCCGATGAGCTTGCAAAAAGTGCCTCAAGGTTAACACCTGCTGGAGCCGAGCTTTTCTGTTGGCTTGAAAAAGACCAATATAGAGAGTTGTCCAACAATGGGACTTGGATAAGAGAATGCCTCTCTGGAGAAACACCCCTGGACTTACTCAGTCTAAGAAATTCGTGATGATTTCACCGATCTATTCCAGGAGCTCCTGAAGCTGTCACGAGCTGAGCTTTATTCGGGTGAGGGTAGGTCTGCTGACGGGGCACAAATATCATCGTTACCTCGTGGATAGCCACGAGGTAACGGCCAAGGCTCCTAAGGATGTTGACGGTTTTATCAACACCATGGACGACCTCCTTGGGTTTCAATGAATGAGTACGGTAGAGAACAAAAGATCTACATGGTCGCAGTTCCCGGAAGGCTAACCGAGCCATAACGACCCCGGTTCAAATACTAATAATGTAAACCTAATCAATAAAATATTGTGTGAGTAATGTTAAGGTTCACACGCAATATTTTCTTCGTTACCTACTTAAGCAGTTTATAGTATACAGAGTGTAACAGCCAAATGGAATAAATTCGATAACGAATAAATGATGGGGTGTTGGGAAAAACGCTCGGACACGTCGATTTGTAATTTTAAATGCGCATATTTTTCAAGAAAATAAAATTATATAGGATGTTCCTTGCGACCGTGGCCAATACCAACTTTCTTATTTCAAATGCAACCCCCTGTATATTATTTATTTTTTTGGATTCTTCAGAAAATTCTAGACATAATTCATGTACAATGTCCTAAACCTATCTTCAACTTTTTCGGAAATATTAAGTGTTTGCAGATTTTTTACAAAAATTAACATTTTAAATGAAAATTATTTTATTTCACAAATTCGATACTCGATACATTACACTCAATACTTATTTCCCATTTACCTCTTGATATAAAGAAAGTAAGCAAAAACCATTACTGAGAAGAAATTAAAAAAACAAAAACAGATTTGTTTATTCTCATAGCCTTAGTAACACGTTGTCTGTTTGCATGACAATAAGTGATCAAAGTAAGTGCTATTGTCTTTTGAATTTCGATAACTGTACGTAATAATATTAGAAAAATGGTTCATTTAACAGAAATGCACAAAATAACCATTCTTCGAATGATTGGTTATGGAGATTACACACGGACACAAATGGAAGTTTCTCACTTATTTCACGAAAAATTTCCAAATTTGCCGCCTATATCCCAAGGGACAATTAGCAAAATAGAAGAGCAGTTTCGAGAGCTTGGTCATGTAAGACAAATAAAAAAAATTGCTGCCAATGCAGTAAGTGATGATACAAAATTGGATATTATGCTTGAGTTTCAAGAAAGCCCATATAATTCTTTACGAAAAGTAGCCCCGCTGTTCACCGTCAGCCACACTTAAATATTTCGAATATTAAAGTAAAGTAAGATGCATCCCTAATCAATATTAGGTACTTAATAGGTTTTAAGTGTAATGTACTGAATTTGAGAAATAAAATAATTTTTATTTGAAACGTTTATTTTTGCAATAAATCTAATAATATAAATATAATAATAGTATAATACTATACAGGGGGTTGCATTTGGAATAAGAAAGTTGGTATTGGCCACGGTCGCATGGAACACCCTATATAATTTTATTTTCTTGAAAAATATGCGCAATCAAAATTACAACTCGACGTGTCCGAGCGTTTTTCCTAACACCCCCTCATTTATTCGTTATCGAATTTATTCCATTTGGCTGTTACACTCTGTATAATTCAATATAAACATGCGAAAAAAAACAATTTTTTCTAGGAAACTACCCCCTAAGGAAAAAATGAAAATCGTGTTACTGCATGATATAAGTAGGCACTTTTCAAACCACTATGAGAGCTTAAACCGATAATAGAAATCAAAACAATCGGTTTTTTTACCGAGAATATCATTAATTACTCCTAATTTGATACTCATAATGACTGGGAACACGCATCATATTATCGATGAATGTAAATATGCAAAATTAGAGATTATCAGTTCAGTTTTCGTACCGAGAATGCAGTAATCATTTGCTTGAGCTTCAATTATTCCTTGGTGAGTCCTCCCAACGTTGAATGAAGATACCCTCCAGAGATTGTTCATCTTAATCATGATAGGACCATAGAATAACATTAAATGAAACTTTTCGTATACATGCCTCTCAGGGTTGGATTAGTAATTATTCAAAATTCCAGAAAAATTCAAATGTAACAAATTATTCAAGAAAAAACAAAAAATATGACTGCAAAAACATTTAACAATAACACCACTTATTATTTTTTGACTAAGATGCGAGACGCAATGTTCTTTTCGCTACCTACCTGATCAATTGATAATATACAGTGGGCGTCAAAATTATGAAACAAATTTATTTTCTCAGAAGAAAAATATTTGGCAACAAAATCCTGAAACAGGTCCATTTTTGTTTAACTTTTACCAAATTTTATGCATTTTTGAAGGACTTTAATTGCACCCTGTGCCATCCCCATCAACCCTCTAAGTTTTTTTAATAGGGAAAGTGGGTCATGTTGTACTTTTTTGGCAAGGTCTTTGAATCTTCTTTACAGGCGTGCAGAAATTTCAAAAAAAAAATTTGTTTTTAAAAATTGGTTAGTTCAAAGAGGTTTTCCGTATGTGCAAAATTTTCTAAAATTTTCATTCTGCCAATCTTTGTATATGTACAAACTAATTCGTTTCAGTTCTTGAAGTTCAGGCTACGTGTCCCTACGACAAGTTAGTGGTGTCTTCAGAGGAAAACGCTCGTTCAGAAAGTTGGAATTCATTATATTTAACCTATCACAACTCCAAAACCATAACTTTAAATTTTATCGCGTAGAAGACATTTTAGATCTGAATTGAATTCCTTAGAGCATACGAAATTCAAGAAAAATTATAAGTGTGTATGCCCAAACATCTTATGGAACATAAATAATAAACTTTCCAAATTCTTCGACTGGAATCGCATAAACAGTATTTTCACATCAAATTGAGTTCCTTTGAAAAAAACATAACCAATGTCGCCCCACAATTCATTCCAATCTAATGACACCTGGTATGTTGAAATCCATCAAGCCTTCCGTGCAAAAAAAAAGGTTCAATGGGCCCAATGCAACAAATCGACTAGATCTTCTTCAAAACGAGCCAATGTAATTCTGACTATATGTGGTCGCGCATTATCTTGTTTGAAATGTTTTTTGCTTTTGTCAGCAAAGATTACGTGGTCATGCACTGAAATTGAAAAAAGAAAGTTTTTCTTCGGTCCACAGGCAGCATTTCTTGTCCAACCGCGTGTTCGACACTTGGAACCGTTTGCCTGATAGTGTTGTCGGTTCTGGCTCGGTGAATGCGTTCAAGAACTCGTACGATCGATGGCTTGGGCTGTAGTGTTCTATAGTTGTACCACTTAGTACTTTTTTTTTGTGTTATTTTTGTACTCTCAAATTTGTGTTTTTTTTTTCTCATTTTGTGAGTTTATAGGCTTTGCCTCAACTCTTCTAACTGTGTAATAATAATAATAATAATAATAGTTATAGTATGCCAGATAGTAGTAGTATAGTAGTAGTAACAGTTCTTATTGTCTGATACAATTGGCCATCGACCAGCCTTTTAATTTACATGTTTAATATACATATAATAGATACTTATCATATAGTGCTACAATTATTATTTAATTTATATTTAACATATTCAACAGAGTATGTGTAGGATGTTTTCTTTCAGATTCGTTTATTCCATCCTCGTGGTATTGTCCAATTATATCGAGCTGTTCCATCAGTTTGGAATGAAATTTCTTGTTGAGTCTCTTGGTTCTTTCACTTATTGGCTCGATTCCTGTCTTTTCATATAGAAGTTGATTGGGAGGATTATAAAGAACATTATTTGGATGTCGTATTCTTGATATTTTTCTTAGGGCTGTTGTCTCTGCAACTTGCAGATTTTTTGTTGCTCTCGATTTACAGTTTGCATACAGTGGGTATGCATACTCGATCAATGGTCTACATATGGTCTTATAAATTTTTGTTGCAGTATGTGCGTTAATTCCTTGTCTTTTATATGTTAATTTAAAAAAAGAAGTGGCTCTGGAAACAGTCTTTTTCTTAATCATTTTTGTGTGAGCATTAAAGTTGCATCTGTTGTCAGAACTCCTAAGTATTTGACAGTTGGTGACGGATTTATATTTATACCATTTATATTAAGAGTTGGTGAATTTTGGTTTATCATTTGATCAAATATGATAAACTGAGACTAAATTGGATTTAGTTTCAACCTCCATTTGTGGAAACATTGTGTGATCGTATTCACTTGTTCTTGTAGGCTTTGTGTGCAACTTTGAACTGTTTTTTCATGTGCAATCAATGTTGTATCGTCGGCAAATTGTAGTACATATTGTTTCCTAGATGGGTTGGTGTACATGTCATAGCAGTAAAATTTAAATAAGATGTTGACAGTGGAGATCCTTGAGGTGTGCTCTGCTCTGGACTGAAGTGATTAGAAATAGTACCTGTTAATTTTCTGTTCCCTAGGAATTGCTGGCATATCTTCATTAGGTAGTCCGGGCATTTTGTTTCATACAACTTATATAAGAGTCCTCTGTGCTATGCCAGATGGAATTTCAATTCATACAAAACAATAAGGAAAATTGGACCACTAATCGACCCCTGTGGCACACCAGATCAAATGTTTTCATTATTCAATTATGTTCCAAATAATATTTGATCGACCTTGTTGTCTACTCCGTAAAATCTATGGAATCGAAGACCTCTATGAGCAATAAATGAACGTATCTGATCAAATGCCTTTGAGAAGTCCGGTCAATTGCACTCGAATCAATATCATAATTAATAATTCATTAATATGAACTGATACAATTGAATCATCAATAACTTCAATTCAACCGCTCTGTTACCAAAACTCTCCATGAAACTCGATTGCTAGTCGGTTAATATTTTATCTATACAGTGTGTCTCTTTTAAAAGTAATCATAGATCTCATCCCGTAGAAAAGGCGAAATTTTGGGAAATCACTCAGATCCGTTCATTTTGTTCTTGAAGGGTAAATTTGTTCACAAGAAAACCATCATCATATCATTTCATCCCTCTGCCCGGCAACCCCTACGTTTTTAATTTCAATAAGGATGATATGTGGTGCGATATGTTGTTGAAAGTTCCTTTTCCCCTCAAATATGGTAGTGAACATTTTTCAGGTTCTGGTCATTTGTTCGTTATATTCGGCTTTGCCTTCTGGAAACCTTGAAATCTTTAGAATCTATTGTTTTGAATATAGGAATATTAGGTGGAAATGGTATTATTCTCCGTTATTATCACTCCAAGATTCTCGAATTTTGTCGAATAATTTTCACTGATTTGAAATGAAGCTCAAAAAGAGGAATAAATGAATCTTTATCAATTAGTAAACAAAATCCAACTAGTTGAAATGAGTTTGGATTCGGTTCCATTCAATTCTTATTTCACCTTGTACAGTTGTACATCGATGTGTGTTTTACGTAATCTTTCCACTAACGATAAAAATTTTTATATTTGGCACATACTTGATTATTTTTTTATTATTTATTTCAACATTTCCCAGTTTATGTTTTTTCTCATCGTTTTATGTTGTTCCCACAAATATTCCTCTTTGTACATCTCCGATATCTGCAGAATAGTTATTGCGCCACAACAAAAGAAATGGGACTGTTTAGGTGTTACTTCTTTACGATGCAATCAATAAACCATAAAAGGTTGAGGTGAACGTATATTGATGAATTGCGAACGCATCGTACGCACCAAACAAAACGTTTTCTTGTACTTTTCACATTAAATCATCAACAACAATCGTGTTCCATCACTAGCAGAAGTAAAGTTGAAAGGTCAAAACGATAAGGTGTAGTCTTGATGACGTCATTACGAATTCAATGCGAAGAATGCATCTTTTCTCAAATATTTTCATCTCTCCAATCAATTATGCAGTAATCGAAATGGGATGTGAGCATCAATATACAGGTTGACCCGTGAATTGACTCCTAAAATTAATATTTCTATAACACCCAAATCAACCCAATGTTCTATCTATTATTCTATTCTATACTGAAATGTAACTCTTTGGATCGACCCGAGGGAATTTGTCGAAAAAGTGGGGCCAGAAGAATCTTGAAATCGTAGCAAAGCTTCGATACAGTGAGGATATTTTGATACTGTCGAAAAAAGGAATGATCGATTCATAGTTCATACGTGGGTGAAATTTCGGTTCTCTAGGCGATGTATTTTTTGGAAAAATCAGCGAAAATCGAAAAAAAGTCCGGCAAAAAAGGCAATTCTGAACTCGATAAAACTTTTATCACAGATATCCTGGCCGTGATGTAAATATACAGATAGAGAGAGAAAAGGTCAATGCAAATTAGCTTGACAGGCCCGGATCTACGATTTTTTTCTGACCGGGGCAAAAATTCATGATGGCGCCCCCCCCCCCCCATTTGTGTTATACATGTATGAATTCATAAAAAATAACAAAAATGAATTAAGTATACAAATGAATAATAAAAATAAAAACAAAAACTAATAATGAGGAACATATCACAAGGAAAGAAATTAGATTTTTTTCTTCACAGCTACACGTGGCGTGATTTTCTTTCCTCGAACGCATCTATCAGCTCCTCGTAATCTGTTTCGGAAGCAATTTTGTTTTCTATAGCTAAGAAGCCAGAGAGACGTTCCTGACTCATTGAGGAACGCAAATAATTTTTTATTATTTTCAATTTGTTAAAACTGCGTTCACATCTTTCAGACGAGGTAGGTAATGTGTAGTATATTCTTGAAGCTATACTAACATTAGGAAAAGCTTCTTGCAGATCTTGCCTGTGAAGAATTTGTAGCAGGTCTAATGAAGTCGATCTTTCACTAAATTCAGGAACCAGCTCTTTGAAAACCGCTAGTTCCTAACAAAAATCAATTGCATTCAAGTCTTTTCAATATTTTTGCGTTAAAAAGGTGCCATTTTTCTGCAGATCCACTTTTTGCATGTTTAGAAGGGCATGGCCATTGAAGAATGCGAAATTCTTATGCAGACTCTCTGCGCTTTCTAATCTTTTTCTGATTTCTGACAATTATCTGTCGAAAACAACCTTAATTTCCTTCGAGAATAAACCAACTAGATCTAGCGTTCTTGATTCATCCTCTGACATTTCTTGGAAACACGTTCATTTCTAGGAATTGGCTTGACATCTAATTCTTCTGAGAGGAGTGTAGCTTCCGAGATCAAGTTTTCAATAGGTTTTTCTCTCATTCATTGCAAGATTCTCACAAGACCTTGTATCAACGATAATGAACTTTCTGAATTTCCACGTTGACCCTATCGATCTCTCGCAGAATATTATCCCAAATTGTTAGGTTCAGGATGAATCTAAAATCCATCACAGCATGAAGCAAATCACCAGCTTCATACTTGGATTCTGCGACTAGTGAGATTTCTTCCACAACCTTCACAACTCCCAGCATTAACAGCTTGATGTTTAACCCATCTTGTTTGGATACTTCCTTTAAAATTTATTTTCGTGCTCTTTTTCATAATTGTCCATCATGTGGTTGACTAACAAAAAAGAATGCAGTTTTTGTACAACACCAAATAAATTTACTGCTTCTGAACATGATGAAGCCGAATGGACACCCACAAGATTCAAAGAGTGTGCTAGGCATGGAACTAGTACAGCCATCTCGTTCATCTGTAGAATTCTGGATTGGACTCCTTTATACCTACATATGCCAGCCATATTAGATCCGTTGTCGTAGGATTGCCCACGACATTTTTTGACATCTAAATCATCGGCTTGCAGTATTCTAGAATAATTGCAAATCAAAAATTGAAAAAATTTAACCTCTGGTTGTAACTTGGTGCCCCCTTAAGCTGACGCCCAGGGCAAGCGCCCCGCTTGCCCCACCCTAGATCCGGGCCTGTAAGCTCGGTATTTATATTTTCCATCATTTTTCCATTTCTTCAGGAAAAATGACATTCCGCCTATAAAATCTCCAGATTTGCAGAGATCTACCGATAAGGATACTTAATATAAAGATCTAGGGGCTCTACTAGTATGTTAAACTAAAGAGTTTTCCAATGAGAGGTGATATTTTGACATTCAAAGAAAAATGCAATTTTTTTAAGAAGAAGATCGGATGTTCATTTCATTATGAAGAGGAAGGTCTACGTCCCTGAAAAAAAAGTCATAAACGATTTATTTCTTTCTGATTGATGAAGGGATGTGAGATTGTTAAAGATAAAAATAATAAAAAAAATAATTTATAAGTATTGAATGAATGCAAAGGATATTCGCCATCATTTTGGGTGATTTTGTAACATTTCCACCATCAAAACGAACAAATATTTTTGTGTTTTTTCATTTCAGTATTGAAGTCTATCATTTAGTTAATTCGGGATATACCGTTTTTTTGTAAAAAATATTACAACAATGTGTTGTTTTCGAGAAATTTATTTCCTTGAATTTTTTTATTCGAAATGATAAATATCCATTTTTATCAAAAACATTTTATTAACGTTTGTTTTACCCGTCGATTAGTGAAAATTAATTGTTTCTTTCAATTGTGGATTCTTACAAGGAATTGAATTTCTTCTAAATGACACGTCCCGCAGGTATCTACTCCCAGATGACTGGTGAAGGAAAATTAGTGTATTATACAGTCATTGTGGGATGTAGTTCAGGGTAGGAGTTCTTGTTAATATTCCCTGCGCCCCAACCTTTGTTCTATTAAGCTGAATAATCCAATAAATAAAAATTAATGCACTGCACCGCCATCTGGCGGTATACGTTTCCTATTTTGAAGGCTGAAGACTCTTAATAACGTTGATAATGGAAAATAACATCAACCAAATGACCACCACCTTATCGCAAAATGGCTGCCCTATGTCCATGATAGCCTCACGAATTCCATCTTTGAGGTCTTGAATCGACGCTGGACTCTTGGCGTAGACCTCCACTTACACGTGGCCTCAAAGAAATCGCAAGGTATTAAACCACAAGATCTCGGTGGCCAATAGTGATCACCTTTTCGAGAGATAACAGGATCCAAAAACTTTTTCGTGACAGATCAATGGTTTTCGTTGCTTGTGTGGCACAAAGTATCCTCTTGTTGTGAGTAAACGTTGTCCAGATCAATACTATTCAATTCTGGCTTTAAAAAATCATTAATCATCTCTCGATAGCTCAATTTATTCACCGTAACTGTTGCTCCTGTCTCATTCTCGAAAAAGGAGGAAGGTCCAATGACCCCGCCGGACCATAAATCGCACCAAACACTCTCAGGCAACAATAACTTTTGGGTTTTCCGAGCCTCGGATGCGACAATTTTGCTTGTTGACGAAGCCACCGAGGTGGAAATGGGCCTCATCACTCAAGATGATTTTTCAATGAAATTCCGGATCATTTTCATGCATTTCAAGAACCCAATCAGCAAAGATATGACGTTTTTGATGATCAGCCGGCTTGAGTTCTTGTGTTATCTGAACTTTATAAGCCTTAAGACCCAAATCTTTATGCAAAATACGGTGTAATGACGTTTATGGAACGCCTAATTCCAAAGAACGGCGGGATATGGACAAACCTGGGTTTTCTTGAACAATTCTACTCATCAAATGTCAAAAAATCAGAGCTTCAAAAATGACATCTACCGAAATAGCGGGCTATTCAAAATAACACACCTTTTATTGAAAAACTCTTTATTTCTGTAGTTCCAGAGATAAAATTATTCAAATGATTCCATAGTAATGTTCCTTCGAAGCCGGAGGTCAAAAAGCTCTTGATTCTCGAGAGGAAGCAATTGTCTGCTCTAACTGGTCATCTGTTTAACAAACATTTGAAAAGAATGGGTCTAACTGAGTGTTCCCTGTGCCGTTGGTGCAAGAACGCGGATGAAACGACGGAGCATATACTGTTCACGTGCGACGACTTATCTACACTGAGGTTAACACACCTAAGGAACCCTACACCTTCCATCTCTATGGTGAGAGAGACTCCTCCTTGTCGGCTCGCGGCATCCTTGTCAGCGTGCCTTCGGGTCTGAGTCTCTCCAGTATTACACAAATGCGGTATGAACAATGGGCCATAAGGCCTAAGTTCGGCCAACGAAAGGCACCGCACAGGAAGAAGAAGATAGTAATGTTCACCTCACGATTTTGATTTTTCTCTTACTCAGTCGATTTTTAGCTTTCATTTGTTCTCCGAATGTCAAGCTTGTCGTCATCAACTCTCCGACTACTGGGACTTTTGACTATAGTCTAAGACTGGGACCGATGGCAAGATATGGGTATATACCGGTTCCGTTTCCTCCAATGTTCGCTACTTCGCCATTTCTGAATTCCTTAATCATATTTCGAAAACATCGACTCTTCGAAAAGAATTCAGATTAGTTTTGTGAAATCGAAAGAATGATAGGTCGAAGTCTGGCTAATTATGTCTGATATTCCTATTCCTGCAGCATATTCAGCATTATCCAATATCCATAGTTGAAATACTTCTGTGAGTTCAAGAAAATTATGTAAGTACACGTTGAAAATAACATGATAGCTGTTCACTTTAAGGTCAGTGAACGTAACTAGAAATAGTTCAGTTTTATATTGATACAAATTAATTCATCGCAATTTTATTCGTTATCATAATGGGCAGCAAGAATTCGAATTTGTGAGTTATTTCGTCAGAACAATATGTAGTAGTGTCCATTAAATCCAGTCAAGACATAACCAGGAATTGATCATGTAAAAAGCATGCTTAAAGAGATTGTCGAATTGTTTATGTCGCTTAGTTGGCACAACTGTCCTCTTAACTCACGCGGAGTTTGAGATGAATCTCAAACCCTTAGTATTTATATCTAAAAAAAATAAATATATGCGTATGTAATTGCGTAGAAATGTTATAAGTTTGAAGTGAATCGTATAGTCAGAAGCAATCGAGATTTCGTGGAAGATCTAAGAAAATGGTGACTGAAAATTTTCACTTAAGTTTAGGAGAAATAGGAGCTGAAATTTCTGTGCCTCACGAATCAATACCTCAGGAATCGCTTCTTACTAATATATTTTAAGGGTCTACGTCCCTGAAAAAAGGGAGTCAGAAACGATTTATTTTTTTCTGATTAATGAAGAGATGTATGAGTGTACCGTTTTTTTGTAAATAATGTTACAACAATGTGTTGTTTTCGCGAAATTTATTTCCTTGAAGTTTTCTATTCGAAATGATAAATATACATTTTTACCAGAGACATTTTATTAAGGATTTTATTAGCCGTCGATTAGTGAAAATTAATTGTTTCTTACAATTGTGGATTCTTACATGGAATTGAATTTCTTTTAAATGACACGCCCCGAAGGTATCTACTCCCAGATGACTGGCGAAGGAATATTAGTGTATCTGTGTGAGATCTAGTTCAGGGTAGGATTTCTTGTTAATATTCCCTGCGCCCCAACATTTGTTCTATTAAGCTGAATAATCCAATAAATAAAAATTATTGCACTACACCGCCATCTGGCGGTATACGTTTCCTATTTTGAAGGCTGAAGACTCTTAAATACTGTTTGAGCATGGAAAGCCTTGCCTCTCAACTTACCGTCTAACATTGTAAACGAATTTTCTGGCCAAAAACTTCATGAAGCTCACAATGGTGTAAAACAGATTTTCAGTTTGCTGAAGACTTCAGGTTATTGAATTCAACGTTTATGTAATTTTTTATCATTCAAAATGAATATATAAATTTTTGTTTTGTTTTAGTTAACCCTTCCAAATGACGATTTCTTTGAACATTAAGGTCCTACAGATGTGGAGAAAATTTTTTTTGGCAAATATTACTACCATCTTTCATTGAAGTAGAACAATATAGAAACATTCAACTCAAAAATGTCATAAAAAAATTCTTAAATTTACTGGATTTTTGAGTAAATCCTCAATAGTACAAAACTAGCACATTGAAGTAACACGCAAGGATATCAGCTACAAAACGAGACACACATGGTTTCTGTAAGTGACATAATTCGAGAGTTATTGCTGTTTGAACATGACCCTTATGAAAATTGATAAAATAAAATGAAAATTCAGTACTGTACTTTTTATCATTATAATTCATTATAATTCATCATGAAATTGCTCAAAATGATGAATTTGTTAATTTATTCATGGAAAATGATCAAAACTACAGTAAGTACTGAGTTTACATTTTATTCTATCAATTTTCATAGGGGTCATGTTCGAACAGCAATAACTCTCAAATTATGTATTTTACAGAAATGATATGGAGGTCGTTTTGTAGCTAATATCCTTGCGTGTTAAATCATTGAAAAAAATTTACTAAATAATTCAGTAAATTTTACGACTGAAATTTTTTTCAAGAATTTTTTATGACATATTTTCGAGTTGAATGTTCTCATATTGTTCTACTTCAATGAAATATGGTAGTATTTGTCTTCCAAAAAACATTTTTTTCACGTCAGTAGGGCCTTTATGTCCAAGAAATCATTTGAAAGGGTCAACTAAAATAAAAAAAATAATTCGAAATGGCGGCTATTCCAAAAATAGGGGGGTAAACCCCGCAATGTGGGTGTTTTTGTCGATAACATTAGGAATATTTGATGCCCTTAAATTATCGCTAAGTCATGCCCAAACACACTGTATACTTTATAATTGACAATGGAACTGCAACACCCAGAAGGAGTTGTTTAAATTTCAAATTTTTTTTAGGTAAAACATAGATAGTATAGCAAGGACTAAATGTTTAAAATTTGGGGAAAAAAACGAAGGGTTTACAAGTTTTATTGAATTAATTTGTTAATAATGTATTTGTCCACCGCGATAATCTGTACACACCCCAACACGTCTTAGCATTGATACAATAAGATGGTCAATTTCTTCTTGAGGGATACTATCTCAAGCTACCTGTACTCAGTCTCAGAGCTGCCAAAGTCCGTGGGGGCTGAGGTAAATTTTCAAGCAAAAGGCAAAAGATTCACATGGGTCGCTTCAAAAATGTTAAACTAACTCTGACAACACGAGGTCGAGCACTATCTTGCTGAAATTTTCTCTTCTCCTCTTCTTCTCGAGTCGGTTAAAGTGAGTGAGAACATTTGGGGAATAATTTAAAATAAATTTACTTCGTTTTCTATCACTTAATTACATTTGGCTCCACTTTTTCCTGAAGGTAACGCAGTGCTGTCCTGTTACCTCGAATAAAGACTGAAGGTGACCCAGTTGCATCTGCAATAGCACCCCATATCTTAACGCCTAATGTCCTGTGTACATGACGCTCAACATCAAACTGAGGTTCACGTCTTTTTCCCCGACGTCGTCTTCGGCCATCATGTGCACACAAGGAGAATCGAGATTCATCAGAAAAGACGACCTGTTGCCATTCCAATGTTGACGTTCTGTGCACCACTGTAATTGTTGCCGGCGATGCTTACACTGAGAAAAATGAAATAAATAAACAGGTTAATTGACATTCGAATCTTTGCAACATATAAACAGTTTGCGAACAATAAATAAAAATGGAATAAAATCTGAACAAACGATATCAATTATGGTAACTGATGGACCTTAAGTAGCTCAATAATTCAAATTTAGTCAAGCCAGATAAAATGTTTAGTTAGAACAAAATCAAATGACCGTTTCATTCGCAATACATAAAAAGTTTGCGTACCCCAAGTAATTTGACTATTAACAAATAAAGTTATTAAAATAGATAAATTGATTATTTGTGGTACACAAAAAATAAGTTTCATCCATCATTTATATTTCAGTCAATTAATAAATTCATTCAAAACAAGAAAATTTGTTTATTCGCGAAAGCGATCGAAAATCATCGATTGTGGCCGAATACCGTGAAGGGCTAGAGCAGTCTGTTCCTGTCTCTGCCACAGTATAAGCAAAGAGTAGACACTACTCTTTGGTATAAGGTAGATTATACTGTGTCTCTGCGTGAAATTTGAATTTGCAACATTGCAACTGCTATCTCACTCTCACTGCAACCGAATTCAGTTACAGTTTTTAGTGACTTTAGTGAGTTTGTACGTGATTTCTGATAATTGGAGTACGAAAAATTACTCGCTGACTGGGGATTAGACTTCCTTTCAGAAAGTTTCAGAGGTAAGTGCGTATTTTTTCTGCTATTAGGAGGATAATAAGTCGAACATCTAACATCTTTCAAGGGATTTGCCGCCAATATTACCAAAGACTGTCTGTGCCGTTAGAATTATTCAGTTTACAGCCCCCCTCATATTTTTGATTTTCAATGTTTTTTTGTAAATTGAGGATTTTGGGTACAATACACAACCATAAGATTACCAAACCTTGCATTATAAAGGGTTGCACAACCTCATAATTAAAACTTATTTTCCATACAGTGCTGAAATTGAAACTAGTTCATATGGAAAAAATAATTTTAAAATATTTGAGGCGCTGGTACACTAACACTACCTACATTCATACTAACCATTGCATTTTTTTCATTTCTTTTTCCTCAATGAGCCTCTGGAGAATCTAGAGAGGTAATCCCATTTTCATTTTTACAGAAGAGGGTATTACAGACGAAAGTTTCGACTTGTTGGACGATGATACCATAAAGGTGATGATTCCGAAGGCAGGCAAGGATGGGATTCGAAAATCTAATTTCTTTCAATGGTGCCTTTCAATGTGATCATATTGATGCAGCCTCTATCATAGATGAATTCGAGAAAATTTTTATCTCTTCAGGCGTGAATCATGTAAATTTTCAAAATTGTGCCAAATTGGAGAAGATTACAGTAGGAAATTATACATATCATAACGGAGATATTATTTTGTTAGAAAATATTGATATTCCTCATTTTGGCAGAATTGAATTCATTCTCACAAACCGAAATAACAAAATTTGTTTCATTTATCATGACGTGAAAACTATCTCATTTAATAGGCATTTTTTTTCATACGAAGTTCTGTTCACCACGAAAATAAAAGTGCATCCTGTTAGAGGAAGTTATATTTACTTCTCATATCATATTGAAAAAAGTGAATGGAAAAAACATGCTGACCAAACTATGAATATTTGAATTCTGCAGATATAAATTTAATTTCTGAATCCAGTTGCTCAAAATCTTTGTGATGAAACTGATTATTTATTGATATTGTATTACATATAGGAATTTAATGTGATGTCTTGAGGCTGTTATGAAAAGCGTCTTTTTATTTTAAGATACTTTTTGAATGAACTGTGATTTTTAGAATATTTTAGGACATCTTTATTTCAGTTTTGCCTAATGGATTGTGTTAAAAGGAGATTTTTGTTGATTTATAAGAAATATTCAATGCTAGTTTACTCACTGCGTGAGTAATATACAGTATTATTTATTTTTGACTTCAAGCATATGTGAAGGATTTTTATTTTCAGTTTTCTTATACTTCATGACTTAAATACACTTATTTTCACTTTATTGTAGAACATATTTTTTTACCTCAGGCAGTGTAAAGAGAAATTTTTTGTCGTAATAAATTTTTATTTTATTATGTCGTGTTTTTTTCTCTTCATAAACCATTAACGGATTGGTACTCTAATTAAACATGGTACTAAAAAAAAAATTGATGACTCATTCAATTGATACTGTTTTGAAGTTATCATCACTACTTATATATGTATACTATGAAGAATATCCCAGCATTAATTCATTATTATGGTGCGCGCCAATTCTGGTATTACAGAAAACCTTTTTATTTGATTCAAATTTGCTGCAGTTTCTAAACAAGAACTCTAGAAAAATTTTTTATCTCTATTCTGGCTGCAGCAAATCTGATTCCAATGAGGAAGTATGCACTAAGTATATCAGAATTGATGTGCACCATAGATAAAAGTCTATTTGTTATTTTGAAAAGTTTTGCTGGTGTAGGTGAACAGATCATTTATGGTAGATAAACCATTCATGTGCCGCAAGTAAACAGTTCATCTTCTATTAGCTAGAAGTCTATATGCCCCACTAAACATTTTTTCTGGCTCAAGTGGGCACATCATCTGTCATATATTTTTCACAGGTAAAAAGTTTATCTGCCTTAAGAATAAAGTTCATCTTCTCAAATGAATAATTTATCTATCGTTAGTGTACACTTCACTTGTGGTAGGCGAAAAGTTTATCCCCTTTGAGTAAAAAGTTATTTGCCATAATTATTCTGGTGTATATGGCGTGAGAAACGTTTTATTTAGGGAAATTATCAAGTGGTCTACTGTAGTTAATTTAATTCAAGCATAAAAACCATTTGTCCCAAATGAAAAGCTGCAGGTACACTCGTTTATACACCTCTATTACTCTGTGTTCTTGTGATATATTCAAGTACATTTTTTATATGGGGTGATCAAAATTTTATCTGACAGAAGCAAACATTTTTCTCAGTGTAACCTTCAGAGGTCCCACAAGATGGGGTCGATAATGCTGCAGTCCAAAAGACCTTATCCAGTGGTAAACCGTTCGGACAGTTACAGGATGAAAAGATATGAAGTTTTAGAACAAAATTAATTTAGTCCGCCACTTTTTAAGGGTGATACCGCAGAAAGGGGTTGGCTGAGGAAATTTTGTTATAGGAAAGACCCCTCTTAACTTGGCAGAATGTCATGGCCAACCGGGATACTTTATAATAGTGAATGGAGTTACATCTTGTATTACATTTTCGTTTTTTGATTGTACCATATTTTGCAAATCACTTGATTTTTTTCTATTCTGATTTTTGCAATAAACATGAAAATGATAACATTTCTGCATAGAGAATGCTCCTATTTGTAATATTGGAGGTCTTACCTGTCTTTCGAAGGGGGTTGAAGGTAGAGTTTGAATTTTTACGAAGAAGAATGACAATTTAAAATTAAAATTTGAGGTGTTTCGGGATTTTCCTTGAATATGTACATCATCCTCTAGTTTTCCTTTCCATTGTCTCAACTCCGAGTAAATTTTTGTTGTTTTTTTAACAGAATGTTCAAATTTTTTTTCTCGTTGGAAATTTTCAAAATTGTTGATCCATAACTGTTGCTGGAATTTGTACATTTTTTTTCGTTCATTGCTCTGAAATAAATTTGATTTTTATGTTGTTGTTTGATGAGAATGTTAATATTTTTTGTTTTTGGTTGCTCTTGGTTTTGAATTTTGTAATTTAATTTTAGGCCTTCGCAGAATCCGGGTTACTTGAACTCTGATAATGAGGGCTTTTTTGTCCCATACTGTCACACTTAACAATAAATGGATTGATTATTATTATTTTCATATGATTAATTAGGAAGCGTGGTTGTAGCTGAGAAATGCCCCCTCCAAATATCAATAGTTTTGGGTATAAGTTCAAGTTGGTTACACAAAAATGATCTGCAATATTTGTGCTGGCAGAAGGTTGTGTCAAGAAGACCTTCGTCAAAACAAACACTTTTGCGGTATATCCTTCGAAATGATTTCAACTGGAGAATTTTCATGGGTAATCAAATAACGATTATGAACTGAAAATTCCCAATATCTCGATTCTCGACGGAAGACGCCTACGTTTACCCGGCTGTCAATTTCACTCATCTATCAAATATTTGTCTTTGGTATTTCTTCAACCTTGGAAGATCATAATAAGCGACTGGGACATTGCAACATTTTTAAGATGAAATTGACAATGAAAAAATCGATCTGGGGGGACAAATGTGGGTTAACGGAACGCGTATGCGCAACAATTATTTCACAAGTGCCACTTGTATGTGGACTGAATCTGGCTAGCTGAATTCGAGTTTCAGAAATGTCGATTCGATTGTAGGATTCGATTGAACAGGTGTACCCATATCGGGCCTGAGGAGTAAGGTGTGTGTGTTACGAAACCGATAAGTCGGAAACATCTTCGATTTCGTTTTTACATAAACGACTATGCCATTTTCATAATGCTTGTCGGTGTGTCATCGACCGGAATTCAGCGGTTTATATGCATTAATTTGTATCTTATAATTGGATCCTTCCTTGCCGTCATTAACCAGTTCTCTTCATTATTTCTCAAAACATATGGAATATAAGATTCTTTATTTAATTAGTGCAGCTTAATATTCTGCGCAAGTGAACAATACAGGCTGGTCCACTTCGTTCTAGCTGTATTTTATTATTAATTGGTTCACATGAAATTTAAACAAACCTAGCCAAAAAAAACAGAATTCACCTCTTCGAAACTACAAAATACAAACATCATCAAAAGTCTTGAACCAATCATTGTTTCTCTGCGCAATGAATTTCGGGATAATTTCACTCATTCGGATATTAACGCCCCACCACAACGGACACGAAAAATACAATTTGATTTCTCATAAATAAATATTTGGTGGACAAGAATCCGCAACTTTTGAAGCGGTTATAAAATTTCTGAACTTCCCTCACTTTTGTGGAACAATACATATCTCTACTAAACAATCCAATACTGGGGACTCTTAAGGGAAAGTACATCAGTGACTGGTGTCTCCGAAACCAACTGTCTCTCAACCCTGAAAAAACAAATGCCATATTCTTCTCTAGTATAAGATCCAATCTTACGTATCCCGAATCCATCAGACTAAATAATGTTGAAGTATCAATCGGATCGAGCATACGACTCCTCGGAATTACTGTAGATAAAAACCTAAATTGGAGTCTACACTGTGATAGTTTGGTACCAAAACTGAACTCAGTGATTTATACACTTAGGGCTCTCAAAAATCAAGTGGATTTAAATATATTAAAAACCATGTACTACTCAAACTTTCAAGCTCTATTATCTTATGGGGTGGTATTCTGGGGTTCTGGTACTCGAGCTCAACACATCTTTATAATTCAGAAACAGGCAATCAGAACAATGTTTAACGTTAAATTTAGGTCATCTTGTAGAAGTCTTTTTAGATCCAATAATATCTTGACATTGCCAGCTCTATACATCTACCGAAGCTTATTGTTTTTGCGTAAACATTCGTATTATTTTGAAGTATATAAAAATACAAATTTGACAAGGAGAGTCCATGAATATTTCTACCCAATTCATAAATACTCAAGCACCGAACGAAGCACCTTATATATGTGTATTAGATTTTACAATCTTCTTCCTAAGGTCACCAGAGATATTTTAGAGTATAATGTATTTCGTAGGACAATATTTTCAATGCTGTTAAACTGTGAACCATATACATGTAATGAATTTAAAGATTTTTGCCAATCATATAACTGTAATAACCCCTATCGTAGATGAATATTGATTTTTGACTTGTTTTCATTTTGTCATTTATGATAATTCTGAAAATAAACTCTATTATTATTATTATTATTATCACCTTTTTGAATCGTGGTAAATCTCCATTCAAAAAGTAGTCTCTTTATTTCACGCGTAACTACTCTAATTTACGACGTAGAGACTTGATTTTTTTTTAATTGAAGTTGAAGAACGTCCCGAGGGCAAATAGTTTTCTTTTTTCGATTTAATTAGTTTTTCAATTGAAAAAACCAGAGTAATCGTTAGATCTCTGCAATATTTGGTTTATTGAATATGTTCTTCGTTTTTCATGAGTAGAAACTATATTTTTTAACTAATCTTCATGAAAATTTTTGTAGTTTATAGAAGATTAAATATCCGAGGGCAAATAGTTGCGATTTTTTCCAAAAAATGATGAATAACCGTCGATAAAAAATCATTAATTGTAGTTTCCAAAACGCTGAAGTTCAACCTGTTTTTTTTTAATCGAAAAACTAATTAAATCGGAAAAGAGGAAACTATTTGCCCTCGGGACATTCTTCAACTTCAATTTAAAAAAAATCAAGTCTCTACGTCGTAAATTAGGGTAGTTACTCGTGAAATGAAGAGACCACTTTTTGAATGGAGATTTACCACGATTCAAAAGGTGATACTTCCCCTTATTTTTTCAAATTGAAGCTTAATCATTTCTCTAGAATGTGTATTACTCGCTTTTCCTATTTTCTTTGTATATTAGGAAAAAACCTGGTGAGCTGTTATTTCATAAAAATCTGGACAAACGATTTTATTTCCATGATATCTCCGTCAATTTTCGAGACAAATATATGAAATTTTCAGTATACATGCGGAATAAAATTTTGCAAAATGTGTTTTAATCGGTTTTTTGTTCATTGCCCCTGAATTTTTAAATAAATGGTAAAGTAGGAACTTTATTGGTCATATTTTCAACCAGGTTTTTTTCTAGTTTACGAAGAAAAACGGAAAAAGCGAGTAATACACATTCTGCAAAATATTATTCCGCATGTATACAGAAAATTTCATACATTTATCCCGAAAATTGACGGAGAAGATCCTGGAAACAAAATCGTTTGTCCAGATTTTCATGAAAACACAGCTCACCTCATATACGAAGAAAAACAGAAAAGCGTGTAATACACATTCTAGAGAAATGATCAAGCTGTAATTTAAAAAAAAATTGTTTTCTACGCCGCATACGAACTAAGATATCATGGAAAAAAAGCCCAATTTTTGACGGGAGCTCGCGAGCTCGGACGTGCAGCGGCGTAGCTACGTGGGTGCAAGAGTGTGCAGTGCACCAGGGCCCCCGACCTCAGGAGGCCCCCAAGCGCTGACCATCAAATCGCGTTTGAACTTAAAAAAATCCAAACTTTGATTTTTTTCTGTGATCTTTTATGTGAATAACATTGTTTTCATTATATTCAGTTGTTGAAAAATGTTTTTTCCGAAATATCATCAAATGTAGGGATTTATTGCCAAAATTCACTGGTGAATCGGACACCTATCTAAAAAAAATTAAACCGACTAGATGGTCCAGTAGGGTTAACATAATTTCGGCAATCAAATTTCATGTTTTTCATATCATTCGTGCATTAGCTGAAATAGTTATGAAAAATTCTTGCAAATAAGAGCGAAAACAAGCAGAAATTTAAAAAAAATGTTGAATTTTGAATTCATTTTCTTCGGCGATTTAATGCACCGCATTCTCAATGATATCAATTATGCATCCGAAGTATTACAAAAATGCGATGTCAGTTTGGACGACGTATGCAGAGCTTTAGAAGAAACGAATACAAAGAAGAAAAATTATAGAAGTGACTTCGAGTCCTTCAAGTGCAAGGCTAGAGAAAATGTCATAGCATATGGTAAAGATCCACATTTCGAGTAAAAAAGATACAAAAAATGGTAAAAAATATTTCGATGAATTAGCTTCCGATCACCGATTTCGAAGCAGGGGAGAATTTTCCGAAATAAATATTTTCAATACAGTGCTCGATACAATTTCTCAATTTAAGAAGTTGCCTTCTAATATTTCGGTTGCAGTTTTCAACAAACTGCCGAATCATTGGAAACTATTAAGTTTCATTAAATTTAAAAGATAATTGAAGGCGCTCCTTGTAACAAAAGCGTATTATTCGCTCTTAGAGTTTTTCTGCGACACAAACCTATCTGTGATATAAGATATAAGTATAGTTTGTCCTAGACTGTAAGTTCATTTTATGTCCATATTTATTTTAATAATGTGTTATTTATGCTGAAAATTGACGAGTACACGCTATTGTATTAAGCCTGTAGTACAATAAAGATTTGATTGATTGATTGAATTCAAGTTTCGGGTGTATGACTGCAGTCAACAAAATTTGGAATTTTTACCATCATTTCTACTAGATATAGGTAGACGAAAAAACTGTAATTCAAAGCTTCGACCAATTTCTAAGTAAATATGTATTGCGATATGAAAGGGACCAACTTTTAAATTCAGGTTCTTAATATTTATCTCCTGTTTCTACCTGAATTGAATAAGGCATGGACCATTCATGAATTCTGTATGAAAATAATAAGGAAATATGGAATGCTGGAATGCGATCTAACAGAAGTATTTACAGCAATATTACTGTTCCATACAATCTTCCTGTCACCTCTGTAGAAGCTGAAAGATCTTTCAGCAAATTAAGAATAATATAAAATTATTTGCGGACCACTATGAGCCCAGCTCAACTGCGACATATATGGCTTATACCTATCAATTGAAAATGAAGCTGCATCAAGTCTAGATTTGAGTGAAGTCATTGAATCTTTCGCAAAGAGTAGGTCTAGAAAGAGGTTGTAAACATATTATTTCCGAAGGAATAAAAGACTTCAAATCTAGACCTGACCTCTAGGTTCGAATCCTCAATAATTAATTTGAAATCATTCCTTGAATAATTTATTCTTATTGTGATTTCACCAAATAATCTAACGTATCAATAAAAAAATGAGGCTAGAAGGTCATAGTGACAATGATAATTTTTTTGAGAATATTTGTTTATATAGTAAATATCTATAAGAAATGTTTTCAAAGCCCTCATTTTCATCCACATTAATATTAAATTAATAAAATGAATTTAATATACCTACTCAAATACATAAATAACAACATAATTTATTCAAGTATATTCCTCAACTGTACCTTCAGTAAGGTACTCTGCTTCTTCGTAGTATTTATATTTTGACTCGAAAACAATTCATTAAGGGGCCCCTCTTCGATTTTTGCACCAGGGCCCCGGACTATCTAGCTACGCCACTGCGGACGTGTAGGTACCACTTTCCCTTACTGGGGTTGACACTTGAAGTGAGACATTGTATAAAAAAATTATTTGAGTCATTTTTCGAAGATGGGTACTCATGATTATTGTAGATAATAGTGCATAATTTTTTTGACAAAGATAGACTCCCTGCATTTTCTTACATACTTAGGGAACAGTCTGTATATTAACGAAATTAGGATTCGAGAATTGGATAAACCCGAGAAACTTAAGGAATTTTTCGTGCTCCACAACCCAAAAATGCTTATTACGTAATAAAAATCAAATGCGAACAATTTTTATGGACTTTTTTCTTTCATATCCTTCCTAACAATCTTAGCATAACCATACCTAATCAGGTTAACTTATGCCTGCAAATCGTTTCTTACAAGAATTATAATACGAGTTGAGGCCATTCCGTTGACAATAATCGACGACTGAAATATATCGGTTGTGATAGAACTTTAAATTAAATAAAACACAAGATTTAAGCCGAATTTCATATATGTTTTGAAAATAATTTCCGGCATATGTTCACCACGACTAGCTTTGAAGCTTATGTCACAGTTAGTGCTCGTTACCGATCGATGATCAATGATTATTTGTCTCAAAATTTGAGTGGTATCGACCGAGAAGTGTTTTGGTTCTAACAATATTGTGCTACAGCTCATACTGCTACCGTAATAATTGATTTATTGAAAGAAAGATTGTGCGATAACATTCTTTCGAGAAATGGTCCAATTAATTGGCCTCCAAGAATATGCGACATAACTCCAATGGATTATTTTCTTTGAGGTTATGTCAAGTCATTGGTTTATGGTGATAAACCAGAAACAATAGAGGCTTTGAAAGCCAACATAACTCGTGTTATTGCTGAAATAAGGCCTGAATACGGTTGTTGACTATTTTTTGGAAATGATTTTAATTTGTAGATAAGCCCTATACAAACACGAAAAAAAAATTTTCATGGGAAAAATATAGCAAATACCAATAAAAAATGCGTAAATTAAAATAGTTTTCAAAATTCCCGCTGAAACGCTACATACTGTTGAGTGATTATGATTACGTCACTATACGGTAAACAGACTTCTCCTTCTGTCAAAGCGAACTGATCTTGTGTGATTTCTTGCGAACAAATCGTTTTCGTGTAATAACTAATAATCGTAAAATAATTCGCTGGTGATACGTTTTACTCTTTTCTGTTCTTCGTAAGTTCGTACTCGTGATGACACATAGGTTATAGGTTAGCTTGTTTACAGAACAGTGACGTCACGTATTCTTATTCGTGTTTGCAGTCACGTGATAATCGGTAATATATAACACATTTTAAATCAATTTTATTTAATTTAATGAGAGTAAAAATATTTTTTTAGTATTTCAAAAACTATCTTTAATGTGGAAAACCTCAATTTATATTAATTTGTAACATGTGTCAACATCCCTATTACTCGAAAAAGTGGTCCAAAATTGGTCTGGTCGAATGCGGTTCCTCAGAGTTAGTCGTGCCGGAAATTATTTTAAAAACATAAATGCCATAACATTATCTTTGAAATAAAAAAAACTTGTCTTGCATTTTATTTTAAATGTGTTTTATTTCGATTTAAAATTCCATCACTCTAAAAAATCACCCGATACAAACATTCAATTTTGGCTATTATTAGAAACTCAAATAACCGAAATCTTATTCCCATTTAAAACAATCGCCTGTTTGCTGACACCAAAAGATAAACGATATTGGGGAAATACTAATTCCAACGGAATAACTCCACACTCCTAGAAGCCGTTTGGCTTCTGTTTATCCGAATCCAATATACCATATTTCTTGGGTTCACTGATGCAAAAACCCAGTGACGTCATACTGGAAATTCACCCATTGAATGAAACACGGGCGCACGAATGTTTGAAAGAGGATTTATGTTGATTGAATTAGACCTCGTGAAATCATCAGTGTAAATACGGGGGTCTCTCGTTAATATCTGAACTGTCTGAAGAAGTGGTTTGAAGTATTAGTTGGAGTATTGAACGACTTCATATCATCCGTGAATCTGAGATCAGAAGGACTTAATATTCCCAGGTTAGTCTGATATGTAGACGAGAAAGATTATCGGCCCCAAAACGGACCTCTGAGGGATCCCACTCAGATCTGGTCGCATCCGCGAATTCCACGATGATCTTGTTTTTTTTTAAGAGGGCACTGGCTTTACACAGCGGTAATAAGACCCAGAATCACTTATGGCTCAATCCTGTGGTGGCCAAAAACAAATCAAAGACAGGCAAAAACCAACCTTGCGAAAATCCAAAGGCTTGCCTGTCTCTGCATCACGGGTGCAATGAATAGCACTCCAACAGCCGCTATGGAGGTCATCCTTAACCTCTTACCCCTTGACATACATGTCATGGGAGAGGCCAGGATGGGTGCATACAGACTGATCCAAAGAAAAAACTGAAGAACCAGCACAACTGGCCACACCAGATTACCAGAATCACTCATGTAGCTGACGTAGCCGAGCTCGATATGATTTCAGACAACCCCTATACTCATTCGAAAAACCATTCAAAACACAGCTCGACTGGAACAGATGGGACTCGAGGATAGAATCACAATCATCTGCAGAAATAGTCTGGTACACAGACGGTTCTAAGACAGATGAAGGAACAGGAGCGGGAATACACGGAGTGAGGCCACAAAGGGACAACATAATACCTCTCGGACAACACGCCACGATATTTCAAGCTGAAACACATGCCACTAGGACATGCATACAGAAGAACCTGGAAAGTGGCTACCAGAGAAAACACATCCACATTCTCTCTGACAGCCAGAGCGCCATCAATGCTCTCAACTCGGCACAGATAAAGTCTAGACTCGTCTGGGAATGCTTCCAGGACCTTCTGGAGCTGGCAAAACACAACAAGGTCACTTTGATGTGGGTGTCAGGTCATAAAGGAATAGCAGACCAGTTAGCAAGACAAGCATCTGAAACGCCATCCACAGGGCCAGAACCTGTGCTTGGAATCAGCAAAACACGATGCAGGACCCTGATTGAGGAGTGGATAAAACAAAGACACCGACAACACTGGGTACATAGCGACGGGCAAACACACATCAAAGTCATGGTAGGACACACAAGCCAAACCTTGACGGCTGACTTTTTGAATCCAAACAGAACAAAGGCACGTATAATAGTAGGTTCTACTGACGCAACACTGCGGCCTTAGAAAACATCTGAACACCATAGGAATACTTGGACAACCCGTGGATTGCAGACTCTGCGGTGAAGAGGAAGAAACAGCCTCTCACATAATTTTTGAATGCGACGCCCTGGGAAGAAGGCGCCACAGAATCTTCGGAGAAATCAATCCGGAAACAGGAATGAATCCGAAAAACCTCATAAACAGGCTACTGAACCTGATAAAGGACACAAACCTATTCTCGTGAGGAACCACTGACGAAAGAGTGATACAATAGACCCAAGTTGGTCGCAATGTCACAGGGAGGCCAAGCGCTAACCCGGTATCTTGTTCGTCTTCGTCAGCAAATCAATCAATCAAAGAGGGCACGAGGTCCATTGCACGAACAAAATCCACACAAAAAATCTTATATAATCTCATTATTAGTAGAGGAAATGTAAAACAAGGTATCATACAGTTCACGTACAATACATCGCGCTCTTATCACTCAATCACTCTCAACCAACGACTTGGTATTAATCAAGCATCTTTACCAATGGCCCTATGTATCTCCGAGAATTTTCAGGAGATAAAAGAACTGGAAACACATCAACAAAATTTTTTCTCTTTGGAAAGATTTGGGGCATGAAACCATCATGGTACTTTGGTCCTACATGGCTAATATGATTATAGTTTGAACTGGGGTCGTTATGGCTCAGTTAGCCCTCCGGGAACTGCGACCACGTGGATCTTTTGTTCACTGCCCTACTCATTCATTGAAACCCAAGGAGGTCGTCTATGGTGTTGATAAGACCGACAACATCCATAGGAGCCTCGGCCGTTACCTCATGGGTATCCAGGACCGGTTTCTCCATATGAATGGTTCTTAGACCAGCCAGCTCTGGACACTTGCATACCATGTGTTCAGCTTTTTTGCCTCTGATCCACAGAGTCTACAAATCTCGTCTGCTGACTTTTCCATACGGTACAAAAGATGTTTGTACCGATATTGCCCTGTCAGTAGACCTACCATCACCCGAAGCTCAGCCCATGACTGCTTCAGGAGCCTACTGGTATAGGTCGGTGAAATGAATTTCTCAGACTGAGTAAGTCCAGGAGTGTTTCTCCAGAGGGTTATTCTGTTGTCCAACTCTCATTGTTGATCCACTGCCTTATATTGGTCTTCTCCAAGCCCCCAGAAAAGCTCAGGTCCAGCAGGTGTTAACCTTGATGCACTTTTCGCAGGCCCATCGGCTTTTTCTTCCCTTCAACACCACAATACCCTGGCACCCATAGTAGAGTCACTTTATTGCTGCTGGCCAGTTGCTTTATGGTACGGCACTTCCAGGTCAGCAGAGATCCCTGGCAATGTGATTCCAGGGACCTCTGCGTGCCCTGGCTGTCCGTGGTGATGAAGATATGCGCCCCTTTGGAGTTCATTCAAGACACTCCTGAGCGCATGCGTACACAGTCAGTATCTCGGTCTGTAAAATAGGGGGTTCACGTCCCAGGGCTTTAGAGATCCTCAGTTTAGTTCCATATATCCCAATGCCAGTACCTCTTCCAGCTTTTGATCCATCGGTAAACCATATGGATGACTTTTTGTCCAAGCGATTTACGAAAGTTATTGCACTATGGCGGTCAGCTATGACCGTTTCAAAGGGCGTTCCAGAATCGATTGTTTTGCCAAAAGGTCTGAATCCAGTTGCCAATCAACCCCATCATGTAATATTAATAATAATAATGTCACCCAATTTTTCATTCTTAAATATAATTACTATCTTATTAGAATATTCATTCTTGAAATTTATCGGTTAACCCAGGTATGAGAAACGTATTTGTATATCCTGTATGTTTATTCAAGCAACGGGAATCCCGAATAAATTGAAGCTCGTCAAGAAGATTTGAAGCTGAAATAACATTGAAGACTCATTATATATGTATAAAGAGTACAATTCATAAACATCCGAAATAATTTTCTTTGAATGTAATGAAGCATCATCGGTTCTCAGAAAAGTAATGGAAACAATGGTTCTCCGAACGCATCGAGCAAAAATATTAAAGACCAAACATTCGAACCATTCTTTTCAGTCGATCCCAACTGATCTTGTGTGTTAAATATCCGTTATTATGCAAATTTTTCAAGATTGTCAATGGGTGAGTTCGAATGCTTGTGACAATCGATAGTATTTGTAGTTTTGCGTCAAGGGTTCTAATCTACATTTGCTGATTTCTTATTCATAACACGATGGAACATTCAGTTCACGTTGAAATTGGTTCGAATTGCAAATGAGAATTGAAGAATTTCTAAATAATAACAAAACCAACAGACGAGGCGTTATTTGGAACTCAGAACATTTTGGTTTTTCATTATCATCATATCCATTGAGAATTCCCAACTTCAAGTTCCGTTCTACTGATCATAATGAGTGTTGCTTATATCAAAACACACAAATTTAAATGAAAATCGAGGAATTTCACTCATGTTCCCTAATAGCGTAAGTTTCGACTCAGAGGTGATTGAATGATTACATATTTTAGTAATAACTCTCACTTTTTACTTTCTTCGACCTTCATGATGTTGGACTCAGTGTTTTGATAGAAGCGTAGAATATAATCGCTTATTAATGGATTATCGCTAAATTCCAATTTCTTTGATTTAAAATCGGATGAATCAAACTTTGGCAACTTAAGTTCGAACCAAAAGCCTCAACACATTCTCTGCATTTTTTTAACACAACTCAAAACAAGTACGACTGACAGTCAGGTCTGATTCGAAACCTTCATTAATCTAGCTTAATCTATCCAGATGATATCTGTTATAATGAACGAATTATGTGCAAATTATATGCAACTTCCAAATCTTTCAGTCTTGATCAATAGGTCAATATCGAATTGATGACTCAATTTCGATTGAACAAGACCTAGAATTATCGGCAAATTATGTGTGATTTATGTGCAGATTCAGTTTTGATGCACTCTTCAATATTCTTTATTGAAAATTGTATTGGCTTAACCAACAAGCTTAGCACCACTATACCAATAACATATTAGTCGCTAAGTATTCGTTTCCGATAAAACAAATTCTGAAATTATGTGCAAATTATATGCAACTCTAAAATTTTTTGCACTCTTCCACCATTTTTTATTGGGAGTTGTACTAGGTTGCCAGGAGAGCTCAATATCTAATTTATAACAGATAATACTTTCTCTCAAATCCATTTCATGAAAAAAATAAATTATTAAATTACTATTTCATTTTCACTTTCAATAATTTTTCAATATTGACAATTGTGATTGGTGAATGACTATGGATATAAATCAAACACTATTTATACATAGTTACGGCATTTGTTTCGTCCAATTCGAGTGATAAATGAATAAGTTATCGAGAATTAATTAAATAAAAAATTACTAGTAACTAGTTTAATGGGCCTTGAAAAATTATTGGTAAATGCATATGGAAAAACAGACTATGGATGTAAATCACACATCATTCCTTCAAAATTTTAGTATTTGTTTAATCGTAATGGAGTAATGAATGAATTAGATATTTGGTATCATGCTATTTTGTCCAGAAAGGTGGAAAAATTCTCAATGAAAAACTAACCCTATATGGCATTTGCATATAATTCCAGAATGTTTCGATATCGATATATAATAAATTAATTAGATATCGAGAATTGTGTTGGCTAATCGTTCAAGTTGACAATTACCAATGAAAAGTTGTTGAATAGAGCAGAAGAAACAGACTTTGCACATTAAAAGCTCATGAATCACACATAATTAGCACATCATTCCAGTATTTGTTTTATTGAAGTCAAGTCATGAATGTAGAATTTATCGAGAATTGATGAAACAAAATATTACTAGTTATTGCACAAAAACTCGGATACACATAATTTGCACATAATTCGTACATAATGACAGTTCTGGATCGACTTAGGTTCCTGTTCGTATGTAGGGATTGGAGTTTTGGGGGAAACATTGTTCTCCTAAGAATTCACGAGGACTTTTATAGAGAAAATTGTTTCTGTAGTTCATGTCGAGACATATTGATCAGTGTGCTAATTTGCACTTATTGCATGTAACATCTTTATTTGATGTTTGAGCGTTATAAAATTTTAGTAGGGTATATGTTGATATGTACTAAAAAATTTTACATCATAACGTCATTTAATTTTTTTCATTCCAGGAAACACAATGACTAGTCGCCTTTTTCGAATGCATGGCAACTTCTGCACATCTCACCCCTGGGAGGTGATTGTAGCAACCCTCACCCTCACGGCATGTATGATGACTGTGGATAACCAGTATCAAGCACCACCATCCAAACCTACCATCAGATCTTGCGGAGACTGCATCGAAGAGGTGAGAAATCCTATTTTTGCGCCTCGAACATTTCACCATTATACCTTGTGTATCGGGATGGGGTTAACGTTTCGTCCCAGCTCCGCTCATAGGACTCATCAGATTGGCTATTATGAGCGGAGCTGTGGGCAGTTAATCCCCACACCATATTCTGTGAATTGAGTTGAATGGGGAAAGAAAATTGTTAGTCTGAGGGATTCTGTATATTTTTCAAGCAACGCAATGGAATTTCTGGAAAATTAAAACAATTCTTGAAACGGTATGAAGCGACCTACAAAATGTTGACTGGTAGCGCTAGATTTTTTCATACAAGGGACCAGTTAACATTGTTCATTAATTTTTTAGAGAATTAGCGGTCTATTTATTATAGAACATCTTATTGTTCAACCCTGTAGTTGGAGGTACCAAATATAGATCCTTTTCAGCTTCTTAATTTCAAAATATTTCATTTACGTAAAAAGAATGACTCTTATTTCAAAATTGCATGTGGAGCCCCATATGGTGCCACAGCCCTGGGAGGGCCTAGTCCGCCACTGCCTCCAATTAAAATTTTGGGTCAGTCTCATGCTCATTAGTAATCGAACGACCTTCAAGATTTAATGCACGGATGCAATTCGCATTTGCTGTGACGAACGTTATGTGAATCTGTGTTTCTGAAGATACAAACCAACGCTTCTTGAGTGATTAGTGAAGGACGAATTTCTCAATGTAAAATGAAGATAATCAGCGTACTTCAGACCTGAACTCTTCAAATAATTGGCAGTTTCGAGTAGTTTCCTGAAACGATATTAATTTAGTCAATAAGTCTTCATTGTCCTCAAAGAAAAAAACATTGAGGTATTTTTTCCCACGAGTAACATCAACATGTTCAATTCAGTCTGAAATGGCATCGGGAGGTTAGAACCGACCGACCACGCCAGAGGTGGAGCTAAGGCTATCAATGTATCAGTATTGACATGGAAAAAGGACAAGCAAAAAAAATACATCAAGTTAAAGACTGAGAAAGTGATATCCAGAAGACTATCTCATTTTGTAGAATCCAAAATAATCAGCGTATCAACTGTCTAAAATAACAGAGGAAATGAAGTAGAAACTCAACCCACCTCTAAAAATGGGAGCCGTTTTTTTAGATGTGGCTTCCGACAGGATGTGGCATCAAGGATTGATAAACAGTGTGTTTCGGTATGACTTAGCGATAATTTAAGGGCATCAAAAATACCTAACTAGCTGGCCCGGCGAACTTTGTTTCGCCTAAATGATACTTACGGTGAATTTCAGAAATCATAATCACCGGTGATCGAAGATCAGCGGATTGGTTCTCTGATTTTTGAACTGTCAAATCAAGTTGATGGTAGATCAAGCTCCGATCACCGGTGATTACGCTTTGTGACACCTACCGTAAAAGTTGTATAAACGATAATCATTGCTATTTTTTCAAGCAGGAGATAAATTAGGCAAAATCTACAAAATTTCAGCACCATTGTTATTCGCACGAACAGAATTATCTTCATTTAATCGGTATCTAATTGTTGAACATATAACTTTTTGTTTTGAACGCTTTACAGTTCTCCCATTGCAGTACCTATCTTGTGATGAACGACACTACGAATGCAAATATAAATCACGATCGAATTATATGGATGAGAAATAGTTCCAATGATGAATCACCTTTTATTTATAAACTTCTTGACTAAGACATTTTTGTTTTGGTGTACAGAGTTGCAGGCAACTCAATTTACTATAGAATTTACATTATAATGATATGGGCCTTGCTTAAGAGCAAGAACAAGAACCTACCTTGTTCTTGCTCGCCTGGGCTGATTCTGCAATTTTATTGTACTTCGTTACTTTTTAGCCTTGATAAAGGATCAACTGGATCCGAAACGTTGGTGATGAATTGAAGAAACTTAACAAAAAACATTAAAGTCCAAATTCCTGATACCTAAATTGTTTTATTTTTTATAACATGGACGAAAATTTCGATACAGACACACTATATGTTTACATCGCCATCTAACGTGAAGAATATCGAATAAAAGTACCTACGTATTGCAGTGACTCTTATCTGGTCACTGTACTACGAACAAGCTGTAGCGTAACTGTAACTGTAGCGACATCTAGTGGCCTTACCCAGAAGAAAGAAAAGCATTTCCTGTATTAGTAGAATTTTCATCGATTTTTTCAGAGTTTCATTCTATTTTGTAATAACCAGACCGTAGACGAATCAATATATGAAGTTTCATAACAAACAATCCATCCGATCTCGTGTTATAAATGGTGTAACCAATATCTGTCTTTTATATATATATAGATGTTATCGACAAAACCTGCCACCATTGGGAAGCTCACCCCCCTATTTTTGGAACAGCCGCCATTTTAAATTATTTTTTTTATTTTAGTTGACCCTTTTGAATGATATCGATTTCTTCGAACATAAAGGTCCTACGAATGTGAAAAAAAAATTTTTCGCAAGATAATACTACCACCTTTCATTAAAGTAGAACAATATTGAAACATTCAACTCAAAAATGTCATAAAAAAATACTTAAAAAAATTAGTCAAAAAATTTACTGAATTTTTTAGTAAATCCTCAATAGTACAAAAACTAACACATTGAAGTATGTTTTTTTTCCAATGAACTAACACGCAAGGATATCAGCTACAAAACGACACCACAATCATTTCTGTATGTTACATAATTTGAGATTTAATGCTGTTTGAACATGACCCTTATGAAAATGGATGAAACTCAGTACTGTACTTTTGATCATTTTTAAAGATCACACTAACAAATTTATCATAAACATTGCTCAAAATAGCCGCCTCTGCTTTGTAGACAGGCAGTGGCCCTTATGAAGACTTGTCTTGTGCCCTGGAAATCAATGCAGTGTCTGCTCTTATTTCGTTTGCAACAGTCAGATCCTTGCGTATTAGTTCATTGAAAAAAATTATACTTCAATGTGCTAGTTTTTGTACTATTGAGGATTTACTAAAAATTCAGTAGATTTTTTGACTAAATTTTTTCAAAGTTTTTTTATGACATTTTCGAGTTGAATGTTTCAATATTGTTATACTTTAATAAAAGGTAGTAGTATTATCTTTCAAAAAACATTTTTTTCACATTCGTAGGACCTTTATGTTCAAAGAAATCGATATCATTTGAAAGGGTCAACTAGAATAAAAAAAATCCACAAGGATCGGGTTAAGGACCTTTTCTGTTCAATATTTTTAAGTCAGATATATCAAAAATGATGAGGTGCAAGATAGCCTAATTAGCAGATGATACAGCTATATATTACTCCAATAGAGTGAAGAAGCTTGTTACTAGCGTCCCACAAAAGGATATCGACAGAATTATGGATAACTTCGAGGACAAGATCATTAAAAGAATACAGTTGCTGTTCTTTTCCGTTCAACAAGGTTCACAAGAGGATAAGGAAATATTATTATAGATGAAAAAAGAGGCTAAATATCTTGGAGGGATACTGGACGAAGAACAAATCTCCCACGAACAACTGGAAAAAAACAAGAATAAAACGAGATAATTACACGGGAGTCTGTACACGATCCTCAATGCAAAGAGCAAATTGTCTGAGAGAAATGGACTAGTAGAGATCTAATATCCAAAGTATACCACAGGGTGGCACCACCGCAGCAGCATAATCACATACCGGTGTCTGGCTTATTAGCCGTCATCAGTGCCATATAATTCATTGCTAAGATGGATACCAACTGAAAACGCAGAACTTATATTATTCCCTAGCAAGAACAATCTTGTTGTTTTTGCTAGTATCTTCATACAAAAACTAAAGATCTCACCGTCAATTCGGAGCAGTCAATCGTCGGGTTACAACCTACGACGTAGAGACCTCTGAAGATGCCCGCCGTAGTTGTAGGTGAAACGATTGGTGAAATTCCTTTCAGACGACGACTAGGAAGCCCGGAATTTTGTAGAATATCTTGTTCCGAATTTTTCGTCAGTGAATGTATGCAGGTTGCATTATTTCGACCCAAAATTCACGTAATTCTCCGTGCCATCATTCATTTCTGATTTCCATATTAATCGTACTTCTTGCTAGTATCTTTATTTCTGCTGCGACCCTGTGACTGTCTACTTCCTATTGATTGGCTGGTAATAGAAAGTTTGAAATTGTCTCGTACAGTATTCAGCAGGAATTCCACGCGTCTCTTTCGTTCCACAACTATTTGTTGATTTTGCAATAGCCGGTGAATCCGAATTTTCTCAGGTTGGATAACCAGCTCGTAAACACGACCTACTTTATTTTTCAAGCCTTTCAACAGTCATTTGTAGAATGCCTGATAACTATCAGGTTTTCATCTATGTATTTCTGTTGAAATTCCTATTATCGATTCCTAGCTGTCATTTCTATATTTTACAATAAGAGGATTGGTTTTTTGCATCTACCGCAATTTTATTCATGAAATATAGAGAAATATTAGATCATCAGCTGTCAACAAATCAAATAAATCGCTAAAAAAATTATTTCATGTAATCACACGGAATTGAATCGATGTAGATAAGAGCCTCGATGAACTATCACGAAGAATACGAAACATTTCAATGTATTGAAATTAAATTCAATAAAATCGTTCAAATTCCTGTTAAGACTTTTATTCAATGTAATAATACGCCGTTAACAATCAACAATGTAAACCAATGTATTTGAATACTGTGCGAAAAACCTATCAACAGTAGAAATATCTGCAAAAAAGATCAGTCCTATTGTTCAGACGGAACTTAAAAAAAATTCGGCACCTTGTATCTCAAAACAAAAGTCCAGAGAGAAAAATGTAAGGCAAAAAACAATGTTCCTCGATGAAGAATACTTAAACATTAGTCAATCAAGTATTGTTTGAATCATAGGTAACATTGATATATTTTCCGAATATAATATTGCTTTCATATTTTTTCATTATCTATTTCCTTTAATTTATTTGCTATTTCCTTTTGTTATCTTGAAATGTTATGAGTAAATTCGAGAAGGAAATTAATAAGAATGACCTCTATGAATCCATAATACCTACACAGTAAAATGCTGAGATACATATGAAAAACAGAGGAATTTTAGCGGAGGAAAAATATAATTTGAAAAAATATAAGGCAAAAAAAATGTTCCTCGAGAAGTAAAACTTCGAAATCTGTCAATCAACTGTTGATTGCATCATAGATTACATTCATATATGTAAAATAATAAAACACTCGGGGTGGTTTTATGTGTTGTTTATTAACAGTTCACAGTTTATCAGTGGGCTTAAAATACATCCCGTCATGGAATACAAAATGGCAGGTTATGTTGTTGTTTACTGACTTGCGTCTGTGTGTAGAGAGCGTAGTGCCGTTAGAGAGAGAGATAGTAAAAAAGGATCATCGAAAAGCCATCGCTTCAGATCACAGAGTGTTTGACATTAGGCCTACTACGATTCGGTAGATATGGTCTCAGCTTATTTTTATATCAATTCATAGGGGGTTCAAAATTCACATAGCTAACATATATATTTTCCGAATATTATACAGGTTCTTTCACGAGGAACCTCACCCATATTTATACGGGAAACTACTGAACGTATTTTCATTAAATTCAGCACTTATTTCACGATGCTGATGAAATCTAAAATATTTTCAAGGCATGAGAACCTCCGGTTTTTCCGGGAATGACGTCAACTTCCGTTTTTCAAATTAGAACACCATTTTTTTATTGCAGAAATAGATTCCTTAGAAAATTTCAAGTTATTTTGATGTAACATTTTTCAGTTTTGGTTGGAAAATTCTCTCTGAGCGGGAAAATTCGAAAAAAAATCGAAAATAGAGCTCCGCTGAAACAAGAATAACTTCGAGGTTTTTGGATGGAAAATTTTCATTTTTGGGATTTTTCAAGATGTAAGATTGATGTATCCACTTTAAAAATCGAAATCGCGATTCATGACACAGGGGGTGAAAAAATCGCTTTCAAAGTTAGGGATGACAAAATCGTGAGAAATCAATTTTTTCAAATTAGAACCCCATTTTTTTATGGCAGATATTGAATCTACGTTAAAAAATAATGTGAGTGTATGCATCACACTCTTGCCCTAAAATCGATATTTTCTGAGTCATTCACAAAAAACTGTTTTTCGTCTTGAATTTTCAGCTATTTCTTTTCCCTTCACGCCAAAAAGATGAAATTTTCAGGAACTGTTATTTGAACCATGCTGTAGATTTTTCACCCCTTCTTGAAACCGACTTCAAGTTACTATAACTATAACTATACTATTAGGAGAACCATGGCAAACTCTCGCAGTTATAACTAGAGAAGATGCTCAAAGTTTTGACCGTTAATTTCTAGACATTTCTTTATACGTCTCAGGAATGCTTCGTGCGTTGCTCTTCTTATTTCATCGGGAGGAAGAGATCTGCAAAAGTGTTTAAAAACCAAATTGAGTTTCAAAACTATGAATCTAAAAATCTAAACAAACCTGAACGCATTTCTGACTCGTTCTATGCAGTCCTCTTTATCAGTCAGGGGAGTTGAGTAGACAATATTCTTTATCCTACCCCAAACATAATAGTCTAAAGGAGTTAAATCGGGAGAACGTGGTGGCCAAAGATGTGGACCATTGTTCGCCAACCATCGATCTTCAAATAGCCTGTAGAGGATATTTGACACATTGAGTGAATTGTGTGGAGGCGCGCCACCTTGTTGATACCATAAGTCATTATGGTTCTGTACTTGCGGCTCAATTATTTGAGTCAATATGTCCGAATATCTATCTCCTAAGGGAGAACATTCTTTAAATAATACAAACATGTGTAGTGTTCTATCTTACTAGTTAAAGTCCCATCATAAATGTGAACATCGAGAATTGCATTATTTTTGATGGCGCAAAAAACATTGAAACTCCAGGTCTCTTGAAAGTTCCTGAAGTGTCTGAAGTGGTGGTTGTTCTCTTCATCCCAATAATGACTGTTATGCCTATTGAAAGAACCATTCTTTGTGAATTTAGATTCATCTGTCCAAATTATACAGTCCAAAAAGTTTTCATTCTCTTGAAATCGAATCATCATAGCTTCGCAAAACTCTTTTCTCCTGAAGAAATCAGTTTCCTTCAAATGCTGTACCCTATTGAATTTATATGGGTGCATTTTATGTTTTTTTAATATTCTCCAAACACTCGATTGAGATAATCCCAGATCAATCTCGGCATCTTTGAGAGAATTTTGAGGATTCACACGAAAATATGCAAGAACTGTAATTTCGTTGTTCTCATCTCCTACTACACTTTTTTCTCTGTGTATAGTTTTCTTAACGAAAGATCCGACATTTCTCAAGTTTGTCATGGTTCTGTTAATGGTATCTCTCGTTGGTCTGGGTCGGTCAGGAAACCTCTCAATGAACAGTCGAATCGTTCTATCTACAACTTTATTACATTCTCCATGAAGTAGAATGAGATTTAAATAATCTTCATTGGTAAAATTAGGCATAGTGATCGATTTTATAACTTAATACGAATTATCACCAAATTAATAGTAAACACAAAATGCTACTGAATAAAGAGGAATTTGGCAGATGTAATTAATGATATCTATCATTAAAAAAAAAGAATGTAAAACATGGTAAGTTTTTGCATATGGTTCATAAGGAATTATTTATTTATCACTGGAGAGAAAACCGATGGCCGATTAGTTGAAATAAAGAGGTTTCCGATACAAATTCGAATCCAAATTCGCCATCTATTTAGGAACAACCTGTAACTTTTTTCTCTTGCATATTAGGGTAGTAAAATCTAAAACATGGTTTAAGTAACAGTTCCTGAAAATTTCATCTTTTTGGCGTGAAGGGAAAAGAAATAGCTGAAAATTCAAGACGAAAAACAGTTTTTTGTGAATAACTCAGAAAATATCCACTTTAGGGCAAGGGTGTGATGCATACACTCACATTATTTTTTAACGTAGATTCAATATCTGCCATAAAAAAATGGGGTTCTAATTTGAAAAAATTGATTTCTCACGATTTTGTCATCCCTAACTTTGAAAGCGATTTTTTCACCCCCTGTATCATGAATCGCGATTTCGATTTTTAAAGTGGATACATCAATCTTACATCTTGAAAAATCCCAAAAATGAAAATTTTCCATCCAAAAACCTCGAAGTTATTCTTGTTTCAGCGGAGCTCTATTTTCGATTTTTTTTTTCGAATTTTCCCGCTCAGAGAGAATTTTCCAACCAAAACTGAAAAATGTTACATCAAAATAACTTGAAATTTTCTAAGGAATCTATTTCTGCAATAAAAAAATGGTGTTCTAATTTGAAAAACGGAAGTTGACGTCATTTCCGGAAAAACCGGAGGTGCTCATGCCTTGAAAATATTTTAGATTCCATCAGCATCGTGAAATACTTATAAGTGCTGAATTTCATGAAAATACGTTCAGTAGTTTCCCGTATAAATATGGGTGAGGTTCCTCGTGAAAGACCCTGTATTGCTTTTATATTTTTTCAATATCGATTTCCGTTTATGTATTCTCTATTATCTTGAAACGTAATTAGTAAGTGCGTGAAGGTAATTAATAAGAATGATCTAAATGAATCCACTATATACCTTCGTTGTAAACTGTAATACCTACATATAAAACAGAGCATTTTTAGGCTGGGGAAAATGTAATTCGGGAAATTCGAGTTCAGGATTCAGCTTTCTTGTCACTCATCCAATTTCACAGAAAAAAATTACCAAATTCAGAATTTCAGAATATGACTGATTGAATAAAGATAAGTGTTGTTAGAATTTTCATCATTTTCCAAAAATGACACATTTTTAACGATAATTTCAAAAATCTCAATAAAGGCAAGGTGGCCATTTAGAAGGCTAAATCTGCTTAAAATTTTGATAATTATCACATTTTTGCTTTAATATTCGATTCAAAATGGGTGCATTAGTTTCAGGAAGCATGAATTCAATCCATTTGTGATCCCTAAATATCCTGGATCTTAAAAGATTTTTCTATAATAGGAACTCTGTTGTATTTGAAAGATTGGGATCAGCTTGCTATAAAATACATTCCCAAAAGAACACAAATAAAAATAATAAGTCAGAAACCGGTACGTCACTATCCTGCTGCGGTGGTGCCACCCGGTGGAATACTTTGGAAATTAGATCTCTACTAGTTCATTTCCCTCTTTGAATATTCTTGTCTTATGGACGTGATCCTCTATTTTGACAAATAAAAACATTAAAACTCTCCATATAAAATCCACTTGAATTTTTGAAATGAAAAAATGCACATATCACACATCCTTGTTATATGTAGTTCTTTCACTTAGGAACGGCTCTTGTAGGCTAAGATGGCAAGCCACTGCAAGTTAACCATGCATGTTCTAGACCTAGAGGGATTGCCAATAAGAGGTGTCATTTTGAATAGCCCGCTATTTCGCTAGATTTCACTTTTGAAGCGATCATTTTTTGATATTTGACAAGAAGAAGCTACGCCATTAATGAAAATGGAACGATACACGCTTCTACAACGCAAAATTGGGGCTCGGAAAAGTTGTTGTTGAAACGCCTCTCCATCCTCAACGTGTGACTGTTTGGTGCGGTTTATGGTCTGGCAGGGTCATTGGACTTTACTGGAGGCCGGAGCAACAGTTTCGGTGGATGGATTGCGCTATCAAGAGATGATCAATGATTTTTTATGGCCGGAATTGAATGGTATTGATCTGGACAACGTTCACTTTAAAAAGACGGTGCTACGTGCCACACAATCAACGAAATCATTGATCTTTTACGGGAAAAGTTTCCGGGCCGTGTTATCACAATTGGCCACCGATATCTTGTGATTTAACACCTTGCGACTTCTTCTTTTGGGGCCATATGAAACAGTAGGTCTACGCCAAGAGCCCAGCGTCGATTCAAGCTGGAATTCTTGAGGCTATCGAGGATCTAGCCACTTTGCGATTTGGTTATGGAAAATTTCATGAAAAGAATAATGGTCCTGTAGTCGTGGTCGTAGTGGTCATTTGGCTGGTGATATTTTCCATTATTAAGGGGAAGTATCACCTTTTGAATCGTGGTAAATCTCCATTCACAAGTGGTCTCTTTATTTCACGAGTAAGTACCCTAATTTACGACGTAGAAACTTGATTTTTTTTTTCAAATTGAAGTTGAAGAACGTCCCGAGGGCAAATAGTTTTTTTTTTTCGATTTAATTAGTTTTTCAATTAAGAAAACAGGTTGAACTTCAGCGTTTTGGAAACTACACTGAATGATTTTTTTGCGACGGTTATTCATCATTTTTGGAAAAAATCGCAACTATTTGCCCTCGGCAATTTAATCTTCTACAAACTACAAAAATTTTCATGATGATTAGTTCAAAAATATAGTTTGTACCCATGAGAAACGAAAAACATATTCAATAACCCGAATATTGCAGAGATCTAACGATTACCCTGTTTTTTTAATTGAAAAACTAATTGAATCGAAAGAAATAAATCTATTTGCCCTCGGGTCGTTCTTCAACTTCAATGTAATAAAAAATCAAGTCTCTACATCGTAAATTAGGGTAGTTACTCGTGAAATAAAGAGATCACTTTTTGAATGGAGATTTACCACGATTCAAAAGGTGATACTTCCCCATGAAATTTAAACAAATCTAGCCAAAAAAAAAACAGAATTCACCTCTTCGAAACTACAAAATACAAACATCATCAAAAGTCTTGAACCAATCATTGTTTCTCTGCGCAATGAATTTGGGGATAATGTCACTTATTAGGATGTTAACACCCCACCACACCGCACACGAAGAGTTCAAGTTCAATTTGAGTTCTCATCTATATATATAAAAGAAAGATGTTGGTTACACCATTTATAACTCGAGATCGGATGGACTGTTTGTTATGAAACTTCATATATGGATTCGTCTACGGTCTGGTTATTATAAAATACAATAAAACTCTGAAAAAATCGATGAAAATTTTACTTATACAGGAAATGTTTTTCCTTCTTTCGAGTAAGGCCACTAGGTGTCGCTACAGTTAGACAGCGATGTAAACATATAGTGTGTAATTTGGGTTGCCTCCAACTCTGCGCTGTTGATCAAAGCCGAAATGTCTTAGCGTTAGATTACAGATTTCTAAAATGATGAGATTTCGTTGAGATATGTCTGATATGAGAGTAGTTTCGTTCTCACCACTTCAGGTGGCGCTATTCAGACATTATGACTGATGATTATTAGTTATTTTCACATCTTTATTTATTCAAAATAACGTAATCGTGAAGGTATTGACATTAATTACTGTATAATTTGCATAGAATTCTATCACAGTGAATTTTTATCAAATTTCAAGTAAATCGCATTTTGTCGATCAGTTTCAATCGTGAGTTGTCCATTATTCTCATCTTTTCTCATGATTTTTGAAATGTTTTTGAATTTCTGTTTGGGTAATAAATATATTTGCGGAAATAACTGAATCCAAAATAGCCATAATTAGTAATTGACATTATTATATTTGTGTTTCTGTTCTGTGTGACAGCTCATATCCATGGAAACATGGAAAGCTCGCCCAAGGGCGGATATAGCTTTTTTTTCATGGGGGGCGGTAATAACGATTGAAAATCAGGTACACAATGTATGAAATATTTTATGTGCACCATTGTGTAACTTTTTCTAAGGACTACGATACTCATGGGGGGTGATCTGAGTTTCATCTAGCATCAACTCGATTTGACAATTCACAAATCAGAGAACCAAGCCTCCGATCACCGGTGATTACGATTTGTGAAATTCATCGTAAGTATCATTTAGGCGTAACAAAGTTCGCCGGGCCAGCTAGTAAATAAATATTTGGTGGACAAGAATCTGCAACTTTTGAAGCTGTTATAAAATTCCTGAACTTCCCTCACTTTTCTGAAACAGTACATATCTCTACCAAACAACCCAATACTGGGGACTCTTAAGGGGAAGTATCACCTTTTGAATCGTGGTAAATCTCCATTCAAAAAGTGGTCTCTTTATTTCACGAGTAACTACCCTAATTTACGACGTAGAGACTTGATTTTTTTTGAATTGAAGTTGAAGAACGTCCCGAGGGCGAAAAGTTATAAATTAGATATTGAGCTCTCCTGGCAACCTCGTACAACTCCCAATAAAAAATGGTGGAAGAGCGCAAAAAATTTTACAGTTGCCTATAATTTGCACATAATTTCAGAATTTGTTTTATCGGAAACGAATACTTAGCGACTAATATGTTATTGGTATAGTTGTGCTAAGCTTGTTGGTTAAGGGGCAGTATCACCTTTTGAATCGTGGTAAATCTCCATTCAAAAGTGGTCCCTTTATTTCACGGTAAGTAGCCTAATTTACGACGTAGAGACTTGATTTTTTTTTAAATTGAAGTTGAAGAACGACCCGAGGGCAAATAATTTTTTTTTTTCGATTGAATTAGTTTTTCAATTAAAAAAACCGGGGTAATCGTTAGATCTCTGCAATATTTGGGTTATTGAATATGTTTTTCGTTTTTCATGAGTATAAGCTATATTTTTGAACTGATCATCATGAAAATTTTTTTGTTTATAGAAGATTAAATTGCCGAGGGCAAATAGTTGCGATTTTTTCCAAAAAATGATGAATAACCATAAAAAAAAATCATTAATTGTAGTTTCCAAAACGCTGAAGTTCAACCTGTTTTTTTTTAATTGAAAAACTAATGAAATCGAAAAAGAGAAAACTATTTGCCCTCGGGATGTTCTTCAACTTCAATTTAAAAAAAAATCAAGTCTTTACGTCGTAAATTAGAGTAGTTACTCGTGAAATAAAGAGATCACTTTTTGAATGGAGATTTACCACGATTCAAAAGGTGATACTTCCCCATAAGGGCATACCTTCCTTTCAATAATGAAATAAACTTCGGATCATTTATTTAAAAAAAATGGCATTTTTTTATAAATGTCAAAATAACATCTCTTATTGGAAAACCCCTTATTTCAAACCCAAGACTATCATTCATTTCCATATAGTATGGACAACAATAATGTTTTGAATGCGAATCGAACTCATTAACAGCTCCTATAAAGTGAAAAAACTGCCAGAGATCATTGATATCTCTTGCAATAGCTACTTTTAGGATCCTTTTGCTGGTTGTAGAAGATGACGACGATAAAAAGTATATCGAATAAGAACATGTGTCGGAGATTTTTTGGGATGCAGAGGAAATTCCCCAATTATGAAACATGAAAAATCCTTCTCAATCTTTGATATTCGATCAATCAGGTTGAGGTTAATGGGGCTAGCTGATTCAAAACAATCTATCTTTTTCGTTCAATTAATTGAAAATCAATCAGTAGTGGAATAAGGGTTGAGATCATCAAAAGCTTGATTATTCGAACTTTATTTGTCGGCCATTTTTCTTTCGGACGAATTGCGTAAATCGGACCCATATGGATTCGCCTTATATCGCGTTGGAATTCTCAGGAGTACCATCCTCAATGCTAGAATGAACGCTGATCGAATTAAGTAACGATGTTATATGAAAGTGAGTGAAATGAATAACAACATGGGAGATTAAACAACAGAACTGAACAATTTCTCGGCATTGACAGTGAAAGCATCGCTGTTGCACTAGAAAGGTCAGTCGCCGTACAGTGCCGGACCGTCGGTTGTAATCCAATAATTGATCTTCAATCGGTTAATTTGAGCAATTTTATCGTTAGATCTGCAAGATTGTTGACTCGAATCGGTACGTTTGTACCGACTTTGACTATCGAATTTACGAACGAGCGTACAAATGAATTCGTGTTCTAGTGTACTGTGGTATTTTACTACACAGAAAAAATCGACTCAGTAAAATGACACAGCAATCCAGTTCACGAATTTATTTGAACGCTCGTTAGGATTTATCGGAATGAAATTTAACGATAAATTCACGAAAATAAATTGGAGCGATGGATCTACGAATAAATTAATCTGCAGATGAATGAAATCTACAAAGTGATCAGATATGACTTTCTGTTAATTCAAGTGAAATCTGCCCATAACAACAATTAATCATTTTCATTAAAATGCATGAGACAAAAAATGGTGCAAAATTTCAAAAACTATTTGAAATTATCGGTGATTTTTTTTGTATTCAAGGATAATTCAATTGACACTCGAAAAATTCAATATCCTTTTTTTATACGTTGGTAGGGTGAGGTGTAATGATCCCCTTAAGGGGAAGTATCACCTTTTTAATCGTGGTAAATCTCCATTAAAAAAGTGGTCTCTTTATTTCACGAGTAACTACCCTAATTTACGACGTTGAGACTTGACTTTTTTTTAATTGAAGTTGAAGAACGTTCCGAGGGCAAATAGTTTTCTTTTTTTCGATTCAATTAGTTTTTCATTAAAAAAAACAGGTTGAACTTTTTTTTTCGACGGTTATTCATCATTTTTTGGAAAAAATCGCAACTTTTTGCCCTCGGCAATTTAATCTTCTATAAACTACAAAAATTTGCATGATGATTAGTTCAAAAATATAGCTTGTACTCATGAAAAACGAAAAACATATTCAATAACCCAAATATTGCAGAGATCTAACGATTACCCTGGTTTCTTTAATTGACAAACTAATTAAATCGAAAAAAATAAAACTATTTGCCCTCGGGACGTTCTTCAACTTCAATTTAAAAAAATCAAGTCTCTACGTCGTAAATTAGGGTAGTTACTCGTGAAATGAAGAGACCACTTTTTGAATGGAGATTTACCATGATTCAGAAGGTGATACTTCCCCTTAAGGGAAAAACTTAACTGTGGCTGAAGTTGAAGGCAAAATATCAAGATTTCTATTGTTGAGGGGGTAGTGAATTTACTTCACTTTGTAACTGCATAATTATTTTTTATTAAATGTATGTAGTTTTTTTGAATTAGAGGTTTTTCTTGAAGTTTTGTAAATGATCATTTTATACACACCTATGTTCAAAATGATCCCCAGGGTAGGGGTAAAATGATCCCAGGGATCATTTTATACCATAAGTAAATAAAAATCAGGGAATAAAACACTCATCAGCTGTTTATTTCAACAATGTATTGTTTCTAACTTATAATTTAGAAATAGACCTTAATTTTTTCTACTCCCGCACAAGCCTCACGTCCCCACAAGACACAACGCTAGGTGCATTGTGTGTCTTCGCCCTTATTGTCTTTGGAGTAACTTTATTCAGTACAGAGCCATTCGGTATCACTCTCCTCTTCAGAAGAATCTGACCTGTTTTGTTTGCCTTTTTTCTTTCCGCCTCCTTTTCCTTTCTAGACTCCTTTTCCTTTCTCACCACCTTTTCCTTTATCGTTCTATTTGTTGACCACTGTTTTTTTTATTCAAATTCGATTCCTTGAGGGCTCTTCTTTGTTCTATTTCTTTTTTCTTTCTGGCTTCCCCTTCAAGGTATTTTTTGTAGGGTGTGCTGATCAGTACTGATGTGTCTTCTTTATTTAACATTTGGCCCTTCTTTTTAATTCCACCAGATGGACCTCAAACTCTCTACTTACGGTTTTGTATGGCATAACATCTCTGACGGCATCTAATGCCTTTTGTTCTAGTTCTTCAGGCCAACTTAGGCAATTAGTTTTGCGTATATAAATTCTGGGCATGATCTGTGACAACAACAAAAACCAATGGGGTAAAATGATTCCGGGGATCATTTTAAACACACTGAAAGGAATCATTCCGCCCCAAACACCAAATTTCAATATATCGATCAAAACACAACCTTGAAATACGGCGTAAGGTGATCGAACATTGCTTAAATATTAGCTAACTACTATTAATACACGAGAATAAAACGGCATTACAATAAACACGAGCATGTAAAAAGTAATGAAAGTCCAAAAACAGGCTCGCTTTAGATCAGAACCAAACTTTTTGATTGTTTTTTGATGAAATCACACATGTTTGATGCGCATTTGGATAGATGGAACTAGTTGTCTCTGATTTACGGTGGGGGATCATTTGACCTCCAGGGATCGTATTACCTCACCTTCCCCTATTTCTTCTCTAAGAGCAATTCAAAACACAAATTTTTATCTCTTGAATATTTTCGCTATAAGTCTAGAATATTACAGAAATATTGATATTCATAACAAAACTTTAGTGTAACATGAACAAAATAATTATAAAATATTATTTTTATACCGTGTTAGGTCAATAGTGTTCCTTTTACCAGGATTAAAATTTTTTAGTAACAATACAATTGGCAAAATAATGGTATGTGTTGTTGTCTACACAGTCCACTTTATATCCTACTAGCTTGTTCCGCCCTAATGATACTTACGGTGGATTTCACAAATCCACTCTGATTTTTGAACTGTCAAATGTTTCCATGGATATGAGCTATCACACAGAACAGATACACAAAAAAATGTCATAATATGTCAATCACTAATAACGGCAATTTTGGATTCAGTTATTTCGGCAAATATATTTATTACCCGAACAGAAATTCAAAAACGTTTCAAAAATTATGAGGAAAGATGAGAACGGACAATTCACGATTGAAACTGATCGCCAAAATCCGATTTACTTGAAATTTCGATAAAAATTCACTGTGATATTCAACCGCTTTTTGATCTGTTAATAGCCTTTCATGGTACTATAAGCCATACCTATGTGAATTACACGGTAATTGATGTCATATGTTCTTTTTTCTTCCATTTCAAACCACGACGACCGAAATGCTCGAAAAAAAAACAGATGACATCAATCGATGGCCGCGAAAGCCTCAACAAATTCATCGTCATTTAATTGTGATAATGTCAAATACAGTACCTTTACGATTACGTTATTTGGAATAAATAAAACTATAAAAATAACTAATAATCATCAGTCATTATGTGTGAATAGCGCCATCTGAAGTGGTAATAACGAAACTTTTCTCATATCTCAACGAAATCTAATCATTTTAGACATCTGTACTCCTTCGCTAAGACATTTTGGTTTTGCCCTACAGCGCAGAGTTGTAGGCAACTCAAATTACACACTATCACAGTGACTAAAGAGGGAATATAGTCACTGTACACACTATTTGTTTATATCGCCATCTAACGCGGAGAATATCAAATGAAGTACCAACGAATAAGCGGTAGCGTAACTGTAACTGTAGCGACATCTAGTGGCCTTACTCAAAAGGAGGAAAAGCATTTCCTGTATAAGTAAAATTTTCATCGATTTTTTCAAAGTTTCATTGTATTTTATAATAACCAGACCGTAGACGAATCCATATATGAAGTTTCATAACAAACAGTCCATCCGATCTCGAGTTATAAATGGTGTAACCAACATCTTTCTTTTATATATATAGATACTAGCTGGCCTGGTGAACTTTGTTCCGCCCAAATGATAACTTATCGTAATCACCGGTGATCGGAGATCAACAGCTTGGTTCCCAAATTTTTAAACTGTCGAATCGAGTTGATTCTATATCAAGCTCCGATCACCGATGATTACGCTTAGTGAAACCCACCGTTAAAGTTGTATCAACTAATCATTGCTACTTTTTCAAGCAGGAGATAAATTAGGCAAAATATACAAAATTTTAGTAACATTGTTATTCGCACAAAAAGAATTCTCTTTATTTAAGCGGTATCTAATTATTGTTGAACATATAATTTTTCTTTGAATGCTTTACAGTTTTCTCATTGCTGTACCTATATAAATGAAAATATAAATCACGATCGAATTATATGGATGAGAAATAGTTCCAATGATTAATTACCTCTGATCACTGTAGAAACCATTTTAGTTCTGCCAATACAACGCTGAAAATTCGAATTGAGGTACTTTGTGTATCGTACTTTAATCTCACTTCACAGAATACAAATACGCTAAAAAGTTTTCTTATTTTTCTTCTTGACTAAGACATTTTTGTTTTGGTCCAGAGCACAGAGTTGGAAGCAACTCAAATTACACACTATTTGTTTACATCGCCATCTAACGGGGAGAATATCGAATAACGAAACTACGAATAAGCTGTAGCGTAACTGTAACTGTAGCGACACCTAGTGGCCTTACTCAAAAGAAGGAAAAGCATTTCCTGTATAAGTAAAATATTCATCGATTTTTTCAAAGTTTTATTGTATTTTATAATAACCAGACCATAGACGAATCCATATATGAAATTTCATAACAATCAGTCTATTCGATCTCGAGTTATGAATGGTGTAACCAACATCTTTCTTTTATATATATAGATTTGATGTGTAATTCACACAATGTTGATGTGTTTGAAGTTTTGAACCTCCATGTTTCATTTCATTATATTTTAATATTGTTTTAATAAAAAATAGATTGAATAACAGAGTATTATGTAACTCTAGAAAAAATATGTGGTTCTTGCAATATTTCTTTTTAATTGTGTTAACAAACGACATTTATAGAACATAAACGTTCAATTGAATATCTAGTATGTTGAGTTTTTGAAACAGTTTCTTCATTTAATGATTTAATAAGAAATTACTGGAAAAAATTGTGTGTTTATATAATTTGCATCTTGGAATAATTAATTGAATTCTTATTCGATTTTTTATCAACATTTTGTAGCACGTCTTGCAGTTATAGTTATATGTTGTTATAGGTATACTGAGAAGGGGACGAAGGGGTACAGTTCACTGCGACCTCAAGGTCTATTGTGCCTCCTTACAAAGCTGAATATCTGAAAAGGCTTCAACGAGAATAATTCCCCACTCCTACAAGTCTCTTGTCCAAAGCACTCTTTTCTTTGGCCCGCAATGGCATAGCATTCCGTAACCAGGCGAATAGGAGTTTCTTCCTCCTCCCCACAGAATCTACACTCGTCAGTGTACGATTAATCAATTCTCAACAAATGCTTGTTTAGGAGACATTGTCCTATGAGCAAGCCAGTGAGTAGGTGTAGTTGGTTCTTACTGAGATCCAGATATCTTTTGGATCTAGCAGTTTCAAAGTTCCGGAGGAACTTTTTAGAGTGATCCATCCTTGGGAGGTTCCGCCAGAGTTTTTCCCTTTCGGTTTTCTTCACTATAAACTCGTTCACATAGGTGCATTTTCCTATACCACAAAAGGGTTCTGGGTCAGTGAGTGGCGTTTGTGCGCTCTTTCTGTGTATTGGCCTCTTCGATTCCTAAATTTTCCGAATGACGGGAAACCTGGAATCAAAAGACCTTATTTTTATTGCCTAAATCATTGAGTTTGTTCCGGCACTCCCAAATCAGCTTTGACTCAATGACATAGGAGCCCAGGGCTTTAACGACAGCTTATTGACTATCTGTAGTAGGAATAGCTATATCGCAGTTCTGATAGTTTCTTTCTAGATTTATTTCTATCTTTCGATTGCTAGTATTTCATTTTAAGGACGCTTTTACAGGAGCCTAACGATAGTGTACACTTGGTGCTTGTAAATCCCAGCGCCAGCTCCTATAGCGGTTTTAGAACCATCTGATGTGTACCATTTTATTGTATTTTCTTTGAGATTACAGTCAGTGTATTCCCGTTCCCAATCTTCTTTTTTTCTTAGCATCGTACTGAAGTTTTTCTCAATATTTACTTTCTTGATCACTACATCACTATAAAGGTTTGCAGATGAGATGTAGTCATTCAAAGAGGACCAAACTCTCTGACTCTTGATTCTCTCATATCCTATTCCTTCTTTGGATATTCAGAGGATGGCTTCATGAGCTACCCTATCCAACACTAGATGTAGAGGTGTGGGGTCTGTGATGATCTCAAGTGCCCTAGTTGGGCACGTTCCCATAGCTCCCGTGATGCACACACAGGCAAGCCTTTGTTCTTTGTCGAGCATTTTCCTCGTGCTTACATGACTTGCCTAAGCAAACCAGGCTAATGCCCCATATGTGATTATTTTTATACAAATTTTGGTATGATAATCAGATGTGTGGTGCTTAACCATCCCCTTTCTTTCCTCGGGTCTCCTGGTGCATCCTTATTATTCTTTTGGATGATGCAGAATGGATTCTTCATTAAATGAGGCTCAGATGAGCAAAAGAATCCTTGAAGATTAGGAATTACGTGAGCATTTCCGTTATTTTACCCAAGTTCAATGCAATGAATTGCAATAGTTAACGGATAATAATATTCTTAACAATTGGAATGGTAGCATTAGTAAAAACTCCAGCGGAGTATTCAATTAAATGGTTAATATTATATTTATGAGGTACTCTACTTATGCGTAATCACAATGAAAACGGATTAGTTAACTTTTCACGTTCGAGTTCATTAAAGCATAAATACAGTTAGATTAACACGATTGATTCATCATAATCAACCTCTTGGATATTATCTCTCTCCTTGAGAAAATAGCAATTTTGTATTTATTCATTCGTAAGACCGAATGGAAAAGGCTGTTTCGTAATACAACCTTGAAATTGAAAGTTGGTTGAAAGAGGATGGAATAATTCCGCAATGCATATGGGGTTAATACGATGTTCATGAATACTAAACGTTGAGAAATTCGATGCGAATTAGAACAAATGAAAGAAATTAAAATGGGTGTCGGGTAATTGCAGGTAATTCCTTCGGTAGTTCCATGATTATTCAACGATCTTGGGACATTGACCCAGATCTCAACATAACGTACTGATATTTCTCAAGCTGGGATATTTTGAATACTACTTATTAGTCTCATTACACACTCGTTGGTGCACGTGCTCTCCGCCCTTCGCTATCAGTCGCATCCATAGAAAAAATATCGTTTCTCTAATTCTCTATGGTCACATATATTTGTTTGAATGAGATTTGTTGCCTGGAACTAAAGGGTGTTTCAATGAGAGCGCAAGCATTAAGCTTCTTTGAATAATGAATAAATTGATATAGATGTTACTGATAACTCCTAGGTCTCCCGAGAAGACCCTTCAGAAACTACAAGCTTGTAGTTTATACGAACGAGTTCAGAGAATCAGTTGTGTTCTGTATAGGCTTTGTTACTGTGTTCTTACGTGCCACCCATTAGGCACCACCGCACTCTTGATTTTCGACCCAACAGTGAAATGGTGGCCCACTACCTTTGACTAGAAGATCTTCAGTATCATTGATTCGATTTTCCAAACTCTTGATTTTTCTACAAGAAAAGATCTCTCTTTCCATTCAAATATGACAGCCTGTATGAATTGTAGTAGGATATTATGCGAAAGGAGAATTATAAATTATAGTCCATTAACCCCATGTAAACTGCAATGTTTTTTAATAAAAAATGATAAATTTTTGGCAAATCTTTTTTATATTCTTTAGAAATTCTTGTATTGAATATTCAGTGTTTTTCTTCTAATATTGTATATTGGATGAGTCCATGAAAAAAATATTATATCTGAATTTTAAATATGTCGGTTTTTTTACTGCTTTCTTTTCGAGAGTACATAGGAAATATCTCTTGATAAATTGAGAGGTTTTTTATTGAGTAAAATCTATATGAATTTATTCATTATTCAAAGAAGCTTAATCCGTCCTGTCTAATATGTTCTGCCCCAAATAAACTGAGAGCTGTTAGTTTTCAGAGTCGAATATCACGTAAACAAATAAGTATATAAAAAAAATGTTCAAAGTCATATTCAGAAGGAAAAGCCCTTTCAAGCACATGTCGCTCGTCTAATCTTCTCTATTCGAATCTGAGGGGTTCGGGTTGGTCAGAGGGATGAAATGTCCTCCACATGAATAAAATTGTCCGATACTTTTCAATATCCTGATTTTTCTGCTAGAAAAGAGCTCTGTTTCCCTTGAAATGTGACACCCTGTATACAACTATAAATATCAAGAGTTTGGTATTCTTTTCTGTTTTGAAGGGTCTTTATTACGAATGGGACAGATTCAAGTACCTTTTCGATTTTCTTATTGCGAAAATACTTCTCTCATTGTGTTAGTTATTTTTCAAACAAGCTTTGTTGTTATAGTGAACTTTATATGTATAAAAAAATCTAAACTATTTGAGTCTGGGGATCTGGCAGGCCATGACTGATGTCTACCCCGTCCAATCCACTTATTTCGATCATTTTCATTCGAAAACTTCCTATTACATATATTCTTATGAAAGGGAGCCGTACAGATCTGTTTCCAATCAAAACATTGTGTCATGAAAAGGCAACAAGGAACAGTATTAGCATAGGAATGTTAAACGGGGCACCATACAGTTCTGCGTATGATGCAAGGACGCAGATAAAAACCTCAGCAAAAACTATGTCTCCCCGTATAGGGATATTGGATTTGTTAATTTGTTTACAGAATTCATATTGAAGGGCATCTTCTTCGAATACAATTCTTTCTTCTTTTCTTCAAAAGGGTTGACAAAGCATTTCAAATAATCTGAGAAAAAAACAAAGGGAGAAAAACGAAAAAGGAAAATTAACTAATATATTCAAATTATTCTGAAGGTACCAACCCATCTCAAAAATGAATCAGATACGGAATGAATAGCCTTAAAACCGTCTGGAAATTTATATATTGAACCATTATTGACCAAATGGTCAATAGTTTGCTCTTCATGACCACACTCACATCTCGGGCTATCAATTGCATTCCATTTGAAAAGCATACTGTTACAGCCCATGACCTGTCCTAAGACGATTCAACAGACACCAATTTTTCCTAGACAGATGAAAACCAGGAACTTTCTCAGAAGGATCGAGAATTAAACTTTTATTAAAAAATCATATGAAGTCCATTCCGAACTCCAAATTTCTTTATGATTTATTATTTATCATTAGAGGCTTTCGAGATTTCAATCTAGCCAGTCTTGTATCTGGCATATAACTCACAATAGGAAATGAATACGGAATGGGATGAAATGTATCCCAAGACTTCATGGCAGCAACCTGCCTACGAATATGAAGAGGTATTATGTTATAAAGAACTAACCAAGCTAATGGAGTAGATTTAATGATTCAATGGTTCCAGTTATAATCCTCATAGAAATATTCAGTTGCCCATCAATTTTATGGACATGAGAATTATTAAACCAAACAGAACAGCAGTATTCAGCTGCAGAAAACCCAAGGCTAAGGCAGCCGTACGGAGAGTGGTGGCATCGGCACCCCAGGATGTACCAAATAATTTTTGAATTATATTATTCCTCGTTTTCAACTTGAGACGTAAACTTTCCAAATGAGCCTTAAAATTCAAAGAAGAATCTAGTTTTATTCCAAGATACTTGGGAGTGAAATTATGATTCAAAACTGTATTATTGAAACTAACCCTCATTATTGAGTTTTACCTCCTAGTACAACCTGAATATCGAAAACGGTTCCATCTTGATGAGACTTTTTTACTTAAAATTATGCAAGGAACCTCCCCTATTGCACCTCCAATTTAGAATCTCCATTTTTGAATGAATTTATAAATAAATGAATGGATAGGAACGCATTTTGAAGATCCCGGAAGAAAAGTTGGACAAAAAAAATTATTGATGTGGGTTAAGGCATTGCAATTAATTAATAAATGATTCGTTAATTGATTGTTTCGTTCATTCATTTGTTTTTTCCTTTATTTATTCGTTCATTTCATGAAAAACATAGGTTGCTCTGTATGTACCAAATAAAATTATTAAGTTCCTACAAAAATAAATAAAATTCTATATAAAAATTAAGCATCATTACGGTATAACAAAAGCTATTAAAGTAAATACATAAAATTTGTGAAATTTTTATGGCATTCTCTTGGGAATCTGAAAGATCTGCATATGGACGAATTCTCTACACGAAAATATCAATTTGGCAACACATTTGTTCGGTCTTGAAAAGCGAAGTTCTTGAGAAAGTCGCATCCACTACATTACTGACAGAAAGTCTATATTCTCATCGTTTCGTGCATTGTCTTTTCATATTGTTCGTTTTAGTATTGCATCAAATGAAATTCATCATGAACTCTTCAACGATTACAACCCTGTTTCAATGAAACTCCTTATTTCAGGCTGAGTACCATGCGGCTGATCTCATAATGATGACTCTCATACGAAGCCTGGCCACACTCTTCGGCTACTACCAATTCAATCGACTACGAAAATTGGATAACAAGTACATTTTGGGTGAGTAATTATTTGGCTTAGAAATTTTCCATAATGTTATGTGTTCGATCATCGAAAGTAAGTTTGTGGGAATAACTTGTATCAATCTAAATCTTTTAATGAGTGAAAGTGACTTTGGCTCATATAAGCATCTTGCAGCTCCACAACCGTAACTGCGGATAATATGTTGTGTATTTTTGCGGCCTGAAAGTAATAGGAATTTTAAATATGATCATCGGATGGATAATATCAATCTTCAGGTCTGCATGCAAGATATGACAGCACGGCGATTAAAAAATAGAGAGAGAAATCAATTAATTACCGAATTTTTTATTGAACTAGGGAATATAGGCGAACACTTCGACATTTTACCGCCATACGTGATGGGTATTCGAAGCCAATTTTTATTTATTTGAAAGATAATTTGTGACATTTATGTTTTGAAAATAATTTCCGGCATATGTCCACCGCGACTAACTCTGAGGAACCGCATTCGACCAGACCAATTGTGGACCACTTTTTCGAGTAAATCAGGCCGATTTCAGCAATTACTCGAGTTATGTTGGCTTCCAAAGCGTCTATTGTTTCTGGTCATCAGCATGAACCAATGAATTGACATAACCCCAAAGAAAATAATCAATTGGAGTTATGTCGCATGATCTTGGAGGCAAATTAATTGGACCATTTCTCGGAATAATGTTATCGCCAAATCTTGCAATAAATCAATTGTCACGGTAGCGACATGAAGTGTAGCACCGTCTTGTTAGAACCAAAACATATCTGGGTCGATGCCATTCAAATTTTGAAACAAATAATCATTCATCATCATATTGTAACAAGTACCATTCACTGTAACATTAGCTCCAGAGCTAGTCGTGGTAGACATATGGTGGAAATCATTTTTGAAACATAAACGTCATCAAATTATCTTTCAAATGAAAATTTGGCTTCAATCTGAATTCAGATGTGTTTCATTTCAATTTAAAGTTCCATTACCCGATATTTGAAAAATTAATCGAATCACACTGTAGAATGTTTGAAAATATACGGACAATATTGTTATATTTCCCATTAATCTAAAGAAAATCGTCACACCACTTGAAAATTCAATAAACTTCGACGATCAATATGTTCCCAACCTCTTTTTTTCATCAATCAAAGCTCTGTTATGGTATTTCCTGTAACGAAGAGATGTACACACAATTGAATATCCATATTGAACAGGGCATATAAACATTGCGGAAACACAAAGGTACATCACTGTATAATTTGTTATGTCCCAGAAGCTAGATTTGTCCGCAGAATTATTCATACACCTTGTACAATACGAGTATGAAGATTTATTTTTTGTGCATCTATTCAGAGAAACAATTCACAAATGAGAGAGCTACGATTACTAGATAGATCATCATATTTTCACTTATAAAGGAAAAATTTCAATTTTTTCGATTCCAAAATGAAATGAAAGTAAACAAAAAATTTGTTCGTGAATACCCAAAGAAAATATTGTTCACCTGGAAAACTTAATTGGGATATTATGTTGATATTGTGGAAATAATATCCCTTTGCCTACATATCAACATTTCTATCGATAGTTATAGTTTTCCATTGATTGATAGCATCAACTTCTGACGATTTTAGCCATGAAGTTTATATATAGTTCATATACAGGGTGACCCAGGAATGCATAAATGGTCCATAACTTCGATTCTGTTCAAGCTATGGCATATGCACAACTTTCAACCCCCTCACGTGAAAAATTAGAATGTGTGAAACACTGCGCTTTAGTTATGTTTTCAGTACGTTTCTACAGAAGTTAAAACTTTTCGATAAATTGTTTCAATTCAAAGAAAGAGCCATGACAAAGTGCACATACTGAAAACCTCTTTGAACTAACTAATTTAAAAAAAAAATTATTCTTGAGAATTTCTGCACGCCTGTGAAGAAGTACAAAGACCTTGTCAAAAAAGTACCACATGACCCACTTTCCCTATTCAAAAAATTTTGAGGGTTGTTGGGAATGGCATAGGATGCAACAAAAATCCTTCAAAACTGCATAAAAATTTGGTTAAAGTGAAACAAAAATTGACCTGTTTCAGGATTTTGTTGCCAAATATTTTTCTTCTGAGAAAATGAATTTGTTCCATAATTTTGACGCGCACTGTGTATCAATAAACCTAACACTCTGTTGGTTCAGGTTGTTGAAAGTGATTTCCCAGAAGAAGAATCGAGAAAAAATACTATTCAGTTTACACAAAAAATGACCTGTAAACAATGAATAGATATCATCCGAAATAATGAAGGGAAAGAGTAAAAATCAAAAGAATTATGCAATAGACACAACAATAAAGACAGAGGGTCACACGTGTAGATTATAGTATAAAAGCTTGTCTTTCGAACTGTTATAATTATATATTATTGATACCTATAGTAAGAAACGGGTCACAGTTTACTGCGATATATACTAAGGTATATTGTGCCCCCTGAAAGAGCTGATCTCACCACGCACTCTACAGCTCGTCTTCTAGTTCCGGAGATCTAGTAAAATCTGGGAAGGTTTCACCGACGCTAGTTCCTCACTCCTGCAAGTTTCTTGCCCAAAGGATACTTTCCTTTGGGTTGCAATGCCAAGGCTATGTGAACAGGAGTTCCTTCTTCCTCCCCACAAGTGTCCGATAAACCCATTCTCATCCGATGCTTCCTGAGGCGAGCTATTAGGATCTGTTGTACGCGTTGTTAGATTGTTAGAATCACAGAAGGGTAGCTAAAGCGGATACACTTTCAAAGCTACGACGACATTTATTAAGTGTATCATCATTCTTCATTCGCAACTATCTATATTTAAATATGACTTACAGGGAGGGATAATTTTCCATGTCCGAAGTTATCAAAAATGCACAAAATTAGCAACATATTGCTGAACAAGATTATTACACTTAGGGCCGTAAAATCCATCACAGTTTAAACCGTAAGTAGGGTTTAAACTGTATTTCTGCCCTTCTAATCAACAGTTCAAACCATCAGTATGGTTTAAACTGCGATTGATCTTAAGGTCCTTAGCTAGTTTCAATTCTGATAATTTCCAATAAGTACCTGCTGAATAAACCATTGCAAGAAATCTTCAAACATCCGAAGTGGTCAAATGATAATGCGTCAAAATGAAACGCAATATATTATGCAGAAGTCAGTCATTCTTCGATAGAAATCATAATTGCTCATTATATTTCATTGGAACTATGCTTACCACCTGTAGATGTAATATAATTGAAATGCTGAATGAATAAAATATCGAATATTCATTGTACACAGATGATGGGATATTCATGGAAACCCTTGAAATTATTGTTGAGTACATGGTTGGTGAATCATCATCATTTATATTATCCATCCCTACTAAATATTGCTTTATGGAGAAAGTGAATCTTTTAGATGAGCGAAAAAGAAATTATGTGACTCAGTGCCTCTGATTCTCCGAATTCAACCATCATCATCAAACTGTCCCCTGCCTCCCCAAGATATCTCAAACTCTCTTGTGACCATTGTGCTATTCTCATCAAATCGTTTTGGTAACGTAACCAATTTTTTAAATATGACAAATCTAAAAGTTGTCGAGAATGTAGACTAACTTCTCGAAGTCTTCTACGAACTGTTTCCATAGAAACCAAAACACCAGAAACGTTCAAAATCCACTGTTGTAGTATGTGTTGTGTATGGTACGGGGAGCACAGTTAGAAACCGATCTTATGCAGGACCCGGCTTCCATTTCTTGGTCTTTCTGTCGCGTTTCCCGATTCTCTATGTCGATATCGAATTCGCTATATCTCTCTGATTACGTCTCGCCTCGATCATACCAATAGCCCTATTGGCTTCATCCGCACTCAGTTTACGTCTAGGCATTATTGCAAAACAAATTTTCAGATTTTGAATCAAAGAATTAAAAGAAGCAAACGTCAAGAACTTGCCTGAAACTGACAAAGTTATCAAAGGAGGTGCAGAACAACCATTCAGATATAAAGGGTGTTTCTGAATTGATATTTCAAACGGTGATTCCTTGTTCAAAATAAAGGGTAGTTTGTTGTATAAATGTTGGGTCAAACAAAAGTCAAACGTGAGGGAGATATCGCGATTCAAAGATGGCGGTAAAATGAAATTTGAAGAAAAACTTACGCAACGACTCGTATATACTCCGTTCACTTTTATGAAGTATTCCGGTTGGCCATGACATTCTGACACGTTTCACCGTGTATATTTTGAAAATGTTAGGTTATGGTCATTCCCCCCCTGTCAGATACGCCCGCAACGTTGTCGTTTCTGCATAAAAATCGTAGTTATTATGTATTTATCGATATGTTTATTTTCTTTGGGAAAATAATGAATTTGAGAATATACAGGATGTTTGGAGGGTGAGTAGCCATAGGTAAATGGTGGATAGGTGATGCTCTTGGCTACTTGTTGCGCCTAATAAAATAACATTTTGCCCAAAGTTCAAAGTGTAATAATTTTTTTGTCATTCTCCTAGAAATTTCCCATTCTTCTTATTAAAATCTTAAATTTTTTTGAATTTAATGCTCGAGGTGCCTATAAAGTGATTTATTTCTTTAGTCTAGTCTTGCCTTATTCAGATTGAATCATAATTTCATACAAACGTCTTCAAAAAACCTGACAGCGTCGTATCAAACATCAAAATAAAAAAAAAATGTTGTGTCCACTTTACAAAGTGAAATAAAAAAAATTTACATAGTGTGGGGTTTTAAAATGGGTTTAAAAACTTCTCTAGTTAATACTCTTTGCAATGGTAGGTAACATGTACCATATACCAATAAAAAAAAATTATAACACTTTGAACTTTGGGCAAAATGTTATTTTATTAGGCGCAACAAGTAGCCAAGAGCATCACATATCCACCATTTACCTATGGCAACTCACCCTCCAAAAACCCTGTATAATGTGACTTCAATAATTTCAAAGACCTGGTGAATGTTGAAGAAACTTTTTTCTCTGTTAATAATGGAAATATTTCACGTATATAAATATGGTTGGAAGATTCAGTTATGCTATTTTCTTGTGCGGAAATCAAGAATCGAGTTTTGAAATTTTACTGAAAAATAATGGACAGATTAGTCCGATACATTGTAATAGTTCATTCGGAAATAGAATAAAAGTACCTATTCGAAAAACCCAGAAAAACGAACAGACGGACCTATGGAATTCCCTACTTTTCAAAATTCTCAAGAAATACCTACAGAATACCTTCAAATACCTTTTTGCACAACTTGAAATACTCCAGTATGAGAATGTAGTAGTACTACGAAACCTGTGTCACAGTTAAACCTCAGAAGAACTAACTCCATTTACAAAATTAAAAAAGAGTAAAGCGATGTCGCTTGATTTTCATGAGTGCCGACCTGCGTCAGTTTTAAGTGAAAGAACTTGATTAACCTAAATCATGGCTAACCGGGATACTTTATAAAAGTGAATGGAGTATAGAATTTAATTCGAATATCTGGTTTGGTTACAAACTTTTTCATATACTGCATTTTCTCGTAAAATGTACTGTTTTGAAATAAAAAAATAAAATGTGCCTCATTAAGTGACGGGAAATCAAGGACAATTTACTTTAGAACTGATTTACCTTTTATTTTTTCATTTCAAAACGGTAGATTTTACGACAAAAATACAGGAAATGAAAAAGTTCCTAACAAAATCAGGCTATCCGAATTTGATCCCCCTCCACTCATTCTAAAAATATGAAAAAATATCAAGAAAGTGTGTTTTCATAATAGTAATACTTTCATAAAATATCATCATTCCATCGCTTCTCGTTTTTAAGATACAAAATAAAAACATAATTTTTTCGCAATCTTTGAAACGCCATATCTCCCTAACGTTTGACTTCTGACCCAACATTTATATAACCAACTTCCCCTCATTTTGGACAAGGAATCGCCATTTGAAATCTTTCAAGTTCAATTCAAAAACAGGCCTTTCCTTTGACAGCTGATAGAACTCATCAAAATACGAAACGTTCAATTTAAAAAATTTATAAAAAATTTTGGGCATCAATACCTCAATACTACTCTGGCCTGCATCTCTCTGTTTATGCTTCTCTAGGTTTATGAACATCCGCGAACACTAACGAAAATCTTGTTCTGTACAACTTTTACGCTGAACAGGCATTTTGTTCAGATTCACCAAAAATTAAAAGCATATCAACAAGTTCATTATTTGAATAAACGTAAACACTTGTACAATCTACACCGCACCCTCGCCGTAACTGAGTCAGGTCAGTCATGTATGATAGGTGGCAAAAACAAGAGATGTTGATATCTACCGATAAGCAGGCCAGGGAGCCGGTTCGGACTGAGGAATTCTCAGATTCACCTAGAAACTAGAAAATATTCTAGTTTCATTTTCTCGAAATAGGGGCATAATTCATATAGAAACTTTTTGGTGAAATGACTCATTTTGATGAGTTCTACCATCTGTCAAAAGAAAATCCTCACCTTTAAATACAGCAAAACATTTGATATCTAATAAAAGTTCGGTGGGCAAGAACTTTTGAAACGTTTAAAAAATCTCTGAACTTTCTCAATTTTGGTGGAGCAGTATATGTCTCCCAATATCATTAGGTTCTCGCAAAAAAAATCTACATTTTTCAAAACCCACCTGAATATCACGAATTTAAATTTTCAGGTATAACCGGACTCTTCACAGTATTCTCAAGCTTTATATTCACCTCAGCAGCTATCAATCTACTAGGAATTGATGTTAGCGATTTGAAGTAAATATAAAATTCACAACCACGTTGGGAATACTAATCAATGTGTTTTCAGGGATGCAATATTCTTCTTTCTTCTCCTAATCGACTTACCAAAGGCCGTCATGTTGGCTCGTTTAGCTCTGAACGCTGCTAATCAGGAAGAGGTCAAGACCAACATCGCAAGAGGTATGTCCGTAGTGGGACCAACCTTAACATTAGACACAGTAGTCGAAACACTTGTTATTGGAGTAGGAACTTTGTCAGGTAAGATCTTTTCCACAGCTTCAAATCTCAAATTGAAGGTAGATTGTGTAAAGAGGTTCCAGTGCACTACGACCTTGAACCCTTCCACCATCTACAGATCGCCCTACAGTTTCAGAGTTCTAATGAACTCCAGATCTGGGATGACTTCAAGGAAATTCTTATACGAAGCATTTTCAACTTTGGCATGCACTACCCTTTTTCCAGTTTCAGAATATAAGACAAAAATATTGATGTTCTCTTTTTACTTTTTTGCAGGTGTCCAACGCCTGGAGAGACTATCCTACTTTGCCTGCATATCAGTTTTAGTGAATTATGTCATTCTTATGACATTTTACCCAGCTTGTCTGTCGCTCATACTGGAGGTAAGATCTGATCTAAAGTTTCGATGAAGAATTTTTTAAATTAAACTAGTATATTCAGTATTTCCAGTTGTCTCGAAGCACCAACTCTTATGCCAGACGAGGATCAGCACTGATCGCCAGAATTCTCAAAGAAGAGGACCATAGATTCAATCCAGTTGTTCAGAGGGTCAAGGTTATAATGACTGCTGGTCTAATGATGGTGCATGCACACAGGTAAATATTATGTTGAACTTAATGTCGGAATTCACTTACGGTTGTAATTTTGCAGTCTAGTTCATATAAAATTAAAGACTCTGTGTCAATTTCTCTCAACATATCAACTTTCCCATAACCTAGTAGAGGTCCTCATCATAATGTCAGAGTTTGTACTACACATAACTGGCACTTATGCTCATTTTTACGTGATCAAGTCCTCAGGACCTCAGACGTGATTATCAAGTTTACTATAGGGTGGTATTGATCTACATTCGATTTTTGCTTTTATTAGTTCTCTTTGTCAATATGATCTCTTTTTTGTATAATAGAATAAGACATAAAGTTTTCACAAGCAACTTTAATGCAAAAATTATTTGCGAGTTTTTATGGAAGTTTCAATTCTTACTTTTTTATAGATGGAATATAGTTTGAATTATAAGTAATCAATAATGTGAATACGAAGTTCAATACTTGAAAAAAAAGTGATAAGTAAATGTTATTTAAAATTCAGGAAACAAGCTGTAAACTCTGAATATTTAACACCTTCATATTTTGAATGAACGTGACTTTGGTAAATATGTGTTGACATTCTTGAGTCGATTTACTTTCACTTTGAGTTGGGAACCGAACCCTTAGATTGGAAAAAGTATGCCAGATGTATATCCTGATTAATTCAAAACTACCAATATGATCGAAATGAAATTCTCCATTTGGATCAAGAATGACATATCCAAGCTACAAGCGATCCGGATAGAAGAGTCTTTTGACAGTTATTTTCAAATTTTCTTCGAGAATTGTCAAAATATGCATTGGTTTCTTTAACTGGGTTATTTCCATTTATTATGTCAGGACAGAACATCCTGCTATGAATAATAATATAGCTTTTCACCTCAAAACAGCGTGACTCAACTGGCTTCCCCGAAGAAAATGTGGCTCTGCAAATGAGGAGTTTTTGTGAGTTTTACAGCTATAGTTTAAACTGAGGTGCACTGCGATTTGACATCCATTGTGTCCCTCATCAGAGCTTTGACACCACTGCATCATCTACAGCTCTTCCTCCAGCTCCAGAGCTCCAATAAACTCCAATGTCTGGGTGGGCTTCAAGAAGGCTAATTCTTCGTTCCTCCTATAAGCTTCTCGTCCAAATCATTCTTAGAGTTGGATTGCATTGGCGAGACACTGTAACCAGGTGTGTGCGAGTTTTCTCCCCTTTCCCACAGAACCTACACTCATTCGTTTCTGAATAAACCCATTTTCAGAATATGCTTCATTAGGCGACAGTGTCGTGCTGAAAAGCAAGATTTTGGATTTTGTATCTTTCAAAGAACCGAAGTTACTTTTTGGGGTGATCCATTTCCTGGAAGATTCCGCCAGAGTGTTTCTCTTTCGGTTTTCTGCTGCTCCAAAAATTCTTCTCTTTTCTATAACGCAGGGAGGTTCTAGGCCTTCAAGTGTCGTCTGCGCTCTCTATCTGGTAAGTGTTTTGGCCTCTTCGTTTCCTTTGACTTTGAAAAGCTCTAGTGGATGACATAAGAGCCTAATGCTTTCATAGCAGCTGGACTGTCTAAGTATATCACTATATCACATCATTGATAGATTCTTTTCAAGTTCATATATACACACACTTCGATTGTCAGTATTTCTACCTGAAAGACACAAGAGGAGCCTAACTTGGTCAACTTGGTGCTTGTCCTGTTTATTGCAGCGCCAGCTCTTGTAGTGGTTTTGACCTATCTGTGTCGGTTTTGTGGTATGTTCTCCGAGGTTTTGAGTAGCTCACTTTCTTTCCCATTGTCTACTTTTACATGCAATGAAGTTCTTCTCAGTGCTAATTGAGCTGGCGGGGGGCAAAAAATATCAGAATAGAAATAATGAACTGATTTTCGTATATTATTTTATGAGTTTTTAAGGGATTTTTGAGCTCCAGGGGGGTATTAGATCTCTGGAACTGGAAGGCGAGCTGTAAAGTGCGTGGTTAGGATGCACAATAGACCTCAAGGTCGCAGTGAACTGTAACCCCTTTATAACTATGGCTACAGGTGCTTCTCTGACAGATACGTGTATTGTGTTGTCAAAGGAAAGGACACATTGCCATTTCTTCGTCATCCAGAGTTTTCTGGATGACTTCAGTCAAGTGATACAGAGCACTCTCTAGCTGTGCCACGTTCCACTCTGCTCGCATGTTGGCATTTGCAAAATGGTGTTTTCCCCAGATTTTCTGTTCTTATGTAGTTATCCACTACTTTCTCTATCGTTTTGGGCCAAAACGATGTTAAGCAAATGTATCTGAAAGACTGAGGGCTACACCCGTCTTTGTTTTCCGTTTTTGGAAAGGAGATTCCTACTCTACCCTCCATTTTATAGGTTTATTTGACCCAGCTAAGCTGATTCTTTTAATCCTCAACAGATAGCGAAGAATCTCTTCCGCTCCTTTCTGTACTCTCTGTGGGAGCACAAAAAAGCTCCATCCACTCCTTATAATATATTTGATGGAAATTCCATTTCGAATGTAGAAGTTTTTTCCTGAAATGAGGCTTTGAATTTGAATTGTTGAAGCTGTTATTTTGGGAAAGCACGTAAAAGAAGTTGATGATTTCCGTCAACACTCTCAAAATGGTACGATTTCGAAGAACGTCAAATACCGATACCAAACAATTTATTCATGCACTTCTCAGATCAAAAGCTATTCTGGGTAACCAGAACTATTGAAAATTAGAATGACAATACGAACACCCGACTAATAATACACATTATTCGAACATCTTGAAATATATCCGAAAAGAACGTCATCTTGACCTTTCCGACTTCAGTTACTATTCTCCCTTCTTTAGCTGACGATTTCTGAACACCAGTTGGAATAAGCAATATAAATATGAGTATGTCTCTCGACAGGGAATGATCACAGTGATTTTTTTCAGCCGTTGGTCCTTGAGAGATTACGAAAATCAAAACAGTGTTACTCCGAGTGTTATTGAGGATCATATCGCGCTGAATGGAACTGAAGAAGCTGCAGCAACACGAGGACAAATTATGAAGTGAGTGATAAATTATTTCTAATTGTTTAATCGAATTCAATCGGAGTAAAAAATTTGCGGTTTCAATTTGTTCACAAAAATCAAAGATTTAAGGCTCTGAAAAATGTCATCTCAATTCAATGCACCGAGAAAAAATATCGCTTGAGTATAACAATTTTTTTCAGTATGTATCACTACATATTTCGACCTATCTAGGAAAGAAAAGATATCGCATTATTATTATACACTGCGCAAAAAAATCAACGCACATTCTGAAAATCTCAATTTTAATGAAAGTTAACTCTACATTGACTTTATAACTTATTTTTTATGTTCTCTCGGGAAGGTTTTGAACGAAACAAGACACATTAAAGGGAAGAAAAATTCAGGATTTCACCGAATCTTATGTGAAAGAAGAGAAATGAACAATTTTCAAAATACTGAAATGGTGATAAGTGATTTAATACTTGGTATTTCCAACCCTTGCGTTAATTACAGCTCGGCAACGACGGTTCATACTCAAAATGAGTGATCTTAAAATGTTCTGATCTAATCCTTCCCAGATTTCTCCGAGTTGGATTCCTAAGTCATTAAGGGTAGCTGGATGATTTTCTGAACTTCTCAGCCTTCTATTGAGGTTGTTCCAAACCTGCTCAATCGGATTGAGATCTGGACTTCTTGCTGGCCATTCCATTCGAGAGACTTCAACCTCTTCAAGGTACTCCTGAACGATGCGCGCATGATGGGGTCTGGCATTATCGTCCATAAAAATGAAATTTTCACCAATGTATGGGGCAAATGGCACTACATGCTCTTCAAGAATGTTCCTTATATACTTATCAGCATTCATAGCTCCATTATCAACGACCACTAGGTATGTGCGAGCAGTCAAAGATATTCCACCCCATACCATAATCGATCCTCCCCCGAAACCAGTAGTATTCAGGAAATTTCACTGAGCATATCTTTCATGTGGACGTCTGTATACAAGGGAACGTCGATCACAATGGTAGAGGCAGAGTCTAGACTCATCTGTGAAGAGAACTCTTTCCCAATCGGCCTCTTTCCAATGGATATGCTCTCTCGCAAAATCCAAACTCGCCCTTCGATGGGCTGGGGTAAGAGCTGGGCCTCTTGCCGCGACACGAGGCCTTAAATCATATTCTCTGAGGCGATTTCTTATTGTCTGAGTGCTAATTTGCACCTCATGAGTTTGCTCAAGCTGATTTTGAAGGAGGCGAGCGGTTGCAAACCGTTGTCTCAACGAAGAAACTCTCAAGTAACGTTCTTGAATGGCAGTTGTTACCCGTGGTCTACCCTGTCCTGGTCTTCGGACATTCATACCTGTCTCCCTGAATCGCTGAAACATTCTGGACACACTTGTATGGGAAACTTCAAACCTTTCTGCAATTCTTGTGTATGTCCACCCTTCTTCTCGCAAAATTACCGCTTGGGCACATTCCTCTTGGGTCAAATTGCGTGTTTCGCGTTGCATAGCGATCGAGTGTAGAAAATCAAACGAAAGAAAAACTATTGATCACTAGAATTGATCGAGAACAACTGATTTTAGAATGGAGCCAATACATTCAAAATCTGATAATATCATCTTTTTTTGAAGAAAAACGTTGAAAGTGGATAACATATGCATGCATAATTCTGATAAAAATAATTATCATTGGGAACACCTTCAGTTGTAGAATAAATTTGAGATTTCCATAATGTGCGTTAATTTTTTGCGCAGTTGTATTGTGGGGTATATTTGCTACAAAAGCTTTCATAACTGCAACCAGATTGATCTTTTGTTCTTATGCTCAACTCAATCAGATCCCGCGGAAATCATCTACATTCCTCATGAATCGTATAATATCCCCTATCCTAAGCTTTCGCAATTCGTGAGGTTTAAGAGTCATCTTGCCTATGTGTAGGTTTCTGAGGCAGACAAGATTGATATTGATATATTGTTTATCCTGATTACTCCCAAGTCTCCCGAGGACTTGCCCACCATGTGTTCGGAGGTTTCTGCCTCCGATTCGCAAAGCCTGCAAATTTCTTCTGCTGACTCGTGCATTCTATACAAGAGATACTCATACTTATAGTGATAGTACCCTGTCAGCAGTCACACAATACACCGAAGCTCTATACGAGTTAGCTTGATAAGTTTCCTTGTGTGATTCGGTGAGAAGTCTACAAACCTTTTCGCTTATTTTAGTCCTGCTTCAGAAAGGTGAATTCATCATACCCCCGATAGCTTAGCTCTTCAAGGCCAGCTATGCAAGAGGATATATCCCGAAAAGTGGAGGGAAGCAAGGATAGTATTCATACCCAAAGTGGGTCCCCAGAGCCTAAATCTTATCGACCCATATGCCTTACTTTTCTCCTGAAGACCATGGAGAAAATAATAGATAATAGTATAAGGGGAATTATAAAGCTCCACAACAAACAATTTGCCTATAGGGCGGGTAGGTCTACTGTAGACACCCTTCATCATCTTCTTGGAGATGTGGAAGGCACCCTGACGGCAAAGGAGATTCTGCTTGCAATCTTTGGAGATATTGGGGGGCCTTAGATAATACCCTACATATTTCCATATATATAATGCAGCAAAACTGAAATATGTAGAACCTCCACTGTTAAATGGATCCCAGCTATGTTGAAAGGTCGAACCGACAAGGCCTGCCTCAGGGAAACTGAAGTGACCGTGATGACGTGCAGGTTATGCCCTCAAGGAGGGGTACTATCACCCTTGCTGTGGAGCCTGGTTATGGACGGTCTTCTGGAGAAGCCTACGGCAGTGGGTTTTAAAGCCCAGGCATACGCCGGTGACATAGTGGTGACTGTTAGAGGCAAGCATGAAGACTCATTATGCAGCCGAATGCAACTTGCCCTCAGTATTATCGGAAAGTGGTGCCAGAAAGAAGAACTAACTGTCAATCCCTCGAAAACAACACTTATCCCGTTCACAAGACGAAGGAATCTCGATCTAAGAGCTCCGGTTCTAAATGACCAGACTCTGAACTTCTCTAGTGGGTGCATATATCTAGGTGTCATCCCGGACAGTAAACTCAACTGGAGGAAACTCATAGATTCTTTCCAGAGCCATGGCGGCCATGTGGGACTGCAAGAGACTCTTTGGAAAGACATGGGGCGCGAAACCAAAAATGGTACTGTGGTTATGCAAAGTGATGGTACGCCATATTGTCACCTATGCTTCTTTAGCATGGTGGACAAAAACCGAAGAGGTCACCATACGCAGCCGGTTGCAGAACTACAAAGGATGGCCTGTATTGGTGTCACGGGAGCTATGCGCACGGCTCCTACAGCAGCGCTTGAGGTCATACTCGATCTGCCTCCCTTACATCTACATGTGAGGAAATGCTGCCTGCTGGATGCAATAAGATTATACCTTAACGGAAAACTCTTACCTTGAAACTGTGTTGGGCACATGAGGATATTGAATCAACTATATTCAAACCTCTTGGCAAAACCATCGGTGTTATGCCAACAACCTTCGATTTCGAAACGCCCTTTGAAACGGTCATAGCTGACCGTCATAGTGCAATGAGTTTCGTGAATCGCTTGGACAAAAAGTCATCCATTTGGTTTACCGATGGATTAAAATTGGGATATATCGACCTAAACTGAGGATCTCTAAAGCCCTGGGAAGTGAACCCTCTATTTCACAAATAGAGATACTTACTGGCTGTGTGCGAATGCGCTCAGGAGTGTCTTGAAATGAACCTCAAAAGGGCGCATATTCTTCACCACGGACAGCAAGGCCACGCTGAGGTCCTTGGAACCACATAACCAGGGATCTCTGCTGGCCTGGGAGTGCCATCATGAAGCAACTTGGTCAGATGCAAAAAAGTGACTCTTCTATGGGTTCCAGGGCATTGTGGTGTTGAAGGAAATGAAAAAGCCGATGGGCTTGCGAAAAGTGAATCAAGGTTAACACCTGCTGGACTTGAGCCTTTCTGTGGGCTTGGAAAAGACTAATATAAGGCAGCGGTTCAACGATGGGAGTTGAACAATAGAATATCCCTCTGGAGAAACACGTACACGGTCCAAGAAATTTGTAATGATTTCACCGACCTATACCAGTGAGCTCCTAAAGCTGTCACGAGCTGAGCTTCGGGTGATGGTAGGTCTGCTAACAGGGCAATGTCGGTAAAAATCATCATTTGTACGGTATGGGAAAGTCAGCAGATGGGATTTGTAGACTCTGTGGATCAGATGCAGAAACAGCTGAACATATGGTATCCAAGTGTCTAGAGCTGGCAGTTCTTAGAATCATTCATATGGAGAAACCGGTTCTGGATAAACACGAGGTAACGCCGGTAACGGCCAAGGCTCCTAAGGTCTTATCAACACCATAGACTATCCAATTGGGTTTCAATGAATGAGTAGGGTAGAGAACAGAAAACCAATGTGGTCGCAGTTCCTGGAGGGCTAACAAAGCCATAAAGACCCCAGTTCAAATAATAATATTAGTCCTAGAGATTCTCCATAGGAGTATCATGTTTGGTTCTCGCATTGCTGTAACGCTGCCCTGAAGTGGTTCTCACCAAGACCACAGAAGTGTTCAGGTCCAATAGCTTTAACCTTTGATGCGCTTCTCATTACCCTCAATGCCACAGGGCCCTGGCACCCATAAGAGAGTCACTTTGTTACCTCTGGCCAGTTGCTTTATGGTATTGTGGCATATCCAGGGAAGAACTGAGCACTGGCAGCAAAATTCCAGAGCTTTTATTGCTGATTGAATGTCTGTTGCAATATTCATGCGCGCCCCTTTAAAGGGTGCATGAGTTTTGGTTTCAGTCGGAATGGAGTTTTCTGTCATCAATTCTAGGTTTATATTGAGTAATATTGACAAGAAATTCTAGATCCGCTGCTGTAGGGATGATAACAGAAGTTTCCTTCGTTCAGCACTTTCTAGCTGCTCAAACCCGAAATGACGATTTAGTCCAAGAGACATCAAAGTGTTGCCTCCCTACTTAAATGCACAAACTACATCCAAGCAAAAACTTAACTACCCGAAAGCTTCAGCATTGCTTCTTATACTTAGCATAAGGAGCATTAAGGATTTTTCAATTCAGATCATCTCTATCCGGAAAAGTTGCTTCTTATAACACATGAGGCTTCATGAATTTTTCATCTCAAGGCATCTTCACTAGAGACTTCTTGGGTGTAGGTTCTATCATTGTAGTTAACCCCCAAATAAGAATAATGTCAGGTGAACGAGAAATATTGAAAAAAATAACGCATTTGAAAAGTAATGGATGCCAATAAATTCAAGATTTTCATATTGTGAGTTGAATTTTTGACAGTGTAGAGCCACTCCCATTGTTCACCGTGCGGAGAGTAACTATTTAATTTTCTTGTTATTTTTAGTGATTCCCTTCATTTTTTTTCATCTTTCATATAAACGTTTCGTATTCCAGATGGATGGCCCTGGGAGCTGATCAAATAGTAATTCTTATTCTCCTGCTGGCACTGATCATAAAATTCGTTTTCTTCGAGAACAAACAAGAACTAACCGAGCAGTTGCTCACTACTGAAATACTGGAAAGGAGAATTGAAAACCCAAAGAAAGAAAATAGGAGGAGGATTCATAGGAGCTTTTCTCTCATATCGAACAATAGTTCCTCCTCGTCTGGGCAAACTTCTTCAGGAGACGATGAAGATAAAGGTAAGAATTTCGACGAATAATGATTTTTCTTTGATTTGCTTGAAATGTTATTGAACGTTTTCGAATAGAATACATATAATCTTGATCTTGAAGCAAATCCTTGCTGAAAAATTCCTCATAGCATTTTTTTTTTGTCATCAGAATCCAATATGGTCGACAAAGAGATTCAAACCGATTGTTTCCAAGAAATATCGGATGTTGAAAGTTCATCTCCTGAAGACGATAGGATGGGCGAATCATGCCGAAGCTTAGAAGAATGTCTGAAAATATATAACGACAGCGATCTAGGTGCTGCATCCCTACGAGATCAGGAAGTGATAATGCTGGTGGAGAAAAAGCAAATACCTGCTTATCAGCTGGAAAAGGCTGTTGAAGATGCTGAACGCGGTGTTGGCATCAGAAGAAGAATCTTAGGATCTCAAGCCAAGGTCACCAAGGCCTTGATGAATCTTCCCTACAAAAACTACAATTATGACCAGGTAAGTTTCATTGCCAAATTTATACAGGGTCTTTCACGAGGAACCTCACCCATATTTATACGGGAAACTACTGAACGTATTTTCATGAAATTCAGCACTTATAGGTATTTCACGATGCTGATGAAATCTAAAATATTTTCAAGGCATGAATGAGCACCTCCGGTTTTTCCGGAAATGACGTCAACTTCCGTTTTTCAAATTAGAACACCATTTTTTTAATGCAGAAATAGATTCCTTAGAAAATTTCAAGTTATTTTGATGTAACATTTTTCAGTTTTGGTTGGAAAATTCTCTCTGAGCGGGAAAATTCGAAAAAAAATCGAAAATAGAGCTCCGCTGAAACAAGAATAACTTCGAGGTTTTTGGATGGAAAATTTTCATTTTTGGGATTTTTCAAGATGTGAGATTGATGTATCCACTTTAAAAATCGAAATCGCGATTCATGATACAGGGGGTGAAAAAATCGCTTTCAAAGTTAGGGATGAGAAAATCGTGAAAAATCAATTTTTTCAAATTAGAACCCCATTTTTTTATGGCAGATATTGAATCTACGTTAAAAAATAATGTGAGTGTATGCATCACACCGCCCTAAAATGGATATTTTCTGAGTTATTCACAAAAAACTGTTTTTCGTCTTGAATTTTCAGCTATTTCTTTTCCCTTCACGCCAAAAAGAAGAAATTTTCAGGAACTGTTATTGAACCATGCTGTAAATTTTTCACTCCTTCTTGAAACCGACTTCAAGTTACTATTAGGAGAACCATGGCAAACTCTCGCAGTTATAACTAGAGAAGATGCTCAAAGTTTTGACCGTTAATTTCTAGACATTTATTTATACGTCTCAGGAATGCTTCGTGCGTTGCTCTTCTTATTTCATCGGGAGGAAGAGATCTGCAAAAGTGTTTAAAAACCAAATTGAGTTTCAAAACTATGAATCTAAAAATCTAAACAAACCTGAACGCATTTCTGACTCGTTCTATGCAGTCCTCTTTATCAGTCAGGGGAGTTGAGTAGACAATATTTTTTATCCTACCCCAAACATAATAGTCTAAAGGAGTTAAATCGGGAGAACGTGGTGGCCAAAGATGTGGACCATTGTTCGCCAACCATCGATCTTCAAATAGCCTGTAGAGGAAATTTGACACATTGAGTGAATTGTGTGGAGGCGCGCCATCTTGTTGATACCATAAGTCATTATGGTTCTGTACTAGCGGCTCAATTATTTGAGTCAATATGTCAGAATATCTATCTCCTAAGGGAAAACATTCTTTAAATAATGCAAACGTGTGTAGTGTTCTATCTTACCAGTTAAAGTCCCATCATAAATGTGAACATCGAGAATTGCATTATTTTTGATGGCGCAAAAAACATTGAAACTCCAGGTCTCTTGAAAGTTCCATTGTCTGAAGTGGTGGTTGTTCTCTTCATCCCAATAATGACTGTTATGCCTATTGAAAGAACCATTCTTTGTGAATTTAGATTCATCTGTCCAAATTATACAGTCCAAAAAGTTTTCATTCTCTTGAAATCGAATCATCATAGCTTCGCAAAACTCTGTTCTCCTGACGAAATCAGTTTCCTTCAAATGCTGTACCCTATTGAATTTATATGTATGGGTGCATTTCATGTTTTTTTAATGTTCTCCAAACACTCGATTGAGATAATCCCAGATCAATCTCGGCATCTTTGAGAGAATTTTGAGGATTCACACGAAAATATACAAGAACTGTAATTTCGTTGTTCTCATCTTCTACTACACTTTTTTCTCTGTGTATAGTTTTCTTAACGAAAGATCCGACATTTCTCAAGTTTGTCATGGTTCTGTTAATGGTATCTCTCGTTGGTATGGGTCGGTCAGGAAACCTCTCAATGAACAGTCGAATCGTTCTAACTACAACTTTATTACATTCTCCATGAAGTAGAATGAGATTTAAATAATCTTCATTGGTAAAATTAGGCATAGTGATCGATTTTATAACTTAATACGAATTATCACCAAATTAATAGTAAACACAAAATGCTACTGAATAAAGAGGAATTTGGCAGATGTAATTAATGATATCTATCATTACAAAAAAAAGAATGTAAAACATGGTAAGTTTTTGCATATGGTTCATAAGGAATTATTTATTTATCACTGGAGAGAAAACCGATGGCCGATTAGTTGAAATAAAGAGGTTTCCGATACAAATTCGAATCCAAATTCGCCATCTATTTAGGAACAACCTGTAACTTTTTTCTCTTGCATATTAGGGTAGTAAAATCTAAAACATGGTTTAAGTAACATTTCCTGAAAATTTCTTTTTTTTTGGCGTGAAGGGAAAAGAAATAGCTGAAAATTCAAGACGAAAAACAGTTTTTTGTGAATAACTCAGAAAATATCCACTTTAGGGCAAGGGTGTGATGCATACACTCACATTATTTTTTAACGTAGATTCAATATCTGCCATAAAAAAATTGGGTTCTAATTTGAAAAAATTGATTTTTCACGATTTTGTCATCCCTAACTTTGAAAGCGATTTTTTCACCCCCTGTATCATGAATCGCGATTTCGATTTTTAAAGTGGATACATCAATCTTACATCTTGAAGAATCCCAAAAATGAAAATTTTCCATCCAAAAACCTCGAAGTTATTCTTGTTTCAGCGGAGCTCTATTTTCGATTCTTTTTTTCGAATTTTCCCGCTCAGAGAGAATTTTCCAACCAAAACTGAAAAATGTTACATCAAAATAACTTGAAATTTTCTAAGGAATCTATTTCTGCAATAAAAAAATGGTGTTCTAATTTGAAAAACGGAAGTTGACGTCATTTCCGGAAAAACCGGAGGTGATCATGCCTTGAAAATATTTTAGATTTCATCAGCATCGTGAAATACTTATAAGTGCTGAATTTCATGAAAATACGTTCAGTAGTTTCCCGTATAAATATGGGTGAGGTTCCTCGTGAAAGACCCTGTATTGATGAAATGCAATACAACACTTAAGCTTTATTTCGTTCGCATCATCCTCGATTCTCGAACATTTTTTCAACAACAAAAATACTGAGGAAGATGTTAACACATGACATATTAATATGACATATTCCACATATGAACCATATGTGGAATTATAAAGTCTTATGTTCACTTCCTATTTATTTGAAGGTTATGGGCGCCTGTTGCGAGAACGTAATAGGATACCTGCCCATCCCAGTTGGCTACGCTGGACCTCTCCTTCTGGATTCCAAACAATTCTACGTTCCAATGGCAACAACAGAGGGATGCCTTGTGGCTAGCACCAATAGAGGATGTAGAGCTCTCATGAAATGCGGAGTGAACAGCTGTGTAGTAGGAGACGGTATGACAAGAGGTCCTGTTGTTAGATTTCCTTGTATCAGGAAGGCCAGCGAAGCCATGCTATGGATGCAGACACCCGCCAACTTCGAGGAGATGAAGAAACAATTCGATTCCAGCAGTAGATTCGCAAGACTAGATAAATTGCTTGTCAAGATCGCCGGCAGATATTTGTTCATTAGATTTGTAGCTAGGACTGGGGATGCTATGGGCATGAATATGATTTCGAAAGGAACTGAAATATCGCTCAGAGGAGTGCAGGAAATATTCCCTGAGATGGAAATTCTGAGTCTCTCAGGAAATTTCTGTACAGATAAGAAACCTGCAGCTGTCAACTGGTGAGTTACATAAAATACAATTCAATCTGTAGTCTATAGAATGAAACCTTCTCATTGAGAATATTTTATCGACTCCATTTCTTCTTCTTGGGGTTCCTTCTCCTATCGGAGGTTGGAAATCATAACAGCAATTTTTATTTTATTCGCAGCTATCCTGAAGAGCTGACAAAAGCTCCCTCAGGTTTCTCAGCCATGATATCCTCCTTCGACCAATAGATCTCTTTCCCACGATCTTGCCTTCCATAATCAGCCTCAGCAGCGAGTATTTAGGTCCTCTCAGTATATGTCCCAGATATTCCAATTTTCTTTTCTTCGCACTGTCAATATCAGCTCTTCCGTTTTCTGCATCCTCCTTAGCACTTCTTCATTCGTAACCCTGTCCACGCACGATATGCGTAACATTCTTCTGTAGCACCATCGTTCAAATGATGCGATCTTTTTCATTTCTGCTTGCTTTAGAGTCCAAGCTTCTGCACCATATAACATTGTGGAAAAGACATAGCTACGAAGCATCCGTACTCTAAAATGTATGTCCAAGTCTCGACTGCAGAATATCTTCCTCATATTCAGGAATACATTCCTAGCAATCTCGATGCGTGCTCTGATTTCAACCGTCTGCTCGGAGTTGTTGGTTTTCCATGTACCCAGATATTTGTACTCTTGCACACTCTCAATTTCTCTGTTCGAAACGAACAGTTTTTCGTTTGTTGGAGGTTTCTTAGTTATTTTCATGAACTTTGTTTTCCTACAGTTCATTTTTAGACCATAAACAGAGCAGACGGTGTTTAATCTATCAAGCATATGTTGTAGATCCTGAAGTTTATCTGATATCAGAACAGTGTCGTCGGCGTATCTTAAATTATTGAGCACCTCCCCATTGATCTTCAAACCCTTCGCGCTGTCTGCTAGTGTTTCCTGGATGATAGTCTCGCTGTATATGTTGAACAATAGAGGCGATAATACACACCCCTGCCGCACTCCACGGAGGATTTCAACCGCCTCAGATGTTTCATCCTCAACTTTTACTGTCGCTTTTTGCTGCCAATATAGATTTTTCAACACCCTCATGTCCCGACTTCATTTGACATCTATTAACACTAATATTTTATTTCTTACAGGATCGAAGGACGTGGCAAATCCGTGGTTTGCGAAGCTGTAGTACCTGCCCAAATAGTAACCACAATCCTGAAAACAGATGTACATACATTGGTCGACGTCAACAATTCGAAAAATATGATAGGATCAGCCATGGCCGGAAGTATAGGTGGTTTCAACGCGCATGCGGCCAATATAGTAACAGCAGTATTCATCGCTACAGGGCAAGATCCCGCACAGAATGTCAGCAGCAGCAACTGTATGACTCTAATGGAACCTTGGGGTACAAATGGAGAAGACTTGTACATATCATGCACGATGCCGTCTATAGAAATTGGAACAGTTGGTGGTGGCACTGTTCTTAAAGCACAGGGAGCATGTCTGGATATGCTCGGGGTTAAGGGTGCAAACATTGAGGAACCAGGGGAGAATGCAAGCCAGCTGGCCAGAATAGTATGTGCTACAGTATTAGCTGGCGAACTTTCGTTAATGTCTGCTCTAGCTGCTGGCCATTTGGTGAAAAGCCATTTGAGGCACAACAGATCAAGAACAGTTCTGCCAACTGAAATAAGTCCACAGTTATTAGTACCTCCATGCAATGACAATAATGTTTAAAGTGATTCTAGAATAATTAGCTGTAATATTTAATAATTATAAGGAGGTTCAATGAACTTCATGTTGTTAAGTTTGTTACTAATATTTGTACATATTCTTCTCCAATATATATTTCCACAGAATCTGTTCGTTAATTTCCTTTGAAGCATTTTGAATAGTGAATGAATGATTATTTCCCCAACTTGAAGGTACTACCAATTCAGGGCAAAATGCTCCTTCTTTTTAGATTGACATAAAATTAGAGGAAGTTTGAGCTCCAGGGAGTCTTTCGAACCAAATCGAAGGAACAAATGTAACCCAGCTCACTTGTTGGTTGAGCTACGACATACCTTATTTCCAAAAAAAAGCGTTTAGATTAAAAATGATGAATAGCAACACTGTCAGATGACACACACTCTAAACAGTTCATCCAGATGTTATTTCGTAGGGGTTACTCTACAAATAGGTCCTTTCTGACGTGTTCTTCTCCAGCAATCCACACTTCCTGGAGAAGGCCAGTAACCGAAACATCCTTAACAGAAGCCAAAGGAGAGCTTGTTTTAGTATAACAGGTGCTCTAAGATCCACTCCCACAGCATCGATGGAGTGCATGTTGGGCATTCCTCCCATACCTCGCCATCATTGAGGTGGGTATGAAAACATCACTCAGAATCTGGGAACAAGAACAATGGCGGGATCGCGGAGGATTCAGGAGACACGCCATGGCTCTCAATATGGTGGAGGACATTAACCCGTCCCTCCTCCACAGAGGGGCCCGTGCGGGCGCCAGGTTCTGCTTCGAGGAGCCCTACAAAATAGTTGTCCATCACAGAGATCAGTGATGTATACCAGACAGATTACTCAAACCTGAAGGTCCCACCTGGTACACCGACGGCTCGGTTTGTAACACCGGTGCTGGAATTGTTGGACCAAGAACAAAGTAGTCCATTCCTCTAGGAAAAGACTGCTTAATAGCACAAGCATAGCCAAGGGTGTCGCCAGCGGGGGGCAGGGAGGGGCAGCTGCCCCCCCCTAGAGCTCAAAAATCCCGTGAAAACTTATGAAATAATAGCATAATATATGAAAATCAGTTCATTTTTTCTATTCTGATTGTTTTTTGCCCCCCCCCCCCTAGCTCAATTGCCCCCCCCTAGCTCAAAGGCTGGCGACGCCCTTGAGCATAGCTATATGCTGTCCTCGTATGTGCGGTGGAGAGTATCTGCAGAGGATACTCGGGGAAACACATATACGTATGTTGCGACAGTCAGGGTGCGCTGAAATCCCTCTCTGAAATAAAAGTAACCTCAAAATTGGTTTATGAATGCAGTAATAAGACCCTGCGCACGCTTGGCTCTGATGACTCTCAATGTTGTTTGGTGCCCGGCGCATGCGCCTATGTCTGGTAATGGTAATATAAAAGCAGATAACTTAGCCAGAGAAAGGTCTCGCTCAACTTTTACTGGGCCGGAACCCGCGCTTCCTATCTGTCATACATATATCAAAAACCTCTTCAAGAGATGGATTGATGAGAAATTGTCCTCTGAGTGGACAACGAGAACAGATCTCAGGCAGTCGGACTCATTATCAAGAGGCCTTCTTCGAAGCCGGAGGTCAAAAAGCTCTTGATTCTCGAGAGGAAGCAATTGCCTCTGGTGACTGGTGCTTTAACTGGCCATCTGTTCAACAAACATTTAAAAAGAATGGGTCTAACTGAGTGTTCCTTGTGCCGTTGGTGCAAAAACGCGGATGGAACGGCGGAACATATACTGTTCACGTGCGGCAACTCAAATATTGAGATGGTGAGAGGGACTCCTCCTTGTCGGCTCGCGGCATTCTTGTCAGCGTGCCTTCGGGTCTGAGTCTCTCTAGTATTATACAAATGCGGTATGAACAATGGCCCACAAGGCCTACGTTCGGCCGACCAAGGGCGCCGCACTAGAAGAAGAGAAGAAGAATCCACAGTATAAGAAGTTACCCCAAATTGCATTGATAGCGATATGCGTTGAAGATGAAGACCTCAAAACTAGCACTAAACCTACCATACTTTATGAGGTCGCTTGGGAAAAAATCAGCTATATAAAAAGAAAAAATCAATAAAATCGATCCTAATGCCATTGTTTAAACAATGCTAATACCATTGTTTGAAGAGTGTTTTAACGATGCTAATACGTAGGCAGCTAACACTGCCGTAGATTCGATCACAGAATTAATTTGAAAGCATGCTTTATTTCCCTGAGACTCAAACAACAAGTTTCATTCATTTCCTTATTTTAAGTGAGTCAAATCGTACACCACCTCTCAACCATTTTCGAATGCAGTGAACCGTTTTGATAAAGTCGATCGAACGTTAGCCTTACTTTTCCAATTGCAATGTAAAATTCAAGGGATTCTTTCTGCAATCATTATATCCATTGTGAAAATGAAGCGATGTAGTCTCCATTTTATAGAATCAATATCTTAATGATGTCCATGCAACATAATTTGTCTTTCAGATGATAATCTTGGCTATACAGAAACAATCATTCTACAAAAGTATGCATTTATTAAAAAAAATCAATGCCATACAAAATGATATTCATCAGAAAAACTTGATACAGGTTCAGTAAAAAATAATGACTATGAGATTCACCAATGAGTTTGACATTATGATCATGTTTCAAGTTAAAAAATTGGTATCTACAAAACTGTTAAAACAACAACAATCACAGTATAAATAATGAATATGAGAAGAACAGACCCAGTCACATTTTTTCAAAAGTCTCAACATATGGGCAGGTCAAACAGTTGTGGGTATATGTGTCATCTTCTTCGTTGTAAGTTTCAGGTCCAAAGTTATGAGTATGTGAAGCAGTTGAAGTGCGGTCATAAAGACTACTTCTCATATTCATTCGTAAAGCTTTCAAATCTTTAAAATACTTCTTGGTTTTGGTGATTACTTTTTTTTCTTCTCTGTTTTTCCTTTCTTTTTCTAATGCCTCAAGACTGCCCCAAACTTCAAGAGCCCGTTCCTCAACCTATATATGTGAAGAGAAACCAAGATTTTGTGGTGTCACAAGTGATTTTTTTATTCAATTACCTGAGGTTTCAAATATAATTTCATATCACCCCATCTATTATTATGAGGATTTCTCTTCGTAATGAATTTCAATGGTGGTTCCCTCTTCTCCAAATCAACTGGTTTCAAGAGATAGTTATTGACAGCATCTGATTTTGTTATAAGTTTATGTTCGTCTGAATCCCTTGTAAAGACAATAATAAATGAATTGTACACTGAAGAAGTCATAATTTAAATGATGAAAAGTTATTTCAAATGAGGTTCCCTAACAAACTTCAGACCTTCTTCAAATAATTGTTATTCTGATTCCGATTTTTATCGATACTCACTTGCATTCATCACAACACTTGAAATTGAATGAATCAAAAAGCCAGGAAACAGCAAATGGTCGATCACATTTTATACAGAATGGACGATCCTCCTCAAGGATAGGAGGTTGATCTTCCACAGGTTTCACCTGAAAGCAAAGTGAAAAAGTTATGGACTAACCATTTTGAGAACGAGGATAATGCTAGTTATATAAATACCTTCTCAGATTCTTGTCCTTCAACTTCTTCACGTAAGAAACCTCCACCAGTATCTATATATTTTGTAGCCCCTATTTTAATTGTGGCAGTGTCAACACTTATTGTTTCGCTGTAATAGATGGAAATACCATAATTTTGGTATTATTTATGATTCGAACCACTTACCCTTTCGCATAGGGATGAGCTACTAATCGACTATTCCGAAGGATAATTGCTCTTTGTCGGTTTCTTTCGATTCGAGCTTTTGTCGATTCTGGTAATTCTTCCTTTTCGTTTTCAGACATTTCGTTTTCGAAGTTTAGATCTAAAGAATTTGATGTACCACAATTATTTTTGTCACAATGGCATAAAAATTAGAAACAGGAATAACAGGATATTTGGTGGGATTTTTCGATATTTGTAGGGTTATGTTTAGTTTTGAAATCCTAGCCTGACATCGGTCCTCACCATAGAATAGTTGAATACTATTCTTCCATTATTCGTTACGGTTCTCACCTTATATAATTGTTCTGAGGTTTGCAGCCGTCATACGTCTTCCGGAGAATGTATAAATTCGAATTCTCTTGAGAAAACTTATCTGAGAGCATAATTATTCAGTAAAATCATTTAAACAGAGTCTCCCAACATGTGTCAAATTAATGGTCTATGATTTGAGGGATTGACACTGAAAAAATCATCATCTGTGTTCATAGTGCATGGTTGCCTGCGATCTGCAATACTAATACTGAACAACTGAACATATTCGAAGCGGAGGGGATGAACCGACCGGACACGCAATTTTTTTGAGATCGTTACTGTGAAATTCAGTTTCCAGATATTTCGAATCAAGAACAAGCTGACACTGGAAAAACGGCGGCTGGCCTAGAGGCTCAGGACCAATAAGCCGGCTAGATGTACGCTTATTGTGAATGGCGCCCGAGTAGGTGAAATTTAACAATGCCCGCTGAAGCAATAGTCACAGGAATTGATTGATTTGCTGACGAACAAGAGACCGGGTTGCATTTTTCCGTTCCCTATACAGTCAGCGCGACAGGTCGCTCTCACCAAACGGAATGCACAATGGAACACTCCGTTTCCTAGCAGATAATATGCGCGATGTGCTCACTGCCCTGTTAGTCTTTTGGGTGCCGATGGGACAAATTGCAAATTATTAATTAAGTTTCCTTACTTTCTGTATAGCTTTATTAGGTAGAGTCTACCACATTTTTCCTCTGTGAACATTTTTGTAGTCGCGGTTTTTTTCAGCAAACAAAGTAAGTCGACCATATTTTCATTTTTTTTAATCATACGTACTCTTTTTTTGGAAAATGCAATCATAAAAACAATCTGGGAAAAATGAGAAAACATAATTGTCTACCAATATAAACATGACTGGAAATCGCTTCTTTTAAATTATTAATACACTCCTGATTTTTTCAGAATCGGTTTATATAACCATATGAAATATGAAAATGCAATTGTCCGACAAAAAAAGTGGCTTTTTTCTTGTCCGACAGATGAAAATCGACGATTTTTTTGTGTTTTTAAATTCATTAATACTTGTTGGACAAGAATGAATTTATATTTTAGAGAGATTCGTTTCATAGAAAAAACAACTGTCCACCATATAAAATGAGGCAAATCCTTAGTCTAGTTGAATATAATGGTTTTGTTTCAGAATCTTTTCTCGATTATTATTGAAATGAAACTATTGATTTTGATTGAAAGTTGTTTACTGACATTTTTATTCAAATCTAATAAAAAAAAACAATGAAAATACTCCTTCCTCACATTGAATTTATTGTAACAAGACGAATGGTATCCAGTAAAGGTATCACACCAATCGTCAGGTAGAATGACATTGCTATATTTGTGATTATGATGTTCTCTTGATGCCAAGAATATTTTGCACAGTTTAAGGATGCCACTTCCTCGTTTTTCATTTTAAAGCCACGGATATTTTTTAAATGTTTGCACGAGAAACACTCCATCACTACTAAGAATATTATATCGGCAACAACTGAAATTGCCGAACTTTATTCGTCGGACAGCTGGATGATAGTATTCAGCACATCCTTCTTAAATGGTCCTCAAAAAAATCAAATGTTTATTTGTAACATGAGCAAAGTTATATCCGGTAAAAGATATAGTCTATTCATAACCAAATGAGAGCAGTGAATTCTTTGATTTTTGAATGAACGCCACATTTTTTTTATGTCGGACAACTGGTGCACTACATTGTATTTTCAAGGTGGAGAGAGAATAAAAAAAGACATTATTCATAATTTTTTATACCAAAAAATCTTCGTTTTCCATTTGTCGGACAAGGATTCGCCACATTTCTTATCGGACTCTACCTAATAAAGCTATACAGAAAGTAAGAAAACTTTATTAATAATTTGCAATTTGTCCCATCGGCACCCAGAAGACTAACAGGGCAGTGAGCGCATATCTGCTAGGAAACGGACTGTTCCATTGTGCATTCCGTTTCCTATACGGTGAGAGCGACCTGTCGCGCTGACTGTATAGGGAACGGAAAAATGCGACCGGGTTAGCGCTTGGTCTCCCTGTGACAAACTTGGGTCTATTGTATCACGTCAGTGGTTCCACACGAGAACAGGTTCGTGTCCTTTATCAGGTTCAGTAGCCTATTTATGAGGTTTTTCGGCAGGAATTACTAAGGAAGGTTGTACCCAATTGTACCAATTCTACAATTGTAGAATATCTTTGGTTACAACCTACAATTGTAGAATATCTTTGGTTACAACCTACAATTGTAGAATATCTTTGGTTACAACCTTCCTCAGTAATTCCTGCCGAACTACAATTGTAGAATATCTTTGGTTGTACCATTGTTCAAAGAGTTTAAACAATAGTTGTACTCTAGAAAGTACGAGAATTAAAGACGTATGTTGGACAATTCTAAAGACGCAAATGGCACTGAAATTCCAATAACTTCGTTGAACGTCAGCTCTAGTAACTGTAAATATGAAGGTCAACTTAAGAGTCAAACGCATCACCTTGAAAGGGAGTAAGATTCCCAGAAAAACCGGAAGTGATATAAAATTGGAAATAACCAGTATAAGCGTTTCAAAGTTTGTTTCAGTTTCAGTAGGGACAAAAATGTTTCATTTTCGAAGCAATTAAATAAAATGTTTAAACACTGATTCATAACTTTTATTGAACAGATAAAGTATTACATATATCATGAAATTCGTAAAACATTAAGATTAGCTGTAAGACATAACACACTTTTTTCTGAAAATCTACCCACGCACTCGCAATTGATTATCAGCAAATAATGTTAGAAATTGACGAGTACCGTCGCCGTAAGAAGTCACAGCATCATCGCTTGACTGAAATACCGACAAAATTATTGCGAGTGCGCGAATAACAAGATTTTTAATTGATCACATCGAAGCAGCAAAATTGAAATCTTCCATAAACGAAAAATTTCAACTTCACTCATACTCATTTTTTTTGTCAATATGAGATATAGATATATCATATTTTATAAGTTGGTTATTTAACAAAAGTTTTAAACATAAGTTCAAAGATAAAATTATCAAAAACAAACAAAAAACAATATAAAAAATGAACAAAATATACTGAAATATTAGATAATCTGGAAATTAATGTTCATGAATAGAGAGATGACCATTCAAAACAAAATAAACATTGGAGAGTATAAGTACAATAAGCTGTGCGCAAATAAGCAAGTCTGATAAAAAGATCAGATAAAGTTATATAAAATCTTTAATATATTCAATTAGAAAAAATACATCATTGCATTTATATATTTGGAGGTTGTCATTAACACAATAATTAAGGCACAAACATATAATTTTTCTTTCTTCAAATGTGAAAAAAGAGAAGTCGGTGAAACGAATATTTGACTTGAAATAATAAGGATTGCTCAATGAACAATTATAGTACGTACGAAAGCCCACAACGGGCTGAATATATATTCTATAAAAGAAAGGGATGAATTTGAAGCATTTAAAAAATTGTAAATAATCCAAGAAGGTTTGACATCAGTTCATAGTTAATTATTATTCTGCTTCTTCTCAAAGAACATATAATCCTGAAAACCAAAAAAATATATTATTCAGTTTACTAACTAATGAAGAGAATTAGAGAGCTGGAAAAGGGTCGAGAAACCTTGAAAATTCAACGGCAATTACTAAGTTTATTAACTTAAGGGTATCATTTTAATTACAACGAAATTTGAAGTGAAATATTTGAATGAAAATGCAGCTGATTAAAAGTTGAAATGAGAAAAATATAGCTAACTGATACATTGAGATAATGAAGGGTAGCATCGGTTAAAATTTTCAAGTCCCTTCACGATGATGATTAGTAAAAAAGCATGTTAAAATATTAGCTCTGTCCAAAAAGTAGTTCCGGTACTGGAGTTCTGCGAGTTTAAACGATATGAATAGCATTATGTTGAAATGTACTTCTACACTTCGCCGAAAGATTAGTGCACAAATATCGATTTTTTTATTTGCCATCGTTGCTTTTTTTCAATTATAAAATAGTACAATTTGTTATATACGCTTGAAAAGTCGTACCAACGACATTCAGCACTGTGATTTATGATTCTCGAAAAAAAAGGAAAGAATAGAAGAAAGGAATAAAAAAAATAAAAATGTGAAAGTATTTACTTTTTTATGTTACAAAAGTCCCAATCACCTATTATTGTGAAGATTCGTAGAACATATAATCCTGAAAAAGAGCCAAACCAAAACTGTCATGCAAATGATAATGTACAATGCTTTCAGTAAAAAAAGGTTGCTGTTCATGTATACGGAATAATAAAGTACACCTATGATCAAAATTGTGTTTCTCTACGAATTAAGTAAGTTCTTTGATACAGTTGATCATAGTCTGTTGTTTATTAGAGTTCAACGTGTAAAGTTTGGGAACATATAATACAATAACTGAATATCAAATTGGTATTCCCCAGGGAACGGTACTTGGTCCTATATTGTTTTTATCATCAATCAGTGGCTGCACTCTTCGAACCTAGATATAATGCTGATGATCCAGTCATGAGTTTTCAAGGAAATGAGTCAGAGGATGCCTATGTAATGGCACTAAGTGGTTTGAGTTGTGTGATTTTTTATTTCTTAGTTTTGCGTATAAATTCAAAAAGAGTAATTGTCGAAAAACTCATAAATTTCACAAATTTTCCAAATGCGGACCTGTGTCTGAGAATTTTATGAAGCCGTATACTCCATTCACCTCCATAATGTATCCCGCTTGGCAATGATTTAGGTTTATCAAGTTCTTCTACTTAAAACTGACGCCGCTTGGCACTCGTGAAAATCAAATAATTCTGAGAGACGCTGCCAATACTGATTTCTATTTACTCTTTTTTCAACCTTGTAAATAGGGTTAGTTCTTTAACGGTTTGACTGTGACACAGGTTTCGTAGTACTAGTACATTTTCATACTGGAGTATTTCTAGTTGTGCAAAAAGGTGTTTGAATGTTTTCTTTAGGCTCATCTCCTGAGAATTTTGAAAAGTGCAGAAATCCATTATTTTTCAGTATAATTTCCACACTCGATTCTTGATTTCCGTACAAGAAAATAGCATAACTGAATTTCCCAACCATGTTTGTATAAGTGAAATATACTGCTCCACAAGAGTTAGGGATATCGTATTCAATGGTTTTTAAAAGTATGCAATCTTCGAGAAAATCGCTGTAAAAACATTTTAGAACTCAATAACAACTTGAATCGATCCAATAAAAATCAGTATGAGACATTTCGTCAGTCTAGTCGCCTTTTTTCTGATGTTTGGTTCTTTGCCTAATATGCTTCATGAATGTTCTTATTTTGAAATGAAGTCAGTTTATCAACGGCATTGATTTGAATTTGAAACGAGTTTTCTGAAAATGCCAAGACGTAAATTAACAAACGCTGAGGCTAATAGGGCTATCGGAATGCAACAGGGTGGCCTAACTCAGGTTGTTGTAGAGGAAAGGCTCCAAGTCAGCCAAAGTGTGATATCTCGACTTTGGAATGTATGGTCCTAAAGTTTTGGTAAAAATTTCACCTGGTCTGATTGAGAAGCAACGTGTCAGGGGAATTATTAGGCAAATCGAAAATAATGGTCCCTTGTCTGTTATTTGAATTTTGATTTATAATAGGGATAGTTAAGTTAAATTGTTGAATAATTTGATAAAAATATAAGCTTATTTAAGTCAGAGTTATATGCTTTTGAAATTTAAAACTTTAGGGCGATACGTTATGTTCAGGGAGACAGGTTCCGTGTTGGAAAGACCAAGGCTTGGTGGGCGACGAAAAACAACACCTGCTCAGGATCGTTTCATCACCGTTTCGGCGAGAAGAAATCCTACATCTACGTGTAGAATGCTACGGGATACTCTTCAAAATGCATATGTGGTCCAAGTTTCCATCGAAACCATCAGACGGCGTTTGAGATAGGTGAATCTAGGTTCTGGACGTCCATTAAGAGGAGTTCCATTAACACGTGACCATAAGCGTCTAAGACGAATGGGCAAGGCAACATATCAATTGGAACGATCAATGGCGTAGTGTCCTTTTCACTGATGAATCCAGATATGGACGATTTTCAGATTCTCGAAGAATAAGGGTATGGACAATCCCACGCATACCCCGTAATCGTCGCTATGTCCAAGAAGTCTACATATTTGTCCTGGGAATATGACCGCCTTACACTATAGGGAGCATGTCATTAACAATGTTGTGCAAAATTTTCACGCTGCTATTGGTGAAACTTTTTAATTTCTAGACGATAACGCTAGACCGCACCGTGCAGCCATAGTTGAGAAAGCGCGCGAGGAGCTTGGTATTCCACGTTTACCAATACCTCCGCACTCACCAGATTTGAATTGCATAGAACATGCATGGGATATGCTCCAAAGAAAATAAGATAATCATCAACCTACCCCAGAATATTAAATGATCTGAGAGAGCTTCTGCCCCGTTTATGGAACCAAATTCCTCAAGAAATGTTCAACAACCTCGTGTGTAGTATGAAAAGAAGGTGTCAAGCTGTTATTGATCATACATTGTATTGATAGTCTAATGGTGGGTTTCACAAAGATCGTTGATTGAGTGATTCACAGAATACCTTGACGTTTTTGTCAAATCGACCAATAGAATTTCAAATTTACGGATTTTTTATCACAGAATCGCTCGATTAAGCATTTAATCACACGATCAACTTTTGTGAAACCCGGCTTTAAAATGCTTGAATTCTCTGGGAATAAAATTTTATTATTTTACTCGATTTTTCTTAACCACCCTGTATACGCTGCAGACCTACAGGCTAAAATTAATTTGCAACGTGAAATCATATTAATATGAATTTTCATCACAAAAATCTTATTTTAACTATATTTTTTTGCAATTTAATTCAATATCCCTAACTCATGTAGAGCAGTTTATTTCCAGAATTAAAAGAGAAAAAAGTTTCTTGCACGAATGCCAGGCGTTTGGAATGATTGAATTCACATAATATTCTATCAAATTCATAATTTTCCCAAAGTGAATGAACATTTCGATAAATACGTAATTACTGCGACTTCTATGTAGAAAGGACAACGTTGCTCATTCATCTGACGGTAAAATGACTATAACCTAACATCTTCAAATTATACACGGTGAAATGTGTCATGATTTCATGGCCAACCGGGATACATTATAGAAGTGAATTGAGTATACATACAATTTCGTTACTTCTTTTTCATTATTTGAGATGAGTAGCAGAGAATAAGACGAAAAGTTCCTTAGATCAGCAGAATTTTCTTGTTAACTGTGAATCAGAGACACTTTTTTTTGTGTGAGATTGAATATATCTTGGACAGCCGAATTTAGATAAATGGAAAATGAAAAAAGTCAAAGACTCACCCTGAATATAGAGGGTCCAAGACTTTTCACGTTGCGTGTTGGTAATACTCATTCCGTATACATAAAACGCATCATTAGTTCAAAGTCACAGTTGCAAGTTCCAAACCATTTGAAGTTAGATGATTCAGTTAATTAGCATTCGAAAAAATGCTGCAATACTCACGATTAGGAAGCACGCTCCAAGCATCACGGCCTTCATTCTAACATCCAAATCCATTGGGAAGGTGATGCCGAAGAAATCTGAATCGGTGAACATCTCCCTCGACAGCCCTGACCATTGTTTCGAAATCTTTCCGACTTCTGTGCTGCCGTCCGCTGACATCACATTGAATTCAACGTCACCGCAGCAGCTGATGGTGCAGCATGGTCCGTCTATTTTCAAGACGGTATCCCCGTTGGCGTTTTTGATGGAGAAACTTGGGAAGCACAGGCTCCAATCCTGTTCAACAGTGCCGATCAAATGGCCAGGAGGGGAAGATACTTCCATGCTCTGTAGAATATTAATCACATGTTGAGGGTTTCCCAATAAAAGGTGATTATAATTATTAATTAAATGACAAGAGCTGAGGCTATGCCTTTTAAGCTCAGAAACAAAACTAAAAATTGATACAGCAGAGTAGTAATAAAGAAATAAAGAAGAGGAGAACCAAATAGTAACATATGCAAATTCAAGCACTCAATCCGGCAACACGTGGGCGAAATCCATACGAGTCCAATCTATCTTTGAAGGAGTTCACACTAGGAGCACAAACCACATCCGCAGGCAAGTCGTTCCAGGTAGAAAAAATTCTATTGGACAGGAAGTTTTGACGTTGGGTAGTCCTGAAATTCTCTTTCTTCAATTTGTACCGGTGTCCTCATAAACTATTGGTGTTTGGGGGGAAAAGTGGAGATAGGTTGACACCAGTCATATTATTGATAGCCCGGAAGCTGAATATGAGATCACCTCTCAGACGGCGATCCTGAAATGAGGTTATACCGAAGATGCCGAGTTTCTCTTCATATACAGGACGGACAGGACCATAAGGAATGCGAGTAACCCAACGCTGTACCGCCTCCAGCTGCTCCATGTCAGCCTTCAGGATAGAGCACCAGGCAGGACCAGCAAATTCGAGGATCGGTCTTATATAAGTTTTGTATATGCTACAGGGAGAGCAACCTCGGAAACACTTGGATATCATAAAGACGAGGCTCCCTGCCCGGGATGTTACCTTATTTACATGAGTAGACCAGTTCAAGTCAGGTGTGATGGTTAACCCCAAATCCTCATGTGACTCTGTTGTAGCCAGCTGATGTCCATCCAGAAAGTAATGATGTTTCGGGTTCTGCTTGCCAATGTGAAGAACTACACACATTCCAAGGTTCAATGGAAGCAATCAATTTCTTGACCAGTCGGAGAGGATATTCAGGTCTTCCTGAAGCAGATCATAATGAATCATCGGGTTGTTAAAAAGCTTTGTGTCGTCCGCAAATTGGAAACAAGGTGACCTCAAACTTCGGGGCGAATCGGCAGTGTAGACCAAAAAGAGAAGAGGGCCCAAAACTGTCCCCTGGGGCACACCACTGGTCACAGGTCTAGGCAGGGAGAAACTGTTCGACACCCTCACAGAGAAACTCCTCCCTCGAAGAAAGGCTCCAATCCACCGCAACAATTGTCCTCTGATCCCAAAGTGCTCAAGCTTGGAAAGGAGACGTCGATGAGGAACACGGTCGAAGGCCTTGTAGAAGTCTAGGTAGATGATGTCAGTGGGAATACCACCATCGAGAGCCCTGGTGCATTGATCGATACTCTGCAGCAAGTTGGTAATTACAGAGCGACCCGGCAAAAATCCATGCTGAGTGTCAGGAAGAATGTTTTCTTTCCAGTAAGAACTTAGTCATATCATCTGCTATCAAACGTTCGCATAACTTAGAAGCGACAGAAGTTAAGCTTATAGGACGGTAGTTATTAGGGCAGAGCTTGTCACCCCTTTTGAAGACAGGAGTGACAGACGACCGCAGCCAAGAAGAAAGCAACCGCCCAGATCGAAACGATGCAGTGAAGATCGCAGCCAATGGTCCACACAATGATATTTTGAATAGTCCGCTATTTCGATAGATGTCACTTTTGAAGCATCTTTTGACATTTGACAAGAGACTACAACATTAATGAAAACAAGCCTAATTACCAAAAAACCTTTTTGAAGACAAGCTTTTAAAATAACACTCATCCGCCATCTTGAATTCCTCAATTTGGAAGAATCGTAATTTCCGACCCAGAAAACCCCCATATACCAATTTTTAATAGAATAGGATCATAATTACAAAACTCGTCCGCCATATTGTGGCCGCCATGTTAAATTTCCCAATTTTGACAAAAGTATCATCATTTTCGAACCCAAATACCCCCAGATACTAATTTTGAATGGAATCGGACCATAATTACAAAACTCATCCGCCATTTTGTTTTTTTTCTATAAGCAAGTTCTTGCTAGGGAGTAATATAAGTTCTGCCGTTTCAGTTGGTTCTCATCTCAGGATAAGGCTATATGTATCTGATAACGGCTAATAAGCCGGAAACCGGTAATGCATTGTCTTCATGTGGTGGTGCCACCTGGTGGTGTACTTCGGAAACTGGGTCTCTACTAGTCCAATTCTCACATATACAATAGAAGGTTGGGAGGATGTTCAAAATTCATATTTTTAATTTTAATACCACGAAGTATTGCGAATGGATATCGTCGGTAATGAAGGAGACCCAGAGTTCTATAATTTACCCACTTTCTCTGTGGTCTGAAGTTCTTAAAGGAGTCACCCATAACTCCACAGCAGATTCTACCTGTTTTTTTATCACACTTCTACTACTTGTCTAGCAACGGGCATACACCGTCATCAGTTCGCTATCTCTCTTCGTTTAACACAGACTTCAGTTCGCCACCCTATCACAGATCACCTCATATTCTTCCCCATGCCGGAACCCGTTAGTTTCGTATCAAATAAATTGGATTCGATCCGTGAGAAGAAAGACTTTTCAATACACGAGACCAAAAAACCAGCAGATACACCTCTTCAAGTCAGACCAACCGTAAGTACCATTCCCTCAGTGCTTACTTTGCGGTATTGTTTCGTGCATACCTTTTTTGTAATTCTCGTGGTGATAAGAATTGGTACAGCAGTCCATTTTTCTCTCCATGAGAACTCTCGTATAATCAACAGAACATTTTAACCCGGCCGAAAATGGAGATAATTAATTTACTGATCACTCCAAATATAGGAGTGTTATGGAGGGCATCGTGAAATTGAAGGATATTATCATTATTATCGCAACATTAAATAATCTAACCTGTAAACAGCAAGGGAAGCAGCAGGAGTCGCAAGCCAACGGACGATGGAAATGAATGACCTCGTTGCGGAAATTGTCGAAAACTCTCATGTCGAACGGTCGTAAAGGCCCGCAACAATTTCTTGTGCAACAATCGTTATCTTCTACTGCATAATAAACTTTTTGGCCCAGACTATTTTTCACAGAATATTTGTTGTTGGTTTCGAACCCTGTGAAAGCTGCAAACAGAAATGAATCCTATGAATCAAATTATATCACTGGACTGGTGGAATTCAAAATCAATGGTATAAGGAAAAAATACATACCTTCCATCAGTTCGATCTTTTGGTGTACTAATAATTGGTCAATCATAGTAAGGTATTCCAATCCTGCAGGACAATTGACTGGCCCTTGCGGTATATTCATCCAGCCACCTTGAAAATTAGTAAGAAGAAGATGAAGCAGACTCAGAACATACTATGGTATCAAAGAACTAATACCAGCTGAATTTATAGTACGGATCAACTAATCATAACTTCGTTGTATAAGACATAATCTCAAATAAGTGTCCTCCAAGAATAATATTTTCAATTTCATTGTATAATTTCATGTAGTTATATAATAATGATAAAACGCAATAAAAATTATTTCATTGATTCACATGATTAAGTATTTTTGATTCTTCGAATCACACGAAATTTCGCATACGGCCAAAAGTCGTTGTTATACAGTTTATTACCAAATTTCGACCCGATCGGACATGTATCGAGTGCCAATTTTTTTTATTTGAAAGATAACTTTATGACATTTATGTTTCAAAAATAATTTTCGGCATGTGTTCACCACGACTAGCTCTGAGGAACCGCATTAGACGAGCAATAACACGAGTTGTGTTGGCTTCCAAAGCGTGCATTGTTTCTGGTTTAACAACATAAACCAATGACTTGACATAACCCCAAAGAAAATAATCCATTGGAGTTATGTCGCATGATCTTGGAGGCCAATTAAGTGGACCATTTTCGAAATAATGATATCGCCAAATCTTTCTTTCAATAAATCAATTGTTACGGTACCAGCATGAGGTGTTGCACCATCTTGTTGGAACCAAAACAATTCTGGGTCGATACCATTCAAATTTTGAAACAAATAATCATTGATCATCGATCTGAACTGTAACATTAGCTCCAGCATCGTTCTTAAAGATATGGACTGATGGTGCCTCCAGTGTGTAAAGCACACCATACAATTGAATTTTTCAGGATTCAATGAAACTTGCAAAACTTCTCGAGGATTGTTTACACTCCAATACGGCAATTTTGCTTGTTTACCAAGCCGTTCAACCAGAAATGAGCTTCATCACTAAACACATTTTTTCGATAAAAAAGTGGATCAATTGAAAGCTGTTCTAGGGCCCAATCAGCTAACAAACGACGCTTATTATGGTCAAGTGGTTTTAGTTCTTGAACCAGTTGGATCTTGTATGGGTGTAGACCAAGATCTTTACGCAAAATTTTCCATGTGGAGGATGCACTTAGTCCAACTTGTTAACGTCGACAAATAGACAAATCTGGATCTTCATGAACACTATCACTTACAGCAGCGATTTTTTTCTGTACGTTCTTTGTCTTGTTGTTGCATCGAGTGGAGAAAATGTTGTCAGAAATCTATCGATAGTTCGACGAATAAGCTGCTCTGAAGTCTGAAGGACGACTAGGTAAACCATAAATTTCACCAAGTGCTCTATAAGTTTGGCAAATAGAACACTGACTTTGAAAATAAATTTCAACAATTCGTAAACGTTGTTGCGGCGTGAGTCTTTTCGTGATAATTTGTCAATGCTTACCGAACACAAATGTCAAAACAAGCTTCTCTACCATCTGTAAAATCACAGTAATCCCTATCGAATATTCTATCACTATAAAAAACAAACACCCGATAGTTTTGATACATTGGAAAAATACGATTCAAAAAATCAACTCCGAAATCTTTGTTCCGATATTGTCCATTTACGAATTCAACTGAGGCATTTGGGATTCAAGAAGCCAGGTTTTTTCTCAGGAGCCGGATTTCATGATTTAATAATTTGAATGGAATTTTCAGTTTATAAGAATACATATTTTCATTTAATTTGAAAAAAAAAATTACTGCGGAAGTTCCAGAGTACAGTCTGAGTTTTACAAGGGGTGGTTTCGAAAACCTATGCAGGTTTTTCATAATTAGGAAACGATTTCACTTTTCTTCAAGTCAATGATAACGAAGTGGAGAGTGTAAATAATAACACCAGATAATCTCGAGTAAGCTTGAAAATAGGTTGTTTAATAGTATATTCTAAAACTAGTTGCAGAATGGGCTCCTATTCCAATACGATACTGAAATAGAGAAAAGTATGTCTGAGTGAGGATGTTATTGATAGCAAACGTTTGGAAAATTATTGAAAAATTTTTCAATGATTCCAGATAATTCAATGGTTTTTAAATATATTTCCTATTCAAAAATTTGGTGGGGAACTGGAATTCACATCAAAACATGCCTCCTTCGAAACAAAAACTGACGGGTCCAAAGGGTTTCGGAAAAAATTAATATAATTAATAATAAATGGAGAAATTTTCAAGTTTGGACACTCTACATAACAGAATATCTGGAATCTGATGAATTACTGATGCTTTGATGAAACCGCAAGAATCTATTTGACGATTTTACCAGGGTTCGTGTGGTCAATTCCAGTTGTCAATGAATCATGCACATCTAGGTACATCTAATAATCAGTGATTCACTGTTTTTATTACACCTATTTTTCAATGGACATTTCACCAAGTTATCGATTACACAACATGTAATATCTCTTAACTGATAGTACGATATTAAAAAAAAAACTACTATCAGGAGTTAGTATTTGTTGATCATTTCACTCTGAACTGACATAGTACATACCAAAAAATCGATAGAGTTCTAACTCTGGAAACCAATTCATGATCATGAAAAAAGCATTTAACAACAATTGCTTGTTTTATAGTTTCATAGAAAGTCGAATCTAACGTTTTTCATAAGTGGAGAGGATTGGAATACAAAAAATAAATAAAAATATTAGAATTTCTTCATTAGTTTTTTTTTTAAATCTCTCATGTACAGACATTACAGACATCGTACCTGTCAAATTTGACTAATTAAACTAATTAGAGAGAGGGAGAGAGAGCGAGAAAATAACTTAATTGATTCCAATCGAAAGGTTATCGACCGAAGTCTTCCTGCCAGTTACATTCATAATTTAATATACTGTCATTCTGAGTGAAAGAAAAATAAATCAATGATCCCACGGACAGCAGGTGTCCAAACAGTGGTAGTCCTGGTGATCTGGCTATTTTAGTTGTAGTTTTTATCTTTATTGTCTTGTTTGTCTGCTTCTGAATGTATTTCGCCTCGTTTTTGTATTCTTGTTAATATTGGTTCTACCTAAGTTTTTTGACTAAATATTAATCACAATTCATTTTTTTTTAATATCTTTGATTCGTGTAGATAGATATGGCATCTGCCGATTGCCACGTTTAAAGCTCAGGTTCTTGCCTTATCATTTGAATTTTGATAAGTTCTTGTTATAGAGCTCAAATGCTTTTCATGACAATACGTATCAGCATTGTGGTACTAATGAAGATTGTATAGCGCAACCATGGACTTTAGTTATTAATCATTTGTTAATTCAGCTCTTCTAGAATAACATTCGGTCCCTGATATCCGAGATCGTAATCATGAAAAGCACTAACAACGAATGTTTACGGTAATTACATTGAGGTTCGTGTATGTGAACAATTTGAAATGTTCTTAGATATCGATATGACGAAATCTATAACCACGGAATTTCCGAAAAATCATTCAGATTGAAGTGTGATGTGTAATTCACCGGCTCATATTTAAACAAGCCTAATTTTCAAAAAACATTTTTGAAGACAAGCTTTTGTAACAACACTCATCCGCCATTTTGAAGCCGCCATCTTGAATTACTCAATTTTGAAGAATCGTAATTTCCGACCCAGAAAACCCTCATATACCAATTTTGAATAAAATAGGATCATAACTACAAAACTTGTCCGCCATATTGTGCCCGCCATCTTGAATTTCCCAATTTTGACAGAAGTATCATGATTTTCGAACCCAAATACCCCTAGATACTAATTTTGAATGGAATCGGATCATAATTACAAATCTCATCCGCCATTTTGTTTTTTTATAAAAAATATTTCATGATGCATTGTCACCAGAATTAGGTATACCTGCAAAATTTCAAATCAATCGGACGATTAGAAGTGTGTCATATTTAACTTGCAAGATTTGATTACAGACAGACAGACAGACACCGGGACAGGTGAAACTAAATAAAAGCTTATAAAAAGGAATATTTCTGCCATCAATCATGACCGCTTGAGATCTAAACCCAATATAACTAACCAGGCACATATTTAGAATGATGAGAGAAGCAATACAGCAATGAGAATCTCATGTTGTGAAATCAAAAGCCCTCTAGTATTCCAGCATGGTTAAAATAGTTAGATCTTCCTGATCTTCAGATTTAAAGATTTTATCAGTTATATCGAGGAAGGCAGTACAACAACTGTGGTCAGCTCAGAACCAAGATTGTGTGGTGGATATGATTTTATATCTTTCTCTAGTCTAGATGTTCTCGCAAGTACCTTTTCGATTATTTTGGATATAGTTGGTAGTATGCTCAACGTTCGTGAATCATCTAAAGATGTCAGATATGTTAGGGGGAATTACCAATGCCTTCCTGAAGGAAGAACTGAGTTTTACAGGCAGAAATTCGGCAGATGTGTTAAGATAGGCTGAATGCATTGGTAACAAAGTTGAATCGTAAATATATTGAGACCGTCTTGAATAAAAATTCACATTCTTCTACCTCATGAATGATATATCGCATTAAATTGATATAAATATCAGACAATGCCCCTTCTGACCTAAACTGGCTATTAACCCTTGAGGGCAAACCAAGGGAATCACAATTCTTGTCAGTATTTATTTGTTTTATTGACATAATTACTCAGGAGAGTAATGCATAATAATATATTTTTTTAATTAACAACTTCAGACAAAATACTATTGTTGCTAAGAAAACGCTTTTTCGAAGAACGACATACGATTTGTCAACTCATAACTTGTTTTTGCATTTCAATCTGAATAAATGACCGACGATTCGCGTATATGCCAATATACACAAAGCACGAATATATAAGAAAAAGAAGTGGACCCAGGATGGACCCTTGTGTGATTCCGCGGATGAAATTTAAAAAGGAATATTTCTGCCATCAATCATGACCGCTTGAAACCTTAACCCGATATAACTAGCCAGTAGATCGATAACTCATTACAAATTATATAATTGACATACTGACAGACATAAACTTCGAATTATAATTCTCAAAGTGGAAATTCGGGCGGCTGTCAGTTCACAGGCCAACTATTGATTTTTTACGTCTGCACGATATCTCCCTGTAATCCTTGTATGATGTTTTGATGATCGGATTATTTGTTGGCGTAAAGGTCAGTTCCATAATCAACGTCAGAAGTCGCTTCTATGTATTTTTTAGACTGATTAATGTATCGGAAAGGTTTACATATGAATTGGGTCAAATGAATATCAAATTGAGGAGAACGAAATAGCTATGTCGGACTCTTTGATTTCGATAATCTTCGGTGGCTCCCTCTGAATTCTGCAACCCAAAACAAAGCCAATTTACAGAGCGTCTCAAAATTATGGAACAAATTTATTTTCTCAGAAGAAAAATATTTGGCAACAAAATCCTGAAACCGGTCAATTTTTGTTTCAATTTTACTAAATTTTTATGCATTTTTGAAGGATTTTTGAATAGGGAAAGTGAGCCATGTGGTACATTTTTGGCAGAGTCTTTGTATCTTCTTCACAGGCGTGCAGAAATTTTCAAGAAGAAATTTTTTTTGGAAAATTAATTATTTCAAGGAGATTCTCAGTAAGTGCACTTTATCATGGCTCATTTACTTCAAGACGATGGTACCTGGTGAAATTTGTCACCGAATGAAAGTTGACCATTACAGTTTTGTTCATGCACATCTTTCAACCCCCTCACGTGAAAAATTAGAATGAGTGAAACACAGCGCTTCAGTTATGATCTTAAGTAGATTTGTTGTTAGTACGTTTCTACTGAAGTTGAAACTTTTCGATGAAATGTTTCAATTCAAAGAAAGAGCCATGACAAAGTGCACATACTGAAAACCACTATGAACAGACTAATTTTCCAAAAAAAAAATTTTTTCTCAAGAACTTGCCAAAAAAGTAGGTACCACTTGACCCACATTCCCTATTCAAAAAATTTAGAGGGTTGATGGGGATGGCACAGGGTGCAACAAAGATCCTTCAAAAATGCATACAAATTTGGTAAAAGTGAAAAAAAAATTGACCCGTTTCAAGATTTTGTTGCCAAATATTTTTCTTCTGAGAATATCAATTTGTTGCTTCACGACGACCCAAGAATGTTCGAGCTTTACGAACCGTCTCTTCCAAATTTTCACAATTTTCATAGTGAATTTTAATGATGCCAATGCTTGTTGAAGCGTGTACCGTTCCATTTTCATTAATGGCGTAGTATCTACTTGTCAATGTCGAAAAATTGCAGCTTCAAGAGACATCAACCGAAGTAGCGGACTATTCAAAATACATAACACCTCTTATTGGAAAACCCTTCACAAAATAGCATTCACGAAATAAACTGCTCCACATGAGTTAGGGATATTGACTCAAATTGCAAAAAAATATAGTTAAAATAAGATTTTTGTGAAGAAAATTCATATTAATAGGATTTCAAGTTTCAAATTAATTTTAGCCTGTAGGTCTGCAGCGTATAGAGGGTGGGAAAAATCGAGTAAAATAACGAAATTTTATTCCCAGAGAATTCAAGCATTTCAAGACTATCAATACAATGTATGGCCTCCACGGGCATCAATAACAGCTTGACAGCTTCTTTGCATACTACACACGAGGTCGTTGAACATTTCTTGAGGAATTTGGATCCATAAACGGGGCAGAAACTCTCTCAGATCATTTAAGGATTCTGCGGTAGGTTGATGATTATCTAATCTTTTTTGGAGCATATCCCATACATGTTCTATGCAATTCAAATCTGGTGAGTGCGGAGGTATTGGTAAATGTGGAATACCAAGCTGCTCGCGCGCATTCTCAACTATAGCTGCACGGTGCGGTCTAGCGTTATCGTCTAGAAATTGGAAAGTTTCACCAATAGCAGCGTGAAAATTTGGCACAACATTGTCAATGACATGCTCCCTATAGTGTAAGGCGGTCATATTCCCAGGACAAATGTGTAGATCCGTGCGCCCGTTGAAACATATCCCGGCCCATACCCCCTCGGAATGGATGGACTTCTTGGACATAGCGACGATTACGGGGTATGCGTGCGATTGTCCATACCCTTATTTTTCGAAAATCTGAAAATCGTCCATATCTGGATTCATCATTGAAAAGGACACTACACCATTGATCGTTCCAATTGATATGTTGCCTTGCCCATTCCAGTCTTTTACTATTATGGTCAGGTGTTAATGGAACTCCTCTTAATGGATGTCTAGAACCTTGATTCACCTCTCTCAAACGTCGTCTGATGGTTTCGATGGAAACTTGGACCATCTGCATTTTGAACAGTATTCCGTAGCATTCTACACGTAGATGTAGGGTTTCTTTTCGCCGAAACGGTGATGAAACGATCCTGAACAGGTGTTGTTTTTCGTCGCCCACCAAGCCTTGGTCTTTCCAACACGGAACCTACTCCAAAGTCGACATATCACACTTCGGCTGACTTGGAGCCTTTCCGCTACAACGACCTAAGTTAGGCCACCCTGTACCATTCCGATAGCCCTATTAGCCTCAGCGTTTGTTAATTTACGTCTTGGCATTTTCGGAAAACTCGTTTCAAATCGAAGCCGTTGATAAACTGACTTCATTTCCAAATAAGAACATTCATGAAGCATATGCAAAGAACCAAACTTCAGAAAAAAGGCGACCAGATTGACCAAATGTCTCATACTGATTTTTATTGGATTCGTTCAAGTTGTTATTGAGTTTTAAATGATTTTACAGCGATTTTCTCTCGAAGATTACATACTTTTAAAAACGATTGAATACGATATCCCTATCTCTTATGGAGCAGTATATTTATATCTATATATATAAAAGAAAGATGTTGGTTACACCATTTATAACTCGAGATCGAATGGACTGTTTGTTATGAAACTTCAGATATGGATTCGTCTACGGTCTGGTTATTATAAAATACAATAAAACTCTGAAAAAATCTATGAAAATTTTACTTATACAGGAAATGCTTTTCCACCTTTTGAGTAAGGCCACTAGATGTCGCTACAGTTACAGTTACGCTACCGCTTATTCGTTTGTACTTCATTTGATATTCTCCGCGTTAGATGGCGTAATCGTGAGGGTTCTATATTTGACATTATCACAATTAAATGGCGATGAATTTGTTGAGGCTTTCGCGGCCATCCATTGTTGTCATCTGTTCTTTTTTCGAGCATTTCGGTCGTCGTGGTTTGAAATGGTCGAAAAAAGAACATATGAAATCAATTATTGTGTAATTTACATAGGGCTTATAGTACCATGAAAGGCTTTTAACAGATCCAGAAGCGGGTGAATATCCAGTGAATTTTTATCGAAATGTCAAGTAAATCGGATTTTGGCGATGAGTTCCAATCGTGAGATGTCCATTCTCCTCTTTTCTCATAATTTTTTAAATGATTTTGAATTTCTGTTTGGGTAATAAATATATTTGCGGAAATAATTGAATCCCAAATTGCCATTATTAGTGATTGACATATTTTGACATATTATTTTTGTGTATCTGTTCTGTGTGATAGCTCATATCCATGGAAACATTTGACAGTTCAAAAATCAGAGAACCAAGCCGTTGATCTCCGATCACCGGTGATTACGATTTGTGAAATCCACCGCAAGTATAATTTGGGCGGAACAAAGTTCGCCGGGCCAGCTAGTAGATGTATAAACTATTAAATTTTCAGGTAGGTAACGAAAACAACATTGCGTAGTGCATCTACACATTTCAATGATTAGTATAGGACTTTTTTTTTCTTTTCGGTTAAATATTTTCAACTGAGTTTTACGATTTCTCTGAAATAATTAAATTTGTTCATTTCCGTCTTTCATGTTTTATTAATGAGCGGGTCGATCAGTGGTGGTATGTAAAAAATGAGGTTTATACAGTCAAGAAAGGCAACAAAATAGAGTTTCAGATCATAAGGAATGATTAAAATAGATTCAATTTTCGAAAAGTTTTATTTCGTCAAATTTCTGCATAACTGCGAACTGATTCACATCAGTTTTTTGGAGTGTAGATTCCGTTGAGTTTAAAGGCTTAGTATCCCTACGACTAGGAAGTGGCGATTTCAGAGGGAAGCGCTCATTAATAACCATAACTTCAGATTGTATCGTATAAAATAAAATTTTAATCTGAATTGAATGCCTCAGGTCACTTTCATAATAATACCAAGGAATATTATTACTATGCCAGTCCAAACATTTTCGAAAATGAAACATATTATCAATAAACTTCGCAGATAGATAAATGGATTTTCTGATCTATTCTTAGGAGATAAAGATATGCCGTCGCTGACTTTTTTCAGATCTTTTGGAGACATACAAAATTGAAGTGCGTCATTTTCAATTACACCGAAATGTTTGCCCTGCGCACGTCGATAAAACGGAAAATTCTTCGACTCGGATCACATAACAATATTTTCCCACTTAAAAAAGTTTCTTTTGAAGAAAGCATATGTCACTACATATATTAAATAAAATCCATCAAGCCATTCAGAGTGTAGAGTGTGGAAAAGAAAAAGACATACATACATTCAATGAACAATACCCTTCTTCTGACGCAGTCGGAAAAGAAACAACTCAAAATTGGCAGAACTGGTTATGTTTATTGTTTACGAGCAGGTGGAAAATTTTGTTGTAGAATAAGCTACTTTGGAAAAAAGTGTTCTATTCCACATGTGAAGTGAGGCTTCGCAGTTCTGTTTCACTTCAAAGATTTGTTATGGAACATATTTTGTTTGAGACAGGACGATGAAGGTTACTTGGATTCGATTATGCAACTGGTCCTGAGTGTATAAAATCGGATGAATTATTAATGCATATTTTCATCAATCGATTCCTGGCACTTCTTGACACTCTTAATTTTTTTCTATACAAGTAGAGTTTTTTCGAGAGCATGACTATTAAGAACGAAAGCGTAATAATGGTTTTACCACATACCTTTGCTCATCCTCTGACAGAAACTTATAATACCCATCGGATTTCGGCGATTTTTTGGCACTTAACATCTTCTTAAGACGCTTCAAGAAACGCGGTATACAATTCAGTCTCCATATCTTCCTTTCGGTCATACTTAGAATTGAATAATAGTCGACTGCGTAGCTATCTTACAGCTCTTGTCAATTCGAGGTAAATTGAATTTATCCGGTGGTACGAGGAACTATTCATAACGCACACAATCTTTCAATAAAGGCAGAAATCATCGATGAAGATCTTTTGGACGGAGAAAGATCTTGTTGTTCTAGAACACAGACTACGTTTGTTTGAGAATCATTATCAGTGTATTCTTCCCGGCTCAAACGCCCGAAGTATACATAAGATATTCTACTCAAGTCGGAACAATTATTATTCTTTCGAAATAAATAATTCTTATCTTTATATATTTATCAACATTTTGAATGGAAAAATATCTTGTCGTCAACAAATATTTAATAATTTGTAGATTCGCTTCGAGAGAGCTTTCCTCAATAATAATTAACCTCTGATGTTTCCGAGTAAAAACTAATCAATTAATTTTACAAGATAAGTTTTGAACCGGTGAACTTCATCTCAAATTTCTTATTACTATTAATGTTACGTGTTAAACTTATAGTAAAACCTAGGTCGGGCGATCTACTGAGTAATCAGTTGAATCAAATCTTAAAGCTCGGACACATGAGCGTGCGTCAATTCTGGTCTTAAACATGTTCAATGAACATTCAAATTTCTTCCCACACATTCTCATATTTGCGCGCTGGTTCCTATGAGGAATGTCGTGCCGAAAATGGTTTTAAACGATTAGGTTGGTCTCACTGAACAACTAAATATTTTTTTCAATATGTATATGATATTTGTAAAGGGTGTTTTAATAAGAGAACAAGATTTCAGTGTTCAATAACAATTTTTTTTCTGTTGGGAAGTATTGAAATATACGGTTCCACAATAGTTAGGGATATCGTATTCAATTGTTTTCAAAAGTATGTAATCTTCGAGAAAATCGCTGTAAAATCATTTAAAACCCAATAGCAACTTGAATCGATCCAATAACAATCAGTATGAGACATTTCGTCAATCTGGTCTCCTTTTTTCTGAAGTTTGGTTCTTTGCATATGCTTCTGACGTAAATTAACAAACGCTGAGGCTAATAGGGCTATCGGAATGCTACAGGGTGGCCTAACTCAGGTTGTTGTAGCGGAAAGGCTCCAAGTCAGCCAAAGTGTGATATCCCGACTTTGGAATAGGTTCAGGCCTCAGGGAGACGAAAGACCAAGGCTTGGTGGGCGACGAAAAACAACACCTGCTCAGGATCGTCTCATCACCGTTTCGGCGAGAAGAAACCCTACATCTACGTGTAGAAATCTAGGGAATACTCTTCAAAATGCAGATGGGGTCCAAGTTTCCATCGAAACCATCAGACGACGTTTGAGGGAGGTGAATCTAGCTTCTAGACATCCATTAAGAGGAGTTCCATTAACACGTGGCTATAAGCGTCAAAGAATGGAATGGGCAAGGCAACATATCAATTGGAACGATCAATGGTGTAGTGTCCTTTTCACTGATGAATCCAGATATGGACGATTCTCAGATTCTCGAAGAATAAGGGTATGGACAATTCCACGCATACCCCGTAATCGTCGCTATGTCCAAGAAGTCCATCCATTCCGAGGGGGTAGTGTTATGGTATGTGCCGGGATATTTTTCAACGGGCGCACAGATCTACACATTTGTCCGGGGAATCTGACCGCCTTACACTATAGGGAGAGGGAGCATGTCATTGACAATGTTGTGCCAAATTTTCACGCTGCTATTGGTGAACCTTTTCAATTTCTAGATCTAGACGATAACGCTAGACCGCACCGTGCAGCCATATTTGAGAATGCGCGCGAGGAACTTGGTATTCCACATTTACCAATACCTCCGCACTCACCAGATTTGAATTGCATAGAACATGCATGGGATATGCTCCAAAGAAGATAAGATAATCATCAACCTACCCCAGAATCCTTAAATGATCTGAGAGACTTACCAAGTGTGCACTATCGTTAGGCTCCTGTACAAGCGTCCTTCAAACGGAAATACTTGCAATCGGAAGATGTCTAGATATAAATCTAGAACGAAACTATCAGAAGTGCGATATAGCTATTCATAAAGATAGTCAAGCTGCTATTAAAGCACTGAGCTCCTACGTCATTGACTCAAAGCTCAATTTGGGAATGCCGAAACAAACTCAATGAGGTAGGCAAGAAGAATAAAGTCTTTTTAATCTGGGTCCCCGGTCATTCGGGAATCGTAGAAAAAAAGAGGCCAATACACTGGCGCACAAACGCCACTCACTGGCCCAGAACCCTTCTGTGGTATAGGAAAATACACCTATAAGAAGGAGTTTATGCTGAAGGAGAAAACCGAAACAGAAAAACTCTGGCGGAATCTCCCAGGGATGGATCACTCCAAAAAGTTCCTCCGGAACTTTGAAACTGCTAGATCCCAAAAATATCCGGATCTCAGTAAAAACCAACTTCATCTTCTCACTGGCTTTCTCACAGGACATTGTCGCCTAAAGAAGCATCTGTTGAGAATGGGTTTATCGGACACTGATGAGTGTAGATTCTGTGGGGAGGAGGAAGAGACTCCTATTCACCTGGTTACGGAATGCTATGCCATTGCAAGCCAAAGGAAAGAGTGCTTTGGACAGGAAACTTGTAGAAGTGGGGAGTTATCCTCCTTGAAGCCGTCCCAGATACTGGATTTCATCAAATCTCTGGAACTGGAGGACGAGCTGTAAGAGACGCGATGGTAACAGCTCTGTCAGGGGGCACAATAAACCTTAAGGTCGCAGTGGACTGAAACCCCTTTTCACTATACTATACTAACTCCCATCTGTCAACTTTATATCTGTAACGTAATAATCATGTAACATTATGACTGTCAAACATGGCGCGCAATTCAAATCTTGCGCACTTATTGAAACACCGTTTACATTGTAATAATAATTTTCGGCTTGGCAGCTACGCAAAGTATCGTATGCGGGGATTTTCATATTTGCTGAACGATCAGAGAGAATTTGACACTCCGTACTACTGTGATTTTATGGCGTTTTTCGAGGGGAGAGAAAACGCGATGCTTAAGCCATCATTCATTTGGATATAAAAAGCATAAAAAAGGATTTTGATGGACGCACTATCCATTTAGAAGAGGGTGCTTCAATAAATATCTCAATATCCTGCTCAAAATGGATACTTCTATATTAATGAACCGACTAGGGTTACAACGAATACACATTGTATATTAATAGACCAGATATTCGTCCGTAAATATAATGTGAATCAAAACATTATATGACCTCAGCATTGTTCCAAACCAATTACACTGACCACTACCCAAAATACTTAATTATCGGGAGCAACAGGATCACATCCTGAAAATGAGCAACACCCATTCGAAAGGGGATGCTAACACTGAGTATTCTCTCCAAACAACACAAACCAGTTTTGAAAATATTCTTTGGGAAACCTAGGCTGCTTCCACAGAATGTCTATATGAAGAAACGGAGTGATTGCAGGCAGTATAAAAAACATTTCAAGATATTAACTGGATCTTTTATTTTGTTGAATACTGAAATTCTCAACTTCTTCGGTTAGATGGATAGATATCCTGGTGTAACGACTCCCTAACTAAAAATCGTGACAAAAAATTGTAGATCAAAACAGTACTTTAGATAGCAGATCGGGTCCTACTTCCGGAATAATCCGCAATATTTCACGACCGTGGCGCTATTGCGGCAATGGAAAATAGCACGACCCCTTTCGGGAGAAATGAAAGGTAGGACTTCATATCTGATTTTCAATCGACAAGAAAGTCTCAAACAGAATCTAATCAGTGCCAACACCAGGTATGCTCCATTCACTTCTATGAAGTATCCCGTTTGGTTTGGTTTTGACATTCTGACACATTACACCGTGTATATTTTGAAAATGTTAAGTTATAGTCATTTTCCTGTCAGATAACTACCCACCGTTGTTCTCTCTACATAGGCTCTTCTCTGGAGTTATTTCGGTGGGCCTTTTGAAATGGGTCCCCCTGTATACTAGGATCTATTGATATCTAGTTAGCCTAGACCAGTTCCGTTCATAAACAAAATATTGCGATACTATTTCAACGAACAATAACTTATTAGAAGTGTCAGTGTAGAGTTCCACGTCAAAAAAGTAAACCAGAGTTACGCAAAAAATTAAAAAAAAAAGATGTCCACCGAAATTGTAAAAATCGAAAAATTGGAGTATCGAGCCATCATCAAGAACCTGTATTTAAAAGGGTTAAGAGGTAAGCAGATTTACGAAGATATGCTTAATACCCTTGGTGATCAATGTTCTTCGTATGCGACCGTGAAAAATTGGACTGTAAGCTTCAAAAGAGGTTAATTTTGCATTGAAGATGATGACTGATCGGGAAGGCCAGTATCTGTGTCAGTACCCGAAAATATCGATGCAGTTCATGACATGATTTCATCAGACTAAAACGGATATCTGAAGCACTGAAGATTTCATACGAACGCGTTCATATAGTTCACGTAAATTTGGACATGAGAAAAATTTCTGCAAAATGGATCCGCAAATGTTTGAATGTTGACCAAAAGCGTGCAAGGGTAGAAGCATCGCGTTCGATCTGTGCTCGATTTGAAAACGATGTAGACTTCTTAAACCGAATTGTTTCTATGGATGAGACTTGGGGTACATTTCTACGATCCAGAAACAAAGCAACAATCGATGGAATGGCGACACTCTGATTCTCCAAGACCTAAGAAGTTTCGTGTCCGAAAATCTGCTGGAAAAGTTCTTGCTTCAGTTTTTTGGGATTGCCATGGAGTAATCATGGTTGATTTTTTTGGATAAGGGTAGAACAATAACTGGAGATTACTATTCGACATAACTGACCACTCTACGGGAAAAAATTAAAGGGAAAAGACGCGGAAAGCTATCCAAAGGTTGTTTTTACAGGACAACGCCCCAGTACACAAATCTCATGTTGCCATGCAGAAAATTCGTGATTCAGGGTTAGAATTACTAAAACACCCCCCTTATTCACCAGATTTGGCTCCGTCCGACTATCATCTCTTTCCTCAACTGAAAAAAAGTTTAAAAGGTCGTAAATTTTCTTCCAACGAGGAGGTAATTAAAGCTGTGGATGACTGGTTTGCAAAGCAAGAAACATTTTTTTTAAAGGTCTAGAGACGTTGCATGTTCGCTCTAATAAATGTATTCAATTAAGAGAAGAATATATTGAGTAATAAAATATTTTGAAATTGAAATTTTGTTTGGTTCTATAGTAGGCTAACAATTTTTCAATATATCCTCGTATCATTTCTCCTTTGCAGCTCCCTCTCTCTTTCTAGAGATTACTTCTATCCACTTTTCCACTGTGAATGTAAACATCAAACGACAAATAAAATTAGAAGCCCTATCGCAATACCGTATCAGCCAAAACAAGCGCTAATCAATTCAATGCGCCTTTCGATCTCAGTGTGAATATGTTTTCTCGCACATAATTTTCCTAGAACAACCGATACTGGAAACGGTGTAGTTTATTCCTGATATGAAGTGGAAAAACAACAGCTAAGTGATTGTATTACGCGTTTATGCAATTGACCTAAAAGCTACAAGGAAATGTTATTCTGGGATATTTTTTATGGATCGAAAATAATTCGTCCTGTATAACAAATATTCATCCCAAGTATGGAAAACTCCAAATATTCCATACAAAAACGGAAAATTGATATGAAAGTTTTCTAATTGACCATATTCATAAGCTATCGGTTGCAGCTTTTTCAACGTTTTCGGGTTGGCAGCATGGCAGCAATAGTTATAATATGTCATCACTGTCATTACTGATTTGAAATAGGCCCGCCAATTCATTAGCATTTCGGTTTCATATTCTTTATAAAATTTAGGTGTACACAAGATGTACTTACACCTTTTTGTCATCCATTTTTACCAAAAATTGTCCTATCTATTTGCTCTATCAGAATTCAAAATAAATAGCACGTTCGAAACTTCAGAAATTGTAAACAATCAATGACAATTGACATTAATGAGGTTTGACATTGAAATTGATGACACATTGGTACCAAGCCAAAGATGCTCAAAAAGCTGCAACCGATAGCTAATGAATATGGTCAATAAGAGGTGTTATTTTGACATTCAGAGAAAAAGGCCCATTTTTAGATAAATGATCGTATGTTTATTTCATGTTAAAGAGGAATTGAACTACATTGCGCAAAAAAATTAACGCACATTATGGAAATCTCGAATTTATTCTACAACTGAAGGTGTTCTCAATGATAATTATTTTTATCAGAATTATGCATGCATATGTTATCCACTTTCAACGTTTTTCTTCAATACAGATGTTTTCTCCCAGCAGGAATAAAAAAAGATGATATTATCAGATTTTGAATGTATCGGCTCCATTCTAAAATCAGTTGTTCTCGATCAATTCTAGTGATCAATAGTTTTTCTTTCGTTTGATTTTCTACACTCGATCGCTATGCAACGCGAAACACGCAAGAGGAATGTGCCCAAGCGGTAGTTTTGCGAGAAGAAGGGTGAACACTGAACATACACAAGAATTGCAGAAAGGTTTGGAGTTTCCCATACAAGTGTGTCCAGAATGTTGCAGCGATTCAGGGAGACAGGTATGAATGTTCGAAGACCAGGACAGGGTAGACCACGGGTAACAACTGCCATTAAAGAACGTTACTTGAGTTTCTTCGTTGAGACAACGGTTTGCAACCGCTCGCCTCCTTCAAAATCAGCTTGAGCAAACTCATGAGGTGCAAATTAGCACTCAGACAATAAGAAATCGCCTCAGAGAATATGATTTAAGGCCTCGTGTCGCGGCAAGAGGCCCAGCTCTTACCCCAGCCCATCGAAGGGCGCGTTTGGATTTTGCGAGAGAGCATATCCATTGGGAAGAGGCCGATTGGGAAAGAGTTCTCTTCACAGATGAGTCTAGATTCTGCCTCTACATTGTGATCGACGTTCCCTTGTATATAGACGTCCACATGAAAGATATGCTCAGTGCAATTTCCTGAATACTACTGGTTTCGGGGGAGGATCGATTATGGTATAGGGTGGAATATCTTCGACTGCTCGCACAGACCTAGTGGTCGTTGATAACGGAGCTATGAATGCTGATAAGTATATAAGGAACATTCTTGAAGAGCATGTAGTGCCATTTGCCCCATACATAGGTGAAATTTTCATTTTTATGGATGATAATGCAAGACCCCATCGTGCGCGCATCGTTCAGGAGTACCTTGAAGAGGTTGAAGTCCTTCGAATGGAATGGCCAGCAAGAAGTGCAGATCTCAATCCGATTGAGCAGGTTTGGACAACCTCAATAGAAGGCTGAGAAGTTCAGAAAATCATCCAGCTACTCTTAATGACTTAGGAATCCAACTCGGAGAAATCTGGGAAGGATTAGATCAGAACATTTTAAGATCATTCATTTTGAGTATGAACCGTCGTTGCCGAGCTGTAATTAACGCAAGGGGTGGAAATACCAAGTATTAAATCACTTATCAGCATTTCAGCATTTTGAAAATTGTTCATTCCTCTTCTTTCACATAAGATTCGGTGAAATCCTGAATTTTTTTTCCATTTAATGTGCGTTAATTTTTTTGCGCAGTGTATTTCTGTTTGAGTTTGGACTTTTAAATCTTTGTACTCTCATTGAACGATATAATTGATATAAAAGGTAAGCTTGTAGTTCAGTTTCATATGCTTATTTTCTAAACTGTCATCGTTAAAAATAAATATAGAACTGTTATGACAGAAAACAGACCACAGTTTTCAGGAATACTTTCTATCGAAATTCGAAAATGATATAACGAGCAGTCTCGATAATGATTCTCCAATAAAAGAATTTGGTGATTTTAAAAAGAGAAAAACAATTTTTCTAGTGGAATTTTATTTTGTAGGTTTTACAGCTTTACGATAGTTGTATTTTTTTGGATTTTATTTATTCCTTAATCTCGATGTCGCAATTAAAACTTTGCAGATATGATATTCTTTAGATATTTTGTATTTGAATTTTTGTGATTTCTTTTTTTAAGATTTTTATTCATCTTTTATACTTCGTTTTGATGTACATACCTTGTATTTTTTTAATAAACTTTATGTTTTGTTTTTAAAGAAGTGAGTTTTAATTGAAAAATTCTTTTGAAAAAAATCGAAAATGTTTCAGGGGGGGCCCAAAAGTTTTGAAGCGTAGGGTCCCTGAAATCGTTAATCCGCCACTGACCACCACCATGATTTTTGGACCATATCATATCCTTTTCATGAAAGTTTCCATAACCAAATTGGCTGCCCTATGTCCTCGATAGCCTCACGAATTCCATCTTTGAGGTCTTGAATTGACGTTGGGCTCTTCGCGTAGACCTTCTCTTTCACATGTCCCCAGAGGAAGAACTCGAAAGGTGCTAAATCACAAGATCTCGGTGGCCAGTTGTGATCACCCCTTCGAGAGATAAGATGGTCCGGAAACTTTTTCCGTAAAAGATCAATGCTTTCGTTGCTTGTGTGACACGTAGCGCTGTCGTTTTGGAAGTAAACGTTGTTCAGATCAATACCATCCAATTCCAGCCATAAAAAATCATAAATGGGCGCAACCCATTCACCGTAACTGTTGCTTCAGCCTCATTCTCGAAAAAGTAAGGCCCAATGACCCGCCGGACCATGAACCGCATCAAACAGTCACACGTTGAGAATAGAGAGAGGCTTTTCAACAATGACTCTTGGGTTTTCCGAGCCCCAGATGCGGTAATTTTGCTTGTCGACAAAGCCACCGAGTTGGTATTCAGCATTGAATACTCAATCATATCAGGAAGGAAAAACTTGAAAAAAAAAAATGTTTGAGCAAATTATTTTCACTCCCTGTATAACCGGAAGTGCTCAGGCTCCAAAAATATTTTAGGTCTGTAGAGAATCACGAACAATCATAATCCCAATTTTCAGATATCAAATATGTCCAGTTCTCCAGAAACGTCTAATAGGCACTCGAACTTGGGACACGCTGTATACAGGGTGTTCCAGAATGTTTTTTTTTTTAATAATGATTTCTACGACATCACGTTGCGTTTGTGTGTAACTCGCTAACAAATAAATCAAATCCATCAGTTTCTTCATGGTATAATATTCTTCATCAAAGTCAATACACTTTTTACATGCGTTTGAAACAATTTTCGAAGAACTCTGTTCATTCAGGTGAGGTACTTCCAAAACTTGTTATTGAAAGGCGACAACCGCTTCTTCGAGCGTCGAAAAACGATGACCTCGCTATTCATTTGTTATCTGCGAGAATAATAAGAAATCATTTGTGGAACAGTACGGTGGGTGAACCATCAGTTGGATATTTTAACAGCTCTGTTTTCTTCTTAAAATTATGCAAGGAATCTCCCCTTATCGTTTGTTCCTCCTATTTACCAACCCCCTGTACAAACCGTACACCATTTTGGTATACGGTATACATTTTGTTATTCCCAAATACCCACTTAACGTACGCACATTTTCTATACAAATCATTTATTAAGACACCCGGTAGTTACAGTTCACCGGTTTCCTAGCTTGAGATAAGCGATGCTAGTTAAATCCAATTCAACATTTACACCTAGAAGCTTTTTATGAATAACAATCAGTCCTTGGGTTTGATTAATTTGTTATCCTATTCATTTCCACCAACAGAAATACAACATAAAGCGTCCTTCATTTTTCTTGATCTGGAATGTGATACAAGCTAAAAATAGGTTGATAAAATTCGGCTCTTTGATAAGCTAATTCTTTCAAATAAATTCGCAGAACATTTTATTTCATCACTTTTCACAATCTAAAGCAGCTCACATAAAACGAAACGCAGTTGTCGATATTATAAAACTGCTGAAAAGTTACATAACAGTTTATCAATTTCCGACAAGGAGTTTTTGATACCAGAAATATAAAAAATGCCATATCTATCTTCAAACATGGTAGGCACATTTCGATATGGTAACTATGGGAGGTTCAATAAAATGGAAGTGATATACTCGATCTGTTTTTTGAACTAATTCACTGGTGGAAACCAAAATGTAGTCTTTTGTTTTAGAGTTCGATTTTTCGACTTTCAAACACACGTGAATATCTAGGATATTTCTGAAGTGAGGAGAAAATAACTTCTATATTTTGGAGACAAATATGCAATTTTTAATAACGGTCTGAAATTCTATTTTTTGAATGAGAATCACTGTTGTCCTTATGTTATGTTGAAACGGATTTTTTCCTAACTATATCTCTTATATGCAGTCATCAATATACAGGCTGCCCAAAAAGTGACGTAACTCGTCAATAATTCTTGAAAGAAGAATTGTCAAGGAGAATCCTAGCATCCCTCGATTTTTAATTTCAAAAGCAATTTATCCTGTGCTTTTTTGATATTTCTCACCCCACTACTTTATTTTTTCAAATGGGAATATACAGGGTGGCCAAGAGATTGACGTCAAAAAGGAAAAAACAGGTCCCTCGTGTCATGGGCTATTCGAATCACCCCCATGTATGTTTTTCTATTTTTCACGGTTTTCGAGTTATGAATTTTTTTATGAAATTTGAGAATTTTCGACTTGACCATCTTAAAAAAGATATTAAAAAAAAAGTACAAGACTTCTCTGTGAAATTCTTTTTGTAACTTAATCTCCATGAATTGTACTTTTATACATGAAATAACCAGATTCGTAACTTTGATAAAAATTATGGAAATGTTCATCTCAAGTGAAAAAGTTACGTAAATTGGATTATGATCTGAATTTTCGAATCAAAATTAAAAACGTAAAAAGGCTAATAAACGGTTCCTTAGTATGCTTAAAAACTGCGCTCAACAGTCAGCTTTTAGAATCATTGATAAAAAATGGTACTTAACACTCTACTTTTGCTAGAATTAGCCTTCAAAGTCATCGAGGTGGAAAAAATCTAGACATTTACTACAAAATTATTTTTTGCCATTTTAAGATATTTCTGATCAAGTTATGATAGAAAATGCTGAAAATTAATGAAAATTAGTTTTAGATGTTGGTCAAGAAAAGTTCTAGATAAAAAAAGAAAAAGGTATGGCAATAAATAACACATCATAATGTAAATAAAAAGAAATTTATTTATAAAATTTACACTAGGTGTTCAAAGTGGCCACCTCCAGCCTCAATACACATTCTACACCTTCTTATAAAATTTTTTTTTAATCGTATAAAACCTGCCCTGTTCTCTCTCTTAGGACACATTCGGCTTCTCTTAACTTCAGTCGCAGCTCGTCTTCACTCGAACATTCTCGGGCGTAAACAATTTCTTTGAAATAACTCTAAACGAAAAAATCGATGGGATTAAGGTCAGGTGAACGTGGGGGCCCCTTGATTGGTCGACTGCGTCCGATCCATCTGTTCGGGTATCGTTCATTCAAGTGGTTAATCAAAAATTGTTCTCGAAAATTTGAATAATCCCTATCGGTTTTTCATTGCTGCGCAGCGGATAAAGTGACCCCCACGTTCACCTGATCTTAATCCCATCGATTTTTTCGTTTAGGGATATTTCAAAGAAATTGTTTACGCCCGAGAATGTTCGAGTGAAGACGAGCTGCGACTGAAGTTAAGAGAAGCCGAACGTGTCCTAAGAGAGAACAGGGCAGGTTTTATGCGATTAAAAGAAAATTTTATAAGAAGGTGTAGAATGTGTATTGAGGCTGGATCTAGAACTTTTCTTGACCACCATCTTTTAAAGCTAATTTTCATTAATTTTCAGCATTTTCTATCATAACTTGCTCAGAAATATCTTAAAATGGCAAAAAATAATTTTGTAGTAAATGTCTAGTTCTTTGATTTTTTCCACCTCGATGACTTTGAAGGCTAATTCTAGCAAAAGTAGAGTGTTAAGTACCATTTTTAGCAATGATTCTAAAAGCTGACTGCTGAGCGCAGTTTTTAATTTTGATTCGAAAATTCAGATCATAATCCAATTTACGTAACTTTTTCACTTGAGACCAAAATTTCCATAATTTTTATCTAAGTTACGAATCTGGTTATTTTATGTATAAAAGTACAATTCATGGAGATTAAGTTACAAAAAGAATTTCATAGAGAAGTCTAGTACTTTTTTTTTAATATCTTTTTTAAGATGGTCAAGTCGAAAATTCTCAAAGTTCATAAAAAAATTCATAACTCGAAAACCGTGAAAAATAGCATAACATACATGGGGGTGATTCGAATAGCCCATGACACGAGGGACCTGTTTTTCCTTTTTGACGTCAATCTCTTGGCCACCCTGTATATGGATTGTGATACATCAAATAAAGGGTAATTTGATTAACTATTCAGCGATGTGGCTAAAAGTAGAATTGGTGGTGCCGTTTTTGATTGAAAAATTAGGAAATAATTTGTGATTGGAGAGTACTAACTGCAATCAGACCAGCAGGTCTCCCTATGCTTTTTTTTTAATTCACGCTCCACACGATTGAGCTGAAATTTTGTATACACCTTTAATTTGGATGACAATACACTATAAACTATGTGACGTCATTATATATCCAAGATGGCGGAAGTTATTTTTTATGCCCTTCTACAATATGGGTATCTAATGAAAGGGCTTGTTGAGAATAACTCCAAAACTAATGTTGACGTAATTTTAAATCCAATATGGCGCAATAGTTATTTTCATGCACGTCTGCAATATGGGTATAAAATGGAAGGGCTTGTTGGGAGTAACTCGAAAAATAATGTTGACGTGATTCTAAATCCAATATGGCGGAATAGTTATTTTTTATGCATTTCTACAATATGGGTATCAAATGAAAGAGCTTACTGAGAATATTTAGAAATAACTCAGCAGTGAGAAATAAATTTAAAGTAAAAAAAACCTTTTTTTTAAATGCTCTAAAAAGAAGAAAATAAAATTTTCCTTTCAAATTTTAAATAATCAACTTATAACCTCATTATTCAAAATTTATATGATGATAAAAGCTTGTCGCGCGATTTACTTGTGTAAATAAACTAGTATCTATTCAATTCAGTATCTCAATTTGCTAAATGCAATTTTTTTATATCAGTTTAATTAAATACTTATAGATACTCACACAGACTTCGCGACAAGCTTTCATGATCATATAAATTGTGTATAATGAGCTTATAAGTTTCTCTTCAGAACATCTAAATAAAACCTTTTTTTAGAAAAGTTTTTTTTACTTTTAATTTATTTCTAAGGTTTTTGGGCGCTTGTACTTATGGACATTTGGTCCAAATACCTGTTATTGTGGAATTTCGAGTCGAAAATGGTCTTCAGAAGAAGTCCTGGTCAAATTCAATTCTGTCCCTGCGTCCGGCAACAATTTCTTATTCCGAAAAAAAAATTGTTGCGAAATATTTTGTTAATTTAGGACACATCCTTTTCATTAGGAAAGTCTGTAAAGCTGGCTGCAAGCATATTGCATGCAAGTGAGCAATGGCAATTAGAATTATTCTCTTCAAACAGTTTTGAAATGATTCATTTGTTTCAATATCAAATTGAAGCAATTGTTTGGAAAAGATTGATTCATCAAATTTCAATAAAAATTACTTGCGGTATCATTTCCATACACTCAAATTCATAATTATCTATGAATTGTATGTTGACCATATAAACGATGAGCGCAGTAATCTTGGACCATCATTATAATTCTAAAGAAACTAGATTCCCACATTTCATTCAAAAAAACATGCATATAATTATCAATAAATGTAGGGTCACAACACAAAATATTGCATTGACTCACCATCACCACCCATTGGTTGATTGGTTATCGGTACAGGATACCCTCCTGCAGGAGGGTAACCGGCACCACCTGGAGGGTATGCACCAGGTGGTCCTGGAGGGTACTGATTACCAGGTGGTCCTGGAGGGTACTGATTACCAGGAGGATAAGGTTGTTGTTGTTGAGGCTGAGGATAGCCCCCTTGCGGTGGGTAGTTGGAATCATAGACTGGATTTGGATCTACATAGAATATTTATTAGACATATCATATGTAAACCGTTTCCTGCATTGTTAGGATGTATTTCTGAATTTTTCAGTGCCAAATAGGGTGTATCAAGATGAATATATTTCTTTTAAATTACAGTCCCTGCTCCATTCAATACCGTCTAAAGTCATCAAACTGTCCCTCTTTATCTTTAAAGCGTCCACTGTTTTAGGAATGCTATTTATTCCCATGTTTTATTCAATCCATCTCAAACTGGTAACCTCAGGCATAACACACATAATATTCTCAATACATTTCACCACAAAGCAATCTAGTTTGACAAGAAAAATATCTACTTTTGAGATTCAACAAAAATTTTACTTTTTTTACTGAATATTGTGCATTGTGCAGAAATTTGTATACGCATCAATAAACATGACCATGTATCGAAATTTGGATATCCTCAAGGCTCAAAAACATCTACTAATGTACCCTCAACCTCGAAAAGCAGTTATCTTTGGGGGCTAGTTTTATAATGTGAGTAGGGACTGTAAAAATTTCGTTGAACAGAAACTATGTACTTACGTGGATATCCTCCTTGGGGAGCAGTAGGCGGGTAAGACATTCTGTAAATGAAGTCAAATAATTTGAACTGTTCTAATTTGTAACCCTACAATTCAAATTATTTATCCACAGAAGAAACTAATAATGTCAGTGGAACTTGACCTTGATTGTCGATATTGAAAAAGGCAGATATTGTTTATCACAACCGCGCTTTATTCTGTATAACATTTGAATAAATTTCTAATCCAAGCAATTGATAAGTTTCCCTAGTTTCGGGTAACCCTTAAATAATTTTTCGTGAAAATCTTACCTTAAACTGAAGGCTAATAATAAATTTCACATATACAGACGCTCTTTTTGGTATATCGTATATTTAAAACTAACAAATATACTAGTGTATCGAAATAGAATTAAAAAGCTCTATGACATAACAGCACATGAATATAAATAACGATTTCTTTCGAAAAGTCAATTATAAAATGTTGTTGATTTCGTACAATAGAATAGGATTTTTTAGTCAACCGCCTTTTTACAATAAAAGTGCGAAACAAATTAATCCAAAGTTTTCCAATATGCGGAGCACAGAACCTCAATAAATACGAAGTGTCAAAAATCCTGGACATTCACAAGTCACAACCATAGACTATCAGACCATAGTTCTGTGATCATTTCTGCGTTCCAGATATTTATTCACAGAACATAATATTAATAAAGCTTCATCTTATCTATATGGAATTTTGTAGTATTTTTAATTTGTTTCCATAACGAAAGGCACAACCCGGTTAATACGATGAAGGCCACAATACGAAGGTATTAGTTCGTTGCTAAGTCATAGATGTCGCCCCTGCTGCGGGCCCAACAACAGATAACTAGACGAATGTAGACCAATCTCGCACCTTCGAGAAAATATGAGTCGGTAGCCTGTATGTTGCTATTTCAGCCTATCGTGAGCATTTGGGCAAAGGAATTAATGGTATTATCGTCATAATATTGATTTCCCTTCGAAAAAAAACACAATGCGTTTCAACATAATGATTCCTATATCATTACTAATTCATAGATGGCGCCTCCAGTTTTAAGTTCAAAAGTAAATTTGGCTGGTAGTTTCGATTTCTTCCACACTGAATAATATAATTGTTGGGACACGGAATCTGAGGTTTGCCAAACAGCGCAACAGAAAACAGAAAACAGGAACTATCAATTTTTAGTGAATGATATTTCCATCCGAAATGTTGGAATGGAAAGGTTCCAGTTGGTGGGAATGTGGCCGCCAATTGATTAGAACCCCCATGATCAATCCAATTTCATTTAAATATTGTTTGACGATCCAAGCAGAGTGAAACAGTGTGGGATAAAAAAGGCACTCTAACAAAATTTGATACAAAGCCCCTTCAGGAATAAACGCGCCACTAGTCACCTGAAAGAGGAAATTTAATGTTCTTTAGTCATGTACCCCTCATTAATTATTCTTACCGAATAAAAGAAAGCTTAACTTTTCAAAATATGCAAGCTTATAACAGAGAGAACAGAAGTTTTTCGAGATTTCGAAAAGAAAATAGGCATCTGTAAGAATAGAAACTATGTAGTTTTCTTCCAAAGAGGAGTTCTGTTTTGAGTTCCTTCTGCAGAGAAGAGATGTCTCTGGTAGTATTTTCTGATGAATGTTTACGTTTACTTTTCCAAGATGGTGGATTTGCTGGCCGTGCGCATAGATACCATGGTGGTGGAAGGTTGTTGACGTGCGCAGAAAGAATATTGAAATTCATTAAATTGCTTTGGTATCCGTGTATCGAAGATGTAAGTAGTCCCGAGTTGGCCCCTCGTGGCTGTACGTTAGACGAATATAGTCGGTGATGAACATATTGCAAAGATGGCGACATGTGCATAATTATTTGTGAGATGGATTGCATACAGTGCAGAAGTAGTAAACAACAAAGATCATCCCACGGAAGATATAGTGTAGAGTGCCCTTTCTGAAAAAGTTGAGATAGTTGAAAGTTTTGAGTCTCTGCGGACACGATGCGTGAGTTTAAAGTTGTCGTGTTAGGTTCGGGTGGGGTTGGAAAAAGTGCATTGACAGTACAATTTGTTTCTGGTTGTTTTATGGAAAAATACGACCCTACAATAGAGGACTTTTATCGTAAGGAGATCGAGGTGGACAACTCCCCCTGTGTGTTAGAAATATTAGACACCGCTGGTACAGAACAATTTGCTAGCATGCGCGACCTCTACATAAAGAATGGCCAGGGCTTCGTAGTGGTATATAGTTTAACAAACCACCAAACATTTCAGGATATTCGGACTATGAAGGAATTGATAACCAGAGTTAAAGGTACGGAGAGAGTTCCCATTTTACTAGTAGCAAATAAAGTAGATTTGGACCACCAGCGAGAAGTGACTTCTTCGGAAGGCAGCAGTCTCGCAGCACAATGGGGCTGCCCTTTCATTGAAGCTAGTGCTAAGAATCGAACAAATGTCAACGAGGTGTTTGCAGAGATCGTGCGTGAGATGAACTTTAGTCCAGAAAAAGAAAAAAAGACTTATTGTTGCTGCAGTTTACTTTAATCATGTGGCCCCGTTACGTTGATCGAAGTGGAACGCCAATACGGAGATTTCTGCAGTGTATAGTGGGCAAGAAGAATTATTTCCAGCCGACGAGATTCGGCTGATTCACCAACTGAACCACTTCATTGTTGTTAACTGAACGCAATGAGTACTTTGAGGGATATACCTAACTACCAGTTAACACTGAGTGTTGGACAGCAAAACCACCGTTTTAAGACTATAAGCTCATTTCTAGTATACCTACTTACTCATTGATAATATATTATAAGTAATGGCTTAGAACAGCACAATATATTTTTATACATTGAACAAAGTCAACGCGAACGATACATAAATATTTTACTTAGAAATTTTTGAACCAACTCATATCTACCACCAGATCTTACTACCTATGAATGATAGTGCCTGAATGATACAACATTGGTTGCAATTCGACTGTTCAAGCATAGAGATAGATGGTACGTACCCACATGGCCTAAAAACAAGCCACATGGTTGCTAAATTAAAACCGGCCAATATCATCTTGGTGCACCATTATCATGTGAGCTCATATTGTACATATTAGAAGACTAACATTATTTTATCGAGAAATCTGTGTTTTGTAATATAAAACTACTATGTGATGTGTGTCTGAAAGAGGGATGAGTGAATAATTAACTAAATAAATACGATTTTGTAAGTATTCAAATGTTGCCGATAGGTGTGTGTTCTGAGAGCCAAAAAGGATTTGTGATATACGTATAATAATAAAAATCAAGTGCAAAGTACTTGTTTTCTTTCATATTCACAAATCTACAAATTGCTGGTTAATGAGCTTTCGACCGCAACTTTCACGTCTACCAAATAAGCATATTCCTGTACATAATTTCACTTCCGGGTCGAATCACTTTTTCCAACACTGAAAATTGCCTATTGAAGCGGCATCCACATATAACGACCGACATACCCAGCCAAATCGATATATTCTTCCGCTCAAAGAATGGGGGATTTATTATGACAAAAGTTCCGAATTGCTGCCCCATTTGATTGAGTGGCGACAATGCATTTCGAGAACTTGCACATATGAATCATGTGGAAAATACTGCTATTTAGATTGAATTGATATTTTCCCTAAACTCTTTGTCATCGTCTTAATCATCAGACGATTGCAGTAATCTTTGTTAGTTTACAGAATTCACAATGTCTGAAGAAAAACACCTGTTTTATGATATTTACATTAATTTAAAATTAAGCTCCCACAACTGAAGTGAACAAACGATTCATCTTATTTTGAAATGAATAATATAACTTATTTTGTACAGTATTCAGGCCGATCAGGTTTTAGTCTTGTTTATTCATTATGTTTCGTAGATTTCTTTATCTATATCTGAAAACAAACAATGCGATAAAGAGTAATCGATTTTCACTCTACACTTTTTTGATCGACAAGCGTATCAGTAAATTGTAATTATCCATTTTGTTCAAAATATATGTATATTCTAAATTTATGCCTTTGAGTACGGTTCTGTATTTTTGGAGGAAACGCTGATACCTAATGTTCATCGTTAATCACCACGGTCAAGCTCATTATTAGCAATCCTATGCTTTGGGAACAAAATAGAGCATGAAATTCATGTGGCCTTAATACCCTTTATCATCGTTCGTCATTTTCAACTTGCCAGAGATTGTGATACGAATTTTATTTGGAGAATCTCTGTTGCCACGAAAAAGCCCTTGAAAAGTGACCACCAAAAATATATCTACCTACTGAAAATTTAGCAACTAGTTGGAAATGTTCTGGAGAGAATTGATGTAACCATTCTCTTACGATTATGAGAATCTCTGACCAGTATAAGTTAATTCCTACTTGAAAATTCCAAGAAACATCAGCTACTGGAGCATCAGCAAATATGAAAGAAACAGGTAAGATGTGTATCAGTGCAGGATTGAATATTTTCTTGTGTTCACTTGAGTAAACGGTGGATTCCCAAAAAGTATTTTAATATACTTTTATGTTTCTCAAAACCTATTTAAAATATATTATCTTAATTCGAAATGTTTTCTTGAACTTGTATCCAGGACAATTAGATAAATGGCCTTGGAATGCATGAAAGTTCTTCATGAATTGACTACTGAGAAATACTCGAAATTCTTCGAAATATTCAAATGCTATTAACTCCCCTATTGATACATAATTACCTACCTAAAATGTAGTACCTATAGGTGCGATTGATATTTTTCAAATCGCGAAGGTTTGATGGATAAGATGTTATTGTAAGCTGCTCTGAAAAGAAAATCAAATATAGTCATATTTCATAGACCCAAAAATTTTCGTTAAACGAATACATATCGGCAAATCAAAAAACAATCATAATTTACGGAGTACCTATCGATAATATTTCTAAATTCCTTGACAATGATTTAATATCTTTATGTTTATAACCATTTTTAATTGCTTTCTTGATTACTTTAAATGCTTCTATGAACAGAAAAGGACTATATTTTCGCTGTGAAGAAGCAGTGAAAAGTGAATTTTCTCTATGGGTTTCAATAAATCAATAGGTAAAGAGTTTTGGTTTCCATTAAGCTTATTTTCAACAAAGAAAACCTTATAATATTCGAAATGATATATTCTTCCAAGAACAATATAAATTAGGATTTCGAGAATTTACATGACTCGATTTAAATCAGGAGATGTGCATAAAAAATCACTCGATTTGAATCATAACGCTACGTAATGGACGAGGAAAACATTAATGATAATAGAAAGAATTTTTGAAATCTGTTCATCAGTTTTTCGAATTATTTTATTTAAAAAATGCTTTGCGACCTTTTCCAATTTCTGCATTTCAAGCTTCATCAAGCGGACTGGAGAATATAATAACATAAAAAAGATATTGAAATATTTTTATTATGTTCAAATCCTGAGAAAATATACAGTACCTACCAATTTTGTTCAAAAAGATATCTGATCCATTTATTTTTTTTGAAAAAAATTTGGCTAGCACGTCTTGCATGCAAAAAAATACTCATTAGGAAAAATTATTTCAAGTGAAGAAAAGTAGATCAGAATATTAGGCACTTCTTCATTGTAGAAACAGTATAAGAACAAACTATACAATTATTCTGCAACCCTTTTCACAGTACAAAACATTGTTAGAGTCGCATTTGATGAAATTTTTTTAACTTGTTGCAGAGAAAATGCCGAAAAATCTTGTGTTATTGATATTTCACTTATAATCACGTACATACAGAGTGTAACAGCCAAATGGAATGAATTCGATAACGAATAAATGAGGGGATGTTAGGAAAAACGCTCGGACACGTCGATTTGTAATTTTAAATGCGCATATTTTTCAAGAAAATAAAATTATATAGGGTGTTCCATGCGACCGTGGCCATTACCAACTTTCCTATTTCAAATGCAACCCCCTGTACCTATATAATTTATTTTTTGGATTCTTCAGAAAATTCTAGACATAATTCATGTACAATGTCTTATACTTATCTTCAACTTTTTCGGAAATATTAAGTGTTTCCAGATTTTTTACAAACATTAACATTTTGTGAATGAAAATTATTTTATTTCACAAATTCGATACATAACACTCAATACTTATTTCCCACTTACCTCTTGATATGAAGAAAGTAAGCAAAACCCATTACTGAGAAGAAATTAAAAAAAAAACAAAACAGATTTGTTTATTCTCATAGCCTTAGTAACACGTTGTCTGTAGCATGTTGCCAAGACGTTCGCGGCGAGCATTTTGAACATTTCCTACATAGACACTAATGTTTTTTTTGTTTTTTTTTTTAATAATTAAGAAATAATCAGTATTACTTATTAGGTTTTAAGTGTAATGTACCGAATTTGTGAAATAAAATAATTTTTATTCAAAACGTTGATTTTTGCAATAAATCTGAAAACACTTAATACTTCCGAAATAGTTAAAGATAGGTATAGGATTGTGCATGAATTGTGTCTAGAATTCTCTGAAGAATCCAAAAAATAAATAATATACAGGGGGTTGCATTTGAAATAAGAAAGTTGGTATTGGCCACGGTCACATGGAACACCCTATATAATATTATTTTCTTGAAAAATATGCGCATTAAAAATTACAAATCGACGTGTCCGAGCGTTTTTCCCAACACGCCCTCATTTATTCCATTTGGCTGTTCCCTGTTACACCCTGTATAAGGTTAATAGTTCGATCTAGTAAATTATGGACAAAATTCCAAATGTTTTACAAATTTATAGATGAACATGAAAAATACTACGAACAATGCACCTGGACTAGAGCTCACTTGACTGTAAATTTGATAAAAAAACATTTTTCTATTATGTAATCTTGCAGAAATTGAATCCAGCAAGGTAATAAAAGTGCTTATCAGTTATCATAGCCTCATCGAGTCACGTCCACGGTATTGCATTTTGCTTTGGGAAGGCTGTCCTGGCAGAGAAAACATTATACGATCACCAAGTCCTATGATAGTATACGATATCAATTTTTGGAATAGCTGTAAAGACTCGTTACTTATTTTTCATTGTCTGTGCCTATTTTTTGTCCATTTTCGAAAAAATTTATGAAAAACAGCTTCCATAGCTACACCCTAGAAAAAATTATCAATTTGTCGAAAATTTCCTTTCCCAATCAACAAAACATGATAATTATCTTCAATGCGTAATCATAAGAGAGATTAGACAAAAAGATTGATTTGTGGGAAGACAAAATAATTTATATTTTAAAATGAATCGTCTAAAGCACCTTGTGAGCAGATCCACCTTGTAGGTAGATTCACATTCAAGAATCCAACGGGAATTTTTTTCATCAAGTTATGCATTGCTAAGTTTTTTTCAGTTGTTACAGTGGCATATTGAAATTAAAAAAAGGGAATGCTGATATTAACTTTGGAAAACTGAAGACAATACTATTGTATTTTATTTCCAATATTTTTTTATTGTCTGAACCTCGGATTTCAATTGAACTTTTAAGCAATGAATTTGTTGATAGAGATCATAATGAGTGCACTTATTCATAAAACAATTCCCCTCGTTTTCATATTTACATTGGAATAAGGGTTGCTAGAAACGGTCCGGACAAAACCGCCTAAATAAACAATAATAAACATAAATTGCACTCTGCTCAGAGCTTCTCCGATAACACAGTTTCTTGCCACATTTGGAAGCTATTGATATTGACGACATTGGGTTTCAACAGAACGGTGCCAAATGTTATACCGCCCGTGAAAAATTGACGATCTTGCACGAGTCCTTCTCCTGGGCGTGTCATTTCACGATTTTTTGACCAGATTTGCTCATGCGATTTAACGATTTTAGACTTCTGGATGTGGAGTTATCAGAAGTCACAGGTTCATGATAATAATTGATGCATTGTAGGCCGAAATTAGACGCAGTATCGAGGAGGAGATTACGATCAAAAAAATGTGTACAACATTTTCAAATATCTGAGAATATTCAAGCATTTCCACACATTTCCGAGACATGCCATTTTTTTAAATGTTTAGATGGCCCATAAGATGAAATATTTTTATATTGGAAGCCATGATTGCAGAAGATTGATAACTTGATAGGTGATAAATATATAAATAACAAAAAGCTAAACCATTTATTAGTATTCAAGATCAACAGTCAACAAAAAAATGTTCGAAGAAAAACTCGATACTTTTGCGAAAACTATCAGCACTCCCATATTTCAATAACGAAACGATCTAAAAAAAAACTCATCATGATGCTAAAAAGGTAGAATGCTATGCTCAACGCTATGTCATTGTACCTTCGGGGAATTAAAAAAATATATATCTCAAGACTACAGTTTTGTTTATGAGCTGATTTTGAATTATTTTCAATTGGAAAGGATGTGTACCTACCAATTAACTCAATGGGGCCATTAAACTCGAATTTTTTGTCCACTTTTTCGATCTGAACATTTTTTGGCTTTCGATTTGAGCGATTTTTGGCCACTTATATTCATTCAAGCAGCTTTCTAGAAATTTTGCTCTTAGCTTTTCTTCGTTTATTTCAATGACTCTCCCTAAATACCACTTACAGTCGTAAAAAATAGCATAATATTTTTCGTTTTGAATGTGAATACGACGTATAGGTTGTGTCCCATTTTCAAAAGAAGACTCTTCACTCTCTGCTGAATTTTCATCCAGAATAACGGTTCTATTATTAATATCTGAGGTTTCAGAGGTTTCCTGATCTGATGTTTTATCAAGCGATCGCTTTCTTCTTATTTTTTCTTGCACAGATTACAGAACACAACTGCTTCTCCGAACTCGTAGAAGTTACAAGCTTCGGAGCTTGTAGTTTCTGAGGGGTCTCCTCGGGAGACCTAGGAGTACCTAATCTGTATAATCAATATCACCATCATGGTCTATAAAATCCGATATGAAGTCATTTAAATTCAATTCAATGCCCACTTTTAAATCTTCTGATAATTGTTGCAGCTCTATTTCATCTGCTGCCTCTTCTGCAACATCATTTTGTTCAAATGATCGTTTTTTGAAAAATGCGGAATATCTCGAAAACAAAGCGAGTTAGGTATAGGGCATTCATCGTAAGAAATGTAGACATTTGAAAAAAAATTTAATGGAAGAAAAAAATACAGGGTGTTCCATTTGAAAAAATCGAGTTATCGCATATTTAATTTGTTAATTTAATAATTTATATTAGACATTCTGTATAAAAAAAAACTTCAGACGTTCACCGAATGATGAAGCTAATACCTTAAGCTAAATAAATATTTCGTTTATCTAGATTGAAAACAGCGGTTGCTATAAGAATTTTGATGAACCCCTTAAAACACTAAAAATATCCCTAGAATACGAATTATGTGGCAACGCCATTATGAATTTAGAAAAATGAGGTATAAGTGTGAAGCTCTTGATGTCTTCGAAAGAATTATGCCATGAAATACAGGGTGTTCCATTTGAAAAAACTACACGTTTTTCCGTAGCTTTTTTTTGACGCACCCTGTATATGTAAAACTATCTTTAGTTTGTAGATTTTTGTTAACCTTACAACACATTTTTTCGATACGGTAAAGTTTGGGCGCTATTTTAGCCGTACGCCTTGCTGACACACCCTGTACACATAAAATAAACAGGACAACGTTATCAATATTCATCAAAGGAATGATCAAACCTCACTTTCAGTAAGTCATATCCGAAAAATTTCTGAAAATTTCCACCATTTGCACACATATCTAAATATTTCCAAATGTTTCCACATATTTCCAGACATTTCGTCAAAAGAGTACGCATATACCAGCAAAGCCGTGGTTGCCATTTAGAAGATTGCATAAAAATTCCCAAATGTATATTTTCTAAATCAATACATATTTCAATACTTTGCTACAGAAAAACATATTTTATTGAACACTAAAATCTTAATTGCTCTCTTATTGAAACACCCTTTATAAATACGACCTGCCAATTTTCATTTTGACTTCAGTCAGCATTGCTATTTGAAGAAATCGGTTCCATTTCTGCTGTCGGATGGAACTAATTTGGAGGTGTTACCCTGTGGTTGTAAGAGGTAGAAAAAGCCACTCCTAAAATTAGTTTCCTTAGATTTTATTTCTTACTAGCTGGCCCGGCGAACTTTGTTCCGCCCTAATGATACTTACGGTGGATTTCACAAATCCACTCTGATTTTTGAACTGTCAAATGTTTCCATGGATATGAGCTATCACACAGAACAGATACACAAAAATAATATGTCAATCACTAATAATGGCAATTTTGGATTCAGTTATTTCCGCAAATATATTTATTACCCAAACAGAAATTCAAAAACGTTTCAAAAATTATGAGGAAAGATGAGAACGGACAATTCACGATTGAAACTGATCGCCAAAATCCGATTTACTTGACATTTCGATAAAAATTCACTGTGATGTTGAACCGCTTTTTGATCTGTTAATAGCCTTTCATGGTACTATAAGCCCTATGTGAATTACACGGTAATTGATGTCATATGTTTTTTTTTCGACCATTTCAAACCACGACGACCGAAATCCTCGAAAAAAGAACAGATGACATCCATCGATGGCCGCGAAAGCCTCAACAAATTCATCGTCATTTAATTGTGATGATGTCAAATATAGTACCTTCACGATTACGTTATTTGGAATAAATAAAACTATGAAAATAACTAATAATCATCAGTCATAATGTGTGAAGAGCGCCACCTGAAGTGGTAAGAACAAAACTTTCCTCATATCTCAACGAAATCTAATCATTTTAGACATCTGTACTCCTACGTTAAGACATTTTGGTTTTTCCCAACAGCGCAGAGTTGTAGGCAACTCAAATTACACACTATTACAGTGACTATAGAGGGAATATAGTCACTGTACACACTATTTGTTTATATCGTCATCTAACGCGGAGAATATCAAATGAAGTACCAACAAATAAGCGGTAGCGTAACTGTAACCGTAGCGACATCTAGTGGCCTTACTCAAAAGGAGGAAAAGCATTACATGTATAAGTAAAATTTTCATCGATTTTTTCAAAGTTTTATTGTATTTTATAATAAGCAGACCGTAGATGAATCCATATATGAAGTTTCAAAACAAACAGTCCATCCGATCTCGAGTTATAAATGGTTTAACCAACATCTTTCTTTTATATATATAGATAGATTCCAGTTGAAAATTAATTCAAGATAGCTTAATTCAGTCTAAACATATAAAACCCATAATATTTTCGTGAAACAATCGAATTCAGCAAAAAAAAATATAAAGTGGAGGTGATATTTTTATTTTCTCGAAAATCGTCCATTTTACGAAAACTTTCCAGGGTCATTTTTTGTTCAGAATGAATCAAGCTAACTAGAATGAGTTTTTCTCCAAGTTTGCAGAATTTTCTTGGGGAAAATGCAGAAAAATTGATTTAATGGCCATTTTTACAACGTTACACCATTTCTATGATGTAACAATAAGATCCCCAAACTTTTGGAATTATTGTTGAATTTACGATTTCTTTCTATAATGACTGGCCTATTATTCCTATGTAAATAACGAGCGATAATGTAATTCTTGCGGTTTTTAGTCTACGTTCATTGAACCGAGGAAACAAAGAGGAAAGTGAATCAATAGGTTTTCCTTCATTTTCAATGATTAGAAAGGAAAACACTATTTGTTAAAATTCTCTTGTTGAGGGCGATGATGAATTTTACGATTAGGTATTATTTTTGGATGACTATTCAAAGGACAAAAGCAATCCAAAATTGAATAAGAAGTCAGAATTATACAAATTCTAGTCGATTCTCATTCCATTCGATTCCGTACAACTCAATTCCTCCTATCAAACCAGCAAGCCAGTGAAATGCAGATAATATTTCCGTCAACCTATTTTCCAATAAGATTCCGTCATAAAATATAGGAAATACCTGTTGAATCACCAAGGGAATTCCGGTAGTTCAAATTTATTCCCAAAATTAGAAGCTCTTGCAATTCATAAATTAATTTTATGCTTGTATCGAGTTCCCGACCATTATAAATGATTCATTTTGTACCGAATTCGAATTCGTTTTTTGTCGAAGAATGAATCACGGAGTATGAATACTTTATGTAAATTGCTCGCAGCTCTGGAACCTTCAACTCGATCGAATCGATGTAAAATATGCGATATCGACAGTTGGGAGTTAAGTAATTGATACGCTTCAGGGTAACTTATATTTCAACATTCGTTGTTCGCGAGGTTTCAAGAACGAGTTTATGTCGAGAGAAATTTTGCTTCTCATTTAGGTAATATTAAGAGATCTAAAGATAGCTATCTCCAGATCTGTCATGACTACAACTTGGAATTATACAGTCGGAACAAATATCGCATAAACGTTCGAACATATCACAAAAATATCGATTTGAGGATAAGTTGGGAGGCGTTTACATAATATCTTGAAAACTGTTTGGGTTTTACCTTAATATCTGAAACATATTCAATAAAACATAGCGTGGAAGAGGATCGGGATAACGTTTCGTCCCAGCTCCGCTCATATAAAATCATCAGATTGGCTAATATGAGCAGAGCCTGCCACTGAGGTAGTTGACAAAGTTGCCCTGATCGAAGCGAACGAGGGTATCGGGGTGAAGGACGTTGCTCATCGAACCGCTGTACTCCGTCTCGCTGAGGGGTGGTGCACTTGATCAAGCGCGAGTGGCGTGTGTAGAATCTTACAATTTACAAACGCTGTGGACAGTGAGTCGCCACAAAACGAATATTAATGGGAGAGAAAAACAAAAATTTTCCAAGATTACCCTTCAATTGAAATTTAAAAGGAAAGTGTGGGATTTTTTTTATCGTTTGTTTCTGAAAATTGGAAGAATTATACAGGGCCTTTCCAAACGAGTCTGAAAAATTTTAGGGCTGATTCCTTGTTCAGAATAAAGGATAGTTCATTATATTATTATATTTTTTGAATAGCCGCCATTTTGAATTAATTTTTTTATTTTAGTTGACTCTTTCAAATTATATCGATTTCTCTGGACATAAAGGTCCTAGAGATGTGAAAAAAATGCTTTTTGAAAGATAATAATCACCTTTTATTAAAGTACAACAATATGAAAACATTCAACTCAAAAATGTCATAAAAAATTTACTGAATTTTCTAGTAAATCTTCAATAGTACAAAAACTAGCACATTGGAGTATATTTTTTTCCAATGAACAAACACGCAAGGACATCAGCTACAAAATGACACCCACATCATTTTTGTATGTTACATAATTTGAGAGTTATTGCTGTTTGAACATGACCCTTATGAAAATTGATGAAATAAAATAAAAACTCAGTACTGTACTTTGGATCGTTTTTAATGATCAATCTAACGAATTTATCATAAAAATTGCACAAAATGGCCAACTCTGCTTTGTATACAGGCAGTGGCCCTTATGGCGACTTTTCTTGTGGCCCAGGAAATCAATGCAGTGTCTGCTCTTATTTCGTTTGCAACAGTCATTATTTTTTGCATCAATTCTTTTCTGGTGTTTGGAACTGTGGAATATACCCTTCACTTCATCCATCCCCATAAAAAATAGTCCAGCGGTGTTAAGTTCGGAGAACGTGGTGGCCAAGCAACTGTTCCACCACTGCATTGATTTCCAAGGCCACAAGAAAAGTCGTCATATAGTGCGTTCCACTTGGCACTCACAATGCTCACGCTGTTTATACCATTCCACATGCTCGCGATCGTTGCAATCAAACATTCAAGTGGAACGGGCTAGATTGGCATTGGCCTACTACATCAGTCTTTAGCAGGCAGTGACCAAATTATCATCCCCACTCCTCGAACGACCGCAAAGACCCAAGTCTTGGGATGGGTCGTTGTGAGCTTGGCGTGGGCGAAAACAATGACGTCATGAGTGATGTATTCGTCGCGTCCACAACGACCGTAGTCGCCATGTGGAACGGCCAAAGGAGCGTTTTGATCGTTGTGATCGCCAAGTGGAACGCACTAATAAGGGCCACTGCGTGTCTACAAAGCAGAGGCGGCCATTTTGTGCAATTTTTATGATAAATTTGATAGTTTGATCATTGAAGATGATCAAAAGTACAGTACCATACCGAGTTTTTATTTTATTTCATCAATTTTCATAAGGGTCATGTTCAAACAGCAATGACTCTCAAATTATGTAACAAACAGAAATGATGTGGGTGTCGTTTTGTAGCTGATATCCTTGCGTGTTAGTTCATTGAAAAAAAATTATACTTCAATTTGCTAGTTTTTGTACTATTGAGGATTTACTAAAAAATTCAGTAAATTTTTTGACCAATTTTTTTTTTTAGGAATTTTTTATGACATTTTTGAGTTGAATGTTTTCATATTGTTCTACTTTAATAAAAGGTGGTATAATTATCTTTCAAAAAAAATTTTTCTCACATCTGTAGGACCTTTATGTCCACAGAAATCGATATCATATGAAAGAGTCAACTAAAATAAAAAAATAATTTAAAATGGCGGCTATTCCAATAGGGGGTTAAACTCCCCAATGTGGGTGTTTTTGTCGATAAAATTAGGTATATTTGATGCCCTTAAATAATCGCTAAGTCATACCGAAACACACTGTATATGTTGGGTCAAAAGTCAAACGTTAGGGATACATCGCGGTTCAAAGATGGCGGAAAAATGAAATTAAAATAAAAACTTACGCAACGGATAGAAATTTTTTCATCTCTTGTATTTTTCTCGTAAAATGTACCGTTTCGAAATAAAAAAATAAAATGTGAATCATCGTGTCGGGAAATAAAAGGGCAACTTATTTTAAAACGTAATGATTCACATTCAATTTTTTTATTTCAAAACGACAAAAATACAAGAGATGACAAAGTTTCTAACCAAATCAGGCTATCCGACCTTAATTACATAAGTTTTTCTTTAAATTTGTTTAACAAAAATGATAGGGGTAGTCTATATCAACACCCTCCACTCCACAATATTATGTTTTCTTGATTAAATGAATTTATTATCATCTTCATTAATATTCTTTATTCGTGTTCCACAATGCCGTCAAAGTTATTCCATTTAAAAAGGTAGGTACACAATATTACCAAATGTATAAATTTAAAAACATAACATCAAATTGAACATACATACCACAAATGAATAATTTACAGTCAAACAATGAAAACATACATTCAGAAACCCAAAAGGAAGTAACAATTCATTTTAAAACTCGAAAACTTATTTTCCTAATGAAATCTACTTTCAATAAAGAAACTCAATCTAGGTACTTAAAGGAATGTGATATACAGGATGTTTTTAAATTCATGCGAAAAAATGCCGGAGGTGATTGCTCGTATGAAATTAAGATGGGTCTTTCCTATAACAAAATTTCCTCAGCCCACCCCCTACCGATATATCACCCTCAAAAAGTGTTGACTAAATTAATTTTTTTCTGGAATTTCAGTAGAGCTAGATTCTTGAAATTCTTTAATTTTTGTGCACTCCCAAAGGACTAATCACGGGTATTTTTTCAATATTCCTGCTACATTATACAGGATTGAAATTAGCAACCCTTGCTCTATTTCAAATTCAAACCTTTATGTCGGGAAGAAGGTTCATGAAAAAAATTATTACTTGAAATCCTTGTCTTATTTAAAACAAGTTTTCATTTGTAAATTTTTTTCCCAAAACCAATAGTTGAAGAGAAAAAAATAGAAACTCAATTTTAGTCACCACCTTTTAAGGGTGATATCTCGGAAAGGGGTGGGCTGAGGAAGTTTTGTTATAGGAAAGACCCATCTTAATTTCACACTAAATTTTTTCGCATGGATTTAGAAACATTCAAATTGTTTCGTCTGTTTGTGCCTATGTGTGGGCTGGCTGATCTTCGTTATAGCTGATCCTTTTTTCACAGTTATGAAAATAAATTCTCAGGATGAAGTCTACCAAAATGAAGTAGACAATGTAAACAAGTGTTTCCTTCATAAAAGCAAATTTGTTTGTTTAAATTTTATTTACAACATTTAATTTTCTGTTTTTTCAGATATCATTAACATTCAAACAGAAATGAAGAAGTTATACAAAAAGTTCCACAGTAGGATTGCGATTTTTTTAAGCGATTAATTTTTTCGATCCCATATTTTAGGAGATAATGAAAACTGAAAATGTCTATTCGAGCATTCGATTTTCCAGTGATAGTCGTTATTCTGCCAAATAACTAATAATGCGTTATGACTACAAATTGAACCAAATGAAAATAATTCTTCCTGATATTGATATATGTAGATACAAAACAATATATTATATTTTTTTAGCAGTGTTATGTGCATGTCGAGCATGCTTAATTGTATAAACGTTTTTCCACTCCAATAGAACTGCGAAGCACATATTGTATTTCAATAAATGGACGAATTCTAGTGCCGAAAATGAAATAGAAAATTGAGCGGTATTCAAATAAATTTTTCTTTCATAACTCCATTTTATGGCAAATTCAATTAATTCACGGGTGGGTAGAAAATCCAATGATTGAATTTGCAGATAGATATTGTTGCATTGTTGATTCAGAGTTTTATGCATCTGTACCACTGGAATTTGTTTTGTTTTCCAATTCACTGTTTTGAATTAAATGAATAATGTTTATTTGCTTATCGGAATCAAAATAGAGGCGGCATATTCCCATTCGAATTCAGGCTGTAAAGCTCTGTATAGTTAGACAAACAACGATTATTGTTCCCCACTTGAGGGGCAGTATCACCTTTTGAATCGTGGTAAATCTCCATTAAAAAGTGGGCCATTTCACGAGTAAGTACCCTAATTTACGACGTAAAGACTAGATTTTTTTTAAATTGAAGTTGAAGAACGTCCCGATGGCAAATAGTTTTTTTTTCGATTTAATTAGTTTTTCAATAAAAAAAAAACAGGGTAATCGTTAGATCTGGGGTTATTGAATATGTTTTTCATTTTTCATGAGTACAAGCTATATTTTTGAAATAATTATCATGAAAATTTTTGTAGTTCATAGAAGATTAAATTGCCGAGGGCAAATAGTTGAGATTTTTTCCAAAAAATGATGAATAACCGTCGGAAAAAAAATCATTGAGTGTAGTTTCCAAAACGCTGAAGTTCAACCTGTATTTTTTAACTAAAAAACTAATTAAATCGAAAAAATCGCAACTTTTTGCCCTCGGCAATTTAATCTTCTATAAACTACACAAATTTTCATGATTATTATTTCAAAAATATAGCTTGTACTCATGAAAAACGAAAAACATATTCGATAACCCCAAATCTAACGATTACCCTGGTTTTTTTAATTGAAAAACTAATTTAATTGAAAAAAAAAGAAAACTATTTGCCCTCGGGACGTTCTTCAACTTCAATTAAAAAAAAATCAAGTCTCTACGTCGTAAATTATGGTACTTACTCGTGAAATAAAGAGACCACTTTTGAATGGAGATTTACCACGATTCAAAAGGTGATACTGCCCCTTAATAATATAAGGCCAGCATTAGACACGCGTCGATATGAAATTGACTGTACCTACCATACGGATCTAGGTCCGTTTTTTACCAATTTATTAACTTCAATATAAATATGACGTTAATGATATGAATAATCTATTGCAGGCGGAGACAAACTGATCTATATATCAATCGGGTGTTTTTCTAGAATGATAGAATTTGATAGGGACAACTGTGATTTGAAGAAAGAAAGAAGCCATGTTGTTTTGACATTTCTGTCCAGTAAGCATTGACGAATGATTATGGAAAGAATGACGCCTAACAACTTCTACAAATTGTTGAAATTTATTTCCAAAATCAGTGTTCTATTCGCCAAACTTATAGAGCACTTCGTGAAATTTATGATTTACATAATCGTCCGTCAGAGCAGCTTATTCGTCGAACTATCGATAGATTTCGGAAAACTTTTTCTCTACTCGATGTGTGAATGAAGATCCAGATTTGTCTATTCGTCGACGTTCACAATAAGTTGGACTCTATGCATCCATCACATGGAGAATTTTGCGTAAAGATTTTGGTTTACACCTATAGGTACAATATTCAACTGGTTCAAGTACTAAAGACCATCATAAGCGTCGTTTGTTTGCTGAATGGGTCCTAGAACAGCTTGAAGTTGATCCACTTTTTCATCGAAAAATTGTTTTTAGTGATGGATCTCATTTTTAGTTGAACGGCTTCGTAAACAAGCAAAATTTCCGTACATGGAGTGACACAATCCTCAAGAAGTTCTGCAGGTTCTATTGTATCCAGAAAAATGCAGTGTATGGGGTTTACACGCTGGAGGCATCATCGGTCCATATTTCTTTAGAAACGATGCTGGAGCTAATGTTACAGTGAATGGTGCTCGTTACAGATCGATGATTAATGATTATTTGTTTCAAAATTTGAATGGTATCGACCCAGAAGTGTTTTGGTTCCAACAAGATGGTGCTACTCCTCATGCGGCTACCGTAACAATTGATTTATTGAAAGACAGATTTGGCGATAACATTATTTCGAGAAATGGTCCCATTAATTGGTCTCCAAGATCATGCGACATAACTCCAATGAATTATTTTCTTTGGGGTTATGTCGAGTCATTGGTTTATGCTGATAAACCAGAAACAATAGACGCTTTGGAAGCTAACATAACTCGGGTAATTGCTGAAATAAGCCCAGAATCACTCGAAAAAGTGGTCCAAAATTGGTCTGGTCGAATGCGGTTCATCAGAGCTAGTCGTGGTGGACATATGCCGGAATTTATTTTGGAAAAATAATAATGTCATAAAGTAATATCCCAAATGAAAGGAAATTTGGCTTCAATCTTCATTTAAATGTGTTTATTTTAATTTGAAGTTCTATCACTCTGAAAAAACACCCGATATTTCAATGCATATGTTCATAATTTTCTTCGGCCCTTCCTGCAATACATCATAGCATTCACGACATATTTAAATTGAAGTAGATATTTTTAACTACTCAGGTAGGCCAAGAAAAAAACTCTTACAAAATTATATTGAATAAGTGTAGGTTTTTTTCTTTTTATTTTCAGTCAAATGTTTTGGCAGTCATGTTTTTTGTTTTCTATCAAATAATTTCTTTATTTCAAACTTTTGAGGTTCATTATTGATCGAGTGGATCAGTGAAAAATGAGTTCTGTATTTAAGATAAAAAGGAAACAAAATAGGATTTTCAGATAATTATGACAGAACTATATTCAGTTTTTTAGAACTTTTATTCTGTCAAACTTCTGCAATTCGATACATGAGTTTCTGGAGTTTGGATTCTCTATTTTTTTAAGGCTACATCGCCCTACACCTAGATGGTGAAGACATCAGAGGAATCCCAGGATCATTGAAATTTATTATTTTAAACCTACAACTCAAGAACCTAAGTCCAATTCGTATCTTAAGGGAAAAATTTTGATTTGAATCACCATCTTATTTATTTCGAAGGAAATTTTTAGCGAATCGATCCAAACATGAAGAAAATTGCATTTTGTGAGCCAGCCCTGCGATCTTGCTGTCTTGGACATTTTTTTAGACCTGTTGCAGGTAATGAGGAATGAAAAGTTAACTCTACCTACTGGTACCTAATAAGTTTGTAAATTTTATCTATTTATATTTATATACATTGTGGAAAAACCAAATGAAACAGATTTATTATCTCGGTTACTGAAAATATTCATGAAATATCCTGAAACACGTCGAACTTGAATTTACGTGCCTTCTTCTACATAAAAATGAGAAACCTAACTTCAACCCCCTCAGAAGACAGGGACAACCCCTTAATTTTCAAATTGGAATTATGGGCTTGTGATACATGGTTCGAAAGGTCTTTTCCATACAGAAAAGTGAAGAGATTGCAAAAATCAAAATAGAAAAAAATAAAATCATACAATTACCGAAATTCATCATAATATTCCCTCGAATATTTCCCAATCATATTACAATAATACAAAACTCATTTACTTTCAAGATATAAAGAAAATGAAAAACAGCAATAATATTGTGTTTTTCAGTTGATACCATGAAAAGTACGTAAAACACTTTCTGTGGCAATTTTGGTTTCTTCAGAACTCCGTCGTAAATTGTTTTGTGCTGAGAAGTTCATGAATGTTTGAATTTCATCAATTTCCATTTTGAATAAACGTTCGAATAAGGGAAATGAACAAAATAACAATTTTTCAACTCCATTCACTTTTATAATGTATCCCGGTTAGCCATGAAATTCTGATGAATAATGAATTTGAGAAATTATTATGTGAATTCAATAATTCCAAAGAAGAAACTTTTTTCTGTTGATACTGGAAATATTTCACGTATATAAACATGGTTGGAAGATTCAGTTATGCTATTTTCTCGTACGGAAATCAAGAATCGAGTGTTGAAATTTCACTGAAAAATATTGGACAGAATTGTCCGTTACTTTGTGATATTTCATTCGAAAAAAGAATAAAAGTTCTCGAATAACCCAACAGAAAGATTTCTTAATGACAGACGGACCAAAATTCTCAAGAAATAAGCCTACAAAACCCATTTGCATACCTTTATGCACAACTTGAAATACTCCAGTATGAAAATGTAGTAGTACTACGAAGCCTGTACCACAGTTAAACCTCAAAAGAACTAACTCCAGTATAAAACTTGATAAACCTAAATCATAGCCAACCATGATACATTATGAAAGTGAATGGAGAATACATCAACGCTAAACATATTAGAACAAAATAAAATGCTTCCCTATAAAATGATACCTACCCAGGAGCTTCTCCTCGCTGTATAGATATAAATCTAATTATTGACTAATCTCCAGTGCAGGTATCTACTGAAATCTTCCTGTCTTTAACAATTCCGTGGCTGCAATCACCAAGAGGACCTGAAGAAAGATCATACATAATGAAATTTTGAAACTAGAATTAGGCGTTAAGGGACAGTATCACCTTTTGAATCGTGGTAAATCTCCATTCAAAGAGTGGTCTCTTTATTTCACGAGTATATTTACAGTACTTAAATTTACGACGTAGAGACTTGATTTTTTTTCAAATTGAAGTTGAAGAACGTCCCGAGGGCAAATAGTTATCTTTTTTTCGATTTAATTAGTTTTTCAATTAAAAAAACCAGGTTGATCGTTAGATCTGGGGTTATTGAATATGTTTTTCGTTTTTCATGAGTACAAGCTAAATTTTTGAAACAATCATCATGAAAACTTTTGTAGTTCATAGAAGATTAAATTGCCGAGGGCAAATAGTTGAGATTTTTTCGATTTAATTAGGTTTTCAATTAAAAAAAAACAGGTTGAACTTCAGCGTTTTGGAAACTACACTTAATGATTTTCTTCCGAGGGTTATTCATCATTTTTTGGAAAAAATCGCAACTATTTGCCCTCGGCAATTTAATCTGATATAAACTACAAAAATTTTCATGATGATTCTTTCAAAAATATAGCTTGTACCCATAAAAAACGAAAAACATATTCAATAACCCCAGATCTAACGATTACCCTGTTTTTTTTTAATTGAAAAACTAATTAAATAAAAAAATATATATATTTGCCCTCGGGACGTTCTTCAACTTCAATTTAAAAAAAAATCAAGTCTCTACGTCATAAATTAGGGTACTTACTCGTGAAATAAAGAGACCACTTTTGAATGGAGATTTACCACGATTCAAAAGGTGATACTGCCATGTTTTGAGCCTTCTCAGAGTGGAAAATGACCTCTCTGCCGTTGCCACACTAACTGGTAGTGTTGCGATATTCATTCGTAACGATTGAAACAGGAGGATTGTCTAATAGAAGTTTGTACTGATTTACAAACTCATTAATAATTTCGATATCTTCATTTTCATTATTTGAATAAACGACTTCGGGGGTTGAGGAATTCTCCGAAAGCCTTGGACCCTTGGACGATCGTAGCAATGGACGTTTGAGGAATAGTTCTTCAAACACTAAATAAGTCAATACTAATCAGTGAATTGCAACTTAGCTTGAAATGGACAAATCATTCTTCCAAAATTCAGATTTTTTTCATTATTGGAACTAATTACCCTCCAATATTCACTTAAATGTGATTCAATTCTATTTTTCAATCGAAACATTTCTTTATCAAACGCAAGATTTGAGGGTTCGTCCAGTCCGGGGGGGGGGGGGGTCATGACCCCCATGACCCCCCCCCTGGATCCGCGCTTGCCAGTACCACAGTTAAACCTTAAATAAACTAACTCCATTTCGAAAGTTAAAAAAAAGAGTAAATAGAAATGAGCATTGGCAACGTCTCTGAGAATCATTTGACATTTAACGAGTACCAATCTGCGTCAGTTTTGAGTATAAAACTTGATAAACCTAAATCATGGCCAACTAGGATACATTATAAATGTGAATGGATAATACATCAACGCTTAACATATTGTAACAAAATAAAATGAATCCCTATAAAATTATATCTACCCAGGAGCTTTTCCACGCAGTGAAGATATAGATACTTCTAATTATTGCCTAATCTACCGAAATCTTCTGGTCTTTAACAATTCCGTGGCTGCAATCACCAAGAGGACCTGAAGAAAGATCATACATAATGAAATTTTGAAACTAGAATTAGGCGTTAAAACTTCTCCTCAAGAACTACTTGTTTCGAAAATGATTTCTTGCTTATGTTCAGAACCAAAAAAACACAGACAGATACTTCAATTTTATTTATTGGTATTGATATAGATATGGATTAGTTTGTTTAGGTTGTGGAAGGTAATAACCCCAAAAAGATCCGGAAAGTAATGGATTAGTTCCAAAATACAGATTAGGAAGGATGTGGCTTAATTTATGGTCGTGTAAATTGTACCGCGATTATAAAGATTCATTTAACTAAAAACAGATGTTTCTTTCAAGGACTAACTTGGCCCGGAAACTCTGCTTTTAACGCGCTGCTTGCACGAGAACCGTTCGTTCCCTTTCTTTTCATGAAGTTCACTTGGAGTATATTGGGCTGAAAATAGGTAGCTCTTGAGAATAATTCAGCTATTCCCGAGCAATTTGAAACAAAGCACCGTCTTGTTGGGAATGGTTTCTTGATGTTTGAGTGCCAGTTGAAATCAGCCACCTACCGGTTTTGAATCGTTCAAGAAGGTTTGCCCAACTTTTGTTATTAGTCTGAAGAATGGGCAGCTGGATTTTATTCGATATTTTCAGTGTTCATATTTCTGGAAATGTGATAACATCTATTCAATTCATTACATTTCTACAGGTAGAAATTTGAGAGTTCCATCGTCTTAAAATTTTTCGAATAATCATTTATTCACAAACAACACAAATGATGAGAAACCGACATCAGTTTTTGTTTATTATCTAGTTTATAAATGGACATTCAAATGTGTCAAATTTGGCTCACTCTTGGATGAAAATTTTTATGCCCCCCCTGAAAAATTCCTTAGATCCTCTAGTGGAGTGTTTTCCAACTTCTGTAGGGGAACACTCTCAATTCTCTGAGATATGAAGTTTTTCATAAACAACCCCCCAGATCTCCAAACCTGAGGGCTAACAAACTATGGGGTCTTTTGTATTTCATTCTTTCGACATTCAAGAAACACATATTCGAATATGATCGTGGAACACTCTCATTTCGTCGAGATATGATTTTCTCATCATTTTGCATAAACAACCCCCAAAGGCCAAATCTCCGAACCTGGGGGCTAACAAACTATGGGGTCGTTTTTATTTCATTCTTTCGACATTCAAGAAACACATATTCGAATATGATCGTGGAACACTCTCATTTCGTCGAGATATGATTTTCTCATCATTTTGCATAAACAACCCCCAAAGGCCAAATCTCCGAACCTGGCGGCTAACAAACTATGGGGTCGTTTTTATTTCATTCTTTCGACATTCAAGAAACACGTATTCGAATATGATCGTGGAACACTCTCATTTCGTCGAGATATGATTTTCTCATCATTTTGCATAAACAACCCCCAAAGGCCAAATCTCCGAACCTGGGGGCTAACAAACTATGGGGTCGTTTTTATTTCATTGTTTCGACATTCAAGAAACACATATCCGAATATGATCGTGGAACACTCTCATTTCGTCGAGATATGATTTTTTTCATCATTTTGCATAAACAACCCCCCCAAATCTACAAACCTGAGGGCTAACAAACTATGGGGTCTTTTGTATTTCATTCTTTCGACATTCAAGAAACACATATTCGAATATGATAGTGGAACACTCTCATTTCGTCGAGATATGATTTTTTTCATCATTTTGCATGAACAACCCCCTAAATCTCCAAACCTGAGGGCTAACAAACTATGGGGTCTTTTGTATTTCATTCTTTCGACATCCAAGAAACACATATTCGAATATGATCGTGGAACACTCTCATTTCGTCGAGATATGATTTTTTTCATCATTTTGCAATAAACAACCTCCCAAATCTCCAAACCTGGGGACTAACAAACTATGGGGTTCATTGTACAGGGTGTCTCAAATAAGAGTGACTGATTTTAAACATAAATGCCCAGCTTATTAATGGCTCCAAAGAGATGGGGTTTTTACTTGTTTCACTAGTTTATCGAGGAGATTTTTTTAGGCTTGGCTGGCATTTCATCTCATCAACACAGGGTGTTTTACTAATGTTGGTCAAACTCAAAGGGGAAAATATGTATTATTTTAAATGGAATACCCTATAATTTTTGATCTCATTCGAAAGAGCAATAATTCTCCTTTCCAAAAGTAGTTTCATATGAACGTATTTTTATGCCTAAAATCAAAAAAGTTACAATAAATGCTGCATATGCCTACCCTCTTCGTTTATGCATAACTGTAAGCGACATTTTCAATTTTCGAATGAATTTTCTAACATGAGCTGATTTTATCATAGGCATCAAAATATGTTCATATAAAACTACTAATTAAAAATGTACTACTACATGAAACATCGAAAATCTTTGTTGCTAATGAAACAAAAGATAGAAAACTATACAATTTTGGAAAGGAGAATGATTGTTCTTCCGAAAGAGATCAAAAATTATAGGGTGTTCCATTTAAAATAAAACATATTTTTCCCTTTGAATTTGACCAACATTAGTAAAACACCATGTGTTGATGAGATGAAATGCCAGCCAAGCTTAAAAAATCTCTTTGATAAACTAGTGAAACTAATGAAAACCCCATCTCTTTGGAGCAATAAATAAGCTGGGCATTTATGTTTGAAATCAGTCACTCTTATTTGGGATACTCTGTGTTTCATTCCTTCGGCATTCAAGAAACACATATTCGAATCTGTACGTGGAACGAACTCATTTCACTGAGATGTTTTAATTTTTTTTTATTTTTCATAAACAACCCCCTGAATTTAAAAACCTGGGGCTAACAAACTATGGGGTTAATTGTATTTCATTCTTTCGGCATTCAAGAATAGCATATTCGAATCTGATCGGGGAACACTCTCATTTCTCCGAGATATGAATTTTTTTTTAAATTTTTCATAAATCATCCCCTATATCTTCAAACCTGGGGACTAACAAACTATGGGATTCATTGTATTTCATTCTTTCGGCATTGTAGCCCCAAGAACAAATCCTCACAGGCGGCAGGAGTGGAATTGGTACCTATATACCGGGTGGTAATGTCTAAACAAAGTTTTTTTTTTATTTTGGGGATCCCATCTTCATAATATAAATAAAAATGAATCACCGGTGTGAAGAAGAAATTTTGAGGGCTCGTTCATACATCTTGAAAATAAATTCATTTTGTAAGTTGATTTGATCCATCAATACATTCGCATTTTCGAACCCAACGAAAAGTTTACAGCTGTTGTCAAAGAAAAGAGAACATCATGGCAATAAAAAAACTCAATGAAAATAACCTCCAGAAGCCAGTTGGAACCTACTTAATAATTCAAATTCCTTCTAAATGACACAGACAATTGAATTTTTTGAGTTTTATCCATTCAACTTGCTCTAAATACATATTGGTATCCATTCTATTTCTTCATTACGATTAATTCAGCTCAGTTGAACTTAGTTGAATAATTTCCAATATGATGATAACTTTTTCCAATTCGCATCCAGGAATTCTTTCAATAATGCAATTTGTAATGTTTGTAAACCGAAAAATGAATCAATGAAAAATATGTATCACTCGAAAATAAAATACATAATCAAAATTAGGAACGTTGAAAAACTAAAACGATGTATCTTCCACAAAATACGCTAACATATAAAATAACAATGTTCACATCACTTCAGATTGAATCGAAAATGAAATTGAAAATATTTCAGAAAAATAGACCGAATCGAGGTACATTTAGTTCCAGCTTGTGCCCTCGAAATTGAATGATAAATCAATCAATTATTTATTATAATGGCAAGCTGGCACATTACTCAATAAAAAATTAGTGGTGAGTGCTCAGAATATTTCATTCTGTACATAAATTGCATATAATTCAAGCGTTGTTGCTCCACTGAAATCGAGACACAAATTTTTTAGTTATTGAGAATTATTGTTCTAGCATTTGTTTGATAGGAATCGAGTGATAAATGAAATAGTTATGGAGAATTGTGTTAGCTTGTCAGCAAGCTAATTTCTTAAAATGACGTGAATCCATTCGAAATTCAACGGAGTAAAACTGAATCTTGAACTGATAGAAGTGGGTGGAAAGTAACAGTCAAAATCAATCGTAGAAAATTGTATCTACAGTTGAAATCACAGTAAAATGAACAATGAATGGAATTTAGATTGAGCCAATTGCAGTGATGAATAGATAATTGATCGAACTGGTCACTTAAATATCCATTGTTGTTAATGAAATGTTCAGTGTGATGCTAGAGAATTTTCTAGAATTCGGTATGAAGCAAGAGCAAAGCAACGAAAGGATGATTATGAAATAACTTAAAATCAAAATCAAACCATATTTGATTCTTTAACAGATTCGTTATTATATATCAGTCAGAATATAAATGGAATTTTAAAGGTATCTGATGAATATTTTTGTTTTCCCAAGATTCACAAACGAAGAGTTATTGTTGTTTTTCTTTGTTCTCATCAGTAAGTTTGAAAAGCAAATTTACAAAATATGACAAGTTACTGAAAAGATTGTCATGCATAATCATAGACAAGAAAACCGCAAAAATGGAACAGAAAAAATAAGAAGTGAAAGAGAAAATGAACAAAACCAATAGGTTGATGTTCTTTAATTTTTAAATAATAATTCTCAGGAGATCCAAAGTGTTGTCCTAGGTCCTGGGAATTATTGTTAAAAAAATCAATCTGGTGGTTTTGTTCATTCTGTATTTGTATACTAACTGACAAAGAAACTGCAACACCCAGAAGGAGCTATTTAAATTTTTTTTTTTGTGAAACATAGATAGTATAGCAAGGAGTAAATGATTAAAATTTGGAGAAAAAGTGAAGGGTTTACAATTTTTTTAAATAAATTTGTTAACAATGTGTTTGTCCACCGCGATTATTTGACGCAATAAGATGGTCTATCTCTTCTTGACGGATACTATCCCAAGCTTCCGGTACTTCATGTCTCAGAGCTGCCAAAGTCTGTGGGGGCTGGGGTAAATTTCCAAGCCTTCTACCCATGATGTCCCAAAAATGCTCTATGGGCGAAAGATCTGGGGATCTGGGCGCCCATTGCAAAAGAGTCACATGGGTCGCTTCAAAAAAGTTTAAACTAACTCTGGCAACATGAGGTCGAGCATTATCTTGCTGAAATATTGGATTCTCGGGCCGGTTAAGGTAAGGGAGAACATATGACTCCTTTATTTCTTGAAGGTAATGCAGCGCTGTCATGTTACCTCAAATAAAGACTAAAGGCGACCTACTTGCATGTGCAATAGCAACCCATACCATAACGCCTCCTGTCAAGTGTACATGACTCTCCAGATCTAACTAAGGTTCACGTATTTCGTTTCGACATCGTCTAACCCTTCTTTGGCCATCAGGTGCACCAAAGGAGAATCGAGATTCATGAGAAAAGACGACCAGATGCCATTCCACATTCCAATGTTGACGTTCTCTGCACCACTGTAATCGTTGCCGGCGATGCTCAGCCGTCAGAGGTAACACAAGATGAGGTCGATAATGCTGCAGTTCAAAAGACCTTATTTGGCGCTAAACCGTTCGGACAATTACAGGATGGCCTTGTTCTCCTACCACTCATCAGCCAGAGATCGAGTGATCGCAAATCGGTCTCTAATGACCATTAGTCTTTGACGTCGATCTTGAATTTCATTTGTGCCCCTACTCGTCTTCGATTTTCGGCATTATCGAACCATGCTTGACAATATCTCTTAACAGTAGTTGGATTTATGTTCGTACGGTTAGCGATTTCTCGAAATGACAACCCCGCCTTTGGTAGACCAATAATTCGACCTCTTTCAAATTCACTTAGCTGGCGATAAATTCCGCGTGCAGAAAAATTAAAATTTAAAAAGCTCCTTCTAGGCGTTGCAGTTTCTTTGTCAGTTAGTATATTCTTCTTGTCTGTGTTTATGAATGTTATAACTTGCGAATATTATTGAATACTGAATTTTTTTAATAAAGAATTGTCCCATAAAGTTTCTTACGTTCAAATCTCATTTTGGATTTATTTTTAATGAATAAAGGGGGTCTTTATATTAATAATGAAAATAATCTTTTCTAATTAATCCAATTCAGAATTTTCATGAGTAGGATTTTCACTTTTCGATAATAATTTATCATTTCACGAAGCATTGATCTTGCAGGTAAACATCTGTTTGGTGGTTACTGGATTTAATTACCATTGTAATACGTCTTTCATTGAGGCATTTTGGGTGCTGGCCAAGTAGCCAGAACACATCAGAAATAATGTAAATCGTATTGTGCGAGAAGAACCTTCATTTCACGACCCATTTAATGTGAACCTCATCGTTATTTCTCGTGATGCAGCCATTTAGTTAGAGAATGACTAAATGTCTGGGACTCTGGACGGGCTCAAATAAGATTTCGGATCACAAGTTGCATGAAGTGAATAAACAACAAAAGTCAAAACAATATTCCAAAAATCTATAGTCTGGATGCCGGTGGGACAAATTGCAAATTATTAATAAAGTTTTCTTACTTTCTGTATAGCTTTATTAGGTAGAGTCTACAACATTTTTCTTCTGTGAATATTTTTGTGGTCGCGGCTTTTTTTCAGCAAACCTCTCGACCAGATCTTCAATTTTTTTAAATCATACATACCTACTCTTTTTTGTAAAATAAAAACTATTTGGGAGAAATGAGAAAACATGATTCTCCGACAAAAATCGTGTGGCTTTGAGCGTGTCTACCAACATGAACATGACTGAAAATCGCATTTTTTTAAATTACTTATACCCTCCTGATTTTTTCACAATTGGTTGATATAGCCATATGAAATATGAAAATGCAGTTGTCCCACAAAAAAATGTGGCGTTTTTCTTCAATAGTTGTCGGACAAGAATGAATTTATGTTTTAGAGAGATTCGTTTCATAGAAAAAACATTTGTCCACAATATTAAATACGGCAAATCCTTAGTCGGACAAAAATACCACTTGATATAGTTTTGTTTCAAGATCTATTTTCGATTATTATTGAAATGAAACTATTGATTTTGATTGTAAGTGTATAATTCAAATTGTTCACTGACATTTTTCTTCAAATCTGATAAAAAACAATGGAAATACTCCTTCCTCACATTGAATTCATTAACAAGACGAATGGTATCCAGTAAGAGTACCAGACCAATCGTCAGGTAGAATGACATCTTTATATTTGTGATTATATGTTCTCTTGATGCCAAGAATATTTAACACAGTCTAATGATGTCAGCTGTGAATTTTTTCACTTCCCCCCTTTTCGTTTTGAAGCCAGAGTCATTTTGAAATGTTTACACGAAATACACTCCATCACTACTAAGAATATTAAATCGACAAAACTGAAAAACTGTCAAATAGAATAGAACGAGAATTAAAAAATTCGTCAACACTACACAGTTTCAGACCTCGGAGTATTGTGTGCAAAACCGAAACAGCACTTATATTTATAGGGAAAATTACCAAACTACTTTTACAACCCTTGGTAATTCGAAAACGGAATTCCATGAAACTGCCACTTTCTTTTCGAAGAATTCGCAATTTCGACCTGGGGTGGAGATTCCGTATTCAACTGGGGCAGAAAAAATTCAGTTTGTGCATTTATATTTTGATAGTCCATTTTCTCATATTTATTATTACAGCTTCAGCCTTCGAAGTAAATAGCTACAAGTATAAACAATTGAAAACATTTTGTCATAACCCCAGAGGTGTTACAGAAAAGGTGTTCTCCCACTTCTAGGGTAGAATTTCCGTATCCAACTGATTCTAAGGATTCTTTGAGGCATGCTGCAGATTAAATAAGCTTCACGAAAGCATTCGAAAGTCTGAAAAAAGGCAACTTTCATCGAAATGTCAACTATACTATAATGATTGAAAATGTTATTTATGGAAACGGAGTCTCACGAGACCAATAAGTTTCATTCGGTGGACTGAGGCATTACCGAACTTTTTTCGTCGGAAAGCTGAATGATTGTGTTCAGCAGATCCTTAAAAAAATCAAATGTTTATTTATAACATAAGCAAAGTTATTTATATCCGACATACCTATGCATATAGTCTATTCATAACCAAATTAGAGCGTTAAATTCTTCAAGTTTTGAATGAACGCCACATTTTTTAGTCGGACAACTGGTGCACTACTTTGTATTTTCAAGGTGAAGAGAGAATAAGAAAAAAAGACATTATTCATAGTTTTTTTTATCTCAAAAAATCGTCGTTTTCCATTTGTCGGATAAGAAAAACGCCACATTTTTTTTGTCGGAGAATTGCATTTTCAAATTTCATATGGTCATATCAACCGATGTTCATGTTCATGTTGGTAGACACGCTCAAAGCCACACCATTTTTGTCGGAAAATCATGTTTTCTCATTTCTCCCAGATTGTTTTTATGATTGCATTTCACAAAAAAAGAGTATGTATGATTTGAAAAAAAAATGAAAATATGGTCGACTTACGAGAGGTTCGCTGAAAAAAAGACGCGACTACAAGAATTTTCACAGAGGAAAAATGTGGTAGACTCTACCTAATGAAGCTATACAGAAAGTAGGAAAACTTTATTAATAATTTGCAATTTGTCCCACCGGCACCCGAACTAGTAGAAAAATATGTTTTATGTTTAGTAAAAGTATCTCGATTTTCGAGATATTGTACATTTTCGAAAATATAACTAGTTTGCTCTTTTTGGTGGCACGCCTCCAAATTTAGGAACTTTTTCAATCTGTTTTTTGGATTGTATTCCTATATAGCTAAATTCTCTGTCGAATGTGAACTATTAATGTTTGGAACGCATGCATTGTTTTTTTTAATAAAGATCAATTTCAAGTTTTGTTTATTTTTTCCCTAAGTTTCTGTAATTTTCGTAACTGACTGAATTTCCTTCATAATCTTGTACGAGTGCATGAAAATTGAAGGTTATGAATATATCATTTGAGGCCTAGCAGTGGCCGAAATAATCTTTAATGGTAGTTATTTTTTGCAGTCCATTATAAAACGTAAGCCATTATTTGAAATTTCATGACTTGGATTTCAGAATATTTTCGAAATACTGATCATTAAAAAAGAAGTCAACTGAATACTAATTTTCGATAATATTTTCCTAGGGAACATGGTTGCGCCAATCAGAGGTAGGTATCCGTGTATTTCAACACTTTTGTAATTAAAAAAAAGCTTTCGACACATTGTAATAGGAATTTATTTGGAATTGTATATTTGATTCGATTCCATTTTGAGATATTGTATTCTCATTATTTCTACTCAAAATTGAGCCATCAGAAAAAATGAAAATTGTTTTATTTGAAAGCCACGAAGGGTTGGACGGATTCTCTACCTGAGTTGAATGTCAAATGACAATTTTTTGTGTGTGGAATCTTTTCTATCTCATCACTTAAATGAAAACAATAAACCAGCAAATAAGGAGAGTTGTAATAGTGAGAATATTCCGTGAAAAATACCGGGACATCCAATTTCTCAGTTTGACCGGGCAAGAATAGTAGCCCTACGGGTAGTCTCAAACAGTACCATAAGGAGACGGTTGCATTCCTCAAATTTAAGGGCGATAAGAACTTGGCAATGGGCAATGGCGCAACGTACTTTTTTCGGACGAGTAACGATTCGGTTCACAAAATGATAGTCGACGAGAAAGAGTTTGGAGAGGTCCAGGCAGACTTTGTGAAACCCACCGTTTCCGTGAAACGCTGTACGTCAAGAGAATTGAAAATACGACATGAAAAAGAGTCAATTGGTGAAATTAATTCAACAGAGCATCCTCTTTTACCCAAAGAAGATATAACATTTTATCTGCAATCGCCCTTCATAATTTGTGCTATCAAATAATATGTTTAAATCATAACCCCTATCTGGGGAGCATGAACCCTATCGATAGATCTATTTGCCTAGTTAATTCTGAATAACATTATTCAAAATAGCTGGGTATTCATGATATTTGCGCTAGAGAAAGTAATTTTCTTTTTTCCTCTAATCTTCTCTGACTAGGACAGGGTCACTGTCAGACAAATTTATTTGATTCATCTCGTAGAAGTTCATTAAAGTCTTCATCAATATTTCCTTAATATGAGAATTTGGAAACGTTGTTCTGAGCATAGTTTCTTCTCTGAATTCGTTGAACAAGTTGTGAATGAAATCAATGACTCACTGAGCAACGGTAAGCAGAAATACTCATTCATATTCATGAATAAGTGTAAAATTCAAATTTGTTGATACTTGGTAACCGAGACCCGCTAATTTTCTGAATGGAGATAGGAGTAACTAACTGGACTTTTACTAATCATGCCAAATATTTCAGCATGTTTCGCAACGAGAATAAATACACACTGAGCAAAAAGGATTCATATTTCGGTTTTTATTATTTTGTAGAAAACTACTCGAAAAGGTGAATTTTCGTAACAATTCATATATATGGGGTGTTTTTTTAGAGTGATAGAACATTAAATTGAAATAAAACACATTTAAATTAAGATTGAAGATAATTTTTTTTTATTTGAAAAATAATTTTATGACATTTATGTTTTGAAAATAATTTTCGGCATATGTCCACCACGACTAGCTTTGAGGAACCGCATTCAACCAGACCAATTTTGAACCACTTTTTCGAGTAATTCAGGGCTTATTGCATCAGTACACGAGTTATGTTGGCTTCCGAAGCGTCTATTGTTTCTGGTTCATCAGCATAAACCAATGACTTAACATTTCTTTCAATAAAACAATTGTTACGGTAGCAGCATGAGGTGTAGCACCATCTTGTTGGAACCAAAACATTTCGGGATCGATACCATTCAAATTTAGAAACAAATAATTATTGATCATTGATCTGTAACGAGCACCATTCACTGTAACATCAGCCCCAGCATCGTTTTCAAAGAAGTATGGACCGATGATGCCCCCAGCGTGTAAAGTACACCATACAGTGCATATTTCAGGATGCAATGGAACCTGCAGAACTTCTTGAGGATTGTTTCCACTCCATATACACAATTTTTCGATGAAGAAGTGGATCAACTTCAAGTTGTTCTTGGGCCCAATCAGCAAGCAAACGACACTTATTATGGTCAAGTGGCTTTAGTTCTTGAACCAGTTGGATCTTGTCTCGGTGTAGAGCAAGATCTTCAGGCAAAATTTTCCATTTTCGCAGTGTTATCGCCAACGGAGTTGTGGTGATGAAGAATAGTGTGGCTTCCTTCTTGGATGACGTTTTGATATTTCAGGGGAGTATTCTGGGCCCATTTGAAATCCTCATTTACATTATTGACCTCTTTCATGTTATCCATTTAATTTGCATATTCTTACAGTATGCTGTAATCAACTGGTTTGACCATGGCCATAGAGGCTATTCCAAATAATCATTTAAAGGTGCCTTCTCCTTTAAAATTTCCCGATTTTCATGAAATTTTTCATAACCAAATCGCAGGCGTAGACCTTCTCTTTCACATGACCCCTAAAGAAGAAGTCGCAAGGTATTAAATCACAAGGTCTCGGTGGCGAATTGTGATCACCTCTTCGAGAGATTACACGGTCCGGAAACTTTTCCCGTAAAAAATCAATTGTTCCGTTGCTTGTATGGAACGTCTTGTTGAAAGTCAACGCTGTCCAGAGGAATACCATACAATTCCGGCCATAAAAAAATCATTAATCACCTCTAGTTAGCGCAATCCATTCACCGTATCTGTTACTCCAGCCTCATACTCGGCAAAGTAAGGTCCAATGATCCCCCGGACCATGAACTGCACCAAACTCAATAATAACTCTTTGGTTAATCCGAGCCCTAGATGCGACAATTTTGCTTGTTGACGAAGCCACCGAGATGCAAATGGGCCTCATCCCTCAAAATGATTTTTCGATGGCATTCCGCCGGATCATTTTCATGCATTTCAAGGACCCAACCAGCAAAGAAACGACGTTGTTGATAATCGGCCTGAAAACTTTATGAGCCTTAAGACCCAATTTTTCATGAATTTTTCATGCAGAATACGGTGTAATGATGTTTGTGGAATGCCTTATTCCAAAGAACGACGAGGAATGGACAAACCTTGGTTTCTTCAACTTTTTCGGCCTCAGCAGCAATATTCTCGGCTGTTCTTGAGCGACGTGCGCAGTTTTCATCCTTCACATCACCAACTTGTGCCAACAGCTCAAATTTTTCCACCAATTTCTGTATTGCGGTTCGACAAGGTGCTTCACGACGACCTAAAGTTTTACGAACGGCCTCTACCAAATTTTCACCATCTTTATAGTAAATTTTAATAATTTCAATGCTTTGTTGAAGCGTGAATCGTTCCATTTTTATTAATGACGTAGTTTTTACTTGTCAAATGTCAAAAAATGACAGCTTCGAAAGTGACATTTACCGAAATAGCGGGATATTCAAAATAACACCGTTCAGTGGAAAACTCTTTATTAGAACACCTTGTTTTGCTGTTTATCGAAAACTTATCAGTTTCGAGCTGGGAAATTCTCAAAACTTCCTAAACTTTCCATTACTTGTTTTGGACATTCTCGATTCACAAAATTATATAGAAAATACTCTTATGGTGGGTTTCACAAAGATCGTTGATTGAGTGATTCACAGAATACCTTGACGTTTTTGTCAAATCGACCAATAGAATTTCAAATTCACGGATTTTTTATCACAGAATCGCTCGATTAAGCATTTAATCACACGATCAACTTTTGTGAAACCCGGCTACTGCCTTCTGAAAACCTAGAACAAAATGCGAGACATTGAAATCGTTAGAACTTTAATGTTCTTCTCGAAATATGTACTCTATTAATTACTTCATCTTTCCTAATTTCGTGTGATCATAATAGTAATAAATCAATAAACGCGACATAAATCGTCCATGTTTCATAAAAATAGTTGAATAAACCAACTATGAACAAGAAAGACATTATTTTTTATGAAACTAATTAAAAACAAAAAAGATACTAAATAACATTATTTCCGAAATAATATCCTCCAGCTCTCACACAGTTCTGTTGCCTTATGGCTAAATGTTTAATTGCAAAATGTTAAACGAAAATAATAACTGACATTCATCCAAGGGCGGTCCTAGGCTGATTTTCTGGGGGGGAGGGTAATAATTGGATGAACAATCGAAATTTTAAACTAAAAATTTGAAGGTCTTACGTGTATGGATTCCATACTGAGTGATTATACAGGATGTTCCAAGTTCGAGTGGCTATTAGACTTTTCTGGAGAACTGGACATATTTGAAATCTGAAAATTGGGATCATGATATTGTTAATTTTTTTTCTCCGCAGAATCCAACGCAATCATAAAAAAATAGGGTTCTAATTTGAAAAATAGAAGTTTTGGCCAATTTTCGATCATAGTTTTCGACACAAAATTTGAAACACCCTGTGATGATAGGTATTTATGAAATTCAAAATAAGCATGACCTTTCCATCCACATTCCTCTACTTTGACGTTGTGAGAACAGTTTGCACTTGGAATGTCCAGAAGAAGAAAAATAAACATGATACTAGCTATCAATATTCGACTTTTTCTGAGGTTTTTTTTTCGATATTTTGAAAACTATTTGATTGAATACAATGGTTTTAACAGAAATGTATTAACCATTGAATACTCAATCATATCATTGACGAAAACATATTTATTTTCACTCCCTGTATAACCGGAAGTGCTCAGGCTCCCAAAATATTTGAGGTCTGTAGAGAATTTTGAACAATATAATAATCCCAATTTTCAGATTTCAAATATGTCCAGTTCTTCAGAAACGTCTAATAGGCACTCGAACTTGGGACACCCTGTATAAAAACACAAAGCCATATTCCATGATCTGTGACTTGATTCATAATTCATATCACTTAAGGATTTTTCCATTCCGCTGTTCTCTTTATTTATTTTATGTTAATCTTATTTCATATTTCAATGCCTTAGTCATAACTCTGTGATTTTTTTGGAAGTTTAGACCTTTAACTCCAGAAAGTTTTATTTATTTTTGTTGTTTATTTTTTTCTGTTAATTCCATATCATTATAATATTATTTCAAAGCCGAAGTCATATAGCCCTGCGATTTTTTCTCAAAGATGATATAACTTTTTTTTGTTAGTTTCTTCATGAATAAAATTTAAAAAATCGAATTATTTGTAGTGCTCTGGGGGGGGGGGGGGTAATTACCCCCTCTACCCCCCCCCTAGAATCCTACAATAGCGTTATGAAACATCTTTTGGCAGTTCACCACCTTGATTATTATTGGGACATTCTCAATAGCAGATTTAGAGCCAAAAACATGGATGAAACTTTTATTGTAATACGAGTATGAGTATCTTTCATTTGTATCAAAGAATCATACTGCGATTTTTAAGTTCTGATTGACTCTGCATTTAATTAAAAATAAATCATTCCATGTATACAAAGTTATTAAATTTAAAATTGCGTTTTCCATATTTTTGGTGCAGTAGTGTATGCTCTTTGAAAGCCTGAAAAATTATAAGGATAATGAACTTCAATCAGTATCATGAATGAACTCACAATTATTATAAATCAATAATTTGAACTTCAATTGAACTATTATGGATTAAAAATGAACCACAGTGATTCTCAATGAAATGATTCGTAAGAATACCATATACGTTTTATCTGCTCGCAGTTAAATCATTTGAATTTTTTCAAGGTGTTAGAGAACTTGTTTTGTCTGGCGTATTGCCCCATTCTCTTTTATACAGTATCCAACATACATAATTATATCCATTGATAATGATCTGAATTCCGAATAATGACAATGACAATTGGGTTAACGACTCTTGTGTACCTTTGTCGTTGTCGATTGTTCATATTGTGGAGAAACAGTTTTAGATCCATCGGAGCTACCAACATAAGTTCAGAAGGTAAAAGCCTAGGTGGGTATATTATTCTCTTCACGATGAGCAAACAAGAAATTAATTATTTGCGTTTATCTTATAAACTCCAGCATACGTGACTTAATGATTCGAGAGAAACAATGGAAATTGCTTTTTGTGCTTCTCTCAAACATCGCCACTGAGTATAAGGAAACTTTCTTTGGAGTGAGTGAAAAAAGAAATACAGGAAGCTCGAAGCAAGTCAGTTAGTTCGTGCTATTGTCTGGAAAGCTGTCTACTTCACGATATTCGATGATAGCGCTGTTATGAAATCGAATCGCTTCAAAACCTGAAAACCACACAGCTGATATGAAAATATATATGCCACACAGTCAGCGAATCCGGATATATGAGTGACTTCAAGGAAACATCCGGTGGGAGCCCGATATAGAATTCACGAAAATTTCTAGGGGTTTGATAGCGCAACGTCCTTATGATGAGCGAGGAGTTACGATTATGGAAGTAGAGAAACCCTGGAAATGGAAAGGAATTGGTAAAACCATATAAACTGAGGTGGGGTAATGATCAAGACAAAACTTCGATGAGACGAACTAGTAACGAATACGAGGAGAATAAATAATTCTTCCTCAGAATAAAATAAACTATTACTGTCAAGGAAATAATATTCTCGAGCATAAAATAATAATTATAAGAGTTCTTTATTGCTCTAGTAATTGGACATTGTTTTTTTAAAGAAGAGGTGAATCTTACATCAGACACCTAGTCTTTTTGGGTAGTGTCGGATTCTTACCGACTAAACACCTCTCCTGCGGTTTATTTTGGGCATAAGCCTATAAACCTGCCATCTTCTTATCTGTTATTTCCTCTTTCGCATTCTTTATGCTGAGTGTTTGTGTTCATCCTTCAGTTAGATATCTCTCTCTATATGTTCATTTTCGCAATTGGTCTCTAGGTCTTTTGCGATTAATTCTCGCTGTTTTGTCATCTTCAGCTGGGTTAAAGTCAACTAACCTTATAAGGTCGTCATCTGGATGTTCACTAGTTCTTTCAGGCTTTAGCAGCTTTTCGTTTGATGAATGTAGTAATGGACTCCCATTTTATGTCTTTTCGGATTTGTTCATTTTTAAAAAACCAGGAGGCGTCTAATGCCCATCTCAGAAATTTGTTTTTTCTACTTTTTATTCTCTTTATATGTGTTCTCGCTGCATAGCCCCATGCTGTTGATCCATATGTTAGCTGCGGTCTGGCGACTGCTTTTATGATCCTCAACTTCGTGTTCCTGTTCATTTGGCTACCTATAATCGGGTATAACCTTTTCTTTGCTACATTCGTTTTATCCACTGCATACTGAAGGTGTTGTTTCCAAGTAAGTCCTTTGTCTAATATTACTCCTAGGTATTTAGCTTCATTCTGCCATTAAATTTCATTAGCGTCTATGGATATCTTCGATTCCATCTTAAGTCTTCTCTTCTCTTCCGAAGTAGTATTGCTTGACTCTTTTCTCCATTTATTTCGATCTTCCATCTGTTGCACCATTGACTGATATCATCTGCAGCTTCTTGAAGTCATTTGTGAATTATTTTTGTATTTCTGTGCCTGATGATTGCTATGCCCGTAACGTCTTCGTGTAAAGCAAGCAGGCATCTCGGATTTCTTGGTATATCATGTAGTATATATTATAGAGTAGCGGTCCTAGTATGAATCCTTGAGGAACTCATGCTTCTAAATATCTGAGTGTGGAATGAACATAATCTATTTCCACACAAAAGTTCCTATCCCTCAAATAATTTCTTATTATTCTGCAAAGCTTGGGTGAATAACCTGCGGTTATCATTGTACATGCTAGTCCTTCATGCCATTCTCTATCAAAAGCTCTGGTTACATCTAGTAGTAGTAGTCCTGTGTCTTGTTTATTCTGAAATTCTTCTGCGACATACTCGGTCATTCTTAGGAGCTGTTGTTCAGTTGAATGCTGTTTTCTGGATCCACATTGTTTACTTGGTATCGTGGTCAGAGCTTCTGTTTCTTCATTAAGTCGTCTGGCTAAGACTCTTTTCACAATTTCCCCTAGGACTGGGAGTAGGCTTATTGGTCTCTAGTTCTGAGGGAAGTTTTTGTTTTTGCCTCTTCTTCTTGCGGTTCCTATCCGTTACGGATGTTGGCAACCAGCATGGCAAGCCTAACTTTGTTTACGGCAATGCGGAAGAGCTCGGCTGATGTTTTACCGGTCCATTTCCTAAGATTATGCAGCCAAGATATTCTTCTCCTTCCTGGACCTCTTCTTCCATCGATTTTTCCCTGGATGATTGTCTGGAGTAAAGAGTACCTGGAGTCGTTTCTCATGATGTGGCCCAGATACTGCAGTTTCCGGATCTTGATGGTGTTCATAATTTCTTTTCGTTTATTCATCATTCTCAGTACCTCTTCATTAGTGATATGTTCGGTCCATGATATCCTCAACATTCTTCGATAGAGTCGCATTTCGAAGGCTTCTATTCTCTTTGATGTGTTTTCATTGAGTGTCCAAGATTCTGTCCCGTACAAGAGGATAGAGAAGACGTAACATCTGAGAAGTCTCACTTTTGTTTCTAGTGTAAGATCATGGCTTCTGAAGAGTTTGCCCATTTTGTTGAAGGCGGCTGTGGCTTTGGCGATTCGTGATTTGATTTCTTGAGTTGTGTCCCAGTTCTCGTTTATACGTGTTCCCAGGTACGTGGTGTGTGTTACTCTCTCTATTGGCTGGTTGTTGATGGATAGCTGGATGTTGTCGATCTTGTTTTTGCTAATGACCATAATTTTGGTCTTTTGTATGTTTATGTCCAAACCATATTTCTTACTAACTCTTGCTATTTTGTTGATAAGTTGTTGCAGTGCTTGTGGGCTATCTGCGAACACGATGGTGTCGTCCGCGTATCTTATATTACTCAATTTCTTCCCATTTATTGAGATGCCCTCTTCTTCGTCGTCGAGCGCATCTTTAAAAATCTGTTCGGAGTAGATGTTGAATAGCAGGGGTGAGAGTACACAGCCCTGCCTCACTCCTCGCATTATTTTGACGGCCTCCGTTGTTTCTCCGTCGACTCTCATTGTTGCCGACTGGCCCCAGTACAAGCTACTTATGATATTCAGGTCATTAGTATCGATCCCTGTCTTCTTTAGTATTTCCATCATTTTGCCATGTTGAACCCGGTCAAATGCTTTGGCGTAGTCAATTAAACAGCAGTACACGTCACGGTTAACGTCTCTGCATCTCTGGACAAGGACTTGGACAGCAAAGAGTGCTTCTCTGGTTCCCATCGCATTGACGAACCCGAACTGGTTTCGAGAGATTAGGTTCTCGCATCGGTTGTATATTCTTTTATGGATGACTTTGAGAAAGGATTTCAGCAGGTGGCTCATCAGACTTATCGTTCGATACTCTTCACATCGTTTTGCGCCTTGTTTCTTTGGCAGTGCAATGAACTCTGAGACTAGCCATTCTTGTGGTATTTTACCTGATTTGTAGATGTTGTTGAAAAGTTTGGTGATCTTCTTCAATCCATTTTCGCCTAGAAGTTTCAGGAACTCTCTCTGGATGTTGTCAGGTCCTGCTACTTTTCCTTCTTTGCTATGCTCTATAGCTGCCCTCACTTCTGATTCCATTATTTCTGGCCCACTATCTGTGTTACTCCGGGGATCTGGGGGGCTCCCTCTATTATCCTCAAAGAGGTGCTCTATGTACCTAGTCCACGTCTTCTTCTTCTCTTCCATGTCTACAATGATGTTCCCGTTAGCGTCAACTAGCTTCCCGAAGTTTGTATTCCTTCTTTGTCCAGTGACTTCCTTCACCTTCCGGTGGACGTTAAAGTGGTCATATTTCAACTGCAGTGCCTCTATCTCCTCACAGTTCTCTCTCTGTTCTTTTTCTTTAGCCATTCGTATTTCGTTCCTTATGATGTTGTTTATCCTTTTGTATTCTATGGTGTTATTCTTGTTCAATCTTCTCTCTTCCATTAGGTTTAATATGTAATCTGTCATCCAGGTTTTCTTTTTTACTCTTTGTCCGTCTTCCTTCAGAATAGTTTCTTTAATGTGTTCCACTTTACTTTTCAGGTGATTCAAGTGTTCTTCTACTGAGCTATCTTCTGTTGTTTCCGCCATTGCTGCATTCAGCTCTTTCCTTACACATTCTTTAATCTTCCCGTTTTTCAGCTGTCTTAGGTTAACTTTTAATGGAACAGTTTTCTTTATCTTCTTCATAACCACTTTGAATTTTCCGATGACTGGCACGTGGTCAGTTCGCATATCTGCTCCCGGAAAAGTTCTCATACTTAAGCAGCTGTTTCTGTACCGCTTGTTGATTAGTACGTAGTCTATTTGGTTTCTGGCTATTCTCCCAGGTTTATCGAGGGGCGATCTCCATGTGTATAAACGCCGCGGTGGTTGCTTGAACTGTGTGTTGAGGACTACAAGGTCGTGTTCGTCTGTAAATTTCTCGAGCATATCTCCTCTCTCATTCCTCTCTCCCAAACCGAATGGCCCGATGAGCTCTGTTTTTTCTCCAGTTCCTAACTTTGCATTAAAGTCCCCCATGATGATGTTAACTTCTTTTTTGGGTAGCTTTTCGAGTATTTGGGCGACATTCCTGTACAATTCCTCAACTTCCCTCTCATCCTTATCTGCAGTAGGGGCATAAATCTGGATGATGTTTAGATTTACTGGTCGGGCGCTAATCTGTATTAGAAGGACTCTCTCTCTGAGAATGGGACAAAGTTTATGACACTCCGCGCTATCTCTTTGGTGACAATAATGCCTACACCATTCACAAACTTGCCATCCTGTGTTCCTGCATAATACGCTCTGTGTTCGTCCACATCTACTGAACCCTCTCCCGGCCACCTCATCTCACTGATTCCCATGATGTTAACTTTCATCCTTCTCATCTCCTTTGTTGCGTTGTTGATATTTCCAGCTTGCGCCATCGTTCTAACGTTCCAAGTACCGATCCTTATTTCTCTGTTCACTTTCATTGCACTGCTCAAAACATTTCCTCCCGGAGATCCGATCGAGGAACTATTCCGGACTTGTTTTTTTATGAGCCCTGCCATGATGATTTTACTAGGACTTATCCATTCTGGATCTTTAATGAGGTGGTTTGTCCAAAATTCTTCCTCATCCTTATCCCAGTGGGCACGCGCACGTAGAAAATACGTTGAAAACAAGTTACATAACCAAACGTTGAAAAACAGTAAAAATGTCGCGGGAAAAAACGTTTTCTTGCATCGATAATTTAGTTATTAATAAACGTTGTCTTTCAACGTATTGATTAAAAATAAATTGGACGCAATATTAACGTTAATTTATAACGTGTATGTATATTATTCTACCATACAAGTTTACTGTCTAACCGATAACGTATAAATAACGTTTATTTATACCATATCATATATATACTTCATAAACGTTGTCTTTCAACGTATTGATTAAATATAAATTGGGCGCAATATTAACGTTAATTTATAACGTGTATGTATATTATTCTACCATACAAGTTTGCTGTCTAACCGATAACGTATAAATAACGTTTATTTTCACCATATCATATACCTATACATAAACGTTGTCTTTCAAAGTATTATTATAATATACCTTGTGCTCAGTCTGAAAGTTAATTTATAACGTGTATATATATTATATTACCCTACGAAATTATATGTTCAATCATTAACATATTAATAATGTTTATTTTCACCAAAATTTTTATCCTCATTAACCGTTGTCTTTCAACGTAAGGATTCAATATATTTTGAGCATAATCTGAACATTGTATTGAAACGTTTACCTATATTACACAAATTTCGTATAATAATGTATAATGTTCCTTGAATAAGAAGTCATTACTATGATAAACATTTTTCAATGGAAAAATATGAATCTGGCATAAATTATTCAATTGTTGTACTAAAACGTATAGGTAGGTATATACGATAACCTAAAAAGAATATATGGATTCAATATTTGAGTTTTCACAAATAGGTACGAATAAATCATAATTGAATCGAAAGTTACCTTGTGTTTTCATTGGTGAACCTCAAGAAAAAAAACATTTCTGATTATTATAAAAAATATATTATGAAATGAGACATTCACTATAACATATCCAAGAAACAAAAATAAAATAATAGTTCGTCTATTTTGCTTTCTTCAACCTCGCCGTGGCAAATTTCAGACATTCTTTCATGACTGCGAAGTCGAAACTCATCTATTTCTTTGGTTGGGAAGGAAATCTTAACAGCCTCTATAAATATGAAAAAAAAATCAGACACGAGCATTCTATTCTGAAATTTATATGAAAATTTTTTTCTGGTTAACACATCTACATCTAATAGATTTTATTTTTTTTTTCAAGAAAAGTATTATAGAAAACTAGCATTTTCATAGTAATTGCTATTGTCACGATCTATTATTGGAATTGCTTCGAATAAAGCAGAAAAGAATCATTCGAAAATAATTCAATTTTCATGAAAATGTCAAGATTATTATCGATATCCAAAATGCAGATGCAAATATTAACCAATATATTTTATAATTGCCAATCAATAAAATACAACTTGAGAAAAAAAGCGAATTGAAACAGAATACTCACCTGAAATAAAACCGACGCTTGGCAAAATCAAATTGGTGGAAAATAGAGGTAGAGCGGGTACACTCAGAAGTATAAAGTGATTGAACTGAAATTTCCAAGCATTTGCATCATAGGTGCTTCAATGATTATTATAGTACTCACCAACTCACATGTAATTAACAACACTATTATAATAATTGAAACAATATAACCGAAACTCTGAAACTCAACACACTGAACCATCAACGGCATCAACGAGACTTGCTTGCCTGTTGTGTTGTCGAATGTTATGTTGGAGTCGATGGCCGGATGGCGGTTGCATTTGCGACCACTCAAGCTCTCAGCAGTAGGCGCAGAAGTAGACGCAAGACGCAATGTCACAAGCCAATCAGGGAGAAGCAGTTCCCGCGAATTCACGAATGATGCGACCGTCACAGACGAGTTGCGCATGCCGCGAACAGTGTCGAAAGCTGATTTTGTTGCCAGATTGTGCAAATCCGTTCCCTGAAAGTGGATTGTAATGTAGAAAAGGAATATGAATTATTATTGCGTTGAGGAATTGGAAATTGGAAGAGTAATTTCTATTGGTGATTCATTGGAAGGAAGCGCCACCTGAAAATATCTTCCTCATTTTCTGATGAAATTCGACAAAATTTGTGCTAATTCACGAATTCCATTCGAAAATAAATTATTAGTGTCAATATTTATTGGCCCAGTTGTTAAAACATGTCAGCTTTTCTTTTGTGTAAATCAATCTATTGAAATTTTTTTCACCTCTTTGAATTTCACCTCAGTAGCGTGAAATGAAATGTAAAGGAAAAATACATTTAATTCAATTGCACCTTATATTGTTCTTCATCTTAAGTATTGTCAACTTTTATGACCCTTCCATCAAATCAATGAGAAATTTTGGAATAGTTCTTAGATAACGTTTAAATAACATTTTCCATAAACGTATTCGAATTGTTGACTGGATATTCTCAACAATTCAAATAGACTAGAAAATTGAAGAATGGACGTTAAAAAAACGTTCAGAACACACGTTAAAATTCGATTTCAGAATAACGTATTTTCAGATGAACTATTCTTTTGGAAGTAAGAAAAGTACGTTAAACATACGTAAAACATTAACGTATTCATATTGTTTACTGGATACGTATTTTAAACGATTCAAATTGATGAAAAATAGTGGAATTGTTTTTAGATAACGTTTAAATAACATTTTCCATAAACGTATTCGTATTGTTAACAGGATACGTATTTTCAACGATTTAAATAGACTAGTAGTTGAAAAATGGACGTTAAAAAAACGTTCAGAACACACGTTAAAATTCGATTTCAGAATAACGTATTTTCAGATGAACTATTCTTCTGGAAGTGAGAAAAGTACGTTGAACATACGTAAATCATTAACGTATCCATATTGTTGATTGGATACGTATTTTAAACGATAAAAATTAATGAGAAATTGTGGAATTGTCATCAGATAACGTTTAAATAACATTTGCCATAAACGTATTCGTATTGTTGACTGGAGACGTATTTGAAACGATTTTAATAAACTAGCAGTTGTGGAATCGTTACATAAGAACGTTAAAATAACATCTTTCATAAACGTTATAATAATTTCGGGAGGAAACGTATTAGCACTCAATTTTATAACTGATTATTGTAAAATTACGTTTGATATATGTTATTGAAACGTATTGAATTAACGTTATAAATTATAACTGAAATGACAACGTTGAAAAATCAACCGATAACGTATTTTTCTACCAATCAACGTTAAAAAAACATTTATTCAACGTGTGTGTGCCCACTGGGATGCCGTTGATTACCTGATTGTAATTCATCCGCCTTTGGGGCCGATTTCTCAACCCCAGGACAATAGGGTGCCCTTACTCTTGTCAGACCATCCATCCGAAGCTGTTGGCTGACAAGAGGGGATTACTTATACTGGTAATCACTCGGTCGACAGAGCCTCGTTAGTTGTCTAGCAGGATGCACCACGTGCAGGTGAGGTTGTCGGTTGGGTAGGTCTTTACATTGCTTCCCACCCCTTACACCCTGTTCTGAGGGAAGTTTTTGTTTTTGCCTGGTTTATTAAAAACAATCACTTCAACAGTTTTCCATCTTTTCGGAAAATGCTCTGTTCTCATCACTCCGTTTGCTTTGTTAGTGAGAGCTGCTGTTCCTTTTTTCGATATTTTATTCAGCATGAGATTTGTGATTTCATCTTTTCTAGGAGCCTTCCTTGTTTTTGAATTGTTGATTATCTCTCTGATTTCGGCCGGAAATGTGGGGTAAGGTATTTTTCCATCCTCTGGTGCTTCTTTCATTTCTTCTTCATTATCTTGAATTAATTCTTCTAGGTCCTCCTCGTCTTCTTCACGATAATATATTCTTGACTCCCTTTATACGGTGCTAGTCAAAAGTCCCCTCCCCCCTCGTATCTTTTGAACGGGTATACTTATAATAATGAAATTTGGAGGGTGGAAATAAACGGATGTAGGCTTCTCAACTGGTCATAACAGGTGCGCATAGTCATAAATGACGTCACAAGGCCACTGTGACCAATAATAATTTTCGTATTTCTTCAATTTATCAATCAAAGTCAGCCGAAACCTAAACAAAATTGGTATGACTGAATAGGTATTTTCAATACCTTTCAAACGAGCTGTCACTTGCCATAGGGTCCCATTTAAAATTATTGGTCACACTGGCCTTGTGACGTCATTTATGACTTTTGCGTCACCTGTTATGACCAGTTGAGAAGCCTACATCCGTTTATTTCCACCCTCCAAATTTCATTATTATAAGAATACCCGTTCAAAAGATACGAGGGGGGGAGGGGACTTTTGACTAGCACTGTATAGTACCGGCAGCGTATTGGCATTGTTTACTACGGTGCAACGCATACATGGTGTTGGAACGCGGTAAAGAATGGCTGAACCAAAGCTCTCTCTACCCAGACATATCTTACTACGGCTCAGCGCAGGGAGGTGTTCAGGCGGAGTAACTATTGTATTATGGATACGCGCCTAATCTCGGGTCATTGTTTACCGCGTTCCAACTCAACTATGTTCAAATTTGTTTTCTTTCGCAATTATGCAATCCGCGTTCATAACGATAACAATAATATGCCAAAAATAGTTTATTGAAACACATTAAAATAAAAAAAATATAGAAAATAATACATAAAAATAACGTAATACATAAAAATACTAATAGTACCTATAAATACAATGAGTATCGGTGAAAACGATTATATTAAATGCAAAACTAACTGTAGTAGTAAGAAATAATCCTAGTGTGCATTTCCATGTGATTTTGCATTTGGTCTATCAAGATCAATATTTTTCTTTAAAGATCTTTGCCTTTAAGGATTTTTTGGCATTTCTTTGTTGGATGGCCTACCAGGTTGAATGCATTCTGCGCCGCATGATAAGCCACGTCTAATTCTTCTTCGGCTCACTGATGTTGGCTGAACAGAAATTTTCTTTTTTCGTGAGATATTTTCTGATGCAAGAATAAAATTTAATAAGTCGGATGGTGTAACAATTTTGTTCAAAGTCTGATTAAATTTTTTCATGGCATCAACCATTTCAACCGTTTTATTTTTGCAGGTTATTTTTGTAATGCGTTGTCTGTTAGTTCTGTTGCAGCTGCGGGATGTTTTTCACCTAAATTTATTTCATTGGCATTATCGACAGTGTTTATTGGTACCACAGAAAAATTATCCTGTTGGGTAAAACCATTGTTTTGTAGTAATTAGGAATTCATTTGCTATACCCACTTCAGTTGTCATGTCGTCATAAAATTCTGAGGATATGTTTTCTCCTAGGCCCTAGGGCTAATTTTGCTAATTCTTTTCCGTCGTTAGTGTTTATTTGCATACAGGTCCTAAAAGTGATTCTATACTTATTTTTTATGGCGCAAAGATGCTTACAATACCTTCCACCCTGTCCAAAAGGCAAAAACTCAGTCGCAAAATGCAATATCTACATAATGCAGTATAAAACATGTGGTCATCTATCTCTGAAGAAACTAAAAAGGTATTTTCGTAAACAATAACCCGAGAATAGGCGCGTATTCATAATACAATAGTTAGGTACTACGTCTGAACACCATCCTGCGCTGAGACGTGGTAAGATATGTCTGGATAGAGAAAGCATTGGTTCAGCCATTCTTTACCGCGTTCCAACACCATGTATGCGTTGCACCGTAGTAAACAATGCCAATACGCGTACCGGCAAAAGCGTTAGATTTTTCGCTTTTTGAATATGCCATTCCATGCAGTTTTTTCATTGCGTAAATTTTTCTGCATTTTCCATGCAGAGTGGTCTTCTGTGTTAAGTTGACTGATTTTCTTATTCCATCTATTCCTTCAGTGCGTTTCGTTTTCGATATATTTGACTATTTTTTTTGTTCAGTCTCATTCTATCATTATCTGTTTCATACATCCTGTAATTCATTCTTAGTTTTCGGTTAAATTTTATCAGTTTTTTCACCTGTTTTGGAGTATAGCTATATGATGTTTGAAAGTAGTTTCAGTTTTTCTTCCTGTGATCTCTCCATAAGATTTCGGGGTCGTCCAGCCTTATTATGCAGAATATTCTTCTTGCTTCACCGCCTACCTACGGAGATTGGCGATTCGAATGCCAGGTTTTGATGAAGACTGTCACAGCCGGATTCAACTTCAAAAATAAAGTATTCCGAGCATTCTAAAAACTGGAAAAGGCCCTAAGGACTGCCAAAGACCAAACTGATCCACTCTCTCAATCATAACTGAATCTCCCAACCATTTTCGTGAAATATTTCCAGTATTAACAGAGAAAAGACTTTCTCCAACATTCGCCAGGTCTTTGGAATTATTGAATTCACATGATATCTTCTCAAATTCATTAGTATTATTAAAGTAAATGAACATTTTGATGAATACGTAATTTCTACGACCTCTATGTAGAGAGGACAACGCTGCGTAAATATTTGACAGAAAAAATACTATAATCTAACATTTTCCAAAATATACACGGTGGAATGTGTCAGAATGTCATGGCCAACCGTGATGCATATGCATCACGGTTGCATTCATATGCCACGTACCGTATCGCAGCTCGGAGTCAGCCGAAGCTTACGAGATAAACCACGTGCGTTGTGGAATTGGGATTATACGTTTTAATGATACCCCGATTCTTTTATTTTTTTCAGTTTATATAATAACGATTAGGTTTTTCCATATTCACGAATAATAACGGCTACCTCTTATTCAAGAGTGAATGCTTTCAGGTTCTGAATTTATTGGGATGAAGAAGTAAGTATATTTAGAATAGATTTTATACTGAAGCCAAAAGAATGATCGAAATCATCTCTTAAATGGTATTTTTTGAAACTTTTTGAGGGGTATTCTAAGAGTTGTTGTCATTGACCGAGTTACTTCTGAAACGAATTGACAAAAGTAATCTATTTACATAGCTATCATTATCAAGCAAATTGAATCAACGAGCTTAATGTACAAAATTAATAGAAGTGTTACGAAGTTCAAAAGTTGTCAAAAGGAGAATGGTATAAACAAAATATCACTGAGATCAGTTTTGCAACATACAAAAGACAAAAACAAGGATCCTTGTTGCTTGGAAAAAATTGTGGAAGTAAAAGTATGATTGGAATACAACTCAAAAAATTAAGTGGTTCTTCGAAAATTATGTTCAATGAATAAGATCACTCCACATTTTTCTCAAATGGTATAGTTATATCAGAACTAAATTTGGGAATACCTAGTTAACAACATCCAATAACCCTGTCCAAATGATGATTCAGATTTTACCTGAATGAATAAGAAAATGAGAAGCTTAGCTATATGTCGATATAAATTTCATTCTTATATTATCCGCAATCCCTCAGTTGCCCGCCCAATATTATGTTAATCTATTGGTAAAAGGAATTTATAAATATGATATTTTTTTGGTTATGATATTTTAAGATTATTAAAATCGTTCTACAATTCCCTTTTCACAATTATTTCCAGTCATCGAATAAATGATGATTCTTTATGTTGACTTAGAGTATTTTATCCATTCAGAAAGTCAGAAACTGCACTTACCAATTTATTATTCACTCTCCTATTTTATTTGAAGATTTGATTTTTTTTATTCTAGTTAAATAACGTCTCGATGTCATTCCCTCTCATTTTTTGATTCAATAATTTTTCGAATTGCTACTATGGGAATATTACGCCAAACCCCTCACCTCATTATTTTCTTCGAAAACTCTATTTGTTAACAATGCGATCCCATACAATTCATAAAATACATTCGAGATCGCAGGAACGGATGCGATCTCGTACGTTTAGTTTACTCTGGCTTCGGGTGAATTCGGACTGCGATATGGTACGTGGGATATGAATATGCAACCGGGATACTTTATGAAATGAATGGAGTATACTTCTGTGATGTAAACTGTGAATACATGTCCAATTTCAGTACGATAAGACAATCTAAACCACTCTGCGATTAGTGCTACGAGTATGTATATGGTTCTTCAAATAAGACACACATCGAATGTTTTTCACAATATTAAAGGTGGCAGAGGACGCAACGGACTATGGAACGAATTGAAGTTTAAAACCTTCTCCGAAATCTCCATTCGAAGAACACACGACACCAGAGGTATAATTACTCTTCAAGGAATAATAATAGCAATTCAATTCCTGAGTACTCAATCCGTTTACTCATTTTCCATCGAATTAGTCGATATTTTGAAATGAATCATTCACTCGCACATACAAACATGATTCAGGATTGCTCGCTGAGGCGTAGATTATCTTTTATATCTCACTCCTCGACATTATCACAATAAAGTGTTGAAGAAGAGAAAACGGAAGCCTAGAATAATACCGCACCTATTTCAATATGTTCGAAAAAAAATCTATTGTTGTGTAGGCTTCATGATCTCGGAACGTAGTAATTATCATGGACAATTTTATTCATTGTAAATTCGAATTGTGAGCGACGACGAAGTGTACGTTCTCCTCTGATCCATTGTGGTAAAAGTTCAGCAAGAGAGAGCATTACGTTTATCGGTTGCAATTCATCATTACGCATCGTAGATGCATATTTGAGCACGTTTCAGACATGGAAAATAGAAGATTATATCTTCAGTTAGCTGATGCTGAACGTTATTCACCTATTTATAGTTATTTCCTCCGAATGATGAAAAACACAATGTTCGAATTGTTAATGTAGGTCTCTCCACTTGAAATGAGAATACATATACTGAAGGAAGCTACTCCTTCGGCTTCAATACTACCTCATTAGTAACGGAGTTTCCAATTGCGATGATACCATTTGAAAATAAAAAACACATAAATTATTCAGTGAAACAATTTTTTGTATTTTATAGGTTACACTATGCCGTTATACAGTGAGCGTCAAAATTATGGAACAAGTTCATTTTCTCAGAAGAAAAATATTTGGCAACAAAATCCTGAAACAGGTCAATTTTTTTTTCTTTTTGACCAAATTTTTATGCATTTTTGAAGGACTTTTGTTGCACCCTGTGCCATCCCCATCAAACCTCCGAATTTTTTGGATAGGGAAAGTGGGTCATGTGGTACTTTTTTTGGCAAGGTCTTTGTATCTTCTTACAGGCGTGCAGAAATTTTCAAGAAAAAAATTTTTTTTTTCACAGCTCAAAATTGCCCAACAATATCATACGAAGAACAAAAAACGGTTTTATAGGCCAGAAGATTCAACAGAAACTACAATTTACCGCTTCAAGTTTCGAGATTTTACATTATCTCTTCTTCAGAGAACACAAAATTAATATGGGAAAAGAAACGCCACAAGAAACAAATTGACTAAATGATCGAAAATTTCTATCTGAAATCAACATAAAACTTATTGCGAACGAAATTCCACCTCAAACAATATAACATACATCTTAAGGAAACTGCTGTACTATCAATTTGAAACATCCATCAATTATCCAAAAGTTATCAAAAAACAGCCAAATCATCTAACAGCGAGAATCGAACTTACGTTTACAAAAATCAAAAAAAAAAAATTTTTATATTTTTAGTTATGGACTAGCTGGCCCGGCGAACTTTGTTCCGCCCTAATGATACTTACGGTGGATTTCACAAATCCACTCTGATTTTTGAACTGTCAAATGTTTCCATGGATATGAGCTATCACACAGAACATATACACAGAAGTAATATGTCATAATATGTCAATCACGACTAATGGCAATTTTGGATTCAGTTATTTCCGCAAATATATTTATTACCGAAACATTCAAAAACGTTTCAAAAATTATGAGGAAAGATGAGAACGGACAATTCACGATTGAAACTGATCGCCAAAATCCGATTTACTCAATATTTCGATAAAAATTCACTGTGATATTCACCCGCTTCTGGATCTGTTAATAGCCTTTAATGGTACTATAAGCCATATAAATTACACAGTAATTGATGTCATATGTTCTTTTTTCGACCATTTCAAACCACGACGACCGAAATGCTCGAAAAAAGAACAGATGACATCAATCGATGGCCGCGAAAGCCTCAACAAATTCATCGTCATTTAATTGTGATAATGTCAAATATAGTACCTTCACGATTACGTTATTTGGAATAAATAAAACTATAAAAATAACTAATAATCATCAGTCATAATGTGTGAATAGCGGCATCTGAAGTGGTAAGAACGAAACTTTTCTCATATCTCAACGAAATTTAATCATTTTAGACATCTGTACTCCTACGCTAAGACATTTTGGTTTGGCCCAACAGCGCAGAGTTGTAGGCAACTCAAATTACACACTATTACAGTGACTATAGGGGGAATATAGTCACTGTACACACTATTTGTTTATATCGCCATCTAACGCGGAGAATATCAAATGAAGTACCAACGAATAAGCGGTAGCGTAACTGTAACTGTAGCGACACCTAGTGGCCTTACTCAAAAGGAGGAAAAGCATTTCCTGTATAAGTAAAATTTTCATCGATTTTTTCAAAGTTTTATTGTATTTTATAATAACCAGACCGTAGACGAATCCATATATGAAGTTTCATAATAAACAGTCAATCCGATCTCGAGTTATAAATGGTGTAACCAACATCTTTCTTGTATATATATATATATATATAGATTATATTATCAGTTTCAACAACAACACAAAATCACCCAACAGGTGTAACAATCAAAGAACGTAACCAAAATACTCAAAAGAGCCATAATAGGCGGAATTTCAACACACATTCAAAATTCAACACAACGCAACAACATGAATCACACAATGACAATACTCTGCATATATTTCCTTCACAGTTATATCTTTTTAATTAAATCACAATACGTTCTCTTTTGGTAGTTATTCTCAATAGGGAGAACTTTTACGTTCTCTAAATCCAAATCAAAGAAATGTCCAGTTTCTAAGTGGTGTTCTACCATAGCTGTCTTGTTATAAGACAATCTTCTCACTGACGACCTATGGTTTGAGATTCTGTTGTATGAATGTTGTTTTGTAGTACCGACAAAACAACGTTGACAATGTGTTCAATCATGCCTATAAAACCGTTTTTTGTTCTTCGTTTGTTTTTTTTTTTTTGAAAAATAAGTTAGTTCAAAGAGGTTTTCAGTATGTGCACTTTGTCATGGCTCATTTACTTTGAGACGATGGTACCTGATGAAATTTGTCATCGAATGAAAGTCGACCATTACATCATGGCGCTTGGCGCGTTTACATTAGTCAAGTGAGTTGATCAAGTCAGTTGAATTCAAGTGACTTCTACAAAGTTGACCGTGCCTCAACTTAGAAGCCGTTCAATTCAGCCGATCGAGTGAAACGAATTTGGGGGTTTACACATTCAATTCGCTTTCAATTCGCTTTCAATTCAACTGACTTGATCAACTCACTTGACTAATGTAAACGCGGTGTCAGTTTTGTTCATGTACAACTTTCAACCCCTTTCAACCCTCTCACGTGAAAAATTAGAATGTGTGAAAAAAACGGCGCGTCAGTTATGATCTTAAGTAGGTATGTTATTAGTACGTTTCTACTGAAGTTGAAACTTTTCTATAAAATGTTTCAATTCTAAGGAAGAGCCATGAAAAAGGGCACATACTGAAAACCTCTTTGAACTATTTAATTTTTCAAAAAAATTATTTTTTACTTGAAATTTTCTGCACGCTTGTAAAATTCAGAAGGTTGATGGTGATGGCACAGGCTGCAACAGAAATCCATCAAAAATTCATAAAAATTGGGTAAAAGTTAAACAAAAGTTGACCTGTTTCAGGATTTTGTTGCCAAATATTTTTCTTCTGAGAAAATGAATTTGTTCCATAATTTTGACGCGCACTGTATACACATCGTCCAAACTCTTGGCCTTCCCCTTTCAACGTTCAACTTGTTGAATGTATCATGACGATTTTTTTTTGTGTGGAATCTTCACGATCATATCACTCAAATGAAAACAATAAACCAGCAAAAAATATTTCTTGTTTGGGAGAATACAGGTGTATTCGAAGTTTAACCTGTCAATTACACTCAACCCACGGCAGGAAGCAGGGAAGTGAGCAGGGAAATGGGCAGGGTGAGAATGTAATCACTTCACTTCTGCTTCCACTCGCGCTGCCACTCGCGCCGCCGGTCACTGAATTAGCGGTTTTTCGTGCGGCAGTCAAAGGACCGGCAGCGTAAGTGGCAGGGAGTGATCACATTCTGCCCTGTTACTGTCGTGCGAGCGTTGCGTACGTTGTCGTATTAATTGATTAAAAGTCGTTAATTGTTGCGAAAAATGTCGACGGAGTGGAGCAACGAAAAAATAATATCATTTGTATTTTCGATTATTGAGTTGAGAAGGCCACGATTAAGTTAGCAAAGAAAAACAAGTATTGATCCGGGCGAATATGCTGGAAATTCTTTCAAACACATAATTTTCCTTCGAGGAAACCCTTCCAATTTTGTCGCCATGTTTGAACCGAACAGGAATTGCGTTAGGACTGTTAATTGATATTCTGAGAGATTATTCATTAACACACCCTCACAGGGTAGTTTTTGAATTTCCAAGAAATAAGCTAGGGGGGGATCTATACGGTGTAGGGAACTGCAAGTAAATAATCTGTTGGAATATCAGGTTTGAACTCATTTCGTATTTAATTTTGGCGATTTTGGCATAATCCCAGAATTAGAAAGTTCAAATTTTTTTTTCGAAAAATGTTTCTCGACGAAGCTTTAGATCATCAAATAAACAATAGATTCCATTAATTTCAACTGAAAGAAACGCGGCAAACTGGGGACTTCAAGGCTAAATTCTAAATTGTTTTATACCTCATTATTTCCTCATTTCGGAAATAGAATTTTTTGTCCTAAAAAAAGATTTGTCTCTTTTTCTCAAAGAAAAACTTTCAAGAAATCGTGAATTTGCAACAAACAAACTTTCAAAAAGCGTGAACTTGCAAATTCAATTTCGTTTCATTAAATGATCGAATGAATTTCCGTTTTCCTGAATACAACTTCCAGAACGACGAGAATTGACTCCGAAATTTCGAGCGATTTTTGCAGCCAATTAAATTGTTTGCTCGTGGGTATCAACTTCGGTGGCGTCAATAATTTCCTTCGTACAACCCGAAAAATAAAAATTGAGAAGGTTAAGATCAGGTGAACGAGACGACCACCTCTAACTATGCACCCCTCAGCAAGACGTTCATCCAACCAAATTCTTCTCCGATGTTCGATCTCCTAAAATTTCACCTGAATCATTCTCTAAAAATGCCACACGTATTTTTCACATTCTGTTTTAGGGTGAGCTCGGACGGCCCAATGAGAAAATTACCTTTCTGTCCTGTCCATAAGTGACTTAGAATCTATTCTGGAAGTGAAAACACGGCACCTTCCTTGGATTTTCGTTCGCCCAAGAATGGCTATAATGAATATTAAATATTCGTCGATGGTACTCACTCGTCTGTCCAGAGGTCATTGGTTACTAAATTTTGTTTATTGACTATCTATTCAGAAAATCCCCCTTCTGATTGAAGTGACGTGAACCTTTTTGGTACAATTGTTTCCTCAGTTTGAATAAAAGAGAAAAAGAAATTTGTACGTCTGAGTCACTAGCGATTCTAGGGAGGGGGGTGAAAATTTTCTATCAAGAGTACAGAGTAAGCCAAAAAGCACACATTTGAATGTAAAGTTATTATCAACTAGACTAGACAAACAAAACTGATATTGGTGTCTCATCGTTTCAGTGTTTTCTGTAAATGTACAATTTTGAAAAGTGTCAGTAACTTTTTTCCTGTGCATTGCATTTCTGTAGCACTTTCTTTTGTACCGTCCAGGCACGTAGCCAGGGGAGGGCGGGGGCCCGCTACGTGCCTGGTACCGTCCAATGGTGTCGGTATATTTTCCTGAAATAGTACTCATCGATAATTATTTATAGAACAATATTTTATTTCAAATGGGATCCTGACAATACAGATTCTCGTATTTCAGCAGGGCTTGAGGTACCCATTTCAAAAATATACAAAACTTGATGTTTTGTCTGAAATTTCAACCTTACCATTAACTTAAAAAAAATCCAATTCTGTTCTCCTCTACTTCAGTGATAAACTGATAATACACCAGGAAAATTGTAATCTCTAATTTTCGAAGATGATTTCAGTTAATTAACAGGTACGCCATATTTTTCAAATTGGAATTTTAAGCTCTACTGAAATATTAAGGATGACTCCTTCGAAATAAGAAAAAACATAAGTGTTTCCAGAATAAATGATGCCATTTCACTTCAAATACTTTGCACCCCATTGGACACTTGCCCACCAGCAAATTTCTGTTGTATGAATATGTATGTCTAATCAAAATATTGGAATTAAGGGTTTAATGACTCAAGGATTCAGGAAAAGAACTAATCTTTTTTCTAACAAAGCTTTCGCAATACTTTTATTGCTTCATCAGGGTTTCTAAAATATAAATTTGATATTAAAAAAAAATTACAACTACTTCACTTACTAAGAGATTTATCGAAAGTGACGTTAAACATAACACTGATCACAGCAATACTCCACAACATACAGGGTGGCCATTTGAAAACGAAACAGACGAGATTACAGACGAAATAATTAGAAATGCTCGGACAGGTCGATTTCTGTTTCGAGGGGGACAACTTAAGATGTAGGTTACGGACGCATAGCGCTTCAGCCCTTGCTACTACAACCCTCACCCCCAATTTTTGAATATGGAAGATGGGGTGAGTGATACCTCATTTGAAAGGTATTTTTATACTGATTTCAGCACAGTAATTTTTTTTCATTTTATGCATTAGTTCTCGAAATATTCTTAACTAAGTATTTGAAAATGAAGTGGTGTTTTCATGGCACTTGTAGTGTTTTTTTGTGAAAAATCGACATTTTGAACTTCAAAACAACCATGACTGTGGCTTCCTTCCTCCAATCCACTGACATAGAAATCTTTAATCAAGATGTAGTATGTTGCCAAGACGTTCGCGGCGAGCATTTTGAACATTTCCTACATTGACATTAATGATTTTTTTTTAATAATTAAGAAATAATCAGTATTACTTATTAGGTTTTAAGTGTAATGTACCGAATTTGTGAAATAAAATAATTTTTATTTAAAACGTTGATTTTCGCAATAAATCTGAAAACACTTAATACTTCCGAAATAGTTAAAGATAGGTATAGGACATTATGCATGAATTGTGTCTAGAATTCTCTGAAGAATCCAAAGAATAAATAATAGACGGGGGTTGCATTTGAAATAAGAAAGTTGGTATTGGCCACGGTCACATGAAACACCCTGGCCTATATAATATTATTTTCTTGAAAAATATGCGCATTTAAAATTACAAATCGATGTGTCCGAGCGTTTTTCCCAACACACCCTCATTTATTCGTAATCGAATTTATTCCATTTGGCTGTTACACTCTATATATGATTTTTTTGGGAAAACTACTGACACCAATGAATTAATTATACGTAAAGAAAGGACTTTGGGGAAATTGGTTGGAAAAGGAAAAAGTTATAGCAACTTTTCCAAAATGCACATTTACAAAAAGCACCTTATAACTCGAACAAAGATAAGCTGTTTTCGCCATGAAAGTTAACTTCCAGCCTCCAGATATCGACATAATCTAGAAGCGTGTATCTGCAGCTTATTCTTCATCGAATAATTCAAAATTTATTGCCTTTTCAATAATCAATGATACATGAGATGAATTCGAAGCATTCCGATATCTTTGTCCACATTTATGGAAGGAAAAAAAAATTTTGGAATGATTTGACGGAAATTTGAATATAAGAAATTGGCTGAACAACCATCAAGGGTTAATTGTCGACTACGAAGGAGGGCATTGGGCCCTGAAGTGCCCCAATATTTTAAACTATATCATTAAAACGACGGTTTCTCAAAGATTAAATTTCCTCAAACACACATGATAGAAGGGTTGTTTATCGATAGCAGTATAAAAAAGAGATGTAACATCAAATCATAAAACATTCGAACACAGAAAATTATAAAAAAAACTAAAACATGTTTAATCAACTTTTTTCCAACAAAAATAAATTAATAGTTCAAAATAAATGCTAATTCCTACAAGAAATACACAATAATCACATAATCAGTGAAATTATTGTTTCCACAACGAGCATTTGTGAAACAATGGGTCCCCTAGTGGCATAGAGTGATAATAAATGAATTTCATTATTCATGGTTGTTTTAAATATCCATTGCCGGCCACATCAAGAAACAATGTGAACCAAAAATAAGCTCGAGATGAAGTTTTTCGTACATCAAATGTTGACTCAATATGCCTAAAATCAAAGTTCCCAATTTGCTTATACTTCTTTCGTTATTTTTCAACTTGGGTCCCATCCGGCAACCCATGGAACATTCTAGGAATTCTCGAATTCATAATAATTCTTCAACCAAATTATTCGACACTTCTGTCTATTCGAAAACTGCAAGAACGACTTCCCTCAAAGTTCTTTCAGTCGCCGGATTCCAGATGTTTTGTTTCCATTTCGCAGAAACTAATAAACAGAGGAGACCCTTGTTGAAGCCGAGTAATGGGGGACAGTCCGCTGGAATGTTTGAAATTTAGAGGTCTCAGGCAGTTGTATGAGTACATTGTTTTGCTGGAGTTGCTGGCAGTCCCATTTGTTTTATTATGGTTATGGAGCCAAAACATACGATAGATTTGTAGTCGATTGAATTGTTACTATTTTTGGAACTGAAAGAGCATTTTGGGATGCAATTTTTTGTCCAGATCGCGTACCAGAACCATAAAAATTTTTACCAAAGTATGGAAAACAATTTCTTATATTTCTGTGATATCAGATTTCGAATCTACCTACAAGGTGGATCTAGTTACAATCAGCGGCGTAGCTACGTGGGTGCAAGGGTGTGCAGTGCACCAGGGCCCCTGACCTCAGGGGGCCCCCAAGCGCTGACTATCAAATCGCGTTTGAACTTAAAAAAAATTCAAACTTTGATTTTTCTCTGTGATCTTTTATGTAAATAACATTGTTTTTATTATATTCAGTTGTTGAAAAATGTTTTTTCCGAAATATCATCAAATCTAGGGATTTATTTCCAAAATTCACTGGTGAATCGGACACCTATCTAAAAAAACTAAATCCGACTAGATGGTCCAGTAAGGTTAACATAATTTCGGCAATAAAATTTCATTTTTTTCATATCATTCGTGCATTAGCTGAAATAGAAGAATAAATTCTTGCAAATAAGAGCAAAACAAGCAGAAATTTAAAAAAATGTTGAATTTTGAATTTATTTTCCTCGGCGATTTAATGCACCGCATTCTCCATGATATCGATTATGCATCTGAAGTATTACAAAAATGTGATGTCAGTTTGGACGACGTATGCAGAGCTTTAGAAGGGACGAATACAAAGAAAAAAAATTATAGGAGTGACTTCGAGTCCTTCAAGTGCAAGGCTAGAGAAAATGTCATAGCATATGGTAAAGATCCCCATTTCGAAGAAAAGAGACAAAAAAAGATAAAAAAATATTTCGATGAATTAGCTTCCGATCACCGATTTCGAAGCAGGGGAGAATTTTCCGAAATAAATATTTTCAATAGAGTGCTCGATACAATAATTTCTCAATTTTAGAAGTCACCTTCTTATATTTCGGTTGCAGTTTTCAACAAACTGCCGAATCATTGGAAACCATTAAGTTTCATTAAATTTAAAAGAGAATTGAAGGCGCTCCTTGTAACAAAAGCGTATTATTCGCTCTCAGAGTTTTTCTGCGACACAAACCTATCTGTGATATGAGTATAGTTGGCTCTAGACTGTGAGTTCATTTCATGTCCATATTTACATATTTTAATAATGTGTTATTTATGCGGAAAATTGACGAGTACACGGCACACGCTATTGTATTAAGCCTGTAGTACAATAAAGATTCAATTGATTGAATTCAAGTTTTTCGGGGTATGAATGCAGTCAACAAAATTTTGAATTTTTACCATCATTTCTACTAGATATAGGTAGACGAAAAAACTGTAATTCAAAGCTTCGACCAATTTCAAAGTAAATATTGCGATATGAAAGGGTCCAACTTTTCAATTCAAGTTCTTAATATTTATCACCTATTTCTACCTGAATTGAATAAGGCATGGACAATTCATGAATTGTGTATGAAAATAATAAGAAAATACGGAATGCTGGAATGCGATCTAACAGAAGTATTTACAGCAATATTACTGTTCCATACAATCTTACTGTCACCTCTGTAGAAGCTGAAAGATCTTTCATCAAATTAAGAATAATATAATAGTATATTCTAAAACTAGTTGCAGAATGGGCTCCTATTCCAATACCAATGCGAAATTCGAAAACGAGCGACGAAGGAGCGTGAATGTAAGGAAGTACGAAAATTTACATTTCCAAATTGACGTTTGCTGAAATTTAAAAGGATCGGAAGTCATTGCTGATGCTGACAACCACGAAACGAAAAATGTTACTGAAAACGATGCTGTAATGAATTCATTACAGCACTGTTTTAGTACTGTAATGAACACATTACGATACTGAAATAGAGAAAATTATTTGCGGAACACTATGAGCCAAGCTCAACTGCGACATTTATGGCTTAGGTATACCTATCAATTGAAAATGAAACTGCATCAAGTCTAGATTTGAATGAAGTCATTGAATCTTTCGCAAAGACTAGGTCTAGAAAGAGGTTGAAAACATATTTTTTCCGAAGGAATAAATGACTTCAAATCTAGACTTGACCTCCAGGTTCGAATCTCCAATAATCAATTTGAATTCATTCCTCGAATAGTTTATTCTTATTGTGATTTCACCAAATAATCTAACGTATCAATAAAAAGAATAAGGCTAGAAGGTCATAGTGATAATAACAATTTTTTGTGAATATTTGTACATATAGTAAATATCTATAAAAAATGTTTTCAACGCCCTTTTTTTCATCCACATTAATGGAATGAATTTAATATACCTGCTCAAATACATAAATAACAACATAATTTATGCAAGTATATTCCTCAACTAAACCTTCAGTAAGTAACTTTGCTTCTTCGAAGTATTCATATTTTGACTCGAAAACAATTCATTAAGGGGCCCCTCTTCGATTTTTGCACCAGGGCCCCGGACTATCTAGCTACGCCACTGGTTACAATGTTGATGAATGAGCGGTAAAAATTCCTGACTATGTCGATATGTACTTTATTTTTCATAACGTAGGGCATTTCAGTTCAAGCTCTATTAAAACTATACAGGGCGTCCGTCAATTGGTGTAACCCACTGGTAAGACACAAAGAGATTAATTAAGAATTTATTCAGTGTTTTTCTTTTTATGGCGACAATTAATTTCGAATTGAAACTTTTCAAACTTTCAAAATGTGAAAAAATATATTCGTTTCAATATTCTTGTGATAAAACTAAAACATAACTGATAATTCGAGTTACTTTGAGACTTTTCCTTTTAAAAATTCTCCATCTTTTGTGGTCCACATTTTTAAAATCAGAAGTCCAACTAACTCAGTGCAAGCTTATCCTTATGTTTAATGTCTATAAATACAGTTTTCATGGGCGCCCGCAGAAATTTTTCTCAGTGTCGGCCATTTTTCCTTGCCCTTTACATTAAGAAAGTAATATTGAGGGTGTTGAGCTGAAAAATGTCATCAAAATCTCAGGGTGTGCACGGGGCATTGACAACTTATTGGCGCCCATGTTTATCATAAAGTGTGCTTTTGTGAATGAAATTATATAACTTTCATTCATCTCCACAGATCAGATGGATTTCATGATATTTTTCGTGACAGTCCAAAATTTTGGATTTTTTGATGGTCATCACTCATTTTTTATAAAAAACATCTGATTTCATATTCTTAATCAACGCCATCGAATTAGTGAATCCAGCAACTTTGATGGTAATCCGAGAACATTTATTTCCTCAAAACATGAAAATTTTGCTGAAACATAATTTTCTCAGATAGCCACCAAAGTTACGGTATTCACTAATTCGAGGTCGTAGATTAAGAATCTGTAATTAGTTCCTTCCTAGGTTTGATACTCCAGGAAATTTTTAACTTTTTGTGAAAAATTTCCGAAAATTTTTGGATTTCTTGGTGGTTATTAACTATATTTCATGAAAAAAATCTGATTGCATATTCATAATCTACGCCCTCGAATAAGTGAATCCAGCAACTTTGATGGTGATCCGAGAAAAATTTTGTTCTCAAAATTCGCGAAAGTTTCCAACATATGGAAATTTTGCCGGAATATCATTTTCTCAGATAGCCACTAAAGTTACTGTATTCACTAATTCGAGGTCGTAGATTACGAATAGGCAATCAGATAATCAGATATTTTTTATAAAATATAAGCCGAATTTTCGCGTGACAATATTTTAAAACTATTTCGTCTGTTTTGAAATATTCGTGTTTTCGCGTCGAACTGGTGACGTCACGCACCAAATGGTTCAAAATAATTTGAAGCGGTTTGAAAGCAGGTAGCGGAATGGTTCGAACTGCAGTTTGAAGTTTGAATCAGCTGATTGAAGAATATAGGTTATGTTTGTTGGATTTATTTTGTTTTCACCGTTTTTATTTTGAATAAATTATAATAATAACATTGCATTGAATATTATTTGAACATGACAGCTTTGTTTTAAGAATGCATTGTAACCTGTGACTCTGTAGTAATAAATCACTTCGAGTAGAGCACACCTTTATTTTAGAATTCTGAAATATTATTTAGTTTTGAAAATGTATGTTCAAATTTTTGAAATTGATTTTACGGCTTCTTCCTCTTGATTCAATCAATATGAATATTGCGTATATTTTCAACAAGTCGTTAATCAGGACGAGAACATTCAAATTCATCATAAAATTATTGGAGTCCAATTTGGAAATACAAGATTTAATAATAATATACAAATAAACACACTTAAAATTATAAATGTTTTTATTATTATGTTCGCGTGTATCATGTTTCTAATTTTTAAATTCATAAATTGAATTGACATTTCTATGATGACGTCACCGTTTTGAAATTGTGGCATTTTAGCGATGCATGAACTGGTGACGTTCACTTCGAAATGTTTTTGAAATAGTTTTGAACCGTGATTCACGCGAAAAAATGGCTATAGTTCTCTAGTAATGACCATCACAACATTTTTCCTTGCACTTTGTGTTAAGAAAGTAATATTGAGGGGGTTGTGATGAAAAACGATAAGGCCATCAAAATTCCAGGGGGGGGGCATGGCCCCCCTTGCGGGCGCCCATGACACTTTCTGAATATTTTTGCAGATGGTGTTGATTTACTATCGCCTAAAATACCAGTACCTTTTGGCATTTGAATATCTAAAAGTTGCCCCCCCAAAATTCGGGATTGGATCCGCGCCTGATGATGACCAATGTCAAAGACTAATGTGACAAGATAGTAGGGTTAGATTCTTAGACCATACAGGGTGTATTTAAAGGAGAGGCTTTTCTTTTGGCAGATGGTAGAACTCATCAAAATAAGTCATTTCACGAAAAAATTTTTATATGAATTATGCCCCTGTTTCGAGAAAATGAAACTGGAATATTTTCTTTCCGAACCTGCTCCCTCGACTGCTCCTCCGTAGATATCAACATCTTGTTTTTGTCTTCTTATCATACATGACTCAGAATATCGATTGTGATCAGTAATCTTCGATCGTGTTTTGGCGAGGGTACGGTGTAGATTGTACGAGTGTTTTGTTTCGAGAATGCCGCACGTTTATTCAAAAAATGAACTTGTTGATATGCTTTTAATTTATGGTGAATCAAAACAAAATGCCAGTTCAGCGTTTAAGTTGTACAGAACAAGATTTCCGCTAAGCAATAACCCAACTTCGCGGATGTTCATAAACCTGGTGCAGAGATGTAGAGATATGATGAACAGAGTAGTATTAAGGTATTGAAGCCTGAAATTTTTTATAGAATTTTCAAATTGAAGATTTCATTTTTCGGTAAAATGATTTATTCGGATGTGTTCTATCACCTTACAAAAGAAAAGCCTCACCTTAAAATACACCCTCTATTGGAGTAGAGTCAAAGGTCAAATTCGATAAAAAAACGAGATAAGTCTGAATTTGCTAGATTGGAAATCCTCTTATGCTCCAGGTATATTGGGTGATATTTCATTTTCGAAGTAGAATATTACACAAACGAAAAAACAAATCTCCAAAAATTTTTATTGTTATATTCAGAAGGAATAGACCTTTTCAACAACATGTTGCACAGCCATTTTCAAATTTAAGGGGTTGGGGTTGACGAGTAAAGGGATGGAATGATGTGATAATGGTTTTCATGTCAAAACATTGTTCCCTCATTTTCCGATTTTCCGAAATCTTTATTTTGCTACTAGAAAATACTGTTGTCTCATTTTCAATGTGACACCGTACATAAATGCGAAGTTGGAAGCAATAATGCTCAAGTTAATACTTTCAATATCGTATAGTTAATCATGTAAACAACGATTAATGAATTTCATTTGAACCATCAATACGATGTTTGAACTACAGCACCTGTTCATGTCAGGATCATTATAATGTCACCTACATTGTGGCCGTAGCTGTCTGAAAGTCAATTTAGCCAGTTTGTTTTGAAACACGGAATGCTTAAATTAATTCCGAACAATCGTTAAAACCATCTAGATATAGCGTTTGCCTCTGCGCCGTCAAAACTGAATAGCTAATATGGAAAAGCCGAAGCTCTTGTGACAAGGCAAGGGCGTAGATGACTCTTTTTGTATCAAGAATTCATTAAATTTATAGAAGCAATACCCACAGGTGAGGAGCTCCCGAGCGCTTTTTCAAATTTGAAGTTAGTCCGGTCGTGCATTCAGACTTTAGTTTCGGAGATATTCACGAAGTTAACTGTGATATGACAGAAGGTAGAAGTCATCTTGTTTTGACATTTCTGTTCAGTAAGCATCGAAAATTTATCATGAAGAGTCTCACGCCGCGACAAAGTTTAGAAATTGTTGGAATTTATTTTCTAAATCAGTGTTCTCTTCGCTAAAATTATAGAGCACTTCGTGAAATTTATGGTTTACATAATCGCCCATCACAGCAGCTTATTCGTCGAACTATAGTGTTAATGAAGATATAAATTTGTCTATTCGTCGACGTTTACAACACGTTGGAATCTGTGCATCCACCACATGGAAACTTTTGCGTAGAGATCTACACCCATTCAAGATCCAACTGGTTCAAGAAATAAAGCCACTTAACCATAATGAGCGTCGTTTGTTTGCTGATTGGGCCCTAGAACAGCTTGAAGTTGATCAACTTTCTTATCGAAAAGTTGTGTTTAGTGATGAAGCCCATTTCTGGTTGAACGGCTTCATAAACAAGCAAAATTGCTGTATATGGAGTGAACACAATCCTCAAGAAGTTCTGCACGTTCCATTGCATCCATAAAAATGCACTGTATGGTGAACTTTACACGCTTGAAGGCATCATCCGTCCATATTTCTTCAAAAACTATGCTGGAGCTTATGCAACAGTAAATTCTGCTCGTTACAGATCGATGATCAATAATTATTTGTTTCAAAATTTGAATGGTATCGATTCAGAAGTGTTTTGGTTCCAACAAGATGGTGCTACACCTCATGCTGCTACCGGAACAATTGATTTATTGAAAGGAAGATCTTGCGATAACATTATTTCGAGAAATAATCCAATTAATGGGCCTCCGAGGTCATGCGACATAACTCCAATGGATTATTTTTTTCGGAGTTAAGTTGTTTTATGCTGATAAACCAGAAACAATAAACACATTACTCGTGTTATTGCTGAAATAAGGCCTGAATTAAGGCGAGTTTATACAGCAACTAAAATAAAATAAGAACTAAAATAAAATAAGAATGTTCACTTGATGCATTTCAATGACAGCGTTTATACAGGAAATGAGCTAAAATAAGGAATAAGGAATAAGAATATTCTTATTCTTATTCCTTATTTTAGCTTATTTTCTGTATAAACGCTGTCATTGAAATGCATCAAGTGAACATTCTTATTTTATTTTAGTTCTCATTTTATTTTAGTTGCTGTATAAACTCGCCTTTACTCAAACAAGTTATTGGTCTGGTCCTCAGATCTAGTCGTGGTGGACATATGCCGAAAATCTTTTTCAAAACATGAATATCATAAAATTATCTTTCATATGAAAAAAAATTTGGCTTCAATCTCAATTTAAATGTGTTTTATTTCAATTTGAAGTTCTATCACTCTGAAAAAACACTTGATACATATCAAAAACGTTTATTTACTTGAAAAATTGTTTGATGGAGACATTTTTTCAACATTTTAAGGTAGTCTTACTTTCTGGAATTTCAAACCAGTGAAAATAAGTGCAATTCTATCAAAAAACGCCGCAAATGTATGCCAAAGTCGGATATACAAGTCGTTCACATCGAGTGGATCTTCTTCAATATTTTTAATAACCCATATTGAGTAATACGTGATAATACCCACATATCAGGTGTCTAACTAGGAAAAGAAGGAAAATGTGGTCAACAGTCATCAACTTGACAAAATCGAAGATAAGAAACTAAAATGAGCATTTCTTTGTAGATAACGAAATAAGAAGTATATTCTTCGTGTTTTATGTAGAACTGATGAATATAACGATTTTATATAGGGTGTCTTAATAAGAACGCAAGATGTCAGGGTTCAATAAAACATGGATTTCTGACTTTCAATAACCTAATTGAATACAGAGGTGGGGTATTTCATTGATGCAACGTCTAATTTCGGCATTCAATGCTTCGATTGTTGCAGATTTATTGGCATAAACCTATGAATTCAGATCCCACAGCCAGAAGTCTGAAGGCGTTAAATCGCAAGAGCGTGGAGGCCAATTCTGGTCACCAAAACACGAAATGACACGACCAGTAGGAAACTAGTGCAAGATCGTCAATGCTCGGGGGGTATGACATGTGACACCGTGCTGCTGAAACCACATGTCGTCAAAATAAATAGCTGCCAAATGAGGCACAAGAAACTCATAGAACAATAACGTTCGCCATCCACCATTACTGCATTACCTTCTTCGTTTTCGAAGAAAACCGATCCAATTATTCCTTCAGACCATAATGCATACCATACAGTGACCCATTGTGGATGCATTGTGGATGCATTTCTTTCCGATGAATCATTCGTGGATTTCCTAAGCCCCGAATGCGGCAGTTTTGCCTACTAACGAAGCCATCGAGGTGAAAATGGGCCCCAACAGTGGAAATGGTAGTGGCAATTCACTTTCACCATTTTGGAAATGATTTTTGATAATCAGGACGCGTCATGTGACATTATGACTGTCAAAGATGGCGCGCAATTCAAATCTTGCGCTCTTATTGAAACACTTTTTATAATATAGAGACGTTAAGGTTTGCAATTCTATGACGAATATTCCTCATCCACCATCAGAGACGTTGCCAATGCCGTTGTCAAAATAGGAAAATTCAAGATGGCGGCTACAATATGGCGAAAGAGTTTTGTAATTGTGATCGGATTCTATTCAATATATCTGGGAGTTTTCTGGGTCGGAAATTACGATTCTTCAAAATTGAGTAATTCAAGATGGCGGCTTCAAAATGGCGGTAGGTGATGTTATTAAAAAAGATTGCCTTCAAAAATGTTTTTTTTTTATATTTACGTTGTTTATTTTTGTGAATGGAGTTAGTTCTTTCAAATAAGGTTTAATTGTGATACACAGGTTTCGTAGTACTACTACATTTTCATAATGGAGCATTTCGAGTTGTGCGAAAAGGTACCTATGTGAATGTCTTCTGTATTAATTTTAGCCTGGTTAAGAAAAATCGAGTAGAATAAAGAAATTTTATTCCCAGAGAATTCAAGCATTTTAAGACTATCAATACAATGTATGGCCTCCACGGACATCAATAACAGCTTGACATCTTCTTTGCATACTGCACACGAGGTTGTTGAACATTTCTTGGGGAATTTGGTTCCATAAACGGGGCAAAGGCTCTCTCAGATCATTTAAGGATTCTGAGGTAGGTTGATGATTATCTAATCTTCTTTGGAGCATATCCCATGCATGTTTTATGCAATTCAAATCTGTTGATTGCGGAGTTATTGGTAAATGTGGAATACCAAGCTCTTCGCGCGCATTCTCAACTATGGCTGCACGGTGCGGTCTAGCGTTATCGTCTAGAAATTGAAAAGTTTCACCAATAGCAGCGTGAAAATTTGGCACAACATTGTTAATGACATGCTCCCTATAGTGTGAGGCGGTCATATTCCCAGGACAAATGTGTAGATCTGTGCGCCCGTTGAAACATATCCCGGTCCATACCATAACCTACCCCCTCGGAATGGATGGATTTCTTGGACATAGCGACGATTACGGGGTATGCGTGGGATTGTCCATACCCTTATTTTTCGAGAATCTGAAAATCGTCCATATCTGGATTCTTCAGTGAAAGGGACACTACGCCATTGATCGTTCCAATTGATATGTTGCCTTGTCGATTCTAGTCTTTGACGCTTATGGTCACGTGTTAATGGAACTCCTCTTAATGGACGTCTAGAACCTAGATTCACCTCCCTCAAATGTCGTCTGATGGTTTCGATGGAAACTTGGACTCCATCTGCATTTTGAAGAGTATTCCGTAGCATTCTACACGTAGATGTAGGGTTTCTTCTCGCCGAAACTGTGATGAAACGATCCTGAGCAGGTGTTGTTTTCCGTCGCCCACCAAGCCTTGGTCTTTCCAACACGGAACCTGTCTCCGTGAATCTATTCCAAAGTCGAGATATCACACTTTGGCTGACTTGGAGCCTTTTTGCGCTACAACAACCTGAGTTAAGCCACACTGTAGCATTCCGATAGCCCTATTAGCCTCAGCGTTTGTTAATTTAAGTCTCGGCATTTTCAGAAAACTCGTTTCGAATCGAAGCCGTTGATAAACTGACTTCATTTCAAAATAACATGAAGCATATGCAAAGAACCAAACTTCAGAAAAAAGGCGACCAGATTGTCGAAATGTCTCATACTGATTTTTATTGGATCGATTCAAGTGGTTATTGAGTTTTAAATGATTTTACAACGATTTTCTTGAGGATAACATACTTTTAAAAACGATTGAATGCGATATCTCTAACTCTTGTAGAGCAGTAGATTACCAGTATTAACAAAGAAAAAAGTTTCGTCAACATTCGCCAGCTCTTTGGAATTATTGATTGCACATAATATTCTCTCAAATTAATTATTTTTCCAAAGTAAATGACCTTTTGATAAATACGTAATTACTACGACCTATGTGGAAAGGACAACGTTGCGTAGTTATCTGACAGGAGAATGACTATAACCTAACATTTTCAAAGTAAACACGGTAAAATATGTCAGAATGTCATGGCCAACCGGGATACATTATATAAGTGAATGGAGTATATTTTCCACTGACCAACGAAAAACTGTTAGGTTAATATTGGTAAAATAATCACGTGGTTTGGATTGCCTAGTTGCGAAATATGAAAAACAATGACGATGAAACTGACACCAATAATAGAAAAATTCTGTAGCATTCCAATCGTTGAAAAACTTTTCACCACGCCACTGCATTCAATTAATATGCGGGGGAGAGTCTCGACGACTCATCCGAAACAAAGCAAGATTGGATTGTTCATATCTGGACGATGATGTCCTGTGTTTACACTATTTTTAGAAGCGACCAAACAACAAATCGTGTTTCAGCTTCGTCTATTGGAAAATTCGACAATGACAATTCCTCCCTCTCAAATATGTTGGAGTTGAAATTTGAAATGATCAAAATCTGTGGGTCGATTAAACAGATTAAACTGACCATAAAATGGAAGAAGCGCACGATGAACTTTCTCAAGCATTTTTATAATGAAATTCGATGATTTGCAATCGTTGTTCGTTAGACATACGATTCATGGTCAAAATATAGACCAAATGGAAGATGTTTGACAGTGACACGAAACGTGCGTGAGATGTCAAAATCAGTGTTGCCGAAAAAAATTAGTTAAAAATCACCCGTTAGTAACTATGTATCTGAACTGGTCATCATTCACTGTTGAGAACATTAGAACATATGTATTTAAAAGAGCTTCAAAATAATGTCTCTCTCATGGATTTCCAATAAAATCGTAATAATTGCCTTGAATGCATCAGTTTCGTTTTCAATTATTGTCAACCCAAATGACTGACCGTCCAATAGATCAGGATTTTCGATTTGATTCCACCTGGAAATCAACAGTTATTTATGCGATGGCCGAATGAGGAAAATCAAACTTTGATGATTTGTAATATACCGGACTCTGGCTCATCATCATCAATCCGGTATAGAAATTTGAGAGCAATTAAAGAGCATGATGATCTCTCCTAAATTATGATGCAATTAAATGTGAGAAATGAGATGAAAACAGCAGGATGACAGATTATGGATAGAGATTCGAGTAAATCATTAAAGCCAGCACCAATTCATTTTATATTGAAATTCACATCGATTCATAATAATTCTTCAGGTTTTTTTCGATTTAATTCGTTTTTCAATTAAAAAAACAGGTTGAACTTCAGCGTTTTGGAAACTACACTTAATGATTTTTTTTCGACAGTTATTCATCATTTTATGGAAAAAATCGCAACTATTTGCCCTCGGCAATTTAATCTTCTATGAACTACAAAAATTTTCATGATGATTATTTCAAAAATATAGCTTGTACTCATGAAAAACGAAAAACATATTCAATAACCCCAGATCTAACGATTACCCTGGTTTTTTTAATTGAAAAACTAATCAAATCGAAAAAAAGAAAACTATTTGCCCTCGGGACGTTCTTCAACTTCAATTAAAAAAAAAAATCAAGTCACTACGTCGTAAATTAGGGTACTTACTCGTGAAATAAAGAGACCGCTTTTGAATGGACATTTACCACGAGTTAAAAGGTGATACTGCCCCTTAAAGAAATATATTTCATTTGGTCAACTCAATATGGAAGAATTCAAAAGAATGAATTCTGCAGTTTTTGATGGACTTTACCAACCTGAAATAGTTTCACAAGGGGATGAAAAACAGCCCCTATAGTATTAACTATTTTTAAATTCTCCTATTAGAAAAATTGATTACAAAAGTGGAATTCAATCTGCAACTTTTATGTCCCTTACTTTTTGTGATAACATAGTCTGATCAAAAATACGAAAAAATCCGAGATCCTTTTCAAGCGAAATCGAAGAGAAGTTATTATATGTTGAAATAACAAATTGTTCATGTAATTAAATAAATATAACTATCGACGCTTCTTTGGGAAAGGTATTCCACTTGCCAGTTCCTATCTCTGAAGATATAAGTAGAAAAAAGTAGATTACTGAAGCGTAGAATACAGAAGTCTCAGTTTGCTGAAAACAAAATTTCATTATTCCCTAAATACAATGAATACGAGCGAAAATGCTATAATGATTAATGGATACAACTCTGAGTAAAGCCTCTGAACTTTTAATCTGTTTCCATTAGCACGTCCAGCTAGAAAATGTTTATCTGGCATTTGTATAGTTTGCCCTTTCATACACATATCGATTTTTAAATCCCTGGATTACCAGAGACTGAAGAATCACACAGAGAAAACCAGGAAATATACATATTTGTCATTATGATTCCATTCGACACCAGCCTTTTTGATTTTTTCGAACAAATAACTTCATTGAATTTTCGTATCGAATGTCTTTTGAAGTGGAAAAATGTGTATAGGTACGCATTGAAAAGTTCTGCACCTAATGATATATGATTAGGGAGATTCATATATACCGGTAGATCAAATTTGCATTTTGATTTTTTCTTCTTAAAAAAAATATTTCCGCATTCTACTCGATCCTTTTTAAATATTTCGATTTATTGAGGCCAATTTAGAAATGAAAGATTTAGATATAGATTCATTTTGAAGTTTGTACATAGAAAATAGATTCTGTGAATAATTATAATTAGATTAGGAAAATCAAGGATGTGGAAGAAGTTTGAAGGATGGAAACCAGGGAGATGAAAAAGTGAGAATAGAATGAATTGACATCAAGGAAAGTCAGAAATATATTAGGGGAAAATGTAATGAAATAATCGAAAATATAAGAAATAATTGAAATTGACGTGATCCTGAAATATTATAGATGAAGACACAAGAAGACAGAAGAAATATAAAGAGAATGTTAGTTTGGTGAAAAAAGGAATATATTTTACGGACAATTATAATACATATAAGTGAGTTTATTCTTATCGTTTAGAATCAAAATAGGTTGTTTATTTTTATCTGAATTAGAATATTTTAGAAAGTTGATATTAGAATTAAAGTTTATATAAATCAAAATTTTTCATTATGATTTGGACCCTCAATTGAGAAAGAGTTTACCGGGCAAAGCAAAATTTAAATTTTTTTATTGATTTGTTGAATTCCAAAATTTATTTATATTCCTATAATAAAGACATATTAGGAATCATAACAGTACCTTACTACTTTCTTCATAAAAAATAGTTCATTTAAATACGAATACATACTCCATATTCACTTTCTGACACATTTCACCGTGTATATTTTGAAAATGTTAGGCAATAGTCATTTTCCTGTGAGATGAATAAGCAACGTTTCTACAGGTCGTAGTACGAGGATATATTGAAAAATTCTTCAATGGAAAATTTACCTCTTTTGAAGCTTGCAGTCCAATTTTTCACGGTCGCATACGAAGGACACTGATCACCAAGGTTATTAAGCATATCTTCCTAAATCTGCTTACCTCTTAACCCTTTTAAATACAGGTACTTGATGATGGCTCGATACTCCAATTTTTCGATTTCTACAATTTCGGTGGACATCTTTTTTTTTTAATCTATTGCGTAGCTCTGGTTTACTTTTTTGAGGTAGAACTCTACACTGACACATCTAATAAGTTATTGTTCGTTGATATGGTATCGCAATATTTTGTTTACGCATGGAACTGGTCTAGGCTGACTAGATGTCAATACATCCTCGTAATTACTAATATGCGCCATACAGGCATACAATAGAGAATTTCGAGTGAAAAAAAAAGACACGAAATCTATGACTAAGAAAATTGTAGCTGGTCTACCACAAGGATCGGTATAAGGACCACCGATATTTTCTTGTCAGACACACCAAAAATGATAAGGTGCAAGATAGCCCAATTCGCAGACGATACAGCTATACAGGTTGTTCCTTAATTCATGCAAAAAAATTCAGGAAGCGTTTGGTCGTATAAAATCAAGATGGGTCTTTCCTAGAACAAAATTTCCGAGATATATTATATTGAGTTTTCATTTTTTTTCTCTTCGGCTGTTGGTTTTGAAAAAATAATTTTAGTATCAAAAATTGTTTCAAATAAAACAAGGATCTCGGGTTATAATTTCATTTCATGAAACTTAGTCTCGAGAAAAGGTTTTGATAGGAAATAACGTAAGGGTTGCTAATTTCAACCCCGTATAATGTAACAGGAATATTGAAAAAAACCCGATGAGTCCTTTGCGAGCGCACGGAAATTATACTGGGTGTATTTAAAGATGCGGCTTTTCTTTTAACAGATGGTAGAACTCATCAAAATAAGTCATTTTACCAAAAAATTTTCACATGAATTATGCCCCTGTTTCGAGAATATGAAACTCAAATATTTTCTAGTTTCTAGGTGAATCTGAAAATTCCTCAGTCCGAACCTGCTCCCTCGCCTGCTTCTCCGTAGATATCAACATCTCTTGTTCTTTGCCTCCTATCATACATGACTCAGAGTATCGATTGTGATCAGTAATCTTCGATCGTGTTACGGCGAGGTGTAGATTGTACGAGTGTTTACGTTTATTCAATTAATGAACTTGTTGATATGCTTCTAATTCAAGGTGAATCAAAACAAAATGCCAGTTAAGCGTATAAGTTGTCCAGAACAAGATTCAGCTAAGAAATCACCCAACTTCGCGGATGTTCATAAACCTGGTGCAGAGATGTAGAGATATGATGAACAGAGAGATGCATCAGGTCAGACTGGTATTAAAGTATTGATGCCCAAATTTTTTATGAATTTTTCAAATTGAACATTTCATATAGGAAATTTTCGTGAGAATGACTTATTTTTATGAGTTCTATCACCTGTCAAAAGAAAAGCCTCACCTTTAAATACACCCTGTATAATTTCAAGATTCTAGCTTCACTGAAATTTTAGAACAATATTTAATTTAGGGTGATATCTCTGAAAGGGGTGGGCTGGGGAAATTCGATTACACATAGAAAATATGATAAAGAATCATTAAAGCTACGAAAACAGCTACTTAAATGAAATAAGACACAAATCATTTGCCAATATAAATATTGACATTGACAAATGTAATGTTAATACGAACTAGGTCTCCCACACTGTTTACCCTACCAGACCGAATTGTCCAACGTAAACTGAGAATCGCACCGACTGCAGTTTCGTCCTATTAGGACTCATCGGGGTGGAATATCCCAAACTTGACGCTAATAAAAGTGTAGTTACTTGACAAATTTAACGTTTTTTCTACGTTTGTATATTTATTGGAGTTTTGTGAGGAATTCAATTATTATCTTCATCATCATCTTGGCAAGGGTTTTGGAATCATTTCACCTCCAAAATGATTTCAAGGCCTTTTGGCACAAATAATTCCGCCCAGAGTTGGATTAATATTGCATTGCAGAGTTATATAATCAAAAAATCTTCATTGTGGATGTGATATTTTACCATATCCTATTTTCACTATTTTCAGTAACCAAAATATTTTAATTACAATGAATACTATTGGTATCGTTCAAAGGATGAAATACTGAACCACAAATTCGACCAAACATCCGAATCATTTCTAGATGGGTGACAGCATGATTTTCTAACCAATCGACATTGTATACAGAATTCATCAAGCATTCACCATAACCGCAGTTTGATGCATCTTCATCAATTGCCAAACATACATTGAAATGTCAATTTCACGAATTCCTCATCGTATTAATTATCTACATGACCTGAATATTCAGAATAACCCCTATTGTCTGACGTTGGCAAGCAATTAATTTCACAGTAGTTCAATGAACTATCCGGGTAGACGTGTATAAACTTCAAGTGGGCTTTTGGTCTTGAGCTCAACGACAATGTTTAATGAAGAGTATAACGAGAATTCAGTATATCCGAGCAGACCTAAGTTACGCAATGTGACCGACAGCTTAAACGGGTAGCAGCCACTGGCGGATTTCAGGGGGGCCATGGGAGCCATGACCCCCTCCCCCTTCGAGATCGACAATGACCTTGATGGTTGTTCAACCAATTTCCATCATTCGAATTTCAGACAAATCATTCGAACAATATTTTTTTGTTCTCTGCATGCTACCGAACTTGAATTATAGGCCGTTTTTCGTAAATGCGCCTTTTGGAAAAGTTGCTTCAACTTTTTTCTTGTCAAACAAATTTTCCTAGAGAAATTTTCACGTAGAATTCAATGGTTGCAGTTGTTTTTCGAAAAATCTCACATACAATAAGATATTTTGCTGGCGTACAAGTGTCGAGTGAGATGTAAAATATTTGGAATGAAATGGCAATAATGGCATCAGTTTTACTGGTAACACATACGTTCTTTCTTTTTTTAAGGGGAAAAAGACTTTTCGTTCAACAAAATGCAAGCAGGCTTTGATTCACTTCCTTAAAAACTGAGGCGGTCATAGAATTTCATGTCTTATTTATTTTCACTTGCCAAATTCAATTCAGTTTCATATCTTTTCATATGTTGTATCGTCTGGCGCTTGTTAAATTGTTATTTACATCACATCATTGAAATAAGCAATATACAGAGTGTAACAGCCAAATGGAATAAATTCGATAACGAATAAATGAGGGGGTGTTAGGAAAAACGCTCGGACACGTCGATTTGATTTTAAATGCGCATATTTTTCAAGAAAATAAAATTATATAGGTTGTTCCATGCGACCGTGGCCAATACCAACTTTCTTATTTCAAATGCAACCCCCTGTATATTATTTATTTTTTTGATTCTTCAGAAAATTCTAGACATAATTCATGTACACTGAGAGAGAGAGAGAGAGAGAGGAAAATTTAATTACGGCCATCGACCTGAGTTCTTGAAGGATAATATTCCTGAATCAATTACAATAATTGTGGGATATCTAATTCTAAGACCTTATAAGAACTTTAGAAGCGCCAGACGAGACAACAATGATGAAACTGAATTGAATTAGACAAGTGAAAATAAATAAGAAATGAAATTCTATGACCGCCTCAGTTTTGAAGCAAGTGAATCAAAGCCTGCTTGGATTTTGTTGATCGAACAGTGTTTTTTCTAAATTTTCGATATACATATAGCGAACTCGGAAGTATATCATGATATATATTTTCGAAATCGTTGAAGAACGATCAATTTGAAAATATCATTTCTCATTATGGTTCCCATTTCAATATTTTTTTTGTTATAGCTCCGAAATTTGAGCAGATACAAGAAATCTAATAGCACCACTGAAAAGCAGTAAAGAAAGTACCCCAAAGATGTGTTCATTTCGAGAGCGTAGATCCTATAACACGAAAGTTATAGTCAATTATAATAATGGACCAAATAACAAAATCACCCTGTAGCTCGGAAACTAAACGCCGTAGCAACATGGAGTTTTCAGCAATTTCTGTTTCTCGAAAAAAGAGAACATATGACCTGTATCTTACTTTTTCTCTCTTACTTCTCTCTTTTATATTTTAGTAGTTGTAGTATTAAACCATCGAAATCTGGCCACCCTGTACAGAAACTCAATTCTCTAATTCGACACCCTGTATCTCTGAAACGAGGACCCTGAGGAAAAATGGAAGAACAAAAATTATATTCTTATGAGAAATCTACAGTTGACCGTTGAGACGTACACTTATTCAGGAACACCCTGTACAGTGTGACAAGAAAAACCTCGGACAAACTATTTTTCATTTAACTTTATAAACAGGAGAAATTGAACAAAACAACAACAAATAATAAAAGCTTGAACATTTGTTAATGATATATTTAGGCCGTTCCGAAATGGCTTCCTTTGGCGGCGATACACAGCTTCAGACGCTTCTTTAAATTTTCGGCAATGGATCGCAGCTCCTCGGGCGTTAATCGGTTCCATTCCCGGCGCAGAGATTGCTTCAGCGACTCCAAATTTTTGTGTTTTTTAGCACAAGCCCTGTGCTCCATAATCGACCACACGCTGTAGTCCATTGGGTTGAGATCCGGTGAGTAGGGCGGCCATTCTGCAGATGAGATGAAACAAGGAAAATGGGTCTGCGGCACGGGCGGATCCAGGGGGGGTATTTGGGGTAATTACCCCCCCTAAGAATTTCTCGATCGCTCATTTATTCTTATTCTTAAAATAAAAATTAACAATTTTAATTTCAAAACGAGAATGTAGTCGGCGATCTCGGATCTCGCCCTACGTAAGCAAGTTGTCCAAGAAATGGCAATGGCAAAAAAAGGAACTGAACCAGCAATTACCAGATAATGCTTTAGACGCATTCAGAGAATGTGACGCCAATATTTACCCGATATTGAAAATACTTACAAATATTATGTACTCTGCCAGTCAGCGTTGCTTCAGCAGAAAGAAGTTTTCTGAACTGAAAAGATTGAAAACGTGGCTGCGACCTTCTATAAGCGCGTTCGGCAATGACATCTGACTGGTCGGATTGATCTGAACCGTTCGTTTATTACATCCAGATTGAGGGGAGTACACATCTGGACCGTTCGGCAAGAAAATCTGATCAATCGGATGTAGATCTTTTTGCTCGGTGTATTTCGACGGAGGAAACGGATTTTTTTCCACAGAACAGAAACAGAAATTACTTTTCGGCCTTTGTGAATGGATTTTTTATTCCGCTTCGAATATTCTTGAACAGTCTGTTGAATTTTCGTGTCTTATGTTATTTGTTGTTTGTTGTGTAGTAATAAATAAAAAAATGTTGTTTGTTAAAAAAATAATGATTCAAAATATTGAATCATCTCAACCAAGGGGTAGAAATGTTGAGAACTATAACAAAAGAATTAAAATAGTACCCAGACTACCTATACGGACGAATAGACCTTCAAGCTCTAATTTAATATCTGGCTCGGGTAAGGCGTTACATACGTCAAACAGAAAAATCGATCAAAATGCTCCGTAGCGTTCGTTTATTACAGAAAAATCTGACAAATCTGTACAATCTGTTATCACGTGACTAAAAAATCCGTCCGCTCTCGGATGCTATTGCCGAACGCGCTTTATGTCTCAAGAAAGACTAACCGGGTTAGCTCTGTTGCATAATTGCATATCCATAACTATACAGGGTGTCTCAAGTTCGAGTGCCTATTAGACGTTTCTGGAGAACTAGACATATTTGAAATCTGAAATTTGGGATTATGATATTGTTCGAAATTCTCTACAGACCTAAAATATTTTCAAAGCCAGAGCACTTCCGGTTATACACGGAGTGAAAATAAATTTGCTCAAAATTTGTTTTTCAATGTTTTCGTTTCTGATATGATTGAATATTCAATGCTGAATACATTTCTGTTGAAACCAGTGTATTCATTCGAATAGTTTTCAAAATATCGAAAAAAAACCTGAAAAAAAGTAAAATATTCATAGTCAGTATTATGTTCATTTTTCTTATTCTGAACATCCTGAGTGTAAACCGTCTTCACAACGTCAAAGTAGAAGAATGTGGAAAAGTTCTTTGGATCTTTGGATTTCATAAATATCATCACAGGGTGTTTCAAATTTCGTGTCAAAAACTGTGATCCAAAATTGGCCATAACTTCTGTTTTTCAAATTAGAACCCTATTTTTTTATTATTGCGTTGGATTCTACGGAGAAAAATAATGATAGCACTCCCAGATGGTCTTGATCCTAATTTCAGTTATTCCCGAGTTATTTGAGCTTTTCTGGATTCATGTCGTACGTAGAGTAAAATTCATCGAATCTAAACAGATTCGATGAATATTCTCATGAAACCATAGTAACAATAAGTAATAGTCAGAATTGTCACTTGTGAATTATTAATGGGATCATTTATATATGGTCACAGAATATTCTCATGCAAGGTTTATATCGGCCAAACATCACAGTGGGTAAAGAGTAGATTATCTGTACATAAGTCAGACATAAAAACTAAAAAGGATAGATGTGCTCTGGCAATACATGCCCAAAATCTGAATCATAAAGCTGATATCGAAAATGTTAAAGTTTTGAAAACGGAAAATAACTATCAAAAACGACTAATACATGAAATGATTGAGATAAGGAAAAATGGAAATACAATAAATAAAAAAAGCGACACTCAAAATTTAAGTAATATGTACAGCTACTTACTGGAGATGAGACCAGATAGGAGCCGGGAAGTGGACGTTGGATGATGAAGAGAAGTTGTAGACTGTGTTTTGTGGTTTATGTATCTATGATTGTGACATTGAAGTTTAAAGATTGTTAATTACGACAAAATGGACTGAGAATATTGAATGGTGAAATTTGGACAAATAAAATTGAAATTGACTTAACTAAAACAAATATATGTTAGACAAATGAAAATAAAAATTCTGTCTGTACTGTTCTCAGTGGAGATATGTTATGTGTTGTTGAAGTCGGTGGAACGTTTAACCTCACTTTCGGTAATTTTACAGCAAGAAATGTTTTTTAAACTAAAATTGATCTATGTATTTTATATTGTAGAAACCCTGAAGAAGCAATAAAAATAATTGCGAAAGCTTGGTTCAAGAAAAAAGAGTAGTTCTTTTCTTTAAATGAGTCGTTAAACCCTTAATTTTTCTATTATATATATATATATATATATATATATATTCGTGTATTTCGTTGTTGATTATATGAATTTTTGACATTGAATTTCTTGGAATTACCCCCCCTAAGCCAATTGGCTGGATCCGCCCTTGGTCTGCGGTCTCACACCATTCTTGCGTCATTTTCGCTCTGTGAGCCGGAGGGGAGTCCTGTTGAAAGGTCCAATGCGTATCGCCGAAGTGCTACTTGTCCCACGGAAGTACAACGGCCTCGAGGATGTCGCTGCGGTAGAATTCTTGATTCATTTTGACCCCTTGATCCACGAAAACTAAGGGAGTTTTACCACTCCCGCAAATTCCGCCCCAGACCATGACGGATTGCGGATTTTGACGGTGTTCGACGATGGCCGATTTACCGGGAGCCTCTACGGACCAGACCGTGTCGTTTTGGTGGTTGTGGGATTGTTCTACGGTGAAAAGCTTCTCGTCTGTGAAGAGAATTCGCTCCCATTGCTGACCGGCGGCGAAACGAAGGGTGCGGCACCTTTGGAGTCGTACGCGCTTGTTTTCCTCCGTGAGGAGTTGAACTTTTTGAAGCTGTATGGCTTGAGGTTGAGCTCCTTTTTGGCAATTTGACGGACTGCTTCGCGGTTGATACCGGTCTCACAGGCTATTTTCCTCATGGAAACCCTCGGATTCCGATTAACTCGCTTCTTGACGATGTTGCGATTGCGTGTATTGACAGTGCGTTTTCTACCACTTCCTGGACGACGACAATCATGGCCAAGCTCCTTGAAACGACGAATTGCATCGGACACGGTTTGTCGAGGCACATTGAGCAAACGAACAATTTTGCATTGACGCCTACCTTGACGAAACAGCTCCCAAATCGCACTACGTTTGTTTGACATTCTAAAACTCTGTGAAATGAAATTATATCAAACTGAAAATTCACATATTAGTACAGGAAAGTATAGGGAAACCAAGAGAATAAAAATTATTTGGCTGCGCTGAAATACTTTTGTTCCAGACCACTGCTGAATTTGTCCGAAGTTTTTCTCGTCACCTTGTATAAATAAATATTGATTACCATTGAGTGGTACATAAAAAAGTACCATAGAAATATTTTCACAGGAAAAAAGTTACAGCTACGTTTCCAAAAATGCACATTTACAAAAAACCCCATCTAACATTAAAACGATGAGACAGTGATATCAGTTTTTGTTTATCTACTTCATAAATAGGACTTCAAATTCAAATGTGTCCAATTTGGCTCACTCTCGATTGAAAATTTTCATGCTCCCCCTTGAAAGACTCCGTGGATCCGCCCATGGTAGCAGCGGGGAATACTGTTCAGTAAACAGGAATTTTGATGTGAATTTCATATCGGCGTATCCCGATAAATTGGTTATCCTTGATATCATGGAATTCCGGGAAACGGAAAGGCATTTCCAGAATCACATGAGCCGGAGGGTTTCATCAAATGATATTATAGGATGGTTCCTATAAATTAATTCTCAGTATATTCCGCAATTAGACCACTCATCCATAACAGTTAGGGTTACCTGTACCTACGCCAAAAACCAGATGCAGTATGAGTTCCTGGAAAATCGATGGAATTGGCCTCAGGCAAAGGAGGAAATATCATCATGTATTTGCGTCCTTTGTGAATAAACTTCAACCGTGATATATCAATGGGAAAAATGAACACCGAATAATTAAAAATTGTTCGAAAGCTTTTCCATGGTAAAGAATGGAAAGGAAATTATTCAGGAGCGCAGTACATGAAGCTGTCAATAAAATGTGCTGTTCAAAGAGATCGAAAGGCTGCAGAAATAGAACAATCAGTATGTTGTGCATATACACAAAGTTCGGCCCCCTTTATCAACTATCGACTTGTTGAATGTAATATGACTATTTTTGTGTGTGGAATCTTCGCTATCTCAATTCTCAAACGAAAACAATAAACCAGTGAAAAATGTTTTTGTTCAGAAGAATGCAGGTGTATTCGAAGCAAATAAGTTTTCAGCGAATAACGGGAGTGTAATATTGAGAATAGTCCGTGAAAAATGCCCGGATTGCCCGGACAACTAATTTATCAGTTTGACCGGGCAAGAATAGTTACCCTACATCAAGAAGATTCGTCAAACCACCACATTGCGCAATGTTTGAATATTCCACGAAGTAAGGCGCATAGTGGCCCTTTTTCTAGAAACCGGCAGCGTTGCCCGCAGACCGGTGCCTGGTCGGCCCAGAGTAACTCTACAAGGGAATGGGTTATAAGTTCGGTCACCGTACTCTTCTTATTAAAGGTTGAACAAATAAAGACAGGTGCCATCTATATACCTAGAAAACATCATTGAACCAATCAGTGTTCTTATGCGAAACGAATTTGCGGATAATTTCATTTATCAGGATGATAACGCCTCACCACACCGCACCCGAAGGGTTCAAAACATTCTTCAAGAGAACAATATCAACGGACATGAATCTGATTGAGAACGTATCGGATAACTTAGGGAGAGCAATATCCAATCGCCAAAACCCACCTTCAACTTTTGAGGAATTGAGTTTAGCCATTCAGGAAGAATAGAACGATGTGCCTGAAACTTTCATTGATGACTTGATTCGTGGGATGCCTAGGCGTATTGGGCAGTTGATCAAAAGAAGTGGTGGTAATGAGGACTATCGAATTTGGATTCAGTTGTGGAATAACTATAATCAATCAAAAATAAATAAATTTGAATTTTTCCTCATTTTGCCCATTCTGTTTCATCCTGCATAAAGCAAAGAGTAACCAACAAAGATTTTCTATCAAATGTCTATAAAGTTAGCAGTGCCACTTGCGAGAAAATCAATAAAACCTATTGCATTAATTGTCGAATAATTGTAGAGAATTTGTCGTGAAGGAAAAAAATTGTCGGGTCCTTAGTTTTTTTTTCTACGGGTTGGCTTTGCTAACTTAACGTTAAGTTAGCAGAACCACTTTCTCAATATCTACCAAATTTCATGAAAATGGTTCTAAATAATTGTCGAGTAATTGTCGAAGTCCATATGAAGTAAAAAAAACACAAAAAATCCATTCCTTCTTGTTTATTTTACGTCTTTTTCCCGCGAGTTTGAGATATTTTTGGAATTATCGCATTTACCTTGAATTTGTTGTGAAAGAAAAAAATTTGTCGCGATATTCGTTTTTTTTTCTACTAGGTGGCTTTACTTACTTTATATTAATTTAGCAAATAGTGATCGAATGTCATCACGATGATCATATAAGATTGTCAAGTAATTGTCGATGTTCAAATAGAGAGGAAAACACACAAAAAATTCTAACTTTCTAGCAATTTCCACTCCATTTTCTCGCGATTTCCCTATATTTCTGAAAATATCGCATTTTTGGCAACAGCGCATTCGTTATTGACTTTTTTCTTTTGCATTGATTGTCGAATACCTGTCCCGAATTTGTCGTGAAAGAAAAAAATTGGTATCGTCCTTAATTTTTTTCTACGGGGTGGCTTTGCTAACTTAACGTTTAGTTAGCAGAACCACTTTCTCAATATCGGGAATATATATAGGGAAATCGCGAGAAAATGGGGTGGAAATTGCTAGAAAGATTACATTTTTTGTGTGTTTTTCACTTTATTTGAACATCGACAATTACTCGACGATCTTTTATGATCATCGTGATGATATTCGACCACTATTTGCTAGATTAATATAAAGTTAGCAAAGCCACCTGGTAGAAAAAAAAACGAAGGGCGCGACAAATTTTTTTCTTTCACGACAAATTCAAGGTGGGTATTCGACAATTAATGCAATAGAAAAAGAGTCAATTACGAATGCGCTGTTGCCAAAAATGCGATAATTCCAGAAATATCTCGAACTCGCGGGGAAAAGACGTAAAATAAACAAGAAGGAATAGATTTTTTGTGTTTTTTTTAATTCTTATGAACTTCGACAATTATTTATAACCATTTTTATGATATTTGGTAGATATTGAGACAGTGGTTCTGCTAACTTAACATTAAGTTAGCAAAGCCCGTAGAAAAAAAAAATAAGGACGCGACAATTTTTTTTTTCACGACCAATTCTCGACAATTATTCGACAATTAATGCAATAGGTTTCATTGATTTTATCGCAAGTGGCACTGCTAACTTTATAGACATTTCTATCAAATATAGGGTGATTCCGGAGGAGACCGTCAGATTTTAGGAGAAGTTTACACTTTACACGCCTTTATTGAGAGTCTACAGGGTGATTTGTCCGATTCGACCGATTTTTCTTTTATTCATAACTTTGGTATGGCTTGATCAATATTAATGAAATCTTCAGTGAGGAACAATGCGATTGTGTACTTTCAATAATTCCAAAACTTTTTCAAAAATACGGAGTGGGAATCATGATAAGTTTAGATTAAATTTGCAGGTTGAAAAAACATCCTGTACATTCCGTTTTCAAAAATTCGCTACCAGCTTCAGATTCTACCATAAGTTAACATGACTGGAGCGTTTTTATTTTGGTGGACACATGTCCAGTTTTCCTAGAAACATTTTTTACAGATGAACAATATGGTTATTTCGCTCCAAGGCAGTGAGAATATTCTGAACTCGATAGTAACGCTGTATCGTCCAATGGTACCAAGCTCTTCCTAAAGTAATTTTTCCCAATTCGAAATTGATTATTAATCACTCATATTCTTATATGTATAAAATCATTTAATCCAGAAAATATCTTTATACGTACCTACCCACGTAAACCAAAAAATTGAAATGATTTCCTCTTTTTTGGAATGCATATTCGCTACCTTTTCATTAAATTTCCAATCGACTAATGACGGATCGATTTTGCTTCAAGATATTACATTCCTCAAAAATTCTTTCAACTAGGTGTTCTCTACTTCTAATTTCAACCGTATGAACTTGTTTTCAGTTGTCCCCATACAAAATATTCTAAAGGGTTCAAATCAGGCGATCTTTGTGGCCAAGCAATAGGGCATGTTGAAATACAGTTCTTGTGACAGATTCTTTATTTAATATTCTCATTCTGTGGTTCACTGTGAAGGTAACCATGGATGTTAACGAAATTGATTTGAATTGAGGTTTAAGTTTCATGTCGAATAAAAGTCAATAACGAATGCACTGTTGCCAAAAATGCGACATTTCAGAAATATGTATAGGAAAATCGCGAGAAAATGGAGTGGAAATTGCTAGAAAGATTAAATTTTTTGTGTGTCTTTTACTTTATTTGAACATCGACAATTACTCGACAATCTTTTATGATCATCGTGATGATATTCGACCACTATTTGCTAAATTAATATAAAGTTAGCAAAGCCACCTAGTGGAAAAAAAACGAAGGTCGCGAAAAATTTTTTTCTCTCACGACAAATTCGAGGCATGTTTTCGACAATTAATGCAATAGAAAAGGAGTCAATTACGATTGCGCTGTTGCCAAAAATGCGATAATTCCAGAAATAACTCGAACTCGCGGGAAAAAGACGTAAAATAAACAAGAAGTTATGGATTTTTTTGTGTTTTTTTTACTTCATATGGACTTCGACAGTTACTCGACAATTATTTATAACCATTTTCATGATATTTGGTAGATATTGAGAAAGTGGTTCTGCTAACTTAACGTTAAGTTAAGTTAAGTTAAGTTAAGTTAAGTTAAGTTAAGTTAGCAAAGCCACCCCGTAGAAAAAAAAATTAAGGATGCGACAAATTGTTTTCTTTCACGACAAGTTCTCGACAATTAATTCAATAGGTTTTATTGATTTTCTCGCAAGTGGCACTGCTAACTTTATAGACATGTTAATTTTATGTCAAAATGGATTACTACAACCCCGAATTCAAACACAAAATATAATTGACACTGAGATAGTTTCTATCACGTGAATACGTCGCAAAACTTGCACTACTGAAATAAAATGATCGTGAAAATAAAAATAGAATTTAACCTTCGGAGTTATTTCGAATTTTATTTCCAGTTTATAAATTCTTCGATTAATTATTAAAATACCGATGTGGTTCGATAAATCTGGACACAACGCCGATTTACGGCTGTATTTTATTCGTAATTGTGAAAACAATTCAATGAGACATTAAAGCGGAAACAATAAAAATGTTTTGAGCTGACATGAAATAATAGGTAATTCAGTTTGCATCGTGCCGAAACAAAACGAGTAGATCATGGTTTCGGCTTTATCGTTGGGCTTAAATTTTTGCTCATTCATCTTTTTCTGAAACACATAATGTTATGATTCGTCTCTACTATTTTTGAGCGCTCGTTTTTTCCTAACGAGGGCCGTAGAATTTCGTCACAATGTCTCTGGGCCATGTTGTTATATTAAGTTGATACCTCTTTATTGAAAATTTCGGATACGTTTTGACGCTTCTATATTTTATATTAATTACAACTGTCAATCTATTCATCTTAGTTAACTAGAGTTAATTTTATGTGAATTGAATAATTAAATACTTAACATTCTCCCCTTATTATCAACCCATAACTATAGAACAATTAACTGTTCCATAATTCTTCTTTCTTGACTGAAACCCATTTTGTAGTTAAAAATTTTCGACCATTTGCTTCATCTTCTTTCACGTTTTCTACGTCCTTCTTCAATTCTTTTCGATTCTTCTTTATACCTTTGTTGTCTTCTTTTTTCCTCTTCTTCCTTCTTCCTGTGCTGTTCTCTCTCTTCATTCTCCTGGTTTTCCACTCTTCTCAATTCTTGTTCATGCCGTTTTCTGTCTTCATCTTCTCTGCGTTGTCTTTCGCGAATTCCGCCCCAGACCATGACGGATTGCGGATTTTGACGGTGTTCGACGATGGCCGATGTACCGGAAGCTACGGACCAGACTCTGTCGTTTTGGTGGTTGTGGGATTGTTCTACGGTGAAAAGCTTCTCGTCTGTGAAGAGAATTCGCTCACATTACTGACCGGCGGCGAGACGAAGGAGTTGGCGGCACCTATGGAGTCGTACGCGCTTGTTTTCCTCCGTGAGGAGTTGAACTTTTTGGAGCTCGTATGGCTTGAGGTTGAGCTCCTTTTTGGCAATTTGACGGACTGATTCGCGGTTGATACCGGTGTCACATGCTATTTTCCTCATGGAAACCCTCGGATTTCGATTGACTCGCTTCTTGACGATGTTGCGATTGCTAGGTGTATTGACAGTGCTTTTTCTACCACTTCCTGGACGACGGCCATCATGGCCAAGCTCCTTGAAACGACGAATTGCATCGGACACGGTTTGTCGAGGCACATTGAGCAAACGAACAATTTCGCATTGACGCCTACCTTGACGAAACAGCTCCAAAATGGCACTACGTCTGTTTGACATTCTAAAACTCTCTGAAATGAAATTATATCAAACTGAAAATTCACATATTAGTACAGGAATGTGTAGAGAAACCAAGACAATAAAAATTATTTGTCTGCGCTGAAATACTTTTGTTCCAGACCACAGCAAAATTTGTCCGAAGTTTTTCTTGTCACCTTGTATATTGTCAATTTTATTTTCAATTTCCACTTCGAAAATACCATTCTTATTTTTTTGACCTATTACAATCTCCTTTGAATCCTTAGAAATTATTACAACATCTTTCTTAGATAGTACTTCACCTCCATTTTCCGTGATTTTATTAACTGAAATCAGATTAATACTTAGTTCCGGCACATATGTTACATCATTCAGATCAAATTTTTCTCCTCTGATATTTCCCAACGCTGTTCCATGCATAACTTGATTATTAGCAACTGTAAATTTCATATTTTTCATCTTCATTTCATCTAATATCTCAAGATTATTAGTCATATGACAACTGACTCCAGTGGCGCACCCAAGGGGGGGCTTTGGGGCAGCAGCGCTCCCCCCCAAAGACCCAAAGATACCAACATTATCAAAAAATAGTCTTCTTTTGGTTGATCTTAAACTCTGTCATTTTTGAAGTATTCCATATTCACTTCCCCAATACATAATACACAAAAGACGGTTGTCTGAGTCTGGCCATTACTCTGAAATGGGGTGGAGCTCCATCTTGCTGAAAATGCATTCTTGCAATGTCCGTACCTTCGAGTAATACAGGAAGATTATATTGGAGGAAATCTAACTAAAGATCAGTGATCACCCGTAAGCCGTCTCGGCAGGACGTGTGGTCCAATCAATCGATTTTTATAAACGCCACACCATATGTACGGACATTGCAGGAATGCATTCTCAGCATGATGGAGCCCCACCCCATTTCAGAGTAATGATCAGGAAATTTTTAGATCAGAACTTTCGAAATATGTGGATTGGAAGAGGTGGAACGCATACCTGGAATGTTCGATCACCAGATTTCAATCCTGTTGATTATTTCATTTGGGGTTATTTGAAATGTTCAGTATATTCATCTGAAATAGAAATCAACGTATCGAATTCGCTTGCAATAAAATACGTAATAATCCAGACATGATAAAAAAAGTATCAGACATATTTTGAAGAGGGCAAGAATGTGTGCTAGGTACTTTCGAGCACCTTCTGTAATTCACGAAAAGTTTGATATTTCTTCATTTATTTATTCATCTTTGTTGACTTCAAACAAATTTTTCTCAATCAATAATGTTTTTCCGGAAATAACTTGAAATGATTCCTCAGAATACTAGGGAATTCGAATGTGCAATTAGTGGGAAAAAAAAATCAATTTGACCACAATGTACGATTTTTCTGGGAATTAGTGGAATTCCAATATTCAATTGGATCTGCCCTTGAAGCTTTCTTTGAGCAAAATGACGTGCGGGACAATGAAATCTACTGAACCTCATTGAAAATTTTCTGGTCTGTTCAAATATTCCAATCAAATCCCAAAATTTTATACAGGGTATTGAATCTCTGCTTGAGAGAAGTCCCATATTTTTCAAATACGGATCTGGAATTTTTGGCAAATTCAAGAGTAAATCGATCGATATGTGGATGTAGATCAAGATCATACGTTCCAAATATCAACCGACTATACCGGTTTGTTCAAAAGTTATGAGAAATTTAAATTTTTGATGAATACATAAACCATCCTCTATCTCGGTTATGGATTTGATTAGACCTATCATATATCGGTTTTTTGGACTCGTCTAGGATAGCTCTAGCTCAGGTTACCGTATGTTCATTTACCAATGAAACTCCCTGTATATAGCAAGAACAATTCTTCAGTTCAGTTCAGCCCCCCCATAACTAAATCCTGGGTGCGCCACTGACTGACTCCACTATCCACTATGAACTTATTCACATTGCATTGATTATGTTTGGCCATAAATGAAACATGCGAGCTTCCAGAAGTTCTTTCATCCCTGTTATAACAATTTGAGTCTTTATGATTATTTTTCTTGCATATTGAACATTTAATGGAACGATTTTTGTTATTTTTAAATATTTGACCTCCAAAATTCCTACGTTCTGGAGCTGTTTCTCTACTTCCTGAAGCTTCATACCTTTTTTTTTCATTATTCCTACAAAATTTTACAATATGACCTTTCTGGTTGCATTAAATTCCCAAGCTTAATCAAAACTTTTTTCTGGTAAAGACAACAAAATCTTTGAGATAATCATGTTATCTGAAATGTTTTCTTTTGAGGCTTTCAATTTGAAGGCAATGTTCTCTAAAACTGCAATATTATCATCGACAGTTTTACTTACATCATACTCAAATTTGTAAAATTGGCTCAATCAAATTACATTTTATGGTTGAATCATCCCTTCAAATAGATTTTCATAGAGTATCGTACATATCCTGAATCAAAAGACTTTTAGCAACTGTACTCATTATGTTTTTTTTTAGATTTAAAATGTTCTCTTATCCACTTCTCAATTTCAACTTGATTTTTATTGGTAAGTTCGGGTTTTAATTTCTTTCCATGCATATATTCTAAAAGTCCAGTTGCACCAAACATAATATCAATCTGCCACTTCCATAATGGATAGTTCTCTTGACTCTTCAGATTTTCTATCGCTGTAATAGATCAGACATTTTTATTTCTTGATTGATACAATATCAATTCCAATTTAGTTTTATTTATATCTCACTCTTCCATACGCTCTGCTACCAAGTTGTTATATTAAGATTATACCTTTAAATTTTAAGAAAACTTCGGACACGTTTATATTTTTTTATATTAATTACAACTGTCAATCTATCCTTTCTTAGGTAACCAGATTTAATTTTATTATAATTGAATAATTAAATACTTAACAGGCCAAATTCGAAAAGGGGTTCCGTATTGAGGACCGCAAGTTTTTTCCTGATAATTTAAAAACTACGGATTCCATCAGGTGAAAAAAATCAGTGATTAAAACTACCAAGAAAAATCGTATTCGTTTCTATTCATGATTACTAAACAATAAGGTGGTGATAAAATCAAAATGATTCATTTACCGCTGCACCTCTAATGAAATACTATCACCAGATATTTTCGAACAAAAATGAATGTTTGAATACGAGACCATTGTTTGGAACTTTTGGTGATCTGAATAGAGAAAAAATGAGAATGGCATTGAGCGCAAAATGATTTTTCTCGCCTCATTTATCAGATGACGAATGTGAGGTATTGTTATCGTTCGAACTTCAAATATTTTCATTCAGATAATCCTCGTAGCATTGAACAAACAAATGCTCTAATGACAGGTATTTTCACTGTATCAAAAGCGATTAGATTAAATGTCAACAAGTTGAAATTCTATTTTTCGTAGCTGCATTATCAAATAGTGTATGTTTGCTTATGAGATATGTAATCAGACCGACTATCCCAATTTCCCAAAACAGTCAATTCCAATAAACAATCCTGAATTTTCACCTTTTGTAGGTAAAAGAGTTGTTTGAGTTGCGTCGAACAATAGGAGTTGAAACTACTGATGGCTACCCGAGTTTACCTAGCCTTTTGCTCCCAGCGATCGTGAATGACATACACACGTCGTCAAAAGTGTTGGCAACTTGTTGAACATGACAATTTTCTGTGTGTTGAATCTCCACTATCTCATCAGCCTCTCTTCAGCCTTCGAAATAGAAAAAGCATACCGCTAGATGGAGGTGCAGTGCATTAATTTTTATTTATTGGATTGTTCAGCTTGATAGAACAAATGTTGGGCCGCAGTGAATATTAACAAGAAATCCTACCCTGAACTAGATCTCACACTGACTGTATAATACACTAATTTTCCTTCACCAGTCATCTTGGAGTAGATACCTGCGGGGCGTGTCACTTAAAAGAAATTCAATTCCATGTCAAAATCCATAATTGTAAGAAACAATTAATTTTCACTAATCGACGTCTAATAAAATCCTTAATGAAATGTCTTTGGTGAAAATGGATACTTATCATTTCGAATAGAAAATTTCAAGGAAATAAATTTCGCGGAAACAACACATTGTTGTTATATTATTAACAAAAAAACGGTAAATTTTCAAAGAGTGAGGAGATAGACATTTGATTAAATAAATGATAGACTTCAATATTGAAATGAAAAAACACAAAAATATTTGTTCGTTTTGATGGTGGAAATGTTGAAAAATTACAAAAATGATGGCGAATATCCTTTTCATTCATTCAATACTTATAAAATATTTTTTTTATTATTTTTATCTTTATACACTCATACATCCCGTCATCAATCAGAAAAAATAAATCGTTTCCGACTCCCTTTCTTCAGGGACGTAGACCCTTAATGAAAACATTAAACAGGAAAAATTTTTTGTATTGGAAGTTAATCAGTTCTCAGCGAATAAGGAGGGTTGTAATATTGAAAATATTCCGTGGAAAATGCCGGGACATCCAATTTCTCAGTTTGACCGGGCAAGAACAGTAGCCCTACATCAAGAAGTTTTGTCGGACCACCAGATTACGCAGATTACCAGATTTTATTATTGTTGGACGATCTACGTAGAAAACATCACTGAACCAATCATTATTCCTCTGCTCAAAGAATTTGGGGATAATTTTATTTATCGGGATGATAACGCCCCACCACACTACACACGCAGGATTCAAAACATTCTTCAAGGAAACGATGTCCAGAGAATGAACTGGCCAGTAAACTCACCGGGCATGAATTCAATTGACCTACAGAACCCTGAAAAGTGGTATTGCAGTATGCTTAGCACCACAAGCCATTGAAAATTTTTCAGTTTACCCAGAACCACACTGTAAACAGAATTTTTATTTCTGTCGAAGTATTAGAACCCATAAAACTCGTAATAAACGCTATCCGTGAAATTTGTTGTTGAGAATTTGACTCGGTCTGTTATTCCAATTTTATTTTTCATAATCACCAATGAGTAATGACTCTCATTCATTCAATAATATTTTTTTTTTCATTTTGTTTTCAATTCCATTTCCCTTGCGTAATTCAATGATCAATGTGGAACAATCAACTCGAATATCTGAGACCAATTTAGTACTTCCAGGTATTTCAACTTGAGTTATGAGATCGATTAACAAATTTAAGAGCAGGTTAAAGAATTTATTGCCACTGATTTAAAGGAAATTCGATATAATTCTACTCAGCGTCGATGACCAATAAGTGAAATATTTTTCCGGATGATTAACCCAGCTTTAGTTAAATGATGTATGAATCTTACTCAGTATGAAGCATAAAGTTATTGATAACAAATTAAATCTCTGCATAATCCCAGGAACGATTAGCGTTTTGATTCTAGAATCTTGAATCAGGATCCTTGTATAGGATCATGGATTATATTTTTAAAAACACCCGAAATGAAAACTCTATCTATGTTGCGGTAAAATCTTTCGAACCATCGGGAACGGATTTTTTGAAGGAAATGAATCTATTTGTGGCTTTCAAGTATTGATCGCAGATGTTATCAAGAGCAAACTTATTAATAGTGAGTCCTTCACAAGCCGAACCATGAAATTATGGAAAATTACTGATAATTGACTGGGTTTTTATAAATGATTCATCAATTGATGAATGCTTTCACGGCCGGATTCAACTACAAAATGAGTCGAACGTTTCGTCTACAACTACGCTAGGCATCATCAGAGGTATCGCGGTAGGAGGTTTTAGCCAGACGATTGATTGTTCTGAATTGATTTCAATGGCACGACCAATATTTATAGCCGTAGATTCACCCCCAACGTGTCGGTTACTTCTAGTATTGAAGATGGCAGGCAACCATGCACAATGAACAATGAGAGTCTCTTATTTCCTATTCATGTTGTTTTTATGCTTATAGATTCGATGATCTCAATATCCATCCTCGGATAATAACTGTTTATGTTGGGAATTCCTTCTGTTTAAGCGAACAAAATGTCCATCCATCAAAGCATGTTAACTTTGTCTATATTCAGAAGATTTCCAATTCCTGTCGTAACCGATGGAATGAAAGGTAAATATGCATTCTCCTTGAAATTGATTTCTGATGATCTGTTTTCCCTTGTTGTTTGCTATGGTCTCAATGTTAGATTGTTTTTTCGAAATTAGGCTCTCATAAACGTCTAGCTCTCTCTATTAGCCAGACGACTTAATGAAGAAACCGAAGCCATGGCGACGATACCGAGTGAACAATTTGGAATCCGAAAACAACAGCTCCTAAGAATGACCAATCATATCTCAGAAGGATATCAGAATAACGAAGCCACAGAACTACTACTTTTAGATGTAACCAGAGCTTCTGATAGGGTATGGCATGCAGGACTATTATATAAAATGGTAACCGCAGGTTTTTCACCCTTCACCCTTCACCTTCACTCGCAAAAGAAACATAGGAGATCTCACACCTCCCAGATTCTTCGGCGAAACATTTTACAAGTTGTAGAACAGGTGAAATACCTTGGGCTGATTCTCGATAAGAAACTAACCTGCAGCCCGCATCTACATCATGTAACCAACAAAAGTAAAACGACACTTATGACGTGCAGGAGAGCTTTTGGAAAAACTTGAGGACTCAAACCGAAAGCCAAGCACTGGCTTCACACAGCGGTAATAAGACCCAGAATCAATTATGGCCCAATCCTGTGGTGACCAAAAACAAATCAAAGACAGGCAAAAACCAACCTTGGGAAAATCCAAAGGCTTGCCTGTCTCTGCATCACGGGTGCAATAAATAGCACTCCAACAGCTGCTATGGAGGTCATCCTTAACCTCTCACCCCTTGACATACATGTCATGGGAAAGGCCAGGATGGGTGCATACAGACTGATCCAAACAAAAAACTGGGGAACCCGCACAGTTGGGAACACCAGAATCACTCATGTAGCTGACGTAGCCGAGCTCGATATGATTTCAGACTACATGCAACCCCTATACTCATTCGAAAAACCATTCAAAACACAGCTCGGCTGGAACAAATGGGACTCGAATATAGAATCACAATCATCTGCAGAAACAGTCTGGTAAACAGACGGTTCTAAGACAGATGAAGGAACAGGAGCGGGAATACACGGAGTGAGGCCAAGAAGGGACTACATAATTCCTCTCGGCAAACACGCCACGATATTTCAAGCTGAAACACATGCCATTAGGACATGAACCTGGAAAGTGGCTTCCAAAGAAAACACATCCACATTCTCTCTGACAGCCAGAGCGCCATCAAAGCTCTCAACTCGACACAGATAAAGTCTGGGAATGTCTCCAGGACCTTCTGGAGCTGGCAAAACACAACAAGGTCACTTTGATGTGGGTGCCAGGTCACAAGGGAATAGCGGGCAACGAAAAAGCAGACCAGTTAGCAAGACAAGCCATGTGGAACGCCATTCACAGGGCCAGAACCTGTGCTTGGAATCAGCAAAAACCGATGCAGGACTCTGACTGAGGAGTGGATAAAACAAAGACACCGACAACACTGGGAACAGAGCGACGGGCAAACACACAGCAAAGCCATGGTAGGACACACAAGCCAAACCTTGACGGCTGACTTTTTGAATCTAAACAGATCAAAGGCACGTATAAATAGTAGGTCTACTGAGCGGACACTGCGGCCCTAGAAAACACCATATGAATACTTGGAGAACCCGTGGATTGCAGACTCTGCGGTGAAGAGGAAGAAACACTCTCTCGAATAATTTTTGAATGCGACGCCCTGGGAAGAAGGCGCCACAGAATCTTCGGAGAAATCAATCCGGAAAAGGGAATGAACCCGAAAAACCTCATAAACAGGCTACTGAACCTGATAAAGGACACAAACCTATTCTCGTGAGGAACCCCTGACGAAAGAGTGATACAATAGACCCAAGTTGCTCGCAGTGTCACAGGGAGGCCAAGCGCTAACCCGGTCTCTTGTTCGTCAGCAAATCAATCAATCAATCACCCAAGCTATGCAGAATAATAAGAAATTATTTGAGCGATAGGAACTTTTTTGTAAAAATAGATGGTGTTCATTCCACACTCAGATATTTGGAAGCAGGAGTTCCGCAAGGATCTCCGCTACTCTATAATATACATACATGATATACCAAGAAATCCAAGATGCCTGCTTGCTCTATACGCAGACGATACGGGCACAGAAACACCAGAATAATTCACAAAATACTTCAAAAAGGAGGCTGAAGATGGTATTGAAGATATCCATAGACGATAATGAAATAGAATGGCTGAATGAAGCTAAATACCTAGGAGTAATATTAGACAAAGGACTAACGTGGAAACAGCATGCAGTATGCAGCGGATAAAAGGAATGTAGCAATGAAAAAGTTATACCCGATTATTAGCCGAAGAAGCCAAATGAACAGAAACACGAAGTTGAGGATCATAAAAGCAGTCGACAGACCGCAGCTAACATATGGATCAACAGCATGGGGCTATGCAGCGAGAACCCCTATAAAGAGGATACAAAGTACAGAAAACAAATTTCTGAAATGGGTATTAGACGCCCCCTGGTTTGTTAGGATTGTTAGGAATGAACAAATCCGAAAAGACATAAAATGGGAGTCCATTACTACATTCATCAAACGAAAAGCTGCAAAAGCCTATGAAAGAGCTAGTGAACATCCAAATGACGACCTAAGAAGGTTAGTTGACTATGACCCCACTGAAGAATTTACCCAGAGACCAATTGCGGAAATGAAGATATATAACTCCGAACTTAGAGAGAGATATCCAATTGAAGGATGAACACAAACACTCAGCATAAATAATGCGAAAGAGGAAGTTACAGATAAGAGAATGGAAGGTTTATAGGCTTATACCTGGAACCAATCGCAGGAGAGGTGTTTAGTCGGTAAGAATCCGACACTACCCAGAAAGACTGGGTGTCTTATGTGAGATTCACCTATTCCATAACAAAATAAAAAGCTCCCCCTGCAAGTGTGATGACACCCTTTTTTATTGGGGGATGGTGATTGGTATACCTGTGTAGATATCTGTCTATGTGGGTTGGTTTTCGAAAAACCTTGTGTTCCAGTTTGCCATTAGGTTTCCTGCTGACAAAAACATCCAGGAATGGTGAACTATCTCCCTCCACTTACATGGTAGCTCTTGAGCTTCAATTTTTTGCTTTCTTTTCCATTGATTCCTATGGGGAACTAGGACTAATCCTCAGGAATGTCAGAGACAAAATGGATCCACTTTCTCAAGCTGTTATTTATAGAATACCTCCTCGACTGAAGGAAATTTTACATTGGCATCACTAAGAGAAGCATTCAAACACGTATCAAAAAACACTAACGGTTTTATCGACTGTATCAAAAAGATTATTTTACGCAGATCATGCTTTGATGAATGGTTACAACATTTTGTTCGCTAAACCATAAGTTTCTTCAACATCCAAATTTGGAAGTTACGAGCACAAAAACAACATGAATGCAAAGGAGAGATTCCTATTGTTCATAGTGCATGGTTACCTACCATCTGCAATACTAGAACTAAACATGTCCGAAGCGGAGAGAATGAACTGACCGACCACACCGGCAGTGGAGCTGTAAATACGGTGCTCGATATAATAACATCTTCAAATCGGAGCAATAAATCGTCAGGTTAATACCTCCGACCTACATATCTCTGAAGATGCCTGTCGTACGTTAGAGGAGATTCCTAACTACGGCCAAATAGCCCGGAGTGAACAAATTTTGTATGATTGTCGTATCGTAGTAAGCGGCAATGGAAAGTATAATATCAACGGCCACTGTGATGTCACAATCATTTAAAAAGACCTTTGCTGATGCGTTGAGTAAATGTGTTGAAATTCAATTCTGTCCATCCATAAACACGATAACTCTCGAACGGATGAACCCAGAACTTGAAGTTTTCAGGGTCAAATTTGATTCGGGATCATTTATTTGACAGCTTTAATTCATCAGGCATCATCATGAATGGAATAAACTCTTCAACATAATTCAAAATTTTCGACATAACCGATATTACGAAGATATGGGAAGAATATTTATATTTTATAGAGATTCATTCCATAGAAAAAACAACTGTCCACCATATAAAATGCGGCAAATCCTTAATCGGACAAAAAAACTCCTTGAAAAATATTGTTTGTTTCAGAATCTTTCTTCGATTATTATTGAAATAAAACTATTGATTTTGATTGTTTACTGACATTTTTATTCAAATCTAATAAAAAAAACAATGGAAATCTCCTTCCTTACATTAAATTATTTGTAACAAGACGAATGGTATCCAGTTAAAGTATCACACCAATCGTCAGGTAGAATGATATCTTTATATTTGTGATTAAGATGTTTTTTTGATGCCAAGAATATTTTACACTGTCAAAGGATGTCAGCTGTGAATTTTTTCACATCCTCCCTTCGCGTTTTGTAGCCTGGATTATTTTTCAAATATTTAAACAAGACACTCCCTACTAAGAATATTATAGCGACAACAACTGAAAAACTGTACAATAGAACAATAATTATCTCAAGAAGAAAAAATTCGGCAATACACTAAAATTCGTCTAGACAGTTTCAGACTGCAGAGGACTGCGGTGCAAAACCGAAACATCACTCATATTTATAGGGAAAATACCAAACTACTTTCACAACCCTTGGTATGCCTCAAACGGAATTCCATGAAACCACCATTTTCTTTTCGGAGAATTCGCGACTTCGACCTGGGATGGAGATTCCATATTCAACTGGGCAGAAAAAATTCAGCTTGTGCATTTTTATTTTTATTCAGCCTTCAAGTAAATAGCTACAAGTGTAAACAATTGAAAACAATCTTTTTATAACTCCAGAGGTGTTGCAGAAAAGGTGTCCCAGGTACCTTCTACCACTTTCACTTCACAGTAAAATTTCCGTATCCAACCAAAAGTATGAAAAAAGGCTCATTTCATCTAAATTTCAATGTCAAATTGAAAATGTTAGTTATGAAAACAGAGTTTCACGAGACCAATAACTTTCATTCGGTGGACTGAGAATTTTTTTTTCGTCGGGCAGTTGAATGATGGTATTCATCCTTAAAAAATCAAATGTTCATTTATAACATAAGCAAAGTTATATCCGATAAATGCATATAGTCTATTCATACCCACATTAGAGCATTGAATTCTTTAATTTTTTAATGAAAGCCACATTTTTTTTGTCGGACAACTGCTCCACTACATTGTATTTTCAAGGTGAAGAGTGAATAAGAAAAAAAAACATTATTCATAATTTTATTTATCTCAAAATATCGTCGTTTTCCATTTGTCGGACAAGAAAAACGCCAAATTTTTTTGTCGGACAATTGCATTTTCATATTTCATATGGTTGTATAAACCGATTCTGAAAAAATCAGGAGGGTATTAATAATTTTTAAAAAATTCGATTTTCAGTCATGTTCATGTTGGTAGACACGCTCAAAGCCACACTATTTTTGTCGGACAATCATGTTTTCTCATTTCTCTCAGATTGTTTTAATCATTGCATTTTACAAAAAAAGATTATGCATGATTTGCGAAAATTGAAAATATGGTCGATTTACGAGAGGTTTACTGAAAAAAAGCCGCGACTACAAAAAAAATGTGATAGACTCTACCTAATGACTGCTATTCATATTTTAGATTTAAACTGGAAATATATAAGTGACATATTTTCATCCTCGATATCTATTTTTTTGTTGTCTTTCGGAATATACATAACCTCTACATTTTTCGCAATTTTCGAATTTCCAGTTGACTCAATCCTTAGCAAAAATTTGGCTTTGCTGTGACTGTGAATAGCAGGTGAATAATCCATATTATACTTTTCCTCAGAACTAATATGAATCCAAATGACAAGAATATGAAAAAAAATTATTGCTTTAAAGAACTATCGACTATTAACACAGCCCGTTTACCAGAATAAAAAATATCTGAGTAACAAATAAAAATCAGTCATTTGTGAATAGCGCTATCTGAAGTGGAAAAAACGAAACTTTTCTAATATTCTCAATTTTGGCTTATCAAAATCTAATCAGTGCTCACACTAATATTTGAGACATATTCATTGCTATTCTGCTAAGCTCAAAACATCTGAGATGGTGGAGCAGCGAGATTTTTATGTTTCCATGGATATGAGCTGTCACACAGAACGTGTGCTGCAACTGCTGGAAGGCTGGGATGTGGTTTACCAATAAGAGTAAATGAAAAATTCCGGTAGATGTTTTATTGAAAATTTAGAAGGTTGAAAACTTGTATTTTTAAACATTCCATGATCACATACAATGCTTACCTAAAAGCTTGACCAAATTAGATGAATTCCTTATTGTCGAACAATACGGCAAATTAGCAGAACCTTTTGGGTTCAATCTCTCTTCAATTCGTTCAATTTAGTTGACGATATCAAGCTCGTTAGAAGGCAAATCGAGATGTTCAAATGAAATCGATAGCACGATCGTCACAGAGTGAAAATGAAAGAAAAAAATTATCAACACTGCCGGTTGTGCTGAATCCACATTCAAATTTATTGATGGTCGAATGGCCACATTAGGCAACCCATAAAACATTATTTCATATCATTAGTGGTAGCCCGATGAGCAAACGTTTCAAAATTATTGACGCGCTCAATACTGTCTCTGTGCAAACAGAAACAGAAAAATAATGTCAACTACGATGATCGTCAAAATCCGATTCACTCAATATTGTTGCTCCACCAACTTGAGACGTTTAACCGCTATTAGCTATTTGTTCTGGTAATAGCTTTCCATGTTACTTTAAGTTCTACGCAAATCACACAGTCGCGCCATCTAATAGCGGTAATATCAAATAAGGTACCTACGAAAAATCCATCAACTGTAGTGACACCTATTGGCCTTATTCAAAAGAAGGAAAAGCAATTCCTGCATAAGTAAAATTTTCATCGATTTTCTCCGAATTCTATTGCATTTTATAATAACCAGACCGTAGACGAATCCATAAATGAAGTTTCATAACAAACAGTCCATCCGATCTCGAGTTATGAATGGTGTAACCAACATCTTTCTTTTATATATATAGATTTGCAATTTGTCCCACCGGCACCCAGACTAGTACGCATATGCCAGCAAGCCGTGGCGGTCATTCACAAGATATTTTGTTTCAAACATAATTCCCGGATGTATTTTTTCTAAATCAATAAATATTTCAATACTCTGCTGAAGAAAACCATGTTTTATTGAACCCTGAAATCTTGCACTCTTATTGAAATACCCTTCATCATGTAAAAGTCGAATAACCCTTCAGATTTCGAAAATGTGAAAGATGATTACTATTCCGAGTTCGAATAATTCCCGAAAGACGCACCACATTAATAGAAACCGCAATTAACAACCCATATAACGAAGCACATAATGACACTCAATACCTCAGGCTTTCCAGACGAACTGATAAGTTCCTAACACTTCAAAGATTCTCAAATCCTTTGCCATATCTGCATAAAGTGCTCTCGCCCAATCTGATTCATTTCATTCGAGAGCAAAGGCGTAGGGAAAAGTAATTTTGGTCTTTAAAACCCCTCAAATAATTTCGTTATTATAGAATATAGACGTAGCGAGTCCTCTTTGTCGAAGGTAATGGGAACTATAGAAGGACAGATACAAATTCAATTCATCCACTATATGATCATCCACTATATGATCATCACTGAACATATCTAGTATATTTCGCACATCATTATAACATAAAAAATCTTGGATTGCTCATTTTCCTTGGGACACCCAGTCTGTATCAGGTGTCTTTTTATCCGATAGGGATAACTGTGATTTGACAGAAGGTAGAAGCCGGTTTTTTTGACATTTTTTTTTATTAAGCTTACCAAAGTCCCTAGGGGCTATACAGCTGAATTAATTACAATTTCAATTACAATTTCAGATTTATCCTTTAAAATTTTTGAAATATTTTTAAATGTTCAATTCACAATCTTGAAAATTTTTTATTATCAAAGTTATATGACTAATTTTCAGTTCTGATAGAAATGAATTGGAGATAAAGGGTGGGAATTGTTTGTACCTTGCTAAATTTCCGTAAAGTACAGATCTTTGATTGTCATACAAAGGACATTGCCATAATATGTGATCTATAGGTTTTGGTCTTCACAACCACAAGAACAAGATGGGTTTTCTATAATTCCAACCCTTGCTAAAGATGAAGCTAAATTGTAGTGGTTACTTCTGCACCGGTTGATGCTAACCACTAGTTTTCTAGGTGGATTTTTTTCCAAAACCAAGGTTTCGTTGACCCAGATATGAAATTCTGAAAATACAGTTTTCCTTTGTACATTCCACCACTTTCATTCTCCTTTTTTGTGTTGTTAAACATTTTCTGTTTATATTGTTGTCTATAGTCAGTGTATGGTATTTTTATTTTACTGTCGCTTTCTTTCAAAGCTCCGTTTTTAGCAGATTTATCAACTTTATCGTTACCCTCTATATGGCTATGAGACGGTATCCAATAAAACTCTATTTTTCTTGAGTTATTCGAACTTTCTAGAAACAGTAAGTACTTTTCTTTGGCGAATAAAATATATGGGTTAATTTTTATATCTAACTTGATGTCAGCCAAACATTGTAATACGCTGAGGGAATCGGAGAAAATTCTATAGTTCTTATTTGGGTTAGATAGCTTTATTTTGATTGCCTCATAAACGGCTACACATTCAGCTTTTTTTTTCACATTTCTGTTCAGTAAGGATGGACAAATTATCCTGGAGAGGCTCACGCCGTAACAACGTTTACAAATTGTTGAAATTCATTTCAAAAATCAGTGAAATCGTGAAATTTATGGTTTACATAATCATCTATCAGAGCAGCTCATTCGTCGAACTATCGATAGATTTCGGACAACATTTTCTCTACTCGATGCAACAACAACAAGACAAAGAACTGTACGCACAGAAGAAAATATCGCTGCTGTAAGTGATAGTGTTGATGAAGATCCAGATTTTTCTCTTCTTCGACGTTCACAACATCCACTACATGGAAAATTTTGCGTATAGATCTTGGTCTTCACCCATACAGGATCCAACTGGTTCAAGAACTAGAGCCACTTGACCATAACAAGCGTCGTTTGTTTGCTGATTGGGCCCTAGAACAGCATGAAGTTGATCCACTTTTTCATAGAAAAATGGTGTTTAGTGATGAAGTGAAAACAATCCTCAAGAAGTTCTGCAGCTTTCATTGCATCCGGAAAAATTCACTCCATGGTGTGCTTTACACGCTGGAGGCATCATCGATTCATATTTCTTTGAAAACGATGCTGGAGCTAATGTTACAGATGGATGATCTATGATAATTTGTTTCAAAATTCGAATGGTATCGACTCAGAAGTGTTTTGGTTCCAGCAAGATTCATTCTGCTACCGTAACAATGAATTTATTGAAAGATTTGGCGATAACATTATTTCGAGAAATGGTCCAATTAATTGGCCTCCAAGATCATGCGACAAAGCTCCAATGGATTATTTTCTTTGGGGTTATGTCAAGTAATTGGTTTATGCTGATAAACCAGAAGCAATAGACGCTTTGGAAGCCAACATAACTTGTGTTATTGCTGAGATAAGGCCTGAATTACCCGAAAAAGTGGTCCAAAATTGGTCTGGTCGCATGCTGTTCCTCAGAGCTAGTCGTGGTGGACATATCCGGAAATCATTTTCAAAACAAAAATGTCATAAAATTATCTTTCAAATAAAAAATAATTTGGCGTCAAACTTAATTTAAATGTGTTTCTTTCATGCTGGCCAATTGTTTGAAAATACCTGAAAATCACTTCCCTTTTTTTCGCAATGATTCAACTCTTACCTGGAAGCTTTAATCCTAATGAGTGTATCCTGAAAATATTAGATGTCACGAAGGTCTTCATCAAAAGCTATAAATTTTTGTTTTCTTAGGGTTTCATCAATGGAAAATAAATATCCACACCAAAATGTTAGAATGGAGAATTTGAATTTTTCGAATCAAATGAGGATTTCGCTAGAGTTTATGTTTTTTATAATAACATTTCTGATGAATGAGATGTTTCTATTAACAGTTTAATAATGATTCAAGATACTGCAGAAACATCAAATTCAAATTTCATTAATTTCCGAAGAAGCAGCACTCGTATAAAGACCTGTTGCAAGATGTAAAACTGATTATTATAGGTGTTTTCTTTGAATTCGTAGAGATCATAGGAGGACTTTCAGTGAATTGATGTATTATTTACCCTGTATTGTGGAGTTTATTAAATATAGGTGCATAATTGGGTTTTCGCTTCTAATCGGATAGAAATTCTACGAGGAATTCAAAGGAAATTAGGGAAATAAATGATTGTTTTGAATGTTCTTTATTTGCATGGAAACTTACTACAGAATAACAACCCAAAAGTATTTACAACTGCCATAGACTATGATCTGGATGTGAATAAGTTCTGATGCCGCATGAGAAATTAGGATCATTGTACTGGAAAATCATTATAATGAAGTATCACTTTGAAATGTAAAGTGGTAAATTCATCAATTCAACATCATAACTTGGCCAGTGAATACCACATCTCAAAATATCAGCTAAATACACACAATATATTTACTAAAAATATTGTTCGCAGTTGATTGAGAAACTTCCTTAAAAATGGCTACTTCACAAACAGTTTCAGTTTTATTAATACTAAAACTAATCTCTCTGGAGCAATTTATTTATGGATTTTTCAATCTGGATATAAATCTGAAATTAACTCGACATAATCGTCCACGTGAAGGGAACAAACACATATATTCTTTGCAGCAAGGTTCCCATCCATAGTTTGTCTATCCATGCTTTTCTCCAGTCCAATTAATGCAATAATTATGCCAAAGGCATTAGTGATATTCGGTGTTGAGGCATCTTTCTCAGGAAATTTATCAAAACGAACAGTTGTGTTTTTACTTTTCCTTGGAGAGCAATTGAAAACAGTTTTTTTCAGTACTAGTACTTTGCTTACATCGTTATATAATCATCTACTGGCCTAAAATTCAAAAATATATCATGAGGATTGAAACATCAAAATCTTTTCGTGCAGATACTTCACCTTTTCTAATTTCCATCCTACAGAAAGATGAAGTCACAGATCAGTACCTCGAATTACGAGGATCATATCCCTCAAGAATACCTGAAACAGCCATTGATTTAGAATAGATATTCTAATTTCTAAGTCAATGAAAACAGCTTAGGAGCAAGTAAAAATATAAACAAGTGGTTTTCTAGGTTGGAAAGTCATAGATTTCCATTAATGAAAACAGAAGAAAACAAAAATTTATAGCTTTTGATGAAGACCTTCCTGACATCTAATATTTTCAGGATATACCCATTGGGATTAAAGCTTTCAGGTAAGAGTTGAATCATTACGAAAAAAAGGGAAGTAATTTTCAGGTATTTTCAAACAGTTGGCCAGCATGAAGGGACTCGTCTATTTAAAGTTCTATAATACTGAAAAAAAAAATCGTAAGGTACCTAGTTAATTTCAAACCATCGCACACGATGCACATAGTCCATATTTCATTTCATATTTGTGGAGGGTGCTTCTTACAAAGTGATTTATCATCCGTTTGAAGAGTACCTGATTGTTTTCATTGTGCCAGAATCTGCAACAATTTTGTTACGCATCTTCCCACTTCTCATTCTGGTCGAAAAGAATGGTCATCTGGAGTGGTCGAATAAGTATTCGATTATGGTACAAATCCGGTCCTACTGTTAACATCTGAAAGTAAGAGGACATCCACTTCCTTTACAATTCTATGAATTCTAATGGGTTTTTTATGGATTAGACGGCCAAACTCATTGACTACAGATGTCCGACAAGGTTGAAACGAATATGCCTCAATTGTCCTGCCGTAGACAACAAAGGACGTTGTACCTATTTGATTTTGAATAGGTGGGTCATAAAATACAATTTAACTGGGGGTATGAACCGCTGGAATAACACTCAAGCTTCAAAAATTTAGATTGCAAAGGTCGGAAAAATTCATTGAATATTTATAAATTATCATTAACATTTTACTACTGGATGTTACGCATGTTTGTATGTCCATCCGTCTGGTACCTAGGGTGATTCGAGTTATACTCCATTCACTTTAAAAAGTATCCCGGATGGCCATGACATTCTGACACATTTTGCCGTGTATATTTTGAAAATGTTAGGTTATAGTCACTTTCCTGTCAGATAAATACGTAACGTTCTCTTCCCCACATAGAGGTCGTAGGAATTACGTATTTATCAAAATGTTTATTTACTTTGGGAAAATAATGAATTCGAGAAAATATTATGTGGATTCAATGATTCCAAAGACCTGGCGAATGATGGAAAAACTTTTTTTCTGTTAATACTGGAAATGTTTCACGTATATAAACATGGTTGGAAGATTCAGTTATGCTATTTGCTTGTGCGGAAATCAAGAGTCGAGTGCTAAAATTTTACTAAAAACTAATGGAGAGAATAGTCCGTTACTTTGTGATAGTTCACTCGAAAAAAGAATAAAAGTACTCGAATAATCCAAAAGAAAAACTTATAAACGAAAAGTGGAATTCCCCACTTTTCATTCCCAAGAAATATGCCTTCAGAAAATATTTAATTATTCGCACAGAATAAAGTTTTCAGTTAGTGTCTTTCTGGGTTCACCAATTGAAGGAAATTCTTTGTCGTCTCTTTCACTCAAAATTTTTCTTATTGTGTTAATGTACAGCTAAAAAATTAATATCTATTCATATAAAATACAGGGTGTTTGGAGGGTGAGTAGCCATAGGTAAATGGTGGATAGGTGATGCTCTTGGCTACTTGTTGCGCCTAATAAAATAATATTTCGCCCAAAGTGTTATAATTTTTTTGCCTTTTTCTAGAAATTTCCCATTTTTCTCATTGAAATCTTGAATTTTCTTAAATTTAATGCTCGAGGTGCCTATAAAATGATTTATTTTTTTAGTCTAGTCTTGTCTTATTCAGATTTAATCATAATTTCATACAAACGCCTTCAAAAAACCTGACAGCGTCGTATCAAACATCAAAATGGAAATAAAATAATATTGTGTCCACTTTACAAAGTGAAATAAAAAAAAAATTGCACAGTGTGGGGTTTTAAAAACTTCTCTAGTTAATACTCTTTGCAATGGTATGTAACATGTACCATTAATAATCAGATAACTCAACAAAAAACCGTTTTGTCTTCAAGGATGCCTTAAAAGGGTGACGACAAAACTATTCCATTGAGCAGGTAAAATCTTTTGTCTCATTCTAACACAGCTAAAAATAGCGTGCTCATTTTATAGGACCTCGAGCATTAAATTTAGAAAAAATCAAGATTTTAATGAGAAAAATGGGAAATTTCTACAGAAATGGCAAAAAAATTATAACACTTTGAACTTTGGGCAAAATGTTATTTTATTAGGCGCAACAAGTAGCCAAGAGCATCACCTATCCACCATTTACCTATGGCTACTCACCCTCCAAACACCTTGTATAATACCTTGGTTTTCACTGACATACGTCGAAAATGATGGATAGCTGGTGATACATTATTGATTCCAAATTATTGGGCTCACTTTCAGAATGAGCAAATTTCAATTCTTCAAATCACTGAACTTGATATAAAAACATCAATACGGCAACCAGGCCGATGGAGTATTTCATCCACAAAATTGACGGCTGAGAGTTTTCATCCACTTCCTATGACCAGATTTTTTTTATGTTAATGAAAATCATTTATTTATGTTATTCTATTCTTATTCGAGCATAAAAAAAATCTGATCATAGGAAGTGGATGAAACTCTCAGCCGTAGTGATATTTTTATATCAAGTACGGTGGTGAAAGAAAACTCCCACCACAACGGATTTAATCTTGAAATAGAGGGTGATGAAAAAAAAGGTGGTTTTTGGGTATTTTCGTGTGATTCACAGTTTATTTCATGACTGAATCACCCTGTATTCTTTGAAGTCCATGGTGATATGTTCTGAAAAAATCAAACAAACATCCTAAATCAACCCAAAAATATAGAGTGTCCACTTAACCCTCATTGTGAATAGTTTCTACAATAATGGATCGCCCAGTATGAATTCTGAATATTTCAGGTTTTTTCGATGTAACAACAACATATCTAGTGAAATAGTTCATTTTGCGAACGTTCTCGCTCTGGAACTGACATATTTTATACTTTCAAAATCGGACATGCATTCAATTCTGGATAACCCTGTACCTATTCGTAACGATTTCCGGTCTTATTACTCTATATGGTTGCTTCCTGGGGATGAAATGAAAAGTTTCTTGAGAGAAATTGAAGTTCATTCTATTCTGTTCCGAGATACGAGCGTTGTGAAAGTGGGTAATTCTCAACTTCAACGCCCTGTATCTCAAAAACTAGTCATAGGATTGAGTTGGGGCCAGGGACACTTTCGACTACTACATTATACCAAAATTTCAGAATATTTGACGGAACGCTATTTCCCATAAGAAAAGTGCGGGGTCCTTTATGGTTTACATAATCGTCCATCAGAGCAGCTTATTCGTCAAACTATCGATAGATTTCGGACAACTTTTTCTCTACTCGATGCAACAACAACAACAAGACAATGAACTGTACGCACAGAAGAAAATATCGTTGCTATAAGTGATAGTGTTAATGAAGATCCAGATTTGTCTATTCGTCGACGTTCACAACCAGTTGTGCAACCAACACATGGAAAAATCTGCGTTAAGATCCAACTGATTCAAGAACTAAAGCCACTTGACTATAATGAGCGTCGTTTGTTTGCTGATTGGGCCATAGAGCAGCTTGAAGTTGATTCACTTTTCTATCGAAAAATTAGTGTTGAGTGATGAAGCTCATTTCTGGTTGAACGGCTTCGTAAACAAGCAAAATTGCCGTATATGGAGTGAAAACAATCCTCAAGAAGTTCTGTAGGTTCCATCGCATGCTGGAGGTAATGTTACAGTTAATGGTGCTCGTTACAGATCGATGATCAATGATTATTTGTTTCAAAATCTGTATGGTATCGACCCAAAAGTATTTTGGTTGCAACAAGATCGTGCTACACCACATGCTGCTACCGTAACAATTGATTCATTTAAAAAAACATTAGACGATAACATTATTTCGAGAAATGGTCCAATTTATTGGCCTCCAAGATCATGCGACACAACTCCAATGGATTATTTTCTTTGAGGTCATGTCCAGTCATTGGTTTAATCTGATAAACCAGAAACAATAGACGCTTTGGAACCAACATCGTGTTATTGCTGAAATAAGGCCTGAATTGCCCGAAAAAGTGGTCCAAAATTGGTCTGGTCGAATGCTGTTCCTCAGAGCTAGTCGTGGTGGACATATTCCGAAAATATTTTTCAAAACAAAAATGTCATAAAATTATCTTTCAAAAAAAAAATAATTTGGCGTCAAACTTAATTTAAATGTGTTTTATTTCAATTTGAAGTTCTATCACTCCAAAAAATCACTTGTATGTATACTTCACTAAGTGAATATGAAAAGTTGTCTGCCAGTCTAGATTAATTGGATCTGTCACATTGGTTCCACACAGAATATTCTTGATGATTTCTCCACGTCAATTTATTTTTCAATAGCAATTATGTATCTTATCACAAGTGATTCCAATTTATGGAAAAACCCCTCTATTCAAATTATTATTGTCGCATATATTTAGTGAACCCTTAGTCCTTCATGGAAAATGAAAATCTCCCCCATTCTTCAAATATCCATAATGACAGGCTGTTAGGGTATAAATTAGGGGATAACGCTTAAATTACAACTTGATTCGACCCTCTCGACCGTAAATTTTCTACCCTCAGGTTCACGCAGTAGTGGTTGTTCTTTCAATACATTCGGAACCCAGCATGCTAGATTGGTCCTTCAATAGCCCACAACCAATGTGGGCTGCAAAGTTCGATTTTATCTCACTTGTTTCATGCATATTATACATTCTGTTGAAACCGAATAACATCGTTCTTCGAAAACAAAAAGAAACGTAACAAAGAGACTTCTAACAGACTGAACATTATCGAGCAGTTCTTAGAAGGCCGTTGAAAATTATGAATCACTGGTCATCGATTGTGATAGTTCTAGAATTCCGGGAAAAAGGCCTCTATTCTGACGAGGATGTTGTAACTGGACTCCGTCCAAATATTCCGTTTCTTTTGTAAACACGAAATGATGTTTCCTCGTGAATTTAGAGGTGTTGATATTTACCTTATCGAAATTCGGTTATTGGCATTGATGAGGTAACAATAACAAGATGATTCTGCCAAGATTCCGTGGAATTTTTACTGTCGTTTTGAAGGGAATAAATGTCATACTCGATTGAGTTTAGTTTTCTTTGAATATTCGCACAAATAAAATACATGCAGGATTTGTACACTCATAAATGGGTATATCAAAAAATAAATCATCACTAAATGATACAGAATACTTCTTAGAATTGAGAAGAGATGAGATCCCATTCAACAAAAGGCTAATAAAGGGTTTTCCAATGAAAGGTGTTATTTTGAATAGCCTACTTTTTCGATAGATGTCACTTTTGAAGCTGACATTTGACAAGTAGAAACTACGCCATTCATAAAAATACACGCTTCAACAACGCATCGAAATGATCCGGAATTCCATCGAAAAATCATTTTGAGTGATGAGGCCCATTCACACTACGTTGGCTTCGTCAACAAGCAAAATTGTCGCATCTGGGGCTCGGAAAACCCTAGAGTTATTGTTGGAAATAATCTCTATCATCAACGTGTGATTGTTTGGTGCGGTTTATGGTACTGCGGAGCCATTGGACCTTACTTTTTCGAGAATGAGGCTGGAGCAACAGAGACAGTGAATGGATGGCGCTATCAAGAAATGATTAATGATTTTTTATGGCCGGAATGGGATGGCCAACGTTAACTTTCAACAGGACGGCGCTACGTGCTACACAAGCAACGAAACTATTGATCTCCTACGGGAAAAGTTTCCGGACCATGTTATCTCTCCAAGAGCCTCCAAGAGGTGATTACAATTGGCCACCGAGATCTTGTGACTCAACCATTGCGACTTCTTCCTTTGAGGCCATGTGAAAGAGAAGGTCTACGCCAAAAGCCCAGCGTCCCTTCAAGACCTCAAAGATGGAATTCGTGAAGCTATCGGGGACATAGGGCCGCCACTTTGCGATTTGGTTATGGATAATTTCATGAAAAGGATAGTAGTAGTTGTGGTTGTCATTTGACTGATGTTATTTTCCATTATTAACGGCATACCTTCCTCTTTTTGATGACATGAACATCCGATCATTGATCTAAAAAAATTGCATTTTTCACTTCTTATTGGAAAACCATTTAAATATGTAGGTAGTTAATTCCTTAAAACCAAAAAAATCATAGATGGGATAACTAAAAATAAATTGAACGTTCAGGTAATGTATGAAATATAGGTAATTTGGTACTTTTTCTGGGCATTCTATACAGTACCTGATGCGCAGCTCGCAATGCCTGCATAGTAGCTCACAACGTGTAGGCGATGTTGTTATTCATCTGTAGGTCTTTTGGTGCTTATTATACAAATTTCTTTTATATATTTCAATTTCAACCATGTTGATTTTGTGCTTTTTGTGGGGTGGTTGACTACGATATCATGGTTGCAAATTTGAACGCGAACGGTGCACTTTGAACTAGTACCATGATAGAAGAAATCATATTTCCTTGAACCATGAGCTAGTACGTCAAAGACGAAAGCTTATTTGGTCGTTTTGATATTTGTTGTTGTTATTAGCCATGAACTTTCGAGCTGACCTTCTTCAATTAGAGCCACAATTCTTGTATGGTCAATCTCACTTATCACTCAACGATTCGGCAGTAAAAGTCGTAAAAATTCAACTGCTTTCAATACATTGGGATACAAATCCATCAAAAATTGTTGATATTGAAAAATACCCTCAAATGAGAATAGGGTGATCCCAAACTTTTGAATGTATATAATGACCATTCGAATGCAAATTTGGGCCAAATACTCGGATCTTTATACGGTTTCATATGTGAACTGTCAGAAACACAGCGAATCTACCTACAAATGGGCCATAGAGGATTTGGTTTGGGGACAATTAGAATTACTTTTCCTTACTTAAGTAACCTGCCTATCTGCCATTCTCTTCATTCCAACGCTCTTTCAAATGTACATAAAGTTAGCAAAACAACTTTCGCGAATCGAGCTCAAAATTTTGCCGTTATTTATCCGTAATTTATCCGTGATAAAATAAATTTTGCTGCTCTTATATTCTAAAAGATATGAGATGTGTCGCTAAGTTGATATCAACTTAGCGAAACAACTATCCGAAAAACTTTTTCAGCCGAAATCAAACTAGCTCATCTTTTTCGATGATTTATCCGTAAATTATCCGTGAAGAAAAAAACGTCGCCACCCTTGTATTTTAAAAAATATTGGATGTTTCGCTAACTTGATATCAAGTTGGCGAAACAACTATTCGAAAAATGGTTTCAGCACGAAACAAAATAGCTCATCTTTTGAGGTGATTTATCCGTAAATTATCCGTGAAAAAAGAAAATTTGTATCATTCAAGGTTTCGAAGAAAAATAACAAAATCTGATTGATCGATCAGCAGCCGATGGAACATGACTTATGCATTTTTCTCGAAAACTACGCAAGCAATATTGTTGATATTTGAAAAAAAGATGAAGCTTTTCATCTTTGATTTATCCGTGAAGAAAAAAATTTTGCCGCTCTCGTTTTTAACAAAATATCACATGCGCTGGTAAGTGTCCATCAAATTACCAGGTGACATATTGAAAAAATGATTTCAGCAATCAACAGATAATGCAATTTCTTTTAATGATTTATCCGTAATTTGGTAATTTGATGTAAACTTACCAGCGCACGTGATATTTTTTTAAAAACGGGAGCGGCGAAATTTTTTTCTTCACGGATAAATCAAAGATGAAAAGCTACATCTTCTTCTCAAATATCAATAATATTGCTTGCGTAGTTTTCGAGAAAAATGCATAAATTATGTTCCGTCGGCTGCTGATCGATCAATCAGATTTTGTCATTTTTCTTCGAAACCTTGAATGATACAAATTTTCTTTTTTCACGGTTAATTTACGGATAAATCACTTAAGAAGATGCGCTATTTTGTTTCGTGCTGAAACCAGTTTTCGAAAAGTTGTTTCGCCAACTTGATATCAAGTTAACGAAACATCCGATATTTTTCAAAATACAAGGGTGGCGATGATTTTTTCTCCACGGATAATTTACGGACGAATCATTGAAAAAAATTAAATTATCTGTTGATTGCTGAAATCATTTTTTCAATTTGTCATCTGGTTATTTGATGGACACTTACCAGTGCACGTGATATTTTTGTAAAAACAGGAGCGGCAAAAATTTTTTCTTCACGGATAAATCAAAGATGAAAAGCTTCATCTTCTTTTCAAATATCAACAATATTGCTTGCGCAGTTTTCGAGAAAAATGCATAAATCATTTTCCGTCGACTGCTGATCGATCAATCAGATTTTGTTATTTTTCTTCGAAACCTTGAATGATAAAAATTTTTTTCACGGATAATTTACGGATAAACCACTTAAAAAGATGGCTATTTTGTTTTCTGCTGAAACCATTTTTCGAATAGTTGTTTCAGCAACTTGAAGTTAGCGAAACATCCAATATTTTTTAAAATACAAGAGTGGCGACCTTTTTTTCTTCACGGATAATTTACGGATAAATCATTGAAAAGGATGAGCTAGTTTGATTTCGGCTGAAAAAGTTTTTCGGATAGTTGTTTCGCTAAGTTGATATCAACTTAGCGACACATCTCATATATCTTTTAAAATATAAGAGCGGCAAAATTAATTTACTCATGGATAAATTACGGATAAATAACGGCAAAATTTTGAGCTATTCCGAGTTTGATTCGCGAAAGTTGTTTTGCTAACTTTATGTACATCTCTTTCAACTCCTTTTTCATCATATCATACACATTTAGAACATATTGTCTTCAGATTTTAACCGTTTAGGTACAGTACAAAAAAATAAAAATTAAAGATCTTCAATTACTTATAAAAATCACTTAGTTCATACCTATAAATAGTGGCCTACATCTATTTCTTTCACACAATACCGGGGTATCAGCAGGTACTCTATGCAATCCCTAGGAATTGAATCAAAACCCTAGGTTGAGTGGGAAATAGACAATAATATTCACATCAATTCATACATTCCTAGAAGGCCCAGGTATTGTATACATATTGTCTGTGTATTGCATAGAATGTTTGAATTAAACAGATTTCCGTTTACGTGCACACTTAGAACCACTTAATCCAGATTCCATAGATAGTTTTCGAAATTTTAAGAAAATGAAATACATAAAAGAAATAAATTGATCAATACAATTGAAATAGTTTGATAAAACATAAATTAGCAAAATTCAGTAGTTTACACCTTGTCTTTCACTAGTGATGACTAAATGGTGCATACAATCTTAAATTTTCATTTCATGTCATCTGAAACAGAAGTTATTTTCAACCACAAAAGTTATTATCGAAAGATAAATGCGGAGGCTATAGAAATTTATAATCAAAAAAACAACATGAACAGGAAAGAGGAGACTCTTCTATTCACTGTGCATGAACGCCTGCCATCTTAGATACCCTCACGCCAAGTCGGAAGTGAGACGACGGCTATAAATATCTATTCGTATACTATATCATGAAGAATATTATGAAGGGTGTTTCAATAAGAGTGCAAGATTTCAGTGTTCGATCAAACATAGTTCACTGTAGCAAAGTATTGAAATATTTATTCATTTAGGAAATATACATTTGGGAATTATGTTTATCTTGTGAATGGCCCCCACGGCTTTGCTGGCATATGCGTATCCTGTTGACGAAATTTCAATAACGATTTGGAATAAATCTAGTGGTATTTCATTGATACAGCCTCCAATGTTGGCTTTCAATGCTTCGATGGTTGCAGGCTTAGTGGCATGAACCTGTGACTTCAGATAACCCCACAGCCAGAAGTCTAAAGGCGTTAAATCGCAAGAGCGTGGAGGCCAATTCTGGTCACCAAAACACGAAATGACACGACCAGTAGGAAACTCGTGCAAGATCGTCAATGTTTTACGCGTGGTATGAAATGTGGCACCCTCCTGCTGAAACCACATGTCGTCACGATCAATAGCTGCTAAATGAGGCACAAGAAACAGTGAACGTTTTCATAGCACGATTACGTTCGCCATTCACCGTTGCTGGATTACTTTCTTCGTTTCCGAAGAAAAACGGTCCAATTATTCCTCCAGACCATAATGCACACCATGCAGTGACCCGTTGTGGATGCATTGCTTTCTCATTAATCATTCGTGGATTTTTGAGCCCCAAATGTGAGAGTTTTGCTTATTTACGAAGCCATCAAGGTAAAAATGAGCCTCATCACATAAATTGATTTTGATGGCTAAATCAGCAGGTTGCTCAAGGATCCAATTGGTGATTTCTCTTCGCTGTTTGTGGTCTACTGGCAGAAGTTGTTGAGTCAGTTTGACTTTGGGCATGCAGATGAAAATTTTAAGTGAGAAATTGCTGAAGAGTGCCTGTTGAAATATCTAATTCTTGTGCCCGATGGCGAACTGATGTCTTCCTGTAGTCATGGATAAAAAACCAATCTTTGGTAATTAATTACCCTTGTCCTACCGTGTTATGATCCATGTTTAATAACTCCCATCTGTCAACTTTCGAACTGTCACGTTATAATCATGTGACATTATGACCCTTTACAACGGAAAAATCGTTGAAGAACTATGCATAAAGAATGAAGAAGCTTTCAATGGAATCCAGAATTTCAACTAAATTTTTCCTCCCAAAAAAAAACCTGCGACAGTGTACAGAAACGAATGGAGGACTCTTTCAGAAGTGAAACAATTTATCGATCTATCAATATTTCATTGTCCACTAATTCAATGTAATAATAAATTCATGATAACTTTGATATGATGGAATCATGCAGGTTTTCATTCCTTTGATGCCAATAAAATAGTAAGGAAGATGCATAATGTATTCATAATAATACATAATGTATATTTCAAATGCCTGTATAAATGCAACTTGTCCCCTCTAGATACTCCCATGTCTGAAATCAGTAGGAAAACTCGCTGAGAATCGCAGGGCGATGTAAATGAGGAAATGAATATTTTTCTCCGTCATTTCCTCTCTTGGAATCTTGTCTCTAACTTTTGTTGGACACCGAAGCTTAAAGCGTATATTAGTCTGAAGTTAAGAGGAGTTCAAAGAAGAAGGATAAAGTGACTTTGGAATTAGAAATTCCATGGATTACTAGGATTTCCAGACATAAGGATTAAATTGTGATCTTCCGAGTTTTCTTAGTCACGACACATCTTCACTGTGAAATTAACAAATGAAACGTTTGCTCAGTTCGAAGACCCGAATAAAGAGCATTTTACAAGCTTTCATTTAGTTTCCCCTGTCCCGGTGTCTGTCTGTCTGTAAACAAATCTTGCAAGTTAAACATGACACACTTCTAATCGTCCTATTGATTTGAAATTTGGCAGGTGTACAATGAACATGAAATATATGTTATTAGAAAAAACAAAGTGGCTGCTCCAAAATAGCGGCTGAGTTCTGTAATTATGATCCGATTTCATTCGAAATTAGTATCTGGGGGTTTTCGGGTTCGACAATGATGATTCTTCTGTCAAAATTGGAAAATTAAAGATGGCGGCTACAAAATGGCGGACGAGTTTTGTAATTATTATCCGATTCTATTCAAAATTGGTATCTAGGGGATTTCTGGGAAATTACGATTCTTCAAAATTGAGGAATTCAAGATGGCGGCTTCAAAATGACGGATGAGTGTTATAAAAGCATGTCTTCAAAAAGGTTTTTTAAGAATAAGGTTTGTTTATTTCATACATTGTGTTAGTTGAAGATGCGGTACAAATTATAGAGGTTTGCGACACCCAGAAATTAATTAACTGGAATTTCTACTTTTTCCAGTCATTCCCGAGGAGATCGTATCTGTGATCTCTAGTTTGAAAATAGTGGAGAGTCTGGACCTGGCAATATTTCTTCCAAAGTGCTCAAATATATTTCTCCGATTATTGCGGAGCATTTTTCAGATTTGATTAACCTTTCTGTTACTTCAGGTCAATTTCCAACAGTACTAAAGTAGGCAATCATTAAACCAGTTCATAAAAAAGGGAGCGATGAAGTCGATTTTATTTCCATGATATCCCCGTCAATTTTCGAGATAAATTAATGAAATTTTTAGTATAAGGCGGAATAATATTTTGCAGAATGTGTATTATTCGCTTTTCAGTTTTTCTTCGTATATCAGGAAAAAAACCTAGTGGAAAATATGATCAATAAAGTTCCTACTTTACAATTAATTTAAAAATTCAGAGGGCAATAAACAAAAAAACTGATTAATACACATTCTGCAAAATATTATTCCGAATGTATACTGAAAATTTCATACATTGGTCCCAAAAATTGACGGAGATATCATGGAAATAAAATCGTTTGTCCAGATTTTTATGGAATTACTGCTCACCAGGATTTTTCCTAATATACGGATAAAAACGGAAAATTGAGTAATACACATTCTAGAGAAATGATTAAGCTTCAATTTGAAAAACAAATTGTTGGTCTACGCCGCATAAGAACTGAGATAACGTGGAAATAAAAAGCCCAATTTTTGAAGGGAGCTCGCAAGCTCGGACGTGTACCACTTCCCCTTAAGTTTTGTTAATCACTTTTAATTGCCAACTATTGTTTTGTTCTTATTTTTGCTTTCCACTGATTGTATTTGTTTTATTTAATTTTTTTCTCGATGACTTTGCCTATACATTTGTATGATGTCAAAGGGGTAATAAATTATTATTATTCTTTGGAATATTTCAAGGATATTTTATACTTAGATTATTTTTGAAGAAGCCCTTTGTTGCGAAGATATAGGAAGAAATAAGTTTTCGACAAATAACAATATATTACTAAAAATTACATGTACCATTTCTTAACCTTCAACAATTGTTAGAATTGACTACCTCCAGCTCGGATGTTATCCAATCTTGTCCTCATAAACTGCCGAAATCTCTCAAAACCACAAGGGTCTTCCTGGTAGAAATACCGGTCCGAGTAGCCAGTCACCCACAATTCCAACCCAAACGTTTATATTGAAACCGTGAATCATTTAATAATAATCAGGTAAATTGCGTGAAATTTCATTTTAAAGAGGAATATTATGTAAACGAATGATCAAATCTCAAAAAATAATATATACTCCATTCACTTTTATAATGTATTCCGGTTGGCCATGATTCAGGTTCATCAAGTTTTTTTACTTAAAACTGGCGCAGGTTGTTACTCGTTACTATCGAATAATTTTCAGAGCTGTTGCCAATGCTAATTTCTATTTATTCTTTTTCAACTTTGTGAATGGGGTTAATTCTTTCAAGGTTTAACTGGGACGCAGGTTTCGTAGTACTTCTACATTTTAATACTGAGTATTTCAAGTTGTGCAAAAAGGTATTTAAATATCTTCTGTAGGCCTATTTCTCGAGAATTTGGAAAAGTGTTTTTTTGTCGAGTTATTCGAGTACTAGCTGCCCCGGCGAACTTTGTTTCGCCTAAATCCTTGACTATACCATGATGGAAGTATTCTTTCATCATGGACTAACCATCTATATGTATAGTCTAAGGCCTAAACTATACTTACGGTGGATTTCACAGATCGTCTTCACCGGTGATCGAAGATTAACGGCTTGGTTTTCTGATTTTTGAACTGTGAAATCGAGAGGATTCTAGATCAAGCTGCTATTCATACTTATTTTAGAATTGAACTGAAAATATTCAAGTGATATATTTTCATCCTCTATATCTATTTCTTTTGTTATCTTCCGGAATATACATAACCTCCACATTTCTTGTAGTTTCCGAATTTCCAGTTGACTCAATCCTTACCAAAAAATTGGCTTCGCTATGTGAATGATCCATATTATCCTTTTCCTCAGAACTACTATGAATCAAAATGTCAAGAATATGAACAAAAATTTGAAAAACAAATAAAATCAGTCATTTGTGAATGGCGCTACCTGAAGTGGAAAAAACGAAACTTTTCTGATATTCTCAATTTTGGCTCATCAAAATCTAATTAGTGCTCACACCAATATTTTAGACATATTTATTGCTATTCTGCTAAGCTCAAAACATCTGAGTTTGTGGAGCAGCGAGACTTTCATGGTTCCATGGATATGAGCTGTCACACAGAACGTATGCTGGAAGACTGGGACGGAGTTCACCAATGAGAGTAAATGGAAAATTCCGGTAGATGTTATTTTATTTAAAAGATCTGAAAGGTTGAAAACTTGTATTTTTAAACATTCCACGATCACATACAATGCTTACCTGAAAGCCGAGATGTTCAAATGAAATCGATAGCAAGATCGACACAGAGTGAAAATGAAAGAAAAAAATTATCAACACTGCCAGTTGTGTTGAACTTGAACACATTCAAATTTATTGATGGTCGAATGGCCAGATAAGGCAACCCATAAAACATTATTTGATGTCATTAGTAGTAGCCCGATGAGGAAACGTTTCAAAATTATTGACGCTTAAAATACTGTCTCTGTGCAAACAGCAACAGAAAAATAATATGTCAATTACAATGATCGTCAAAATCCGATTTACTTAATATTGTTGCTCCACCAACTTGAGAATTTTCCCCGCTATTTGATCTAGTTAATAGCCTTCCATGTTCATGTTACGATAAGTTCTACGCAAATCACACAGTCACGCCATCTAATAGCGATAATATCAAATAAGCTACCTACGAAAAAGCCATAAACTTTATTGACACCTATTGGCCTTATTCAAAAGAAGGAAAAGCATTTCCTGCATATGTCAAATTTTCATCGATTTTTTCTGAATTTTATTGCATTTTATAATAACCAGACCGTAGAAGTTTCATAATAAATGAATAATGAAGTTTCATAACAAACAGTCCATCTGATCTCGAGTTATAAATGGTGTAACCAACATCTTTCTTTTGTATATATAGATTTTCATTCTTTTTTCGAATGAACTATCACAAAGTAACGGACTATTCTGTCCATTATTTTTCAGTAAAACTTCAATACTCGATTCTTGATATCCTCACAAGAAAATAGCATAACTGAATCTTGCAACCATGTTTACATACGTCATATATTTCCAGTATTAACAGAGAAAAAAGTTTCTTCAACATTCGCCAGGTCTTTGGAATTATTGAATTCACATAATATTTTCTCAAATTCATTATTTTCGAAAAATTAATAAACATTTTGATAAATATGTAATTACTACGACTTCTCTGTGAAGGCAACGCTGCTTATTCATCTGATAGGTAGATGACTATAACCTAACATTTTCAAAATATGCACGGTGAAATGTGTCAGAATTTCATGGCCAACCGGGATACATTATAAAAGTGCATTGAGTATACTGTCATAAAGAAAACATCTTTTCAACAACATATCGGTCGGAGTTGCCACTCATAGGAAAGAATAGAAATGATGATGGTTTCATGTAAAAAATGAACAAAATTGTCCAGTTCGAGCGATTTTCTAAAATCTTCTTTTTTACTAGAAAAAACCTCTGTTTTCATTTTGATGGGACTCCCTGTATATACTTTTCAATGAAACCCACTAATCAAAATTCACCCAAGACTTTCTCATCAACGATTGATTGATTGATTTGCTGACGAACACGAGACCAGGTTAGCGCTTGGCCTCCCTGTGACACTGCGACTAACTTGGGTCTATTGTATCACTCTTTCGGCAGTGGTTCCTCAAGAGAATAGGTTTGTGTCGTTTATCAGGTTCAGTAGCCTGTTTATGAGGTTTTTCGGATTCATTCCCGTTTCCGGATTGATTTCTCCGAAGATTCTGTGGCGCCTTCTTCCCAGGGCGTCGCATTCAAAAATTATGTGAGAGGCTGTTTCTTCCTCTTCACCGCAGAGTCTGCAATCCACGGGTTCTCCAAGTATTCCTATGGTGTTCAGATGTTTTCTAAGGCCGCAGTGTCCCGTCAGTAGACCTACTATTATACGTGCCTTTGTTATGTTTAGATTCAAAAAGTCAGCCGTCAAGGTTTGGCTTGTGTGTCCTACCATGGCTTTGCTGTGTGTTTGCCCGTCGCTCTGTTCCCAGTGTTGTCGGTGTCTTTGTTTTATCTACTCCTCAATCAGGGTCCTGCATCGGTTTTTGCTGATTCCAAGCACAGGTTCTGGCCCTGTAAATGGCGTTTCAGATGCTTGTCTTGCTAACTGGTATGCTTTTTCGTTGCCCGCTATTCCCTTGTGACTTGGCATCCACATCAGAGTGACCTTGTTGTGTTTTGCCAGCTCCAGAAGGTCCTGGAGGCATTCCCAGACGAGTCTAGACTATATCTGTGTCGAGTTGAGAGCTTTAGTGGCGCTCTGGCTGTCAGAGAGAATGTGGATGTGTTTTCTTTGGTAGCCACTTTCCAGGTTCTTCTGTATGCATGTCCTAATGGCATGTGTTTCAGCTTGAAATATCGTGACGTATTTGCCGAGAGATATTATGTAGTCCCTTCTTGGCCTCACTCCGTGTTTTCCCGCTCCTGTTCCTTCATCTGTCTTAGAACAGTCTGTGTACCAGACTATTTCTGCAGATGAGTGTGATTCTATACTCGAGTCCCATCTGTTCCAGTCGAGCTGTGTTTTGAATGGTTTTTCGAATGAGTATAGGGGTTGCATGTAGTCTGAATTCATATCAAGCTCGGATACGTCAGCTACATGAGTGATTCTGGTGTGCCCAGTTGTGCTGGTTCTCCAGTTTTTTGTTTGGATCAGTCTGTATGCACCCATCCTGGCCTCTCCCATGACATGTATGTCAAGGGGTGAGAGGTTAAGGATGACCTCCATAGCAGCTGTTGGAGTGCTATTCATTGCACCCGTGATGCAGAGACAGGCAAGCCTTTGGATTTTCCCATGGTTGGTTTTTGCCTGTCTTTGATTTGTTTTTGGCCACCGCAGGAGTGAGCCATAAGTGATTCTGGGTCTTATTACCGCTGTGTGAAGCCAGTGCATGGCTTTCGGTTTGAGTCCCCAAGTTTTTCCAAAAGCTCTCCTGCACATCATAAGTGTCGTTTTACTTTTGTTGGTTACATGATGTAGATGCGGGTTCCAGGTTAGTTTCTTATCGAGAATCAGCCCAAGGTATTTCACCTGTTCTACAACTTGCAATGTTTCGCCGAAGAATCTGGGAGGTGTGAGATCTCCTATGTTTCTTTTGCGAGTGAAGGGAATGAGTGCTGTTTTGTTCGGATTTGCCCTTAGGCTCTCTCTGTTGCACCATTCCTCCACGGTCCTCAGTGCGTTTCGCATAAGTTCTGAGGTTATTCCGGTGTATTTTCCCTTGATGAGTATGACTATGTCGTCTGTGCTCATCTCATCAACAATAGAATGATTTCTTTCATTTTATTATATCACTTGTCTCCACTTCATATTAAAGAATGTTGTAAGTAATAAAGGTAAGATATTGAAATATTCTCGCTTTATATTCAAACGCACAAACTCTTCAAGCTTGAAATCATCAAACTTGTATTCACTCCTCCGCAACAATAGCTTCTGTACAAAACTTCACCACTTTGTCTTATTATTTACTGAAGGAATATTGTGAAGATGAAAGGAATACATAATTCGTCTAAATTAACCGCAATATGGTCCCTTGACATTTTAATTGTGTATCGAATCCTCTTCAGCAAAACGTCCTGAATTTTATACATATTCATTCAGGGGAAAGAAAGGAGAATTCTCTGCTTTTACGTAAGAATTCCCTGGGAACTTTGTAAATAAGTTGACGTCTTTTCCAGTTCTGTCCAACCCTTTGAGTTCGGGAGATGAAAAGATAAAACCTCTGGCAGTTTCACGCTCAGTATCCAGACAGTCGACGACGGCAAATAAAGAAGTTTAGAGATTCAGACCTCATTTTGCTGAAAGTACATGGGGTTTCCTGGTTTTATGTGTCTCCCCAATCAGACAAAGGCGCAATACTGAACTTCTTTCATTTCGCTGTCAGTGTGACTCAACAACAATTTGAGCCTTTCCGAATGTGACAACCCAATATTCCGCATTGTTTCCGCAACGTACTGTCTCTTGTGGGATAATAGACAGGGCAGGGACCAGGGACCCCCTCATTCATGCCCTTTGGACTGATTCAAAACAACTATGATATACAAAATGTGAAGGCATTCGTTTTTCGCTCGACTGATGTGACAATTTATAGAGATTGTCTTTTCAAATTCTTATTACGCCCATACTGGATATTTTCAAGGATAATTGAACATTTATCTCTTCTAACCGATATGAACAGAAAGATGTCCCCTTCGATAGTTTTCCGGAAAATTATTAATTTGATTATTGACATTCTGACACATTTCACCGTGTATACTTTGAAAATGTTAGGTTATAGTCATTTTTCTATCAGATAACTGAGAAACGTTGTCCTCTCTACATAGAGGTCTTAGTAATTACGTATTTATCAAAATGTTTATTCACTTTGGGAAAATAATGAATTCGATAAAATATTATGTGAATTCAATATATTCTAAAGACCTGGCGAAACTTGTTTTCAATGTTAATGCTGGACATATTTCACGTACATAAACATGGTTGGAAGATTCAGTTATGTAATTTTCTTGTACAGAAATCAAGAATCGAGTGTTAAAATTTCCCTGAAAAATAATGGACAGAATAGTCCGTTACTTTGTGATAGTTCATTCGAAATAAGAATAAGAGTAAGAGAAGATGGGGCAATCGTGGTCAGTATGCCATGGTGGTCATGCCCACAGCTGAAAAAATTGAAGTTGCCTATGCGTGCAAAGTGAGGTAACTTCACATAATTCACAACCCCCGATTCCCCGAACACCCTCGGTCATTCCACACGACGCATTCATACAGAGTGTAACAGCCAAATGGAATAAATTCGATAAATCGATAACGAATAAATGAGGGCGTGTTGGGAAAAACGCTCGGACACGTCGATTTGTAATTTTAAATGCGCATATTTTTCAAGAAAATAATATTATATAGGGTGTTCCATTTGACCGTGGCCAATACCAACTTTCTTATTTCAAATGCAACCCCCTGTATATTATTATTTATTTTTCGGATTCTTCAGAGAATTCTAGACACAATTCATGCACAATGTCCTATACCTATCTTAAACTATTTCGGAAGTATTAAGTGTTTTCAGATTTATTGCAAAAATCAACGTTTTAAATAAAAATTATTTTATTTCACAAATTCGGTACTTTACACTCAAAACCTAATAAGTAATACTGATTTTTTTCTTAATTATTGAAAAAAAATTTTGTCAATGTGGGAAATGTTCAAAATGCTCGCCGCGAACGTCTTGGCAACATGCTAATCTGGTGTAGAATTGTCTTCTAACGTTACTCAGCATTTCAGGCGTGACTGATCCAATCGCAAGCGTGATTCGGTTTTTTAGGTCGTCTAAGTCTAAGGGTTTCGTTTCGTATACAATACTTTTGACATATTCCCACAAAAAGAAGTCTAATGGTGTCATATCAGGAGATCGTGCTGGCCATTCTATCGATCCGCGCCTCCCTATCCACCGATTTGGAAAATTTCGGTTCAAGTACTGCCGGACATTGATTTGGTAATGGGGCGGTGCTCCATCTTGCTGAAACCATATTATATTGGCAGGAACTTGTGGATTTGCTGGATCAGGATATAAGTTTATCAAAGTTGGTACGACATTATTTTGGAGTAGTTATAAATATTTTTCTCCATTCAAGTTGCCGTCAATGAAAAAGGGACATACGATATGATTTCAATCAATTCCTGCCGAAACATTAACATTTTCAGGATATTGCGTATGTTCTTCTCTCATCCAGTGAGGATTCTCATCAGACCAATAGCGGCAATTTTGATGATTAACATGACCTTGTAGTGTAAATATACTCTCATCAGAAAACAAAACATTTTCTGATTGGATCAACATTGCCATCATTTGCTCACAAAAATGCGTTCTCCTATCGAAATCGTCTTCTATGAGCTCCTGAGTTGCCATCATTCTATAGGGATGCATCTTACTTTCCTTTAATATTCGAAATATTGACGTGTGGCTGACGGTGAACAGCGGGGCTACTTTTCGAACAGAATTATGTGGGCTTTCTTGAAACCCAAGACTAATATCCAATTTCGTATCATCACATACTGCATTGGCAGCAATTTTTTTATTTGTCTTACATGACCAAGCTCTCGAAACTGCTTTTCTATTTTGATAATTGTTCCTGGGATATAGGCGGCAAATTTGGAAATTTTTCGTGAAATAAGCGAGAAACTTCCATTTGTGTCCGTGTGTAATCTCCATAACCAATCATTTGAAGAATGGTCATTTTGTGCATTTCTGTTAAACGAACCATTTTTCTAATATTATTACGTACAGTTATCGAAATTCAAAAGACAATAGCACTTACACTGATCACTTATCGTCATGCAAACAGACAACGTGTTACTAAGGCTATGAGAATAAACAAATCTGTTTTTGTTTTTTTTTAATTTCTTCCCAGTAATGGTTTTTGCTTACTTTCTTCATATCAAGAGGAAAATGGGAAATAGGTATTGAGTGTAATGTAACGAATTTGTGAAATAAAATAATTTTCATATACAATGTTAATTTTTGTAAAAAATCTGAAACACTTAATATTTCCGAAAAAGTTGAAGATAGGTACAGGACATTGTACCTGAATTATGTCTAGAATTTTCTGAAAAATCCAAAAAATAAATAATATACAGGGGGTTGCATTTGAAATAAGAAAGTTGGTATTGGACACGGTCGCATGGAACACCCTATATAATTTTATTTTTTGAAAAATATGCGCATTCAAAATTACAAATCGACGTGTCCGAGCGTTTTTCCTAACACCCCCTCATTTATTCCTTATCGAATTTATTCCATTCGGCTGTTACACTCTGTATGGGGGGCTGTTGTCCCAGGTACCTTCCCATAATCAAAAAATTGAGAGATAAGTGAGGTAACATCCGGAAATAACTTGAACATTCAAACAAGAGCACGTGCTTATCACCCAGCCAACGAGTGATCATTTTGAAAGAGCTTCAAGAAAGATAAAAATGACTGCACTTCCTTCTTTGCATCGTCTATAATTGACGAAGAATTCCATTGAGCCAATTCGAGAATTCCTGTGGTGAAATGGGCATGTCTGACTGACAAGCGTCTGGCGCAATCGCCACTCCGAACAGAAAAGTGTTTTAAACTGCTATGATAACTTTATTGACCATCAATCAATATTGAAAAGATAAAGCAATTCCCTTTGACGCGCGCCAATGATTTCGCTCAGGTTGCCTGGTATAACGTAAGTAGAAAGTGATATTTCTGTTATGGGGGACTTTTATCCAGTCGTTTTCAGAGAACTGACGCAGGTACTCTTGGTGGTGAGTCACAACCTTCAACCAAAGCCAGTTCTAAATTTCTCTTTACACATTGATTATAATGAGAAAAGGAAGAAAGATTCCACTTCAATGAAACAGCTAGATGCATCCAGTGATTTCGTTTTTTAAACAGATATGACTCATCCCATCCATTCATTTTTGAAGTATGGGTATTCAAATCGCCAGTTGTCTGTTAAGCAACGGGTACGATATGTTTTAATGGGCACATCTTTGAATGGACCACATTTTGTGATGGATCGTTTCCAATTATATTCTTTGATAATATTCAAAGAAAAAATATATGAAAAAGTGGCCTGAATCTCTATGGTTCACGTATAGATCTGATGTTAAATATATAGTAATACGATATACCGGTTTCACATGAGTGAATCTAAAGCAAGCCAGAGGTGGAAGGAGTTCTTCGAAATAAAAAACCAGTCGTTTGATCATGCTGTGTATATTGAGAAAATTACACATTTTTTACAAATATACTGTATTAAAGTAGAAATATGCAATTAAATAATCATTGAATTATGGTAAAAATCACTGGAACTTCCTCATCAATGTTGTGAAATCGCACACACTGTAAATAATAGAAAACTCAAATTACAATGTTTATGGGAATGCACATCAAATTTCATGATCTTGTAAAAATACGTTGTGAAATAAATTAAATCTTGTGGAACTGTAACCCTTAACTTTAAAATATGCTTTCAATTCATGGTGAATCAAAAAAAAATGCCAGTCCAGCGTATAAGTTGTACAGAACAAGATTTCCGCTGATGTTCGAGGATGTTCATAAACCTGGAACAGAGAGATGCAGGCCAGAGTAGTATTAAGGTATTATTGATGCCCAAAATTTTTTAAATTGAACATTTCACATTGGAAATTTTCCAACATTTTCTTTACTCGATGCAACAACAAGACAAAAAACTGTACGTACAGAAGAAAATATCGCTACTGTAAATGAGAGTGTTAATGAAGATCCGGATTTGTCTATTCGTCGACGTTCACAACCAATTGTACTCTGTGCATCCAACACATGGAAAATTTTGCGTAAAGATCTTTGTCTACACCTATACAAGATCCAACTGGTTCAAGAACTAAAGCCACTTGACCATAATTTTGTTTGCTGATTGGGCCCTAGAATAGCTTGAAGTTGATCAATTTTTTTAACGAAAAATTGTGTTTAGTGATGAAGCTCATTTCTGGTTGAACAGCTACGTAAACAAGAAAACAAGCAAAATTGCCGTTTATGGAGTGAAAACAATTCTCAAGAAGTTCTGTAGATTCCATTGCGTGCTGGAGCTAACGTTACAGTTGAGGGACAGTATCACCTTTTGAATCGTGGTAAATCTCCATTCAGAAAGTGGTCTCTTTATTTCACGGGTAAGTACCCTAATTCACGACGTATTTTTTAAATTGAAGTTGAAGAACGTCCCGAGGGCGAATAGTTTTCTTTTTTTCGATTTAATTAGTTTTTCAATTAAAAAAAAACAGGATAATCGTTAGATCTGGAATTATTGAATATGTTTTTCGTTTTTCATGAGTACAAGCTAAATTTTTGAAATAATCATCATGAAAATTTTAGTTGTTTATAGAAGATTAAATTGCTGAGGGCAAATAGTTGCGATTTTTTCGATTTAATTAGTTTTTCAAATAAAAAAAAACAGTTTGAACTTCAGCGTTTTGGAAACTACACTTAATAGTTTTTTTTCGACGGTTATTCATCATTTTTTGAAAAAATTGCAACTATTTGCCCTCGCTAATTAAATCTTCTATAAACTACAAAAATTTTTATGATGATTATTTCAAAAATATAGCTTGTACTCATGAAAAACAAGAAACATATTCAATAACCCCAGATCTAACGATTACCCTGTTTTTTTAAATTGAAAAACTGATTTAATCGAAAAAAAGAAAACTATTTGCCCTCGGGACGTTCATCAACTTCAATTAAAAAAAAGTCTCTACGTCTTAAATTAGGGTACTTACTCGTGAAATAAAGAGACCACTTTTGAATGGAGATTTACCACGATTCAAAAGGTGATACTGCCCCTTAATGGTGCTCGTTTCAGATCGATGATTATTTGTTCCAAAATTTGAATGGTATCGATCCGGAAGTGTTTTGGTTCCAACAAGATGGTGCTACACCTCATGCTGCCACCGTAACAATTGATTTATTGAAAGAAGAAAGATTTGGCGGTAACATTATTTCGAAAAATGGTCCAATTAATTGTCCTTCACGTTCATGCGACATAACGCCAATGGATTATTTTCTTTGGGGTTATGTCAAGTCATTGGTTAATGCTGATAAACCAGGAACTATAGACGCTTTGGAAGCCAACATAACTCGTGTTATTGCTGAAATAAGGCCTGAATAACTTGAAAAAGTTGTCCGAAATTGGTCTTTCAAATACAAAAAAAAATACCTCAACAATCTAAATGTGTTTAATTTCAATTTAAAATTCTATTACTATAGACAAACACCCGATACCTAGGAATTGTAGTAGTGGTAGGCACGAATCTCAATCAGAAAAACAATGTATGTAAGAAATATCTGTTTCAGATATAGCCCAACAAATATTTTTTTGAAGTTATTTTTTAGTTTCTTGAAGCATTGAAATCTTGATACTAAGAAATCATCTATTCGTGACGAGTTAGACATCAGAGAACTATAAATTCAGATACTTAAACCAATAGACGAGTCCCTTCATGCTGGCCAACTGTTTAAAAATACCTGAAAATCACTTCCCTTTTTTTCGCAATGATTCAACTCTTACCTGAAAGCTTTAATCCCAATGAGTGTATCCTGAAAATATTAGATGTCACGAAGGTCTTCATCAAAAGCTATAAATTTTTGTTTTCTTATGTTTTCATTAATGGAAATCTATGACTTTCCAACCTAGAAAACGACTTGTTTATATTTTTACTTGCTCCTAAGCTGTTTTCATTGACTTAGAAATTAGAATATCTATTCTAAATCAATGGCTGTTTCAGGTATTCTTGAGGGATATGATCCTCGTAATTCGAGGTACTGAGCTGTGACTTCATCTTTCTGTAAGATGGAAATCAGAAAAGGTGAGGTAGTTATCTGCACGAAAAGATTTTTATGTTTCAATCCTCATGATATATTTGAATTTTAGGCCAGTAGATGATTATATAACAATGTACTGGAATGTACTGGAAAAAACTGTTCTCAATTGCTCTTCAAGGAAAAGTAAAAACACGGCTGTTCGTTTTGATAAATTTCCTGAGAAAGATGCCTCAACACCGAATATCACTAATGCCTTTGACATATTGCATAAATTGGACTGGAGAAAAGCATGGATAGACAAACTATAGATGGGAACCTTGCTGCAAAGAATATATTTGTTTGTTCCCTTCACGTGGACGATTATGTCAAGTTAATTTCAGATTTATATCCAGATTGAAAAATCCATAAATAAATTGCTCCAGAGAGATTAGTTCTAGTATTAATAAAACTGAAACTGTTCGTGAAGTAACCATTTTTAAGGAAGTTTCTCAATCATTTGCGAACAATATTTTTAGTAAATATATTGTCTGTATTTATTATTTTGAGATGTGGTATACACTGGCCAAGTTCTGATGTTGAATTTATGAATTTACCACTTTACATATTAAGAATATACTATGATTTCAAAGTGATACTTCAGTACAATGATCCTAATTTCTCATGCGGCATCAGAATTTATTCACATCCAGATCATAGTCTATGGGAGTTGTAAATACTTTCGGGTTGTTATTCTGTAGTAAGTTTCCATGCAAATAAAGAACATTAAAAACAATCATTTATTTCCCTAATTTCCTTTGAATTCCTTGTAGAATTTCTATCCAATTAGAAGCAAAAACCCAATTATGCACCTATATTTAATAAACTTCACAATACAGGGTTAATAATACATCAATTCACTGAAAGTCTTCCTATGATCTCTACGAATCCAAAGAAAACACCCATAATAATCAGTTTTACATCTTGCAACAGGTCTTTATACGAGTGCTCCTTCTTCGGAAATTAATGAAATTTGGATTTGATATTTCTGCAGTATCTTGAATCATTTTTACACTGTTAATAGAAATCTCATTCATCAGAAAAGTTATTATAGAAAACAAACTCAAGCGAAATCCTCATTGGATTCGAAAAATTCAAATTCTCCATTCAAACATTTTGGTGGGGATATTTATTTTCCATTGATGAAACCCTAAGAAAACAAAAATTTATAGCTTTTGATGAAGACCTTCGTGATATCTAATATTTTCAGGATACACTCAGTAGGATTAAAGCTTTCAGGTAAGAGTTGAATCATTGCGAAAAAAAGGGAAGTGATTTTCAGGCAATTTTAAACAGTTGGCCAGCATGAAGGGACTCGTCTATTCTGTCCATTCACGATCTGAAATGCCCAAAGTCTAGGTATTTTTTCCAAACTTATCGTGTTTACGTACCGTGGAACGGACGGACATTATTCAATTCGACCACGAATTCTTCATCATTGTCCCCAACTAAATCGTTCCATATTGTAATTATACACATTTGGGCAAGATGGTGACGCTCTCGTCCATAGGAACAAGCGCGAAAAGAAAGGTATAAAAAACCTGACTGCATAACAAAATGATGATACCGCATAAATTATATTTATATTGCTATGCTGTAAGTATGTATATGCATTTGAATGAATTATTGTTCGTCTTGAGATATCAAGTGATCTGTTATTATCGGACACTCCGTGAAATTGAAGAGCCATTGTTCGAAACTTGTTCGAATGTCTCTCGTACATTAATAACGAAGATGCTACCCAAAACCTGTCCTTTATGGCTGTACGAATAAAAGAAGTGCAAAAATAACGTTGTTTTTTCCGAGAATCGGAATATGCACTTCAATTTATGAATTCGTTTATGTATCACCTTCTGAACGCCTTATTTTATCAATTACTAGCTGGCCCGGCGAACTTTGTTTTGCCTAAATGACACTTAAGGTGGATTCCACAAATCGTGAAACCCACCGTTAAAGTTGTTTAAACTTGCCATTGGTAGTTTTTCTAGCAGGAGATGAATTAGGCCAAATATACAAAATTTCAGTACCATTGTTACTCGCACGTGGAGAATTCTCTTTATTTAAGAGGTATCTAATTGTTGAACATATAACTTTTTGTTTTAGAAGTTCTCTCATTGCAGTACGTACCTTGTGATGAACGACACCACGAATGCAAATATAAATCACGATCGAATTATATAGATGAAGAATAAATAGTTCCAATGATTAATTACCTCTGATCATTGTATAAACCAATTTAGTTCTGCCAATACAACGCTTAAAATTCGAATTGAAGTACCTACTTTGTCAATGGTACTTTAACCTCACTTCACAGAATACAAATACGATAAGACGTTACCTTATTTTTCTTCTTGACTAAGACATTTTTGATTTGGTCCACAGCACAGAGTTGCAGGTCACTCAATTTACTATAGAATTTACATTATCATGGAATATGAGCCTTGCTTAAGATGTCTAAAAGCATGGTGTATGCACTTGTCAATTTTCAAATCCATTGACATCGACCAAATCGAAAATATTAGAATTGTTTCGTGGCGGCGACGCAATGTCATACGTGTCATTTCATAATTCCAATATGGGCAATGAAGCTGGGCTTAGGCAAGAATCCAAATCTGCGCTTGAGCAGCAATATTGAGAATAAAAATAATTTACTAATTCAGTCTCTCTCTGACACATCGTAATATGTCTTGAATCATATACCTATGTCATTCATATCTTCATTTGAATACTCTCGATCATAACCTTATAATTTCATGTGAAATGAATCGCTTCATTTCGTTTACTTCAAGCCCTGAATATCATTTCTAACTCCTTTTCATATTTAAGAATTGAACTCAAAATATTCAAGTAACATATTTTCATCCTCGATATCTATTTTCTTGTCTATTGTCTTTCGGAATATACACAACCACTACATTTCTCGCAATTTGTTACTGCTAATAGCAGGAGTATAAGCCATAATTTCCTCAGAACTAATATGAATCAAAATGACAAGAATATGAACACAAATTATTGCTTGAAAGAACTATCGACTATTAGCCCGTTCACCAGAATGAATTCTAATATTTGAAATAACTAATAAAAATCAGCCATAATTTGTGAATAGCGCCACCTGAAGTGGAAAAAACGAACCTTTTCTAATATTCTCAATGTTGGCTAATCAAAATCTAATTAGTGCTCACACCATTATTCTTAGCTTTTTGGTGCTCAGCTCAAATTAATTGATAAACATCTCAGTTGGTGGAGCAGCGAGATTTCAATGTTACCATGGATATGAGCTGACACAGAACAGAAACACAAAAATAATATGTCAAATACTAATTATGGCAATTTTGGATTCAGTTATTTCCACAAATATATTTTTTGCCCAAACAGAAATTCAAAAACATTTCAAAAATTATGAGAAGCAAAATCTGATTTTTTTGACATTTTGATATAAATTCACTGTGATATCCACCCGCCTCTTAGACAGAAAGTGTAAATACATCGCCATCTAATTTACGTTATTTTGGATAAATAAAACTGTAAAAATAACTAATAATAATCATTCATAATGTGTGAATATCGCCACCTCAACTGGTGAGAAATCTAATCATTTTAGAGATCATTTCGGCTTTGGTCAACAGTGCTGAGTTTGAGGCAACCCAAATTACACACTATTTGTTTACATCGCCATCTAACGGGGAGAATATCAAATAAAGTACCTACGAATTAGCTGTAGCGTAACTGTAACTGTAGCGACACCTTGTAGCCTTACTCGAAAGGAGGAAAAGCATTTCCTGTATAAGTAAAATTTTCATCGATTTTCTCGAAGTTTTATTGTCTTTTGTAATAACCAGACGTAGACGAATCCATATGTGAAGTTTCATAACAAACAGTTCATCCGATCTCGAGTTATAAATGGTGTAACCAACATCTTTCTTTTCTATATATAGATACAGGGTGTCTCATTCAAAAGTGTCCACCCTCAATAACTCAGCAACGAATCAGAAGTTGTGAAACACTCAGACAGGTCGATTTTCGATGACAGGGGCTCATGATCTGGGACACAAAGCTTGTTTCTACAAGCAACCACGTGGAGAAGGTTGCAACCCCATCAGAAATTCGAATAGGGAAAGTGGGTAGTTTTGTAGCACAAATGTATGCAAAGATTCAAATTTGTATGAACCTGCAGTTTGTGTTCTTATAAGTGAATATTCACAAAGTTGCAGGGTGGTTTTTTTATGGAATGATGGTGCAGATAAAACTAAATGAAACAGAGATGTTCTAATTGATCGTATAATTTCTTTTGAAATAAAAAAAAACAAAACAAACAATAAGGTGATCAGAACGTGACTTTTTTCTCTTTATGCTTATCAGAATCTGCACTGCCAGACCACACGCAAAGAGATTATTGCTTGCAGAAAATTTCGTTTCAGTATTCTGTATTTCAGAATTATTAGAGGTGCGTTTCATCAGTTCTTAATAAAAATCACAAAATGGTTTACACATCGGAGTAGAGAAAGGAAATGTTGAAAATTTATTTCCAGAACAATGACTGTGCTAGGGCTACTACGAGGATTTTCAATGATCGACATCCTGATAAAAATGTTTATCATTCAGTTGGTACTTAGATAAATTTGAGATAACAGGACCAGTTGCAAACAGATGTAAATGTAACCTCTTTTCAAACTGAACTAAAGAGATCCTCGAACTGAACCAACTGCAAAGAAATCGATTCAGATTTTTATAAGGATTCCGACATTGAACCCTCAAGATTAATGTTCACTATTGCAGGACCTTATGAAATGCTAGCGAATTATTGGAAAGAAATCCCTATATTACTGTAATTCAGGATCAAGGACGATTGCTTTGACAGCTGCTGTCAATTATTTTCGACAGCTGTCAAAATTGTTTTCGTCATTGGTTTAGGCGAATGATTGTTGAATCGCATTTAAAAAGTAAGAAAGCTTAGAGCCCTGAATTTAGAAACATATCTAGGAAGGGCACCTGAGCCAAGCTGCTACATGCATCAGGAATTAATCTAAACATTGTTTTTTGCTACTTTTCGCTCCATTCAACTTTCGAAGTCGTACATGTTTATCAATGAAAGTCCTATAGTGCCTTGTCTTTTAATTCCAAGGTCTAGCAATAATTCAATTTTCTCACTTCAATAAATGGGAATTTCATCACGTGAACGAACATCACGTTCATAGGTATTGAAAGTCTACAGCATACAGCGGACGTGATTAAGCAATGAATATTTGATGCACCAGGTATTTGTGGGGCCTTGGTCTATAAATGGGAAGTGAATAGCGAGTATAAATATTCTTTGAACCATCTATTCTGTACCTATCTGTCTGCCATTTGAATACATGGTTATTAAAGGCCTTCACTGTGACGCATTTCCAGAATATGAATTGACACCAACGTGAATATTGCTATAGATTCTTCCGCAATACACTGGATGTTCGCATTTTCCGAAGTTTTCGTTCATTAGTTTGTTACATTTATTCCGATCTTTGTAAAAAGGTTTTATTTAAGAGGTATACAGGGTGTTTCTGAATTGATGCGAAATATTTCAAAGGGTGATTCCTTGTTCAAAATAAACGGTAGTTTGTTATTTAAATGTTGGGTCAAAAGTCAAACGTAAAGGATATCGCGTTTCAAAGATGGAGGAAAAATGAATTTGTGTCTTAAAAACAAAAAGCGATATTTTATGGAAGTATTACTATTGTGAAAACACACTTTCTTGGTATTTTTTCATATTTTTAGAATGAGTGGAGGGGGTTGAAGTAGACTACCCCTATCCTTCTTTTTAACTAACTTTAAGGAAAAACCTACGCAACGACATGGATAGAATCGAATTCGGGTAGCCTGTAAGGTTCTGATCAGCATCGTTTTCAAAGAAACATCAACCCATAGAGCACAAACAGTCCGTTTTTGTGGATATAACGGTGTCTCAACAAACACCAGAGGATTATCATCACTCCAAATATGGCAATTTTGTTTATTTACGTATCCATTCAACCTGAAGTTAGCTTCATCGCCAAACAAAATTTGCTTATGGAAATTGGGATGAACGGCAATCTGGTTTTCGGCCCGTTCACCGAATCTACGCCTTGATAGGCGGTTCTGTGGTTTCCATTCTTGCACGTGTTGTATTTTTTAAGCACTTAAGCGGCCCCTAAACGCGCAATATTATTGTGCAAACCTGGTTGCACAATATATTGATGGCAGCCCCTAGACGCTCAATATTATGGCACAATATAATCGTTTGTGCAATAAGTTGTACCGTGTGAAGGCGACATTGTTACCGTGTGATGGCGACATTGTGCAATATATTGCGCAATGTCACACTCAGACGTGGAACAATATTGTGCAAACAGAGCCCTTCAGGATTCCATCAGGTCAATATGTCGACATTAAGTGACAATGAATTGTGAATTTTTTACAGTCGAAACAAGGAATAATCGATTCATACGTTTGTGAAATTTCGATTCTCCAGGCGAAGTAGAAGTATTTTTAAAAAATTCGCGAAAATGGCGAAAAAAGAGCCATTTTAAACTCGATTTTTATACAGTTGAAAAGAGGAATAATCGATTCATACGTGTGTGAAATTTCGATTCTCCAGGCGAAGTAGAAGTATTTTTAAAAAATTCGCGAAAATGGCGAAAAAATCCGACAAAAAGGGCTATTTTGAACTCGATTTTCATACGGTCGAAAAGATGAATAATCGATTCATACGTATGTGAAATTTCGATTCTCTAGGCGAAGTAGAAGTATTTTTAAAAAATTCGCGATAATGGCGAAAAAATCCGACAAAAAGGGCCATTTTAAACTCGATAAAACTTTTTTCACAGATATCCTGGCCATGATGTGAATATACGGATCGAAAGAGGAAAAGTCAATGCAAAATAGCTTGGTTATCATATCTCCCATTATTTTCCCATTTCTTCAGGAAAATTTATCAAACTTTTTACCTAAGCAGGCTCCCATTACCCTGAGCTGCCCTAGAGTACGGTCGGAGGAATATTGCGCAATATCACCCTCAGACGGCACAATCTTTTCCAGTTTGCGCAATATATTGTCGAGTCCTTGTCAATCACTCAATATATTGCACAATCCTTCAATTTCACCCTCACATGATCAATTATATTGTATAAACCAGAATATTGCACAATAATATTGTGCGTTTAGGGGCCGCTTAAAATTAAGATTTTTTCGCAAAATCTTCGATGAAGAGAATGGAAACATATCCAATTCCTGTGCACGATGGGGGAGAGACTGATTCTTCTTCTACGCTACGCTCTACAGCAGCAACGTCTTCTGTACGCACGGTACGAATTCTCTGTGGATGTGTATTATCATTTAGAGTAAACATGGTGTGAAATCGTTCCATAGACCATAGTTAATCGGATTAGTTGTTCTGATGGACGATTATATTGACCGTAAAATGGACGTAGTGCTCGATACGTATTTCGAACAGAACCATGATTTTCAAAATAAATCTGCACATTTTGGAAGCTTTGTTCATCATGGTTCAAAGAGAATCACCTCCTGTATTAATGGTAGGGGAGAATTCACTATTTGTTGGCCAATTTCGACGACGTCAACACGCATTTTAGAAAATCTATGAATAGAATGAGTTATTTCACACGAGCTCTCTTGGAGAGGAGAATGGTCTGCTGTACCAATTCTCATCACCACGAGAATTAAAGAATAGAATGAATGTTCGAAATAGAAATAAATACCACGAAGTAAACAATGTTAGAATGGTACTTACGGTTGTTCTGACTAAAAGAGATGTATCTGCTGGCTGTCTGGTTTCGTGCAATGTTGTATCGGGTTATTTCCTGGCGAATTTACTTTCAGGGCCGACGAGGGTCTATATCTATCAAGGGCTGCAAGCTGAGCCGTGTATAAACGTTGCTACTGCTGGCAGAGGTGTCTGTCGAACTGAGCACTGAGCACTGAGCAGTGAGCACTGAGCAGGTAGAAACTGCTCATGGAATTTTGGTGACAGCCATAGAATCGAGAGCACAGAAAATCTCGGTCTTATTTTTAACCGAGTAAGCCCATCCGATGTATGAACTTTTTGGTATTGGGAAACGAACAATATGAATTTTGAACAGTATGAATTTCATATTCATAATGTAAAAAAATAGTGCCTTTCATGCAGAATTTCATATGATACACTGCATGTCTATAACTTATGTACCTAAATGCGAAGTTATTGGTGTAAGTATACAGAAGGAGCTAATTTGACTGAAAAACAAAATGCTCAATAATTTCTCCTGTATACCTGATAATAATGTTCGTTTTATTATCCATGCTTCAATTTTCAAAGGTTTCCTTGACTGATAATTTTTTAAAACAACACCTAGAAATTCTTGTTTGAACATAATCGATTCGCTCACTGGTTCTACTTCGAAAGTTTGGTTTGATCTTCATCTGTATTAATTCACAATTTTGAACAAGCCACAAGTAATTACACACCAGTGTAGTCAGTTCCTTTATGTTTTAGCTGTGACAACATTTTCATACTGGACTATTTCAAGTGGTGCGAAAAGGTATTTGAATGTCTTCTGTAGGCTTATTTCTTTGGAATTTTAAAAAGTGGGGAATTCCACTGTTCGCTCATAAGTTTTTTTGTCGGGTTATTCGAATAATTTCATTATTTCTTCGAATGAACTATCACAAAGTAACGGACAATTATGTCCATTATTTTCCAGTAAAGTTTCAACACTCGATTCTTGATTTCCGTACAAGAAGAAAGCATAACTGAATCTTCCAAACATGTTTATATACGTGAACTATTTCCAGTTGATCAACAGAGAAAAAGTGTCTTCAGCATTCACTATATCTTCGAAATCATTGAGTTCTCATTATATTTTTTCAAATTCATTATTTTCCCAAAATAAATAAACATTCGGATGAATACGTAATTACTACGACCGTTCTCTTACAGGAAAATGACTATTATAACCTAACATTTTCAAAATATACACGCTGAAAGGTGTCAGAATTTCATGGCCATCCGGGAGACATTATGAAAGTGAATGGAAAATACATTGTTAGCTATCTAAGTAATGTAGATGGATGAGTTTACAGCTTCGTCTGTTACCAACAAGTGCAAAATGAAGTAGATTAATGACTTGCAGACAACGATATTTTAAAAAACCCAATCCCCTCAAATATCGATCAATCTACACTCAACCAAAAATTAAAATAGTCAAATTTGAAACCAATGGGTATGCTGACATTGACATGACAGACGTATTGTGATTTATAATCTGAATGTGCTAATGTCCTCTTCCAATATTGTGAAGGACAACACTTCAGAAGTAATAAAATCAACAAATTACTTGAATGTAATTTTTCTGGATAATATTCGATTACAAACTAGTAATTAATTGAAAATTAAACTCTATGTGTATATTTACAGAGGGAATGATAAATGACATTTGTTCATATTAATAAATCATAAAAATGTTTTTTTGAGCTTAGTGCGATCGACCTTGGTTGCGCTTGAACTGATAAAAGTAATTATCACTCTTTGTATGAGGTTCATAATATTGTCTTCTACCAGATCAGTGACCTAACCGATATGAACGATATGTTCATCCCACATTATTCCTCCCGGTTAATTGCTGTATGTCTCATGCCATATTTTCCACTCTGGTGCTTGAAAATAAATAGTAGACACTTGTAAGAATATCCAAAAAATATCATAATGTAATATTAGGCAGATTATACTGAGTGTAACAGCAAATCGAATAAAGTCGAAAAATCGATAACGAATAAATGAGGGCGTGTTGGGAAAAACGCTCGGACACGTTGATTTGTAATTTTAAATGCGCATATTTTTCAAGAAAATAATATTATATAGGATGTTCCATGTGACCGTGGCCAATACCAACTTTCTCATTTCAAATGCAACCCCCTGTATATTATTTATTTTTTGTATTCTTCAGAGAATTCTAGACACAATTCATGCACTATGTCCTATACCTATCTTTAACTATTTCGGAAGTATTAAGTGTTTTCAGATTTATTGCAAAAATCAACGTTTTAAATGAAAATTATTTTATTTCACAAATTCGGTACATTAGACTTAAAACCTAATAAGTAATACTGATTATTTCTCAATTATTAAAAAAAACAGAAAAAACAAATGAAAAAACAAAAAAAAACAAAAAAAAAACAAAAAAAACAAAAAAAACATTAATGTCGATGTAGGAAATGTTCAAAATGCTCGCCGCGAACGTCTTTGCAACATGCTAATCTGGTGTAGAATTGTCTTCTAACGTTACTCAACATTTCAGGCATGACTGATCTAATCGCAAGCGTGATTCGGTTTTTTAGGTTGTCTAAGTTTAAGGGTTTCGTTTCGTATACAATACTTTCGACATATCCCCACAAAAAGAAGTCTAATGGTGTCACATCAGGAGATCGTGCTGGCCATTCTATCGATCCTCGCCTCCCTATACACCGATTTGGAAAAATTTGGTTCAAGTACTGCCGGACATGGTACTGCCGGATTTGGTAATGGGGCGGTGCTCCATCTTGCTGAAACCATATTAAATTGGTAGGAACTTGTGGATTTGCTGGATCAGGATATCAAAGTTGGTACGACATTATTTTGGAGTAGTTCTAAATATTTTTCTCCATTCAAGTTGCCGTCAATGAAAAAGGGACCTACGATATGATTTCCAACAATTCCTGTCCAAACATTAACATTTTCAGGATATTGCGTATGTTCTTTTCTCATCCAGCGAGGATTCTCGTCAGACCAATAGCGGCAATTTTGACGATTAACATGACCGTGTAGTGTAAATGTACTCTCATCAGAAAACAAAACATTTTCTGATTGGATCACATTGTTATCTAACATTGCCATCATTTGCCCACAAAAATGCGTTCTCCTATCGAAATCGTCTTCTATGAGCTCCTGAGTTGCCATCATTCTATAGGGATGCATCTTACTTTCCTTTAATATTCGAAATATTGACGTGTGGCTGACGGTGAACAGCGGGGCTACCTTTCGAACAGAATTATATGGGCTTTCTTGAAACTCAAGCATAATATCCAATTTCGGATCATCACTTACTGCATTGGCAGCAATTTTTTTTATTTGTCTTACATGACCAAGCTCTCGAAACTGCTTTTCTATTTTGCTAATTGTTCCTTGGGATATAGGCGGCAAATTTGGAAATTTTTCGTGAAATAAGCGAGAAACTTCCATTTGTGTCCGTGTGTAATCTCCATAACCAATCATTTGATGAATAAATTTTTATTGGGTCAATTCAAGTTGTTATTGAGTTTCAAATGATTTCACAGCGATTTTCTCGAAGATTACATACTTTTAAAAACGATCGAATACGAAATCCCCAACTCTTGTGGAGCAGTATATTTAAGTGACATATTTTCATCCTCGATATCTATTTTCTTGTTGTCATTCAGAATATACATAACCTCTACATTTCTCGCAATTTTTGAATTTCCAGTTGACGCAAGCGTACAACTCCATTCTTACCATAGATTTGGCTTCACTTTTTGACAGTGAAAAGCACCGAAATGAGCCATATCGATGTTATTAGATATATGCTTTTGACGAGTATGTGGACATGAACAAAGTGTATATGGTATCGCCATATCCGTGAATTCTGTCCTGCTGTATATACTGGGCGATTTCAAATCAGTTCGGTTAAGTGTATCTGCTCGAAATGGGTCATCAGCTTTCCTACTAATATGGAAGGTATCCGTTCTATTGATTATGTCTATATGGTGAGCCATATGGCGTCTGGTGAATACGATATCGGGTCGAATCAGCGCTCTGCCAAAAACTTCGAATAATGGAGACCGGATCAAGCACGCATAACAATTTTTTGCGACGAAAACAATAATCCAGTTACAATTAATTATTTATGAAATAAGGCGGCCATATAGGTTCTGGACACGGAAAGCTGAGCATGAGTTGAATGTACACCTCGCCTAACTGTATTTGGTTCGCGAATACGTTAAACTTTAGTAGGGTAAGGTCGATTTACTTCCGTTTCCAGCGAGTTTGCACGTCATCCTGACATCCACTTTCCAGATTGTATTATGCTCGACCGAATAACACTCACCTACTGACAGTTTTCCATGCTGTAAAATCATGGATAATGACACAATAGAGTGATAAAAAGACTTGAGGATATTTGAGTATTGATTGATTCTCCAAAAATGCAGCATTGAGTTTATGGCTCATCCAACACTGCGTTAATTGATCTCCCATTCAATAGATCAAAGAGGTAGTATCAGTTGCACCACTGATTAATTCTTGAGTTTTTGTTTTCTTTCGGGAAAGACATTTTGTCGAAAGTTTAGTAAACAGTGAACAAAACTGAGACTGAATGAAAATCGAATTTCGCGGATGTGAATTTCTGATGCTTACGATGAACAATATTCATTTACGATTTGAAACTGAAAGACCTAATCGAAAATTGAACAACATCCTCCCATTAATTTGAAATAGAAATCAATAGCTAAGAAATGTTAAGGCTGTTAATTTTGCACTAATTGAAATCAGTGTTACTCCATCCTGAAAATTTCATCTTTTTGGCGTGAAGGGAAGAGAAATAGCTGAAAATTCGAGACGAAAAACAGTTTTTTGTGAATAAGTCAGAAAATATCCATTTTAGGGCAAGGGTGTGATGCATACACTCACATTATTTTTTAACGTAGATTCAATATCTGCCATAAAAAAATGGGGTTCTAATTTGAAAAAAATGATTTTTCACGATTTTGTCATCCCTAAGTTTGAAAGCGATTTTTTCACCCCCTGTATCATGAATCGCGATTTCGATTTTTAAAGTGGATACATCAATCTTACATCTTGAAAAATCCCAAAAATGAAAATTTTACATCCAAAAACCTCGAAGTTATTCTTGTTTCAGCGGAGCTCTATTTTAGATTTTTTTTTCGAATTTTCCCGCTCAGAGAGAATTTTCCAACCAAAACTGAAAAATGTTACATCAAAATAACTTGAAATTTTCTAAGGAATCTATTTCTGCAATAAAAAATGGTGTTCTAATTTGAAAAACGGAAGTTGACGTCATTTCCGGAAAAACCGGAGGTGCTCATGCCTTGAAAATATTTTAGATTTCATCAGCATCGTGAAATACTTATAAGTGCTGAATTTCATGAAAATACGTTCAGCAGTTCCCGTATAAATATGGGTGAGGTTCCTCGTGAAAGACCCTGTATAGTCAAAGCTTGGAATCCATTGAGGTATGAAATGTAAAATGAAAATAAGCGATCTTCATATCATTCAGTGTATGGTACTAAAAACTGTATATTTACAGCAGACAACCATATGAAGCCCCTGACCTGAAGTTCTTGATCCCTCGTTTATCCACCTTGTAGGTAGATTCACCTTGTAAAGAGTGTTTCCATAAGAGAGCAAGATTTCAGTGCAATAAAACATGATCTTCTGTAGCAAAGCATTGAAATATTTATTGATTAGGAAAATATACATTTGGGACTTTGTATGAAAATATACTGCTCCGCAAGAGTTAGGGATATCTCAACTATCGTCCTATCTCCTATCTCAAAACTTTTTCAGTCTCGGGAAAAAAGTCCCCACATTTCGCATATTATGCTATTATTTCATAAGTTTGTGAGGAATACTTGGGAAGCTCTAGGGGGACAGCTGCCATGAAAATTAACTACGTAAAACACTTTCTGTGGCAGTGTAAGTTTTTTCAGAACCGCTTCGCAAATTGTTTAGTGCGGATAAGTTGTAGTTTAAAAATTGTCCAATTTGTGTTTGATTTTCATTAACCTCATTTTGAATAACGATCGATTGAAGGAAATGCCCGATATAATAATTTTACAAATGATTGTAAAGTAAGTCGCTTGTTCTATGAATAAATTACCGGATTTGCCGCCTATATCCCAAAGGAAAGGAGAATAAGTGAAAAAGAGTAGCAGTTTTGTCAGTTTGGGCATGCAAGGCAGGTTAAAAAAGCAGCTGCTAATACACTGTGTGAGAATGTGAAATAATATGTGATGCCAGAGTTTGATGAGAATTCTTATACTTCATTGACTTTTATATTGTATCCCGGTTGGTCATGAAATTCGGACACATTTCTCCATGTATATTTTGAAAATGTTAGGTTACATAGTCATGTTCCTGTCAGATGCATACGCAACGTTGTCTTTTCTACATGAAGATCGTAGTATTTACGCATTTATCAAAATGTTTATTTACTTTGGAAAAATAATGAATTTGGGAAAATATACAGCTCCACAAGAGTTAGGGATATCGTATTCAATCGTTTTTAAAAGTATGTAATCTTCGAGAAAATCGCTGTAAAATCATTTAAAACTCAATAGCAGCTTGAATCGATCCAATAAAAATCAGTATGAGACATTTCGTCAATCTGGTCGCCTTCTTTCTTAAGTTTGGTTCTTTGCATATACTTCATGAATGTTCTTATTTGGAAATGAAGTCAGTTTATCAACGGCTTCGATTTGAAACGAGTTTTCTGAAAATGCCAAGACGTAAATTAACAAACGCTGAGGCTAATAGGGCTATCGGAATGCTACAGTGGGTTGTTGTAGCGGAAAGGCTCCAAGTCAGCCAAAGTGTGATATCTCGAGTATAAAATAGGTTCAGGGAAACAGGTTCCGTGTTGGACCAAGGCTTGGTGAGCGACAAAAAACAACACCTGCTCAGGATCGTTTCATCGCCGTTTCGGCGAGAAGAAACCCTACATCTACGTGTAGAATGCCACGGAATACTCTTCAAAATGCAGATGGGGTCCAAGTTTCCATCGAAACCGTCAGACGACGTTTGAGAGAGGTGAATCTAGATTCTAGACGTCCATTATGAGGAGTTCCATTAACACGTGACCATAAGCGTCAAAGACTGGAATGGGTAAGGCAACATATCAATTGGAACGATCAATGGCGTAGTGTCCTTTTCACTGATGAATCCAGATATGGACGATTTTAAGATTCTCGAAGAATAAGGATATGGACAATCCCACGCATACCCCGTAATCGTCGCTATGTCAAAGAAGTCCATCCATTCCGAGGGGGTAGTGTTATGGTATGGGCCGGGATATGTTTCAACTGGCGCACAGATCTACACATTTGTCCTTGGAATATGACCACCTTACACTATAGGGAGCATGTCATTGACAATGTTGTGCCAAATTTTCACGCTGATGCTATTGGTGAAACTTTTCAATTTCTAGACGATAACGCTAGACCGCACCGTGCAGCCATAGTTGAGAATGCGCGCGAGGAGCTTGGTATTCCACATTTACCAATATCTCCGCGCACACCAGATTTGAATTGCATAGAACATGCATGGGATATGCTCCAAAGAAGATTAGATAATCATCAACCTACCCCAGAATCCTTAAATGATCTGAGAGAGCTTCTGCCCCGTTTATGGAACCAAATTCCTCAAGAAATGTTCAACAAACTCGTGTGTAGTATGCAAAAAAGATGTCAAGCTGTTGTTGATGCCCGTGGATGCCATACATTGTATTGATAGTCTTAAAATGCTTGAATTCTCTGGGAATAAAATTTCGTTATTTTACTCGATTTTTCTTAACCACCCTGCATACGCTGCAGACCAACATGCTAAAATTAATTTGCAACTTGAAATCATATTAATATGAATTTTCATCACAAAAATCTCATTTTAGCTTTTTTTGCCATTTAAGTCCATATCCCTAACTCATGTGGAGCAGTTTATCTTGTGAACGGCCGCTACGGCTTTGCTCGCATATGCGTACCCTTTTGACGAAATTGTCAATGCCTTTATTGAATACATGGTTTTTCATTGATACAGCATTGAAGGCCGAAGTTAGGGCTTTCAATGCTTCGATGATTGCAGACTTATTCGCATAAACCTTGCGAATCAGAAAACCTCACAGCTAGATGTCTGATGGCGTTAAATCGCAAGAGCAAACTCGTGCAAGATCGTCACTGTTTCAGGGCGGTATGTAGCACCGTCCTGCTGAAATCAAATGTCGTCAAGATCAATAGCTTCCAAATGAGGCACAAGAAACTGTGTTATCATAGCACGATATCGTTCGCCATTCACCGTTACTGCTTTACTGCGGTCCTATTTCTACAGTGTAATGCTCCATATTTACTCACATCTGTCAATATTCGATCTGTCACATCATAATCATGTGATATGAATATTAAACATAGCGGATAATTCAAATCTTGCTGCGCTCTTATTGAAGCACCCCTTATATATTGAATAAATTGAAATAATTTGGGAAAAAAAGTCGTGAAAGTTTTTTCATGTGGATTTTTGTTACTTAAATATTGAAGTCGTTTATTGCAATTTTTAAATTTTACAACAAACCAGCTGTTCGAGGAGATCCATAATCGATGGTTAAAATGCCCAGAGCACGTGTACGCGGAATTTATCGCCAGCTAAATGAATTCGAAAGAGGTCGCGAATTATTGGTCTACGAGAGACGGAGGGCTGTCATTTCGATAAATTGCAAACTGTACGAACAGAAATCCAACTACTGTTATGAGATGTTGTCAAGGCCCAAATGAAATTCAAGATAGACGTTTAAGATTTATATTGCAACAACTCGGTCTTTGGCTGATGAGTGGTTAGGAGAACAAGGCCATCATGAAACCGTCTGAAAGAATTACCGCCGGATAAGGTCTTTTGGACTGCAGCATTTTCGACCCCATCTTGTGTCACCTCGGACGGTTGAGCATCGCCGGCAACGATTACAGTGGTGCAGAAAACGACAACATTGGAATATGAAATGGCATCAGGTCGTCGTTTCTGATGAATCTCGATTCTCCTTGGGTGCACATGATGGCCGAAGAAGGGTTAGATGACGATGAACCTCAGTTTGATGTTGAGCTTCATGTACACCGGACAGTAGGCGTTATGGTATGCGGTGCTATTCCAAGTTTTCAAGAGTCTAGAACTTCTTACATTTCCATCTATTTTCATACTTGAGAACTTACTGTATATTCATCGTGGTGATAAAGACTATCGTTTGCAATCCGACATTCACGATTATAATACAAGAGATAAATTCCACATCAGGAAAGACTTCCTGAGGTTGAAAAAATCCCAACAAAGTCCGGAGTACTGTGCGATATCTATGTATAACAGACTACCCCTCAGACTTAAGAACCTGCCCAAACGTGAATTTCAGAAAGAATTGAAGGACATATTAGTCAGCAACGCCTTCTATACGATAGATGAGTTCTTTTCTTTTTGGAAAACATGATTTTGTGTATGTCTTTTTTTTGGTTCACCATTTTATCTTTACAGTGGTTGTTTATTTATATATGGTTATTTATTTATATATTATGTATTTTTGCACATTTTATTTTTACAGACTCTTATCTATACAGGCTTTACTCTTTTATATTTCATGCATTTTTATATTTTAACTCTGCGAGCTCTTTAAACTTTTCTTTTATATATTTTAACTTGTAAATATCATTTTATCATTTTATCTATACAACAATTAATTTATTATTTTATCTTTACACCTAATTTATTCATTTATAGATTTAATGGTTGATTGTTAATAATTCATCGCACTGCTCTTGCAACAAAACTCCCTGTCTATATATTTCTGTAGTTGTGTTGTTTTGTGTTTTTATGTTTTTTTTTCCATTGACCTGTGAAAACAATTCCTGAAATTGTAAAAAACACCAATAAACTCTCTCTCTCTCTCTCTCTCTCTCACATGAAAGTAGGTCACCTTTATTCTTTATTCGAGGTAACATGATCTCAAGAAATAGTGGAGCCATATGTTCTCCCCCACTTTAAGGGGCAGTATCACCGTTTGAATCGTGGTAAATCTCCATTCAAAAGTGGTCTCTTTATTTCACGAGTAAGTACCCTAATTTACGACGTAGAGACTTGATTTCTTTTTTAATTGAAGTTGAAGAACGTCCCGAGGGCAAATAGTTTTCTTTTTTTCGATTTAATTGATTTTTCAATTAAAAAAACCACGGTAATCGTTAGATCTGGGGTTATTGGGGAATATGTTTTTCGTTTTTTATGAGTACAAGCTAAATTTTCGAAATGATAATCATAAAAATGTTTGTATTTTATAGAAGATTAAATTGCCGAGGGCAAATAGTTAGGTTTTTTCGATTTAATTAGTTTTTCAATAAAAAAAAACAGGTTGAACTTCAGCGTTTTGGAAACTACATTTAATGATTTTTTTCCGACGGTTGTTCATCATTTTTTGGAAAAAATCGCAACTATTTGCCCTCGGCAATTTAATTTTCTATAAACTACAAAAATTTTCATGATTATTATTTCAAAAATATAGCTTGTACTCATGAAAAACGAAAAACATTTTCAATAACCCCAGATCTAACGATTACCCTGGTTTCTTTAATTAAAAAACTAATTAAATCGAAAAAAAGAAAATTATTCGCCCTCGGGACGTTCTTCAACTTCAATTTGAAAAAAAATCAAGTCTCTACGTCGTAAATTAGGGTACTTACTCGTGAAATAAAGAGACCACTTTTGAATGGAGATTTACCACGATTCAAAAGGTGATACTGCCCCTTAACCGTCTCGAGAATCCATTATTTCAGCAAGATAATGCTCGACCTCATGTTGCCAGAGTTAGTTTAAAGTTTTTTGGAGCGACCCATGTGAATATCTTGCCATGGCCTCCCAGATCCCCCGATCTTTCGCCCATAGAGCACGTTTGGGACATCATGGGTAGAAGGCTTGGAAATTTACCCAAGCCCCTACGGACTTTGGCGGACTGGGACATGAAGTACAGGTAGCTTGGGATAGTATCCCTCAAGAAGAAGTAGACCATTGATTGATTGATTGATAAGCTGACAAACAAGAGACCGGGTTAGCGCTTTGCCTCCCTGTAACACTGCGACCAACTTGGGTCTATTGTATCACTCTTTCGTCAGTGGTTCCTCACGAGAATAGGTTTGTGTCCTTTATCAGTTTCAGTAGCCTTTTTATGAGGTTTTTCGGATTCATTCCCGTTTCCGGATTGATTTCACCGAAGATTCTGTGGCGCCTTCTTCCCAAGGCGTCGCATTCAAAGATTATGTGAGAGGCTGTTTCTTCCTCTTCACCGCAGAGTCTGCAATCCACGGGTTCTCCAAGTATTCCTATTATATGGTGTTCAGATGTTTTCTGAGGCCGCAGTGTCCCGTCAGTAGACCTACTATTATGCGTGCCTTTGTTCTGTTTAGATTCAAAAAGTCAGCTGTCAAGGTTTGGCTTGTGCGTCCTGTGTGTTTACCCGTCGCTCTGTTCCCAGTGTTGTCGGTGTCTTTGTTTTATCCACTCCTCAATCAGGGTCCTGCATCGGTTTTTGCTGATTCCAAGCACAGGTTCTGGCCCTGTGAATGGCGTTTCAGATGCTTGTCTTGCTAACTGGTCTGCTTTTTCGTTGCCTGCTATTCCGTTGTGACCTGGCACCCACATCAAAGTGACCTTGTTGTGTTTTGCCAGCTCCAGAAGGTCCTGGAGGCATTCCCAGACGAGTCTAGACTTTATCTGTGTCGAGTAGAGAGCTTTGATGGCGCTCTGGCTGTCAGAGAGAATGTGGATGTGTTTTCTTCGGTAGCCACTTTCCAGGTTCTTCTGTATGCATGTCCTAATGGCATGTGTTTCAGCTTGAAATATCGTGGCGTGTTTGCCGAGAGGTATTATATAATCCCTTCTTGGCCTCACTCCATGTATTCCCGCTCCTGTTCCTTCATCTGTCTTAGAACCGTCTGTGTACCAGACTATTTCTGCAGATGATTGTGATTCTATATTCGAGTCCCATCTGTTCCAGTCGAGCTGTGTTTTGAATGGTTTTTCGAATGAGTATAGAGGTTGCATGTAGTCTGAAATCATATTAAGCTCGGCTACGTCAGCTACATGAGTTATTCTGGTGTGCCCAGTTGTGCAGGTTCTCCAGTTTTTTGTTTGGATCAATCTGTATGCAGCCATCCTGGCCTCTCCCATGACATGTATGTCAAGGGGTGAGAGGTTGAGGATGACCTCCATAGCAGCTGTTGGAGTGCTATTCATTGCACCCGTGATGCAGTAGACCATCTTGTTGCATCAATGCCAAGACGTGTTGGGGAGTGTATAGATAATCGCGGTGAACAAACACAAAGCTCCTTCTGGGTGATGCAGTTTCTTTGTCAGTTAGTATATGCACGATTGTACGTGTGTGGGCTGCTTTATGACTGATTCCGCCTCATCCAGAATACCTACTGTATTACACAAAAACAAAAGTTCTCAGCATGAAATGGAACAATCCGAAAATTTCATTTCGAAATAGGGTACTAGGATTGAGTTTCAGGCTCACTCGCTTATCACTCTCTAGAGATAATTATTATCGGCATATCGTCAAGTTGATGGCTTCAGGCAAAATGAGTCATGTTAGGCAGGCAGATACGAAGCCACTACTGCTAACATATAACTGGAGGCGAGACAGTTTCACCTTTAGTTAACGTATGGTTGGTAGCTCTGGAATATGCCGGACTTAATGAGGTGTACACGTACCTTACTTGCCTGAATGAATGCAAATGAATAGAACGGGTGCAACGTCCTATCTTAATTTATACTCAAATGAAGGGTTAAAGTTCGGTTTGCTGGAAATCGGTTATGGAAAGCAGGTGATCAACGCGTTTGTGGGAACAAAACCGATTTTAGTGGTTACTTTCATGTTTTGCAGAAATGTATTGTTGCTACGTTGATCAATTTGATCAAGTGAATCTTTTTATAATGAATGAAACTTGTGTGGGTGCGCTTTTGAGGCTGTTCAGCTATTTTGCCTCGTTCCCGGCCGAGAGAGTCTCGACACTTTCGTGTCAAATATGTAGATGTATACATAAAGTTAGCAAAACAACTCTCCGTAATCAAACTCGGAATAGCTCGAAATTTTGCCGTTATTTATCCGTAATTTATCCGTGAAAAAATAAATGTTGCCGCTCTCATATTTAAATAGATATGGGATGTGTCGCTAAGTTGACATCAAGTTGGCGAAACCACTTTTCAAAAAATGGTTTCAGCACAAAACAAAATAGCTCATCTTTTTCAGTGATTTATCCGAAAAATATCCGTGAAGAAAAAAACATCGCCAATCTTGTATTTTAGAAAATATCGGATTGCTGAAATCATTTTTTCATTATGTCACCTGGTAATTTGATGTACACTTACCACAGCGCATGTGATATTTTTTTAAAAACGGGAGCGGCAAAATTTGTTTCTTCACGGATAATTCAAAGATGAAAAGCTACATCTTCTTTCAAATACCAACAATATTGCTTGCGTAGTTTTCGAGAAAAATGCATAAATTATGTTCCGTCGGCTGCTGATCGATCAATCAGATTTTGTCATGTTTCTTCCAAACCTTGAATGATAAAAATTTTCTTTTTTCACGGATAATTTACGGATAAATCACTTAAAAAGATTTTGTTCCGTGCTGAAACCATTTTTCGAAAAGTTGTTTCGCCAACTTGATATCAAGTTAGCGAAACATCCGATATTTTTTAAAATACAAGAGTGGCGATTTTTTTTCTTCACGGATAATTTGCGGATAAATCATTTAAAGAAATTGCATTATCTGTTTATTGCTGAAATCATTCTTTCAATATGTCACCTGGTAATTTGATGTACACATACCAGCGCACGTGATATTCTTTTTAAAACGAGAGCGGCAAAATTTTTTTTCTTCACGGAGAAATCAAAGATGAAAAGCTACATCTTCTTTTCAAATATCAAAAATATTGGTTGCGTAGCTTTCGAGAAAAATGAATAAATCATGTTTCGTCGGCTGCTGATCGATCAATCAGATTTTGTCATTTTTCTTCGAAACCTTGATTGATACAAATTTTCTTTTTTCACGGATAATTTGCGGATAAATCATTAAAAGAAATTACATTATCTGTTGATTGCTGAAATCATTTTTTCATTATGTCACCTGGTAAATTGATGTACACTTACCACAGCGCACGTGATATTTTTTTTAAAAACGGGAGCGGCAAATTTTTTTTCTTCACGGATATATCAAAGATGAAAAGCTACATCTTCTTTTCAAATATCAACAATATTGCTTGCGTAGTTTTCGAGAAAAATGCATAAATTATGTTCCGTCGACTGCTGATCGATCAATCAGATTTTGTCATTTTTCTTCCAAACCTTGAATGATGCAAATTTTCTTTTTTCACGGATAATTTACGGATAAATCACTTAAAAGTATGCGCTATTTTGTTTCGTGCTGAAACCATTTTTCGAAAAGTTGTTTCGCCAACTTGATATCAAGTTAGCGAAACATCCGATATTTTTTAAAATACAAGAGTGGCGATGTTTTTTTCTTCACGGATAATTTACGGATAAATCACTGAAAAAGATGAGCTATTTTGTTTTGTGCTGAAACCATTTTTCGAAAAGTTGTTTCGCCAACTTGATGTCAACTTAGCGATACATCCCATATCTTTTTGAATATGAGAGCGGCAAAATTTATTTTTTCACGGATAAATTACGGATAAATAACGGCAAAATTTTGAGCTATTCCGAATTTGATTCGCGAAAGTTGTTTTGCTAACTTTATGTACATAATGTGTAGTTGGGGAGGCAATAGACGAGTCTCTTCATGCTGGCCAACTGTTCAAAAATGCCTGAAATCACTTCCCTTTTCTTCGCAATGATTCAACTCTTACCTGAAAGCTTTAATTCTAATGAGTGCATCCTGAAAATATTGATTTCACGAAGGTCTTCATCGGAAGCTATAAATTTTTGATTTCTTATGTTTTCATTAATGATGGATATGCTGCAACTCTATGACTTTCGAGAAAAATTTCAATCTAGAAAAGGAGTTGTTTGAAATACAAATTCATCATATCGTATGTTACAAGGTGTCTTGTTTGAGTTTTTATTTTCTGGTGCCGTTTTTACTGTTGAGAAAGATTAATTTCATAATTATCATCAAAATTATTGTGAAGTTGATCCTCCTAATTTGAGGTACTGAGCTGTGACTTATTAGTAGTGAAATAAAAATTATTTACAAGGTATTTATATCAGTGTTATTCCGTTTTAAATATTATTCACAATTTTATCATATTTTAGGTTACAAGGTGTCATGTTCAAGTTTTATTTTCTGGTACCGTTTCAACCATTGAGGAAGTTTCATTTCATTATTATGTATTATCAACAAGAGTATTATGAAGTTGATCCTAGTAATTCGAGGTACTGAGCTGTGTCTCCATCTTTCTGTAAGATAGAAATTAAAAAAGGTGAAGTATCTGAACGAAAGGATTTATGTTTCAATCATTATGATATATTTGAATTTTAGGCCAGTAGATTGATTATATAACAATGTAAGGAAAGTGCTAGTGTTGGGAAAAACTGTTTTCAATTGCTCTCTTCAAGGAAAAATAAACACACAGATATTCGTTTTCATACATTTCCTGGGAAAGATGCCTCAACATCAAATATCACTAATGCTTTTGGCATATTGAATAAATTGAACTGGAGAAAAGCATGGATAGATAAACTATTGATGGGAAACCTTGCTGCGAAGAATATATGCGTTTGTTCCCTTCACGTGGACGATTATGTCGAGTTAATTTCAGATTTGTATCCAGATCGAAAAATCCATAAATGGGGTGCTTAAGAGAGAATAATTTTAGTATTAATAAAACTGAAAATGTTTGCGAGGTAGCCATTTTTCCGAGAGTTTCTACAACAACAGCAAACAATATTTTTATTGAATATATCGTGTATTTAGCTGATATTTTGAGATGAGGTACTCACTTGCCTAGTTCTGATGTTGAATTGATGAATTTCACATTTTAAAAAAATACAATGTTGGAAAAGTGATACTTGATTATAATGATTTTCCAGTAAAATGATCTTAATTTCTCATGCAGCATCAGAACTTATTCACATCCAGATCATTGTTTAAGGCAGGTGTAAATCCTTTTGTGTTATTATTCTGTAGTAAGTTTCCATGCAAATAAAGAACATTCAAAACAATCATTTATTTCCCCAATTTCCTTTGAATTAGAAGTATTGAATTGAAGTAGAAGGGAAAAAAGCCAATTTATACACCTATATTTAATTAACTCGACAATACATTGTTCATAATGCATTAATTCACCGAAAGTCTTCATATTATCTCCACGAATTCAAAGAAAACACCTCTAATCATCAGTTTCACATCTTGCAACAGGTTTTGAAACGAGTGCAGTATCTTGAAACATTTTCACACTGTTAATAAAAACATCCCATTTTTGAGAAAAGTTATTATAAAAAACAAAGACACTAGCGAAATCCTCATTTGATTCGAAAAATTCAAATTCTCCATACAAACATGTTGGAGGAGATATTTATTCCCCTATCCATTGATGAAAACCAAAGAAAACAAAAATGTATAGCTTCTAATGAAGACCTTCGTGACTGGTGACACCTAATATTTTCAGGATAGCAAATGGTAACAAACAGAGATTCAAATGCAAACAAAACACAAGCATGTCTTTTCTCTAGAAAAGCCGATCTAACTGTGCCCAGCATAAAATTGTCGGGAGTGACCATACCATTGAAGTCATCCATTTCGATGCTTGGCATTACTGTCGGCAGTAACCTTTCCTGGGAGAATCACGTGAGATCCATTGCTAAAAGTGCATCCCAAAAACTTGGTTTTCTGTTTCGTGCCAGGAGCTATTTCACCTCAGGTCAGCTGCTTATGATCTATAAGGCACAGATTCGATCTGTCCTGGAATACTGTTCCCATATTTGGAGTGTTGCACCTAAACACACCCTAAAACTCCTGGATTCCGTACAAAAAAGGGCAATTCGTCTCGTCGGTGATGCATCGCTTACAAGCTCGCTCACTTCTCTGGAACACCGTAGAAAAGTGGGCGATCTGTCTCTATTTTATAGGTATTTCCATGGGCGATGCTCTTCTGAATTATCAGCAATCGTTCCCCCTCTGGCAGTCCCTTCCAGACTAACCTGTCAAGTTAAGTCTTCACACCCCTTCGTGGTAACTTTGGAGACCTGCAGAACATCTCTCTTCAAAGACTCGTTCATCCAACGAACAGCGAGGCTTTGGAACACATTGCCTATGGAGGTGTTCCCCGAGGCATATAACCTCCAGAAATTCAAGAAGAACACCAATTCCTACCTGCTTGCCCTTGGTTCTCACGATGTTCTCTGAACATTACAGGATATTCCTTTTCGTGAAAACCACAACATTTAAAAAAAATAAAAAAAAAATAGGTATATGTATTGCAGTCGAAATAGAAGAAAATATTCATCTCGTTTCTAGAACATAATTGTTTATTTCTTGAGAAACTTAGGGGGCCAAGACGATGTGTGTATTTTCCGTAAACTTGAATGCTTTCCGGATTGCACTACATAATGCTGATTCCAATAACCTTGTTATATCACTAGAATCGGAATAAAAGTAGAACAAATATAACATGTAACAGTGAGAAAACTTGAAGGTTACTCAAAATTTTGGTAACTTCTCGTGTGAACCATTCTTTATATGCAAATTGAATTTACGATGTTCACAAACAATAGAATTAAATTTGTATTTTTATGTGACAAGGAGAAAGGTATATTTATTACATTCGAAGCATTTGCGTCTACTATATTGGAAGAATGTTCGTCAGTTCTCTTAGCTTCTGCCATGAAATACCGCCCTCAACTCTAATAGGTAACTGGCATTTCAAATAAAACATGATTGTTGCTGTAGGGTTGTAGCTCATATTCGCCCTGCTTTTCCTTGTTTTCCATCATTTTCGATGTGAGGGATCATTAAAAATACCATCATCTCTGGTTACTTAGCTTGATGAAAATTATATGACATTCTATCTAGCAAACTCCCAACATTCAGTTCATATTACTCCTTGGGGAATGTTGGGAATTAGAGCTCGTGAAATTCCTATTAATCCATGTCAGTCCATCGGTCCTCACAGTGAAAGAAGTTGTATAAACTAATCATTGCTATTTTTTTAAGCAGGAGATAAATTATACAAAATATACAAAATTTAGGTACCATTAATCGCACGAAAAGAATTCTCTTTATTTAAGCGGTATCTAATTGTTGAACATATGACTTTTTGTTTTATGCTGTACAGTTCTCTCATTGTGATGAACGACACCACGAATGCACACATAAATCACGATCGAATTATATGGATGAGGAATAGTTGGATGAATCGGAAATAGGGAAACTTCTTGAAAAAGTTGAGAAGCACTGGCAGGAAAACAAAACTTTCCAACAAGCCTAATTCGTTATCACTATCGAAGGAATGATTTGAGAACTTGAGGACAGTATTATATAAATGGATATTATATTGTCGTATTTATTTTATTTCATTGATAATGCGAACGTGAAAATTTACATTGGAAATATAGGAAACCAAATACACCGATGTGAACATTGCAGTTTCCAGAGTTAATTCGAAATCCAATACGACTATTCAATTTGTGATGACCAGATAACACCATCACTCCTAATGAATGAATATCATTAGCCTGAGTAATCACTCAAAACCGAAGTGTTCGGTTGCCGTTTAACAAAACCGTAATTACGCCCAATACAGCTCGCTATTTCTGCTAAATAAACTGTATGAATACACGAGTCCCTTCATACTGGCCAACTGTTTAAAAATACCTGAACATTACTTCCCTTTTTTTCGCAATGATTCAACTCTTACCTGAAAGCTTTAATCCTAAAGAGTGTATCCTGAGAATATTAGAGGTCACGAAGGTCTTCATCGGAAGCTATAAATTTTGTTTTTTTAAGTTTTCATCGATGGATAGGAAAATAAATATCCTCACCAAAATATTTGTATGGCGAATTAATTTTTTCGAATCAAATGAGGATTCCGCTATAGTCTTTGTTTTGTATAACTTTTCTCATAAATGAGATGTTTCTATCAACATTGTAAAAATGATTCAAGATACTGTAGAAAAATCAAATTTAAATTTCATCCATGTCCGAAGAAGTAGCACTCGTTTACAAACCTGTTGCAAGATTTGAAATTGATTATTATAGGTGTTTTTTATTCGTGGAGATCATATGAAGACATTCAGTGAATTAATGTACTATTAACAGTGTATTGTCGAGTTTAATAAATATAGGTATATAAATTGGTTTTTTCCTTCTAATTGAATCGAAATTCTACAAGGAATTCAAAGGAAATGAGGGAAATAAATGATTGTTTTGAATGTTCTTTATTTGCATGGAAACTTACTAAAGAATTACCATTAAAGGATTTACACCTGCCATAAATTATGATCTGGATGTGAACAAGTTCTGATGCCGCATGAGAAATTAAGATCATTGTACTGGAAAATCATTATTATCAAGTATCACTTTTAAATCATAGGATATTCTCAAAATGATAAGTGGTATATGATATTCACTAAAAATATTGTTCGCAGTTGTTTGAGAAACTCTCAGAAAATGGCTACTGTAAACTTCACAATCATTTTCAGTTTTATTGATACTATAATTGTCTTTTGAGCACTCTTTTTATAGATTTTTCGATCTGGATATAAATCTGGAATCAACTTGACATAATCGTCCACATTAAGGGAACAAAGGCATATTATTCTTTGCAGCAAGGTTTCCCATAAAATGTTTATCTATCTATGCTTTTCTCGAATCCAATTTATTGAATATGCCAAAAGCATTAGTGATATTTGGTGTTGAGTCATCTTTCTTAGGAAATTTATGTAAACGAATAGCTCTAACATAGTTTTACTTCTCCCTGAAGAGCAATTGAAAACAGTTTTTTCCAGTACTATTACTTTGCTTACAATGTTATACAGTGGCCAAAAGATTGACGTCAAAAAGGAAAAAACAGGTCCCTCGTGTCATGGGCTATTCGAATCACCCCCATGTATGTTACTTTTCACGGTTTTCGAGTTATGAATTTTTTTATGAACTTTGAGAATTTTCGACTTGACCATGTTGAAAAAGATATTGAAAAAAAGTACAAGACTTCTCTGTGAAATTCTTTTTGCAACTTAATCTCCATGAATTTTACTTTTATACATAAAATAACCAGATTCGTAACTTTGATAAAAATTATGGAAATGTTGGTCACAAGTGAAAAAGTTACGTAAATTTGATTATGATCTGAATTTTCGAATCAAAATTAAAAATGTAAAAAAACTAATTCACGGTTTCTTAGTATGCTTAAAAACTGCGCTCAACAGTCAGCTTTTAGAATCATTGATAAAAAATGGTACTTGAATATCTTCAGTCGCAGCTCGTCTTCACTCGAACATTCTCGGGCGTAAACAATTTCTTTGAAATAACCCCAAAGGAAAAAATCGATGGGATTAAGGTCAGGTGAACGTGGGGGCCACTTGATTGTTCCGCTACGTCCGATCCATCTGTTCGGGTAGGAACGATACCCGAACAGATGGATCGGACGCAGTCGACCAATCAAGGGGCCACTTTGAACACCTACTGTAAATTTTATAAATAAATTTCTTTTTATTTACATTATGATGTGTGATTTATTGCCATACCTTTTTCTTTTTTTTATCTAGAACTTTTTTTGACCAACATCTAAAGCTAACTTTCATTAATTTTCAGCATTTTCTATCATAAATTGATCAGAAATATCTTAAAATGGCCAAAAATAATTTTGTAGTAAATGTCTAGTTCTTTATTTTTTCCACCTCGATGACTTTGAAGGCTAATTCTAGCAAAAGTAGAGTGTTAAGTACCATTTTTATCAATGATTCTAAAAGCTGACTGTTGAGCGCAGTTTTTAAGCATACTAAGAAACCGTGAATTAGCCTTTTTACATTTTTAATTTTGATTCGAAAATTCAGATCATAATCCAATTTACGTAACTTTATCACTTGAGACCAACATTTCCACAATTTTTATCAAAGTTACGAATCTGGTTATTTCATGTATAAAAGTACAATTCATGGAGATTAAGTTACAAAAAGAATTTCACAGAGAAGTCTTGTACTTTTTTTTAATATCTTTTTTAAGATGGCCAAGTCGAAAATTCTCAAAGTTCATAAAAAAATTCATAACTCGAAAACCGTGAAAAATAGCATGACATACATGGGGGTGATTCGAATAGCCCATGACACGAGGGACCTGTTTTTCCTTTTTGACGTCAATCTCTTGGCCACCCTGTATAATCAATCGACTGGCCTTAAATAAATATATCATGAGGATTGAAACAAAAATCCTTTTGCTGAGATACTTTACATTTTTAATTTCCATCTTATAGATCGGCCATGTTTCAGCGATCATTCACATTAAATGCTGTCAATGTATATAATGACTTTCAGTATTTGTTCGGTAGTTATTCCGTGAATGGTTTGAGGAAACAATTGAGAACACGTTTACTGGTGCAACAGAATGGTTTATGTTAGTATTTCAATAGAGTATCAGCTTGCTTTCTTGTCATTTTTGTTTCAGAATTTTTCTGTACTAATTTTTTTCAGTATTTATATTTCATTTATGAGTTCTAGGAGGTTAAGTAGAATAGCGTAAGCTAAACTTCGCCTCATGATTGTACTTCATAGAATGCAAAATAAAGGCCCTTTATTATTATTATTACTTAACCCTTTATGGGCACCGAGAGGGTCCGCACTCTCGGTAGTGTGAGAATCCAGGATCTTTTGTGGTTACTCATTAAAAACCCCTCACACTTCAATGGAGGAGTTCTTCATCCTGCCCTCGCAGCGTCCCTTAACAAAAGAGATGAGCTGCAAGTGGCTTCTAGAGTTCATGAGACCTAATGATATGGAGTGACCCGAGCAACACTGCTTTCTGCATTCTGTGCGCCAATACCTCGGCCAGTGATCTGCAGACCGGGATAATCTTCAGGTCATCCACGTAGTTAGCTCTCATTCCACCGAGACATCCTATGATAAGTACGACCATCCTAATTTTATGACCTGGGTATAAAGATCCAAGCTCGAACACAAGGTCTTTGTATTTTTGTCTCTTCTGTTCTTCCTACATCACAGCATTATTTTCAGCAGGGGAGGAGAATTCCACGACAAATAACTCCTTCAACTCCTTGTCCAGCAGAAGTATGTCTGGCTTAACAGCATTGATCTGCCGTGTTGTTGAGACAGGATAGTTCCAGCATATGCGAGCTCTATCGTTCTGGACCACCGCTTCAATCTCCAGAGGCACATATGGTAGCACCGGTTCTTTTTCTATCCCATACGCGGCTCTCAGATAAAAGTATAGGATTCGGAGTGCCGCGTTGTGTCTCTCTACATACCCTGATGGAGCATGGACTCTGCAGGCGGAAAGGATGTGCATAATCGTTTCCTGTTGCCCATGGCAAGCCCTGCAAGTTGTTGGGGTGTTCATTTTCATGATGTTCTTTTTATACCATCTCGTATTCAGTACTCCATCTTGACACGCCATCACAAATCCTTCTGTCTCTGACTTAAGGCTAGCTGACTTTAGAAAGGCGAAAGACAATTCTTCAGACAGGTCCTGGTCTTTTAAGCTCCTGAAATATATGGAGTGCAAGGTCTTACTCATATGATGTTCGAGTAATGTATTTGACTGAGACTTTCGGATCAGTCTTGCTAGGCTTCTTTGGTCCGCTTGAGTGATCGGTGTTCCAGTGGGCTCAGGATTGATCGATACGCCGGTTATGCTGAGCTTCTCCAGGGCCCTTTGTGCAGCTCGGAATAGGAAGGCTCCATGGTTCGCAATTTCATGCTGAGCGACGAATTTCAGAAGCGGATCTTCACTTCTTAGAATCCTTACTGCCATTTCCAATGTTTGTTGATAGTGTTGATATTCCAAACATTGCAATCCTCTACCCCCTGGCTTATTATTATTATTATAAGTCACTCAGTACCTCGAATTACGAGGATTAACGATCAACTTCATAATACTTCTGTTGATAAATCGACAGTTCTGCTTATTTACGTATTCATTGAGTCAAACATTAGCTTCGTCGCTAAATACTTTTCGATAAAAAAGTGTATCTTTCGCCAACTTTTCGAGAGCCCATTCACCAAAAACTCTGCCTTGTGTTGGGTCGTTCGGCATCAATCAATTCATGCATCAGCTGTATTTTGAAAGGCTTCACACCTAAACCCCACTAGCCGATACAGCAGCGATATTTCCTTCAGTTCGCACTGTGCGTGTTGGTGGTGTAATAATAATGAAATTCAATAATTTGCATTCGTATGTTTGTGAGCTGGCAAAGTCAGTGCTGCCAAAAAGAAAATAGTTAAAAAATCGCCCGTTATTAACGTTGAATCCGAAAACCCTGTAAAATTTTTGATTCTTTGATTCCAGATCAACGAGCTCTAGGTACATATCAACATTATCAATTATTCATTTTCCTCTCACGGAATCTGGTAACAGAAACTGTATGTGGTGTATTTTTAGTTCATTCAATTACCTCGATTATTCATTCGGAAACGAAGATAATTGTAGAATAATGACGAATTCATTGGAAGGAAAAAGGGTTTTCATTAAAATCAATATTTGATTTCACTGTTCATTCATTTTAGTTAGCTGCTAATCGTGTCGATGTTAATTAACTATTTTGGCTTCATGAGGATCTTCATCAGTTGCATTCAGAGTACAGGGTGTCCCAAATTCGATGATCACTGGGAACATCTCGAGAACCATAAGGGTTAGAGAAAAAATGTTCAGGGTCTCCCGATCTCTTTTATCAAAATAATCAATTGCCAGCAAACAGATCCGAGATATCTGAATTCCTTCTCGAGTTACAGGGCGTTTCTGAAAAATTGCTGTTTCAAATATTCCGCTGTATCTCGTTTTCTGTTGGATATATCACGAAAATTCCAAATAGTTTTCTTTTGTAATTTCCATTGCATATACGCTGCTTCCATCTGCTCCGAAAAATTATTCGCCGTTCAAGTGCTGGAGAGAAAAGTTTGTGTTTTTTAAATGGGACACCCTATATTTTTCATTATTGCTTCTTAGCTGCTAATTCACCGAGTATCACCGGTTTCTCAAAAATCTGATTCGTTTGAAAGATATTGAGTTTTTCGTCTCCAATTGAATTGGGACAGCCTGTATATGAAGATTTTTATTTGGAGATATTTCATTTTTATTTTTTGTCTAGTTTGTTTTTTTGAATAAATGATCTTCTTAAATGAAAGGGATATCATAGAAGATTACTATATTTCCTGAAAATTTCGATTCTATAAAATGGAAAACTTCATTTGTAAATAAATATCATAGAATCGAAAATAAAATATCTGGGGATATTTTATTTTCGATTCTATGAAAAACTAACATTAATCAAATAAAAACTTTAAAACAAATGAATTCTTGAAAAAAACTACAATAAATGTTCGAATTGTATCTGATGATTTCTTCTTTTCAAGATAATCATTTGGTTAAAATTATTCAGTACACACAGGACAAATTAAATTTTTAATTGAATGGAATATATTCATTTACAAATGAAGTTTTCCATTTTATAGAATCGAAATTTTCAGGAAATATAGTAGTCTTCTATGATATCTCTTTCATTTAAGATATTTAAGAAGATCATTTATTCAAAAAAACAAACTAGACAAAACATAAAAATAAAATATCTCCAAATAAAAAAAAATCTTTATATACAAGATGTCCCAATTCAATTGAAGTCGAAAAACTCAATATCTCTGAAACGGATTAGATTTTCGAGAAACCGGTTACAGAATGATACTCTGTGAATCTGCGGCTAAGAAGCAATAATGAAAAATATACGGTGTCCCATTTGAAAAACACAAACTTTTCTCCCTGGCTATTGAACGGCGAATAATTTTCCGGATCAGATGGAAGAAGCGTATAGGCAATGAAAACTACAAAAGAAAACTTCTTGGAATTTTCGTGACGTCTCCAGCAGAAAACGAGATATAGCGAAATATTTGAAACAGCAATTTTTCAGAAACGCCCTGTAACTCGAGAACCAATTCAGATATCTCAGATCTGTTGTGTTGCAGACTCTTGATTATTTTGAAAAAAGAGATCGGGAGTCCTTGAACATTTTTTCTCCAACCCTTATGGTTCTCGAGATGCCCTCAGTGATAATCGAATTTGGGACACCCTGTACATTTTATATCGAGTAAAATATCCATTACCATTCAATGACCATTAGGATTATTATGATATTTAATGAAATTATAACTATGCTCCGTAGCGAGAAAAAAAGGTTTTTAAATAAGCGTATTGCGTATTTCATAAACATTCCAATTCTGCTCATCACCACTAATTACACGAGGAAACTTTTAATCTCTAATTTTCGAAGATGATTACAATGCTATATTAAGTACGTATGGCCTTTTTTTAAATCGGAATTTCTAACTCTACTGAAACATTAAGGATGTCCTCTTCGAAATACATAGAAGATACATATGTATGTGTTTCCGGTATGAATTATGCCATTTCACTCCAAATATTTGAAACCCCATTCGACCCTTGTCCACCAGCCAAATATTTGTTTTTAAATATCTAACTATACAGGGTGAGTCTTTTACTTGAACATATATTTTAATATTTATATTCGGCTCAGTTTAAAAGATATGGCAATTTGAAAAAAAAAGTGCCTGATACGATTCTCTGCAAAGACCTTCAACTTCATATTTCTAGATTGAAATCGAGTTGATACACTAAGGGAATTCTCAAGTACTAACCTTATTTGAATAAGAACGTTAAAAACACGATATTTCTTAACAAAAACACTTAGTTTTGTCCGATTATTTCTGCAATTGAGAAGCCATATTTCTCGCACCACAATAAGTTCCTTCTTCGATTTTCCTGAAGATTAGTTTGTAAACACTAATAACTTGCTCATATTTTCCGCGATATCCCAAAAATATCCCATTAAGAATTGTTCACTCACTCCATTCATGATAAATCAACTCATAAGATTCTAGGACAAAATGACCTAACCAAACGGTTCATCCATATGAATATTCCACAGAATTTCTGAAAAGACGGTGCCAGAATGTTGATTTTCTGTTCTGACAATTGTATAATGGTGTGTCTTGCGAGGAAGCACTGGGCGCGCAAGACAAACCGCAAGATCTATGAATCGACCCATTTCAAACCTTATATTGTTGTTCTGTGTCTCGAACCTTAGTGTTGAACGACGCATGCGTATAGCGACAACCGTCGCGATCCGTAAATGGCTCATACAGATATAGAGGAAATCATTTCTAGAGCTCTGTTGTTATAACAGCGGAAAGTGATTATTTTAGGAGATTTCTTCGATCTAGTGATGATTATGTGAAGATTTTCAGTGAATGAATTCAATGTAAACCGTGTAGTGTCGATTTCATAAAATTCTAAGAGGAAATTGTTTAGATAGAATTATCGCCACGGATTACTTAGTGCTAAGTATCATTTTATTTTTCGTTAATTTCAATTCAATACGTGGTTTGTATCGACATTCATCTGAATTTCGTATTTCATTTATTATCAATATGGACCACTAACAATAAATTTTTAATTGATACTGTGCTCATAAAACGTATAATTTCATTCAATTTCATCTCACACATTTGTGGTATTTCATCATTACATATCTCCACATCGAACGTTTCTCCATCATTAAGATTTTAGTCTCGACAAAGTTGATAAACATTGTTAATTTATTTAGATACCGGAGAAGTAATAATATTCCATGATATAATCCCGAGAAGCATCCAGTTATTCTTGAAATTCCTAATTTTTCCTGAAATTTCATCGTATACGATTAGGAATAACTCGAAAACGACGCGTTTTATTAAAAATCCATAGGAATACTCTTATTTTCTGAAATGATTGATTCTTTCGAAAATATGAATCGTTTATTTTTTGGTATTTATGGTATTTTTGCGTGGATTTATGAATCGGATACACTGTAACTTTTATACCAGGAGAAGTATTGGAAAAGTTTTGATTGAGGAATATGCACCATGAATAGAGTAGACAATCAACTAAAAATTAGGTTCATTTGAAATAACGGGTCCGAAGATAAGAACAGAAAAGTTGGATATTCGACACTGTTAAAAATCGAGGTGTACTGACTTTGGCTAATTACTTGTTGTGGACTGTTACCAGTTAATTGAGTAAGAGATGGAAGTGTAAAATATTTATTATACATTATTTAAGTAGTAAAGAGTTGTGAAATTTTATACATTATTTACAAGCATCATGAATAATATACGCGCGTGAAGTTAACAATACAATATATTTCATTATAAATATAAACAACATCTAATCAGAGATAGCATTCATTAAAAATTTAAACGAGTGTTGAAATGAGGAAGTTAAAATAAGAAAAAGAGATGAATGTGGCTAAGACCAAGATGGTCTAGTGGATTGCGGCGATGGCTTAGGTCGAGATGGTCTAGTGGAAGGAAGCGGAGTGGACGTTTGAAGGGCAGTAGCATTCAAGACTTGAAGGGTCCTCAAACCATTCGAGTGATCGTGCTTTCGAATGAAGAAACTCCATGAGTTTTAAGAGATTCAGTGGAAGATCCACTTATGGTCTCCCAAGCTTCTTGAGTGGTCATTTGGAGTGTCTTCTTCCTGAAATGATCTATTGATCCGAAACCATTAGTGTCAAGACTAAGGGCGTTGAGGTTCCGGACGGCCTCGTTAATAGTGGAGATGAGAGCTTTCAGCGAGGATGCTGAAGAACGGTGAGTGGTGCCAGGTGCCATGTTGCATATCCTGTCGAGATGAGAGTGTTCCACGCTCTTGTGAAAGAGTACCTTACCATGGGCATGCCGGAGATATTTTTGAGTGGATCTGGGCTTAGAGAAGTTCTAAGGTAATGGAGACGTGAGATATCGGAAATGTCCCTACGGTCCATCACCAATGAGTGAATAAATCCTTAAAGGCTGGCCAATCCGAATACGCACTAGAGAAAGTGGGCAGAGAGATGTCTGGCAACTTGGAATGAGTTGCAGCGGACGCATATGTCGTAGATGAGTGGGCAGGTGAGTATGAGTCGTCCAGTGGCGGGAGAGTCTGTTTGCGCCGCTGGATCTCCGTAGAGATGGAGGAGAAGAGTCAGGCCTCTTTGGAGAACTACCCTTGATTGAAGTGGTCTTCAAGGCTTGCTGGACAGTTTTTCCCGAGCTGGGCATGAGTCTTTTGGAACTGATGGCTTCCAAACAGTTAAGGGACCAATCCTCCGTTGTGGGGAGTTCCTTCTTGATGGATTCCAGGAACTCCAACCTCCAACCAATTCGAGATTACAACCGGAGGCGGATTAGGACTGAATCCTTCGAGCGAGTGTTCCATTGAGGGTGAGTTGAGTGTTCACTGAGAGTGTCACCTGTCTGAGGTAGAGTGGGCTGCTGGGCAGGATTTGCGGGGTTCTGCACAGTCGAAGGTGATCTCGCTCTGAAGCTGGAACCCTTCTCAGAAGTGGATCTCCGTAGAGATGGAGGAGAAGAGTCAGGCCTCTTTGGAGAACTACTACCCTTGATTGAAATAAGAGTGGTCTTCAAGGCTTGCTGGACAGTTTTTCTCGAGCTGGGCATGATTCTTTTGGAACTGACGGCTTCCAAACAGTTAAGGGACCAATCCTCCGTTGTGGGGGTTCCTTCTTGATGGATTACAGGAACTCCAACCTCCAACCAATTTGAGGTTACAACCGGAGGCGGATTAGGACTGAACCCTTCGAGCGAGTGTTCCATTGAGGTTGAGTTGAGTTTTCACTGAGAGTGTCACCTGTCTGAGGTAGAGTGGGCTGCTGGGCAGGATTTGCGGGGTCCTGCACAGTCGAAGGTGATCTCGCTCTGAAGCTGGAACCCTTCTTAGAAGTGGATCTCCGTAGAGATGGAGGAGAAGAGTCAGGCCTCTTTGGAGAACTACCCTTGATTGAAATAAGAGTGGTCTTCAAAGCTTGCTGGACAGGTTTTCTCGAGCTGGGCATGAGTCTTTTGGAACTGACGGCTTCCAAACAGTTAAGGGACCAATCCTCCGTTGGGGGGAGTTCCTTCTTGATGGATTCCAGGAACTCCAACCTCCAAACAATTTGAGGTTACAACCGGAGGCGGATTAGGACTGAACCCTTCGGGCGAGTGTTCCATTGAGGTTGAGTTGAGTGTTCACTGAGAGTGTCACCTGTCTGAGGTAGAGTGGGCTGCTGGGCAGGATTTGCGGAGTCCTGCACAGTCGAAGGTGAGCTCGCTCTGAAGCTGGAACCCTTCTTAGAAGTGGCTCTCCGTAGAGATGGAGGAGAAGAGTCAGGCCTCTTTGGAGAACTTCCTTTGATTGAAATAAGAGTGGTCTTCAAGGCTTGCTGGACAGTTTTTCTCGAGCTGGGCATGAGTCTTTCGGAACTGACGGCTTCCAAACAGTTAAGGGACCAATCCTCCGTTGTGGGGAGTTCCTTCTTGATGGATTCCAGGAACTCCAACCTCCAACCAATTTGAGGTTACAACCGGAGGCGGATTAGGACTGAACCCTTCGGGCGAGTGTTCCATTGAGGTTGAGTTGAGTGTTCACTGAGAGTGTCACCTGTCTGAGGTTGAGTGGGCTGCTGGGCAGGATTTGCGGGGTGAACTCGCTCTGAAGCTGGAACCCTTCTCAGAAGTGGACGGGGCTAGAGTGTTCTTCGACTCTTGCATATTGAGATGACTGAAATGATGATAGATGATGAGTAAATAATGATTAAATTCCAACTCAATTATCCGGCTCGAAGGACCAAGTGTTCAAAATCGAGGTGTCAGGATTTTGGCTAATTATTTGTTGTGGACTGTTACCAGATATTTGAGTTAGAGATGGAAGTGTGAAATATTTATCGTACATTATTCACAAACATCGTGAACAGTATAATCGCATGGAGTCAATAATACAATAAATTGCATTATATATATCAACAACATCTAAATTCACTAAGAGATGAGATGAGTGAGGGTTGAAAGATCATAATTAAAAATGAGAATTCGTTCATGCGATGGTACAAGTTCATTTATGAATGGAGTATGAGTGATGAGTGTTCTGAAAGTTGACATTCTAAATGAAAATAATTCATAATTAAATGTTTTTCAAATATTCAAGAGTGAAATGATTCAGAGTGTTCATATGAGAAAAGAGATTAATCATGAACTGGACTTAGTTTATCATCAAACAAAACGTTTACAGTGATTAAGGGGAGGTGATACACGTCCGAGCTCGCAAGCTCCCTTCAAAAATTGGGCTTTTCATTTCCCTGATATCTCAGTTCGTAATCATTTCACTAGAATGTGCATTACTCGCTTTTCTGTTTTTCATGAAAATCTGAACAAACAATTTTCTTTTCATGAATTTTCGGAATGAATGTATGAAATTTTCAGTATACATGCGAAATAATATTTTGCAGAATATGTATTGATCAGTTTATTTGTTTATTGCCCCCTGAATTTTCAGAAAAATTATAATAGGTATTTAAAAGACCTTTCAAATAATGTATCACAACACCCACATTTCCATTTAAAAATTTTTGGCGATGACGTCATCACGCTCACATAGATGACGTCAAAAATAAAAAGGTATCCTTACAAATAGCCCGTTTCAAAATAAAAATCGACGGGTTTCAGGATTTTCCCTTAAAGTCGCCGGTTTACGAAATAACGAATTTATTCCTTTCATTTGCACCATACTGTATACGAAGAAAAATGGAAAAGCGAATAATACACATTCTGCAAAATATTATTCCGCATGTATACTGACAACTTTATACAGTTATCCAGAAAATTGACGGATATATCATGGAAATAAAATCGTTTGTTCAGATTTTCATGAAATTACAGCTCACCAGGTTTTTTTCCTAATATACGAAGAAAAACAGAAAAGCGAGTGATACACATTATGAAGAAATGATTAAGCTTCAATTTAATAAAAAAATTGTTGGTCCACGTCGCATACGAACTGAGATATCATGGAAATAAAAACCCCAATTTTTGAAGGAAGCTCGCGAGCTCGGACGGATACCATCTCCCCAAGCATGTAATAGAATTATTAAAAGCGAGTGATTCAATTCAACCAGAAAAACAGAAGGTCTGTATAATAAACTATAACGAGAAGTCTAGAATTGTGATAGAGTATAGAGTTTTGAGTGTACTTCATGGGCGCCCGCAGGGGGGGCATGGCCCCCCCTGAGATTTTGATGGCCCTAACGTTTTTCAGCACGACACCTCAATATTACCTTCTGATCTCTATTTTGGGCCCCCCTGAGAAAAATTTCTACGGGTTTCTGCGGGCGCCCATGGTGTACTTGCAATATTTGATAGGGTTCTTGAAGTGTACATATCTATCAACCAAGTTAACATTTACAGTGACAGAGAGCTTATGAGAATAAGCACGAGCAGTTCTATTCTTTCAGAAAAATAGGAAACTTGATTGATAAATCTAGAGATGTAATGAATAGACTTGTATAAAGAGATCTGCGTTGAACGGTGAGTGTGAATTGCAATACATGTTCTCGAGATGTCTATAAAGTAAGCAGTGCCACTTGCGAGAAAATCAATGAAACCTATTGCATTAATTGTCGAATAATTGTCGATCATTTGTCGTGAAAGAAAAAAATTTGTCGCGTCCTCAGTTTTTTTTTTACAGGGTGGCTTTGCTAACTTAACATAAAGTAAGCAAAACCACTTTTTCAAAATGGACCGAATATCATAAAAATGATCATAAATAATTGTCGAGTATTTGGCGAAGTCCATATGAAGTAAAAAACACACAAAAAATTCATTCCTTCTATAGTTTATTTTACGCCATTTTCCCGCGATTTCGTGCTAGAGAGAGAGAAATCAACTTTATTGATCTTGTAATCAAATGGCTATCGACCGCAGTCTTCCAGCCAAATTTCGTGCTATTTCTGGAATTATCGCATTTTTGGCAACAGCGCATTTGTGATTGACTTTTTTTATTGCATTAATTGTCGATAATTTGTCGTGAAAGAAAAAAAATTGTCGCGTCCTTGATTTTTTTTTAGGGGGTGGCTCTGATAACTTTGTATTAAGATTTCGTGCTATTATACAGGGTGGCCAAGAGATTGACGTCAAAAAGGGAAAAACAGGTCCCTCGCATCATGGGCTATTCGAATCACCCCCATATGTATGTTATGCTATTTTTCACGGTTTTCGAGTTATGAATTTTTTTATGAACTTTGATAATTTTCGATTGACCATCTTAAAAAAGATATTAAAAAAAAAGTACAAGGTGGAATTATTTTTGTAACTCAATCTCCATGAATTGTACTTTCATACATAAAATAACCAGATTCGTAACTTTGATAAAAATTATGGAAATGTTGGTCTCAAGTGAAAAAGTTACGTAAATTGGATTATGATCTGAATTTTCAAATCAAAATTAAAAATGTAAAAAGGCTAATTCACGGTTTCTCAGTATGCTTAAAAACTGCGCTCAACAGTCAGCTTTTAGAAATTGATAAAAAATGGTACTTAACACTCTACTTTTGCTAGAATTAGCCTTCAAAGTCATCGAGGTGGAAAAAATCAAAGAACTAGACATTTACTACAAAATTATTTTTTGCCATTTTAAGATATTTCTCTTAAACTATATAGGGTATAGTCAAAGATATTTCTGATCAAGTTATGATAGAAAATGCCGAAAATTAAATTAGCTTTAGATGTTGTTCAAGAAAAGTTCTAGATAAAAAAAGAAGAAGGTATGGCAATAAATCAAACATCATAATGTAAATGAAAATAAATTTATTTATAAAATTTACAGTAGGTGTTCAAAGTGGCCACCTCCAGCCTCAATACACATTCTACACCTTCTTGCCATACCTTTTTCTTTTTTTTATCTTGAACTTTTCTTGACCAACATCTAAAGCTAATTTTCCTTCATTTTCAGCATTTTCTATCATAACTTGATCAGAAATATCTTAAAATGGCAAAAAATAATTTTGTAGTAAATGTCTAGTTCTTTGATTTTTTCCACCTCGATGACTTTGAAGGCTAATTCTAGCAAAAGTAGAGTGTTGAGTACCATTTTTTATCAATGATGCTAAAAGCTGACTGTTGAGCGCAGTTTTTAAGCATACTAAGAAACCGTGAATTAGCCTTTTTACATTTTTAATTTTGATTCGAAAATTCAGATCATAATCCAATTTACGTAACTTTTTCACTTGAGAGCAACATTTCCATCATTTTTATCAAAGTTACGAATCTGGTTATTTTATGCATAAAAGTACAATTCATGGAGTTCAAGTTACAAAAAGAATTTCACAGAGAAGTCTTGTACTTTTTTTTAATATCTTTTTTAAGATGGTCAAGTCGAAAATTCTCAAAGTTCATAAAAAAATTCATAACTATTTTTTCCTTTTTGACGTCAATCTCTTGGCCACCCTGTATAATTTATATAGACTAGAAGGAATGGATTTTTTTGTGTGTTTTTTACTTCATATGTTCCTCAGTTCCTCGACAGTTAATCGACAATCATTCATAAGCAGTGTGATAATCTTCGATCAATCTGGTTCTGTTATCTTGCAATAAAGTTAGCAAAGCCACCCCCTGGAAAAAAAATTAGGGACACGACATTTTTTTTCTTTCTCGACAAATTCAGGACAGGTATTCGACAATTAATGCAATTGAAAATAGTCAATAACAAATGCGCTGTTGCCAAAAATGCGATAATTCCAGAATTAGCACGAAATCGCGGGAGAATGGCGAAAAATGAACTAGAAGGAATGGATTTTTTGTGTGTTTTTCACTGTATATGGTCTTCGACAATTAATCAAAAATTATTTATGAGCAGTGTGATGATTTCCGATCTATTGAGAAAGTGGTTCTGCTATCTTGATATAAAGTAAGCAAAGCCACCCCCTGAAAAAATCAAAGACGCGACAATTTTTTTTCACGACAAATTATCGACAATTAATGCAATAGGTTTCATTGATTTTTTCGCAAGTGGCACTGCAACTTTATAGACATGTTCTCCAGGGAATAAGTGAATATACACGAACGAGTGAGTGAATATACATGAATGAATGAGTGAAGATACAGAGTGGCCAAGAGATTGACGTCAAAAAGAAAAAAACAGGTCCCTCGTGTCATGGGCTATTCGAATCACCCCCATGTATGTTATGCTATTTTTCACGATTTTCGAGTTATGAATTTTTTCATGAACTTTGAGAATTTTCGACTTGACCATCTTAAAAAAGATATTAAAAAAAAAGTACAAAACTTCTATGTGAAATTCTTCCTGTAACTTAATCTCCATGAATTGCACTTTTATACATAAAATAACCAGATTCGTAACTTTGATAAAAATTATGGAAATGTTGGTCTCAAGTGATAAAGTTACGTAAATTGGATTATGATCTGAATTTTCGAATCGAAATTAAAAATGTAAAAAGGCTAATTCACGGTTTCTTAGTGTGCTCAAAAACTGCGCTCAACAGTCAGCTTTTAGAATCATTGATAAAAAATGGTACTTAACACTCTGCTTTTGCTAGAATTATCCTTGAAAGTCATCGAGGTGGAAAAAATCGAAGAACTAGACATTTACTACAAAATTATTTTTTGCCATTTTAAGATATTCCTGATCAAGTTATGATAGAAAATGCTGAAAATTAATGAAAATTAGCTTTAGATGTTGGTCAAGAAAAGTTCTAGATAAAAAAAAGAAAAAGGTATGGCAATTAATCACACATCATAATATAAATGAAAAGAAATTTATTTATAAAATTTACAGAAGGTGTTCAAAGTGGCCACCTCCAGCCTCAATACACATTCTACACCTTCTTAGAAATTTTTTTTTCAATCGCATAAAACCTGCCCTGTCCTCTCTTAGGACACGTTCGGCTTCTCTTTTATCTTCAGTCGCAGCTCGTCTTCACTCGAACATTCTCGGGCGTAAACAATTTCTTTGAAATACCCCAAACGAAAAAATCGATGGGATTAAGGTCAGGTGAACGTGGGGGCCCCTTGATTGGTCGACTGCGTCCGATCCATCTGTTCGGGTATCGTTCATTCAAATGATTACGGACGTCAGTTGCGTAGTGACACGGGGCGCCGTCGTTTTGGAATATCATAGTTTGACGAAGTGGCCCCCACGTTCACCTGACCTTAATCCCATCGATTTTTTCGTTTGGGGTTATTTCAAAGAAATTGTTTATGCCCGAGAATGTTCGAGTGAAGACGAGCTGCGACTGAAGATAAATGAAGCCGAACGTGTCCTAAGAGAGAACATGGCAGGTTTTATGCGATTGAAAGAAAATTTTCTAAAAAGGTGTAGAATGTGTATTGAGGCTAGAGGTGGCCACTTTGAATACCTACTGTAAATTTTATAAATAAATTTCTTTTTATTTACATTATGATGTGTGATTTATTGCCATACCTTTTTCTTTTTTTTATCTAGAACTTTTCTTGACCAACATCTGAAGCTAATTTTCATTAATTTTCAGCATTTTCTATCATAACTTGATCAGAAATATCTTAAAATGGCAAAAAATAATTTTGTAGTAAATGTCTAGTTCTTTGATTTTTTTCACCTCGATGACTTTGAAGGCTCATTCTAGCAAAAGTAGAGTGTTAAGTACCATTTTTTATCAATGATTCTAAAAGCTGACTGTTGAGCGCAGTTTTGAGGCATACTAAGAAACCGTGAATTAACTTTTTTACATTTTTAATTTTGATTCGAAAATTCAGATCATAATCCAATTTACGTAACTTTTTCACTTGAGACCAACATTTCTATAATTTTTATCAAAGTTACGAATCTGGTTATTTTATGTATAAAAGTACAATTCAGGGAGATTAAGTTACAAGAAGAATTTCACAGAGAAGTCTTGTACTATTTTTTAATATCTTTTTTAAGATGGTCAAGTCGAAAATTCTCAAAGTTCATAAAAAAATTCATAACTCGAAAACCGTGAAAAATAGCATAACATACATGGGGGTGATTCGAATAGCTTATGACACGAGGGACCTGTTTTTTCCTTTTTAACGTCAATCTCGTGGTCACCCTGTATATGAAATTACATGCAATAATCAAAATCTTATACAAAACGATAAATGGCCTGTCAAGATCGAACCCATGGAGCGAGGCAACTGGCCAGACGTGGCAACGAAGTTGAAACGGGAAATTCTCCAAGGAGAAGTCTGAAGGTTCTACCACTCGGTCCAGTTGACCCACTCCAGAGTCCTCCTGGAGTTGAGGGGGCACAATTTATCTGAAACTCGAGAACAGTATTAGCACGTGTTCTTATTGAGGTTAACATTATGAAGTGGGCTAAAAATTCATTTAAATCAAAGAAAAATATGAAATTAACTAGAGATGCAACGAATCAACAATCAATCTATTAATTCAGATTGAAGAGAAGACTTGAGATAGTTCAATTCTGGAGTTCTGGTGCAAAGAGATGTTCCAGATGTAAATCTACAATAATCGAAAGATACTACTACATTGCCAAAACTAATAGAAAATATATATTGTGGAGTTTGCAAATAAACGAGGTGAATCGAGATGTCAATCTTATAATTTGAGATGATCGAGTATTGCAATTTAGTATATTATGTATAGATTTCACATATAAGAATGAGTACACATGAGTATGGGCATGAGTGTTCGAGAAAACAAAGATATAAATATCATTCAATATGATTTAAATCACATTACCTTAGAGTAAACACTGAATTTGGACCAGAATTCAAGAGATGCACTAAAATTGAGATGTTCGAATCTAGAATCACATTTTATAATATTTAGATGGACAGTATGATAACATTTCATTATTGAGTGCAGAGATGATCTTAATTGATTTATTGGAAAATTAATCCGGAAAATGCCGTTCGCGCAGCTATAGAGGGGGTGAAATCAGTGAGATGCGCTCTGATGAACCGGCCTAAACGGACATCGAACGCACCGGAGAGACGTATCCAGCATATGTAATTAGAATTCTCCTGTGACGCGTAGTTTGGGAAATAATCGATCTTGAGTCGAAAAATCGCGAAAAATAGGTCATTTTTGGACTGCCATATTTCCCAGAAAAATCGAATTATACAGATGCTGATTTTTTGCATATTGATTGATCCTTTGTGAATAAAAAAAATAAATTTTTATCCATCAGAGTCGAACAGTTTAGATTTTCTGATTTTTTCGCGAAGGTCCAAATTTTCCGATTTTTCATCGTTCGTAAATCAAAAACTGTTTTCCTCACGGAAGAACTGATTGGATTTTCTTAATCTACGTCCTCGAATTAGTAAACGGTGTGAGTTTGAAGTCGATCGGAGGCAAAAAAAATACCTATAGGATTTTTCGCAAAAATTTTAATCTCACCTATCGATACGAAATTTTCACCATTTATATTTATTTATTCGATGCCGTAGTTTAAGAAAATCCAAACAGATTTTCTCTGAGACTGATAGTTTTTTGAGTATTGTTGATGGAAAATCGGAAAAATTTGACCTTCGCGAAAAGAATCAAAAAATCCAAACCCTTCGTCTCAGGTATATAAAAAATACACAATTTTATTCTTGAAGAACCAAAGTGTAATAAAAAAAATCAGCTCCTCTCAATTCCAATTTTTTTAGAAGTCACGTCACTCCAAATTCGACCAATTTTTCGCCAATTTTCCACTCAAGGTCGAATATTTCCCGAACTAAACATTTTTTGATCGGACTTTTGTTCGAAATTTTTTTAAGTCCGATCGAAAATTTTTTTCTCCGGAGTATATCGTCCCGGGTCATTTTGTATACTAATTTGGACACGTAGATTACGAATCTGTAATTAGAAATCTCCTGTGACGCGTAGTTTGGGAAATAATCGACCTTGAGTCAAAAAATCGCGAAAAATAGGTCATTTTTGGACTCCCGTATTTCCCAGAAAAATCGATTTATACAGATGATGATTTTTTGCATATCGATCGATCCTTTGTGAATCAAAAAACCAATTTTTATCCATCAGAGTCGAACAGTTTAGATTTTCTGATATTTTTCGCGAAGGTCCAAATTTTCCGAAATTTCATCGTTCGTAAATCAAAAACTGTTTTCCTCACGGAAGAACTGATTGGATTTTCTTAATCTACGTCCTCGAATTAGTAAATGGTGTGACTTTGAAGTCGATCGGAGGCAAAAAAATAGGATTTTTCGCAAAAATTTGAATCTCACCTATCGATACGAAATTTTCACCATTTATATTTATTTATTCGATGCCGTAGGGCGTAGATTAAGAAAATCCAAACAGATTTTCTCTGAGGCTGATTGTTTTTTGAATATTGTTGATGGAAATTCGGAAAAATTGGACCTTCGCGAAAAAAGTCAGAAAATCCAAACCCTTCGTATCAGGTATATAAAAAACACATCATTTTATTCTCGGAGAACCAAAGTATAACCAAAAAATCAGCTCCTCTCAATTCTAATTTTTTTAAAAGTTACGTCACTCCAAAGTCGACCAATTTTTCGCCAATTTTCCACTCAAGGTCGAATATTTCCCGAACCAGAAATTTCTCGGAAAAACTAATTAGCGCATCGTAATCTACGACCTCGAATCAGTAGATGAAATGACCCAGGTCGATATAGTACAAAAAAAATTTATCGGACTTTTGTTCGAAAATCGAAAATTGTTTTCTCCGGAGTATATCGTCCCGTGTCATTTTGTATACTAATTCGGACTTGAGCCGAAAAATAGGTCATTTTTGGACTGACGTATTTCCCAGAAAAATCGATTTATACAGATGCTGATTTTTGCATATTGATTGACCCTATGTGAATCAAAAAAATAAATTTTTATCCATCAGAGTCGAACAGTTTAGATTTTCTGATTTTTTTCGCGAAGATCCAAATTTGCCGATTTTTCATCGTTCGTAAATCAAAAACTGTTTTCCTCAGGGAAGAACTGATTGGATTTTCCTAATCTACGTCCTCGAATTAGAAAATGGTGCGAGTTTGAAGTCGATCAGAGCCAAAAAAAATTTTTCCGTACCTATAGGATTTCTCGCAAAAATTCGAATCACGCCTATCGATACGAAATTTTCACCATTTATTAATTCGATGCCGTAGATTAAGAAAATCCAAACAGATTTTCTCTGAGACTGATTGTTTTTCAAATATTGTTGATGGAAAATCGGAAAAATTGAACCTTCGCGAAAAAAATCAGAAAATCCAAACCCTTCGTCTCAGGTATATAAAAAATACACCATTTTATTCTTGAAGAACCAAAGTATAACCAAAAAATCAGCTCCTCTCAATTTCAATTTTTTTAGAAGTTACGTCATTCCAAAGTCGACCAATTTTTCGCCAATTTTCCACTCAAGGTCGAATATTTCCCGAACTAAACATTTTTTGATCGGACTTTTGTTCGAAATTTTTTTAAGTCCGATCGAAAATTTTTTTCTCCGGAGTATATCGTCCCGGGTCATTTCAATTTTTCGCCAATTTTCCGAACCAAAAATTTCTCGGAAGAACTGTTTGGATTTTCTTAATCTACGTCCTCGAATTAGTAAATGGTGTGAGTTGAAGTCGATCGGAGCCAAAAAAATGTTTCCATACCATAGGAAAATTGAATATGGGCCTTCAATTTCCAACAGACTCCCTGTACGGTACCGAATTTTGAAAAAAGGTACATTGAAAAAAGTGTTTGATGAGAGTAATCAACAGTTAAAATATATGTACAAGACTCACCCTGTATGTGAGGTTTTTGGAAAAACTACTGCCACCATCGAATTCTACGTAAAAAAGGAAAAATTGGTTTGACAAGGAAAAAGTTGTAGCAACTTTTCCAAAATATGCATTTGCGAAAATCACTCCTTGACTCGAACAGAGAATGGCTGTTTTCACGATGAAAATAAACTTTCAGCCTCCAGATACCATCAGTTATCTGGCAGCGCGTATATGCAACTCATATTTTATCGATATATTTATTATTTATTGCCTCATCTTCAATGATCGGGGAGTACACAGGGTGATTCAAGGTGGATGGCACATTAGACGTTTCTGGTGAACAAGATATCGGATAGGTTTGAAAATTTAATGGAGTGCATTATCGGACATTTTCTACCCAACTAAAATAGTTTCGTCAATGCGGTGTTGCTTCTTCTATTGGAAAGTAGTAGCAACTTTGGTTTTTCAAATGGAACACCTGATTGATCGATTTGCTGACGAAAAAGAGACCGGGTTAGCGCTTGGCCTCCCTGTGACACTGCGACCAACTTGGGTCTATTGTATCACTCTTTCGTCAGTGGTTCCTCACGAGAATAGGTTTGTGTCCTTTATCAGGTTCAGTAGCCAGTTTATGAGGTTTTTCGGATTCATTCCCGTTTCCGGATTGATTTCTCCGAAGATTCTGTGGCGCCTTCTTCCCAGGGCGTCGCATTCAAAAATTATGTGAGAGGCTGTTTCTTCCTCTTCACCGCAGAGTCTGCAATCCACGGGTTTTCCAAGTATTCCTATGGTGTTCAGATGTTTTCTAAGGCCACAGTGTGCCGTCAGTAGAATAGAACACCTGGTATATTGTATTATTTTTGGAATCTCCAACAACTTCTCGACAACTTTTCTCAACATTTCCTTGTACCTATCTGTTGAAGTTTTCGAAATATAAATTAATATCTGGGGGGTAAAAAAAATTAATATCAATTTTTTTCACCGAAAATCATGACCTCTAAAAATGCTGATAACTTCGGGTTGAGAGACAATATGGCATTTAAATTTGTTTTGGAGTTAGGTGCTACATGAGTGCTTCCAACACATCAGCCTGGTCTACGTTACTTCAATAGGTACAGGATGGTAAAAAAAACAGTCTTTTTGTTTGCTTGAAAAAGGGGCTGAAAGTTGTTTATTTCAAATGGAACGCACTGTATATTATTAGAAATTCATAAAGTTGATGAAATTTGCTTCAATTCTATGTATATCATGCCTACTCCTAACTAGTCGATTTTCGGGAGCATTTATTTGTCAAAATGTTCCTTCAGAATGTTATTTCCATTCGGTATTTTGTAGACATGCCATGATTACTATTTGGTAGACCTTGTGACCTTCTCCTAATAATATAGCCACCAAGAAACTTGAAAGTCAAACTATTCATATGAATTTTTATTAAAAAGTGGAACAATCATGTCGAATATTTCAAAGTATGTTCGAATCGCTGGTCATTCACTTCCAAGCGGATGTTGACTGCTTTCGTCGTGGCAGATCGTATTTCTTTGAAATCCAAATCTTCAAATGCTTGGGTAATCCTTTCCAACAATTCATCTCTCGAATGCACGGGAGTTTTGTAAACTTTTTCTTTCAACATTCCCCACAGATAAAAATCTAATGGATTAAGATCGGGTGATCTTGCTGGCCAATTCCATGGTCCCAAGCGCCTTATCCACCGATCGTCAAAAAGTCTCTCCAGTTAATAATAATAAACAAATTCGTGAGCACTTCCTTTGAATTTTCTTCCATCGTTTCGAGAGTATTTGCAACTTCTGAAATGACGAAAATGTCTAAAATTAAGTTTCCTGGTGCCTTTATCATCAGGAGAATATCACAAGGTACTGTGAAATAGTAATCATGGCCTGTCAACCAAATACCGAATGGAAATACCATTCTGAAGGGAGTGAAGGGACATTTGACAAATAAATGCTCATTTCCGACATTTGACTAGTTAGGCATAAGCATGATATACATAGAATTAGAGCAAATTTCATCAGCTTTCTGAATTTCTAATAATATACCGGGCGTTCCTTTTGAAATAAACACTTTTCAGTCACTTTTTCAAGCAAACGAAAATACTGTTATTTTACCACCCTGTATTGAAGTAGGTAACGTAGATCAGGCTGATCTGTTGGAAGCATTCATGTATCACCTAACTCCAAACCGAATTTCATTGCCATAGTGTCTCTCAACCCGAAGTTATCAGCATTTTTAGAGGTCATGATTTCCGGTGAAAAAAATTGAAATTGATTTATATTTCGAAAACGGCAACAGATAGGTATAGGGAAATGTTGAGAAAAGTTGTCGGGAAGTTGTTGGAGATTCCAAAAATAATATAATAAACCAAGTGTTTCATTTGAGAAAGCACCGCATTGAGGAAAATATTTTAGTTGGGTAGAGAATGTCCGATAATGCACTCATGCAAATTTTCAAACCGATCCAATATCTGGTTCACCAGAAACGTCTAATGTGCCATCCACCGTGAATCACACTGTAAAAAAAAGATGAATTCGGAGCATTCTGACACCTTTGTCTACATCAGGCGCGTACCCAGAAAGGTGTGTTGGGGGGGGCTCAGCTTTTATCCAGTAAAAGATGTAACAAAAACAGTTATGTTTTTTAACAATGAGAAATCATAAAAAAAACAAAAAAGAAAATATTAAAGCATGCAGTTGACTAGTTTTCAGTCACTGAATAGAATTTATTTCTTGTAATATGAATCTTTGAAAACCAGAAAAAAAACAAATATTGAATCATCCAAGGGTTTATTAGTTTTTAGTTATTAAATAAAAGTTCCAAGCGCCAGCATTAGCAAATCTGGTCACAACCATTTCTGTATCTATGACTCTCTCGTAATTTATGTGTATTAGAGCTAATCCGTTCAAGCGGTTTTCTGCCATAGTGGTTCTGAGCCAGTACTTAAGAAAACCTGCGCTCTGCTTAAGCCGTTGTTACGGGAACACGGGAAGTACAGTGTGTACCATTTTGGTTGAGACTGCTCTGTATCTCATCTATTATTGAAGATATAGAGATATGCGATTTTCTCGAACCTGTATCACTTTTTTGTAAAACTTTCAACCCTGTTTTTTGAACGTCAAATATTTGCATTTTTTTTTAATACCTTGATGTATCACAATCTTATCTTCAATAAATTATAGCTTAAAAAATCAGAAAATTCCATATTTATATGTTTGTTTTTTAATAATAGGCCATGAATTCTTTCACACCTGCATTCAATTATTACTTTTTCGAAACGCCATTCAAAATATCACTCTTCAACATAAACTTAAAAATGTCGAAATATTGTAAACAGAAATATATATCGGTACAGATTTAACATTAACTGATGTAATTACAAGATTTAAATTAGACAATTTATTACATAAACCGAAAATAAACATATAAATCTAATGAAGTTGTTCAAACTGTCGTCCATTTTGTCTTATACATAAACCATACAGTTTCAATTCGACATTTAAAATTATTAAGGATTGCCTCATTCCTGTGTGAGTTTCTGAATGCTTCTTTGGTTGGGGCTCGGAGCTCATCTATATGATAACGCTGATATGCTTACATTTTATATTTTCATATAATATTTTTCAAATTTTGAAATTCCATGTTTTCACCGTCAGCCATCATCATTGATTTGTTTTGACTCTGTTTGTGACTCAGTTTTCTTGAATGCAATAAACAAAACATTATTTTATGCATGTGTGGAAGGATTCATGGCCTCTAGTATCAAAAACATCAATTTGGATTTTTCTGATTTTTAAAGTTAAAACTTATTGAAGATTGGGTTGCAATACATCAATGTATTCAGAAAAGAAATTGCAAAAATTTGACGATGAAATATACAGGGTGATCCATTTGGAAAATACCAAGTTTGTGTCAAATCTTAAAAACAGTGCTCTCAAGAAGAATGTTAAATACGGCACTGACTTCTATGTAAAAATATCTATTATAAGCAGTATTCATTTTTTTTTCTATCTCATACAGGGCCTAAGAAATAATTGCATTTCCAAATGTGAACATTTTCGTTTTCGCCCTGTATTTCAGGAACAAGGAGTAGTTGGAATATTTCTGTTTGTGGCTTTGAAAGTTTTACAAAAATGTGATACAGGGTCGCGATAACCGCATGTCTCAATAATAGCTGAGATACAGTGCAGTCTCAACCAAAATGGGACACAGTGTACCCAAATATTTGAAGCAATATGTACAAATTTGGATAGAAATCTCCGCTACATTTCTCTACAGCAGATGGAGCACATGATTTGGAATCATCCGGTGTTGAAGTAGCCCACTTTTTTCCATCTTTTTAATTCACTGGAAAGAATGAGACTTGGGGGGGGCTAGAGCCCCAATAGCCCCCCCTGGATACGCGCCTGGTCTACATTTATGATTCTGTTGAGTCTGGAAAAAGTCGAATCTATGATTAGGCTTATACTGATAACTCCTGAGAAACTACAAGCTTCTGAACTCGTAGCTTGTGTGACTTAGGAAAACCAGCTTTGTCCTGTGTTACTGTGTGTCCTTACGCCACCTTAGCACTGTTAATTTTTTTATGATGGTCACTACCGCCTAACTAGAAAGTTTCTTTCCCAGCTTCGGGATTGAACTCCGTTCCTAGAAAAATACCCTAACTTCTGAGCTAGGGGCACTCATTGCCAGTAGCAGATTAACCGGTACGCTTAGTACGCTGCAGCGTAGGGCCCCGAGGTGCATAGGGGCCCCCGGCGATCGAATTAATTTTTTTTTCTAGAATAAAAATTCAGTCTGTAAGTGTGAAAAAAATAGTCGGGCTGTACTATATTTTATAGGAAGCTCAGAGGCAACTTGTGAATTATGGATTATTACATTCACATGAAACGCAATGAATAACAAAAGCCTCAGAGCAAAACTCCGATGTTGGAAAAAACACACCATTCGAAATTCAGCGTACTGTCCCTAATTATCTTGTCTGCCTGCAATAAATTCCGTCAAGGGTGGCGGCCGAATTCCAATGTTGACAATTACATCATAATTCAATAAATTTGTCGGCATTTCCTCTAAAATCTAGGAATGTGCTACAGAACGGCCGACCAGATGTTGATTCGTTTAGGGGTGTAAAGTGAAAAATACTTGTGCAGAAGTTCTTAGGTTTGCATATTTTTTTCTCACATTCATTTCACAAGATTCGAATAGTGTTGACAGTGACGAGCGAGTTTCGTGTTAGATTCAAATATTGTGAAAAACTGAGAAGTGTTAGTGAATTGAACTAAACTGCTCCACATGAGTTACGGATATTGACTAAAATTGCAAAAAAATATAATTAAAATAAGATTTTTGGGGAAAAAAATTCATATTAATATTATTTCAAGTTGCAAATTAATTTTAGCTTTTAGGTCTGCAGCGTATACCGGTGGTTAAGAAAAATCGAGATAAATAACGAAATTTTATTCCCAGAGAATTCAAGCATTTTAAGACTATCAATACAATGTATGGCCTCCACAGGCATCAATAACAGCTTGATATCTTCTTTGCATACTACATACGAGGTTGTTGAACATTTTTTGAGGAATTTGGTTCCATAAACGGAGCAGAAGCTCTTTCAGATCATTTAAGGATTTAAGGTTGATGATTATTCAATCTTCATGCATATCCGATAAATGTTCTATGCAATTCAAATCTGGTGAGTGCGGAGGTATTGGTATTGGTAAATGTGGAATACCAAGCTCCTAGCACGCATTCTCAACTATGGCTGCATGGTGCGGTCGATCGTTATCATCTAGAAATTGAAAAGTTTCACCAATAGCAGCGTGAAAATTTGGCACAACATTATCAATGACATGCTCCCTATAGTGTAAGGCGGTCATATTCCCAGGACAAATGTTAGCCCGGGAGCCAGTGATAGTTTTAGTCAGTCATTTTAATCCTGACCATAATTTGTATATAGCTTGATTTGGTTGTTTTCTCACAGTCATTTTAACCCTGCTGAAATTTACAGAGATGGTAGTTTGTATAATTATTCGAATAAAAAAAATCGTTCGCTGGCTGTACGTTGGTGGAAACCCCGTCCGCTGGACATGGAAACTTGTAAAAAAATTTTGAGTTTCAGTCATTTTAACCCTGCTGAAATTTACAGAGAGGGTAGTATATATAATTATTCGAATAAATTATCGTGCGCTGGTTGTACTTTCGTAGAAAACAAGTTTTCATGTCCAGCGGGCGGGTTTTCCACCAACGTACAGCCAGCGGACGATTTTTTTTATTCGAATAATCATATGATCACCTTCTCTGTAAATTTCAGCAGGGTTAAAATGACTGAAACTCAATATTTTTTTACGTGTTTTCGTTGCTCCCGTTGGAAAACCCACCACTGGTGCGCCAGCTGACGGTCACTATGCTAGAAGACAAATACAAATTAAGCTATATACAAACTATGGAAGGGTTAAAATTGATCAACAAAAACTATCAGTGGCTCCCGGGCTATGTGTAGACTCGTGTGTAGATCTGTGCGCTCGTTAAAACATATACCGGCCCATGCCATAACACTACATCCTCGGATAAAAAATAAATTTAGAACTGTTATGACAGAAAATAGATTGCAGTTTTTAGGAATACTTTCTATCGAAAGTGATATAACGAGCAGTCCCGATTATAATTCTGCAATAAAAAAATTTGCTGGTATTAAAATAAGAAAAAAACTATTTTTTTAGTGCAATTTCATTTTGTACGTAACGGATATGCAGCTTTACGATACTTGTATCTTTTGTGATTTGTGATGATTTTATTTATTCCTTAATTTCGATGCCGCAATGAAAATTTGCCAGATATGATATTCTAGAGATATTTTGTATTTTAATTTTTGTGTTATATTCCCCTCTTTTAAGATTTTTATTCATCTTTTATATTTTGTTTTGATGTACATACCTTGTATTTTATTAATATACTTTATATTTTGTTTTTAATGAAGTGAGTTTTAATTAAGAAATTCTTTTGAAAAAAATCAAAAATGTTTCAGAATTTTTGAAGCGTAGGGCCCTTGAAATCATAAATCCGCCACTGCTCATTACAGAGATTTGAAAAATGATTATTTGAATGACTTGTCTGAAATTCGAAATTGACAAATAGGGTTTATTGTCGATCTCGCCAGTGAGCCAAGGCGAATCAGAGCTTATAAACGATTGTCATTGATTCTCTGATTACCAGTATATGCTGTCCTAGGCAAATAGAGCCAATTTGGACAATTATCGAGCACATTGGCTAAAGTAATTAAATCGTTATTCGCCGGAAACGTCACAAGAGGAACCATCAGACAAAGCCAATATCCAATTGAATCACATCAATGATGATGTAATGTATCAGTACGTGTTGGTCGGACTGGCAGAGTTGTAATCGAATGAATAAATGAATATATAGGTAAAGGAGTTAGACTTACTGGTCATTTTTCACTGTTGAGCTAGATACAAAGAGTTGTTGTTTGAATTGTTCATTTGCTTCGACATTCAACGGCCTCAATCGACTGAAATCATTCCTTTGAATGGGATTGAGTCGATAGATTAATGACAGCTGTGGTGGAAATTGTTCTTACCCTACGTGATATTAAAGATAATAAATAACAATTTTAGGTTAAAATAGCTTTGCTCGCCAAGTTGAGAAATATTTTAATTGGATTAATACGTCAATGATGAGGAGAGAATCCACTTCTTCGACCCCTGATAAGAAGTCATCTGGAATCACGTGGAATATTCTGTACCTCAAAATGATGTTGAGGGTTCGGCCACTGGGTTGAATATTGAGGGGAGCGCCATATGGGTTTTTGACTCCTTCCGTTCATTTTCTTTGTTTTTGTAATGTCGAAGGGATAAATGAAAGATTTTATTATTATTACATTAATTTTTGCAGCTTTCCCGGAAAAAAAACGACCATCGAACGACTGAATGAAAGGCCGAACCAACAAAGAACCCCGACAAACGAAACAAACACCAACAAATGAAAACATGAAAGCAACAGAAAAGCAAAAGTCGAAGCAGAATGAACAGAAAAAAAGAACGAATAGAATACATTTTTTCACATAATACACTGCGCAAAAAAATTAACGCACATTATGGAAATCTCAAATTTATTCTACAACTGAAGGTGTTCTCAATGATAATTATTTTGATCAGAATTATGCATGCATATGTTATCCACTTTCAACGTTTTTCTTCAAAACAGATGTTTTCTCCCAGCAGGAATAAAAAAAGATGATATTATCAGATTTTTAATGTATTGGCTCCATTCTAAAATCAGTTGTTCTCGATCAATTCTAGTGATCAATAGTTTTTCTTTCGTTTGATTTTCTACACTCGATCGCTATGCAACGCGAAACACGCAATTAGACCCAAGAGGAATGTGCCCAAGCGATAGTTTTGCGAGAAGAAGGGTGGACATACACAAGAATTGCAGAAAGGTTTGGAGTTTCCCATACAATACGAGTATAACATTAACCGCAGAAAGTGATCAAGGTTTGGAGTTTCCCATACAAGTGTGTCCAGAATGTTGCAGCGATTCAGGGAGACAGGTATGAATGTCCGAAGACCAGGACAGGGTAGACCACGGGTAACAACTGCCATTCAAGAACGTTACTTGAGAGTTTCTTCGTTGAGACAACGGTTTGCAACCGCTCGCCTCCTTCAAAATCAGCTTGAGCAAACTCATGAGGAGCAAATTCGCACTCAGACAATAAGAAATCGCCTCAGAGAATATGATGTAAGGCCTCGTGTCGCGTCAAGAGGCCCAGCTCTTACCCCAGCCCATCGAAGGGCGCTTTGGATTTTGCGAGAGAGCATATCCATTGGGAAGAGGCCGATTGGGAAAGAGTTATCTTCACAGATGAGTCTAAATTCTGCCTCTACCATTGTGATCGACGTTCCCTTGTATACAGACGTCCACATGAAAGATATGCTCAGTGCAATTTCCTGAATACTACTGATTTCGGGGGAGGATCGATTATGATATGGGGTGGAATATCTTTGACTGCTCGCACAGACCTAGTGGTCGTTGATAATGGAGCTATGAATGCTGATAAGTATATAAGGAACATTCTTGAAGAGCATGTAGTGCCATTTGCCCCATACATTGGTGAAAATTTCATTTTTATGGACGATAATACCAGACCCCATCGTGCGTGCATCGTTCAGGAGTACCTTGAAGAGGTTGAAGTCTCTCGAATGGAATGGCCATCAAGAAGTCCAGATCTCAATCCGATTGAGCAGGTTTGGGACAACCTCAATAGAAGGCTGAGAAGTTCAGAAAATCATCCAGCTACTCTTAATGACTTAGGAATCCAACTCTGAAAAATCTGGGAAGGATTAGATCAGAACATTTTAAGATCACTCATTTTGAGTATGAACCGTCGTTGCCGAGCTGTAATTAACGCAAGGGATGGAAATACCAAGTATTAAATCACTTATCAGCATTTCAGTATTTTGAAAATTGTTCATTTCTCTTCTTTCACATAAGATGAATTTTTCTTCCATTTAATGTGTCTTGTTTCGTTCAAAACCTTTCCGAGTGAACATAAAAAATAAGTTATAAAGTCAATGTAGAGTTAACTTTCATTAAAATTGAGATTTTCAGAATGTGCGTTAATTTTTTCGCGCAGTGTATAAATAAATAATGACATAAAAAAGCTTTTTTATATCATTATCATTTAACTGTGCCGCAGTGTTTGCTTCAGGTGCCCGTTCGAGAAAGTGCCAAATTCATAAATATGTTGTAAGAAAATAAAGGGTGTTTCATTAGAGAGCAAGATTTGAATTGCGCGCCATGTTTGACAGTCATAATGTCACATGAACATGACGTGAGAGATCGAAAGTTGATAATAATGTTATAAGTGTATAAGTGATATAAGCATGGGAGCATTACACGGTAGAACAACACCTCCTGATTGTCAGGAACTGTAATAACGGCGAATGACGAACTTTATCGTACTATGTTTCCTGTGGCTAATTTGGAAGCTATTGATCTTGACGACATGTGGTTCCAGCAAGACGGTGCCACATGTCATTGACGATCTTGCACCAGTTTGCACTAGTTTGGTCCTGTCATTTTCCGATTTGAAGACCAGAATCGGCCTCCGCACTCTTGCGATTTAACGCCTTCAGACTTCTGGCTGTGGGGTTATCTGAAGTCACAGGTTAATGCCAATAAGCATGCAACCATCGAAGCATTGAAAACCTAGGCGCTGTATCAATGAAATACCATCACATTCACTTTATTGAAAATTTCCCCAAAAGGGTACGCTTATGCCAGCAAAGCCGTGGCGGCCATTTACAAGATATTTTGTTCCATATGTGATTCCCAAATGTATATTTTCTATTTCAATAAATAAAGTGCTCCACATGAGTTAGGGATATTGACTCAAATTGCAAAAAAATATAGTTGAAATAAGATTTTTGTGAAGAAAATTCATATTAATATGATTTCAAGTTGCGAATTAATTTTAGCCTGTAGGTCTGCAGCATAAACAGGGTGGTTAAGAAAAATCTAGTAAAATAACGAAATTTTATTCCCAAAGAATTCAAGCATTTTAAGATTGTCAATACAATGTATGGCCTCCACGGGCATCAATAACAGCTTGACATCTTCTTTGCATACTACACACAGGTTGTTGAACATTTCTTGAGGAATTTGGTTCCATACACGAGGCAGAAGCTCTCTCAGATCATTTAAGGATTCTGGGGTAGGTTGATGATTATCTAATCTTCTTTGGAGCATATCATATCCCATGCATGTTCTATGCAATTCAAATCTGGTGAGAGCGGAGGTATTGGTAAATGTGCAATACCAAGCTCCTCGCGCGCATTCTCAACGATGGCTGCACGGTGTGGTCTAGCGTTATCGTCTAGAAATTGAAAAGTTTCACCAATAGCAGCGTGAAAATTTGGCACAACATTTTCATTGACATGCTCCCTATAGTGTAAGGCGGTCATATTCCCAGGACTAATGTGTAGATCTGTGCTTCCGTTGAAACATATCCCGGCCCATACCATAACACTACTCCCTCGGAATGGATGGACTTCTTGGACATAGCGACGATTACGGGGTATGCGTGGGATTGTCCATACCCTTATTCTTCGAGAATGTGAAAGTCGTCCATATCTGGATTCATCAGTGAAAAGGACACTACGCCATTGATCGTTCCAATTGATATGTTGCCTTGCCTATTCCAGTCTTTGACGCTTATGGTCACGTGTTGATGGAACTCATGTGAATGGACGTCTAGAACCTAGATTCACCTCTCTCTAACGTCGTCTGATGGTTTCGATGGAAACTTGGACCCCATCTGCATTTTGAAGAGTATTCCGTAGCATTCAACACGTAGATGTAGGGTTTCTTCTCGCCGAAACGGTGATGAAGCAATCCGGAGCAGGTGTTGTTTTTCGTCGCTCACCAAGCCTTGGTCTTTCCAACACGGTCGAGATATCACACTTTGGCTGACTTGGAGCCTTTCCGCTACAACAACCTGAGTTAGGCCACCCTGTAGCATTCCAATAGCCCTATTAGCCTCAGCGTTTGTTAATTTACGTCTTGGCATTTTCAGAAATCTCGTTTCAAATCGTAGCCGTTTATAAACTGACTTCATTTCAAAATAAGAACATTCATATGCAAAGAACCAAACTTCAGAAAAAAGGCGACCAGATTGACGAAATGTCTCATGCTCATTTTTATTCGATCGATTCAAGTTGTTATTGAGTTTTAAATGATTTTACAGCGATTTTCTCGAAGATTACATACTTTTAGGAACGATTGAATACGTTATCCCTAACTCTTGTAGAGCAGTATATTTTGTGCACCATTATCGACTTGCCGCTAGTTTTTTGATAATGTAAAGAATGCCTTATCAAATCATGAGAAGTTCTGTGACTAAAGCGACTATTCAACCATTCTTTGTGCGGAAACAAAATGTTTTTTTTAGATTTATCATTATTCCAGTTAATTTCTTCCTAATTACATTGTTAGAATTTTTCGACTAGCTGTCGAAGATATGTAAATGAATGTAATCACTTCTGGTGCGCCTCATCATAGTAAAAACATCTCGAGTATTTGCACCTTTCCAACGGTGGTATGCTCCTGAAGATAATTTCCTTCGTTGCTCAGATAACAAAGATTCTACTCTCCGAATAAGGCAACTCAACATTTTGGTATGATAATTCCATCGACAGCCTTGATGAAAGCACTACCGCATGACTTTACTTTGACGCAAAACGTAACACTAATTCCTAATAATCAAAACATCTTACAAGGTTTTCCGAAAAAGGAGATAGATGAAATAATTACACAAAAATGAAACGAGTTTTTACATATCCATACGGTGAATTAATGGTTCGTAAAATCTTCATAGCCATACGTCTCTTTCATTTTTTAATATTGTTCTTGAGAAATGTTCAACCTACGGAAACTTCGGTGTTATAAATGAACTGACTGAAAATGAGGACCTACGCAACACACAACAGTTTTTATTTATAGCAATTTGAACTAAATGCATCTCTTGGCTGAAAGAATATTGGAAATCGTTGAATTAATTCATTTCAATCGATATTCTTTCATTGGAGCTTCTGCACGTACAGGCATTTGTTATAGTGAATACACTGCGCGAAAAAATTAACGCATATTCTGAAAATCTCAAATTTAATGAAAGTTAACTCTACATTGACTTTATAACTTATTTTTTATGTTCTCTCGGGAAGGTTTTGAACGAAACAAGACACATTAAATGGAAGAAAAATTCAGGATTCCACCGAATCTTATGTGAAAGAAGAGAAATTAACAATTTTCAAAATACTGAAATGCTGATAAGTGATTTAATACTTGGTATTTCCACCCCTTGCGTTAATTACAGCTCGGCAACGACGGTTCATACTCGAAATGCGTGATCTTAAAATGTTCTGATCTAATCCTTCCCAGATTTCTCCGAGTTGGATTCCTAAGTCATTAAGAGTAGCTGGATGATTTTCTGAACTTCTCAGCCTTCTATTGAGGTTGTCCCAAACCTGCTCAATCGGATCGAGATCTGGACTTCTTGCTGGCCATTCCATTCGAGAGACTCCAACCTCTTCAAGGTACTCCTGAACGATGCGCGCACGATGGGGTCTGGCATTATCGTCCATAAAAATGAAATTTTCACCAATGTATGGGGCAAATGGCACTACATGCTCTTCAAGAATGTTCCTTATATACTTATCAGCATTCATAGCTCCATTATCAACGACCACTAGGTCTGTGCGAGCAGTCAAAGATATTCCACCCCATACCACAATCGATCCTCCCCCGAAACCAGTAGTATTCAGGAAATTGCACTGAGCATATCTTTCATGTGGACGTCTGTATACAAGGGAACGTCGATCACAATGGTAGAGGCAGAATCTAGACTCATCTGTGAAGAGAACTCTTTCCCAATCGGCCTCTTCCCAATGGATATGCTCTCTCGCAAAATCCAAACGCGCCCTTCGATGGGCTGGGGTAAGAGCTGGGCCTCTTGCCGCGACACGAGGCCTTGAATCATATTCTCTGAGGCGATTTCTTATTGTCTGAGTGCTAATTTGCACCTCATGAGTTTGCTCAAGCTGATTTTGAAGGAGGCGAGCGGTTGCAAACCGTTGTCTCAACGAGGAAACTCTCAAGTAACGTTCTTGAATGGCAGTTGTTATCCGTGGTCTACCCTGTCCTGGTCTTCGGACATTCATACCTGTCTCCCTGAATCGCTGCAACATTCTGGACTCACTTGTATGGGAAACTCCAAACCTTTCTGCAATTATTGTGTATGTCCACCCTTCTTCTCGCAAAACTACCGCTTGGGCACATTCCTCTTGGGTCAAATTGCGTGTTTCGCGTTGCATAGCGATCGAGTGTAGAAAATCAAACGAAAGAAAAACTATTGATCACTAGAATTGATCGAGAACAACTGATTTTAGAATGGAGCCAATAAATTCAAAATCTGATAATATCATCTTTTTTTATTCCAGCTGGGAGAAAACATCTGTATTGAGGAAAAACGTTGAAAGTGGATAACATATGCATGCATAATTCTGATAAAAATAATTATCATTGAGAACACCTTCAGTTGTAGAATAAATTTGAGATTTCCATAGTGTGCGTTAATTTTTTTGCGCAGTGTATATTGGATGTTTTTTCAGAGTGATGTAATTTTCGGTAGGGTTAACTGTGATTTGACAAAAGGTAGAAGCTATGTTATTTTGACATTATTAGACATCATTGAAAAATCTTCATGGAAAAAATCACGCTGCCACAACGTGTACAAACTGTTGAAATTTAATTTCAAAATCAATGTTCTATTCGCCAAACCTCTAGGGCACTTCGTGAAATTTATGGTTTACATAATCGTCCATCAGAGCAGCTTATCTATCAATAGATTTCGGACAACATTTTCTTTATGTCTATAAAGTTAGCAGTGCCACTTGCGAGAAAATCAATAACAACTATTGCAATAATTGTCAATTAATTAAACTTAACGTTAAGTTAGCCGAACCACCTTCTCAATATCCACCAAATATCATGAAAATGGTTATAAATAATTGTCGAGTAATTGTCGAAGTCCATTTGAAGTAAAAAAAAATACAAAAAATCGAGGTCGAAATATTTCTAGAATTATCGCATTTTTGGCAACAGCGCTTTCGTAATTGACTCTTTTTCTATTGCATTAATTGTCGAATACCTGCCTCGAATTTGTGGTGAAAGAAAAAAAATTTTCGCGACCTTCGTTTTTTTTACTAGGTGGCCTTTGCTTACTTTATATAAATTTAGCAAATAGTGGTCGAAATATAGGGAAAACGCGAGAAAATGGAGTGAAAATTGCTAGAAAGTTCAAAGTTTTGTGTTTTTTTTACTTTATTTGAACATCAACAATTACTCGGTAATCTTTCATGATCATCGTGATGATATTCGACCACTATTTGCTAAATTAATATAAAGTAAGCAAAGCCACCAAGTAGAATATAAAACGAAGGTCGCGACAAATTTTTTCTTTCACGACGAATCGGCACTGCTAACTTTATAGACATACATATTCCCTTGACTCGATGCAATAACAACAACAAGACAAAGAACTGTACCTACAGAAGAAAATATAGCGGCTGTAGATATTGTTAATGGGGATCCAGTTGAACTCTGTGCATCCACCACATGAAAAATATTGCGTGAAGATCTTGAGCTACACCCATACAAGATCCAACTGGTTCAAGAACTAAATCCACTTACTTGATCATAATAAGCGTCGTTTGTCGTTTACGAATCTGGTTATTTTATGTATAAAAGTACAATTCATGGAGATTAAGTTACAAAAAGAATTTCACAGAGGAGTCTTGTACTTTTTTTTAATATCTTTTTTAAGATGGTCAAGTCGAAAATTCTCAAAGTTCATAAAAAAATTCATAACTTGACAACCGTGAAAAATAGCATGACATACATGGGGTGATTCAAATAGCCCATGACACGAGGGACCTGTATTTTCTTTTTTGACGTCAATCTCTTGGCCACCCTGTATATTCTTTTGAAAGAGAGCAATACATACTTTTTCATTGAATGTGACAATACAAGGTGGGCCATCCATAACCTTCCACCCCGAATTTCGAGCTTTGGGATGGTATAACGAAAAACGCTCGGACATGTCAAATTTTCTCCAGTTTTTCCGTCAACTTCTGAGAAATCAATAAAACTTCTGTGTGAGATACATCTGGGGTGCAGTCGAACATAATAGTGGAGTAGTTGGCCTCCTTGATCTCATTAATAATGCTATTCCTAACTTTGGTGGCCATTAAATCGATAATTTCATTTTGTATAGTTTTGGACAGATATGGTTGTTTGTCTTTTTTTTTGAGTGGTCAAGATGGAACTTCAGAGTCGGGTCATATTTAATAATAATACTTTTTTTCCGAGAAAACCTCTGGTTGTTTTTGGCGCCCCCTTAAGCTGGCGCACAGGGCAAGCGTCTCGCTTGCTATTGTGTATGTCCACCCTTCTTCTCGCAAAACTACCGCTTGGGCACATTCCTCTTGGGTCAAATTGCGTGTTTCGCGTTGCATAGCGATCGAGTGTAGAAAATCAAACGAAAGAAAAACTATTGATCACTAGAATTGATCGAGAACAACTGATTTTAGAATGGAGCCAATAAATTCAAAATCTGATAATATCATCTTTTTTTATTCCGGCTGGGAGAAAACATCTGTATTGAGGAAAAACGTTGAAAGTGGATAACATATGCATGCATAATTCTGATAAAAATAATTATCATTGAGAACACCTTCAGTTGTAGAATAAATTTGAGATTTCCATAGTGTGCGTTAATTTTTTTGCGCAGTGTATATTGGATGTTTTTTCAGAGTGATGTAATTTTCGGTAGGGTTAACTGTGATTTGACAAAAGGTAGAAGCTATGTTATTTTGACATTATTAGACATCATTGAAAAATCTTCATGGTAAAAATCACGCTGCCACAACGTTTACAAACTGTTGAAATTTAATTTCAAAATCAATGTTCTATTCGCCAAACTTCTAGGGCACTTCGTGAAATTTATGGTTTACATAATCGTCCATCAGAGCAGCTTATCTATCAATAGATTTCGGACAACATTTTCTTTATGTCTATAAAGTTAGCAGTGCCACTTGCGAGAAAATCAATAACAACTATTGCAATAATTGTCAATTAATTAAACTTAACGTTAAGTTAGCCGAACCACCTTCTCAATATCCACCAAATATCATGAAAATGGTTATAAATAATTGTCGAGTAATTGTCGAAGTCCATTTGAAGTAAAAAAAAATACAAAAAATCGAGGTCGAAATATTTCTAGAATTATCGCATTTTTGGCAACAGCGCTTTCGTAATTGACTCTTTTTCTATTGCATTAATTGTCGAATACCTGCCTCGAATTTGTGGTGAAAGAAAAAAAATTTTCGCGACCTTCGTTTTTTTTACTAGGTGGCCTTTGCTTACTTTATATAAATTTAGCAAATAGTGGTCGAAATATAGGGAAAACGCGAGAAAATGGAGTGAAAATTGCTAGAAAGTTCAAAGTTTTGTGTTTTTTTTACTTTATTTGAACATCAACAATTACTCGGTAATCTTTCATGATCATCGTGATGATATTCGACCACTATTTGCTAAATTAATATAAAGTAAGCAAAGCCACCAAGTAGAATATAAAACGAAGGTCGCGACAAATTTTTTCTTTCACGACGAATTGGCACTGCTAACTTTATAGACATATTTCCTTGACTCGATGCAATAACAACAACAAGACAAAGAACTGTACCTACAGAAGAAAATATAGCGGCTGTAGATATTGTTAATGGGGATCCAGTTGAACTCTGTGCATCCACCACATGAAAAATATTGCGTGAAGATCTTGAGCTACACCCATACAAGATCCAACTGGTTCAAGAACTAAATCCACTTACTTGATCATAATAAGCGTCGTTTGTTTGCTGATTGGACCCTAGAACAGCTTGAAGTTGATCCACTTTTTTATCGAAAAATTGTGTTTCACGATGAAGCTCATTTCTGGTTGACGGCTACGTAAACAAGCAAAATTGCCACATATAGAGTGAAAACAATCCTCAAGAAGTTCTGCAGGTTCCATTGCATCCTGAAAAATGAACTCTTTTGTGTGCTTTACACGCTGGAGGCATCATCCGCTCTTAATACTTTAAAAACGATGCTGGAGCTAATTTTACAGTCAATGGTGCTCGTAATGTTCGATGATCAATAATTATAAATAAAATAATAAAATTTGAATGGTATCGACCCAGAAGCGTTTTGGTTCCAACAAGATGGTGCTTCATCTCATTCTGCTATTGTAACAATTGATTTATTGAAGGAAAGATCTGGCGATAACATTATTTCCAGAAATGTTCCAATCAAAAATCTTTGGTTTATGTTGATAAACCAGAAAAAATAGACGCTTCGGAAGCCAACATAACTCTTGTTATTGCTCAAATAAGGCCTGAATTATACGAAAAAGTGGTCCAAAATTGGTCTGGTCGAATGCGGTCAAATCTCTGTCAAATATTCTCGAACAAAATCTCAAATTTTGGAAAAATTTTCTGGAAATAATCGTGATTTGCTTTTCCTAGTATCTATTATCCTCTTAACTATATTGAAAATTTATAATTCGCTCCAGTGCAGTAGCCCAAATTGAATATTTTCGAGTGAGAATTCGAACAGTACAATATCGGAGTTTTCAGGGAATCAGCTTGAAATAATAGGAATATGATTTCGCCGATATCAATGACCATAATGTTTATATTGAATATTCATCATCCAATAAAGCTACGTACCTACATTCTCTCGCGGAAAATGCTCTGATGGATGGACATATCATTCTGTTCGCTAAAACAGAGGTCATTTCCAACATCAATAGTTATATACATTCATGGTGGCCAAGAGATTGACGTCAAAAAGGAAAAACAGGTCCCTCGTGTCATGGGCTATTCGAATCACCCCCATGTATGCCATGCTATTTTTCACGGTTTTCGAGATATGAATTTCGAGAATTTTCGACTTGACCATCTTAAAAAAGATATTAAAAAAAAGTACAAGACTTCTCTGTGAAATTCTTTTTGTAACTTAATCTCCATGAATTGTACTTTTATACATAAAATAACCAGATTTGTAACTTCGATGAAAATTATGGAAATGTTGGTCTAAAGTGAAAAAGTTACGTAAATTGGATTATGATCTGAATTTTCGAATCAAAATTAAAAATGTAAAAAGGTTAATTCACGGTTTCTTAGTATGCTTAAAAACTGCGCTCAACAGTCAGCTTTTAGAATCATTGATAAAAAATGGTACTTAACACTCTACTTTTGCTAGAATTAGCCTTCAAAGTCATCGAGGTGGAAAAAATCAAAGAACTATACATTTACTACAAAATTATTTTTTGCCATTTTAAGATATTTCTGATCAAGTTATGATAGAAAATGCTGCAAATTAATGAAAATTAGCTTCAGATGTTGGTCAAGAAAAGTTCTAGATAAAAAAAGAAAAAGGTATGGCAATAAATCACACATCATAATGTAAATAAAAAGAAATTTATTTATAAAATTTACAGTAGGTGTTCAAAGTGCCTCAATACACATTCTACACCTTTTTAGAAAATTTTCTTTCAATCGCATAAAACCTGCCCTGTTCTCTCTTAGGACACGTTCGGCTTCTTTTATCTTCAGTCGCAGCTGACTTCACTCGAACATTCTCGGGCGTAAACAATTTCTTTGAAATAACTCCAAACGAAAAAATCGATGGAATTAAGGTCAGGTGAACGTGGGGGCCACTTCGTCAAACTATGATATTCCAAAACGACGGCGCCCCGTGTCACTACGGCCTATACGTAACTCAAGTCCGTAATCATTTGAATGATTACCGAACAGATGGATCGGACGTAGTCGACCAATCAAGGGGCCCCCACGTTCACCTGAACTTAATCCCATCGATTTTTTCATTTGGGGTTATTTCAAAGAAACTGTTTACGCCCGAGAATGTTCCTAAGAGAGAACAGAGCAGGCGCGATTGAAAGAAAATTTTCTAAGAAGGTGTAGAATGTGTATTGGGGCTGGAGGTGGCCACTTTGAACACCTACTGTAAATTTTATAAATAAATTTCTTTTTATTTACATTATGATGTGTGATTTATTGCCATACCTTTTCCTTTTTTTTATCTAGAACTTTTCTTGACCAACATCCAAAGCTGATTTTCATTAATTTTCAGCATTTTCTATCATAACTTGATCAGAAATATCTTAAAATGGCAAAAAAAAATGTTGTAGTAAATGTCTAGTTCTTTGATTTTTTCCACCCCGATGACTTTGAAGACTAATTCTAGCAAAAGTAGAGTGTTAAGTTCCATTTTTTATCAATGATTCTAAAAGCTGACTGTTGAGCGCAGTTTTTGAGCATACTAAGAAAGCGTGAATTAGCCTTTTTACATTTTTGATTTTGATTCGAAAATTCAGATCATAATCCAATTTACGTAACTTTTTCGCTTGAGACCAACATTTCCATATTTTTTATCGAAGTTACGAATCTGGTTATTTTATGTATAAAAGTACAATTCATGGAGATTAAGTTACAAAAAGAATTTCACAGAGGAGTCTTGTACTTTTTTTTAATATCTTTTTTAAGATGGTCAAGTCGAAAATTCTCAAAGTTCATAAAAAAATTCATAACTTGACAACCGTGAAAAATAGCATGACATACATGGGGTGATTCAAATAGCCCATGACACGAGGGACCTGTATTTTCTTTTTTGACGTCAATCTCTTGGCCACCCTGTATATTCTTTTGAAAGAGAGCAATACATACTTTTTCATTGAATGTGACAATACAAGGTGGGCCATCCATAACCTTCCACCCCGAATTTCGAGCTTTGGGATGGTATAACGAAAAACGCTCGGACATGTCAAATTTTCTCCAGTTTTTCCGTCAACTTCTGAGAAATCAATAAAACTTCTGTGTGAGATACATCTGGGGTGCAGTCGAACATAATAGTGGAGTAGTTGGCCTCCTTGATCTCATTAATAATGCTATTCCTAACTTTGGTGGCCATTAAATCGATAATTTCATTTTGTATAGTTTTGGACAGATATGGTTGTTTGTCTTTTTTTTTGAGTGGTCAAGATGGAACTTCAGATTCGGGTCATATTTAATAATAATACTTTTTTTTCGAGAAAACCTCTGGTTGTTTTTGGCGCCCCCTTAAGCTGGCGCACAGGGCAAGCGTCTCGCTTGCCCCCCCAAATCCCCCTAACCCCCTTTACCTTTCATTTGATGTATCACAATCTATATATTCCCATTTGAAATAATAAAGTAGAGGGCTGCGAGGCGTAGGGACGAGAAATATAAAATTCAAAAAAGCATACGATTAATTGTTTTTGAAATTGAAAATCGATGGGTGCGAGAATTTTCCTCAATGATTCTTCTCAAAAGAATTATTGACGAGTTGCGTTACTTTTTTGGCAAGCTGTACTTTTTTAATAAGGTCAGAGAAGAGATGGAAGACAACATAAACGGAAAAACGTCCAAGCATCTGCCAGAACCAGATTCCCATTCCTTGGAAAAAGTCTGTGTAATTAGATCAACTTTGTAAGTTCACTATTCAGGTTCTTGTTAATCAATGTAGAAAAGTAGAAAGCCAATCCCTTTCTTACCGTGGTACATACGGACACCTAATTGATATTAGAATATGTGTATGTATTTAAAAACAAACCTCTTATTTACAGGTGAACTGGCTCGAGCAGTGCGTGTGAGATGTCTCAGACATGTTTTTGCCGAGGGTACAAAGAACATCTTGGAAATGTAACCAGTTTTTCTACATAAACTAGTAAATTCCCTGTAATGATAGAAGAGCAATTTTCATTATGATCCTATTGTCAGTTGTATATTTTCAAGGAAAGAGAAGAAGTGATGTTTGTTGGAGCGGAAAGAGCTCGGCTTTCTGAAGAAATGATCTCTTTCAGCGTTTCACTACTTGGAGAGGCGCCAGGAAAATATACAGGTGTGCTTGAGAGCGGATGGATAAATCTGGATGAATATTGAAGGAATTATCTCAAATTCCTTGCTTAAAGGTATTTTTTGTGGATGAATAGAATGTATTCTTGGACTTTTCTAAAAAAAATCACCTTTCACAACCTAAATCTACACATACAGGGTGTATTTAAATGTGAGGCTTTTCTTTTGACAGATGGTAGAACTCATCAAAATAAGTCATTTCACAAAAAAATTATATGAATTATGCCCCTGTTTCGAGAAAATGAAACTAGAATATTTTCTGATTTCTAGGTGAATCTGAAAATTCCTCAGTCCGAACCTGCTCCCTGGCCTGCTTATCCGTGTAGATATCAACTTCTCTTGTTTTTTGCCTCTCATCATACATGACTGACATGACCCAGTTTTACTTATACAGGAAATGCTTTTCCTTCTTTTGAGTAAGGCCACTACAGTTACAGTTACGCTACTGCTTCTTCGTAGGTACTTTATTTGATATTCTCCGCGTTAGATGGCGATGTAAACAAACAGTGTGTACAGTGCCTATATTTCCACTATAGTCACTGTAATAGTGTGTAATTTGAGTTGCCTACAACTCTGCGCTGTTGGCCTAAACCAACATGTCTTAGCGTAGGAGTACAGATGTCTAAAATTATTAGATTTCGTTGAAATACACCACTTCAGATGGAGCTATTCACACATCATGGCTGATTATTAGTTATTTTTATAGTTTTATTTATACAAAATAACGTAATCGTGAAGGTACTATATTTGACATTATCACCATTAGATGGCGATGAATTTTTTGAGGCTTTCGCGGCCGTCGATTGATGTCATCTGTTCTTTTTTCGAGCATTTCGGTCGTCGTGGTTTGAAATGGTCGAAAAAAAACATATGAGAATTACTGTGTAATTTGCATAGGACTTATAGTACCATGAAAGGCTATTATTACCAGATCCAGAAGCGGGTGAATACCACAGTGAATTTTTATCGAATATCGAAATGTCAAGTAAATCGGATTTTGGCGATCAGTTCCAGTCGTGAGATGTCCATTCTCATCTTTTCTCATAATTTTTAAAATGTTTGCGAATTTCTGTTAGGGTAATAAATATATTTGCAGAAATAACTGAATCCAAAATTGCCATAATTAGTAATCGACATATTATTTTTGTGTATCTGTTCTGTGTGACAGCTCATATCCATGGAATATTCGACAGTTCAAAAATCAGAGAACCAAGCCGTTGATCTCCGATCACCGGTGATTACGATTTGTGAAATCCACCGCAAGTATTTAGGCGGAACAAATTTCGCCGGGCCAGCTAGTATTCTATAAATGCGAGGCGTGGTTATTATAGTTACAATAGTACCAAAAAATGGGATAACTTAAACCGATGGGACGACTTGGAATTCTGTCAGAGATTCTGTCTAACCACTCTAAAAAATATGACAGTTTCAATTTTATAAGTTCAACATGAAAACCCAAATAAATAACACAAAAAGGTTAATCCGTACTCGTTGTATAAATGTCACTTTTTCAGTTTTGGCAGAGTAATAAGAGATTTCGAGAACATGTAGTAAGCACGATTTGTAAAGCTTGTAGGTCTTTGAGAAGGTGCTCCCCATGAATTTAAGCAGCTCAAAAATGGAAAAATTGGAATAAAGATCCAGGATTTCCATCTTAGCCGCTGCAAAGTTGATTCTCTGATTGTCTCCGAATAGAATGTACTTTTTTTCGGTATGCACTGTTATATGATTGAACTTTTCTTTCACTTTACACAGGTTTTTTTTTAAACAAGGGGTTAGTAGAACACCTTCAGGTGAACTTCCCCTTGTTATTATATTAAAAACTGATGTTTATTCTCAAAAATGCGCTTGAAAAATATTTTTATCAGTGGACTGTATAATATTGTAGCTTGTGAAATAGATTACTTATTTAAATAGATCCTCATCGAAGTACCTACAGGAGTTCATAAGAAACGGGTGTAATCAATTATCGATTTTATCTCGAATTGGTGATGATCCCGTCTAAGAACTGTAGATTATAAACATACAAACATTGAAGCTATATCTGTATGTTTGGACAGATGAAGTTCAAATTGTCCTTGTTTGAAGAAGTGAAAACTTGTATCGCAGAACGTTTAACACTAATTCCTATCAGTAGATAAATCAGCACGTTCATCTGAACTAACAGTTTATCGATGAGAAGAGCAATAATCTATAGAAAAATTTCAAATATTTCTCCTCCGATTGTTATAGTATGAAGCTTGAGATTCATAAAATATTCCCAGGTTTTACAATAATGCCGAGTAACTCTAAAAATATCAACTAGATCGGGAATTATCAATGATCTTCCTTATTTACTATTTTGTAGATGCTCGAAGAGATCAAGTCTTATATTACATACTTTGATTGTTATTATTATTTTCAGTTGTTGAAAAATGTTTTTTGGAAATAGCATCAAACGTAGGGATTTATTGTAAAAATTCACTGGTGAATCGGACACCTCCCTAAAAAAACTAAATCTGACTAGATGGTCCAATTTCAACAATTAAACTTCATTTTTTTTATATCATTCGTGCATTATCAGAAATAGTTATGAAAAATTCTTGCAAAGATGAGTGAAGCCAAGCGGAAATTATAAAAAGAAATTGAATTTTGAGATTACAAAAATGAGATATCAATTTGGACGACGCATGCAGAGCTTTAAAAAAGACGAATACAAAGATAAAAATATATAGGCTAGGCTAAAGAAAATGCCATAGCATATGGTAATATGGTAAAGATCCCCATTTCGAAGAAAAGAGACAAAAAAAGTTAAAAAATATTTCGATGAATTAGCCGGTTTCGAAGCAGGGAAGAATTTTTCAAAATAAATATTTTCTAAAGAGTGCTCGATTCAATAATTCCACAATTAGATGCACGTTTCGAGGGTATGACTGCAGTCAACAAAATTTTTAATTTTCACCATCATTTCCACTAGATGTGGACGAAAAAAGCTGCGACCAATTTCAAAGTAAATATTGCGATATAATAGGGACCAGCATTTCAATTAAATCTATATATATATAAAAGAAAGATGTTGGTTATACCATTTATAACTCGAGATAGGATGGACTGTTCGTTATGAAACTTTATATATTGATTCGTCTACGATCTGGTTATTATAAAATACAACAAAACTTCGAAAAAATCTATGAAAGTTTCACTTATACAGGTAATGATTTTCCTCCTTTTGAGTAAGGCCACTAGGTGTCGCTACAGTTACAGTAACGCTACCGCTTATTCGTAGGTGATATTCTCCGCGTTAGATGGCGATGTAAATAGTGTGTACAAGTGACTATATTCCCACTATAGTTACTGCAATAGTGTGTAATTTGAGTTGCCTACAACTCTGCGCTGTTGGCCAAAACCAACATGTCTTAGCGTAGGAGTACAGATGTCTAAAATGATTAGATTTCGTTCTTACCACGTCAGATGGCGCTATTCACACATCATGACTGATTATTAGTCATTTTTATAGTTTTATTTATTCAAAATAACGTAATCGTGAAGGTACTTTATTTGACATTATCACCATTAGATGGCGATGAATTTGTTAAGGCCATCGATTGATTTCATCTGTTCTTTTTTCGAGCATTTCGGTCGTCGTGGCTTGAAATGGTCGAAACAAAAACATATGACAATTACTGTGTAATTTGCATAGGACTTATGGTACCATGAAAGGCTATTAACAGATCCAGAAGCGGGTGAATATCACAGTGAATTCTTATCGAAATGTCAAGTAAATCGGATTTTGGCGATCAGTTCCAATCGTGAGATGTCCATTCTCATCTTTTCTCATTATTTCCAAAATGTTTTTGAATTTCTGTTTGGGTAATAAATATATTTGCGGAAATAACTGAATCCAAAACTGCCATAATTAGTAATTGACATATTATTTTTGTGTATATCTGTTCTGTGTGACAGCTCATATCCATGGAAACATTTGACAGTTCAAAAATCAGAGAACCAAGCCGTTGATCTCCGATCACCGGTGAATACGATTTGTAAAATCCACCATAAGTATCATTTAGGCGGAACAAAGTTCGCCGGGCCAGCTATTTTCTTAATATTTATCACCTATTTCTACCTGAATTGAATAAGGCATGGACAATTCACGAATTCTGTATGAAAATAATAAGACAATGCGGAATGGGCGCTCGCAGGAGGGGCCAGGGGGGGCATGCACCTCCTTCCCCCTGAGATTTTGATGGCCTTATCGTTCTTCAGCACAACATACCCCCAATATTACATTCTTAATACAAAGGGCAAGGAGAAATGGCCACCCCTGAAAAGAATTTCTTCAGGCGCCCATTTTTATAGCAATATTACTGTTCATTGAATCTTTTGCAAAAAGTAAGTCTAGAAAGTGGTTGTAAACATATTTTTCCCAAAAGAATCAATGACTTGATGGACCTCTAGAGGTTCCAATTCTTCATAATTAACTTAAATTCATTCCTAAAATAATTTATATCAATAAAAAAAGTCTAGAAGGAGATTTTGACAATGTCTGCTTATTTTTTGTAGATATTTGTACATGTATGAAGTATCTATAAAAAATGTTTTCAAAGTTCCATTTTCATCCTCATAAATATGATCAATTTAATATACATTTGTACCTACTTAAATTCATGATTACCTGTTTCTTTTCATTACCTGATAACATCATTTATTCAAGAATACTAGTACCTCAACTGTACCTTCAGTAAGTAGCTTTGCTCTTTCGAAGTATGTATTCATATTTCGACTCGATAAAAAACAAACAATTCATCAAGGGGCCCCTCTTCGATTTTTGCACCAGGGACTATCTAGCTACGCCACTGGCTTCATGCCTAGTTATATAAAATTCCAGCGATTTCCCAAAAAATTTTCAATATTTCTGTAACAACATATCTGATGGGGTGACTTTGAATATTGTGTAGACAAATATATTTTTGCAGCTGTCGAAATTTTTTTTCAATCGATTCATTGAACTGTCAAATTCGAATCTACCCATAAGGTGAAAGCTCCTGACTTCGTGTCACTGTTTTTTCAAATATATGTATTCAGTTAGTTATTAAGGTTTATGGAACATGTTGTGTGTTCTTAACGTCTACCTGCCTGTTGCTGCATATATTGGAGTTTCTTCAACTAAGGTGTGTTTTAAGAATGTAATTGGCAGAACGGTTAGCAATCAAATCAGCGTTCGTTTCTATCGGAATCATTTCACCTCTCCTTTGTATAACATCAATTGGTTGGAAACATATTAAATCCAGGTTTTCAATACTAAAGGCCGATAGAAATATGTTATGGCCATAATAAACGAATTGATGCCTAATAAAAGTCCGAAAGAGCACATGTTGGTGCAAGCATACCGACAAGAGTTCATTGCCTCTATTCTGCATTAGTCACTTTTTTATTACAATTACTGGATCGTCGGAAATATGCATTAACAACCGTCTATAACTCTTCCAGTAGATTCGTCACGAAAAAGTGACCGTTCTATTGTGTGTCTTTGCGGACAACTAATTGGCCGATAGTTCTTCGGGAAATCCTTACTTTTCCTCATAGTCCTCATACATGTGGGCATGGTTTATGCATGATTATGATTCGTTTTCAAATTTGGAGGTCATATTTCAATCATTACTGCTGTTTATAGTTTGAATACATTGAATAAACACAACCAATCGAGTATGGAATCACCCAGTAATTTCGAGAAATAGAATTTAATTCGAAAAGAATTAAAGTGCAGTTTCACAAACCAAGTTAATTACAAACAAAACTGCATCAAAAATTATTACAATTTTCTTAATTATATTACAAATAAGAAAAATTTCCATAAAAGTACGTAATTATTCTGAACATGACAATTCAATTTTAATATTCAGTTTGGCACCTTTATCTTGGATACAAGCACGAATTCGACAAAGAATGCAATCTATCAAGTTGTTAATAACTTCTAGGGGAACATTGGCTCATTCCTCTAAAACCGCTTGTATGAGTTGCGCTGTCATCTGTGTTACCAGAGTTGTTATAATTAGCCCTAATCTTTCTTTCGTTCTTATCCCTTGGGTGAGTAAGAAGACCAAACTGAAACTTCAACACCTTCTGTTGCTCAAAAAAATGTTAAAATCCTTTGGTATATGGAGGTGCTTTATATTGCATAAACAAAAAAATGGCCAAAACCACCTCTCCAGAACCTGACTACAGGTTGCATCTACAAATCCAAATACTTTTGACCTTTCAAGGTTTGCCGAATGGAAATTGAAGTAGTTCTTTCAGCCAATCATTATTCCACCCCAAAACATTACAGAACCTCTTTTGTGTTTCGTGGTATGTTTGAGAGCACGGAGTCTAGATTGTCTTCCCCCACCTCTCAAAATTCAAATTTGCCGGTCACTTGATCGTAGGATTGTGGATTCATCCGAACATATATTGGGTGAGTCTGAGATATGGGGCACCCCTATTTTTGAAAGAAATAATTCGATTCAATGCACGAAAATTTAGGGGGCTTCTGACAACTAAAATTGATTTTTTGAGATGAAAATGCACTTCTGGTTTCGCCAAAAATTTTTGAGATAAAAAATGAAGAAATAAAGAAAATTCAGCTCATCATCTTCAGAATTTGCTCTAATATTCAGATGGTTTCTGGCGAAACCGGAAGTGCTACCGAATTTATTTTCATCTCAAAAAATCACATTTCAGTTGTTCAAAAGCCCCCTAAATTTTCGTGCTTTGAAGCGGATTATTTCTTTCAAAAAAAAGGGGTGTCCCATCTCTCAGACTCACCCGGTATATATTCTTTTGAAAGAGTGCATAACTTACTCTTTTCTTAATCAAACAATATATGGCATATGGCACGTATAAAGAAATGGCGACAGCCGACAAGGAACAGATTGTATAAAAGAAAAAAACTGTTTCCCGCTCCAAATCTAAGTGTTAGCAGAGGGAATGTAAACGGAGCATTAAAAGAGCAACTTCAAAAAATTTCTGCCACCATTGTCATTTCTGATGGCAATTTTTCAAGCTGCAAAAATACAATTTCCATGCCCCAAACACCTCGAAAGTTCTGGAACCATTAACTGTCTTCTGCTGAAAAAGACCCGAGCGAGAAGTCTGCTTTCAAAAATACTGAATAGCCGATTTGAGGAGAACGAGAACCCAAAATATGGAAAACATGGAACCGTCTTTTCCTATTCAAATCCAGAATGGTTATGAACCTATTGGAAATCCAGATATAACGCAAAATCTGAGAAATCTCACAGTTCGAAATTAATTTCATTATCACCATGACCTTTTCGTTGATGGAAATTTATAATAATTTCGAAACAATTAATAAAATCATGTTCTTACTTGTAAGACAAATATCTATTCTAATATTATAAAGAGGAAAGATTTGAATTTTTGTGTGTTTGATACGACTTGACTCAAAAAGTACTGGACCGATTTCAGAAATTCTTTCACCCTCAGAAAGCTTCATTATCCCTGAGTGACATAGGTTATACTTTTGACCCGGAAAATTGAGGATACCTACTATAACTTCAACTTCAATAATTACAAAAAATCAGCCATAAACAGCTATTTTCTCGTGCGCTGCAAAAACCGTAAGACTTACGTGGATACAATGTATGACAGAAATGTTTCTCTTAAATAGTTCTACAAAAGTCCGCGATATCATATATCTATCTCTCAAGATTGACTTGCTATTGATACCTGTTTATGGTATCAGATGTTTTCCAAAATTATGCACTATTTGGGAATGTGTTTTTATGAATAGGGTATTGATTCTCATCCAACTTAATACGTTATTTATCCCCAGTATTTAATTTAGAACGAATTGCCCTTCACATCATACAATTACAACGAGTACATCAAAAGATATCACAGGTTGAAGTGTTGAAGATAAAACCGTACGACCGCACCAAAATGCGTATCCGTGGTAGTTAGACGGGTAGGAGAGGGCCCGGAATGTGAGAGGGGGTCATGCATATCTATAAGAGAGTAGCCGCGTGGAAAGAAGGGATTCCTACGTACAGAAGTGGATTTTGAGGAGCTGATTGAGATGAAGAAGAAATGTAGAAATTCCTGTTCTCAATTATTTGACTCATACTGTGGAATTCCGGAAATTTTATGAATTTAACAAATTTAGGACAATTTCACTAGAAATAAATAAAATATCGTCTTCTTCATTTCAATCGTACTCTGTAATTCCTGAAATTCACATGAATGTCATGAATAAATCAAATTTATTTTTCAATTATTCCAATTGATTTTCAGAGTAATATGTTGTATATCATCGGTAACATTTTTATAGACTAACACTCCGTCAACCCTACCTACAGGGTGGTGTGGAAACAATAAGCATTATGAACATATCGTGTTCGTATGCCCTAAGCGGAATTGGTTTATATACAGCGAACCACTGGCGTACCCACAAGGGGCATATTAGAAGATCGCGAAAGAAAAAGACCAAAAGATACATACATCATGTATGAAGTTGCGAGGAACCAAGCCAAAAAGCCCCTATATATGGTAAAATCTACATCTACAGAAATAGCTGGCTATTCAAAATAACATACACCTCTTATTGAAAAACCCTTTAAATTCATAAATATGGGGACCCCAAAAACTGTTTCGCTCTGGGTCCATGACGGGTTGAGTACGCCACTGGGATGCCGTAAAAAACTGCCGCAGGCGGGTGAATTCATTGGTTACGTCTAGTTATCAATGAAAGAATCTTTCTTCCAGCCCAACAAAAGATTGTATGAGAATGTCTGCCCACCTGCAGCAAAACAATCGACTGATATACCGTATTATTTTGTATTTTACTGCCAATTCTTTGGCACCGTCAAAATATAAACTGAGGCAAAAGGCGAACATCGCAACTTAAGGAGAAAGTGAAAGAATATTAATGAGTCAGCATGTCGAGAAACACTTGTCTGCATATTGAAGATGATCATTGTTATAATATCATCTTGTCCAAAATGAATGGAGCTGCGACCATTTATTTTAGGTGGCGACCCACGGGTAGTCTAAAAACAGTTAGGGAGTGAAAATGAGAATTCATAAGCGGAGAATTTGCCAAGTCGGGCGCGAAGCAAACACTGTCGTACCATCCTTTACTGGAACCATTTCGCCGCATTTTCAGGGCCCTATTTGAGAACCTCTGGATAAGACTAGAACGCAGAAATTTTCGTCATCCAGTGAGCTATAATCACGTACTTAAAATCCAAAATTTCAAATGTGTAGGTCATTTAGTTTTAAAGCTAAGCGAGAGCAAAGTTTCGCATTTTCGACACTCACTCACTCATTCATTCATTCATTCATTCATTCATTCATTCATTCATTCATTCACTCACTCATTCATTCACTCACTCATTCATTCACTCACTCATTCATTCATTCACTCACTCATGATCATCAAAATAGAACTAGTACTTCCCAGCTCTCTGGGTTTTCAGAGAGCTGAAATTTGGTACAGAGTTAGGGTTTAATGACCACATAAAGGGAAAACTATAAGAACTAGGATAATCGAAGATATGGAGTACCTGGTGCCTGGTCCTGGTCTGCTTTGCCTGTTCAATTGAGGAGAACATACAGAAAAGTCAAAGATCAGATAAGGGAATGGATCATGCGGGGGGGATACATTGGTCATTTGTAGTGTGTTTCTTTTATTATTTTATTTTTTGCCATAAAGATTGCCAAAGAAGATATAGTTTGAGTTTGTTGTTATTTTTTTATATTTTTTATTTTTATATTTTATTTTGCCCTTCCTAACCTAGAAGTAGAATGTTTATTTAATGAAGGAGATGTGCACACACAGGCCTCAAAGCCAATTGTGTAGTCTCTGCATATTAGCATAGGTGTAAAGTTTGAAAATATTTTGAAAATATCAATGTCACAATCTTGTAAAATGTTGCCTGGCTAATAAAAATTATTTATTTTTTTTTTAACGTCCGTGTGAGGGGAAAACCCTTTATGGGCACCGAGAGGGTCCGCACTCTCGGTAGTGTGAGAATCCAGGATCTTGTTTGGCTGCTCACTAAAAACCCCTCACACCTTCAATGGAGGAGTTCTTCATCCTGCCCTCGCAGCGTCCCTTAACAAAAGAGATGAGCTGCAAGTGGCTTCTAGAGTTCATGGGACCTGATGATATGGAGTGACCCGAGCAACACTGCTTTCTGCATTCTGTGCGCCAATACCTCGGCCAGTGATCTGCAGACCGGGATAATCTTCAGTTCATCCACATAGTTAGCTCTCATTCCACCGAGACATCCTATGATAAGTACGACCATCCTAATTTTATGACCTGGGTATAAAGTTCCAAGCTCGAACATAAGGTCTTTGTATTTTTGCCTCTTCTGTTGTTCCTTCATCACAACATTATTTTCAGCAGGAGAGGAGAATTCCACGACAAATAACTCCTTCAGCTCCTTGTCCAGAAGAAGTATGTCTGGCTTAACAGCATTGATCTGTCGTGTTGTTGAGACAGGATAGTTCCAGCATATCCGAGCTCTTTCGTTCTGGACCACCGCTTCAATCTCCAGAGGCACATATGGTAGCACCGGTTCTTTGTCTATCCCATACGCGGCTCTCAGATGGAAGTATAGAATTCGGAGTGCCGCGTTGTGTCTCTCTACATACCCCGATGGAGCATGGACTCTGCAGGCGGAAAGGATGTGCATAATCGTTTCCTGTTGCCCATAGCAAGCCCTGCAAGTTGTTGGGGTGTCCATTTTCATGATGTTCTTTTAATACCATCTCGTATTCAGTACTCCATCTTGACACGCCATCACAAATCCTTCTGTCTCTGACTTAAGGCTAGCTGACTTTAGAAAGGCGAAAGACAATTCTTCAGACAGGTCCTGGTCTTTTAAACTCCTGAAATATATGGAGTGCAAGGTCTTACTCATATGATGTTCGAGTAATGTATCTGACTGAGACTTTCGGATCAGTCTTGCTAGGCTTCTTTGGTCCGCTTGAGTGATAGGTGCTCCAGCGAGCTCAGGATTGATCGATACGCCGGTTATGCTGAGCTTATCCAGGGCCCTTTGTGCAGCTCGGAATAGGAAGGCTCCATGGTTCGCAATTTCATGCTGAGCGACAAATTTCAGAAGCGGATCTTCACTTCTTAGAATCCTTACTGCCATTTCCAATGTTTGTTGATAGTGTTGATATTCCAAACATTGCAATCCTCTACCCCCCTGGCTTCGGGGAAGGTAAATCCTCTGTATTGAGCTGTTGGGATGTAGGCTACGATTCATGTTCATTGTTTTCCTTGTTAACCTATCAAGATCGAGGAGCTCGTTTACCGTCCAGTTCACCACTCCGAAAGAGTAGGTGAGAATCGGGATGGCTAGCATATTTGTAGCAGATACTTTATTCTTTCCTGGCAGCTGCGATTTCCAAATGTAATCAGCTTCTTTTTGTAGCTGGCTGTTAAGTCTTCCTTTATCTGGGTTGTCTCCAGTACACCCCTCTGTTTCATCCCAAGAAACTTGTAAGTTTCTCCGTCTTCGAGATGTCGAAAAGTAATTCCATCTTCCAGTAGAATATCTTCTCCTGCATCTTCAGCTCTTCCCCTGCGCAGATGAAATACAGCACACTTGTCCAAACCGAATGACATTCCTATGGCTGAGGTGTAGTCTGAAACGATATTCAGTAGTTGCTGTAGTGCGGACTCGGAGGGAGCGTAGAGCTTCAAGTCGTCCACGTATAAGAGATGAGAGATCAGGTGGTTCCTTCTGCCTGGTGGTCCGGCCTTGTATCCTATTTTGCTCTCCCTCAACTCAATTGTTAGTGGTATGAGTGTTATGCAGAATAATAGCGAGCTTAGCGAATCTCCCTGAAAAACTCCTCTCCTGTATCTCACCCATCCCGTTTATACGGTTCGACCCTCTGCTCGGATGGCAAACTTCGTTTTCCACAGCGCTATGATGTTTTCTATTGCGTGGATGATGTTAGGATGGACTTTCAGCATTTTTAATAGCCGTATTATCAGTTCGTGCGGCGAGGTGTCATATGCTTTCGCGTAGTCCAACCATGATGTGTGCAGGTCGCGCTTGTAGTATCTGGCGTCTAGACATACGCTCTTGTCTATGAGCAAGTTGTCCTTGCATCCTTGCACTCCTTTCTTTGCTCCCCTCTGTTCGTAGATACTTTTCCACACTGGTCCAATAACCCTCAGTATTTGATCTTGAATTACACTTGTGAGGATCTTATACAGTGTATTGAGGCAAGTGATTGGGCGATAGTTCTTGGGTTGCCCTAAATCACCTGATTTTGGTATCAGCACTGTTCTACCCTCCACCAACCATGACGGAATCGGCTCACGGCGAGTCAGCATCCCGCTGAATAATCTTGCCAGGTGTTGATGGGTAGCTGGAAAACTCTTCCACCAGTAGTTTTGAATACCGTCCAGTCCAGGTGCTGTGAAATCACGCTTGTTCTTGAGGGCTTGTCTAATATCTTCGGTTGATATTTCAGAAAGTTCATCGTTCTGCTGTTGGTTTTGATCACACATCTGTTGGAATCTGAGAAGTGCTGGAGTATCCCTGATTTCTGCTTGTTGTTCATACAGGCTTTTCCAAAATTCTTCGACCTCCTGCGGTGATGGTGGGTTCTGTGCCTTTTGTTGTTGGGACTGAAATAGTTTCGATGGTTCTGCGGTGAAGGTGTTGTTATCTTCAATCCATTTTTGCCTTTTTATTAGTTTCTTCCGCGCTGCAGCAAGTGATCTTATTTTATCTACAGCTTTCTGCTTCAGTAGATGGACTGTGGGCAAGTCTACTGTATGATGTATGGAACGAAGCTCCTCAATCATATCCTTCATTTTCTTGCTGAATTCAATTTTGCTTCTCAGAACATAATTATTATATTATTATTATTATTAAACTGAGATGGGTCTTTTCCATGACAAAACTTCCTTAGCCCACCCCTCTCAAGTATATCACCCTTAAAAGGTGGTGACTAGAATTGAGTTTTTGATTTTTTTCCCTTCAGCTATTGGTTTTGGGAAAAGAATTTAGAAATAAAAAATTATTTTAAATGAAACAAGGATTTCTAGTTATAATTGTATTTCATGAAACTTCATCTCGAAAAAAAGGTTTAGATATGCAATATAACATAAGAGTTGCTAATTTCAATCCCGTATAATGCTGCAGGAATATTGAAAAAATACCTGTGATTTGTCCTTCGCGAGTGCACGAAAATTACAGAATTTCAAGATTCTAGCTTCACTGGTATTTTAGAAAAAAAAATTTAGTCACCACTTTTTAAGGGTGATATCTCGAAAGGGGGGGGGGGGCTGAGGAAATTTTGTTATAGGAAAGACCCATCTTAATTTCATACGAGCAATCACCTCCTGAATCATAAATTCAGGAAATATAAATAAACAGGGTGTTCCAAAAAACTGTTTCAAGAAGTTCATGTATAGCCTAGAATAAAACCAAAAGAATTGTCTTGAGTTTCACCCCCAGAAATTTTGCGAATCCTGCAGAGTAGGCTCAAGGAATCCATGAACCCAAAGTAAATATATACCGAATGAAAATAACAACTGTTGAATAAATATGTGGAAGTCAACTTGAGGAAGAACAATTTTGATAAAGTTTAACTATGAGTGAGTCATTCGCTGATTAAAACTGAACAACGTATATTACGAGGAGAGATTACTGATAAAGTCGGATAATTCAAAAGGATTTCGAGGAAAGCACGGACAATACATGCCACATATTTCAAATGTATTGATTGCATTGTCGATCAGAGCAAAGGAAAGGATGAATGACCGCATCTTTTAACCAGTAACTTCAAACATTGGGTGAAACCACTCAACTGATTGAAGAAACTGCAGGAAAAAATCGAAAATAGAAAATGAATTGCTGAGTTCTGAAAATTCAGTTTTTCGAATTTTTTTTACACAAATTTATCAACTTTTTTAAATTTGGCGAAGTTCTCTCCATTCACAGGTACAGCAAAGACAACGTTGAAAGAGTAGTATCCGGTGTACCTACATTTTGTTGGTGAGGGGTATATAACCATCTACATGAAATTAAAATTTTTCTACCTGTCCCAAGTCTTCTGGGGGGGAACATCCCCCCTTCGTTTCTCGCAGATTCAAAAGCTCATCGCCAAGTACCTACCTGTACCTAATGATCATACATTATTTGCAGACAAATTCCGAATGAAAAAGTTTATATAATAAGGTTGACACAAATTTTGATTCACATGCTGCTGAGTATGTGGATTATCAGTCTTCCTGTATTTTTAAGTTGCTCATTGTAACAGTACCGTATTCAACAATCATATACATATTCGATAATTCGAGACTTCAGAGCCATCTATCCTCCATAAAAGAAATTAAATATGTAAACAAATTTCCACAGGAACCTTTAAAGTAATGGATAACTTCTACACCTGTGGTAAGACTGCCGCAGCTTTTATCGGTCTTGGGCACAGAACATGGGAACTGGGTGTCCATCCTCTTAAGCGGGCTGCGGACTACAAGCGATAATATAATATACAGGGTGTTTGGAGGGTGAGTATTTCGACGAAGTTTTCCATTTTTAAACGGCACAAACTAACAGAACCTATCGCTATGCCTACTGAAATAGTACTTACCTACTCAATATAAAATTTTCATATCCTAATCTGCTGCACGCTTAATATAATATATATTATATTATCGCTCGTAGTCCGCAGCCCGCTTTATTCTGATGAGGATTCTTGCTCTCCCTCGTCTTGCTTATGGGAGTATTATTTTAGGGTGGGTGTTCCTGTGCTGCTCATAACAAAGGAATAGACCCTCCATTATAAAGTGAATAGGCGCAGTGCTGAAAGAATGAAGCATCACAGCCTACCTAGATGAGTCTGAAGTGACTGTGTGGACTTACAAAGGATTCCCACAAGGGTGGGTTCTGTAGCCTCTGCTGTAGAGCTTGCTCATAGACGGCATCCTGGCAAGCTTACAGAGCGGCTCTAACACTCAGGTTTATGCTGATGATCTAGTGATAACAATGGGGGGCAAGCATGAAGGCACGATAAGTGACCGTATATGCAAATGGCTCTATGTATCACCAAAAAATGGTGCAGGAAAAAGGGCTAAGTGTCAATCCATTGAAATCATCCTTATTCCATCCACTAGAAGAAAGAATCTTAATCTTTAGAGCGCCATCATTGAATGGTCAGATTCTGCATTCTTCCAGAAAGGACAGATATCGAGGTGTGAACTCAAATGAGCACAACACATCGACAAAATTATTTCCAAGTCCACAGCGGCTTTCTGGGTATGCAAAAGGCTCTTTGGAAAGACTTGGGGTTCTAAAACCAGACATGGTAGTCTGGTCCCACATGGCTAAATGGGCGTCCCCAAAGGGCAGCTGCTGAATAATTTACTTAATTCACTTCGATTCAACACCAAAGCTCTGTTTTTCCATTGTGCCTCACATGTACTGAATCTGGTGATTAACGATCAGAATCACATGAGGATCCTGAATGAAGAAGTGAATTTCTTGGCAAAACTCTCTGACGTAATGCCTACTACTTTTAATTTCAGAACACCCTTTGCAACGTTTATTTAAGACAGGCAGAGTGCTGTGGAGTACGTAAACCTAACAGACAAAATGAGGTCATCCATGTGGTAGATCAAAATCTGCCGATGGAGCAGAATAACAGATATATGAGTAAAGGGTCCTAAACTCAGGCTCTCCTTGCTCTCCGTATAAGGTACAAGTAGAAATAATGGATGTCTAGCGCTTCGTCTAAGAGTGTTTGAAAAAAAAACTCAAAGGGACGCGCATAAATATTGCAAAAGGCAGACAATCAGGATTAAGAGCTCTGAATCTAACTGCCAATGCTGAGTGCTTGCCTGAAAATGCCGCAGTATGATAAAGCAACTATCAGAGGCAACAAAGTGACCCTCTTATGGGTGCCAGGGCACTGTGACATTAGGAGTAATAAGAAAGCTGATAAACTTGCGAGAAGTAAGTACATCAAATGGTTAACCTGTTTGACCTCTGGACCCTTCTGTGGTCTTGGCAAGGATCGCTTCAGGGTAGCGTTACAGTAATGGCCGAAGCAAAATATGACACTCCTCTGGAAAAGATCTCCATCAGGATTAAAAAAAGCAAAAGGATTTGTAGTTCTCACTCTGTCTTACACAGAGAAGCTTACCAGCTAACGCGGATCGAGCCTTGGTGTATTGTAGGACTGCTGACAGGGCACTTATTGGTATAAGTACTTCTTATATCGAATGGACGAGTCAGCGGACGAGATTTTTAGCCTATGTGAATCGGAGAAAGAAATTGCCGAATACATAGTGCTCAGATCTTGCTTGCCTCAGGAACTTACACCTTGACTCTTGATCCTCAAGATGTAATTGCGAAACCTGCTAGAGAGATCATACGATTTATAAGGGTGCCCCACCCTCCAGAGATTCACATGTATCCCTAAAAAACTCACCACCAAAGATATTCTAAATTTCTTTCGCGAATCAGTTTTACGAAGAAAAGTTATACCCAATATATTTCAAAACTCTGCGAAACAAGATGGAGTGAAAAACACAAAACGATCAGAGTTATCAAAGAACATTTCCCACCTATGTATAATGGAGGCTCTAGACTCTTCATCTCGAGACAGAAACAGTACCACACGAAAAAATGCTTTCCAGCTCCACGCCGCTGCTTTAAAAGGTGCGTTTATTATTCATTGCCTTGTTCTAATGGCAAAATACTCTGCTGTGTTAGAGCCTGTATTGAACGTTCTATACAATCTATATTCTTAGATATAAATCAAGTCCTCAGAACACGTACAAAAAAATTTTGCAAATGATCAAATGTTACCGTGGTGATGGTGAAAAATTCACAGACGAAAATCTCGTTTTAGAAAAAAAAAATTGTCACTAACCCAGACTGTAGTAGGGACAAATTCATAGGAGCAACCAACTAGCTGCTAGCCCATCTGAATACTGGAGGAGATCTTTGGTTATTCCTTACTTGCATTCTATCATCACATTCATCACCTCTCTGAGGGAGAGGTTTCCCATAGAAAACATGCCGAAGTAGGTATACATTAATCAGAGTGCACCCTGTTCAGATGCAGAACAATTCGTTACAAAGTATCGCTGATGCGTTACCTTCTTTACAATTTGAGGGTAACAAAAATGAAGTAGAAATGTGGCAAAGGACATGGCAGGTGAAACCTGGAGGTAATTTTAAAGAGCTGATAATTATTGATGTTTAGTGAGAATCAGGGGAATTTTTCCCGGAGACGGCAAAAGTTTTAAAAATTTTGATCGCTCTACCGTGCACTACTTGCACTGTGGAGCGATCATTCAGCAGCCTTCGTAGGATCGAAACCTGGCTAAGGAATACGATTTAACGGTTCGGCGATGATGATCATTCATCGTAAAGCCATAAGTGAAAACTTCAGAGACATCAACAACATAGTTGTTGAAGAATTCGCTAAGAATCCAAGAAGGCTGTGTCTTGGTTAGATTGAAATTTTTATTTGGTTCTATTTTGATACAAATTATACTCTAGTCCTACAATAAAATAAATTTTATTTCAACCTACACTACCTCCAGTTCATTATTTCTATTTTGATTTATTTTTTTTGTCCCCCCCCCTAGCTCAAAGGCTGGTTACGCCCTTGATAATAGATATGTAAATTAATTACGTACAGAGTGTAACAGCCAAATGGAATAAATTCGATAACGAATAAATGAGGGGGTGTTAGGAAAAACGCTCGGACACGTCGATTTGTAATTTTAGATGCGCATATTTTTCAGGAAAATAAAATTATATTGGGTGTTCCATGCGACCGTGGCCAATACCAACTTTCTTATTTCAAATGCAATATTTATTATTTATTTTTTGGATTCTTCAGAAAATTCTAGACATAATTCATGTACAATGTCCTATACCTATCTTCAACTTTTTCGGAAATATTAAGTGTTTTCAGATTTTTTACAAAAATTAACATTTTAAATGAAAATTATTTTATTTCACAAATTCGATACATGACACTCAAAACTTATTTCCCATTTACCTCTCGATATGAAGAAAGTAAGCAAAACCCATTACTGAGAAGAAACTAAAAAAAACAAAAACAGATTTTTTTAATCTCATAGCCTTAGTAACACGTTGTCTGCAGCATGTTGCCAAGACGTTCGCGGCGAGCATTTTGAACATTTCCTACATTGACATTAATGTTTTTTTTGTTTTTTTTTTAATAATTAAGAGATAATCAGTATTACTTATTAGGTTTCAAGTGTAATGTACCGAATTTGTGAAATAAAATGATTTTTATTTAAAAAGTTGATTTTTGCAATAAATCTGAAAACACTTAATACTTCCGAAATAGTTAAAGATTGTGCATGAATTGTGTCTAGAATTCTCTGAAGAATCCGAAAAATAAATAATATACAGGGGGTTGCATTTGAAATAAGAAAGTTGGTATTGGCCACAGTCGCATGGAACACCCTAAATAATTTTATTTTCTCGAAAAATATGCGCATTTAAAATTACAAATCGACGTGTCCGAGCGTTTATCCTAAAACCCCCTGGCAATTATTCGTTATCGAATTTATTCCATTTGGCTGTTACACTCTGTATATATTATAAATGTATGTAAGTTGTACCATCATTTACGGACTGCTTTTAGAGCTTTTCATATATTTTTTTTTATTTTTATTTTTTTTACCATTTGTATTTTTTTATAGAGCTCATTTGCTAATAAAGTGTTATATACATTCAGTTTTTCTCCTGATAGCTGATTGAAGGCTTTCAAGAAAATATACTACCGTGATCAATGATGCGGAATATGGGATAAAAAATGTAAACCCAATCAAATTGTATAAGATATATTGGAATTATTATGAAAAAAATTACATACCCGGTCATAAAATTCAATATTTCAAAAAAATTCAAAATAATTCTGTATGTATAAAACAATTTCATTTTAAAATGAAATAATTGAAAATTACAATTACCACAAACGATGATAGAAATTATGATCAAATACAATAATAAACAAAAATTATCAACAAGAAAATTACAATCACATTGAATCAATAATAAAAATTGAACTCTATAAACAGACCATCTTAGGTACCTTTGAGCTAATCATGGAAGTATATATTGCTCATTAAAAATTGAATATGTAAAAATTTTCCTTCAGTTCTCACAAAATACCCATATGGCATATAATGCCTCGAACCTTGAAACAAGAGAAGCAGGAAATTACATTGTTCAAGAATGTAACAACTCATAAACTCATATATGAGTGGAATCATTTGAGTATTCACCAAAGTTCAATATACGAATTAATCCACTTTGCTTTTTCCTTTCTGTATATCCAGTTCTTTGAAATCTTCACTCAACTTTTTAGCCAAGAAATACAGTTCTGCTAAAGCAATGATAAGTGCGAATATAATTCCTAGTAAAAGCTTGAATCCGAAGTCCAAGGGCCCCACCAAGACTTCAACTCCAATAAAACCAAATGCAAAACCAGCAGCAACGGAGATAATGAACTGAAATATTGCTATGAGCTGTTTATTCATCTCCTTCACTGAAAGTAAAATCAAGAATGAGTAAAAATTCGATTATATCTTGAATTTTAAGGGAAAGTTTTTCCAAAGTCACAATATTTCTGTAACAAGAATTTTTGGTGAAAAACATTTTGATTGCTTAGAAAATCGTCTTGTGAGCTTAAAATTGCATATTTTGAGGAAAGAATGTTTTATAAGTTTATCAAGTGAGATTGGATTTACTAGTCTTACTTTGGTATCCGATTGTATCCTCTGGCATTCTCCTCCTGACAGAATCAACATTCTTCGTCATATTCCTATATTTTTCATTTTCCTGTTGAATTCTTAACCGTTGACATCTCTTTTCCACTTCTGGGTTTCTAGGTATTTGTTTATTTGGAGGTAATAACATTTCTGAACCCTCGATTAACTCATGAAGATATATCTTGTTCGTATTGTGCCTATTTTCTTTGACACAATGATCATATAGCCACTTCAAATCTGGAACTGTCAAGATCTTGTCAACAACTTCTGTTTTATTGGCTTGAGGTACGGAACCAGATATCTGTTCAGTCATCTTTTCTTCTAAATTTTTTATTTTCTCTATATCTGCAGAAGTCAAAAGAGATGAATTTGTGGTATCATTTTTAGGCAAAGTAATTTCTTTACTTTTAGAGACTATTGCATGAATTCCAGGAGGTAGATCTTCTAATGGTACTTTTAGCTTCGATAAGTATTTATACAAACTTTCTGAAGGTTTGAACTTGATGATTGGATCACTTATTGGTCCCTTATGTGTAATCATTTTGAAACCTAGTATTTAATTTGTTTTGATAGTGATGTATAATGATTTCTCAAATCTGTTTCTTTTTGTTCAAATGAATTATTTATTTCTGAATATTTTTCTGTTATGTCATCCATGAACTGTTCCCAAATTATCTTTCTACCTTTTTTGCAATCCTCCAATGTTGTATCCTGCAAAATTCAATTTCTTTATTGCAAAATTCGCACTGTTATTATCCCAATAATCCTACCCTTTTGAACTTATTTTCCAAGTCAAGCACTTTCTGTGACAAAGAAATAGACTGAGTTAATTCCTGATTGAGTTCATTTAAGTTATCATCTAATACTTTGCTCAGTTTTTTCACTCCAATGTCTCTCAGATCCGTTATGCTTTCTACAATTGAGAACAGCTGATTCACTTCTGTATCTTCTCGTTTAAGCTGGAAAATTTTATTTCAACAACAGTTTGTAATAGGTTAAAAGGTTTACCTCAAACTCGTTGAGAATGTAAGAAATTTCTCCATTTAGGAAATGAGTATGATCGAATAATCTTTTCCATATATTCCCAGCATCTAGAATTATGAATGGAAATAATTTTCACTCAGCATACTTATTTTCTACTTACCTCTTGTTATAATTGAAATTTTTTGATCTCGTGCTTGATCAACAGCTGACATTTTTGAAGTAAATCAGCTGTTATGTCACCTACTCCTGAAGTGTTTTTTAGTTTCTATGAAATGTGAAGTTGGCTGCATTATTTTATCAAATATAACTGATAATATCAATGTTTTGCGATAGAATTTCTTGAAAGAAAGTATTTGGGTGTGAATTAGTTTTGAATTGTAGTACGAAAGCCATATTTAATTGAGATTTTGTTGTCAATAATAACAGAAGTTCTGTGGTTCACTAATGAAATGACAAGTGTGTTATTAAAGTTAATAAAGTTGACTTGCAATCTTGTATTCGCAGCCCTGAACTCTTTTCTTATTTGAAATTGGAAAATGGAAATTCCAATAAAGGGATACTTTCCTGAAATTCAGTAATGAAAATACTATATGTCTCAACAAATTCTGTAATTCCTTATCCGACTTAGACATGACGTCCTGCAAGCAAACACCCCAAGAATTTATTAAAAATGCGTTCACTCCCCAAATTGCTGTGATTTGCTCCCCCAAAGCAGAAGAATGTTGTGAAAAAAATAATTTAACTTTTGTAGAATTACTGCAACCTTTTTGTAGGCTAAATAGCGAAAGTAAGTTTCATCATTTGAGAATAGACTGATTTATATTGGGAGATTGACTCCCACTCAGAACTACACGAATTGATATTTTAGACATAAATTGAAATATGTAATTTTAGTTCATTACAAGGATCATAATGGGGTAGTAACAACACTGAAGAATTTCAAATTATCTATTCTTGATGTGAATCATAGACCTCCTCAAACAATTCTTGCCAGAAAACACCTGAACTTGGCGGTTAGCGAGGCTTCTCAGCCAAAAACTGAATTGCTACCTGTTGGAAATTATAATCTTGAAATACCTATCTCCACACCATGGTTCGAGGAATGGAGAGAAACATTTTTGCAGGTTCAATATCCTTCAGATCATGAATATACAAAACACTTTTTAGCTTGTTTTCTTGTTGTCTCCTCAACCGATACAAATCCAGCAGAGAGCATGATTCAATTAGCACAGAACTTGAATCAGATGTATAGTAGTACACCAGGGAAATTACCGAAATGGTTCAGCTCTAACATTTTAAAATACTATATTATTATTCATGATGTAATTGATGGAAATCTTAATGTGTGAGTGCAAATTTTTTATATTTTGTAACTTAATATAATATTTATATTATTTCAGTGCAACAGCAGCTTATGAAAGTATAAAATCTGCCTATGGATCTACAAATTCTTGTTTATTAAGGATGAATTCAAGACCTCCGGGTAATAACGGTGTCACTGAACATGTAGCCGATCCTTGGAGTCAATTCATTTCTAATAATATAAAATCATCATTGGAAACCTCTAGTACAACAGAAAATGTATATGAATTAGCTGAAGAGGCCAATGAAGCTAAATCAGTATTCACAGAAACGCAAAATTATCATCCACTTAGTCCTGATCATGAAGATTTGAATTTGGTGAGTTTCAATTATCCAGCTGATATTCATATAATATCGGTATGTTTTTATCAATTTATGTTTCAGAATTATAAAATGAATGTTAAAGATGAAGTTGTGAGCAAACAGAATGGATCAAAAGTTCATGGACTTTGTTTGCGAGCGGACGATTTGGATAATATAAAAAATTGTATAGTGGATTTTACGAAAAACTGCTTATTACCTTATGTAGAAAGACAAATTCAAATGCTAAGTGAGAATATTTCAAATAAGAAAGGAGTTAGTAGATCATTTCTCAGTGCTACGAAAAGATGGTTCAACCCAAACAAACCAGGGGCTAGCTCTCCGTCAAATAATCTGATGTAAGTACCTGATTTGTATCAATAATATAGACTTCGACTTGATGGTGTAATGAGGTTTCAAAGGTAAAAACACTCCAGATGCTTCAGGTTGAAATTGCAAGGGTCAACCGAAAAGCTGTTTTACCAAAATCATTTCAAATTTATGCAAACTGTTTTTCATTTACTGAAAGTATGATTCGTTACAATGACACTGAGCTAAGAAATTGAAACATAATCTGTACTACGTGATTTATATCGAATTGAGTTATTGACAAGATAAAGTGATTTGAAACAACAGAATACGGAGGAAACATAGGGCTACATCAATGTATAATTTTGATATGCCTCAAACGTTAAACTTTGATGAAGATACACACATCGTCAAAAGTCTTGGCTCCCCCCTATCAACTGCCAACTTTTTGAATGTAACATGACAATTTTTTGTGTGTGGAATCTTATCACTTAAATGAAAACAATAAACCAGCAGAAAATGTTTCTCGTTCGGGAAAATACAGGTGTATTCGAAGTCAATCAGTTTTCAGCGGATAACAAGAGTAATATTGGGAATACTCCGTGGAAAATGCTGGTACATTCAACCTCTCGGTTTGACCAGTATATTAAGAAGCTTACTTCAATAAGTGGTTCTTTTCCTGGATACCGGCAGCGTTGCCCGTAGACCGGTGCCTGGTCGACCCAGAGTAACATCTGCAAGGGAAGACCATTATATCGCAAATTTTACTCGAATTAATAGAACGGTATCTGTAACAGACCTTTGAAGTCATTTTTCGAGGAACTATAGATGGGTAGTCTCAACCAGTACCATAAGGAGAAAGTTGAGTTCCTCAAATTTAAAGACAAGAAGACCTTCAAGAGTTTCTCGGCTTTCACCTGTTGACTCATCCGTTACAGGCGATTTTTGGTGAAATAGTTTATTTTTATTATTGTCATCCTTCTCTAAAATCTTCTTATTGTCATCCTTCTCTAAAATCTGCGAATCAGTTATGTGTAGGAGAATCTCAAATTTCTTCATTACATCTAAGTTGCTGAGTGATACTCAGCACGGTTACCAAAGAGGTAAATCATGCCAAACGGCAATCTTCCATTTCACACAGAACATCATTAACGCCCTGGAAGGAAATTAAATTGCCATTGCTTTGTTCCTTGACCTGTCCAAAGCATACGATTGCCTAGATCATAAAATCCTGCTCAATAAACTGGAGAGCTATGGTATCAGAGGTCCTGCTCTAGCATGGTTTGAATCTTACCTCTCAGATAGAAGGCAATTTGTGGTGATTGACAGGGATGGTGACAGAGGGGTATCAGAAACCAAGACCTTCAATACTGGGGTGGCACAGGGTGGCTTGACAGGGCCCATTTTGCTGATCATCTATTTGAATGACATTGCTGATATAGTAAAGAAGAGTGACTATTGTAGTCTATCTAATTACTCAGGTGACACCAACTTACTTATCAAAGGAAAACTCTTCCCAGATCTACAGAGATTCGTGCAGAGGTCGTTTCAGGGAAACAAAAATTCTCACACTCAGTGGGGTCTATATACAGGAATGTCTATTATTTTTCTATAAAAACAGGGGAATGTTCTTGGAGTATGAACCACAAACAGAGTATAGAACCAGAACTTATAACTATAACTACCCAATTCACCATTTAACAATGACAAAGAAGTCTGCGCTGTATAGCTGTCTAAAGTTCTTCAACAAGTTGCCTGACAGAATAAAGAAAGAGAGTCCTATTAACAAATTCAAAATGGAAATTCATAGGTTACTAATAGATCTGGAACCATACACAGTGGAAGAATACCTGAGGGGGAAATTGGTGTAGCTGTAATGCTTTGATTTTGACTACAATTTTGTTTAATGATTTATATACTGATGTATTTAGGTTATTCTTCAAAATAAAGGCTATTATTATTTTTTTTTTACGTCCGTGTGATGGGAAAACCCTTTATGGGCACCGAGAGGGTCCGCACTCTCGGTAGTGTGAGAATCCAGGATCTTGTTTGGCTACTCACTAAAAACCCCTCACACATTCAATGGAGGAGTTCTTCATCCTGCCCTCGCAGCGTCCCTTAACAAAAGAGATGAGCTGCAAGTGGCTTCTAGAGTTCATGGGACCTGATGATATGAAGTGACCCGAGCAACACTGCCTTCTGCATTTTGTGCGCCAATACCTCGGCCAGTGATCTACAGACCGGTATAATCTTCAGTTCATCCACGTAGTTTGCTCTCATTCCACCGAGACATCCTATGATTAGTACGACCATCCTAATTTTACGACCTGGGTATAAAGTTCCAAGCTTGAACATAAGGTCTTTGTATTTTTGCCTCTTCTGTTCTTCTTTCATCACAACATTATTTTCAGCAGGGGAGGAGAATTCCACGACAAATAACTCCTTCAGCTCCTTGTCCAGCAGAAGTAGGTCTGGCTTAACAGCATTGATCTGCCGTGTTGTTGAGACAGGATAGTTCCAGCATATGCGAGCTCTATCGTTCTGGACCCCCGCTTCAATCTCCAGAGGCACATATGGTAGCACCGGTTCTTTGTCTATCCCAAACGCGGCTCTCAGATGGAAGTATAGAATTCGGAGTGCCGCGTTGTGTCTCTCTACATACCCCGATGGAGCATGGACTCTGCAGGCGGAAAGGATGTGCATAATCGTTTCCTGTTGCCCATGGCAAGTCCTGCAAGTTGTTGGGGTGTCCATTTTCATGATGTTCTTTTTATACCATCTCGTATTCAGTACTCCATCTGGACACGCCATCACAAATCCCTCTGTCTCTGACTTAAGTCTAGCTGACTTTAGAAAGGCGAAAGACAATTCTTCAGACAGGTCCTGGTCTTTTAAACTCCTGAAATATATGGAGTGCAAGGTCTTACTCATATGATGTTCGAGTAATGTATCTGACTGAGACTTTCGGATCAGTCTTGCTAGGCTTCTTTGGTCCGCTTGAGTGATCGGTGTTCCAGCGAGCTCAGGATTGATCGATACGCCGGTTATGATGAGCTTCTCCAGGGCCCTTTGTGCAGCTCGGAATAGGAAGGCTCCATGGTTCGCAATTTCATGCTGAGCGACAAATTTCAGAAGCGGATCTTCACTTCTTATAATTCTTACTGCCATTTCCAATGTTTGTTGATAGTGTTGATATTCCAAACATTGCAATCCTCTACCCCCCCTGGCTTCGGGGAAGGTATATCCTCTGTATTGAACTGTTGGGGTGTAGGCTACGATTCATGTTCATCGTTTTCCTTGTTAACCTATCAAGATCGAAGGGTTCCTTTACCGTCCAGTTCACCACTCCGAAAGAGTAGGTGAGAATTATTATTATTAGGTCTACCATCTACCCCATGAAAAATCACATCGATGTGGTCCTAATTGAATATGCCACGTATTATTTCTTATAATATACCGAAGAGTTTCTTGCAATGAAAATATGTAGGGTTATTCATTCATGGAAAAAATAATCAAACCATTACATTTTTCTCAGGAACAAGTCACTGATCACTGATTTCACATTATGTTCTTCGTGATATGAGATAAATTTCCCAATGGTACTTTTGAATTTGAAATCTCTCTATACCCTTTAAGATGCAAATTTTTTTTTAACGAAATTTATTTCCTAGGTATACTCCTGATTCGCCAGAACTCCACGTTCGAAAACTGGGTGATTTGTATTTCATGTTTGGAAGTTACAGTGCGGCATTTCAAGCTTACCACCTAGCTAAGAGAGATTTTAATGCTGACCAAGCTTGGCTGTATTATGCTGGTGCTTTGGAAATGGCTGCCCTCTCAGCTTTTATGGCCAATGAAACAAATCGCAAGACACATGATTATCTTGAAGAAAGTATAACAACGTATTTGAATACATGCAAGTGAGTTATATCCCATTTTTTTTCCTCTTTTGCGCGCCTTTTCACAGATTGTTATCTGCAATTTAGTATTTCGATTCGATAATATTTGGACACTAGTAGTTGGAAGATAAATTGGTTTAACCTACAAATATTGTTTTCTTCCAGTTACAGTACTCTATTTTTGGGACAAGTACAATAATTACAAATTCATGAACAATTCTTCACCCTTTTTCATCTGCAGTAATGATAAGTTACCTACTGCTTTTTGTCTTAGGTTGCCTCAGTTCGCTACACGAGCTACCCTGTTAGGTTCGGAATGTTTAAAAAATAAATTACTTTATGGAGAAGCAGCTTTACAATTGATAAGAATGACTAGCGAAGAGTCACATTTGAGATCAGCCTTGCTGTTGGAGCAAGCATCATATTGTTTTCTTCAGTCAAAGATGGTTCGAAAATATGCCTTCCATATGGTATTGGCGGGACATCGATATTCTAAGGCTGCTCAAAAGAAGCATTCTTTACGAAGCTATAAGCAAGCCTATCAGGTTTTCAAAGGTAACGGATGGAACTTAGCCTGTGATCATATTCTTTACACAATAGGGAAACAAGCAAATAACTTGAATTCTTATGAAGAGGCTGTGGATAGTTTCTCAAAATTGTTACTTGGGGAAAGTAAGCAAACTGCGCAACAACAAATTACCTTCCTCAAGGAATACTTAACTATTTTAGACGTGAGTATTTTTTAATACAAATTTATCATTTTTTTATTTTGCTAACAATATTTTTTCTTACCTTTTCATTGACAACCAGGCGTAAATATGCACTGGTTTCAAAGTCTGAAGCTGATATGATGAAAGTAATAACGAACAAATATTAATTCAAAATACTGTGGTGTTTCAGGTATAATAAATAAGAATTTTTTGTGCCATATTCTTCTATACTGCTATAAAATGGAGAATTAAGTTCTAACAGAACTTTTTCTTTTTGCGTAGACATAAGCTTTATCATTTTCTCCAAATGTCTGTATTTGTGGAATTCGAGCTGAAAATGGTTTCAAATGATTAGGTCTTGAAATTTTCAAGAAACGTTCAAGGTTCAAATACTTTGTATGAGTTCTTAAATGGGTAGAAAACATGTAATGGTTTCGTACTGAAAATTGATAATGAGCTGTATAATAACGAAGCAAACAACATTATTGTATATTTATGAAAAATTAAATTTAGTTTCTTAATTTGTTATTGACATTTATTCCAGAATAAAATGAAGCATTATTCCGACGGCAGCCTACCATTGTTACCTTTACCTAATTTTGATATTTCTTCATCATTAAAAATTCTCCTTCAACCACTGTCGCCCTTGAAAACGCCAGGAAGAATTCCAGCCATGGGTTTGAGCTTTGAAGATGTGGTAGATCAAGGAATGGAACAAAAATGGATAAAACTAGAAGAAATGCTTGTTCAAGAGGCGCAAGGGTCACTTCCCTTGCTCTTCAAACCAATGATCACACTTTTTAATAACAAGAAACTCTTAAATAATACTCCTAACGCAATAATTAATGAGCCTATTCAACTGCATATTCAAATTTTCAACCAACTCCAGATGGTACTAAATCTTAAAGATGTTTATTTACTTTGGACCTTTAAAACTGGCGAAAATGAATTTTCTAATGAAAATAGTTTTGAGGGTAACATCGAAAAACACATAAAAACGCATGTTACAAGTTCAGTTATCTTGGAAATAAGTGCTAAAGCTGACATCATTTTAATGTTAACACCTCTGCATGTTGGAGATCTTATCATCACCGGAATCAGTTACACACTAAGCACGGAAAACAGCTCAAGTGAAACTATATTGGTTAAGGGTAAACAACTGATCAATCTGAAAGGAAAAATTAGTGATGGAAGTATTACAAAACAACCACTGAGAATTAAAGTTGTACCACCAGCACCTTGCTTACAGGTAAGGCAGACAAAAAACAATTTGCTATAATTGAAAAACTATCAGTTCATATTTTTTTTAATAGTGGTTGAAAGCATAGAAATTTTTGAACAAAAACACAATAAAATGGGATATTTCAAAGCAGTGTATTACACTTGAGTAATTCTTCTTCCCATCTTAATGCTCAATCAATTTAATGTTTCAGGTCACTTTTTCAGAAATAAGTACCGATTTCCTATGTGATGAAATGCAAAAAGTAACTGTGAATTTCCAAAACACTGGCAGTGTGCCTCTTCACAAAGTTTATTTAGCCTCAACAATGCCGCGTATGGTCAGCAACTGTGAATTTAACAAAGCTGAAGATATTGTGATGGACTTCAGTGATATTGAAGCTATTCAAGTCCGAGAAAAATTAGCTAGAAAAAATCATATCACCTTCGTACCTCTACCAGATGGAGTATTAAAGTCTGGAGAAAGTACTAGTATTGCTATTTGGCTTAAAGCTCCATCCCTGAAAGGGCCATATTCTATACATCTTCTCATCTATTATGAAAACATAGATAGTAAAAGTATTCCTAGGTGAGTTACATCATTTCAAACTGCAAAATACACTGCGCAAAAAAATTAACGAACATTCTGAAAATCTCAATTTTAATGAAAGTTAACTCTACATTGACTTTATAACTTATTTCTTATGTTCTCTCGGGAAGGTTTTGAATGAAACAAGACACATTAAATGGAAGAAAAATTCAGGATTTCACCGAATTTTTTGTGAAAGAAGAGAAATGAACAATTTTCAAAATACTGAAATGCTGATAGGTGATTTAATACTTGGTATTTCCACCCCTTGCGTTAATTACAGCTCGGCAACGACGGTTCATACTCAAAATGAGTGATCTTAAAATGTTCTGATTCCTGAGTCATCAAGAGTAGCTGGATGATTTTCTGAACTTCTCAGCCTTCTATTGAGGTTGTCCCAAATCTGCTCAATCGGATTGAGATCTGGACTTCTTGCTGGCCATTCCATTCGAGAGACTTCAACCTCTTCAAGGTACTCCTGAACGATGCGCGCACGATGGGGTCTGGCATTATCGTCCATAAAAATGAAATTTTCATCAATGTATGGGGCAAATGGCACTACATGCTCTTCAAGAATGTTCCTTATATACTTATCAGCATTCATAGCTCCATTATCAACGACCACTAGGTCTGTGCGAGCAGTCAAAGATATTCCACCCCATACCATAATCGATCCTCCCCCGAAACCAGTAGTATTCAGGAAATTGCACTGAGCATATCTTTCATGTGGACGTCTGTATACAAGGGAACGTCGATCACAGTGGTAGAGGCAGAATCTAGACTCATCTGTGAAGAGAACTCTTTCCCAATCGGCCTCTTCCCAATGGATATGCTCTCTCGCAAAATCCAAACGCGCCCTTCGATGGGCTGGGGTAAGAGCTGGGCGTCTTGCCGCGACACGAGGCCTTAAATCATATTCTCTGAGGCGATTTCTTATTGTCTGAGTGCTTATTTGCACCTCATGAGTTTGCTCAAGCTGATTTTGAAGGAGGCGAGCGGTTGCAAACCGTTGTCTAAATGAAGAAACTCTCAAGTAACGTTCTTGAATGGCAGTTGTTACCTGTGGTCTACCCTGTCCTGGTCTTCGGACATTCATACCTGTCTCCCTGAATCGCTGCAACATTCTGGACACACTTGTATGGGAAACTCCAAAACTTTTTGCAATTCTTGTGTATGTCCACCCTTCGTCTCGCAAAACTACCGCTTGGGCACATTCCTCTTGGGTCAAATTGCGTGTTTCGCGTTGCATAGCGATCGAGTGTAGAAAATCAAACGAAAGAAAAACTATTGATCACTAGAATTGATCGAGAACAACTGATTTTAGAATGGAGCCAATACATTCAAAATCGGATAATATCATCTTTTTTTATTCCTGCTGGGAGAAAATATCTGTATTGAAGAAAAACGTTGAAAGTGGATAACACATGCATGCATAATTCTGATAAAAATAATTATCATTGAGAACACCTTCAGTTGTAGAATAAATTTGAGATTTCCATAATGTGCTTTAATTTTTTTTGCGCAGTGTAATTAAATGAATAGGTGAAATGATTAATTTTGACGAGTCATGTGAAAACCCCACCTTTTAGAAGGTAAGAAGCATAATAAAGTCCTTTTCTAATAAAACTGGCAATAATTCATTACATGTTTACCTTCAACACTACTTTTATATACGTACATCGTCAAAAGTCTTGGCCCCCTAGATTTCTTAAGAAATATATAATCTATGTTCTGAAAATGAGATGAATATTTTCCTCTATTTCCACTGCAAAATATTTGTTTATGCAGGTTGAGACAAAATAGTGAAAATGAGAACAAATCTAAATTTGTCCATTATTTATTTTTGATTATTTATAGTTATTCCACAACTGAATCCAAATTCAATGGTCCATATTTCCACCTCTTCTATCCATTAACTGCCCAATATGCCTAGGCATCCCACGAATCAAGTCATTCATGAAATTTTCAGACATATCGTTCCATTCTTCCTGAAGGGCTAAACTCAATTCCTGAAAAGTTGAAGGTGGGTTTTGGCGATTGGATATTTCTCTCCCTAATTAATTCCATACTTGCTCAATTGGATTAATGTTTGGTGAGTTCGCTGGCCAGTTCATTTTCTGGATATTGTTCTCTTGAAGAATGTTTTGAACTCTTCATGTGCCACCGCACATGAAGAGTTCAAAACATTCCCTTTTAAAGTGGATCACCATCCACTTTAAAAGGGCACAACTTCCCGGGCGAAATAGAGTCGCTCTATTCTGCCTGGACCTCTCCAAACCCGTTCTCGTCGACTATCACTTTGTAAACCGAATTGTGACTCGTCCGATAAAAATATGTTGCGCCATTGTGGTAAAAGACAGTCTTGGTCTTGGCTATAGCAGAGGTACTCTTAAAGGTCTTCTCGCAAGACTTTTGACGATGTGTGTATGTTGATGTCACTAATTTCAAACAGTTTTCGAAATCTACTGGATGAATCATCAACTGGTACTCTAAGATCATCAATGGAAAAAATCCAATTTTATATAAAATCCTCATTAACCATATTAAAGAATCGTTACACTTTTTTATTTGTTGGCTCAGATGTTAAATGTCCAATTTACAATATTTATCGATAATTATGAACAAGATAATGCTTTTACAGGGTGGCCTATCAAAATCTGTCCGGAATTATTTTGTACTAATTTTCTTCCTGCATATAAGGATCAATTTATTTGATGATTTTTGGTACTACTGATAAAAAACCTCCTAAAACAACCCTGTGATGTATACTGAATTTGTCCATAGGTACAGGTTGGTGAGACAAAGCTGGAATTTGTCTGTAAGAGAGTCGGTAGAGATAAAAATTACTGCTCTGGACAGTGGGAACTCTAAGTCAGTAGAAGAAATTAGTATAGGTGTAAAAGCAACTAATCTCAACAAAACGTATGATACGGTGTTGACTGAACTCACTCTGACAAATATTAGTTTACTGAGTAGACATTGGATGTTCATAGGAAACATTGTAACTCCACAAAATATTATATTACATTCTCAAGAAGCAGCCCATATTCTATTGAGAACAAGAAGAAGAATTCTTGACAGAAGCGAATACTCCAGCATTCCCCTTAAGCATGAAACAACATCTATAGCTAGCCAACTAGCTTATTTGGCGTTTGCGAAAAAGACTGAACAGCGAACTATCAATATTTTCGATGACTCAGAATTCGATAATTTCAAAGAAAACAAGAATGGTGTTCTACTTATCCAATGGCAAGCTTTAATCAAAGATGCTAAAAGTGCACGAAACGCAAGTGGCCAGAGTTTTGTACCAATCAAATTCGAGAGAATCAAGAAACATCCGTTAGAGCTGGAATTTCCATTGGTTGAACTGCCGATTTCTTTGGAAGACAATGATAAAAAGGAAAAACAACAACAGTTGGATTTATTGAAAACTCAGGTTACTTATAATGTCATATGTCCTGCTGTTGTTAAACATGATTTCGAACGGAGCAACCTATGTGTGGTTCCTGTTGAACTCCTAATTCATAGTGTGATAGACCAGGAAGTGGTCCAAGTAACGGTTAAGACCCGCAGTCCAGTAAGGTGAGAAGATTATCTCCTTCTTTGAATGCACGTTATTGACAAAAATCGGCTTCTCGTAATTGGAATCTCAATCTACACTGCGCAAAAAAATTAACGCACATTCTGAAAATCTCAATTTTAATGAAAGTTGATTGACTTTATAACATATTTTTTATGTTCTCTTGGAAAAGTTTCGAACGAAACAAGAAACATTAAATGGAAGAAAAATTCAGGATTTCACCGAATCTTATGTGAAAGAAGAGAAATGAACAATTTTCAAAATACTGAAAAGCTGATAAGTGATTTAATACTTGGTATTTCCACCCCTTGCGTTAATTACAGCTCGGCAACGACGGTTCATACTCAAAATGAGTGATCTTAAAATGTTCTGATCTAATCCTTCCCAAATTTCTCCGAGTTGGATTACTAAGTCATTAAGAGTAGCTGGATGATTTTCTGAACTTCTCAGCCCTCTATTGAGGTTGTCCCAAACCTGCTCAATCGGATTGAGATCTGGACTTCTTGCTGGCCATTCCATTCGAGAGACTTCAACCTCTTCAAGGTACTCCTGAACGATGCGCGCACGATGGGGTCTGGCATTATCGTCCATAAAAATTAAATTTTCACCAATGCATGGGGCAAATGGCACTACATGCTCTTCAAGAATGTTCCTTATATACTTATCAGCATTCATAGCTCCATTATAAACGACCACTAGGTCTGTGCGAGCAGTCAAAGATATTCCACCCCATACCATAATCGATCCTCCCCCGAAACCAGTAGTATTCAGAAAATTGCACTGAGCATATCTTTCATGTGGACGTCTGTATACAAGGGAACGTCGATCACAATGGTAGAGGCAGAATCTAGACTCATCTGTGAAGAGAACTTTTTCCCAATCAGCCTCTTTCCAATGGATATGCTCTCTCGCAAAATCCAAACGCGCCCTTCGATGGGCTGGGGTAAGAGCTGGGCCTCTTGCCGCGACACGAGGCCTTAAATGTGTGCTGATTTGCACCTCATGAGTTTGCTCAAGCTGATTTTGAAGGAGGCGAGCGGTTGCAAACCGTTCTCTCAACGAAGAAACTCTCAAGTAACGTTCTTGAATGGCAGTTGTTACCCGTTGTCTACCCTGTCCTGGTCTTCGGACATTCATACCTGTCTCCCTGAATCGCTGCAACCTTCTGGACACACTTGTATGGGAAACTACAAACCTTTCTGCAATTCTTGTGTATGTCCACTCTTCTCGCAAAACTACCGCTGGGCACATTCCTCTTGGGTCAAATTGCGTGTTTCGCGTTGCATAGCGATCGAGTGTAGAAAATCCAACGAAAGAAAAACTATTGATCACTAGAATTGATCGAGAACAACTGATTTTAGAATGGAGCCAATACATTCAAAATCTGATAATATCATCTTTTTTTTATTCCTGCTGGGAGAAAACATCTGTATTGATGAAAAACGTTGAAAGTGGATAACATATGCATGCATAATTCTGATAAAAATAATTATCATTGAGAACACCTTCAGTTGTAGAATAAATTTGAGATTTCCATAATATGCGTTATTTTTTTTTGCGCGGTGTATTAATTTTTTTAACATATGAATATGTTGGTTACCAGGTGAGTTAAATGTCATTGTTTCGTTATGCACATACGGACTGTCAATAGACATAGCTTATATCACAACGCATTTATACTCCATCCGCTTTTATGAAGTATCCCGGTTGGCCAAAATTTAGGGTTATCAAGTTTTTTTACTCAAAACTGACGCAAGTTGGCACTCGTGAAACATAGGCAATGTCAAAATAGTTCACAGAGACGTTGCCAATGCAGATTTCTACTTACTCTTTTCAACTTTGTAAATGGAGTAACGAAATATTATGTCCATTATTTTTCCGTAAAATTTCAACAATCAATTCTTGATTTCTCTACAAGAAAATAGGATAACTGAATCTTCCAACCATGTTTATATACGTGAAATATTTCCAGTATCAACAGAGAAATAAGTTTCTTCAACATTCGACCCCCTGAAGAGGGTTGCAACCCCATCAGGAATTTGAATAGGGAAAGTGGGTAGATTTGTAGCACAAATGTATGCATGGATTCAAATTCGTATGAACCTGTAGTTTGTGTTCTTATAAGTGAATATTCACAAAGTTACAGGGTGTTTTTCATGGAATTATGATTCCGATAAAACTAAATGAAACAGAGATGTTCTAATGGATCGTATAATTTCGATAAAAAGAAATAACAAAACAAACAATCTATATATATAAAAGAAAGATGTTGGTTACACCATTTATAACTCGAGATCGGATGATCTGTTTTATATAAAACTTCATTTATGGATTCGTCTATGGTCTGGTTATTATAAAATACAATAAAACTTCGAAAAACCGATGAAAATTTTAATTATGCAGGAAATGCTTTTCCTTCTTTTGAATAAGGCCACTAGTTGTCGCTACCGTTGATGCGTATAGTAGTACAGTGACTAGATAAGTCTCTGTACGTAGTCGTAGGTACTTAGTTTGATATTACCGCTGTTAGATGGCGATGTGTGATTCGCATAGAACTCATGGTAACATGGAAGTCTACCTATTATCACAAGCATCAAATGATCAAAAAGCGGGTGAACATCTCAAGTTTGTGGAACAGTGAATTTTTACCGGAATATCAAGTAGAGCGGATTTTAACGATCAGATTCAAACGTGAGTTGCCCATCTTCATCTTTTTTCTTAATTTTTGTAATGTTTTCGAATTTCTGTTTGGGTAATAAATATTAATTGAATCCATGCATACATGTGTGCTACAATACTACCCACTTTCCCTATTCAAATTCCTGATGGGGTTGCTAGTAGAAACAAGCCTTGTACCCCAGATCATGTTTCCCTGTCATCAAAAATCGACCCGTCTGAGCGTTTTCACAACTTCCGATTCGTTGTTGAGTTATTGAGGGTGGACACTTTTAAATGAGACACCTGTATTATGAAACGGTAGATATAAAAAATACACTTCGCAAACTTCGTGAGAAAACATAGCCGCAATAAGTGAGGGTGTTCGCCAAGATCCAACCACCTCGATTAGGCATCAATTGAGCATCAGTGACGCCACTTTACGCTGGATTTGACACATTGATTTGCTCACCCACCCATACAAAATCCAATTAACCCAAGAATTGAAGCTGTCAGACCATCAATATAGTGGTGTGTTTCTGTTCATTGGGTGCTTAAAAGAACGGATTTGGCTCTAGAGCGGTCTTTTCTGAGCCGAATTGCAGATTCTGAGGGTTTGAAAATGCACGCAAATTTCATGAAAAGCCTTCTCATCCTTTTTTGAAAACACCAATCAATCCCTCAGTGGCGAAAGTTTTCGCGATATAATATCGGAATTTTTGTGCCAATAATTGGATGGTATTGATGTTGAAGTTTCGAAATCTTTGGAAACTTAAATGCTGAAACAATTTCTCACATTTTGTATCTTCATTTACCATCTATTTCAGGATGCCTACTTCAGCAGGTAGTCCGATATTTCTTCCAACTCCTTCGAATCACTTCAGGTGGCTTGGATCCGGTATAATTATTAGGGATATGAAACCTCTGTCGACTGAGGTACTCCGACTATCAGTGGCTACTTATGGTCCAGGAACCTTTGATTTGGGAGCTAACATTGAAGTGTATTGCAGCAAGTTAGATCAATTGAACATAACTACTCTACAAAATTGCCAAATACACTCAACTTTAATTGTTACCAGTGGCAATAGTTAACAAATTCGTTTGTTCAAATGAATGTTTATACATTGTAGTGTAAAATATTACTTTTATAGATTTTGTACCTACACATATATCAAACATAGTGATATAATAATATATTGTTATTTAAAATGTTACATAATGCTGAGGTATTGTAAAATTTGTTTTTAAATTGTGTCAATTTATGAAACAGTGTACTTAGCATATGAATTGAAACAGATTTTTGAATAAAAAATCTGTTCGTTTTATTTTGCATGCATTCCATCGAATGGTTATCATTAAAGCATTCTTGTCTGCCCAGCTTATACAAGAGTTGGCTGTGTAAGGCCCAATTCCATAATATTAACGAAAAGGCTCCTTTTCGCAAAGTCCGCCTTTGAAGGGAGTTCGACAGTGCGTCCGGTTCCATAAACATAATCCTACCCTCATTTAGATGAAGCTCCCTCTTGTTCGTAACTGTCAACATTCCTAGGGTTGGCTATTCTAGTGATTTACTGCTTGCATTTGGTAATATTTCATAGATAACCGGATAGCGCAAGTCCGAAACCCTCTGTCAGTTGCAAAGGAGGAATATTACAAGATAAAGAAGGAAGTTTTGGAAAATGAAGCAGGAGAAACATGATATCAAATTACAATTTATTGAAGCTGCAAGTTTTACAGATGCAAACAAAACTGAATGTTGAACCTCGAATTGTGGTGCATAATGAATATTGATAATTACATATATATTTTTTTTAATGAATGCTTGAGTGTTTAATGAGAAATATATCAATATATCTGGGTATCAACCTAGGGAATAAATAAGATAAGGGAATATGTAATGAATACAGAGAATTGGGATATTTAAAATATTTTCAGGGTTGAATGTATGTATGTACAGGGTGCGTCAGCAAGACGTACGGCTGAAAAAGCGCCTGAACTGTACCGTGTGGAAAAAACTTGTATGGCAAAGTTATAAATAAAAATACCTTCACCTATACAGAGTGCGTCAAAAAAAAGTTATGGAAAAATAGGTAGCATAATTCTTTCGAGGACAACAAGAGCATTATAATTATACCTCATTTTTCAAATTTATCACGCCGTTGCCTTATAATTCGTATTCTGAGTGTTTTAAAGCAACCGTTGTTTTCAATCTAGATAGGTACCTATCAGCTTCATCATTCGGTAAACATCTGAAGTTTTTTTACAGAGTGTCTAATATAAATTTACCAATTTACTCAAATTAAATATGCGATAAATCGATTTCTTCAAATGGAACACCCTGTATATTTTTCTCTTTCATGAAATTTGTTTTTTAAATATCTAAATTTTTTACAAAGTAATCGTTCTTATTTTAAAGAATGTGAAATATCTAAGAAAAACGGTTTAAGTATGGGACATACTTTGTAAAAAATGTAGACATTTGAAAAACAAAAGTCATGAAAGAGAAAAATACAGGGTGTTCCATTTGATAAAATCTAGTTATCGCATGATATTTAATTTGAGTAAATTGGTTAATTTATATTAGAGACTCTGTATGAAAAAAACTTCAGATGTTTATCGAATAATGAAGCTGAAACCTTAATCTATCTACTGTAAAAATTTCGTTTATCTAGATTGAACATAGCGGTTGCTATAAGAATTTTGATGAACCTCTTGAAACACTAAAAATACGAATAATGTGGCAGTGCCGTGATGAAATATGTAAATCTCTTGTTGTTCTCGAAAGAATTATGCCATATCAATTTGAAAAAACTACATTTTATTCCGAAACTTTTTTGACGAACCCTTATATGTAAAATTATTATTATTAACATCCATATTATGCTATTTTAGCCTTACGCCTTGCTGACGCACCCTGTATATTGAAACATAAAATTAATGAAATAATCTATCCAATTATAAATTGCCAAAATATTCATTGATAATTAACTGCCTTGCTTGACGAGCAGAGGTCAAATTGAATGATGTTAAAGTTGAATGTTGCTTCCTTCTGTTATATGTATTATATTTTCGTCCGTCTTGAAAATATATCTTGTTCATCATCGGACAAGGAAGAACTCGTACTAGAAGAAATTTTCGATTTTTGTGGAGAAAACTCATTTTCACAAAAACAACCTGTGAAAACTAGAACGAATTAACGAAATACGAATACATATGAAATGACAGAACAGAACGAGGTCACAGTATAAGGTACCTTATACTCAAGGACTATAAACTTGTTTATAGTCCTTGCCTTATACTGTGACGCGGTTATGTTTACAGTCACACGGCAGTTTATAAGTCTTTGCACGGCATGCGCGAAGAAAAAGGATAATTTCTCTGCCATAAAGGCCCAATATCCGGACTTTATGATAAGGGATACTCCAGAGCGTCCTTTAATCGTAAAATTGGTTTATGGGACCCGTTTCATTTGTAAAGGGGACTTCTCACGGAAAAGGAGACTTTATTTTCGATTATGGAACCGGCCCTAACCGACAAAGAAACTTAGAAACTGCAACACCCAGAAGGAGCTCTTTTGCAATTTTTTTTTGTAAAACATAGCAAGGAGTGAATGATTAAAATTTGGGAAAAAAACGTTAAGGTTTTTTTTATGTAAACATTTTTTGTTACATACTTGAATATTGTAGTCGTTTTTTGCAATTTTTTTAAATTTTACAACAAACCAGCTGTTCGAGGAGATCCAAAAAGTCGAGAAATCGCTAACCATTCGAACAGAAATCCAACTATGTACCGTTATGAGATAATGCCAAAATCGAAGAAGAGTAGGCACCGCACGTAGAAAGGGCAAAAAGGTAATTCAAGATCGACGTCTAATGCCGGCCACTCACGAGGCTTCCGGGACGGGCGTTTTATGATGGTTTCTAAGGCCACGTGCGAAAAGAGTCTCCATGATTGGTCAAGGGCTCTTAAAGTGTCATAAAAGGCCATAAAACGCCCGTCTCTGTAGCCTCATGAGTGGCCGGCATAAGACTTATGGCCATTGAAGACCGATTTCCGACAACTCGATCTTTGGCTGATGAGTGGTTAGGAGAACAAGACCATCCTGTAAATGTGCGAGCGGTTTACCGTCGGATGACGTGTTTTTTGGACTACAGTATTATCGACCCCATCTTGTGTTGCCTGGTGATGGTTGAGCATCTCCGGTATCGATGACAGTGGTGCAGAGAACGAAAACATTGGAATGTGGAATGGCATCAGGTCGTCTTTTCTGATGAATCTCGATTCTCCTTGGGTGCACATCATCAAGGCCGTAGCTAGAAAAAAATGGGGGGGGGGGGGGGGGACCGTCCGAGGCCGTAGCTAGAAAAAAAATTATTCGAAGAATTTTCGGTGAAATGATTATCTGGCATTTCTGAAAAAATAAATTTCGGTGGGGGTCCGGACCCCATCGGACCCCCCCTGGCTACGGCCTTGCACGTCATGGCCGAAGACGGGTTAGACGACCTCGGGGAGAAAAACGTGAACCTCAGTTTAATGTTGAGCGTTATGTACACCGGACAGTTGGCGTTATGGTATGGGGTGCTATTGCACATGTAAGGTCACTTTTAGACTTTATTCGAGGTGACATGACAGCGCGTTACCTTCAAGAAATTGTGGAGCCATATGTTCTCCCTTACCTTAAAACTGGCTCAAGAATCCAATTTCCATCAAGAATATGCTCGACCGCATGTTGCCAGAGTTGGTTCAAATTTTTTTTGAAGCGTCCATCTGATTCTTTTGCCATGGCCTCCCAGATCCCCCGATCTTTCGCCCATAGAGCATGTTTGGGACATCATGAGTAGATGGCTTGGAAATTTACCCAAGCCCCTACGGACTTTGGCGGCTCTGAGACATGAAGTACAGGTAGCTTGGGATAGTATCCCTCAAGAAGAATAAGACTTATTGCATCAATGTCAAGACGTGTTGGGCAGTGTATAGACATTGTTTAAACAATGGTATAGATAATCGCGGTGAACAAACACATTATTAACAAATTTATTGAAAGAAATTCTAAACCCTTCATTTTTTTCTCAAAATTTCAATCATTTTTACTTCTTGCTATACTATCTATATTTTATAAAAACAATTAAAATTCAAATAGCTTCTTCTGGGATCAGTTTCTTTGTCAGTAAGTATAATTTATAGATGTCGCCACTGGTTCTCGTAGTTCAAAATTTGCCTTTCTGTGGGGACATCTATGAGAACAAAGTCGACGATGTTTGTTGAGTTTCTGGCAAAGAATTCTACTGTTTTTAGTCTCTTGACGCAAGAATCCAAAAACCCTTAAATTTCGAGAAAATCTAATAAATATGTTTATCAGAGTCTGATATCGAAAATTTTTGTTGATAATTCGAATATGAATATCGCCCTTTACATTTTCAAAGCGATTGAAGTACCTATTTATACGCAGTGGCGTACTGGCGTAGATAGGTTGAGTGCTGCCGAGTATTATATCCAAAATTCGAGCCCATAGGAAGGGTTTGGAGACAATCAAGCCCAACTAAGTATTAATTAAATTTATAATAATTGAGACTGCTATACCTAATACTTTTTCACAAAAATTAGGAGGAACCTTTGCCTAAGGGAGGAACCCATAAGAATAGTAACATGTATACATCAATTGAAATATTCTGTGTTTAACAGACCGTAGGGAAAATAAACGGTTCGAATTGAAGTAAACCAGGAATTCCCGTATCTCCATTGTAAACTGAGAAGTACTACTACTAGTAGTATCAGATAAATTTTTGAAAATCCGGAAGCAGTGGAAAAGAGCTATAATAGTTTAATTCATTTTTTTAATTTCTGTTCAATGAAGCGAGTTGCTTGAATTGGGGCCCTGTCAATAATTTTTTTAGTGTAAAATATGCAATATTTGTGTCGTATTCAAATGCAACCGGGAATTATAAATATTCCCACACCAAAATTGCCCCCTGTGGATTTTCATACGAACCACGAATTAATCCGTGAACTGTGTGGATGTAGCTTTCTGTAAGTTCGCTAGTTCAAGAGCGTCGTATCTAGGCGGGCCTTGAATAATTCGAATCTCATTTAGAGCAATTATTAGGCATTTATTTCGACATTGTTTAATTCTTTCCATTTATACTAATAGGAAATATATAGAATTTATTGTTAATTTCATGTAATAACAGAAAATGAGACAGTTTTGTGCCACACATGTCCCGTACTAGCGATCGCGGACGCCACTGTCAAGTCCAATGTAGTTTTAGAGGGGTACGCAATATACTGAAATAAGTAATACAAATATCCTCCAATTCAGTCTACCGTGGCGGGATGGCTATTCCTTCCATCTTGGATCTCAGTTTCGAGTAAGAAGCTTCAAGCCGGCTCGTGTAAAAAGAAAGAAAAACAGAAGAATTATCCAAAAAACAAAGTTATACCTGATTGAAATGTGCATATAAAATTATATTGGTGATTCCTACTAAAATGTTGTCGACGGAATGAAATAGGTATGATGTATTTTCTAGGCTTTATTACACATTTTCTGAGTCCTAGTATGTTCAGGGGAATGGCGTGTGCCTATCTATACAAGGCTATTCAATGTATTGCTAATCGAAAAATTTGAGGAATCGGATGATATGTAGTTATGCGGATTGAATGTTGAAATTAGCAAAAGTTTGCTTTAACCCTAGAATACTACTGGTGAATGAGAAATACGTTAATGTCCAAGGTTCGTAAAATTTATCATTACTTAAGGCAGTCTTCTGTATGTAACAGAGCTTGATTCTTATTTAACGTAGTTTTGTTTTTTCAAATAACATTTTCAATGAATATTGTGTATAGTTTGGTTTATTCTTTTCCCCTTATTTTTTCCGAGTGGGCGTTATTGAAATTGCTGAACACATGCTTTTTGTGTTGTAATTTCGTAATTAAATGTAAGGCATTTTAATTTCTTGCAAAGCATGCCAATCAGTGTCCTTTTAGTCTAATGTTATCTTGCACTGTGGATTGGTAGGTTTATGCTAATGATGAATTCATCTCATCATACTGGAAAAATAACAATATCAACATACACTTGTTCGAGATAACCAAATGTCTTCCATCATTTCAGCTGCTGATGAATCCAATTCACCCAAGTTTTAGTTTAATCGGTTATCTCACAGTATCACTCTTCATATTAAAAATTTTCTTCTTATTAGTTACATCACCAAAGGTTATTTATAACCCTTCGTGATCTTAATTTTTGGTTTGGCTGAATGTTTATATCTGGTAGTACTCTGGGGTGAAATTTCATTGATTTACATGATGCTATTTACTTATACCATCTTTCGGGACTGAAGGTTGTGATTGATACTCACAGTAACTGATAATTTCACACCGATCATAAATGTTTCTATCTGTCAAAATGTATCTTAAAAAGCATTATTCTGTTTCAGTCGTTGCAGGTTTAAATCGTGCATATGTTCGTAATTTAGTAAGTAGTCTAGTCCATTTAAAAAATATGGCAGTACCAAGTCGAGCCCGAATATATGCCGATGTAAACTGTCACAAGCCTAGAGATTACTGGGATTACGAGAGTTATGTGGTGGACTGGGGGCAACAAGATGATTACCAGTTGGTTAGGAAACTAGGTAGAGGAAAATACAGTGAAGTTTTTGAAGCAATTAACGTTACAAATAATGAAAAATGTGTAGTGAAAATATTGAAGGTAACTATTTATTTTTTTGTTCCCATTCAACCAAGCATATTATTTTTGCCTGTATTTCAACAAGACCAAATTGAAAGTTTGTACTGTTTTATATGCACAAGATGTTTATTTCCCATTAGTCGTGTGCTCATATGGCTATATTTAGATCAAACAGTGTATCATATTATATTACCATCTTGTGTTTCCAGTAATATTGATTTTACGCTAATGTAGGGGGGCATACACATTTGTTGTTTCAATGAGTTGCACCAAATAATCAAGTGCACTAAATCTGGCAGAATTATAATTCATTATTCACAGAAGCTAAAATTTATTGCTCCAATATTATCTAAGTTATTTCTGGGTGTGTTTCAAACGATAAGCCAGTCGAATGTTATTAATTAATTTGTAGTCACTGATCTTTGAACAGGTTGAAAATTTGGATCAATTTATCGTTGAAATATAGAGTAGATTATTGGCAGATTTCATTTGTCTGCAGATGAATCATTTCGTTTTCTTTTATACTGGCTACTCATATGCCCAGGCGGGGTCAATCTAGGGCGTTTGAGTTGGGAATTTCCAACATTGGTTGAGGAGCTGACATTGAAAAATCCCAACGCAAACGCAATAGTTTGCCCCTGTCACATTCATGTGACTAGCCAGCTTTTGATTACACAATTCAGCAGATCTAATGATGAATTGCTGTGTTTGAGAATGCATTCTCTACATAATCGGAGGGCACTGTAGTTAACAGCCCATATACTCCATTCACTTTTATAAAGTATCCTGGTTGACCATGATTCAGGTTTATCAAGTTTTTTTATTTAAAACTGACGAAGGTTGGCACTCGTGAATTAAAATAATTCCCAGAGATGTTGCCAATGATGATTTCTCCTTTCAATATAATCATCATGCTTGGAAACCGAGGGTAATTTTGAATAAGCAGAGACGAAGTATCAGGAAGTGCTATGTAGAATTAAAATCTGCTCCATTATTTTTCAGTAAAATTCAACACTTGATTCTTGATTTCAGTACAAGAAAATAGCATAACTGAATCTTCTATACATGAAATATTTCCAGTATTGACAGAAAAAATTGTCTTCAACATTCGCCAGGTCTTTGGAATTATTGAATTCACATAATATTTTTTCAAATTAATTATTTTCCCAAAGTGAATAAACATTTTGATAAATACGTAATTACTACGACCTCTATGTAGATGGGGCAACGTTGCGTTTTTATCTGACAGGAAAATGACTATAACCTAACATTTTCAAAATATACATTGAAATGTGTCAGAATTTCATGGCCAACCGGGATACATTATAAAAGTGAATGGAGTATACAAAACAGTGCAATCCATGGATGTGGTGTGAATTCTCAAACTCGGCTGAAATCAATTGTTATTGAACTATCATAGGCATTCTCCAAATCTACTGGATGCTAATGATGACATTTTGAGTTGACATTTAAAAAGCACATTCTGTTATACAGGGTGTCTACTTTTAAAACGGCAAAACTTCAAGGGGAGATTATTCAAGTGATTTGCAACAAAAAATGTCATATAACACATGGTCGAAATCTTGACGGATATTCTTCAATTTAACATTTCTCGTTTTCACGAAATATTTCAATTTCTTCCATGAAATCTTTAATATATCAGTTATGCTTGTAGCTTCATCGAATTCGATCACATATTTGGAAATGGTATTAAATTTTCTACAAGAAAAGAATTTCAGTGTGCCAAAAATATTTCTATTGTGGGTTTGGTGAGGAGATGAATATCACGATACTGAAGTGAACAAAATCAGTCATATTTTTCCAATGGGTTTTTCGTTGAAAAATTATCTATTATGGACATGTTTTCTTTTCAGCAAAAAATATCTTATTTAGTGTACTTTCGAATGACATATCAACTTTCTTGCTAACTGCTTGTTTTCTGCCATAATATCATGGCTTATAAGTCGAAAAATTTCAAACCTAAATTTGCTCCATTTTGAAACTCATGATTGAATATCGAAGTAATTCTAATGGAAATCATGAATTTATCAATGAAATGAGAATAATTCTGAACAATGAAAAAATTTTTAATAATACAGATTTTATGAAAAAATTTAAAAAACAGACTATTACTAGTTATTTATAACAATTGTTCGAAATGTCCACCTCCTTGTTCAATACATTTAACACATCTTTTTCGAACTGAATCAACAACCTTGCGAAGTTCGCAATGTTTCTGACGCATTTCTGCACAACACAATTCAATCCTTTCGATCAGAGCCTCTCGAGTCTGAACGCGAATTCGGTACATATTTTATTTGAGGTGCTCCAGACATAAAAATCCAAAGGTGTCAGGTCTGGGCTCCTTGGTGGCCATCTTACCGGACCGTACCTTCCAATCCATTTCTCCCCAAAATACTCATTCATCAACTGTCGTACGTTCCGGCTATTATGAGCTGGGCAGCCATCCATTTGAAACCAGACATTTTGTCTGGTAGCCAGGGGCATTTCATCCAATATGTCTGTTAAGCTGCTTTGGATTAATCTTATGAATTCATCAGAGTTGAGGCGATCAGGGAGTATAATTGGTCCGAAAAGTTCACCTCTCATGACTGCTAACCACACGTTGACCCTTTTTTCATGTTGATAATGAGAAACAATAGTAGTTAGCATGGGGGTTTTCTCTCTTCCATCTATTTCGCAAATTCATGAAACCCGATTTCGTGAAAGTTGCCTCATCAGTCCATAATATTCTATCACCCCCCCATTATCCTAACTTATTCAGGTACCACCTACAAAATGTTTATCGTACCTAAGCATCTACAACTAAATGGAGCAAATTTAGGTTTGAAATTTTTCGACTTTTTCGTTTTCATCTTATAAGCCATGCTATTATGGCAGAAAACAAGCAGTTAGCAAGAAAGTTGATATGTCATTCGAAAGTACACTAAATGAGGTATTTTTTGCTGAAAAGAAAACATGTCTATAATAGATAATTTTTCAACGAAAAACCCATTGGAAAAATATGACTGATTTTGTTCACTTCAGTATTGTGATATTCATCTCCTCACCAAACCCGCAATAGAAATATTTTTGGCACACTGAAATTCTTTTCTTGTAGAAAATTTAATACCATTTCCAAATATGTAATCGAATTCGATGAAGCTACAAGCATAACTGATATATTAAAGATTTCATGTAAAAAATTGAAATATTTCGTGAAAACGAGAAATGTTAAATTGAAGAATAACCGTCAAGATTTCGACCATGTGTTATATGACATTTTTTGTTGCAAATCACTTGAATAATCTCCCCTTGAAGTTTTGCCGTTTTAAAAGTAGACACCCTGTATATTGTTATCTTCTTGATAATTTTGGGTTCAGAAGTTTGAGTCATCATCACTGACCTGTCTTTTTAATGGAATTTATACCTCAATTAGGCCTAATATAATGATGAAGATAACACTGCTTTCATGACTAATCATTGAGCCATAAAAAAGTTGAACACAATATGTAATTAAATGTGATAATTATAAAATTTATGGCAGTCATTTTGAACCTTCAATTAACAATAATTCCAAAAGTTTTGAAACATTCATCCAAAATCTGATACAGTATGAAAAGAAACTGTCATCGTCAAAATACAGGGTGTCTGATTTAAAAGTGTCCATCCTCAATACCTCAACCAACGAATCAGAATTTGTGAAAACACTCAGACAGGTCGATTTTTTATGACAGAGGGACATGATCTGGGATATATATATATTCTTATGAAATGGAGCTGTACAGATTTGATTCCAAATATGGCATGTGTCTCGAAAAGGCAACAAGGAACAGATCATTCAAACAAACATATTGATCCATTCCCCGCTCCTAATCTCAGTATTAGCAGAGGAATGTCAAACGGGGCACCATACAGTTCTGCGTATGATGCAAGAGCACAGATAAAAACCTCAGCAAAAACTCTGTCTCCCCGTATAAGTGTAGGGATATTGGATTTGTTTACAAATATTCATATTGGAGGGCATCTTCTTCGAATGTAAATCCTTCTTCATTTCTTCAAAGGGGTTGACAAAGCATTTTTAAATAATCTGAAACAAAAACCAAAGGGAGAAAAAAGGAAAAGCAAAATCCACTAATATATTCAAATTGTTTTGAAGGTACCAACCCATCTCAAAAATGAATCAGATACTGAATGAATAGAGTTGAAACCATCTGAAAATTTATATATTGGACAATTATTGACCAAATGGTCAATAGTTTGCTCTTCATGCCCACACTCACATCTCGGGCTATCAATGGCATTCCATTTGAAGAGCATACCATTACAGAGCTTGTTTCTACTAGCAACCCCCGGGAGAGGTTTGCAACCCCATCAGGAATTTGAAAAGGAAAAGTGGGTAGTTTTGTAGCACAAATGTATGCAATGTATAACTCGAACATTTTTGGGTCGTCGTGAAGCACAAGGACAAGTTAGTGAGTGAAGAATAAAACCCGTGCACGTCGCTCAAGAACAGCCGAGAATATTGCTGCTGTATTCAAAAGTAATGAAGAACACCCAGGTTTGTCCATTCCTCGTCGTTTTTTGGAAGGAGGCATTCTACAAACATCATACTATACCGTATTTTGAATAAAGATTTGGATCTAAGGCTTATTAAGTTAACAAAGAACTCACGCCAGCTGATCATCAACAACGTCGTGTCTTTGCTGATTGGGTCCTTGAAATACATGAAAATGATTCGGAATTCCATCGAAAAACCATCTTGAGTGCAAGCAAAATTCTCTCATCTAGGGCTCGTTAAACCCAAGAGTTATTGTTGAAAAGCCTCTCTATCCTCAACGTGTGACTGTTTGATTGATTGATTGATTGATTGATTAGCTGACGAACAAGAGACCGGGTTAGCGCTTGGCCTCCCTGTGACACTGCGACTAACTTGGGTCTATTGTATCACTCTTTCGTCAGTGGTTCCTCACGAGAATAGGTTTGTGTCCTTTATCAGGTTCAGTAGCCTGTTTATGAGGTTTTTCGGATTCATTCCCGTTTCCGGATTGATTTCTCCGAAGATTCTGTGGCGCCTTCTTCCCAGGGCGTCGCATTCAAAAATTATGTGAGAGGCTGTTCCTTCCTCTTCACCGCAGAGTCTGCAATCCACGGGTTCTCCAAGTATTCCTATGGTGTTCAGATGTTTTCTAAGGCCGCAGTGTCCCGTCAGTAGACCTACTATTATACGTGCCTTTGTTCTGTTTAGATTCAAAAAGTCAGCCGTCAAGGTTTGGCTTGTGTGTCCTACCATGGCTTTGCTGTGTGTTTGCCCGTCGCTCTGTTCCCATTGTTGTCGGTGTCTTTGTTTTATCCACTCCTCAATCAGGGTCCTGCTCCTGCATCGGTTTTTGCTGATTCCAAGCACAGGTTCTGGCCCTGTGAATGGCGTTTCAGATGCTTGTCTTGCTAACTGGTCTGCTTTTTCGTTGCCCGCTATTCCCTTGTGACCTGGCACCCACATCAGAGTGACCTTGTTGTGTTTTGCCAGCTCCAGAAGGTCCTGGAGGCATTTCCAGACGAGTCTAGACTTCATCTGTGTCGAGTTGAGAGCTTTGATGGCGCTCTGGCTGTCAGAGAGAATGTGGATGTGTTTTCTTTGGTAGCCATTTTCCAGGTTCTTCTGTATGCATGTCCTAATGGCATGTGTTTCAGCTTGAAATATCGTGGCGTGTTTGCCGAGAGGTATTATGTAGTCCCTTCTTGGCCTCACTCAGTGTATTCCCGCTCCTGCTCCTTCATCTGCCTTAGAACCGTTTGTGTACCAGACTATTTCTGCAGATGATTGTTATTCTATACTCCAGTCCCATCTGTACCAGTCGAGCTGTGAATCTGAATGGTTTTTCGAATGAGTATAGGGGTTGCATGTAGTCTGAAATCATATCTAGTTCGGCTACGTCAGCTACATGAGTGATTCTGGTGTGCCCAGTTGTGCTGGTTCTCCAGTTTTTTGTATGGATCAGTCTGTATTTACCCATCCTGGCCTCTCCCATGACATGTATGTCAAGGGGTGAGAGGTTAAGGATGACCTCCATAGCAGCTGTTGGAGTGCTATTCATTGCAGCCGTGATGCAGAGACAGGCAAGCCTTTGGATTTTCCCAAGGTTGGTTTTTGCCTGTCTTTGATTTGTTTTTGGCCACCACAGGAGTCAGCCATAAGTGATTCTGGGTCTTATTACCGCTGTGTAAAGCCAGTGCATGGCTTTCGGTTTGGGTCCCCAAGTTTTTCCAAAAGCTCTCCTGCACATCATAAGTGTCGTTCTACTTTTGTTGGTTACATGATGTAGATGCGGGTTCCAGGTTAGTTTCTTATCGAGAATCAGCCCAAGGTATTTCACCTGTTCTACAACTTGTAATGTTTCGCCGAAGAATCTGGGAGGTGTGAGACCTCCTATGTTTCTTTTGCGATTGAAGGGAATGAGTGCTGTTTTGTTAGGATTTGCCCTCAGGCTCTCTCTGTTGCACCATTCCCCTACGGTCCTCAGTGCTTTTCGCATAAGTTCTGAGGTTATTCCGGTGTATTTTCCCTTGACGTGTTACTGTTAGGTGCAGTTTATGGTGCGGCGGGGTCATTGGACCTTACTTTTTCGAGAATGAGGCTGAAGCAACAGTTACGATGAGTGGGTTATCGAGAGATGATTAATGATTTTTTATGGCCGGAGTAGGATGTCAGGATATTGATCTGGACAACGTTTACTTTCAACGAGAAGGCGCTACGTGGCACACAAGCAACGAAACCGTTGATCTTGAAAGGGCATAGTTTCCGGACCGTGTCATCTGTCGAAGAGGTTATCACAATTATTGTACACCAAGTCTTGTGATTTAACACCTTGCGATTTCTTCCTTTGGGGCCATGTGGAAGAGAAGGTCTACGCCAAGAGCCCATCGTCGATTCAAGACAACACAATTGGTGAGGCTATCAAGGACATAGAGCAGGCAGCCACTTTGAAATTTGGTTTTGGAAAATTTGATGAAAAGGATATTGTCCTGTTGTTGTGGTCGTGGTGGTCATTTGGCAGATGTTATTTTCCATTATTGACGGCATACCTTCCTCTTTCCAATGCAATAAACATCCGATCATTTATCTAAAAAAATGGCATTATTTGAATGTCAAAATAACATTATTGGAAAATCCTTTATAAATAAGTTTTGAAATTGCAACAACAAATTTTCACATATTATCAAAATAAAACCGACACTGAATAAGAGAGGGGAGGGGGGAGTATAGAGTAATATTTTCTTCTGCTAAATTATAATATTGGTTGTACATTTCCATTCATTTTAATGGTCTGTTTTTTTGTAGCCTGTGAAAAAGAAGAAAATAAAACGAGAAATAAAGATTTTAGAGAACTTACGAGGCGGTACAAATATAATTACTTTAGAGTCAGTTGTAAAAGACCCTGTTTCTAGAACACCAGCATTAATATTCGAACACGTAAACAATACAGATTTCAAGCAACTTTACCAAACGCTAACAGATTTCGACATTCGTTACTACCTATATGAATTGCTCAAAGCGTTGGATTATTGCCATAGCATGGGCATTATGCATAGGTAAGTTATTTTTATTCTGTCCTTCCCACCAAAATTCCTTCACATTAAATGATGCTCTTTATACCATCTTTCGGGACTGATAGACCATTGATGCTAATTCTAACATTACTGATTTTTCCACCTAGACAAATAACTTTTCTTGAAAGTGGATGAAATGATATCAGGTTATCATTTTCAGGGATGTAAAGCCTCATAATGTGATGATAGACCATGAAAATAGGAAATTAAGATTAATTGACTGGGGTTTAGCGGAATTTTACCACCCCGGACAAGAATATAACGTAAGAGTCGCATCCAGATACTTCAAAGGACCGGAGCTACTTGTTGATTATCAGATGTACGATTACTCGTTAGACATGTGGTCTCTAGGATGTATGTTGGCAAGCATGATATTCAGAAAAGAGCCGTTTTTCCATGGTCACGACAACTATGACCAGTTAGTTCGTATTGCCAAAGTCCTCGGTACAGAAGAACTTTTTGAATACCTCGACAGGTATCACATAGAACTAGATCCAAGATTCAATGAAATTTTAGGAAGGTACGTCTTCACTAAAGGGAATTTATCATGTCTTATCTTTATTTGTATCGTTTCAGGCACTCCAGGAAAAGGTGGGAACGTTTTGTGCATAGTGAAAACCAACATTTAGTTTCTCCTGAAGCATTAGACTTTTTGGATAAATTGTTACGTTATGATCATATGGAACGATTGACAGCTCGGGATGCCATGGAGCACTCTTATTTCTGTAAGTTTCCAATATTCTTGCACGAAAATTCTTGCTGACACACTTGACACTCATTTTTCAACAAATTGTGATTTGGAACCTCAACTGCTTTGTAGGGTGTAGCCAGGCAGGCAGGCAAGCTTGAAAAACTTGTATCAACAAAATTTTGATTTGCTTGAGAATTAATTTCGGAAAACTCGAGCATCTGAATTAAAAGAGAAATTTCTTTACCTGAAGGTTGAATAGGTGTGCAATTCAATATTTAAGCATTTTGGTGCATTTGATTATACTGAAGGGTTTTCCAATATGGGGTGTCATTTTGAATAGCCCGCTATTTCGGCAGATGTCGCTGCAATTTTTTGACATTTGACGAACGAACAACGCCTTGAATTATTAGAATTCACTATAAAAATGGTGTAAATTTGACAGAGACGGTTCGTAAGACTCGAACATTTTTGGGTCGCCGTGAAGCACCTTGTCGAACCGCAATACTGAAATGGGTGGAAGAGTTTGAGCTGTTGGGACAAGTTAGTGATGTGTAAAATACAACACGTGCACATCGATCAAGAACAACCGAGAATATTGCTTCTGTAGCAGAAAGTGTTGAAGAAAACCCAGGTTTTTCCATTCCTCGTAGTTCTTTGGAATTAGGCATTCCACACCGTATTCTGCATGAAGATTAAACTCTTGAGCCCAGCGTCAGACATCAAAGATGGAATTCGTGAGGCTATCGAGGACATAGGGCAGCCACTTTGCTATTTGGTTATGGAAAATTTCAGGAAAAGGATATGGTCTTGTGGTCGTGGCGGTCATTTGGCTGATGTTATTTTCCATTAATAACGGCATACCTTCCTCTATATAATAATACACTGCGCAAAAAAATTAACGCACATTATGGAAATCTCAAATTTATTCTACAACTGAAAGTGTTCTCAATGATAATTATTTTTATCAGAATTATGCATGCAAATGTTATCCACTTTCAATGTTTTTCTTCAATACAGATGTTTTCTCCCAGCAGGAATAAAAAAAAGATGATATTGAGATTTTGAATGTATTGGCTCCATTCTAAAAATCAGTTGTTCTCGATCAATTCTAGTGATCAATAGTTTTTCTTTCGTTTGATTTTCTACACTCGATCGCTATGCAATGCGAAACACGCAATTTGACCCAAGAGGAATGTGCCCAAGCGGTAGTTTTGCGAGAAGAAGGGTGGACATACACAAGAATTGCAGAAAGGTTTGGAGTTTCCCATACAAGTGTGTCCAGAATGTTGCAGCGATTCAGGGAGACAGGTATGAATGTCCGAAGACCAGGGCAGGGTAGACCACGGGTAACAACTGCCATTCAAGAACGTTACTTGAAAATTTATTCGTTGAGACAACGGTTTGCAACAGCTCGCCTACTATAAAATTAGCTTGAGCAAACTCATGAGGTGCAAATTGGCACTCAGACAATAAGAAATCGCCTCAGAGAATATGCTTTAAGGCCTCGTGTCGCGGCAAGAGGCCCAGCTCTTACCCCAGCCCATCGAAGGGCGCGTTTGGATTTTGCGAGAGAGCAAATCCATTGGGAAGAGGCCGATTGGGAAAGAGTTCTCTTCACAGACGAGTCTAGATTCTGCCTCTACCATTGTGATCGACGTTCCCTTGTATACAGACGTCCACATGAAAGATATGCTCAGTGCAATTTCCTGAATACTACTGGTTTCGGAGGAGGATCGATTATGGTATGGGGTGGAATATCTTTGACTGCTCGCACAGACCTAGTGGTCGTTGATAATGGAGCTATGAATGCTGATAAGTATATAAGGAACATTCTTGAAGAGCATGTAGTGCCATTTGCCCCATACATTGGTGAGAATTTCATTTTTATGGACGATAATGCCAGACCCCATCGTGCGCGCATCGTTCAGGAGTACCTTGAAGAGGTTGAAGTCTCTCGAAAGGAATGGCCAGCAAGAAGTCCAGATCTCGAATCCGACTGAGCAGGTTTGGGACAACCTCAATAGAAGGCTGAGAAGTTCAGAAAATCATCCAGCTACTCTTAATGACTTAGGAATCCAACTCAGAGAAATCTGGGAAGGATTAGATCAGAACATTTTAAGATCACTCATTTTGAATATGAACCGTCGTTGCCGAGCTGTAATTAACGCAAGGGGTGGAAATACCAAGTATTAAATCACTTATCAGCATTTCACTATTTGGCAAATTGTCCATTTCTCTTCTTTCACATAAGATTCGATGAAATCCTGAATTTTTCTTCCATTTAATGTGTCTTGTTTCGTTCAAAACCTTCCCGAGAGAACATAAAAAATAAGTTATAAAGTCAATGTAGAGTTAAATTTCATTAAAATTGTGTGTATAAACATCCCATCATTCATAAAAAAATGGCATTTTTCTTTGAATGTCAAAATAACACCTCTTATTGGAAAACCCTCTACTATATCAGTATATAATCAGTTGAACATGAATGCGGTTTTTCGATTCTTATGGCTGAATGCATGTGTTATCTGCTCCCTATTATCAATACACACAATCAAACATATGAAATTGTTCTATACTATACTAAACTGGTCCAGTATTCTATAGCAATATTCGTTCATAAATGAACAGTGTTGTTTTTACTGATAATGAAAAAAAGAATACGAAGTGAAGAAGAAAGTTGAGATGTTTCACATAGAGTAGTTTCAAAAACCTTTGAAGCATTCATAAGAATAGGTAATCTGAAAAGCAAAACTATTTACCGAGCAAAAAATTGCTAGAAAAAATCCAACAGTGATTCTGCAAAAACAATTTTTACTAGCGACAGGAATTAGACTCTCTCAGATAGCATTACCTAATCTGTTTGTGCCTGCATTGTGACGAGAGTTGGAAATGCAGATTATTAAATGCCCAAGAAGTCTACACTTTGCTCGTTTAGAGAGTGACTTCTATTATTTTATATTTCATTTCAGCCAACACATATTTTTGTAGAATACTGATATAAGTTTGGTTGTGGGTAATTAATAACTAGGAGTATTTTTCATTGATTTTTTGTAAAGATGTAAAGTTATTATAGACCATTAAGCATAACAATGTTGTCAAAATGATCGAAGATTCTTGGAAAAAATTGTGTGGTCCGATGAGTCGAAATTTAATAAATGTCGTTTTTTTTTTGCAATACCATTGATCTGAGAAACTCATCAGGCGTTCCTATAAGGGAAATTCAAAGATTTTCGAAATTACCAAAAGTATTTACTGAAATTTCGCTAATAATCTTAGTATGAGAAAAAAAATATCAGGGGTGGCTTCTTTTCATTGAGACACCTTGTATATATACTCCAAACAGAACTTTGGGAATATACTCCATTAACTTTTATAAAGTATCCAGGTTGGCCATGAAATTCTGACACATGTCACTGTATATTTTGAAAATCTTAGGTTGTAGTCAGATAAATACGCAACGTTGACCTCTCTACATAGAGGTCGTAGTAATTACGTATTTATCAAAATGTCTATTTACATTAGGAAAATAATGAATTTGAGAAAATATTATGTGAAATCAATCAATAAAACAGACTATCGGGAATCGGACAATTTGGGGGCACGGTAGTGGCCCCGCCAAGTCGAGCGCGAAGCGAACAGTGCCGTACTATCTTTACCCGAACCATTTCGCCGCATTTTCAGGCCCCTATTTGAGAACCTCCGGATAAGACCAGAACGCCGAAATTTTCGTCACCCAGTAAGCTAAAATCACGTACTTAAAATCCAAAATTTCAAGTGTGTAGGTCATTTAATTCCGAAGTTAAGCGAAAGCAAAGTTTCGAATTTTCGACCCTCACTCATGATCATCAAAATAGAACTAGTACTTCCCATGAACTCAGGGAGCTGAAATTTGGTACAGAGTTAGGGTTTAATGGCCACATTAAGGGAAAACTATAAAAACTAGGAAAATCGAAAATCTGGAGTACCATTGTTGGCACGTCACTTGAGCTCACGTGCTATCACGTCATCTTCGCAAAATGTGCAACCACAATAATGTATGGAAGTTTATGCGCTTGGAAACACATTGTTATCATACTCAATATGTGAATATCGACTTTAGAATATAAATTGAAAAAAGAATAATAATCAGGTGATCAGTCTTATACACAGTGATATTTTTACTGTCTCATTTATTGTTCAAGGAAACGATAGGTTTTCGAAAGCTAGGCCGGAACAATAAATGAGACAGTAAAATTTATCACTGTGTATAAGACTGATCACCCGATTATTATCTTTTTTTTCAATTGTTATCATTTCACGCATTCACGAAGTTAGCATCTGCTGTCACTTGATAGCACACCAGAACTACCCGCAAATTTACATTTTCTAACCGTAAGTGATATCACGTCGGATATTTTGTGAAGTGATTGAAGTCAAAATGGATAAAAATTTGATCGAACTTGTCAGGCTTCATGAAGTGATCTATGATCATTCTTCATCAGAGTACAGGGATCAGAATGTACGACAACAAGCTTGGGTGCTGGGTGCTTATTCAACAATTGTTGAACTATTTGAGGTAATTCTTCCACTTCCTCCCTTCGTTGATTTATTTGGTGAATCAAATCTCTTCTTTGAGAATCACAAGCAACTGTAAAAGCAGTTATAAGTTCTCTATATCTTCTTTCCATTCCGAAGAGCTTGTTGAAGAAGATACTCTGTTTCGCTGTATCACTGAATAAAAAGAATGCTATGTAATTTTGGTGCAATATAGAACGTCTATTGCTCTTCAGAAAAAACATCATCAGATGGGTCTGCAGTGGTTAAATTGGGAGAGAAAAAAATTGAATCCAAAAAGGAATCGGGTAAGAGAGATGGGCTATATGGACAAGTTTGGTATCAAACTATAGGTTTTCGAAGGCGCTGAATTCAATAAAAAATAATCGGAGGCTCTATCTACCATAGTTCAGAACCGGAAAAAAACAAAGATTTGTAATAAAAAACTACTCCTAAAAAAATGTGTCAAATAATAAAATCTAACCAAATAGATCAGTATGCCCACGTTTCTACAAAAAGAAGTGAAATCCCACCAAAAACATTCTGTAAAACCTAGCCAAGTCTCGATGGAGCTGCTTGTTTATCTCTAAAAAGTAATGAAATCTAGAAAAAGTCGAGCCAAGTTTAAGGCTCCTTACTGCGATTTCTTTATTATTATAGTTAATGTTGTGTGACTTGGCCGTTGAAGGGTACACAGGGGTACAAAACCAGGTGCTCCATGACACCATTGCACCAATCTGTCGCCAGAAACGCTACCCATTGACGATGGAAAATTTCCACTTGGAAAACGTTCATTCAATAACCGGTCAATTGTAGGCTTGATAAAGCTGCGTATTCAATAATACGAGCCTGAAACAAACAGTATAAAAAATTATTTCCAGTACAGACGGACCTCTGATCATTGATAGAAGAATGTCTGTACGTCTATTTTATTTTAGATCGGATGGGAGTACCAAAAATTTGCTTAAAATATTTTGAATCGTACAATAAATAACTTTTGTCAAAACAGATGTTAACGAACTGAAAGTGCCCTTACTAAGATTGCTGAAGTTCTTTATGTAGTACCAACGTTTGTTCACAATTTTAATGACCATGAAATCAATAATTCCGAAGACCTGGCGAATGTTGAAGAAACTTTCTTTGCGTCAATACTGGAAATATTTCACGTATATAAACATGGTTGGAAGATTTAGTGTAGTACCAACGTTTGTTCACAATATTAATGACCATGGCATCAATAATTCCGAAGACCTGGCGAATGTTGAAGAAACTTTCTTTGCGTCAATACTGGAAATATTTCACGTATATAAACATGGTTGGAAAATTTAGTTATGCTATTTTCTTGTACGGAAATCAAGAATCGAGTGTTGACATTTCACTGAGAAATAATGGACAAAATAATCTGTTGCTTTGTGATGGTTCATTCGAGAAAAGAATAAAATTACTTGAATAGCCCGACAGAAAAACTTCTAAACAAACAGATGGACCTATGGAATTCCCCACTTTTCAAAATTGTCAAGAAATAAGCCTACAGAAGACATTTGAATACCTTTTTGCACAACTTGAAATACTCCATTGTGAAAATGTAGTAGTACTACGAACCCTGTGTCGCAGTTAAATCTTAAGAGAACTACATTCACAAAGTTTAAACAGCGTAAATAGAAATTAGCATTGGCAAAGTCTCTCAAAATGATTTGTCATTTCGCGAGTGCCAACCTGCGTCAGTTTGGAGTAAAAAAACTTGATAAACCTAAATCTTGGCCAACCAGGATACCTTATAAAAGTGAATGGATTATATATTCCTCACTGTCCCAAGAAGTATAATTTGAAGAATGCTGACTTCAGGTTTTAATCAAATGTATTCTTATATTCAACACTTTATTTCAGACCCTGTTATAAAAGATCAATGCCGAATGATGTCCACTGTTTCATCGTCCCCTACTCCGCTGACAGGCAATCTGTCTGTGGTAGGAGTAGGTGAGTAGCTACCAGGTAATGCACTTTGTCATATCACCACATCTGTCAACAATCAAATCCTGCTTGTTCTTCTAGATGTTTAGTTTATTTATTTTATTAGAATTCTCATTCCCTTTTTTATGATGGAGATTCTGGATTGGCGGCAACAGGTGGAAAGTGCTGAGGGGTGACATTTATATTAGAATTTTCCCAAAAAATATGAGTAATGAAGATGTAAATTTTGTGGATATTGGCTTGAGTATGATGTAAAATAATTTGTTCCACATAGGTGATGTATAGGTATTTTGTAAATACGACGGAAGTTCACCCAAGTTCACCAAGCAGAATTTTATGATAATTAAACCAATCCAGGACATCCAAAAAATACGTAAAATCCTGTTGAAACAATAGCAAGTTGAGTTACGGGTTAAGTGTTGGTCTCGGACAGTGCTAAAATTAACTTTGAGGCTGAAACCACAGGTAATCGTGAATTGGTAGGTGGTGAAACAATCAGTATTCCGTGAAAATACACGGATCCGTTATGTATACTGCAAATTGATTATTTATCACCTGTCAAAACGTCAAATCACGCGTACTTGTGGATTCACTCTACGTTGTTGATATTGAACAAAGATTGGAAGTGGACATTGTCCAGTGTATTTTCATGTGATTATGAATATAGACATATATCGAATAAAATATTTGTTTTCAAGTTCTTTTATTTTGAACATATTTGGATTTCCATAACTTATTCAAAATATTTTTCAGGGATAAACGCATCAGATTAATTTTTAACTATAAATTCTCATATATTTTCCTACTTAAAACAAGTAAATAGAGTTGTTTTGCCTTCAGTTCTCCACAGGGTAGAATTCAAATGATTGCGGATTTGAAAAAAGGCTCTAAAATAAAATGAAGTAAATTATTGCTCAAATTGGATTTTATTTCATTTAGTCAGGAAATAAAGACCAATGTTGATCTGATAATTCATTTCACAGATGAACAGATAACCTGTTATCGTACAAATATCTTGAAATGAAAGTGTATGAATATGTATCACCATATTTGTTCGATAAGTTTTTGTATATTCTGGAAATTCATACTAAAACTTGTAATAAAAGAATTAATTTTAAATTATTATTATTATTGTTCAACTTTGGTCATTTTGTTGTAAATTTTGCAATAAACACATGAAAACTGTTTTTACAAACATTTTATTAGTCCTCAACCTATCTATATTCGTATTTCTTTCATTCTCGATTCAATTTATCTACCCTATAAATTTCGACTTTTCCTTCAAATTGAAATCTTATTAACCTTCAGTCGATGGCAGGTTAGATGTCTACAGAGAACATATCTTGGGATATTCTGAAAGTTTGGTTTCTCTAATAACCAGTTCTCACTTTAATATTTCAAATGTTCATTTGCATTCATTTCGTTCCATTTTTTGTTTTCCCGATTTTTTGTGCTAAACTTGTTGATTGCTGCGGTACTTTGATGTGAAGAAAGCTGACATTTCGGTTTAGTTTAGTTGTACCTGGGACCCTTTATATAGGGTGAGTCATTCGTACTCGATCAGTCAATAACTCTTGGAAACTTTGGGCTAGGAGAATAATTCAGATTTCGACGGAATAGACAGTAATCAGCCGGTAAGCTTGATTAATTTTTTGCTATTCAGGCTGATCCGAATGTGGTAAACCACCTTACCCCCTGTTTTTTCAAATAAATGCCCAATTTTATATCATACTCTTAAACTCCATGAAATACTGTTGTTAAAATAGCCCAGCTGTCATCATTCATTTGTTACTTTTGGACGTAGGCCACTTTTTTCGACAAATTTCTTGGATATAATGGTTTAAACAAGAAATCATATTTTGAAAACCGATCGAGATAATTGTATAATTTTTGTAAATTCAATTCTGCAAATTTCGCCATACTCTACAGGTAGTTCTAAAACACTGCGAGTTTTAGAAAATGACCTTAAAAAAATGTCAACAAGTCCATTTATTCAAATTGTAAGTCCTGAATTCCTTCGACACTGTATGCGTGGAACATATACCGCAAGGCTCTGCACAAAACATGAAATGCGAATCTTTTGAAAGACTATTAATTTAAGGCTCAATATTTCTTCACAAAAAATGAGGACTACCCACTAGGGGACCCTTCACGGCTAGCCATTTTAAATAAATGGGCTTGTTGACTTTTTTTAAGGACATCGTCTAAAAATGGCAGTGTCTTTCGACAACTGTACAGTGATATGTAAATTTGGAAACTTTTCATTAAAAAATCATACAATTATTTTAAACGGTTTACAAGATCTAGTTTTAATCATTAAATTTGTCGAAAAGAGTGGCCTAGGTACAAAATGTCACACAGAGGAATGACAGCTGAGATATTTCGAAATCAGAATTTCATGGTGATTATGAGTAGGTATGATAAAAAAATTCTCCATTGAAGGAAAAGGGGGTGGTATCGTGTTTCACCACTTTCGGACCAGCCTGTTGAGAAAAAAATAATTTAAGCTTATGCGCTGAGTACTATCGATTCAGTAGAAAATTGAAACAATCCTCTAGCGCAAAATTTCCAAGAGTTATTGAGTTAACATGGAGAAAGACTGTTGAAGATTTTTTCGAACAATATTTCTTGCTCATTTACATTACACAAAATAAAATCAAGTTTGAGCTAAGCTTAGAAGCTTTTGCTCGATTTTTCATCCATCCATCGTGTTATTGGTCCAAGGTTTTGTTTGAATTCGTTGTTATATCTTATTTTCAAATTTCAGCCAGTTCGGATTTTAGCTTATAGAAATAATGGGAATTAAATTTCAAAAATGATTAACTCTGAAACCATTGGGCAGATCTTGCCATTAAGGGGCAGTATCACCTTTTGAATCGTGGTTAATCTCCATTCAAAAGTGGTCTCTTCATTTCACGAGTAAGTACCCTAATTTACGACGTAGAGACTTGATTTTTTTAAATTGAAGTTGAAGAACGTCCCGAGGGCAAATATTATTCTTTTTTTCGATTTAATTAGTTTTTCAATTAAAAAAACCAGGGTTATCGTTAGATCTGGGGTTATTGAATATGTCTTTCGTTTTTCATGAGTACAAGCTATATTTTTGAAATAATAATCATGAAAATTTTTGTAGTTTATAGAAGATTAAATTCTCGAGGGCAAATAGTTGCGATTTTTTCGATTTAATTAGTTTTTCAATTAAAAAAAACAGGTTGAACTTCAGCGTTTTGGAAACTACACTTAATGATTTTTTTCCGACGGTTATTCATTATTTTTTGGAAAAAATCGCAACTATTTGCCCTCGGCAATTTAATCTTCTATAAACTACAAAAATTTTCATGATGATTAGTTCAAAAATATAGCTTGTACTCATGAAAAACGAAAAACATATTCGATAACCCCAGATCTAACGATTACCCTGGTTTTTTCAATTGAAAAACTAATTAAATCGAAAAAAAGAAAACTATTTGCCCTCGGGACGATCTTCAACTTCAGTTTAAAAAAAATCAAGTCTCTACGTCGTAAATTAGGGTACTTACTCGTGAAATAAAGAGACCACTTTTGAATGGAGATTTACCACGATTCAAAAGGTGATACTGCCCCTTAACGAACTCGTCCAAGCCCTTTGTACCTTTTAACTTTAACATGAAAACCTGAAAATTGCATGACTAGGTCTTTCTGAAGTTACCTTGTTCACGGTCAGATTGACAGAATTAAATTTGACCATGGATTCTTCATCAGTGGAGGGACCTTTTTCGGCTGAAATTGTTCCATAGAAACAAGCCCCCAAAAAGAATCGGAAAGAAATAGAAAAATGCGAAAATGCAATAATGTTCTGTTTGAAATATCAAAGTTGTTGCCACTTCTCCAAATTCTCTGTAAATGTACCTGCCATCATCTGTGTGTGACTGTATATGTTGCACCAAGGAAAATTTCTTTGCCTATTTATTATTATTATTATTATTAACATTAAATAACAAAGCAGGATTATACTTGATATAATGTAAGGTGAATTACTCATGATCTGGTTTTCATTAAACAAAATCCTGCTTCGTTTGCTATAAGGCATGCATATTTTCCTTGGTCAATGCATGTTTTCTATAGATATTCGATTCCACCTTACATTCGGTATGTATTGAATTGTCTGAAATGATGAAAGTTAAAAGCCGCAGTTTGGAAAACTTCACATCAGTTTTTGATGTTCAGGTAACTCGGATGTAGACTAACTTTGATATACATTTTTTTAATATTCCACTTGTGTAGATTTTTATCACTAGATATAATTTATATATTATTCAATTTCATTTAATTTCACACATTTCTGGATTAATTCATCAAGCTTCATTCACTCTTTCACCAAAAACAGCAGTCGAAACAGGCTATTACTATAAAATATCGACACAGAAAAAAATATTGTGGGTGTATACCATTAGTTTCGTTTACAAGATAAATAAGATCTTCAGCTCAGATCTAATGTCTCAATTTCACAAAGATTTTATGTTAATAATTATTTTTTGTAATTCCTTATGGAAGTTATAATCAGTTTCGACTGTATTTAGATGAAGTCGCTTAGATTTTACTTGAGAGTGAATAGAGCTGTTCACTCATTTGGTGAAAATAGCTTGCTCATTTTTCTGGTATGATTCCAGATGACCAAGCCTCTCCTGCAGAATCCCAATCCGACCTGGTGGATTCTCGTCAGATCATCTACATGCGATCTACAACAACTAATCTTGATTCGTCATCCACACCAACCTGAAATGGATTTATTTTTGATACATAAACGTGAGGCGTTGAGATATCAAATTGACATATCACTGAGTGTCCCCCTTGAGTTTCTTTAAAAAATAACGACATGGTGGAGTAGCAGTCTGTTTCAGTATTCTGAGCATTTCTGGCATCACTTAGGGAAATATACATCTTAGCTAACGTATGGTTCAGAGACTGTCGGTATTCGGAAACATAGTTTGGTGGGGATGGTTGTGTCGTTCAAATGTTAATGTGGTAAAATACAACCACAAAATTACTTTCAACGCTTAAGACTTCTAGAAGTTGAAACACTCATTTACTCTTTAAATATAGAGCAATTTCTCAGTAACTATGTTTTCTAGATATCAACATTCCTCCTCTTCTATATATAATGTATGTAGAGAGACCACTCACTTACATTCCTGTTTAAATAGAACTGTAAGCATTTAACTGTCGCGTCGCTACGTCTCTGGAACATTCTGTTAAACTAGTTCCTTAGCAGAGCTTAATGAAGGACTCAGCAGAAGTGATAGTTATCGAACACAATACTATATTTCTGAAAAAATGTGTCTGTTTTACTGAAAACTTTTACTTTCATAAAATAATATTGGCAGCACCTGGCTTATGAAAAGAAAAGTTCACAGTTTGGTATCGAAAAAGCTATTGATTTATAACCCGAATAAAGAATAGTGGGGATTTCGATTTAGAGTAAAATTTGGTGATTCAATATTTGTATTAAATTGATAACATTACCTTTTGGTTATGGTGTCGAGTTTTGCCTGGTGCTCAGAAAGCGTTAGACGACTACTGATGAGTGTTTTACTCAGCTCTGTTCTTTTGCAATAAGTCTTTTGAAAGTGACATTTGGTTCTTATGGATTTTCAATCCTCTTTGGAGGTATTTGCATCAAGAAGGTTGCGACCAAGGAAAAATGAATTCTGACTAGGTTTGAATTTTAAGTGAATATAATAAATGGAAACTTTTTGCTTAAAATGATAATCAAAATCATTCTGTTTATGAATTGCAACTGCTTCCTATTATCAAAGTTTATATATGTTCTATTCTTTCTCGAATTGATTCGTCAATTGGTGATAAATTCCTAGAAAGCCTTGGATGTAAATAGACATTTGTTATTGATACATTTTATAATCGACAGAATCAAAAGTAGATGAAGGTTTTATCACGATTTTGAAAAATGACATCAAATATTTGGATGTTGACTACATACCTAAATGTATTACATTGACCCTTTAAAAAAAATTCCCTACTAATTTAAATTCATCAGTGAACTTGATGTTCAGGACCATTTCAGCTATTGTAGAATCAAGTTTCTTTATTTATATATTTTAGGAGTTTTTTTCAGTTATCAATTCAGAGCAGTTTTAACTCTGCTTTTGTTACTCATATTATGTTTTATAAGTCAGATCGAACTCTGTATTATCCTCTGCTCTGCAATAATATTTCTCGTTTTAAAACACTCAACTGTAAATAATTCATGAGGAGAATGTTATTGTCTAGTTCTATAAAATTATACACCAACTAGTGTAATGAAATCTCTGCGCTTCATGTTTCAAGATCATTTCAGTGTGAACTGCCTAGTTTTCGTGTCGAAAGTGTCCCATTATTTAAGAGACTTCAATATATTATGCTATAAACATACAATTTGAATTGTGTAAAGTAATGTAAAGTTTTATAAGATGAGTAATCTGTGATTATAGTAGCGAATGGATATTATTTGTTAAATATTATTATATTCAAACTAAACTATGACAACAGAGTTGGTGTTTGCTGCTTCTGTGATTTTCTTCCTTCCCAAGAAAAAGTAAAACCAATAAACCTCATTTCAACATTAATTAATTGCTTTCAAACAAAACTCCTGGTAAAATTCATCGTATTGAAAGTTGACCTCATTCTTCGAACTATCAATTATAGTTCAGGTCTGGCATCATGAGTATTAAGGTATGGTGATGAGTTCTAGCTACTGTTAAAATAGAACCGACTTTTTTCACCGGATGGACTGCTACTGTATATTCATGAAAAAACATTTTTTGGAACATTTTATTGAATATTTCTTGGTATAAAAATATTGATACAGATATTAGAAACATGCATCCCCCTCAAATGAGGCAAATTCAATATAACGCAATCAAAATATTTCCATTATATTGCTTGAATAATTCAAAAAAGAATTGAAGCGCACACGGCCTAACTGGCCAAGTCATCAACAGGTTTTATCAACTTTCAATCTGTTATATTTTTGGTATAATTAACCTAGCTCAACGTTTAGCCCGCCAAAGAATTGCTTGCCGCATTTTATTTATAGGCCAATATTCCTGGATTATTTCTCGTGACCTATCTTGTAACTGCCTACCTGGGAATACTGAAATTTGTCACAAAAAATCTTCACGAAAATTGACTCAACCAGTTTGTACCGTGTACCAATTCCATGAATTTCCCATTATATCTATTTGATATAATAAAAAACCATGAGAAAATGAGATCATGATAGGAAAATGCAAATATGACACTAAACTCAGTCTTGCAAAATAATATCTTTTGGACAACGCATATTTTCGAGCGTGATGAGAATTTGATTGAAATAATTTCAGATAAAAGTAATAAATCTCAACCATAACTCCCCTAAACTGTTATTATCATGTATTAAAATTACAAATTATTAATCGAGAATGATTCTAAACAGTAATTCAGTTCATTATTTTAAAGTATTATCGGCAGTGGCTTATCAAACTCTACACTGAATAACATGAATTATTTCATTTAACATTTCTTATGACAAATAATTCTTAAACATCAATAAACACTCATATTACCCTGTATGCAAATATTCTAAATATGTATATAATTCATATATAACTCGTATTTTTCAACTCTCAAAATTAAGTAAATATAAAAAGCAAATCTGAGAAATTATTGATTTATCATGGTGATATTTCTTTCACCCATTCATCATATTTTCAAACTTTAAAATAAATTAAAATAATACCTCTGAGGTTGATTTCAAATTATTCAGTAGGATATAAATTTAAATAATATCCAGTTGACTCATAAAAAACTCTGGAAGCATACTGTGCCAAGAAATTAACGAAATGAAAATACCGAATTCGCTGATCTTTTTTGTTCATTATTATCATTGTTATGCAACGAGAATCACAGTCGCAGTTGTTTTGCAGCGTTACAATGCCAATAATGTACATATTTCTTTGTTTTTTATAAGTGAAAAAATTCAGAATGAATCGATTTATCCAAGAAAGTGTGAAATCGTTTATTTTGTGAAAAAGCAAATGATGAATCAATTTTTTCTAACATACGATTTGCAGTTTGATGGCCTTTCCATCCATTTATATTTTTCTTGTAATGTCCGCGAAAACACGAAATCGGAGGTCCACAACCGAAGTAAAATATGAAACATTTTTAAACTGGTGGCTGAAATAGTATAAACCAATTCTATTCCTATAATTTGATCCTTGAAATTAAATATGAAACATCTAGTGAGTGTTGCCTGCCTCTCGCGGGAACTAGTGCGCATAAGCGATAAGGGGGAAGTGTCATGGAGTAGGATATCAAGGAAATATGTAGATATATGTAATCATGGACGCCCGCAGGGGGGGGGGGGTGTGGCCCCCCCTGAGACTTTGATGGCCCTAACGTTTTTCAGCACGACACCTCAATATTACCTTCTAATCTCTATTTTGCCCCCCCCCTGAGAAAAATTTCTACGGGTTTCTGCGGGCGCCCATGTGGGTAATCGGTAGCACAAAGACAAACATCTTCCACAAACTGGTGCTAATGCCGGCCACTCACGAGGCTACAGAGACGGGCGTTTTATGGCCTTTTATGACACTTTAAGAGCCCTTGACCAATCACGGAGACTCTTTTCGCACGTGGCCTTAGAAACCATCATAAAACGCCCGTCTCGGAAGCCTCGTGAGTGGCCGGCATAAGGGGGTTGATTTATCGAATTTTGGCAACTCGATTATTCTTCTCACTTTCTTGGTGGATACGATGGTTTTTAGTTTCCATGTACAGGGTGGGCAAAATTGGTGCTACATGAACTAAAACTTCATGTTATAACTCAGTAAATAAACCTCTTAGAAAAAATCAGAGTACGCCACTGGATTGCAATCAGAAAAGTGCCTGTATAATGTTTTTATTTAAACATCCTAGCATAAACAGAAATGGAGATAATGACCGAAGTTGAAATCGCCCAAATTTCAATTTTTGCCTATAACTCGGAAACGAAAGAAGATAGAGGAATGCAGTTGATGTCATTATCAGTTTCTCGAAAAAGAGGACTATAAGGTGCCATTCATTTTTCTCTATCTCCTCGGGTTAAAAAGTTTTAGTTCATGTAGCACCAATTTTGCCCACCCTGTACACAGGCTGTCGATATTGATTTGGTTATGTTTTGACATCGTCAATCAGTGATTTGTGTGAAGGTTGGAAATACCCGATTTTGAAAGCATTGCGTTACTTTCTTGGCACAGAAAATTGGATTCATAGAAATTTAGTTAGGAGATACACTCTATATCAAATTTGTTAATTAAGCAAAATATCAAATGATGTAATGAAACAATCATTCTTCAATACAAACTCTGTAGAATTAATAAATTGAGCTGCAACAAATATAGTTGCCATAAATAAAGTTAATACCAATAATAATGGAAGGGAAAAATAGATTTTCATAAATTGTGACTTCTTCACATAAAAAACTTTTCTGTCTGGGGTCGCCATGGCAGCAGGAGACAATTTATCTATTTTACTGCGTTCATTATTTTAATTCTAATCATGAACACTTACCAAAAATAAAACTCACTCTAGTCCCTCAAGATTTGATTCGAAACCTTTCAAGATTAAAATTCTACAATCAATAGAAAAGTCCACTACCCACAGTCTGAAACTGCCGATCCCAAATCCATAATTTCACTATCACCACTATTTTACGTAGAGATTCGAAACCCTAACCTGCTCAATGGACGACCCCTCTTAAAAACGATTCAAATTATTTTTGACGTCATGATAAAGCATCCAAATGAAGAAAATAAAACACTTTGGCACACAGAAAAAGGAACATTATCCTAAGAAAATTTTCAGCATTTATACGTATCTAGTCAATTGTGTGTAAAATTCTTCCAGGCATACTTGAAGCTGATTCAAAGTTGGCCTCTCATCGGCACTCATAGCCCAACAGTAGGCCATTACAGCAAACCTAAAAAAATGTATGGATGTCAACCACTTTCTTAACACATACAAAATTCACTCACAGTTCATCTGGACAGTTGATAGGCTGAGCAAGTCTGTATCCATCTTTCAAATAAGCGGACATTTCAAACGGATCGATTTCAATGTAAGGTTGCTGAGCTAGCGTTGTCAATTCCCAAAGCAAAACTCCAAACGACCAAATATCTGAACTAGTAGAGAAGGTTTTATGCATCAAGCTCTCAATAGCTAGCCACTTGACGGGTCTGTTCTCATTGTCTCCTAAACAATGGTAGTCTGAAGGGAATAAGTCTCTAGATAAAGCATTGTCCGCAATTTGCACCTTGAGTTTATCGTCCACTCTGCAAACATCCAAACAAAATCAATCAAATCAAACATAGTATTATCAAGTATCCGACTAGGCCACCATATAACATTCTCCGTTAGACGTGGGAAGAAATAAAAGCATGGTGGTCTGGTTGAATAGTCGACTATCCATGGCGCATGTCTGTTTCATTTTGAGCTAGAAACTACGAAATTCATGGCAGATACAATGAAATAGGTGAAAAGGTGGCTTACACACAGTTTCTAGCGGCCAAGTCCTTGTGCAATAAATGCTTCTTGTGAAGGTAGCTCAATCCATGTATAACCTGAAGTGCCATATCAACTACTTCTTGAGTCGTCAAAGTGTGAGAAACGCCCTCTGGTGAGAGTTTGCATTTCTGCAGGAAAGTCTTCAGATTTTTAGTGTACTTGTATGGAAACAGAAGAAATGGTGCAGTATGATCTTCTATAGAAACACGACGAATGCTCAGAATATTCTTGTGATTCAAAGAGTACATTGACATGCCCTCCTGAAGCAAAAGAGATATCTGAACTTCGCTGGCATGGTCGGTTACTGTTTTGATTATAACTGTTTCTTCTTTTCCGTTCTCTGTCGTGTAAGAACCAAGATATACTCTACCAAAGGTGCCTTCCATCACAACACTGCTCAATCGAACCCTACATCTGGAATACGAAAATTATTGATCAAGGTTATGTTGTACTAGCCCAGAAAAAATTAAAAGATAGATAAGATGTGGCCAATGTTGCCTTCAGTTTATAAAACCAAACCAAATAGCTTATTCATCAAAAGATAAACTGACATAACCATTAACTACACTGCGCAAAAAAATTAACGCACATTATGGAAATCTCAAATTTATTCTACAACTGAAGGTGTTCTCAATGATAATTATTTTTATCAGAATTATGCATGCATATGTTATCCACTTTCAACGTTTTTCTTCAATACAGATGTTTTCTCCCAGCAGGAATAAAAAAGGATGATACTATCAGATTTTGAATGTATTGGCTCCATTCTAAAATCAGTTGTTCTTGATCAATTCTAGTGATCAATAGTTTTTCTTTCGCAATTTGACCCAAGAGGAATGTGTCCAAGCGGTAGTTTTGCCAGAAGAAGGGTGGACATACACAAGAATTGCAGAAAGGTTTGGAGTTTCACATACAAGTGTGTCCAGAATGTTGCAGCGATTCAGGGAGACAGGTATGAATGTCCGAAGACCAGGACAGGGTAGACCACGGGTAACAACTGCCATTCAAGAACGTCACTTGAGAGTTTCTTCGTTGAGAGAACGGTTTGCAACCGCTCGCCTCCTTCAAAATCAGCTTGAGCAAACTCATGAGGTGCAAATTAGCACTCAGACAATAAGAAATCGCCTCAGAGAATATGATTTAAGGCCTCGTGTCGCGGCAAGAGGCCCAGCTCTTACCCCAGCCCATCGAAGGGCGCGTTTGGATTTTGCGAGAGAGCATATCCATTGGAAAGAGGCCGATTGGGAAAGAGTTCTCTTCACAGATGAGTCTAGATTCTGCCTCTACCATTGTGATCGACGTTCCCTTGTATACAGACGTCCAAATGAAAGATATGCTCAGTGCAATTTCCTGAATACTACTGGTTTCGGGGGAGGATCGATTATGGTATGGGGTGGAATATCTTTGACTGCTCGCACAGACCTAGTGGTCGTTGATAATGGAGCTATGAATGCTGATAAGTATATAAGGAACATTCTTGATGAGCTTGTAGTGCCATTTGCCCCATACATTGGTGAAAATTTCATTTTTGTGGACGATAATGCCAGACCCCCATCGTGCGCGCATCGTTCAGGAGTACCTTGAAGAGGTTGAAGTCTCTCGAATGGAATGGCCAGCAAGAAGTCCAGATCTCAATCCGATTGAGCAGGTTTGGGACAACCTCAATAGAAGGCTGAGAAGTTCAGAAAATCATCCAGCTACTCTTAATGACTTAGGAATCCAACTCGGAGAAATCTGGGAAGAATTAGATCAGAACATTTTAAGATCACTCATTTTGAGTATGAACCGTCGTTGCCGAGCTGTAATTAACGCAAGGGGTGGAAATAGCAAGTATTAAATCACTTATCAGCATTTCAGTATTTTGAAAATTGTTCATTTCTCTTCTTTCACATAAGATTCGGTGAAATCCTGAATTTTTCTTTCATTTAATGTGTCTTGTTTCGTTCAAAACCTTCCTGAGAGAACATAAAAAATAAGTTATAAAGTCAATGTAGAGTTAACTTTCATTAAAATTGAGATTTTCAGAATGTTCGTTAATTTTTTGGCGCAGTGTAGATACAAAAAAAAACGACAAATATGTATAACAAAACCCGAACTAGCAACTCTACATCTCTACAGAACGTTTGATATTTTGAGATCTAAGAAGTTAAAGTCATCATAGGGAACCATTTTGAATAACAGAATGAGAGGTGGTGCAAACATAATAACTCTAGCGGGAGGATTTTCGATATGAAGTGAAAAATTTTCTTTATAGGTTTTCTGTTGTTACCAACAAATGTTATACTTGTCATACCATACCTTTGAACAGTGAGCTCTGCAATTCTTTCTTGTAAATCCTTAAAGCGTTCATCTAGAAGAGAATAACTTGGTGTATTCCTAAAGCTTTCATTATAAGTGAAATTGACAGCGTTTCTTGGCAACGTGCTCAAGTATGAGCCAGTTGGTTTGTTATTATGTTCAACAGTCCTTCCTTCCTTCTTATTCTTAACGTAGAATAAAATAACAAATAATGTCAAAATTGTCAACATCACCAGGGCTGCACCGACAGCAAAGTAAAATATTTTCGTAGAGTTAGAGTGGCTTGGTGCAGTGTCAATAAAAACATGGGAGCCTGTGAATTCGTGTAACTCCGTACAAATTTTCCTTCGTTTTATCACAAGAGAAGTTACATTATTTTGTGCAACTGAAATGTTGATTTTTATGACAACCATTACTTCAGCAGCAGCGAAACCAGTGCAAGGAAAAGATACGCTGAATGTTTGACTTGAGGTGGGAACATTTCCTGTTGCTGATATGTTCAGTTGTGGGGGGTATAGAGCCCCACTATTTGCTGTTACATCAATTGAATATGGAAGCTGAAAATTGATATTTTAGAGAAAACTATGGGTTAGACAAAAACTATACGGTCTTACTGAATGTCCTGCAACATTTTCCCAAGTGAATTGTGATGAATTTACTTTGGAAGGAACTGGAACAACGAAATTCAAGGCATATTCATTGATACTACCATCTCTCACATAATATAGTTCAGCATCCAAACCTGAAAAGATTTCAATTATGTGTAATGCAACTTATTTTATTCTACATTTGACAATTAAAAATTACTTATATTTCAATTCCGTGAGTGAACCATATCAAAAATTAAAGATGAGAAATAACTACTCACCCAACACTCTTTGAACTTCCTGTAAATTCAAATATAAATTCAGGTAGCCATATGAAAATGGGTAGGTTGTCAACACCGTTAACAGGAGCAACCAAAATCCAGGATATCCGTTCATTTTGAGGTATATATAAATTTTTCACCCTTCCAGCTACATTTTCTTCAACTAATAAAGCAGTTCGATGGCATATTTGTTGACTTTTTGAGGTAACACAAATTCACAACACCATCAACGAGCGGTCCAAGAATCCGGATTCCGGAATGTCTATGGTTCCGGAACCGGGTTGACGTAAAAATCCGAGTGAGCATAGATGCATATTTCACAGACTATGCTTATTTATTTCGTTCTTCACCAGTGGCGGCTCGTACTCATCTGAATTATAGTCAAATCTTCTAATAAGTAGGTCCAAATTGAAAAAATATCATTGAAGATAAGATGTTTCTGTTAACAGAAATATTGGTATTTGTTTCTAATAATTCGATCGATCTTTGTAAATAACTTTCAAATTTATTAGTTTACATATATTTTTTTCCATGGAAAAATTCCCAAAATTGTATAAAATTCGACATATGAATAATAGAGCATACTAGGTATATACTATATCGGTAAACAAAAATGAAAAAGTCAAGTCAACACATAGGTACCTACTAAACATTATTCTAATACAATAACTCATATGCTATCATAAAAAAAAAAACTTTCAATGGCTGATTTTCGATTCATACGTAAATTTATTTTTATGAAAAATCTCAACAGTTTTGTTGATCAGTCTTCATGAATAGAGATCTGTCTATTCCCATATTATCCAAGACACTATACGCTTTATTGATTACTTCTGAACTTGGACTTCTAGCCCTTGTTAAAATCCATCCATTTCCTGAAAGCAAAGTCTGTAACTTGTCCTTGCTATATAATTATATCAATGAACTTACTGGTATTCAGAATCCCAAAATCAACACAGGACCAAACTATAGCATAATTTTCATAGTCTGTGTCTAATATCCAGTATGGAGCATCGAATTGAACTGAAACATATACTCCATTCACTTTCATGAAGTATCCCGGTTGGCCATGACATTCTGACACATTTCGCCGTGTATATTTGGAAAATGTTAGGTTATAGTCATTTTTCTGTCAGATAACTACCCAACGTTGTCCTCTCTACATAGAGGTCGTAGTAATTACCAGTGGCGGATTTACGATTTCAAGGGCCCTACGCTTCAAAACTTCTGGGGCCTCTCTGAAACATTTTTGATTTTTTTCAAAAGAATTTTTTAATTAAAACTCACTTCTTTAAAAACAAAATATAAAGTTTATTAATAAAATACAAGGTATGTATATCAAAACAAAATATAAAAGATGAATCAAAATCTTAAAGAAGGGAAAAATAACACAACAATTAAAATACAAAATATCACTAGAATATAATTTCTGCCAATTTTTTATTGCGGCCTCGAAATTAAGGAATAAATAAAATCATCACAAAAGATACAAGTATCGTAAAGCTGCATATCCGTTACCTACAGAATGAAATTGCACTAAAAAAATTGTTTTTTTCTTATTTTAATATCAGCAAATTCTTTTGTTGCAGAATTATAATCGAGACTGCTCGTTATATCACTTTCGATAGAAAATATTCATAAAAACTGCAATCTATTTTCTGTCATAACAGTTCTATATTTATTTTTTATCCGGGGATGTAGTGTTATGGTATGGGCCGGGATATGATATTTTTCACTATACACCCCTAAACGAATCAACATCTGGTCAGCCGTTCTGTAGCACATTCCTAGATTTTAGAGGAAATGCCGACAAATGTATTGAATTATGATGTAATTGTCAACATTGGAATTCGGCCGCCACCCTTGACGGAATTTTTTGCAGGCAGACAAGATAATTAGGGACAGTACGCTGAATCTCGAATAGTGTGTTTTTTCCAACATCGGAGTTTTGCTCTGAGGCTTTTGTTATTCATTGCGTTTCATGTGAATGTAATAATCCATAATTCCTTCTGAGCTTCCTATAAAATATCGTACAGCCTGACTATTTTTTTTCACACTTACAGACTGAATTTTTATTCTAGAAAAAAAAAATTAATTCGATCGCCGGGGGCCCCTATGGACCTCGGGGCCCTATACGCTGCAGCGTACTAAGCGTACCGGTTAATCCGCTACTGGTAATTACGTATTCATCAAAATGTCTATTTACTTTGGGAAAATAATGAATTTGAGAAAATATCATGTGATTTCAATAATTCCAAAGACCTGGCGAATGTTGAAGAAACTTTTTTCTCTGTTAATACGGGAAATATTTCACGTAAATAAACATGGTTGGAGGATTCAGTTATGCTATTTCTTGTATGGAAATCAAGAAACGAGTGCTGAAATTTTACTGTAACATAATGTTTATGAGCAGCTAAAAAATAAATACTATCTATTCATAAAAAATATAATTTCTTGGTTTTCACTCAAATACGTCCAGAATTTTGGATGGCTGGTGATAAATTGATTCCAAATTATCGCAGAATGAGCAGATTTCAATTCGACATAGCAGTTCCTGATACTTTCTCTCTGTTCTTCAAAACTACCTTCGGCATTTTTAGTTTCTGAGCGTGATGATTATATCTAGATTGAGACTATTGAGAGTAGAAATTAGCATTAGCAACGTCTCTAAGAATTATTTTGACATTGCCGATATTTCACTCGACCACGAGTGCCAACCTGTGTCAGTTTTAAGTTAAAAAACTTGATAAACCTACATCCTGGCCAACCGGAATACTTAATAAAAGTGAATGGACTCTTAAACATACATAGTATAATAGAACTTTTAATGTTAGATAGATTGCCAAGACTAACAAGCTCTTAACATTTAGTTTTTGCAGTTGAGGCGATAAAAATATCACTCTTTTACGAAAATCATCCTGTATGACTCACCGTGTATGCACCTACTTTACTATTTTGATACCAAGGTTTTCATTAATCTTTGAAACATTCATTTATTAGTATCTTTTATCCCTATACCATAAATTATCATTCTTAAACCATTCATTCAAGTCCATGCAGGGTGTATTTTAAGGTGAGGCTTTTCTTTCGACAGGTGATAGAACTCATCAAAATAAGTCATTTTACTGAAAATTTCTTATATGAAATGTTCAATTTGAAAAATTCATAAAAAATTCTGGTCATCGAAACCTCAATACAACTCTGGCCTGCATCTCTCTGTTCCATAGACATATTATCCCATAAGTCTAGCTCTGTTCATCATATTTCTACATCTCTGCACCAGGTTTATGAACATCCGCGAAGTTGCGTAATTTCTTAGCGGAAATCTTGTTCTGTAAAACTTATACGCTGAACTGGCATTTTGTTTTGATTCACCATAAATTAAAAGCATATCAACAAGTTCATTGGTTGAATGAACGTGCGGCATTTTTGAAACATAAAACACTCGTACACCGTACTCTCGCCGTAACACGATCGAAGATTACTGATCACAATCGATATTCTGAGTCATCTATACTAATATTATAAAGAGGAAAGATTTGTATTTTTGTTTATTTGATACGAAAAGGCTCAAAAACTACTGGACCGATTTCAGAAATTCTTTCACCCTTCGAAATCTACATTATCCCTACTATAACTTCAATAATTAAAAAAAAATCAGCCGTAATCAGCTATTTTCACGTGTGCTGCAAAAATCGTAGGACTTACGTGGTTACAAGGTAAGACGGAAATGTACCTCTTAAATAGTTCTACAAAAAAGTCCGCGATAGCATATCTATCTCTCAAGATTGAGTTGCTATTACCTATGTTTATGGTAATCAGATGTTTTCCAAAATTATGCACTATTTGGGAGTGTGTTTTTATAAATAGGGTATTGATCCTCATCCAACTTAATACGTTATTTATCCCCAGTATTTAATTTAGAACGAAATTGCCCTTCACATCATACAATTACAACGAGTACATCAAAAGATATGGCAGGTTGAAGTGTTGAAGATGAAACCGCCGCGTGAAACAAGTTTCTGCACGGGCGAAGCTGGGAGGGCCTGCTTGTGTATGATAAGAAGACAAAAAACAAGAGATGTTGATATCTACGGAGGAGCAGGCGAGTGAGCAGGTTCGGACTGGGGAATTTTCAGATTCACCTAGAAACTAGAAAATATTCTAGGTTCATTTTCTCGAAACAGGGGCATAATTCATATAAAAAAGCTTTTGGCAAAATGACTTATTTTGATGACTTCTACCATCTGTCAAAAGGAAAGCCTCACCTTACACCCTGTATATTTGGTTCAAAGTTCGAATGATTTTTCAAAGAAAAAACAGAAAAACCGACTGTAAAAACATTTAACTGAAAAGAAAAAACCCATACTTCATCAATGTAATTTTGTGTGATTAATGTATAAGAGTACTACGCAATGTTTTTTACTTCCTACCTCAGCAGTTGATAGTGAATACTTCAATATAAATATTTCGGGAATGCTTCAATGTATTGCAGGCGAGGACAAACTGATATCTACCTGTTTGAAGAGTTAAAGCAGGGTGCAAAACCTCCGAAAAACGCTTTATATTAGGATTGCATCTTCTCACCTGGCAAAGATGGAAATCTGACGCTCAGTTTTCCCTCATCGGGTCTGCCTACTACATTTGCCACCCCCACAATTTCGGATCGTGTTCCAGTTCTGAAATTTCATAGTCTTCAAGTATGGCACAAAGGAGGAGAGTTTATTAACATACAGGGAACTTGTTTGTTTATTATGGACGGCAACACTTCCATCGTTATTCAGGGAATATTCAGCTGTTACGCATATACCTAAGAATTCGAAGACAGCGAAATATCGTTCAGCTTCGTACCATTTACCCAAATACTGAAAAAGATTCAAGGATATAGTCAGTGGCGGCTTGTCCTATGAGGCAGGTGAGGCAGTGCCTCACCAATAAACGTCGAAAATTACACGTATGAATATCATATATTTATTAATTATTTATTCAATCAATTAAAATTGTTTTCATTATCTTCTTCCATACGCATTTATATCGAAATTTCCCTTCATTATATAGCAATAAAATGCGTCTCCGGTTGGGTCTAAGTTTCCGTATCTCACGATTTCTAGGTAAACGGCAGAGGCACGCCTCACACTGCCTTTCTTTACGCGTCATTTTACATCATAGGGAACGGACGGCAGGCGAGAAAACCGTACCCCTAAACGACAAATATTACGTTTAGTCTGAGGCTAGCCTCTAACTAGTCTTGATATTCTCTCGCGAAGGGCAAACTGTAATTATTCTGCACTATTCGGGAACTAGTTCTTTAATCTATGAACTAGGGTCAGTTTTCAAATTGGGTTCGATTTGTGAAAATAGTTTTATCTGTTTTTCGTGTAGATTTAGGTTTGTCTCAGTGTTCATATGATGTCTTTCAATCTTGTTACTGAATTCAATTTCCATCGGAGACCCGAAGGCGAAATGTATTTAACGGGACCGATGGGACGTCACGAATTCCCCAGTTAGATGTAAACGCTCAAAATATTTGTGATTTTTTTGATTTTGAGCTTTTGAGTTTTTGGCTTAATTCTTATGGGGATAAATCATATATAGTTCAAGAAGTAAAGCGATCTATTTCAGATTTGAGTGAATGTCTTGAGAATATTACGCAACTGACGAAGAAGAGAGTTCACTAGAATTAGTTATTTATAGGTATATGTACATATACAGAGTGTCCCATTAGAGCAATGAAGTAGATAATCTCATTACTTACGTCAGTTACGGAATAATTTTACTGCAAAAATGGTTGATCTAGCACTGATATATCAGCCTAAAATAATAGTACCGGCCACAGGGTGTTCGTTTGAAGCGGTATTACTGGTATCAGAATTAGGTCGGTTTGTTCTAATGGTAATCACTTCATATTATTTCATCTCTTAGTGCCAAATTAGTATTTCTATTCATTGGCATCAACATTTTTCTTAATTTATTCGGCGTGGCTAACATATAACGAAAAAATTATGGGAAAGTGGAAGATTTTACTTCATTATCAGAGTGGCATAAACTTCAATATTCTCAATGTTCTAGTTAATGGGTGTTTCAAATCTGATGATATGATGAAAAGCAACTTGCTTGTAGAGGATGTTCTTAACAAGGTCCAAAATTGAAGAATTTCAATAAGGATGCTCATTTTCTTCAACTGGCTTCAAATTACTTTTCATACGCACCCTTTAAAATGTTTAGTTTTCGGGTAAGATAATTCTTCATCGCTAGAAGTAAATATTTTACGAAGCAAAATTTTTCTCGAAAAAGATGACCTTGAGTATGCTAGCGATAAAGAATTATTCTAATCATCAGTTTTGCAATAGCCTTTTTCACGGCAACGCCACGGCAGGGAATCTTTTTTCTCCGATGTGCCTCACCACCTTAAACTGTCACGAGCCGCCACTGGATATAGTATCAAGTATATTCGATGACTGAGTTTCTGCTGTTCATTTCATGAAAATTCAACTTTATTGTGAAAAAGTGGTTACTTTTATTATTATTATTATTCGAACTGGGGTCGTAATGTCTCAGTTAGCCTTCCGGTAACTGCGACCACATGGATCTTTCGTTCACTACCCTACTCATTCATTGAAACCCAAGGAGGTCGTCTATGGTGTTGATAAAACCGACAACATCCCTAGGAGCCTTGGCCGTTACCTCGTGGGTATCCAGAACTGGTTTCCCCATATGAATGGTTCTTAGACCAGCCAGTTCTGGACACTTGCATGTCATGAGTTCAGCTGTTTCTGCCTCTGATCCACAGAGTCTACAAATCTCATCTGCTGACTTTGCCATACGGTACAAATGATGTTTGTACCATCACCCTAAGCTCAGCGCTCAGCTCGTGATAGCTTTAAGAGCTTACTGGTATAGGTGAAATCATCACGAATTTCTTGGAATGAGTGAGTCCAGGAGTGTTTCTCCAGAGGGTTATTCTGTTGATCAACTCCCATTGTTGGACCGTTGCTTTATATTGGTGTTTTCCAAGCCCATATAAAGGCTCAGGTCCAGCAGGTGTTAGCCTTGATGCACTTTTCGCAAGCCCATTGGCTTTTTTATTTCCTTCAACACCACAATGCACTGGCACCCATAGTAGAGTCACTTTATTGCCTCCGCCCAGTTGGTTTATAGTGTACGGCACTCCATCGAATCCTTTCAAAAGATCCAATCAATCCAATGGGGACTCTCAAGAAACCCAATGGCAATTATACCAACTCTGGGAAAGAAACTATGGAACTTCTGCTCCAAACACACTTCCCAAGATCCACCGTTACCACATACCAAAACCCCAGAGAAGAAATCCCTGTAAACCCTGAACTAAGGGCAAGAAGAGTGGCCTTTACACGAAAACCAACATGCCTATCTAACAGGAAAATCCTGCGAGACAGCTCTTCACCATCTCGTTTCAAGGATTGAAGAGTCTCTAGCAATCAAGGAAATCGCATTATGCGTCTTCCTAGATATCGAAGGAGCTTTCGACAACACCTCCTTCGAAAGCATGGTCTCTGCGGCTACTCGACGAGGCATTGATGAGACCACTTGCAGGTGGATACGCTCAATGCTTCACAACAGACTGGTCCAGGCCAACAGCTCGAGGAAAAACTGCGGGTCGAAATTGCCAGAGGTACCCCACAGGGGGGCATACTATCTCCTCTTCTGTGGGACATGGTGGTGGACGAACTGCTAACCTCTCTGAATAACCAAGGATATTATTCTCAAGCATACGCAGACGACATAGTCATACTCGTCAAGGGAAAATACACCGGAATAACCTCAGAACTTATGCGAAACGCACTGAGGACCGTAGAGGAATGGTGCAACAGAGAGAGCCTAGGGGCAAATCCGAACAAAACAGCACTCATTCCCTTCACTCGCAAAAGAAACATAAGCGATCTCACACCTCCCAGATTCTTCGGCGAAACATTACAAGTTGTAGAACAGGTAAAATACCTTGGGCTGATTCTCGATAAGAAACTAACCTGGAACCCACATCTACATCATGTAACCAACAAAAGTAAAACGACACTTATGATGTGCAGGAGAGCTTTTGGAAAAACTTGGGGACTCAAACCGAAAGCCATGCACTGGCTTTACACAGCGGTAATAAGACCCAGAATCACTTATGGCTCACTCCTGTGTTGGCCAAAAACAAATCAAAGACAGGCAAAAACCAACCTTGGAAAAATCCAAAGGCTTGCCTGTCTCTGCATCACGGGTGCAATGAATAGCACTCCAACAGCTGCTATGGAGTTCATCCTCAACCTCACCCCTTGACATACATGTCATGGGAGAGGCCAGGATGGGTGCATACAGATTCATCCAAACAAAAAACTGGAGAACCAGCACAACTTCGGCACACCAGAATCACTCATGTAGCTGACGTAGCCGAGCTTAATATGATTTCAGACTACATGCAACCTCCATACTCATTCGAAAAACCATTCAAAACACAGCTCGACTGGAACAGATGGGACTCGAGTATAAAATCACAATCATCTGCAGAAATAGTCTGGTACACAGACGGTTCTAAGACAGATGAAGGAACAGGAGCGGGAATACATGGAGTGAGGCCAAGAAGGGATTACATAATACCCTTCGGCAAACACGCCACGATATTTCAAGCTGAAACACATGCCATTAGGATATGCATACAGAAGAACCTGGAAAGTGGCTACCAAAGAAAACACATCCACATTCTCTCTGACAGCCAGAGCGCCATCAAAGCTCTCAACTCGACACAGATAAAGTCTAGACTCGTCTGGGAATGCCTCCAGGACCTTCTGGAGCTGGCTAAACACAACAAGGTCACTCTGATGTGGGTGCCAGGTCACAAGGGAATAGCGGGCAACGAAAAAGCAGACCAGTTAGCAAGACAAGCATCTGAAACGCCATTCACAGAGCCAGAACCTGTGCTTGGAATCAGCAAAAACCGATACAGGACCCTGATTGAGGAGTGGATAAAACAAAGACACCGACAACACTAGGAACAGAGCGACGGGCAAACACACAGCAAAGCCATGGTAGGACGCACAAGCCAAACCTTGACAGCTGACTTTTTGAATCTGAACAGATCAAAGGCACGTATAATAGTAGGTCTACTGACGGGGCACTGCGGCCTTAGAAAACATCTGAACACCATAGGAATACTTGGAATACGTGGACTGCAGACTCTGCTGTAAAGAGGAAGAAACCGCCTCTCACATAATTTTTGAATGCGACGCCTTGGGAAGAAGGCGCCACAGAATCTTCGAAGAAATCAATCCGGAAACGGGAATGAATCCGAAAACCCTCATAAAAAGGCTACTGAACCTGATAAAGGACACAAACCTATTCTCGTGAGGAACCACTGACGAAAGAGTGATACAATAGACCCAAGTTGGTCGCAGTGTCACAGGAAGGCCAAGCGCTAACCCGGTCTCTTGTTCGTCAGCTTATCAATCAATCAATCAATCAACTCCCAGGTCAGCAGAGATCCCTGGCAGTGTCATTCCAGGGACCTCAGCGTGGCCCGGTTGTCCTTGGTGATGAAGATATGCGCCCCTTTGAGTTCCATTTTAAGACAGTCCTGAGCGCATACGTATACAGCCAGTATCTCGGTCTATGAAATAGAAGTTTCACTTCCCAGGGCTTGAGAGATCCTGAACCCAGATCTCTATATCCCAATGCCAGTGTCTCTTTCAGATTTTGATCCATCGGTAAACCATAGGGATGACTTTCTGTCCAAGCGATTTACGAAACTTATTGCACTGTGACGGTCAGCTATGACCGTTTCAAAGGGCGCTTCGAGAAATCAAAGATTATTGGCATAACATCCGATGGTTTTGCCAAGTGGTTTGAATCCAGTTGATTCAATATCCTCATGTGCCCAACCCAGTTTCCAGGTGGGAGTTATTGCATCCAGCAGGCTGCAATTCCTCAAATGAAGATGTAAGCGGGGCAAATCGAGTATGACCTCAAGCGCTGCTGTAAGAGCTGTGTGCATAGCTCCCGTGACACTAATACAGGCCAGCCTTAGTAGTTTCTGCAACCATCTGCGTAAGGTGACCTCTTCGGTTTTCGTCCACCATGCTAAGAAAGCCTTAACCACAGTACCATTTTTGGTTTCACGCCCTATGTCTTTTCAAAGAGTCTCTTGCAGGCCCATATGGCCGCCGTGGCTCTGGAAAGAGTATTTTCTATGGTTTTCCTCCAGTTGAGTTTACTGTCCAGGATGACCCCTAGATATTTGCATTCACTAGAGAAGTTCAGAGTCTGGCCATTTAGGACCGGCGCTCTGAGATCGAGGTTCCTTCTTCTAGTGAACGAGATTAGTGTTGTTTTCGAGAGATTGACAGTTAGCCCCTCATCCTCGCATTACTTTTCGATAGTACCGAGGGCAATTTGCATTCGGCTGCTTAATGGGCCTTCATGCATGCCTCTAACAGTCACCACTATGTCGTCGGCATATGCCTCTCCAGAAGACCGTCCATGAGCAGGCTCCACAGAAGGGGTGATAGTACCCCTCCTCGAGGGCATCCCCTGCACGTCAGCACAGTCACTTCAGTTTCCCCCAGGCAGGCCTTGACGGTTCGCCCTGTCAACATAGCTAAGATCCACTTAACAGTGGAGGGTTCTACTATTTTCCGTTTTGCTGCATTGCATATGGAAATATGTAGGGTATTATCAAAGGCCCTCCCAATATCTCCAAACATTGCAAGCAAAATATCCTTTGCCGTCAGGGTACCTTCCACCTCCCTAAGAAGATGATGAAGGGCGTCTACAGTAGACTTACCCGCCCTATAGGCAAATTGTTTGTTATGGAGCTTTATACTTCCCTTAATACTATTACCAGGATACTGCTCCATATTTGATTATTGGTCTCACAATGACGACGTACATCCATGGCAGTATTTTTCGGTTACAACCAAAACCTGAACTTAATGGTTAATCCATTGCAACTACACAGGTCCGGATCTACGATTTTTTCTGACCGGGGCAAAAGTTCATGATGGCGCCCCCCCCCTCCATTTGTGTAATATATGAATTCATAAAAAATAACAAAAATGAGTAATACAAATGAATAATCAAAATTAATACTGATAATAAGGAAAAATAAGAGAAGAAATTTTGATTTAATTTAATTTTTTATTATTTTCAATTTGCTTAAACTGCGTTCATCTTGCAGACGTGGTAGTGCAGTAAAGCTAAACTGACGTTAGAGAAAGCTTCTTGCATGTGAAGAATTTGCAGCAGGTCTAATGAAGTCAATAATTTCAGGAACTAGCTCTTTGAAAACCGCTAGTTCCTAACAAAAATCAACTGTATTCAAGTCTCTTCGATATTTTTGCGCTAAAAGGGTCTCATTTATCTGCAGATCCTCTTTTTGCATGTTTAAAAGGGCATGACCGTTGAGGTATGCGAAATTCTTATGCAGATTCTCTCGGCTTTCTCAGCTTTTTCTGATTTGTCACAATAATCTGTCGAAAACAGCTTTAATTTCCTTCGGGAATAAACCAACTTGATCAAACGTTCTTGACTCATCCTCGCACGTTTCGTCGACCTGCTTTGTCTTCTTGGAAACACGTTTATATTCTAAGAATTGGCTCCACATCCAATTCTTTTGAAAGAAGTGTAGCTTCCGATATCCAGTTTTCAAGAGGTTTTTCTCTCATTGCATATTGCATCAACGAGAATGAACGTGAAAAAATTATATCCCCTTTCAGAATTTCCATGTTGACCCTATTGATTTCTCGCAGAATATTATACCAAATTGTTAGGTTCAGGATGAATCTAAAATCCGTCACAGCACGTAGCAAATGACCATAGCTTCATACTTGGATTCTGCGACTAGTGAGGATTCTTTGATTTGTTCCACAGGCTTCACAACTCTCGGTAAATTATTGAGCAAGGCATTAATTATCAGCTTGATGTTTAGCCCATCTTGTTTGGCTTCTTCCTTTCAAATTTGTTTTTGTGCACTTTTTGTCCATCTTATGGTTGAACAAGAAAAAATACAGTTTTTGTATAACACCAAATAAATTTACTGCTTCTGAAATGATGAAGCCGAATGGACACCCACAAGATTCAAAGAGTGTCCTAGGCCTGGAACTAATACTGCCAGCTCGTTCATCTGTAGAATTCTGGATTGGACTCCAGCCATATTAGATCCGTTGTCGTAGGATTTTGACATCTAAATCATCAGCTTGCAGAGTTCATCTAGAATTCGCTTTGTTATAGATGCATAGAATACCTGGTGTTGGCACTGATTAATTTTTTTCAAGACTTTCTTGTCGATCGAAAATCTGAGAATTTGTGCTGCTTGTCATTTCTCCCGAGAGGGGTCGCGCTTTTTTTCCGTAATAAGACCAAAATCTAAACTCTAGAATGCCGTTTTGATCTACAAATTTTGGTCACGTTTTTTAGTAAGGAGTCGTTACACCAGGTATTCTATGCATCTATGCTATGATATTATTCTCCAGTTTTTCCGTCAACTTCTAAGAAGTCAATATAGTTATTTTCCTAACAAGTGCGGAAAGTGATATTTTCCCGCACGAAACTGCCGTTACCCGAACGACGCGAAGCGGAGTTCGGGTAAGCAGTTGAGTGCGGGAAAAAAACTTTCCGCACGAGTTAGGAACAATATTTTTTCTACAAGCGCTTATACGAGATCGATTTCAACACACAGATCAAATGTGAATTGATCATTCTAAATACACATGAATGACAAAAGTCTCTGACAAGTCGTTACCATTGTACTCTCATCGTTGACCTTCGGTCCATAGAGACTACAAGCCTATGAAATAAATTTAAACTGTAATAATATTCATAAATTCTTTATTAATTGAAAAGAAAACTAGACTAACAGCACATAAAAATGAATTTTGATAAGGAATCTATGTACATTCTGTTTCTTCCCATTATTATCAATATATTCATTAGAAATATTCAGTTATTAGTTATATTTATTGCAAACGTGCAGTTGGTCGCGTTATGCAAATTTATAGCAGAAGCCATCATATTGGTCGAAGTCAGCTGCTCCTTGGAAGATAATGATTCTGTATTACAGTTTGAAGAGGAAGAAGCAAAACGTTGAATATTTGCCATCATATTGTTCGAAGGCTCTTTGGAAGGTAATGATTCTGTATTACAGTTTGAAGAGGAAGAACCATTCAAATTAAGAATTTTAGTGGACATTTTTTTTTCTGGTTAATAGATTCTTCCAAGTATCCCTCAGCAACAGCAGTTGACTTCCATCCTCCTAAACGTTTAATATTTGTGATACCTTCTCCACAATTGGCTAGGAAAGTAGCCGAGGAGCGCCTAAAACTGTGTCCTGTGTATAATTCCGGATTTTGTAGGCGTAAGTAAGCTGCAATTTCGGACGGTATTTTTCCTATTGTATTGATTCCGACAGGTTGAATCTTACATTTTCCCCGATTATACTTTATGAAAATTCGGCGATGAGGTATTTCCTTTGGACGTAAATTCATATATTTTCTGTATATGTTCAGAAAATATCCATTATTGGTGTCTTGGGATATAACAAACGATCTTGGTGAATGATTTTTGGAGTCCTTAATATTGACGATGATCAAGTCTCCTTTATCATCTATATCGTCGATGGTGAGTTTTGTAAGTTCCTCTCGTCTGCAGGCACCAGCTAATCCAAAAATTGTTACCAACTTCATCATCAAGTAAATTTCATCAGATGCCTCACTCATGAATTTTGTTATTTCCTCTTCATTAAAAGTTTTGGCCTTTTTTGGACGAAATCCTATATTCTGTCGTTTAATGAAGGCAGTTAATTTATGGAATTTTCCAATATCCAAATCCTGTTTCAGTTTACAAACACTCTTTATCATTGAATATCGGGACCATAATGTGTTTGGTCTCCAAATTTTGGACATTTCCAAAAAATACGCCGAAAACACTTCCTCCTTCCTCGGTTGAACCTTTTTGGAATTACACCAATCAATGAATTCTGAATATTGCTTCTCATATTTTATCTTCGACTTGGCCGGTAACAAATTTAAACTCGCTTCATAAGAAGCTGCTAATATTTCTTCGGGCAGGCCATCATCAGATCCCGAAGTATCCATTTTACGGGAGCGTACTGATTGAATTCGAGTTGATATTATTTATATTTACACAATTTCATAATATAATGACAATGTATTAATTCTTATTCACATGCCGTTTCCATAGTAACGTCGTCGGTGGCATAGAGATATATCATTATTCAGTTTATTCTTTAGAAAAAGCGTGCGAGAAAAGCCCTTGCTAATCCATTACCACACGCTTGTAGAAAAAAGTTTTTTTCTACAAGCGTGCACTTTCATTCTCTTTCCTGCACGTATTTCAATTCGTAAAGAGTCACATTGCCAAACAGTGTGGGAAAAACCCCTGCTATTCCATTACCGCACGCAAATGCGTGTGGTAATGGATTAGCAAGGGCTTTTCTTGCACGCTTTTTCTAAAGAATAAACTGAATAATGATATATCTCTATGCCACCGACGACGTTACTATGGAAACGGCATGTGAATAAGAATTAATACATTGTCATTATATTATGAAATTGTGTAAATATAAATAATATCAACTCGAATTCAATCAGTACGCTCCGGTAAAATGGATACTTCGGGATCTGATGATGGCCTGCCCGAAGAAATATTAGCAGCTTCTTATGAAGCGAGTTTAAATTTGTTACCGGCCAAGTCGAAGATAAAATATGAGAAGCAATATTCAGAATTCATTGATTGGTGTAATTCCAAAAAGGTTCAACCGAGGAAGGAGGAAGTGTTTTCGGCGTATTTTTTGGAAATGTCCAAAATTTGGAGACCAAACACATTATGGTCCCGATATTCAATGATAAAGAGTGTTTGTAAACTGAAACAGGATTTGGATATTGGAAAATTCCATAAATTAACTGCCTTCATTAAACGACAGAATATAGGATTTCGTCCAAAAAAGGCCAAAACTTTTAATGAAGAGGAAATAACAAAATTCATGAGTGAGGCATCTGATGAAATTTACTTGATGATGAAGTTGGTAACAATTTTTGGATTAGCTGGTGCCTGCAGACGAGAGGAACTTACAAAACTCACCATCGACGATATAGATGATAAAGGAGACTTGATCATCGTCAATATTAAGGACTCCAAAAATCATTCACCAAGATCGTTTGTTATATCCCAAGACACCAATAATGGATATTTTCTGAACATATACAGAAAATATATGAATTTACGTCCAAAGGAAATACCTCATCGCCGAATTTTCATAAAGTATAATCGGGGAAAATGTAAGATTCAACCTGTCGGAATCAATACAATAGGAAAAATACCGTCCGAAATTGCAGCTTACTTACGCCTACAAAATCCGGAATTATACACAGGACACAGTTTTAGGCGCTCCTCGGCTACTTTCCTAGCCAATTGTGGAGAAGGTATCACAAATATTAAACGTTTAGGAGGATGGAAGTCAACTGCTGTTGCTGAGGGATACTTGGAAGAATCTATTAACCAGAAAAAAAAAATGTCCACTAAAATTCTTAATTTGAATGGTTCTTCCTCTTCAAACTGTAATACAGAATCATTACCTTCCAAAGAGCCTTCGAACAATATGATGGCAAATATTCAACGTTTTGCTTCTTCCTCTTCAAACTGTAATACAGAATCATTATCTTCCAAGGAGCAGCTGACTTCGACCAATATGATGGCTTCTCCTATAAATTTGCATAACGCGACCAACTGCACGTTTACAATAAATATAACTAATAACTGAATATTTCTAATGAATATATTGATAATAATGGGAAGAAACAGAATGTACATAGATTCCTTATCAAAATTCATTTTTATGTGCTGTTAGTCTAGTTTTCTTTTCAATTAATAAAGAATTTATGAATATTATTACAGTTTAAATTTATTTCATAGGCTTGTAGTCTCTATGGACCGAAGGTCAACGATGAGAGTACAATGGTAACGACTTGTCAGAGACTTTTGTCATTCATGTGTATTTAGAATGATCAATTCACATTTGATCTGTGTGTTGAAATCGATCTCGTATAAGCGCTTGTAGAAAAAATATTGTTCCTAACTCGTGCGGAAAGTGTTTTTCCCGCACTCAACTGCTTACCCGAACTCCGCTTCGCGTCGTTCGGGTAACGGCAGTTTCGTGCGGGAAAATATCACTTTCCGCACTTGTTAGGAAAATAACTATTCTTTATCTCATATCCAGACTACGTTCTCTTTAAATATCGTATAACCTGGCTCATTTGCTCTGTGTGAGATACATCCGGAGTGCAGTCGAACATAAGAGTGACATAGTTGGCCTCCTTGATCTCATTAATAATGTTATTCCGAACTTTGGTGGCCATTAAATTTCATGTTGCAAAGTTTTAGACAGATAGGATGTTTGTCCTTTTTCTGAGTGGTCAAGATGGCACTTCAGAGCCGGTCATATTCGATAATAATACTTTTTTCCGAGAAAATCAAAAATAAAAAAAATTATCCCCTGGTTGTTTTTGGCGCCCCCTTAAGCTGGTGCCAAGGCAAGCGCCCCGCTTGCCCCCACCTAGATCCGGGCCTGCAACTACAGCGGGATTCAGAGAAAATTACTATGGTGAATCAATTATGATGAGATTGGATTTAATTTCGAAATTTATTGATTTAGTAACTAACTGGTATTGCATTGAAGTTTTTGCATCACGGCCATAAAGAGTTGTTGATTCCTTAATTCGGCCGACTTGCATTGGTACATAAATGATTATAATTTCACTCAATTTTTTGGATGTGATGGCATTCCAAGTTTTTCAACATATGGAGAAGATAAAAACTTGCATAACTCACTTTGTCCACCCGGAAACCTTCCATACTTTTGATATCAGGACACTGCCCGATGAAAGGCACTTGGGCTTGAACAACATAAAAAGAAAGCAGTAAAATAATCAAACACATAATTGCTATTCTTATAACAGAACTGATTCAGGTGTATGTTCTTTCGATATTGACTAACACTTTAATGATTTAATCGGCAAATACGATGTATCGAATTAGTTTGTTACTTTGTTGGTGCCAAAGTCTTAGGAATCTGCCGATTACAAGGGCAAATTTGATGGTATCCCACAATTACACGCCAGTAATTGCCAGAACTGGTATTTGAAACACACTCAAAGAGTTGTATTTGGATTCGTTTATTATAAATAAATTATAAATAATTGCCATTGAGATAAATTAAGCTTTGCATTTCCTCATTGAATAATTTAACGTCAGTGATGTTTTGGTTTCGATTTACTTTGAATCTTCACGGTTTCTTCTTTCTTTTCTGATGTTTCGGATTCAGATTTCTTCAGAATGTGTTCGGCAACTTCTAGAGGCTTCTTCTCGGATTCTTCCTTCAGTGGAACCTCTACTTTTTCTACCGTAACTTCCTTCACAGTATCAACTCTGTCTTCTAGGATAGCACCAACACTTTTTCCTGTGCCTGTTTCAACTGATTGATCAGGTTCGCTGACCCATCCTTGAGCCGCATTGATCTCGGAAGCAGCAATCAAACATCCTTCTTGTTCAGTCCTCTGGAAGAATGTCCTGCTGATCTTGTAGCGATCCAAAACGCCATAGGCCTTTTGCATTATGGTGCCAGGTGGAAGACGTTCTCTTGTCATCACCCAAGCGTTTTCTGAAAACATTTCACAAATGTTGATTGTGATAATTATGATGCTACGATTGTTATATAATGTGAAAAACTGGGTGGTAAATGGAATACTCATTATCTTGGTTACTGTACATAGTGTACATACAGAGTGTAACAGCCAAATGGAATAAATTCGATAACGAATAAGTGAGGCCGTGTTGGGAAAAACGCTCAGACACGTCGATTTGTAATTTTAAATGCGCATATTTTTCAAGAAAATAATATTATATAGGGTGTTCCATGTGACCGTGGGCAATACCAACTTTCTTATTTCAAATGCAACCCCCTGTATATTATTTATTTTTTGGATTCTTCAGAGAATTCTAGACATAATTCATGCACAATGTCCTATACCTATCTTTAACTATTTCGGAAGTATTAAGTGTTTTCAGATTTATTGCAAAAATCAACGTTTTAAATAAAAATTAATTAATTTCACAAATTCGGTACACATTGAAAAAAAAAACAAAAAAAAACATTAATGTCAATGTAGGAAATGTTTAAAATGCTCGCCGCGAACATCTTGGCAACATGCTAATCTGGTGTAGAATTATTGTCTTCTAACGTTACTCAACATTTCAGGCGTGACTGATCTAATCGCAAGTGGTCTAAGTTTAACGGTTTCGTTTCGTATACAATACTTTTGACATATCCCCACAAAAAGAAGTCTAATGGTGTCAGATCAGGAGATCGTGCTGGCCATTCTACCGATCCGCGCTTCTCTATCCACCGATTTGGAAAAATTTGGTTCAAGTACTGCCAAACATTGATTTGGTAATGAGGCGGTGCTCCATCTTGCTAAAACCATATTATATGGGCAGGAACTTGTGGATTTGCTGAATCAGGATATAAGTTTATCAAAGTTGGTACGACATTATTTTGGAGTAGTTCTAAATATTTCTCTCCATTCAAGTTGCCGTCAATGAAAAAGGGACCTACGATATGATTTCCAACAATTCCTGCCCGAACATTAACATTTTCAGGATATTGCGTATGTTCTTCTCTCATCCAGTGAGGATTCTCATCAGACCAATAGCGGCAATTTTGACGATTAACATGACCGTGTAGTGTAAATGTACTCTCATCAGAAAACAAAACATTTTCTGATTGAATCACATTGTTATCTAACATTGCCATCATTTGCTCACAAAAATGCGTTCTCCTATCGAAATCGTCTTCTATGAGCTCCTGAGTTGCCATAATTCTAAAGGGATGCATCTTACTTTCCTTCAACATTCGAAATATTGACGTGTGGCTGACGGAGAACAGCGGGGCTACTTTTCGAACAGAATTATGTGGGCTTTCTTGAAACTCAATTTCGTATCATCACTTACTGCATTGGCAGCAATTTGTTCCTTGGGATATAGGCGGCAAATTTGAAAATTTTTCGTGAAATAAGCGAGAATCTTCCATTTGTGTCCGTGTGTAATCTCCATAACCAACCATTTGAAGAATGGTTATTTTGTGCATTTCTGTTAAATGAACCATTTTTCTAATATTATTACGTACAGTTATCGAAATTCAAAAGACAGTAGCACTTACACTGATCACTTATTGTCATGCAAACAGACAACGTGTTACTAAGGCTATGAGAATAAACAAATCTGTTTTTGTTTTTTTAAATTTCTTCTCAGTAATGGTTTTTGCTTACTTTCTTCATATCGAGAGGTAATTGGGAAATAAGTATTGAGTGTAACGTATCGAATTTGTGAAATAAAATAATTTTCATTTAAAATGTTAATTTTTGTAAAAAATTTGAAAACACTCAATATTTCCGAAAAAGTTGAAGATAGGTATAGGACATTGTACATGAATTATGTCTAGAATTTTCTAAAGAATCCGAAAAATAAATAATATACAGGGGGTTGCATTTGAAATGAGAAAGTTGGTATTGGCCACGGTCGCATGAAACACCCTATATAATTTTATCTTCTTGTGAAATATGCACATTTAAAATTACAAATCGACGTGTCCGAGCGTTTTTCCTAACACCCCCTCATTCGTTATCGAATTTATTCCATTGGGCGGTTACACTCTGTATATACTCTATTCATTTTTATAGCGTATCCCGGTTGGTTGACATTCTGTTACATTTCACCATGTATATTTTGAAAATGTTAGGTTGTGGTAATTTTCCTGTCAGATAACTACGCAACATTGCCCTTTCTACATAGAAGTCGTATTTACCGAAATGTTTATTCACTTTGGGAAAATAATGAATTTGAGGAAATATTATGTGAATTCAATAATTCCAAAGACCTGGCGAATGTTGAAGAAGCTTTTTTCTCTGTTGATACTGGAAATATTTCGCGTATTTAAACGTGGTTGAAAAATTCAGTTATGCTATTTTCTTGTACGGAAATCAAGAATCGAGTGTTGAAAAGGAAGAAGTCGCAAGGTGTTAAATCACAAGATCTCGGTGGCCAATTGTGATCACCTCTTCGAGAGATAACACGGCCCCGAAACTTTTCCCGTAGAAGATCAATGGTTTCGTTGCTTCTGTGGCACCTAGCGCTGTCTTGTTGGAAGTAAACGTTGTCCAGATCAATACCATCCAATTCCGGCCTTAAAAAACATTAAGCATTTCTCGATAGCGCAATCTATTCACCGTAACTGTTGCTCCAGCCTCATTCTCGAAAAAGTGAGTTCCAATGACCCCGGCGGACCATAAAACGCACCAAACAGTCACACGTTGAGGAAAGTGAGGCTTTTCAACAATAACTCTTGGGTTTTCCGAGCGCCATCAGATGTGACAATTTCGCTTGTTGAGGAAAAGAGGTGGATGAGCCTTTGACTTTGCAGAGTACGATACGGGTTTAGATATTTTGAAAAATAAGTCCTGTATCGAATTATACACTCCACTGAAATGATAGGAACTTACGTGTATATATTGGTCCATAATTGCTGCAACTCCATAAGACAGCATAGTTGTCGTAGTCTGTGTCGAGAACACTGATGGTGGTTGTGGTACTGATGGGGGATGTTTGGTAGCGAACCTTTATTTTTCCTTCACCGGCTCTTCCAACCAATTCAAGATCACCGCTCAAGATTCTCTTCACTCCGGTTCTGAAAAAAATCGATTAACACTATGATAACTTATTGTGAATAAATAATTATTATTATTACACGAACTGCTTTATTGAAATTAATCCTTTTCTTCTTATCTAAAACAAATATTAAATTCAAACCCTTATGGTCAGGGCCTCCGTAAGGGATACTGGCGCCTGTGTGCAAAAAAGAATTTTGGCGCCCCTTAAGGCATTTTGGATTTTTTTATTTATTAGGTGGGCAGGTAGCTAGGTGCTTGAAATAAATCGAAAAACTGAACTTCAGAAGTAAAAAACTAGATATTTCTTTGTAGACTGAAATATAAAACAAACAAAACACAACAGAACAAACAAACAGAATTAAATCATAACGAAATAAATAACTCAAAATAAATTTTTGTTCACAACCACTTTGAAGTATTTTCTTGACTAGTAGGGTACAGATACTCTGTTGATAAATACTATAAAATAACCCAAAACTAAAAATCACATCTTTTTCAGGAACAAAAAACAGAAATATTGGCTAATGTATACATATGTATACAGGTTGTCCCGGAAAATGTGGGAAATCTCTCGGATTCAGATAAAACATAAAAAAAGATGACAAGTTTCCATAATTTTTTTTCCTAGCAGCCCTCCCTACGGAGATACGGCCTCCTAAATGACGTCACTGGAAATCCATTTTACTGGAATAAAAAATGTCAAACTATTTAATATAATTAAAAAAAAATTTTATATGATGAACAGTAGTGAGGAACTCTTAAAATACTGCCCTTAAATTTAAATTAGCTCTTTTAGTTTACCAGGGGCGGACGTGGTTGTACATTTTAATGCTCACACATTCAACACCCTGTATGATAAGGAGTAGAAAAAAACAAATTTGGATAGCTTGAACATTAGTCTAAAAAAAGGTACCCTTGTTCATTGTCGATAAAATGAACCGTTTTCGAAAAACAAAATTACAAAGATCCTCAACCATGCAGTTTTGGCAAAGAAAGACACGTTAACAAAAATTATTTTTCAGAAATGTAATCTCAATAAATCTTGCAACGATTGAATATAAATACTTCATTAGAGTAAATTTCCGAAAAATATTTTTTTTACCGTGTCTTTTCTGTGCCAAAACTGCATAGTTAAGAATCTTGTAATTTTGTTTTTCGAAAACGGTTCATTTTATCGACAATAAACAAGAGTACCTTTTTGTAGCTTAATCTTCAAGCTATTCAAATTTGTTTTTTCTATACTCATTATCATACAGGGTGTTGAAAATGTAAGCATTAAAATGTACAACTAATTTGAATTTGAGGGCAGTATTTTAAGAGGTCCTTACTACCGTTCATCATATCAATTTTTTTTGAAATTATATTAAGTAGTTTGAGATTTATTCCTGTAAAATGGATTTCCAGTGACGTCATTCAGGAGGCCGTATCTTCTATATGGTACGCGTATGCCAGCAAAACCTAGAGCCCATTTACAAGATACTTTGTTTCATATACAGAGTGTAACAGCCAAATGGAATAAATTCGATAACGAATAAATGCGGGCGTGTTGGTAAAAACGCTCGGACACGTCGATTTGTAATTTTAAATGCGCATATTTTTCAAGAAAATAATATAGTATAGGTTGTTCCATGTGACCGTGGCCAATACCAACTTTCTTATTTCAAATGCAACCCCTGTATATTATTTATTTTTTGGATTCTCCAGAGCTAATTCTAGACACAATTCATGCACAATGTCCTATACCTGTTGTGTTTTCAGATTTATTGCAAAAATCATCGTTATAAATAAAAATTATTTTATTTCACAAATTCGGTACATTACACTTAAAACCTAATAAGTAATACTGATTATTTCTTAATTATTAAAAAAAAACAAATAAAAACATTAATGTCAATGTAGGAAATGTACAAAATAAAATGCTCGCTGCGAACGTCTTGGCAACATGCTAATCTGGTGTAGAATTGTCTTCTAACGTTACTGAACATTTCAGGCGTGACTGATCTAATCGCAAGCGTGATTCGGTTTTTTAGGTCGTCTAAGTTTAAGGGTTTCGTTTTGTATACAATACTTTTGATATATTCCCACAAAAAGAAGTCTAATGGTGTCAGATCAGGAGATTGTGCTGGCCATTCTATCGATCCGCGCCTCCCTATCCACCGATTTGGAAAAATTTGGTTCAAGTACGGCCGGACATTGATTTGGTAATGGGGCGGTGCTCTATCTTGCTGAAACCATATTATATTGGCAGGAACTTGTGGATTTACTGGATCAGGATATAAGTTTATCAAAGTTGGTACGACATTATTCTGGAGTAGTTCTAAATATTTTTCTCCATTCAAGTTGCCGTCAATGAAAAAGGGACTTACGATATGTTTTCCAACAATTCCTGCCCAAACATTAACATTTTCAGGTTATTGCGTATGTTCTTCTCTCGTCCAGTGAGGATTCTCATCAGACCAATAGCGGCAATTTTGACGATTAACATGAATCGTCTTCTATGAGCTCCTGAGTTGCCATAATTCTAAAGGGATGCATCTTACTTTCCTTTAATATTCGAAATATAGACGTGTGGCTGACGGTGAACAGCGGGGCTACTTTTCGAAAAGAATTATGTGGGCTTTCTTGAAACTCAAGCATAATATCCAATTTCGTATCATCACTTACTGCATTGGTAGCAATTTTTTTTATTTGTCTTACATGACCAAGCTCTCGAAACTGCTTTTCTATTTTGCTAATTGTTGCTTGGGATATAGCGGCAAATTTGGAAATTTTTCGTGAAATAAGCGAGAAACTTCCATTTGTGTCCATGTGTAATCTCCATAACCAATCATTTGAAGAATGGTTATTTTGTGCATTTCTGTTAAATGAACCATTTTTCTAATATTATTACGTACAGTAATCGAAATTCAAAAGACAATAGCACTTACACTGATCACTTATTGTCATGCGAACAGACAACGTGTTACTAAGGCTATGAGAATAAACAAATCTGTTTTTGTTTTTTTTTAATTTCTTCTCAGTAATGGTTTTTGCTTACTTTCTTCATATCAAGAGGTAAATGGGAAAAAAGTATTGAGTGTAATGCATCGAATTTGTAAAATAAAATACTTTTCATTTAAAATATTAATTTTTGTAAAAATTCTGAAAACACTTAATATTTCTGAAAACGTTGAAGATAGGTATAGGACATTGCACATGAATTATGTCTAGAATTTTCTGAAGAATCCAAAAAATAAATAATATACAGGAGGTTGCATTTGAAATTAGAAAGATGGTATTGGCCACGGTCGCATGGAACACCCTATATAATTTTATTTTCTTGAAAAATATGCGCATTCATAATTAAAAATCGATGTGTCCGAGCGTTTTTCCTAACACCCCCTCATTTATTCTTTATCGAATTTATTCCATTTGGCTGTTACACTCTGTATAATTTCCAAATGTTTATTTTCTGAATCAATAAATAATACTTTGCAACAGAAAACAATTTTTTTTTAACACTGAAATCTTGCGCTCTAATTGAAACACCCTGTATAAGCTAGCATGTGAGTAAAAATGCCAAAAATCACTTTTGTACGAATGAGCATACAATAAGTGTCGCTTCATAACATTTCGTATTTTCCTTATTTGCAGGAAGAAATTGTATTTTTGTACATCTCAAAAACGAAACACATAGTGAATTCATAGCCTCAAAGCCATCTGGGAAATATACTGAACAATTATTGACCGAATGGTCAATAAATTGTTCTTCTTTACCACCCTCACAACTGGGACTTTGAAAGGAATACCATTCAAAAATCATGCTATGTAGTATGTATTACCACTATCCTGAGCTAATTCAAATGACACCAAATTTCCCAGAAAGTTGAAAACCAGGAACTCTTAGAAGGAGCAATAATTAAACTTTTGTTGAAAAAATCGCAACATTCTGGACGTCGAAATTCCTCATCACTTTTTAATTTTAAAGAAAAATAAAAGAAATCATTATTCAAAAAAGTTTTTCGAATCAAGAATCAACACGAAATTTCCGAATGTATGGAAATATACAGGGTGTCCCAGAAGTTCCGCACTTCCTTGAGGGGATCGAAAGTGAAAAATATTCTAAGCCCAAAAATCCATGTTTGAAATTTTTTGATGAAGTAGTTAATCAGTAATTAATTAATGAAAGTGACCAATCAGGAGCGCGCTATAGAAGAATGAGGGACGCGAGAGTGAGACGCCAGAGCTGCTGCCGGTTTTTCACGCAGTAAAACGAGACTAGCGTCTCACTTTCGCGTCCCCACTGCTTACTCATTCTTTGAAGCGCGCTCCTGATTGGTCACTAATGAACTACGTTATCAAAAAATTTCAAACATGGATATTTGGGCTTAGAATATTTTTCACTTTGGATCCCCTCAAGGAAGTGCGGTACTTCTGGGACACCCTGTATAATTGCTAAACTATGTAAGGTAAGATCAATATCTTCCGTGTAACAAACAGAAAAACAATCCATAACAGTATATCTTGGAACTTGAACAATTGCTTTCTCGTACTGGCAAACACGAATCTACCCAAAAGGTGTATCTATCCAATCTATCTATCTATTCTGAAGCCGTTTTGACTGAACAAGCTAGCTTACAATGTGGTGCTGTATACCGAATTTGGTTTAAGTGGTTGAGTTTATAAACAATGAATATATTTTTTTAATCTCGATGCCAAGTGCTCCCATGTATATTTAAAAGATTATTTTTATACGAGATTTTCTATCGACTTTGCTAGTACAAAGTAAACCATCATGTATAGCTGAAAAGTTAGAGATGGCGATTTTTTCCAACACTCCAGAAGCTCACCAAAGATTGATTTGAATGAAACGGTTATTTAGAAATGTTCTTATGATTTTCAGCGCTTTATTTATTTGAAGACACCTCATTCGTCGAGATGCACTAGATTTTTTACGCCTTCGTGTACCGGGGTTATAAAAAAAAATATTTTCGGTACAAAATCCCGCTTTTATGATTTGAATCAACTGAAGAAAATGTTGTTCAATCCCTGCAAAAATTTAGGTAGTGAATAAGATATTTTCATTAGTAATAATAATTCGGACGAAGTTCGATGAATAATTTCTGTGAGTACTCACATTCTACTGGTGACTTCGTTAGAAACGTAGATTTTTCCATTGGACGATTTGGCATAGTCCGAGACGACGCATCTGGTCCCTAACTCCGAAACTTGGAAGTACCTTTCGGATTCATACCATTTTCCCAAAAATCGCTCCATATCGAAATTCGACATCGGCACATAATCGGGACACCACCCAAAGTTTGGCACTTGTGCAGAACATACTGCAAACAGTGTAACAAGAAGGCCTAATGCACACTTCATTGCTATTCGAATTGGTATTGATACGGAGACCCTATGTTTATCTGCTTTTATACCGAAGAACCGCTATTCTTCGTGCCATCAAGCCCGAAGCCGTTTTCTCATTTACAGCATGTCTCTGAAAAATCTCGCCGAAGGAATCGGAATCTCGAATGTCACTAGAAATTGCTGGAAACAGGTCTTAGCAGAATGCAGAAAGTGAATGACTTTATGGAAAATTATGATTACCTGATAGATTGTAATAAATAGGTATTTGAACTTCAATAAAATATTTTAAAGCGGTTAATTTACTTACCATGATCCATTGATTGATTCAATGGTTAAATTGAAATTTAATCAATAATTTATTGGAGCATTTTATTTATCCTTCAATTTGAATGAAAAGGTGATGAGTTCCATAATAATCTGTTAGATAAATAGGTTCAGAATCAGTTTATTCATTTCCTTGAAAAATTGAGATATTTAAATAATGTGGGGGTAGCTTATTCTACCTTCAAAAATGATCGGTGAATTAAATTTTCCACTTATTGCATTATTGAAAAAAAAAGAGAACGCACTTAGGGTATGAATCTTCTAAGTGCTCGTTCATCCACCTTGTAGGTAGATTCGCATATTTCAGTTTAACAAACACATTGGAACAATTTCTGACAGCTGACAAAATGGTTATTCGAGAACAGCTGTCATAGAAATCGTCAATGATCAACATTATGTTTTCATTAACCATCATTTACTCATGTTAGATAATTTTACTTTTGTCAACTTTTTTTTTAATACAGGTTGTCCCATGTACACTGAACAGGGGTCTTTTCGTGTGAAATATCGGGATTTTGGAGAACCGCTAGCACCTGTCGATTCTGCTTTCGAGGGAGGGGATTTTTTCACATAAAAACCCTCATCACTCAGAAAACTTAATATTTACAGAAGCACAACTTTCAAGAGCCTAAAGTATTGAATTTGTAAATGTTACAAAAAACGGTTTCGACACTATAAATCAAAAAGTATTGTGATAACCATAGCATTTTTATTTAGAGCTACACAATTCTAGTATTCAATGTATTTTTCATTAAAACAATAAAATTCAATAAACTGAAAGCTGATGTTTCATTACTTCAAACACATCAATATTGTGTGCATTATTACATGAAGAATATTAAATAAACTGTGGAGACAACAACACATATGTTAATATTTTTAGTATTGTATTGTTATTCGAATATTTTCATCAACAGAAAAGAAACACTGTTGATCTAATACAGTTTGAAAATATTCATTTTTGATAATGTTGATCATGCTACGCAAAAATATTGTGAAAAACATCAATATTTCTGTTATACTCAACGATATATAAACGACAGAACTTTTTTATGATGGTTAACAGAATAGGCTTTATATTTAAGGGGAAGTATCAACTTTTGAATCGTGGTGAATCTCCATTCAAAAAGTGGTCTCTTTATTTCCTGTGTAACTACCCTAATTTACGACCTAGAGACTTGATTTTTTTTAATTAAAGTTGAAGAACGTCCCGAGGGCAAGTAGTTTTTTTTTTCGATTTAATCAGTTTTTCAATTAAAAGAAAACAGGTTGAACTTCAGCGTTTTGGAAACTACACTTAATGATTTTTTTCCGACGGTTATTCATAATTTTTTGGGAAAAATCGCAACTATTTGCCCTCGGCAATTTGATCTTCTATAAACTACTGAAATTTTTATGATGATTAGTTCAAAAATATAGCTTGTACTCATGAAAAACGAAAAACATATTCAATAACCCAAATATTGCAGAGATCTAACGATTACCCTGTTTTTTTTGATTGAAAAACTGATTAAATCAAAAAAAGAAAACTATTTGCCATCGGGACTTTCTTCAACTTCAATTTAAAGAAAAAATCAGTTATCCTCCTTGAAGCCGTCCCAGATACTGGATTTCATCAAATCTCTGGAACTGGAGGGCGAGCTGTAGGAGGCGTGATGATGACAGCTCTGTCAGGAGGCACAATAGACCTTAAGGTCGCAGTGGACTGTAACCCCTTTTCACTATAACTATAACTACAACTACTAAAATTTTTATGATGATTAGTTCAAAAATATAGCTTGTACTCATGAAAAACATATTCAATAACCCAAATATTGCAGAGATCTAACGATTACCCTGTTTTTTTTGATTGAAAAACTGATTAAATCGAAAAAAGAAAACTATTTGCCATCGGGACTTTCTTCAACTTCAATTTAAAGAAAAAATCAAGTCTCTACGTCGTCAATTAGGGTAGTTACTCGTGAAATAAAGAGACCACTTTTTGAATGGAGATTCACCACGATTCAAAAGGTGATACTTCCCCTTAACATCTCTTCTTTAAATTGGGGATAGCTTAAAAAAGTGCATCTGTCAATCCAACAAAATCTAAGATTGACCAAATATGAACCTTGATATTGTTAAGAGTCTACATCCTTGAAAACAGGAAACGTATGCCGCCAGATGGCAGTGCAGTGAATAAATTTTTTTTATTGGATTATTCAGCTTAATAGAACAAATGTTGGGGCGCAGGGAATATAACAAGAAATCCTACCCTGAACTAGATCTCACACTAGATGTATAATGCTCCTCTTTCCTTCATCAGTCATCTGGGAGAAGATACCTGCAAGTCGTGTCATTTAAAAGAAATTCAATTCCACGTTGAAATCCATAATTGTAAGAAACAATAAGTTTTCACTTATCGACGGCTAAAGCAAACCTTAATGAATTGTCTTTGATAAAAATGGATATTCATCATTTCGAATAGAAAAAAATCAAGGATATAAATTGCGAGAAAACAACACATTGTTGTAATATTATATACAAAAAAAGGGTGAATTCTGAAAGGAAAATGAGACAGACATTTGATTAACTAAATGATAGACTTCAATACTGAAATGAAAAAACACAAAAATGTTTGTCCGTTTTGATGTTGGAAATGTTACAAAATAACCAAAAATGATGGGGAATTTCTTTTTCATTCATTCAATACTTATAAAATATTTTTTTAATTATTTTCATCTTTATATACTTATACACCCCTTCATCAATCAGAAAAACATAAATCGTTTCCGACTCCCTTTTTTTCAGGGATGTAGAACCTTAACGAAACACACATTTTTTGTTATATTCACTCGAAAAATTTGCTCCAGATGGATTGAGAGGTGTTTCAATTTCAAAATCGAATGTTATCCAAACGAATAATCAGATCTTGAAAAAATGGTCTCTTTTATATTCTGGAGGAAACATTTTCAACATTATTGCGACCAAACAATCAACTCCATTTATGTAATGTTATCATTATTTATAAGGCTCTAAGGATTTTTTTCAATACAAATGTGCGTTATACTTCTTCTGATGTCTTATTTCATTATTTCCTTTTTGAAAGACATTTCATATTGTTTTATTTTTTTATTCGGAAATGTATTCGCTAAGTATTAATTTTATATTGTATTTCCCATTTATAGAGAATCCGAAAATAAGTAGATCCATACAGTGTGTCCCTGAATCTAAATAACTTCAGATTTCTCAGGAAAAAATAATTTTTTTTCTCTTGAATTTTTTACTCCGGAACTGTTTGAATTACAGAATTGAGTTTTTGTACACACATTGTCACTAATAATAATGTCCATTTCTCACATTGTCACTAATATCAGCTACTTTCTTGCACTTTACCCGGTTTTATTAGACGTGCCAGTGGCAGCGATATTAAATTCGCACAAAAGTTTTACTCCCCAATTTTCACACCACTGGACAAATTTGCAGTTGCACAGGAAATTCTGATGCGCCAACACATGGAAAAGGTAAGCTCCTGGTTTATTACTCTGAAGTTAACCGTTTTCTATAAAACTGACAGTTTATTATCAGAAACAATTTGCTAACGCATTGTAAATTTCTTGTATTTGGAAAAAATGAGTAGTGATAATAACCAAGTTTATTGATTTCAACAAAATTTGACAACTTGGTTTTAAGGTTCGGATTGCAAATTAATTTTTCATTAATTTTAACGACCATAGTCAACAAGATTGCAAGAATTTTTGCAAATACAATAGTTAGAAAATTGTTTTCGATTATAAAATGCCAGTTTTCTCGAAAACGGCTCATTTTAGAGTAATGAACCAGAAGGATCTTTTCAATGTAAAACACATTGGCGCATTAGAATTTGATGTGCAAATGCAAATTCGTCCAGTGGTAAGAGTTGGGGGGTAAAACCTTCGTGCAAATTCAATATCTCTACCACCGCACGTCTTATAAAACCGAATGAAGTGCATGAAAGTAGGTATTATTAGTGACAATGTGTGTACAGAAACTCAATTCTGTAATTCGAACAGTTCCTGAGATATTAAAAAAAAAACTAAAAAAAATAAATTTTTGACACCCTGTATCTCTGAAACGAAGACCCGAAGAAAAAAATGGAATAGCAAAACAAATGTTATGTTTTTATGAGAAATCTACAGTTGATCGTTGATACACTTAGGGCCGGTATTACAAAGAGCAACTGAGGGTCAACCGTTGAGTCAACAACCAAATTCCTTACTATAAATACGGAATCTGGTAGTTGACGCACGGTTAAACTGTCGGTTTTATAATAATATTATTGAGGAACATTCTGTATAAATTCACAGGTAAACAAAGATTTAGCGGAAATAGTTCAGTGTGATTTACGAATTAACAACCATCTTCAATTGAAATTTTTTTTAACCAGATGCTTACAAGTGTCAGCAGTAAGTACTTCGTGATGCTTTCCTAAAAAATATTTTTTTTCAGTACATATTTGGGGCTATTGATGTTACTGTTTGTGAATCTTACTTTTGTAAACTTACTTATTCTGTCGTTTTATGATATTTTTAACTTTGATGTCTCTATCTTATTTTTATTTGTTGTACTATCTCTCTCATATTGTTTCTGCGAAGTCCTTATGCAGTCATGCATATTAATAACTCAAGTAAAAGTGAAATATTTAATTGTTACTCAATGATCTGTGAGATTAAAAAATTCGCGCAGTCCTAATTGTTCACCATTCATTTCCTATTTTCACTAATTTTCAATGTGATCAAATTCCCGAAATATGTCCTTTTATCCCTCTGCAATGTTTAAAAAAGTTTTGGACGAAAAAGGAAACAGGTAATCAAAAATTCAGCGGATATGAATAACTGCCATATTTCAATTTCCTTATTACCATGAATTATATTTATATCTTTCTTGTAGAGTTTTCATTAGGGGCCATTTAAAACTTCTATGATATAATATTCGACGTCATTAATGTGACTTAAAATTTATAAGGGACGCCAAAATTATTTCAAGGATAGATCCAACCCTTTGAAAGATAGGTGAATACTTCACTTGAGTTATCATTTCATTTGAAAATAGACTTCCAGGTTCATTCCATACTCAAAATACAGATATACTGATCCATAGAACCATTTGTTTACCACTCCGTATAAAAGTTCCAAACTACACTCCATTCATACGGATCACGACGATTGTCATTAAATATTCATCAAATCAATCGAATTATCTCCCATTTCGATTTATTGGGTTAGAGTAGCGCCTATTTAAATTCACGAAACTGTGACATGCTGATTTGCATACGTTCAAACTGTCCTGTTAGTTTTCATTCAATGAAAATATTATCTAGTTTATTTATATTTTGGAAAGCCAATGTCCTAGCATGTCCTCTTGAACTTTTTGCGGCAACGGTTTCTCTACCAAGGAATATCGAAACTGGATGGTGACTGGTGAGGAACGGCTGTATCTACCGCTGTTTTGACCTGATGTCAGAATCGTGAGTAACATCCGTAACAAGATCTAGATAGCGTACGTTTGATTGGGTAGGGCATCAATGAAATCAGATCAGACTCCTTCATCAGATAACAAGAAAAAAGATTCAGATTTAGGCTTGTTCGCTTCTTGATCAGAATTATTTTTCTCAAAATAAATTCTTATGTTGGGACACATCGTACAAATAAAGATAATCACTAATACTAAACGTATGAATGATAAAATTTCGAATAAAAATGATGATAAGTGCAGGATACTAAGATTTGAATTTATATCGAGCAGTTTTCGAATAAAGGCTTGTTAACAATGGCACGACCATTAGGAATTTTTTGCTAATAGCAATTTGGACCAAAATTGTAGCGCAATTACGAATTTCGTATCTTTGTGAACGAAGATACTTGTTCATCATTGAAAACGACAGGTTATGTTATGATTGATAATAAATTTGATTTGATTGGATATTTGTGAATCGATGGTTGTTTAATTTCTCCAATACAGGTATCGGGTGTATATTTAGAGTGATAGAACTTTGAATTAATAATAATAATATTTATTCCAATTCAAAACATGATACAAAAAAATTACATTAAAATAATGTCTAATTACTGGAACAAACAAATTACCACAGAAACTTTAGCTAGGCTATTGCTTGTACGTGGTGTGTGAGATTGAGATGAAACACATTAAAATTGAGATTGAATAAGCCAAATGTTTTTTGTTTGAAAGATAATTTTATGACATTTATGTTTTGAAAATAATTTCCGACATATGTCCACCAAGGAACCGCATTCGACCAGACCAATTTTGACCACTTTTTCGCATAATTCATTCCTTATTTCAGCAATAACACTAGTTATGTTGGCTTCCAAAGCGTCTATTGTTTCTGGTTTATAAGCATGAACAATAACTTACATAACTACGAAGAAAATAATACATTGGAGTTATGTCGCTTGATCTTGGAGGCCAATTAATTGGACCATCTTCGAAATAATGTTATCGCCAAATCATTCTTTTGATAAATCAGTTTTTACGGTAGCAGCATGAGGTGTAGCACCATCTTGTTGAAACAAAAAAAAAATTCTGGGTCGATACCATTCAAATTTTGAAACAAATAATCATTGATCATCGATCTGTAACGAGCACCATTCACTGTAACATTAGCTCCAGCATCGTTTTTGAAGAAATATGGACCGATGATGCCTTCAGCGTGTAAAGCACACAATACAGTGCATTTTTCAGGATGCAATGGAACCTGCAGAACTTATTGAGGATTGTTTTCACTCCATATACGGCAATTTTGCTTGTTTACTCAGCCGTTCAACCAGAAATGAGCTAAACTAAACACAATTTTCTTATAAAAAAGCGGATCATTTTCAAGCTGTTCTAGGGCTCGATCATCAAACAAACGACGCTCATTATGGTCAAGTGGCTTTAGTTATTGAATCAGTTGGATCTTGCATGGGTGTAGACCAAGACATTTAGGCAAAATTTTCCATGCGGTGGATGCACAGAGTCCAACTTGTTGTGAACGTCGACGAATAGACAAATCTTGATCTTCATCAACACTATCACTTACAGCAGCGAAATTTTCTTCTGCACGTACAGTTCTTGGTCTTGTTTTTGCTGTTGTTGTATCGAGTAGAGAAAATGTTGTCCGAAATCTTTCGATAGTTCGACGAATAAGCTGCTCTGATGGACGATTATGTAAACCATAAACTTCACGAAGTGCTCTATAAGTTTGGCGAATAGAACACTGGTTTTGAAAATAATTTTGAACAATTTGTAAACGTTGCTGCGGCGTGAGTCTTTCCAAGATAATTTGTCAATGCTTACTGAACAGAAATGTCAAAACAACATGGCTTCTACCAAGGCCGTAGCTAGAAAAAAATTTCGGGGGGGGGTCCGCCTGAGGCCGTAGCTAGAAAAAAATTTATTCGAAGAATTTTCGGTGAAAGGATTCTGGCATTTCCGAAAAAATAAATTTCGGGGGGGGGTCCGGACCCCATCGGACCCCCCCCCTGACTACGGCCTTGGCTTCTACCTTCTGTCAAATCACAGTTGTCCCTTTCGAATATTCCTTATCACTTAAAGAAACACCCGACATATTAGTTCATAGGAAGCTGGAATTCAATCCGTTTGTGGACACTATTTTCTCTGATCAGTCAGCAGAGATATTAAGATTTTTCTATAATAGGAACCTTGTATTCAGATGATGAGTTTAGGCATGCTTAAGAGGGGTTTATAGTGCGGAGCTTTCTAAGCGTACGTCAAAGTCTGTCTACTTCTTACCCCTCACCACCCCTAAGAAATCGTCGATTTTCAGGACATCCGAAGATATCTCAGACATTCCTCGTATTTACCGCCCTTTTCTTCCACATGCGAGAATTCTGTTACGTACAGCCTTCACCAAAGGGAGGGCGAAAGTTGCCGAATGCCCTCGTATATTCAGGAATGAAGTGGAATTATCTACGAAATTGCCGACAACACTGTAAATTCATAGGACAGAGATCCTTACGTTTTACCAGATGTAAAGAAATAATAGGGAATTCCTTAAAACTGAGGGAATTCCCACTTTCAAGGTTGCGGTCTATAATATTGATTTTAGCTGAAGGACAACTGACAGAAATGTTACCTGTATTGGTAGATGTGAAGGAACAAAATAAGAATATATTACTTCTTCTTGGTTGTACGAATTTATTGCGAATTTCTGTTTTGGTTGTAATTAAGGTTCGGGTAAAATCATGCACATATGAACCTACAGTAAAAAAAATGTGATTGAGACTCAAAACCTGAACTAATTTTTTTTTATGAATTTGAATTTGTTTATTGTATGAGATGCGGTGTCAGAGGAATTGTACTTATAAGATAATTATTTACATTATTAGTTACAATCAATATAGGTAGGTATTTGAAACTTTTCGTCGGAGAACAAAATATCGAAAAACGTTTTTCAAATAAGTATCCTATTTTTTTTTCACTCGACGAAAAAAAAAGTTATGGACTTTCCGACTTGAAGAACTCTTCAAATTGAATATTAGTGAAAACCCCATATAAATAGGTGGTCTCTATCGTGAGAAATCCCGAATAGCGTTTTGAACTGAACGTCAGAACGGTATAGGCGTCTCATAAATACTAATCTGAAACAACCCAAATAAAAACATTAAATCTCTTCATATTGTTTTTTATTTCTCACTCCATATACAATAGAACACACTTATTCTGAGCAAAATTTTGTTTATCTGCATAATTCAAGTGAAATTCTTGCTTCCAAAATCTAGCTCCAAAAACTTATTGAATAATACAAAATGAAAAAATGCATATAGATATCATAAAAATAGTTCATCATTTACATGTAATTTTTTAACTATTTCCTTTTTGGCAACACTGATTTCGACAGCTCATGCGCGTTTCGTGTTTGGTCACTGTCAAACATCTTCAGTTCGGTCTATAATTTAACCATAAATCTTCCTACCAACGAACAACGCTTGTCAATCATTGAATTTTATTATCTTCCATTTTATGATTAGTTTAATCGAACCACCGAAGCGGCTATTCGGGCTATTGTGACTGAATTTCGCACCAAATTCTCATTGTTGGACATTAAATCACCAACACGCTTACGTACAGTGCGAACTGAAAAGAATATCGCAGCTGTATCGGCCAGTGTGATCTTGAATTATCAATTCGGCGCAGTTCGCAGCAATTGGGCCTCTTTTACACAACAACGTGGAAAAATTTGCGAAAAGATTTTGGTGTGAAGCCTTTCATACATACAGCTGGTGCAAGAATTGAAGCCGAACGACTCACCACAACGCAGAAGTTTAAGTAAATGGACTCTTGAAAGGTTGGCGGAAGATCCACTCTTTTATAGAAAAATTGTGTTCAGTGACGAAGCTCATTTTTGGCTCAATGGTTACGTTAATAAGCAGAATTGTCAATTTTAGAGTGAAGATCAGCCAGAAGCATTGCAAGATCTACTAATGCATCCAGAAAAAGTTACTGTTTGGTGCGGATTATGGCATCATTGGACCGTACTTCTTCAGAGATGATATCCAATTTTTTTTGCCCAAAATGAAAGAGCTTGACTTGTACGAAATGTGGTTTGAAGACGGTGCCATATGCCACACAGCACGCGAAACAATGAACTAATTGAGAGGCAAGTTCGGTGAACAGTTTATTTAGCGTTTTGCAAAACTGCCAAAGAACATTAAAACCACTTGCAATAGCTAACCAGGATCCCATCGAATTCGAATTTTTTCGATGGGTTCCTAATACAGTACTGTATACTCTCGTTTGGTTTCCATTTATGGCAATGCATCGGACGACAGGCAGTCCATCTCTTAAATGCTTCATGTTTTTTTACATTTTTTCATCAGTTTGCGAGGGGTCGATAACTCCATTCTTTAGTTTCATTTTGTATTTGTTGGGTAGATTCCGATTTATAAGACAGTATGATATGATATATGATATGATATATTGTTTATCCTGACTACTCCTAGGTCTCCTGTGGAGACCCCTCTGAAATTACAAGCTTCGAAGCTTGTAACTTGTGCCGAGTTCGGAGTAAGCAGTTGTGTTCTGTGTAGGCTTTGTTACTGTGTCCTTACGCCACCTTAGGCACAGCACTGTTAATTTTTGACCCAACAGTGAGAATGGTGGCCCCTACCGAGACTAGACCTAGCTCGGGATTGAACTCCGGACTTTTGGGTCCGAATTTCAACGCTCTAACCACTGAGCCAAGGGCACTCATATTCTTCTCAGTATTCTTCTGGGAATTCTGTAGAAATTGAACAAAACATAACGCAATGGTTTCTTTTCGAAATATGTATAGAGTGTACTTCAGTGGCGCACCCAGGATTTAGTTATGGGGGTGGGGGCTGAACTGAACTGAAGAATTGTTCAAAAAACCAATGTATGATAGGTCTAATCAAATCCATAACCGAGATAGAGGATGGTTCATGTACCTACTCACCAAAAATTTCATTGTCATTGTCATTTTGCTCAAAGAAAGCTTCCAATTGAATATTGGAATTCTCAGATGAATCGTACTTTGTGATCGAATTGAATTTTTTTGTCCCACTAATTGCACATTCGAATTTCATAGTATTCTGAGGAATCATTTCGAGTTATTTTCGGAAAAACATTATTGATTGAGAAAAATTTATTTGGAATCAACAAAGATTAAAAATAAATAAAGAAATATAAAAACTTAACGTAAATTACGGAAGGTGCTCGAAAGTACCACCATGTTGCTCAATACACATTCTTGCCCTCTCCAAAATATGTCTGATACTTAATTTAACATGCCTGGATTATTACGTATTTTATTGCAAGCTCACTTTATATTTCGGATGAATATACTGAACAGTTTTGAATAACCGAAAATGAAATTATCAACAGGATTGAAATCTGGTGATCCAGCGGGCCAGGCATGCGGTCCACCTCTGCCAATCCGTATATTTCGAAAGTTCTGATCTAAAAATTGCCTGATCGCTACTCTGAAATGGATTGGAGCTCCATCATGCTGAGAATGCATTCCTGCAATGTCCGTCCGTATGGTGGGGCGTTTATAAATATCGATTGATTGGACCACACGTTCTGCCAAGACGACTTACGGGTGATCACGGATCTTTACTTAGATTTCCACCAAAATCATCTTCCTGTATTATTCGAAGGTACGGACATTGCGAGAATGCATTTTCAGCAAGATGGAGCTCAACCCCATTTCAGAGTAATGGTCAGACTCAGACAACCGTCTTTTGTGTATTATCTTTTGGGGAAGTGAATATGGAATACTCTAAAAATGACAGAGTTTAAAATCAACTGGTGTACTTGGTGTATTATGGAGTATCGAAACGAAAATTATGAAAACAGGTGGATTGGACATCGTTCTAGACCCGCCAGATCCCCAGACTTGAATAGTTTATATTTTTCGAGAAAATCGTTCAAAGCATTTTTTCGATATCGGTAGCAGATACAACAAAACTATAAGAGATCATAAAGTTTAGCATAAAAACAAAGCGTAGCTTTACAATTTTTCAAACTCACAGAGGCTCGTGAAAACAGTTCTGGAGAATAACAGGGAACAGTGTTCCACAAAAAATATTATCCTGTAGATTTACAATCGAAATTGACATATCACATGGTGTGAACTCTGCATTGTAGTATCTATGCCAAATTTCAGTTGAATATCTTGTGAAATCGGATATATTGTGAGAAATAACTTGAAAAAATTTAAACTTAAACACCCTGTATCTCGGAAACGAAACATTTGAGGTCCTATGTTTATGGGATTTTTTTTTCTATAAATTATGCAAGGAATCTTTTTCGCTTGAACCTCTAATTCAGGGACACCCTGTAAACTGCATAGTTAATTTATGATTGGAAATTCCGGAGACTGAGAACACTCACGATTTTATTTATCACATAGAAATGTACTTTCCGATTTTCCCTATGGAAAAAATATCGAACAAAGTATCTTAAATGTTGCATGGATGGACTAAAAATGTAACATAAGGCTCACTAATTTTTTGATTAGATAGGACTTCTGAAATTATGTGAGTGAATGTTTTATGAGCTTGATGAGGCTAACACTAACAACCTTCTCTATGAAATGTTCTTGGTCTTTCCGTTTTGAGAGAATTCCTCATTTCTTTCTCTTTTTTCCACTGTAGTTTATGCCTCCTATTATGTATTAATTTTTTCATAAACTACTGAAAATTTCGAATTAATTCTGAATCAGCTCTGGAACATTTTTCCACAATTGGATAACAATGCAAGAATAACCCATTGTAAACACCTGTGATAAGGATGAAGACTATGTACTATATCGATCACGCTATTGTTTTATCTAGACGAGCTAGCTTTCATACCTATTTTCATATACGGACCTGCAAATGGGGATTGGGAGGTGAAAATATGATTTTCAGTTTATCGTTGTTTATGTGCTGAAACTAGCCAGCCTGAAAAATTTCAGCTATCTAGGACACTTGGAAGTACCTATCCCAAGGGCAGTCCTAGGCTGATTTTCTGGTGGGGGGTAATAATTGGATGAACAATCGAAATTTTAAACTAAAAATTTGAAGGAACACCCTTTAGGTATCTCGAACACGAAGCATTTGCAGTCCCATGTTTGAAGGTCTTACGTGTATGTATCCGTACTGAGTGCTTATACAGGGTGTCCCAAGTTCGAGTGGCTATTAGACTTTTCTGGAGAACTGGACATATTTGAAATCTGAAAATTGGGATTATGATATTGTTCATTGTTTTTCTCCGCAGAATCCAACGCAATCATAAAATTTGTTCTAATTTGAAAAATAGAAGTTATGGCCAATTTTCGATCATAGTTTTCGACACAAAATTTGAAACAGCCTGTGATGATAGGTATTTATGAAATTCAAAATAAGCATGACCTTTCCACATTCCTCTACATTGACGTTGTGAGAACAATTTGCACTTGGAATGTTCAGAAGAAGAAAAATAAACATGATACTAGCTATGAATATTCGACTTTTTCTAAGGTTTTTTTTCGATATTTTGAAAACTATTTGATTGAATACAATGGTTTTAACGGAATGTATTAACCATTGAAAACTCAATCATATCATTGACGAAAACATATTCATTTTCATTCCCTGTATAACCGGAAGTGCTCAGGCAGAATTTTGAACAATATCATAATCCCAATTTTCAGATTTCAAATATGTCCAGTTCTTCAGAAACGTCTAATAGGCACTCGAACTTGAGGCACCCTGTATAAAAACACAAAGCCATATTCCATGAGACTTGATTCATAATTCATATCACTTAAGGATTTTTCCATTCCGCTGTTCTCTTTATTTATTTTATGTTAATCTCATTTCATATTTCAATGCCTTAGTCATAACTCTGTGATTTTTTTCGAAGTTTATACCTATAACTCCAGAATGTTTTATTTATTTGTGTTGTTTATTTTTTTCTGTTAATTCCATATCATTATAATATTATTTCAAAGCCGAAGTCATATAGCCCTGCGATTTTTTCTCAAAGATGATATAACTTTTTTTTGTTAGTTTTTTCATGAATAAAATTTAAAAAATCGAATTGGTTGTAGTGCTCTGGGGGGGGGTAATTACCCCCTATACCCTCCGTAGGACCGCCCTTGACCTATCCATGAATTATTCTATTTGCAGCAATATTTCCCCATAATGAGGGGATGGTAAAAATGTCAGATTTCTCTATCCCAATTTTATTTAACTTACCTGCCTCGTATTCAATTTCGAATGTATTGAAAGAAACTGCAAGGATATTCTCCTCCTACAGGGAAAAATAGGAAATATGACCGTTGAAGGTATGAGTATGATGAGAATAGAAGAAGAAACAACTTTATTTCTTAAATACACTATTTACATAAGTTATTTACAATGTACAAAATCAGAAGAAATATCAGATTAATTAGTGATATTTAAACTATAGCTTTCAGCATAAAGAGATAATTTTTGAAACTTCAAAATGAATTCCCATACTAATGACATCGAAATATTTGAGAATTTTCATGAACATCATTTTTCGAGCATTAAAAAATTAGACTGGAAGGATCTCTCATACTTTTGATTTATAAAATTAAGAATGGTAGAAACAGGGGTTTCAAGCAGAACATTTCAAAGCAGTACCCAGTAATTAAATCGAGTTCAAAGTTAGCATCGGAAAATTTATCGAATGTTATACATTTAATATTGACAAATTGGGAAATGACTAATAATTACTAGGGCATTCAGCTTCACAAATTGAAGAAATATTAATAATGTTTAATTACAACTCAATTTAGTTCTTTGGTGCGTATATTAAAAAAATATACATTCGTAACATCCAGTTTTTTAGTAAAAACTATATAGATTAAACATAGCCGTTTGAGAACTAAAGGTGCTAGCCAATTCACTATTTGCAAACGAAAGGTTTCAACATCTACTGCGTAACAACTATTTCTTTATATAATAGTGATTGCAATTCATTATTCAAATGAATTTAGCAATAATCGATTAACCGTTCAATTATTCATTATGAACAGAAGTTATGCATTATGAATTTAAAAAAGTAGTTTGTAACCTGATTCAAAAACGAAACCAAAAAATAGTGATGCACAAAGTGATGAAATGAACATAATTTCTCCCAGAGAAAAATTTAATAAGTACTGCTATCAAGCAGAAAACATATTGAATGATGCGAAAATATTTAGCTCCGAGTTACTCGACAAGCTGATAAAAAATCAATGTTTCATTAAAAAGAAGACATTTTATAACTTGGAGACATTTCATTTTTATTGTTTATTATTGTATTATACACGCTGATTTTAGAGCAGTTGTTCCAAAATAAGAATCATAAATGAGTTATGTATTTTTAAACTAAAAGGCCGATTTATATCATATTGAATTTTATTTACTCAATGGAGACAATATGCTAATGTTAATTTGTAGGTCTCGGGGGACTTCAGCCCCCCTGGATGCTTAAGATTTTTTTTTGTTAAATTATGTGTCGAAATTGCATGATGCAGTAGAATTCATAACTCAAGAATCATTCGAGATATTTCTTGTATTGGTCTTAGTTACGTGGCAAATTTGTATTTTTTTGAAAATCCATGTTTTTTTCAGAAATTAACTGGATTTGGGAAGCATGCGATTCATGTGTGCAACAAAACACTTTGAATTGATCTAATTTTTGTATGGCTATTTTATTTTTGATTCTGCAGAAAGTTTTGTCAACAATAATAATTATTTAAATATTTACGAGCATTTTTGGAACTGTAAGGATGATCTCTCCAAATAATCAGAATTGGAATTTGTTCAATGCCGTATGAGTAATTTTTCAAATTATTATGGAATCTGATGATAATGGCGTTACTTGAAGCATTATATGTATATGTGTGAAGTTAGCTGGGTATATTGAGTAGCATCTTTAGTTTTTCAACGAATATTTTCCACTTTGGGATGTGTACGACATAGAACAGATTTTAATAATTTATATGAACAGTTGCTATGGTCGGACCAGCCGAATCTATTCTAGTCATAAACATATGGGTGGAGTTTTAGGTACTTTAAGTCATTTTGAACACAAAATGGGTTGAGTCATCATTAGGGTTTCAGAAAACCATTGCAAAAACAATCTATGTATAATAAATAATTTCAGAATTGTAGAGAGTATTTTTGTTTTCAAAGTCGAAAAGGCCCTGAATACTGGGTGATCCGAATGAGAGATTCATTGATTTTTCGTCTGAAAAATTTTTCATTCCATTCACATCACCCTTTTACGTATAATAAGTGTTTTCTGCAAATTTATCCGATCGAAGATATTTAGAATTTCTTCAGGAAACCTAATATCCAGTGCCAATAATAATGACTTCAATATTTCATAGAAATAACAAACATAAATTAGGCATTGTGAGATCGAAATCCATCAGTCACACCAGTCCTTCAAAAATAACATTCAAAATCCGATATCGCTTTGCACAGCTATTTTTCTCACAACAGTTTTTCATCAGAACCTTACAACGAAAAAATCCTGTTCTTTATTTCCTCCAGAATTTACCACTTGAGACATGCGCAATGTACTATTTGAATTTATTCAACATTTCGCTAAAACCTTGAATCCACCCGAAGGAATTAGAGATCAAATATGTAACTACATGTAACTAAAAGCTATAATTATTTCGGAAAATTTCGAACTGGGATACTTGTGACTGGCCATAAAGGTTTCTCGAAAATAGATGGGTGTATAACTATCCTTCCGGCCAGTCAATCAGAGCAATCAATTCATGATTAATCCAGAAGTTTTAGAATTTTCATATAAATCGATCATGAAAACAAACTATAAAATTAATGTACTTCTCCATCAGCGTGTAGATTAAACTATAATCTACAAACTATAAAACTTTGCAACCCTTTTCGAAGTACTGAACATTGTTAAGATAGCAATAACTGAAAATTTCTTATATTGTTGCGGAGGAATTCCAAAAGTTCTGTTGAAAATGTCATTATCAATATCACGTATCACATTTGTAACTAATTCAAATGATAAAAACATTTCTTTTGATTCGATGTAAATATTCCGCTTACGGAAAATGTATTGATCAGGAAAAAAAAACGCAGGCCCAAAATGCGCAAAAAGCTCAAATAAAAATGAAAAATGCGAAAAAAGAATTGATTGGGAATCATAGAAAACACAAAGAGATTGGAAATTCAAATTCTAAGATATCAAAACAAGAAAAAAAAACATATAGTTTCGCCGAAAAAAAGTACAATCAAGCCGGAGAAAAACATTATCCCAAATCAGGAAACTGAAGCAAGAAATCCGGTTCATGCATATATATTTTTTTGAACTTTAGTGAAAAGTGAATAAGGTTATGATTCATCTCGATAAATTCCTTCCTATTTTTTCTTCAATTCAATTTGAACTGCCAGGCAAAATCAATTACCTCAACCAAATCAAACTTAAAGTTTCAGTGATTTACCTTATCGTTTCTTTTATTCACGGTATTTTCGTCTTTTTCTTTCCGATCATTTCTTGTAATAACTTCTTTTTTACATTCAGTTGTTGTCAATATATTGTTGAAATTGTGTAATGTTTGTGTTCCGCCAAAGTTATAATATTTCATTTTTTTCTGTTTATATTGCTGGAGGCTTTCTCATATGATCAGTCACTACAGTTTTTGAATATGAGTCTGTCTGTTCAATATGAACTTTGTAGATTACATTTGATTTCATTTTAATAGGAGTAGCTGATATCAATCTTGGGAACAATTGATGTGGAAGTATTATCTGAATTAAGTATGATCAATATTGAAAAACGAGAGTGAGCGAAAATAATTAACTGAAAATTACAGAAAAAATTACACAAGTTCATTTTCAACAATGGGAGAATATCAGGACAACCACAAAATCATGAAACGATCGAATTGAAGAAAAATACAAATCCGTAAATAAAAGATCCGATACAGCAGACTACAGTACCTCCCAAATCAATTTAATCAACCCAATGGACATTCAGTTTGAATGAATTGAAGGAAAAAATAAGGACATATCGGAAATATCGAGACAATTCATCTCGATTCTACTTCTGATTATTCAGGTCTTTTTTGATATGTAAGAATAATTAAAATAATGTATGAATTCATGGGCGTAGCCAGCGTGGGGTAGGGGGGGGGGGGGGGGGGCAGCTGCCCCCCCCTGGAAAAAAAATGAATTAAATTTGCCTTTTCTTTTTATCCCAAAATTTCACATTTTGAACGACCATGGACCATGACCATGGTTTGCCCCCCCCCTGTTATAAATCCTGGCTGAGCCCGTGTATGAATTACAATACACGTAGTATTATTTGGTTCTCCAAATTGATTGTTTATTTCCTGACTGAGAAATCAGATTATTTTTGATGTAGGTGACTTCCTTTTTATTTTATTGCCCACGTATTTTTCTTGTTCGTTTTGTTTAATTCAATTGATCGTAGGCATTTGTATTTCTAATTGTTTTGTTGTCTACAATTCATTCTTTTCTTCGTCCTCATTTGGAACTTTTCGAACTTTTCCTGACATGGAAGAACAAATTTATATGTGAAAAAATATTTCCCAATACTAGTGAATGTACAAAATTAAACTTGGGAAGTTTCTCCAAGCTAGCAGAACTTTTGTAATTGTCTTGGAGAAAACATTAAAAATATTTGGGGCTCCAAAAAAAGGTTACAAATTGAGATTACCTTTTTTTATGGTGATGAGACTACCAAATTTCGAAAACTTCTGGATCAATTGTAACATTCCCAATTAATAATGTCTTTAATGACTGGCCTACTTGTGGATTACTAGTGCATAGCAAACTTGAGAGATCGGATAATTTTGCAATCGGTTTGATCGTTAACTAGCCTGTATTAATACTAGAATTAAGACAAGTTATCACAGAGAATTTGATTAAGTGGTATATTGAACGTACGAGTTATTTTTTCGGATTGTTGATGTATAAATGTTCTGGAAGACTTCGTCTAAATACTGAAGAGAAAAGCGGGAATTTCTCATGCAATCATTCTCTCAGATCAGAAATCCGATGATGAGAAAGGTGTTATCACAAGCTTCGAATCTGAGATCGTACCAAATAAATTCTACGATCTTCAACTGACCAGGAATGTACTATTTCAACTCTTGCATGTTTTTACTCAGCAACAGGTTGTTGTGAGGCCCAGACAAATGCCTTATCAATTCTGGTAGTGATTCGAAAGAGAGAGAACAGAAACAACAATTGAAGCGTCCATTGTTACCTTCATTGGTAGTAATAACATTTCTATGTACAGAACAAAGATGTTTCAACAAATGAGCCTTCTGTTTGAACATGGCTACACACAACCTACACGCGAATGGCTTCTCTCCCGTGTGAACTCTCAAATGAGTCTTCAAGTTCCACGACATTCCGAATTGTTTTCCACAGTACTCACAACGGTATTCACGAACTTGTCCACCAATTTGTTTACTAGTTGTTGAATGTGAACTCTCGGCAGTTTCTTCAGTACTTGTACTACCACCACCACAAGTTGCGATGTAGTTTGCAGCAGCTTCTTTTGTATCTTCTGGTGGTGGATTCACTTGGGTTTGGCACAGAGACCATGCGCCCCAAGTGTGCTCAAACGTCTGATACGAATCTGACATCAGCCCTTGGTCAGCCGATGGCGGTCGGTGCTTAACATCACTGGCAGAAGTATCAGGATGTTGACCAGGTGTTGGAGTATGCGTCCTATCCGTCAGAAAAGGTGGAGCACTTAATGACAATGGGTGATGTGCAGCCATCAGTGGCATCGGGAGATTCTTATAACGATGGTGATGTGCCGCTGCTTCTTCTATGTAAGAAGGAGAAAAAGGAATAAATGGAGGATTTTGCGAGGGGGAATTATGAAATCCTGGTTTCCTTTTCCTGTGAGGTGTAACCACGTAGTTCTCAGGGTTCTGAACTAGAAGATGAGTATCCACAAATGAGGGTTTCAATGCAAGCTCCTCATGGTGCCTGAAGTCTATTTGGTCTATATACATTCCTTTTCTTTTCATTCGATGATGGTGGAACTGTGACATATCATGCACTTTTGGAGAAATTTTGACAGTACTTTGGCCGATCTTCAAATGATCCGAAGATTTTTCTTTTGGATTCTGAAACATACTCAGTGAAATCAGTAATTTCATCCGTTAAGACCACTAAAAATCTGCATACTGACAGTAAATTTCACTACTAGCAACTCAAAAAACTGAAGCTAAAGACTCAATACCGTTGACCAGTTCGGTTAAACAGTACTCATGTTCATAAAATTGTTGAACAGCTCAATATTCCTTCCTATAATTTGAAACTTGCAATTTGACCCACTCTGAACAAGACTTACCCTGTATTGGTATTGATAACTAAGAAATTTGTTAATATGTTTAATGTTAATGTTAAAACAATGAACAAAAACCCTTTAAATGACATAGTAAAATATGACACTCTTCGTGGAATATTACCTCTGTATCACTTTCATTTTGTGAAGCCTTCTCTTCTTCATTCAATTTCGTATTTACAGTAAGGTTCACAGGGTTTGGTGAGTTCTGACTCGCATCTGAATGAATGTTCTCTTCATTCGTATTTTCGTCATCATCATCTTTGATTTCCCCTTCCTCCTTTTCGTCCACATCATTTTCCTTCTTCACGTTGTTGGGATCGGGTATGTCTGAATCTTGTGACCAGTTGCCACAATCATCTGTTGGGGTTTTGTCTTCAGATGTTGAAGATTGCCAAATTTCAGGTTTGATTTGGAGGAGTTCGAAGAGTTCCTGGATACAGTCCAATTCGTTTGACTGAAAAAAAAATAGTTGTTATTCAGTGAGAGCTGCAAAGAATTCAAGAACTGCTAATTAGAAAAAAACAGAACAGATGTGAATTCATAAATTCAAGAATACAGAAAAAAAACAGAAAAGTCATAACATATACAGGGTGATTCACGGTGGATGGCACATTAGACGTTTCTGGTGAAACAGATATCGGATCGGTTTGAAAATTTGCGTAAGTGCATTATCGGACATTCTCTACCTGACTGAAATATTTTCGTCAATACGGTGTTGCCACTTCTATTAGAAAGTAGTAGCAACTTTGCTTTTTCAAGGGAACACCTGGTATATTATAATATTTTTGGAATCTCCAACATTTTCTCGACAAGTTTTCTCCAGAATTCCCTATACCTATCTGTTGCCGTTTTCAAAATTTGAATTAATTTCACTTTTTTTCCCCGAAAATCATGACCTCTGAAAATGCTGGTAACTTTGGGTTGAGAGACACTATGGCATTGAAATTTGGTTTGGAGTTAGGTGATACATAAATGCTGCTTCCAAGACATCAGCCTGATCTACTTTACTTCAATACAGGGTGGTAAGGAATACAGTCTTTTCGATTGCTTGAAAAAGTGACTGAAAGTTGTTTATTTCAAATGGAACGCCCCGTATATTATCAGAAATTCAGAAAGCTGATGAAATTTGCTCTCATTCTATGTATCATGCCTATACCTTACTAGTCAAATTTCGGACTCATGAGCATTTATTTGTCAAAATGTCCCTTCAGAATGGTATTTCCATTCGGTATTTGGTAGACAGGCCATGATTACTTGGTATTTGATTTTGATAGTACCTTGTGACATTCTCCTAATAATAAAGGCACCAAGAAACTTGAAAGTCAAACTATTCATATGAATTATTATTAAAAAGTAGAACAATCATGTCGAATATTTCAAAGTATGTTTGAATCGCTGGCCATTCACTTCCAAGCACTTCAAAATGCAGGTGTTGACTGCTTTCGTCGTGGCAGATGGTATTTCTTTGAAATTAAAATCTTCAAATGCTTGGGTTATCCTTTCCAACAATTCATCTCTTGAATGCACAGGTGTTTTGTAACCTTTTTCTTTCAACATTCTCCACAGATAAAAATCTAATGGACTAAGATCGGGTAAACTTGCTGGCCAATTCCATGGTCCCAAGCGCCTTATCCACCGATCGTCAAAAAGTCTCTCCAGTTAATAATAATATACAAATTAATGAGCACTTCGTTTGAATAGTTTTATTCCATCGTTTCGAGGGTATTTGCAACTTCTGAAATGACGGAAATATCGAAATTCAAGTTTCTTGGTACCTTTATTATTGAATGTCACAAGGTACTGTGGAATAGTCATCATGGTCTGCCTACCAAATGCCGAATGGTAATACCATTCTGAAGGGACATTTTGACAAATAAATGCTCATAAGACCAAAATTTGACTAGTTAAGTATAGGCATGATATACTAAGAATGATAGCAAATTTTATCAGCTTTCTGAATTTCGAATATTATACGTTCCATTTGAAATAAACAACTTTCAGTCACGTTTCCGAGCAACCGAAAAGACAGTTATTTTACCACCCTGCATTGAAGTAACGTAGATCAGGTTGATGTGTTGGAAGCATTTATGTATCACCAAACCAAATTTCAATGCCATAGTGCCTCTCAACCCAAAGTTATCAGCATTTTTAGAGGTCATGATTTTCGACGAAAAAAGTTGAAATTAATTTATATTTCGCAAACGGCAACAGATAGGTATAGAGAAATGTTGAGAAAAGTTGTCGAGAAGTTGCTGGAGATTCCAAAAATAATATACCAGGTGTTCCATCTGAAAGAGCAAAGTTGCTACTACGTTCTAATGGAAGTGGCAACACCGCATTGACGAAAATATTTTAGTTGGGTAGAGAGTGTCCGATAATGCACTCATGCAAATTTTCTGGTCCACCAGCAACGTCTAATGTGCCATCCACCGTGAATCACCCTGTATATATCATGATACACAACAATCTAGGTAGATCGAGAGACGATAGAGAGAAATGGGAGTGGGTCAAAGATAGTCTGGGGCTAATAAATCACACTCAACCAACTGACAAAGGGTAATACCCTTACGATCAATGTAGATGCCAGGATTTGGACATGGCATGAAATTGCTGACTAACATAAAAGAGTAACAAGTAAGGTGAATCTCAAAGGTGCAGAACCTATAATGAGAATGCCGCAATACCATTTAGCAACTGGATAGAGGCAACCATGTGACTCTTTTATAGGTGCCAGGGCACTGTGGCATTGAGGGTAATGAGAAGGCAGACACACTTGTGGGAAGTGCATCAAAGGTTGTACCCGCTAGAACTGAACCCTTCTTTGGCATTGGAAAGGACCTCTATGGGGCAGCGTTACAGCAATGGGAGATGCAAAACATGACACTCCTCTGGAGAAGATCTCCAGGAGTCCCACAGGGACTAGAAGACTAGTAAGTCTACCATAGAAGAAGTACTGAATGAAAATCTCCCTGAATTATCATCTGAAATAATTAAAATCCCCGCAACTAGCTGAAGGACCCTAGGTCGATGGCTCTTTGCCTGATGTAATAAGTCAGACAATAAATTATTTTTTTCTCTCTCTCTCCCCGCAACTGTAGAATTGAAGGATACTGAAGAGTTTATATGCACCTTTCTGGACAAAAACCGAAGAGGTCACCATACGCAGCCAGTTGCAGAAACTACAAAGGTTGGCCTGTTTTGGTGTCACGGGACCTATGCGCACAGCTCCTACAGCAGCGCTTGAGGTGATACTCGATTTGCCTCCCTTACATCTTTATGTGAGGAGATGCAGTCTGCTGGATGCAATGAGAATATCCCTTAACGAGAAACTCCTACAACAATCTTCGATTTCGAAAAGCCCTTTGTAACGGTCATAGCTGACCGTCCTAGTGCAATAAGTTTCGTGAATCGCTTGGACAAAAAGTCATCCATATAATTTACGATGGATCAAAATCTGAAAGAGGCGCCGGCATTAGGATATACGGACCTAAACTGAGGATCTCTCAAGCCCTGAGAAGTGAACCCTCTATTTTACAGACCGAGATACTGGCTGTTTACGTATGTGCTCAGGAGTGTCTTAAAATGAACCCCAAAGGGGCTCATAACTTTATCACCACGGACAGCCAGGCCACACTGAGGTCCCTGGAATCACATTGCCAGGAATCTCTGCTGACCTGGGAGTGCCGTTACACCATGAAGCAACTGGCCAGAGGCAATAAACTGACTCTACTATGGGTGCCAGGGCATTGAGGTGTTGCAGGAAATGAAAAAGCCGATGAGCTTGCAAATGGAGCATCAAGGTTAACACCTGCTGGACCTGAGCCTTTCTGTGGGCTTGGAAAAGACCAATACAAGGCAGCGGTCCAACAATGGGAGTTGGACAACAGAATTACCCCCTGGAGAAATACTCCTGGACTTACTCAGTCTGAGAAATTCGTGATGATTTCACCGACCTATACCAGTAAGCTCCTAAAGCTGTCACAAGCTGAGCTACGGGTGATGGAAGGTCTGCTGACAGGGCACTGCTCGTACAAACATCCGTTGTACCGTACAGGAAAGTCAGCAGATGAGATCTGTAGCTTCTGTGGATCAGAGGCAGAAGCAGCTGAACACATGGTATGCAAGGGTCCAGAGCTGGGTGGTCTAAGAACCATTCATATGGGGAAACCGATCCAGGATACCCACGAAGTGACGGCCAAGGCTCCTAAGGATGTTGTCGGTCTTATCAAAACCATCAACGACCTCCTTAGGTTTCAATGAATGAGTAGGGTAGAGAACAAAAGATCTATGTGGTCGCAGTTGCCGGAAGGCTCACTGAGCCATAACGACCCCAGTTCGAATAAAAATAATAATACCTTTGAGAGATTCTCTCAATCTGATTTATCAGCTGGTCAATCTAAGAAACTGAATGAACAGGTTGACGAAAAGACCAATAAAGATTGCAGTGCGATAGGTCTTCATGAGTAATTGAGTAGAAAGATGTGGAACGTTTGGTGAGCAGAAGAAAACTCTTTTATATGCAGGTCTGTTTCTTTACCAATGATGAATTCATCGACACTATCAACAGAATGAGAGATGGAGTTGAATAATAATTCCTCTGTTGCAAAGCTAGAGAGCAAGATTCAGCTTGGAAAATGATATTGGAGGCAGACTAAATGTTTCCAGTTCTCAGATAGTAAAGAAACTGAGAAAAGTCAATATAAAATGAACTCACCTTAATGCAAGCTTGACCGTGGTAGAGGAAGTCCAGCAGGTGACGCATGTGGCTGCTCTTGATTCCAGGGATGAGAACGACACTTGGTCCGTTAGAATGAACGCTTTCTCCGAGTATTCTTCGGACTAAAGGGCTAGCGGACGCCATTACCAACTTGTGAGCGCTGAGAGTCGTCTTATCATCGCATACGAAAGTCATATCCGTGAAAATTTCCGATGTGAAGCAGGTTTTCACTTCATCCACTATGGTTGCGTGGTGCTTTCCATAATGCAGGGTGAGTAGGCCTTGGGCGTCTTGTTCTTCAGAGTACATGGCGGATTTCGTGATGGAAGACCAACTGGAGAAGAAAAAACACAATAAATATGAGGTTAATCATGACGGTTTTGAAACGATGTTTTTGAGCACTAGTTGAACCAAATGTCATACACCCATTAAAGGCTTTATCCTACATATTGAGACACCATAAATCTTTCAAATAGTTTACTTCATTTATATATGGTATAGATGTTGAAGACAAAAGAATGACATCGGTTCGAATAGCAGAGGATATATGAATTACTAACATGAGCAAGTGTTTTATATTTTGAGAAAGCTGAGCTAGATGTACCTGGCTTGTATGAATACGATGAACATTGTCAGAGACCCTTATATGGGGCGATTCCGAAAACATTATGTTATATCATTATGTTGAACCTAACAGATGATTCATCGGGTCTAGAGCTTATCTTTCGGAAATTCTATTATTTTTTACGTTGCCTCAAGAAATTATTGCACAATATGGAAATCTCCAATTTTCTTATTTGCTACCATTATCTTTTCAAAACATTTGTACTTTGCAAAAAAAAACTGAGACATCCTGAAGATTAGGGAAGATTCTTTGAAATTATGTATACGCTTCTCATGAGAATACCTCTAGGAGTTCATTCACTTTGTCTAGACTGTGGGGGTTGTTAGCAAGAAGAAAACAATAAAGCAAAGAACAAAATCGATCTCCTCGAGAACGACGTTTTCTTTCAAACTTGGTACATGATAATTTGCTCATTTCAGATCCTTCAATGGTCTGGCGGATGATAGGGCAAGAAAGTAAGGGTCAATAAAAACTTCATGTATGATAAACCACACTTGGCATATGGCGAACTTCGTTGGTGACACAGACATCAAGACAAAGAGCAGACTTCGTCATATTCTGTGGAAAAAGTGTGATTTCCTCGATGATTGCAAATCTTGCCAGTTTTTGGGGCGGTATGTGTGGACCTCTTGTTCTCCATATCCTAAGCCTGTTGCTCTTATCTTCCAATCAATCCTCCTGTGAGGTCACTGGCGGATCCAGACAGTTTTTCAGGGGAGGGCCATGAAATCTTTCAAGGGGGGGGGTGGCATCAATAAATATAAATTTTTCACCAACGTTATAGGACTACTAATAAAGGGATTATAGTCAATTTCTAGGTTCAAGGGGGGGCCATGGCCCCCATGGCCCTCCCCCTGTATCCGTCAGTGTGTAGGGTCGTGGTTTGAGAGTTTTGTCATCGATTCGTATATCTTCACAATGGTCTGGTGCTCGGAATCTAAATATCCTGGCATTTCTTTCCTCGTCCACCCTTTCTATAAAAGCATTCCACAATCTCCTGGTGCAACCTCATCTTCAACGTAATGTTCCGAATGTCTTCATGCCTTCTTCTATCTCTTGATGTGAAGTTAAGGATGTTCCTCAGTATTTTTATCTCGGCTGCTGTAAGTGTTTTTCGTTACCTCACTGTCGGCACTAGTTTATGTCCAGCATATCATTATGAGTCTCACACAGGCTCTGTATATTCTGGTCTTCGATTCCTCAAGCATGCTTTTGTAGTATCTATGATAGCAGGGCCAGAGAGCTCTCTTCGCATGCCAGATGATGGTCGGAAGTAGGTGGGGACTCAATCTTGAAATTACCAATTGGATTTATAAATCCATTGTGCGACCAATCGTTAGCTATTCAGCTTTCATCTGGTGGCCGAAGGCGAAAACACTCACGGGGCAAAAAACCCTAGATGAATTGCAAAGAACAGCATGTGTGTCCATAACGGGAGCATCTCGCTCTTGCCCGACCGCTGCTATGTAAGTCATCCTGGACCTGCCTCCACTAGGATTATTCTTAGAAAGTGAGGCAGCCAGGTGGGCTCTTAGGGTAGCGAGGGAGCGGGAACTCCAAACTGGCGACTACACAGGCCATCTTCGCATTCTGAATGAGTGTAAGCAGCTTTTAGACGTGGTCACAGACAACCTCACCCTTAAGCATGAGTTTCAGAAAAACTTCAGCGTGACAACGCCAAGTCGCGAACAATGGATTAACGACGAAATGTTTTTCCTTGCAGGGTCTCTCGTGTTTTACACCGATGGCTCGAAGACCGAAGACGGTCGAGTCGGAGCCGGAGTATACGGTTCCTCGATACAACTAGCCTTATCAATGGGCTTTTGTCCATTGGTGTTTCAAGCGGAAACCTTTGCCATAAGGGAGTGCATTGCACACTGTATGGGATGTAACTATCGGAAAAAAAGGATTTATATACTATCTGACAGCAGAGCAGCCCTACTAGCGCTTGACTCACCACAAGTTCGGTCAAAGTTAGTTTGGGAATGCAAAATCTCACTCAACGCACTCGGGTTCAACAATCAGGTCAACCTCGTTTGGGTACCTGGCCACTCGGGAGTGCATGGGAATGAGATGGCTGATCAGCTAGCAAGGAATGGTGGACTCGTCCCCTTCATTGGACCGGAGCCTTTCCAGCAAGCCATCAAGCGATGGCTGTTAGAGAATGGGAACAGGAAAGGAAGAGTAGGTCCTGGCGACTGGTCCAGGGAGACAGGCTAAGTCTTTCCTCTCGTACTCAACGAGCTGAACCAAAAAAGTTCTAGCACTAAGCAAATTAGAACTGAGGAAAATGACGGGCATACTCACGGGACACTGTCCTGTAAATTATCATCTTCGGAACATGGGAAAGGTTCCTGATGATACGTGTCGCTTCTGTCAAGAAGCCACCGAAACAGCTGAACACCTGCTTTGCAGTTGTGGAGCTGTCTTCAGGAAAAGGCTGCAACATCTTGACTTCTGTTTCTTAAAACCGGAACAAGTAATGGGCGTCGCACCGAGAAGAGTAGTGAAGTTCATAGAGGCTTTGCTACCTGACTGGTAAACAGCGCGGGGTTGCACAATAGATCTTCAGGTCAAGGTGTTCGCGAGGCTTAGCTAAGTCTAAACGCCCCTCCTTAAATCTAATCTAATCTAAATCTATGATAGCTCCCGATATTCTGGCCGCCTTGTTTGTTTGAACTTTTGCTACCTTGAATTTCTTTTAGCTGTTGCAGCATCCATGTTCAGAGTTAAAGCCTTCGTGTGGAAATTGAACAAGAGCCTCTAAAGATCACCCTTGCTCTTAGCCACCATCAGTACATGCCGTTGTAGCAGATTATGACCAGTAGTTAGTTTGTGATTTCTTGTTGGCCTCTTTTGTTCTTATATTATGTCATCTTTTATAATGCTGAAGGGACTCCCCTTTCCTGATTCCTGTTGGTGAAATCATTTCTTTTGTGAGATCATCATTCGTTACTGTTTTTGAAGATGTTTCGGAATTTAGTTCCCTTATAATCTTTACAAATCATTAGAAACATGGTTTTTTATAAGGGGTGAGTGATATCTTTCAGCTGAACACCATAAGAAGTTTTCGTTCGATCTGTTCAACACATATTCCATATTCAGTTTGGGAGCCACTTGTTGTACCCTCTGCCGAAGGTGACATGAGCTTGAAAAAGCTCACGCAGCGATGCCATTGGTCAAGTGACTGTCCTGTTGGAACCAGGGTCGATCTAAGCTTTCTTCGACAATTCATTGCATGAACTCTGCGAGTCTGGTTTGAAGAAAGTCCTTTAACATAGTCACATAGAGATCAGTAGCCACTGACACTGTTGTTACTCTTTCTTCTGAAGCATAAGAGCCAATGGCCTCGAATCGGACCTCACACAGTGACCTCCAAACTATGTTGTGGACGATGAATCTCGTAGGGGTTTTATGTGCCCAATATCGCATGTTCTCAGTCCTACGAAAGCTTCATCTCCTGTAAGCAGAAATGCACCAACCGATAATGTGTCCATCTTTCGACTGCTTTTCACTCGAGTTTCTTGGCCCTTGGGTAGCAATTCCTGGACTTTAGCCATTTTGAATAGATGGAGTGTAGGGTCGTGATGCAAAATTGGTCTCGCTGATCAGTGTGATAGACCAACGGTGCTTGTTGTTTCGTCGCAGAACGGCGAGCTGATCTAGGAACGGAGTTTTTCACAGCCTCAACATTTTGAGATGGCTGTAAGGGGCCTGCCACTTCTGTTTTTGTCTTCAGCAGATCAAGCGGCTCGCCAATTGAAAAAAAAAACTCAACAACGAGTGAACGTTATTCACCCGATCACGGCATGTTGTAAACTGAAAATAGCATTGTCGAAGCTACACATCGCACGAAACCTTAATTCTCTTCAACCACTACACCCCAAATAAAAGTCCTCTACTTTCTGTCCTGTTTTCTGCCAGACTCTATAGATGGTTCTCACCGTAAGTGACCTCATTGTTGAAAGAAGGTTATAAGGCCAGGAAAACCAAGCAATTACCCTGAATATAGTGAACCGATCCAGGTAAATTAGGAGGAAATGTATCAAAATGATATAGGACTAATTTTGGGTGTGAATTGCAGTTATTCGAGAAAACTGATATTGAATCATTTGTAGGTATTTGAATGTTTATGTTCTTCATCTTCATTTTATTTTTTCATGGCACAGCTTATGACTGTGTTGCTTTCGAAGTTGAGGGATTGTCTCTGGATTATATGAAAATTCGTTTCCATATTGTGCATTAATTTATCAGCCAGTGTATTTCGAACGATGTGAATATTCGAATTTTAGGGTCTGAAAAAGTCATCTAGATTTTCATTAGGGTCTTCAATGAAAAAAATTACGTTTTTTAAATAACTTACAGGTATGTCCGTTAATAGGTCCGTTCGTCAGTGTGTCAGTCCATTGGTTTCTTTCTACCATAGCCATTCGTCTCAGAAACCGTTTTACTTGGAAAAGTGAAATGTGGTACTGAGTTTGACTGCGTCGGATTCTTTAGATACCTAACGTACAATCCGATAAACAGAGGGAAAAATGGCTGCATATAAGATGGGAAACTTATAGGTTTTTTGTGTTTCTGGATTTTGCCATGTTCTTCATCTCTTCTTCTGAAACCAAAATCAGGAAAAGTGCTTAAAGAACATGAATAACACCCAATTAGAAAATAAACCTATTATATAATATTGAAAATTTAATATCAACTCTGAACTTGTTGAAAGTAACATGACAATTTTTGACAGGTGTATTCGAAGTTAATCTGTTTTCAGCGAATAACGAGAGTTGTTATATTGAGAATATTCCGTGGAAAATGACGGGACATCCAATTTCTCAGTTTGACCGTGCAGGAAAGTAGCCCTACATCAAGAGTCTTTGTCAAACCAACAGATTGCACAACTGGCTTTCACCACAATGGCGCAACGTACTTTTTTCGGACGGGTCACGATTTGGTTTACAAAGTGGTAGTCAACGAGAAAGGGTTTGGAGACGCCCAGGCAGACAAGAGCCACTCAATTTTACCCGAGGAATTGTGCCCCTTCAAGTCAGACCAATAATGTTCTGGGGGGTATAATGTTCGGTCGACGTACCTCTTTTATTATCGTTGAACGAACAATGACTGGTGCCATTATTATTCCTCTCCGCAACGGATTTGGGAATTATTTCATTAATCAGGATGATAACTCCTCACCACACCGCACAAGAACGGTTCAAAACAGTCTTTAAGAGAACAATATCCAGAGAATGAACTGGCCATCAAACTAACCGGACATGCAACCAATTGAGCAGGTATGGAATTACGTCCCTACGTAACAATATCCAATTGCCAAAATCCAACTTTTCAGGAATTGAGTTTAGCCCTTGAAAAAGAATGGAACGACATGCCTGAAAATTTCATTGGTGACTTGATTCATGGGATGCCTAGGCGAATTGGGCAGTTGATTGAAAGAAGAGGGGGTATATATATATAAATATATTCTTTTGAAGAGAGAATTACATACTGTTTTGTAATATCAAACAATATATGGCATATGGCACGTGTGAAGAAATGGCGACAAGGAACAGATTGTATAAAAGAATAAAATCTGTTTCCCGCTCCAAATCTGAGTGTTAGCAGAGGGAATGTAAACGGGGTACCATACAATTCTGCGTATGATACACGAGAACAGATAAAAACCTCTATTGAATTTGGATTCAGTTCAGTGGAATAAATATAATTAATCAAAAATAAATAATCGATAAATTTAGATTTTTTCTCATTTTTCTTATTTTGTCTCATCCTGCATAGATATTCATCTCATTTCTAGAACATACACTGCGAAAAAAAATTAACGCACATTCTGAAAATCTCAATTTTAATGAAAGTTAACTCTAAATTGACTTTATAACTTATTTTTTATGTTCTCTCGGGAAGGTTTTGAACGAAACAAGACACATTAAATGGAAAAAAAATTCAGGATTTCACCGAATCTTATGTGAAAGGAACCATTTTCAAAATACTGAAATGCTGATAAGTGATTGAATACTTGGTATTTACACCCCTTACGTTAATTACAGCTCGGCAACGACGGTTCATACTCAAAATGAGTGATCTTGAAATGTTCTGATCTAATCCTTCCCAGATTTCTCCGGTTTGGATTCCTAAGTCATTAAGAGTAGCTGGATGATTTTCTGAACTTCTCAGCCTTCTATTGAGGTTGTCCCAAACCTGCTCAATCGGATTGAGATCTGTACTTCTTGCTGGCCATTCCATTCATTCAGTATCTGATTCATTTTTGAGATGGGTTGGTACCTTCAAAACAATTTGAATATATTAGTGGATTTTGCTTTTCCTTTTTTCTCCCATTGGTTTTTGTTTCAGATTATTTAAAAATGCTTTGTCAACCCCTTTGAAGAAATGAAGAAGGATTTACATTCGAAGAAGATGCCCTCCAATATGAATATTTGTACACAAATCCAATATCCCTACACTTATACGGGGAGACAGAGTTTTTGCTGAGGTTTTTATCTGTGCTCTTGCATCATACGCAGAACTGTATGGTGCCCCGTTTGACATTCCTCTGCTAATACTGAGATTAGGAGCGGGGAATGGATCAATATGTTTGTTTGAATGATCTGTTCCTTGTTGCCTTTTCGAGACACATGCCATATTTGGAATCAAATCTGTACAGCTCCATTTCATAAGAATATATATATATTCCATTCGAGAGACTTCAACCTCTTCAAGGTACTCCTGAACGATGCGCGCACGATGGGGTCTGGCATTATCGTCCATAAAAATGAAATTTTCACCAAAGTATAGGGCAAATGGCACTACATGCTCTTCAAGAATGTTCCTTATATACTTATCAGCATTCATAGCTCCATTATCAATGACCACTAGGTCTGTGCGAGCAGTCAAAGATATTCCACCCCATACCATAATCGATCCTCCCCCGAAACCAGTAGTATTCAGGAAATTGCACTGAGCATATCTTTCATGTGGACGTCTGTTTACAAGGGAACGTCCATCACAATGGTAGAGGCAGAATCTAGACTCATCGGTGAAGAGAACTCTTTCCCAATCGGCCTCTTCCCAATGGATATGCTCTTTCGCAAAATCCAAACGCGCCCTTCGATGGGCTGGGGTAAGAGCTGGGCCTCTTGCCGCGACACGAGGCCTTAAATCATATTCTCTGAGGCGATTTCGTATTGTCTTAGTGCTAATTTGCACCTCATGAGTTTGCTCAAGCTGATTGCGAAGGAGGCGAGCGGTTGCAAACCGTTGTCTCAACGAAGAAACTCTCAAGTAACGTTCTTGAATGGCAGTTGTTACCCGTGGTCTACCCTGTCCTGGTCTTCGGACATTCATACCTGTCTCCCTGAATCGCTGCAACATTCTGGACACACTTGTATGGGAAACTCCAAACCTTTCTGCAATTCTTGTGTATGTCCACCCTTCTTCTCGCAAAACTACCGCTTGGGCACATTCTTCTGGGGTCAAATTGCGTGTTTCGCGTTGCATAGCGATCAAGTGTAGAAAATCAAACGAAAGGAAAACTATTGGTCACTAGAATTGATCGAGAACAACTGATTTCAGAATGGAGCCAATACATTCAAAATCAGATAATATCATCTTTTTTTATTCCTGCTGGGAGAAAACATCTGTATTGAAGAAAAACGTTGAAAGTGGATAACGTATGCATGCATAATTCTGATAAAAATAATTATCATTGAGAACACCTTCAGTTGTAGAATAAATTTGAGATTTCCATAATGTGCGTTAATTTTTTTGCGCAGTGTATATTGTTTATTTCTTGAGAAACCTGGGGGGCTAATATTTCTGACGATGTGTTTACATAAAAATTAATGATTAAAAAAAAAGAAAAAAAAAATTATCCAATGGGGTAGATTTCTACCCAATTCACCAGTACCCCTTGTCGGGTAATCGAAAATCAATTTGATCTCATTTTATTGAGTAGTACGATAATATAAAAAATTATATGGCTTGCATTGTGCATGAATATCTGTTCTCAATTCAAGCTGCTTTTAATGCTTTGTTATCCCATAATCTACACTGTGTAACATCGAAAAAGGAATAGATGGTCTTCCAGGTGAATGAAATGTAGTTTCAAAAAACTTTAGCACTGACGTGAAACCAGGAATTCCCATTCACTCATTGAGTAAAAATTGTGCACTGAATCTGATATCCGCTGGGATAAAAATGAAGACAATCATAAATCCATTCATCTGTTAATATTTACCGAGGTTGAGTTTACTACTAATACTACTACATACATTAAAGATAAAAATATTCCGATATTTTATTTTTGGAATGCTCTAACCTAAATTTAAATCTGGTATGTTGTTTGATGCGTTATCTTTTATACAAACTTACTCAACGTATTCGGAAGGATGTGAAACAGAATCACTATGCTGATTCTGAGTCATTTTACTATGCAATACCAGGAACGCCCACACTGTCGATGTCACTGCCAAAAAGACTAGGACACGATAGAATGAATAGTTTGTTCTTTTCGGATTCACATTGATATGGTTGTACTATTTGGGAATATATTTTCGGACCAAGTAGGGATTTCTTTTTTTCCTTTTGTTTTTAGGTTTTTACCATTTCGAATATACAGGGTGAGACTTGTTTTTCAAATGAAGATTCGTATCATCAGAGAAAACAGTTGATCAATGCATTTTTTAACATCAGGCATCAATTTTCTTTCCACCGTTTTATTTCGAAAAAGTAAAATTTCTTTGAAGAGTTTACTCTTTTTATAGCGCATATTCTTCAATCAACATTAATTGAACACTTTTCTGGTGTCTGAGATTGATCCATTCTAAAATCCACGAAAAAGTACTTGGAAATTTAGGGAAGTCAAAAGTAAAAAAAAATATCTTCAAGATTGGTCCAAATAATTTTGAAAAATCACTTGTGTGTCTGATGGTCATAAATTGTCAGAAATTACAATGAAGTCTCAGAAGTTTTTTGAATTTTCTCATGCTTTTCCGCTAAAAATAACTACTCTAATCTATGGGAAATGATTCCTTAACATAAAGGACCTGTAGCGTTCCTCGAAGAACAGAAGAATCATGACTTGGAAGATCCTTCCATTCCAAGAGAGAGTTAGGACTTTGTGATAAGGTTTTTAAGCAGGTGAAATATCTTTTTACTGTTTTCTCGTTTTTCTTCTTTTTTTTTGTTACAAATATAATTTCAAGATATTTACATCCAGTTCGATGAAATATCTTGTTTTCAAGCACAAAAAAGCTCTGTAACATGGATAGCAGTATATTTTTGGAACAAATGCTGTATCACCACACATACACGGGGAGACAGAGTTTTTTCAGAGGTTTTTTATCTGTTCTCGTGTATCATACGCAGAATTGTATGGTACCCCGTTTACATTCCCTGTGCTTACACTTAGATTTGGAGCAGGAAACAGATTTTATTCTTTCAAACAATCTGTTCCTTGTCGCCATTTCTTCACACGTATCCTATGCCGTATTGTTTGATTAAAAAAACAGCAGGAATGTATTTCTCTCTTTCAAAAGAATATATTCAATTTGAAAAATTTATAAGAAATTTTTTTTGGCATCAATACCTTAATACTACTCTAGCCTGCATCTCTCTGTTTATCATATATCTACATCTCTGCACCAGGTTTATGAACACCCGTGAAGTTGGGTGATTTCTTAGCGGAAATCTTGTTCTGTACAACTTATACGCTGAACTGACATTCTGTTTTGATTCACCGTAAATTAAAAGCATATCAACAAGTTCATTATTTGAATAAACGTCCGGCATTTTCGAAACAGAACACTCGTACAATCTACAACGTACTCTCGCCGTAACGCGATCGAAGATTACTGATCACAATCAATATTCTGAGTCATGTATGATGAGAAGACAAAAAACATGTTGATATCTACGGTGGAGCAGGCGAGGAAGCAGGTTCGGACTGAGGAATTTTCAGATTCACCTAGAAACTAGAAAATATTCTAGTTTCATTTTCTCGAAAGGGGGGTATAAATAATATGAAAAATTATTTTGATGAGTTTTCCCATCTGTCAAGAGAAGAACCTCACCTTTGAAAACACCCTGTATATAAAGAGTAGCGTGTTCAAAGGTACTCGGTATCATGATTTTTCGAAGGCGTTTGACGCCGTCGATCACAATTTACTTTGCGCTAAATTGAAATATATCGGCATTCAGGTGTGCCACAGGGTTCCATTCTGGGCCCACTACTATTTCTGATATACACCTTCGATTTATATTCCAAGCTGACACGTTCTTCTATCCACGGATATGCCGATGACATTCAACTTTATCTTGATTTAAACTCGGAGGACGCAGAGCATTAATAATCTTATTATATAAAATTCTCCTGTCTGCACTTTGTGGCCGAACTCCTCCGAAACGACTAGACCGATTTTCGTAAAATTTTGTGTGCATATCGGGTAGGACTGGGAATCGGCCAACATTTATTTTTCATCCCCCTCAATGTTAAGGGTGGTCCACCCCTAGCTTTTTTTTAAATTTTTTTGGACAAATTTTTTTATTTTAATTCTGCTATGATACAGCACACAAAAATACATACAACCCCAAATTTTCACTCCTCTACCTAACCTAACGGGAACGTGGTACAACAAAAGGCGGAACGGAGTTCGCGGGGTCAGCTAGCATTATATAAAATTCTCCTGTTTGCACTTTGTGGCCGAACTCCTCCGAAACAGCTAAACCGATTTTCGTGAAATTTTGTGTCCATATCAGGTAGGACCGGGAATCGGCCAACATCTATTTTTCATCCTCCTAAATGTTAAGGGTGGGCCACCTCTAACTTTTTTTTCAATTTTTCTGTACAAAATTCTTCATTTAAATTTTTTTATGATACAGCACACAAAAATACATACAACCCTAAATTTTCACCCCTCTTCCTAGAGAAAGCAACATCTTGTTTTTGTCTTCATATCATACCTACATGACTCAGAATATCGATTGTGATCAGTTATTTTCGGCGAGGGTACGTTGTAGATTGTACGAGTGTTTTGTTTCGGAAATACCGCACGTTTATTCAACTAATGAACTTGTTGATATGCTTTTAATTCATGGTGAATCAAAACGAAATGCCAGTTCAGCGTAATAAGTTGTACAGAACAAGATTCCCGCTAAGAAATCACCTAACTTCGGGGATGTTCATAAACCTGGTGCAAAGATGTAGAGATATGATAAGCAGAGAGATGTAGGCCAGAGTAGTATAAAGGTATTGATGCCCAAAATTCCTCATACATTTTTTAAATTGAACATTTCATAGAAGAAATCTTCGTTAGAATTACTTACTTTGATGAGTTCTATCACCTGTCAAAAGAAAAGCCTCACCTTAAAATACACCCTGTAGATGAAATCTTGCGTTCGGATGAAAAATGAAGTATTCAAGCTTCGTGCAGAATCTTATCCCGATCGCTATATAAGAAGCATAAAATATGCTAGCGAATTATGCACAGATATCAGTTCTTCATTCAAACCCTAATTTTTTTATTCATTGAATTTATCTGCCACTTTCCGAAAATAATTTGCCTGAAGTTTTTGGCAAGGAATTCCGTTCATCACAATATCATTTATGGTTACTTCGAAGATACGAAGGATAAAGAATGTCATAATCCCATTGACCAGAGATTAGTCGATTGATTATTTTTTTTTTACATTTTCTCTCCTCAATTAGCATGCATGAAGTGAGACAAATTGCAATGTCAATTGAATACAAGGGCGAAATTACATATTCAATATAATTTCCCATTTCATCGACATTGAATTTATTTGCATCAGTTGATTAAAAAGGTATATGTGGTAAGCAAGTCAAACAAAGGAATGCGGGGGCCAACATCCTAATCTAAATCAAACAAAAGAGCAGGACGCGATTAGCGTATAGATACATCATCATATAATTTCAGTCATCGCGAGCAAATATTTGACTTTGATAATTTTTGCACCGGCTTACCTACCGGTTTTCTCTCGAAGCAGTCTAGATGATAAGGATTATCGATTAACCAATAATTTAAGAAAAAAACAATAATCTGACTGCAAAAACATTTGACAGAAAAAAAACCCATGCTTAATCAATATAATTTCGCGGGGAATAAATTCGATAACGAATAAATGAGGGAGTGTTAGGAAAAAACGCTCGGACACATCGATTTGTAATTTTAAATGCGCATATTTTTTAAGAAAATAAAATTATATAGTGTTCCATGCGACCGTGGCCAATACCAACTTTCTTATTTCAAATGCAACCCCCTGTATATTATTTATTTTTTTTTATTCTTCAGAAAATTCTAAACATAATTCAAGTACAATGTCCTATACATACCATCTTCAACTTTTTCGGAAATATTAAGTGTTTTCAGATTTTTTACAGAAATTAACATTTTAAATGAAAATTATTTAATTTCACAAATTCGATACATTACACTCAATACTTATTTCCCATTTACCTCTTGTATGAAGAAAGTAAGCAAAAACCATTACTGAGAAGAAATAAAAAAAAACAAAAACAGATTTGTTTATTCTCATAGCCTTAGTAACACGTTGTCTGTTTGCATGACAAAAAGTGATCAGTGTGAGTGCTATTGTCTTTTGAATTTCGATAACTGTACGTAATGAAAAATGGTTCATTTAACAGAAATGCACAAAATAACCATTCTTCAAATGATTGGTTATGGAGATTACACACACGGACACAAATGGAAGTTTCTCGCTTATTTCACGAAAAATTTCCAAATTTGCCGCCTAGATATATCCCAAGGAACAATTAGCAAAATAGAAAAGCAGTTTCGAGAGCTTGGTCATGTAAGACAAATAAAAAAAATTGCTGCCAATGCAGTAAGTGATGATACGAAATTGGATGTTATGCTTGCGTTTCAAGAAAGCCCACATAATTCTGTCCGAAAAGTAGCCCCGCTGTTCACCGTCAGCCACACGTCAATATTTCGAATACAAAGGAAAGTAAGATGCATCCCTATAGAGTATAGAATGATGGCAACTCAGGAGCTCATAGAAGACGATTTCGATAGGAGAACGCATTTTTGTGAGCAAATGATGGCAATGTTAGATGAAAATGTGATCCAATCAGAAAATTTTTTGTTTCCAGATGAGAGTACATTTACACTACACGGTCATGTTAATCGTCAAAATTGCCGCTATTGGTCTGATGAGAATCCTCACTGGATGAGAGAAGAACAGACGCAATATCTTGAAAATGTTAACGTTTGGGCAGGATGGTAGGTCCCTTTTTCATTGACGGCAACTTGAATGGAAAAAAATATTTAGAACTACTCCAAAATAATGTCGTACCAACTTTGATAAACTTATATCCTGATCCAGGAAGTCCACAAGTTCCGGCCAACATAATATGGTTTCTGCAAGATGGAGCACCGCCCCATTATCAAATCAATGTCCGGCAGTACTTGAACCAAATTTTTTCAAATCGGTGGATAGGGAGGCGCTGATCGATAGAATGGCCAGCACGATCTCCTGATCTGACACCATTAGACTTATTTTTGTGGGGATATGTCAAAAGTATTGTAACTGTACCCTTAAACTTAGACGACCTAAAAAACCGAATCCCGGTTGCGATTAGATCAGTCACGCCTGAAATGTTGAGTAACGTTAGAAGACAATTCTACACCTGATTAGCATGTTGCCAAGACGATCGCGGCGAGCTTTTTGAACTTTTCCTACATTGACATTAATGTTTTTTTTGTTCTTTTTTAATAATTAAGCAAGTATTACTTATTAGGTTTTAAGTGTAATGTACCGAATTTGTGCAATAAAATAATTTTTATTTAAAACGTTGATTTTCGCAATAAATCTGAAAACACTTAATACTTCCGAAATAGTTAAAGATAGGTAGAGGAAATTGTGCATAAATTGTGTCTAAAATTCTCTGAAGAATCCAAAAAATAAATAGTATACAGGGGTTGCATTTGTAATAAGGAAGTTGGTATTGGCCACGGTCACATGGAACACCCTATATAATATTATTTTCTTGAAAAATATGCGCATTTAAAATTACAAATCGACGTGTCCGAGCGTTTTTCCCAACACGCCCTCATTTATTCCATTTATTTCCACTCTGATAGCAGTTTATAATAACGGGTGATTTTTTAACTATTTTTGTTTTGGCAACAGTGATTTTGACAGCTCACGCAACTTTCGTGTTTTGTGTCACTGTCAAACATCTTCAGCTTGGTCTATAATTTAACCATGAAAAATACCCTGTATATACACTCAGAAAATATTACACTCCTTCTGGCGTAGTCGGGTGAAACCTCACTCTCTAGCTATCAATCTTTTATTTGGTCCATGACGAGATTTGTCGGTATACATTTCCATATTGTCACAACGGTCTGACCAATAGAGCCTAAAGAATTGCACAATCTAATAGATGCCAAAATAACATGACCGGGCCCCAATTTGAATGGATAGCGTGTTCTGAAATCTGAACGAAATATTTGAACGTTCACCAGCTCGATTCTATTTCACTAAATTTCCTAATTGCAATTGAGGATGGAGAAACTAGGTCACGTTTTGATCATTTCGAAAGATCTCATTATAGAACCCCAGAATTAACTTTTCCTTGCAATAATGCAAAGATTGTTACACTCAAATTTCGTTCTGGATATTCGCTATTCTCCTCCGCACGATAGATCTGTGGATTTTACAATAAGAGATTGAATAAAAAAGGGGAGATTTTATAAATTCTTTGATTCGTTGATTCCACCTTCATTTTCATTTTCGCACATTGTATCCTGCAGGTATGGATAGGTCTACAAAGGTATCTATGAATTATAGTTTCTAAGTTTTTCTTAAGTCTCAACAATTTGATATTTGTACAACCACTTTGTAAGGACTTAACTGAATTCAGATTATATTTTCCGATTGGAGCTCGCGAATTCTGCGAAAGCCAGTGGCTCTAAGCTTGTGATCAATCTTAAAGAATAAATTATTTGAAAATTGTATAATTTCCTTCTATTTAATGGTTTGCATAAGAATAAGAATAACATTAATTTAATGTCATCAAAAAAAATTTACATGATAAGTCAAAAATCATTTAAACATACTATGGGTATTATTCAAATCACATTCTAAGAACCCATCTACTGAGTAAAAGGCACCTTCGGTTAAGTATTTCTTTGTGCATTTCGATGAATCTTTTTTTTCTTCTCAAAGTTAGTACATTCCTAGGTAATTTATTAAACAATTTAGGCCCCCAATAGTCCACAAACTGCTGAGTGGACTTATTAGGTATGATGAGTACTCTTCTTATTCTGATTGATTTTTTCTCATGTCCTTCATGCCTGTCCTACCCATACACACATTGTCAAAAGTCTTGACCCCCCTATCACCTCTCAATTTTTAGTGTATGGAACCTTCACGACCTTATTACTTAAATGAAAACAATAAACCAGCAAACAATGTTTCTGATCAGATCAAATCTCATGCCCCTTATTAGAAATTTTTATGGATCTTTCAGATAGAAGGAAGAATTCAAAACTGCAAATATTTTCAGTACTTTATTTATTTATTAACGATATGTTGATGGTATAATTTGTTTGTTCGAGGTACAAAGAGACAACTTTCCATTTTCTTAGGGGTTTTATTAATAACCAACAATAAACTTCACTGTTCCAGAAGAATTCGAAAATAAGATGAATTTCTCAGATATTACAATAGAAAAATTAAATAATACACGATTTGTCAATATACCACAAACCCACTCAACAGCACAACACAATAGAAAACACCCCTAATTACTCATATACAAATTGATTGACATACCTATGTAGCAGAAGAATTTAAATAATGAACAATTTTCTGTGAATAATGGTTATAATCCAGAAGTAATTAACTACTGTAGAGAATTAAATTGAATTAAGTACTCATATTAGCATACTCAAATATTGAGGATTCAAATAAATTAAATCCATTGATCCATTGCAATATAAAATTCATAGAAGTAAAGAAATAGGAAAATATTTAAAAAAAACATTTCTAATCCATACAAAAAAGACAAAAAGAAATAATGAAGATAAAATCAATAAAAAAATATATCAGGAGTATATAAGTAAACCTGTGGTATTCGCTCCAAAGTATGTTTACAGGGTGTTTCTGAATTGATGCGGAAGATTTCAAAGGGTGATTCCTTGTTAAAAAGGGTAGTTTGTTGTATAAATGTTGGATCAAAAGTCAAACGTTAGAGAGATATCGCGGTTCCAAGATGGCGAAAAAATGATGTTTTTATTTTATATCTTAAAAACGAAAAGCGATGGAATGATGATATTTTGTGGAAGTATTCCTATTATGAAAACACACATTCGTTATATTTTTCTAATAATTTTAGAATGCGAACCAAATTTGTAGAAAACCCTATGCAACGATTTGGATATAATAAAAAGTCGGATAGCCTGATTTGGTTAGAAACTTTTTCAACTACTGTATTTTTCTCCTGAAATGTATCATTTTGAAATGAAATATAAAATGTAAATCATTACGTGTCCGGAAAGGGCAACTCATTTCAGAACTGATTTACATTTTATTTTTTTATTTCGAAACGGTACATTTTACGAAAGATACAAGAGATGGAAGAGTATCTTATCGAATCAGACTATCTGAATTTAATTCTATCCAAGTCGTTGCGTATTTTTTTTAAAATTTAGTCAACAAAAATGATAGGGGTAGTCTACTTCAACTCCCTCCACTCATTCTAAAAACATGAAAAAATATCAATAATTGTTTTTTCATAATGGTTATACTTCCACAAAATATCATCATTCTATCTCTTTTAATTTTTAAGGTACAAAATAAAACATCATTTTTTCGCCATCTTTGAAACGCAATATACAGGGTGGCCAAGAGATTGACGTCAAAAAGGAAAAAACAGGTCCCTCGTGTCATGGGCTATTCGAATCACCCCCATGTATGTTATGCTATTTTTCACGGTTTTCGAGTTATGAATTTCTTTATGAACTTTGAGAATTTTCGACTTGACCCTCTTAAAATATATATTAAAAAAAAGTACAAGACTTCCCTGTGAAATTCTTTTTGTAACTTAATCTCCATGAATTGTACTTCTATACATAAAATAACCAGATTCGTTACTTTGATAAAAATTATGGAAATGTTGGTCTCAAGTGAAAAAGTGACGTAAATTGGATTATGATCTGAATTTTCGAATCAAAATTAAAAATGTAAAAAGGCTAATTCATGGTTTCTTAGTATGCTTAAAAACTGCGCTCAACAGTCAGCTTTCAGAATCATTGATAAAAAAGGTACTTAACACTCTACTTTTGCTAGAATTAGCCTTCAAAGTAATCGAGGTGGAAAAAATCAAAGAACTAGACATTTACTACAAAATTATTTTTTGCCATTTTAAGATATTTCTGATCAAGTTTTGATAGAAAATCCTGAAAATTAATGAAAATTAGCTCTAGATGTCGGTCAAGAAAAGTTCTAGTTGAAAAAAAGAAAAAGGTATGGCAATAAATCACACATCATAATGTAAATAAAAAGAAATTTATTCATAAAATGTACAGTAGGTTTTCAAAGTGGCCACCTCTAGCCTCAATACACATTCTACACCTTCTTAAAAAATTTTCTTTCAATCGCATATAACCTGACCTGTTCTCCCTTAGGACACGTTCGGCTTATCTTAACTTTAGTCGCAGCTCGTCTTCACTCGAACATTCTCGGGCGTAAACAATTTCTTTGAAATAACCCTAAACGAAAAAATCGATGGGATTAAGGTCAGGTGAACGTGGGGGTCCCTTGATTGGTCGACTGCGTCCGATCCATCTGTTCGGGTATCATTCATTCAAGTGGTTAATCAAAAATTGTTCTCGAAAATTTAAATAATCCCGAACGGTTTTGCATTGCTGCGCAGCGGACCAATCAAGTGGCCCCCACTTTCACCTGACCATAATCCCATTGATTTTTTCGTTTGGGGTTATTTCAAAGAAACTGTTTACGCCCGAGAATGTTCGAGTGAAGACGAGCTACGACTGAAGATAAGAGAAGCCGAACGTGTCCTAGGAGAGAACAGGGCAGGTTTTATGCGATTGAAAGAAAATTTTTTAAGAAGGTGTAGAATGTGTATTGAGGCTGGAGGTGGCCACTTTGAAAACCTACTGTACATTTTATAAATAAATTTCTTTTTATTTACATTATGATGTGTGATGTATTGCCATACCTTTTTCTTTTTTTTTATCTAGAACTTTTCTTGACCGACATCTAAAGCTAATTTTCATTAACCTTCAGCATTCATGATAACTTGATCAGAAATATATTAAAATGGCAAAAAATAATTTTGTAGTAAATGTCTAGTTCTTTGATTTTTTCCACCTCGATGACTTTGAAGGCTAATTATAGCAAAAGTAGAGGGTAAAGTACCATTTTTTATCAATGATTCTAAAAGCTGACTGTTGAGCGCAGTTTTTAAGCATACTAAGGAACCGTGAATTAGCCTTTTCACATTTTTAATTTCGATTCGAAAATTCAGATCATAATCCAATTACACAACTTTTCACATTTCCATAATTATTATCAAAGTTACGAATCTGGTTATTTTATGTATAAAAGTACAATTCATGGAGATTAAGTTACAGAAAGAATTTCACAGAGAAGTCTCGTACTTTTTTTTAATAACTTTTTTAAGATGGTCAAGTCGAAAATTCTCAAAGTTCATAAAAAATTCATAACTCGAAAACCGTGAAAAATAGCATAAAATACATGGGGGTGATTCGAATAGCCCATGACACGAGGGACCTGTTTTTTCCTTTTTGACGTCAATCTTTAGGCCACCCTGTATAACGTTTGACTTATGACTCAACATTTATATAAAAAACTACCTTTTATTTTGAATAAGGAATCACCTTTTCAAATCATTCGCATCAATTATTATTCGATATAGTAGGCAAGGACATTCGATATAAATAGAAAAAAAAATAAAAAATTCATCTGAATAAAAAAGGGAAAACAACATTTGCAAACCATTCAATAGAAGGGCACGGTTTCCACAATAGTTTTGATAATTATTAAAGGGTGTTTGAATTGTGATCCAACAGTCAAAATGTCAATGTATCAACTTAAAATTGACAGAGCTTGTAGAAATAATCTAATCGATAATAGCTTTTCATATTGATCATCTTGTCAAATCATCTCAAATGTGTTTTGTAATTTCCACAACGGAAAAAAATATGGGACAATGATTTATCTGAGTTCAATCTGGCATTTCACATTGAGCACGGTAAGAATTCTTAAAGTGACGATGTTTGGGTTTCGCATCAAACAAGTCAAAGTCTCTGATTAACATGAAGAAATTCCCATTCAATAGTTGCAAGTTTGTGGATAAAGACTTGAAACGGTTCAAGGAAGAAAAAATGTTTTTTTTTCGTTCTTTAATTAATTGCGAAATCTATGTATGTATTAGATAACATAATCATCATGTATATATGGTTGTTCCACAAAAAATAGGGATAAGCTCAAGTTCAGAATACAAAAAACCAACGTAGTTAATGTATTCGATACAAAGATACCAGTTTCACAAATCCATAGTCAACTGGCTACTTTACATTACAAATAAATATAAATGAATTTTCTCTGAAAGTAACTCAAGGATAATAGAAAGGTTTACATAACATCAACACACGTACAGTGATAGTCAATGAAGGGCATTTTAAACGGAACGCAACGGGAGTGGAAATAACAATTTACGAAGTTCTTTTGAAATCGATGCAAGTAGTTCATTCATTACTCAGAATGTTGGATTTTGACATTTAGGTACTTTCACCGAACGAGCCAAGGAACTATGAGAATTACCTTTGAAACAGATCAACAGTCGAATTATTTTCGTTTCTCAATTCAAACGAAGCATTATCTTCTTTATGTCGGATTTAAAATTCGAAAGGAACAACAATCAAAATTTGATTTAATTCACCGTTTATGTCTACAAATTTTTCTAAATTAAAATATACCTCTGGAATCAAAATTAATGTTATTGCTATCTCTCACCAACAAATTAGCTTATTTTCAAAAGTATTGGCATATTTTCGCTACTTTACTCAATTGAATCGTATGTGGATCAAACTCTGTATGAAATTCAAGCACGGGCAGATTTGAGGGGGGCCATGGGGAGGGGGATTTTTTTTAAGTTAATCAATTAATTAGAAATTCTGATTTGTGAAAATTTCAGGCGAAATATTTTAAAGTTTTGTATATTTTTGGACTGGCAATCTTCATCTCCATTGAAATATTGATAGGTAATATTTTAGGAACACCATGGAATGGTACATAAAAAGTGCCACAGAAAAGTCTGCACAGGAATGCAGAATTTTTCACAGGAAAAAGTTACAGCTACTTTTCAGAAATCCACATTTACATAAAACAAAATTTAACACTAAAACGATGAGACACCGTTTAAAGTTCAAAATTCTTTTATTTTGTTCGGAGAAATACAAAAAAAACTCTGGGTGTGTCCTAAATATTCTTCTCGCAGAATAAAACGACTCTTACAACAACAATATTATGAATAGTCTAACATTCATATACCTCTTATTTAGATATAAATAATTACCTCCCTTTCTTGTGATGAATGGAACCAATGTACGAATGGAGTTAAAGCATCTTAGAATTACACTATCAGAGCAAATAACTGAAATAGATTTCTGGAGGTTTTCACTTATGATGATCAACATAAACAAGTACGTGTCGCATTTTTGTTTGACTGAAATTCGCAAACGATCAAATAGTAAATATAAACAAATCCGTAAATATACTTATATTCAATAATAACACGTAGATGTGAATTGGCGATTAAAAGTTGGAGAAATAATTCGATGATTTTCTAAAATTATGACTCAATATGATCTGGCCTATGAAACAATTTTTTTTCAACATTTATCAAGTGCTGAGCAATTTTCATTCCTTATTCTGTACAAGATAAGTAAGGACTGAAAGAGAATAAATTCGCTATCACAAAAACGCCTATATCTCTTGAACCAATTGAGAAAAAATCAAAATTTGATCTTAGTTAGCTTTGGTATGAACGTCAGAAACATGTGGAACATTTACTTCATAGATATTCCAATTCTCTGTCGGAAAATGTCAAGCGAAGTGAAAACACGAGAATTTATAGTAAAACTTTTTCAAAATAATCAAAAATGGGACTTCAAAAGAATCGCAAAAGAGGCTCGCGTTCGTCCGGAAACGGTATCAAGAGGGGCAGTATCACCTTTTGAATCGTGGTGAATCTCCATTCAAAAAGTGGTCTCTTTATTTCACGAGTAAGTATCCTAATTTACGACGTAGAGACTTGATTTTTTTTTAAATTGAAGTTGAAGAACGTCCCGAGGGCAAATAGTTTTTTTTTTCCGATTTATTTAGTTTTCAATTAATAAAACAGGGTAATCGTTAGATCTGGGGTTATTGAATATGTTTTTCGTTTTTCATGAGTACCAGCTATATTTTCGAAATAATAATCATGAAAGTTTTTGTAGTTTATAAAAGGTTAAATTTCCGAGGGCAAATAGTTGCGATTTTTTCGATTTAATTAGTTTTTCAATTAAAAAAAACAGGTTGAACTTCAGCGTTTTGGAAACTACACTTAATGATTTTTTTCCGACGGTTATTCATCATTTTTTGGAAAAATTGCAACTATTTGCCCTCGGCAATTTAATCTTCTATAAACTACAAAAACTTTCATGGTTATTATTTCAAAAATATAGCTTGTACTCATGAAAAACGAAAAACATTTTCAATAACCCCAGATCTAACGATTACCCTGTTTTTTTTAATTGAAAAACTAATTAAATCGAAAAAAAGAAAACTATTTGCCCTCGGGACGTTCTTCAACTTCAATTAAGAATCAAGTCTCTACGTCGTAAATTAGGGTACTTTCTCGTGAAATGAAGAGGTGATACTCCTTGAGCGCTTCAACAAAGATCTTACAATTAACCGCAAGGAAGGAACCGGGAAGAAAAAGGCGTTTCATAGCCCAAAAAAAGTGAAGAAAGCCATCAGCCTTTTTCAGAAGAATCCTAACCTTTCAGGACGGAAAGTGGCCCAAATAGTGGGTTGTTCGCAGTCAACCGTTCAGAAAATCAAGTCGAGTTGTGGGCTCAGAACATACAAAGTGCAGAAAGTGCCAGACAGGAACGCTGTGAAGAATCAAGAAGCGAAATCAAGAGCAAAGAAATTAAAAAAAGATTTCTTGAAAAATTTTTCCTGTTGCGTGATGGACGACGAAACCTATGTCTTGGCTGATTTCTCGCAACTTCCTGGTCAGGAATTTTGTACTGCAGATTCTCGTGGAAATTTGAAGAACAATTTCGCGTGAAGAAACAAGCAAAGTTTCCTAAAAAATTCCTGGTTTGGCAAGCAATTTGCACTTGTGGGAAGAGGAGCAAATTTTTCGTTGGCCAAGGCTTTGTTGACTCGAAGATATACATCGAGGAATGCTTGAAGAAGCGACTTCCACCATTTTTACGTGAGCACGATGTGTCAACAATCTTTTGGCCAGATTTAGCTTCATGCCACTACAGCAAGGCCACCAAGGAATGGTACGAAGCTAATGAGGTGGTTTTTGTCCCTAAAGAGGCCAATCCACCAAATTGCCCAGAACTCAGGCCATTCGAAAGATATTGGGCCCTGGTAAAAAGGAAATTGAAGAAGACTAAGAAATCAACGAAAACATTAGCGGAATTCAAGCAAAAGTGGAAGACAGCATCCCAGAAAGTGACTGAGAACACTATAAGAAGCATGATGGGAAGAATTCCAGAAAAAATCCATGAATTTTGTAAAAAATAGTTTTGGTTTTTTTATTATAAAAACAGTTTTCATTAGAATTAGAAGATGATTCGAAAATGAGAAGAAAAATCGAATAAAATAACGAAATTTCATTCCCAGAGAATTCAAGCATTTCAAGACTATCAATGAAATGTATGGCCTCCACGGGCATCAATAACAGCTTGACATCTTCTTTGCATACTACACACGAGGATGTTGAACATTTCTCGAGGAATTTGGTTCCATAAACGGGGCAAAAGCTCTCTCAGATCATTTAAGGATTCTGGGGTAGGTTGATGATTATCTAATCTTCTTTGGAGCATATCTCATGCATTTTCTATGCAATTCAAATCTGGCGAGTGCGGAAGTATTGGTAAATGTGGAATACCAAGCTCCTCGCGCGCATTCTCAACTATGGCTGCACGGTGCGGTCTAGAGTTATGGTCTAGAAATTGAAAAGTTTCACCAATAGCAGCGTGAAAATTTGGCACAACATTGTCAATGACATGCTCCCTATAGTGTAAGGTCATATTCCCAGGACAAATGTGTAGATCTGTGCGCTCGTTGAAACATATCCCGGCCCATACCATAACACTACCCCCTCGGAATGGATGGACTTCTTGGACATAGCGACGATTACGGGGTATGCGTGGGATTGTCCATACTCTTATTCTTCGAGACTCTGAAAATTGTCCATATCTGGATTCATCAGTGAAAAGGACACTACGCCATTGATCGTTCCAATAGATATGTTGCCTTGCCCATTCCAGTCTTTGACGCTTATGGTCACGTGTTAATGGAACTCCTCTTAATGGATTTCAAGAACCTAGATTCACCTCTCTCAAACGTCGTCTGATCGTTTCGATGGAAACTTGGACCCCATCTGCATTTTGAAGAGTATTCCGTAGCATTCTACACGCAGATGTAGGGTTCCTTCTCGCTGAAACGGTGATGAAATGATCCTGAGCAGGTGTTGTTTTTCGTCGCCCACCAAGCCTTGGTCTTTCCAACACGGAACCTGTCTCCCTAAACCTATTCCAAAGTCGAGATATCACATTTTGGCTGAAGCCAAAGTGTAATGTATCGAATTTGTGAAATAAAACAATTTTCATTTAAAATGTTAATTTTTGTAAAAAGTCTGAAAACACTTAATATTTCCGAAAAAGTTGAAGATAGGTATAGGACATTGTACATGAATTATGTCTAGAATTTTCTGAAGATTCCAAAAAATAAATAATATACAGGGGGTTGCATTTGAAATATGAAAGTTGGTATTGGCCACGGTCGCATGGAACACCCTATTTAATTTTATTTTCTTGAAAAATATGCTCATCTAAAATTACAAACCGACTTGTCCGAGCGTTTTTCCTAACACCCCCTCATTTATTCGTTATCGAATTCATTCCATTTGGCTGTTACACTCGTATAGCAGTGCGGATCTGCCGCTTATCAATATATTATTATAATTTGTTGCCTTCCCATTGAAAGGGGAGTAAACATAAGAGGAATTCGAAGCATTCCGACACCTTTGTCTGCATTTATGATTTTGTTGAGTCTTGCGATAAATTTTAGATTATTTCTTTTCATTCGAGTTCGGTGATATGCAGAGAATGAAAAAATAATAATTTGAAAGATTTGCCTGAAATTCGATCATTAGAAATTGGTTAAACAACCATCAAGGGTTTATTGTCGACCTCGAAGGGTCGACAACTGCGAACAACTGCGCCTAAATATTTACAATTTCTTATGCATAAACATCAAGCATTAACCAGAGCATAAGTTGCTAATTTGACAAAAGATGGATGCAATTCTTACTCATGAATTTACGCAGATGGTTTCATCATAAAAGTTGGCAACACAAAAAAATAGTGGGTGTTCAAAGTTACCTAGGGTACCTTCGACTGTGCCCAGCAAGAAATTTTCATTAAATGAAAAAGAAACGTCAATACCCAGAAGGAGCTGTTCAAATAATTTTTTTTTGGTAAAACATAGATAGTATAGCAAGCAGTAAATGATTGAATTTGGAGAAAAAATCGTGAAGGTTTCTTCATGTTAACAGTTTTTGTTACTTGAATATTGTAGTCGTTTTTTGCAATTTTTTAAAATTTTACAACAAACCAGGTATTCGAGGTGATTCAAAGTTATTTCGAGAAATCGTTAACCGTACGAAAAGGAATCCAACTATTGTTATGAGATGTTGTCAAGCCTGGTTTGATGATGCCCAAAATCGAAGAAGAATATAGGCAGCGGAGTCGAAGGGAAACAAATGAAGTTCAACTTATGGCCATTAGTGACCGATTTGCGACAACTCGATCTCTGGCTGATGAATGGTTAGGAGAACAAGGCCATCCTGTAACTATCCGAACGGTTTATCGCCGGATGAGGTCTTTTGGACTGCAGCATTATCGACCAAATCTTGTGTTGCCTGTGACGGTTGGACATCGCCAGCAAAAATAACAGTGGTCTCTTCTGATGAATCTCGATTCTCCTTGGGTGCACATGATGGCCGAAGAAGGGTTAGACGATGTCGGAGAGAAAGACGTGAACTCAGTTTGATATTGAGCGTCATTTACACAGGACAGTAGGCGTTATGGTATGGGGTGCTATTACTGCTATTGCACTTGAAAGTTGGTCACCTTTAGTCTTTATTCGAGGTAACATGACAGCGCTGCATTACCTTTAAGAAAAAGTGGAGCCATATGTTCTTCCTTACCTTAACTGGCTCGAGAATCCAATATTTCAGCAAGATGATGCTCGACCTTGTGTTGCCAGAGTTAGATTAAACTTTTTTGAAGAGACCTATGTGAATCTTTTGCCCTGGACGCCCAGATCCCCTGATCTTTCGCCCATAGAGCATGTTTGGGACATCATGGGTAGAGGGCTTGGAAACTTAACCCAGCCCCCACGGACTTTGACGGCTCTGAGACATAGCTTGGAAAAGTATCAATCGAGAAGAAATAGAAATCTTATTTCATCAATGCCAAGACGTGTTGGAGAGTGTATAGAGAATCGCGGTGAACAAACACATTATCAACAAATTTTTGAAAAAAATTGTAAACCCTTCGTTTTATCTCCAAATTGTAATGATTTACTCGTTCGTATACTATCTACACTGCGCAAAAAAATTAACGCACATTCTGAAAATCTCAATTTAAATGAAAGTTAACTCTACATTGACTTTATAACATATTTTCTATGTTCTCTCGGGAAAGTTTTGAACGAAACAAGACACATTAAATGGAGGAAAAATTCAGGATTTCACCGAATCTTATGTGAAAGAAGGGAAATGAACAATTTTCAAAATACTGAAATGCTGATAAGTGATTTAACACTTGGTATTTCCACCCCTTGCGTTAATTACAGCTCGGCAACGACGGTTCATACTCAAAATGAGTGATCTTAAAATGTTTTGATCTAATCCTTCCCAGATTTCTCTGAGTTGGATTCCTAACTCTTAATGACTTAAGAGTAGCTGGATGATTTTCTGAACTTCTCAGCCTTCTGTTGAGGTTGTCCCAAACCTGCTCAATCGGATTGAGATCTGGACTTCTTGCTCGCCTACTCCTAAACGATGCGCGCACGATGGGGTCTGGGATTATCGTCCATAAAAATTAAATTTTCACCAATGTATGAGGCAAATGGCACTACATGCTCTTCAAGAATGTTCCTTACATCCTTATCAGCGTTCATAGCTCCATTATCAACGACCACTAGGTCTGTGCGAGCTGTCAAAGATATTCCACCACATGCCATAATCGATCCTCCCCCGAAACCAGTAGTATTCAGGAAATTGCACTGAGCATATCTTTCATGTGGACGTCTGTATACAAGGGAACGTCGATCACAATGGTAGAGGCAGAATCTAGACTCATCTGTGAAGAGAACTCTTTCCCAATCGGCCTCTTCCCAATGGATATGCTCTCTCGCAAAATGCAAACGCGCCCTCCGATGGGCTGGGGTAAGAGTTGGGCCTCTTGCCGCGACACGAGGCCTTGAATCATATTCTCTGAGGCGATTTCTTATTGTCTGAGTACTAATTTGCACCTCATGAGTTTGCTCAAGCTGATTTTGAAAGAGGCGAGCGATTGCAAACCGTTGTCTCAACGAAGAAACTCTCAAGTAACGTTCTTGAATGGCAGTTGTTACCCGTGGTCTACCCTGTCCTGGTCTTCGGACATTCATACCTGTCTCCCTGAATCGCTGCAACATTCTGGACACACTTGTATGGGAAACTCCAAACCTTTCAGCAATTCTTGTGTATGTCCACCCTTCTTCTCGCAAAACTACCGCTTGGGCACATTCCTCTTGGGTCAAATTGCGTGTTTCGCGTTGCATAGCGATCGAGTGTAGAAAATCAAACGAAAGAAAATTTATTGATCACTAGAATTGATCGAGAACAACTGATTTTAGAATGGAGCCAATACATTCAAAATCTGATAATATCATCTTTTTTTATTCCTGCTGGGAGAAAACATCTGTATTGAAGAAAAACGTTGAAAGTGGATAACATATGCATGCATAATTCTGATAAAAATAATTGTCATTGAGAACACCTTCAGTTGTAGAATAAATTTGAGATTTCCATAATGTGCGTTAATTTTTTTGCGCAGTGTATGTTTTTCCAAAAAAATTAAAAATTTGAACAGCTCCTTCTGGGTTTCTGTTTTTTCAAATTGATTTTGAGAAAGAATATTTCAAACCGATCATGATATGAATGCAGAACCTCAAAATAAACGAATAAAAAAACATTCATTAATAAAACTGGACCATTCACATTTCCACGGGAAATGTATTTGGTTGGACAGTTTTGGCTTTATAGCTATTTCACGTTTCATCTCCGACTCTACCACTGATACGAGTTCATTGAGAAAATTATATCCACCATTACCTATTGTGCTAAATTTAGACCAATTTGCGATGGTATTTGCCAGTACTCTGAGAAATCTCTACTGTAAACAGTTTAAGGAGTTGTCTTAGTATGCATATTCAGTATGCGCGATCGTTTCAAAACATCGGATTGAATTTCCTGCTTCTGGTCATCTGTGGTGATTGAATAATAGAGTTTGTAGGATTATTAGCATTCGAGGATATGGCTCAGGTGGAATTGATTTTATGGAGTGTCAACAACATATTTAGATAGTAAAATTGAGAAGCGTAAGATGTGAATGCACATCAATTTTACGATTTATTATAGAATTTCTTTTGATGAATTCTATTTTTTGGTGAATAATTAATGTTGAGGAGCATTACATGAGATACAGGGCAATGATCAGTACAAGGAATCTTTGATGGAACACAGTCAAAAAATCATTCGAGATAGATACTATAAAGAAGACCGTAAGTCATTATAGGAATGAGAAGGACATACTAAAACACAAATTCCTAAATAGGAGGTAAGGAACAGGAGAGATTCCATGCATAATTTTCACGAAAAAAGTCCCATGAACATGGAACCGCAAATGTTTCCTTTTCGAGATACAGGGTGGTGAAGTTTGAATTTTTTTTTCAAGTTTTTTCTCACAGTATCTGTTTTCCACAAGATTGGTTTAGATATAACAGTTTAGAATTTACGCTTTTGAGCATGCCAATTTTCATTGTGAATCTATTTTTTCTGTCCCCTGTTTTCCTTCAGAACGTTTTTTGTGATGAAACAGTGTTTGTTTGAAAATTCGTAAAAAAGAGCTTTGTTGTAATACTTAACTTTATATAATAAGACTATTTAGCATTCATTTGTCCTGTCAAGAAATTATTTGTCAAGTGTATGAAATGAGGGTTCATAAAGAGAGCTGGGGTTATTTGATACAGTTACCTAGAGAATCATTCTATTTATACAGTGCGCGTCAAAATTATGGAACAAATAAATTTTCTCAGAAGAAAAATATTTGGCAACAAAATCCTGAAACTGGTCAATTTTTGTTTCACTTCTACCAATATTTTATGCATTTTTGAAGGATTTTTGTTGCACCCTGTACCATCCCCATCAACCCTCTAAATTTTTTGAATAGGAAAAGTGGGTCATGTGGTACTTTTTGGCAAGGTCTTTGTATCTTTTTTACAGGCGTGCAGAAATTTTCAAGAAAAATTTTTGTTTTGAAAAATTGGTCAGTTCAAAGAGGTTTTCAGTATGTGCCTTTTGTCATGGCTCATTTACTTTGAGACGATGGTACCTGATGAAATTTGTCTTTGAATGAATGTCGACCATTACCTACAGTTTTGTTCATGCACAATTTTCAACCCCCTCACGTGAAAAATTAGAATGTTTGAAACACTGCGCTTCAGTTATGATCTTAAGTAGGTATGTTATTAGTACGTTTCTACTGAATTTGAAACTTTTTGATGAAATGTTTCAATTCAAAGAAAGAGCTATGACAAAGTGCACATACTGAAAACCTCTTTGAACCAACTAATTTAAAAAAAAATGTTTTTTCATGAAAATTTCTGAACGCCTGTAAAAAAGATAGAAATACCTTGCCAAAAAAGTACCACATGACCCACTTTCCCTGTTCAAAAAAATCAGAGGGTTGATGGGGATGGTACAGGGTGAAACAAAAATCCTTCAAAAATGCATAAAAAATTGGTAAAAGTGAAACAAAAATTGACCGGTTTCAGGATTTTGTTGCCAAATATTTTTCTTCTGAGAAAATTTATTTGTTCCATATTTTTGACGCGCACTGTGAATACTTCTATACTATCCTAAAATGGTAACACTGTGGACCGACCCAATGTGTCGAAAAAGTAGGTCCTGAAAAATCGTGTAGCTACGATACAGTGAAGAAATTTTTGTATGGTCGAAAAGAGGAATAATATCCACATCTGTTGGATAATTTCTTCAATTTTAGATTCTCCTGATGAATAATCTTATAGAGGAAATTATGTCCAAATTTCAATCAAGAAAGTTATGAGGAAAAAAAATTCGAGAAAAATTATTGGCGTACCAATTTTTTCACCGAATTTATTCGGATAGAAATCTGTACGGACGCCACTGGTGAAAATTGAACATCATTTTGTATAGGAAAAAATGTGTCTTAATGCGTACTCATAACCTACCAAAACTCAAAAAAAAAATCGTGTACGGTGTAGAAACTACACCGTAAATTTCATAAAACCATTTTTTTTTAAATTTCAACACTCAGAAACAGTGCGTCAGGGACCTATAGTCGATAGGAACTTTATATCATAAGATCATCTGAGGATTAAGATCCCAAATTTACGGTCCCTTATTCTGAAACACCCTGTATATTTTGAATGGTATATTCAAAATTCAATAACGTTATTGAATACATGTGTTGGTATTCTATTGATACAGCGTCTTAATGCGGTTTTCAATGCTTCGAGGGCTGCAGGCATATTGGCATAAATCTGTGGCTTCAGATAACCCACAGCCACTGTGGCCACTGGCGGTATGGCACGTCGCACTGTCCTGCTGAAACCACTCGTCATCAAGATCAATAGCTTCGTTTTCGAAGAAAAACGGTCCAATTATTCTTCCAGACCACAAAGCACACTTACTCCCATCTGTCAACTTTCGATCTGTCACGTCACGTCACAATTCAAATCTTGCGCTCTTATTGAAGCACCCTTTACATATCGACTCATCCCTTCGTGATAGGCCCTGTATTGAGGTTTTAACATTCATGAAAACTCTAGTTACCCTATTAGAAGATGGCAGAATATCATTCATTCATTGTTCTATATTTTAATGTACCAATTAATAGTGCTAATTGAAGTGAGGAATTGTTTCTGGACAAAGGAATAGAAATCGTGCTGAATCTGGTGATTATAAGAAATAAGACCATATATTCAATTGAAATACGTTAATGGGTTATCTGAAGAAATAGCTCAATATATTAAGAAAAATAACAATTACAAAGCAGCAATCAGAGAGATTCATAATCCAGAGAATTTCCATGAAAACAATAAAATAAAGTACGGATGATGAAGTTGAATAAAATATTATTTATGGTATAAAATACAAGCATTTTTTTCTCAACAAATTCTTGCGAAATAGATATTTTCGTGTAGAATAAAAAATATTTCAAACACAAGCATTAATTCAAGATGTGCCAAGGGTTGCCATTGCCACTCTTTGCAAGGAATTCTTTTTCAGCAGGGGTTAACTGTACAAAATATTTCCCCTTTCGAACGAAGTATTTTTGCGTTTTTTTTCTTTTAAATTAGGATATTTTTGAAAGTCGAAACAAAAATTACAAAGTGAAACGTTGTCTCCCAAACTCCGCGTGAGTATAGAGAGCAGTTGAGCCATCTTAGCCACAAAAATAATTTGGACAATCCAAATAAACGAGCTTATTAAATAATCAATTCCCGGTAGTTTCTTAGTGGAATGTATAAAATCAACAATTCTAAGTAAAGCTGATCGAATAGGAGGAAATATGAATATGAGTGCTTTACAAGGAAACTATTGAACATGCAAGTAAATTCCACGAACACTTGGATATTCTCATTATTCATTTTTTTTCCAGCCTGCATTCTCATTTGTGATGATGTAAACATGTTATTATTTTGAATTTAAGGCGGCAAGATTTGAACTGCGCGCCATGTTTGACAGCCATAATGTCACATGATCATGACATGACAGATCGACAGTTGACAGATGGGAGTTTGAATATTAAATGAATGAAAGCCGAAATTAGACGCTATATCAATGAAAGTACCACATGTATTTCATTACGTTATCGAAAATTTCCTCAAAAGGGTACACAAATGCCAGGAAAGCCGTGGCGACCATTCACAAGATATTTTGTTTTATGCAAATGTATTTTTCTAAATCAATAAATATTTCAATACTTTGCGACATAGATCCATGTTTTATTGTACACTGAAATCTTACTCATATTGAAACACCCTTTGGATGTGCTCAACCTGGAATAGACGAGTCCCTTCATGCTAGCCAACTGTTTAAAAATACCTGAAAATCACTTCTCTTTCTTTCGCAATGATTCAACTCTTTCCTCAAGGCTTTAATCCTAATGAGTGTAACTTGAAAATATTAGATGTCACGAAGGTCTTCATCGGAAGCTATAAATTTTTGTTTTCTTATGTTTTCATTGATGAAAATGCTATAAATCTATGACTTTCGACAAAAATTCCAACCTAGAAAACGAGTTGTTAATTTTTCTACGTGCCTCTAGGCTGGGTTTTACATCTAGGTATTATTGAGGGATATTTGAAAGTTTGTATTGTTTCCTGAGCAGATTCATTAGTATTGAAATGAAAAATTGTTTCGAAGGTTATATCAGTGTTATTCCGTTTGAAATATTATTCACAAATTGATTATATTTTATGTTACAAGGTGTCTTGTTTGAGTGTTTATTTTCTGGTGCAGTTCTCACTGTTAAGAAAGTTTAATTCCATAATTATCAAGGGTATTATGAAGTTGATCCTCGTAATTCGAGGTACTGAGCTGTGATTTCATCTTTCTGTAAGATGGAAATTAAAACAGGTGAAGTATCTGAGCGAAATGATTTATGTTTTAATCCTCATGATATATTTCGATTTTAGGCCAGTAGATTGCTTATATAACTATGTAAGCAAAGTACTAGTACTTGAAAAAACTGTTTTCAATTGCTCTTCAAGGAAAAGTAAAAACACGGCTATCCGTTCTCACAAATTTCCTGAGAAAGATGCCTCAACACCAAATATCATGATGCCTTTGGCATATTGAATAAATGGAGAAATGCATGGATAGATAAACCTGATAAACTATTGATGGGAAACCTTGCTGCAAAGAATATATGCATTTGTTCCCTTCATGTGGACGATTATGTCAAGTTAATTTCAGATTTATATCCAGATCGAAAAATCCATAAATACAGTGCTCGAGAGAGAAAAATTTTAGTATTTATAAAACTGAAAATGTTTGTAAAGTAGCTTTATTTTTGAGAGTTCCTCAAACAACTTTTTTTTAAATTAAAGTTGAAGAACGTCCCGAGGACAAATAGTTTTCTTTTTTTCGATTCAATTAGGTTTTCAAATAAAAAACCAAGGTAATCGTTAGATCTCTGCAATATTTGGGTTATTGAATATGTTTTTCGTTTTTCATGAGTACAAGCTATATTTTTGAACTTATCATCATGAAAATTTTGTAGTTTATAGAAGATTAAACTGCCGAGGGCAAATAGTTGTGGTTTTTCCCAAAAAATGATGAATAACCGTCGAAAAAAAATCATTAAGTGTAGTTTCCAAAACGCTGAAGTTCAACCTGTTTTTTTCAATTGAAAAACTAATTCAATCGAAAAAAAACTATTTGTCCTCCGGACGTTCTTCAACTTCAAATTGAAAAAAATCAAGTCTCTACGTCGTAAATTAGGGTAGTTACTCGTGAAATAAAGAGACCACTTTTTGAATTGAGATTTACCACGTTTCAAAAGGTGATTCTTCCCCTGAAACTTCCAATTTTGTTCTATAGAAGCAAATTCCACTTCAAAGTGAACAAGAAATTCGATAGTGATTTATAAATCTTCTTCAGATTAAAGAGGCACATTTTTTCATCGGAAGAATTCATGTCTGAATCCAAGCTTTTTTTCTTGTGAACTTAAACGCCCTGTATGACCAAATGACCGATAAAAAATGGCTCGTTCAAACCAAATACACCTTAATTTGGTAGGAAATTAAAAAACTCGTACAAAATGTTGAGTTCTATGTGAAAATGTCGTCCTGTAGAAAAAAAAACATCTTCAAGAATTCCAGATTTCACGAAACCCTTCTCTACACGAATTCCTCACGCATTTCAAAGCTATTCCATGTTTGAGTATTGCAACACTTTCGAACCTCCCTCGTATATTTCCGAATAGAAATGGACATGGATCGATTCAATTCCCAGTTGATCAGTCTGCTCCAAATATAAGAGAAAGAAGGAGAGTGGATTGAAACCATTTCAGTTATTACCTCGATCCAATGATACAAGCGACTTGGGTTCGATATTTCTACATCTCTTCAGGGTTATCCAGTGTTGTATTACTTGCACAACCTTCGGAGGAGACACATCATTTTGAGTCTAAAATTCCTCCTTTCTTATTGACTAACGATGACGCGACTACTTTCGATATCATTCAGACTTGTATTTGACCTTTCATGGCTCGGGAACTTGCCGATGGAACTCCTCATCCATTCTTCGAGATAAAGAACTCGACCATCAGACAAAACGAGACCTTCCTCAATCTGTCCGAAGTTTCAACTACATACTAATATAATGATTATTTATCAGTCTTTCTTGACAGATCAATATATATCATAAGACAATTCAATATATATTTCAATGAAAATGTAACCAGAACATACAACCACACCCACAATAACCGGAAATATCAATCCAATTATAGAAAATGACCATCATTATAAAATTATTTGATATTATAGTAAGCTTTCTTCATCACAACAGATTTGATGATCTTCGATTTGGATACTTTTAAGACATATGATACCGTGATCTGGGGTGAACTTAGACACAAGTGCTTTTGTTGCGAATTTATTTATTTCAGTCTAGGTTGAAAAGTATTCAATAAACAACAATTTGAACGGAAATGTTTTCTTGATCCTTCCTTCCACAACTTAAATTAACAAAGATATAGAAATATAGAATATCCAGCTGAGTGTAGAATGGAAAATAATAAGTTCACCCCGGAAAATTATTGCGTTTTCAGAATAGACAACAAAATTGTCAGTAACTTTTCGTATTTTTGACAACATTTGCATCTCCCCCCTGAAAAATATCAATGATGATTTAATTTATTGTATAATGTGCCATATAATAGAAATATCGAATATTTCATAAATCTTTTATTTTTCTCGTATTCTTCATTTACCTAGTTACATAAATTTTTCAATTTCTGTCCGAGAGTACTCAAATATAGTTTGTTTTTCTTAGAGTGATAGGATCTTGAATTGGAATAAAACACATTTAAATTGAGATTGGAGCCAAATTTTTTTGACATTTATGTTTAAAAATTAATTTCCGGCATATTTCCACCACTACTACTAGCTCTGAGGAACCGCATTCAACCAGATCAATTTTGAACCACTTTTTCGAGTAATTCAGGCCTTATTTCAGCAAAAACCCGAATTAAGTATGTTGGCTTCCAAAGCATCTATTGTTTCTGGTTTATCAGCATAAACCTATGACTTGACATAACTCCAAAGAAAATAATCCATTGGTGTTATGTCGCATGATCTTGGAGGCCAATTAATTGGACCATTTTTCGAAAAAATGTTACCGCCAAATCTTTCTTTCATTAAATCGATTGTTACGGTAGCAGCATGAGGTGTAGCACCATATTGTTGGAACCAAAACACTTCTGGGTCGATACCATTCATTTTTCAGGATGCAATGGAACCTGCTGAACTTCTTGAGGATTGTTTTCGCTTCATATACGGCAATTTTGCTTGTTTACGTAGTCATATGTACAGGGTGGCCAGATTTCGATGGTTCAGTACTACAACTCCTAAACTATAAATGATAGAGAAAAAGTAATATACATGTCATGTTCTCTTTTTTCCAGAAACAGAAATTGCTGACAACCACAAGTTGCTACGCCCGACGCCGTCTAGTTTCCGAGCTACAGGATGATTTTGGTATTTCGTCCATTATTATAATTGACTATAACTTCCGTATCATAGGATCTAGGCTCTCGAAATGATCACATCTTCAGGGCACAGTTTTTATTACTTTCTCAGCGGTGCTATTGGATTTTCTGTATCTGCTCATATTTTGGATCTATTAAATTTTTTTTTTCAAATGGAAACCATAGTGGAAAATAATATTTCCAAATTGACCTTCCTTCAACGATTTCAAAAATATATATCATGATATACTTCCGAGTTCACTATACAGGATGTTTCAGAATAAGGGACCGTAAATTCGTGATCTTAATCCTCAGATGATTTTATGATATAAAGTTCCTATGGACTATAGGTCCCTGACGCACTGTTTCTGAAATACGGGGTGTTGAAATTTAAATGCGTCAGAGAGCCATAGTCCATAGGAACTTTATATCATAAAATCATCTGAGGATTAAGATCACGAATTCACGGAAACTTATTATGAAAATGAGTACGCATTCAAACACATGATGAAATTGCATTTTATTTTTTTTTCTCAGAAAGTGTTCGTCGCAGGTAAAAAACTCAAGAAACCATTCCTATTGTAAATTATGTGGTAATTACGAAAATGATTTAAAATTCGAGAAAAATCATTGGCGTACCAATTTTTTCACCGAATTTATTCGGACAGAAGTCTGTACGGACGCCACTAGTGAACATTGAACATCATTTTGTACAGGAAAAAATGTGTCTTAATGCGTACTCATGACCTACCAAAACGCAAAAAAAATCGTGTACGGGGTAGAAAATAATTTCATAAAACCAATTTTTTTTTAATTTCAACACCCCGTATCTCAAAGACAGTGCTTCAGGGACCTATAGTCCATAGGAAATTTATGCCATGAAATCATCTGAGGATTGAGTTCCCGAATTTACTGTCCCTCATTCTGAAACATCCTGTATATCGAAAATATCGAAAAAACACTTTTCGTTCCACAAAATCCAAGCAGGCTTTGATTAAATTCCTTCAAAACTGGGGCGGTCATAGAATTTCATGTCTTATTTATTTTCATTTGTCAAATTCAGTTAAGTTTTGTCATTGTTGTATCGATTAGCGCTTCTAAAGTTCTAATAGGGTGATAGAATTCGATATCTCACAATCATTGTAAGCTGCAAAATTTATTCAGGAAATAATAGCTTCATTATTACTCAGACCAATAGAGTGGCTTCCGAAACTTGTTGATTCTAGTATGATTTCTCTGCAAAATTGAAAAACACTTGAATAGTTAGAAGATTTAATGATGACAATAACACAAAGTTTTATGTAACCCGTTCATAACAGTAATGAATGCTTCCATGGGGGAAAAAAGCTCCTTCAACAAGAAATATTGGTTTATTTGAAAGAATAATGTTCACAAGAAATATTCAAATCGTAGTTCATCCGAAGAAATACATAAATTGCATATTTTACTGATGTGATATAAATAAGAACTTCAGAAGCGCCAGACAATACAACAATGATGGATCTGAATTGAATTTGACAAGTTAAAATAAATAAGACATGAAATTCTCTGACCGCCCCAGTTTTGAAGGAATTTTTAATCAAAGCCTGCTTGGATTTTGTGGAACGAAAAGTGTGTTTTCGATATTTTCGATATATTCTGAACTCGGAAGTATATCATGATATATATTTTTGAAATCGTTGAAGAAAGGTCAATTTGAAAATATTATTTCCCACTATGGTTTCCATTTGAAAAATTTTTTTTTGTTATAGCTCCGAAATCTGAGCAGATACAGGAAATCCAATAGCACCGCTGAAAAGCAGTAAAAAAACTGCCTCAATGATGTGATCATTTCGAGAGCGTTGATCCTATAATACGGAAGTTATACTCAATTATAAAAATGGACGAAATACCAAAATCGCCCTGTAGCTCGGAAACTAGGCGGCGTAGCAACTTGGGGTTTTCAGAAATTTCTGTTTCTTGAAAAAAGAGAACATGGCATGTATCTTACTTTTTCTCTATCTTTTATAGTTTAGGAGTTGTAGTATTAAACCATCGAAATCTGACGCCCCTGTACATATATACACTCGAAAAACATTATCCTTCAGTGTTGATGGGTTATTTTATTGGGAAACGAATCGAGATAATAAATAATAATAATAAAAATGTATTCGATATTTTGGAGCACACAATCACGTACCAGTGACTACGGACTAGTGACAAACCAGTTTGAGCATAAATGAGATTATCCCTCAATGAAACTTGAGAATACGAGAAACAAGCCTTTAGCTCTTTAGCAGATATCCGTTTTGACGGAAATATCCCAAAATCCGCCATTAGTGCTTCTTATTGCCAGAGTTAAAATAAATTCTTTTCGTAGAAGAAAACTTCTAAACAATTAGAAACATCAACAAGTTATCCAGCAGCATTCAACAATGGGCAATAATTATTTTCATTATCTCTCCTCTGAATCTCTCAATTTATTCTCGATTCCAAGGAGAGTGATTATTTTCTTTCAGTATCCACCCGCCAATAACCGGTTGGTTCAAATTGTGTCAGAATTGATTGGTTAACAAGATGAATGATATAATTTCGTTGCTCACAGCCAATCGTGAGAAATTGGTTTTTAGATTTTGCGTTGTCTTATATTAGCTGTAGTTAGAATATAAAGCAAACATGGATATCGTGGTGATTAACAAAAAGAAAGAAAATGAAAGTTTGCTATATAACTGCAAAAAAATATTGAACGTTTCTCAATTTTGCATTTCTCTATACCGGTCAACATTTTTCTTCTTAAGTTTTTTTGCACACAATCGGAACAAATAGGTAATATTGATACAGAAAATATACTACTCCACAAGAGTTAGGGATATTGTATTCAATCGTTTTTAGAAGTATGTAATCTTCGAGAAAATCGCTGTAAAATCATTCAAAACTCAAAAACAAAATCAGTATGAGACATTTCGTCAATCTGGTCGCCTTTTTTCTTTGCATATGCTTCATGAATTTTCTTATTTTGAAATGAAGTCAGTTCATCAACGGCTTTGATTTGAAACGAGTATTCTGAAAATGCCCAGACGTAAATTAACAAACGCTGAGGCTAATAGGGCTATCGGAATGCTACAGGGTGGCCTAACTCAGGTTGTTGTAGCGGAAAGGCTCCAAGTCAGCCAAAGTGTGATATCTCGACTTTGGAATAGGTTCAGGTTCCGTGTTGGGAAGACCAAGGCTTGGTGAGCGACGAAAATCAACACCTGCTCAGTATCGTTTCATCACCGTTTCGGCGAGAATAAACCCTACATCTACGTGTAGAATGCTACGGAATACTCTTCAAAATGCAGATAGGGTCCAAGTTTCCATCGAAACCATCAGACGACGTTTGAGAGAGGTGAATCTAGGTTTTAGACGTCCATTAAGAGGAGTTTCATTAACGCGTGACCATAAGCGTCAAACTGGAATGGACAATTGGAACGATAAATGGCGTAGTTTCCTTTTCACTGATGAATCCAGATATGGACGATTTTCAGATTCTCGAAGAATAAGGGTATGGACAATCTCACGCATACCCCGTAATCGTCGCTATGTCCAAGAAGTCCATCCATTCCGAGGGGGTAGTGTTATGGTATGGACCGGGATATGTTTCAACAGGCGTACAGATCTACACATTAGTCCTGAGAATATGACCGCCTTTCACTGTAGGGAGCATGTCATTGACAATGTTGTACCAAATTTTCATGCTGCTTTTGGTGAAAATTTTCAATTTCTAGACGATAACGCTAGACCGCACCGTGCAGCCATAGTTGAGAATGCGCGCGATGAGCTTGGTATTCCACATTTACTAATACCTCCGCACTCACCAGATTTGAATTGCATAGAACATGCATGGGATATGCTCCAAAGAAGATATCTGATAATCATCAACCTACCCCAGAATCCTCAAATGATCTGAGAGAGCTTCTACCCCGCTTATGGAACCAAATTCCTCAAGAAATGTCCGACAACCTCGTGTGTAGTATGCAAAGAAGATGTCAAGCTGTTATTGATGCCCGTGGAGGCCATACATTGTATTGATAGTCTTAAAATGCTTGAATTATCTGGGGATGAAATTTCGTTATTTTACTAGATTTTTCCTAACCACCCTGCATACGCTGCAGACCTACGGGCTAAAATTAATTTGCAACTTGAAATCATATTAATATGAATTTTCATCACAAAAATCTTATTTTAACTATATTTTTTTTGCAATTTAAGTCAATATCCCTAACTCATGTGAGCAGTTTATATACGGGTATAGAACGAGGTATAGAAGGGGAAACTTAATAGTTTACCTAGAAAAATTACTGCAACCGAAAATCATAGTTTCTTCGTGATTAAAATATATTCAACAATTTGTTGTCAAATCTCAAATTGTCTCACTTAAATTTTGAAGGCAAGTTTTAAATATGCAACATGTTGACAAGTTGAAGATGATTCATTTATGCAGAGAATATAATTTTTTGTGAATTTTTGGGGAAACTCGTTTTGTTTCACTTACTTTTCCGATTTTTTCTGATAGAGTTGAATTGTAAAACAAAAGTTCCAGAACTTTTTCAGGGAAATAAATATCCGTTACAAGAGTGTTTATGAATCTCTGGGAACTAGAGAATTTCAACTCCTATTTTAATTTTCATATTCTGAAGTGAAGATTGGACTGCATCTACGAAAACTGTCAATAATTGAAATTATTTGTTAATGTTTAAGAGGAATGACTTTCACTCATTTCGTTGAAAATTCTAAAATAGATCAAGATGAATTTGAAACATGAAAATATCATGTTTCTATTCATTCTTCAGGTGTTTGTCGTCCTAGTTAGAGTTCAGGCAACAAACATGGTATATAATCTACCTACCATTATGTAGTTATTTGCACGTTCTCAAAACCTATTTTGACTCTTACACCTTATCTTCGGAATGACTGAATTACTTTTGAGGAGACTTTGACAGGTAGGTAGTTAAGCGACTTGAAGAAAACAATACGATCTTTTTTTCATGCCAGAAGAAAATGTTCAATGAAATACTGTCAAGCAAACAAAGTTGGTGAAAATGAGAAAACATAAAATAAAGGACCCCGCACTTTTTCTATGGCAAATGGCGTTCCGTCAAATTTTCTAGAATTTTGGTATAATGTAGTACTCGACCTACTGATGGTGTCCATTGCCCCAACTCAATCCTATGACTAGTTTTTGAGATACAGGGCGTTGAAGTTGAGAATTACCCACTTTTACTACGCCCGTATCTGGGAACAGAATCGAATGAACTTCAATTTTTCTCAAGAAACATTTCATTACATCCCAAAGGAGCAACCATATAGAGGAATATGACCGAAAATCGTTACGAATACAGGGTCATCCATAATTGAATGCATGCCCGATTTTGAAAGTATAAAATATGTCAGTTTCACAGCGAGACCGTTCACAAAATGAACTATTACACTAGATATGTTGTTGTTACATCGAAAAAGTCTGAAATACCCAGAACTCATACTGGGTGATCCATTATTATAGAAACTATTCTCAAGGAGGGTAAAATGGACAGCCTGTATTTATGGGTTGATTCAAGGTGTTTGTTTAATTTTTTTAGAACATATCATCATGGACTTCAAAGAATACAGGGTGATTCAGTTATGAAATGAACTTTGAATCCCACGAAAATACCCAAAAACCACCTTTTTTTTTCATCACCCTGTATTTCAAGATTAACTCCGACGAGGTGGGAGTTTTCTTTCACCACTGTACTTGATATAAAAACATCAATACGGCTGAGAGTTTTTATCCACTTCCTATGACCAGATTTTTTGTTATGCTGGAATAAGAATAGAATAAAATAAATAAATAATTTTCATATTACATAAAAAAAATCTGTTCATAGGAAGTGGATAAAAACTCTCGGCCGTATTGATGTTTTTATATCAAGTACAATGGTGAAAGAAAATTCCCACCCCATCGGAGTTAATCTTGAAATACAGGGTGATGAAAAAAAAAGGGGTTTTTGGGTATTTTCGAGAGGTTCAAAGTTCATTTCATGACTGAATCACCCTGTATTCTTTGAAGTCCATGATGATATGTTCCAAAAAAATCAAACAAACACCTTGAATCAACCCATAAATACAGGGTGTCCATTTAACCCTCCTTGAGAATAGTTTCTATAATAATGGATCACCCAGTATGAGTTCTGGGTATTTCAGACTTTTTCGATGTAACAACAACATAATTATCTAGTGTAATAGTTCATTTTGTGAACGTTCCCGCTCTGAAACTGACATATTTTATACTTTCAAAATCGGGCATGCATTCAATTATGGATGACCCTGTATTCGTAACGATTTTCGGTCATATTCCTCTATATGGTTGCTCCCTGGGGATGTAATGAAATGTTTCTTGAGAAAAATTTAAGTTCATTCGATTCTGTTCCGAGATACGGGCGTAGTAAAAGTGGGTAATTCTCAACTTCAAGGCCCTGTATCTCGAAAACTAGTCATAGGATTGAGTTGGGTCCAGGGACACTTTTGATCAGTAGGTCGAGTACTACATTATACCAAAATTTTAGAAAACTTGACGGAACGCCATTTGCCATAGAAAAAGTGCGGGGTCCTTTACTTTCAGTATAATCTTCTCTGAGCCTTTTTTTCAGCGATTTATCAATAATTCATTTGCATTTCACATTTTGTTTTAATCAATAGCAACTTTGAAGCGTTTACTTATGAAAATTGAGAGTTTCAATTCTCACTATAGAAACTCGTAAATATTCTCATCTGTAATTAATAGTTTTCAATGAAACAGCCACTGATGGAAAAGCAGTTTTATCCATAAATTTATTGATAAGGACCACCATAAACTTCTTCAAGAAAGTTATGGATAAACTCTTATGCATAACATATTTGCGTCTATTCGAAATACTGATAATTTCAGAACAACTGATTGGATCTGAATGAAATTTTGCATTTAGTTGGAAAATAACGTATTCCAGCGAATCATTGAAGAAAAAATCCCAATATTTCACTAATAACTTATTTAAGATCATCTTCCCTTCCAGGTCGATTCCTACTAAAATAGCATTCAGAAGTAGTATGAACTTTTTTTTTTCAACTCGGAACTCCTAGATCAGATTTTATCTTTCGTTTACTAGATTGTTCTCAGACTCAAGAAACCGAAAAAAACTCGAAATGACTTCACTAGGCAATATCGTTTCTATTACGTGTAATGAAACAATTATCGATGTTATCCTCTTTAAGATCTTTGTTTCCTTTTCGAGTTAGTTCAAATGGAACTTCGACTCATTGTCTTTTGCTTTCTCTCGATCAATTATTCAGATTCCTGGGTACTTCTTTGTGCCACGATTACATTAGGGATAGCTTTAGCCTCTTGCCTCTGGTATTGTCGGTCAGATCAATATGACTCTTCCTTGGGTAGGTATCGAATTCTTGTAGGTCGAAGCAATAGTTCGACTTATTCGTCACATTGGTGTTCCTGTGGAACTGAGCTTCAGATCTTTTCTCAGATTCAATTTTTCCATAAACTATGGCGCCTATGTAGTCTCAACCTTTCGTTGACATACCTCAATTTTCTTGGTGTGTGACCCCAAACTACTGAAATAATTATCCTTGATTTCTTTGTTTGTAATTCAGTCTTCATCAATGTCGTTTTGGGTTTCAAATTATTTGATCTCTTGTGCTCCTCCTCAACTGCTGTCATTCTGGTTTCGGAGTCAATGTCTTTCCCTGTTGATCTGTACGGAAAGAACAGTAGCGCTTTCTTATTCGTCCATGTGAACTATTTCTTCTTCCTTTTCCCTGTTTGTATTGTTCTGCCACAGAACCTTATTTTTGTGTCCAATATCGAGACCCTGCTGCCCCCTTTGGTTTTTGTGTTCAGTGATGATATTTTCGACTTCGTTCGTCAGTCTATTCTCTTGTCACCAGGACACCAGGATTAAGACTAGTGTCAGCTCTTTTCAATTTTAGATTTTCTAAATGATAGGTGTTATTTTCTATATAAATGATCGTCAGCTCTTTTCAATTTTAGGTTTTCTAAATGATAGGTGTTATTTTTTATATAAATGATCTGATGTCTATTTTATTATGAAAAAGAAGGTATGCCGTTAATAATGCAAAAGTAACATCATCCAGATGATAACCACTACCACGACTACAGGACCATATCCTGCTCATGAAATTTTCTATAACCAAATCGCAAAGTGGCGGCTCTATGTCCTCGATAGCCTCACGAATTCCATCTTGGAGGCCTTGAAGTGACGATGGGCTTTTGGGACTCAGATCCTCTCTTCCACATGGCCCCAAAGGAAGAAGTCGAAAGGTGTTAAATTACAAGATCTCGGTGGCCAATTGTGATCGCCTCTTCGAGAGATACCACGGTCCGGAAACTTTTCCCATAGAAGATCAATGGTTTCGTTGCTTGTGTGACATGTAGCGTCGACTTGTTGAAAATAAACGTTGTCCAGATCAATAGCATCCAATTCAATTCCGGCCACAAAAATCATTTATCTACTCGCGCAATCCATTCACCGTAAGTATTGCTCCAGCCTCATTCTCGAAAAAGTAAGGACCAATGACCCCGCCGGACCATAAACCGCACGTAGAGGATAGAGGCTTTTCAACAATACCTCTTGGGTTTTCCGAGCCCCAGATGCGACAATGTAGCTTGTTGACGAAGCCACCGAGAAATGGGCCTCATCACTCAAAATGATTTTTGGATAGAATTCCGGATCATTTTCATGAATTTCAAGGACCCAATCAGCAAAGGCACGACGTTGTTGATGATCAGCCGGCTTGAGTTCTTGTGTTAACTGAATTTTATGAGCATTAAGACCCAAATCTTTATGCAAAATACGGTGTAATGCCGTTTGTGGAACGCCTGATTCCAAAGAACGCCGAGGACTGGGCAAACCTGGGTTTTATTCAACACTTTCGGCTACAGCAGCAATAATCTCGGCTGTTCGTAAGGGACGCACTGAGGAATGGTGCAACAGAGAGAGCCTAAGGGCAAATCCGAACAAAACGGCACTCATTCCTTTCACTCGCAAAAGAAACATAGGAGATCTCACACCTCCCAGATTCTTCGGCGAAACATTACAAGTTGTAGAACAGGTGAAATACCTTGAGCTGATTCTCGATAAGAAATCAACCTGGAACCCGCATCTACATCATGTAACCAACAAAAGTAAAACGACACTTATGATGTGCAGGAGAGCTTTTGGAAAAACTTGGGGACTCAAACCGAAAGCCATGCACTGGCTTTACACAGCGGTAATAAGACCCAGAATCACTTACGGCTCACTCCTATGGTGGCCAAAAATAAATCAAAGACAGGCAAAAACCAACCTTGGAAAAATCCAAAGGCTTGCCTGTCTCTGCATCATGGGTGCAATGAATAGCACTTCAACAGCTGCTATAGAGGTCATCCTTAACCTCTCACCCCTTGACGTACATGTCATGGGAGAGGCCAGGATGGGTGCATACAGACTGATCCAAACAAAAAACTGGAGAACCAGCACAACTGGGCACACCAGAATCATGTAGCCGAGCTTGAGATGATTTCAGACTACATGCAACCTCTATACTCATTCGAAAAACCATTCAAAACACAGCTCGACTGGAACAGATGGGACTCTAGTATAGAATCACAATCATCTGCAGAAATAGTCTGGTATACAGACGGTTCTAAGACAGATGAAGGAACAGGACCGGGAATACACGGAGTGAGGCCAAGAAGGGACTACAAAATACCTATCGGCAAACACGCCACGATATTTCAAGCTGAAACACATGCCATTAGGACATGCATACAGAAGAACCTGGAAAGTGGCTACCAAAGAAAACACATCCACATTCTCTCTGACAGCCAGAGCGCCATTAAAGCCCTCAATTCGACACAGATAAAGTCTAGACTCGTCTGGAAATGCTGGCAAAACACAACAAGGTCACTCTGATGTGGGTGCCAGGTCACAAGGGAATAGCGGGCAACAAAAAAGCAGACCAGTTAGCAAGATAAGCATCTGAAACGCCATTCACAGGGCCAGAACCTGTGCTTGGAATCAGCAAAAACCGATGCAGGACCCTGATTGAGGAGTGGATAAAACAAAGACACCGACAACACTGGGAACAGAGCGACGGGCAAACACACAGCAAAGCCATGGTAGGACACACAAGCCAAACCTTGACGGCTGACTTTTTGAATCTAAACAGAACAAAGGCACGTATAATAGTAGGTATACTGACGGGACACTGCGGCCTTAGAAAACATCTGAACACCATAGGAATACTTGGAGAATCCGTGGATTGCAGACTCTGCGGTGAAGAGGAAGAAACAGCCTCTCACATAATTTTTGAATGCGACGCCCTGGGAAGAAGGCGCCACAGAATCTTCGGAGAAATCAATCCGGAAACGGGAATGAATCCGAAAAACCTCATAAACAGGCTACTGAACCTGATAAAGGACACACACCTATTCTCGGGAGGAACCACTGACGAAAGAGTGATACAATAGACCCAAGTTGGTCGCAGTGTCACAGGAAGGCCAAGCGCTAACCCGGTCTCTTGTTCGTCAGCTTATCAATCAATCAATCAAGGGACCTGCAAGGGTTATATTCTTCAAATCACTTACTTCTTCCCACAGCTCAAATTTTTCCACCAATATCTGCATTGCGGATCGACAAGGTGCTTCACGAACACCCAAAAATGATCTATTATTACGAACCGTCCTTGCCAGATTTTCACCATTTTTATAGTGAATTTTAATAATTTCAATACATTCTTGAAGCGAGTATCGGTCCACTTTTATTAAAAGCGTAGGTTCTACTTGTCAAATGTCAAAAAATGACAGCTGCAAAAGTGACATCTACCGAAATAGCGGGCTATTGAAAATAACATTTCTTATTGGAAAACCCTTCATTTATAAGTTGCTCCAGTTCTGGAGGTAGAGAATTATAGTCACAGTTTCATGACTTGCAGTGTATAATAGCCTTTATAGCATTCCTGAAGTGGATTCCATATTAGTTTGGTTGTGTGCGATTTATCAGTAGTTTATGAATATAATTATTTTAATGTTTTTTAGTTGTTGTTGGAATTCATTTCAAGCTATAGTTTTGAATTTCGAGCCAAATGAAATTCTTGCGAATTATTAAGAAAATTTCCAATATTTCTGCAATTTGCAGTTGAATTCTTCACTTAACATCACTGTTTTGTTCAGAATATCAATTATTACTGAATAAATGGGTCAAAAATCAAAATTATTTATTGTGATCAGATGATCAAGAAGTTCAACAAGGCATCAAAACATTATTTGAATGGGAATTATGGAGGAGAAATAAAGAAAATTGGAATAAAGTTTCAATACCATAACAATGAATCCCCTACAAATCTCGCATATAAAATTTAATGTACCCATGGAAGTCACACCCATGATTGTATTTTCCTTTGTGATCGGCAACATGTTGCGTTTCTGGTATTCAATCTGTCAAGTTGTTTGCGATGCACCGTCATAGCAATGAATAAATTACCCAATATTATAATCAACTATTCCGAGAAAACATAATTTCTAGGAGTCCACCGCAATACTTCTCATTTAGAACACGAATCTGCATCTCGTTTGTTGCAGATAAAATAGAAGTGAAACAGAATAACAAGAGAATACGTGTTTTCAGTCGGTATACATATTTATAGTTTGCAATTGAACTCGCAAATTATGGAAAAGTTCGAGCACAGCTTAGATGTTATCGCACATCGTTAATAGCTCGAGGTAATCCAGCCGATTTTCATGGATCATAAAGTTTGGCAATAATCTGCGACCTAAATTTTTTATTGGCACAACTAATTGACTTTCAAATAGTTGGGTACTTTGTTCAAAAGCTACAGCTTTCTTCGGAAATGAGATATACGCGATAATTCACTGCTACTTGAGACACCTGTTACTCAACAATGTAGTGTATTATTTTGTATATGATTTGCATTGCATTCCACATAATTATTCTCTAGGCCATCTGCCCACGGTTAATAGCTGAACGTTAAAGAGTATACGAGTCGAGCCTACTATCGCTATATTTGAATTAAAAATTATCCTTGGTCAGTTGCGATTATTTTGAAACACTTCCATGCAAGTCGACGATAGACTACCGATTCTGATCACAAGAATTATTTTACTAGGTTGGTTGTGATAAACCTTAAGGGGAAGTATCCCCTTTTGAATCGTGGTAATCTCCATTCAAAAAGTGGTCTTTTAATTTCACGAGTAACTACCCCAATTTACGACGTAGAAACTCAATTTTTTTAAATTGAAGTTGAAGAACGTCCCGAGGGCAAATAGTTTTCTTTTTTTCGATTTAATTAGTTTTTCAATTAAAAAAAACAGGTTGAACTTCAGCGTTTTGGAAACTACACTTAATGAATTTTTTTCGACAGTTATTCATCATTTTTTGGAAAAAATCGCAACTATTTGCCCTCGGCAATTTAATTTTCTATAAACTACAAGAATTTTCATGATGATTAGTTCAAAAATATAGCTTGTACTCATGAAAAACGAAAAACATATTCAATAACCCAAATATTACAGAGATCTAACGATTACCCTGTTTTTTTAATTGAAAAACTAATTGAATCGAAAAAAAAAAATTTTTTGCCCTCGGGACGTTCTTCAACTTCAATTAAAAAAAAAAATCAAACCTCTACGTCGTGAATTAGGGTAGTTACTCATGAAATAAAGAGACCACTTTTTGAATGGAGATTTACCACGATTCAAAAGGTGATACTTCCCCTTAAGTGGGTTTGTTGAAAATTCAATTATTTTTTCAATACAATCTTCTATTGAAGCTTTGAGAAGGGTTGAATATCGAATTGAAAATAAAATCTTCAGTTAAACGAAATTTCACGCAAAAATAAAGGTTAGACTTTTTTCGATCTTTTGTTTCATTCATAGAATATTTGTGATATCTGTTACTTTTCTTCGTCGTCCCCTGTAGAGAACGATGAAAATAAATTGATGTGAATAAAAGGAATATGATGAGCTTGCCATAAGTTCAAATAAAAATTAGTTGAATGCAGACGAGAATATTGATTAAATTTTTATGTGATCACTAGCGGATTTGAAGGGGGCCATGCACCCCCCCCTCTCTGCTTTTCGAGGTCTAAAATTAATCCTTGATGGTTGTCCAACTAATTTCTACTATTCGAAATTCAGACGAATAATTCAAATAATTTTTTTTAATTCCCTCCATATCAACGAACTCGAATGAAACGAATCTAATTTCCTTTTTCCTGGTCAAACCGTACATTTTTCACGTAGAATTCAGGTGTCACTAGTTTTCCCATGAACCTTAAAAATATATAGATATTTATAAAAAATATTTTGCAGACGGGCAAGTGTTGAATGAAGTGTTTAAGATTTTGACTCAAACTTGTCAGTATTTTTTCGTGTTTCTGGCTAATTTTGCTAATGAGCAATAAAATGAATAACAAAGCATTATAATAATACTTGATGATACTTCTCTCAGTAAACATTTCGGACACTTAAACTGTGCCTATTTCCAAAACTACTAACAACAATAATCATTCCAGCCTATTCAAATTTCAGCAGATTTTTGAAATATTGACAGATGCCATAAAATATATTTTTTCGTCATTTTTGTTCGCAAGAGTTGAATTGACCGTATTTTCAAAGTTGAAAATTCTCAAACCTTTCGCCTCATTTTATCGAGTTTTTCAACTGTTGCTGATATATTCCAGGAACATCAGATGAGATAGGAGCTTCGAATTAAGCTAACTTTGAAATTATGGCGCTCATATAAGTATAATTTTATTGAATTACTAATAAAAGTATAATAATGGAAATACATATATAAGTGTCAATGACATAATTCCTTCAGCCTATACAGGGTGTCACAACCCCAACCCCTTGAATTTGAAAAGGGAAGATGGGTCATGCATGCGATATGTTGAGGTAATTTTTTTTCTGAATATGACAGTAAATTCTTTTTTGAGTTTGGATCATTCGTTTACATATTATTTGACTTTGAAAATTAGATACCTTCCATAAGAAAGAAATACCTCTTAACTAGATGTCGCCTTGATGTATACTGTACCATAAGACATGCACATAAAGTTAGAAAAACAACTTTCGCGAATCAAATTTGGAATAGCTCAAAATTTTGCCGTTATTTATCCGTAATTTATCCGTGAAAAAATTAATTTTGCCGCTCTTATATTTTGAAAGATATGAGATGTGTCGCTAAGTTGATATCAACTTAGCGAAACAATTATTCGAAAAACTTTTTCAGCCGAAATCAAACTAGCTCATCTTTTTCAATGATTTATCCGTAAATTATCCGTGAAGAAAGAAACGTCGCCACTCTTGTATTTAAAAAAATATTGGATGTTTCGCTAACTTGATATCAAGTTGGCGAAACAACTATTCGAAAAATGGTTTCAGCACAAAACAAAATAGCTCATCTTTTTAAGTGATTTATCCGTAAATTATCCGTGACAAAAGAAAATTTGTATCATTCAAGGTTTCGAAGAAAATTGACAAAATCTGATTGATCGATCAGCAGCCGACGGAACATAATTTATGCATTTTTCTCGAAAACTACGCAAGCAATATTGTTGATATTTGAAAAGAAGATGTAGCTTTTCATCTTTGATTTATCCGTGAAGAAAAAATTTTGCCGCTACCGTTTTTAAAAAAATATCACGTGCACTGGTAAGTGTACATCAAATTACCAGGTGACATATTGAAAAAATGATTTCAGCAATCAACATATAATTTAATTTTTTTCAATGATTTATCTGTAAATTATCCGTGAAGAAAAAACATCGCCACTCTTGTATTTTAAAAAATATCGATTTTGTCATTTTTTTCGAAACCTTGAATGATACAAATTTTCTTTTTTCGCGGATAATTTACGGATAAATCACTTAAAAACATGAACTATTTTGTTTTGTGCTGAAACCATTTTTCGAATAGTTGTTTCGCCAACTTGATATCAAGTCAACGAAACATCTAATATTTTTTCAAATACAAGAGTGGCGATGTTTTTTTCTTCACGAATAATTTACGGATGAATCATTGAAAAAAATTAAATCATCTGTTGATTGCTGAAATCATTTTTTCAATATGTCACCTGGTAATTTGATGGACACGTACCAGTGCACGTGATATTTTTTTAAAAATCGGAGGGGCAAAATTTTTTTCTTCACGGATAAATCAAAGATGAAAAGCAACATCTTCTTTTCAAATTCTAACAATATTGCTTGCGTAGTTTTCGAGAAGAATGCATAAATTATGTTCATTCAGCTGCTGATCGATCAATCAGATTTTGTCATTTTTCTGCGAAACCTTGAATGATACAAATTTTCTTTTTTCACGTATAATTGACGGATGAATCACTCAAAAAGATGAGCTATTTTGCTTTGTGCTGAAACCATTTTTCGAAAAGTTGTTTCGCCAACTTGATATCAAGTTAGCGAAACATACGATATTTTTTAAAATAAAAGAGTGGCGATATTCTCTTCTTCAGGGATAATTTACGGATAAATCATTGAAAAACAATTAAATTATCTGTTGATTGCTGAAATCATTTTTTCAATATGTCACCTGGTAATTTGATGTACACTTATCAGTGAACGTGATATTTTTGTAAAAACAGGAGGGGAAAATTTTTTTTCTTCACGGATAAATCAAAGATAAAAAGCGACATCTTCTTTTCAAATTTCATCGGTATTGATCTCTCAGTTTTCGAGAAAAATGCATAAATTATGTTCCGTCGGCTGCTGATCGATCAATCAGGTTTTGTCATTTTTCTTCGAAACCTTGAATGATACAAATTTTCTTCTTTCAGGGATAATTTACGGATAAATCACTCAAAAAGATATAATTACTTCATTACTAGAAATGTAGCAAAAGTCTGCATGCAACTGAAATCCAATCTTTCTTTCAATAAAGGAAAAATAAATCCGAAAATCTAGGCAATTTTCTACTTTAACCGTATTTAGAAAACTAGCCATATGATTGGGTTGGGCCCATTGACACTTTTGGTTACCGAGGCGGGTACAACAACATACCAAGCTTTCAGAAAATTTGACCGGTCGCCGTTCACATAAGAAAAGTGCGGGGTCCTTTCTTTTGAAATTTAAAATCGACTCGTGCGAGGATTTTCCACAATAATTCTTAGTACAAGGGTTACGTTACCTACTTTTTTGGCACGCTGTATAAATAAATCTTCTTTATTTTCGTACAGTTCATAAAAATTTGATTTCCAATATTGAAAGAACGTAAAACTGGCCCTGAAAAGAGCGATACAGGCGTAGTAATTTCTTAGAAGGAAATAAATTTTCAGTTCCCAAAATTTAAAATCAGATCCTATATCATGAACACTTTCATCGACAGCTGCTGTCATCTTTTTCAATAAGTGTCAAATTATTCTTGACAGGTGTCGAATTATTTTCACATTCTTTGGATTAACAAGCTCTCAAATGCTCCTGACATCTTGTCAGTGCTTTCATTTTTAAGTGCGGTAGAAAAAACGTGTTTTCGAAGGTTTTATTTGAAGGAGTTTTCAAGAGTTTCTGGATCTGTTTGCTCAGACTAATCTTAAAATTATAATAATGATATAATAATAATGTTTATTCGAGGTAATAAATGTCTAGTATACGATTAGTCCTTTCCTTATCCTCATTCACTTCAAGGAGCATATTCAGCAGTGTTTTATTTACAAATTACTTCCTGACCTTGAAACTGAGAGCTCATTAGTACCTTCATAGGAGCGATTTGTTTAAGACCTTCAAAAAGAATTGGCATGGCAGAAATTCATATTTCTATTCATCACATCTAGTACTAGAGATTTGAAAAAATTCTGACACAATGTTGAGCAACAAAAATTGCGCAATTAGCTAAAAAAATCTGCGAACATATAGCAGAGCGGAATCTGAAATGATTCTTGACCTTATTTCATCCGACAAAAAGATTTTGCAAGTACAATCAGCTAAATAAAGAACAGCTGTTACACCATTACATACATCGGAGCAATGCGAAGTTAAGACTAAACTAAATACGCGTCATTAAGAGAATCATCATGGAATGTGAATGTCATTTCAATTGTGAAAAAATATCTATTGAATTGTAGATTCATGGCTATTATAATTATCTCCTTTCAAGACAGGAAAGAAACTTAATATCATACGTATAATTTATTTATGTTGCAATGTGAAATAATTCATCTCATTGTATTTTTGAACCCATCTCTCTTACATTGGGCATCGAATAACTCTGACTATGAATAAATGCATATTCATTCATTATGTCATATCAACACATAAACAATATTTTATCATCTTGGCGGTTTGATTGTATACAAGTCCCTTTTTTCCGATTCAATTATTATATCATCTTGGACATAACGAATTGAAAACTTTACATTATACAAAATGTTTCGAACTTTTGAAAATTTTATTTTTTAATTTTCAACGATAGTATTTCTCTACGAAATTCTGAAAGTTCTGCAAACGTTAAGTGCGTAATTTTACATATTTTTCTAGATTTGCAACCAATTGGAACATTTATTCTATTGAAATTTGTACATTCGAAAACATCAGAAAAAATCTTCTAAGTACCTATAGGTACCATGTTCATACATATTTATGTATTTATATACAGGGTGTCCGGTAAACCTTGTACAATATTGAAACTGTTGATAGACCAGGTCATGACTGTTCCGAGGACTGTTCAGAATATCAGCATTTCACCTCAGTAAAAATATCACCATTTTCGAGATAATGGGCATTTTCTAAATATCTAGAAAATAACTACCTCACCTCCGTTTTTTGAGTGCTATGTCTAATGTATCAAGTTCTGAAAAACTGTTTTGTACGTCTGAAAGCATCACTCATCATTAATCTTCAGCCACAAAGATATTTGAATTAGTCTCAATTTGTAGACATAGCACTCAAAAAACGGAGTGAGGTAATGATTTTCTAGATATTTAGAAAATGCCCATTATCTCGAAAATGGTGATATTTTTACTGAGGTGAAATTCTGATATTCTGAACAGTCATGACCTGGTCTATCACCAGTTTCAATATTGTACAAGGTTTACCGGACACCCTGTATATACAGGGTGGCCAGGAGATTGACGTCAAAAAGGAAAAAACAGGTCCCTCGTGTCATGGGCTATTCGAATCATCCCCATGTATGTTATGCTATTTCTCACGGTTTTCGAGTTATGAATTTTTTTATGAACTTTGAGAATTTTCGACTTGACCATCTCAAAAAAGATATTAAAAAAAAGTACAAGACTTCTCTGTGAAATTCTTTTTGTAACTTAATCTCCATGAATTGTACTATTATACATAGAATAACCAGATTCGTAATTTCGATAAAAATTATGGAAATGTTGGTCTCGAGTGAAAAAGTTACGTGAATTGGATTATGATCTGAATTTTCGAATCAAAATTAAAAATGTAAAAAGGCTAATTCACGGTTTCTTAGTATGCTTAAAAACTGCACTCAACAGTCAGCTTTTAGAATCATTGATAAAAAATGGTACTTAACACTCTACTTTTGCTAGAATTAGCCTTCAAAGTCATCGAGGTGGAAAAAATCAAAGAACTAGACATTTACTACAAAATTATTTTTTGCCATTTTAAGATATTTCTGATCAAGTTATGATAGAAGATGCTGAAAATTAATGAAAATTAGCTTTAGATGTTGGTCAAGAAAAGTTCTAGATAAAAAAAAGAAAAAGATATGGCAATAAATCACAATAAAAAGAAATTTATTTATAAAACTTACAGTAGGTGTTCAAAGGGGCCACCTCCAGCCTCAATACACATTCTACACCTTCTTATAAAATTTTCTTTTAATCGCATGAAAACCTGCCCTGTTCTCTCTTAGGACACGTTCGGCTTCTCTTAACTTAAGTCGCAGCTCGTCTTCACTCGAACATTCTCGGGCGTAAACAATTACTTTGAAATAACTCTAAACGAAAAAAATCGATGGGATTGAGGTCAGGTGAACGTGGGGGCCACTTGATTGGTCCGCTGCGCAGCAATGAAAAACCGATCGGGATTATTCAAATTTTCGAGAACAATTTTTGATTAACCACTTGAATGAACGATACCCGAACAGATGGATCGGACGCAGTCGACCAATCAAGGGGCCCCCACGTTCACCTGACCTTAATCCTATCGATTTTTTCGTTTGGGGTTATTTCAAAGAAATTGTTTACGCCCGAGAATGTTCGAGTGAAGACGAGCTGCGACTGAAGAAGCCGAACGTGTTCAAAGAGAGAACAGGGCAAGTTTAATGCGATTGAAAGAAAATTTTCTAAGAAGGTGTAGAATGTGTATTGAGGCTGGAGGTTGCCACTTTGAACACTCACTGTGAATTTTATAAATAAATTTCTTTTTATTTACATTATGATGTGTGATTTATTGCCATACCTTTTTCTTTTTTTATCTAGAACTTTTCTTGACCAACATCTAAAGCTAATTTTCATTAATTTTCAGCATTTTCTATCATAACTTCATCAGAAATATCTTAAAATGGCAAAAAATAATTTTGTAGTAAATGTCTAGTTCTTTGATTTTTTCCACCTCGATGACTTTGAAGGCTAATTCTAGCAAAAGTAGAGTGTTAAGTACCATTTTTAATCAATGATTCTAAAAGCTGACTGTTGAGCGCAGTTTTAAAGCATACTAAGAAACCGTGAATTAGCCTTTTTACATTTTTAATTTTGATTCGAAAATTCAGATCATAATCCAATTTACGTAACTTTTTCACTTGAGACCAACATTTCCATAATTTTTATCAAAGTTACGAACCTTGATACGGTTTTCCGGCTAACCTTTTTCAGAAAACAAAATGAGTGTACAAATTTTACAAATTTTATTATTTCACAAATTTCATCAAGGTTAAACGCAATTCTACAGGTATTATAAATGGAAATTATACAAGCAAGAAAATAAATGATACCTATGCTTAAATACTACCAAATTCAAATATGAAAGAATTACTGTAATTTCAATATTTCCAACTTCCAAATCTCAAAGTCAGGGTCTGAGTTCTCTGTTCTAACAAGAACAGGCCTTAACTTCAAAAATTAATTCAACTTCACAATTATTAGATGAACCAGCTGAATTTCAACAAAAGAAATAAACGTACAGAAAATAGCTGTTTTTTTCAATTTCACTTATCTTTTGGTTTTTAAAATGAACGAAGGGAATGCTGCAAGCTCGTTTGGACAGACGATGTGATCTCCAGGGGATGATGGAATCTCGTGTTGCAATCTGCAAGGGAATTTCTTGTCGGAAGCGAAATCCCGAAAAATCTCAAAATATGGCTCGTCCAATATCCGAAGCGATGGTATTAAATTTGATGCAAGATGACTTGAAGTGATGTTCTTGAATCGACGATAAAAATGAAGATTTTAATGGCAGACAAATCTAAATTGGATAAAGGCATGTTTTACGCTTCAAAGAAAAATCGAGAAAAAATAACTCTTACCCTCAGTCTCACAAACTTATTTCACCAACGAATTGAATTATCGATAAAATAACAGGGCTTATCCGGCAGAGCCGAAAATATTTGCCTAACAAAAGGAATTATCCAGCAATCTAAGTAAATCAAAAATTTGCCGTTTTTTACTCCTATTTCGTTACTTCTCTCAACAAATTCAGAACGCAAAAGAAAGAGGAATCAAGAATCGGGCTCGTTCTTGGAAACATATTGTCGCAAAAAAAATTATAAACATGCGTAACAATATTTCCTTACATGTTCTATGAATGGTAAATATAATTTGAATTTATCAATCGATTCTGTGTCGAACATACAGGGTTGACTTTAATATTATATGAGTGAAAATGAAATTCATTGCAACTAGCTTTCTCTTAAAATTTCCATAAAATTCTCTGATCATAATCTATACTGTAACATACTTCCCCTCCCTGGAATAAAAAAAATCGAAGATTTTTTTTCTCCGGTAAACGAAAATGAGAAGTGGAAAAATAAGTGCAACAATCTCTGGAAATCACAACGTCACTCCAAACAACCTTACAGACCTGAAACAAAAAGCAAAAAAAATTAATTTGTATCATGAGTTTTATCAGGTTTAAGTTGGGAAATGTGCCAATTTCCTTTGGAAATTCCGGCATCATCAACCAGTTCATAGGCATTGATTCCCAACTTCCTCCCAATTCTATATGGACCAATATATTTATCACCCAATTTGGCATTGAAATTTTTAATGTTTGATGAAAGTTGATGTGATTTTACCCACACATAATCGTTTACGGAATATTGTTTAGGTCGATGTCTTAGATTATATGCATGTTTTGTTTTTTCATGAACTACATTCAATCTCTTTTTCACGAATGATCTTAATTCTTCTAATTTCTCTAAACGACTAGATTGAGTAGAACTAGAATTAGTATTGTCTGGTAATTGATCGGTAATACTTTTACGGTCTCTCTCAAATTTATAGTGGTTACCATCGACTGTCATCTCGCAACCAAAATTGACGAAGTATGGAGAATTTTGAGTAACTTCGTGTTTTGCTGTTCGATAAGCACATCCTAATTTCATGAGATGCTTATCCCAAGTTTTGTGATTAGATTCCACATAGCTCGAGATCATTGTTTTAATGACCCTATTGACTCGTTCTGTGAAATTCGGTTCCGGATGGTACAAAGGATTATAATAAGGGGTGACATTATAGTCTTTAAGTAATTTGGTGAATTCCTTACTTTTAAATTGACTTCCATTGTCACATTTTATTATCTCCGGAACAGAGAATAACAAAAAAACTTGTTCTTCGAGAATTCTTACTATCGCTGTAGCTGTTGCTGTTCTAAGAGGGAAAAGTAATGTGAACTTACTAAAATAATCACAAACAACAAAGACATACTGGTATCCTCTAGATGATTTTGGAAAAGGTCCAATTAAGTCACATGCGAGATATTGCCAACATTTATCGATATTAGGTTTTGTGCCCATTTCACCAGCTTTACGGGATTGTTCTGGTTTATGTGCTGCACATACTCTACATTTATTTACATATTTGGTAATATCACACTTCATTCCGGGCCAAAAATAGTTTTCAAGTATACGATAATACGTCTTATAAATACCCAAATGACCTCCTGTTTTAGGTTCGTCATGAAACCTCATTAGAAGATTTTTTCTTTCATGTTTTGGAACAACTTGTTTCCAACAATTTTTATTCAGTGAGTTCTGACCAATATTTTTATAAAGACAACCGTTTTCTGATATACGGAAATTTGGAAAATTCAGAGGATTTGTACGAACTTTTGAAATTAGATTATTATACCACGAATCTTGAACAATATCGAATTTAATATCTGAGATCTCATAATTTTCGGGAATAGCTCGACTTAAGCAATCTGGTACAAGGTGATTTTTTCCGGGTCGATGTATAATGGTGAAGTTGTACTGTTGTAATTTTAGTGCCCATCTACCTAGTCTTCCTTGGGGACATTTCAAATTATTTAACCATACTAAACTGTGATGATCAGTTATAATAGTGAAATGAGGAGCACCTTCGATGTAACATCTTAAACGATCTACTGACCAAAGAACACTCAAACCTTCTAATTCGGTTGCTGTGAAGTTACGTTCGGAACGGGTTAAACTTCTAGAGAGATAACATATTACATGTTCTCTGCCATTATAAAATTGTGACAAAACACATCCCAAGCCATAGCTACTAGCATCACATTGCAAAACGAATTCATAATTGAAATTTGGACAACTTAAGATAGGTGCGCTTACTAGACAATTCTTGATGCTTTGAAAAGCTTGTTCGCATTCGGGGTTCCAGTTGAATTTTACATTTTTTCGAGTCAAATTTGTTAATGGTTCTATGATATTTGACAAGTTTGGAATGAATTTTCGATACCATGTTATCATACCTATTATGCGCTTTATGTCTTTAGGTTTTTCAGGCCTAGGTAAGTCCACGATAGCTTTAACCTTTTCTGGATCGACAGAAAGACCATGATTATTTACAATGAAACCTAGATATTTCAATTCTGATCTGAAGAAACAACATTTTTCTTTATTGGGGATTAAATTCGCGTTTAATAATTTTTGAAAAACAGACCTCAACAATTGGACATGCTTAGAGAAATTATCTGATACAATAATAATATCGTCAAGATAGCGAAAAACATTTTTTGAATATTCGGGACCGAAGAGAGTGTCCACCAATTTTTGAAATGTGGCTGGTGCATTGCAAAGACCAAATGCCATACGCTTAAACTGGAATAAACCACGACCAGGGATAGTAAAAGCTGTATATTTTTTACTATTTTCTTCCATTTTAACTTGCCAATATGCACTTGTGATGTCCAAAGAAGTTAAATATTTTGCATTTCCTAAACTGTCAAGAACGGCTGAAATGTAAGGTAAAGGATAGGCGCATTTTTCTGTAACAGCATTTAATTTACGAAAGTCCACTACAAATCGGTAAGTGTTGTCTTTTTTGGGAACCATAAGAATTGGTGAACTCCAACCGCTAGTGGATGGTTCAATTACGTCGAGCTCTAACATTTTATCGATTTCTTTATCAATTTTTTGTTGCATAAACGGACTCACAGGGTAGTACCGTTGTTTTATGGGCGCACTATCAGTCTTAATTTCATGTTCGATCAAATTCGTACAACCTAGCTTAATATTCTTTACAGACCCAAAATATTCGTCTATGACCTGTTTAACTTGTTCACGTTGGTCGAACGTCAAGTCGTCAGTGGTCTGAGTATATTTTACTTGCAAATCCAATGTATCCACGCAATTATTTTCTACGAAATACCAACATCCTCTACGTAAATCTGGAATTATACCCATTTTTACCCAAAATATGGTTCCTAGCACTATGTTGTGACGCAATTCGGGCAAGACGTAGCAATCAAAAATGTGAACTTTTTCCTCTAGTTTTATCGGAATGGTAACAAAGCCTAAACAAGATAATTCTGAATTATTTGCAACTGTACAAGAAATAGAGCTATCAGGTGTTAATTTTACTCCTAAATTTTGAAGAAATTTAAATGTATGTCCGTTAATGAAGATTTGATTTGCTCCTGAGTCCAACAAACCTTTAAAAGAATTGCCATAAAGTTCGACAGCAATATAAGGGCATTCATTCTCGGAAACTCGGTCCAAAAGAAAATCTAATACCGGTTTATGTTTCTTGAAATATTGATCGATTTCAGACGATGAGCACTGAAATGATAGTTGATTATCAAAACTATTTGAACTTTGAAAGCTATCCTGCGAAAAATGAACAGAATCAGGATCAGTACTTGTCTCAATATTATCTATGACCGGACAATCATCAGAAGTGGTAGTTCGGTCTGCACTACACTTCTTATTTAGTTTAAAGAGCATTTCGGGCATGATCTTTTCGTGAAACCAACTAATCCACAACCGAAGCATTTTCTAATTGACGAAGTACAATTTTTAGCAAAATGATTCAAACCATTACATCTGAAACAAACGATATTTCTATCTTCAGTATTTCGACTAATGAATGTTGGTGTATTTCTGCTTGAATTATTTCTATTAGGTACATTCGTGAAACTTTTAGCATTAACATTCAATGAACACTGTTCAGGTGAAAACTGATCTCTTTGTGTGTTACAATTCGAAAAAGTATTGCTAGAAGATGCATTATCAACTGGTACTTCATTATTATGAATATGAGAATATTGTCTATTTCGATCTCTACTATATGAACGGTCTCTAGAATATCTACTGTTACAATTATCTCTAGCAAAATGTGACGATCTCATATGATTATCTCTAGAACAATGATTTTCAAAACGATTTGATCTTTCGTAATTTCTTCTACTTCTTAGCGTACTACAACAATGATTACTACAATTGTCTCTTGATCTAGATGTACTTCTACTATTGCTTCTACTACTTCTATTCTTTGAATTTGATCTTGATCGAGATCTTCGAGTATTTGTCTTCAAAGAATCAAAATTAATAAGTGTTTCGTCTGTAGGGACTGAGGACTTGTCTGAAAATTTGACCTGTTTATTCAAGTTAATATTATCTAATTTCTTTTTAGCACCAGTGTATTCTAAATCTGGTTCAACTGCGTTCTTATTAAAATGAGGGGCAACAAATTGACTAACTGAACGCTTCGTGTCCTCAAACTTTCTACCCAGTGCAATTAAATCATTAATAGAATCTATATTTCCTAGAAGTCCGAAACTCAACTGATATTCGGGTCTCAATCTACTTCTAATCATCTCCAATTTCATCTTTTCATCTACCGAAAATGACAGAAAACTAAACAAACGTTGCATTTTCGCAATGTAAATTGCAATCGTTTCCTCTTCGCCTTGAGTTCGAGATTTGATCTGTTCGAAAATTTTACGATTACCATCTCTGAAATATTCATCACGAAATAGTTTCATTAAATCCTCCCATGAATTAGCCTGATCTCTTACTGCTCGAAAATAAATCAAAGCTTCCCCTTCAAATAAATCTGAGGCACATCGAAATAAAAATTCTTTTGTTATACCTCGAGCTGCAGCCATTTCCTGAATTTTTTCGAAAAATACATTGAAACTCAAAGAACCATTATTACCTGAAAACTTAATACCGAAGTTTTTCATATTGAATCTTGAATCGAGTAAACTCAAATTTTTGAGAATATCTGTGACTTGTTCTATAGACGTCGAAGATTGTGTTGTAGGGATTTGTTGACCAGAAGTATTAGCTTGTGAAATATTAGGTTTGGATTTTGGTGTTGAAGACACACTATCTGCAAATAACTTCTGTTCAATCGCAATATCTATTGGTGGTATGTCAGTTGAAGATTCTGCGGTTTTTATTTTTTTTGTAAATATTGAAATTGAATTTAAAATTATAGCTAGTAGTTCTGATTTTTTCTCTTTACCTTTCTGATCTGTTGGTTGTATATGTTCAATTCGATTAAGTACATGTCCTATCTTTGATTTTACTTTACGTTGCCAAGAGCTTGTTATAACTTCTGAAAGCGATTTATCAATTTCTTCAAGTTTTTTCTGACATATCCCTAATTCAGTTTCTGGGTCACGATTATAGGTTATAGTGAAATGTTGGCCTTCACTTTCTAGCTTAAGTAAATTGCGCAATATGGAAGTAAGTTCGGTTACAGAACCTGCTGGATTAACACCTCTTAATGAAATTTCAAATTCAAGTTCTTCCTTTAGTAATCTGTCGGGATCTATCTTCAAAGTTGGTGAAGTCATAATGTACGAAAAGTTCGTAGCAATTCACAAAAGTATAGGAAAAATAATATGATGGTTTTTGTAAGGTGAATAACTCAAAAAAATAAATAAATCAATGAGATAACCACAGCAAAAATCAACTAGTATATATGTTTCAATGTATTAATGTTGGTCCAGATAAAAAAGGAAAAAAATTAGGTCTTACTCAATGTCCTGGTCGACGAGACGGGTTGTGCTGAGAAATGTAATTCCAAATACTGCTATTTTCTTCACAATAAGTTGACAATATTCTGGATTCCTGGTGATCTCAAAGCTTCTGAAGATTTATTTGAAGTTGTTGTAGTTGTTGGGCGCCAAATGATACGGTTTTCCGGCTAACCTTTTTCAGAAAACAAAATGAGTGTACAAATTTTACAAATTTTATTATTTCACAAATTTCATCAAGGTTAAACGCAATTCTACAGGTATTATAAATGGAAATTATACAAGCAAGAAAATAAATGATACCTATGCTTAAATACTACCAAATTCAAATATGAAAGAATTACTGTAATTTCAATATTTCCAACTTCCAAATCTCAAAGTCAGGGTCTGAGTTCTCTGTTCTAACAAGAACAGGCCTTAACTTCAAAAATTAATTCAACTTCACAATTATTAGATGAACCAGCTGAATTTCAACAAAAGAAATAAACGTACAGAAAATAGCTGTTTTTTTCAATTTCACTTATCTTTTGGTTTTTAAAATGAACGAAGGGAATGCTGCAAGCTCGTTTGGACAGACGATGTGATCTCCAGGGGATGATGGAATCTCGTGTTGCAATCTGCAAGAGAATTTCTTGTCGGAAGCGAAATCCCGAAAAATCTCAAAATATGGCTCGTCCAATATCCGAAGCGATGGTATTAAATTTGATGCAAGATGACTTGAAGTGATGTTCTTGAATCGACGATAAAAATGAAGATTTTAATGGCAGACAAATCTAAATTGGATGAAGGCATGTTTTACGCTTCAAAGAAAAATCGAGAAAAAATAACTCTTACCCTCAGTCTCACAAACTTATTTCACCAACGAATTGAATTATCGATAAAATAACAGGGCTTATCCGGCAGAGCCGAAAATATTTGCCTAACAAAAGGAATTATCCAGCAATCTAAGTAAATCAAAAATTTGCCGTTTTTTACTCCTATTTCGTTACTTCTCTCAACAAATTCAGAACGCAAAAGAAAGAGGAATCAAGAATCGGGCTCGTTCTTGGAAACATATTGTCGCAAAAAAAATTATAAACATGCGTAACAATATTTCCTTACATGTTCTATGAATGGTAAATATAATTTGAATTTATCAATCGATTCTGTGTCGAACATACAGGGTTGACTTTAATATTATATGAGTGAAAATGAAATTCATTGCAACTAGCTTTCTCTTAAAATTTCCATAAAATTCTCTGATCATAATCTATACTGTAACAACCTGGTTATTTTATGTATTAAAGTACAATTCATGGAGATTGAGCTACAAAAAGAATTTCACAGATAAGTCTTATACTTTTTTTTTATATCTTTTTTAAAATGGTCGAGTCAAAAATTCTCAAAGTTCATAAAAAAATTCATAACTCGAAAACCGTGAAAAATAGCATAACATACATGGGAGTGATTCGAATAGCCCATGACACGAGGGACCTGTTTTTTCCTTTTTGACGTCAATCTCTCAGCCATCCTATTGTGCTGACGGTGCTTATGGAAATTTCTTCTTCAGTATTCTTATTTCCTACCTCTTAATTTTTTATTAGTTTCTATAAGATATTTGTCGATCTTTGGGTCGCTAACTCTGTTTATGTTCCAAATTTCAAACTAATCCAACATCAGGTAGGTTTGGACAGATAGGTAAGGGCGGAGTGGTCAAATAAAGGTTGCTTTTTTTTCATGAGATGACCGGAATCCTAATATCTACCTAGTAATTTTATGTATGACCTAAATTTGCGGTACTGCACGCAGAAATATATCAGTTTTTACATGAAAGGACACAAAAAAGGGTTTCGTAAACCATAAATTGAGCGTTTGGACCTTTTTCTTACACAAATAGTGCAAAAAATATGGCATGTAGTGGGTCAACTTTATCTACTCGAAGCATCTGGGTTTTCTATACAAGATTAATAATGAACGAGTGTTCTGATAAGAAGAAGATGGTCAAAGTTTTGAGGCTGCGGATGTATTCGTTGTGTGAGAACTAGGAAAATATGAAAACTCCCGTTTTTCACGATAAAACTTCAAAAACTCTCCACATGGTTGCCAGAATCAGAGCTAGTGCAATTATTCTCTGGAAATTCAGTGGAACAGTTTATGCTTCAGCGTCATTCAAGCCATGATAGAGGTATGATTGCAAGAAGTCTGACAAACTTTTCAAGAATTCTTTTATTGAAAAAGATCGATATCGATATATTTCCCATTTATTTCGAAACGTCGATCTCACAGCCATCTGAATAGCGATTACGAATGCATTGTGATGTCGGCTTGAGGTCAATTGACACCGATTTTCAGACAGGGTTCGATACTGCGAAATTCAAATAAGAAGTGTGCATGGAAGTATGGATGGATAGTTCCAAATAATGGTTCTATTCGTTGTGTGTAATGTTGCATTAAATTCATCCTTGAAAACAGTGGTTATTGTTGGATGCATCGATCGGGTATCAGGAATTTGTTCTTGGAAAGTTGTCGAACAGAGAGTTTATAATATATTGTCATCAGAAATTTGTACAGAAGTTGTCTATATCGATGATTGATGCCAAGTTATCACTTCAAAAATAATATTAATCATCCTGGTATTTGTTCTAACAAAATAGAAAACAATTAAAGGATTAATTAGCAAAATCAATTGAAAGTACACAACAATAGAATTGATAAGATGGATATGTTCAATCAGGGTTGGATTAAGAAAATCTTTTGAATATGATTTTTTAACAATGCTTTGCGTCATAGACAACCAAGTAATCGAGAAAATTTTGATAGTGATTCATATTTTATCTGTTGTAGCATTATTTGTAACAGTGGAATTATTTTTGCGATATAATTCCTAAACAATTAAAATAGTAGTAAACAATGGTATGTAAGCTATCAGGTACATGACTACTTAATGGGTCTGTACAAGCCTGGGATAAAATATGGAACCAAGTAACCACCCCTCAAATGAAAAGAACTATATTTATGGAACTTTGCCAACTATAAAGTACTCCCAACCCTGTATAAACAGGGTTGGGATAAAGTATGGAACCAAGTAAATATCAAACGAAAAGAACGATATTTATGAAAATTTTCAGGTGAGTGCAATGGAACAAAATGCATCTGATGTACATTTTTTTGTTAATAGACTACTTCCGGTTTAACCGGAATTGCCATCAACTTCTTTAATTTAAATGGGACACCCTATATATTTTCACAGATTTTGAAAGAACTTGTTATTTTGAATTCATAATACTGAGTTTTGTGATACCACTGTACTTTCGGTTTCAAAGCAAATACCCTCGACTTTTTTAGATCAAATGGGGTACCTTGTATTTTTCTGCAGATTTCAAAGGAAGCTATTTAGAAGTTGTGTGTGTATATATAATTTGTAAAAACCAAAATTAAATCACTTTACGTCGACTTATACCATGGTTTGGTGCCAAATTTGTTGTAGACATATGAGGTGATTTGTCTATATCAATTAAAATTTTGATTGCATTAATATTCTCATCAGTCTGAATTAATTACTATTTATTGAAGAATGTAAAATTATTTATCCATTCTCCAACTTTAAATGAATCTATTTCTTTTGTTCATGGATCATTTTCCCTAAACTCTATATGTAAGAATTCAAAATAACAATGTTCTTCAAAATCTGCAAACATATACAGGGTTCTCCATTTGAATCAAGAGGTAATTTCCGTGAAACTGGAATTACAAGAATATGCCATCTTGCATGAAACAAATCTTTCTTTTTTCTAATTAGTTGAATATTTTCAAAGAAACCATCTACTAGCAATAATTTATTAATTGAAATTATGAATAACAGGAGATATGGCGAGTGGTAATTTAATATCCAAACATGTTCTTTGTGGAGAAACAAAATTCTGTACCTATATCATGGCACGGAATAAACACAAAATGTTTCCTTGTTTGCGATAGGCCTAATGTTTTTCAACACCCCATAAAATCAATGGGTGTATAGACGCAAACTTCAACAATTTTGCAACCAGACATTTCTTTTCGTTCCCATCGCGCTGATATCGTTTCGAAATTTTCGATTCATTTATAAACTGTTCTTTCGAATCAGCTCAGGGTTTCTATTTGGCACACCGTGTGCACATGACTCTGACATATATTTTCACTACATAAATACTGAAGATGGTTGCACAATATACCAGAATCATTTCAAAATGATTTTCATTTTCACGCTACCATTCGACTTCGGTTGATGCAAAATTATAAATCGAATGTATCATTATAGAACATAGGAAGTATTCATTTATATTTTAGGGATTGCATGAATTGAATTTCTGAATATAATATCATTTGAGATGAAAAATTGCATTCTCCATGATAAATAGAGATAAATATTGCTATATTATCCAAGGGAAAGTTCAATATTTCGATTTTGGTTTCAGATTGACTCATATTAATCGGAAAATATTTACCATTTTGAATGAAGGATCATTTGAAGAAGGGTCTATATTTCGCACAACTCAAATAACTGACAATTTCTGATGTATTGTTAGCAGAGGATCTTGAATATGGTCCCTAATATTCCTAGGAATTATGACTAACGAAAATGATGCATTCAAAAAGATAAATCGTTTATAAATAAACTGTATCACAAGCAGTGGCGGATTTTAATTTCCAGGGCCCTACCCTCAGAACTTTTGGAGCTCTTCCCCCCTTTTTTGATATTGAAAACAATATTCGAGACAAAACTGAAATTATAAAATATAAGCAATATCAAAACAAAATAAGAATAAGAAATGAATGAAGATCAGTAAAGTTGAAGAGCTCTCTGGATCAACGGCTTCCTAGCTTTAGTTCATTCATTTCGTAGGTATACTCCATTCGCTTTTATTGAGTAACCCGGTTGGCCATGATATTTTGACACATTTCTCCGTCTATATTTTGAAAATATTAGATTAGGGTCATTTTCTCGTCAGATAGATACGCAACGTTATCCTTTCTCCATATTAATAGTTACGTATTTATCAAAATATTCATTTACTTGGGGGAAAAAATGAATTTGAGAAAATAGTTTGTGAATTTAATAATTCCAAAGACATGGCGAATGTTGAAGAAGCTTTTTTCTCTGTTAATACTGGAAATATTTCACGTATATAAACATGGTTGGAAGATTCAGTTATGCTTTCTTCTTATACGGAAATTGATTGTTGAGATTTTACTGAGAAATAATGGACAGAATAGTCCGTTACTCTGTGATAGTTTATTCGAAAAAAGAATAAAAGTTCTCGAATAACCCGGCAGAAAAACTTCTAAACGAACAGTGTCACAAATGGACCTGGGAAAAAACTCAGTGATGAGAATAATATCGACATATGAAATTATCGAAGAATTCGAGAAGAATATAATGTTGAATCGAGAAAACCTCGTGATCGAGGGGAAACTTTTTTTCCTATTTTCATTTCAGAAAATTCATAATAATTTCATAGCAGTTCTGAATTTTCTCGAAAATCCAAAAAGGTTTCATCTCGCAATATCTAAAACACATTTATTCAAAAATGTTTTGAGTCAACATTGTTCTAAAAACTTGCTCCTGACAAATCCTTCGCGAAGTTCCTAGACACAATTTTTTTATTAGTTGTGTTTCAGACATCAAATTTTTTGATAAGGGATAATAATTTAGAAAACTGTGATATTATTCAAATTGTTTCTGCTTATAATATACACATAGAAGTCTGAGGGCCAAATAAAGATAATTTTTTTATTCCAATTTGCAGGCACGATTTTCTTTCTCTACTGCTGAATCCGGCACTGATTATTCAGCAAAATATGACAGAAGCATCTGATAATTTTAATAATAAACGGGATTCCCTCGAATATACAAATATTCCCGATATCGACAAATACTCAATGAATAATTGAAATTATTTGTAGTAGTTCAATAGAACGGTTCAATGCAATATTAATTGCATCGAATGTGTATCGTATTAACTCATTGCCTATTTGACTTTCGTAGAATCTATTATCAGCTGCAGAACAATTTGGAGCGAGCTGATTGCCCAATCTGAATAAAAAGTGCGAAATGTTATTTCATCCATCAGTTGTAACAGGTCATAAAATAGATTCAGAGAGATATATTAATTGAGCATACTGAATATTCAAAAATGTATCCAAATTAGAAAATATGAAGCAAATGAAGATTTATGAAAAGTATATGATTTTGAATTTTCACAGCTTCTATGGATTATTTGGAACTGAGTTGAATCAACAATGTAGAGATAAGTCTCCAGCACTTAGGTTACAGATCTACTTTGATCTGTTGAAATTGGGACATTGAAATATTTATAAATGACTCAGATTTTCCTCTGAAAATTGATGTTGAGGGTTAATGTTAGCTATTCGAAGAACAACCGAGGTCATTCTCAATATTTTATTCATTACAGTCCACATGGAGAAATGTATGTAGAATATCTTCATTCATTTAAATATTATACCTTCTAGAGTTCGTTTTTCCAAAATTGAATTCGAGAAAATGTCCGGTACCAGATTCAAAATTTACCAAGACATTTTCAATTCACGATGCGAATATATGACAACGATGAGGAATTTCTTGATCCAGCAATAAAACCTAAACTAAATACAAACTTGTCTAACGGATAATGTCAGGTTTCAATTATATTATATGGTCCAGAAATCTCTGATTTTTTAATTTCATTTGGGCCCCACATTGTGACACTTATGGCATATGATTCGAAGTTTAGAATTTGACAGAGAAAGAGGTGATTCTGAAAATTGGTTACTCTCTAATTATCGAAGAAAGGAAAGGTTCTCATATTGTCATTATATATTAAATACGGGTCTATACGAGGAAATGGCGTATAACCCTATTGTTATTCTATGGAAAGTGTGCGAAAAATGAGCGCCGAATCTTTTGAACGGTCTTCAATTTTTCATTCATGCACGAGCTAATTCTTGTGCTCATTTCGTTATCAAGCAGTTCTCCAACAATTACGAAAGATTATATAATTAAAAATCGTATGCTGCAATCGAGTGAAATCTCATTTCACACACACTGCGTTCTGTTTTGAATTGGAGTTGCATTACTAGTCTACCAGTAAAACTTTTGCTTTTTTGGTATTTGGAGAATTTTGGAGATTATTTTGCCGGCTGATTTGAAGGAATAGGTTGTGAAAATGATGAGATGTGAATGACAAAAGGACCAATGTTTGAAATAGAGGATTCTTTCGTGCAGTGGAAATGAGGTTAATGGGCGTTCGTTAATGAAAATAGCAATGCAAATGCATTTTCCAGAGATCTCGGACATCTCGGATAACGCACGAGGCGCGCATGAAACTATGCGCAAAGCTGTCTCAAAGCGGGAAATGTCAAATATGAAATATTTCAACGGACGGATCTTCGGATTGGGACTTACCCGGAAAAAAAGAGTCCTAGAGAGTACCCGCGACTTCGGTATCCAAATTGTCGCGAGCACCAAAAACAAAACCAGAAAATCGGGCCATAACTACACTGCACTGCACTCTTTTAGCACTCACATAAGTCGCTCTCTTCACTAGCCTGACTTCGCATTGAGTGAATTATATTTTTGGGCCACGACTCTCAACATCAGTTGCGCCACAAATGAAAGTAAAAGTGAATGCTCGACAAGTCTTCCGATTCTCATGAAGTTTGTGTACGAGTTCGTGTTGGTCAGACGACTGCACGCTGCGAATAGGTACGAAATCTCACTATTGAAATAATTCCAGGTTGAAAAGGCCACCTGTATAATTTGGTGCAAATATTAACATCGGCTAGAGTTGCAAGATCGCACATAATAACACGAGTTCTTAATTTCTCCCTTTACTTTCCCCTCTTTTCTCTTAATGGCCCCCACCACTGCACGAGTTTTTTCCTATCTCTAACTCGCTTGGGTCGTCTTTCTCTAGTACTTCCAAGGTCGAAAGGCTTGCGCGAACACTATTCGCTTGGATTTAGATTTTTACTTTTGCACTCATCTGTGAACATTGTCAAGTAAGTGGTACAGTCCGCCTATAAAGTTTTCCGCGGACTCAGACAATCCACAGGTGTGACACCTGCATGCGTTACAATTTTTTTCTTTGAAGCTCAAGTTTTATTCACTCCTACGATTTCGTAATTCCATAGAAAAAATTCGGTTTTTTTTATTATCGATTGAAGGATACAATATCTTGAACACAAAAAATAGAAAATGCTTCAGCTTTCTGAATTAAAAACTATTTGTCAGAAGAGATTTTTGATTCAATGTTGTCTTATGAATAATATTGTTCTTCCTTCGTCAGAAATTGAGCGAAAATCTTCAGAATTATTCTTGGCAGCTTCTTATTCGGAAAGTTTTTTGTTATTAACATTTTTGAAAACCGCAAATTCACTTTACATGGAAATTTTCAAGTTTTTCCTCTTGCTTCAATGAATTTAGCCAAACATGATCTATTCTAATTATTTTCTCGGTCTAGCAAAATACAGCCTTCCAAAAAAATAACGTAACTTGTCAATGATTCTTGTACGAAGAATTATTAAGAAAATCCTCGCACCAGTCGATTTTAAATTTCGAAGGAAATTTATCGTATGCTTTTTTGAATTTGATATTTCTCAACCCCTACGTGCCCCGCACCCCCTGCTTTATTTTTCCAAAAGGGAATATACAGTGCACATCAAAATTATGGAACAAAATCATTTTCTCAGAAGAAAAATATTTGGCAACAAAATCCTGAAACAGGTCAATTTTTGTTTCACTTTTACCAAATTTTTATGCATTTTTGAAGGATTTTTGTTGCAACCTGTGTCATCACTATCAATCCTCTAAATTTTTTGAATAGGGAAACTGGGTCATGTGGTACTTTTTTGGCAAGGTCTTTGAATCTTCTTTACAGGCGTGGAGATTTTTTTTTCTAAATTAGTTAGTTCAAAGAGGTTTTCAGTATGTGCACTTTGACATGGCTCATTTCCGTTGAGACGATGGTACCTGATGAAATTTGTCACCGAATGAAAGTCGCCCATTACAGTTTTGTTCATGCACAACTTTCAACCCCCTCACAAAATTAGAATGTGTGAAACACTGCGCTTCAGTTATGATCTTAAGCAGGTATGTTATAAGTATGTTTCTACTGAAGTTGAAACTTTTCGATAAAATATTTCAACTCAAAGTAAGAGCCATGACAAAGTGCACATACTGGAAACCTCTTTGAACTAATTTTCCAAAAAAAAATTGTCTTGAAAATTTCTGCTCGTCTCAACGGAAATGAGCCATTTCAAAGTACACATACTGAAAACCTCGTTGCACTAACTAATTTAGAAAAAAAAAATTCTGCACGCCTGTAAAGAAACCTTGCCAAAAAAGTTCCACATGACCCATTTTCACCATTCAAAAAATTCAGAGGGTTGATGGGGATGGCACAGGGTGCAACAAAAATCCTTCAAAAATGCATAAAAATTTGGTAAAAGTGAAACAAAAATTGACTGGTTTCAGGATTTTGTTGAAAATATTTTTTTTCTGAGAAAATGAATTTGTTCCATAATTTTGACGCGCACTGTATATGGATTGTGATACATCAAATGAAAGGTAATTTGATTTTCTACTCAACGGTGCGAATGATAGGAAAACTGGTTGTGTTTTTTTGTAGTAAAACATTAGAAAATAATCAATTGGGTATGGTTATATATGTATTGAAAATTGTTGAGGGTTAAGGGTATCAACCCACAACTTCAAGAATAAGAACAGCAATCGCAAATTGTTAATTTTGTAATAAAAAAAGCTTAACAAATTCTTTTTTCAGTCATACTGCTCAATGTAGAATCGAATGCCCTTTCATTGGATATATCACAATCCATATACATATTCTTATTTGGAAAAAAGTAGAGGGCTGTGGAGCGTAAATAGAAAAAAAGCATCGAAATTACAAATCCATGGATTCGTGGATTTCTCTTAATAATCAGTAAAATAATAATGGGTTTGATTGCAGTACTTTCCAATCACAAACTGTAACTTATGCCCTAATTTTTCAATGAAAAAACGGCACAACCAATTCTACTTCAAGCCACATCACTAAATGGGTAATCAAATTACCTTTCATTTGATTTATCACAATTTCTATATTTCCATTTGAAAATATGAAGTAGTGGGGTGAGGAACATCAAATTCAAAAAAGCACATGATAAATTGCTTATGAAATTAAAAATCGACGGGCGCGTTCGTACATTATTGACGAGTTATATTACTTATTATTTTATTACAAATCCATGGATTCGTGGATTTCTCTTAATAATCAGTAGAAGAATAATGGGTTTGATTGCAGTACTTTCCAATCACAAACTATAACTTATGCCCTAATTTTTCAATGAAAAAACGGCACAACCAATTCTACTTCAAGCCACATCACTAAATGAATGATCAAATTACCTTTCATTTGATCTATCACAATTTCTATATTTCCGTTTGAAAAGATGAAGTAGTGGGGTGAGGAATATCAAATTCAAAAAAGCACAGGATAAATTGCTTATGAAATTTAAAATCGACGGGCGCGTTCGTACATTATTGACGAGTTATATTACTTATTATTACAAATCTTTGGATTCGTGGATTTCTCTTAATAATCAGTAAAATAACAATGGGTTTGATTGCAGTACTTTCCAATCACAAACTGTAACTTATTCCCAATTTTTTCAATGAAAAAACGGCACAACCAATTCTACTTCAAGCCAAATCACTAAATGAGTAATCAAATTACCTTTCATTTGATCTACCACAATTTCTATATTTCCGTTTGAAAAGATGAAGTAGTGGGGTGAGGAATATCAAATTCAAAAAAGCACAGGATAAATTGCTTATGAAATTTAAAATCGACGGGCGCGTTCGTACATTATTGACGAGTTATATTACTTATTATTACAAATCTTTGGATTCGTGGATTTCTCTTAATAATCAGTAAAATAACAATGGGTTTGATTGCAGTACTTTCCAATCACAAACTGTAACTTATTCCCTATTTTTTCAATGAAAAAACGGCACAACCAATTCTACTTCAAGCCAAATCACTAAATGAGTAATCAAATTACCTTTCATTTGATCTATCACAATTTCTATATTTCCGTTTGAAAAGATGAAGTAGTGGGGTGAGGAATATCAAATTCAAAAAAGCACAGGATAAATTGCTTATGAAATTTAAAATCGACGGGCGCGTTCGTACATTATTGACGAGTTATATTACTTATTATTACAAATCTTTGGATTCGTGGATTTCTCTTAATAATCAGTAAAATAACAATGGGTTTGATTGCAGTACTTTCCAATCACAAACTGTAACTTATTCCCTATTTTTTCAATGAAAAAACGGCACAACCAATTCTACTTCAAGCCAAATCACTAAATGAGTAATCAAATTACCTTTCATTTGATCTATCACAATTTCTATATTTCCGTTTGAAAAGATGAAGTAGTGTGGTGAGGAATATCGAATTCAAAAAAGCACAGGATAAATTGCTTATGAAATTTAAAATCGACGGGCGCGTTCGTACATTATTGACGAGTTATAACTTATTATTACAAATCCATGGATTCGTGGATTTCTCTTAATAATCAGTAGAAGAATAATGGGTTTGATTTCAGTACTTTCCAATCACAAACTGTAACTTATGCCCTAATTTTTCAATGAAAAAACGGCACAACCAATTCTACTTCAAGCCACATCACTAAATGAGTAATCAAATTACCTTTCATTTGATCTATCACAATTTCTATATTTCCGTTTGAAAAGATTAAGTACTGGGGTGAGGAATATCAAATTCAAAAAAGCACAGGATAAATTGCTTATGAAATTTAAAATCGACGGGCGCGTTCGTACATTATTGACGAGTTATAACTTATTATTACAAATCCATGGATTCGTGGATTTCTCTTAATAATCAGTAGAAGAATAATGGGTTTGATTTCAGTACTTTCCAATCACAAACTGTAACTTATGCCCTAATTTTTCAATGAAAAAACGGCACAACCAATTCTACTTCAAGCCACATCACTAAATGAGTAATCAAATTACCTTTCATTTGATCTATCACAATTTCTATATTTCCGTTTGAAAAGATGAAGTAGTGGGGTGAGGAATATCAAATTCAAAAAAGCACAGGATAAATTGGATATATGAAATTTAAAATCGACGGGCGCGAGGATTTTCCTTGATAATTCTTCGTACATTATTGACGAGTTATATTACTTTTTTGGAACGCTGTATTGGTTGACTCACTTTTTTCAAATCATCAGGTTGTGTTATAAGAATCTTTGCAGAATTTAAATTCATCATGTATTCCCATTTGGTCATTGGTGAACACTATTTGAGATCTATTTATGGCTCTAGATTTCTTTTCAGATTTTTTCACGTGCATTTTACCTGTTAAGGTTTTACCCCCGATACAGGGAATATCATAGGAATACAGGGTGTCACATCAGGAAGGAAACAGAGGTCTTTGCTTGTAGAAAAATAAAGATTTTGGAAAATCGCTCACAACCGTCAATTTTGTACATTTTGGTCCATTTGGTTTTTGCATATTTGAATTCACATAATATTTTCTCAAAGTAAATGAACATTTTGATAAATACGTAATTACTACGATTTTAATGCAGAAACGACAACGTTGCGGGCGTATCTGACAGAGGAATGACCATAATAAAAAATTTTCAAAATATACGCGGTGAAATGTGTCCGAATTCCATGACAAACCGCGATACTTTATAAAAGTGAATGGAGTATACACGAATAATTGAATCTCAAAAAGATTTTTATTGTCATATTTAGGGCGAAAAACCTTTTCAACAACATATCACACGTCTCATCTTCTTTATTCAAATTTAAGGGGTTGGAGTTGCCGCAGACAGATGAAATGATATGGTGATGGTTTTTATGTGACAAAATGTCCCCCTTATGAACAAAATAGACGATTTTCCAAAATCTCGATTTTTCAACTAGAAAATACCTTCGTTTTCATTTCAATGTGACACCCTGTAAAGGATTCACTATATGAATTCATCACAACATTCAAAATTGAACATTTCACGAAGGAAATACCTTTCTGTGTAGAAAAAAACAATAAAAACCTTCCATGAAGAATAATCAAAATATTTTCAATTAGCTTTTTGAGTGAACCATTTCAACATGTAAATGCACAACAATACACATTTCAGTTTGCATTCCACTCGGAAATTGAAATTAGCTGCACCGATTGTTCTTGAGACACATCAAAATAATAAGTATGTATAATCTTTCTTCACAAGAATAACTTTTTTTTAATATCAACGAAATGATGACAATTCTGCATTTTCCTTTCCGATGAAACAATTAATCTAATAGTGTTTGGACCAATTCATGCTTATCCACATATTCATGCAAATATTCATCTATGTTCACCATGAAGTCCCTGCCTACATCTATCTCTATCTTTCTTCATTTGTGGAAATTGACGTAACACCTGTTCTAAGAGCATTCATTTTTCTCAAGGTGTGGAGGAATATTATATAATCTTCATAACCAGCTTTCCAGGTAACCTTCACCTTGCTTTATTGAGGCGGTAGAAGTTTTTACTTCTATATAACTAGAAAAGTATCCTATTACACTGACTATTTGCGAATTGAGATAGCCTTAACCTTATTAGTAATTCAAATATGTGCTATGATCTCTGAAATTGTTACTTCCGGGCATGGAGGAAGCAGATATATTTATTATATGCATGTGAATGCTTCTAATCATGAGTTTTCAGATTCATTTATGCTTGGAAGGATGTTAAGTTCATCATATTAATTCATAGAAATTTGTCGTTCAGCTCATACTGTTGTCAAGCTCGTTGAAAACGATTGACCTGTTTTCATTCATCATGGGCAGTAATTCTTGGAGATTCTCTAGTTCTCAATAAATATGGAAAATTATTAGTACGTAGTATTAAATATAGCTCTGCGACTTATCTTTAGGAAATTGTGAAGCTTTTTCTTCATTCTTTGAATATTGTTGTTGAGAGCTCTATATCTCATCCGCCACCAGGTATTTACCCAGTGAAGTCTGAGCGATATCCTACGTGGAAACTCTCAATAAGATTGCGATATTCGCATTGAATACTTCCGTCGTGGTCTCGAGAAGATCGCAGTGGAGGAAGAATAAAATAATTTCACATATCGTTTTTTTTTGGGTGATAGAACTATAAATCGAAATGAAACACATTTAAATTAAGATTGAAGCCATTTTTTTTTAATTTGAAAAATAATTTCATGACATTTCTGTCTTAAAAATAATTTTCTTCATATGTCCACCACGACTAGCTCTGAGGAACCGCATTCGACCAGACCAATTTTGGACCACTCTTTCGAGTAATTCAGGCCTTATTTCAGCAATAACAAGAGTTATGCTGGCTTCCGAAGCGTATATTGTTTCTGGTTTATCTGCATAAACCAAAGGCTTGACATAACCCCAAAGAAAATAATCCATTGAAGGCCAATTAATTGGACCATTTCTCGAAATGATGTTATCTCCAAATCAATTGTTAACAGCATGAGGTATAGAACCTTCTTGTCGGAACCAAAACCCTTCTGTGTCGATACCATTCAAATTTTGAAACAAATAATCATTGATCATCGATCTGTAACAAGCACGATTCACTGTGACATCAGTTCAAGAGCTAGTCGTGGTGGACCTATGCCGAAAACTATTTTTATGAAATAAAAAATTCAACGAATTATCTTTCAAAATTTCATTTCAATCACCTTGTTATGTGAGCTCCATAATGCCAATTTTTAGATTGTAAGGGTGCATTGTTGATAATTTAATGGTTTCTTGTGTCCTCTCATTTGTCTGATTTTGATTTTTACATGCTAGTCGATCAATTTTCGTTTACAAGCCCCAAATTTCGATTTTCACATCGAATATACAAAATATGAATAATTTTTATCAGCCCGTGACTTTTTATGGTCACTCCAATATTCGCAGATTTCGAACATAATGAATGAAGAAAAATGGTACCAACCAATTGAGGAAAAAAATAATGGAAATCATAAAACATTAAAATTACATTTATATTTATAATATGGGGTATTCTGGGCTTTCTAGACGTGGTCCAATAGAATTTTACCTTCAACTGCAGTAGGATTCTTGTCGGAGTTTGTATCCCGAGGATTGACTGCTCCGAACTGGAGCATCGAATTCGGAGCAGTCAATAATCAGGTAACAACCTCCGACCAAGATACCTTTGAAGATGACCACCGGAATTGTAGGTAAAAGGTTGGACAAAGACTATAAAGCTCGGAATACACTAAATTTGAAGTTGAATTCGGTCGTGAAAGTCTTCATCAACGTATAAATAAAAACAAAACAGAATATCTAACCTTTGGAAAACAGCTGAAAGTAACGTCTACTAGATCTTTGGGTATCGAGGTGGATAACAGATTAAGGTGAAGTGAACATATAGACATGTTGAGCAAGAAACTAGCCAGTAGCATTTATTGCTTGAAGAGACTGAGGAATATTCTTTCTAAGGATATTTTGAAAACAGCTTACCTTGCAAACTTTCAGTGCTCTTGTATGGAGTGCTCAGGTGGGGAAGATCTTCTGAGATATATAGAATAAACACTATTCAGAAGAGGGCTATCAGGACCATGTTCGACATCGGAAGTACAGACTCCTGTCGACCCATTTTCATTAAAGAGAAGATACTAACCTTCACATCCTTATACATTCTGGAGTGCCTCAAGAATGTGTACAACAACTACTACAGCTACCAGAGAAATGGGCAAGATACAAGACACCGGAAAGCTTTGGGACCTCCTCTTCATCTTAAGAAGTCCACTCAGCAGTTCGTGGACTATTGGGGTCCTAAATTGTTCAATAAGTCACCTAGAAATATACAAACTCTAAAAAAAATTAATTCATCAAAGTGCTCAAAGATATACTTACCGAAGGTGCCTTTCACTCAGTAGATCAGTTCCTAGAATATAACTTAAATATTCCATAGAGTCTGTGATGTTTGAATACCATGATTTTTTATTATATACAGAGTGTAACAGCCAAATGGAATAAATTCGATAACGATTAAATGAGGGGGTGTTAGGAAAAACTCTCGGATACGTCGATATATAATTTTAAATGCGCATATTTTTCAAGAAAATAAAATTATATAGGGTGTTCCATGTGACCGTGGCAAATACCAACTTTCTTATTTAAATGCAACCCCCTGTATATTATTTATTTTTTGGATTCTTCAGAAAATTCTAGACATAATTCATGTACAATGTCCTATACCTATCTTCAACTGTTTCGGAAATATTAAGTGTTTTCAGATTTTTTAAAAAAATTAACATTTTAAATGAAAATTATTTTATTTCACAAATTCGATACATAACACTCAATACTTATTTCCCATTTACCTCTTGATATGAAGAAAGTAAACAAAAACCATTACTGAGAAGAAAATAAAAAAAACAAAAACGGATTTGTTTATTCTCATAGCATTAGTAACACGTTGTCTGTAGCATGTTGCCAAGACGTTCGCGGCGAGCATTTTGAACATTTCCTACATTGACATTAATGTTTTTTTTTTTTGATAATTAAGAATTAATCAGTATTACTTATTAGGTTTTAAGTGTAATGTACCGAATTTGTGAAATAAAATAATTTTCATTTAAAATGTTAATTTTTGTAAGAAATCTGACATTGTGCATGAATTGTGTCTAGAATTCTCTGAAGAATCCACAAAATAATTAATATACAGGGGGTTGTATTCGAAATAAGAAAGTTGGTATTTGCCACGGTCACATGGAACACCCTATATAATATTATTTTCTTGAAAAACATGCGCATTTAAAATTACAAATCGACGTGTCCGCGCGTTTTTCCCAACACGTCCTCATTTATTCGTTATCGAATTTATTCCATTTGGCTGTTACACTCTGTATAGGTATATTGCATATTTTTGACTTGTCATGTAATTTTTTTTATGACATCAAATTATTCTTATTCTCATTGAAATATAGTTAGAATGTTTCAGGTAATGTGAAATCCTTTATCTGAATAGATAAGGATACAAAAATTGGTATGTCTTACTGAATCATGTTTTTTCTTTTGCGGTATATGGAAAGTCATTGCCTGCATGCCGTTAAAATTTTGTATGAACTTTATTAAGAATTTAATCCAATATAATGAGCCCTTATCTACTTACATTGTAGTATTCATGATATTTTTCCCATCCTTCTTCTTTTTTCGCTAATACTAATATCCCAACAAATACTGGGAATACATAAAATTCTTGGTGAGGGAACTTGAGTAGATCTCCAAAGTTAGAAATAACATTAAGATGATTATTTTTAGTTTCCATCCTTATAATGTTAGGCTTCGAATTGAATGAACACAAATTGTTGAGAACAAATGATCTAAATATCCCCAAGAAAAAATTAGTATGAAAGATGAAATTGAAAGAACATGATTTATTTTTTGAAGAAGTTGAATTTCCAAAGCAGCACAAGTCCTCATGAAAACATTTCAGTATCACACCAAAGTTTATTCGAATAAAAATTGATAAAAAGATCAACTTTTCTCTGGCAGTACTATGGTATTTAATCAAATCAATACTGAAATGGTTGTGATAATGCACAAGAAGAGTTGAAAAATTTTACTTTAAAAGTTATATAATATTACGTTATTCTGATTGCATTCAGGAGCTCGCAATTGGATTTTTTATTCTGGTTGCATTCAGGATATCTTTGGCAGTTCTTTATGAAAATTTCTAGTTTTGGTTACATTGGTGATATCTTTGAGATCTTGCAAAAAATCATTCTTCCTTGCAGCTCCTCACCCATCTGCCCAAACAAAATGTTTTGAGCAGTCTTATCCTGATTTTTTTAGGTTGTGGTTGAATATGTGTTTCTACCTTGAATACTTTCGCCTATGAACTATGGTTCAATTTTTCCTAGTAAAAATTAATTTGCCTCTTATACCTAGTTACTATTAACGGTTTTTTAAAAATGTCTTCATTCCAGTTCAGAAAACGGAAGTTCTCAATAAATCAGATGCTATCTGTTGAAAAATTTAATATTATTGAATTTTTTTGGAGTGGGTCGATACTTGATGGAAATCTATAGCTGTAATACGAATGACCAATTAAAGGATTTCCACTGAGAGTGAGTTTTCAACCTAAACACGTGTCCTGTTTAAAAATTCACTCTCAGTGGAATTAATATGTAGAAGAAGAAACATATAATTAGTCCTACTTATTTGTGTTTATGACATAACGATTAATATTCATGTTAATGGAATCGATTTTCGATATGAGTGCCATAGTTCTTAGAATATTCAGTCTTGTATGTTATTTATTTTGAATTCTAAAAATATAAGTTCTAGTATATGTATTGACTAATTCGTATTCGAATAATGGTTCGATTAACGTAAACGCACAAAATAAGTTTAGACATGTAAGGCAGATTGAAAAATCAGCTGCTAATTCACTGTGTGAGGAAGGGAAATTACATATGATAATTTTCGGTCGCCGTACCCCTTTCATTATCGTTGAACGAACAATGACTGGTGCCATCTACGTAGGAAACATCATTGAACCAATCATTGTTCCTTTGAGCTACGAATTTTGGGATAATTTCATTTATCAGGATGATAACGCCCACCACACCGCACCCGAAAGATTCAAAACATTCTTCAAGAGACAATGAAACACAGTTATTTTTTTTTGCTTTAGAGCATTTTTTATTCAAATTTTTCTATGTGGCATAATCAGTTTATTTACAAGGGAAAATACAAGTGGATATGTACAGATGAAATATTATACAATTAGCTCCTTATCCAGAGACTTCATCTAATAATAATGATATGCATGTTTACAGGTGTTTTCAATTTTTTAGGTCTTTGGTAAATTTAGAGGTTTTTACGGACAATGAAACATATACTCCATTCACTTTTATAAAGTATCCCGGCTAGCCATGAAATTCGGACACATTTCACGGAATATATTTTGAGAATGTTAGGTTATAGTCATTCTTCTGTCAGTGGAACGAGCAACGTTGCACTTTCTTCCTATAAGTCGTAGTAATAACGTATATATCCAAATGTTTATTAACTTTGAAAAATAACGAATTTGAGAAAACATTATGTGAATTCAATAATTCCAAAGACCTGGCGAATGTTGAAGAAACTTTTTATTAGTTGATACTGGAAATATTTCACGTATATAAACATGGTTGGAGGGTTCAGTTATGCTATTTTCTTGTACGGAAGTCAAGAATCGAGTGTTACTCGAAAATAATGGACAGAATAGTCCGTTACTTTGTGATAGTTTATTCGAAAAAAGAATAAATGTCCTCGAATAACCCGACAGAAAAACTTATAAGCGAACAATTGAATTTCCCACTTTTCAAAATTCTCAAGAAACAATCCAGCAGAAGGAACCTGTGTCACAGTTAAACCTCAAAAGAAATACATAACTTCATTTACAAAGTTGAAGAAGAGTAAATTATAATTAATTGAATTGGCAACATCTCTTAGAATTATTTTACTTTCACGATTGCCAACCCACGTCAGTTTTAAGTGAAAGAACTTGATAAACCTAAAACATGGCCAACCGGGATACTTTATAGAAGTGAATGGAGTATACTTACTCCTCTAGTGATGGTGGATATAATGAACAAATCGTTATAAAAAAACATGGTGTAGAAGTTTGTGTTTTATTTTGATGTTTGTGCTTCGGCTAGTTATTGTGCCTATAAATTTGGTTTCATCTAATGTTTTTTTGTGGTGATGCTAAAGAATTTCTTGCTTTGTTTGTGCACTTCCTCTTGGATGAGGTTTAAATTTCTATCCAATTGGAATTTGTTGATATTCGTGACTTTTGACTTGTTCAATATAATCCAGAGGATGAACTGACCAGCAAACTCACCGGACGTTAATCCCATTGAGCCCGTATGGGATTACTTAGGGAGAGCAATATCCATCCAATCGCCAAAATCCACCTTCAACTTTTCAGGAATTGAGTTTAGCCCTTCAGGAAGAATGGAACGATATGCCTGAAAATTTCACTAATGACTTGATTCGTAGGATGCCTAGGCGTATTGGTCAGTTGATTGAAAGAAAGAAGAGGTGGTTATAATGACTATTGAATATTGATTCAGTTGTGGAATAACTATGATCAATCAAAAATAAATAATCGAGAAATTTAGAGTTTTTTTCATTTTCCTATGTTGTCTCATCCTGCTTAAAGCAAAGAATAACAAACTAAGATTTTCTATCAAATATATTGCAGGTGAAATAGAGGAAAATATTCATCTAATTTGCAGGACATAGGTTGTTTATTTCTTGAGAAACGTAGGGGGGGGGGCGAAGACTTTTGACGATGTGTGTAGCCAAGAAAATGAATTTATTCCATTTGGCTTTTCCATGCTGTATTCCCCAACATTGATCGAATTAATCTATGCTAAAGAGGTTTTGCATTCGACATGTCCTGTAGGTGACTGTGGCAGCATTATTGCTTTCACCTCACTGAGTTCTCCAAGGAGACATGTCGTTAGAGTGGGCCCCAAACAAGGGGCCTCTGCGGCAGTCGTACTTTCACAATGCCAACAAATAGGAGAGGGGAATGAAGTTGTATAATAGCGAATCCATTGCAATAGCACCACTGAACCGATCTTAGAGGGAATTAAGATCTGCCGAATATAAACACATCATCGCAAAATTAAGGCAACTCGGAGAATGCTTAATTATGATCTATTGTGATCTAATTCATTGACGATTTGACGGTACCGTTTTAGAAACATTAGGAAATAAGAAGTGTTTTATCCGAGAAACTTATATTCCTTTTTTAATTGCAAGTTTTTCTACTGATTTTTTTTCTTATGCTCTTTACCACCATGAGGATATCAATTACTGGATCAATGCATTAATATCCTTTCTGTATCTGAGTTAGTATTTCCATGCTCTGACTAATTTATTTTTATTATACCCAAGAATTATTTGGAAAAAATTTGGACTGCTTTTGTTTATTTGATGATACCCTTTCGTTTTCAACAATTCTGTTTTCGAAAATTAAAGAAGGAGATATATGGCAGAAATAATTTCAAATTCAACATAATCTCATTTCCAGTCCTACTGCGAGTTTAATGAATTTTTGTATTAATTCCGCATTGAAAGCGGTACAATATTTTTTTCAACTTTATTGAGGAAAAAAGGAAAGGAAAGTTTTCACTCTTTATTGAATATATAACTGGTGATTTTTATCGACATTTTTTCAATGGATTGGGTGTGATATTTCATCGTATTCAGTGTACGACCGTTGGACTCAGTGGAACTTGTTATTGAGTTATACAGTGCGAAAAAGCCAAATGGAATAAATTCATAATCTTCGTTACTGTACATGATATACCTACTAACTGACAAAGAAAGTGCAACGCGCAAAAGAAGCTGTTTGAATTTTGTTTTTTATTTTTTTGGGTAAAACATAGATAGTATAGCAAGGAGTAAATTATTAAAATGTGGAGAAAAAACGAAGGGTTTACATTTTTTTTTATAAATTTGTTGATAATGTGTTTGTCCACCGTGATTATGTATATACTCCCAAACACCTCTTGGCATTGATGCAATAAGATGGTCTATTTCTTCCTGAGGAATATTATCCCAAGCTACCTGTTCTTCATGTCTCAGAGCCACCAAAGTACGTGGATGCTCGGGTAAATTTCCAAGTCTTTTACCCAACATGTTCTATGGGCAAAAAATCAGGGGATCTAGAGTCTAGACGGCCATGACAAAAGATTCACATGGGTCGCTTCAAAAAAGTTCAAACTAACACTGGCAACATGAGGTCGAGCATTAACTTGCTGAAATATTGGATTCTCGAGCCGGTTGAGGTTAGGGAGAACATATGGCTCAACTATTTCTTGAAGGTATCGCAGCCCTGTCATGTTACCTCGAATAATGACCAATTTGCATGTGCAATAGCACCCCATACCATAACGCTACATTTACAGAATCGACATTGAAAACTTCTTTTGAGTGCCAAAAATAGACTGTCCGTTCATAAAATTCCATAGTTTCTTTCATCATCGATGAAAAATTGTTACAATTGTTATGGTGTACAAAAAAAAACGGATTCCAAAAATCACTCCTGAGTAATTAGCACATAATTTCAGTATTTGCTTCATTTAAATCAAGTTTTGAAAGAAAAAGTTTTTGAGAATATGTCCCACAAGATCGTACAAGTTTGTTGAAGTATGCATATGAAAAATTCCGTCACTAAATCACACATATTTTGCGAAAATTGCCAGTTTCCATATTGAAATCGGATGATGAATTCATAATTTATTAATAACTAGCTGGCCCGGTGAACTCTGTTCCGCCTAAATTATATTTACGGTGGATTTCACAAATCATAATCACCGGTGATCGGAGATCAACGGCTTGGTTCTCTGTTTTTTGAACTGTCAAATGTTTCCATGGATATGAGCTGTCACACAGAACAGATACACGAAAATAATTTGTCAATTAGTAATAATGGCAATTTTGGATTCAGTTATTTCGGCAAATATTTTTATTACCCAAACAGAAATTCAAAAACATTTCAAAAATTATGAGAAGAGATGAGAATGGCATCTCACGATCGGAACTGATCGCCAAAATCCGATTTACTTGACATTCCGATAAAAATTCACTGTGATATTCACCCGCTTCTGGATCTGTTAATAACCTTTTATGGATTCATGAGTCCTATGTAAATTACACAGTAATTGATGTCATCTGTTCTTTTTTCGACCATTTCAAACCACGACGACCAAAATGCTCGAAAAAAGAACAGATGACATCAATCGATGGCGGCGAAAGCCTGAACAAATTCATCGCCATTAAATGGTGATAATGTCAAATAAAGTACCTTCACGATTACGTTATTTTGAATAAATAAATCTATAAAAATAACTAATATCAGTCATAATGTGTGAATAGCGCCATCTGAAGTGGTAAGAACGAAAATTTTTTCTCATATCTCAACGAAATCTAATCATTTAAACATCTGTACTCCTACGCTAAGACATTTTGGTTTTGCCCAACAGCGCAGAGTTGTAGGCAACTCAAATTACACACTATTACAGTGACTATAGTGGGAATATAGTCACTGTACACACTATTTGTTTACATCACCATCTAACGCGGAGAATATCAAATAGTACCTACGAATAAGCGGTAGCGTAACTGTAACTGTAGCGACACCTAGTGGCCTTACTCGAAAGGAAGAAAAGCATTTCCTGTATAAGCAAAATTTTCATCGATTTTTTTCAAAGTTTTATTGTATTTTATAATAACCAGATCGTAGACGAATCCATATATGAAGTTTCATAACAAACCGTCCATCCGATCTCGAGTTATAAATGGTGTAACCAACATCTTTCTTTTATATATATAAATTGTGCTAACTGGGCACACTATCACAATTTTCAATGATTCCGAACATAAATCAACATAATTTGCACATAATTTCAGCATTTGTTCAATTCAAATCGAGTAATAATAATTCGGTATTTTCAATGAAAAATATTGAGAATTGTACAATGAATTGGGACACGCACAAAATTTGCACATAATTCTGTACAAATTATGTGCAAAAAATGCACGGCGGAATGAGTCACCTAAATCACTGACGTGACTTCACATGCTTTGAAGCACATTTTCGTTGTGGATAGATCCTCCTAGTGGGTAGTTTCAAATTCAAGTATCCAACGGGAAAAAAAAATTGACAAAATCCCCGACCGAACGGACACAATGTTGATCAGCTTTCGTTTGAGTAGAACGTCTAATTTGTGAATATAGAGATTTACACTTAGCGGCTGATCTGATAGTTATTGGACTGACAAAGCTCTTCACCTGTCTGAAGAAAAATCTAGTTGACCATATTCAACATCGCATAAAATTTTATGAACACATCCACCTAACACTAAACTGGCGCATATTAAAATGGGGCTGCAAAAAAAAGGATAATCTTCTCCCCATCCATATTGAACCTCTTTCTACGTATACGCCACGCCGCCTACGTTCCTAATAAGGGTCCCAATTTTTTTGTCTTCGGAATAGGTTTGAGCAACATCTTTTATTGCCACACATCAATAAATTCGCCCTTCTCAGTTAGCCCTTGGATATGGTTTTTATGCATATTAAGAGGGCCACAATTTGGCGACTTTCTCTTTCTTGACAGCCGCCGAATCTGACTAATGCCTTCATGTGGTAAAATAGAAAAAAAAGTTTTACTTTGGAGCCATAAACCCATTTGTCTTGGATATTTGAGGAAATATTGTCGAAAGGAACACAATGTTTCGAAGATTAAGGTCTTTCAACTGCTAGGTTCTTTTTGATTAAATACGGCTTTTGGTTTCTTAGTAAAATATATTTATGTGCATGAATACAGAACTGTACACTGTTTTTTCCAAACAGTGTCCCTAGTTTGTTCCTAATATAAAAAATGGATAATATTAGCATTTTGATTTATACTTCCTTCAAAAGAAATAATGAATAAAAATTGGATTGTAAATTTTCTCAAATACTGGGGCATATTTATTCATTTATTGGCTAGTTACATCTGTTACAATTATTTTCCAAAGAATGTAGGTATAAAATACTGTTAATGTGATTCGAGGCGCTGGAACACTTCGGTAAAATAGAAACCGATGCACTACAATTTCGTCTCCAAAAGATCAAAATTAGTTTGGGATTTGCAGAAATGTGATAGCAAAAGAAGTTTCAGCAAATTGATTCTGAGTTTAGTTTGATCATACCTCATTATCTTAACATCCTATTTCGTTCGGTTTTTTAACATGTAGAGACCCCATTTTTACTTACAACCTGTATTTGAAATGAACAAATTATTAAAGAGAAAACAAAAAGCTGGATTGCAAATACATTAAGCTGAAAAGAAAAAACAAGACCTATACTAATCAATATAATTTTGTGTGAGTAACGAAAAGGCTGTATTACACAATGTTTTCCTTCTTGTTTCGTAATTTTCATTTGTCCCCGCCAGCAATATTTGATGATTGAGTATACGTCTTGTTTATCCTTTTCATTAAAATGTTTTTACACGCGGGATTTTTGTTTTTCCTTTGAAAATTTAATTTATTCTAATTCCAAAATTGAAATCTATATGAAATGTTTCGAAAAAAATCTGAGGGTGATTCATTGTCCAAAAATGGGGCGGGTCTTTCATATAAACTTTTGTATTTCGAGACACCTTGCTTCGTTACAACCCCCAAAGAATGCGCCCTAAAAACAGTTCCAATTTTTTTTTGAGAACCGAAATGCTGACAAGAGTAAAATTGAGCAGACATTTCAGTGAGCGAGAGGGCACTCGAAAAAATATTTAGAAGTGTTCGTCTATGATTGCAAGGGGTAGCGAAAGCTCCCCAAAATCATGTTTCGCCCTTAATTTTAATTTCAGAAGGTTTATGTCAGAAACAGAAAATTTTGAACAAAATCTATAAAAAACTGAAAACAACTAAAAAATATGGTTCAAATAATTTCATTGTATACATTGTATTTTCTAGTAGACTCCTGGTATGCATTATTTCGAGATGCGCCTTTTGGATAGCCTATTCAAATCCAAAAACGACGAGAAAATAGTGGGAATTTTTCTGAAACGCACAAACACCAAATTTATTGTCGTGACTATTATATCAAGTGCAAGAGTCTTAATTAGATTTTTTTTTCGTATTTTAAGAACAAGAGTCAAATCAATGGTGTCGGCAACCTCAAGGAATATGATTCCAAAGTAGACAACAATTATATCAAGTTTTCCAGTCAGCAAAGCAAATTAAAAAAGGGTTATAAATATATCATGCAGACATGTCATTGCTTCACCGATTATATTATCATTTCGAACTAACTTAATGGTGAAATGGATGAAAGCATCATCGAATTATAAAAATCAAAAACTAACGATATAGTTTAATGAAAGCTTATTATCACGTTAACACACACATTGCTTGTAATTATATTGTTGACAAGGATTCAACACCTGCATTGGGAAATTATATAGGTAATATCTGTTTAGTTCCTTGTATTCGTGCTTTTAAATACGATAATTCCGAAGACAAGCTCGTTTTTACTCACAGAAGACGATATTCGCGATATTGATGTCGGCTTCAATTCTTTCAGAACCGTGGATTATCTCGTTTTACTTAAATGAGGGCTACATGGTCGATAAAAAGTAACGCACCAAATTCGTAGCTTCGGTGTTATCTGCTTCGTCGAAAAATGCTCTGGTCAACAATAAATGTTGAGGTTGATATTCTGTGTGATTGACAGTTGCATTGATTCTTTTCTTTTTCTTTTGAATTTTTGAATTCCTCATATTCTACCTGTTGAAGAGTGTTTCAATAGGAGAACAAGATATCAGTGTTCAATAAAACATGATCTTCTGTAGCAAAGTATCGAAACACATTATTGATTGAGAAAATTTACACGCAAGAGCGTGGGAGGCCAATTCTGGTGACCAAATCGAGAAATGACAAAACAAGAAGCAAACTCGTGCAAGATCGTCAATGTTTCGAAGTCTGTATGATAAGTGGCACCGTCCTGAAGAAACCACATGCCGTCAAGATCGATAGCCTCCAAATGAGGCACAAGAAACTTTGTTTTCATAGCACGATAACGTTCGCCATTCACCGTTACTGCATTTTTTGACAATCAGGACGGGTTGTTCTACCGTGTAATGCTTCATGTTTAATAACTCCCATCTTTCAATGTGATCTGTCAGGTCATAATCATGTGACTTATGACTGTCACAAATGGCGCGCAATTCAAATCTTACGCTCTTATTGAAACACTCTTTATTTTTGTGAAGGTTATGATTGAAAAGATTTTATTTAACATGCAATATGTATGTATGTTCGTTATTGGGTGGAATCTTGCTACTCAATTTTGAAGAAGATATCTTCGACCGATTGACCTGAAATTTTGTGCACACGTTTAATTTGGACGACAATACACGATAAACTTTATGACGTCATTCTATATCGAATATGGCGGACCATACAAGATGGCGGAATAGTTATTTGTAATGCGTTACTACAATATGGGTATCAAATGGAAGGACTTCTTGAGAGTAACTCGAAAAATAATGTGACGTCATTCTGAATCCAATACGGCAGAACATGCAAGATGGCGAAATTGTAATTTTTATGCACTTCTGCAATATGGGTATCAAATGAAAGGGCTTGCCGGGAATAACTCAGGAACTTGGCCAGTGATTACTGAAGTAAAAATAAATTAAAACCAAAAACATTTTTGAAAAAAGCTTTTATTAAAATTTTCCTTTGAAATTTCAACTATCGACTTATAACCTCATGATTCACAATTTATATGATCATAAAAGCTTGTCGCGAGGTTTGCGTGAGCACCTATAAGTATTTAATAGACGAGTCCCTTCATGCTGGCCAACTGTTTAAAAATACCTGAAAATCACTTCCCTTTTTTTCGCAAGGATTCAACTCTTACCTGAAAGCTTTAATCCTGATGAGTGCATCCTGAAAATATTAGATGTCACGAAGGTCTTCATCGGAAGCTATAAATTTTGGTTTTCTTATGTTTTCATTATTGGAAATCTATGACTTTCCAACCTGAGTTGTTTATATTTTCATTTATTATTATTTTTACTTGCTCCTAAGCTGTTTCCATTGAACTTGGAATATCTATTCTAAATCTATTCTGAATCAATGGCTGTTTCAGGTATTCTTGAGGGATATGATCCTCGTAATTCGAGGTACTGAGCTGTGACTTCATCTTTCCGTAAGTTACAAATTAGAAAAGGTGAGGTATTTGAGCGAAAAGATTTATGTTTCAATCCTCATGATATATTTGAATTTTAGGCCAGTAGATGATTATATAACAATGTAAGCAAAGTACTAGTACTGGGAAAAACTGTTTTCAATTGCTCTTCAAGGAAAAGTAAAAACACGGCTATTCGTTTTCATGAATTTCCCGAGAAAGATGCCTCAACACCAAATATACCTAATGCCTTTAGCATTTTGAATAAATTGGACTGGAGAAGAGCATGGATAGACAAACTATTGATGGAAAACCTTGCTGCAAAGAATATATGTGTTTGTTCCCTTCACGTGGACGATTATGTCAAGTTAATTTCAGATTTACATCCAGAATGAAAAATCCATAAATAGATTGCTTAAGAGAGATTAGTTTTAGTATTAATGAAACTGAAAGTGTTTGTGAAGTAGCCATTTTTTTGGGAGTTTCTCGAATCAACTCATTGATGTGGAATGATTCTAGGTCAATGAATCAACTACGAACATTTTTAGTGAAGATTGCGTGTATTTAGCTGATATTTTGAGATGTGGTATTCACTGGCCAAGTTCTTATGTTGAATTGATAAATTTACCTACCACTTTACATTTTAAGAATATACTATGATTTAAAAGTGATACTTGATTATAATGATTTTCCAGTACAATGATCCTAATTTCTCATGCGGCATCAGAACTTATTCACATCCAGTTCATAGTTTATAGTAGGTGTGAATACTGTTGTTTTGTTATTCTGTAGTGAGTTTCCATGCAAATAAAGAACATTCAAAACAATCATTTATTTCCCCAATTTCCTTTGCATTCCTCGTAGAATTTCTATCCATTCAGAAGGAAAAGCGAATTTATACACCTATATTTAATAAACTCCACAATACACGACTAATGATACATTAATTCACAAAGTCTTTATATGATTTCCACGAATTCAAAGAAAACACCATCAGTTTCACATCTTGCAACACGTCTTTGAACGAGTGCTCCTTCGGAAATGAATGAAATTTTAATTTAATATTTCTGCAGTATCTTGAATCATTTTTTCACTGTCAATAGAAACATCTCATTCATGAGGAAAGTTGTTATAAAAAACAAAAATACTCATTTGATTCGAAAAATTCAAATTCTCCATTCAAACATTTTGGTGGGGATATTTATTTTCCATTGATGAAACCCCAAGAAAACAAAAATTTATAGCTTTTGATGAAGACCTTCGTGACATCTAATATTTTCAGGATATACTCATTAGGATTAAAGCTATCAGGTAAGAGTTAAATCATTGCGAAAAAAAGGGAAGTGATTTTTAGGCATTTTTAAACAGTTGGCCAGCATGAAGGGACTCGTCTATTAAACTGAAATTCGAACTAAGCAAATTAAGTTACTCAATTAAATAGGCCCTAGTTTATTCACACAAGTAGATCGTGCGACAAGCTTTTATGATCATAAAAATTGTGTATAATGAAATTTCAATTTTTTTAATTTTCTTCTTTTTGGAGCATTTGAATAAAAGCTTTTTCGAAAAATGGTTTTTCGCTTCTAATTTACTTTCATTACGGTGTAGTATGCATTCTTTTCTACTTGAATAGTCAGATATATATCTTTTTTTAAGTGGGCGTTCAGAAAAGCGAGATTATTGGGTTGATTACTTTTACAGTTGTCTTGATAAAAGTCCAATTGAAAAATACCAGAAATCATGACCTATGTTTAACGATAGCCATATCATAGAATACTATAAATATACCTTAGGGAATTGGAGCTGTAATTGAAAGTTTTCTCTATAACACCCGTAGGAACAAAGTTGAACGGGAATATGAGGCTTCGTTAAAAAAATACCTCCATCGTCCAGGGGCCCTGGGAAAAAGCCTTATGCTGCACAACTTTGGTCTATCGGGCGATTTCGACCCTTCGAATTTTTTCAAAATACTTCCAGGACACTTCTTCTACTTTCCAAAAATAAAAAAAAAGAAATAAACACAGCATAAAATAGCTTGAAATTAATTTTTTGACCAGAAAAAAGAAGCAACCCCAACTATTATTGTTAGGACCAAAACGTAGCGGAGATGTATAAATAACGACTTTAACTTTTTAGGAATATTAGATTAGTTCAATTTGACATTCGTATTCCACTAGGGGCTACATAATCCTTCACGCCTATAAGCAATTAAGGAAACTGATGAAATATCAACGTTTTTCTGTTCAACCCACAGCCACAAACTTTTTTCTGTTAATTCGAGCCTTTCAAAACCGGATATAGACGAAAAAAAGCTGAATATCTATATCGATTCGTCGAAGCGAAACAATAATTTTCGTGAGAATTTGCATTTGTTTCTAATAGAAGGTCGCGTTTGCACTCGATATAATTGCACACAATTTGATGTGGTACCTACTCATTTGTTATAATTTGTCATAACTTTTTCATTATCTCATATTAATTATTAACTGCATTTCACTGTAATCAACATCAAGGTCATGCAGAATTCTGCAGCAAAAAATATAGGTTCAAATATACAGCTTTACAATTGTGGTGACTACCTGATAATCTGATTCAATGTGAGGATACTCAAAAAATTCGTTCCTATTACTGTTGATTTCAGGGATAATATTTTATTCGAGTTCTGATATCTAGTGAACTATTATTATATCAGCCCCCACAAAAAAAATACCTATACATTTTCAAAAAGGCTGAATACTTGCACTTTGTTATGTCAAGGAGCCTGTTTATAAATAATGACAAGTCGAAAAACGTTCATGGTTTTTTATGTATCTTTTTTCGGATCGAAGCGTTCAGTCGCTGTATAGGTATCTGCTTGTACTGTAACGTAGTCGGCTGAAGTAAGACCACTTTCACTTCCTTACAAAGCGAGGACCTTGACGGTTTTCAAACAGGTAAAATCTGTCTAGAGGACAAGCGAACCAACGATCAATTACTTAATACACAGCGCTTGCCTGTATTACGTCATTGGTAATTTATGAGCCTCCGTATTTATTGTCACTTAAAACGTATACGGTTGTTTGGAGAAAGGCTTGAAAAGGGCCTCGATTCGATAAAGCTCTCATTGTAGGGAATCTAGATATATTCGTTCATTATGACCGCGGAGTTGGCAATCGGTAAACGATTCTGGCAGACCCATATACCTACAATAAACCGAATGAGCTTGTTAGAAATGAATTTTGAGATATTCATGCAGCGATCTATTCTGAACCACCACTGACAATTGTGGACTAGCTTCTTATACAGTGCGCGTCAAAAATATTTAGCAACAAAATCCTGAAACTGGTCAATTTTTGTTTCACTTTTACCAAATTTTTATGCATTTTTGAAGGACTTTTGTTGCACCCTGTGCCATGCCCATCAACCCTCTAAATTTTTTGAATAGGGAAAGTGGGTCATGTGGTACTTTTTTGGCAAGGTCTTTGTATCTTCTTTACAGGCGTGCAGAAATTTTCAAGAAGAATTTTTTTTTTAATTAGTTATTTCAATGAGGTTTTCAGTATGTGCACTTTGTCATGGATCTTTCTTTGAATTGAAACATTTTATCGGAAAGTTTCAACTTCAGTAGAAACGTACTAATAACATACCTACTTGAGATCATAACTGAAGCGCAGTGTTTCACATATTCTAATTTTCACGTGGGGTTGAAAGTTGTGCATAAACAAAACTGTAATGGTCGATTTTTATCCGGTGACAAATTTCATCAGGTACCATCGTCTCAAAGTAAATGAGACATGATAAAGTGCACATACTGAAAACCTCTTTGAACTGAATAAATTTCAAACAAAAAAATTTTCTTGAAATTTCTGCACGCCTGTGAAGAAGATTCGAAGACCTGCTAATAAAGTACCAGATGACCTACTTTCCCTATTAAAAAAATTTAGAGAGTTGATGGAGATGGCACAGGGTGCAATTAAAATCCTTCAGAAATGCATAAAAATTTGGTAAAAGTGAAACAAAAATTGACCTGTTTCAGGATTTTGTTGCCAAATATTTTACTTTGGAGAAAATGAATTTGTTCCATATTTTTGACGCGCACTGTATACAAATATGTCTTCAGTTTTCATCAATGAAAAAAAACACAACGACAGTCCATGAAGCCTTTTATTTGAAGGGTTTTCGAATAAGAGGTGATATTTTGGCATTACAAGAAAAATGCCAATGATCGTATGTTCATTTCCTTATAAAGAAGAAGGTATGCCGTTAATAATGGAAAATAACATCAACCATCATCTGGTGGCCGAAGACGAAAACACTTACGGGGCAAAAGATCCTGGATAAATTGCAAAGAACAGCATGTTTGTCCATAACGGGAGCATCTCGCTCTTGTCCGACCGCTGCTATGCAAGTCATCCTGGACCTGCCTCCACTAGGATTATTCTTAGAAAGTGAGGCAGCCAGGTGGGCTCTTAGGGTAGCGAGGGAGCGGGAACTCAAAACTGGCGACTACACAGGCCATCTTCACATTCTGAATGAGTGTGTCACAGACAACCTCACCCTTAAGCATGAGTTTCAGAAAAACTTCAGCGTGACAACGCCAAGTCGCGAACAATGGATTAACGACGAAATGTTTTTCCCTGCAGGGTCTCTCGTGTTTTACACCGATGGCTCGAAGACCGAAGACGGTCGAGTCGGAGCCGGAGTATACGGTTCATCGATACAACTAGCCTTATCAATGGGCTTTTGTCCATCGGTGTTTCAAGCGGAAACTTTTGCCATAAGGGAGTGCATTGCACACTGTATGGAATGTAACTACCGAAAAAAAGGATTTATATACTATCTGACAGCAGAGCAGCCCTACTAGCGCTTGACTCACCACTAGTTCGGTCAAAGTTAGTTTGGGAATGCAAAATGTCACTCAACGCAACAATCAGGTCAACCTCGTTTGGGTACCTGGCCACTCGGGAGTGCATGGGAATGAGATGGCTGATCAGCTAGCAAGGAAGGGTGGACTTGTCCCCTTCTTTGGACCGGAGCCTTTCTGCGGCTTCCCAGCAAGCCATCAAGCGATGACTGTTAGATAATGGGAACAGAAAAGGAAGACTAGGTCCTGGCGACTGGTCCAGGGACAGAGACAGGCTAAGTCTTTCCTCTCGTACTCAACGAGCTGGACCAAAAAAGTTCTGGCCCTAAGCAAATTGGAACTGAGGAAAATGACGGGCATACTCACGGGACACTGTCCTGTAAATTATCATCTTCGGAACCTGGAAAAGGTTCCTGATGATACCTGTCGCTTCTGTCAAGAAGCCACCGAAACAGCTGAACACCTGCTTTGCAGTTGTGGAGCTGTCTTCGGGAAAAGGCTTCAACATCTTGACTTCTGTTTTTTAAAACCGGAACAAGTAATGGGCGTGGCACCGAAAAGAGTAGTGAAGTTCATAGAGGCTTTGCTACCTGGTAAACAGCGCGGGGTAGCACAATAGATCTTCAGGTCTAAACGCCCCTCCTTAAATCTAATTTAATCTAAACATCAACCAGATGACCACAACGACCACGACTACAGGACCATATCCTTTTCATGAAATTTCCCATAACCAAATCGCAAAGTGGCTACCTTATGTCCTCGATAGCCTCACGAATTCTATCTTTGAGGTCTTGAATCGACACTGAGCTCTTGGCCTAGACCTTCTCTTCACATAGCCCAAAACTAAGAAGTGGCAAGGTGTTAAATCACAAGACCTCGACGACAATTTTGCTTGTTGACGAAGCCACCGAGGTGTAAATAGGCGTCATCACTCAGGATGATTTTTCGATGGAATTCCGGACCATTTTCATGCATTTCAAGGACCCAATCAGCAAAGACACGATAGCCGGCTCAAGTTCTTGTGTTAACTTAACTTTATAGGCCTTGAGACAGGAATTTTTATGTGAAATAGTCTGTAATGAAGTATGTGGAGAACCTAATTCCAAAGAACGACATGGAAGGGACAAACCTGGGTTTTCTTCAACACTTTCGGCTACAGCAGCAAGATTCTTGGCAGTTCCTGAGAGACGTGCACAGGTTTTATTCTTCACACCTCTAACTTGTTTTGTATTGCCAAATATTATGAACTTGAAATTGATATTTCCCGATTTCAAATGTAACGCCCTTTTTATTTTTTTCGCCATCATGCAGAGAATTCAATGCTCTACAGTCAGAATTGTTTCTTTTGAATATCAAAAAGTAGGTAGAGTCTTGAGAAATATCTTATGGGTTCTTAGTACCAATAGTTAGGTTCTATGTTCATAAAGGGTTTTCCATCCACTCACTGGCCCAGAACCCTTCTGTGGTATAGGAAACCATACTCGTGTCCTGAAATTTAAATATTGCCTGCAGTATCCTGTCATTGACATATATGACATTTTCTATGTTCGCTTCGAGTTTTCCATGTACCATCAAGCCGACTCCCGATGTAGCTCTTTCGTGCTTTCCTTTCCCGCTGTATATGAAAATGTAGTCTTCGTATTTGATGTTGCCTTTACCTTTCCTTTTTGTTTCCGAAAGAGCACATATGTCAACTTTGTGTCTTTTGATCTCTATCAATATCTCTTGATCCTTCTTGTTAAAAGATGTCACAAGGCTCATAAAGTTCCAGATTTCAAGCTGGACAATCATCAACAACGTCGTGTCTTCGCTGATTGGGTCCTTCAAATGCATGAAAATGATCCGGAATTCCATCGAAAAAACATCTTTGGGAATGAGGCACATTTCCGCGACAGTGGCTTCGTCAACAAGTGAAATTGTCGCATCTGGAGCTGAAAAAACCTCATAGTCATTGTTGAAAAGCCTCTCTATCCTCAACGTGTGACTGTTTGGTGCGGTTTATGGTCCGGCGGCGTCATTGGCCCTCACTTTTTCGAGAATTAGGCTGGAGCAACAGTAACGGTGAATGGATTGCGCTATCGACAGATGATTGATGATTTTTTTGGCCGAAATTGGATGGTATTGATCTGGACAACGTTTACTTTCAACAAGACGGTCCTACGTGCCCGACATGCAACGAAACGATTGGTATGTTACGGGAATCGTTTTCGGACCGTGTTATCTCCCGAAAAGGTGATCACAATAGACAAGTCCCTTCATGCTGGCCAACTGTTTGAAAATACCTGAAAATCACTTCCCTTTTTTTCGCAATGATTCAACTCTTACCTGAAAGCTTCAATCCTAATGAGTGTATCCTGAAAATATTAGATGTCACGAAAGTCTTCATCGGAAGCTATACATTTTTGTTTTCTTAGGGTTTCATCAATGGAAAATAAATATCCCCACCTAAATGTTTGAATGGAGGATTTGAATTTTTCGAATCAAATGAGGATTTCGCTAGAGTTTATGTTTTTTATAATAACTTTTCTCATTAATGAGATGTTTCTATTAACAGTGTAAAAATAATCCAAGATACTGCAGAAATATCAAATTTCATTCATTTCCGAAGAAGGAGCACTCGTTTAAAGACCTGTTGCAAGATGTAAAACTTATTATAGGTGTTTTCTTTGAATTCGTGGAGATCATAGAAAGACTTTCAGTGAATTAGTATTGTTAACCCCGTATTGTGGAGTTTATTGAATATAGGTGTATAATTGGCTTTTTCTTCTAATTAGATAGAAATTCTACGAGGTATTCAAAGGAAATTAGGGAAATAAATGATTGTACTGAATGTTCTTTATTTGCATGGAAATTTACTACAGAATAACAACACAAAAGTATTTACACCTTCTATAAACTATGAACTGGATGTGAAGTTCTGATGCCGCATGAGAAATGAGGATCATTGTACTGGAAAATCATTATAATCAAGTATCACTTTTAAATCATAGTATATTCTTAATATGTAAAGTGGGTAAATTCATCAATTCAACATCAGAACTTGGCCAGTGAATACCACATCTCAAAATATCAGCTAAATACACACAATATATTTACTAAAAATATTGTTCGTAGTTGATTGAGAAATTCCCTAAAAAATGGCTAGTTCACAAACATTTTCAGTTTTATTTATACTAAAACTTATCTCTCTTAAACAATCTATTTATGTATTTTTCGATCTCGATATAAATCTGAAATTAACTTGACATAATCGTCCACATGAAGGGAACAAACACATAAATCGATTTCAATCGGATAACCAGTAATAACCGCGGTTATCTCTGGTCCTGCCCTTGGTTATAGCCCTTCAGGAATCAATCCTATTTAACCTCACTTCTGATAACCAGAATCTTAACCCAGCTCTCAAGTACGGTCATCTGCGGTCCAAACGATGACGTTGAAGGGCTTATTCATGACGTCACATTATTATAACCAACAAGGACCAAAAGCGCTTGAATGAAGTTGGTTATCTTTGGTAATTACCACTCAGGACCAGGTTATCCGCTTGAAATCGACTATATATTCTTTGCAGCAAGATTTCCCATCAATAGTTTGTCTATCCATGCTTTTCTCCAGTCCAATTTATTCAATATGCCAAAGGCATTAGTGATATTCGGTGTTGAGGCATGAGGCATCTTTCTCAGGAAATTTATCAAAACGAATAGCCGTGTTTTTACTTTTCCTTGAAGAGCAATTGAAAACAGTTTTTTCCAGTACTAGAACTTTGCTTACTTTGTTATATCATCTACTGGCCTAAAATTCAAATATATCATGAGGATTGAAACATAAAAATCTTTTGCTCAGATACTTCACCTTTTCTAATTGCCATCTTACAGCAAGATGAAGTCACAGCTCTGTATCTCGAATTACGAGGATCATATCCCTCAAGAATACCTGAAACAGCCATTGATTTATAGATCGAGAATAGATATTTTAATTTCTATGTCAATGGAAACAGCTTAGGAGCAAGTAAAAATATCATATATCTACTAATACCAATATGGATTATACCCCTGCTTTTCACAGTCACGAAGTGAAGCCAAATCTTTGGTAAGGCTTGAGTTGTACGCTTGCGTCAACTGGAAATTCAAAAATTGCGAGAAATTTAGAGGTTATGTTTATTCTGAAAAATAGATATCCAGAATGAAAATATGTCACTTGAATACCTTCAGTTCAATTTTAGAATATGAAAAAGGATTAACAATGATATTAAGGACTTGAAGAAAACGGAATAAAGCGATTGAAACATTTCACATTAAATTGTGAGGTTACGATCGAAACTATTCACATGAAATTAAGAATGACATACGTTTCACGACATAATACGATGTGTAAGAGAGAGATAGAATTAAAAAAATATTTGTATTCTCAATATTGCCTCACAAGCGTAGATCTGGATTGTTATCAAAGCCCAGCTTCAGTTTTGATTGGCTCATTCCCCATATAGAAATTATTAGATATATGAAAAATATAAACAACTCGTTTTCTAGGTTGGAAAGTCATAGATTTCCATAAATGGAAACATAAGAAAACAAAAATTTATAGCTTTTGATGAAGACCTTCGTGACATCTAATATCTTCAGGGTACACTTATTAGGATTAAAGCTCTCAGGTAAGAGCTGAATCATTGCGAAAAAAAGGGAAGTGATTTTCAGGTATTTTTGAACAGCTGGCCAGCATGAAGGGACTCGTCTATTGGCCACCGAGATCTTGTGATTTTACACCTTCCGAATTCTTTAGGCTATCGAGGATATAGGGCAGCCGATTTGGCTATGGAAAATTTCATGAAAAGGATATGGTCCTGTAGTCGTGGTCGTGGTGGTTATTCGGCTGATGTTATTTTTCATTATTAACGGCATATCTGCCTCATTAATGAAATAAACATCTGATAATTTATCCAAAAAAATTGAATTTTTTCTTGAATGTCAAAATAACACCCCTCATTGGAAAACCCTTCATATACACTTAAGTCATCAGGAAAAATTTCATCTTCAAATTAGATTCATACAATTTTTTTTTCGAAAAGTATTTTCCATTTTACACTAATGAGCTTCAGGTTCTTTTAACAGTGCAAGAACTTGTATTTTCCGCACGACCGTAAAAAAAATTTCCAATGTTCTTTCAGTTTGCCTATTTTCGTCGTAAGAAACTATTTGTCATCGATCTGAAGGCTTCAAGCGATATGTTTGCACCCATAAATTTCGTTCTTGTTGAAATCAAGTGGCCGATTTGAAATCGATGCAAGGAAAGCTTATGGTTCATGTTGATTTCGCGCTAGTTGAAAGGGAATGTTGAAATATATGTATAGTGATTTCGAGCCTCTCTGAGTATCTAGAGCGTAGTTTAAAGTTTGAGGTCAGTCGGGTCGATTAAGAGCATACTACTGTATAGCAAGCCAGACGTTAGTTACGCGATGGTGAAAGTGCTACAGTATGGTTACTTTCCCTCGATCTCATAACGTAACGTGATGTTTGTAATATAACAATGGATTATGACATGGACATGAGCTGTGGCGCTTAACTTGCCGAACCAAATTGGAGCAAATCGACGATACCGAGTTTTAACGCGGGAATAATTCGGAATGTACTTACATTCACCACGAGCATATATCTCTCGAAGGGTAGTTCCATGGATTTTTTTTATCCCAGAGGGTACTGGGGTTGAATGTCACAATTTCTACGAATTATCCGCGAATTCGAGACATACGAGGATGTATTGATATCTAGTTAGCCAAGACCAGTTCCATGCATAAACAAAATATTGCGATACCATATCAACGAACAATAACTTATTTGAAGTGTCACTGTAGAGTTCGACGTCCAAAAAGTAAACCAGAGTTACGCAATAAATTTAAAAAAAAACAGATGTCCACCGAAATGGTAAAAATCGAAAAATTTGAGTATCGAGCCATCAGTACCTGTATTTGAAAGGGTTAAGAGGTGAGCAGATTTACGAAGATATGCCTAATACCCTTGGTGATCAATGTCCTTCGTATGCGACCGTGAAAAATTGGAATGCAAGCTTCAAAAGAGGTGAATTTTCTATTGAAGATGATGTCAGTCCCAAAAAATATCGATGCAGTTCATGACATGATGTTATCAGATCTTTGAATTGGGCTAAAACAGATCTGAAGCACTGAAGATCTCATACGAACGCGTTCATCATATAGTTCACGTCAATTTGGACATGAGAAAAATTTTTGCAAAATGGATCCCCAAATGTTTGAATGTTGACCAAAAGCGTGCAAGGGTAGAAGCATCGCGTTCGATCTGTGCTCGATTTGAAAACGATGTAGACTTCTCAAACCGAATTGTTATTATGGATGAGAATTGGGTACATTTCTTCGATCCAGAAACGAAGCAACAATCGATGGAATGGCGACACTCTGGTTCTTCAAGACCCAAAAAGTTTCGTGTCCAAAAATCTGGTGGAGAAGTTCTTGCTTCAGTTTTTTGGGATTGCCATGGGATGATTTTTTGGATAAGGGTAAAACAATAACTGGAGATTACTATTCCACATAACTGACCACTCTACGGGAAAAAAATACAGGGGAAAGACGCGGAAAGCTGTATTTTGTTTTTACAGGACAACGCCCCAGTACACAAATTTCATGTTGCCATGCAAAAAATTCGCGATTTAGGGTTAGAATTACTAAAACATCCCCCTTATTCACCAGATTTGGCTCCGTCCCACTATCATCTCTCTCCTCAACTGACAAAGAGTCTAAAAGGTCGTAAATTTTCTTCCAACGAGGAGGTATTAAAAGCTGTGGAGCTGACAGGTTTGCGGAGCAAGAAGAAACATTATTTTTGAATGATCTAGAGACGTTACAGGTTCGCTGTAATAAATGTGTTCAAATAAGAGGAGAATATGTTGAGTAATAAAATATTTTGACATTGAAATTTTCTATAGAAGGCTAAGAATTTTTCAATATATCCTCGTAGCTATAGGAAGGAAGAACCCCATGAAAATACACCAGTCATAAAAAGTCACATAATTTGACAAAAGCTTGTTGGATCTCGTAATAAATAGATATAATGGGTGATTTTTCAACTATTTTTTTTGCAACACTGATTTTGACAGCTCACGCACGTTGCTTGTTTTGTGTCACTGTCAAATATCTGATCTATAATTCAATCACGAATCGTCTAACAAACGAACAACGCTTGCAAAACATTGAATTTTATCAACAAATTGCGTGCTCTGTTATGGAATTTCATCGCGCAACCTTGTTCTGTATTGTTCTCCGTTGACTGTTTTATCATTTTCTTCAACGAAATATGGACCAATCACTCCGCAAGCATGAATTGCACACCACACTTTATCTGAGTGTTATAATGCCTGGATAACGAGAATAAATTATTAACGCTGGAGACCTAGAAGAATTAATTGATGATAATGAAGAAAAAAAGAAAGAAGCACCAGAGGTCCAAAGAGATAATAAATATGTAATCAACAAGAAAGTTACGAAGCTCATGATGAAGAAAATGCCAAAAAAAGGTACAGCAGCTGTATAATATGTCAATATTATATTTCTCACTAGCATAGCAAATGGAGTGACGACAGAACACTTTCCAAAAGGATTGAGAACCGTCGAAGTGATTGTTATCAATGAACCAGCTAAAGACAAAAAGTTTCCTCAGAACTATGGATCAATAAGCCTGCTACCAGCTCTAGGTAAAATTATGAAGAGAGTCGTAGCCAGAAGACTCAATGAAGAAGACCTGACGATAATACCAACTGAACAATGTGGATTCAGAAAACAACATTCAACTGAACAACAGTTCCTGAGACATAACAGAGAAAGTTCAGAATGAACAAGCTACAGAACTAGTACTTCTAGATGTAGCCAGAGCCTTTGATAAAGTGGTACATGAAGGACTGACTAGCCTATAGAATGATAACCGCAGGTTATTCACCTAAGCTATGCAGAATAATGAGAACATTTTGTGGAAAAGAAGATGATGTTCATTCCACACTCAGATATTTAGAAGCAGGAGTTCCTCAAGGATCTATACTAGGACCGCTACACTATAATATATACATACATGATATATACTAAGAAATCCAAGAGGTCTGCATTCTCTATACGCAGACGATACGGGCAAAAATGATTCACCAAAGACGTCAAGAAAATGAAGATGATATAAGTCAATGGAAAAAAAGTCATGTCATTCTCTGTCAGAAAAAAAAAACTGGAGATGGAATCGAAGATATCCAAAGACGATAATTAAATAGAATGGCCCAATGAGGCTGAATACTTAGGAGTAATATAAGACCAAGAACTTACGTGAAAACAGCACATTAAGTATGCAGTGAATAAAACGAATGTAACCATGAATAGACTATACTCGATAACAGACAGAAGAAGCCAAATGAACAGGAACACGAAGTTGAGGATCATAAAAGCAGTCGCCAGATCGCAGCTAACATATGGATCAACAGCATGGGACTATGCAGCGAGTACACATATAAAGAGGATACAAAACAGAGAAAACTAATTTTTGAGATGGTTATCAGATACCTCCTGGTTTGTTAGGAATGAACACGTCCAAAAAGACATAAAATGGGAGTCCATCAGTCCACTACTACATTCATCAAACGAAAAGCTGCGAAAGCCTACGAAAGAGCTAGTAAACATCCAAATGACGACCTTAGAAGGTTAGTTGACTATGACCCCGCTGAAAATGAAAAAACAGTGAGAATTCAACCAGAGACCAATTTCGACAATGAAGATATAGAACTCTGAACTTAGAGGAGAGGGATATCCAATTGAAGGATGAACACAAACACTCAGCATAAAGCATGCGGAAGAGGAGATAACAGATGAGAAGATGGAAGGTTTATAGGATCATGCCCGGAATCAACTGCAGGAGAGGTGTTTAGTAAGAATCCAACACTACCCAGATAGACTGGGTGTCTGATGTGAGAATCACCTCTTCTATAAAAAAAATTAGTGAGGCTTTTTAAATACGATGAAAAAAATTCTTTAGCAGCAGATCTGGGATAATTGACGATTTGTTCAACAGCTTCTGTCAAAAAATGTTTTCAATTGGTTTCTTCATATGGAAAATTCGAATCAACCTGCAAGCTAGATGAATGAGTGTCCAAGGATTCCTGACCCTTGTGCTTTTTCAGTTTTCTTCATAGTACTTAAACCTATCACACTCAATGAAATTTGCAATTATTGAACTATGTGAAATGGAAAGCTTAAAAAAGCCTTCGAAAGAGCTAGTGAACATCCAAATGTGGACCTTACAAATGTGGACCTTAGAAGAATAGTTCATTATGACTCCGCTGAAGATGCAAAAGACCCAGAGACCAATGCGAGAATGAAGAAATAGAACACCACGTAGAGACAGATGTCCAACTGAAGAATAAACATAAATATGCAGCATGAACATCGCGAAAGAGGAAATGTACAGATGAGAAGATGGAAGGTTTATAGGCAAATGCCCAGAACCAACCATAGGGGAGGTCTTTAGTCGGTGGGAAACCTATACTACCCAGAAAAACTTGGTCTAATATAATAATAATATTTTGGTTTGGGTATATTATTATAATACAGGGTCCGGCAGAGATGTATGACGTTTTTTGGATGCGTATGACTCGGCGAAGGGGAAGCCTAAATTTTTCGCAATGGTTGATATGTGACCGCAAGGAGTTGCCATTATTTCTTGTTCAGTCGCCATGGAGCCGTGGACGCTAGAGCAACGGGTGTTTGTGTACGATAGTTTCATTGAAACCGATCGTTCTGTGGTAGCAACTCAACGTAGATTTCGAACACATTTCAATGTTGGAGGGCATGGACGTGTTCCTTCACGAAACACCATCCTAAAGTGGGTGCACAATCTCCGGACGAGAGGTTCGTTGAGCCCTGGTGTACCTAGGGGCAGAGAAAGAACTGTTAGAACTCCGGAAAATGGGGCCTACACGATCTCACCCCATGTGATTTTTTTCTGTGGGGGGGCACCTAAAAGCTCGTGTATTTATTGACAAGCCACTTACTCTTGACGAACTTTCTCTTGCAATCACCCGCGAAATTCAAGCAATTCCAAACAACATGCTGGAACGATGCATGGACAACTTCACAAATCGGCTGCAGGAGTGTGTGGAAAAACAGGGCAACCACTTAGATGACATCATCTTCCGTTCATGATTATTTTTTATCTTTTTTTTTTGATGTGGTATCAATGGCAAACTCTCATGTACATTTAAAAAAAATAAAATTTCATTTTCCTCAAAATCTCACTTAGTTATGATTTTTTCAAAAACGTCATACATCTCTGCCGGACCCTGTATGTACAGAGTATAACAGCCAAATGGAATAAATTCGATAACGAATAAATGAGGGGGTGTTAGGAAAAATGCTCGGACACGTCCATTTGTAATTTTAAATGCGCATATTTTTCAAAAAAATGAAATTATATAGGGTGTTCCTTGCGACCGTGGCCAATACCAACTTTCTTATTCCAAATGCAACCTCCCGTATATTATTTATTTCTTGGATTCTTCAGAAAATTCTAGACATAATTCATGTACAATGTCCTATACTTTTTCGGAAATATTAAGTGTTTTCAGATGTTTTACAAAAATTAACATTTTAAATGAAAATTATTTTATTTCACAAATTCGATACATTACACTCAATACTTATTTCCCATTTACCTCTTGATATGAAGAAAGTAAGCAAAAATCATAACTAAGAAGAAATTAAAAAAAACAAAAACAGATTTGTTTATTCTCATAGCCTTAGTAACACGTTGTCTGTAGCATGTTGCCAAGACGTTCGCGGCGAGCATTTTGAACATTTCCTACATTGACATTAATGTTTTTTTTTGTTTTTTTAATAATTAAGAAATAATCAGTATTACTTTTTAGGTTTTAAGTGTAATGTACCGAATTTGTGAAATAAAATGTTTTTTCTCAAAACGTAATTTTTGCAATAAATCTGAAAACTCTCAATACTTCCGAAATAGTTGAAGATATGTATAGGACATTGAATTGTGTCTGGAATTCTCTGAAGAATCCCAAAAATAAATAATATACAGGGGGTTGCATTTGAAATAAGAAAGTTGGTATTGGCCACGGTCACATGGAACACCCTATATAATATTAATTTCTTGAAAAATATGCGCATTTAAAATTACAAATCGAAGTGTCCGAGCGTTTTTCCCAACACGCCCTCATTTATTCGTTATCGAATTCATTCCATATGGCTGTTACACTCTGTATATACAGGGTGGCCATTTGAAAACGAAACAGACGAGATTACAGACGAAATAAATTTTTTCGATAGAAATGCTCGGACAGGTCGATTTCTGTGTCGAGGGGGACAACTTAAGATGTAGGTTACGGACGCATAGCGCTTCAACCCTTGCTGCTACAACCCCCACCCCCAATTTTTGAACAGGGAAAATGGGGTGAGTGATACCTCATTTGAAAGGTATTTTTATACTGATTTCAGCACAGTAATTGTTTTTTCATTTTATGCATTAGTTCCCGAAATATTCTTAACTAAGTATTTGAAAATGAAGTGGTGTTTTCATGGCACTTGTAGTGTTTTTTTGTGAAAAATTGACATCTTGATTAAAGATTTCTATGTCAGTGGATTGGAGGAAGGAAGCCACAGTCATGGTTGTTTTGAAGCTCCAAATGTCGATTTTTCACAAAAAAAACACTACAAGTGCCATGAAAACACCACTTCATTTTCAAATACTTAGTTAAGAATATTTCGAGAACTGATGCATAAAATGAAAAAACAATTACTGTGCTGCAATCAGTATAAAAATACCTTTCAAATGAGGTATCACTCACCCCATCTTCCCTATTCAAAAATTGGGGGTGCGGGTTGTAGCAGCAAGGGTTGAAGCGCTATGCGTCCGTAACCTACATCTTAAGTTGTCCCCCTCGAAACAGAAATCGACCTGTCCGAGCATTTCTATCGAAAAAATTTATTTCGTCTGTAATCTCGTCTGTTTCGTTTTCAAATGGCCACCCTGTATATTATAATAATAATAAGAAAATCGATTAATGGATTGTAATGTAATTTAATTTATTCATGCTTCACAATTAAATAACATTGTTTGCATTCTTCAATATAAAATATAGGAGTACATCTATACATAAATAAATCATTTCATATAAAACAATAACAAAAAATGAATACCGAGCACAAATACAAAGGTCCTACAGGTATCGATTCAGATCACAGTTTGAAAAGTCATCAATGTCATAAAATGCACCTCTAATTAAAATATCTTTCACAGCATGTTTGAAATTATTTGAGGAGATAACTTTGAGATCAGATGGAATTTTATTATATAATTTGATAGACATATAAAGCGGTCCCTTTTGGGATAGAGTCAGTCTACAAAAATCTTGTTTCGAAAGATTTCTACCTCTAGTACTGTATTTATGAGTGCTTCCAATTCCAATATAGTTTTTTTGTTTTTATGAGCGTGTATTAACGACATTGTGGTGGTGTGGCAGGTGGCACCGTCTTGTTGAAACCACTTATAGTCCAAATTATTCTCAACGACAGCAGGACAAAAAATCATTCAATATTGTTCTGTATTGTTCTCCATGGACCGCAACTTTTCGATAATTTTTTCAAAGTAATATGGACCATCCGTCCGCCAGCATGAATTGCACACCACACAGTGACTTTATTTGGATATAATAGCCCCTGAACAAGAATAAATTATGTTAGTTTATTGTGGCAAAAGTGCTAGATTTTCGAAGTCATTGCAGAGAATATCTTCCACAAGAAATGTGTCTTGAGTAACTATTTGATAATGATGAATTTACTGGCTGTATAAGTTTGTGACCGTTGACATAATTTATTTCCAAGCTTCTTGCTACGCAAAAAATGCTGGATGCTTCCATAACTCAAGAAATTTAAATTCATTCATGTCCTCCTGTACATACTGCTCTGTTGCATTTTATTGATTAAGACGATTAATGCAATCTTGTATTGACCGCCTAAAAACCTGACCTTGTATTCAAATAGTCCGCATGCTTGCACGACATTGAGATTTGAACTCGATGACAAAATTTCTCGAAAATATTCCATTACAAATGGAGCATCGCAATATGAGAACCCAAATAATTTGCATGGATGCAAACTGAATGAAATATTTTCTCGATCAGAATGGATATAAAGGAACAGGCACGTGCTTATGCTTGTCAATCACCGAGCTCTACCTCGAGTACCTTGGAAGTCTCATGTGTAAACTCCTCACATGTGTGCGAACCTATTTGCAGTATCTATTAATCGTTTATCTTTCATTTCGCTTATTTCGATCCAGCTTTGGGTCTTTTGTTGTTTAGAACCTTGAATTATCCTTGCCAGCTTCCCCTCCCCCACCTGCAATCTACTCAACTACTGATGTTACGTCATCATCATCATTTGTTTTATACTTATAATCATCTTTCATAAACGTCTCGACCTACGCTTTTTTTCTTATTGGTCATGGATGGGATATTATCATAATCCAACAATAAACTGATTTGAGCAGAGAAATTGAATTCTATATTTAAAAAGCGCATCTAGGATTCTCTAACTGGTCAGAATTGAACGCAGATAAAGTAAATTCGTCTTATAGTCCTTTTGACATTCAAGAATTCCAATTCTTGACATTTACAACAATGCACGGATTTATTATGAGAAATTTGAACATCCTGAATGAATTTGGCTGTTCCTTATGGTCTGTTAGTACAGTTTTTCGAAAATGATGCAGTTGCTGATGATACACTGGGTACAAAGTTACTTGGAGGAGTCAAAGAATTTTTCACACATATGTTCTTTCGATATTTCACTGATTTCAAAGAAATATCTGTGTTAAATTCATTTGACTCCTCCAAGTAACTTTCGACTAACTATACCAAAAATCTTTCTCGATAACTGGAAATGTTAATTTTTTGTGAACTGAATTGCGTTCAGCAGGAGGATACTTTTGGATCTTGCAGTTCCAAAGTTCCGAAAGACCTTTTTTAAGTGATACATTCCTGGGAGATTCCCTTTCGGGTTTCTCCTTCTCCAGAAACTCTTTCTTGTAGGTGCATTTCCCTATACCATGGAAAGGTTCTGGGACAGTGATTGGGATTCTTGCGCTCTCTTTGGTAAGCATATTGGCCTCTTCGTTTCCTTCGATTCCTGAATGACCAGGAACCCAGATTAAAGGAACCTTATTTTTATTGCCTACCTCATTGAGTTTTTTCGGAAATGTCTGCCTTACTCGTCCAAGGTTTTTCGAAGTCTGAGAAGCTCGAGTAGAACTAGGTGACCTTCAATTGTGTAGGGTTATCTTTGTTCTTGTGGTATTCACTGTCTGCTGTCTGAACTTCCTTTGGGCTGCTACAATTGGTTGTCCATTATGAGAACTAGTTTTGTCTCTTAGCTTCAGATCTTGAATCAACCTTCCAAATCTTCCCCTGGTAAGGTTTATTTACCTTTATGTCTTCACCCGTTCACAAAAACAAAGTCTTCAAAAACTTGTTCCCTATCATTTCAAGAAACATCGATTTGTTTCATACCACATCCGAATAGCTGCAAGGGGATTTGGTGCCTAACAGCAAGTACACACTTCATGACAAGACAGCACGTGAACGGTATCATCGGTCTCCCGGTCTAATTTTTTTCTGTTATAGAAGAGGTGAATTTTACTTCAGAAACCCAGTTTTTTGGGTAGTGTCGGATTCTCACCGACTAAACCTCTCTCCAGTGGTTGGTTCGCATTTGCCTATCAACCTTCCATCTATTCATCTGTATATTTTCTCTCTCGCATTTTTTATGCTGAATGTCCATGATAATCCTTCAATCGGATATCTCTTCATGTGTGGAGTTCTATTTCCTCATTGTCGCAATTGGTTTCTGAGTCTTTCGCAGTAAATTCTGGCTATTTTCGCATCTTCAGTGGGGTCATAATCAACTCACCTTCTAAGGTCGTCATTTGGATATTCACTAGCTCTTTCAAAGGCTTTTTCAGCTTTTCGTTTGTTGAATGCAGTAATTGACTCCCCGGATTTGTTAATTCCTAACAAACCAGGGAGGCGTCTGATACCCATCTCAAAAATTTTTATCTTTACTTTGTATCATGGGTCCATGATGTTAATTCATATGTTAGCTGCGGTTTGGCGACTGCATTGATGATCCTCAACTTCTTGTTTCTGTTCATTTAGCTTCATCTACATTCAATCAGTTTCGTTGTTTCATTCGTTTAATCTACTGCATGCTTATTGCTTATGCTGTTTCCAAGTTAGTCACTTGAAATAATAATCCCAGGTATATAGCTATTTTCTGTCATTCTTTTTCGTATTATCGTCTATGAATATCTTCGATTTCATCTTCAGTCTGCTCTCTTGAAGGAGAATTGCTTGACTCCTTTCTCCATTGATTCTGATTTTCCATCTGTTGCACCATTGACTTATATCATCTGCAGCTTCTCTAAAGAGGGGAATATGGGGCAATCGTGGTCAGCAGACCATGGTGGTCATGCCCATAGCTGAAAAATTGATACGTTCAAAGCTGAAAAATTGAACGTATCAAGTTCATAAAAACACACTCCCAAATAGTGCATAATTTTGGATAACATCTGATTACCATAAATAAGCAACTCAATCTTGAGAGATAGATATATGCTATCGCGAACTTGTTTGTAGAACTATTTAAGAGGTACACATCTGTCATACATTGTATCAACGTTAGTCTTACGGTTTCTGCAGCGCACTTAAAATAGCTGATTATGGCTGGTTTTGCTGTAATTATTGAAGTTATAGTAGGTATCCTTATCGGGTGAAAAGTAAAACCTATGCCATTCAGGGATAATGTAGCTTTCTATGGGTGAAAGAACTTCTGAAATCGGTCCAGTAGTTTTCGTGTCAAGTCGTATCTAACACACTTAAATACAAATCTTTCCTCTTTATAACATGAGTATAGATATATATTATAGAGTAGCGCTCCTAGTATAGATCCTTGAGAAACTCCTGCTTCTAAATGTCTGAGTGAGGAATGAAAATAATCTATTTTCACACAAAAATTCCTATCGCTCAAATAATTTCTTATTATTCTGCATAGCTTGGGTAAATGACATGCTTTTATCATTTTATATGCTAGTCCTTCATGCCATACTCTATCAAAGGGTAGTACTAGTCCTGTAGCTTGTTTATTCTGGCATCCTTCTGTGATATACTCCGTCAGTCTTAGGAGCTATTGTTCAGTTGAATGTTGTTTTCTGAATCTAAATTGTTCACTTGGTATCGTCGTCAAGGCTCCTGTTTCTTCAGCAAGTCGTCTGGCTAAGACTTCATTCACAATTTTCCCTAGGGCTGGGAGCAGGCTCATTGGTCCCATCTTTTTGAAGTGTTCTATTCATATCACTCCATTTGCTATGCTAGTGAGAGCTGCTGTACCTTTCTTTGATATTTTCTTCAGCATGAGATTCGTAATTTTATCTTTTCCAGGAACCCTTCTTGTTTTTAAATGATGATTATCTCTTTGATGAGATGTTGGGTCAGGGATTTTGCCATCATCTGTTTCTTCTTCATTTCCTCTTCATTAAATTCAATTAATTCTACTTAATCCTCGTCTTCACTTTAAAACATGACAAATTCCTGAATTTCACATGAAAAGTTCAATCATCTTGGTTAAATAGTAAATAACGAATATATGATTTTTGTGCGTTGGTTTTACTCACTCTATATTTCTTAAACTACTGAAAATTGTATGACAAACATGGATATACACGAATTCCTTTTGTGATTTTAAAGTTAAGTTTTGTAAAGACAGATAAAACCTTAGAAACGACAATTTTCCAAAAGAAAACCTCGAAGTTATACAATTTTCTGGCGAAAGTTTGAAAATTCAACATTCAAACAACTCAGAATTTTATGAGGAATCAATTGTTATAATAAAATAGGGGCCTACCCATTCGAAAAACGAAAGTTGATGTCACTTCCGGAAATCTCTCGAATCTCAAAGAAAACTACAAGGCCTCTCTGATGAATTTTTATTTCTTCCTAAAATTATTTTAACAAGCGGAATTCGTGTGACTCTCTGTATCCTCTTTGTGGATTGGTCATAATTGCACCAATTCTAATGAAGATGAAAATACGAAAAGAAATGTCATATTTGCGTTCGGAAATTTTTAAAGTCTTAGGAATATTGAGAGGTTGCACTTTGCACTTAAGATACTGCAGTCTATAAGATTTTCTGGCTTATCTTGGTGATAACTTCGATAACAATGTGGACAGAAAGCGCATAGATATGTGAATTGATTTGCTGTGTCTTTTCATTCATACATAATCTTTTGTTTAGAAATACATATCCAATTCGATAGGACGTGGAAAAACTGAGCTTATCCACGATGCAAGTTCAGGACTGAAATCGACATCATACTCTCGTTTCATTCATTAATAATTTCGCGAATTTATTCGTCAATTACATAATGTGAAAATTAAGAATTCTATTTTTTGCGTTCCATTCTTCCTGGCGATATATTTCGGTATTATTTCGTACATTCCTTGTTTTGAAATGCTTTTATAATAATAGGTGTATTGAGAGGCAAGTCGAAGGTGATTTGGGATTGGAGTTGGAATATCCTTGAACATACACATCCGCTCTCTCGACTGCGAATCATTTTGCACTTACTCCATCTTACAGGTAATTAAGGTGGCCACACACTCACAGATCCTGCTCGAAGCTTCACAGTTCTTCATGATTTCTTCCAAATTCTCTTCGTTTGAAGGAATAAAATAATTCGAATGAAATTCCATAGCAAGAATGAAACAGATCACGTGATTTGAGCGAATAGAGTTGTCTGTAGGTTCACCGAGTTAATTCAGATGCAATGGCCAGAGTGACAGAAGCGTGAAAGAACGGTGTGTATACAAACCTTTATATCAACACTAGAGAGCATTAAAATGTCTGGGAAGCAGTTGATTTGACGACCTCGAATTTCTTGAGTAGATTTCATAAAGAACATCTCAATTGATGACAGGAATTTACATATGGACTCGCTGAAATATTGGAGGAGTAATATATCCTCGTCATAATTAGATTTATTTGTTTCATTTGAGAGCGCCAAGTGGTATTAAAAAACAGCATAATGCAATCGTAAATGATATTTTCATCCGAACCAAACAAATTCTCTTCGACTTCTCTGGATGATACTTGAAAATTGATTGGCATTGATTTTGCGCATTTTCAAAGACTCTGAGGAGCAGAAATGTCCATTTTCACGGTGATATTTTATAATATCATCAGAACTTTTGCAACTTAAGAAGAAAACATTTGCAGATTAAAGGTTCGAGACCTCATTTACACGATGCTGCAATTATTCATGACAAATCAATTCTGTTTTCCAGACGGATATCTTTTGGTAAAGAAACCATCATATCTTTTCACTCCTCGATACCAAAACTGCAAAGAAGAGAAGAAGAGCAATAACAGAGCAATCAGGCACAGGCTAAGCCAAAAGAATTTAAAATACAGCTATTATGTAAAATGCAATCAAATTGAAAACATACAATGAGATCAAAGATAGTCATTGGTACACACAAAAAAAAACAAAGCAATAAAAATGAATCAACAACATTATGATTATATACGAACATGATAATTGAAACATAACCCGCCACAATAATTTAAAAACACTAGTATAACAATAACATTTGAAACTATTCTCATTTCCTCAGTCCTCTTAGCCACTACCTTTGCTACATTTTTAAAACTAAATTAAACAAGATAGGACTCAATGCATCATTATTACGTCGTATATGATTGTGATTTGGTTTATATCTTTCCAAACTCGTTGCTAAGTTTTTTGTATATACTAACTATCTGTGATCTCAATTTGTAATTCAGTCAATATTTTTACAGTTTTATGGGTTAATTTAAAATCAAATTCTTTTGGTTCAGCCTGATTGCCTTGTAATTGCTGTTCTTCCCTTTTTTGTAGCCTGGTAAAGAAAAAAAAATTCCTAAACGTCTTGGTTTTCAGTTCCTTTTACCAATATCTACAGTTTTTAATTTGTGTTTGGAACAATATATATTTCAACTGATATTATTCAGCTTCTCAAAAAAAGTGTTTAATTTTTTTTAATAAACTGCGTCATGTTATACCTTATTTTTACCCGACTGCTGCGGAAAGAGGGAAGTGACAAAGGCCATGTTTTCTGCTGCAGAGTAAAAACACAGTTTATGTGATTTGAATCGAAAATTTTCTCAGCGGTTAGATTGAAAATGGTGCAGTACAATTTAGTATGTCCCGAAAGATCTGAAAAAAGTGAGTAACAGCATTTTATTCCCTCCCAAGGATAGCCCAAAATTTCCTTTTTTTCATGGAAAGACTTTTAATAATGTTTCAGTTTCGAAAATAATTTTCTTATTATGTTACAGTTTTGTTCATGCACAACTTTCAACTCCCTCACGTGAAAAATTAGAATGTGTGAAACACTGCGCTTCAGTTATGATCTTAAGTAGGTACGTTATTAGTACGTTTCTACTGAAGTTCAAACTTTTCAATAAAATGTTTCAAGTCAAAGTAAGAGCAATGACAAAATGCTCATACTGAAAACCTCTTCGAACTAACTAATTTTGCAAAAAAAAAATTTTTCTCGTAAATTTCTACACGCTGACACTCCTATGTACCATGAAAACACGAATTTTATCCGCACAAACAACGTTTTCTGTACAACTGTGAATCGAACGTACATCGCCTAAAATATGTATAATAATTATTAAGGGGCAGTATCACCTTTTGAATCGTGGTAAATTTCCATTCAAAAAGTGGTCTCTTTATATCACGAGTAAGTACCCTAGTTTACGACGTAGAGACTTGATTTTTTTTAAATTGAAGTTGAAAAACGTCCCGAGGGCAAATAGTTTTCTTTTCTTCGATTCAATTAGTTTTTCAATTAAAAAAAACGGGGTAATCGTTAGATCTGGGGTTATTGAATATGTTTTTCGTTTTTCAGCAGTACAAGCTATATTTTCGAAATAATCATCATAAAAATTTTTGGAGGTTATAGAAGATTAAATTGCCAAGGGCAAATAGTTGCGATTTTTTCCAAAAAATGATGAATAACCGTCGGAAAAAAATCATTAAGTGTAGTTTCCAAAACGCTGAAGTACCTGTTTTTTTTTAATTAAAAAACTAATTAAATCGAAAAAATCGCAACTATTTGCCCTTAGCAATTTAATCTTCTATAAACTACAGAAATTTTCATGATGATTTTTTCAAAAATTTAGCTTGTACTCATGAAAAACATTTTCAATAACCCCAGATCTAACGATTACCCTAGTTTTTTTAATTGAAAAACTGATTAAATCGAAAAAAAAACTATTTGCAGTCGAGACGTTCTTCAACTTCGATTTAAAAAAAAATCAAGTCTCTACGTCGTAAATTAGGGTACTTACTCGTGAAATAAAGGGACCACTTTTGAATGGAGATTTACCACGATTCAAAAGGTGATACTCCCCTTAATGATGATGCTTCCAATACTATGCATCCAGTGATCTTTCTGCGTCGTTACTATAGAAACGGTTTGTTGACACGACGCGTGTTTGAATCTTTGGCTTCAATTTCGAATTTTTTTGAAGAAACGGTAAAAAAAGTAATCATTTAGGCATCCACAGTGATGAAAAAAAGTCGAGTTCTTTTGACAGTTGTACAAAAATAATATTTTCTGGCTCTAAGATAAACTGAATTATAAATCAGTAATCACTTTTTTCCCTTTTTTTCCATGAACACAATATACAGAATACAAGAGAATAGAAACTGGAAAGGACACATATTGTTGCAACAGGAGCCTTATTCACGCTTCGCTTAACTAAACAGTAGATATTAACGACAAACCAATTTTTTTTTTACCAATTTCAAATTGGATATAGGTTGATATAAGAAGGAGATAATATTTTTTTATCCCCTTCATTTTATATCGCCCACACATCTTTGTTCTTCAAAAAACGTGTTATGGTGTACATATCACCTTCCAATCGATATTCATTAATTCCTCTCGAGTCAGTCGATCAGGAAATAATTCTTGAAATATTACGTAATCGTTAAAAGTCAATCAGACAAGTAGAAGCTATACTCAACGAAAATCCTCACCCACCTATTTTTTTTCAACTTGAAGGTGAAAATATTTTTAATTCACTTAAGTTTCAGAGAAGACAGATTGGAGCTGCCTTGATCGCTTAACAAAACGGAATTAATAAGATAATATGTATAGGGTGGATTTGAGTTGATTCATTATCGTCTGTCATATAATTCCCTTGATTTCGTTCTTTTGCAGTTCATTTCTATCTCAATTTGCAGGAATTGATTTGACAGAGTGAAGGAGAAGATTCTCATAACATCTTGACCATGATAATAATGTTATCTCTTCAATGAATACATTAATTGAAAATTGTATTCTAATAGCCAAATGTAGAAATAATTTGAGAATCATAACACTAGAAAATGATGAAATGTTCACATTTTTCACTTTGTTTGCATGGTACTGACGTACGTTTCGTCCTTGAAAGACGTAATCTGATGAAGCCCTTCAAGTAAGGACGGAACGTACTTCAGTACCCTCGAAATAATTTAGAAAATTTAAAAAAAGTGTTTTCTGATTAAAAAAAAATTATTCGTAAATCAAGCAGCGTTGAGCGAGTCCTGTACCAGTTTCAGTGACCGCTATGGTTACGAATTTGAAAGAGCGAAAAGACGCACCTTTAGTGCTTTCCTGAATTTTTCATTTTGGAAACTGGCACTTTGATTTTGTAATTATTATCTGCGCATTCGTTTCGATCCTATTCTCGAAGTAAAATTATAGTTCTCGCATTCAGAAAAAAAGTTGTGTGTATTCCTCATGATTATGATTATTTCTTTCGTTGAGTTCTTGAGAATGACGGCATAAACCATTCTATTAGATCAGTTTACAAGATATGAATTTTTTTTTCCTCGACAAACTTCAAAACAGTCTCTTTACAACTTCCACCATGAAAGGTCTTTCCATCAAACAATACGATTGCGTAGTGGTTCAACAATGTACCTATAAGAAGTATTACCTAATGATAATCAAGGTTAGAACTCGAGATTTTCGTTTTGTAATAGTGTAAGTACTTTCCTTTCTGAATTAATGTTTATTCAGTGCACTGGAAAATACTTCGCACATAAGAAATACCATGCAATGAAATGTTTTGTGGGAACTTACAGGATATTTATGATGTGTTGAAGAATATCATTTGCAACTTTGAAGTCCTAATGAGGGGTGTACTTATTGAATGATAGACTTCCAACGAATGTTCATTTCGTGTAATGATCGATATCTCATTCTTTTTTAGTTCAATTCATTGGCACATTATCAAAAGCCGAATATCCGTACGTCCTTGTTTTTTTTTTGTGTGTGGAATCTTTATTATCTTATCACTCAAATGAAACAATTAACCAGCAAAAATTATTTCTTGTTCAGGAGAATACATGTGTATTTGAAGTTAATCAGTTTTCAGCGAATGCCGAGACTTGTAATATTGAGAATATTCCGTGGAAAATGCCAGGACATCCAATTTCTCAGTTTGACCAGGCAAGAATAGTAGCCTATATCAAGAAGCTTTGTCGAACCACCAGATTGCGCAACGTTTGGATATTCTACGGACTTCAGTAAGGCGCATAGTGGACCTTTTCCTGGAAACCGGCAACGCTGCCCCAAGACTGGTGCCTGGTCGACCCCGAGTAACATCTGCAAGGGAAGACCATTATATCGCAAATTTTACTCGAAGGAATCGAACGGTATCTGTTACATTCCTTCGAAGTCATTTTTTGAGGACCTATAGACGGGTAGTCTCAACCAGTTGCATAAGGAGAGACATTCCTCAAATTCAACCCCGAAAAGACATAAAGAGTACCTCGGCTATTACCTGGACATAGAGCTTCCCGTCGGCAATGGGCAGAACACCACCAAGACTGGCTTTTATCGCAATGGCGCAACGTATCTATTTCGGGCGAGTCACGATTCAGTTTACAAAGTGATAGTCGACGAGAAAGGGTTAGGAGAGGTCCAGGCAGACCAGACCGACTTAATTTGACCTGGGAAGTTGTGCCGTTTCAAGGTGGATCAATAATGCCCTGGGATATAATGTTCCGGTGCCGCAACCCTCTTATTATCGTTGAACGAACAATGACTGGTGCATCTACATAGAAAACTTCATTGAACCAATGTTCACTCGATATTGTCCTCTTGAAGACATTCCTCAAGAGAACAATATACAGAGAATGAACTGGGCAGCAAACTCACCGGACATGAATCCATTTGAGGACATATGGAATTACTTAGAGAGAGCAATATCTGATCGCCAAAACTCACCTTCAAATTTTCAGGAATTGAGTTTAGCCCTTCAGGAAGAATGGAACGATAATGGAAAATGTCATTGATGACTTGATTCGTGGGATGCGTGTTGGGCAGTTGGTTGAAAGAAGAGGTGGTAATACGGACTATTGAATTTGGATCGGGTTGTGGAATTACTATAATCAATCAAAAATAAATAATCGATTAATTTAGATTTTTCTCATTTTGTCTCATCCTGCAGGAAGCAAAGAGTATCAAACAAAGATTTTCTATCAAATACACTGCGCAAAAAAATTAACGCAATTCTGAAAATCTCAGTTTTAATGAAAGTTAACTCTACATTGACTTTATAACTTATTTTTATGTTCTCTCGGGAAGGTTTTGAAAGAAACAAGACACATTGAATGGAAGAAAAATTCAGGATTTCACCGAATCTTATGTGAAAGAAGAGAAATGAACAAAATTTCAAAATACTGAAATGCTGATAAGTGATTTAATACTTGGTATTTCCACCCCTTGCACATTCTGAAAATCTCAATTTCAATGAAAGTTAACTTTACATTGACTATATAACTTGTTTTTTATGTTCTCTCGGGAAGGTTTTGAACGAAACAAGACACATTAAATGGAAGAAAAATTCAGGATTTCACCGAATCTTATGTGAAAGAAGAGAAAGGAACAATTTTCAGAATACTGAAATGCTGATAAGTGATTTAATACTTGGTATTTCCACCCCTTGCGTTAATTACAGCTCGGCAACGACGGTTCATACTCAAAATGAGTGATCTTAAAATGTTCTGATCTAATCCTTCCCAGATTTCTCCGAGTTGGATTCCCAAGTCATTAAGAGTAGCTGAATGATTTTCTGAACTTCTCAGCCTTCTATGGAGGTTGTCCCAAACCTGCTCAATCGGATTGAGATCTGGACTTCTTGCTGGCCGTTCCATTCGAGAGACTTCAACCTCTTCAAGGTACTCCTGAACGACGCGCGCACGATGGGGTCTGGCATTATCGTCCATAAAAATGAAATTTTTACCAATGTATGGGTCAAATGGCACTACATGCTCTTCAAGTTCCTTATATACTTATCAGCATTCATAGCTCCATTATCAACGACCACTAGGTCTGTGCGAGCAGTCAAAGATATTCCACCCCATACCATAATCGATCCTCCCCCGAAACCAGTAGTATTCAGGAAATTGCACTGAGCATATCTTTCATGTGGACGTCTGTATACAAGGGAACGTCGATCACAATGGTAGAGGCAGAATCTAGACTCATCTGTGAAGAGAACTCATTCCTAATCGGCCTCTTCCCAATGGATATGCTCTCTCGCAAAATCCAAACGCGCCCTTCGTTGGGCTGGGGTAAGAGCTGGGCCTCTTGCCGCGACACGAGGCCTTAAATCACATTCTCTGAGGCGATTTCTTATTGTCTGAGTGCTAATTTGCACCTCATGAGTTTGCTCAAGCTGACTTTGAAGGAGGCGAGCGGTTGCAAACCGTTGTCTCAACGGAGAAATTCTCAAGTAACGTTCTTGAATGGCAGTTGTTACCCGTGGTCTACCCTGTCCTGGTCTTTCATACCTGTCTCCCTGAATCGCTGCAACATTCTGGACACACTTGTATGGGAAACTCCAAACCTTTCTGCAATTCTTGTGTATGTCCACCCTTCTTCTCACAAAACTACCGCATGGGCACATTCCTCTTGGGTCAAATTGCGTGTTTCGCGTTGCATAGCGATCGAATGTAGAAAATCAAACGAATGAAAAACTATTGATCACTAGAATTGATCGAGAACAACTGATTTTATAATGGAGCCAATACATTCAAAATCTGATAATGTCATCTTTTTTTATTCCTGCTGGGAGAAAAAATCTGTATTGAAGAAAAACGTTGAAAGTGGATAACATATGCATGCATAATTCTGATAAAAATAATTATCATTGAGAACACCTTCAGTTGTAGAATAAATTTGAGATTTCCATAATGTGCGTTAATTTTTCTGCGCAGTGTATATTGCAGTTGAAATGAAAGAAAATAAATCATTTTCATAGAGGAAAATATTCATCTCTTTTCCAGAACATTGATTGTTTATCTTTTGAGAAACCTAAGGGGTCCAAGACTTTTGTCTATGTGTATGTCTTAAGGGAATCTATCGCTAAAATAGGTAGTGGTATGAGATTTCACCTATTATACAGAGTGTATTTTAAGGTGAGGCTTTTATTCTGACAAGTGATGAAACTCATCAAAATAATTCATTTTACCGAAAATTTCCTAAATGAAATGTTCAATTTAAAAAATTCATAAAAAATTTTGGGCATCAAATACCATAATACTACTCTGACCTGCATCTCTCTGTTCATCATATCTCCACATCTCATCTGCACCAGGTTCATGAACATCCGCGAAGTTTGACCACTTATAGGCTGAACTGGCATTTTGTTTTGATTCACCATAAATTGAAAGTACATCAACAAGTTCATTATTTGAATAAACGTGCGGCATGTTCGGAACATAAAACACTCGTACCTTCGCTGTCATACGATCGAAGATTACTGATCACAATCGATATTCTGAGTCATGTATGATAAGAAGACAAGAAAACATGTTGATATCTACGGATTTCTCGAAACAGGGGCTTAATTCTTATGATCAATTTTTGGTAAAATAACTTATTTTGATGAGTGCTACCATCCGTCAAAAGAAAAGCCTCATCTTTAAATACACCCTGTATATCTCCTGTGATCCAAATTCAGTGATTTTCGTATGACGGTATTCTGAGAGAGAAAAATAAAGACTAATTTAAGTGCCGAGATTCAAGGGGCTGTACCTCCTGGCAAAACTCGAAAAAAAGTTTCTTCAAATTTTGTCTCGTGATTCGGTGACCATATGTATTTCGTTGCATTTATTTGAGGACACCCTGTAGATCACAATTTGAATACAATTCTGTTCATTTCGTGCAAATGTTTTTGCGCGTATGTGAAATTAATCCTTCTGAATGACATTGAGAACTTTTTCGCAGTCACTGGGAGCGGTGTTAATTTCTCAATTCATGAATTTCATCTATAGCTCAGATCAACAATGCGCCATTATGAAAAGATTCCCAAGATTATGTTTCATGTTTCACATGTGACCATTTGTATTTTCATCGAGGGACCAAGGTCGTGCAACTGAAAGTATTCAGACAAATCTTCCTTCACGAACTTCTTAGGAAAGTTTCTAAATAAAATCCGAATTTCGTGCTTTGAGAATTGAAAATATGAATTTATCAAACGAACGAAAATAATTACTCAAAACTTTCATTGATGAGAAAATTAACTGGATATAACTGTCGAATTCCTAGAAATTAAATATAAAACACTTGAAGATTGAAAAATGTGTATGTGTATGTAACGGGAGATTTTTTAACTATGTATTTTTACATTGGCAACACTGATTTTGACAGCTCACGCACGTTTCGTGTTTTGTGTCACTGCAAAACATCTTCAGTTTGTTGAAAGATTATTTGGGCTGTTTCCATTATCTATAATATGTTACCAAACAGGATTAAGGTGTGAAGCCTTGCAAAATACATCTGGTCCAAGAATTGAAGCCGAACGACCTACCACAACGCAGATTTTCTGGTGAATGGGCTCTTTAAAAGTTGGCGGAAGATCCACTTTTTCATCGAAAAATTGTGTTCAGCGACGAAGCTCATTTTTGGCTCAATAGATATGTAAATGAACAGAATTATCGATTTCGCAGTGAAGATCAGCTAGAAGCATTGCAAGTTTTACCAAGGCATCCAGAAAAACTTACAGTTTGGTGCGGATTAGGAGCATCATTGGACCGTACTTCTACAAAATTACGAATCGCAATGTAACTATGAATGTTGAGCGCAACCGCGAGATGATATCCAACTTTTTTTCTCCCCAAAATGAGAGAGCATGACTTGCATGACATGTGGTTTCAACAAGACGGTGCCAAATGCCACACAGCACGTGAAACAATGAACCAATTGAGATGCACGTACGGTGAACAGTTTATTCCTCATTTGGAACCGGTCCACTGACCGCCTAGATCGGAGGATTTAACGCCTTTAGATTATTTCTTGTGGGCAATGTTGAGGCTCATGTCTATACTGACAAGCGCGCTTCGATTGACCCAATGGGAGACAACATTGAAGCACTTATTCGTGAGATACAGTACGAAATGTTGGAGAGAGTATGCCAAAATTTGACTAAGAGGATGGACCATTTGAGACACAGCCTCGGTCAACATGTGCATGAACCAATCTTCAAACATTAAATTATAGGGACCGTCGATGTGGCGTTTTCGAAAAAAATCCCTTCATATCGATGGGAGAATAATTTGGTGCCGATTGCATATTATCCTGTTAGTTTTAAGGTTTTCTGCCCAAATTTCTGAAAGACACTCAATAAAAAATTGTTCTTTGTGAAATCGCTTTCACATTGTACTCTATGTATCTATCATTCATCAGCAGCAATTTTCTTAAAACAATGTTGAAAAATAAATACAACTGGAGCCTAGATCAGACTTCTCAGTCAGATCACATAAAAAAATCTTCAGAATAATTCTTGTTAGCTCCTTATTCAAAATTAATTCAGTCAAGAATGTCGTTTTTTTTAAAGCACAGAAACGCGTATTCAATTTCTATGGAAATTTCCAACTTCTACCTATTTTTCCAAAAAAATTATGACTATTGAGCAGTTAGCAAAAGTTCTTTCTCCGTTCAGTAAAATGCAGGTTGACTACCCTTCAATTTTTTCTGTATCTGCAAAAGCATATCGACTACTTCAACAAGAATCTTATCTCATACAAATATGGTCTCAACCCTTTGTCAAACCATGTCGGCAGAGATAACAAATAGCAATAGGTATATCTAAAAACACCCTTCATTCCGTATTTTTTTTATGTATGTAGTCAGGTAGTTTATGCCATGAAAGGTTCTGCATTTTTCGGAATCACTATGTAATAAACCAAAGCAGCAATAAATATGCCCATGATATTCACGAAACTGTGGGTATGCAAAAGATGATAAATATTCAGGGGGTTCATAAAGTCAGCCGTCCGCAGAAGGTTACTTTATTGAGGCATCATTGCAGTTTTTGTGCCTTTGGGTCCACAAAGAGGAATGACTCCTGTTTTTGTACCTACATCCGCAAATAGGCGCAGTTATTTTTTGTCTATCGGCTCATAAAATTCGGCATTTCTCTTTGGGAAGTTGACTTTCTCTAAGCAAGTATATGGGCGTTTTAGAGCAGTTGGGTAGGTATAATGACAAAAAAGAAGAGATCAATATACAAAAAATATAATAACACTCAGACATACATAAGAATTCAATACATATTTCTTTGATACCTTCAATACCGAACATCCAGTGAAAAACATAAAATATTTCGAGTAGTAGGTATACATTATTAACACAATGCACGAATGTATATATAACAATTAACAACACTTCGTGAACATTCAGTGGGGGTTTCTTTACAACTACAAGGTTTTTCCAGAATTAGAGCAGAATGAAAAGCACAGACTCAAAGAAACCATCTATCGACTGATGATATTATGTAAGTAATGACAGAACTGAACCAAAATTAATCTTGAATTCTCTAATAATATCCGATGACAGACCATTTGCTCCACGGAATAATGAGTGTACATTGAAGATTTCTTCAACATTTTGGTCCCTAAGTATATTCCATTCTGCACCAATTTTCAACATTTATTATAGTTTTTTTTCACAATTATTTTTTTCAACAACAAACACGCGGATATAAAAAATACATGTAAATTTCGTCTATTGTTCCCTCATACGCGACCAATTATTGGAGTTTTCCATAACATCAAAACGACAAGTTTCACATCCCTTAAAAAACTAGAGGACAATAATACTGGGATTGTTCAGTGGAACATCGATTACAACATTTTTTTCAAATATCGTAAAATAAGAACAGTGAACTCAAACTTAATTTCCTACTCAAATCTACTGTGAGAAAATATAGTATATATAATAGCTCTACATCCCGGAAAACATTATTTCGAGATGAGCCCTTTCCAAAGGCTACTAAAATATCAAAGAGAAAAGACGAAAAAGTATAAGGATCTGTGCCAAACGCAAGAAAAGTTTTCTTCAGCATTAGGAGTTACCCGCCAAGGCATTTCTATGTGACCACAATCGTTAAGAAATATTCAAAAACATGGGACAGTCTGGTCATACTTCTACGTCGTCTCCTGGGCCGAATATTCACGCTGCGAAGTTAATGCTGTGTATTTGATGGAACCAGGCCAGTATTATTTATTATGAGCTGTTGGAACCGAATGGAACCATTACAGGGGACCTGGATCGACTTCAATTGATGTGGTTGAGCCGTATTGCCAGATATTGCTCTGCCAGATTATTACTTGTTATGGTCGATGGCACATGGTCTGGCTCAGAAGCCGGTCCACCGACTCAGTAGCCTTCACACCAAAAACACAAAAATCGAATTTTTATTTTTTTTGGCTATCATCTTGAGTGCCCTTGGCTCAGTGGTTAGAGCATTGGATTAGGACCCGGCCAGTGCGAGTTCAATCCCGAGCTAGGAAATGAATTTTCTAGTCTCGGTAGGGGCCACCATTTCACTGTTGGGTCAGAAATTAACAGTGATGTGCCTTAGGCGGCGTAAGGACACAGTAAGAAAGCCTACACAGAACACAACTGCTTCTCCGAACTCGTACAAGTTTCAGAGAGGGACCTAGGAGTGATCATTATAAACAATAATCAATTTTGTAAACACTTGAAACTTGAAGTTTAGGATTTGTGTGTTCCAGATGTATCTGAGGCGCTAAAGCATTTCACTTTCTTCCTAAAGAATCCCTACTTTTTTCTTCGTCTTTGCTGTGCCTGTAGAAAATTTAGTGGGCTATGGAAAATAGCGTATCTCGAAATACAGGGTGGCCATTTGAAAACGAAACAGACGAGATTACGGACGAAATAAATTTTTTCGATAGAAATGCTCGGATAGGTCGATTTCTGTTTCGAGGAAGACAACTTAAGATGTAGGTTACGGACGCATAGCGCTTCAACCCTTGCTGCTACAACCCCCACCCCTAATTTTTGAATAGGGAAGATGGGGTGAGTGATACCTCAATTCAAAGGTATTTTTATACTGATTTCAGCACAGTAATTGTTTTTTCATTTCATGCATTAGTTCTCGAAATATTCTTAACTGAGTATTTGAAAATGAAGTGGTGTTTTCATGGCACTTGTAGTGTTTTTTTGTGAAAAATCGACATCTTGATTAAAGATTTCTATGTCAGTGGATTGGAGGAAGGAAGCCACATTCATGGTTATTTTGAAGCTCAAAATGTCGATTTTTCACAAAAAAACACTACAAGTGCCATGAAAACACCACTTCATTTTCAAATACTTAGTTGAGAATATTTCGAGAACTAATGCATAAAATGAAAAAACAATTACTGTGCTGAAATCAGTATAAAAATACATTTCAAATGAGGTATCACTCACCCCATCTCCCCTATTCAAAAATTGGGGGTGAGGGTTGTAGTAGCAAGGGTTGAAGCGCTATGCGTCCGTAACCTACATCTTAAGTTGTCCCCCTCGAAACAGAAATCGACATGTCCGAGCATTTCTATCGAAAAAATTTATTTCGTCTGTAATCTCGTCTGTTTCGTTTTCAAATGGCCACCCTGTATGTAATGCATAAGAGGATGTAGAGCAATCGGAGAACTATAACAATGAAATGAATGAATTTACGCAACTTGAAATGAAACACATGAAACAAGTAGCATTTTTATCGATAAACTGACAATTGAATCAAAGATGAAAATTTTTAAAATATATTTTTTTAAATAGAAAAATGGAAAACTGGAAAATAAGTGAATATTCAGTAACTGATCTTTCATATTATTTTTTACGATCGGATTAGCGTTCACAAAGTACAAACATTTCACCTTAGCATCCATCCTTAAATATAAACATTTTTATACTCATATTTATAACTAAATTACTATAACGTTCATTTCGTATCATTTTTCCGCAATTATTTGATGCAATTTTCGATGTTCGAATTATTTATTTGTGCTCATGCCGATTTCTTCCAGTGATATTTTTGAATTTTTTTACTGAACATTAAAAAATTCGTCAAACAATGACCTTTCCAATATTAGATTATAATTCGCTCTGTTCAATTTCCACAAACGAGTCACTCTCTAACAGTCGGAAATGTGTAATGAGTTTTTATTTTAATATCTTCGAATTGATAACTTCCAAATTACATATTTTCGTGAAAGATCAAGTGTTTTTCTCACAGAAAACAATAGTGACGCTAGCTTTGAAATTACTTTCGTCAAACAGACGGTGATGTCATCCACATCATCAAATCAATTGGAGATTCCCACATGAGATGTCTTAAAGATAAAATAATTAAGGAAATATTGTCGGATTCTATTCAGTCCAAGGTAAAAAGAGTTATCCCTAACAATCAAATTCGGATTTTATAATTGTCTATTTCGCACTAATACGTTGAGAACACGATACCCAGACCTTCATCTCGAGAAAAGTATCGAAAACATTGAATGTTTGAGAGTTAAATTTTCGATACTAACTAGTTTTTTATGTTGTTGCAATATTTTCCTCTTCCTTGATGCTTATGTTCTGTGATTGATTGAAACTGAATTGGGTTTCATCTTCTACTCGGAATTCAAAATTTCTGTTTCCATTCATTTCCAGTCAGTTTTGCGATCAATTTTAATGAAAAAATCATTTAGTGTACGCAGATACGCCAAAATTTTCCAATGCAAATTTAAAACTCGTGAAAACTATGGATTTAAAAAAAAGGGTCAGATATGGTACGTTTGCTTTGTTCTCATCAGTATATTCAATCTTCAAAATATTCAGGAACCCTGTCAACATAGATTGTACGACAATATTTTTATCTTATCAAAATGTTTGTACGTTAACCCTAAATGTTTCGTTTTTTTGTTTTACATCAGTTGCCTTCAAAATTCGTTTTCAGATTGAGTGGAAAATGAGTCAGTCTCTAAAAAATCGATTCAGATGAATCGACATAAAGCAGTGTAAAAGTCCTGTAAGCAGGAAAGGAGTTGAGACAGTTGTGGCCTTTCTGTTGGATTGGCGAGCCAACAGTACGCCATGATGGCAAACCTGAAAGAAATTATGAAAATTACATAAGAAAATAAGGGTTGTAGAACCTATTGTTGTCAGAAACAAATTGAATACTTTCTTTCTAACGGAGAAGTAAGATTCAAATGATTTCTGAACAACTGTCAAGAAACGAAAAGTTCTTGATCATACTGAAAATAAATTGCTTTGAAGTTTCTGATTAGTTAGCTTTATTCATTTTTCTATAATAACCTCATTGTTTGAGTGTTTCATCTAGAAAATGAGTTACAAACATACAGAGTGTAACAGCCAAATGGAATAAATTCGATAACGAATAAATTAGGGCGTGTTGGGAAAAACACTCGGACACGTCGATTTGTAATTTTGAATGCGCATATTTTTCAAGAAAAAAATGTTACATAGGGTGTTCCATGTGACCGTGGCCAATACCAACTTTCTTATTTCAAATGCAACCCCCTGTATATTATTTATTTTTTGGATTCTTCAGACAATTCTAGACACAATTCATGCACAATGTCCTATACCTATCTTTAACTATTTCGGAAGTATTAAGTGTTCTCAGATTTATTGCAAAAATCAACGTTTTAAATAAAAATTATTTTATTTCACAAATTCGGTACATTACACTTAAAACCTAATAAGTAATACTGATTATTTCTTAATAATTAAAAAAAAACAAAAACAAACATTAATGTCAATGTAGGAAATATTCAAAATGCTCGCCGAGAACGTTTGGCAACATGCTAATCTGGTGTAGAATCGTCTTCAAACGTTTCTCAATATTTCAGGCGTGACTGATCTAACCGCAAGCGTGATTCGGTTTTTTAGGTCGTCTAAGTTTAAGGGTTTCGTTTCGTATACAATACTTTTGACATATCCCCACAAAAAGAAGTCTAATGGTGTTAGATCAGGAGATCGTGCTAGCCATTCTATCGATCCGCGCCTCCCTATCCACCGATTTGGAAAAATTTGGTTCAAGTACTGCTGGACATTGATTTGGTATTGGGGCGGTGTTCCATCTTGCTGAAACCATATTATACTGGCAGGAACTTGTGGATTTGCTGGATCAGGATATAAGTTTATCAAAGTTGGTACGACATTATTTTGGAGTAGTTCTAAATATTTTTCTCCATTCAAGTTGCCGTCAATGAAAAAGGTACCTACGATATGATTTCCGAAAATTCCTGCCCACACATTAACATTTTCAGGATATTGCGTATGTACTTCTCTCTCCAGTGAAGATTCTCATCAGACCAATAGCGGCAATTTTGACGATTGACATGACCGTGTAGTGTAAATGTACTCTCATCAGAAAACAAAACATTTTCTGATTGGATCAAATTGTTATCTAACATTGCCATCATTTGCTCCCAAAAATGCGTTCTCCTATCGAAATCGTCTTCTATGAGCTCCTGAGTTGCCATCATTCTACAAGGTGTCCCAGGAGTCCCGCACTTCCTTGAGGGGAAGTCCAAATATCTTTGTTTGAAATTTTTTGATAACGTACTTAATTAGCTATTAATTAATGAAAGTGACCAGTCAGGAGCGCGCTACAGAAGAATAACTAGGCAGCAGGGACGCGAGAGAGAGACGCCAGTCTCGGTTTACTGCGTGAAAAGCCGGCAGCAGCTCTAGCGTCTCACTCTTCTGTAGCGCGCTCCTGATTGGTCACTTTCATTAATTAATAACTAATTAACTACGTTATCAAAAAATTTCAAACATGGATATTTGGGCTTAGAATATTTTTCACATTCGATCGCCTCAAGGAAGTGCGGGACTTCTGGGACACCCTGTATAGGGATGCATCTTACTTTCCTTCAATATTCGAAATATTGACGTGTGGCTGACGGTTTTCGAACAGAATTATGTGGGCTTTCTTGAAACTCAAGCATAATATCCAATTTCGTATCATCACTTACTGCATTGGCAGCAATTTTTTTCATTTGTCTTACATGACCAAGCTCTCGAAACTGCTTTTTTATTTTGCTAATTGTTCCTTAGGATATAGGCGGCAAATTTGGAAATTTTTCGTGTAATAAGCGAGAAACTTCCATTTGTGTCCGTGTATAATCTCCCCATAACCAATCATTTGAAGAATGGTTATTTTGTGCATTTCTGTTAAATGAACCATTTTTCTAATATTATTCCGTACAGTTCTCGAAATTCAAAAGACAATAGCACTTACACTGATCACTTGTTTTCATGCAAACAGACGTGTTACTAAGGCTATGAATGCTATGATAATAAACAAATCTGTTTTTGTTTTTTTTTCATTTCTTCTCAGTAATGGTTTTTGCTTACTTTCTTGATATCAAGAGGTAAATGGGAAATAAGTATTGAGTGTTATGTATCGAATTTGTGAAATAAAATAATTTTAATTTAAAATGTTAATTTTTGTAAAAAATCTGAAAACACTCAATATTTCCGAAAAAGTTGAAGATAGGTATAGGACATTGTACATGAATTATGTCTAGAATTTTCTGAAGAATCCAAAAAATAAATAATATTCAGGGGGTTGCATTTGAAATAAGAAAGTTGGTATTCACCACGGTCGTATGAAACACCCTATAAAATTTTATTTTCTTGAAAAATATGCGCATTTAAAATTACAAATTGACGTGTCCGAGCGTTTTTCCTAACACTCCCTCATTTATTCGTTATCGAATTTATTCCATTTGGATGTTACGCTCTGTATATTGCTCACATATTAAGTTCAGAAATTTTTTAAGTATTTTGAAAGATGAGAAATAGAATGTTTATTCTCGAATATCTGAATTTTTTGTGTGCCTCGGTTGATAACATTTTCTGTTTCATCTTCTTGTCGATTACATTCCTAAGTATTTCGGATCAGTTATATTGTTTAACGTTTTTACAATCATCTTAAACGAAGGGGCCAATATGCTTGCAATAGAGGGCGCACAAACTGTATGGCTTCGACAAAATGTCAACCTTGAACATGACCTGGACACCAAATAAATTTGAGAATAGTTAAATTCATCAAATGACAGACTCCAAATTTTGCAAGATTCTAGGCGGGTTTATACAGCATATACTTCACGTCAGAATAGTCTGTATTCACCTTTATTTTATTATTTATTCTAGTCATCTGTTTAAACGCTCTTATTCATATTCTTATCTTATATGCTGTATAAACCCGCCTTAAATCCACAAACCGTAGCTGTAAAAAATGAAAAATGGCAAAGAAAGCGTGAACTGTGAAATCACCAAATGATTTTATTTTACTTACAACTCATCCGGGCACCCTACAGGTTGGAAAAGTCGATATCCATTTTTCAGATGGGTGCTCATATCGAGGGGATCTATTTCGGGATATGGCTGATTAGCTAGAGTTGTTAGTTCCCATAAAAGGACGCCAAATGACCACTGAAAAAAGGCACATTTGTCAGATTCTGCGATTCTGCGGTCAACTTAGTCGATTTCTTCTGATTACTTTTTCGAAAATGTTCAGACTTCTAGATAAAATTGCCAGAATCATCGATACACGTCCCAATAAACACACAAACGTAGACAAATCAATTTAGTGAATATTGATTCTCCGCAAATTCATTTCTGTCAGGCAACCATGAATCACAATATCAGCAAAGAACTAACATTAAAAAATAAGAAATTTTGACCGTCAAGAATCAAATTGAGGTGACTGAGCTATTTTCCAAACTCTTGATTTTTCTACCAGACCAGACCTGTTTGTTTTTCAATGCGCCATCCTGTATACACATTGTCAAAAGTCTTGCCCGCCCACCACTATCAACTCTCAACTTGTTGAATGTAACATGGGGGTCGCCGGAAGAGTCGTCATAAGGGCCAGTGCCTGTTTACAAAGCAGAGGCGGCCATTTTGAGCAATTTTGATGATAAATTTGTTAGTTTGATCATTAATAATGATCAAAAGTACAGTACTGAGTTTTTATTTTATTTCATCAATTTTCATTCATGTTCAAACTCTCAAATTATGTAACATACAGAAATGATGTGGGTGTCTTTTTGTAGCTGATATCCTTGCGTGTTAGTTCTTTGAAAAAAATCATACTTATTTTTGTACTATTGAGGATTTACTAAAAAATTCAGTAAATTTTTTGACTAATTTTTTTTAAGAATTCTTTTATGACATTTTTGAGTTGAATGTTTCCATATTGTTCTACTTCAATAAAAGGTGGTAGTATTATATTTCAAAAAATATTTTTTTCACATCTGTAGGACCTTTATGTCCAGAGAAATCGATATCATTTGAAAGAGTCAACTAAAATGAAAAAATTAATTTAAAATGGCGGCTATTCCAAAAATAGGGGGTTAAACTCCCCAATGTGGGTGTGTTTGTCGATAAAATAAGGTATATTTGATGCCCTTAGATTATCCCTAAGTCATACCGAAACACACTGTATGTTGGAATGGAGGAAAATATCTCATTGCCAGAACTTTGATTCATTTATTGATAAACCTAGGGGGGGCAAGACTTTTGATGATGTGTGTATGGTGAATATTGATTTCCCGCAACCTTATCTCCCAGTCACGCATCCATAAATCAAATTATCAGGAAACAATTAACATTTAAAAATAAGAAATTTCGCCTATAGGAATCAAAGTACATATACTGAGTGAAATAGTTGAACACCTTGAAAATATTCGGTTCTAAAATAACTTCTGGTTCCACTTATAAACAAATATAATGGTGCCAATTATGGAGGAATGATAGCAGAGAAATTTTCGAGCCGCAGCAGGTTTTTCGTACTGTCCATTTTAGGAGATCTGCTTGTTTAAATGGAGGTGATCCATTATTTCGAATTTTGGTCGATTCGTTTTGAATGAAAGGTACTTACCACGTCCGATGCTGTACTGTGTTGTTTGTAGATGAGACTTTCAAGAGCTAACCATTTAACGGGACGACTGTCATTGCTATCCAGACAGAAATAGTCGTTCGGAAAAAAATCCCTAGATAGTGCAGTATCAGTTATCTTCACTTGGAGCTTTTCGCCGATACTGAAAATTGAAGAGAAGTTTCGCCCCATAAAATTGAAGAAATGTACACCTGTTGATGTTTTTGAACGAAGACAAAGCAAATTATACTAACTGACAAAGAAACTGCAACGCCCAGAAGGAGCTGTTCAAATTTTCAACTTTTTTTTGGTAAAACATATATAGTACAGCAAGGAGTAAATGATTAAAATCTGGAGAAAAAAACGAGGAGTTTACACTTTTTTCCAATAATTTTAATGATGTGTTTGTCCAGTGAGATTATCTATACACTCCCCAACACGTCTTGGCATTGATACTATAAGATGGTCTATTCCTTTTTGAGGAATACTATCCAAAGCTACCTGTACTTCATGTCTCAGAGTCGCCAAAGTCCGTGGGGGCTGGGGTGAATTTCCAAGTTTTCTACCCATGATGTCCCAAAAATGCTCTATGGGCGAAAGATCAGGGGATCTGGGCGGCCATGGCAAAATATTCACACGGATCGCTCCAAAAAAGTTTAAACCAACTCTGGCAACATGAGGTCGTGCATTATTTTGATGAAATATTGGATTCTCGAGCCGGTTGAGGTAAGGGTGAACATATGGCTTCACTTTTTCTTGATGGTAACGCAGCGCTGTCATTTTTCCTAGACTGAAGACTAAAGGTGATCTACTTGCATGTGCAATAGCACCCCATACCATAACGCTTACTGTCCGGTGTACATGACGCTCAACATCAAACTGAGGGTCGTGTCTTTCTCCCCGACGTCGTCTAGACTTCGTCGGCTATAATGTGCACCCACGGAGAATCGAGATTCATCAGAGAAGACCACCTGATGCCATTTCACATTAAAATGTTGACTTTCTCTGCACCACTGTAATAGTTGCCGGCAATGCTCAACCTTCAGGGGTAACACAAGATGGGGTCGATAATGCTGCAGTCCAAAACACCTTATCCGGCGGTGAACCGTTCGGACTGTTACAGGATGGCCTTGTTCTCCTAACCACTCATCAGCCAAAGATCGAGTTGTCGAAAATCGGTCTCTAATGACCATAAGTCTTAGACGTCGATCTCGAATATCGTTTATGCCACTTCGACGTCTGGAGCCTACTCCTCTTCGATTTTGAGCATTATCAAATCACTCTTGACAACATCTCGAAACAGTAGTTGGATTTCTGTTCGTACGGTCAGCGATTTCTCGAAATGACTACCTCGCCCCCGACCAATAATTCGACCTCTTTCAAATGCACTTTGATGCTGGCGATAAATTCCGCATACAAGAGCTTTATAGACATTTTAGCAACAACTAAACATCGATTCAGGATCTCCTCGAACAGCTGGTTTGTTGTAAAATATGCGAAAAACGACTACAATAATCAAGTGACAAAAAATGTTGCCATGGGAAAACCTTCACGATTTTTCTTTCAAATTTAATCATTTACTCCTTGCTATACCTACTATCTGTGTTTCACAAAAAAAAATGAAATTTCAGGGTTTTCCAATAGGGACATGACAAAATGCCAAAACAGTCGATACTACGACTACAAGTGCGCACCAATTCGGAGTAGTCAGTCGTTGGGTTATAACCTCCGACTGAGATACTTCTGAAGATGCCTGCCGCAGTTGTAGACCAAACGTTAGGTGAAATTCTTGTTGGATCACGGACAGAAAGCTCGGAATATATAATTTCGAAAATCTTCACACTTCGACAACTCAAACGGCTTTTACCGCCACTCTGGAGAGAAATTGATCATGGCTAGTTCACCTATCAGATCAAAAAAGTTGTCAGCCTGTGGTTGATGTTGGAGGAGGTTATACTCTTTGCAGAACTGAATATTTTGATTGTAGGTAATTTTGAATATATCTCATATACACTGCGCAAAAAAATTAACGCACATTCTGAAAATCTCAATTTTAATGAAAGTTAACCCTACATTGACTTTATAACTTATTTTTTATGTTCTCTCGGGAAGGTTTTGAACGAAACAAGACACATTAAATGGAGGAAAAATTCAGGATTTCACCGAATCTTATATGAAAGGAGAGAAATGAACAATTTTCAAAATACTGAAATGCTGATAAGTGATTTAATACTTGGTATTTCCACCCCTTGCGTTAATTACAGCTCGGCAACGACGGTTCATACTCAAATGAGTGATCTTAAAATGTTATGATCTAATCCTTCCCAGATTTCTCCGAGTTGGATTCCTAAGTCATTAAGAGTAGCTGGATGATTTTCTGAACTTCTCAGCCTTCTATTGAGGTTGTCCCAAACCTGCTCAATCGGATTGAGGTCTAGACTTCTTGCTGGCCATTCCATTCGAGAGACTTCAACCTCTTCAAGGTACTCCTGAACGATGCGCGCACGATGGGGTCTGGCATTATCGTCCATAAAAATGAAATTTTCACCAATGTACGGGGCAAATGGCACTACATGCTCTTTAAGAATGTTCCTTATATACTTATCAGCATTCATAGCTCCATTATCAACGACCACTAGGTCTGTGCGAGCAGTCAAAGATATTCCACCCCATACCATAATCGATCCTCCCCCGAAACCAGTAGTATTCAGGAAATTGGACTGAGCATATCTTTCATGTGGACGTCTGTATACAAGGGAACGTCGATCACAATGGTAGAGGCAGAATCTAGACTCATCTGTGAAGAGAACTCTTTCCCAATCGGCCTCTTCCCAATGGATATGCTCTCTCGCAAAATCCAAACGCGCCCTTCGATGGGCTGGGGTAAGAGCTGGGCCTCTTGCCGCGACACGAGGCCCTGAATCATATTCTCTGGGGCGATTTCTTATTGTCTGAGTGCTAATTTGCACCTCATGAGTTTGCTCAAGCTGATTTTGAAGGAGGCGAGCGGTTGCAAACCGTTGTCTCAACGAAGAAACTCTCCAGTAACGTTCTTGAATGGTAGTTGTTACCCGTGATCTACCCTGTCCTGGTCTTCGGACATTCATACCTGTCTCCCTGAATCGCTGCAACATTCTGGACACACTGGGAAACTCCAAACCCTTCTGCAATTCTTGGGTATGTCCACCCTTCTCCTCGCAGAACTACCGCTTGGGTCAAATTGCGTGTTTCGCGTTGCATAGCGATCGAGTGTAGAAAATCAAACGAAAGAAAAAGTATTGATCACTGGAATTGATCGAGAAAAACTGATTTTAGAATGGAGCCAATACATTCAAAATCTGATAATATCATCTTTTTTTATTCCTGCTGGGAGAAAACATCTGTATTGAAGAAAAACGTTGAACGGATAACATATGCATGCATAATTCTGATAAAAATAATTATCATTGAGAACACCTTCAGTTGTAGAATAAATTTGAGATTTCCATAATGTGCGTTGATTTTTTTGCGCAGTGTAGTTGCGTTTCTTTTGAAGAAAAATTGTCAAGTACCTACTTAATGGAAAACTCGACATTTTTATTCCACATATGTTTATTGTTTGAGATGAGCATTAAGTAGCAAAAAATTGATTTAACAGGATAATCATCGAAAAAAAGATACTTACATGCAGTTTCGTGTTGCTACGTCCTTATGGCATAGACATTGACTATGTAGGTACATAAGTCCTAAAATAATTTGTATAGCTATATCTACAAGACTTTGTGTTGAGAGGGTATATTGGTTGTCATCTCGTTGTCGACATTTTATGAGGAATCTGTAATAATGGGGGAGAATTTATTACCTAACAATGTGAGCGTTTTATAGCTGCAGCTTCATACTGTTTGGGTGTATCCTCATTAGATAGATGCTATCTCCCGTGTGTAAGATTAATGAATGAATATGAGGAATAAACATTATATAGGATGGTCTGTAGGTAGACGTCCAAATCGTTCTTATCATATTATACGATCTTCAGAAGTTAAGGGGCAGTATCACCTTTCGAATCGTGGTAAATCTCCATTCGAAAGTGGTCTCTTTATTTCACGAGTAAGTACCCTAATTTACGACGTAGAGACTTGATTTTTTTTAAATTGAAGTTGAAGAACGTCCCGAGAGCAAATGGTTTTCTTTTCTCGATTTAATTAGTTTTTCAATTAAAAAAACCAGGGTAATCTTTAGATCTGGTGTTATTCAATATGTTTTTCGTTTTTCATGAGTACAAGCTATATTTTTGAAATAATCATCATGAAAATTTTTGTAGTTTAGAGTAGATTAAATTGCCGAGGGCAAATAGTTGCTATTTTTTCGATTTAATTAGTTTTTCAATAAAAAAAAAACAGGTTGAACTTCAGCGTTTTGGAAACAACACTTAATGATTTTTTTCCGACGGTTATTCATCATTTTTTGGAAAAAGGCGCAACTATTTGCCCCCGGCAATTTAATCTTCTATAAACTACAAAAACTTCCATAATGATTATTTCAAAAATATAGCTTGTACTCATGAAAAACGAAAAACATATTCAATAACCCCAGATCAAAAAAACTGATTAAATCGAAAAAAAAAACTATTTGCCCTCAGGACGTTCTTCAACTTCAATTAAAAAAAAATCAAGTCTTTACGTCGTAAATTAGGGTACTTACTCGTGAAATAGAGAGACCACTTTTGAATGGAGATTTACCACGATTCAAAAGGTGATACTGCCCCTTAAGATGATTTTTTTATAAGTGTTCGCCCCACTTCGATTTTATTTTTGTTGTACCGATTGTTTGTGGAGATTCATTTCTAGCTGTTATCATTGTTCGGAATGTGAAATATTGTTGAAAGAATCAAATTTCAACTAAGTCTTGTGGAACACGATTGAAAATGCGTCAAGAGTGGTTTTGAAGCGTTCGTTCTACTCAAACGTGAGCCATATAATGAATATTTTTGATGGTCGCAAATGGGATGTTTAGACTCACGAAACGAAAACCTGGAGGAAAAATGAGAAAGAAAAAAAAATCAATTTTTTATGAAAAATTTACAGTTGACCATTGATACAATGATTTATGAACACCCTGTATATCCTTCAAATAATGTTCAAGAGGTATCGAAAAAGTTAGTCACTTTAAGATCAAGAATAATGAAAAATATAGAAGAGTTCGCATTTGCATTCAACTCAATTTGGGTAACACTATTGTCAATAATTTTCCACCCTTTTCTACAGCCCCTAGAATGTAATGAAGATACATACGAAGAATACAATGGCAAAATGTGTGGATGTGTTTGAACTCGTAGGTAAATAAAAATTCGAAACTATCCTACCTTTTAAGATTGCCTCTGCTGATGAAAGGGTAAATGAACAGAGGTTGTTTTGGATTTTCTATGTTGACTCCCAAAACAGTTAGAACATTTTTATGCTCCATTCTATACAACATCATTCCTTCCGTCAAAAAAGAATTGATTTGCCTTTGGGAAGCTCCTTCTACAATACAAATATGGGCAATCATTCGCTCAGCTGAAATTATAGTTCAAAAAACATCCTGCATGAAGTATCTAGTAATTCGACTGCTGAAGGGTTTTCAACCTATTTTTTTCTCTACAAGCATTCGAAAACTGATCATAATTTTCATCAAAAAATCATCTTCATCCATGGGCCCCATTTCTTGGTGGATGGGTAGGTCAACAAAATCATCGAATTTAGTCGTACAAATGAGACGTTTTTTTACTTGAATCAGTTAATATGGACGCCAGCGATATGTGGGCTCAACAGGATGGCGCTACGTGCCAGACAGCTCATGCCATATTCAACTCTTTTCACGAGAAATCTGAAAGTATGGCCATCTCATGTGATGAGAGTTGGCCACCGAGATCAAGCAATTTTTTCCCATTAGTATTTCTCTTGTTGGGTTTTCTAGAGTCACAGGTCTATTCGAATAATCCAGAGACATTCTGAATAACATGCAATTAAATCCAAACAACAAAGAAAAAGAACAACCCCAAAGAAAGACTTTACTCTCAATAACTGGATCATATAGCACAGATAAATAATTTCAAGAGTGAACATAGTTGTATATTCCGAAATCCGAATGTTGTATGAAAAGGGATATCTACAAATCTGAGACTACATCAAGAGTTCAATATTCCTAAATTTCATTGATAGTTTAGTGTGATAGGTTTACGTACTATGAAGAAAAGAAGCACAAGGGTCAAGAGCTTTTGGATACCCGTTTATCTAGCTTGTAGGTTGATTCGCATTTTCCAGATGAAGAAACCAATTGAAAACTTTTTCTGACAGGGGCTGTCGATTAAATCGTCAATTATCCCAGATTTGTTGCTGAAGAATTTTATCTTCGTATTATTATTATCTTTCTTTTTTTTTGTTATTGAAGAGGTGAATCTTACATCAGACACCTAGTCTTTCTGGGTAGTGTCGGATTCTTACCGACTGAACACCGGGCATATGTCTACAAATCTTCCATCTCCCTATCTGTTTTTTATCTTTCGAATTCTTTATGCTAAGTGTTTGTTAGTTCATCTTTCAATTGGATATCTCTCTCTAAGTTCCGAGTTCTATATCTTCATTTTCGCAATTGGTCACTTGGTAAATTCTCGCTGTTTTTTCATCTTCAGCAGGGTTGTAGTCAAGTAACCTTCTGAGGTCGTCATTTGGATGTTTACTAGCTCTTTCATAGGCTTTTGCAGCTTTTCGCTTGATGAATGTAGTAATGGACTCCCATTTTATGTCTTTTCTTGTTGTTTTGGTCGTTTTCATGATGCTTTCGTCGGGCACTTTCGTCATTCTTTCCCTGAGGTAGAAATTAAGGGTAAAAGGAAGGATGCGGGCGTGAGGTGGTTTTCTAATGATCTTGGGGAGTTGAGAGATAGAGAAAAGTTTGTAAACAGTGTTTATGATCGCTTCAAAACTGATAATATCAAGTTGATACGCAACAAGTTAAGAGGCCAATATCGTTTGGCTCTTAAAAAGGCGAAAATAGAGGCTACCGACAGGTTCATATCTAATTCAAGTAATGTATCGAAAGGAATGTGGCAGTTGATAAATCTGAAGCGTAGAGCTAGTAGGGAAGACAGTGTCAATATTGATGTCAATGAATTTAACGAGTATTTTCTGGATATACCTAGGGTGCTCGTGAATGAGATAGGAAGGAATGATATGAGAGGAGATCCTTTAACCTACTTGGGGGACTTTGAATCTGGTGGTATTCTTGAGTTCTCGGAGGTCAGTTTTAACGACGTCAGGGACATTATTCGCTCGTTGAAGAACAGTAGATCGAAAGATTACTATGGGTTATCAGTATGCTTGCTTAAGAGGAATTTGGATAATATAGTTGAACCGTTAACTAAATTACTAAATAAATGTCTAAGGGCAAATGTTTTTCCGGACTGCCTCAAAATCTCGAAAGTAGTTCCGCTTTTTAAAAAGGGATCTAGAGACATGGTTTCGAATTATAGACCTATTTCATTGTTGCCGGTATTCTCGAAAGTTTTTGAAAGGGTTATTCATAAGCAAGTGGTTGAATATGTTGAAACACATGGACTTCTTTGCAACAATCAGTTTGGATATAGAAAGCAATCAACAACAGCTGATGCTGTTTTACGTTTTATAGATTACACTATGAGATGTTTTGAGCTGGGGCATTTTTCGCTGTCTGTGTTTCTTGACTTAAGTAAGGCTTTCGACTGCGTTGTGCGCTCTGTTCTTCTGCAGAAGTTGAGATTTTACGGGTTTGGAGATCGAAGCACGGCATTAATAAGTTCTCATTTTGACGACAGGAAACAGAGGGTTTATTTGGATGGGCGGTGGTCTGAGGAGGGAAACCTGAGCATTGGTGTGCCGCAGGGGTCTGTTCTCGGACCGTTGCTCTTTCTCTTATATATTAATGATTTTTCGAGATTTATGGGAACTGTTGAGCATATTTTATGGGCGGACGACACCTGTCTTACTGTTGCTGCGGACAGAGAGGAGAGAGTAGAGGAGCTGGGGCGCATGGTGGAGTCGAGGGCAAAAAAGTGGTTCTTGGACAACATGTTGACTTGCAATGAGGAGAAAACGGGAAGATTGGTTTTCAGTTTGAGAGGTTGCAGTTTTGGGGATGGCGGAGACCATGTACGTTTCCTGGGGTTTGGTCTGGATTCGCGCCTTATTTGGGATTTTCATGTGGACGTTGTGGCGGGCAAGCTTGTGAGAAATATCTTCGTCTTAAGAAGTCTGTCAGGTGATGTCTCGGGAAAGGTGCTCAAGGTAGCATACCACTCTTTAATTGAGTCGCATTTGCGATATTGTGTTCTTGTTTGAGGTAATTGTTCAGGACGCGAGAGGATATTTCGATTGCAAAGGAGGGCGTTACGGATTGTGGTTGGTCTGGCCTATAGAGAGGACTGTAGGAATGAGTTCAGGAGATTGCAGGTATTAACTTTCCCATCTATTTTCATTTATGAGTGTATCATGTATGCCTATAGAAATTGTGGTGTTTTGACTAAAAACGGAGACACTCATGGTCATGACACTAGGTATAGAGATGACATCCGTGCACAATATGTAAGACTAGAGAAGTCGAGGAGGAGTTATATCGTGTTGTCGTGTAAATGTTTCAACAAAATTCCTCAGAATCTGCGGAGTCTGCCCTTGAAACTGTTTAAGGAGGCGGTTTTGAGCTATTTAAAGAGTAAAGCATTTTACTCCGTTGATGAATTCCTGGGGTCAGACTACTCACCGCTATTGTGATATTGATGTATATTTTTGTATAATATTTTTGTATTTGTTGTATTTAATATATTGCTTTGTAATTTTGTATTCCTCATTGATTTTATCTGTATGTTAATGTTGAATGAATATTTTCTTATGACGAGTGTAAACAAACTGGAGACTGTTTGTAAATAGCACAATAAAATTATCTTATCTTATCTTATCTTTTCGGATTTTTTCATTCCTTAGAAACCAGGGGACCTCTGATGCCTATCTCAGAAATTGGTTTTCTGTACTTTGTATCCTCTTTATACCGGTTCTCGCTGCATAGCCCCATGCTGTTTATCCATATGTTAGCTGCGGTCTGGCGACTGATTTTATGAACCTCAACTTCGTGTTTCTATTCATTTGGCTTCTTCTGCCTATAATCGGGTAAAACCTTTTCATTGCTATACATTAGTTTTATCCACTGCATACTTAATGTGCTGTTTCAACGTAAGTCCTCTGCCTAATGTTACTCCTAGGTATTTAGCTTTATTCTGCCATTCAATTTCATTATCGTCTATGGATATTTTCGATTCCATCTTGAGTCTTCTCTTCTGAAGAAGTATTGCTTGCCTCTTTTCTCCATTGATTTTGATTTTCCATCTGTTACACCAATGGCTGATATCGTCTGTAGCTTCCTGAAGGCTCTTGTGAATTATTCTTGTGTTTCTGTGCCTAATTGCTATGCCCGTTTCGTCTGCATATAGAGCAAGCAGGCATCTTGGATTTCTTGGTATATCACGATGTATATATTATAGAGTAGCGGTCCTATGGATCCTTGAGGAACTCCTGCTTCTAAATATCTGAGTGTGGAATGAACATCATCTATTTTCACACAAAAATTCCTATGGCCCTCAAATAATTTCTTATTATTCTGCATAGCTTGGGTGAATAACTTGCGGCTATCATTCTATATGCTAGTCCTGCATGCCATACCCTATCAGAAGCTCTGGTCACATCTAAAAGTAGTAGTCCTGTGGCTTCTTTATTCTGAAATCCTTCTGTGATAAATCGGTAATTCTTAGGAGCTGTTGTTCAGTTGAATGTTGTTTTCGGAATCCAAATTGTTCACTCGGTATCGTCGCCAGGGCTTCGGTTTCTGCATTAAGTCGTCTGGCTAATACTCTCTCCACAATTTTTTCTAGGGCTGGGAGCAGGCTTATTGGTCTATAGTCCTGTGAAAACTTTTTGTCTTTAGCTAGTTTGTTGAAAACAATCACTTCGGCAGTTTTCCATCTTTTTGGAAAGTACTCTGTTCTCATCACACCGTTTGCTATGCTTGTGAGAGCTGTTGTTCTTTTCTTTGACATTTTCTTCAGCATGAGATTTGTAATTTCATATTTTCCATGAGTCTTTCTAGTTCACAAATTATTGGTTATGTCTTTGATTTCGGCCGGAGATGTTGGATGAGGGATTTTGCCATACGGTGGTACTTCTTTCATTTCTTCTTCATTATCTTAAATCAATTCTTCACAATAATTTAATTTTGACTCCCTTTCTACAGTATCGAGAAGAGCGTGTAAGATTTATCGCTTTTTGAATATGCCATCCCATGCATTCCATATGCAGTGGTGGAATTTGCTTTTTTTCATTGCGTAAATTCTTCTGCACTTTCCATGCAGAGTGGTCTTCTGTGTTAAGTTCACAGATTCTCTAATTCCATCTATTCGTTCTGAGCTCTCTTAGTGCGTTTTTGAGTATTTGTATCTCTTTTCAGTCCCATTTTGTCACTATCTGTTTTATACACCCAGTAATTCTGTTGACTTTCATTATAGTTCTTTCAACTTTTTTGGAGTATCGTCATATAGATGTTTTGGAGTAGGTTTATAGGTACCGAAAAGTATAACTACTTAATAGGTAGATCTAAGGGCTCTACTAGTCATGTTTTACCACTGAACTACCAATGGAATTTGAATACATATTATTGAACCCATTGAAATCAAGTTGACGGATATTTGGACATTCTTCTTCATACAATATTCGAAATAAGCCCTTGTTTTTTTTTTGAGGATATTCATCTATTTCTGTGCTTATGATCCATTTAGTAATACTGAAAAACTGTTTTTTGAAAACGTTTATTTTGATATTTATTCCTGCTTATATTCCAGTTTATAATGAGAATGAGAGCTGTTTTTGTTCTTTGTAATACTATGAATAATGTGAATTCTTGTGAATCTGGAAGATTAAGATTCATTGGTGTGTTATTCAGAAAGTCCATATTGAACTCAATGAAATGAAGTTGACGGATTTTTGGACTACATTCTTCTGCTACAACAATTCGGAATCATTCATCTGTGCCTATGATCGAGTGAATAATAAGAATGAAAGATGTTTGTCTCGTCATATCAGTACGTGAATCTGATCATTTCTATGTTATTCAAACGTCTCAGCCAACTAACTATGAATGGAATTTTCCTCCTGCTGCAACATTTGGAATATTGTGTATACGAATTCCATGTTTCATTGGATGTACCAAATGCCAAAAATGGACGAGATTCTGGATTTTAAATGAGTTATAAATTGCAAGAGGATGAATAGATGGTGATAGATTTTGCTCAGAGGAATCTTCAGTTTTTTGTTGGAGATAGTATAAGTACGAAGAAGAAATCTGTATATTTACCTTTCAAAGCTTTCACGAGCACTGTTTTCTCTCCTTTATAGAAACCACGATAGGTCTGTCCGAATATTCCTTCTTCGACAACATCTTCCAGCACTAGAGTTTGACCTCTTACCGCTAGATCGCGTAAGCGTTTAGTCGTGTCGAATGATTCCAGTGAGCCAGTCTGCAAACACAAGATTGATCGATCAAGGTGAGGAAATTAAAACCTAGTAATTTGAATATTCTAATCGACCTCTTTCAGAACCAATCTAATGCGACAGACACTTCACAATCTATAACTTTGGACTGTCAAAGTCCTGAGAATTTTTTTCAGAACGACTGGAATATTCTTCAATGTCCTAGGTATATGATAATGTTTCTCCACAACGTTTCTTCTTCACACCTCTCCTTTGAGGTGATGTGCTGCGAGCATGGCACGAAATGAACATAGTCTTGTGTGATTCAATCATACCATCATTTCCTGATATTTCAAAAAATGTTCAACTATTTTAGATATTCAATCTTTAATAATCATTCGAAATACATAAATTCAGTTTGAACCAATTCATTCCCATCGAAATGCAAATAAAAAGATAGCCTTTCGTATGTTCTCTATTTCTTAACATTTAGGAAATCACTTATTAGTTTTCTACCTGAAAAGTAAGGATCAACTTCCATCATCCAATCGTTCTTGATGATGATTAATCTGAATGTTATGTGGCATATATTTTCTCAACTTTCCAAGTGATGTGTTTTCCAATAATAGTTGTTATTTTGACATTAAAAGAAATTATTTTTTAAATAAACGATCGGATGATGATTTCATTATAAAGAGGAAGGTATGTCGTTAATAATGGAAAATAACATCAGCCAATCGATCACCCCGATCACCACGACTACAGGACCATATCCTTTCCATGAAATTTTCCCTAACCAAATCGCAAAGTGGCTGCCCTATGTCCTCGATAGCCTCACGAATTCCATCCTTGAGATCTTGAATCGACGCTGGGCTAGTGGCGTAGACCTCTTCCTCATGACCACAAAGGAAGAAGTCGCAAGGTGTTAAATCACAAGATCTAGGTGGCCAATTGTGATCACCTCATCGAGAGATAACACGGTCCGGAAACTTTTCCCGTGAAAGATCAATGGTTTCGTTGCTTGTGTGGCAAGTAGCGCCGTCTTATTGAAGGTAAAAGTTTTATATATCAATACCATCCAATTCCGGCCATAAATAATCATTAATCATCTCTCGATAGCGTAATACATTCACCGTAACTGTTGCTCCAGCCTCATTCTCGAAAAGGGAAAGGTCCAATAACCCCGCTGGACCATAAATCGCACCATACAGTCACACATTGAGGATAAAGAGGCTTTTCAACCATAATCCTTGGGTTTTCCGAGCACCAGATACGACAATTTTGCTTGTTGACGGGGCCACCGAGGTGGAAATGGTCCTCATCACTCGAGATCATTTTTTAATGGACTTCCGGATAGTTTCCATGCATTTCATAGACCCAATCATCAAAGACACGATGTTGTTGATGATCGGCCGGCTTGAGTTCTTGTGTTAACCGAACTTCATAAGCCTTGAAACCCAAATCTTCATGCAAAATTAGGCGTAATGACGTTTATGGACGACTAGGAATGAATAAACCTGGGTTTTCTTCGACACTTTAGGCTACAGCAGCAATATTCTCGTCTGTTCTTGAGCGACGTGCACGGGTTTCATTCCTCACATCACTAACTTGTCATAACAGCTCAAAATTTTCCACCAATTTCTTTATTGCGGTTCGACAGGGTGCATCACGACGACCCATAAATGTTCGAGTGTTACGAACCGTCTATGCCAAATTTTTTCCATTTTTATAGTGAACTAGCTGACCTCGCGAACTCCGTTCCGCCTTAGAGGCAATAAATAAGCAGTTTTTGTTATACGACGTTCCAGTTAGGTTAGGTAGAGGGGTGAAAATTTAGGGTTGTATGTATTTTTGTGTGCTATATCATAAAAAAATTAAAATAAAAAATTTTGTCAAAAAAAATTGAAAAAAGTTAGGGGTGGCCCACCCTTAACATTTAGGGAAATGAAAAATAGATGTTGGCCGATTCCCGGTCCTGCCCGATATGCACACAAAATTTCACGAAAATCGGTCTAGCCGTTTTGGAGGAGTTCGGCCACAAAGTGCAGACAGGAAAATTTTATATATGTATTTATGTATTTTATAAGATTTTAGTAATTTCAGTGCGTTGTTGAAGCGTGTATGGTTCCGTTTTAATCAATGGCGTAGTTTATACTTGTCAAATGTCACAAAAAGACAGCTTCAAAAGTGACATCTTTCGAAAAAGTAGGCCATTGAGAATAACAGCTCTTATTGGAAATAACTTTATTAGGTAAAACACATTTAATGGTAAACTAATCACAAATTCACTCAACTGTAACTGTTCCTAAGAGAATAAGAAAAATTCCTTCACCTATGAATACAATAACAAATATGAATATGAAGATGTTTCGAGCAAACTCTACGTCAAGGTCTTTTTTATTCTTGGGAAGTTGTTTCAGGATTCATAAACATTTCTGTTTGGTATCAAAGCAGCTGATATTCGGATATGAAACTCTAAGGCACAAAACCGCACATGAAAACATCTGCAAATCTGAAATACTTCGTCTTTTCGGACATTTTATGTGTATTTGACATGATAATTCATTATGGAATTGAAAACAGCCTATCGAATTTCTCATATTATTTGTGGAAAGCACCCCGCACACTTACTCAGGAAAAGCGGGTCCAGTGAATTTTCCCCATTTTTACATATTATATTTATATCAACCTTAAGAACAATATATCAGATTTTCACGAAGGTCTTACATCCGGTTTGGTCTATAAGACGTTCCAAAATTGCAGCTACGGAAAAATGAATCTTTAAATTTTGATGATAATTCTTCTAATTTTCAGAATTTCATCATGATGCCTTGGGTTCTGAATAACAAGATATCACAGATATCCAAACACCGCCCACCACGTTAAGTTTCGTTATACAGGCTGTTCCACGAAGCTGTATAAGTAACTGAATGTAGCTTTGTTGGTGACTTTGGGACCACCCTGAGTTTTTCAAAATATGATACCATGATGTATGTCCACCTCTGTAGGAAGTTTAATTAATGTACAAAGAAAAGTTGAAAAATTATTCAGGTTTAAATTCGGATTTCATACAATTTTTCTTTAAAACTTATCTCTAGTTGAGATTGCTGTCAAGAGAGGAATAGTTTCAGCTAATAGACGCCAATGGTTAAATCTCTCAAGTAGTCCTAGATTATACAACATATAGTGGTGTAACAAATATAAAGCTAAAATCTTCCGTCTCTCAACAGTTAAATCTTTCAATTGTTAATCAGTCGTGTTGAAAACCCTATTTTAAGATTGGAATTAATAGATTTCATATTTTGTGCTAATATATTTTTATGAATATTGTTGATAATTATTATTTCAAGTGATGGTGTATATTGAACTAAAACCTGATCGATTTGGCAACAATCTTTCAATTATTTATACACGAGTGAAATTTATCACATAGGTCGACATACTTTTATGGTATAATATTTAAAAAAATATGCATCCTTAGAGTGCTCAAAGATACAACAACCTGGAATGATAATACTGTTTTTCTATATAAACATACTCGTATTTTGAGATAGCGAAATGAGGAGATTAGTGACACCGATTTATGTCCATTCCGTACATTCCTGAATAAAAACACCATTGGACCGACCATCAATACCTATCATAATAATTATACTGAATGAAAACTTATATTCCTTGACAGCAATCTCAACTATAGATCTTAAGTTTTGAAGAAAAATTGTATGAAATCCGAACTTAAACCTGAATAATTTTGCAACTATTCTTTGTACATTAATGAAACTTCCTACAGAGGTGGACGTACATCATGGTATCATATTTTGAAAAACTCAGGGTGGTCCCAAAGTCACTGACAAAGTTACATTCAGTTACTTATACAGCTACATGGAACAGCCTGTATAACGAAACTCAACGTGGTGGGCGGTGTTCGGATATCTGTGATATCTTGTTATTCAGAACCCAAGGCATCATGATGAAATTCTGAAAATTAGAAGAATTATCATCAAAATTTAAAGATTCATTTTTCCGTAGCTGCTATAGACCAAACCGGATGTAAGACCTTCGTGAAAATCTGATATATTGTTCTTAAGGTTGATATAAATATAATATGTGAAAATGGGGAAAATTCACTGGACCCGCTTTTCCTAAGTAAGTGTGCGGGGACCTTTGGATAACTACAATGAATACGAATGTCGGAATGTATTAACAGTTGTCGTATGTTCACTCCACCAATATTATTGAATTACCAGATCAGTGGAAGTTTTTTAACTACAGAATTTGCAGTTTCTGATCAAAGGCGGACGTTTGAGATTGGAGATTCGATTCCTGAACTTCGAATTCGATTCCTGAACGTCGAATTCGATTCCTGATGTAATGGTGGAATTCATACTATGTTATCCACCGAAAAATACATTTCCCCTATTTCAGGAATATAAACACCATGATTATTCCTGCGATACATTGCTTCAATTATAATTATTCCCCGCTTCTACGAGCAGAGAAAAGTTATTCAACAAAAAACCAAGAAAAATTGCTTGGCACTATCATTCAGGTTGGTTTATGAGTTATTTGTTCAGTGACAAGATTTTCTCAAACCATCAGGATCAGCAGAAGTGAACCAGTGGCTTGACAACCTCGAACTCCTTATCTGGCATCTATGGATTATTTTTTATGTGGAACTTCCAAATGATAAATTTATGCAGTACCAATTAACTGTAGGGAACTTTCTCAATTAATTTCGATTACAATGGATAAAGAAATATGTGAACCATCTTTATGCATTTTTGTTTGTGTTTTTTTTTAATTTTCGAACTGTATCATCGCTATTTGAAAAACCTGTTATCATCAGTTTTTTCAGTCTTTTCTGACGAATTGAGTAAACAGTAGCAGAATATCGATCCATACAGACTTGTGAAACTTTAACAGACGAATCAACAAAGCGAACTTCGCGATATGAAATACAGAAAAAGTCCTCATCTCTCAGCGCGTCGCAAAACTTCTTCGACCTGTGACGTGAACGATATAAAAAATATCGCCGCCTTTCCTCGTCGTATAGAAGGTTTCTGAAGCGGAATACTCATATTCTGCGTTTCCCAAGAGATTGAGACTGAGAGTGGTTTATTTTTTCGAAAAGGAGACTTTTATTATTCATTTTTGTTTCGGAATATGAAAGTAGTCACATTATTTGGTGTAATAAACGCTGTGAACTTCTGAAATCTTGAATATGGAGCGGAAACAAGTTGGAATTGGCTAGATGAATGATTATATATTTCTTCATCATTTATTTACTAGTTTGACTACTAGAAATAGAAAAGTATGGGGTTTTTTAAAGTGATAGAACTTTTAATTAAAAGAAAACCCAAGCCATTTTTTTATGTGGAAAATAATTTTATGACATGAATGTTTTGAACATAATTTCCGGCATATGTCCACGACTAGCTTTGGAGCTAATGTTACAGATCCATCACAATGATTATTTGTTTCAAAAGTTGAATGGTATCGACCCAGAAGTGTTTTGGTTCAAACAAGATGGTGATACATCTCATGCTGCTATCGAATTATGGAACGGAAGATTTGGCGATAATTTAATTGTTGGCAATTGAACCACCAACACGCTTATGTACAGTGCGAACAGAAGAAAATATCGCATCTGTATCGGCCAGTGTTAGTGATGACCGTCAATTATCGATTCGGCGCTGTTCGCAGCAATAGACGAGTCCCTTCATGCTGGCCAACTGTTTAAAAATACGTGAAACTCACTTCCCTTTTTTCGCAATGATTCAACTCTTATCTGAAATCTTTGATCCCAATGAGTGTATCCTGAAAATATTAGATGCCACGAAGGTTTTCATCGTAAGCTGTGAATTTTTGTTTTCTATGTTCTATGCTATAAATCTATAACTTTCGTCAAAAATTCCAGCCTAGAAAACGAGTTGTTCATTTTTTTACGTGCTTCCAAGCTGTTTTATATCCGGGTATTCTTGAGGGATATTTGAAAGTTAGGTATTTATATCAGTGTTATTCCGTTTGAAATATTATTCACAATTTCATCATATTTTAGGTTACAAGGTGTCTTGTTTGGGTTTTTATTTCCTGGTGCCGTTTTCATTATTGAGAAAGTTTAATCCCTTAATTATCGACAAAAGTATTACTTATGAAGTTTATCCTCGTTATTTGAGGTACTGAGCTGTGACTTCATCTTTCTGTAAGATGGAAATAAAAAAAGGTGAACTATCTGAGCGAAAGGATTTAAGTTTCAATCCTCATGATATATGGGAATTTTAGGCTAGTAGATTGATTATATAACAATGTAAGCAAGGTATTGGAAAAAACTGGTATCAATTGCTCTTCAATGAAAAGTAAAAACACGGCTTTCATTAATTTCCTGAGAAAGATGCCTCAACACCAAATTTCACTAATACCTTTGACATATTGAATAAATTGGACTGGAGAAAAGCATGGATAGATAAACTATTGAAGGGACACCTTGCTTGCAAAGAAAATATGCGTTTGTTCCCTTCACGTGGACGATCATGACAAGTTAATTTCAGATTTTTATCCAGACCGAAAAATCGATAAATATGGTGCTTGAGAGAGAATTATTGTAGTATTAATAAAACTGAAAATTTTCGTGAAGTAGCCATTTTTTTTAGGATTTCTCAAATAACTGCGAACAATATTTTTGGTGAATATATCGTGTACTCAGCTGATATTTTGAGATGTGGTATTCACTGCTCAAGTTATGCTGTTGAATTGATGAATTTACCACTTTACATTTTGAGAATATGGTATGATTTAAAAGGGATACTTTATTATAATTATTTTCCAGTACAATGATCTTAATTTCTCATGCGGCATCAGAACTTATTCACATCCAGATCACAGTTTATGGCAGGTGTGAATCCTTTTGTGTTGTTATTCTGTAGTGAGTTTCCATGCAAATAGAGAACATTCAAGACAATCATTTATTTCCCTAATCTCCTTCGAATTCCTCGTAGAATTTCTATCCAATTAGAAGGAAAAAGCCAATTTATATACCTTCATTTAATAAACTCGACAATACACTGTTCATAATACATTAATCCACTGAATGTCTTCATATGATCTCCACGAATTCAAAGAATCCACCTATAATAATCTGTTTTACAGGTTTTTAAACGAGTGCTCCTTTTTCGGAAATGGATCGATTCGATTTTGATATTTCTGCAGTATCTTGAATCATTTTTACACTGTTAATAAAAACATCTCATCTATGAGAAGAGTTATCATGAAAAACAAAGACTTTAGCGAAATCCTCATATTCCAAAAATTCAAATTCTCCATACAAACACTTTGGTGGGGATATTCATTTTCCTATCTATTGACCTGGGAAAACAGAAATTTATAGCTCCCGATTGAGACCTTCGTGACATGTAATATTTTCAGGATACACTCATTAGGATTAGAGCTTTCAGGTAAGATTTGAATCATTGCGAAAACCAGGGAAGTGATTTTTAGGTATTTTTAAACAGTTGGCCAGCATGAAGGGACTCTTCTATTGGACCTGTGCTAGGTTCTCAACAACGTGGAGAATTTTTTAATTTTTTATTTGATTTATGAGGCCTTTCAAATCAAAGCTGGTGCAAGAATTGAAGCCGAATTGCATGGATCCATTACTAATATCGAAACTCATTCATCGACAGAGATCGGGTGGCAGCAGCCGTTGAAACTAGTCCAAAAAGACCAAAAACTCAAAAGTCGGCTGACAATCTTGCGGTCGACATATCATGGTAGATGGAACTGTCAATTGCTACTATTATATTGGCTATATTGCATTATTGGATTGGCTGAGTGAAGAAATCAGAAAAAACGGCATCAAATGCAAAGAAGTGTTGTTCACCAAGTTACCCTTAGACCGGAGACAGAGACTCATTCTTTTTCTTTCATTAAAAAGGAATGTTGAAAGCTCAAAATGAGCATGAGGGGATGAGAAAGAAAACAAGCGTTTTCTTCTGGAAATTAATAGAATTCGAATCGTCCAGGGTGACAATTCAAGATTATCAGGAATGCAAGAAGGGGAAATAATTCTAACGCAGCAGAGAACCCTCTCAATTTCTACCAATTGTATATTGTTTGTCGTTGCATGGAACCGTCGATAATAGCTGTCAAATCCCAGATTTCTTTCACCCTGATGATTCTTTTATCTCGGTTAATGAGTAACGTCCTTATCAAATACATCAGCCGTCATTTTAGGCTCGAAACGAAGGGGTCTGGTGTAGAGTCACATAGTATGAAAATTATCGAATGAACCAGTCCAATACGGTGAACCTCGATCACTCCCTTTAGCCGTCGAACTATTGACTGTACCCTGTTAATGTTTAATATGGATTCGACCCCTCAACGGTGGCTCAAACGCTGGCCCTAAAACGTTTATTACATCATATACTTTTATGCTCGAATTTATCCTTGAAATACTTATCACGAACTCAGAAATATAAAAGTTTTCCTGTGCTATGACAGCTTGATGGATATGATCCAATTCCATCTTGATATAAAACTTTAATTCAGAGTTCCCAAATGAAGGGTTTCCTTTCAATCAGGAGGGAGGAAACATAATTTTCCCGGAAGGTTCATCTTCATAACATATCGATGAAAAAATATCATGAATACGTCACATGTCATTCCAGACATTCCTACTAACTGACACCTAAAAGGAGCTCTTTGAATTTTTTTTTGGTAAAACATAGATAGTATAGCAACGAGTAAATGATTGAAATTTGAAGAAAAAAACGAGGGTTGTACAATTTTTTTTATGAATTTGTTAATAATGTGTTTGTCCACCGCTATCAGCCCAACACGTCTTGGCATGGATGCAGTAAGATATTCTATTTCTTCTTGAGGAATACTATCCCTAGCTACCTGTACATGTCTCAGAGCGGCCATGGCGAAAGATCCAAATGGGTCGCTTCAAAAAAGTTTAAACTAACTATGGCAACATGAGGTCGAGCATTATCTTGCTGAAATATTGGATTCTGAAGCCGGTTAATAATAAGTAATCAGATTTCTCCTAGGATCAGTATTTTAGGAAATAAATGGCTTTTTGTGAAAGTTTTTATGAAAATTCCTCTCAAATTTTGGGAAATCTCGTATTCTGCAAGAACCCGGGTCAGATTCTATATTAATTCAAGGTCGTAGATTGCGGATATGTAATCAGATTTTTCTCACGATCAGATTTCAGGAAATAAATGGCTTTTTGTGAAAATCTCATAAAAATTCCTCTCAAATTTTGGGAAATCTCGTATTCTGCAAGAACTTTTCATATCATATCGACCCGGGTCAGATTCTATATTAATTCAAGGTCGTAGATTGCGGATATGTAATCAGATTTTTCTCACGATCAGATTTCAGGAAATAAATGGTTTCTTGTGAAAATCTCATAAAAATTCCGCTCAAATTTTGGGAAATCTCGTATTCTGCAAGAACTTTTCATATCATATCGACCCGGGTCAGATTCTATATTAATTCAAGGTCGCAGATTGCGGATATGTAATAAGATTTTTCTCACGATCAGATTTCAGGAAATAAATGGCTTTTTGTGAAAATCTCACAAAAACTCCTCTCAAATTTTGGGAAATCTCGTATTCTGCAAGAACCTTTCATATCATATCGACCCGGGTCAGATTCTATATTAATTCAAGGTCGTAGATTGCGGATATGTAATCAGATTTTTCTCACGATCAGATTTCAGGAAATAAATAGCTTTTTGTGAAAATCTCATAAAAATTCCTCTCAAATTTTGGGAAATCTCGTATTCTGCAAGAACTTTTCATATCATATCGACCCGGGTCAGATTCTATATTAATTCAAGGTCGTAGATTGCGGATATGTAATCAGATTTTTCTCACGATCAGATTTCAGGAAATAAATGGCTTTTTGTGAAAATCTCATAAAAATTCCTCTCAAATTTTGGGAAATCTCGTATTCTGCAAGAACTTTTTATATCATATCGACCCGGGTCAGATTCTATATTTATTCAAGGTCGTAGATTGCGGATATGTAATCAGATTTTTCTCACGATCAGATTTCAGGAAATAAATGGCTTTTTGTGAAAATTTTCATAAAAATTCCTCTCAAATTTTGGGAAATCTCGTATTCTGCAAGAACCTTTCATATCATATCGACCCGGGTCAGATTCTATATTAATTCAAGGTCGTAGATTGCGGATATGTAATCAGATTTTTCTTACGATCAGTATTTTAGGGAATAAATGGCTTTTTGTGAAAATTTTATAAAAATTCCTCTAAAATTTTGGGAAATCCCGTATTCTGCAAGAACCTTCCATATCATATCGACCAGGGTCAGATTCTATATTAATTCAAGGTCGTAGATTGCGGATATGTAATCAGATTTTTCTTACGATCAGATTTCAGGAAATAAATGGCTTTTTGTGAAATTTTTTATAAAAATTTTGGGAAATCTCGTATTCTGCAAGAACCTTCCATATCATATCGACCCGGGTCAGATTCTATATTAATTCGAGGTCGTAGATTGCGGATATGTAATCAGATTTCTCGTAGGATCAGTATTTTAGGAAATAAATGGCTTTTTGTGAAAATTTTTATAAAAATTCCTCTCAAATTTGGGGAAATCTAGTATTCTGCAAGAACCTTTCATATCATATCGACACGGGTCAGATTCTATGTTAATTCAAGGTCTTAGATTGCGGATATGTAATCAGATTTCTCCTAGGATCAGTATTTCAGGAAATAAATGGCTTTTGGTTAAAATTTTCATAAAAATTCCTCTCAAATTTCGGGAAATCTCGTATTCTGCAAGAACCTTCCATATCATATCGACCCGGGTCAGATTCTATATTAATTCAAGGTCGTAGATTGCGGATATGTAATCAGATTTCTCCTAGGATCAGTATTTCAGGAAATAAATGGCTTTTGGTTAAAATTTTTATAAAAATTCCTCTCAAATTTTGGGAAATCTCGTATTCTGCAAGAACCTTCCATATCATATCGACCCGGGTCAGATTCTATATTTATTCAAGGTCGTAGATTGCGGATATGTAATCAGATTTTTCTCACGATCAGATTTCAGGAAATAAATGGCTTTTTGTGAAAATTTTCATAAAAATTCCTCTCAAATTTTGGGAAATCTCGTATTCTGCAAGAACCTTTCATATCATATCGACCCGGGTCAGATTCTATATTAATTCAAGGTCGTAGATTGCGGATATGTAATCAGATTTTTCTTACGATCAGTATTTTAGGGAATAAATGGCTTTTTGTGAAAATTTTATAAAAATTCCTCTAAAATTTTGGGAAATCCCGTATTCTGCAAGAACCTTCCATATCATATCGACCAGGGTCAGATTCTATATTAATTCAAGGTCGTAGATTGCGGATATGTAATCAGATTTTTCTTACGATCAGATTTCAGGAAATAAATGGCTTTTTGTGAAATTTTTTATAAAAATTTTGGGAAATCTCGTATTCTGCAAGAACCTTCCATATCATATCGACCCGGGTCAGATTCTATATTAATTCGAGGTCGTAGATTGCGGATATGTAATCAGATTTCTCGTAGGATCAGTATTTTAGGAAATAAATGGCTTTTTGTGAAAATTTTTATAAAAATTCCTCTCAAATTTGGGGAAATCTAGTATTCTGCAAGAACCTTTCATATCATATCGACACGGGTCAGATTCTATGTTAATTCAAGGTCTTAGATTGCGGATATGTAATCAGATTTCTCCTAGGATCAGTATTTCAGGAAATAAATGGCTTTTGGTTAAAATTTTCATAAAAATTCCTCTCAAATTTTGGGAAATCTCGTATTCTGCAAGAACCTTCCATATCATATCGACCCGGGTCAGATTCTATATTAATTCAAGGTCGTAGATTGCGGATATGTAATCAGATTTCTCCTAGGATCAGTATTTCAGGAAATAAATGGCTTTTGGTTAAAATTTTTATAAAAATTCCTCTCAAATTTTGGGAAATCTCGTATTCTGCAAGAACCTTCCATATCATATCGACCCGGGTCAGATTCTATATTAATTCAAGGTCGTAGATTGCGGATATGTAATCAGATTTTTCTTACGATCAGTATTTTAGGGGATAAATGGCTTCTTGTGAAAATTTTTTAAAAATTCCTCTAAAATTTTGGGAAATCCCGTATTCTGCAAGAACCTTCCATATCATATCGACCAGGGTCAGATTCTATATTAATTCAGGGTCGTAGATTGCGGATATCTAATCAGATTTTCCTTACGATCAGATTTCAGGAAATAAATGGCTTTTTGTGAAATTTTTTACAAAAATACCTCTCAAATTTTGGGAAATCTCGTATTCTGCAAGAACCCTCCATATCATATCGACCCGGGTCAGATTCTATATTAATTCAAAGTCGTAGATTGCGGATATGTAATCAGATTTCTCCTAGGATCAGTATTTCAGGAAATAAATGGCTTTTTGTGAAATTTTTTATAAAAATACCTCTCAAATTTTGGGAAATCTCGTATTCTGCAAGAACCTTTCATATCATATCGACCCGGGTCAGATTCTATATTAATTCAAGGTCGTAGATTGCGGATATGTAATCAGATTTTTCTTACGATCAGTATTTTAGGGGATAAATGGCTTTTTGTGAAAATTTTATAAAAATTCCTCTAAAATTTTGGGAAATCTCGTATTCTGCAAGAACCTTTCATATCATATCGACCCGGGTCAGATTCTATGTTAATTCAAGGTCTTAGATTGCGGATATGTAATCAGATTTCTCCTAGGATCAGTATTTTAGGAAATAAATGGCTTTTCGTGAAAATTTTTATTAAAATTCCTCTCAAATTTTGGGAAATCTCGTATTCTGCAAAAACCTTTCATATCATATCGACCCGGGTCAGATTCTATGTTAATTCAAGGTCTTAGATTGCGGATATGTAATCAGATTTCTCCTAGGATCAGTATTTTAGGAAATAAATGGCTTTTTATGAAAATTTTTAAAAAAATACCTCTCAAATTTTGGGAATACTCGTATTCTGCAGGAACCTTTCATATCATATCGACCCGGGTCAGATTCTATATTAATTCAGTAGGATCAGTATTTTAGGAAAAAAATGGCTTTTTGTGAAAAATTTTATAAAAATTCCTCTCAAATTTTGGGAAATCTCGTATTCTGCATGAATCTTTCATATCATATCGACCCGGGTCAGATTCTATATTAATGCAAGGTCGTAGATTGCGGAAATGTAATCCGATTTTTCTTACGATCAGTATTTTAGGAAATAAATGGCTTTTTGTGAAAATTTTATGAAAATTCCTCTAAAATTTTGGGGAATCTCGTATTCTGCAAGAACCTTTCATATCATATCGACCCGGGTCGGATTCTATATTAATTGAAGGTCGTAGATATGCGGATATGCTATTTCTTGAAGGTAACGCAGCGCTGTCATGTTACCTCGAATAAAGACTAGAGGTGACCTATTTGCTTGTGCAATAGCACCCCATACCATTACGCCTACTGTCTGGTGTACATGAGGCTCAAAATCAAACGTTCCCGTCTTTCTCCCCGACGTCGTCTAACCCTTCTTCGGTCATCATGTGCACCCAAGGAGAAACGAGATTAATCAGAAAAGACGACCTGATGCCATTCCACATCCAATATAGACGTTCTCTGCACCACTGTAATCGTTGCCGGCGATGCAACTTCAATTTAAAAAAATCAAGTCTCTACGTCGTAAATTATGGTAGTTACTCGAGAAATAAAGAGACCACTCTTTGAATGGAGATTTACCACGATTCAAAAGGTGATACTTCTTCTTAACATGCAAAAACCTTCACGTTTTTTTCCTCTCAATTTAATCATTTACTCCTTGCTATACTATCTGTGTTTTATAAAAAAAAAATCCTTCAATACATTATCAGGAGTATAAGAAGTTCCGTTGGTTTTGATGACAGTTATCGCTAATATCGGGTGTTTCTTTAGAGTGATAGAACTTCAAATTGAAATCATACACATTTGAATTTATATTGAAGCCAATTTTTTTTTATTTGAAAGATAATTCACATTCATATTTTAAAAATAATTTGTCATTATTTATAATGGCAAATGATTTGTGTCTTATTTCTTTGAATTAAAAATAATTGTCGGCATAGGTCCACCACGACTAGTTCTGAGGAACCGCATTCGACCAGATCAATTTTGGACCGCTTTTTCGTGTAATACAGGCCTTATTCCAGCAATATCACGAATTATGCTGGCGTCTATTGTTTCTGGTTCATCAGCATAAACCATAGACTTATCAAAAGGGGGTAATATGGGACAATGAATATGTCTATGGCATAAACCAAGGACTTGACAAAACCAAACAAAATATGTAATCCATTGGAGTTATGTCGCATGATGATATGATCTATTGTTTATCCTGATCACTCCTAGGTCTCCTGAGGAGACCCCTCTGAAACTACAAGCTTCGAAGCTTGTAACTCGTGCCGAGTTCGGAGTAAGCAGTTGTGTTCTGTGTAGGCTTTGTTACTGTGTCCTCACGCCACCTTAGGCACAGCACTGTTAATTTTTGACCCAACAGTGAAATGATGGCCCCTACCGAGACTAGAACATTTCTTTCCTAGCTCGGGATTGTAATCGGACTTGCAGGGTCCTAATCCAACGTCCTCACCACTGGACCAAGGGCACACATGATCCCGGAAACCAATTAATTGGACCATTTCTCGAAAAAATGGTATCACCCTATCTTTCTTTCACTAAATCAAATGCTACGCAACCAGCATGGAATGTAGCACCATCTTGTTAGAACCAAAACACTTCTGGGTCGAACCATTCGAATTTTGAAACGAATAATCATTCACCATCGATCTGTAACGAGCAACATTCACTGTAACATAAGCTCCAGCATCGTTTTTCGAAGAAATATGGACCGATGATGCCTACAGCGTGTAAAGCACACAATCAATGCATTTTTCAGGATGCAACTTCTTGAGGATTATTTTCACTCCATATACAATTTCGCTTGTTTACATAGATATTGAACCAGAAATGAGCTTCACCACAAGACACAATTTTTCGATAAGAAAGTGGATCAATTTCAATGTAGTCTAGGGCCAAATCAGCAAATAAACGTGGCTTAATGTCATCAAGTGGCATTATTTCTGAACCAGTTGGATCTTGTAAGGGTGTAGACCAAGGTCTTTACGCAAAATTTTCCAAGTGGTGGATACCCAGAGTCCAACTTGTTGTGAACGTCGACGAATAGAAAAATCTGGATCGTCATTAACACTATCGCTTACAGCAGCTATATTTCTTCTGTACGTTCAGTTCTTTGTTTTGTTGTTGTTGTTGCATCGAGAAGAGAAAATGTCCGAAATCTACCGGGTCCTGCAATAGTGCGTTAAGCTTCTATAGCTGCTGAACCAGAAGTTTTAGGAATTTAGTTGAAAAGCATTCCCTTTGTACTTCCAATTCTGCATCTCAGAAATTATTGTATTTTTATGATATACAGGGTCTACCCAAATAAAATTATTCAACAAATTAGTGATTTTTCAAATGGAACACCCCTTATATTTTTGCATATTTTGATATTTTCAATGCTCCTCAATACGTCTACCATGATGCAAAATATTAGGGATATTTTTCCAACAGTACGGATCTTATTAGGAAAAAACTGAAAATTTCGACGAAACAGTAGTTCGTTAGAAGCCCTTTACCGATTTCCAGAAGCGATAGACACATGAATTTGATCAGGATTTTTTTTAACTCAAGAATTTGCCTAGTGATCGTTACTAAATGATCAATCTCTCTTATACAGGGTGTCCGTTATCAATGTCCAAATATGAAGAATTTCAAATTGTTTTTTCTCGATTTTTGCAAATGTAACACCCTGTATTTTTTTCCATGATGATGTACACAGTTTAAAACTTCACATTTTTTCAGAAGTAACCAGAAGGCTATTTTCACTCCTGCGTTCAGCAGGTACGAAAAACGAAATCAGAACGGAAAATTTTATTCAAATATTGAAATAAAAACAAACAAGCGTTGAAAATGACAAAGAAAATTGTGTCAATGATCCAAGAGATATTCAAAGTGTCGTCCGCCTTCTCTTGAACACAAAGCGATCCGATCGTTGAATGTCCCACTACCCTCGTCAACATATATGGCTGGAGTAATGCTTCGGAAAGCAGTCACAATCCTCTCTCGCATTTTGGAAGCTGTTGTTGGAACTTCATCATACACGATTCCCTTTATGTATCTCCACAAAAAAAAACTATTTTGGTGAGATCCGGTGATCAAGCAGGCCATCTTGTCGGTCCGTCCCTACCAATCCATCTATTTGGAAACTGTCCAGTAAATCCCTCACAGGACGAGAAAAATGAGCGGATGCTCCATCATGCTGAAACCATATTTCATTTCGTATTTCCGTAGGCAATGTCATGTATTGTTTAAGGGTTTACTACGCCGCTGCCTTAACAGGTGTTGGTCCGGCTGAATTGTTCTTATGTTTCACATGTATGTTTTGTATTTTATTGAATAAAGATTCAGTTTACCCAGACGATGTGTATCATTCAGATGGTATCTGACATGGCGCAGTCGGTAATTTTTTAAAGAACAGTATAGTGCAAAGTTTTGAAAACAGTGAATTATTAATCATGGGAGATTATCGAGGAATAGCACAAATGAATTTCAGTGGTAATTTGGCTGAAAACTGGAAATTGTGGAGGCAAAAATTTGAAAATTATCTGGTTGCTTCGGAAATCAATAAAAAAGACGAAGATATTCAAATTGCTCAACTTCTTCACTATATTGGAGAAGAAGGAATTTCGATTTATAATACATTCACGTTTGCCGAGGAGGAAGAAAAACATCTACTACAAAAAATCTTGAATAAATTCGAAGATCATTTTCTTCCGAAAAAAAACCTTTCATATGTTAGGTTTATGTTTTTCACGAGGAAGCAACGTGAGTGTGAAACAATTGAACAGTTTGTCACCGATTTGAAAAATAAAGCGAGATCATGTGAATTCGGAGATCTCAAAGATAGCCTCATCAAAGACATTATGATATGCGGATTGTTGAGTCAGAATCTCAAAGAAAAACTTCTACAAGTGGATGAAATCAGCTTGGAAGATGCTGTGAAAATGTGTCTAACAGTGGAAAAATCACGTGAACAGTCAAGTCAAATGACGGGTTCCACTCTAGATGTACAGGCTGTGGGTTGTTATCAAAACACTGGATACAGAAAAAAACCAGGACAAACGAACGATGCAAGGAGACGTTTCGATGCAGTGTCCAGTAACCGTGAACGGCCATTTCGAGGCGACTCCGTCAGGCCACCAAGGATGGAATCATCGAGAGACGACGGTGTGTGTTTCAGGTGCGGTATTGTGCACGAAAGAAATCGGTGTCCGGCTTTCGGAAAACAGTGCCGAAAGTGCGGTTTGAAAGGTCATTTTTCGAAAGTGTGCAGAAGAAAAATGATAAACCAGCTAGAAATTGAAGATAGTGAAACTGAGGAGTGCGATGGAAAATCCGTATTTGTTTATAGTATAGGAAGTAATCTTAACAGAGTAAATTCATCTTGGTTTGCTTCTATTCTGGTTAACAATACGTCATTCATAGATTTCAAACTTGATACGGGCGCTCAGGCAAATTTAATTTCGTTAAATAATCTGAAACTAATTGATGTATCGAGGGAGTTTATTATTGAAAGCGATATTTTGTTAAAATCCTATACAAACAACTCGTTACCAGTTTTGGGAAAATGCTACCTAAATTGTAAACATAAAGAAATCGAATGCATACTAGAATTTTACGTTGTAGAATCAAAATACGATTGTTTATTGGGACTTGAAGGGTGTGAAAAATTGAATTTGATTAAAAGAATTGATACGATTAAAACTAATGAAAAAGATAGAAATGAGGAAATAATAAGTAAAAACGAGGATATATTTTCAGGATTAGGGTGCTTACCAGGCGATTACCATATTGATCTGGAAGAAAATTTTAAACCAGTAATTCACCCCCCGCGTAAAGTTCCTATACCATTAATAGAAAAATTCAAAAATACTTTGGCCAAATTAGAAAAATCAAAAATAATCAGAAAAATCGAAGAACCTACAGACTGGGTAAATTCAATCGTGATAGTCAAGAAAAATGACGGTACTCTAAGAATTTGTTTAGACCCTCGAGATTTAAATTTAGCCATAAAACGGGAGATTTTTCAGATACCAACTATTGACCAGGTAACATCTAAATTAGCAGGAGCTCAGTTTTTTAGTAAATTAGATGCGAATAGCGGATTTTGGCAAATTCGTCTAGACGATGAAAGTGCGAAGTTGTGTACGTTCTCGACTCCTTTTGGCAGATATTGTTTTTTAAGGATGCCATATGGCATCAAGTCCGCTCCAGAAATATTTCAAAAACGTTTTAAACAAATTTTTGATATAGAAGGAACAGAACTATACATTGACGACCTGATAGTGTATGGTAGGACTAAAGCGGAACATGATGAAAGATTAGCACAAGTTTTTGCAAGAGCTCGTAAACATAATGTTACTTTTAATAGAGACAAATGTGAATTCGGATTATCGGAAATAACTTTTTTGGGTCACACATTCACTAAAAATGGGTATTTTCCTACACCCCAGAAAATTTCAGCAATTAAAAATTTTCCTCAGCCAAAAAATAAAAAAGACGTTCAAAGATTTTTGGGCATAATTACTTATGTCGGACGATTTATTCCTAACTTGTCCAATTTGAACTCTCCACTTAGAGAATTAATTAAAAATGATGTATATTTTCATTGGACAGAAAAACACACGAAATCATTCGAAGAACTGAAAAAAAAATTAGTAGAACGTCCCGTTTTACAATACTACGATGTCAACAAACCAGTTGTAATTTCGGTTGATGCAAGTAAAGACGGTTTGGGAGCTTGTTTGCTTCAAAATAAATTGCCAGTAGCTTACGCAACACAAGCATTGTCCGAGGTACAGCAAAGATGGGCTCAAATAGAAAAAGAATTGGCGGCCATATTATTCGGTTGCGAAAAATTTTACGAATACATATATGGGAGAAAATTTGTCGTTGAAACTGATCATCGGCCCCTACTTGGCGTATTCAAAAAACCACTTGTATCCTGCCCTGCACGTTTGCAGCGGATGGTTTTGCAATTACAAAAATTCGATTTTGAACTCATTTTCAAACCTGGTAAGGATTTGTTCATATCTGATGCCTTGTCCCGTGCTGTAAGTAAAAACGATACTGAATACAATTTTGAGAATGAATTAGATGTTTGTGTAATTGAAAATAATTGTGAAATGACAAATAAAAAATACATGGAGTTAGTTAGGTTGACAGCAGAAGATGTTGAACTCAAACTGTTGAAGACATTTGTGATAAATGGTTGGCCAAAAACAATCAAAATGGTTCCAGATTCCATCAAACCCTATTTTAAGTACCGACATGAAATAGTTGAAGCTAACGGAATAATGTTCAAGGGAAATCAAATTTTGGTTCCGATCAAAATGAGAAACGAAATTATTGAAAAAATTCATTACGGTCATTTTGGAGTAATTAAATGTAAAAATAGAGCAAAACAATCATTTTTTTGGCCGAACATGTGTAAACAAATTGAAAATCGAGTACTTAATTGTAGAATTTGTCTCAGATATCGAGTATCTAATACAAAAGAAGAACTGGTATTGCATGAGATTCCAAAAACTCCATGGTATAAAATAGGATGTGACATTTTGTATTTAGGTAGTTTAATGTATTTGCTGGTTGTAGATTACTACACAAAATGGGTTGAATTGATTCCATTGGATTCAAATGCTTTCTCTGCCACAGTAATAGTATCCCTTAAGGATTTATTCGCTCGATGGGGAATTCCTGCAATATTGGTCTCTGACGGTGGTCCACAGTTCAGTTCAGGGAAATTCAAAGAATTTTCCGAACAGTGGAGCTTCGTGCATACAATGTCTAGTCCTCGTTACCCCCAATCAAATGGGATGGTGGAGAGAACAAAACAAACTATAAAAAAATATTGCGTAAAGCTGTTGAAGAGAGTAAAGAAATTCAATTAATTTTACTGATGTACAGAAATACTCCTACTGAAAGTGGATTTTCACCATCCCAGTTGATGATGCAACGAAATCTCAGAGACATTCTCATTAGCTCTGATCAGGAATTAAAACCTCTTAAAGTTGATTATGATTTTTATAATGAAAAATTGAAAGAGCTAGGAATGAAACAAAAATACTATTATAATAAGAATTGTCATAACCTCAAACCTGTACCTATGAATAGAGAAGTAAGGTATCAGAAGCATTTGGGATCTTCTTGGTCATTTGGTCGAGTCATTGATAAACCAAGAGAACGGTCATACGTAGTTAAAGCCGAAGATGGATCCTGTTTAACAAGGAATCGCAGATTTATTGAAACTCTGCCGGATGGCCATGAAAATCAAAGTCCATGTAAACAAAAAATTAAAAAGGATGTCATAACGACTCCTGAAAACAAGGTTTCTGACCATAGTGACTATGATGATAGTTCAGATACACCAATTTCATTTGATACTAGTACGGAGAACGAGATATTCAATGTTCCGGGTACCTCATCATCTGGTAGGATAATTAAGAAGCCAGATAGATTAATGTATTAAATTTATTTTTTCTTTTGATTGTCTCACTATTTTCTTTTTGTAAAAGGAGGGAAGATGTCATGTATTGTTAAAGGGTTTACTACGCCGCTGCCTTAACAGGTGTTGGTCCGGCTGAATTGTTCTTATGTTTCACATGTATGTTTTGTATTTTATTGAATAAAGATTCAGTTTACCCAGACGATGTGTATCATTCAGATGGTATCTGACAGGCAACACTGCTAACAATCCGGGAAGAATGTTCTGAATGAAAGTAAAATATGCAGCTCCATCAGAATTTCCTTCGAAAAAATGAGAGCCTATCACATGATTGCCGATTAATGCTCCCCAGACATTCAATGACCACCTGTGTTGATTGTCTATTTCCCTTATAATTCTTGGATTTTCTACAGAGTAATAATGAAAATTGTGCCTATTGACGCCTCCAAAATTGTGGAAGGTTGCTTCATCACTGAATAAAACAAATTCAAAAAATGTAGGGTTCTGTTCAATTTGAAAACTTGCCCAGTTACAGAAATTCAGACGGTTTTCAAAATCGCTATCGGTAAGCGCCTGATGCATCTGAATGTGGTAGGCATGATACTTATTTTTTTTAGGATTCTTTGAACTGAACGCTCACTTATACTACAGGCTTGTGTGTGGATTTTCAGTTACATGCAGTACAGCCTCGAGCTCCTTGTCCTCGTTAGTGGCCGATTTTTTCCTCTCTTCTTTTTTATACTTGACATCTCCTGCCTCTACAAATCTGTTTTAAAGCCTCCGAAAACTCGATTTATGTGGATGTCTTCTTTCGGGATATTCGACAGCATAGGATCTACTGGCTAATAAACAGTTTCTGTGGCACTGCCCCAACATGAAAATCATATCAACCATTTCAACTTTACCAAAATTCATCTCAATTTATTGTATTCGGAAATAACTTTGAGCTCTGAATAACGATATTTTGATCAATAATAATTATCGATGTACTCCATAACAGTTTCTGTGGCACTGCTGCGACATAAAAATATATATGAACCATTTCATGAATAATAATTTTTTGGATGCCGATAATACTCTGTAATCGTTAGAATACACATGTTACCAATAATACCTATATATGTGATACTTATTCGGACAAACATTACCATTTTCATGTTGAACTTCAAGGATTATGATTTTGGAAGGGTTTTGAAGTTTTTCAAAAATTGGTCATTCAGTTTGGTTTCATTGTGTGACTCATTTAAAATATCCGTTAGTTATTGTGTTCCTTATTCCTGAAATTTTTGGTAGAAATGTCATTTTTCGTGTCTGCTGGACACAGAAGTGAAAATAATCCTAAGGTTACTTCTGAAAAAATGTAAAGTTTTAAACTGTGTAGGTACATCATCATGGAAAAAATACAGGGTGTTACATTTGAAAATCTCGAGGAAAAACAATTTGAAATTCTTCATATTTGGACATTGATAACGGACACCCTGTTCAAAAAAGGTTGATCATTTAGGAACGATGACTAGGAAAATTCTTGAGTTGAAAGAAATCCTGATCAAATTCATGTTTCTATCGCTTCTGGAAATCGGTAAAGGGCCTTTACCGAACTTCTGTTTCGTCGAAAATCTGCAGTTTTTTCTGAATAAGATCCGTACCGTTGGAAAAATATCTCTAATATTTTGCGTCATGATAGAGGTATTGAAGAGCATTCGAAATATGGGAAAATGTATGGGGTGTTCCATTTAAAAAATCACTAATTTGTTCAATAGTTTTATTTGTGAACACCCTGTATATCAAAAAATAATTTCCTGAGACGCAGAATTGAAATTACCAAGGAAATGCTCTTCAACTAAATTTCTAAAGGGTCTGGTTTGGCCGCTATGAAAGCCTAACGCATTATTGCAGGACCCTGTATAGATGTTCGACAAATAAGCTCCCATGATGGACGATTATGCGAACCATAAATTTCACGAACTACTTTGTGAGTTTGGCGGATAGAACACTGATTTTGAAATTAAATTTCAACAATTTTCAACCGTAGTTCCGGCGTGAGTCCTTTCATGATAATTTGTCAATGCCTACTGAACAGAAATGTCAAAACAACATGGCTTCTTCCTGCTGTAAAATTACAGTTATCCCTATCAAAAATTCTATCACTCTGAAAAAACACCCGATACACCTACTACACCAAAGAATATCCCATTGAATGCATCTGGATAACGCAGATAAAAAAATGTGGATTTATAATTCGTTTTAAAAATGTGATCCAGTGCTCTGAAAACATAAATGATGATTTTACGAGATCAATCGAATTATCCATATTGCCTAGTAGTAGTATTTCCCCTTAATTTATACCACATCGACCCAACACCTATAGGAAATAATTCATTAGAGTTGGATTGATCATAAAGGAAGCAATGTACTAATGTAACTCACCTGAGACATCAACCCCACTTGGGAAGAAGCGTAATAGGAAACTCTACAAGCGTTTCCGGAAGCGTAGCTTGTGGGAGAAGGTGGTGATTTTTGAATACTGGCAATTGTTGCGTAGCTACCACTTCCTGCGCTCGAAGTTCTTCTCACAGCGGATCCAAGACTGACAAAGACATGTTGATTGTTGTCGTATATGGCCGACATGTAACTGTAATTAATTTGGGAGAGACTTTCTTGTGACAACCAGTGACAACTTGTGATAATTTGAAATAAACGGTTAGTTAATGCGTGAAGAAATTAGGGAAATGCTATTCCAATTTTTCAAAATACGACAGAATACAGGCATTCGAATGATTCTCGATATAGGTACTCATTATATTTGGGTTTTGTTAATTTAAAATTACATATAGAATACTGACAGAATTTGAGAATTTCCATACATTGTTTTACTTGATTGAGTTTTCTTTCCCAATTCCTGCTGAAATAAATACAAAATTCTTGTTTGTAGAAATCTCTACAGTTGTATACGTTGTTCACTATTTGTCCCGAGCAAGTTCTTCAAACAATATTCGATTACAAGTAATATCGGAACGATATAAAAGCCAGAATAAAAAAAAAATTATTTACTATTTCTGAAATCTTTCAATCTTTTTCAAATCGAAACTTTTCTCCATGAGAATTTCTAATCAAACGCGAATATTTAAAAAACAATTCGATTTGTATCTTGAAATTTGTTCAATTCCGAGCAGAATTCTAGAATGTGATAAAATATACGGTGCCTTTTATTACATTGCTCCCTGTCCTTATACATATACAGACTTTTAGCACATACTTAATACGTAATTTTCTACTCGAAATATACTGTTGTGATGGTTTGATATCAATCCGTATTTATTTTTATCGTTTCGTATATTTTCGTAAACATTATTCTCACTGTCTTCTGAATGTTTTCATTTTGTTTCAATCGATGGTGATAGTTTGATGAATAGATTTCTTTATATCGAAATTTTTTATATCGTGTGTATTCTGATTTGATTTCCAAATTTTCATTGAAATAAAATATTTCTTCATATTCGAGCTTCGCTTATGTAGTTCACTTGGTTTTCAATAGTACAGTGTGACAAGAAAAACCTCGGACAAACTATTTTTCATTTAACTTTATTGAACAGAAGAAATTGAACGAAACAACAACAAATACATTTGTTAATAATATATTTAAGCCGTTTCGAAGTGGCTTCCTTTGGCGGCGATACACAGGTTCAGACGCTTCTTGAAATTTTCGGCAATGGGCCGCAGCTCCTCGGGCGTTAATCGGCTCCATTCCCGGCGCAGAGATTGCTTCAGCGACTCCAAATTTTTGTGGTTTTTATCACAAGCCCTGTGCTCCAAAATCGACCACACGCTGAAGTCCATTGGGTTGAGATCCGGTGAGTAGGGCGACCATTAAGCAGATGAGATGAAACTAGGAAAATGGGTCTTACACCATTCTTGCGTCATTTTCGGACTGTGAGCCGGAGCGGAGTCCAATGCGTATCGCCGAAGTGCTGCTTGGCCCACGGAAGTACTACGGCCTCGAGGATGTCGCAGCGGTAGACTTCTTGATTGATTTTGACCCCTTGATCCACGAAAACTAAGGGAGTTTTACCACTGCCGCAAATTCCGACCCAGACCATGACGGATTGCGGATTTTGACAGTGTTCGACGATGGCCGATGTACCGGGAGCCTCTACGGACCAGACTCTGTCGTTTTGGTGGTTGTGGGATTGTTCTACGGTTAAAAGCTTCTCGTCTGTGAAAAGAATTCGCTCCCATTGCTGACCGGCGACGAGACGAAGTAGTTGGCGGCACCTTTAGAGTCGTACGTGCTCGTTTTCCTCCGTGAGGAGTTGAAATTTTTGGACCTTGTATGGCTTGAGGTTGAGCTCCTTTTTGGCAATTTGACGGACTGATTCGGTTGATACCGATCTCACAGGCTATTTTCCTCATGGAAACCCTCGGATTTCGATTGACTCGCTTCTTGACGATGTTGCGATTGCTAGGTGTATTGACAGTGCGTTTTCTACCACTTCCTGGACGACGACCATCATGGCCAAGCTCCTTGAAACGACGAATTGCATCGGACACGGTTTGTCGAGGCACATTGAGCAAACGAACAATTTCGCATTGACGCCTACCTTGACGAAACAGTTCCAAAATCGCACTACGTTTGTTTGACATTCTAAAACTCTTTGAAATGAAATTATATCAAACTGTACATATTAGTACAGGAAAGTGTAGTGAAACCAAGAGAATAAAAATTATTTGGCTGCGCTGAAATACTTTTGTTCCAGACCACAGAAAACTTTGTCCGAAGTTTTTCTTGTCACCATGTAAATATTATAATGCTCAATTTTCTTCATTTGGTTGATGTTCTCCATTTTTGCTTTCTTATGACTCGATTCCTCATTTGTTCAATTTTTTCTAATATTTTATTGGAAGTTGATTCTAATTTTCTGAAATTTTTTCCAATTATTTTGTCTGATTGTTTCAATTCTCCTTCAATATTTTCTGCTATAGCATCCATTTCAGCAGCCAATTCTTCATTTTGCTTATTCACTTTACTTTCTATAGCATACATCATATCAATTTCATTTTTGAATACTTTAGTTCATTAGTTGAATATATTATCAATCTTATGCTTTTTTAAATCTTTTATTTTTGTCGCATCTATTCTCTGAATTGTCTATTTTTATATAAGCTATCATTTTGGTTATCTCATCTACAGGGTATTATATTAGTAGCAGCTCAGTCGATCTCAATTCATTTTTTGCTTTACCTATTCATTATTCATACTCTCATCTTTATTTTCTATGTTATCATCCTGAGTTTTTTTTGTTACATTTTGCTCTCTTTTCATTCTGTGTTATTGATGCTTATTTTTTTTTCTGTTTACCCGACAATAGTTTTGACGTCTACCTTCAGTCTATGATAATCACTCTATTCTTTTTTTTTCTTAGATAATTATTCAATCCATGCGTTATTAATGTATACTGTATCTTCTTCATGAATCCAGATAGGATTCAGCATATTTTCGTGTAGTTCACAAGAATACATGGAAAAGTAAAGTACATGCCCACCACAATTTGAACATTTTTGTTTTTAGATAATCAATTGTGTTACCTTATATTGAAGAAAAATGTTCTATGTGAATGAATTCAAATATTGAATCTGATTTTCTTCTTCATAAAATGAATCTTCATTCAATGAATTTGCGTGGTTTTCCTCTATAATTTGAACCATATTGAACATATCAATAAATATGTTTTTATGCGAATAATTTTTTTCTGCTGTGAACAGTATACGAATTTGAGAGAAAAACTCATTCCGCTGAATGATACTGTATAGTTTTCTGGATGCAGGAAAATGTTCACTCTTCCGAACATTTATTATTTATTGAAGAATAGCAATGTAACAATGAGTAAACAGAAATGAAAACCTTATTCAATCTAAAACCTCAATATCAGCAATGGAATCATCTTGAATCAATCGAGGAATCTTAGTTCTGGTATCTAAATATAATGGGTGAGAAAGAATTATTATCGTCCAGTAGGAGAAATTGTTCAGAAATGGCTTGAATTAAATCCCAAAATGCTTTGATGTAGTTGTTGGCATAAACGAATGAGGAAGGGAATTTTAAAAAGACATTTTTGAATAGTTTCTCCACGAAGTACTCTGGAAAATCCCAATCATCTTGATGGATGTCAAATGGTAACTAGCAACACTGATGTTGATGGTACCTCATGAAGGCTTTTCCAATGAAGGCGATATATTCTTAAAAATAAATATTTCAAATAAAAGTAACATTTCATTATTTTTAGAGAATATTGACAATTATTATATGTTTGGAATAACACATCTTCCAAATGTTCACGTCGACTTTGTTTGAGTTTTTCTAACCGAATATCCACTCATTGAAGTCGATTTGATCTCAAATTTGATCATGGAATAAAAAAAAATGTTTAATCTAAACAGTGAACCCACCTCATGATACTTCTTCTTTCTAGCCTCATCTTCGTAAAAGAAAAAGGGATAGGATTTGGATAATAAAATGGAAGCTTTTTTGCTTCTTTACTGGAGCTGGCAGGAAATTACTGAACTAGAAAAACAGATTTTCTGATGAAGAATTCGATTTTCCACTGTTGTTGAAATGAGTTTGAATATAGATGGAATAAAATATGCAAAATTGAGTTTTATATTCGCCGCAATGCTTCCTCCACTATAAAAAAAATTGACAATCAATAATGAATTCACGCAGTTCAACCTGGAGGTCTAGAACGGGGCTTGCAAAACATTCGAGGCAAAGGAGTCACCAGAGCAGACGATGAAGATATTCAATATAAGTGTGACTGATTTAGACAATTTTCAGCGGAACCTCTGGACATCGCGGGACTTTCGGACATCGCGGAACCTCATGGTTTTACAAACCCTCTTTCGAAATCTCTAGTCTAGAGCAGCGTCTCCAAGTATTCCAAAGGAGGCCAGTTAACAGTCCAGACTCATCAAACTTTCAACTTATTAACTCCATAGCATTGAAGCTGCACAATCTTGGACATGATTTTTTTTTTCATTGATGATACTATGTTGTTAAAGCATGTATGTTGTCATGATTAATTGCCAAGCGCACCTCATAAATTTTGAATCTGACAGCCATAAGCTTTTAGAATCATATCATACCTATTGGTAAAGCCTTCACATAAACAATCCTTCTAGTAATAAATAAGTACTTACTGAGGATCTTGAGAACGAACTTTTTTATTTTTTATGCATACTGCAGAAGTGGTGACAACAATCAATGTGATCATTGTTACTGCACATGCTACTGCGACATATAGAGATCCAGTTGCATTCTCTAATGATTCAGGATCCAATCTTATCGAATCATTTCGGTACACATTTTCGGCATCTGCGGAAAAAGGTAATCATTTTTTTTTTCGAAATCATTTCTCGTGGAGTGAGATGTTTCACAGTTTTTAGTGCCCGAGGATGTTAAGGTCGTTAATTGATCGCATCTCAACTAAAATTCTCAAAATTTAATATTTGAAAATTTTGAGGTCTTAAAATGCTGGGCGATTCTGTACACTGAAGTTTGTGACATTTTTCCTTTTTCATTTCGAAATGTTACTATAAATGGGTTGTAATATAGTTTTTTTGCATTTAGGAAGGAGTCCATATTTTCACTTTGGTTAATTTATCTGCGAAAAAATATTGGGTACTCACTTCTTTGGCAGATCTTGTTCCTTCTGAAATAGAGAGATGTTTCATTGTGTCTCTTATCGAATGATGGTACTATCAGATGCAGTTTCACTTCAATTTCAGCGCTTTTGATTCCTGTACAGGACAACGTCACTCTGTAAAGGAAAACTCCATTTGAAAACGATAGACGCTATACAACACTGCGAATAGAAGAACATAAGATTCAGATAAACCTACGAAAGTCGTGTAAAATTTGAAATATTCGAAGTCTTGCAATGAGACCACAGTATTCGATAAAACATGTTTTTTAGCAAAGCCTTGGAATATTTATCGATTTAGAAAATATACATTTGGAAATTAGGAATGAAACAAAATATCTTGTGAATGGATGCCACGGCTTTTCTGGCATCTGCGTACCCTTCTGACGAAATGTTCAATAACGTTATTGAATATGAAGAAAATTGTTGTTATTGAATATAAGTGATGGTATTTTATTGATACAGCGTCTAATTTCGGCTTTCAATGCTTCGATGGTTGCAAGCTTATTGGCATCAACCTGAGACTTCACAGCCAGAAGTCTGAAGGCGTTAAATCGCAACAGCGTGGAGGCCAATTCTGGTCACCAAATCGAGAAATGACACGATCAGGAGCAAACTTGTGCAACTTGCACTTGTGTCAATGTCTCACGGTCAGTATGACATGTGGCAAGATCCTGCTGAAACCACATGTCGTCAGGATCAGTAGCTTTCAAATACGGCACAAGAAACACGATAACGTTGATTGATTGATGCAAAAGATTTGAAAGGGTGATTCCTTGTTCAAAATGAAGGGTAGTTCATTGAATGAATGTTGGGCCAGAAGTCAAACGTTAGGGAGAAATCGCGGTTCGAAGAAAAAATTGAAGTTGCCTATTAGTGCGTAGTGTTCCACCCGACGAATTTATACAGAGTGTAACAGCCAAATGGAATAAATTCGATAACGAATAAATGAGGGCGTGTTGGGAAAAACGCTCGGACACGTCGATTCGTAATTTTAAATGCGCATATTCTTCAAGAAAATAATATTATATAGGGTGTTCCATGTGACCGTGGCCAATACCAACTTTCTTATTTCAAATGCAACCTGTATATTATTTATTTTTTGGATTCTTCAGAGACTTCCAGACACAATTCATGCACAATGTCCTATACCTATCTTTAACTATTTCGGAAGCATTAAGTGTTATCAGATTTATTGCAAAAATCAACGTTCTAAATAAAAATTATTTTATTTCACAAATTCGGTACATTACATTTAAAACCTAATAAGTAATACTGATTTTTTCTTAATTATTAAAAAAAAACAAAAAAAACATTAATGTCAATGTAGGAAATATTCAAAATGCTCGCCGCGAACGTCTTGGCAACATGCTAATCTGGTGTATTGTCTTCTAACGTTACTCAACATTTCAGGCGTGACTGATCTAATCGCAAGCGTGATTCGGTTTTTTAGGTCGTCTAAGTGTAAGGGTTTCGTTTAGTATACAATACTTTTGACATATCCCCACAAAAAGAAGTCTTATGGTGTCAGATCAGGAGATCGTGCTGGCGATTCTATCGATCCACGCCTTCCTATCCACCGATTTGGAAAAATTTGGTTCAAGTACTGTCGGACATTGATTTGGTAATGGGGCGTTGCTTCATCTTGCTGAAATCATATTATATTGGCAGGAACTTGTGGATTTGCTGGATCAGGATATAAGTTTATCAAAGTTGGTACGACATTATTTTGGAGTAGTTCTAAATATTTTTCTCCATTCAAGTTGTCGTCAATGAAAAAGGGACCTGCGATATGATTTCCAACAATTCCTGCCCAAACATTAACATTTTCAGGATATTGCGTATGTTCTTCTCTCATCCAGTGAGGATTCTCATCAGACCAATAACGGAAATTTTGACGATTAACATGACCGTGTAGTGTAAATGTACTCTCATCAAAAAACAAAACATTTTCTGATTGGATCACATTGTTATCTAACATTGCCATCATTTGCACACAAAAATGCGTTCTCCTATCGAAATCGTCTTCTATGACCTCCTGAGTTGCCATCATTCTATAGGGATGTATCTTACTTTCCTTCAATATTCGAAATATTGACGTGTGGCTGACGGTGAACAGCGGGGCTACTTTTCGAACAGAATTATGTGGGCTTTCTTGAAACTCAAGCATAATATCCAATTTTGTATCATCACTTACTGCCTTGGCAGCAATTTTTTTTATTTGTCTTACATGACCAAGCATTCGAAACTGCTTTTTCATTTTGCTAATTGTTCTTTCGGATATAGGTGGCAAATTTTTGGTGAAATAAGTGAGAAACTTCCATTTGTGTTCGTGTGTGATCTCCATAACCAATCATTTGAAGAATGGTTATTTTGTGCATTTCTGTTGAATGAACTATTTTTCTAATATTATTACGTACAGTTATGGAAATTCAAAAGACAATAGCACTCGCACTGATCACTTATTGTCATGCAAACAGACAACGTATGAGAATAAACAAATCTGTTTTTGTTTTTTTTTAATTTCTTCTCAGTAATGGTTTTTGCTCACTTTCTTCATATCAAGAGGTATATGGGAAATAAGTATTGAGTGTAATGTATCGAATTTGTGAAATGAAATAATTTTCATTTAAAATGTTAATTTTTGTAAAAATCTGAAAACACTTAATATTTCCGAAAAAGTTGAAGATAGACATAGGACATTGTACATGAATTATGTCTAGAATTTTCTGAAGAATCCAAAAAATAAATAATATATAGGGAGTTGCATTTGAAATAAAAATTTGGTATTGGCCATGGTCGCATGGAACACCCTATATAATTTTATTTTCTTGAAAAATATGCGCATTTAAAATTACAAATCGAATTGACCGAGCAATTTTTCTAACACCCCCTCATTTATTCGTTATCGAATTTATTCCATTTGACTGTTACACTCTATATATGACGAGTGTCTTTCGTTTTCGCTCTTAATCGATCTTGTTCAACATAGTTCTGAGTCATCAAGGTAAGTTATGAAATTTTTCTTTTTTACGTGAATCATTGAAAGTTGGTTGAAACTGTTCATCATAAATTCATAATAATGTTCAATTTGAATCAAAATATGGTATTATTTTTTCTATTCACAATTCACGATATTAACTCTATTACGGTTAATTGTGGTCAAGAAATTGAACGAAAAGGAAAATGCAAGGGGAAGGACAAAAACGAAAGAGTTGAAGGAAAGACTCAAAAAGGCCGAGAGGAAGAAAATGACTCTTCATTGACTGACGTAGACATTGACGACCACTGCGTCGATCATGATACTTTTGAAGAACCATTGCCCTCACGTAAGTGCAATAGTGGTCAAAAACTGTCTTTTTTCAAACTATTATTACTATTAAATAGTAACTCCAAAACTTAATAATCTGACCTCAATTAATAGTCCTTGAATGCAGAATTGCGATGTTAGGTAGCTAATAGAGCTACATGATTTATAATTTGAGTTTCAGTCCAACAATTAAGAGCTTCACTGACCGCCATTACCCCCTTTTATCCTAATGTGCCGTTAGAAAATAAAAAAAATGAAACGTAAATGATTACGTGTCACAAAAGGGAAAATTATTTCAGAACGGATTTATATTTTATTTTTTTTTCGAAATGGTATACTTTTTACGAGAAAGATACAAAATTCTAACCAAATCAGGCGATCCGAATTGAGTTCTACTCATGTCGTTGCGTAAATTTTTCTTTAGATTTAGTTAACAAAAGTGATAGGGGTAGTCTACTTCAACCCCCTCCACCCATTCGAAAAATATGAAAAAATATCAAGAAAGTGTGTTTTCATAACATCAATAGTTCCATAAAATATCATAAATCGATTGCTTTTCGTTTTTAAGATACAAAATTTTTCCGCCATCTACGATATCTCCCTTACATTTGACTTTTGACCCAGCATTTATACAACAAACTACCCCTCATTCTGAACAAGGAATCAGCCTTTGAAATCTTTCTCATCTATTCAGAAACACCCTGTATACGAAGGACAGAACAAATCGAATCATCGTCTCATCGAATATCGGACTGGGGCTAGGCTTCAATAATTCTGGAATTATTGTTGAAGGAAAAATCGATTCCGACATGAAAATCTCTTCAAATAGAATGGAGGAACCGTTAACTTGATGTTTTCATTAATAAAGCATAAAATCATCTAACAAAGTTTCCGACCTCTGAAATAACAAAGATTCAAATAGCAAATCACATACCTAAAGGTCTGCACAGATGTTGGGATCACACCAGTCGTTGAAATATTCATCTGTGGAGGAAGTAGAGCGTCTTGTCCATCATAATTCACTGCGAGATTGTAGGGTAGCTGGAAATGTCAACATTAATTCAGTCGATGATACCTTACTTGTATATGCAGAAATGTAACCAGATTTGAATGCATTTCGATTTCAATTTTCGCTCCAGATACATGTTGATTATGCATATGAGGGGAATTCGGAATAAAGTGATGTGGGGGAGTTCCTTCGATCACGTTTGACTTTTCGGTTGATGAATATTCATCTGAGGAATGGGGGAAGAAGTTTTTTTTGGAAGCTCGAACCTTCCCTCATTTTTCTTTTGGATAATATTGTTGCAGCCTACCATTTCATTTGGATTAATTCGTATTGAACAAAACCGACGTTATTATGAGTGAGAAATATGGAGACAGAATATTTTATATGTAGCAATATCTGAAGAGTCAGAACATATTTTTGATTGAATAACATAAACTCTTCGGTTTCTCTTCTTTGTTCTTGTTACATATACAGGGTGTATTTGAAGGTGAGGCTTTTCTTTTGACAGATGTTAGAACTTATTTTACCAAAAATTTTTCACATGAATTATGCCCCTGTTTCGAGAAAATGGAACTAGAATATTTTCTAGTTTCCAGGTGAATCTGAAAATTCCCCAGTCCGAACCTGCTCCCTGGCCTGCTCCTCCGTAGATATCAACATGCTTTTTGTCTTTTATAATACATGACTCAGAATATCGATTGTGATCGGGTGTTTTATGTTTCGAAAATGCAGCAGGTTTATTCAAATAATGAATTTGTTGATTTGTTTTTAATTTATGGTGAATCAAAACAAACAGTTCAGCGTATAAGTTGTAGAGAACAACTAATTAAATCGAAAAAAAGGTAAAACTATTTGCTCTCGGGACGTTCCTCAACTTCAATTTAAAAAAAATCAAGTCTCTACGTCGTAAATTAGGGTACTTACTCGTGAAATAAAGAGACCACTTCTGAATGGAGATATACCACTATTCAAAAGGTGATACTGCCCCTTATGGTCTATTGTGCCCCCTAAGGCCGGAGACACACTTGGCGTTTTTTTCCGATCGGATATTTTGCCGTCGACGACGTACCAGAAGTGGCGCGTGGGATCTTATGGCGACGTACACATTCGGCGGAAAAAAGGACGATCGGATTTTTTAACGCCGTCGGTAGAAATGCAGCCGACCACTGCCACTACATTCGTCGGTTTTTCTACCGACTACCCCCAGCAGTGGCCTACGTGACCTAATGCAAGGTTACACACTCGTCGTCCAGTCTACAGTGCTGCGTGTCAGTGATCGACTGGCGGAGGTAGCGTGGTTGTGACTTGAGACGGATATTTTACCGCCCAGTGTGTAATCCAGTGTGAAAGCTCCAATTTCGTTGTACCGTCGACGGTAAAATATCCGATCGGAAAAAAACGCCAAGTGTGTCTCCGGCCTAACAGAGCTGTTATCATCGCGCCTCCTACAGCTCGCCCTCCAGTTCCAGAGATTTGATTAAATCCAGTATCAGAACTATGTAAAGCTACCGACCACTAGATGGAGTTCCCTTTTCGCCAATAGTCATTACGCACGCACAAAATAATTCATAGCCAATCAACAAATGTAATGTAACTGAATTCAATGCATGGAAACTGGAAAGGGAATTATGTGATGGTAATCCTAATAGTTTTGTTTATCAGAGCATTCTCTGAATTCTCTGTGAAATGCATTCGCAATCAACTTTAGACTCATGACCTGGAACATATCTAGTTTTCTCGAATTACTTAGTCTTCTACTGAAACCAAAACAGCTTATGGCATTTGTAATTAAATGACGTACAAACATTATTCAGTGTTGACATCTAAGCGTCATCTTTGCATGGCACTTTACCTTTGATCCTGAGAACGCTTAGGATGGAATTGCGAGGGCGAATGAAGAACTAGTCACCATCACTTAATCTTTGCAACTATGCAACCCCGTCCTGAAGGCTCCACATATACTAACTGACAAAGAGACTGCAACACCCAGCTGTTTAAATTCAATTTTTTTTTCGGTAGAATATACAGATAGTATAGCTAGGAGTACCTAAATGAATCAAATTGGAAAAAATCGTGAAGGTTTTTCGTGTAAAAGTTTTCTTGTTACTTAAATGTTGCAGTCGTTTTTTGCAAGTTTTTTAAATTTTACAACAAACCAGCTGTTCGAGGGGTTTCAAAGTCGATGTTTAGTTGTTGTTAAAATGCCTAGAGCTAGTGTACGCGGAATTTATCACCAGCTAAGTGAATTCGAAAGAGGTAGAAATATTGGTTTACGGGAGGCGGGGTTGTCATTTCGAGAAATCGCTAACCGTAGTAACTGTAATGAGATGTTGTCAAGCGTGGTCTGATAATGCCCGAAATCGAAGAAGAGTAGGCACCGGACGTCGAAGGGGCTGTAGAAAGCACCCCCTTTAAGATTCGAAGGAAGAGCGGCTTTCCACCAATCAAGGGGTGTTATTACTTAAAGAAAGGAAAAAATGTAATCAAAATTTTGAAGATTTTTTTCCGTGAAGGGAGTGTGAGTTCGGCCCGAACTAAGTGTTTATTTATTCTCCAGGGAAAAGGGTGGTTAAATTTTAGACGTATATTGAAAATAAAATAAGTTAAACGCTTTTACAGACACTATTAATATTTCAGTCACGTCAAAAGACTTAATTATCAAAATAACAAAAGAATTACTAAAACGAATTCATATTATCAGAACAAGCACCCAAATTTCACAGCAAAATTACCCAAATAAAATTCTCATCTCAAACATATCATTATTATTATTAGCTGGGGATGTCATGAATAAGACTTCCCCAGCTACCCTCTTCTTCGTTTTCTTCAGAAACCAATCAAATTAAAGGTTTTCCTTCTTCGTTTGTTTCTAAAAACCTATCAAATTTAAGATTTTCCTTTTTCGGTTTCACAACCCAATCAAATTAAAGACGTTCCCTTCTTCGTTTTGTCAAGCCAATTGAATTAAAGACTTTTCTTCTTCCTACCTCCCTTGGGTGGGTTCTGAAAAGATAACGCAGTTTTCCATCAAACGATTTTAGCCTCGAATTTTTCTGCTATCGTACGCATTTAGTGCAACCGATTCCGTGGAACGATTATCTCCTGTCGCCTGAGTCCCATATATAAGAAACTCTAACTGAAAATCAATCATTTCAATCGTTATCGTCTCGCCAGACATCCTGTGCTGACCTATAAGAAATTCAATAATATTTTGGGTCCAGGAATATCAATTTTCAGACGTTTCCTACACCAGTCAACTGAAACATTTCGATTCAATCCAGGGCACAAAAGTTCAAGATCAATGTCTGGGACTTAAGGCCATTAGAGACCGATGTGCGACCACTAGACCTTTGGCTGTGGGTGGTTAGGAGAACAAGGCAATCCTGTAACTGTCCGAACGGTTTACCGCCGGATAGAGCTTTTGGACTGCAGCATTATCGAGTCCATCTTGTGTAACCTCCGACGGGTGAGCATCGCCGGCAACGATTACAGTGGTGCAGAGGACGATAACATTGAAATGGCATCAGGTCGTCTTTTCTGGTGGATCTCGATTCTCCTAGGGTGCACTTGATGGCCGAAGAAGGGTTGGACGACGCCGGGGAGAAAAACGTGAACCTCAGTTTGATGTTGAGCGTCATGTACACCGGACAGTCTGTAGGCGTCATGGTATGAGGTGCTATTGCAGATGCAAGGAGGTCATCTTTAGTCTTTATTCGAGGTTATATGACAGCGCGGCATTACCTTCAACAAAAAGTGGAGCCATATGTTCTCCCTCACCTCAACCGGCTCGAGAATCCAATATTCCAGCAAGATAATGCTCGACCTCATGTGGCCAAGAGTTAGTTTAAACATTATTGAAGTGGCCCATGTGAATCTCTTGCCATGGTCGCCCAGATCCCCCGATCTTTCGCCCATAGAGCATGTTTGGGACATCATGGGCAGAAGGATGTACAGGTAGCTTGAGATAGTATCCTTCCAGAAAAATAGACCATCTCATTGAATCAATGCCAAGACGTGTTAGGGAGTGTATAGATAACTGCGGTGGACAAAGACATTGTTCAAAATTCATATTTTCTGTTTCTTAAACCACAAAATTCATACATCGGATGGGCTTACTCGGTTAAGAATAAGGCCGAGATTTTGTGTTCTCGATCTTATGGCCGTGTCACAAAAATCCTACAAGCATTTTTCTACCTGCTCAGTTCGACCTTTAACTCTGCCACTAGTCACAACGGTCTTGCGCTAAGCTCGCAATCCTAACACAATCATATACCCTCGTCGGCCCCCACAAGTAATAATAATAATAATAATAATTCATAGAAGAATAACCAGCTCAAGCTGAGAACGGGAGACCGATGTAGAATAATAATGATAAAACCGCACGGGTGTGGTGGGGTTTCTGCCGCCACATGGGGGGTGACGTCCCCACGGCCCGAGTCTGGACCACCAAGGGTAAATGGTGACAAACCCATGAACGAGAAGTGGAAACCTATATCATGGCAGAAGATCGAGATGCCACTCCATCTGCTGGCTCGACCACAGTGAGGAGGACTGCCCGCAGGGGAGCTCGCAACGCACGTATCCAGTGGAGCCGCGAAATGAATATTGAAGTAATGCGAGCTTTTCATTACGTGAACAATTGCGAGGACAACCCACTTCCTGGATGGAGATACTCCCTCTGTACCGAGTACACCGGGAGGCATCTGGAATCGAATTATCCCAGAGGATCGCGGGATGTGCACAGCAGGCTGTGGATTTGCAAACCTATCACATCGTGCGGAAATTTCTGAACTAGTGGGAGGAACTGAAATGTTTTTTCACTGGTTCATAGAAGAATTACCAGCTCAAGCTGAGAACGGGAGACCGATGAATAATAATAATAATAATAATAATTTTTATTCTCCAAAAAAGACAACACATACATTGTATAGGAGTAGTCAATGGTAAAACATCCATCAAAATGGTCACACAAAGATTCAAAAATAAAAAAGGATGAAAATCAGAAAGAACCAGCTGTTATATATCACCCTACAAGTCTTCAGAAGACACAAGTAAAAACACGTACAGCGGAGTAATATACAGAAATACATAATAATAAATTATACAGTACCTACAATGAAAATGAAATCTGAAACATCAGGTCAATATCTGATCTACACCATAAAAACATTTGTCTACCAAATACACCTTAAGATTCTTTTTAAACAGAGACAAAGACCGACTGCCCCTCACATGATCCGGCAACCTATTGAAAATTAAAGGTCCCAGCGACTTTGGGCTGTTTTTAGATACCGGAACCCTGGAAGTAAATTCACTAAGGCTTTACCCCGTACAACATTACACGGAAGCAGACAGCCGGCAGATACATCTCTTCAAGTCAGAACAACTGTAAGAACTACAGTGTTTACTTTGTGATATTAATTTCTATTTTCGAATATTCATTTAATTCTTTGATTCTCGTGGTGATAAGAATTGGTACAGCAGTCCATTCTTCTCTCCAAGAAAGCTCCTGTATATTCTTTACACATTTAAGGGGAGGTGCTACACGTGCGAGCTTGCGAGCTCCCTTCGAGAATTGGGCTTTTTATTTCCTTGATATCTCAGACCATATGCGACCTAGGCGAAGAATTTTTTTTTTAATTAAAGCTTAATGATTTCCCTAGAATGTGTATTATTCGTTTTTTCGTTTTTCTTCGTATATTAGAGAGATAACCTGGTAAGCTGTAATTTCAAAAAAATCTGGACAAACGATTTTATTTCCATGATATCTCCGTCAATTTTGAAATTTTCAGTGTACAGGGTGGCCAGATTTCGATGGTTTAGTACTACAACTGCTAAACTATAAGAGATAGAGAAAAAGTAATATACATGTCAGTTTCTCTTTTTCGAGAAACATAAATTGCCGAAAATCTCAAGTTGCTACGGCGTCTAGTTTCCGAACTACAGGGTGATTTCGGTATTTGGTCGATTCTTATAATTGACCATAACTTCCGTATTATAAGACCTACGCTCTCGAAATGAACAAATCTTTAGGGCACTTTTTTACTGCTTTTCTTCGGTGCTATTGGATTTTTTGTATCTGCTCAAATTTCGGAGCTATAACAAAAAATTTTTTTTTTTCAAATGGAAACCATAGTCGGAAATGTTATTTCGAAATTGATCTTTCTTCAACGATTTCAAAAATATATATCAAGATATACTTCCGAGTTCACTATATATCAAAAATTTCGAAAAAACTCTTTTCGTTCAACATATTCCAAGCCGGCTTTGATTCACTTCCTTCAAAACTGAGGCGGGCATAGAATTTCATGTCTTATTTATTTTCACTTGTCAATTCAGTTTCATCATTGTTGTATCATCATATCGCGATTCTAAAGTTTTTATTTATATCACATCATTAAAAGATGTAATTTATGTATTTCTTCGAATGGACAACGATTTGAACATTTGTTGTGAATATTATTTCTTTCAAATAAACCTATATTTTTTCTTGAAGGACCTTTTTTTGCCCCTCATGGAAACATTCATTACTGTTTTCAACGGGTTACATGAAACTTTGTGTCATTATCATCCTCAAATCATCAAAGTATTTAAATGCTTTCCATTTTTCAATTAAACAGAGAAATTATACTAAAATCAACAAGTTTCGCGAAGCCCCTATATTGGTCTGAGTAATAATAAGGCTAATATTTCCTGAATCACTTTGGCAGCTGAAAATAATTGTGAGATATCGAATTCTATGAACTTATAAGAACTTCAGAAGCGCCAGATGATACAACAATGATGAAAACGAATTGAATTTGACAAGTGAAAATAAATAAGACATTCTATGAACGTCCCAGTTTTGAAGGAAGTGAATCAAAGCATGCTTGGATTTTGTTGAATAAAAAGTGTTTTTTCGAAATTTTCGATATATAGTGAACTCGGAAGTATAACATGATATATATTTTTGAAATCGTCGAAGAAAGATAAATCTGGAAATATCATTTCCCACTATGGTTTCCATTTGAAAAAAAAATTTTTGTTGTAGCTCCGAAATTTGAGCATATACAAAAAATCCAATAGCACCGATGAAAAGCAGTAAAAAAAGTGCCCTGAAGATGTGTTCATTTCGAGAGCGTAGGTCCTTGAACGGAAGTTATAGTCGATTATAAATATCGACCAAATACCAAAATCACCAAGTAGTTCGGAAACTAGACGCCGTAGCAACTTGAGGTTTTCGTCAATTCATGTTTCTCGAAAAAAGAGAACATGACATGTATATTACTTTTTCTCTATCTCTTATAGTTTAGGAGTTGTAGTACTAAACCATCGAAATTGGCCAACCTGTACATGCGAAATAATATTTTGCAGAATGTAAATTAATCAGTATTTCTGTTCATCACCCCCTGAAATAAAGTAGGAACTTTATTGGTTATGGCCAATATACGAACAAAGAACGGGAAAGCGAGTAAAACACATTCTAGAGAAATTATTAAGCTTTAATTTAACCCTTCGCTTTTTACTCCAAATTTTAATAATTCACTCCTTGCTATAATATCTTTGTTTCACAAAAAAAATGTATTTCAAACAGCTCCATCTGGGTGTTGCAGTATCTTTGTCAGTTAGTATATCTTGCATTTCCATCTCAAATATTCGCTTTACGCATATCCATTTGTGAACGGCCCCGTTTCTTATCCCATATATGTCGCCGTATTCAAAGAAGAAGATAAAGGGAGGATTCCGTCAAGTGTTTGGATATCCAGAAAATTGATGGACCCTCACGTTTCCTTCTCACATCATCCAGACGAATACATGTGTTCCTAAGGTCTCTGGTTTTCGAAAGTGATGGACCGTTGTGTAACCTGATGCCTGGAGATCAATTGAGGTTTAAAGCATTCGGAATCGATAAACACTATGGGTGTAATTGATTCCAGCCGGAATATATTCGCTGCTCGGTCGGATTTCAGCCACTAGAGTTACTGGATTTGTCTTCGAGGAAGTCCCAGCTTCAGAGAAACTGGAAAGGATGTTGACGGAGATAAATAACGCCGACGTCTTTTGAGGAACGAACAGTTATAAATGTGTGTCCTGATGCTTTCAATAACAATTTGGTCGTATTAGTTGGTCTAGAGAAATAGCCGAGTCCATTCTTTTCAATTTTATCTATATCGGAGGTTTCTCACAAATCACTGGGATCCTAACAAGCTTGTGGCTGTCTTAAAGCACAAGCAATGTGATCGTCACATCTATATCTTTCCGTTTTGGCATAATTACAATCCTAAAAAATCAGCATTATGCGATTAAGAATCTCAGCAAGTTGTGTCTGTGTATTCTATCCGACAAAAATACTGCAACACGCAGAAGGAGGTGTTTAAATTTTTAATTCGTTTTGGTAAAACATAGATAGTAGAGCAAGGAGCGAATGATTGAAATTTGGAAACAAAAAACAAAGGGTTTACAATTTTTTTCAACAAATTTGTTAATAATGTGTTCGTCCACCGCGTTTATCTTTACACTCCCCAACACTTCTAGACATTGATGCAATAAGATGATCTATTTTTTTTTGAGGGATACTGTCCCAAGCTACCTGTACTTCATGTCTCAGTCCTCTGCAGTCTGAAACTGTGTAGACGAATTTTATTGTATTGCCGAATTTTTTCTTCTTGAGATAATTCTTGTTCTATTCTATTTGACAGTTTTTCAGTTGTTGTCGATATAATATTCTTAGTAATGATGGAGTGTTTTTGTTTAAATATTTGAAAAATAACCCTGTCTACGAAACGCAAAGGGAAGAAGTAAAAAAATTCACAGCTGACATCCTTAGACAGTGTAAAATATTCTTGGTTTCAAGAAAACATCATAATCACGAATATAAAGATGTCATATTCTACCTGACGATTGGTGTAATACTTTTACTGGATACCATTCGTCTTGTTACAAAAAATTCAATGTGAGGAAGGAGTATTTCCATTGTTTTTTTCATTAGATTTGAATAAAATTGTCAGTGAACACTATACACTTTCAATTAAAACCAATAGTTTCATTTCAATAATAATCGAAGAAAGCAAAAGAAATGTTATCTCCAAAAGGAATACTGTAACAACATCAAGAGTTTATCAGATACATCGCGTTCATTGATATAAATATCAACAACCGCCATGGATCCGAAACGAACTTGCCAAATTCTTCATCCAGTCGACTTCTACCCACTTCGATGAGGTTGGAACTTTCATTAGTTCCCTGGATGAAGAATTTGGCAAGTTCGTTTCGGATCCATGGCGGTTGTTGATATTTATATCAATGAACGCGATGTATCTGATAAACTCTTGAAATCGAAGAAAGATTCTAAAACAAGAAGCTTTTTTGTCCGACTGAGGATTTGCCGCATTTTATACAGAGTGTAACAGCCAAATGGAATAAATTCGATAACGAATAAATGAGAGCGTGTTATAGGAAAATAGCTCGGACACGTCGATTTGTAATTTTAAATGCGCATATTTTTCAAGAAAATAATATTATATAGGGTGTTCCATGTGACCGTGGCCAATACCAACTTTCTTATTCATTTTTTGGATTCTTCAGAGAATTCTAGACACAATTCTCGCACAATGTCCTATACCTATCTTTAACTATTTCGGAAGTATTGAGTGTTTTCAGATTTATTGCAAAAATCAACGTTTTAAATAAAAATTATTTTATTTCACAAATTCGGTACATTACACTCAAAACCTAATAAGTAATACTGATTATTTCTCAATTGTTAATGTCAATGTCGGAAATGCTCGCCGCGAACGTTTTGGCAACATGCTAATCTGGTGTAGAATTGTCTTCTAACGTTACTCAACATTTCAGGCGTGACTGATCTAATCGCAAGCGTGATTCGGAATTTTAGGTCGTCTAAGTTTGAAAGGTTTCGTTTCGTATACAATACTTTTGACATATCCCCACAAAAAGAAGTCTAATGGTGTCAGATCAGGAGATCGTGCTGGCCATTTTATCGATCCGCGCCTCCCTATCCACCGATTTGGAAAAATTTGGTTCAAGTACTGCCGGACATTGATTTGGTAATGGGGCGGTGCTCCATCATGATTTCCAACAATTCCTGCCCAAACATTAACTTTTTCAGGATATTGCGTATGTTCTTCCTGTGAGGATTCTCATCAGACCAATAGCGGCAATTTTGACGATTAACATGACAGTGTAGTGTAAATGTACTCCATCAGAAAACAAAACATTTTCTGATTGGTTCACATTGTTATCTAACATTGCCATCATTTGCTCACAAAAATGCGTTCTTCTATCGAAATCGTCTTCTATGAGCACCTGAGTTGCCATCATTCTGAGGGATGCATCTTACTTTCCTTTAATATTCGAAATATTGACGTGTGGCTGACGGTGAACAGCGGGGCTACTTTTCGAAAAGAATTATGTGGTCTTTCTTGAAACTCAAGCATAATATCCAATTTCGTATCATCACTTACTGCATTGGCAGCAATTTTTTTTTATTTGTCTTACATGACCAAGCTCTCGAAACTGCTTTTCTATTTTGCTAATTATTCCTTGGGATATAGGCGGCAAATTTGGAAATTTTTCGTGAAATAAGCGAGAAACTTCCATTTGTGTCCGTGTGTAATCTCCATAACCAATCATTTGAAGAATGCTTATTTTGTGCATTTCTGTTAAATGAACCATTTTTCTAATATAACTAGGTACAGTTATCAAAATTCAAATGACAATAGCACTTACACTGATCACTTATTGTCATGCAAACAGACAACGTGTTACTTAGGCTATGAGAATAAACAAATCTGTTTTTGTTTTTTTTTTTTTAATTTCTTGTCAGTTATGTTTTTTGCTTTCTTTCCTCATATCAAGAGGTTAATGGGAAATAAGTATTGAGTGTAATGTATCGAATTTGTGGAATAAAATAATTTTCATTCAAAATGTTAATTTTTGTAAAAAATCTGAAAACACTTAATATTTCCGAGAAATTTGGAGATAGGTATAGGACATTGTACAGAAATTATGTCTAGAATTTTCTGAAGAATCGAAAAAATAAATGATATACAGGGGGTTGAATTTGAAATAAGAAAGTTGGTATTGGCCACGGTCGCATGGAACATCCTATATAATTTTATTTTATTGAAAAATATGCGCATTTAAAATTACAAATCGACGTGTCCGAGCGTTTTTCCTAACACCCCCTCATTTATTCGTTATCGAATTTATTCCATTCGGCTGTTACACTCTGTATGGTGGACAGTTGTTTTTCAATGAAAAGAAACTCTCTAAAATATGAACTCATTCTTGTCCGACAAATATTAATGAATTTAAAAACTCAAAAAAATCGTCGATTTTCATTTGTCGGATAAGAAAAACTGATTCTGAAAAAATCAGGAAGGTAATAATAATTAAATGCGATTTTCAGTCATGTTCATGTTGGTAGACACGCTCAAAGCCACACTATATTTTTGTCGGACAATCAAGTTTTCTCATTTCTCCCAGATTGTTTTTCTGATTGCATTTTACTAGAAAAGAGTATGTATCGAAAATATGGTCGACTTACGAGAGGTTTGCTGAAAAAAGCCACGACTACAAAAATCTTCACAGAGGAAAAATGTGGTAGACTCTACCTAATGAAGCTATACAGAAAATAAGGAAACTTTATTAATAATTTGCAATTTGTCCCACCGGCACCTGGACTATAATATAACGCCTACTGTCCGGTGTACATGATGTTCCACATCAAACTGAGGTTCACGTCTTTCTACCAGACGTCGTCTAACCCTTCTTCAGCCATCGTGTGCACCCAAAAAGAATCGAGATTCCTCAGAAAAGATGACCACTCTGCACCACTGATAATCGTTGCTGGCGATGCTCAACCGTCAGAGGTAAAACAAGATGGGATGAATTTCGAATTTGGAAAAACTATTTTAGGACTGAGGAAGAGCTTTGTATCATTGGACGATACAGCTTTACTATCTAGTTCAGAATATTCTCACTGCCTTGGAGCGAAATAACGATATTGTTCATTTAAAAATAATTTCTAGAAAAACTGGACGTCCGCCAAAAAAAATAAAAACGCCCCAGTAATGTAAACTTATGGTAGAATCTGAAGTAGGTAGCGAATTTTTGAAAACGGAATGAACAGGATGTTTTTTCAACCTGCAATTTCAATCTGAACTTATCATAATTCCCACCCTGTATTTCTGAAAAAGAATTAGAATTATTGAGAGAAGATAACAATATTGTTCTACACTGAGAATTTCATCAATATTGATCAAGCAATACCAAAGTTATGAATAAAAGAAAAATCGGTCGATTCGGAAAAATCACCCTGTAGACTCTCAATGAAGGCCCAAAACCAAACATTGTTTCGAAACTGCCTTGACTAGTCTAAACTTGTCCTAAAACTTGACGGTCTTCTCTGGAATCACCCTGTATAACTAATGATTCTCACTATAATACCATAAATTAGTTTCTTTCGTTGTGATACGGAGGTTGTTACTGATGTTAATATCATAGAGCTAAGAGCTCTAAGAGCTCTGAGAGCCTTTGTGAAGGATTGATAAACACGGAAACCTGATTGATTTTCAGGTAGAATTCGTTTTTCTGTATTAAGTTCCTGTCGTAAACTTCCGAACATCAATATCGATACTATCGAAGAGATATTCGGATTTTAAATTTATTCAATATGGTATGAGATTTTCAGGTAATATGTCGAGATTTTATGGAACTTCTTCCATCAGACGTAAGTAAAGAATAAGTGAGGGAAATGTCTATGAACCAATGCCAATCCCATCATGCAAATATGCCTATTAAAGTTTGCTTTGTGGAAGTTTACGCCACACGATGTAAGGAAAATTACGGATACCCACTTTATGAAATGAGCCAGTTCTCTGAAAAACATTGGTGCATAATTCCATTGAAGCAATTCCCCGTAGAGAGAATTTTATTATGCATGACTTGTTCCTCGATGCAGTCAGCAGTTGCTGCTCTAGTTGAAGGAAATTTTGTACGCCTCATATTCCCGCTGTGATTCAAAACAACAAATTGGCACTGTGTTTGTATAACCACCCCCAGTATTTTCCGATTTTATTTCCTCATCCTCCGTCGTAATACTCGAAGCATCATGCGAATCTGTTTAAAAATTTTCGTTCCATTGAGTCCGTATTAACGAAGTTTCTTAGGGCTCCCGCTTTGTATTAGGGTTCAAATGAAAATACTTAGAGTTCAATTTTTTACTTTCGTATTTCCCTTCGATGCACCCCACGGATATTAGAGGGCGAACAGCATAATATTGATTAATCCAATCGAACAACATCTTCACGGTACACTAGAGTTAGAGACTCACTAGATATTTTGGATTGTGTTAAAAATACTATTACAATTTTCAATATTTTCTCTATAGAATCTCTATTGAAAATTAAAATGACGAATGTTATGGTATTATCATCAACGTATAGAAATATCGCAAAGAAAGGATATAAGTCGAAAATAAGAGGTCCTAAAACTGATCCTTGTGGAAGACCATTATTGAAGCTTTGAAATATCTTTTATTCTTCAATTTATTATCCAAAGCACTGAACCCCTTCAAGAAAGAAACAAATGAAATTCAACGAGGTCATTCGTCTTCGTAAAGATGCAAACTCTATCTTCAACCCCCTTCGAAAGACAGATACCACCCCCAATTTTTCTAAAAAGAAGTAAGAGCTTCTGAAACATCATTTGAAAGGTCACTTCATCTCCTTTTTGAATTGTTATCATTTTCATGTTCATTGCAAAAAGAGAAATAGTAAAATCGAGTGGAATTCGGTACGATATCAAAGTAATATCGAGTGTTTTTTTAGCGTGATAGAATTTTCGATGAGGATAACTGTGATAGAAGGTAGATGCCATGTTTGTTTTGAAATTTCTGTTCAGTGTGCATTGACAAATTATCATGGAGAGACTCATGCCGCAACAACGTTCACGAATTGTTGAAATTTCCTTTTCGAAATCAGTGTTCTATTGGCTAAACTTATAGAGCACTTCGTGAAATATGGTTTGCATAATCGTCCATCACAGCAGCTTATTCGTCGAACTATCAAATATTTCGAACAACATTTTCTCTGCTCGATGTAACAACAATATAAAGAACTGTAAGTACAGAAGAAAATATCGTTGCTGTGAGTAAATATCTTGGTCCACACCCAAACTAAATCAAACAGGTTCAAGAACTAAAACCGCTTGACCATATTAAGCGCCGTTTGTTTGCTTATTGGGCCTTAGAACAGCTTGAAGTTCATCCACTCTTTCATCGAAAAATTGTGTTTAGTGATGAAGCTTATTTCTGGTTGAACGGCTACGTAAACAAGCAAAATTGCATTTATATGGAGTGAAACCAATCCTCAAGAAGTTCTGCAGGTTCCATTGCATACCGAAAAAATTCACTGTATGGTGTGCTTTACACGTTGATGGCATCATCGGTCCATATTTCATTAAAAACGATGCTCGAGATAATGTAACACTGAATGGTGATCGTTACAGATCGATGATCAATGATTATTGGTTTCAGAATTTGAATGGTATCGACCCAGATGTGTTTTGGTTTCAACAATATGGTGCTACACCTCATGCTGCTACCGTCACAGTTGATTTATTGAAAGAAAGATTTGGCGATAACATTATTTCGAGAAATGGTCCAATTTACTCCAATGGAATATTTTCTTTGGGGTTATGTCAATTCATTGGTTTAGGCTGATAAACCAGAAACAATAGACGCTGTGGAAGCCAACACAACTCGTGTTATTGCTGAAATAAGGCCTGAATTCCTCCAAAAAGTGGTCCAAAATAGGTCTGGTCGAATGCGGTTCCTCAGAGCTAGTCGTGGTGGACATATATATGCCGGAAATTATTTTTAAAACATAAATGTCATGAAAATGTTTCAAATAAAAAAAAATTACTTCAATCTTATTTTAAATGTTTTTTATTTCAATTGAAAGTTCTATCACTGTAAAAAACACCCGACATAATACGAACGGTTTTTTGTGTTTTATTGAAATTAACAATTTACTGCTAAGCAGTATTTAGTAAATACGATGTCCGCGTGAATAGCGAAAAAATGACGGCATTAATTCTCAAATAATCCCAATATTTAGTGCCCAATTTGTGCTCATTTGTGCAGTTTGAATCAATTTCAGCACCGTTATAGTTTTCCTAGTTATTCAAGTTTGAAGTTTTTGGTGCTCGCTTCACACAACATTTTTTTATTCCTGAAAAATTTTAATGCACGATTTGTGCCGTTTGAATGACTTCCTCATCACTTGTAGTTTTTAAGTTATTTCAGATTGAATATCTTGGTGTCAGCTCCACACTTATAGCACCAACATATTCAAACTTTGAAAAAATTTGAATGCCAATTTGTGTCGTTTAAATGACATCTCTACCATTCGTAGTTTTTGAGATTTTGATTGTAGTTTTTTCAGCCGGCACCAACATATTCCAACTACACTGCGCAAAAAAATTAACGCACATTATGGAAATCTCAAATTTCTTCTACAACTGAAGGTGTTCTCAATAATAATTATTTTTATCAGAATTATGCATGCATATGTTATCCACTTTCAACGTTTTTCTTCAATACAGATGTTTTCTCCCAGCAGGAATAAAAAGAGATGATATTATCAGATTTTGAATGTATTGGCTCCATTCTAAAATCAGTTGTTCTCGATCAATTCTAGTGATCAATAGTTTTTCTTTCGTTTGATTTTCTACACTCGATCGCTATGCAACGCGAAACACGCAATTTGATCACAGAGGAATGTGCCCAAGCGGTAGTTTTGCGAGAAGAAGGGTGGACATACACAAGAATTGCAGAAAGGTTTGGAGTTTCCCATACAAGTGTGTCCAGAATGTTGCAGCGATTCAGGGAGACAGGTATGAATGTCCGAAGATCAGGACAGGGTAGACCACGGGTAACAACTGCCATTCAAGAACGTTACTTGAGAGTTTATTCGTTGAGACAACGGTTTGCAACCGCTCGCCTCCTTCAAAATCAGCTTGAGCAAACTCATGAGGTGCAAATTAGCACTCAGACAATAAGAAATCGCCTCAGAGAATATGATTTAAGGCCTCGTGTCGCGACAAGAGGCCCAGCTCTTTCCCCAGCCCATCGAAGGGCGCGTTTGGATTTTGCGAGAGAGCATATCCATTGGGAAGAGGCCGATTGGGAAAGAGTTCTCTTCACAGATGAGTCTAGATTCTGCCTCTACCATTGTGATCGACGTTCCCTTGAATACAGGCGTCCACATGAAAGATATGCTCAGTGCAATTTCCTGGATACTACTGGTTTCGGGGGAGGATCGATTGTGGTATGGGGTGGAATATCTTTGACTGCTCGCACAGACCTAGTGGTCGTTGATAATGGAGCTATGAATGCTGATAAGTATATAAGGAACATTCTTGAAGAGCATGTAGTGTCATTTGCCCCATACATTGGTGAAAATTTCATTTTTATGGACGATAATGCAAGAACCCATCGTGCGCGCATCGTTCAGGAGTACCTTGAAGAGGTTGAAGTCTCTCGAATGGAATGGCCAGCAAGAAATCCAGATCTCAATCCGATTGAGCAGGTTTGGGACAATCTCAATAGAAGGCTGAGAAGTTCAGAAAATCATCCAGCTACTCTTAATGACTTAGGAATCCAACTCGGAGAAATCTGGGAAGGATTAGATCAGAACATTTTAAGATCACTCATTTTGAGTATGAACTGTCGTTGCCGAGCTGTAATTAACGCAAGGGGTGGAAATACCAAGTATTAAATCACTTATCAGCATTTCAGTATTTTGAAAATTGTTCATTTCTCTTCTTTCACATAAGATTCGGTGGAATCTTGAATTTTTCTTCCATTTAATGTGTCTCGTTTCGTTCAAAACTTTCCCGAGAGAACATAAAAAATAAGTTATAAAGTCAATGCAGAGTTAACTTTCATGAAAATTGAGATTTTCAGAATGTGCGTTAATTTTTTTGCGCAGTGTATTTAGTGCTCAATTTGTGTCGTTGAAATGGCTTCGATATCTTGGATAGTTTTCGAGTTATGAACAATATTGTGTTTTATTAACGGCGCAATCTATGAGGAGAAGCACGTAATGTTTCGATTTATGATAGGTCGAAGATGTCTGCCTCACATATGTGATTTCTGTTACATAATAACTTCTGATAAACTTATAAAAAGACCTCTGATTATTTAGCAATCAATTCCTTGCGGTAATCAAACAATCTATCGTAAGCACCTCGTATTCTTTCCTCGTCTGAAACCGATATTTTGGTACCCAATACAGTGAATTCGTTCCCTGAGATAAGGACTACAAAGTACAACAAAAAACGAGCCCGAAAAACGAGTAGATACATCTCTTCAAGTCAGAACAACCGTAAGTACCATTCCTTCAGTGTTCACTTTGTGGTATTGTTTTTATTTCATACGTACATTTTTTTCTTCAATTCTCGTGGTGATAAGAATTGGTACAGCAGTCCATTCTTCTATCCAAGAGAGCTCTTGTATAGTTAACACAACATAATTTGCGAAGGCGTTCTGAAGAAAATAACATTGACTACTTCTCATCTGCAAACCTTCCTAGTGATGTAATGATCAAGAAAGTAAGCACTGAGAACAACTTCAGTACAATGCTAAGCAAAAGAGAGGATTGGGAACGGGACTACACCGACTATAATTTCAAAGAAAATAGAATAAAGTGGTATACAGATGGCTCTAAAACTGCTACAGGAGCTGGCGCTGGGATTTATGGGACAGGTACCAAGTGAGCACTATCGCTAGGCTCCTGTACAAGCGTCCGTCAATTGGAAATACTTGCAATCGGAAGATGTCTAGATATAAATCTAGAAACAAACTATCAGAAGTGCGATATAGCTATTCATACAGATAGTCAAGCTGCCGTTAAAGCACTCTAATGAGGAATAAGTTCTTTTTAATCTGGGTTCCCGGTCATTCGTGAATCGTAGGAAACGAAGAGGCCAATACACTTGCCAGAAAGAGCGCACAAACGCCACTCACTGGCCCAGAACCCTTCTGTGGTATACGAAAATGCACCTATAAGGAGGAGTTTATAGTGAAGGAGAAAACCGAAAGGGAAAAATCTTGATCTCAGTAAGAACCAACTACACCCACTCACTGGCTTTCTCACAGGACATTGTCGCCTAAAGAAGCATCTGTTGAGAATGGGTTTATCGGACACTGACGAGTGTAGATTATGTGGGGATGAGGAAGAAACTCCTATTCACCTGGTTACGGAATGCTATGCCATTGAAACCCAAAGGAAAAAGTATTTTGGACAAGAAACCTGTAGGAGTGGGGAATGTCTATGAATTTGTGGAATTTATATATAAACAACTTGATGATAAGAAAACGGTTGGTGCACTATTCTTTGATCTTACTAGGGCATTTGATAGCCTAAATTTGGATTTTGTCGAGGAGAAATTGTATGCTTTGGGATTTCGTGGGAATATATTGTCTTGGCTGATGTCATACTTAGGATATAGGAAAATAGTAGTCGAAATAAATCAAAGTCAGTCAAATGAGGCAGTTGTTAACCTGGGTGTTCCACAGGGTTCTGTGCTAGGTCCACTGATATTCATATTATTTATTAGTGACCTGCCAGAATTCATGAAAACGAAGTGTAAGGTTATATATGCGGACGATGTTTCATTTGCTACTTGTGGAAATTCACCTGAAGAACTGGCAGATAATTTAAGTTTGCTTTGTGATAGGTTTGTCGAGTGGTGTTTAAACAATCATTTGGTTTTAAATCATGGTAAAACGGTTCTTATGAAATTTAATATAACGAATGATCCCAACACGTCTTTTGAAGTGCATACTGGAAATATTGATGCGACGTCTTCTGAAGCAACAAGATTCCTTGGAACTATCCTGGATTCCTCACTTTCTTTTCAGTCATGCATTGATCAAATTTCTAAGAAGATATGTAGCAGCTACTATGCAATATTACAACTGAAAAATATATTCACCCAACAACAACTAATAAATATCTACTATGCGATGGCATATTCTCATTTTTCCTACAATGTTATAATATGGGGCAACTTCTGGACAAAACTGTTCATTTTACAGAAGAAGATTATTCGTCTCATCTTTGGTGTTCATAAGCGAACTTCCTGTAGAAGCCTCTTTCAAAAAAACCGAATTCTAACTCTACCTTCAATTTATATCTATAAACTTACTCTGTTCGTTAGAAAAAATCTGGACGACTTCACTAAGAGTGCTGACAGGCATAAATATAAGACAAGGCACGGTAGTCTTCTTCGCATACCACCCCATCGGACAACCTTCTATGAAAAAAGTCCTTCTTATGCTGGTATACAGTTATTTAATAAACTACCAATCTCTATAAGAGAAATCCAAAATCTTAATGCATTTAAGAAATCTCTCGAAGATCTCCTGTTGCAATACACATTCTACAATCTGAATGAATCAATGGAATGCAACTTTTGATACTCTTGTATCTCTTGGTGTAATATATGTATTAATTATGTTATAATTTGTCCTATGTGTTCTTTTTTAACTGACTTTTCCAATATCATGTAAATGGTCTCAATGGAATAAAAGGATTATTATTATGATTATTCATCGGTCTCCCGTTCTCAGCTTGAGCTGGTAATTCTTCTATGAACCAGTGAAAAAACATTTCAGTTCCTCCCACTAGTTCAGAAATTTCCGCACGATGTGACAGGTTTGCAAATTCACAGCCTGCTGTGCACATCCCGCGATCATCTGGGATAATTCGATCCCTTGAAGATTTCTCTTGAATGATTCCCTTCCGTCTACTGAAGTTCCGGATGCCTCCCGGTGAACTCGGAATAGAGGGAACTCCATCCAGGAAGTGGTTAGTCCTCGCACTTGTTCACGTAATGAAAAGCTCGCATTACTCCAATATTCATTTCGCGGCTCCACCGGATACGTGCGTTGCGAGCTCCCCTGCAGGCAGTCCTTCTCACGGTGGTCGAGACAGCAGGTGGAGTGGCATCTCGATCTTCTGCCATGATATCGGTTTCCACTTCTCGTTCATGGGTTTGCCACCATTTACCCTTGGTGGCCCAGGTAACTCGGGCCGTTGGGACGTCACCCCCCATGTGGCGTGGCAGAAACCAAACCACACCCGTGCGGGTGTTATTATTATTATCCTCGTTGAACCGTCCAGATACTGGATTTCATCAAATCTCTAGAACTGAAAGGCGAGCTGTAGGAGGCGCGATGATAACAGCTCTGTTAGGGGGCACAATAGATCTTAAGGTCGCAGTGGACTGCAACCCCGTTTGCCATGAAAAAAACATTGCCCCAGAAGGTGTTTTACGTAGTTTTTATGTTACCTTCTGGAAAATGCAATTATATAGTTTTTTCTCCACTTTTTTCTAATCACATCTTGAAGGTGAATGGGTTTAGTATTATTGTAATAAGATTTTATTAAGAATTCCGGATTTCACATGAATCTATTTTTTTTCTTGTCTGATTCTTGCAATGAGCATGAAAATTATAACATTTCTGAAAAGAGAATGACGTGACCTTTCAAAAGATGTATCACAAGCCAATACTTCCTATTTGAAAAATTAGGGGTTGTAGGTACTTTTGTTCCGAAGGGGGTTGAAGGTAAAGTTCGCATTTTTACGTAGAAATACTTCAAAATTTGAGTTCGAGGTATTTCAGGATATTTGATGAATATTTACAGTCACCGAGATGAATTTATCCCATTTTTCTTTTCCACACTGCATATTCCAGTTCAAATCTTAATTTACTCCATTTTCATCGCATGGAATATCCAGACATATTTTCCCAAAGAGAATTGATGTTTTTGTTTTGGGAAAAGCACTATTGCAAGCTCCATAAACTTTTATTCTTATCCTGAAACGGGACTGAAAGTCACGATCATATTTCGAATCCAGACAAACAGCCTTGCCGAGTCAGTATTGAGGATGAATGGAATTATTGTGATAAATTCTGGATTCTGGAGAAAAGCCTTTTGTTCACAAGGAATTCTGGAATAGGGTGCATACATATTCGAACATTTTATGTAGCAAATGGGGCGTTTCAATGTCAGATGTACAGAGTGGAACACATTAACTCACTTTTCCAACAGAAGCGGAGGGGTGACATTCTGAATCGAAGGGAATTTTGCATTCCTCATTTCCTACTTGTCTCAGAATACAGTGACAGTATATCTCCCACTGTCTCTTGACTATTTGACAGGTTTCCCTCATGGAACTCTTTTCGATTCGAATTCTATTCTTTCGAGTATGGGAATGAATGTTAGAAGTGTATAGGGATCATTGAAAACATTTGAATAATCAGCAGAAACATAAAAAATTTGTACAAGCGTTTTAATGACACAATTCGAGATCTAAATTTTGCTAATAAAATTTAGAATTGAAACTAGACTTTTCTTTAAATTTTAAGCTTCATCTGTAAAGTTCGCGTCTTGAGCTGAAAACGAGAAATAATATTCTTCAAAAATTAGCTCGTTGTGCATGGCTACAGGAGCTGGGATTTACGGGACAAGTACCAAGTGTGCACTATATCGTAAGGCTCCTTTACAAGCACCCTTCAAACGGAAATACTTGCAATCGGAAGATGTCTAAAAATAAATCTAGAAAGAAACTATCAGAAGTGCGATATAGTTACAAACTATACAGATAGTCAAGCTGCTATTAAAGCACTGAGCTCCTACGTCATTGACTCAAAGCTGATTTGGGAGAGCCGAAACAAACTAATGAGGTAGGCAAGAAGAATAAGGTCTTTTTAATCTGGGTTCCCGGTCATTCGGAAATCGTAGGAAACGAAGAGGCCAATACACTCGCCAGAAAGAGCGCACAAACGCCACTCACTGGCCCAGAACCCTTCTGTGGTATACGAAAATGCACCTATGAGGAGGAGTTTATGGTAAAGGAGAAAACCGAAAAGGAAAACTCGAGAGGAATCTCCCAGCGATGGTTCACGCCAAAAAGTTCCTCCGGAACTTTGAAACTGCTAGATCCAAAAAATATCTGAATCTCAGTAAAAACCAACTTCACCTACTCACTGGCTTTCTCATAGGACATTGTCGCCTAAAGAAGCATCTGTTGAGAATGGGTTCATCGGACACTGATGAGTAGATTCTGGGGGGAGGAGGAAGAAACTCCTATTCACCTGGTTATGGAATGCTATGCCATTGCAAGCCAGAGGAAAGAGTGCTTTGAACAAGAAACTTGTAGTAGTGGGGAGTTATCCTCCTTGAAGCCGTCCCAGATACTGGATTTCATCAAATCTCTGGAACTGGAGGGCGAGCTGTAGGAGGCGCGATGATGACAGCTCTGTCAGGGGGCACAATAGACCTTAAGGTCGCAGTGGACAGTAACCCCTTTTCACTATAACTATATAAGGTCTTTTTAGGACTTCTTATACCCGAGAAACTTCAACCAAGGTAATTAATTATTGATTTTTTGAAAGAAAAGTCCTGGTTTTCATCTTCTTAGAGAAATTGTCTTCTGAATCGTCTCAGGACAGGTTATAGTCGTTGTTATAGTATGCTCTTCAAATGGAATTCTATTCATGTGAGTGTGGTGAAGATGGGCAAACTATGGACCTATTGATCCATTCGTGTTAGGTTTATTAATTCTCGGATGGAATTGCGGCCATCCATTCAGTATATGATTCGTTTTTGAGGTGGGTCAAAGCAATTTACAAAATCATACAAATTGGTGGACGCGCCGGTCCAAAATAGCATTCAGCTCAGACACCCAGTTCTGCGATTGATATGAACATTTCTAATGTTTGCATTGTTTCTGAAACGAATCGAACATCCACATTCAACAATGATTTTACTGATCTTATTTTTTCAACGATCAAATACGCACATCGTCAAAAATCTTACCCCCGCTAGGTTTCTCAAGAAATAAACAATCTATGTTCTGGAAATGAGATGAATATTTTCCTCTTTTTCAAATGTAATATATTTAATATAGGGAGGGGGGGTGGGCTAAGACGTTGTGTGCACACGGTGGGTTTCACGAAGCTCTGTCAAATCTGAAATCAGTCGTTTTCCAATCAGATTTGAATTTTGAACTGTCAAATCATGATTCTTCGATAATTAATGATTGCGCTTTGTGAAACCCGTTATGAAAGTACCTGATCTCAATATTATTGAAAGATTGTGAAGAAATCAAATGATGTTCTCAGGCAATATCCCAAAGATAGCTCCGCTACTTAATTTTGAGAATTCAATGTGAAGTTAACTGAAAAGCTTTCAAAATTTTTTAATAAATTATATATTATATTATATATATTATATTATTATATTATTATATTATATATATAAAAGAAAGATGTTGGTTACACCATTTATAACTCGAGATCGGATGGAGTGTTTGTTATGAAACTTCATATATGGATTCGTCTACGGTCTGGTTATTATAAAATACAATAAAACTTTGAAAAAATCGATGAAAATTTTACTCATGAGTGAGGCCACTAGGTGTCGCTACAGTTACAGTTACGCTACCGCTTATTCGTAGGTACTTTATTTCATATTCTCTCGTTTGATGGCGATGGAAACAAATAGTGTGTACAGTGACTTTATTACCACTATAGTCACTGTAATAGTGTGTAATTTGAGTTGCCTACAAGTCTGCGCTGTTGGCCAAAACCAAAATGTCTTAGCGTAGGAGTACAGTGGTACAGATGTCTAAAATGATTAGATTTCGAAGTAAGATGTCTAGAATAATGGTGTAGGCACTGATTAGATTTTGTTGTGACCAAATTGAGAATATCAGCAATGTTTCGTTTTTTCCACTTCAGGTGGCGCTATTCACAAATTATAACCGATTTTTATAATTTATTTCAAATATTTGAATTTATTCTGGCGAACGTGGCGTGTTAATGGTAGATAATTTTGTCAAGCAAAAATGTGTGTATATTCCTGACATTCTGATGTATATTGGTTCTCAGGAAAAGTAGAAAACTTTCATTATGAAAAGATGCCATTCTGCTGTCATGTCATAATTGACTTTGGCAAATCAGCTGTTGATACATCAATCAAATTGACAACGGAAAATACACTGAAATGAACATTGCTAATATTTTCGATTTGGTCGAACGTCATTCCATTCAAAAATTGACGGGTGCCTACACCATTATTCTAGACATCTTATCGTGAAGGTAAGGTACTATATTTGACATTAGCACCATTAGATGGCGATGAATTTGTTGAGGCTTTCGCGGCCATCGATTTATGCCATCTGTTTTTTTTTCGAGCATTTCGGTCGTCGTGATTGAAATAGTCGAAAAAAGGAAATATGACATCAATTACTGTGTAATTTGCATAGGACCATGAAAGGCTATTAACAGATTCAGAAGCGCGTGAATATCACAGTGAATTTTTATCGAAATGTCAAGTATATACGATTTTGGCGATCAGTTTTAATCGTGATATGTCCATTCTCATATTTTCTCATAATTTTTAAAATGTTTTTGAATTTCTGTTTGGGTAATAAATATAAATAAATAATTGGTAATTGACATATTATTTTTGTGTATCTGTTCTGTGTGACAGCTCATATCCATGGAAACATTGGACAGTTCAAAAACCAGAGGACCAAGCCTTTGATCTCCGATCACCTGTGATTACGATTTGTCAAATCCACCGTAAGTATCATTTAGGCGGAACAAAGTTCGCCGGGCCAGCTCGTCAATAATATATCTCGGACTTAAGTTATATAATACACTACCCAGGTACTTGAGAGACATGCAGAATAATAGGCAATTCAGGATGAAGGTAAGAAGATTTGTTGCGGACAATAAGTGTCGATTTTTCGGTCTATTCTAGTCCTTGATTTAACGGTTTCCACCCTGCTCTCCCTTCCTCTGCTCTGCCTCTGCACTGGATATATGTCATCGTGTGTAGGAAAGAAAATGTTATACTAAGTATAATTGTCATCTTTGGAGAGATGAGAGGAGTAAAACAGGCATTCAGTTGCCTATCATTTTTCATTTCTCCAGGGAGAACTTTTGAATTTCTGTTATTTTTTGTTGTAGTCATAAGAAATGAAATTTGTGAAAGATTGTTGCTCATATGGCTGAATAAATTAATTGAATTGAATTTCCAGAATGAACAATTTTCAATTTCATATTGAGAAAGAGAAAAACGTTCGAAGGATACTCTGTCCTTCCAATTTCAGGAAAAGAGTGACTTATTTATAAGGGGTAGCCAATGCCCTCCGATGTCCTTTGTAGACGAATAAAGGAAATGTACGGAATACTGTTTAGGGACAAAGAATCATTAATTTCTTTTCATCATGAGCCCCAAATGGACATTTTCATCTTTTATTAACATTATTTTTATTCACGAAATTGATTGCCAGCCCAGTTTTCCACATCAATCATAGCTAATAACGATAACTTTTCTGACAATTCAGCCGAAATTTAGAATCCATCAAACAAAATTACCCATAATGGAATGTGTTTTCGAACTAGTACGATCTAATGTAAGAGGAAGCTCTTCGTAGAAATTAACTAATTTACAAATGGTTTTCCCGCATTACGCCTAAGCGCATACAAGGACCACCCCCACGGACACTTTGAAAACTTGTAAACGAAACATTCTCTCCCATTTGATCGTTTAAGAAGTTTGCCTGCAATGGTGAATAATGACCTAGTTAATGACGAGGAAAATTAATAAGACGATCAAGTGCTTCGATTGCAGGGAATCCAGAACATTCAAGAACGGCTCAGGCTTCCCATTTCTTGAATAACAGCGCTGAATATTGCTTTTAAATTTTTTTCAAATTCTCCCGAAGTTCCGGATGAACTCGGTCTTTGTGGCTTTATTTCGATTGAGATACACTTTAGGCGAAATGAAAGAGTTCAGCTTTGTTAGGCCGAAGCAGCAAATGCCTGCAAAATAATACGCATTGGCCATTTATTATTCATCTCCGCAGTAGCAGATTGCCTAGCTTTGGATGCCACCTTGAAGAGGAAAAGCGTTTTCTCCGTAAACAGATTTGTCCATACTTTGGGGTAGTTTACTTTACATATACAGGGTGTATTTAAGGTGACGCTTTTCTTTCGACAGATGGTAGAACTCATCAAAATGAGTCATTTTACCAAAAATTTTTCGTATAAATTATGCCCCTGTTTCGAGAATATGAAACTAGAATATTTTCCAGTTTCTAGGGGGAATCTGGAAATTCCTCAGTTCGAACCTGCTCCCTCGCCTGCCTCCGTTTTTTATCTTCTCATCAAACATGACGCAAAATATCGATTGTGATCAGTGGTACGGTGTAGATTGTACGAGTGTTTATGTTTCGAAAATGCCGCACGTTTATTCAAATAATGAACTTGTTGATATGCTTTTACTTTATGGTGAATCAAAACAAAATGCCAGTTCAACGTATTAGTTCTACAGAACAAGATTTCCGCTAAGAAATCACCCAGTGTTCATAAACCTGATGGTACAGAGATGTAGAGATATGCAGGCAAGAGTAGTATTAAGATATTGCTGCCCAAATTTTTTTCAAAATTTTTGAAATTGAACATTTTGTATAAGAAATGTTCGGTAAAATGACTTATTTTGATGAGTTTTATCACCTGTCAAAAGAAAAGCCCCACCTTAAAATACACCCTGTATATAAGTATTGTTGCGATAGAAGCAAATGGTTTTGATTTGAAGATTTTCACTTTCGAAAATTTATAACAAAAAAATTTCATTCAAATTAACATTTATATCACAAATTAAAAAAGTAGACTCTTTTTTCTTCATTTTCGAGCATTCGAAGTTTGTTATACTTCTTCATCGGGAGCACTACAAAACTTTGGATATAAAAGTGTTACAACATTACTTATAGTTATATAGTTATAGTGAAAAGGGGTTACAGTCCACTGCGACCTTAAGATCTATTGTGTCCCATGACAGAGCTGTTATCATCGCGCCTCCTACAACTCGCCCTCCAGTTCCAGAGATTTGATGAAATCCAGTATCTGGGACGGCTTCAAGGAGGATAACTCCCCACTTCTACAAGTTTCTTGTCCAAAGCACTCTTTCCTTTGGCTTGCAATGGCATAGCATTCCATAAGCAGGTTAATAGGAGTTTCTTCCTCCTCCCCACAGAATCTACACTCATCAGCAGGCCCGGATCTACGTTTTTTTCTGACCGGGGCAAATATTCATGATGGCGCCCCCCCTTTTTGTGTAATATATCAATCCGTAAAAAATAACAAAAATAAATAATACAAATGAATAAAGAAAATTAATACTAATAATAAGGAAAATATCGCAAGGAAAGAAATTGAATTTTTTTCTTCACAGCTTCACGCGGCACGATTTTCTGTCCGCGAGAGCATCTATCAGCTCCTCGAAATCTATTTCGGAAGCAGTTTTGTTTTCTAAAGTTAAGATCGAGAGACCATAGAGACGATACTGACTCATTGAGGAACGCAAATAATTTTTATTTTTTTCAATTTGCTGAAACTGCGTTCACCTCTTGCAGACGTGGTATGTAATGTGCAGTATATTCTTAAAGCTATACTGACATTAGGGAAAGCTTCTTGCAGATCTTGCCTGTGAAGAATTTGTAATAAGAAGATGCTAGTGAAGTAAATCTTTCACTAATTTTAGGAACCATCAGCATCAGCTCTTTGAAAACCGCTAGTCCCTAACACAAATCAACTGCATTCAAGTCTCTTCAATATTTTTGCGCTAAAAGAGTTCCATTTTTCTGCAGAACCTCTTTTTGCAAGTATGAAAGGGCATGACCAGTGAAGAATGCGAAATTCATATGCAGACTCTGTGTGCGCTTTCTGAGCTTTTTCTGATTTCTGAAAATAATCTGTTGAAAACAACCTTAATTTCCTTCGAGAATAAACCAACTAGATCTAGCGTCCTCGACTCATCCTCGCACATTTCGTAGACCTGCTTTTTCTTCTTGAAAATGCGTTTATTTCTGAGAATTGGCTCCACATATGAGTGCCCCTGGCTCAGTGGTAGAGCGTTGGAATTAAGACCCAAAGGTCCGAAGTTCAATCCCGAGCTAGGAAAGAAATTTTCTAGTCTCGGTAGGGGCCACCATTCTCACTGTTGGGTCAAAAATTAACAGTGCTGTGCCTAAGGTGGCGTATGGACACAGTAACAAAGCCTACACAGAACACAACTGCTTACTCCGAACTCGGCACAAGTTACAAGCTTCGAAGCTTGTAATTTCAGAGGGGTCTCCACAGGAGACCCAGGAGTAATCAGGATAAACAATATATCAATATATCATATCACATCCAATTCTTCTGAAGGAAGTGTAGCTTCCGAGATTCTGTTGTTAATAGGTCTTTCTCCCATTCCTTGCCAGATCTTCACAAGACCTTGCATCAACGATAATGAACGTGGAATAATTATATCCCCTTTCTGAATTTCCACGTTGACCCTATTGATCTCTCGCAGAATCTTATCCCAAAATGTTAGGTTCAGGATGAATCTAAAATCCATCACAGGATGAAGCAAATGACCAGCTTCATACTTGGATTGTGCGACTAGTGAGGATTCTTTGATTTCTTTCACAGCCTTCACACTCCCGGTAAATTATGGAGCAAGGCATAAACAGCTTGATGTTTAGCCCATCTCGTTTGGCTACTTCCTTTCAAATGTGTTTTCGTGCACTTTTTCATAACTGTCCATCGTGTGGTTGAACTAACAAAAAAGAATACAGTTTTTGTACAACACCAAATAAATTAACTGCTTCTGAACATGATGAAGCCGAATGGACACCCACTTGATTCAAAGAGTGTGCTAGGTATGGAACTGATGCTGCAGCTAGCTCGTTCATCTGTAGAATTCTGGATTGGACTCCTTTATATATGCCAGATTGCCAGCCATATTAGATCCGTTGTCGTTGCACGAAATTTTTTGACAACTAAATCATCAGCTTGCAGTTTATTTAGAATTCGCTATGATATTATTCTCCAGTTTTTCCGTCAATAAGACTTTCCTTCATCTCATATCCAGACTCCGTTCTCTTCAAATATCGTATAACCTGGTTCATTTCTTTTGTGTGAGATACATCTGGGGTGCAGTCGAACATAATAGAGAAATGGTTGGCCTCCTTGATCTCTTTAATAATGTTATTATTTGTATAGTTTTGGACATATAGGATGTTTGTCCTTTTTCTGAGTGGTCAAGATGGCACTTCAGAGTCGGGTCATATTCAATAATAAGACGTTTTCCGAGAAAATAAAAAATAAAAAAAATTTAACTTCTGGTTGTTTTTGGCGCCCCCTTAAGCTGGCGCCCAGGGCAAGCGCCCCGCTTGCCCCACCCTAGATCCGGGCCTGCTCATCAGTGTCCGATAAACCCATTCTCAACAGATGCTTCTTTAGGCGACAATGTCCTGTGAGAAAGCCATTGAGTAGGTGAAGTTGGTTTTTACTGAGATTCAGATATTTTTTGGATCTAGCAGTTTTAAAGTTCCGGAGGAACTTTTTGGAGTGACCCATCCCTGGGAGATTCCGCCAGAGTTTTTCTCTTTCGGTTTTCTCCGTCTGCATAAACTCCTTCTTATAGGTGCATTTTCCTATACCACAGAAGGGTTCTGGGCCAGTGAGTGGCGTTTGTGCGCCCTTTCTGGCCAGTGTATTGGCCTCTTTGTTTCCTACGATTTCCGAATGACCGGTAACCCAGATTAAAAAGACCTTATTCTTCTTGCCTATCTCATTGAGTTTGTTTCGGCACTCCCAAATCAGCTTTGAGTCAATGACGTAGGAGCTCAGTGCTTTAATAGCAGCTTGACTATCTGTATGAATAGCTATATCGCACTTCTGATAGTTTCTTTCTAGATTTATATCTAGACATCTTCCGATTGCAAGTATTTCCGTTTGAAGGACGCTTGTACAGGAGCCTAACGATAGTGCACACTTGGTACTGGTCCCGTAAATCCCAGCGCCAGCTCCTGTAGCGGTTTTAGAACCATCTGTATGGTTCTATTCAACATTAAAACATTACTTACATACAAATATTACTCACAGGAGTTGAGATTTTTATTAAAGTTCTTAAAATGTCGCATTAAACTTGTGAACTCGACTTTCATGTGGAATATTTTCTGATGGAAAATCTAAATATTCATTGATTTCATTGATTTTTCCTGACATAGATCTATGTTAGGAAAAATTTGTCAGAATTGATAATCGAAATCAATGAAAATTTAGATTTTCCAACAGAAAATATTCCACATGAAAGTCGGGTCCACAAGTTTGATGCTATACGTTTTAAGAACTTTAATAACAATATCAACACCTCTGAGTAATATTTGTATGTAAGTAATGTTGTAACACCTTTATTTCCCACGTCTTGTAGTTCTCCCGATGAAGAAGTAATAAACTTCGAAAGCTCGAGCATAAAAAAGTCGACTTTATTAGCGCTGAATACCCAAGAATAACTGAATTGTATCCTAACAAATCAGCAAAGATATCTACGAGTATTGTTTAATTTTTATCACATAAAGGGATACAGGGTGTTACCGAATAAGTACGAAAATTTTCAGGGAATGATTCTTTGCCGAAAATAACAGGGATTTTGCGTCTTAATGAAAGCACTCAGGTCTTTCCTTGAAGAGTTACACGCTCTCACAAATGAGAAAAAAAAATCATTTTCATTTTTTAAATATTGAATGTTTTTAACAGGAGTTAGGACTAGTGGTGAAGAAGACTAGGTTGAACTAATTGCCGACGTTTCGTCCGTATATTCGAACTTTTTCAGGGCTACAAAAGTACGTAAAAAAATTCATCAGTATAGCACAACACGAACAACTAGAACGTCAGCCAACAACAATGAAAAAACTAATAAATAAATATGATACTATCAAATACCACATACATAAAAATTCAACTTTTGAACTTACAATAGCACACTGTGTAGTAAAAATATACGAATAAATAAATGAATAAGTATGGTTGGGAAAAACTATGGCACAAAAACTCACCAAGTTCATTTAGTCCACTGAAATGGACAATATCATCCATTTCCTAATAGCTTTGGTTTTAGTGAAAACCCTTCTTTCCGACAAGGAATTGATTCTTCAAATATGAAATACTTTCCCAGTATTTCCTCCGAATATTTTCACAGTCTATATGGAATGTGATACTGAATGATTCTTGAAGAAAATTTCATTTACATATAAAAATTACTTCTAAATTCTGATTCTGATTTGTTTGCGGATTCTTAGATATGAATATTCATCAAATTCCGTTAGGATTTATATTGATTTTCTTCTAATATTGATTTAAAATGATATCAACTGGTTTTCGTATTTTTCATATTGTTTTTCTTCATCAATTTTGCCATGATCAAATTTTCATAACCAAAAACCTTTGTTTCCAATATTAATGTGGCTTCGTTGTATTCTTCATTTCAATTTAAGAGCAAAATATATTATTAATCTTTTCTCGAGATTTTTACGCATATATCGTATTTTAATAAAACCGTTTTTGCGGTTTTATACTTTCGTCTGAATTTTTTGAATTCTGAGAGAGAAATGGTTTCAATTCACTAGGATTGACCCACCGATCACGTGTCCATGGTCAAATTATATTCTGTCCATCCGTCCACCCGTAGGCATGATTATTATCCTTTCTTAGCCTTGTCAAAGATTTTTTTACTTCCTTATGGAACCCCTATTTTCTCTTCTGACTTCTGAGGGGTGTTTCAAAAAGAGCGCAAGATTTGAATTGTGCGCCATGTTTGACAGAAATAATGATAATGACTTGACAGATCGAAAGTTGACTGATAGGAGCTAGTAAATATGGAGCATTATACGGTAGAACAACGCGTCCTGATTGTCAAAAAATTCAGTAACGGTGAATAGCGAACGTAATTGTGCTATGAAACCACAGTTTCTTGTGCCTCAATTGGAAGCTATTGATCTTGACGACATGTGGTTTCAGCAGGACGGTGCCACATGTCATACCGCCCGTGAAACATTGACGTTCTTGCACGAGTATACTCCTGGTCGTATCTTTTTCCGATTTGGTGACCAGAATAGGTCTTCACGCAGTGGCGATTTAAAGCCTTTAGACTTCTGGCTGTAGGGTTATCTGAAGTCACAGGTTAATGCCAATAAACTTGCAAGCATCGAAGCCTTGAATGCCGAAAATAGACGCTCTATCAACGAAATACCACTACATGAATTCAATAAAGTCATTGAAAATTTCGTCAAAAGCGTACGCATATGCCAGCAAAGCCGTGAAATAGTAAGTTTCTTATTATTTTGAAGATTTCACAGTAACATATCTATCGATTAGTGAGGAAATGAGATTGATATTTCCATCCCTCTTCTCCCTTCGGAAAAAACCTGGAATATTGATGTGATAAAGGAGTTTCCTTCTGCATAACGAAACCACCCTATGACAGCAACCTACAATTTAACATTTCAATCATTCACACGAAGGTTTTTCCTTTATGACTTTCTTGTCTATGGAGAAACCGTAATTGTGAACATCTAAGGTTTCACATTGCCCGCTAAACAACACAAAGGGGGCTGTTATTCTGTACGTAATTAGTTTGGGGGACTGGAGTTTGAATTTCTACATGAACTTTTGTTAACACCTACGGTTGAAGTTTCAGCGGAATGGCTTTATTGAAAAGTCTTTCTATCCTGCTTTACCTTCATACGATAACGTTGCCTGGGTCTGAAAGTGAGTGGAAAGCAGAAGCTAAACAGGCATGGCCATTTATCCAATTCAATGATTCAGTTTCGACAAAGCAGTTTTAAAATTATATGAAAAATCGAAAGATCACATCTGTGGGTTTTTTTTTCTTCCAGCATAAGCTTTGAAGAGCTTTGAAGGTAGAAATTCAGCTAATACAGAAATCTGTAGACCATATTTCAGTTATTGTTTTTCTACATTACAGTAGTCAACATCAACGTATATTCAATAGAATATACTATATACAGGGTGTTTGGAGGGTGAGTAGCCATAGGTAAATGGTGGATAGGTGATGCTCTTGGCTACTTGTTGCGCCTAATAAAATAACATTTTGCCCAAAGTTCAAAGTGTTATAATTTTTTTGCCATTTTTCTAGAAATTTCCCATTTTTCTAGAAATTTCCCATTTTTCTCATTAAAATCTTGAATTTTTTTTTATTTAATGCTCGATTTCATCATTCTCGTAAGTTTCCGTACTCAGGTCAATCGCTCATAAATTTATCTCTCATAATAATATTCAATGTGAATCAAATTATGGTATTCTTTTTTCTATTCACGATTTACGCAATTAACTCTATTACGGGTAATTGTGGTCAAGAATTTGGACGGAAAGTAAAATGCAAGAAGGACAAAAAACCAAAAGTTGAAGAAAAGACTTGAAAAGGCTGAAAGGAAGAAAATGACTCTTCATTGACTGACGTAGACATTGACGACCCCTGCGTCATCGATGGAGTGCATGTTGGGCATCCCTTCCATACACCTCGTCATCATAGAGGTGGCTATGAAAACAACACTCTGGGAACAGGGACAATCAGGGCTATTCACTAAGTGAAGTGGTTTTAACAGTTGCTAACCAAAGCAATTCTGATAACAACTTTTGATAACCACTGGTGACCAATTTCAGTATTCTCTAATAAACGGTTGGCAACTGTTGCTATCATAACAACTTTCCGTGAAGATAGACGTGGCAGCATCGCAGAATAGTTCGAATGTACTGGTCATGGATCTAAAATTTGTCTTTGGTGCGGATATATGACGGAAAATAGGTATATAACCAAAGAGGAGTCTTTGATATAACCTCTAAATGTTTAATGTTTCGGCTTTCGGCACTGCACCAAATATTTCGATCAGGATTGTTAACGTGTTGATTTATTCTATTTTATTACTTGGGTTTGTTTAAATATATACCCAGAGTTAGAAATAAAACTTACAAATTTCCAATAGCATTTTATTTTGTGAATTCAAAAAATAATTAGAATAATTGAAAAATAAGATTACATTTGTTACTATGTTGAATAAGATGATTTCTTATTATGATATATGACATGTACAGGAATCTCCTAAATGCCATATTTTTATCTTCAAAATATTTTTGCTTCATATTTTCTCTGATAAAGGACTTTTGCCGTATAGCAGCATCATGAGTTGACCATGGGTAACGAGTATTTATTGAAGTTTTACTTATACTAGTATACCCCTTTCGGTTACAATAAACAGCCCCAGGGTGAATTTCATTCTTCTCTGGAAGATTAATGATTGCAATATGAGTACTATCTATGCATCCTACAACAGCACCACACATACCTTTGAATTAATTTCTGAATTATTAAAAAGTCCATCTGCAGGAGAAATGCCATTTTTATAGATTTAAAATATTTAATTGTTCACACAAATACAGAAAAACATTCCAAAATAGTGCCCAACGCACGTGGTTTTCGTTAACAACACCTCTAAAGCTGTTGCCAGTGAACCACTTCTCAAAGCCACTGGTTGTTATATATAGCAACTTTTATAGCAACTTACACAAATAGTGAATACCAATTTCGCGCTTAGCCACTGACTGTGAACATAACGACGATTTACAGTTGCTATCCATAACAACTCTGCTTAGTGAATAGCCCCGAATGGCGGGATCGCGGAGGATACAGGGGGCACTCCATGGCTCTCAAGATGGTGGAGGACATTAAACCGTCCCTCCTCCACAGAGGGGACGGTGGGGACACCCGATTCTGCTTCGACGAGCCCTACAAAGTAGTTGTCCCTGTCAGTGGTGTAAGCCAGACAGGCTACTAAAACCTGAAGGTCCCACCTGGTACACCGACGGCTCGGTTTGCAACACCGATGCCGGTGGTGGGATTGTTGGAACAAGAACAAAGTGGTCCATTCCTCTAGGAATAGACTGCTCAATAGCACAGGCAGAGCTATATGCTGTCCTCGCATGTGCGGTGGAGAGTATCCACAGAGGATACTCAGGGAAACACATATACATATGTTGCGACAGTCAGGGCACACTGAAATCCCTCTCTGATATAAAAGTAACCTCAAACTTGGTATACGAATGCAGAAAGGCCCTGCGCAAGTTTGGCTCACAAAACACTCTCAATGTTGTCTGGTGCCCGGCGCATGCGTCTATCTCTGGTGACATGAAAGCAGATAACTTAGCCAAAGAAGGGGCTCGCTCGACGTTTACTGGACCGGAACCCGCGCTTCCTATCTGTCATACATATATCAAAAACCTCTTCAAGAGATGGATTGATAAAAAATTCTCCTCTGAGTGGAGCATGAGAACGGACCTCAGGCAGTCGAGACTCCTTATCAAGGGGCCTTCTTCGAAGCCGAAGGTCAGAAAGCTATTGATTCTCGAGAGGAAGCAATTGTCTCTGGTGACTGGTCCTCTAACTGGTCATCTGTTCAACCAACATTTGAAAAGAATGGGTCTAACTGAGTGTTCCCTGTGCCGTTGGTGCAAGAACACTGAGGTTAACACACCTAAGGAACCCTACACCTTCCATCTCTATGGTGAGAGAGACTCCTCCTTGTCGGCTCGCGGCATTCTTGTCAGCGTGCCTTCGGGTCTGGGTCTCTCCAGTATTACACAAATGCGGTATGAACAATGGGCCATAAGGCCTACGTTCGGCCAACAAAAGGCACCGCACAGAAAGAAGAAGAAGAAGACGACCCCTGCGTCGATTATGATACTTTTGACAAAGATAACTCATAAAATAATTGTCTTATATGCAGGGAAATTGTCCGAAACAACGAAGTATGGTACCGATGCACTTCCTGTGGGCTTTGTACTCACTTTGGTGGCACTGGCTTCGATTCCGCATGTAAGATGTATTTAATCATCATTGTCAACTTCATGACTACCATTGCCCTCACGTGAGTGCAACAGTAGTCAAAAGCTTTTTTTTTTCAAACTATTATTACTAATAAATCGTAACTCCAAAGCTCATTATTTTAACCTCAATTAATAGTCCTTTAATGCAGAATTGTGATGTTATGTTCCTAATAGAGCTGTGATTTATTATTTGAGTTTTATTCCAAAAAGAGCTTAACTGACCGCCATTACCCCCTTAACCGTACTATTCCAGTACAATGCTCGTTACAATAACACTGTTTGCAAAGGATAAAAAACGTTGTATCAACGTAGATAGGTAATGTTGCTTATAAACCGTATTGTCTAACGTGTTATGATGGTGTCATTACTTGAGAAATACAACATTTCTTTTACGTTTGTATGTTCATGAGAAACAAGGTCATTTCAGCCTCAAACGTGAAAATGTTTGAAAATTTATTATCTTGTCATCATAATAAGGGCTAAGTGTCGGTTTAGCAGTCAAACAACAATGGGTGGTTACCTACTGTGTCTTTATTATAATGTTCAGTCGATATTCCTATACTTATCTTGTGATAATTCTGACAAATTAACAACGCTCTTGTCAATTTCTAGACTTCGTTGCAAGGGTAATGAAAAGATGATATTTTCAATTTGCAAGACAAAAACGAAATGGCATTTATCGGAAATTAAAATTGCTCTATTGTAACATTCCAAGTTTGTAAAACCCTAGAACATTATGGAAAGAGAAAAGGGGCAACCCTGCTCTGAAGAGCTGAGGGTAGAATTACGTTAAAGGGGGTTTTAAACTTATACTTTTGGCTTGTGATGTGATCGTCTAGATTGGTAGAACTCTATGTTATGTCGTAGTAATTCAGATTCGTAATAACTCAGATTAGTGAAATAAAGGATGGGAAATAATGAGGTAAAATAGATAAATAATACACTAGATTGGACATAAAGATGGAACAAGAGCCTTTATTCGTCCAGCACCATAGTTCGAGGAACCATAGCCATATGAAGGAAAAACGAACGAGAATCAATTGAAACTCAAAGCAAAAAACCTTCTAGCATCACAGATGATATGTTTACAATCCATAGAACAATTATTAATGAGACAAGCACTGGTGATATGTACAATACGGAGCTTCCTATACTCCGGTAAAGTTATTACTGGCACAATTGTGATAAAAAGCAGAATCCAATACATCCAAAGTTATCCAAAGGTTATAGGCATATAGAGTGTGTCACCTGATTATTAGTGATATTCCTAAGCAGTATCCTTGTAGTTCCTAGTGTGAGAATTCTTCCTTCCAAGTATTATGTGTGAGATCCTAGGAGTCGCGTTGGTTTGGAAGTGACGATAAACTCCTTATATTTCCTGTTAACTGATGAACGGTGGAACCAGATCGAAGCAATCCTTAACTTGCCTTGCTCGCCATGGCCCGAAGACGAGGCTATGTTTACTGAGGACGTTCGTTATAGAACTCTCAGAGGAAGTCTCACTGCCACTGTTGTGGGGGATGTTTTCCTTGGCACAGACGATATAAACAGTTTACCCTAGGCCTCCAAACCATTGATTATTGTACGTAAAATATTATACTAAAAGCAACAACTCCAAATGCCTACACCATAGTGTTGAGTGAATAGTTAAATGTGCAGTAGGCCTTACGAACAGTATGAGAATATTTCAAATGGGTTGGTAGCAGAACAGAGTTCCACAATTTTCAATAGAAATGCAATAATAAAATAGAATAGGCTTACATTAGATTAAATCCTGTGAAATGAAACAGAGTTATTTAAAATGGGGACCCTTTATATACTAGAAGAGGAACTCCATTTCAAAGGAACACTATTGTGAACAAGAATGGAAGTGAAAACAGGCAGCAGCAGTCGAGTGAAAGTGAAGTAAAAGAGGCCCTTCCATTCGTTGTCGTTTCGGGGGTTAGTTTTCCTTCCACAGAATCGTATTTCTTCCATGGTCACAGACGAACAGGTTTACTTCATCGTGGATCTTCGATATGATTAAAACCTCCTATTTATAAAGATGCGAATTGCCTAAAGTATTGATTGAAGTCGTACTAATATTCATCATTCATAGAATTATAAAATAATATCAAATAAGTTCATTCAACGTAGTTCCACGTTTCGACAATAGACGTTGCAAAGTTGGAAGCCATGGAGTAGTCTGGCAACGGTGCATTTTATTTTATTGCAGGGTAGGAAATTCAGATATGTTACACTATATTCAATAACTTACCGAATGATTCACCAAGCTCTGCCATGAGAAATGTATATCAGAAATGTGTGCGGGAATCATCACTGTGAAGTTTAATGCATATCTGTTGACCACTCCTCTATCCACATAGTACACCTCCGCCTTGATGCCTACAACAAATATCAATTTTCATGATCCAAAATAATTCTCTCCACATCGGTAAACAATTATGGCACGTTTCATTTTGAAATCAATAAATATAATGAATGGGGAGGGGGTGATTCGCCTACGTTAACCCCCAATAATAGGCTTGAAAAATGGATACGTCGACGCCATTATATCCTTCATGAGGCTTTGGTTTAGCATCATCGTGTTGTACGAGCAACAAGAGCGGATAATTAAAATACTCCGCTACCTCCTTGATGAGCTTCGACGGCTCCTATTAATTAAAATGAAATGACAAGTTTCCATAATGGTTTTATTTCGGAAGCGAATTGGGTCGAGCAACAAATTTGGAAATCATTAGAAATTCCATGGATACGCTGCATTGTACAGGGTGTATTTAAAGGTGAGGCTTTTCTTCTCACAAATGGTAGAACTCATCAAAATGAGTCATTTTACCAAAAATTTTTATATGAATAATGCCCCTGTTTCGAGAAAATGAAACCCGAACATTTTCTAGTTTCTAGGTCAATCTGAAAATTCCCCAGTCCGAGCCTGCTCCCTCGCCTGCTCCTCCGTAGATATCAACATGTTTTCCGTCTTCTAATCACACATGACTCAGAACAAGGGCGTAGCCAGGAATTAATTTTGGGGGGGGGTTTGAAATTTTAGCAATTGACTTTGTAAGTGCCGGGTCGCTTTCTGTAGCAAGTACATATTTGTTGTTTTTAAGAATTCAATAATCCTTTTCCTACTTCTTAAACAATGTTCAACATAGATATTGCTGGTTAGGTTAGGTAAACCTATTTTTCAAATATGCTTCAGAATTTAATTTTCATTCACTCAAACAAAAACTCAAAAAACAATATTTATTTCCCAAACAATACTTACAGGATGACTGCCGACAGAAGTGAAAATGAAGAAACTTGTCAATTGTATCATCGAGATTCTATCAGCGGTCCTCAAATACTACCCCGCATTTTTTCATATCAAGAGAGACACCTATCGGAAAAAACAGCCACGTAATTAATTATAGAACTTAACTTCAATAAGATTTGAAGTCCTTAAATTCAAAAAAACTAAAAAAAAGTCATTAATATTGAAAACTTTCACTCTAAAGTGAAACACAGTGAACACACACACACAACGAGGTTTCAAATTCGAAAGCTCATTTCGCTAGAAGGGAAATAGAAATGAAATGATTTCGTATTTTCCTTATTCTGGAAAGAAAAATTCCTCAGTGGAGAATGTACAATTACTATTTAAATGTCATGAAACATGAAGAATCCTACATCAAAGAAGCCGATCAAAAAGAAGCCACCGATTAAAGCTATCATCTGGTGACGCTTCATGCAAAGCGATGGGCGATGTTATGAAACTTTAATAATAATAATAATATACTTTATTGATCCCTCGGAATAATATTCCATGAACATAGTATTCAGAAAAATTAACAAAGAGTAACTAATCATCAAATTACAAGGCTTTAGTACACCTAACCTACAGAAGGGTAATAAACACAAGTACCGAAAAATAATAACCTAAACAAAAATAACACTGAATCGATCCAGAGGTAAAAATCTGAAAATTAAATACATCTACTCGCTAAGAATGAAAGATCTCGTCCTCGGCACATTGCATACAACCGAAACAAAATCACGGACTTCCCTCATTGTCACATTCTGCAAAAACAGTGCAATTTCATAGACACTACTAAATCTACTAATACGGTTGAGAGGCCTAAGCGGAGGACAATCACATAGTAGATGAATCAAAGTCTGCTGGCAGGACAGATTGCACACAAGACAAGTATCCTCTAAGTTTATATTGTAGTATACATTCTTCCTGAAAATTCCTAGATTTTTCCTTGAGCCCAATCTAACCTGAGCAAGAACTCTTATGAAATCAAAAGGCAGTTTGAAAGTGAGGTACTCAGCTGCCACGTCCCTAAAACTGAACAGATTGGCAAAAAGAGGATATGTAGAAAATTTAATATCATCCATATTGCTGATATGAATTGATAATTTTAACTTAAGTTTCGGAGATGAGTTGTTTTAAGTGCAAAATGGCTACGCCCTTGACTCAGAATATCGATTGTGATCAGTAATCTTCGATTGTGTTACGGCGAGAGTACGAGTGTTTTATGTTTCGAAAATGCCGCACGTTTATTCAAATAATGAACTTGTTGATATGCTTCCAATTGATGGTGAATCGCCAGTTCAGCGTATAAGTTGTTCAGAACAAGATTTCCGCTAAGAAATCACCCAACTTCGAGGATGTTCATAAACCTAATGAACAGAGAGATGCAGGCCAGAGAAGTATTAAGGTATTGATGCCCAAAATGTTTCATACATTTTTCAAATTGATTATTTCATGTAAGAAATTTTCGGTAAAATGACTTATTTTGATGAGTTTTATCACCTGTCAAAAGAAGGGTGAGGCTTTCACCTTAAAATACACCCTGTATATTATTGAAATTAACACATGATAGATAGGTAGATTTATTTTCATGTGTAACAAAATATTCATGTTTATACATATATCAGCAGTGATCAAATCAGTAATAAAATTGATTTCAAATAAAGACCAAATTCATTTAAAATTTGTTAAAACTTTGAATTAAAGTACTTATCAGAAACATCGACAGTTTATTTCTCTAATTAAATCTACAGAGCCAACGTTTCGGAGACAATATTTTCTCCTTCTTCAGGGCTACAAAAACAAACGGAAAACATCAGCAAAACAAACAAACACAAAAGATGTGACAAGAAATAACCTTAAGATTATTAATTATTCAGAGATTTAACATTTGGGTATCTGTAAGATCTACAATTCATAATACTCTAAAATTCGAAAGCTTTCTAGCAACCAACAACGATGTAAATAATTTTTTTATGAAATCAATTACGACGGAAAACAGACATGTCAAGTTAATGTCAAATTTGTAAAACCATCAATTCTTATTCTTTCCCGAAAACATGGCCTCAGTGAACTATACTAAGTTATGTCAAGTAAAAAAGTCATAAAAATAGCTCAGATTTTTAACATCCTCTCTAAAATTCACCGTGTCGTTTCTTCTGATGAAAATCATCTCGCTAATATTCCTTTTGTAACCATTGGACTCTATATCTAGTACACTAACCTCTTCGAAGTTGAAGTTGTGTCCCTCTTTGAAAGTATGATATGTTAGAGCAGTCTTTTCTTTATTGTTGATGTTTTTAATGTCATATCTGTGTTGTCTAATTCTATCTCTTAAATATTGTTTTGTCTGTCCTATGTAGCTACTGTTACAATTTGTGCAAGGTATCTTATAAACTACTGAGGATAATAGTTCTTTTTTTGTGGCTTCTTTCAGTTTTGTGAAAAATTTTTTGGTGGTGAGGATGTTATAAAAGGCACAAACGCAGTTCAACTCTTTCAAAATCTTCTGTATCCTGTAAGATAACCCTTCAATAAAAGGAAATCTATGGTATGTTTGTAGAACATCAGAGGCAGGTTGTGATACTATTGTTATTTCTTCCCTTTTGTTCTTCATCTTGTTGATACATCTATCTATAAGGTACCTAGGATAATATTGTTCTGTGTTAGGATATTTCTAGCAATCTGTAAATTCCTTTCATGGTATTCTACATCACTTAACTTCAATGCTCTGTTTATCAAGTTGTTAATAATATTAACTTTTTGTTTGGCACTATGGTTGCTATGATAATTTAACAGTCTGTTAGAGCTACTCGGTTTGAATTACCAGCATGTTTTAAGTGTATGATTTTCATTTCTTATTATTAAATCTAGGAACGGAATTGAGTTGTCTTTATGTACCTCCATGGTGAATTTCAATTTGCTGTCATAAGAATTGAATAAATCGAGTAGCAATTGGTGGCTGTTGTTAGGTACCACTAAAAAAGTATCGTCGACATAAAGCTTTATCATCGGGATGTTGAAATTAATCTTTGCCAAAACACAACCAAACAAATCATCCATAACAAGGTTTGCAAAAGAGGGACTGGATGGAGCACCCATAGCTGAGCCAAAGATCTGCTTGTAGTATTTTCCATCAAACACGAAATAGTTATATTTGAAACAGATGTCAACCAACCTTAAAAAGCTCTCTCTGTCCAATACTGTGAAGTTTTTTATGTAGTTCCAACGTTTTTTAATGACAGCTGTGACCAATTCATTGGATATATACGTAAAAAACGATACCACGTCTAACGATATTAGATTGTAACCATCCGGAACATAGACATCCTGTAGATGGATTTGTTAAAACATTATCACAGAATTCACCTGTAGAATACCTATATAGGATTTGATTTTGAATGAGAGACGAAACCGCCTGTATAAGAGGATTGGGAACGGGAATACATCGACTATAATCTCAAAGAAAATACAATAAAATGGTATACAGATGGCTCTAAAACCGCTACAGGAGCTGGCGCTGGGATTTATGGGACAGGTACCAAGTGTGCACTATCGCTAGGCTCCTGTACAAGCGTCCTTCAAACGGAAATACTAGAAATCGAAAGATGTCTAGCCATAAATCTAGATAAAGTGCGATATAGCTATTCATCTTTCATTCTCCTTTGAAGCACTGAGCTCCCATGTCATTGATCAAAAGCTGACTTGAGAGTGCCGGAACAAACTCAATGATGTTGACAAGAAAAATAGGGTCTCTTTGCTCTGGATTCCCGGTCATTCGGGAATCGTAGGAAACGAAGGGGCCAATAACCTTGCCTTAAAGAGCGCACAAACACCACTCACTGGCCCAGAATCCTTCTGTGGTATAGGAAAATGCACCTATAAGAAGGAGTTTATGGTGAAGGAGAAAACCGAAAGGGAAAAACTCTAGCGGAATCTCCCAGGGACGGATCACTCCAAAAAATTCCTCCGGAACTTTGAAACTGCTAGATCCGAAAAATATCTGGATCTCAGTAAGAACCAACTACACCTGCTCACTGACTTTCTCACAAGGGGGCACTATAGACCTTAAGGTCACAGTGGACTGTATCCCTTTCTCACTATAACTATAAGCCACCTGAGGATCTGAGTCGCAAGAAATAATTCTGGTGTAATCCACAAAGGTTCTCCATGAGAATCATATCTGATGTGTACCATACATATAATAAACCCAGTAAACTTCCGTGTGGAACTCCTGCTTTTATTCGGTGATTGCTCTTTGTTCACCTCGTCTTGAAAAGTTCTTCCACCGAAGCAAGAAACATTAAAATAAGAATAATAAAGAACCTGCTGGGCTTTAAAGATTAATCCTGGCTGCCAGTTTTTGTCAAAAGCTTGCTTCACGCCGAGAAAGATACCATTACAGTTTTTTTCATTCTCAAATGCCCTATTAATAACCCGTATAATGGTCGAAAAAAGTGAAACAAAAGGTATACAGAATGTACATATTTATGGGGCATATTTCTATTTCTACTTCATATTTCTATTTCTATGATAGTTATATACATAAAGAAGATATTGATACCACATCATGAGAACAAGTTGTTTCAAATAACTTAAAGGTTCTTCTTCTTCTTCTTCCTGTGCGGTGCCTTTCGTTGGCCGAACGTAGGCCTTATGGCACATTGTTCATACCGCATTTGTGTAATACTGGAGAGACTCAGAACCGAAGGCACGCTGACAAGAATGCCGCGAGCCGACAAGGAGGAGTCTCTCCCACCATTAGGCATTTCGAGCTGACGTAACACTGCATCATTTCTATGATCTGTGGGGCACACATTAGCTCATTTAGCAGGCAGAACGTGGAAGAATCTCAGATTTTGATGATATTTTTCACATCTTAAAAACTTTTTTTCGCTAAGTAAATATAAAACACTCCATAAGAGACTCAGCAAAATGCAAATAACTAACTGGTTGCCCCACAGCCAAAATGTCAAAATCAGCTGACTCGAAATGCCCAATAGAGATGGAAGGTGTAGTTGCCGCACGTGAACAGTATATGCTCCGTCGTTTCATCCGCGTTCTTGCTCCAACGGCACAGGGGACACTCAGTTAGACCCATTCTTTTTAAATGTTTGTTAAACAGATGACCAATTAGAGCACCAGTCACCAGAGACAAGTGCTTCCTCTCGAGAATCAATAGCTTTTTGACCTCCGGCTTCGGAGAACGCCCCTTGATAAGGAGTCTCGACTGCCTTAGGTCCGTTCTCGTGTTCCACTCAGAGGAGAATTTTTTATCAATCCATCTCTTGAAGAGGTTTTTGATATATGTATGACAGATAGGAGGCGCGGATTCCGGTCCAGTAAACGTCGAGCGAGCCTCTTCTTTGGCTACGTTATCTGCTTTTATGTTACCAGAGATAGACGCATGCGCCGGGCACCAGACAACATTGAGAGTGTTATGTGAGCCAAGCTTGCGCAGGGCCTTTCTGCATTCGTATACCAAGTTTGAGGTTACTTTTATATCAGAGAGGGATTTTAGTGTGCCCTGACTGTCGCAACATATGTATATGTGTTTCCCTGAGTATCCTCTGTAGATACTCTCCACCGCACATGCGAGGACGGCATATAGGTCTGCCTGTGCTATTGAGCAGTCTTTTCCTAGAGGAATGGACCACTTTGTTCTTGGTCCAACAATCCCAGCACCGGCACCGGTGTTGCAAACCGAGCCGTCGGTGTAGCAGGTGGGACCTTCAGGTTTTAGTAGCCTGTCTGGCTTACACCACTGATCTCTGTCAGGGACAACTACATTGTAGGGCTCGTCGAAGCAGAATCGGGCGTCCCCACGGTCCCCTTTGTGTAGGAGGGGCGGTTTAATGTCCTCCACCATCTTAAGAGCCATGGCGTGTCCCCTGTATCCTTCGCGATCCCGTCATTGTCCCTGTTCCCAGATTCTGAGTGTTGTTTTCATAGCCACCCCTATAATGACGAGGTGTCTGGGAGGGATGCTCAACATGCACCCCATCGATGCTGTGGGAGTGGATCTTGGAGCGCCTGTTATACTAAGACAAGCTCTCCTTTGGCATCTGTTAAGGATGTTTCAGTTACTGGCCTTCTCAATGGAAGTCCACCATACCACTGATGAATATGTGAGGATAAGCCTTACGACCACAGTATACAGCCAGTGTATAATATCGGGTCCACAGCCCCACCCCTTGCCGAGCACCTTCCGTGTAGACCAGAATATTACATTGGCCTTAATCGCTTGAGCTTCGATATGTTTGTTCCACAGTAGTTTGCGGTCCAGTATAACACCGAGATATCAGACCTGGTAGATAAGGTGAGCCTCACTCCGAATAGACTGGGGAGTCTAATGTCGCAAGGCACCCTTTTCCTCGTGAAGAGAACCATCTCGGTTTTCTTAGGGTTTACTGTTAGGTCGTAAGTTGTGCACTTCCGTTCGATTATCCGCAAGGCGTTCTGCATCAAATCCACGATGACGCTGAGTATCTTACCTCTTATCAGCAGGACGAGATCGTTGGCATAGGCCACTGCGACGTGGCCAGCATCTGCCAACTCGACCAGGAGCCCGTCCAGGACGAGATCCCAGCGGTGAAAGGACACCACCCTGCGGACAACCCCTCCCTGGTGTTCCCCCTATGGTCTAGGAGCCCAAGTTAGCCACGATATTGCGAGCCTTGAGAAGCGACCTCATCCAGCGACAGAGTGTAGGAGAGATTCCGTGTTTTACAACAGCATTGTTCATTGCTTTGAATGCAGTGTTGTTGAGTGCTCCTTCTATATCCAAAAGTAGAGCTAGAGTATATTCTTTGTAGTGGAACCCGTCCTCAATGTAATTTACTATGTTTCGGTTCCACTAATAATAAGTATTCTATATGTATACACATTATACAAAATGCCCTATCATGAATGAAATTTCTAATTCGCTCTTTGAACTTTGCCATCGGCATTTTGGGGTAGATTATTATAAAATCTCACCACCACATAGTTAGGTCCGTTTCGTGTTCTCCGCAGAATATAAAAATCAGGTCGTGTAAGTGTCATAATTATGTATGTCCTCATTTAGGTAAAATTCCGGTCTTTCGTGAATCTATATCACGCACGTCAAAAAGAACGCAGCGGAAAAGGTTCAGTCGTACACAAATTTAAGTCGATTTTGACTTATCTTGTGAATAATTTCACAATAGAAGAGCAAAGCGTCTTGAAGCAACTATAAATAATTCCACTTTATCTTCTCATTTTATTGATCTTCTGTTGTGCAAGTGTGGAACTGCCAGAGAATATTTCAGGAGTGCCATCAACTAACACCAGTCAAAATGTACGTCAATTGTTCGAATCATGTTTTTTTTTTATTGTACGAAAGCGAATAAAATCTCGATTGCTACATTCCATTTGAATGATCTCCCATTCTGTACAAGATAAAATACGGACGTTTTGATGGAGGAACGTCTTCAAAATGCGAATTGTCACTCGACCCCTGTACCTTATTCAAACACTTAAAGTTGTAGCATCCCTTTGTTTTAAGACTTTCGAGTGCCAATAACGAAACATTTATGAATGAATCCCATTAAATTTCGATAATCACTAAAATATGAGGAATATAGGGAGTGACTCCTTTTCTTTGATACACTCTGTATACAATGTGAATAGGTCGAAATTGATTGGATGTGTGTGGGGCCATTGGAAATAAAAAATTCATAGACCGAATACGCCTCTTCGGAAGCTAAGCTAGTGAATTATAGATGGGAGTAAGAGAATAACTCCTGAAATTCTCAAGAATGTGAGGTGAAAATTTGAACCTACTTTATGCATATACCCTCGTACGGAGGTTGGTTGGACTCAATTCCAACATTTGTCCAGGTTAAGTATTCACTGAAGTTTTATGTTTTTCCAATTTCTCTTCTATCATGTGAATTTTTTTCCAATTTCAAATGTTTGGGTTGATTGGGCAAGAAGGGTGAAATGATGATTTTGATTTCAAAATGGAAATGGAATTGAACATATCTGTTGGAGTTATTTTCCAGAACAATATTTCACTGCCGAAAAAAAATTCTGTTCCATTTTCGATTGAACGCAATATATACAGAGTGAGAAAAACGTAACGAACAAACTTCATATCTTCGTTATTCACTATTTTTTAGAAAAAAAATATTTCCAAACTTTGCGTGTACATTTCAGAATTTTGTCATGCAACCAGAAAAGTTTAATCTTTTTGCCGAGGATTATTTGGTTATTGATGGGTTTATTTATCCACCTTTCTGTTAGGCATTTAATTCGAATATTTGTTTTTATTTTCAGGTGAATGACATGCACTGTAGGACTAATTGATGTTTTTGAAGTGTTATTGAGAAGAAAAGAGCCTTTTTCGTATGGTAGGGAGGAAAATGCCAAAAAGAATTTTCCTAACACTTATGTAGGATTTTCAATTCAATTATGAATTTCAGTCAATATTTTCGCTTAGCATTAGATCACAATTTTCTCATTGAACTCAGAATATGGAGCAAGAGTAAGTGTCGCCTATACACATCATACAGCATTTTCATAGTTAAGGCTCATGAAAATTTCCGAATTTAATTTGTTATAATTAGTGTTGGAACACCCTGTTTGGCGGTTCAATGAGAACTAATCAGTTCCAAGGGCGGACTTAAGGAGAAAGGGGTAGCGAAGACCTGGGAAAAAGTTAAGCACCACGTAAAAAATATTCCATACATTGTGTACCTGATAATGGTTTTCAATCTTTAATTATTAGATATTACTGATATTAGATGTCACGAAGGTCTTCATGCTATAAATCTATGACTTTCGGCAAAAATTCTAACCTAGAAAACGAGTAGAATGGTGTTTATTTTTCTTGGTGCTTTTGAGCTGTGTACTATATCCAGGTATTCTTGAGGGTTATTCGAAAGAGAATGAGTAAGCAGTGGGGACGCGAAAGTGAGACGCCAGTCTCGGTTTACTGCGTGAAAAGCCGACAGCAGCTCTGGCTTCTCACTCGCGCGCCCCCACTGACTAGTTATTTTCTGTAGCGCGCTCCTGATTGGTCACTTTCATTAATTTATTACTGATTAACTACTTTATCGAAAAATTTCAAACACTCAAGGAAGTGCGGGACTTCTGGGACAGCCTGTATAACTCAAAACATTACAAACAATACAATTTCAGTATTATGAAACAATATACATGTCAAAGCCTTGAGCCTTCTTTAGGCAGTATCTTCTGTAGAATCCTATCGTCCAGTAAAATGAAACGAAAAGATTCATTATCTATTTCTTCTTCTGAAAACTAGAAAATATGGCATAACAAGCTCTACAGTACTCAAATAGGTATTCAATAAGGTATGAAAAATGTCTCCTATATAACAGAATGATTTTAGCAGATTCGGCTCAATGTCTCTATTCAATGATCTCAGCTTGGTTGGAAAATGAGGTTATTATAAGCATTTAATCAGTTTTTCATAATTTCTAATGTAACTTACCTAAACCGAAATCAAATTTGAGCTTAGGCTTCAAACTCATACGTGCACAATGAAAAACCAAGAGAGTAACAAAATAACCACTTGCAACGCACTTACACGACTTTGTTGTTAAATGAATAAGAAATAAGAATAAACGAAAGTGACGCCAAGCCATGTTCAACCCCACTCCATAAAATGTTAGATGCAATGAAGCGTCACATAAAAACAATAGTCAGAATGTTTATTAAAATAAAATTTTGAATGAAACAGGAAGTTGTCTTATAATTATACCTAACATTGACACTATAGGATTTGTCATTATTCCAATTAAATTGATAACAATGAAATAGAACTTCTAAAGAGAATGAAACGATAAAATTGAAATAAGCAGACAGATAATCGAATTAATTCAATTTACTATTGTAATAATTATGTGAGAGTTAATAAAGCTGTTTCATTAGAATCAAAATGAACATTTTTCTCAGTGTGTGGCATCAGATTTTATTCACATTCAGATCATAGTTCATGGCAGGTGTAAATCCTTTTGTGTTGTTATTCTGTAGTAAGTTTCCATGCAAATGAAGAACATTGAAAACAATCATCTATTCTCCTAAATTCCTTTGAATTCCTCGTAGAATTCCGATCTAATTAAAAGGGAAAAGCCAATTTACACCTATATTTATAATGGATGCGATAATACACTGTTGATAATACATTAATTCACTGAAAGTCTTCATATGGTCACCACGAATTAAAAAAAAATACCTACAACAATTAATTTCACATATTGCAACAGGTTTGTAAACGAGTGCCACTTCTGCGGAAATGGATGAAATTTGAATTTGATATTTCTACAGTATCTTGAATCATTTTTACACATCTCATTTATGAGAAAAGTTATTATACAAAACAAAGACTCTAGCGAAATCCTCATTTGATAAAAAATTCAAATTCTCCATATAAACTTATTTTGGTAGGGATAATTATTTTCCCATTCATTGATGAAAACCTAAGAAATCAAAAATGTATAGCTTCCGATGAAGACCTTCGTGACATCTAATATTTTCAGGATACACTCATTAGGATTAAAGTTTTCAGGTAGGAGAATCATTGCGAAAAAAAGGAATTTTTTGGTATTTTTAAAAACTTGGCCAGCATGAAGGGACTCGTTGTCATTTGCTATTCACCACGCTTCTTTCTATACGTGGTAGGAATATGTATAGTTCCTCATGACTCATCCTGTATGCAGTTTCATTTAAGGATGGATAGTTCCTGTTTTTTTAATCAGGTAGGTGAAACCACTATCAACGGGTATTTCATGCCAGTTAGGTGGTAATTAGTTCCCTGATTAAAAAAAGGGGAAACATTCTTCTAGAGAAGCGGATAAGATTTCGAAATTCTCGCTAATTAACTGATGTAACAATTTGTTGACGGATGTTTCGTTTTCGAGAACACTATAAACTCTATCTGCTCGAAAAACTTCCTGGATTCCATCTTTCCATTTCCACCAATTTGAGCTAATTGGCAGTGTCAAACGATGCATAAAATAAGCAGAGCTTCGTCAAAATAATTGGTTAGTGACAACATTCAACATTTTCAAAGATCAAGTAATTCGTACTTCGCAATTTCCCCTCCAGGACCAATTTAGTCGTCTTGGAGTCAATAAGGACGAATAGCCAGTCCTGTGAGGAAAGACCTTCGACATAAAACACGAAGATAAAGAAAAAGCGAGGAGAACGAATTTTACGTAGTGTTAATTGAAATTAGATTGGAAAAGTATTTTTAATTAAAGTCCCGAAATCTTCGGTACCTAGAGATTCATTTCCCCCGTGATCTTTGTCGGAGACATCGGAGCAAGGTGTAAGGGAAACTCTGGTCAGTTTTTCCATTTCCTAAACCGAGAAATTATCCATGAGTGTAAACTGAAAGAAGAGGATGGAAAGCAACTCATTAAAACTGGGCAAGTGGCAATCTCCGTTCACTAGTCTGTCGAGGGATTTAATTGGAATGAATTGGATTCATCTGGAAGATGCGCACATTTTGAGCTTTGTGGCTACAGGATTGCAATCGAGGACGTCCAAATGGGACATTACCGAATTACATCCTTTTAGCAACCACTTCTGTTCGACGTTACATGGGGTTTGGGAGGACTACCTTGATAATTTCCGAAATCGATTAATTTGAGAGGAGATCCTCCGAACGTTAGGTTCGAGAATAGTTCAACCAAACTCGAATCTACATTTTTCCTGTTTCCGTACATGAAGTTCGCAGTATTCCCCACGGTTTGGGAAAGCTTTTGATACATAATATACAGGGTTTCACATAGAAGAGAAATCAGAGGTTTCTAGAAGAAAAATCAAGATTTGTAAAATCCCTCGGACCATTCTATGATTATGCAGGGTGTTTCTGAATTGACCATATTCACCGTCGCCATATTGTTGTGCGACAATACCAACTACCCAGTGTTCCCAACGGAGAAATATTGAGTTTATCAAAAGTACTATAAGATTATTAGTATCATATATTAAAGAATTATTATGATTAGTATGGTATGTGGTATGAGAGGTTATATAAAATTGGTGGTAAACTTTGGTTAAGTATTTTGTGATAAAATCCGGGAAATATGGGTGGATATCAGTATAGTGTAGGCCATGATTGTTGTGTCAGTAATTGTTCGGCAAAAAATAGATCTAAAAATAAAAAAACTGACACCAAAATATATCCATTCAAACTTTCGCGGTCCTAAGAAATTAGTGACTTTCGTTATTCGATGTTGAGGACCCTGGGTAGTTGGTATTGTCGCACAACAATATGGCGACGGTGAATATGGTCAATTGATGCGAAACATTTGAAATGGTGAATCCTTGTTCAAAATAAAGGGTAGTTTGTTATATGAATGTTGAACCAAAAGTGAGAAGTTAGGGAGATATCGCGGTTCAAATATGGCGGGAAAATTATGTTTTCATTTTGTATCTTAAAAATGAAAAGCGACAGAATGATGATATTTCATGGAAGTATTACTATTATGAAAACGCACTATCTTGATATTTTTTCATATTTTTAGAATGAGTGGAGGGGGTTGAAGTAGACTACCCCTATCATTTTTGGTTACTTAATTCGAAGACAAACTCACGCAACGACTTGGATAGAATCAAATTAGAATATATTGGTTCATTTACAAACTTTTCAACTTTCTGCATTTTCTCGTAAAATTTACCGTTTTGGAATCTATATATATAAAAGAAAGATGTTGGTTACACCATTTATAACTCGAGATCGGATGGAGTGTTTGTTATGAAACTTCATATATGGATTCGTCTACGGTCTGGTTATTATAAAATACAATGAAACTTTGAAAAAATTGATGAAAATTTTACTTATACAAGAAATGCTTTTCCTCCTTTTCAGCGAGGCCACTAGGTGTCGCTACAGTTACAGTTACGCTACCGCTTATTCATGGGTACTTTATTTCATACTCTCTCCGTTAGATGGCGATGTAAACAAATAGTGTGTACAGTGACTATATAACCACTATAGTCACTGTAGTAGTGTGTAATTTGAGTTGCCTACAACTCTACGCTGTTGGCCAAAACCAAACTGTCTTAGCGTAGGAGCACAGTAGTACAGAATACAGATGTCTAAAATGATTAGATTTCGTACCACTTCAGATGGCGCTATTCGCACATTAGCACTGATTATAAGTTATTTTTATAGTCTTATTTATTGAAAATAACGTAATCGTGAAGTAGGATGTCTAGAATAATGGCGTAGGCACTGATTAGATTTTGTTGTGACCAAATTGAGAATATTAGCAATATTTCGTTCTTTCCCCTTCAGTTGGCGCTATTTTCGAATTATGACTGATTTTTATCAGTTATTTCAAATATTTGAATTTATTCTGGCGAACGTGGCATGTTTATGGTGGATAATTTTGTCAAGCAATTATGTGTGTTTATATTCCTGACATTCTGATGTACACACAACCAAACTTATATGGAATCACCCTGTTATTTGGAAAAAACGAATTTCCATTAAAAAAAAAGTCGCTGAAAAGTGAAGAGCAGTTATATAAATTATTAAAAGATTATTTTTATAATAGAACAGATAATTAAAAGTGTAAATTTCTCCAAAATAATTTTTATGTAACTGAGAATTGAACAACAAATAAAACGATTTTAACAAATCAATAATCAGTATTACCACCCCTGGCATTGATACAAGCTTGAATTCGACGAGGCATGCTTTCTATTAAGTTGTTGATTTCTTCTTCTGTAACATTTGCCCATTCCTCTAAAGCCGCTTGTATAAGTTGCTCTGCGTTACCAGGATTATTTTGACGAGCTCCAAAAGCACCTCGCCAGAGCCTCACTACAGGTTGTAGCACTAGATCAACATACCTAGGCCCTGTCAGAGATTGTCTAATGGGAATTAAAGGAGTTTTCTCACCAAACATAATTCCGCCCCAAATCATTACAGTACCTCCTTCGTATTTAGGGATCGGTCTTGCAGCTTGGAGCCTAGCTTGCCTCCCTCTACCTCTTAAAATGCGAACACGCCGGTCGTCTGATCGTAGGCCAATTCTGGTCTCATCCGAAAATAAGACATTTTTCCAATCTTCAATAGTCCAATTTTCATGCTCTAAACACCAATTAAAACGGTCAACTTTATTTTGGCTTGATAGTTCTGGAATTCTTAACGCTCTTCTCTTGAATAATTCCCGAGCGCGAAGTCTTTTTCTGATAGTTTCGACAGAAACACTAACACCTGTAGCTTGCAAAAATTGCCTTTGAAGCTCTGAATGAGATACTGCGGGATTTCTTCTTGCTGTTTGGGCTAAAAAGCGATCCTGCCTTTCTGCAGTTACTCTTCTCGGCCTATTCTTTAGGGTTCCTAACTCCAGAAACCTTGCATAGGTTTTTGAAACAACCCCTTGTGTAACCCCCACCGTTCTTGCAATCTGTCTTTGTGACATACCTTGTTCTGCCATCGTAATAATTCTTCCTCTCTGGACTGGCATTTTTTTTTAAACTTCGCAAAAAAAGAAAATATAAATTCACTGCGACGTTCGAACGAAATGGTAAAATCGACACTGCAAAGCCAAATCTTATCAAATTCTTATGAACCTGTTTTTGTGAGTAAACACATGCACTTTTTATTTGCTTCTAACGAAAAAGATATCAAAATAATATTTCATTTTAACACTGAGTGATTCCATATAAGTTTGGTTGTGTGTATATTAGTTCATTATAAAAAGATTTTTTTGACTTTGGCAAATCAGCTGTTGATACTCAATCAAATTGACAACGGAAAATACACCGAAATGATATTGCGGCGCCGCCACGAAACATTGCTAATATTTTCGATTGGGTCGAACGTCATTCCATTCAAAGATTGACGGGTGCCTACACCATTATTTTAGACATCTTATCGTGAAGGTACTATATTTGACATTAGCACCATTAGATGGCGATGAATTTGTTGAGGCTTTCGCGACCATAGATTTATGTCATCCGTTTTTTTTTTCGAGCATTCCGGTCGTCGTGGTTTGAAATGGTCGGAAAAAGAACATATGACATCAATTACTGTGTAATTTGCAAAGGACTTATAGTACCATGGAGGGCTATTAACAGATCCAGAAGCGCGTGAATATCACAGTGAATTTTTATCGAAATGTCAAGTATAGCCGATTTTGGCGATCAGTTTCAATCGTGATATGTCCATTCTCATCTTTTCTCATAATTTTTGAAAAATTATTTTGAATTTCTGTTTGGGTAATAAATATATTTGCGGAAATAACTGAATCCAAAATTGCCATAATTGGTAATTGACATATTATTTTTGTGTATCTGTTCTGTGTGACAGCTCATATCCATGGAAACATTTGACAGTTCAAAAATCAGAGAACCGTTGATCTCCGATGATTACGATTTGTGAAATCCACCGTAAGTATCATTTAGGCGGAACAAAGTTCGCCGGGCCAGCTAGTGAAAAAATAAAATGTAAATCAGTTCTAAAATGAATTGCTCTTTCTCGATACGAAATGATTTACATTTTAGTTTTTCATTTCAAAACGGTACGTTTTACGAGAAAAATACAGAAATAAAGAAGTTCCCAAACAAACCAGGATATCCGAATTTGATTCTTTCAAACTCGTTGCGTAAGTTTTTCTTCAAACTCCATTTTTCCGCCATCATTGAACCGCGATATTTCCGTAACGTTCGACTTTTGAAACAACATTTATACAACAAACTACCCTTTATTTCGTACAAGGAATCACCCTTTGAAATCTTTCGCATCAATTCAGAAACACCATGTACGGGGTGGCCAGATTATTGTATCGTCTGGCGCTTCTAAAGTTCTTATAAGGTCAGAAATGACAATGAAGTGTCAGACGTTTTTCGAATTTGCTCTTGCTTTTTTGCTGATTTTTTGCTAAAAACAACCACTCTAATCTATGGGAGATGATCCCCCAACATAAGGGGCCTGTAGCGTTCCTCGAACACCTGAAGAACAGAAGAATCATCACTTGGAAGATCGGACCTGATCGAAAGATCCTCCCGATCCATGAGAGAGTTAGGGCTTTGTGAAAAGGTTTTTTTAGCAGGTGAAGTATTTTTTCTACTGCTTTTTTCTCGTTTTTCTTCTTTTTTTTTTTCTTGTTACAGATGTAATTTCAAGATATTTGCCTCCAGTTCGATGAAAAGGCATGTTTTCAAGCACAAGGAGCTCTGTAACATGGATAGTAGCATATTTTTTAACAAATTCAGTATCACCACACATACACGGGGAGACAGAGTTTTTTCAGAGGTTTTTATCTGTTCTCGTGTATCATACGCAGAATTGTATGGTACCCCGTTTACATTCCCTCTGCTAACACTCAGATTTGGAGCGGGAAACAGATTTTATTTTTTTATACAATCTGTTCTTTGTTGCCATTTCTCCACACGTGTCATATGCCATATATTGTTTGATATTACAAAACAGTATGTAATTCTCTCTTTCAAAAGAATATATATATATATATATATATAAGGTCATAGAATTCGATATCTCACAATTTTTGTAAGCGGCCAAATTGATTCAGCAAATATTAGCTTCATTATTACTCAGACCAATAGAGGCTTCGCGAAACTTGTTAATTTTAGTGATTTTTTTGCCAAATTGAATTTAAATACTCAGATAACACAAAATTGTATGTAACCCGTTGAAACCAGGTATGAATTTTTCCATGAGGGGCAAAACAGAGAAAACAAAGAAATGTAGGTTTATATAAAAAAAATAATATTCACAACAAGTTCATTCCAGAAAAACATAAATTGCATATTTTAATGATTTGATATAAATAAGAACTTTAGAATCGCGATATGATACAACAATGATGAAACAGCATTGACAAGTGAATAAATAAATAAGACATGAAATTCTTTGACCGCCTCAGGAAGTAAATCAAAGCCTACTTGGATTTTGTTGAACGAAAAGTGTTTTTTCGAAATTTTTGATATATAGTGAACTTGAAAGTATATCATGGTATATATTTTTGAAATCGCTGAAGAAAGATCAATTTGGAAATATAATTTCCCACTATGGTTTCCATGCGAAAAAAAATTTGTTTGTTATAGCTGCGAAATTTGGGCAGATACAAAAAATCCAATGGCAGTAAAAAAGGTGCCCTGAAAATGTGTTCATTTTGAGAGCGTATATCCTATAATACGGAAGTTATAGTCAATTATAAAATGGACCAAATACCAAAATCACCCTGTAGATCGGAAACTAGACGCCGCAACAACTTGAGGTTTTCAGCAATTTATGTTTCTCAAAAAAAAAAGAACATAACATGTATATTACTTTTTTCCTTATAGTTCAAGTGATGTGGTACTAAACCATCGAAATCTGGCCACCCTGTACAAAGGGTGTAAGGTAAACAACGAGATATGGAGCTCTCAACACCATCTCGAAAAAGCAAAGGGGTATTCCTCAACACAATCTTCGAAGGCACTTTCAATTTGAAAAAATAATTTTGAAAGTTCGTAAGACTCCAGAGAATTTCCGAAACACAAAAAAAAATAAATCTCATGAACCACCCAATTTCTCCATTTTTTTGGGCAAAACTGAAATGAGTTTCAAGCCCGGCAAAAATGATTAAATATTTTCCCGGCATTGTTTGATCAGAATTTTAATATCGAGGGGACAACGAATTTGTCTTGGATGCCCTTTAAAATTTCAGCTCATTATTTAAGGACGTTGTTCGATATTCTGAACGAATACAGAGGGTTTATGCACGTGAAGCGTATTCATCATCGTAGAAAACGCTGGTGAGAGGATTGAAAATTGACAGACGGGATATTATTAGGCTCCCCCTACCTAACCTGGGGGCTAATATTAATCGATTTCAAAATTTCAACGAGGGGTTTTCCTCCTGGATTGATGGCGAACAATGATATAGGGATTTGGGGGAGAAGGATACGTATATTAGAATCCTCAAATACAGGATATCCGTCTGGTTTGCTCTTCAATTTTAGAAATGAAAATATTGGTTCTGCGCGATTTGTTTGAACAAGTTGGTATCGGAAAGATTTAACTTCTTATTCTGAAACTTCTGATTCCAGAGACGTTCGTTCCGTCATGGCTTCAGGATTAGGTATACAGGCTCTGTGGTATAATAATGAATGTTTAACAATATTGTATACTTATTTCGAAAAATTATGGTATAAATGAAATTGTGGGCATAAATTTCTAAAAAAATTGAAAACAATATACGCCTTGGAGTATTAAATTCTTCCAATGAAAAATGTCGTCAAAAGTCTTGGACCCTCCTATGTACCTCAAGGAATATTTATATACAGGGTGGCCATAAGATTGACGTCAAAAAGGAAAAAACAGGTCCCTCGTGTCATGGGCTATTCGAATTACCCCCATATATGTTATGCTATTTTTCACGGTTTTCGAGTTATGAATTTTTTTATGAACTTTGAGAATTTTCGACTTGACCATCTTGAAAAAGATATTAAAAAAAAAGTACAAGATTTCTCTGTGAAATTCTTTTCGTAACTTAATCTCCATGAATTGTACTTCTATACTAAAAATAACCAGATTCAAAACTTTGATAAAAATTATGGAAATATTGGTCTCAAGTGAAAAAGTTACGTAAATTGAATTATGATCTGAAGTTTCGAATCGGAATTAAAAATGTAAAAAGGCTAATTCACGGTTTCTTAATATGCTTAAAAACTGCGCTCAACAGTCAGCTTTTAGAATCATTGATAAAAAATGGTACTTAATACTCTACTTTTGCTAGAATTAGCCTTCAAAGTCATAGAGGTGGAAAAAATCAAAGAACTAGACATTTACTACAAAATTATTTTTTGCCATTTTAAGATATTTCTGATTAAGTTATGATAGAAAAGGCTGAAAATTATTGAAATTTAGCTTTAGATGTTGGTCAAGAAAAGTTCTAGCAGTTCTGGCAATAAATCGTACATCATAATGTAAATAAAAAGAAATTTATTTATAAAATTTACAGTAGGTGTTCAAAGTGGCCACCTCCAGCCTCAATACACATTCTACACCTTCTTAGAAAATTTTCTTTCAATCGCATCAAACCTGCCCTGTTCTCTCTTAGGACACGTTCGGCTTCTCTTATCTTCAGTCGCAGCTCGCCTTCACTCGAATATTCTCGGGCGTTAACAATTTCTTTGAAATAACCCCGAACGAAAAAATCGATGGGATTAAGGTCAGGTGAACGTGGGGGCTTCTTGATTGGTCGACTGCGTCCGATCCATCTGTTCGGGTATCGTTCATTCAAGTGGTTAATCAAAAATTGTTCTCGAAAATTTGAATGATCCCGTTCGGTTTTTTATTGCTGCGCAGCGGACCAATCAAGTGGACCCCACGTTCACCTGACCTTAATCCCATCGATTTTTTCGTTTGGGGTTATTTTCAAGAAAAAAGATTTTAAAATTATTTAGTTCGAAGAGGTTTTTAGTATGTTCACTTTGTCATGGCTCATTCACTTTGAGACGATGGTACCCGATAAAATTTGTCACCGAATGAAAGTCGACCATTACAGTTTTTTTCATGCACAACTTTCAACCCCTTTCAACCCCCTCACGTGAAAAATTAGAATGTGTGAAACACTGCGCTTCAGTTATTATCTTGAGCAGATATGTTATTAATACGTTTCTATTGAAGTTGAAACTTTTCGATAAAATGTTTCAATTAAAAGAAAGAGCCATGACAAAGTGCACATACTGAAAACCTCTTTGAACTATCAAAAAAAAAAAAAGGTTTTTCTTGAAAATTTCTGCACGCCTGTAAAGAAGATACGAAGACCTTGCCAAAAATGTACCACATCACCGACTTTCCCTATTCAAAACATTTAGAAGGGTTGATGGGAATGGCACGGGGTGCAACAAAAATCCATCAAAAATGCATAAAAATTTGGTAGAATTGAAACAAAAATTGACCCGTTTCAGGATTTTGTTGCCAAATATTTTTCTTCTGAGAAAATGAATTTGTCCCATAATTTTGACGCACACTGTATATTTAATTTATGTTCTGGACATTGACATTAGATGAATATTTTCTCCTATTTCAAGTGCAAGATATTCGATAAACTCTTTGCTTTATGTGGAATGAGACAAAATAGGAAAAATGAGAAAAATCTTAATTTATCAATTATTTATTTACAACAGAATATAAATTCAATAGTCCGTATTACCACCTCTTTTCAAACTTCATATTTTTTGTTTTCTCATACCACAAAAAATAGACTTCGTCGGAAGCAAAGAAGAACCAGGTCTATGACTTTGCTCACTTTCCTTGTGGTTCAGATGGAATCCCAAAAGGGTTCTACCTGTTCTCTGAATGATACCTCTGCCATAAGTCGCAACATATACGGCTCAGCTCGCCACCCTTAACAGACATATACTCTCGGTTTTTTTCCCAAGTCGGAGCCCGTTATGTCTGTCCCTAAAAGTGAATTCGTTCCGTGAGATGAGGACTTCACCCGGTACAACATTACACTTAACCAGAAAACTTGACTAAAACCCAAGTGTTCATACAGTGAACTCGTTCCGTGGAAGACAAAAACTATTTATCTTCAAGAGGCTACAAAAAAACAGCAAATACATCTCTTCAAGTCAGACCAACCGTAAGTACCATCCTCACAGTGTTTACTTTGTGGTATTCATTTCTATCTCATACATCCATTTTGTTCTTTGATTTTCGTGGTGATAATTATTGGTACAGCAGTCCATTCTTCTCCCCAAAAGATTTCTCGTTCTTTTATCAACCTCTTCTTTCAATCAACTGCCCAATAGGCCTAGGCATCCCACGATTCAAGTCATCAATGAAATTTTCAGGCATATCGTTCCATTCTTCCTGAAGGGCTAAATGCAATTCCTGAGAAATTGAAGGTGATTGGATATTGCTCTCCCTAAGTAATCCAATACGAACTCAATTGGATTCATGACCGGTGAGTTTGCTGGCCCATTCGTTCTCTGGACATTGCTCTCTTGAAGCATGTTTTGAACCCTTCGTGTGTGGTGTGGTGAGGCGTCATCATCCTGATGAATTAAATTATGCCCAAATTCGTTGCGCAGAGGAACAATGATTGGTTCAGTGATGTTTTCTACGGAGATGGCACCAATCATCATTCGTTCAACGATAATACGAGGAGTACGGCGACCAAACATTATACTTCCCGCACATTATTGATCCGCCTCGAAAGGGCACAACTTCCTGGGCGAAATTCAGTCGCTCTAGTCTGCCTGGACCTCTCCAAACTCTTTCTTCAATTCGTAAACCAAATCCAACTCCTCCGAGGAAAGTACTATGCGCCATTGTGGTAAAAACCAGTTTTGATGGTTTTCTGCCTATTGCCGACGAGTAGCTCCATGTCCAGGTGATAGCCGAGGTACTCTTGAAGGTCTTCTTGCCCTTGAATTCGAGGAATGCAACCGTCTTTTCATGGTACTGATTGATTCTACCCATCTATAGGTCCCCAAAAAGTGACTGTTGCAGATATCGTTCGATTCCTTCTAGCAAAATTTACGATATGATGTTATTCCCTTCCAGATGTTACTCTGGTCGACCAGGCATCGATCTTAGGGCAACGCTGCGGGTTTCCAGGAAAAGGGCCACTGTGCGCCTTACTGAAGTCCGTGGAATATTCAAACGTTGTGCCATCTGGTGGTCCGACAAAGCTTTTCGATGTAAGGCTTCTATTCTTGCCCGTTCAAACTGGGAAATTGGATGTCCCAGCATTTTCCACGGAATATTCCCAATATTGCAACTCTCGTTATCCACTAAAATTTGGTCAAATTCGAATAGGTACACCCATATTCTTCCCGACAAGAAACTTTTCTAGCTGGTTTATTGTTTTCATTTCAAGACTTTGAGTAACGGACTTCCCCAAGGATCGGTTTTATCACCCCTTCTTTTTAATTAATATTTAAGTGATAATTCTGATACTTCCTCCGAGAATTTCATTTATGCAGATGATATTGCTCTTGCCTTTTGTCATTCTGATTTCAATATTATTGAAAATACTTCAACTGAAGATTTAGAAATTTTGAAGTATCATTTTCTGGAGTGGCGTTTATGCCCGAGTCCCATTAAAACAGACGTGTCGTGTTTTCATTTAAATAACCACCAAAAACATAAAACATTGAGGGTTAGTTTCAATAATGCAGTTTTGAATCATAATTTCACTCCCAAGTATCTCGTAATAAAACTAGATTCTTCGTTGAATTTTAAGGTTCATTTGGAAAGTTTACGTCTCAAGTTGAAAATGAGGAGTAATATACTTCAAAAATTAGCTGGTTCATCCTGGGGTGCCGATGCCACCACTCTTCGTTCGGCTGCTTTAGCCTTGGTTTTTTCAGCAGCTGAATACTGCTGTTCCGTTTGGTTGAATAGTTCTCATGTCGATTAAATTGATGGGCAACTTAATATTTCTATGAGGATTATAACTGGAACCATTAAATCTACTCCATTAGCTTTGGTTACCAGTTCTTTCTAACATAATACCTCCTCATATTCGTAGACAGGTTGCTGCCAAGAAGCCTTGGGAAAAATTTCATTCCTTTCCAAATTCATTTCCAATTATGAGTTATATGCCAGATACGATACAAGACTGACTAGATTGAAATCTCTGAAACCTCTATGCAAATTTCGAATTCGGAATGGACTTCCGTCTGAAGAAGTTCTCGGTTTTCATCTGTCTAGGAAAAATTGGTGTCTGTTGAATCGTCTTAGGACAGGTCATGGTCGTTGTAACAGTATACTTTTCAAATGGAATGCCATTGATAGCCCGAGATGTAAGTGTGGTCATGAAGAGCAAACTATTGACCATTATTTATTTATTTATTTATCGTATGGCCTTGACACATTAAAAATAGAAATTTTAACAAAAAGTATAGAACATTACTAGAATACAAAGTACAATACAAAACAGGATATATTATAGTATAAAACATACCATTTAGTCAACAATTGTTCAGTATATAAATTTCCAGATGATTTTAAGGCTATTCACTCAGTATCTGATTCCTTTTTGAGATAGGTCGGACCTTCAAAACAATTTGAATCTATTAGTCGATTTTCTTCTCTCATTTTTGTCCCTTTGTTTTTGTTTCAGATTATTACAAAATGCTTTGTCAACCTCTTTGAAGATAAGAAGAAAGAACTGTATTCGAAGAAGAAGATGCCCTTCTATATCACACTATCAGCCTATTCAGTAAACAAATCCAATATCCCTACACTTATATGGGGAGATAGAGTTTTTGATGAGATTTTTATCTGTGCTCTTGCATCATACGTAGAACAGTATGGTTACATGAACCGTATTGTACCGAATGTCGATAATCAAGTCATTTAGTGTTTTCATGTTTATGAACTTGAAAACAATAACATTTTTGAATAGATCATAAAGAAACCTTCCAAATGATATACCGGACATATTTGCTTATTATGGGACACTCTGTTCACGCAACGCAAAGCATGACTCCCTCAAAATCAGAATGATAAAAAGTATGTTTATTAGCACAGTGACAAAGCGGAGAAATCGCATATTAAGTGAGGTTATATGGCTTCATCCCTACTACTTAGTCTGGCCACCCTATAAGGGTCCTGGTAACATTGTGTCACCAGGGGTGAATGATGACGAACCCCCATGAAAATGAAGACAAAGGGTGGAAATCGCCGGAAGCATCACTCCCTGCCTGGAAATTGTCTGGGAAATTTTTAAGCCGGTGCTGAACATGATACTCGATGACAGGTTTGTGAGGGAACTGCAGAAACGGGCAATCGTGATTTCCATTCTCCATTAATTCTGATGCCGGTGATATTTAAGTAAAAATAAAATTGCGATAACAGAAAAATCGATATTCAACTCAAATGATAATTATCATGAGGCATATTAAGTTCACTGGCATTCAACAGTCTTATCATAAAAAAAGAGAACGTGAAAAATTAGAATGTGTGGAACACTGCGCTTCAGGTATGCTATTAGTACGTTTCTACTGAAACTTTTCGAGTAAATGTTTCAATTCATAGAAAGAGCCATGACAAAGTGCACAGACTGAACTGACTAACTGATAAAAAAAAAAATTCTCGAAAATTTCTGCACGCCTTTAAAGGCGATACAAAGACCTTGCCAAAAAAGCACCATGTAACGATCAAGTAGCCACCAGGGTGTTCTTCAAACACCCAACTAACGATACGCCACTGACTTCGATTCCGGGCATGTCAATGTGGATCGATTGGGTTCGGATCTTCGTGTTCAACGACTTTTTCCGATCCCATCGAGGTCTTTGATTCAGATTTGATCTGGGGAATTATTACCGATTTGCGATTGTTAGCTGTAACGTAGATTTTCGATTTTGATAGATATTAACAGGTGGAAGGTGAAAGTGAGTTTTCTGGTTGCTCTTTTGGATAAGTATATCATTCGATCATACTTTATCAAATATTAATTACCTCTGAAATTTCAATCATCTATTTTCTCTATTATTATATTGAGATATTCATTTCTTTTCTTTTAGTTTCTTATCTATACTGGCACTCTGTCAGTGTGTTCGAAAGTTTTTTCTGAGCTACCAGGAAACAATTTTTTGCTCTTTCATACTGATTTGTGAAATCATTTCTTATATTTCCTAAATTTCTAAATCACTCAATTCTTGTAATTATTCATTAATTCTTTCGGATCGAATATACTTTTTCTAAATTGTATTCATTCATATTATTCAATTCTTGTTTGAACCTTTCCGGAAAGCACTTTTATATATTTTGGTTTTTCTCAAATTCGATTTAACTACAATTAACTCACTTTTCTCATTTTGGATATTATCAGAACATATTTAACATCTTATTTTGTAATAAACTAATATCTGATCTTCTCTCTACGCATGCTCGAGAAACCATTGCTATCTGAGGAACCTCTAGAACCTCGAAGAGGATTTTCATCTGGGCTACGAGAATCTGCATTCTGGACGCAGATTGAAAATTATCCAAATCCAAGTTTGGCAATTCGACATCAAGTTATCGTTGAGGCTGAAATTTCCACCCAACAGCACATCTGTCGATTCTAAGAGAACCACGTGAGATAACGACAATTTTCCAAATTCCATCTGGCATTGAAATCAAAATTGCTTATTATTAGAGCATCCACAAAATTTCAAGATTGGACCATACCACGTGAGATCAAAATTTTCTCTTCAATACATATACCAGTTATTTTTCCAAATTCTGTCTGGAGCCCACCAAATTGGAATTTAAATATTAGAGACTATCAGATTTAACCTACATTTGTAAATGTTCTGAACACATTGTATTTTTTTTAATTCACTACCTAATTCTTTTGTTCAAAATTCCTTGCAGCCTTCAGCTAAACATTAATTTGTACACAATTTTAATAAATGATCAAAATTCAATTTTTTCTTGAATTCCAACCGCAGGCAAGATTCTTTTTCTTTTCTTATTTTTTTGTTATTTTTGGTTTAATTTCTGTTAAACCTGGCGCCCAACATAGTCAAGTTCTAAACATTCAATATAAGCTTTTAGTCGATCCACACCCTCGCCGTATCAACTGAGCAGCCGACAGGCATACGTGTAACTAGTAGTTTACATGACCCACTTTCCCTATTCCAAAAATTTAGAGGGTTGATGGGGATGGCACAGGGTACAACAAAAATCCTTCAAAATGCATAAAAATTTTGTAAACACAAATTGACCTGTTTCAGGATTTTGTTGCCAAATATTTTTCTTTTGAGAAAATGAATTTGTTTCATAGTTTTGAAGCGCACTGTTTTTTGGCGATTATTTTTTTCGATAATATGAGTGTTTGCACTTGCCTTCATATAGTGTACAACGCTGTGCAATTTTTAATTTTTCATCATGATATTTCTGTTTTTATTATACCATGATGTTTTTATTATACCATGATGTTTTTATTATACACTGCGCAAAAAAATTAACGTACATTATGGAAATCTCAAATTTATTCTACAACTGAAGGTGTTCTCAATGATAATTATTTTTATCAGAATTATGCATGCATCTGTTATCCACTTTCAACGTTTTTCTTCAATACAGATGTTTTCTTCCAGTAGGAATAAAAAAAAGATGATATTATCAGATTTTGAATGTATTGGCTCCATTCTAAAATCAGTTGTTCTCGATCAATTCTAGTGATCAATAGTTTTTCTTTCGTTTGATTTTCTACACTCGATCGCTATGCAAGGCGAAACACGCAATTTGACCCAAGAGGAATGTGCCCAAGCGGTAGTTTTGCGAGCAGAAGGGTGGACATACACAAGAATTGCAGAAAGGTTTGGAGTTTCCCATACAAGTGTGTCCAGAATGTTGCAGCGATTCAGGGAGACAGGTATGAATGTTCGAAGACCAGGACAGGGTAGACCACGGGTAACAACTGCCATTCAAGAACGTTACTTGAGTTTCTTCGTTGAGACAACGGTTTGCAACCGCTCGCCTCCTTCAAAATCAGCTTGAGCAAACGCATGAGGTGCGAATTAGCACTCAGACAATAAAGTCGGTCCCAGACAATGCGTGTATTTGACGAATGTTTGGCATTCGCGGTGCTCCGCGTACTGTGTGGGAGCTCAACTGCGGGTATCGTTCGGCATTCGCCTGCTAACCGAAGTCTTGTCGGTAAAACGGCACGAATCAAAGGAAGACGAAGTACATTCGCGCTCATTCGCGTTAGCTCCCAGACAGTGTGCTTAACTACGCGTAGTAGATTGCCTATTCTGTCCTCAGTCAGCTCTGCTACTGTTCTATACTGAGGCCGTGCGGCGAACGTTTGTCAACAGAGAAACGAATGTCGAACATTTCGCGTTTGCCGCAGTGTGTGGGAGGGTACCCGAAGGCGAACTACGAAGGCACATTCGTCAAATACACGCATTGTCTGGGACCGGCTTAAGAAATCGCCTCAGAGAATATGATTTAAGGTCTCGTGTCGCGGCAAGAGGCCCAGCTCTTACCCCAGCCCATCGAAGGGCGCGTTTGGATTTTGCGAGAGAGCATATCCATTGGGAAGAGGCCGATTGGGAAAGAGTTCTCTCCACAGATGAGTCTAGATTCTGCCTCTACCATTGTGATCGACGTTCCCTTGTATACACATGAAAGATATGCTCAGTGCAATTTCCTGAATACTACTGGTTTCGGGCGAGGATCGATTATGGTATGGGGTGGAATATCTTTGACTGCTCGCACAGACCTAGTTAGTGGTTGTTGATTATGGAGCTATGAATGCTGATAAGTATATAAGGAACATTCTTGAAGAGCATGTAGTGCCATTTGCCACATACATTGGTGAAAATTTCATTTTTATGGACGATAATTCCAGACCCCATCGTGCGCGCATCGTTCAGGAGTACCTACCTTGAAGAGGTTGAAGTCTCTCGAATGGAATGGCCAGCAAGAAGTCCAGATCTCAATCCGATTGAGCAGGTTTGGGACAACCTCAATAGAAGGCTGAGAAGTTCAGAAAATCATCCAGCTACTCTTAATTACTTAGGAATCCAACTCGGAGAAATCTGGGAAGGATTAGATCAGAACATTTTAAGATCACTCATTTTGAGTATGAACCGTCGTTGCCGAGCTGTAATTAACGCAAGGGGTGGAAATACCAAGTATTAAATCACTTATCAGCATTTCAGTATTTTGAAAATTGTTCATTTCTCTTCTTTCACATATGATTCGGTGAAATCCTGAATTTTTCTTCCATTTAATGTGTCTTGTTTCGTTCAAAACCTTCCCGAGAGAACATAAAAAATAAGTTATAAAGTCAATGTAGAGTTAACTTTCATTGAAATTGAGATTTTCAGAATGTGCGTTAATTTTTGTGCGCAGTGTATTTATTATTTTCAATAATCAACTTTAAAAAATCACAAAAAAAGGAATGCTTTTAAAGAAGAAAGTCACTATCAGCAATATCCATGTTATTTTGTATGTCTGTACTTTACGAGTATTTTCGTGGTTCAACCAATGTCACTACTTTTGTAATAGTGCCCTGATGATGGAAATATAATTTCCGAAACGTTGGCTGAGTTGGAGGTTTAATTCGTGTAAACCAGACCTTTCCACCACCATCCCATATACATATAATAAATAGGTACCAACTTGCAATCGAAAAAAAATCCTTTTTTTCTATCATTTGCATATTACTCATATTATTGGACCTAACTGGTCTAATGCTGAAATTGTTGGACATCAAACCACCAACACGCTTAAGAACTGAAGAAATTATCGCAGCTGTGTCGGTCAGTGTTTGGCCATTGTTACCGAACAACGTGGAATATTTAAAGAAGGATTTAGATGTGAAGCCTTTCAAAATACAGCTGGTTCAAGAATTGAAGCTGAAAGACATACCACAAAGCAGAATTTTTGGTGAATGGGCTCTTGAAGAGTTCGCGAAAGATACACTTTTTCATCGAAAAATTGTGTTCATTCGAAGCTGATTTTTGGCTCAATGTAAATAAACCAGAATTGTGAATTTCGGAGTGAAGATCAGCTAGAAGCATTGCAAGATCTACCAATGCATACAGAAGTTACGGTATGGTGCGGATTATAGGCCAGTGGCATCATTGGACCGTACTTCTTCAAAGATGAATGGAAAATGGAAGAGCTTGACTTGTATGACATGTAGTTTCCACTAGACGATGCCACATGCCACACAGAACGCGAAACAATGAACCAATTGAGAGCTAAGTTCAGTGAACAGTTCATTTCACGTTTGAGACCGGTCAATAGGCCGACAAGAACTAGATCGTGAGATACCAGCAAATATGTTAGAAAGAGTTTGCCAAAATTGGACTTAGCGAATGGACCATTTGAGGAGCACCTGCAGTCAACATTTGCATAAAATAATCTTCAAACATCAAATTATATGGACCGAATCAACGATTCAAATAGAGATTTCATGCATTTTTCTTAATTTAATCAGTTCTTTCATGAAAAAATTCTTGAACTTAAAAAATCACACACAATTAAATTTTTTCATTCTGGTTTTTGTGATAAACATTTTGATTGATTGATTGATTTATAAGCTGACAAACAAGAGACCGGGTTAGCGCTTGGCCTCCCTGTGACACTGCGACCAACTTGGGTCTATGTATCACTCTTTCGTCAGTGGTTCCTCACGAGAATAGGTTTGTGTCCTTTATCAGGTTCAGTAGCCTTTTTATGAGGTTTTTCGGATTCATTCCCGTTTCCGGATTGATTTCACCGAAGATTCTGTGGCGCCTTCTTCCCAAGGCGTCGCATTCAAAAATTATGTGAGAGGCTGTTTCTTCCTCTTCACCGCAGAGTCTGCAATCCACGGGTTCTCCAAGTATTCCTATGGTGTTCAGATGTTTTCTAAGGCCGCAGTGTCCCGTCAGTAGACCCACTATTGTGATAAACATGAAAATGATAACATTTCTGAATGGCGAATGATGCGACGTTTCAAAAGATGTATAACAAAACCATACTTCGTTTTAGAAAAATTGGGGATTGTACATGTCTTTCGGAGGGGGTTTTTACGTAGAAGAATAACACTTTGAAATGTAAGTTCGACATGTGTTAGGATATTTCATGAACATTTACAGTAACCGAGATAATTAATTTATTCCATTTGGCTTTTCCACACTATAAAAAATAAGCCCAGGTCATGAATTCCCTTGCTTTTGTACAGTTTTCCAAAATCTATCAAATACATAAATTCTCAATATCATCCTTTCAGAGCTAAAAAAATGTAGGGTTTTCCAATCAGAGTTGTCATATAACAAAGGACCAACAACACTTCCTTGCGGTACACCATACGTACTTTCCCTGTCAGAAACCGTATGAATTATTTCGACTACTGTCTCCAAATCAATAGATAGTAGATATACTGATCTCTGATTAATATAAGGGAAATGTATAAAAGGTAGTTATGGCGGTTCGACATCAAAATGACACCTTTGTGAAAGTAAACTATTTACTGAATGTCTAGTAAATAATGGATATAAAGAGTATCTAAATTGATATCGAACGTAAAATGCACGTATTCAATGAAGTTTGCGGCTCATTCGACTGTAATAGAAGGTACGCATTTGAACGTCAATATTACGAAGCTGGTTTGTGGTAAAGTACAGTTAAAGTGCAATAATTGTATTGTATGATAAATACTGAGATCATTAGAGAAGTAATTATGTAACACAATATTGATATACGACTATACAGAGTTTGTTTTTCGAATCGAACTTTAATCGAAAAACTTTCATGGAGAATTGAATTTTTGAGAACCTAGATATTATAATAATAATATCAGTTTATTGATCCTTCGAGAAAAATTGATGTTAAGGATAAGTCATGCAGATGAAAAGAAAACTATAAATACGGTTTTCACTATCACATTATTGAGGTAATCGTTTAAACTATGATAACATTTATTTAACTCAAATTTTTGAATTTCTGAATACATATATATATATATACTTCTCACTCCCATTTTGGTATTTAAACGAGTGTTTCAATTTGTATCTTTCGTGGATCTTATTCGGCCGACGGCCTCTAGCTACGAACTTTCGTGCACAGAAGCTCTAACCCCGGGTTATTGATTGATTGATTATACTGATCACTCCTAGGTCTCCCGAGGAGACCCCTCAGAAACTACAAGCTCTTATAAATTCTTATAAGAGTGTTTCAATAAGAGAGCAAGATTTTAGTGTTCAATAAAACATGGTTTTCTGCAGCAAAGTATTGAAATATTTATTGATTTAGAAAATATACATTTGGGAATTATGCTTGAAATAAAATATCTAATTTCTTCATGCTTCGATGGTTGCAGGCTTATTGGCATAAACCTGTGACTCAGATAACCCCACAGCCAGAAATCTAAAGGCCTTAAATCAACACAGCGTGGAGACCAATTCTGATCACCAAATAGGGAAATGACTCGTGCAAGATCGTCAATGTTTCACGTGCGCAGTGGCGGCTCCTCCATATGTGCACATGTGCACGTGTACCCCCAAGTAATATCTTCATCTAAAGGAATTTATTTTTGTCTTTGACGTAAATGTAACGTTTTCTATCGGGTATTTAATTTTATTTTTAATTTCCGATGTTCCAGTTCACGGTTCTGTTCTACTGTAGACTACTATAGAAACAATAAACAGACGGCGGGCGAACTCACAACAGTCACAACTTCGAACGCCAACGGTCAATGCAAATACGCGTAGCCCGTACACTGCACTCTCGAACTGATCCCTCATTGGAGCAGCCGCTACCCTTCGCGTCCCTCACTCCCCGTAACAGTCCATAGTATTTAGCTGACATAGGTACACATCCAGAATGTGTACGGTCGTCTGTTGCATAGACAAGCTATAGATAGGCAACTCTTAATTCAAATTCTGTTCATTGTGTCTGCGGTCGTTAATACTAACAGATGATATCGGCGTAAGAAAACAGAGGCGTCATCTCGCGGTTTTGTAGAAAAAACAAGGGACATGGTTTTATGTACCATTTGTATAATTTTTTTTTTCAAATTTCAAGTTCATTAGATACGATGATTATTTGTATTCAAAAGCAATCACTAAATCTTATAAAAAGCTTGAAATGTAGAGCACCAGTGATTGAAATCAAAGTCTTATATAGGAGTTAAATATTATTCATTTATAAATGTTTGTTATCTACATGAATTAATGTCAAGGCAAATAATAATATTTCACTCAAGAGAACACACAAAAATATTCAATTGGTTGTATTTCGCGCAATTATGGCCGCAAATTTTGGGAATCCGATTAGCATTAGCGTACAATATTCAAAAACAAATTCGCTGACAGTAGAAAGAAAAACAAAAATAAAAATTGCCTGTCCTGGTCTTTTCAATATTTCGTCTGAATTAGATCTAGCACTCAGGGATCATTTGGATCAATCCACAGTATTCAGCGGAACATCCAAAGACATTCAAAATGAATAGTTGGACTGTATGCTTTCATTGCTTTCTGTGTGTCATGCACACATTAAGAAAGAACTTGCTGCCTCAAAATTCGTGTCCGTGATAAGTGATGAAACAATTGACATTTCAAACATTTTCCAAATGGTTATAGTTTGCCGTTATGCTTCAGCAGACGGTACCCCTATTGTGAGAATTTGGGGTTTTCTGAATGTTATTCCAAGATAAGGCCAAAGAACATCACAAACTCCCCAAACTGCGAGATTCGAAGGTTGATTTCACATTTTTTTCCTCCCCAGAACCCCCCTTCCCCATGTAGTCCGTACCCTCTAGACCCCCCGGTATCTGCCCACATGTGCACTCCCAAAATATAAATCCACGCGCCGCCACTGCACGTGCGGTATGACATTTGGACTGTCCTGCTGAAACCACATGTCGTCAAGATCAATAGCTACCAAATGAGGCACAAAAAACTGTGTTCTAGCAGGATAACGTTCGCCATTCACCGTTACTGCATTCTTGACAATCAGGAGACGTTGTTCCAACGTGCTCCATGTTAACTAACTCTTATCCGTCAACTTTTGATCTGTCACGTCGTAATTATATGACATATGACTGTCAAACATGGCGCGCAACTCAAATCTTGTTAAGTAGAAAAAACATACAACATTTCTCTCATTTCCTTCTCTAGTTCTTGTGTTTTCAATTTTCGATTTGTTCAAATAGACTGTTCCACAAAAGTTCTGAAATTTTGATACAGTTCCGAAAGTTTTCATTTTTCCAAATGTGAAAAATCTTAATATTCACTCACTTGTCACAAAGTTTCTGGTGGAAATTTATTTGTAGTACCTATATGTTGTACAGTTTACGTCTAGGCATCATTGCAAACCAACATATCAGAGTTTGAATCAAAGTTGATTGTAAGAAAGTGATCAATAACAGATCCAAAATTCTTAGAAAAGCAAGATTTAGAACAAGATTTTGCCTGAAACTGAAAAATTTATCGAACTAGAAGCAAATAAACCTTCAGATATAGGAGCGTGAACATTTGATTTCTGAAAAACGAACATTTGGTGGACAAGAATCGGCTTTTGAAACAGCCACAAAATTTCTTCCTTAACTTTAGTGGGGCAGTATACAGGGTGATTCCGAAGGAGACTGTCAGATTTTAGAAGTTTACACTAGTCAGGGCAGTTTCGAAACAATGCTTGGTTTATGGTTGGGGGCCTTTATTGAGAGTCTACAGGGTGATTTGTCCGATTCGACCGATTTTTTTTTATTTAGAACTTTGATATGGCTATATCAATATTGATGAAATTTTCAGTGTAGAGCACTATGATTGTCTACTTTCAATAATTCCAACACTCATTCGAAAATACAGGGTGGGAATTATGAAAAGTTCAGATTAAATTTGCAGGTTGAAAAAACACCCTGTACATTCCGTTTTCAAAAATTCGCTACCCGCTTCAGATTCTACCATGAGTTACAGTACTGGAGCGTTTTTATTTTTTTGGCACACGTCCAGTTTTCCTAGAAAACATTTTAAAGATGAACAATATCGTTAAAAAGCTGTATTGTCCAATGATCGAAGCTCTTACTGAGTCCTAAAGTAGTTTTTCCAAATTCGAAATTCATTTTTAATCACTCATATTCTGAAGTATAAAATCATTTAATCCAGAAAATATTTTTATACGTACCTGCGTAAACCAAAAATCTACAACAACTGGTACAGAATAAACATTCGAAACATATCATACAAGGCAAAACTGAGGATAAACACAAAATTCACATAGATTGTTCGAAAAGATTTACTCTTTTTTGAATACATATTCGCGACCTTTTTATTAAATTTTCAATTGACCTTCTAATGAGAGATGGATTTTGCTTTGAGATATTACATTCCTCCAAAATTCTTTCAGATAGGTGTTCTCTTCTTCTAATTTCAACCTTATAAACTTTTGTGTCAGATTTCCCCACACAAAATAATCTGAATAATTCAAAGCATGGATCTTAAGGAACTTGATTTAGGTTTCATGGAGAATTTTCAGTTTGATAAAAACTATTTTTCATACATTCGGAAGAGCTTTTTATCAATGGACGATACAGCTGTACTATTTATTTCAGAATATGCTCACTGCCTTGGAGCGAAATAACGATATTGTTCATCTTTAAACATTTTTTCTAGGAAAACTGGACGTGTGCCAAAAAAAATAAAAACGCTCCAGTAATGTGAACTTATGGTAGAATCAGAAGCAGATAGCGAATGTTTGAAAACGGAATGTACGTGGTGTTTTTTCAACCTGCAAATTTAATCTGAAATTATTAAAATTCCCACCCTGTATTTTTGAAAAAGTGTGGGAATTATTGAAAGTAGACAATCATATTGTTCTACACTGAAAATTTCATCGATATCGATTGAGCCATATCAAAGTTATGAATTAAAAAAAACGGTCGAATCGGACAAATTACCCTGTAGACTCTCAATAAAGGCCCCCAACCATAATAATAATAATAATAATAAATTTATTGCACAGATAATACAGTGACGTCAGAAGAATACAAAAAATACACAAAATAGAAGAACCTTAAATGTACAACAATTTTCAAAAAAACATACCTAAATACACAATACACAAACTTCGAAACTGTCTTGACTAGTGAGAACTTGTCCTAAAATCTGACGGTCTCCTCCGGACTCACCCTGTATATCACATATTTATTTGTGAATCCCAAATGGTCGAACCTTGAGAGAACTTTTCGAATATCAGATCTAGAACTCCGATTTCGTGTCATGAAAATGTCTAAAAGTTCAGATCGAATATCGAAATGAAAAGAAACAAGATAGTTGTTTCTGTGTGAAAGAAGTTCTGGAAATCACACTCGATTTGATCCTGATATCAATCATCAATTACCACCGGCCGAAGAACAAGCAGAGGATTTCTGAGTTTGCCGCACCTGCTACCTGTATATTTAATGAAAACAGCATAAATTCGATGAAGAAATGGGAAAAATCAATAATTAATTATATCCCATCAAAAACACAACTTTTGTCATCTAATTCGTCGATACCGATTAAAAAACGAAAATTTTCAAGGTATGGAATATTTGAACCGTCACAATTTGTTTCATGAAAGCTATTCAAATTCAATCATCATTGTGTCGCAACAGTTCGTCTTCCAAAAGCTACACCTTGTCGAGGCAGTCACAGGTTTGTTGCCATGGTTTTCATCTGTTGGTAGGATTGGTGTTGGTCCTGGAAATCAAGCGACGGGCGGCGCCCTATTCGGTTTCCGTTGATTTTTTCTTCGGATAATTGTTTACTAGCTGGAGCTGGCGTGGGCGGTTTTACCAGCACGGAGTTTCGTTTATCCAAATGAACACATAAACTGCTCCACATGAGTTAGGGATATTGACTCAAATTCCAAAAAACATAGTTAAAATAAGATTTTTGTGATGAAAATTCATATTAATATGATTTCAAGTTGCAAATTAATTTTAGCCTGTAGGTCTGCAGAGTATACAGGGTGGTTAAGTAATCGAGTAAAATAACGAAATTTTATTGCCAGAGAATTCAAGCATTTTAAGACTATCAATACAAAGTATGGCCTCCACGGGCATCAATAACAGCTTGACATCTTCTTTTCATACTACACACGAGATTGTTAAACATTTCTTGAGCAATTTGGTTCCATAAACGAGGCAGAAGCTCTCTCAGATCATTTAAGGATTCTGGGGTAGGTTAATGATCATCTTATCTTCTTTGGAGCATAACCCATGCAATTCAAATCTGGTGAGTGCGGAGGTATTGGTACCTAAATGTGGAATACCAAGCTCCTCGCGGGCTGCACGGTGCGTCTAGCGTTATCGTCTAGAAATTGGAAAGTTTCACCAATAGCAGCGTAAAAATTTGGCACAACATTGTCAATGACATGCTCCCTATAGTGTAAGGCGGTCATATTCCCAGGACAAATGTTTAGATCTGTGCGCCCGTTGAAACATATCCCGGCCCATACCATAACACTACCCCCTCGGAATGGATGGACTTCTTGGACATAGCGATGATTACGGGGTATGCGTGGGATTGTCCATACCTTTATTCTTCGAGGATCTGAAAATCGTCCATATCTGGATTCATCAGTGAAAAGGACACTACGCCATTGATCGTTCCAATTGATATGTTGCCTTGCCCATTCCAGTCTTTGACGCTTATGGTCACGTGTTAATGGAACTCCTCTCAATGGACGTCTAGAACCTAGATTTACCTCTCTCAAACGTCGTCTGATGGTTTCGATGGAAAATTGGACCCCACCTGCATTTTGAAGAGTATTCCGTAGCATTCTACACGCCGAAACGGTGATGAGACGATCTTGAGCAGGTGTTGTTTTTCGTCGCCCACCAAGCCTTGTTCTTTCCAACACGGAACCTGTCTCCCTGAACATATTCCAAAGTCGAGATATCACACTTTGGCTGACTTGGAGCCTTTCAGCTACAACAACCTGAGTTAGGCCACCCTGTAGCATTCCGATAGCCCCATTAGCCTCAGCGTTTGTGAATTTACGTCTCGGCATTTTCAGAAAACTCGTTTCAAATCGAAGCCGTTGATGAACTGACTTCATTTCAAAATAAGAACATTCATGAAGCATATGCAGAGAACCAAACTTCAGAAAAAAGGCGACCAGATTGACGAAAAGTCTCATACTGATTTCTATTGGATCGATTCAAGTTGTTATTGAGTTTTAAATGATTTTACAGCGATTTTCTCGAAGATTACATACTTTTATTAAAAACGATTGAATACGATATCCCTAACTCTTGTGGAGCAGTATATTTTATTTGGTTGTCGCTTCACTCACCAATACTACTCTAATAAGTTTCATTGTCGCTGCGTATTTCGGAGAGTTCCATTTTCATTTTTCAAGTTCTTGTCATAAAGTTATCATCATTAATAATTCGGCGGTAATAATGGTCAAATTTTTCGTTGGTGGAAAATCGTCCTTTTTATTCAAGAGGGGGACATTTTCAAACAGGCAGTAAGGACTTGTTCAACATTGTCATTCTCTATTCAGAAATGTTATCATAATTATTGCAAAAATCAAAATAGTAAAAAATAAAATCAAGTTTTTAGGGAAGTATGATAAAAAATCAAAAACTAAAATGTAATACAAAATGTAGCAAAATAATTATGAATAAATGAAAATGAAATATCGGGACGTAGGACTTCTAAACAACTATTATTTTAAAATCACGCCAACCTTTCGAGGAAGGTTACCCCTTTTCCAAAGCTAAAACTTTACAATATGAGGGAGAGGACACACAAACACATCAAAACATACCTAGTCCAAAAATTGAAAATTATAGTCATAAAATCTCGAATGCATCAGTGGAATAGTCGGGGAAGCGTCTAAATACATTCAGGAAAAGTCTAGAAAACGGCACAATAGAGCACGAGGTTATAACGAAAGTAAGAAACTCGGAAATCTATTGTTGAGCAATCTATGATTACAGAACCCATGGACTAGAAAATTTTCTGTTTAGTTTTGGTTTTTTGTTGCTGTCCACTCAGATGACGATCGTTTTGATTCCGGAGTGAAGTGATGGATCCAGCATTCATCCATTGTCACAAATCGACGCAAAAATTCCGGTTTGTTACGTTTAAACATGGCCGAACACTGCTCAGAAGCATCAACACGTTCTTATTTTTGGTCAACAGTGAGCAAACGCGGCACCCATTTTGAACAGAGCTTTCTCATATTCAAATGCTCATGCAATATAAAGCCAACACGTTCTTTTGATATCTTTACGATGTCAGCTAACTCACGCAACTTCACTTTTCGATCATTCAAGACGATTTTGTGGATTTTTTTTATGTTTTCTGGTGTTACCGCCTCATTTGGACGATGATGCAGAACGCAGTTCTGCATCATCGGTGTCTCTACGACCACGTTTGAAGTCAGCAAACCAACGTTTTATTGTTGTTTCTGATGGAGCGGAGGCCCCATAACACATTTCAAGCCATTGTTTCGCTTGAACGGTATTTTTTCCCATCAAGAAGCAGTGTAAAATTAAAACACGAAATTGTTTTGATCCATTGTTTTGAAAATGAAAATGGAAAAAAACTCTGTCATGAAATTTCAACAGCTATCGTTTGAAGGTTAGTTTTAACTGAAAAAAGGTGACTGCAATAAAACTAGCACCATCTATGTCTTAGGCCCGGGACTTTTCAGCCCATGTAACCAAGATAACTAATTTATTCCATTTGGCTTTTTCACACTGTATGCTGGGTTTTCGTAACATTTATTTCCGTTGAGAAACTCTTCGATTTTGAAAAAATTCAGGAAATGGATTACTTTCCGATCATCTCATTTCTGACGTGAGAATCTACGATCCCTTTCTGAGTGTCACATGAAATCTGTGGCAAAAAGCTGAAAAGACATCTGATTGAGAAATTCAGATGATTGTGCATTTTCCTAGAAAAGAAGTTGTTTGAATATGTTGAGAGCTTCTACTGAAGACGTTTCAAAAGTGCATCCAACGACCATGAAAACCCACCTGAAGATATATTTCGCGCAGCGTAATGACATTATGTCAAGTTTCAAGTTGAGAATCGTTCATCGAGGTTTGGGAATTTCAAAGGGTCTCTTGTAGATAGGGAAATAGATTGTGTTGTTGACACCAAGCATAATCACTGTCGAACGTTGATTTGAGTGAAAACAACCCCAAAGTTGCTGCTGGAAAGATATGAAGCATTCAATTCTCTTCATTAAAGTAAATATAAATTAGGGTTTCACATTGGAAAAAGTCGAGAATTATCGATTTCAAATTATTCATATTTGGACATCCTGTGTATGGCAGGGTAGTCTTTTTATTATGATGATTCTATGAAACTTTCAACAACCAAGAAGTCGTATCACATTTGCGATTCGTCTAGTTTTTGCAAGCGTTTTAGTTCTTTCAGCGGAGTGCTGAGCGCTCAACTTTTTTCAGTTTCACCTGAATAAGATCTGTACCGTTAGAAAAATATTTCTAAGATATTGCGTTTTGAATAGAGACATTGAAAATAAATGAAAATATACAGGGAAATTCAGTCAAAAATTATCGGGGGTTTTTTAGAGTGATAGAACTTCAGATTGAAATAAAACACATTTAAAATGAGATTGAAGCCATTTTTTTTATTTGAAAGATAATTTTATAAAATTTATGTTTCAAGAAAAATTTTCGGCATATGTCCACCACGATTAGCTCCGAGGAACCGCATTCAGCCAGACCTATTTTTGACCACTTTTTCGAGTAATTCAGGCCTTATTTCAGCAATAACACGGGTTATGTTGGCTTCCAAAGTGTCTATTGCTTCTGGTTTATCAGCATAAACCAATGACTGGACATAATCCCAAAGTGAATAATCCTTTGCAGTTATGTCGCATGATCTTGGAGGTCATTTAATTGGACCATGAGGTGTGATTTATTGATTGATTGATTAGCTGACGAACAAGAGACCAGGTTAGCGCTTGGCCTCCCTGTGACACTGCGACCAACTTGGGTCTATTGTATCACTCTTTCGTCAGTGGTTCCTCACGATAATAGGTTTGTGTCCTTTATCAGGTTCAGTAGCCTGTTTATGAGGTTTTTCGGTTTCATTCCCGTTTCCGGATTGATTTCTCCGAAGATTCTGTGGCGCCTTCTTCCCAGGGCGTCGCATTCAAAAATTATGTGAGAGGCTGTTTCTTCCTCTTCACAGCAGAGTCTGCAATTCACGGGTTCTCCAAGTATTCCTATGGTGTTCAGATGTTTTCTAAGGCCGCAGTATCCCGTCAGTAGACCTACTATCATACGTGCCTTTGTTCTGTTTAGATTCAAAAGGTCAGCCGTCAAGGTTTGGCTTGTGTGTCCTACCATGACTTTGCTGTGTGTTTGCCTGTCGCTCTGTTCCCAGTGTTGTCGGTGTCTTTGTTTTATCCACTCCTCAATCAGGGTCCTGCATCGGTTTTTGCTGATTCCAAGCACAGGTTCTGGCCCTGTGAATGGCGTTTTAGATGCTTGTCTTGCTAAATGGTCTGCTTTTTCGTTGTCCGCTATTCCCTTGTGACCTGGCACCCACATCAAAGTGACCTTGTTGTGTTTCGCCAGCTCCAGAAGGTCCTGGAGGCATTCCCAGACGAGTCTAGACTTTATCTGTGTCGAGTTGAGAGCTTTGATGGCGCTCTGGCTGTCAGAGAGAATGTGGATGTGTTTTCTTTGGTAGCCACTTTCCAGGTTCTTCTGTATGCATGTCCTAATGGCATGTGTTTCAGCTTGAAATATCGTGGCGTGTTTGCCGAGAGGTATTATGTAGTCCCTTCTTGGCCTCACTCCGTGTATTCCCGCTCCTGTTCCTTCATCTGTCTTAGAACCGTCTGTGTACCAGACTATTTCTGCAGATGATTCTCGAGTCCCATCTGTTCCAGTCGAGCTGTGTTTTGAATGGTTTTTCGAATGAGTATAGGGGTTGCATGTAGTCTGAACCATGATGTGTAGCACCATCTTGTTGAAACCACTTCTGAGTCGAAACCATTCAAATTTTGAAACAAATAATCATTGATCATCGATCATCGATCTGTAACGAGCACCATTCACTGTAACATTAGCTCCATCATCGTTTTTGAAGAAATAAGAACCGATGATGCCTCCAGCGTGTAAAGCACACCATACAGTGCATTTTTTAGGATGCAATGGAACCTGCAGAACTTCTTGAGGATTATTTTCACTCCAGGTACGGCAATTTTGCTTGTTCACGTAGCCGTTCAACCAGAAATGAGCTTCATCACTAAACATAATTTCTCGATAAAAATGTTGACCAACTTCAAACTGTTCTAGGGCCCAATCAGCAGAAAAACGATGCTTATTATGGTCAAGAAACTTCAGTTCTTGAACCAGTTGGATCTGGTATGGATGCAGACCAAGATCTTTACTCAAAATTCTCCATGGATATGGAAGCAACTTGTTGTGAACTTCGATGAATAGACTAATCTGGATCTTCACTATTACTTACAGCAGCGATATTTTCTTTTGGACGCACAGTTATTTGTCTTGTTGCATCGAGAAGAGAAAATGTTGTCCGGAATCTATCGATAGTTTGACGAATAAGCTGATTTGATGGACGATTATGTAAACCATAAATTTCACAAGGTGCTCTATATATTTGGCGAATAGAACATTGGTTTTACAAATCAATTTCAAAAATTTGTAAACGTTGTTACGACGTGAGTCTTTCATGATAATTTGTCAAACCTCACTGAACAGAAATGTCAAAACAACATGGCTTCTACCTTTTCTCAAATCACAGTTATCCCTATCGAAAATTTTATCACTCTAAAAAAACACCCTATAGAATATCTATTTTTGCAAACATCCTGTATATTAAATAGCGGCTATGGACGAAGAACGCACTATTGCAGGACCCTGTATATACGATGAAAGTCTATGATGAAAAACATGATTCTATTTATTGAAAAATAAATACTCTTACGTGAGCATTTTGAATGTTCGCCAAAGGTGCTAGAATCCTTATTCCGGCTCTGCTTATAACATAAACATTGTAGCGAAAATGAAGAAAACTCAAATAATTTTGGGTTGAAACTGCCTCGTAATGGAATAATTACTAAAAGCATGAACAATCTGAGTTCTGGAATAATTCCAAGGTGGAATGAATTGCAAAAATTCTAGTTTCACCACATGGCGAATTCCTTCACTGCGCATGGATAGTGATGACAAATGGATACTTCACCCCAAATCAAATTTCCCCATCCATATTATCTGCCGGATTTGTTGAGTTGATTATACATCCCTTCTGCTTCTTAACAGGCAATCATTGCAGATATTCGCGCAAAGGGTGCTCGTTTTCAATCAGGGCATTTATTCGGTTGAGTTCATGATATTGTAACCTAGTTGTAAACCGATGAAATGGTTTTCTTGCCTCATAAAAGTAGCTTATGAGCTACTTATAAATCGATATGTGATAACGTATCATGGTGCTGGTTATGGCGAGTATGGGAATTTATCGGGGAATGTTTTCTAGGAATTTCCCAGTTACTTCAATGCGATTTGATTGTTCGAATATTATTCAAAGCAATCTTATCATTGAAAGATTACATTCATTTGATATTCCGAAACGAAAAAATATAATTAAAGCGGAGATATTCAAATTAATTCCTGCGAATTAGCTTATGATAATACTGAACGACCTTTTTTTACGATGATTGAAAACCTCTAACTTCTCGCATTATTCACACTATATATAGAAGAAAATCAAGCACTGACGTCAAGTCGGGAGCTTTTGAACTCTCGTTCATGCATCTTGTGAATTGATCCATCCTATAGGTAGACGAAAAAAGTCTTGGCCCCCCAATCTACCCTCAACTCATGGAATCTAACGTGACAATTTTTCGTATGTGGAATCTTCACTATCTTATCACTTGAATAAATACAATAAACCAGCAAAAATAGTTATTTTCCTAACAAGTGCGGAAAGTGATATTTTCCCGCACGAAACTGCCGTTACCCGAACGACGCGAAGCGGAGTTCGGGTGAGCAGTTGAGTGCGGGAAAAACACTTTCCGCACGAGTTAGGAACAATATTTTTTCTACAAGCGCTTATACGAGATCGATTTCAACACACAGATCAAATGTGAATTGATCATTCTAAATACACATGAATGACAAAAGTCTCTGACAAGTCGTTACCATTGTACTCTCATCGTTGACCTTCGGTCCATAGAGACTACAAGCCTATGAAATAAATTTAAACTGTAATAATATTCATAAATTCTTTATTAATTGAAAAGAAAACTAGACTAACAGCACATAAAAATGAATTTTGATAAGGAATCTATGTACATTCTGTTTCTTCCCATTATTATCAATATATTCATTAGAAATATTCAGTTATTAGTTATATTTATTGTAAACGTGCAGTTGGTCGCGTTATGCAATTTTATAGCAGAAGCCATCATATTGGTCGAAGTCAGCTGCTCCTTGGAAGATAATGATTCTGTATTACAGTTTGTAGAGGAAGAAGCAAAACGTTGAATATTTGCCATCATATTGTTCGAAGGCTCTTTGGAAGGTAATGATTCTGTATTACAGTTTGAAGAGGAAGAACCATTCAAATTAAGAATTTTAGTGGACATTTTTTTTTTCTGGTTAATAGATTCTTCCAAGTATCCCTCAGCAACAGCAGTTGACTTCCATCCTCCTAAACGTTTAATATTTGTGATACCTTCTCCACAATTGGCTAGGAAAGTAGCCGAGGAGCGCCTAAAACTGTGTCCTGTGTATAATTCCGGATTTTGTAGGCGTAAGTAAGCTGCAATTTCGGACGGTATTTTTCCTATTGTATTGATTCCGACAGGTTGAATCTTACATTTTCCCCGATTATACTTTATGAAAATTCGGCGATGAGGTATTTCCTTTGGACGTAAATTCATATATTTTCTGTATATGTTCAGAAAATATCCATTATTGGTGTCTTGGGATATAACAAACGATCTTGGTGAATGATTTTTGGAGTCCTTAATATTGACGATGATCAAGTCTCCTTTATCATCTATATCGTCGATGGTGAGTTTTGTAAGTTCCTCTCGTCTGCAGGCACCAGCTAATCCAAAAATTGTTACCAACTTCATCATCAAGTAAATTTCATCAGATGCCTCACTCATGATTTTTGTTATTTCCTCTTCATTAAAAGTTTTGGCCTTTTTTGGACGAAATCCTATATTCTGTCGTTTAATGAAGGCAGTTAATTTATGGAATTTTCCAATATCCAAATCCTGTTTCAGTTTACAAACACTCTTTATCATTGAATATCGGGACCATAATGTGTTTGGTCTCCAAATTTTGGACATTTCCAAAAAATACGCCGAAAACACTTCCTCCTTCCTCGGTTGAACCTTTTTGGAATTACACCAATCAATGAATTCTGAATATTGCTTCTCATATTTTATCTTCGACTTGGCCGGTAACAAATTTAAACTCGCTTCATAAGAAGCTGCTAATATTTCTTCGGGCAGGCCATCATCAGATCCCGAAGTATCCATTTTACCGGAGCGTACTGATTGAATTCGAGTTGATATTATTTATATTTAAACACAATTTCATAATATAATGACAATGTATTAATTCTTATTCACATGCCGTTTCCATAGTAACGTCGTCGGTGGCATAGAGATATATCATTATTCAGTTTATTCTTTAGAAAAAGCGTGCGAGAAAAGCCCTTGCTAATCCATTACCACACGCATTTGCGTGCGGTAATGGAATAGCAGGGGTTTTTCCCACACTGTTTGGCAATGTGACTCTTTACGAATTGAAATACGTGCGGGAAAGAGAATGAAAGTGCACGCTTGTAGAAAAATGTTTTTTTAATCTCGAGAATACAGAATTATTCGAAGTTGATGAGTTTTTGGTAAGGCACGTAGTGGCCTTTTTCCTGGAGACCATCAGCGTTGTCCTGAGACCGGTGCAGGCACCGGTCTCAGTACAAATGTTACTATCTGTAACAGCCCTTCGAAGACATTTTTTGAGGACCTATAGGCGAATAGTCTAAACCAGTACCATAAGGAGACGATTGCACTACTCAAATTTAAGGGCGAGAAGACCTTTAAGAGTACTTCGTCTATCACCTTGACATAGAACTAACCGTCGGCAATGGGCGGAATACCATCAGAACGTGCTTTTATCACAAAGGCGCAACTTACTTTTTTCGGACGATTTTTTCGACAAAGTGATAGTCGACGAGGAAGGGTTTGGAGAGGTCCAGGTAGACTAGAGCGACTTAATTTCGCGCGGAAAGTTGTGCCCTTTGAAGGCGGATCAATAATGTTCAGAGGGGGTAAAATGTCCGATCGTCCAACCCCTCTTATTATGGTTGAACGAGCAATGACTTCTGCCATCTACGTAGAAAACATCATTGAACCAATTATTGCTCCTCTGCGCAACGCATTTGGGGATAATTTCATTTATCAGGATGATAACGCCCACACGAAAGATTCAAAACATTTTTCAAGAGAACAATATCCTCCAGAGAATGAACTGGCCAGCAAACTCACCGGACATTCATCCAAATGAGCACGTATGGGACTACTTAAGGAGAGCAACATCCAATCGCCAAAAGTCACCTTCAACTTTCAGGAAGAATGGAACACAATGCTTGAAAATTTCATTAATGACTTGATTCGGGGGATGCCTAAGCATATAAGGCAGTTGATTGAAAGAAGAGGTGGTAATACGGACCATTGAATTTGGATTCAGTTGTGGAATAACTATAATAAATCATAAATGTATAATCGATAAATTCAGATTTTTTTCTCATTTTTTCTGTTTTGTCTCATCCTGCATGAAGCCAAGAGTAACAAAAAAATTTTTTGTCAAATATACAGGGTGGCCAAGAGATTGACGTCAAAAAGGAAAAAACAGGTCCCTCGTGTCATGGGCTATTCGAATCACCCCCATGTATGTTATGCTATTTTTCACGGTTTTCGAGTTATGAATTTTTTCATGAACTTTGAGAATTTCTGACTTGACCATTTTAAAAAAGATATTTAAAAAAAAGTACAAGACTTCTCTGTGAAATTCTTTTTGTAACTTAATCTCCATGAATTGTACTTTTATACATAAAATAAGCAGATTCGTAACTTCGATGAAAATTATGGAAATGGTGGTCTCAAGTAAAAAAGTTACGTAAATTGGATTATGATCTGAATTTTCGAATCAAAATTAAAAATGTAATGTAACATATCTGAATTTCCTACCCTGCAACGAAATAAAATGCGCCGTTGCCAGACTCCATGGCTTCCAACTTTGCAACGTCTGTTGTCGAAACGTGGAACTACGTTGAATGAAATTATTTGATATTATTTTATAATTCTATGAATGATGAATATTAGTACGACTTCAATCAATACTTTAGGCAATTCGCATCTTTATAAATAGGAGATTTTAATCATATCGAAGATCCACCATGAAGTAAACTTGTTCTTCTGTGACCATCGAAGAAATACGATTCTGTGGCAGACAAACTAACCTCCAAAAAAACGACAACGAATGGACGACTCTCTTGCACTTGGGTTTTTTAACGCGGCGGCTGTGTGTGTGTTCCTTCGAAATGGAATCCGCCATTTTAGTATATTTAAAGACGCTTGTTTGTTATCTGGTATGTACACGATCTCCATTTAAATAACCATGTTTCATTTCACAGGATTTAATCTCATGTAAGCTTGTTCTATTTTATTATTGCATTTCTATTGAATATTGTGGAACTCTGCTCTGCTACCAACCCATTTGGAATATTCTTATACTGTTCGTAAGGCCTACTGCACATTTAACTATTCACTCGACACTATGGTATAGGCATTTGGAGTTGTTGCTTTTAGGATAATATTTTACGTACAATAATCACTGGTTTGGAGGCCTAGGATAAACTGTTTATATCATCTGTGCCAAGGAGAACATCTCCCACAACAGTGGCTTGAGACCTCCTCTGGGTGCTCTATAACGAGCGTCCCAGTGAACCAAGCCTCGTCTTCGGGCCACGGCGTACCCGATAAGCAAGGAAAGCTTTGAAGGTGCCATCGTTCATCAGTTAACAGGAAATATAAAGAGTCTATCGTCACCTCCAAACCAACGCGACTGCTATGATCTCACACATAACACTTAAAAGGAAGGATTCTCACACTAGGAACTACAAGGATACTGTTTATAAATTTCGGTAATAATCAGGTGACACACTCTATATGCCTATAACCTTTGGATAACTTTGGATGTATTGGATTCTGCTTTTTATCACAATTGTGCCAGTAATAACCTTACCGGAATATAGGAAGCCCCATATTGTACATATCACCAGTGCTCGTCTTATTAATAATTGTTCTATGGTTTGTAAACATATCATCTGTAATGCTAGAAGGTTTTTTGCTTTGAGTTTCAATTGATTCTCGTTCGTTTTTCCTTCATATGGCTATAGTTCCTCGAACTATGGTGCTGGACGATTAAAGGCTCTTGTTCCATCTTTATGTCCAACCTTGTGTATTATTTATCTATTTTACCTCATTATTTCCCATCCTATATTTCACTAATCTGAGTTATTACGAATCTGAATTACTACGACATAACATAGAGTTCTACCAATCTAGACGATCACAGCACAAGCCAAAAAATATAAGTATAAAACCCCCTTTAACGTAATTCTACCCTCAGCTCTTCAGAGCAGGGTTGCCCCTTTTCTCTTTTTCATAATGTTCCTAGGATTTACAAACTGGAATGTTACAGTAAAAAGGCTAATTCACGGTTTCTTAGTATGCTTAAAAACTGCGCTCAACAGTCAGCTTTTAGAATCATTGATAAAAAATGTACTCAACACTCTTCTTTTGCTAGAATTAGCCTTCAAAGTCATCGAGGTGGAAAAAATCAAAGAACTAGACATTTACTACAAAATTATTTTTTGCCATCTATATATATAAAAGAAAGATGTTGGTTACACCATTTATAACTCGAGATCGGATGGACTGTTTGTTATGAAACTTCATATATGGATTCGTCTACGGTCTGGTTATTATAAAATACAATAAAACTCTGAAAAAATCGATGAAAATTTTATTAATACAGGAAATGCTTTTCCTTCTTTCGAGTAAGGCCACTAGGTGTCGCTACAGTTAGACAGCGATGTAAACATATAGTGTGTAATTTGGGTTGCCTCCAACTCTGCGCTGTTGACCAAAGCCGAAATGTCTTAGAGCGTTAGATTACAGATCTCTAAAATGATGAGATTTCGTTGAGATATGTCTGATATGAGAGTAGTTTCGTTCTTACCATTTCAGGTGGCGCTATTCAGACATTATGACTGATTATTATTAGTTATTTTCACATCTTTATTTATTCCAAATAACGTAATCGTGAAGGTATTGACATCAATTACTGTATAATTTGCATAGAATTCTATCACAGTGAATTTTTATCGAAATTTCAAGTAAATCGCATTTTGTCGATCAGTTTCAATCGTGAGTTGTCCATTATTCTCATCTTTTCTCATGATTTTTGAAATGTTTTTTAATTTCTGTTTGGGTAATAAATATATTTGCGGAAATAACTGAATCCAAAATAGCCATAATTAGTAATTGACATTATTACATTTGTGTTTCTGTTCTGTGTGACTGCTCATATCCATGGAAACATGGAAATCTCGCCTAAGGGCGGATATAGCTTTTTTTTCATGGGGGGGGGGAATAACGATTGAAAATCAGGTACACAATGTATGAAATATTTTATGTGCACCACATTGTGTAACTTTTTCTAAGGACTTCGATACTCATGGGGGTGATCTGAGTTTCATCTAGCATCAACTCGATTTGACAATTCAAAAATCAGAGAACCAAGCCGTTGATCTCCGATCACCGGTGATTACGATTTGTGAAATTCATCGTAAGTAGGTATCATTTAGGCGTAACAAAGTTCGCCGGGCCAGCTAGTTTTAAGATATTTCTGATCAAGTTATAATAGAAAATGCTGAAAATAAATGAAAATTAGCTTTAGATGTTGTTCAAGAAATGTTCTAGATAAAAAAAGAAAAAGGTATGGCAATAAATCACACATCATAATGTAAATAAAAAGCAATTTATTTATAAAATTTACAGTAGGTGTTCAAAGTGGCCACCTCCAGCCTCAATACACAGTACACAGCCTCATACACAATCAAGTGGCCCCCACGTTCACCTGACCTTAATCCCATCGATTTTTTCGTTTGGGGTTATTTCCAAGAAATTGTTTTCGCCCGAGAATTTTCGAGTGAAGACGAGCTGCGACTGAAGATAAGAGAAGCCGAACGTGTCCTAAGAGAGAACAGGGCAGGTTTTATGCGATTGAAAGAAAATTTTCTAAGAAGATGTAGAATGTGTATTGAGGCCGGAGGTGGCCACTTTGAACACCTACTGTAAATTTTATAAATAAATTTCTTTTTATTTAATTATGATGTGTGATTTATTGCCATACCTTTTTCTTTTTTTTAACTAGAACTTTTCTTGACCAACATCTAAAGCTAATTTTCATTAATTTTCAGCATTTTCCATCATAACTTGATCAGAAATATCTTAAAATGGCAAAAAATAATTTTGTAGTAAATGTCTAGTTCTTTGATTTTTTCCACCTCGATGACTTTGAAGGCTAATTCTAGCAAAAGTAGACTGTTAAGTACCATCTTTTATCAATGATTCTAAAAGCTGACTGTTGAGCGCAGTTTTTAAGCATACTAAGAAACCGTGAGTTAGCCTTTTTACATTTTTAATTTCGATTTGAAAATTCAGATCATAATCCAATTTACGTAACTTTTCCACTTAAGACTAACATTTCCATAATTTTTATCAAAGTTACGAATCTGGTTATTTTATGTATAAAAGTTGAAGTTCAATTCATGGAGATTAAGTTACAGAAAGAATTTCACAAAGAAGTCTTGTACTTTTTTTTAATATCTTCTTTACGATGGTCAAGTCGAAAATTCTCAAAGTTCATAAAAATTTCCTAACTCGAAAACCGTGAAAAATAGCATGACATACATGGGGGTGATTCGAATAGCCCATGATCCCCATGATCAAAAGTACAGTACTGAGTTTTTATTCAATTTCATCAATTTTCATGAGGGTCATGTTCAAACAGCAATAACTCTCAAGTTATGTAACATACAGAAATGATGTGGATGTCGTTTTGTAGCTGATATCCTTGCGTATTAGTTCATTGAGAAAAATTAATACTTCAGTGTGCTAGTTTTTGTACTATTGAAGATTCACTAAAAAATTCAGTAAATTTTTTGACTACTTTTTTTTTAATTTTTATGACATTTTTGAGTTGAATGTTCTCATATTGTCCTACTTTAATAAAATGTGGTAGTATTATCTTTCAAAAATTATTCTTTTCACATCTGTAGGACCTTTATGTCAAGAGAAATCGATACCATTTCAAAGAGTCAACTAAGATAAAATAATTAATTTAAAATGGCGGCTATTCCAAAAATAGGGGGATAAACTCCCCAATGTGGTTGTTTTTGTCGATAAAATTAGGTATATTTGATGTCCTCAAATTATCGCTAAGTCATACCGAAACACACAGTAATAAGTTCACAGTCTGCTACTTCATGAGGTGTAACTTTATAGGAAATATTGTATCGAAAACATTTTTATACTTCTTTCATTTCGCAGACAACCAAAACATTTTCATTCAACCTTCAGAAATAACATTGTTTTCCTTGAAAGAATTGATTCAGAAATTTGATATTGAAAGTATGAATGTGATTCGGGGGTGAGTTATATGAACTAGAGAAGAGTGGAGCGAGACCTTGTTTTTCAATCCTTTCATCCCTTGTTGATCCAGTTACGCCCCTCTGCTATCTAGGGTACGTTCTGGCGACTACATTGGCGCCACGAAATATAGTATAGAGGCTTAGAATATTGTAAGTTCATATTACTCGTATTTTACTCGTAACATACGAGGTCGAACAAAGTGGTTTACTCGGAGCCGTATAGTGGCACATTTCCCCGTTGGAAATACACTGGGTATAAATTGAATTTTAATTGAAATCAAGAGAGAATTGTCAGACGACGGCGAAGTTGATTGATGTTTCGATTCAGACTAGTTAACATTCGAATCGAATTTTGGTGGGTTATGATAAGGAGAAACAAAACAATTTTTTTATTTTTGGTCATCGTCATATTATAAGGGTTTGCAAAATTTACTCATATACGTTCATTAGTAATCGTAGATGGTCACATTCTCTTTCACTTTTGCGCTACAATCCTGAAATTCTTATTATCATTTGTTATCATTCTCATGTTTATTCCAAAAACCAAAATAAAGATTACATCAAGTTATACGAATGTAATACGAACTGTTAGACAATTTATAAACTACAACTTATCAGCACAAAACAATTTGCGTAGGTCTTCTGAAGAAACTAAAATTGCCACAGGAAGTGTTTAACGAAGTTTTTATGGTACCATCTGAAAACAGAATGTTTTTTTTTTTCGTTTTCTTTCTATCACATCTTGAAGGTAAATAAGTTTTATTGTAAGAAAATTCGGGAATATTAGAGGAAATATAATAATGAATTTCGGTAATGGCATGATTTTCTTTAATTCTATTTTGATTTTCGCAATAAACATGAAAATGATACATACAATTTCTGAATAGAATAGAGGATGACGCAACATTCAAACGATGTATCACAAGCTTATACTTCTTATTTGAAAATTGGGGGTTGTACCTGTCTTTCGTAGGGGGTTGAAAGTAGAGTTTTCATTTTTACGTAGAAGAATGACACGTCAAAATCTATGCTCGACGTGTTTCAGGATATTTACAGCAACCGAGATAATGAATTCATTTCATTTGGCCTTTTCCACACTGTATATTGAAATCTAAGCTTGAAAAATCACTAAAAAATTAGTGATACCAATTTTTATCATCTCAGTTGTTTATTGAGTGTCCCATTCAAAATTTTAGGGAGGTTGATTCTAATTAGGATTTAATCATATGTTAAAGATGCTTTGCCAAATTATCAGGGAGGTTTCAGGGAAAATAGAGATTGTTCTGATCCTCTCCTGCTTTCATCAAATCAGGTTTCAATAATAAATAGGAAACAAGAACTGCATTCTCTGATTCATCATCGGCTAACTATACAGGGTATATTTAAAGGTGAGGCTTTTCTTTCGACCGATGGTGAAACTCACCAAAATAAGTCATTCTACTAAAAATTTTTTTATGAATTATGCCCCTGTTTCGAGAAAATGTAACTAGAATATTTTCTAGTTTCTAGGTGAATCTGAAAATTTCTCAGTCCGAGCCTGCTCCTCCGTAGATATCAACATCTCTTGTTTTTTGCCTTCTATCATACATGACTCAGTTACGGTGAGTGTGCAATGTGGATTGTACGAGTGTTTGCGTTTATTCAAATAGCAATTGAACCTGTTGATATGCTTTTAATTCATAGAGAATCAAAAAAAATTGCCAGTTCAACGCATAAGTTGTACAGAACAAGATTTCCGCTAATGTTCGCGAATGTTCATAAACCTGTAACAGAGAGATGCAGGCCAGAGTTTGAATTGAACATTTCATATAAGAAATTTTCGGTGAAATAACTTATTTTGATAAGTTCAATCACCTGTCAAAAAAAAACCTGACCTTAAATAAAATACACCCTGTAAACTAGGTGTTAATAAATAAGTGTATCAACGGTCAACTGTAGATTTCTCATAAAATAATATCATTTTGTTTTCTCTACCATTTTTTCCTCCGGGTCTTCGTTTCAGAGATACAGGATAACAAAAATTTATAATTTTTTCAGTTTTTTGCTAATATCTCAAAAATGATTTTCTGTAAACATATTATCACTGATATACATGCTTTCTTGCACTCTACTCGGTTTCACTAGACGTGCCAGTGGTGGAGATATTGAATTTGCACAGGTTTCACCCCCCAACTTTTACACCACTGAACAAATTTGCATTTGCACAGAAAATTCTGATGCGCAAATGTGTTTTACATTGAAAAGGCAATCCGGGTTCATTAATTTAAAGTGAAACTGGCATTTTCTGATCAAAAACAATTTGCTAACGCATTGTAAATTTATTTTAATTGGAAAAATTCTTGTAATCTTGTAAACTATGATCGCTTAAAATAATGAAAAATAACTTTGCAATTAAAACTTAAAAACTAGTGGTCAAACTTTGTAAGTAATGTAATAAGTAATGAACTTGTTAATTATCACTACTCATTTTTCCAATTACAAGAAATTCACAATGCGTTAGTAAATTGTTTCTGATCATAAAATAATATCAACTTTCTCGAAACAGGTTCACTTTCAAGTAACGAATCAAGGATACCTTTTTTATGTAAAATAATTGGCGTCCACTGGTGTGAAAGTTGAGGGGTAAAACCTTTATGCGAATACAATATCTCCGACACTGGCACGACTAAAAAAACCGAGAAAAGTGCAAGAAAGTAGCTATTATTAATGATAATGTGTATACAAAAACTCAATTCTGTAATTCAAATTGTTCCTGAGATATTAGCAAAAAACTGAAAAAAAAATATGAATTTTTGACACCGGAAACGAAGAAAAAAACTGATATTTTTCATGAGAAATCTACATTTGATCGCTGATACACTTATTTAGGAACACCCTGTAGTGTGGAAAGATGGTTTAGTTTTCCAACATCATGAGCTTCTCAAATGTGGTAAAATGGTTCGTCCGATAGAGATAGAGAATATTTTATGTCTCGTGTTTTTGCTGATGCTGATAGTATTAGTTCCCAAACTTCGAATAATGGACTTCCACAAGGATCGGTTGTATCTATCCTCTTTAATTTGTATTTATGGGATATTCCTGGTATTCCTTCCGAGAAATGTATTTACACCGATGATATTGCTCTTGCCTTTCATCATCCTTGTTTAAAAAATATTGAAAAGACTCTGAGGATATAAAAATTTCAAAAAATTATTTTCTGGGGAAGCGTTTATGCCCTCATCCCAACTATAACAGAAATTTCTTGATTTCATTCGAATAATCAACAGAAACATGAGAAGTTGCACCAATACAATTTTAAATCATAATTGCACCACTAAATATATTGAAATGAAACTAGATTCTCCTTCGAGTTTGAAGGTCCGTTTGGAAAGTTTGCGTCTGAAGATGAAAACGAAAAATAATATATTCCCCTTTGAAAAAATGATATAGAGGAGTGCGGGCGTGAGAAACTACAAATTCAAAAAAGCAGAGGATGAATTGCTTTTGATATTACAAATCGACGAGTTCCATTACTTTTTTGGCACGTTGTATATGTTGCTTCTTTTTGCTTCGTTTTCTACTTCTCCTGCTTGTATCAATAAAATATGTTTCGTAGACCACTATGGAGAAATTATGTTCGAAGAAGAAGATGCCCATCAAGAAAAGTATCATCGTATTCTGTACACAAATTCATTAAATCTACACTTATACAGGGAAATAGAATTTTTGCTGAGGTTTCATTTGGTGTCTTGTATCATACGTAAAATTATATGGCGCCTCGTTTTACATTTGCTCTGCGTATACTCAAATTAGGACCGGGAAACAGATATGTCCCTTGTTTATTTTCATAATACTTGCTATGGCGTTTGATTTCTTTCAAATCGAATATACAGTGTGTTCCGGACTTCGGTATGACTTAGCGATAATTCAAGGGCATCAAATATACCTAATTTTATGGGTCTTTCCCATAACGAAATTTCCTCAGCCCACCCCATTCCGAGATATCACACTTAAAAAGTGGTGACTCAAGTAATTTTTTTCCAAAAATTCAGTAAAGGCTAGAATCTTGAAAAACTGTAATTTCCGTACACTCGCAAAGGACTAATCACGGGTATTTTTTCAATATTCCTGCTACGTTATACGGAGATGAAATAAGCCACCCTTTCCTTATTTCAAATCAACACCTTTTTTTCGAGAAGAAGTTTCATGAAATAAAATTATAACTTGAAATCCTTGTTCTATTCAAAACAATATTTTATCCTTAAATTTTTCCCAGAACCAATAGCTGAAGAGAAAAAAATTGTATTCCTAATTTTTTGCCTCAAATTTTAGTCACCATCTTTTAAGGGTGAGGGGGCTGAGGAAGTCTTGTTATAGGAAAGACCTTTCTTAATTTCATACAAGATTTTTTTCGAATTAATTCAGAAACACCCTGTACATAAATTTATATGGGGATGATTTGGATACCACCCAATATAAGATATTTTAATTTCAACTCATAAGCTACCCAAGTTAAAAAACCCCGAATTTTTACCTCGATAGAAGAAGAATCATTCACTGATATTGATAAGAAAAATTCTGACAAAATTTCAAAACCAGGTAATGAGTAACAATTATAATCATAAGATGAAGGAGTGAAAAGAGACACTGCTGGTCATTTCGAAAGCAATTCAGTATTTCCAATTATTGGAATGAAATTTATTGAAATATCAAGTAATCCTGGTAATGATTTATTCACATTTTTCTCAACCGTAATCATTCACTGTGACAAGTCCTTAATGGAAAAGTTTGTTTATTTCTTACGATAAATCCAGAGTCGGGATGAAGAATTCTTCTGAGAATTCCATGAGAGAGACAGTATCGTAAGCTACAGTGTGAATCAAACAGGTGAAATGAGTGAGGGGGATTCCTTATGTGCGGAGTTCTGTACTGTATAAGGGATCATTTATTTCGTCAAATTTCTTTATGTTGAACATGCTCACTTCAAAAAGTCGGTATACATTCAACATAAAAAAATATTTCAAATATTCTTCCCTCTCAGAAAATTGGATTTTTAACAATGATATCAGGAAGGCATTCGTAAAGCAATGGTCCACTCACCCAAAAGCCTGAACATCTCTTCTTGTGTCATAAAAAAATTGAAATGTGCGTGAACTTGCAACACGAGTAAAAGGGGCAGAAACGGGAATTTCCACATGATTCGAAGCGTATACCTCCGCGGCTCAGCCGCTACTGAGGGACGACGAGCCTATTGCTGTCACTCTTTGAGACACCGCCAATCGCTCCTGCGACTGAACGCGACACCAGACGTTTCCGTACGAATTGTTGGAATTCTTTGGTCCTTTAATTAATTCCGATATCGTTAAACTGAAATAACTCGGAATGAGGCACGGCAAAACGGACTGCAAATTGGCGAATGCGCCTGTCCCTATCTCAGATCGAGGAAAGAATAATGCGTTTTATACGCGCTGATTTCGGATGGACTTCACCGGTTGATAAGGTATGCTGGCACCGAAATTAAGCAAGGAAAAAAATTCATGACACAATTATGTCTAAATTATGAGTGGAAACCAATTTTTGTGCAATTAGAAAATGATTTTTCATTGAAAATTCTCAATAACTAATTCATTGGTCGCTCGATTTCAATTAGACAAATTATGTATATACTAGTAAGCCAGTAGATCTACCTTTGAAGAGAATTCGCATATGAGATATCAGAAAAATCAAAAGATCGCATGCAAGATAGATCGCAGAAATGGGCACATTGATATCATTATTTGATGAGGTATTAGTTATATTCAGAGAAAAAATCGAAACTCATGAGCAAATAAAGGAAAATGAAAATGAGGGAAACAATTTCCTGTTTTTTCTGAAAAAAAAAATCATCAAGAAGTAGACTAAATATACGAAAATGTAAACATGAATTGTTAAATTATTTTCCCACAAACAATTCAAAATGTGTTATAAAACATAGTCATGAGTAATTTTTCAGATATTTTTATTATTATTATTGAACATAATTACAGAGTTGAGCATTGCCAATTGTAGAAAACATTATTTGGATCGATTTCAAACCAACATTTATTCATCACATTTTCCATTCGATTATTAGTAATAAATTAAAATTTTTGTATAAAATTAACACTATAATGATCAACACATAATACTATTTGATTGTAGGCTGAACAGGATGATGAGAAGAGGAAATATTTTGATGAAAATGTATATACAGGGTGTTTCCTAATTGAATGTCAATATCCGTGGGGGTGATTTTTGGGCACATTTCAAGAAAAAAACTTCATTTGAACATATGTCCTAAACGTCTTTCCTTTTGATATACAATAGGGTGGTAAAGTATTCAAAAATAAATCATTCATTATTGATATCTAAATATTAATATTCAAAGACATGAAGTGATCACAACCAAATATCAATTCTTGGCCACAGCCTACTAAGATAAGAACCAATTCTTCCTTACTTACAAAAATAGTGTAATTTATTTCAATGCAGAGAAAGTTTTCATTTTTTAAGCGAAAGCATCGGATTGAAAAATTCAAGTGATGAATTTTGGTGAGAAATGTTTGTAAATTTCAAAAATGAATTTAATTTTAGGAAAAATCTGTGGCGTACCATCAATGTCTGCCAAAATAGGTAGGTCAAGTTACGTACGAACGCCACTGGTAGGAATAAAAAAAAAGTGATACAATGCCTCTTGATTCATAGTCCATGTATGATAAATTTCGTCAAAATATCAGAAGTGGTATTGTAGTTATTAATAATAAATGATTTATTTTTGAAAACTTTACCAAACTGTATCTCAAAAGGTGAGACATTTAGGACATATGTCCATAAGAAGTTTTTTTTTAATGGGCCCAAGAATCACCCCCACAAACATTGACATTCAATCAGGAAACTCCCTGTATAATTATATAAATATGCACAGAAACTTTTCTTAACATGTCAGGAGTTGACCTTGAATGAGGCATAAAAGCTCGTTTTGTATATATGCCTATTTGCTTCCGAAAAAAACATGAGTATTTTTGGTGTGCTTTTTATAACATGACTTTGACCCACACGCCACAAAAAATATTTGGGAATATAACTGGATTTCTCGTTGTAAATCGGCCAGTTACATTGTGATGACATAATGGTTTCGAGTATAAAATGGTTTTCGCAAAAAGAAACACAAATTGTACCGTAGTAGGTAAATTCAACAAAAAGTTGTGAATAAGTGCATGTTTTGCTCATAAGAGTGTGAATTTAATCAAAAAATATATATCATTTGTAGAATTCCGCACATTAGATAGAAAAAAAGGCAGTCACAGTCAACTGGACAGAATTTATTGAAATTTGGAACATACAATGACCTTTATATTCCTAAAAAGAACGTATTCAGATCAAATATTCAGTTTTGAGACATTTGTAGGACAGGGCCGAATCAGAGTAGTCAAACAGGGAAATGAATAAGCTGAACATTTTTCCACAGAACCGATATCAATAAGAGCCGTTTTCAGTATCATATCAGGTCTTACAAGGATTGCGAATTATTCTTGTTGCAAATTATTATTATTTTAAACGTTAGGTCTCGTTAAAGTGCAGTCAATCAGCCATTACAAAAAGCAGCGAGGTTTTTGAAAGTGCTCTTCTTTCGGTTTCACCTGTTGTTTTTTAAATGTGTTATACTCGGTAGGGAGGCGCAAAAATGGCAACTCGCACGGTCGACATTATAAACTCTGATGTAGCTAAAACGCGATATGTTTCAAGTCAGAATAAACCGAAATCAATATATTATATGTACTTTATTCTATAAATGTACTATGATTACTTGTTGCATACATTTGACCTACTGATTGATGTATTGAATTGAGGCATCAATTAGAATTTCTCGAGAAACTATATGATTTTGAAAATAAGATACAAACCTTGGAGGTTTGTAAAATATTTATCAGTTTTCAGAGTGTTTACGCAAGTTTGTAATCTTCAGCTGCTATAATATCTAACACACATTCCAACTATATTAGCATCAATAATATGAGAGAAAAAAATCTCAGAAATATCTTTTAAAGTCTTCAGAGGCTATTGCACAAACCTAGATATCACCGATGATATATACATGATCATATCCAAAATCAATCATCAAGAAGTCAAGTTAATCAAAATAAATAGATCGTGGTCAACATATTCAACATTCAACATGAACTCTGCATTTGAAACATTCAGTAGCATAAAATAGGAATGCAGTATGTCCCAATAGCAAAATGAAGAATTTCCCAGAAATACGAATTTTACAGGAGAAATGCTACGTGAAGTTTCGACAATATAGAAACTTCAGAATGTGTGATATGCAGTAATGAAATAATATGGAATACATAAATTCGAAAGAAGACATATATATTGACTCAAGAAAAATAATTAATGGCCCTTGTGTTTCAAGGCCTCTTGCAACGACAGAGAATTCTCGCGAGAATTTTCTGTCAAATTCACTGACCGAAAATTCTCTGCCGTTTTATACGATGGAACAATGGAATTTCACAGAGAATTCTACCGAAAGTAGTGTGCAACGACAGAGAATTTTCGGTCAGTGAATTTGGCAGAAAATTCTCGCGAGAATTCTCTGTCGTTGCAAGAGGCCTTTACATTCATTTAATAATGAGAATTGACGTATAAGAAAAAAGTTACTTTGAAAATTATGCCTTTGTGTTTCTTCAAAATCAGATATTCACCAAGAAAATTTGTTATGTAAACAATTTAAAAATCTCAGAAATATAAGGATGCATACATACATATAGTATAGTAAATGAAAATTTGCTTAGTATTTGGTTGAAGGGTTAATCCATAGGTATACAGCAGAAAGCAATCATCAGGAGTGCAGGGTTCATCGAAATATAAGTGGCCTAACCTGGGGTGACAAATGTCCCACCATTCAAGTGACGATGCATTATGATTAATTCAATAACATCTGCCTGCAAGAGTAATTTAACATTATTGTCACCAGTAGTCAGGATTATTAATTTTTTATGTGAAAAGTATTTAATTCTGCATGTGAATGTTGAAAATGAAACCTGGTGAATATGATTTTTTTCCAATAATAATATGATAAAAGAAAAATACTTCAATCTAATATTAAATAAAGCATATACATATAAGAAAAGAAGAGATGTGGTAATAGCAAAATTTGCCATTACTTAATCGTATCTTCATAAGAAAAAGTAATACGTATTATTAGTACTGGAAAAAATTCTTTATACACCCAGGTTGGAAAGGCCATTATAAACCTTGGACACTATATCCTTAGGCGATACAAACCTCCTGATATGATAGTACTCCGTTGACATAAATACATGATCTTCTTATGTTATTGGTGGTGGAATATCACCGTTACCCCTTTTTCACTGAATCATAATGATTTCCGATAAATTTTCAACTTTTCAGAAACAAAATATGCATTGATATCGAAAAGCCATCATCCTTGTGTTCATCTGAAAACTAACAAAAATTTGGAATTTAAGAAATCACCTCTTTTGTCTTGATACTTACATAAGTAATAAGTTTTCCATGTAAAACTGTTTAGACGATGACTAAAACGATTGTTCTCCATTTCGAATAATATCTGGAAAGATTCATAGATTAAGATGTGGCATATAAATTATAAGGAATTTGTCATCAGAATGAATAAATGGAAGCGATGATTCAAAACAAAAATAATGTGAAAACATAATTGTCGTCTCTCATCAAATATGACCGTTCTATTGCATAATTCAGAAATGAGGTTTGTTCTTTGAGAATGCATGAAAAAACTTCAGATATAATATGGGGAGTGAAGCAGTTGAAATCTATGAGACATGGAACGCCCTATTTAGCCCCATAATACTGACCTGTTTGCACGTTTGCAGATAGATTATCAGCAATTTTCCACCAGACCAAATAATAATAATAAAGAACGCTATGACACGATCCTCTTTCATCCAACCAGCGTGACCAGATTTAGTAGAAAACTACTTTTTTAGTAGATTTTTCGCAATTTCATAAAATTTTTAGTAGGCACAAATCTGTTAGTAGATTCTGGTAGTTTCAGAAGTCTGCTAATAATTGGTATTAATCTACTAATTGATGGCACTGATGTCCGTTAAATATTAATGTTTACTAATAATTGGTATGAATCTGTTATTAGATGGCGCTGATGTCAGTCCAAATACAGTTTACAGTATCAGAAATGCACGTATAAGGTACTTCCCAAAATGACTGAATTCACTTTATTTTACTGTCCTAGAATCATCGGAAGATTATACTGTCATCCTTAAAATTAATATTAAAGTTATTTCGATTTCACCGTACAAGATGAAAAGATACGAACAGAATTACAGATCTGAGTGGGAAAAGAATCCAGAATTTTCATCCTGGCTCTGTAAAAAAAGAGGGAGTAGAATTGAAAACACTGCTTTCTGCAAATCTTGCATTTGCAATTTGCTTCCTAGATTGGCTTCCAATAAAGAACATTCTTTAACTTAATAGTTTAAGACAGTGTCATCTGCAAAATCCGCTCAAAACTGTCAGTAGATAATTCGGTAGTTTTCAGAAAAAAGTTGGTAGGATTTTGGTAGATTTCTATGTCAAGTCTGGTAGATTCACCTTACGTCAACCTGGTCACGCTGCATCCAACGTAGTGAGCAGGGTCGTAGAAAGCTTTCTGTTTGCCTGGTGATGAAAACAGTACGAAAACATTGAAAATACCAAAATCTGGAAGAAAAAATAGTTAAAACCTTTGATAACCAAATATATACATATGTATACTTACCTCCAATACTTCTAATATACTGAACATTTTGACCATTATCTGATTTAGAAACAAATAAAAGTTAGTTGGTCGATTTGAGATTGAGGTTAAGGTGGAATTCGACCAGATGAACGTCAAAACTCACATCATCGGTTAAAGTTGAATTTAAATAGATACGTATGTAAAATAAGGTCCAATCATTCATTTTCTACCAAATTCATGGCTTATTTATATTAGTTACGCGAAATACATTCCCATTCAGAACATGTCAACAAACCCGGGCTACGTCAAATTTGACAGCGACAGCTACAATGTCAAATCGTTCTCTGTGATCACTGCAGATCGGGTGATTTTACAGGAGAAATGTCAAACTTTGATCGATTTTCCTGAAGAAATGGGGAAATTATGGAAAATATCAATACCAAGCTATTAAGCATTAACATTTCCTCTTTCGATCCGTGTATTTACATCACGGCCAGGATATCTGTGGAAAAAGTTTTATCGAGTATAAAATTGCCCATTTTGCCGGAATTTTTCGCGATTTTCGCGAATTTTTTAAAAATACTTCTAGATTGCCTAGAGAATCGAAACTTCGCCCAGGTATAAATGGATTATTCCTCTTTCCGACCGTACAAAAATCTCCTCGATGTATCGCAGCTTCGCTGCGATATTAAGATTCTTCTGGACCAACTTTTTTGACAGATTCCCTCGGGCCGGTCCACAGAGTTACCAGTTTAGTATAGTATAGAATAACTCAAGAGTCAAGTGTGATTATAAAGGTGATCAGTTTTTTCCCTGACCTCTACAATAGTTTTTATTCAATATTGTGCTAGTTTGCCCGACAAGAATTGTGCCAATTCTCAATCACTAGTTTATTTATAACGAAATTTCAATTAAACAAATACTGAAATGATTTGTAGATCAAGTGTGATTTATGTGCGGAAAACCATTTTTTCCTACTCTCTTCAGTATCTTATTGAAAATTGTCCAAGCTTGCTCAGCAAACTGACACAATTCTCAATAACTAATTCATTTATGACTGAATTACAGTGAAACAAATGCTGAAATCATGTGTAAATCAAGTGTGAATTATATGCGGACCAACATTCTTTCCTGTTCTCTGCAGTAGTTTTTTATTGAAAATTGTGCTAACTTGTCCGGCAAGTTGGCACAATTCTCAATAACTAATTCATTTATTACTAAACTTCAACGATACAAATGCGGAAATTATGTGTGAATCAAGTGTAATTTATATGCGTACAAATTTTTGTCCCTGCTCTCTTCAGTAGTAGTTTATTGAAAATTGTGTTCAGCAAATTGACACAATTCTCAATAACTAATTCATCTATGACTAAATTTCAATGACAGCTGCGGAAATTATGTGTGAATCAAGTTTAATTTATATGCGGACAAACCTTCTTCTCTGCTATCTCAGTAGTTTTTTAATTGAAATTTATGCTAGCTTGCTCAGCAAACTGACACAATTCTCAATAACTTTCATTTGTGACTAAATTTCAATGACACAAATGCTGAAATTATGAGTAAATCAATGTGTAATTTATATGCGGACAAACATTCTTCCCTGTTCTCTTCAGTAGTTTTTTATTGAAAATTGTGCTAATTTGTCCGACAAGCTGGCACAATACTCAATAACTTATTCATTTATTACTAAATTTCAATGACACAATTGCGGAAATTATGTGTAAATCAAGTGTAATTTATATGCGGACAAATATTTTTCCCTGCTCTCTTCAGTAGAAGTTTATTGAAAATTGTGCTAGCTTGTTCAGCAAACTGACAGAATTCTCAATAACATTTATGACTAAACTTCAATGACACAAATGCTGAAATTATGTGTGAATCAAGTGTAATTTATATGCGGACAAACATTATTCTCTGCTCTCTTAGTAGTTTTTTATTGAAATTTGTGATAGCTTTCTCAGCAAACTGACACAATTCTCAATAACTAATTCATTTATGACTAAATTTCAATGACACAAATGCTGAAATTATGAGTAAACCAAGTGTAATTTATATGCGGACAAACATTCTTCCCTGTTCTCTACATCAGCAGTTTTTTATTGAAAATTGTGCTAATTTGTCCGGAAAGCTGGCACAATACTCAATAACTAATTCATTTATTACTAAATTTCAATGACACAAATGCGGAAATTATGTGTAAATCAAGTGTAATTCATATGCGGACAAATATTTTTCCCTGCTCTCTTCAGTAGAAGTTTATTGAAAATTGCGCTAGCTTTCTCAGCAATCTGACACAATTCTCAATAACATTTATGACTAAACTTCAATTACACAAATGCTGAAATTATGTGTAAATCAAGTGTAACTTATATGTATGCGCACGAACATTTTTCCCTGCTCTCTTCAGCAGTATTATATTGAAAATTGTGCTAGCTTGCTCAGCAAACCTACACAATTCCCAATAAATTATTCATTTATTACTTAACTTCAATGATACAAATGCGGAAATTATGTGTAAATCAAGTGTAATTTATATGCGAAATATTTTTTTCCCTGCTCTCTTTAGTAGTAGTTTATTGAAAATTGTGCTCAGCAAACTGACACAATTCTCAATAACTAATTCATCTATGACTAAATTTCAATGACAGCTGCGGAAATTATGTGTGAATCAAGTTTAATTTATATGCGGACAAACATTCTTCTCTGCTCTCTCAGTAGTTTTTTAATTGAAATTTGTGCTAGCTTGCTCAGCAAACTGACACAATTCTCAATAACTTTCATTTATGACTAAATTTCAATGACACAAATGCTGAAATTATGAGTAAACCAAGTGTAATTCATATGCGGACAAACATTCTTCCCTGTTCTCTTCAGTAGTTTTTTATTGAAAATTGTGCTAAATTATCCGGCAAGCTGGCACAATACTCAATAACTAATTCATTTATTACTAAATTTCAATGACACAAATACGGAAATTATGTGTAAATCAAGTGTAATTTATTTGCGGACAAATATTTTTCCCTGCTCTCTTCAAAAGAAGTTTATTTAAAATTGTGCTAGCTTGCTCGGCAAACTGACGGAATTCTCAATAACATTTATGACTAAACTTCAATGACACAAATGCTGAAATTATGTGTAAATCAAGTGTAATTTATATGCGGACAAACATTATTCCCTGCTCTCTTAGTAGTTTTTTATTGAAATTTGTGCTAGCTTGCTCAGCAAACTGACACAATTCTCAATAACTAATTCGTTTATGACTAAGTTTCAATGACACAAATGCTGAAATTATATGTAAAGCAAGTGTAATTCATATGCGGACAAACACTTCTCCCTGCTCTCTTCAGTAGTATTTTATAGAAAATTGGGCTAACTTGCTCAGCAAACTGACACAATTCCCCATAACTAATTCATTTATGAAAAAATTTCAATGAACCTAATTCTGAAATTATGTGTAAATCAAGTGTAATTTTTATGCGGACCAACATTTTTTCCTGCTCTCTTCAGTAGTATATAATTGAAAACTGTGCTAGCTTGCTCGGCAAACTGACAAATTCTCAGGAACTTATTCATTTATGACTGAATTTCAAGGAAGCAAATGCTGAAATTATGTGTAAATCCAGTGTAATTTGTATGCGGACAAACATTCTTCCCTGCTTTCTTCGGTAGAATTTTATTGATAGTTGTGCTAGCTAGATCGAGAAGCTGACACAATTCCCCATGACTAATTCGTTTATTACTCAATTCCAATGAAGCAAATACTGAAATGATATGTAAATCAAGTTTGATTTATGCGTGTAAAAAATTTTTTCCTGTTCTGTTCGATAGTTTTTGTGAAAATTGTGCTAGCTTGCCCAGCAATTGTCTCTCAAAGACCCCTTTCAAGTTCGAACGAAATCATTCAATCCATTCCTGAGATATCCGATTCCGTTCATTCTTTGCAAACAATGTACATATTTTGAAAGAATTCCGTTCCTAACTACAATTTTCAAACCTCCTTTTTGAGCATTTTGTAGGTCATGTTATGTAAAAATGAACTGAGAACGTCATTATCTCCATCTCAATACTCTCACCCGTAAATTCTGGTCGTGAGAAAGTTGAAACAGAGAGGGTTGCTCCGGTTGCGAATTGGCGAAGGCGTCGGTTCGAAAATATTTTCAATAATCACTGTGAAATAATTAATGCATGCGGATAACTTTTCCTTCATTTGAACAATGGCGACTTCTGTGAGCATAATGAATTCGTTATTTATGGTAATTCAAGATAAATTGTCCAAACTTTGTCTTTTTGCTAGACCTGTTGCGAAAAGGTCAAGAGAATTAGGAATAAAGACGTTTGATGGAATGATTTGGATAATACCAATCTAAAGCGTATTCAAATTATTAAAAAATATCTTTCCCTTATGCTGGAGGTTTCACCTCAACACACAAATATTATTGCTGATTTGTTGAGTATTTAATTATTCAATTCATAAAGAATGAACTAGTTACCTAAGATAGGAAATATAGACAGTCGTAATTTAATATAAAATATAGCGTCAAAACGTGTCCGAAGTTTTTTTTAAATAAAAAGGTATAAACTTGAAGAAACAACATGGTAGCAGAGCGTATGGAAGATTGAGATATAAATAAACCTGAATTGGAATTGATATTGTATCAATAAAGAAATAAAAATGTCAGATCAAGATCTTACAGCGATCGAAAAATTAAGGAATCAAGAGAACTATCCATTATGGAAGTGGCAAATTGATATTGTGTTTAGTGCAACTGGACTTTTAGAATACATACATGGAAGAAAATTAAAACCGAAAATTACAGATAAAAATCAAGTTGAAGTTGAGAAGTGGATGAGAGAAGATTCAAAAGCTAAAAAGACCATAATGGGTACGGTTGATAAAAGTCTTTTGATTCATCTATTTTCTAAAACAACAAGCAAGGATAGGTATGATACTCTGAAAAATATATTTGAAAGGGATGATGCAACTGTAAAATATAATCTGATGAACTAATTTTACAAATTTGAGTTTGATATGAGTAACACTGTCGCTGATAATATAGCAGTTTTACGGAATATTGCTTTCAAATTGAAAGCCTTAAAAGAAAACATTTCGGATAACATGATTATTTCGAAGATTTCGTTGTCTTCACCAGAAAAATTAAAGGGTTTTGATTTAGCTTGGGAGTCTACTGCTGTTGCAGATAAAACGTTATCAAATCTCATTGAAAGATTATCAACGGAAGAATTGAAAAATACTGTCAAAGAATATAACAAATGGGAATGTTTTCAAAGTGTTCCATAAGAATCAAAATAAAGGATACCAGAGTCGAAATGACATAAAATGCCACAACTGCAATCAGAAAGGTCATATTGCAAAATTTTGTAGGAATAATGAAATAAAAAGTTATGAAGCTTCAGGAAGTAGAGAAACAGCTCAGGAACGTAGGAATCTTGGGGGTCAAAGATATGAAAATAACGAAAATCGTTCCATCAAATGTTCAATATGCAAGAAAACTAATCATAAAGACTCAAATTGTTATTTCAGAAATAAGAGGGAATAGAGGGATGAAAGAACTTCTGGAAGCTCGCATGTTGCATTTATGGCCAAACATAATAAATGCAATGTGAATAAGTTCATAGTAGATACTGGAGCCAGTTGTCATATGACTAATAATCTTGAGATATTAGATGAAATGAAGATGAAAAATATGAAATTAACAATTGCTGATAATCAAGTTATGCATGGAACAGCGTTAGGAAATATCAGGAGAGAAAAATTAGATCTGAATGATGTAACATAAGTGCCGGAACCAAGTATTAATCTGATTTCAGTTAATAAAATCACGTAAAATGTAATAATTTCTAAGGATTCAAAGGAGATTGTAATTGGTCATAAAAATAAGAATGGATATTTTCGAAGTAGAAATTGAAAATGAAATCGACAATATATTACTTACACAAAAGGTTTGGCTAAAGAGAATGGGTCATATATGTAATGCTAAACTAAACAAATTGAGAAAGATGGCTGATGGAATAGAAGCAAATTTTGATTGTGAAGTATATGTTCAAGCAAAGCATACAAGGGATCTTTTTTCGGGTCATTTATCAAAAGCTGAATCTGAGAACAACAGCGACGTCAAGGAAGGCGATACTGTCTCACAAAAGAAGCAAAGTACACAAGAAGAGAATGAAATGAGAGCAAGACCTGAAAAAGTAGACGAAGAGCAAAAGGAAAAAAAAAAGAAGAGAAGCGAGGAGAAAATGAGGAAAAAAAGATTCCACAGAGAGAAAGGGTAAAACAAAGAATACGTGAGCAAGCGGAAAAGACACGAGAAGTTGATAAAAGAAAAAGGCAAGAGCAAGAACGGAAACCCAGAGAAAATGAATAAATAGAGAGACAAAGGAACGAAGAGAGAAAAAGGGAAGAACAAGATAAAAGAATGAGAGAAGGCGATGAAAAGAGAAGAATGGAACAAGAAAAGAAAATGAGAGAAAACGAAAGACAACGCAGAGAAGATGAAGACAGAAAACGACATGAACAAGAAATGGGGAAAAAAGAAAACGAGGAAAATAAAGAGAGAGAACAGCACAGGATAAACACTGTAAATAGTCATTCCTGCATATATTTGCAGGAATAAACAGGAATCACAGAGTAGTTCTTCATAAGTAAGGACAGAATTCACATGCCGTACGTTGCATATCGAAACAATAACGTAACTGTTCGAAATTCGAACTGCGAATGGACGAAGAAGACCCAGGCTCTATGGTTTTCCCGCTTTCGTCGACTCTTTGGTCTGAAGTCCTAAAAGGAGAATACCAAGTACCCCACCAAGAATTCTTCCGCCTACGCCCTTTTTTTCACCATCACCCCCTTTCTTCGTTTAACAAGACCATCAGTTCACCATCCTATTACAGTTCCCCTCATATTCTCCCCTCGCCGGAACCCGTAAGTTCGCGTTCATAATGTGGATTCGTTCCGTGAGAAAAAGGACTTTCGTCAGTTCACCTACACGAGGCCATAAACCAGCAGATACATCTCTCCAAGTCAGATCAACCGTGAGTATCATTCTTTCAGTGTTCACATTGTGATATCTATGTCATACATACATTTTTTCTTAAAGTCATGGTGATAAGAATTGGTACAGCAGTCCATATTCTTTTCTCCAAAAGAGCTCTTGTATAATTAACAGTAACATTGCATCTTTCAGATAAGGATACCAAACCATAATGTAGAAACGAAAAGTATTGTAGTGTAACAAGAAACACCGTCCACAACAAGCAGGAAGTATTTTATTCACAATAAAACATCGGTCCTTTGAGCCGGAATGTATTTATTTATTGATTTATTTGTTAATTTATTTTCCACATTCGCGCATATCATTTGATGGAAAAATGTTGAAAACAGGTTTCTACCGAATGTTCAAATACATTCTGGATCATTCTAACGATAAATTCACTTCATCTACATTTTGTGATTCCATTCTACTTTGTTTTCAAATATACATGAGAATAAATTATTCACTCCAATTACGCATTGTACGTATCTTGTGAGCAAGAGCCGATGCAGTTGTTTCCGTTTATTCAATCAATTGTTTTACAATTATTTGAATACTCTTTATGTCTCTAGGTTTCATAATTTATGAATGACGTCCCTAATGCAATGTTCACGTGTCTGTTCGGATCGAAGTGCAACAAAGAATAATCCTAACTTTCTTCTTCTTGTCTCAAACCGACTGCTTCAGAGATCAATTATTATTGCCAAGCCTAATGAATTCAATTTGATCCTGCAGGTTATATCTTAAATCTCGCTAATGAATTTTAATTTTTTTCTACTATTGGACCAATTCATAATTTTCCTTCAGTGAAACAAGGTTGAATAACATTTCAATTTTCAACTTGAATGGTGCTGAAAAATGTGAACTTCAACCTACTGACTTTTAATTGTGTTAAAGTGTGTCTGTCTGTGAAGTGTCTAACAATTACTCGTTCGTCAAACTTATCAACCATAAACTAACTATAACTCACACGATGTTTTTACCAGACTCCATTTACTTTTTTGAAGTATCCCGGTTGGCCATGATTTAGGTTTATCGAGTTCTTTTTCTTAAAACGCAGGTTGGCACTCGTGAAAGTCAAATAATTCTGAGAGACGTTGCCGAAGCTAATTTCTGTTAACTCTTTTTCAACTTTGTGAATGGATTTAGTTCTTTTAGGGTTTAACTGTGACACAGGATTCGTAGTACTACTATATTTTCATAGAGGAGTATTACAAGATACTTAAAAAGATATTTAAATGTCTTCTGTAGAATTATGTCTTGAGAATTTTGTGGGGAATTTCATAGGTCCATCTTTTAGAAGTAACGGAATATTCTGTCCATTATACATATTTTAGCGAAATTTCTTGATTTCCGTACCAGTTAATAGCATAATTGAACATTCCAACCATGTTTGTATACGAAAAATATTTCCAGTTTCAACAGAGGAAAAAGTTCCTTCAACATTCGTCAGATCTTTGGTATTATTGAATTCAAATAATATTTTTTAAATTCATTTTTTCCCAAAGTAAATAAACATTTCGATAAATACGTAATTACTACGACTTCTATGTAGAAAGGACAACGTTGCTCAATCATCTGACAGAAAATGACTATAACCTAACATTTTCAAAATGAACACTGTGAAATGTGTCAGAATCCCATGGCCAACCGGTATACTTGATAAAAGTGAATGGTTTATAGGTCAGCACTATTCGATGACAAAGATAATGCTTTGCGAGTCCATAGTTCAAGACAGAGGAATGATGGATGAAATAAGGCGAAAACCTCAGTTATAAAAGATCCTTCTGAAGGTCTTTTATTACCCTGCGAAAACTGAACAGGGTCTTTGTTATTTCAAATGGCACACCTTGTAAATTATTGCATTTTTGAATTGATCGTAGCAACATGATTACTTTGGTATCACTTCCTCATACTCATCTTCAGCGGTTTCTGAGTAAATGATTGATTTCCTCTCTTTTGTGCGAAACATAGTTTTGCTTTAACAACTATAACTTCTCTACTGAAAATCTAAGCTGAAATTTCTGATGCAAATTGCCAACATCCTATGTACGTGTAACGAAGTAAGCTACTAATTATACAGGTTCATTCAAAATTCGATGAGAAATACGACCACGATCAAAAATGCATTTTTTCAACCCTGTATATTTTGAGAATCGCTGAGAGAGAATTGAATTTCTTTCCAATAGACGAGTCCCTTCATGCTGGCCAATTGTTTAAAAATACCTGAAAATCACTTCCCTTTTTTTCGCAATGATTCAACACTTACCTGAAAGCTTTAATCCTAATGAGTGTATCCTGAAAATATTAGATGTCAAGAAGGTCTTCATCAAAACCTATAAATTTTTGTTTTCTTAGGGTTTCATCAATGGAAAATAAATATCCCCACCAAAATGTTTGAATGGAGAATTTGAATTTTTCGAATCAAATGAGGATTTCGCTAGAGTTTGTTTTTTATAATAACTTTTCTGATGAATGAGATGTTTCTATTAACAGTTTGAAAATGATTCAAGATACTGCAGAAACATCAAATTCAAATTTCATTAATTTCCGAAGAAGGCGCACTCGTATAAAGACCTGTTGCATGATGTAAAACTGATTATTGCAGGTGTTTTCTTTGAATTCGTAGAGACCATAGGAAGACTTTCAGTGAGTTAATGTATTATTAACCCTGTATCGTGGAATTTATTAAATATAGGTGCATAATTGGGTTTTCGCTTCTAATTGGATAGAAATTCTACGAGGAATTCAAAGGAAATTAGGGAAATAAATTATTGTTTTGAATGTTCTTTATTTGCATGGAAACTTACTACAGAATAACAACCCAAAAGTATTTACAACTGCCATAGACTATGATCTGGATGTGAATAAGTTCTGATGCCGCATGAGAAATTAGGATCATTGTACTGGAAAATCATTATAATGAAGTATCACTTTGAAATCATAGTATATTCTCAAAATTTAAAGTGGTAAATTCATCAATTCAACATCAGAACTTGGCCAGTGAATACCACATCTCAAAATATCAGCTAAATACACACAATATATTTACGAAAAATATTGTTCGCAGTTGATTGAGAAACTCCCTTGAAAATGGCTACTTCACATACAGTTTCAGTTTTATCAATACTAAAACTAATTTCTCTGGAGCAATTTATTTATGGATTTTTCAATCTGGATATAAATCTGAAATTAACTTGACATAATCGTCCACGTGAAGGGAACAAACATATATTCTTTGCAGCAAGGTTCCCATCCATAGTTTGTCTATCCATGCTTTTCTCCAGTCCAATTTATGCAATATGCCAAAGGCATTAGTGATTTTCGGTGTTGAGGCATCTTTCTCAGGAAATTTATCAAAACGAACAGCCGTGTTTTTACTTTTCCTTGAAGAGCAATTGAGAACAGTTTTTTCCAGTACAAGTACTTTGCTCACATTGTTATATAATCATCTACTAGCCTAAAATTCAAATATATCATGAGGATTGAAACATAAAAATATTTTCGTGCAGATACTTCACCTTTTCTAATTTCCATTTTACAGAAAGATGAAGTCACAGCTCAGTACCTCGAATTACGAGGATCATATCCCTCAAGAATACCTGAAACAGCCATTGATTTAGAATAGATATTCTAATTTCTAATTCAATGAAAACAGCTTGGGATCAAAGCTTTCAGGTAAGAGTTGAATCATTGCGAAAAAAAGGGAAGTGATTTTCAGGTATTTTTAAACAGTTGGCCAGCATGAAGGGACTCTTCTATTGAAATATCAGATTCCTACAACAAGATTTTCGAATTAGAAGCAAGTTTCTATGAAAGTTACATTAGTTTGCAATATTTTGTATTCAGTACCTTCGAAAACAACTAAATTGGATGGTAACTATTGAAATGAAGTTTTGATGAAGTCTGGAACTGGCCTGATAAATCACCCGATTTCACTTCCTTTGTTTTTTACTCGTGGGGTGAATTGAGGAAAGAAGTATACGGGTGTATTTAGACTTTAGAGGTGAGGCTTTTTCTCTAACAGATAGTAGAACTCATCATAATGAGTCATTTTACCAAAAAATTTTCATATAATTATGTCCCTGTTTCGAGAAAATGAAACTGGAATATTTCCTAGTTTCCAGGTGAATCTTAAAATTCCTCAGTCCAAACCTGCTCCCTGGCCTGCTTATCGGTAGATATCAACAAGTTTTTTATCTTCTAATCATATATGACGCAGAATATCGATTGTGACCAGTGGTACCGTGTGGATTGTAAGAGTGTTTATGTTTCGAAAATGCCCCACGTTTATTCGAATAATGAACTTGTTGATATGCTTTCAATCTATGGTGAATCAAAACAAAATGCCAGTTCAGCGTATTAATTGTACAGAACAAGACGCTACGCTACGAAATCGCCCAATTTCGCGGATGTTCATAAACCTGGTGCAGATATGTAGAGATATGATGAACAGAGAGATGCAGGCCAGAGTAGTATTAAGCCCAAAATTTTCTATAATTTTTTTAAATCGATCATATCATAAAAGAAATTGTCGGTAAAATGACTTATTTTGATGAGTTCTATCACCTGTCAAAAGAAAAGCCTCACTTTAAAATATACCCTGTATACGACACCCGTACAGAGCAAACACGATCTCCTCCGACACGAGTGATAACTTGTTTTGAACAGCTTGATGATAAGGAAGGCCACAACTGAATCTCCGAGCATTCCGATTCCAGAATGTTTTTAAGTGAAGGCCATTTTGAACATTCATTTAAAAGTTCTTGAGATTTTATTGTGTTTTTGGCTGATGAAATTATATTCGTAAAAACTTCATTTCGTTCACTGGTTGTTCATTGGAAAACCTTCTGCATGTTCTTGCTAAAATTTGATCACATTGTCCATGAAAAATAAACAACTTCATCAAAAGTTCATTTGAATTTATTTGAAGTAACCTAATACAAAATGTTGCGAAATAATGTAACTTTCATAGAAACTTAATCTCAATTCGAAAATCTCACAATCTAGGATTAGGAATGTGATATACAGGATGTTTTTGAATTCATGCGAGAAAAATCAGAAGATGATTGCTCCTATGAAATCAAGATGGGTTTTTCCTATAACAAAATTTCCTCAGCCCCCCCTTTCCCGAGATATCACCCCTAAAAAGTGGCGACTAAATTTATTTTTTTCTAATTTTTAAGTAGAGCTAGATTCTTGAAATTCTGTTATTTTCGTGCACTCACAAACTACTAATCATAGGTATTTTTTCCATTTCCCTGCTACATTATACGGGGTTGAAATTAACAACTCTTAGATACTCTTAATTCATATCAAAACCTCCTTCGAGTTGAACTTTCATGAAATAAAATTACAACTTGAAATCTTTGTTTATTTGAACATTTTTTTTCCAACACCAATACCTGAAGAGAAAAAAAAATAAAACTCAATTTTAGTCACCACCTTTAAAGGGTGAAATCTCGGAGAGGGGTGAGCTGAGGAAGTTTTGTTATGGGAAAGACCCATCTCATTTTCAAATGACCAATCACTTCCTGAATGTTTTCGCATGAATTTAGAAACACCCTGTAGTATTTCTCAGAATACAGTGCTCGTCAAAATTATGGAAAAAATTCATTTTCTCAGAAGAAAAATATTTGGCAACAAAATCCTGAAACAGGTCAATTTTTGTTTCACTTTCACCAAATTTTTATGCCTTTCTGAAGGATTTTTGTTGCACCCTGTGCCATTCCCATCAATCCTCTAAATTTTTGAATAGGGAAAGTGGGTCATGTGGTATTTTTTTGGCCAGGTCTTTGTATCTTCTTTGAAGGAGTGCAGAAATTTTCAATGTTTTTTTCAAGAATTAGTTAGTTCAGAGGGGTTTTCAGTATGTGCAATTTTTCATGGCTCATGGTACCTGATGAAATTTCTCACCGAATGAAAGTCGACCATTACAGTTTTGTTCATGCACAACTTTCCACCCCTTTCAACCCCCTCACGTAAAAAATTAGAACGTGTGAGACACTGCGCTTCAGTTATGATCTTGAGTAGGTATGTTATTAGTACGTTTCTACTGAAGTTGAAACTTTTCGATATAAAATGTTTCAATTCAAAGAAACTTCTTCGAACAGAATAATTCAAATAAAAATTTCTTGAAAATATCTGGACGCCTGTAAAGAAGATACAAAGTACCACATGACCCACTTTCCCTATACAAAAAATTTAGAGAGTTGATGGGGATGGCACAGGGTGCAACAAAAATCCTTCAAAAATGCATAAAAATTTGGAAGAAGTGAAACAAAAATTGAACTGTTTCAGGATTTTGTTGCCAAATATTTTTCTTCTGAGAAAATGAATTTGTTCCATAATTTTGACGCGCACTGTATACTGGGCATTCTATTTGAAAACAAGCACTTTCAACCGTTTTTGTATGTCTCGGTAAGTCATCGAATTTTGAATGACCTTGTATGATAAGAAGCGTATTTCGTAACTTGTACATGAAGCATAGGATCTTGGCATTTTGGCAAACTTTATTCGATATTTCAGCTTCCTAAGATTTTCAGTATGGAAGTATTGGAAGTTATGAATGTTTGATCAAAGCTATGTTTTGCACAAAAAAGATTAAATCCTTTAATTACTCATAACCGCTGAAAATAAGAAGGAGTAAGTGATACCAAAATAATCATTAATTGAAAAATGCAATAATATATCCAGTCAAAAAACCGAGACCAAACGGCTTTATCGGCATAGTCTGAACGCGCCTTTAATATATCCGAATATTTACGACCGACTTCAATGATTTATCTAAAATTATTCTCTCTTCCTAACAAGAGCACCTATTTTATCTCCGCCTCTAATACTTCGTGAACAACCTTAATAGTGGGTTCCAAGCGGAACCAAGTCATCGAATCGCTTTCACTCTCCCAAATCCGGTATCGTTATTGGAGTACCCCAGTACCCGGGCAAGAGAAAGTGTCACTAACCTGAACAATACGCAATTATTCGAAATTATTCGGAATTGAATAATTTCACAGATGAGTGTACCATTACTCCTCCATTGATATGTATTCTAGTAGAGATAAACATAATTCGTGAATTAATTCATTTCATTGGCCTGTAAATGAAGTTATATTGATTTTCTCATTTTACATCCAGAACAATAAAAGTGTTTCCGGAAGTATACTATGCAAACAGCAGAGTCTTAGGAACTAAAGTTCTACAATAGACTGTAAATTATGAGCTTGGTACCCATTTCAATTGAAACTAATCTATGTGCATTATAACCGTGGAAATATGCTGTAGAATAACTTGAACTAAGCGCAATAAGCACGACTAAATGATTTCCACTGACTGTTGGATTCTGAATCACTACACTAGACTCGACAGCAAAAATCCATTTTCTCGGATGACGAACTATGGCTCACTGCGAAGAATCCTCCTTGAAAACCATAATAATTAAAGGCAATTCAAAACGAATACGCGAAAATTGTTGGTTGTTTGATCCAGAACCATATTGTTCAGATAATAATTTTATTTAATATTGTAGAAATGCTTTTTTCTCCACTATTTCAATTCATGTGTCTACCTTTCATGTGAGCATCATCTATACTAATATTATAAAGAGGAAAGATTTTTATTTTTGTTTGTTTGATACGAATAGGCTCAAAAACTACTGGACCGATTTAAGAAATTCTTTCACCCTTAGAAAGCTACATTATCCCTGAGTGACATAGGCTATACTTTTCACCCGAAAAAAATTAGGATACCCACTATAACTTCAATAATTACAAAAAAATCAGCCATAATCAGCTTTTTTGACGTGCGCTGCAAAAACCGTAAGACTTACGTGGATACAATGTGTGACGGAAATGTACCTCTCAAATAGTTCTACAAAAAAGTCCGCGATAGCATATATCTGTCTCTCAAGATTGACTTGCTATTACCTGTTTATGGTAATCAGATGTTTTCCAAAATTATGCACTATTTGGGAGTGTGTTTTTATGAATTGGGTATTGATCCTCATCCAACCTAATACGTTATTTATCCCCAATATTTAATTAAGAACGAAATTGCCCTTCACATCATTCAATTACAACGAGTACATCAAAAGATATGGCAGGTTGAAGTGTTGAAGATGAAACCGCCGCGTGAAACAAAATTCTCACCGGGCGAAGCTTGTTTGAAATAAAGTCCTATACTGACAAAATTTAGGCTTTTTCATTTTATTTATGAAAAAATACGTACAAAATCGGAAACTTCAGTTGTTCAATGCAAATTTCAGTTATTCACAATTGTGGAAGTGATATTTTATTTTCTGTCGGTTTCGGAGAAGGAATACGTCTCCGAACTACGAGAAGTATCATTATTCATTATTGTTTAATTACTCGATAGGAAAATTTTGTCGCAACAATACGAAAAGTTGCTGACAAGATTGTTATCCATTTGAAAACGCAGTAACTTTTCGGGTAAGTTAGTTGTTTGCTCCCTACACTTGGATAGATTTCCTACATTCAATTCCTCAGTTTGACCGGTCAAGAATAGTAGCCCTACATCAACAAGCTCTGTCGAACCACCAGATTGCGCAACGTTTGAATATTCCACGGCGCATAGTGGCCCTTTTCCTGGAAACCGACAGCGTTGCCCGGAGACCGGTGCCTGGTCGATCCAGGGTAACATCTGCAAAGGAAGACCATCATATCGCAAATTTTACTTGAGGGAATCGAACAGTATCTGTAACAGCCCTTCGAATTCATTTTTTTGAGTACCCATAGACGTGTAGTTTCAACCATAGAACGACATCCAAAGAATGAACTGGCCAGCAAACTCACCGGACATGAATCCAATTGAGCACGTATGGGATAACTTAGGGAGAGCAATATCCAATCCCCCAAAACCCACTTTCAACTTTTCAGGTCCTGAGTTTAGCCCTCCAGGAAGAATAAAACGATATGCCTGAGAATTTCATCAATGACTTAATTCGTGGAATGCCTAGGCGTATTGGGCAGTTGATTGGAAATTTTTAATGTACCAAACTCTCATGAAATCATAAAATGAAGAGTTTTTTTTCAAATTTGTATTTTCATTCATGTGCAAATTTTCATTTCAATGAACTATAATATATAAAGTTGTTTTTCGGACACCCGGTACATTCCGAATTGGCAAATTCGATATGAATTCGTATATCTACAGGGTGTATTTGAAGGTGAGGCTTTTTTTCTGATAGATGGTAGAACTCATTAAAATAAGTCATTTCACCAAAAAATTTTTTTTATGATTATTTCCCTGTTTCGAGGAAATGAAACTAGAATATTTTCTAGTTTATAGGTGAATCTGAAAATTCCTCAATCCGAACCTGCTCCCTCGCCTGCTCCTCCGTAGATATCAACATGTTTTTTGTCTTCTTATCATACATGACTCAACATATCGATTGTGATCAGTAATCATCGATCGTGTTACGGCGAGGGTACCGTGTAGATTGTACGAGTGTTTCGAAAATGCCGCACGTTCGTTCAAATAATGAACTTGTTGATCTGCTTTCAATTGATGGTGAATCAAAACAAAATGCCAGTTCAGCGTATAAATTGTACAGAACAAGATTTTTGCTAAGGAATCACCCAACTTCGTGGATGTTCATAAACCTGGTGCAGAGATGTAGAAATATGATGAACAAAGAGATACAGGCCAGAGGAGTATTAAGTTATTGATGCCCAAAATTTTTATAAATTTTTCAAATTGGAATTTTCGTTAAAATATATATATATTCTTATGAAATGGAGCTGTACAGATTTGTTTCCAATTATGGCATGTGTCTTGAAGAGGCAACAAGGAACAGATCATTCAAACAAACATATTGATCCATTCCCCGCTCTTTCTCAGTATTAGCAGAGGAATGTCAAACGGGGCACCATACAGTTCTGCGTATGATGCAAGAGCACAGATAAAAACCTCAGCAAAAACTCTGTCTCTCCGTATGAGTGTAGGGATATTGGATTTGTTTACAAATATTCATATTGGAGGGCATCTTCTTCTTCGAATGCAATTCTTTCTTCATTTCTTCAAAGGGGTTGACAAAGCATTTTTAAATAATCTGAAACAAAACCCGAAAGGAGAAAAACGGAAAAGGAAAATCAACTTATGTATTCAAATTGTTTTGAAGGTACCAATCCATCTCAAAAATGAATCAGATACTGAATGAATAGAGTTAAAACCATCTGGAAATTTATATAATGAACAATTATTGACCAAATGTTCAATAGTTTGCTCTTCATGACCACACTCACATCTAGGGCTATCAATGGCATTCCATTTGAAGAGCATACCATTACAACGTCCATGACCTGTTCTAAGACGATTCAATAGACACCAATTTTTCCTAGAGTCCTAGACAAATGAAAACCGGGAACTCTCTCAGAAGGATCGAGAATTAAACTTTTATTGAAAAAATCATATGAAGTCCATTCCGAACTCCAAATTTCTTTATGATTTTTTTTAGAATAAAGAAAATTATTTATCCATAGAGGCTTTCGAGATTTCAATCTAGCCAGTGTTGTATCTGGCATATACCTCATAATAGGAAATGAATTTGGAAAGGAATGAAATTTATCCCAAGACTTCATGGCAGCAACCTGTCTACGAATATGAGGAGGTATTATGTTAGAAAGAACTGGTAATCAAGCTAATGGAGTAGATTTAATGGTTCCAGTTATATTCCTCATAGAAATATTGAGTTGCCCATCAATTTTATGGACATGGGAACTATTCAACCAAACAGAACAGGAGTATTCAGCTGCAGAAAAACCAAGGCTAAAGCAGCCGTACGAAGAGTAGTAGCATCGGCACCCCAGGATGTACCAGCTAATTTTTGAATTATATTATTCCTCGTCTTCAACTTGAGACGTAAACTTTCCAAATGAGCCTTAAAAGTCAAAGAAGAATCTAGTTTATGATGAGTTCTATCACCTGTCAAAAGAAAAGCCTCACCTTAAGGACACCCTGTGTACCCTTCTGTTACACCTTTTGTCCATCAATTTCTCGGAGAACCCCTCAATAACTCAAAAACTTTTCGGTATAGGTTCAATAACATGAACTCGAAATTCATTAGGGAATCGAAAAATATATGGAGTGATTTACTTGAAATAGGAAAGTGGGTATGGGTAGTGTTTTTCCGGTAAAATCGGAAACGTCATTTTACTGTCCAAAAATAAGAGGGCTTTCTTTTTTCTTCCACCTTCAAACTTTCAGTTTCGTTCTGTTTTTGGTTTTCTACATATCGATCGATGGAATTCTAGGTAGGCCAACCTGTATAGTTTTCAAATATCCCTAATAATAATATCAATAACGCAATAAGATGGTACCTTGTAAAGAAATACGTATAAACTTGATTCTTTTAATAATATAATAATTTAATAAAAATAAATAATATTCAACTCAATAATTTACAATAATTAATCAAATCGCGAGTAATACTGCGTCTTCCAGCAATGTAGTCAAAACTATCCAAGAAACAATTTTCATTTCAATGTATTTCTCTTCTAATTCCCCAACAATAATTCGTTTAATTGTCATTTGAATAACTTTAACAATTGCAGATCCAAGAAAATTCAACAGTTAAGTGATGAAGACATTACAATAATTGACATTCTCCATATCTAATTGTATTTTCTGAGTATTTGTGCTCGTGAAAATTATATACATTGGAACTACATCCTAGAAATAAGACTAGTTCTTTCTTCATCCAGATGAAGAAGCTCACAATTTACTGGTCAGAAAACATGAATTAGAATTCCGATACATTTCCTTACTAAAATCGAAGCATTTTCTTTATCACTATTCACAAAATAAATTAAGAAAAATTATATAGTTAATACATAAAGGTTTTCATTCATATGTATGAGATTCTCGTTTTGAGTGTAATGAATGAGATGGCCAATTCGTAAAGTGAAGAGAAGGTTGCATTATCCATGCATTTTGATTCATGTTGAACTTTTCACGATGTGAATAGTCACATAATAAGAAGTGTACCATGGGACGGATTTTCATTCAATCACAGGACACATTTCGTTGCACTACTCATTCATTTCTTTGGATATCAACGAATTTATTTATCCAGTCTTTCGATCGTCAATTTGCAATTTTGACGAATTCGGCGTTGTCGTAACCCCTAGTGTGCATGAAAGCTGGAGCTACCCCTTTCCTGTCAATAGCACGTACCCTCACGAACAAGAAAGCTGCTACCAAACTTGATACAATAAGAACTAAAAGGAGCATAACTAACCCCGCCACAAAACTAGGAATCGACATGCAGATTGTTTCTGGATCTGCTGATGACGCAGACTGGATAACCACAGTTTCGTTATTCTGAGCTGCATTGAGGGCGAAGTTTACATCTCCTGGGGCCACAACTTGAATAGTCCTGCTCGTGTTCACGTCAGTCATCTCTTGTGCTTCTCTCTTATATACATGGCTGACTACGACGTTGAATGTTTGAGGTGACCGTTTTCGTCTCACACCTTGCAGTTGTGCTGGGAGATTCTCAACAGATCTTGGACGTCCTCCAAGAGTAGCTAGATTGTTTTCGAATTCTCCCTCGATATCACTCTTCCTCTTCACCGTATTATACTGTCCGTGGTGACCAGGTAGTGGTGGGGGTGGTAAATGGATGTCATTGCCAGACTGTCCGTTCGTCTGGGGTGCTGGTGAGGATAGGTTTGATGGATTGGAAGTGGAAGAAGATGATGTTTGGGCTTGAGGAGCAGGTACAACATCAGCATTCGGTTCTGAGTAAGCTCCAGCAGGACCTGAAGGATGTCTGGGGTCAGGGAACGCTGGAGGAACTCCACTGTATTCTGGAAGAGGTGCTCCGTATTCAGTATTCAAGTTATTTCCGTGCCCACTGCCGCCTAAAGCTGGGAGTCCATATTCACTCGACAATCCCAAGCCATGTCCGCATTTTGGTTCAGGGCAGTTGTATCTGCATACTTGAATAACGCATTGGAAGTGAACGTTCATGGAGTCAGGGAACTTGAAAGCCTGGAAGTAGGCGAAGGAGACAACTGAAGCAGAAGGTCCGAAGTTCTTGATCTTCTGGAATTTGCTCATGATCTTAGGTCTCACAACGCAACCATACTGGTCTACCAATTGGATAGGCGCTCTCTTTCCGTCATGTGCAACACAGTTCCTCACCAACATATCGAATTTATTCTCATCGTCCTTAATGGCGAGAACCATCGTCATCGTTTGACCAATTTTGACGATACCGGAAACTTCAGATGCCCAAGGTCCTTTGCCTACTTGAATTTGCATCCAGCATTGCAGGTTATCACCGAGGAAGTTAGCTGTCACAGCGTGAAGCATATCAACTTGGAATGGTCTGAAAGTGACTGCCTTCTCGTAGAAATCATACCAGGTGCAACGGAGTTTCCTTGCTTGATCCCACACTTCCTGTACGAATGGGTCGTACTGGATGATGATGGTGTTTTCAACGTAGCTTCCACTTGGGGTAGGTCCGCCATAACTGGCGGCATTGTGGTTAGCTGAGGACGACATACCGCAACTGTTGAGGAATATTTCGAATGTTGCGCTCAAATGGCCCGTTCCTGGTTTCAAGTGGACGCAGTGGTGATCGCTGTAGAATCCTTTGGAGAAGATCATTCCGTAGAAGGGTCTGTCGAATTCGATGTTAACGCGCATGTGCGTTTTCTCACATTGCACTTGTAGGTGTTTGATTTGGGGCATGTCAGGTGTAGCTAAGGGCCAGGGGTCGTCAGAGCCTCCACCCCCTTGGAGTAAACCTGATGGAGGGGCATATCCAGGGCCGGATAGAGGTGGCCCATATAATCCCCTATGTTCTAAGGGTAAAGATGACGAATCCGGTACTGGTGCATCGCAGTTCGTGTTCTGAAAGAATGGAAATGGTGTTGTGAAAAAAGGAAATCAATTTCAGCATCACGGTTAAATTTTTGAAACTCGCATTTTTAACAGTACACGGGTACCGGCATATTACGGAGAAAATTGTTGGTGTAATTCCATTATTGGTGTTACGCAGTAAAAAAGATCATGATGTGGGTACAACACCTATTCGTAGCAGTTGAGTATCAAGTATCATCTACGTTATGTTTATATGGAAGACATTCTTGGAATTTCGAAGTCGATCAGGAAGTTCAAAAATAATCCCATTAGTTTTAAAGTTTTGAGAATCTCAATGATATATTAGAATAATAGAACTCAATATGCGAATTTTTCTGCTAGTACAATTTGGACATTGACTATTTCTTGAAAATGTCTGTATTTTTCGAACTTTCAACGATAACTCACGATTGAAGAATTCTAAAACCTTCAAATTTTCAAGATAGAAACAAATGAGTTCGTTCATGGGCAATTTTGTTCGAAATTTAGTTTTTCTGATAAATTCGAAACTAAAGATTCTATCGGAATGAAATTCTGCATTTAGATAGAGAACGAGATATTCAAGCTACTTTCAAAATTGTTTTCACATCAAAACCATATAAAATTCTAGCGAATTTTCGAAAAAAAATTCAAATATCTCTGTAGCAGCGGAAGCTGTTTAATTTTTCTTGAGAGCTATCAGAAATGTTGTTCAATTGGTCTCTTGAACCTAATATATCTTTCAGATGAACAAACGAGTACTCTTTGTTTCTTCAATAAAATTTAAAAAGTTGTGAACTTGATTGATCAACTGTGAATTTTACACGAATAATTTTTAAACATTTGTATGATATGAAACATTTTTTCATCTCGCATGGATTTGTTTTTTCACATCTAGTCAGGAAAAATTCCAAAAATTTTGAAAACTCGATCGGTATAGCCCAAAACAGTTTCGGGACTTTTAATATACGAGTACATATTTAGTAACTGCAACAGAATATGTTCATTATTTTTTTCGAAATAATTCGTCTCAGATTAATAACAAGAATTTTAATTTGAAACAAAATCGTATTTGTAACAAATTTTAATCTTCAAATCAAGCAAAAAAAAATAATTTTGGAAATTGCAATAAACCTTCAGACTTGATTTTGTAGAAATGTGAACTATGAAATTTTCTTTTATTTTTGAAATTCGTATTGAAGCATGTGAAATATGAAATTCCTTTTCTTCAAAATTCCGATAAAAATTGCTGTTAATCAACAAATTGATTCAGATAATTGACACTCTAATTGAAGGAATTAAACTAATTATGGGTTCTTGTGAATAAATATTGGAAATAGATAAATTATCTCATCTGAACCATTGAACTGAAGAATAATTTCGATTAATTTTCTTCATTACGTGCGAATTACTACGAATGATGAAAGAATAAACTAGAAACAGGTACAAGAAATTGATTTAAAGGCTTGGGAACAAGTTCCAGTTTTATTCCATTCTAAAAAATCTATTCATAAGATGTAAATGTGTGAAATTTACTGGTTCTTTATCATCCTTTCCCATCTGGAATTCCAGACGGTATCAAATGAAAAATACTTTCGCTCATGGCGAATATATGAAAGTTCAACAAATTATTCAAGTAAAAGTAGGTTAAAATCCTCAAATATTTGGTATTTATGTAGGTTGCCAAAAGCAAATATTTTCTACCCATTCAACTTTTTTATATTTGGAACCATCCAACCGTATCTGAAGCTGAACATACTTCTCTCAAATACCATTAGAAAAATGAGATCTTACCTGTAAAAATAACACTGCCAGAAAACTGATGCATAAGAGGTTGAGTGACTTTGTCATTTTGTTTGGTGTGCCAGTATATTCTGCAAAGAAGAATCATTATTTAATTCACAGAAAGATAGAAAAAGGAATTCAAAATGTTTCATCAATACTTTTTCTCAACAAATAGGACCCTAGAAGTTATATCGTTTTGGCTTTGTGCAAGGAGAATATAGAATGAATGAAAGTAGAGCTGAAATTTCCGAATTGAACAAGAATTGTTTCATAAAGACTGCCGCATCATCAGATTCACATTTCGAAGCATCTATTCCTTAGAGAAAATCATAATTAAGTACATCTAAAGCAAGGCAGATATTGAGAAGTTATCTGAGTTATCTGGAAAAAATTCTTCAAGCAATTGGAGTGTCAGCGAAATATTTTTTGTTCCATACGAAAAAATTTTTCTGCAAATTTTAGTCGTACCAATATCTATCTAACAATGTTTTGACATCAAGTAAAGACTAAAAATTTAGAAGTTGGGTTGCGCCAAATAACTAATCCTTGAGGAAGGATTCTATTAATGAATCATAATTTGTAGGATATACTGAAGAAATCAATGGATTGAATAATATTCTTCCTTGAAGAGACCTTGTGAAGGCTGCTCAGAAGTTCCGGAATTATTCACGTCGAGACTCACAAAGATCTATTTTCTGCGTCAACTCAAAAAGTCACAAACATAAAAATTGTCCACACCGAAAGCACAATTATTCTCGTGTTAATCCTCCCGATAGGAACACAGAAAACCACGACACACTCGATCTCATGTGCAATTGGCTACTGAAGACCGCAAAGGAAAAAATTCTAAGCTCTGGTATCTCCCACTCAAAAAAAATATATGGAGTGCATCTTTCTACTCTTGGTCTTCCGATTCGGTAGGCACAATGCATTCGACTTTCTCTTTTTCGTGATCAAAATACCCGAAATATAATTCGAGAAGAATGAGAGTTAAAAACGACCTTGGCCGGTCCACGGTATAATTAGTCTACTCATTTCACTGAACCAACGAAGAGAGAGTAAGAAGGATCTGAGGATGTAGACCCATCGTCAGATGTGAAAAATGTACACAAGAGATAGTTAGCGACTATAGAAGACGCACTTGATTGCAGCTGACCCACTAACACACTCTTGCAGCACAGTTCTTAACGTCCCATGGTACTAAACATACATATGATGCCCCTCTCACATTTCCATTTTGTTCAGCTTGCTGCCTCGAGAGCTCACAAACAGAATATGTACATATAATAAATTACTGATCCGATAGTATTTTCTTCTCATTAAAGTCTATATTTGCCGGTGACTTCAACAAGTGGTGTACGAGCTCCACTTTCCAAGCATTTTATTTCACTTCGTTATGCAAATGAAGAAGATAGCTAAATGTCCTTTTTATCGCTCCGGCTCAGATTAATTGATATTAATTATTCATATTTTCGTGAATGTTTAATCCTTGTGAAAATTTACTTTCATTCGCCATAAAACACAGTTCAGCAGTTTCATTCATTCACTTCTATCGTATTCAACACTCAATCGATATCAATTTGTATATTACTCAGCTGATTGGATAAAACTATGAACTGATTATAACAAAATCAAAAAGGTACAGAAAACTCAATCGCCGAATTTCTGTAATTTGATAATTTTGAGCCCAAAATGGTCTCAGAATATCAGTGATGAAGAATTCAATTAAATTTTCAATATTTCAAAAACTACACAGCCGATCGTGTTTGAAGCGGGTATCATGCTGAAAATTAACTTTTTCAATAAGAATCTTTTAGCGTACACCAATTTTCAAATACAATATCTCCGATACGAATGATGAAAGGTGTAAATAGTTATAAAAACTGACCCAAAAAAAATCGTTGCATTAGAATATCATAATAAAGTATTTATCTCGAAGCCAAGCAGCGTTTGCCGAATTCAATACCTGGATGAATTACCGCTCTAGCTAACAATTCAAATAAACGCGCGAATACTCCTAAATTCAGGTTATTACTTTTATAACTTTCGGAACTGATTCTCAATGATCTATATTGAAATTAATATTTTCCTCTAACAATGCCGACAAATTTGGTACCTACAGTCAATGTTTATTCAGAATGAAAAACTGTCGAATAGAAAGACAAAAACACAAATTTTTACATCTTGCGTCTTTATTCATCAAAACGAGAGCATTTTCATTTTGCTGCAATGTAGGAAATTTTTGGAACGAAGATTGTCTCAATTTCAATAATTCGAAAAATATATACCCGTTTGAATTGAATCTCAATAGTTGAAAAAACGACACCCAAGCTTTTGTAAAATTTTGTGGGAATCGCATCAATAGAAAATGAAAATATGAGCGCAAAAGGACTAATACATGTAAATGCTTCTATAAATTTTTGTCCCAACTTTGAATGAAAATTAATTAATTTACCTAATTCAATTCTAATATCAATTATCGTGAACTGAGAAAGGAAATTGGTCGAAGATTCGAAATTTCAACTACTTCTTCAGTTCAATTTCTGGATTCGACAAAAGATTTGATGAAAATACCAAAGCAAAGTAGCAAAGTAGATCTGAAGATTTGAAATAAAAAAAAATTGATAATATTGTAAAATTTTACTCTTTCCCAACTATTTTCGTTTTTAAAATATATTGGAGTCAATGCAATAGTGGAGACCGAAATTTGTATGCCACATTTTAAATCAACGATTTTTATTTTCTTTCTCAACGCAGCAACCTCGAATGATTTCTCAGATCTTTTCTTCTACCAAAAAATTATTAAAAATGTATATATTAAATCAGAAAATCTGTAGAAGAGTCTAAGAGCCAAATAATCCATTCTTCTCCAGAAAAAAAAATTTAATTAGTAAATACATTCGTCGTCCAAAATTAAAATAAAAAAAATTAAAATGATAAAGGATACATCTCATAAAAATAAAGATACATGTTATAATCACTGTAGATAAAGCGTTCATGAAATTAAACTTTGTTTACCATCATTTTTAAGTTGTTGAAGCTGCATTATCAAGTTTAAAAGAATGAGGTGAAATTAAGGAGAATCCAAGACATGGAAAATATTTCGAAATTCTTTTCAAGCACTGATAGAGTTCAAGCCATCCGTGAAATGACGTGTTAATAAAAACGCGGATACCGATGTGATTCCGATCAACCATTCGAAACGTTATCAAAATCGTGATAATCATTCAGCCACGAAAATATGGTACTATAAATACAAGAATCCATACTACTAGGTTACTGGGTGAAACAAACTGAAAAATTATTTATGTTTTCTAATATCTTCCACAATCCAAACCAATTACGTGCATCTTCCAACCGCAAATTTATAGAATTATTCCGAACATTCAACAATCTCGGAAATAAATAAATTCTCTTCCGATAAAATTGCCCAAATCGAGAATTAAATCCGGGTGAAAGGCTCATTAAGTTAATTCAGAAATGGAATCTCGACAATAGTACCGGAAAAATTTCTCCTCCGTCTCTTATATGTAATAGGTTTAAATGCCATTAATTAAAAAAATAATTAGAAGATGGAGTTTAGCGAATACGAAGTCAGTATAATATTGTTAGAGGAGGATCACTAACGGAACAATAATTTAGAGTGAGACCTACTTTACCATCCTCACTAGACATTGGAACGACCTTGTCTTATCAGAAAGCGCAAACTCTTTCGTGATTTCTCCATTCAAGAAGGATCACGAAGTTTCTCAAGGAGATAGCTGAAAATCTCTTTCTCTTCCTCATTCAATTCGCCATTTTTTCTACATCAAACACCCATAGAAGCGCAGCACGAAGACCATATGTGGGCATCAATACCAATTTTTCATCAATCTCATAAATTAAGGTCTTCAGTCTCTATCCTTTTTATGCCTACATCATTGACCTTGAAAATACGTTTTGAATGCATTTTGTGCTTTCTCATGAATGTGAATTGGTGAAATGATTTCATCATTTTAATTTTATTTTCCGCAACCTGAACAAGTCGAAAACAAAAAATTTAACGAACAATAATAATTCTTCCTACAGATTTTGAAAACAGATATGGATATATTCACCAAAACGTTAACTTGATCAGAAAATTCCTCTTACATTTTGTTTCGTTTTATTTCAATTTTTGAGGATGAAGAGAAAAAGTAAAACAAATTTCGAAGTTAAATCTATTTTCAATATGAAAAAAATGTTAACCCCATAAAAATCAACGTTACGCGAAATTTCATTTCAATATCTGTAATTTAAAATATACAAAAAAAATAAGTCATATATTAAATAAAATGTAGAAAAACAATAACGTTCAAGTTCAATTTTCAAAATTTGATTTTTGCAATATTTCAAAGAACTATACAAATGGTTGGAATTTGTTAATGAGCATCCAGGTGAAGAAACTTATCGTGTTTACAGCTGGTCGGAAGGACAACATTGAGTTTGACCAGCATCCTTCTTTAGTCCAAAAATATGGAAGAATTATGGTGCAAAACACGGAAAATTAGAGGAATGCATTATCGGACCAAATATTCCACTTATAATCGCCTGATAGATAGAGCGAGAAAAAACGATTAATTCATTTATTTCTTAATTGAAATTCTCTCAAATGAAAACGTTAATAATTGCGTCTAGAAGAATGAGGTCTTGTTTCAATAGCAAATAAAAGAAATGCAGATGCTTGAGGAAAGAGCTTCGCATACTTGTTTTTAGAAAGTAGAACATGCATTTTCTATTCGGTTCAGTTTGGTGTGATCTAATAGCATTAGATAGACGATAGAGCCTACAATCATTTTCAACATCCGTTTGTCGCACGCACCTATATTCATTAATGGAATTAACAACAAATTATAAGATATGGAATTGATCGTTTTGAAGTAGCTCCTAGGAAATTGAGGAAACCGAGTGCTTTGTTCTATTCATTTCACCATTGACAATATGTTATGTGTGGAAAGAAGTTTCTCCCATTGTATTTATCTAGAGAGTAGAACATTTCATCAAGAGTAATGGTAAAAATGACGCAAGGAATTCAATCAGAAAAGTAGAAACCTGACAAAGGCATTATGCCAATTACCATGAACAACACTCACCAACGGTTACAAATACTCAAGATTTTTATTCCTGATTTCTCAATTTTTAGCTTCGATAATGAAGTTTTTATAGAAAAAAAGTAATTTTTCTCTGAACTTATTGAACAACATGTTCTCATCCCTAAATTCATTATTCGTTTACCATGGTAACTCTTCATGAAATGTACCAATAGATATGCAGCAAATTGCATAGGAAGCTTTTTAAATTGGATTGGGAAAAAAATCTTAACTTACTTTTCACCATGCACCATGGATAAATAATATATCTATGGGATCTTATTTGTTATCGAAAGTGAAATACACTGTCTTTAATGGGAAATGATTTTTATTTCAATAAAATTTCATTTTCTTCAATTTTAATATGCTCAAGGTTTTTGGCTTGTATGTATGAATCGATGGTATGCCTATATTCATCTTTACAAAATGAATTCAATGTAAATTTAGCTTAATAAGGGTGATGATAAAAAAAGGATAAGAAAGCAATATTTTTCCACACAAAAAATGGCCCTCAAACAGAATTCAATATCTGTGAATTGTGAAATAATGAAACTTTTCTGGAATTAATAAACTATCTGCAAGCTGTTTATGATTCCTAATAGATCTTCAATACTCAGTTTCATTCCATCAGACTAGTAGAGCCTCCAGATCTACCTAGTATCACTTTTTGAATCGTGGTAAATCTCCATTCAAAAAGTGGTCCCTTTATTTCACGAGTAACTACCCTAATTTACGACGTAAAGACTTGATATTTTTTTAATTGAAGTTGAGAACGTTCCGAGGGCAAATTGTTTTTTTTTCGATTTGATTAGTTTTTCAATTAAAAAAACCAGGGTAATCGTTAGATCTCTGCAATATTTGGGTTATTGAATATGTTTTTCGTTTTTCATGAGTACAAGCTATATTTTTGAACTAATCATCATGAAAATATTTGTAGTTTATGGAAGATTGAATTGCCGAGGGCAAATAGTTGCGATTTTTTTGCAAAAATTATGAATAACCGTCGAAAAAAAAATCATTAAATGTAGTTTCCAAAACGCTGAAGTTCAACCTGTTTTTTTTTTTAATTGAAAAACTAATTAAATCGAAAAAAAAACTTTTAGCCCTCGGGACGTTCTTCAACTTCAATTTAAAAAAAATCAAGTTTCCACGTCGTAAATTAGGGTAGTTACTCGTGAAATAAAGACACCACTTTTTGAATGGAGATTTACCACGATTCAAAAGGTGATACTTCCCCTTACCGGTAGATCTCTGCAAATCGGGTGATTTCATAGGCGAAATGTCAAATTTGATGGATTTTCTTGAAGAAATGGAGAAATTATGGAATATAGGAATACCAAGCTATTTTGCATCTACCTTTTCTCTTTCGATCCGTGTATTTACATCACGGTCAGGATATCTGTGAAATAAGTTTTATCGAGTTTAAAATGGCCCTTTCGGCTGGATTATTTTGCGAATTTCACCGATTTTTTGAAAATACTTCTACATCGCCTAGAGAATCGAAATTTCAACCATGTATGAATCGATTATTCCTCTTTTCGATCGTATAAAAATTTCCTAACTTTTTCGACAGATTCCCTCGGGTAAATTTTAGTATAGTATTGAAAGAACAATTATGAGAATTTGATTTGAAAATAGGTTTCTATAACAATTTTGTTTCAAAACATAAACGACAAAAATCGTTTTTAAACAATAAAGGTAATTAGCCATATATGTATACCTCATCCGTATTGATAATTTCTCTAGTTATCCTCATAAATGCATAAATTGCGCACGTTTTATCAATAACAGTTATTTCATATACTCAAATCTATATGTATCTCAGCATACATTTTTCTGTTCTATTAATCATGTGTTTGAAGCGTTTCAAACTGAATAATATATCAATTTCAGTTGCGTTTATTTACCACTTAATTGGACAGTACTGGCGGAATGAAGACAAATTTAATGGTTGATATGATTTAATATCAGTTTGTTGAATGGGACGAATATATCTGAAATGCGATTTTATTTTTTCATCGCGTTCATTTAACCCACTCTCCAAAATTTATTGGAGTTTTCACACAGACGGAAATTATTGATTGTTTTCTGTTTGATCCATTTATTTTTCAATAAAATATTTCCATTTTAATTATTTTCTCCATTCAACAGTAACTTCAATCACATTTTCCGAGCTAGTAAAAAGTTCGGTTTTTACCATTTTGTAGAGAAATAATCGAACAGGTTCAATTTTATTTCAAATGAATCAACTTTTCTCGTATAATTAAGAAGTTTGTCATGCCCCCTCTACGAGGGGTGGAGGATAGTTGGATTTCTTAAATGGCAACCCTTAATTTTCGTGCCAGAATTGGATATTTTTTGCTCAGGAAGATCTGGTCATGATGAGATTTTTTATCAACTCTTTTTTATAGAAGGAACGAAACTTGACGAATTCGAATTTTCCTTTTTTTATTTTGAGGTCAATGACAAACACTTTGATTGATATTTCTCAAGTGTTATCGAAAAATGGGCAAAATATGGGACTCGTTATTTTCTACTGCTCACAGCAAATAAGAACACTTAAAAACAATTGTGATCGAACTAACAATACAAAAAGTGAAAATTCGAGATCAATCATTTCATCCCTTTAATAAAAAAAGGATTGATAAATCCATGACCAAATCACCCTCAAGAGGACCATTAGTTTCGGGTAGAAAAAGTTGTCATTCAAAATACTAATTTTTTCGTTTGAAAATATTGCATTTCTGACATATAACATATAACATTCAATCTTAAAATGAGCATTGTTAATGAAAAAAATTGATTTTGCAAAAATGTAGCCTGATCAATATTAATGAGGATATTTCTGAACAAACACATTTTGAAATCAACTAGAAAATTCTTCTGTTCCACGAATCGATAGATGTGGTTTCGTACTTCTCAGGATCGGATATCCCGATATGAAAATGGATGCCAGAGTTACATCAAAGGTCGAAAATTTTCAACTATTATCCAACAAAAATCTTCTGCAATGCCCTGTGGAAACTGAAGAAAAGAAGTCCACCAATGTTCATCTTGTCAATAAATTTACAACCTTCGCGAGCTTTTTCCTCACAGAAGCTTGACAACCATTACAGCCCCAGTTGTGGTCACAAAAACAATTGGTCGCCACATTCGTCACTTTTTCCGTTTCCGGTTTCAAAATCTATAAAAACTAATAGCAGCAGATTTTTGTTGGATAATAATCAAATACCACTTTTGTTCGATTCCTATTGATTGTTAGAAGGAAGCTAGTGTCAATTCAACTCATATTGTACTTGTCTATAATTATCAACTAATTGAGTATGATTCATCATGAGAAAATAGTGAAACATTAAACATAAACGCCAGTAAATAACAAAGTCATATTTTCCTATATGGTTTTCAAAAAAGCATTCAAATAATTTTATGTTCAAACACTGTAGATGTGTGCACAAATATTTATTTTATTAGGATCCTCTTCAACAGCGAGCACCCATTCTGCATGATTAAATACCGAAATGACCTGGTGAACCTATGGATACGCGCTTATAAACAAATGTGTCCCATATAAAATTTTGCAAATAAATAAAATCGATTGGTAATGTAAATGCATGGATAGAGTCAACACCTGTTGAGAAAACGCCTGCGCAAGAAAGTAACTTGACACACTGGCTTGCTTTCTTTTCCACTGTGTGCTCAATAAATTGTTCTTACACAGAGGCAGAGTAAAGCCAGCTGATAACAAACCAACGTGTCAAAATATCAATTCATCTAGATTTTATCAATTTCGAATAAACAGGATGTAGAAGATTCCCATCTGTAAAAACTGGGGTACTAGTGTGAATGTCAGCCTCGATCACCTTAACCGCCAGGCTATGGTTCAAGGTCCTCTAACAGATGATAGGAGAAGAAGTCGCTTTCGATGTCTGTGAGGTACTTCCGAGTTGAAAGACCACGCGAGATTCGAACGAATAATTCAATTTTCTATTTCTCTCATTCAAGAAATTTCGGTATTGGAAGTATTTCTGATTGACGTTTGAGATGAGTATGTCTTCTCAAATTCTGTGGTTTGTATGCGAGTCAATCGTGGACATCTATTGAAAAATTCGTGGAGCCGTTCGATTTTTAATTTTTTTTAATTTTGAATATTCCTCTTTTTCCATCGCAAAAAAATATTGGTAGAGATGATGATCCGTAAAATTATTGTAACATGATTTTTCGAAATATCAAGTGTGAAATTTGTGCAAATCACAATTAGAATTCGGAGATGTAGAAATTTAATGAATCACTTGACATTGTTGAATTCATCAAAATATGGAATTTGAGATTCGTGTAAATGGAAATTTGCAGATTTCAAAATCTCATCCCCATAAATTTTTCTAATTTAGAAAAAACAAATTTGGGTAGGTATATCCCAATTAATTGATTCGATTTGTCAATAGATTCCAAAATTTGGTCCTCACAACACATCACAGAATTTTGAGGGCATAATCCACAAGCGCACTTTTCCGAAATTTTTTGGAGATTTCACTTTCCGCCCTTGGTCCACTTACACTTAATCCAAATATCGTTGGTGGCTGGTTGGTGTAAAGCACTGCGCACAACGTAATATATCCTTAGAACACTGTCACGAGTAAACACTGGCACAGAACATTCCTGGCAAACAAAAATGCAGCCACTTTTTTTTAAACACAACCGAGGTGATGGACGTTAAAGAAGTAATACACCTTAAAATCTTCTCTTGATTATATATGGCTGTGAAAGTTAGGTCCCCCACTCTCTCGTATAGACGGTAGTAGAGCAAGTAAGCTTCGCAGAAAGCTTCATTAGCCCGCATTCTATTTCTTATGTTATTGTATACGGATTCAGGATTTTTGGTATGGACCGATGTCATCATATTTTGGCTTACCTTTGCTGGTTACACAATCCAGTTTGCACCCTGCGTCACGTACTTTCCGTCCAGTTGTATAATCGTACTAACGGAATTTCTTGAATGCATCCGGTTCTTTTTCCGTTGAATCATTTTGGGGTTCCTCATAACGTTACATTTTTGGCAGCAGGTGTACTTGGGGGATATACAATTTGTTGCGCCCAAGAAGCGCTTGTTTTTCATCCAGTTGGATGTCTTAAGCTGTCCGCACACTACCCGCAGTAGGGACGATATTTACGTGCTTATTCGTATGAATAAGAGCGATGCCATTTCGTCCAAATGTCTGTAACTGTGGTTTTTCTAGCAGAAAATGATCTGGTTAGACCCACTGATAAAGAATTCCTGGTCGAATTAAACTCTGTCCTGCAGTTCGTGAACACGATATCTCTCGATCGAGATAAAATCATGAAATTTTCAGGGTTTACCGATATATTTTCTTAAAGGGGTGGAGGATGAGATCATTTTGAAGGTATTTGACCATATATGAGTGAGTTACGAGGAACTAAACATGTTCCTACCACATATAGAGTGAATATAAAAGACTATTTGAAATTGTCTTCTCTTCTTCATAAATTTTGAAGGGTTTACCAGTACGAGGTGTTATTTTGAATAGCCCGCTATTTCGGTAGATGTCACTTTTAAAGATGTAATTTTTTGACATTTGACAAGTAGAAACTACGCCATCAATAAAAATGAAACGATACACGCTTCAACAACGCATCGAAATTATTAAAATTCGCTATAAAAATGCTGAAAATTTAGCAGAGACGGTTCGTAAAACTCGAAAATTTTTGGGTCGTCGTGAAGCACCTTGTCGAACCGCAATACAGAAATTGGTGGAAAAATTTGAGCTGTTTGGACAAGTAAGCGATGTGGAGAATAAAACCCGTGCACGTCGCTCAAGAACAGCCGTGAATATTGCTGCTGTAGCCGAAAGTGTTGAAGAAAACCCAGGTTTGTCCATTCCTGGTCGTTCTTTGGAATCTTCTACGGGAAAAGTTTCCGAACCATGTTATCTCTTGGAGAGGTGATCACAATTGGCCACCAAGATCTGGTGATTTAACACATTTCGACTTCTTCCTTTGGGGCCATGTGAAAGAAAAGGTCTACAACAAGAGCCCAACATCGATTCAAGACCTCAAAGATGGAATTCGTGAAGCTATCTAGGACATAAGGCAGCCACTTTGTAATTTGGTTGTGGAAAATCTCATGAAAAGGATATGGTCCTGTAGTCGTGGTCGTGGTGGTCATTTGGCTCATGTTATTTTCAATTAACAGCATACCTCCCTGTTTAAAATGAAATAAACATTCGAGCATTTATCAAAAAAAATGGCTTTTTTCTTTGAATGTCGAGATAGCACCTCTTATTGGAAAACCGTTTATATAGGGCAGTTTTCACTGAAAATTTCTATCTGTCATAACTTTTCAACAGTTATCTTGAATCAATTGAAATTTTTATGGAAAATTGTCTTGAAGTACCTTTTTCATGAGAAAAAAGAAATGTTTTTAAAGATGATAGTCACCATCAACTATTTCCATCAATGTCATCTTGTTATATTGTATCTCTGTACTGTACGAGTAGGTTTTACCAATGCCATTACTTTTGTTATAGTGCCCTGATGATGGAGATATAATTACCGAAACAATGGCTAAGTTGGAGGTTTAATTCCTATAAACCAGACCTTTTTACCACCATCCCGTATACATATGATTATTTATAATGGCAAATGATTTGTTTCTTAATTCTTTCTATTGACGTGGTAGCTGCCTTCTTAGCTCGATGAATTTAATTCATCTCTTTTGTTAATATCTTTTTTGGGTTTTATAAACCCACTAACTGCGAACGTCTCTGTGCTTCCCAGGTGAATTGATTATGGCGTTTTATAACGTTGAAATTCACAATCTGGTGTTGCGATTTGGAAGACAGTTTCTTTTATTGTTCACTCAATCACCGAGAAGGGAGTTTTTTCTGAAGGTGGATAGATGTCGCTCATTAATTATTCATTCGGAATAATGCTCGACAGATATCCATATGTTGACGAAAAGATTTTCCATCCAGCGTCAACTTTGGGATATTCCACCCTGATGAGTCCTAAACAGGACGAAACTGCAGTCGGTGCGATTCTCAGTTGACTAAATTCACAAGATGAATGACATTATAGTCTTCTGAATTTTCAATGTCCCGAATATTGATCTGAGTTTTCAAAAGGCTAAGGAAAATTTCTATATAAATTTGCGAATTAAGATTTTCTAAAACAATTAATTGAAGGTTTAGTTATTATAGTTCTTGAACTCCACATAATTCTAATTGAACTCAACCTTCAGTGATCGGAATCACCGACTGTCGAATAATTATTACATTTTTGTATCGATATCCTTTAGTAGAGAGTAAAAGACTTTCATCGGATTATTGGATTCAATTATTTTGTTTCTATTTATGAAAGTAATTTGAAATGTCAGTAATATTGAAAAATATCACAGAAGATAATGAATATTCAACGGTCGCTATGGTAACGCCAGCCTGCTTATAATTGAACAGTGAATCGAAAAGCAAGACAAACTTCTATTTTTTTTTTTCTCATGTAATATTCATGTGAATAGCGACACACATATGTACGAAACATTTTCGAAATGAGCAAAATATTTTGTAGCAAGATAAGTCTATAGTTCACATTTGAGAAATCATAAATTCTTTTATTTCTCGAAAATAGCTGAAATGAAACATTTCATCTCATCATATCTGAACTACTCCTAAAAAAGTACCTGTATAATCTAACAACAGACTTAGATTACGAGTTCAAACAAGCGAGGTATTCAGCATTATTAAAACATCACTAACAACCGCAGATACATAAAATAAGGTTTATTATGAGAAGGAATAAATGTTCTAAATTTCACCAAGATTTCATTGCCAGGTTGACCACATATAGAATTATGAATATTCAAAATCAGAGAGTTGAGTGAAAAACATTTTTTCTTCGGATTTAATTTTTTCTCTCCAAAACATAGAATCGCAGTTACATATAATAATGTAATATCCAAAGAGGAATAAATTCTGTAGATTTCAAATGAATTTTATCACTCTAGCTTAACCAAAGACAGAATTATGAATTTTCAAAATTTGCAGGTTTAATGAAAAAAAAAATTCTTTGGATTTAAATCTTCTCTCACAAAGTCACTACCGCAGACACATACCTTAATGTTCATTTTGAAGAATAAATGCTCTATATTTCACCAAAATTTTATCGCTTTAGCTTGACCACATACGGAATTATGAATTTTCAAAATTAGAGATTCTAATAGAAGAAAAATTTCGTTGAATTTGATTTTTCCCTCCCGAACATAAAACCGCGGATACATACAATAAATGTTCATTCTGAAGAGGAGTGCGTGCTCTATATTTCACCAAATTTTTATCGCTCTTTCTTGGCCACAGCCAGATTTATGAATTTTCAAATTTGAGACTTATCTTGATGTTTATGCTACCACTTTGGAAGATAGGTACCCTCTATTTTTCAAATAGGAAGTATGGGCGATACATCGTTTGAAAAGTTGCGTCATTCTCTTTGCGGTAATGTTATCATTTTCATGTTTATTGCCAAAAACAAAATAGAAAAAAATAAAATCAAGTGATTTCTTCCAACACTATTCAAGATCTCGAGAGTTATCGACCTAATCGCAAGCGTTATCGGATCTTTTAGTTCATTCAATTCAAGGGGTTCAGTTTTGTACACAATTCTCTTCACATATCCCGATAAAAAAAATCCAATGGGCTAAGATCAGGGGATCGCGCTGGCCATTCGATCGTTCCTGGCCGGACATTGCTTTGGTAATGTGGTGCTCCATCCTGTTGAAACCATTTCGTATTCCGTGGAACTCGAGGATTTCCTTAATCAGGATATAAATTTGCCAAAGTTGGAACGATATTATTTTGAAGTGTTGCTAAATAATTATCTTCATTCAAATTGCTCTCAATGAAAAAGGAGCCTATGATATGGTATCGAACATTTCCTGCCCAAACATTAACCTTTTGAGGGAATAGCGTGTGTTCCTTTCTAATCCAGTGAAGATAAAGCAGTAGCAGGGATTTAGACGATGAGCATCTCAAAGGATCGATCTTTTTTCAGGTTGGTTGTCAACCAAGGAAGCAGGAAGCACTGGTCTTAATCTGGATGTCGCTAAGAATGAAATATATCCCAAAAGAGACTTCTAGAAATGATTAATAGGACCAATGTTCTATCTTGTTCTTGAAGGTGGTGAGTTATGTTGCTCTGACGAAGGTCATAACAAGACCGAAACCATGGTCTGCATCTACTCCTCCTCCACTGGATCTTTTGCTACTTTCCTTGATCGATGATTTGGCTAGTTCAATTCAAGATTTTTCTAAAGCGAAAATTCTCTTTCTTTGTATGTGATGTGGTACTTTTTTGATTCTATCCAATCCGATGAGCGGAGTTAGAAATTGAAATTACAGTCAAACTTCGATAACTCGAATCACGATCTGCCAACAAAAAAATTCGAGTTATCAAGTTATTGAAAGAACACATTTTTTTTATGTAGGTATTGTTTATATGGGTAAATGATGTAACATTTAATCCAAACTAAAACTGCTTTGTCAACACTAGCGTTCATTGGTTTTTTCAAGCCTTTTGGAACTCTCACAAGCACCACCAATTTCAACTGCACTGATAATTATTTTTTTTTTAATAGTAGATACGGTGTTTACTGGAACGCCATACTTCAAAGCTACATCTTTTTTTCGTGCGCCACTCTCCACTTCATTTAAAAGTCTATATTTTTCATCAAGAGATGAAATTTTCAAAGTACGTTTAGTCGATATATTGTTAGCGATATTGTCGTGAGACCTCACAACTTATAACTGAAGAACTCAACTGATTTCACGGCGTACGGTTAAGGGGAAGTATATCACTTTTTGAATCGTGGTAAATCTCCATTCAAAAAGTGGTCTCTTTATTTCACGAGTTACTCCCCTAATTTACGACGTAGAGACTTGATTTTTGTTCAAATTGAAGTTGAAGAACGTCCCGAGGGCAAATAGTTTTTTTTTCGATTTAATTAGTTTTTCAATTTAAAAAAACAGGTTGAACTTCAGCGTTTTGAAAACTACACTTAATGATTTTTTTTCGACGGTTATACATCATTTTTTGGAAAAAATCGCAACTATTTGCGTTCGGCAATTCAATCTTCTATAAACTACAAAAATTTTCATGATGATTATTTCAAAAATATAGCTTGTACTCATGAAAACGAAAAACATATTCAATAACAGAAATATTGCAGAGATCTAACGATTACCCTGGGTTTTTCATTTGAAAAACTAATTAAATCGAAAAAAAGAAGACTATTTCCCTCGGGACGTTCTTCAACTTCAATTTAAAAAAAAATCAAGTCTCTACATCGTAAATTAGGGTAATTACTCGTGAAATAAAGAGACCACTTTTTGAATGGAGATTTACTACGATTCAAAAGGTGATACTTCCCCTTAAGCTATGAAACGATTCGTTACAATCATGTACATAAATCCGTAAATTATCCGTGAAAACATAAATTTTGCCGCTCTTGTATTTAAAAAATTATCAGATGTGTCGCTAAGTTGATATCAAATACGCTAAACAAATATCCGAAAAATGTTTTAAGCAAAAATCAAACTACCTCTTTTTTTTCAGTGATTTATCCGTAAATTATCCGTGAAGAAAAAAAACATCGCCAATCCTGTATTTTAAGAAATATTAGATGCTTCGTCTGCTTGATATCAACTTAGGAAAACACAAATTGAAAAAATATTTTCAGCAAAAAACAAAGTGACTCATCTTTTTCAGCGATTCATCCGTAAATTATCCGTGGTGAAAGAGAATTTGATTGATCGATCTGCAACCGTCAAAACGTATATCAGGCATTTTTCTCTAAAACTATGCATGCAATATTTTTGAAATTTGGAAGAAAGATAAGCCTTTTCATCTTCTATTTATCCGCGAAAAGGAGAATTGTGCCGCTTTCGTGTGAAAAAAACGTGCTCTGCTGAACTTTATATCAAATTAACAGATCACATATTCAAAAAATTATTTTAGCCATCGACAAATTATTTAATCTTTTGGATAAATCATTGAAAAAATCTGTTGATTGCTGAAATATTTTTTTATTTATGTGACATGGTAATTTGATATACACTTACCAGTGCATGTGATATTTTTTCCCGGATAAATCAAGCATGAAGAGCTACATCTTTCTTTCGAATTTCAACAATATTGCATTCATAGTTTTCGAAAAAATGCCTTATATACGTTAAGACGGTTGCAGATCGATCAATCAGATTTTGTCATTTTTCTACAAAACCTTGAAGGATACAAGTTTTCTTTCACCATGGATAATCTAATAATTTTTGAAATACAAGAGTGGTGTGTGTTTTTTTCTTCACGGATAAATCTCTGAAAGAGATGAGTTCGATTGATTTTTGCGTTTCGGATACTTACAGATACTTAATTACAGATGAAAAACGGCCAAATTTTTAGCTATTCCGAGTTTGATTCGCGAGAGTTGTTTTGCTAACTTTATGTACATGTTAAAATCACTCGTGAATGAGGAATTCCTCCAAAAAATTCGACTTATCGAATGATGCCGCCAAATATTTCGTTCGAGGTATCAAGATATTCGAGTTATAGAAGTTCGACTTATCGAAGTTCGCTGTATTTCAATTTCCTATTTATAATAATAATAATAATAAAAGGTCTTTTATTCAATATAATATTTGTATCGGATTGAGATACAATTTAATTTCCTGTTTTTATCTCTGATCAAAAAATACCAATGCTCCACGTTCTTCATTCCAATGAGCCAATCCCTCAAATTTAAGAACGAGAAACCGTATTATGAATTACCATTGTCCCATTTCCTTCCACCCATTCGATTGTGCGATATCGGTATGACTGCGAATTGAACCGATGATTCATCCTGATCTTGTCATAACTTTCTGCAATAATTCCTCAATTTTAATTCATAATGTGCGTCGTCTATGACTTATTACACCTACTGAATAAAGACGGTAAGTCAATACCCCGGCACTTTCACTTCTTTTATAGGCGGGATTCACATCAGACTAACGGATATGACCTACTTATCGCATCTGGCTCTACTTAACACACACGGAACAACCACCAAAAACGGTGGATTCAATTTCGTTTTCGTTGGGCTTCTTATGGTCACCTGATATTAGATATTCTGGTTGTTTACTTGTAGTAAAACAACGTTTAGACATTTTTGTCCTTCCTCAATGTTGAGCTCACTACATTCACGGTGAGCTCATTATTATTCACTCGAAACTACAACAGGATGCATATAAAAAACACTATCTTTATTCATTGTTCTTTTGTGTGGAATTTTTGATCTCCATCAAACACAAAATATAGAAAAATGGATTGATATACGAATTCTTCATATCATAACGAAAATTCAAGCAATATATGGCATAGAAAAATGCCACAAAATGAACACTGAAGAAATGGTACTCAGAGTTAATGCTAAGTCCTCCATGTTGAACAGTTTTCAGTCGAATTTTAGTTTCACAATATGTGAATTTTTGGGAGAACTACTTAGGTAAGATAATCGAACTTTGTTTTTCCAAATATCTATTATTCTCTGAAATATGTTTAAAATTCATCATTCACTCAAGACCACTGCCTAAAATCAAAAAGTCTCATGTCTATAAAGTTAGCAGTGCCACTTGCGAGAAAATCAATTAAACCTATTGCATTAATTGTCGAATACTTGTCGAGAATTTGTCGTGAAAGAAAAAAAATTGTCGCGTCCTTAGTTTTTTCTCTACGGGGTGGCTTTGCTAACTTAACGTTAAGTTAGCAGAACCACTTTCTCAATATCCACCAAATTTCATGAAAATGGTTATAAATGATTGTCGAAGTAAATGAGAAGTAAAAAAAAACACAAAAAATCCATTCCTTCTTGTTTAATTTACGTCTTTTTCCCGCGAGTTCGAGATATTCTGGAATTATCCCATTTTTGGCAACAGCGCATTCGTTATTGAATTTTTTTCGATTGCATTAATTGTCGAATACCTACCTTGATTTTTTCGTGAAAGAAAAAAAATTTGTCGCGACCTTCGTTTTTTTTTACTAGGTGGCTTTGCTAACTTTATATTAATTTAGCAAAAGTGGTCGAATATCATCACGATGATCATAAATGATTGTCGAGTAATTGTAGATGTTCAAATAAAGTAAAAAACACACAAAAATTTGATCTTTCTAGCAATTTCCACTCCATTTTCTCGCGATTTCGCTATATTTCTGAAATGTCGCATTTTTGTCAACGGCGTATTTGTTTTCGACTTTTTTCTATAGCATTAATTGTAAAAAAATTGTTGCGTTCTTATTTTTTTTTCTACGGTGTGGCTTTGCTAACTCAACGTTAAGTTAGCAGAACCACTTTCTCAGTATCGACCAAATATCATGAAAATGGTTGTAAATGATTGTCGGAGTCCATATGAAGTGAACAAAACACAAAAAATCCATTGCTTCTTGTTTATTTTACGTTATTTAGCGTTAAGTTAGCAGAACCACTTTCTCAATATCGACCAAATATCATGAAAATGGTTATAAATAATTGTCGAGTAATTGTCGAAGTCCATATGAAGTAAAAAAACACAAAAAATCCATTCCGTCTTGTTTATTTCACGTCTTTTTCCCGCGAGTTTGAGATATTTCTGGAATTATCGCATTTTTGGCAACAGCGCATTCGTTATTGACTTTCTTTCTATTGCATTATTTGTCAAATACCTGTCCCGAATTTGTCGCTAAAGAAAAAAAATTGTCGCGTCCTTAATTTTTTTACGGGGTGGCTTTTCTAACTCAACGTTAAGTTAGCAGAACCACTTTCTCAGTATCGACCAAATATCATGAAAATGGTGATAAATTATTGTCGAGCGATTTCCCTATATTTCTGAAAATATCGCATTTTTGGCATTCGTCATTTACTTTTATTCAATTGCATCAATCGCGTGAAATAAACTAAATGAAATCGATTTTTTGTGTTTTTTTACTCCATATGGACTTCGACAATTACTCGACAATTATTTATAACCATTTTCATGATATTTGGTCGATATTGAGAAAGTGGTTCTGCTTACTTTACGTTAAGTTAGCAAAGCCACCCCGTAGAAAAATACACATACATACATTCTTCAAAATATTTTTTAAATTTCTTTTTCTTCTTTTTCTGTGCATATATACCTTCATGGATTCACAGTTGTACATATTATTATTTGATGTGTCATGTAATCATTTTGATGACAATAAATGAATGTTGAATAGTTTCTCAAGATCTGGTTATTCTTATACGTAATATTCGGCTTTGAAAATGGAACACCTCCCAATTTACAATTACGATAAAAGTCCTGAATGGTTTAATCCAACACATATACAAATTGAGCGTCGCCAACTTCCATAAAATGGTATAAATTTTGCTCCAATTTCTCTCTCTTATTTCTGGGAGTTTGTATTTTTTCGTTGTATTCTGAATTGGAAAAATTTCTACAAAAAATTGATCTACTTACAAGAAGGATGCGCGAGCGCTCAAAAGCTCCTGATTCTCTTTTTCAAGTGGTATCTCCAGAAGGCCTAATCTACTTCGTGTCGAAATGAGCCAAATTCATCTTCAATGAGTTGTTAAAAAACAAACTTACTAAATAATTGAGTACAGAAGTAACGAAAAATGGCATCTGATTCATTATGCGTAGTTGTACTGGCCTGCAGAGTTTTAAAGAAAAATACCTGGTTCCATACTTTATCCAAACCCTGTATACACTTTGACCATTTGTTACAGAAATATCTATATTGAATAGCGAAAATCATTTTTAAAAACTCGATTGGACTTCATAGATAAAGATTTTTTATATTTTCTTTTTTTTATTAGATCGTTATTTTCTGTGACATGACTTCAAAGTAAAAAAAAAACATATTTAATCATAGATAAAGTATTAATGATGCATTCGAACTAAACACAGTTCATGTAATGAAGAAGATTTATTTATAATGATTTAGTTTGGCACTTAAGTACAGCTTCTCAGAAAATTTACTTCCACTTTCTTGAAAGATTATTGCATTTAATGGAATTTCTTGATTCATGGATGTTTCTCATCAGCTCATGCCAACAAAAGCTTCTCGAGCGTAGGTTATATCTTTGTTGTAACCGCAAATAAATGAAATCGATGAAGTGTCAGGTGAACCATCAGCGGATTAAGGCTCTTAATTTTTGACATTCTTCATATATGGTGAAGTCGACAATATAAAAGGCGCCAAATGATTCGGTCAAATCAGTTGAAATAATATTCATAATAATGAAATATGAAAATAACAAATACTAATGGTTTTTGTTAAGAAAAAATTCATTCTGTTCTCCAGAAATTCTATAATTTTCTTTTTGGAAGAATCAGAGCTGATCAAACGAAACCTTCACCTGTTTATATTCCTCAAATAATGTCTGGCCTAGTATCGAACGCTTCTCAAGATGTGAAAAACATTCACCGAGAATATCTCTAATAAATCTCAGGCGGAACAAGATCATAGAAACTCTCTCTTATAGTAATGCAGTGCATTCATAAAGTACCGGAATAATCCAATAAACATCAGAATGGGAGGATATACAGGGTATATCAGGAAAAGATCGATATTTCATTGTTCTTTCTTTAACGCACATTACCAAATGATACTTCTTACGTGTAACAAAATACATATAAAGGGTGTCACATTGAACAGGAAACACTGGTATTTTCTTGTAGAAAACTAAAAATTTTGGAGAATTGCTCGAACTAGTCAATTTTGTTTCTGAGGGTAATGTTTTTTCACATAAAAATAACAATCATATCATCTCATCTCTCAAAGGCGAATATCACATAAACGAATGATCAAATCAATCATCTTAAGAATGAAAAGACCTGCTCAAAAACATATCGCACGACCCATCTTCACTATTCAATTTGAAGGGGTTGGGCTTGCCGTGCAGAGGAATAAAATGATGTATTTGTAAAAAAATGTCCAGCTCAAGCCAAAATTGAAGGGTCCCAGCAATTTTATAAATCTCGATTTTCTACTAGACCTAGTTTTCATTTTCGATGAGACACCCTATGGATGTAGGTTGCGTGATCGTGAATATTAAAATTGAATACATTTCTGAACTGAATGGTCCAATCTAGCGCTCTGTCCAATCTATAATCGAATTATATTGACAGCTCATGTACGTCTATCGAAGTATATCCGAAATTGCATCACCTAAGTGTTGAGATTGGTCAAATGTTGTGTTCATATTTCATTACATGAATGCATGCGCACACCTCCGAATCAATAAACGACGCTTTAACAGTCCTCAATTATTGCAGGAGCCTCAGCTTCACACCAATTAATTCTATCATTAAAGATTGAAATAATTTTTTCCGTATCATCTCAATATTTTTTTTCATTCCTATAGACTCATTAATAGCCAAGCAAGCTTGCAAATTTTGCAAAAAAAATTACTATTACTGAAAAAAAACCCGCATAAAAATCAAAAATAATTCCAGCATTCGTGAGATTCAATTCGAATGATGAATGAGACACTTATCAAGAATTATTATTGAAAAGTGCAGAAAAAAAACTGATTCCACACATGAATCATACAAAGTTCACGCAAAGTTTCACTGAAATGAATTAGTTATAAAAAAGTGCTTGCCGAACATAATTCTCAAGAAATTACTGAAAAGTCGAGGGAAAAATGTGAGTCCGCAATGAATTACCCATAATTTTCACAAAATTCTAGCATTTGTTTTATTCATAAATTTTTCCGCTTGTCTTTGTCCTGAAGATCTTCTTCAGATGAGTGTCATGTTTTGCATTACCCATTGCTGTAACCCTGCCCTATAGTGGCCCTCTCCAAGGCCACAGAAGGGTTCCAGTCCAACAGATTTAACCTTTGATCCACTTTTCGCAAGTGCAAGTGCATCAGCCTTCTCATTCCCCCTCAACGCTACAGTGCCCTGGCACCCATAAGAGTTACCTCTGGCCCGAAACAGAAGCATTTGCTGACGGAAAAGAATCGGGAATTAATTACAGAATAGATTATGATAACGAAGACCTGGAAGAACCAAAAGAGGACCGCGAAGAAAAAATGAAGGAACCACCCAATTGTGTTGAAATAGAAGAACCGATATCGCCACAAGAAATTGAAGAGATTATCAAGAGCTCGAAGAAAAGGAGAGCTCCCGGAAGCAATAAAATAACGAATGTTATGCTGAAGAAATCACAACTTCAAAAAGGCATATTACTTCCTCAATGGAAATTGTAAAACCATCTGAAATTATACTAAAATTCTACGTAGAATTCATCGGATGTTTTTTTAGAGTGACAGAACTTTAAATTGAAATATATACGAGTATATATATATATATATATATATATATATATATATATATATATATATATATATATATATATTCTTTTGAAAGAGAGAATTACATACTGTTTTGTGATATCAAACAATATAATATGGCAAATGGCACGTGTGAAGAAATGGCGACAAGGAACAGATTGTATAAAAGAATAAAATCTGATTCCCGCTCCAAATCTGAGTGTTAGCAGAGGGAATGTAAACGGGGTATCATACAATTCTGCGTATGATACACGAGAACAGATAAAAACCTCTGAAAAAACTCTGCCTCCCCGTGTATGTGTGGTGATACTGAATTTGTTCAAAAAATATTCTGCTATCTATGTTACACAGCTCCTTGTGCTTGAAAACATGCTTTTTCATCAAACTGGAGGCAAATATCTTGAAATTATATCTCTAAGAAGAAAAAAAAGAAGAAAAACGAGAAAGAAGTAGTAGAAAAAAATACTTCACCTGCTAAAAAAACCTTTTCACAAAGCCCTAACTCTCTCATGGATCGGGAGGATCTTTCGATCAGGTCCGATCTTCCAAGTGATGATTCTTCTGTTCTTCAGGTGTTCGAGGAACGCTACAGGCCCCTTATGTTGGGGGATCATCTCCCATAGATTAGAGTGGTTGTTTTTAGCGAAAAATCAGCAAAAAAGCATTCGACCAGATCAGTTTTGGTTCACTTTGTCGAGTAATTCAGGCCTTATTTCAGCAATAACACGAGTTATGTTGGCTTCCAAAGCGTCTATTGTTTCTAGTTTATCAGCATAAGCCAATGACTTGACATAACCCCAAAGAAAATAATCCTTTGGAGTTACGTCGCATGATCTTGGAGGACAATTAATTGGACCATTTCTCGAAATAATGTTATTGCCAAATCTTCATTTCAATAAATCAATCCTTACGGTAGCACATGAGGTGTAGCACTATCTTGTTGAAACCAAAACACTTGGATCCATACCATTCAAATTTTGAAACAAATAATCATTGATCATCGATCTGTTACGAGCTCCATTCACTGTAACATTAGCTGCAGAGCTAGTCGTGGTGGACATATGCCGGAAATCATTTTTGAAACTTGAATGTCATAAAATTATCTATCAAATAAAAATGCTTAAATCTTAATTTATATGTGTTTTATTTCAATTCAAAGTTCTATCACTCTAAAAAAAAACACCGGATATATAAGGTGTTAGGTATCATTTACGGTATGGCCGGAAGTTGCCGAAAGCATTGAGCTCCTTTCATGGAGCATGTTGATCAAAATGATATTCAAACCTTCTTAACATTCATCGCCATTTAGTTGTTACAATGTCATGGTTCTATTACAGTACATGAGCGTGAATAGTTACAGTATATTATTTCCAAACCATAACAGGAATAATCATGCATACCCGTATACCAAATTGAACCTCATCAGTGAAAGTTGTGTTGTAATAAGATATAGGGACCATTGTATAATATGATTCTATTCTACTCGAGGAAAAGTGTCTGAAAATGAACGAGCAATGAAAACGTACTTACTTTTGAAGTAGTTCTGAACATTCGTGAAGTTATCAATAGAAAATCAACGTTTGACTTGAACAACAATTGGCATGTGTTTCCGTAAATAACCTATTTAAAAATCTTATTATACAAAATTCTCCTGTCTGCATTTTGTGGCCGAACTCCTCCGAAACGGCTGGACCGATTGTCGTGAAATTTTGTGTGCATATCGGGTAGGACCGGGAATCGGCCAACTTTTATTTTTCATCCCCCTAAATGTTAAGGGTGGTCCACCCCAAAATTTTATTTGGATTTTTCTGAACGAAATTTCTTATTTTAATTTTTTTATGATACAGCACACAAAATACATACAACCCTAAATTTTCACCCCTCTACCTAACCTAACGGGAACGTGGTATAACAAAAACTGCTTATTTATTGCCTCTAAGGCGGAACAGAGTTCGCGGGGTCAGCTAGTGTTTATATAAATTTACTATCCATGTGAAAATCTTTTTGGATTAATCAATTACCGATTAATGAGAAATGAACGTATGTATGTGGTTTATTAAGATTTTTCAATTTTGTTTTCTTTTTTATATGATTTCATTTTTCCATAACTTTCTGATTTATATAATATGAGTATGATTTACTCAGCGACAATTCATTAATTCATTGACCCATTTTCTAGACATATACCTACTCTGAAAGCTCTATTTCCTAGTATGCATCATAAAGAGGTTCACTTTTTCATGGGCCACTTAAATATTCTACAGGGTGTTCCTAAATAGGAGGACAAACCAAAAAGTTTCGTTTTCGAGGCACAGCTCAGCAGCTCAGCTAGGTTTCCACTCACTTACGTCGAAAATGTTGGATAGCTGGTAATAAATTATCAATTCCAAATTATCAGGGTTACTATCAGAATAAGCAGATTTCAATTCAACATAGCACTTCCTGACACTTTGTCTCTGCTTCTTCAAAACTACCTTCGGCATTTTAGTTTCTAAGCGTGATGATTATATTGAGAGTAGAAATTAGCATTGGCAACGTCGCTGAGAATTATTTTGACATTGCCGACATTTCACGAGTGTCAGTCTGCCGTTTTAAGTAAAAAAACTTGATGAACATAAATCTTGGCCAACCGGGATACTTCATAAAAGTGAATGAAAAAAATTTATACAGGGTGGCCAAGAGATTGACGTCATAAAGGAGAAAACAGATCCCTCGAGTTTTCGAGTTATGAATTTTTTTATGAACTTTGAGAATTTTCGACTTGACCATCTCGAAAAAAAAATTTTAAAAAAATACAAGACTTCTCTGTGAAATTCTTTTTGTAACTTAATCTCCATGAATTGTACTTTTATACATAAAATAACCAGATTCGTAACTTTGATAAAAATTATGGAAATGTTGGTCTCAAGTGAAAAAGTTACGTAAATTGGATTATGATCTGAATTTTCGAATCAAAATTAAAAAGGCTAATTCACGGTTTCTTAGTATGCTTAAAAACTGCGCTCAACAGTCAGCTTTTAGAATCATTGATAAAAAATGGTACTTAACCCTCTACTTTTGCTAGAATTAGCCTTCAAAATCATCGAGGTGGAAAAATCAAAGAACTAGACATTTACTACAAAATTATTTTTTGCGATTTTAAGATATTTCTGATCAAGTTATGATAGAAAATGCTGAAAATTAATGAAAATTAGCTTTAGATGTTGGTCAAGAAAAGTTCTAGATGAAAAAAAGAAAAAGGTATGGCAATGAATCACACATCATAATGTAAATAAAAAGAAATTTATTTATAAAATTCACAGTAAGTGTTCAAAGTGGCCACCTCCAGCCTCAATACACATTAGACACATTACATTGGTCAATATGAATTGCCGTCCAGACTTGATGGAGAAACGTACAAAAATTTCCTCGAGCATGAACTTCCTTTGCTCCTGGAACATGTTAGTCTTCAGCTTCGTCAAACTCTGATATTCCAAAACGACGGCGCCCCGTGTCACTACACAACTCAAGTCCGTAATCATTTGAATGAACGATACCCGAACAGATGGATCGGACGTAGCGGACCAATCAAGTGGCCCCCACGTTCACCTGACCTTGATCCCATCGGTTTTTTCATTTGGGGTTATTTCAAAGAAATTGTTTACGCCCGAGAATATTCGAGTGAAGACGAGCTGCGACTGAAGATAAGAGAAGCCGAACGTGTCCTAAGAAAGAACAGGACAGGTTTTATGCGATTGAAAGAAAATTTTCTGAGGTGTAGAATGTGTATTGAGGCTGGAGGTGGCCACTTTGAACACCTACTGTTAATTTTATAAATAAATTTCTTTTTATTTACATTATGATGTGTGATTAATTGCCATACCTTATTCTTTGTTTCATCTAGAACTTTTTTTGACCAACATCTAAAGCTAATTTTCATTAATTTTCAGCATTTTCTATCATAACTTGTTCAGAAGTATCTTAAAATGGCAAAAAGTAATTTTGTAGTAAATATCTACTTCTTTGATTTTTTCCACCTCGATGACTTTGAAGGCTAATTCTAGCAAAAGAAGAGTGTTAAGTACCATTTTTTATCAATGATTCTAAAAGCTGACTGTTGGGCGCAGTTTTAAGCATACCAAGAAACCGTGAATTAGCCTTTTCACATTTTTAATTTTGATTCGAAAATTCATATCATAATCCAATTTACGTAACTTTTTCACTTGAGACCAACATTTCCATAATTTTTATCAAAGTTACGAATCTGGTTATTTTATGTATAAAAGTACAATTCATGGAGATTAAGCTACAAAAATCATTTCACAGAGAAGTCTTGTACTTTTTTTTAATATCTTTTTTAAGATGGTCAAGTCTAAAATTCTCAAAGTGTATAAAAAAATTCATAACTCGAAAACCGTGAAAAATAGCATAACACACATGGGGATGATTCGAATAGCCCATGACACGAGGGACCTGTTTTTTTCATTTGTGACGTCAATCTCTTGGCCACCCTGTAGATACAGGGTGTCCGGTAAACCTTGTACAATATTGAAACTGGTGATAGACCAGGTCAGGACTGTTCAGAATATCAGAATTTCACCTCAGTAAAAATATCGCCATTTTCGAAATAATGGGCATTTTCTAAATATCTAGAAAATAACTACCTCACCTCCGTTTTTTGAGTGCTATGTCTAATGTATCAAGTTCTGAAAAACTGTTTCGTACGTCTGAAAGCATCACTCATCATTAATCTTCAGCAACAAAGATATTTGAATTAGTCTCAATTTGTAGACATAGCACTCAAAAAACGGAGGTGAGGTAGTGATTTTCTAGATATTTAGAAAATACACATTATCTCGAAAATGGTGATATTTTTACTGATCACCAGTTTCAATATTGTACAAGGTTTACCGGACACCCTGTATATCATTAGATCATGAAGTTTAGTATCACAACAAAGCCTTTTTTATACATTTTTCAAACTTACAGTGGCCCCCAGAAAAAAGTTCTGGGGGAAAGTGAAGATCTCCATCGACTAAGGCACGTCTGAAATCCACATATCTCAAAATTAAAAATTCTAACTGATATCCTATTGGATAAAGCTACATATTCACGTATTTCGTAACAAATCCCTACTTTTTATTAGCTGTTTTTGGGTTTTTTCTATTTCATTAATGGAGGAGGAGAGTTTCAAAATTATGCAAACCAGGATGCAGAGTTTTCAGATTTCATTCCTTCATTTATTTATTTCTCGTTAATTTGGTCTGAGTTTCATTAAATATATTCAAGTAAAGAATTACCGCCACTCAAAGTGAAGGAAACGGTATGGAAAATGAGTACAAAGTAAAGTGAATTCGCACCTTCAGTATCTACCGAGGTATTTATTATTTTGTAAAGAAAGGCTCTAACATCACCCTTAGTTGCTAAGGTGATTTGGTCATTGATGGATTTTTTTCAACCCTTTTATTTTTATAATGATGACATGATTGAAATCGAATTTTAAATTTTTCAAAGTATTGTAAGTTCGATCCCAAACATATCGTTACTGAAATGCAAATTATATATTCCATATATCATCCCTTTTTTATTATGGGGATGAAGTTGTTTAAAGTCAACGAATTCGCATGTGCGTTACTTTTTACTCAGTCTGTATTGATTTAGACTTTATTTTTATATAATTTGCATCTTTCCAACCACTACAATGCTATGGTTGAATCCTCGGTTGTCCTTCATAATACTGGCCCTAAAAATTTTCATCAATCTGCGTTCATTCATATTCATCTATGATTTTTCCTATCAACGACTGACACCTTAAAAGATTTTCCTTTCTTTTCCGTGCATATCATCCAATGAAATCCTGTTTTAATGTGAGATTTTTTCTCATTTCGTATGGAAATTGGAGCAGTTGCTGATTTCCATAAAAAGCACTAAATGTGGGTACGAAAAAATTGTGAAATTGTTTACTCATTATATTCGGCGTAGGTATGGGATAGTGAAAGCGATTTTCAGAGAACCGAATTAATTTCAACAGGTATTCTGTGAAAATTCATCATTTGTGTATACTATAACAGGAGAAATTTCATTGGGCCAAACAATATGACTAGACTCACAATCAAACTTACTTTTGAATACGAAAGTGTTCCAAATTGTCCTTAATTATGATAATAATTCATGGCTAAGCAACTTGTTATTATTAAATGGAATTCACACTTCCGTTTACAGAGCTGAGATGAGAATGCGTTCACTATTATCGTAACATATAAACCTACCTTAGTCTCTTTATGTGTGTTACTATACAGGATGGCCAACTGAAAATGAAACCCAGCCGTTTTCATAACTGCGGAATCATGATGTTTGGACCATAGGTTAAAGGGACATGCAACCAAAGATATTCTGATATTCTACAATTGTGGAATATCTTTGCATGCAACAGTTGAATTCTCCACTTCTTCTGACATGAAATTCACAATAGTCATATGGGAAACTACATTAAGCTACGAAGTATTCAACGCAGCTTGAATATTGGCGGATTCATGATATAAAATTGAGTTTCAGTTCACTCATTGCCAAAAAATATGTCGAGTATTTTCGAATTTTAAAATTTTCCCGTTTTCAGTGTATTTTTATTATCCCTGAAGTGTTCTACTCACCTTTTTTAACATTTTCAATTTATTATCAGGTTTGTGTTTCAATTCAGTACGTTTCTGTCGGAGAAAATAAAAGATTATTGTAAACAAACAAAATTATTCCGGCTTTTACAATCAAGCATTCTAACTCTGTTCTTCGCCTCTTCAATTTCTCAAAGATGATTTCAGTGTAATACCAAATATGGCATATTTTTGAAATTGGAATTTCAAGCTCTACTGAAATATCAAAGACGTCCCCTTCGAAATAAGAAAGAAGGTATGTATTTTCAGTATAAATGATGCCATTTCACACCAAATATTTTACACTTGCCGCCAGCCGAATATTTCTTCATAAATATGTATACAGGGTTGGGATAAAGTTTGGCACCAAATTAATATCTTTAAAACGAAACGGGCGATATGTTTGAAATTTGGCAGCTGAGTGTAATGGACCACAATGCATCTGATGAGCATATTTTCATTAATGAGATACTTCCGGTTTAACCGGAAATGACAAAAAAAAAATTATTTAAATGGGACACCCTGTATATTTCTGCAGATTCTGAAAGTGCACCTTGTTTCGGATCTGTCCATATCAGGTTCCATGCTTTTCATGACGTATTTTTTATGAAAATCTATAAAGAGAAGAAATGCAGGGCTTTTACTAGTAGAAAAAATTTATTGAAAATAACTAAAAAAAAATCATTTTAAATGTTCGAAGTGCTTGCCATTCACTCAGCTGCCAAATTTCAAAATTACCGTCCGTTCCGTTTTAAATATATTAATTTGGTGCCAAACTTTATCCCAACCCTTATTTATATGTGAGGTTTTTGTATAAACTCCCTACACCATCGAATTCTGAATAAAAAAAGTGCTAAGAAAATTGATTTGAGAATAAATTGCTGGGGGGATATAATGATCGGTCGCAGTATCCCTCTTATTATCGTTGAACGAACAATGACTGGTGCCATCTACGTAGAAAATAGCATTGAATAATTTCATTTATCAGGATGAAAACGCCGTAGGTTTCAAAACATTCTTCATGAGAATTAACTGGCCAGCAAACTCTCCGGACATGAATCAAATAGAGCTGGCATTGGATTACTTAGGGAGAGCAATATCCAATCACCAAATCCACCTTCAACTTTTCAGGAATTGAGATAAGCCCTTCAGGAAGAATGGAACGATATGCTTGGGAATTGACTTGATTCGTAGGATCCCTATAGTACGTTCAAATATAAGAAGAACTTTGTAAACAAACAGAATCGTCTGGTTTGCGCAGAATAAAGCTCTTATTGGCCAAACTTTCATAACAACGCTCTCTTCGACCGCCCTAAAAGACTTCCAAGATCGTACTCGGAACGGACTGTGGATGGTACTGGATAGAAATCATGATACTATTTTACTATCATGGATAGAAATGATTCAATAATTTGAGTCAACACTTTCCACATTAGAACTTTTTTTCCTCAGAAACTCTAGTGCAAAATTTCTGTTATGATTTGCATTTGTCATAAACATTTCATATCCGACGTACCCTATTTTTTTAATTTTTTTGTTTTTATATTATTATCTACTAAATAATTACTTTTTCGGATGCTCAAGATTGCGGCAAGGTAATTCCAGGAAACACCAGAGTTTTAGAGATTTGGGTCGGAATCTTGCAAGATTCCGACAAAGTAATTCCGGGAAACACCAGATTTGGGTCCTTTTCCCTAAGGGGTGAAAGTCATCTTCATTTGCATAAATATCGAAGTTTTCCATTGACAAGACTCGTAAAAGATCTCTGTTCAAATTCATAATGGTCATATACTTGTAATATCCGAAATATATTTAGTTTCGGTCCAAAATTTCATACTTATTATTTTGTACGAAACTCTTTGTCGGCTGCTCAAGATTCCGACAAGGCAATTCCGGGAAACACCAGATTTGGGTCCTTTCCCTTGATGGGTTAAAGCCATCTTCATTTGCATACATATCGAAGTTTTCAATTGACAAGACTAGTTAAAATACCTAGAGCTAGTGTGAAGGTCTAGCTGTTCAAAGTGTTTATTGATTTTGTTGTGAAAAGTGTATTGTGTTGGAAAATCTTTTGACAAAGTGTACATAGTGTTTATAGAACAATGTCGAATTCGGAAACGGATACTGCATCTGAGGGTGATATGTGGGGACCACCACGAAAAAGGTCCAAAAGGTCGCATTTCTCTGCTGAAGGGAAAGAGATAATTTTGAACTTTTTTCGAAAAGAATTGAAAGAACATCCTGATTTATCGAAAAGAGACTTAGTAGGAATTGTTTCAAAATTCTCAGGGGTGAGTGATTCAGCTGTATTCAGAATTCTCAGAGAATAAAACACCTAAGTGGAGAGCCCAGTCGTTAAAAATAATCGATTCGGTTGACGATTTCGATATGAACCGATATGAATATCAGAAGAATTGATTTTGATTTGAACACATGTATAATTGAAGACTTCTTCATAAACTTGTTATGTTTAAATATATATTTCACTTAGATGTGTTGTATGAATTGTATTCGTATAATAATATCATTGTTCTCTTTAAACAATGATAATATTCAGTTAGAACTGAACGATTGTGTGAAATCTACTCGATTCGACTCTGGACGGAAAGTAACTATACGAAGGCCCTCCTATCGCTGCGCCAAACTTGTTGATATTGCTCCTACTTACATTTGAACAGAGTATAGGCGTATTGGACAGTTGATTGAAAGAAGAGATGATAATACGGACCATTGAATTTGGATTCATTTGTTGAATTACTTTAATTAATCAAAATTAAATAATCGATAATTTAATGAAGAACACAGATTTCAGTCTTAAGGAACAGTTTATTTACAATTTATTCACACAACTACGTTTCGAGAAAAATTCTTCTCTTCTTCAGGCTGATATTTGAACAATGGTATGAACAATACATGTATAGATCTATACATCAGGACGATTAAGTAACTGAAATTTAAGAACCATCAGACTAACAAAACAATGAAAAGCGCAATGTACCAACTAAAACAGTGAAATCAGTGAGAAAACAACAATCATAAAAAACCATTCAAAAGAGAAATTCACCAACTCACCTTATGAATAACAAATTAAAAATCATCTGAAAAATTCAAACTCATTGAATAATTCCAAAACAGCTGATTCATACCATTGTTCGAATTTCAGCCTGAAGAAGAGAAGAATTTTTATCGAAACGTAGCTGTGTGAATAGATTGTAAATAAACTATTCCTTAAGACTGAAAACTGTGTTCTCCATTTATTTTTGGAACAATACATCCTACCAAATACCTATCGATAAGTTTAGATTTTTCCTCAGTTTTTCTATTTTCTATCGAATATATTGCAGTTGAAATAAAGGAAAATATTCATCTTATTTCCAGAACTCAGATTGTTTATTTCTTGAGAAACATGGAGGGGGCAAGACTTTTGACGATGTGTGTATATTAGATAATCAGGTTTCATTTCTCATACGAGTTCGGTGATATGCAGAGAATTAAAAATAACTATCGGAATGATTCGTCTGAAATTCGAATAAAAAAATTGGTTGAATAACCACCTAGGGTTGATTGTCGACTTCGAAGGGCCATGACCCCATGCCCCCCCCCCTCAAATCCGCCAGTGGGTTATAATGGGTAGATATTTCAAAAAATTAGAAAAACTGGAGTTTTCTGCTGGTTCTCATTATTGGACAACGATTACCAGGCAAAAAGTACCTAATACGATAGAATCCCAATAGCGTAACAGCTTTTGTACCTGCCGTAGGGTTTATCTTGCGTAGTCCAATTTTCTGGAGTTCGAGGTTGTAATCAAATCGTAAATGAATATCCGTCAAGTAAAGATTTGCTCAATCGAATATTATCTAAATAATCAAAGGTAGATAATATGAACCTAATCATAGTTTCTTCAAATCCTAAATTTCCTTCATTCACTAATTGATCGTTCTCTAGAAAATAAAAGAAATGCAACACATTTTCGAATAGAAGTTGATTTCATACTCCAATTCGTATTCTCATATTTATTTGGTGAAAATAAACGCAGTATCAGATCACTGAAAGAGAAAGCATTCAAATTAATTCAAATTGTGTAGACTAATTATGTTTGTTAAAAATCGTGTTCTAGTATAATTATAAGTAGACTGGGAGAAACTTCAAAAGAGGTTAATTATTTTTTATGGCGCTCTGTTTTCAAATAAAAGAGTTGACATTGAAATGTGTGAATGGATAAAACCAACAATGACATATCGTCCCTCTAGAGTCTAGACTGTAGATAGATGTGACCCCTCTTATTCGTAAACTCGTCAGCATTAATAATGTAAAAAAAATCTATCAATAAGGATAACAAACAATTCACAATTCGGTTTACAGAGTGATAGTCAACAAGAAAGGGTTTGTAAAGGTCCAGGCAGACTAGTGCGACTCAATTTCGCCCGGAAGTTGTGCGGATCTAATGTGCTGAGGATATCATGTTCGGTCGGTGTACTCCTCTTATTATCGTAGAACGAATAATGAATGGTGCCATCTAGGTGGAAAACATCATTGAACCAATCATTGTTCCTCTGTGCAATGAATTTGGGGATAATTTCTTGTAACTGGATGATGATAACGTCCCATCACACCGTATACGAAGGGTTCAAATTATTCTTCAAGAGAACAATATCCAGAGAATGAACTGGCCAGCAGACTCACCGGACATGAATCCAATTGAGAACGTATGGGTCATGGGATTACAGAACCCACCTTCAACTTTTCAGGAATATGGCCTTCAGGAAGAATGGAAAATATGCCTGAAAATTTTATTAATTTGATGCCTAGGCGTTTTGGGCAGTTGATTGAAAGAAGAGGTGTTAATACTGACTATTGAATTTGGATTCAGTTGTGGAATAACTATCGAGTGTTTTTTTGGAGTGATAGAACTTTAAATTAAGATCCAAGCCAAATTTTATTTTTATTTGAATGATAATTTCATGACATTTATGTTTTGAAAATGTTTTTCGGCATTTGTCCACCATGACTAGTTCTGGAGCTAATGTTCTATGATCAATGATTATTTCTTTCAAAATATGAATGTTATCGTGTTTCGGTTCCAACAATATGATGCTAATTGAAAAATCAGGGATATAAGTACTATAGAAGTTTGTTTTCCAACCCAGTTGTGTAAGTTTTTATCATAATCCGCGCATACTCCAGAATCAGCTAATTGATGACATCAATCTTTTAATGTCCTCCATGCGAGCAGTTGTTGCCCTCTCCAAATTATTAATTTTTGACATCAGAACTGTTGACAACGAAACCACACAAAGTGAAAATGTAAGTCGAAAATTCACACTTTATTCCGAAACTATTTCCTCATCTATATAGGTACTTGTTTGTTTGTATACGTTGAAAATAAGTGTAAAATAATATGATTTTAATCTTTTAATTGTAATTTCAAACATCTTAAATTATTGTAGTGTATGTTATTCCATTTCAGAGCACTGATGAAGATTTAAGAATAAAGTCGAAACTAGTTGGCCTTTTTTCCAAAAAGATGGTTTTGTGAATTATTTTTGGACCTAGAAACCTGTTAAAAATCACCGAGTCATTAAATTATCTTTCAAATAAATAGAAATCTTAATTTAATGTGTTTTATTCCAATTTAAAGTTATATCACTCTAAAGATATGCCTGATATAAATAATCAAAAATAATAATCGATAAATTTGGATTTTTTTTCTCATTTTTCCCATTTTGTCTCACCCTGCATAAAGCAAAGATTAACAAATAAATTAAACAATATATCGCAGGAATTTGGACAAATTAAATGAAAATCAATTATGATTTTGCCGACGTTTCGAGACTAATTGTTCCTTTCTCTATAGGCTAAAAAGAAACCGTTTATTAATTATAGATAGATAAACATATTTAACAGTGTACAGGGTGGGCAAAATTGGTGCTACATGAACTAAAACTTTTTGTTATAACTCAGCAAATAAACCTCTTAGAAAAAATCAGAGTACGCCACTGGATTGCTATCAGAAAAGTGCCTGTACAATGTTTTTATTCCAACATCAACAGAAACGGAGATATAGACCGAAGTTGAAATTGCCCAAATTGCAATTTCGGCCTATAACTCGGAAACGAAAGAAGATAGAGGAATGCAGTTGATGGCATTAACAGTTTCTCGAAGAAAGAGGACTATGAGGTGCCATTCATTTTTCTCTATCTCCTCGGGTTAAAAAGTTTTAGTTCATGTAGCACCAATTTTGCCCACCTTGTACAATAGTGTACATCATACCTCATACAACTAATAAAACATAAATTCAAAATAATCTGGCAAAGTCAAGAAGGAATAAATGATTCTGATGAATGACAGTCAATTAAATAAAAATAATACAGAATCATTAACAAACAAAGATTTTCTTTCAAATATATTGCAGTTGAAATGGGGGAAAAATATTCATGTCATTTCCAGAACATGATTGATTGATTGATTGATTGATTTGCTGACGAACAAGAGACCGGGTTACCGCTTGGCCTCCCTGTGACACTGCGACCAACTCTTTCGTCAGTGGCTCCTCACGGGAATAGGTTTGTGTCCTTTATCAGGTTTAGTAGCCTATTTATGAGGTTTTTCGGATTCATTCCCGTTTCCGGATTGATTTCTCCGAAGATTCTGTGGCGCCTTCTTCCCAGGGCGTCGCATTCAAAAATTATGTGAGAGGCTGTTTCTTCCTCTTCACCGCAGAGTCTGCAATCCACGGGTTTTCCAAGTATTCCTATGGCGTTCAGATGTTTTCTAAGGCCGCAGTGTCCCGTCAGTAGACCTACTATTATACGTGCCTTTGTTCTGTTTAGATTCAAAAAGTCAGCAGTCAAGGTTTGGCTTGTGTGTCCTACCATGACTTCGCTGTGTGTTTGTCCGTCGCTCTGTTCCCAGTGTTGTCGGTGTCTTTGTTTAATCCACTCCTCAATCAGGGTCCTGCATCGGTTTTTGCTGATTCCAAGCACAGGTTCTGGCTCTGTGAATGGCGTTTCAGATGCTTGTCTTGCTAACTGGTCTGCTTTTTCGTTGTCCGCTATTCCCTTGTGACCTGGCACCCACATCAAAGTGACCTTGTTGTGTTTTGCCAGCTCCAGAAGGTCCTGGAGGCATTCCCAGACGAGTCTAGACTTTATCTGTGTCGAAGTGAGAGCTTTGATGGCGCTCTGGCTGTCAGAGAGAATGTGGATATGTTTTCTTTGGTGGCCACTTTCCAGGCACTTCTGTATGCATGTCCTAATGGCATGTGTTTCAGCTTGAAATATCGTGGCGTGTTTGTCGAGAGGTATTATGTAGTCCCTTTTTGGCCTTACCCTCTGTATTCCCGCTCCTGTTCAGTCATCTGTCTTAGAACCGTCTGTGTACCAGACTATTTCTGCAGATGATTGTGATTCTATACTCGAGTCCCATCTGTTCCAGTCGAGCTGTGTTTTGAATGGTTTTTCGAATGAGTATAGGGGTTGCATGTAGTCTGAAATCATATCGAGCTCGGCTACGTCAGCTACATGAGTGATTCTGGTGTGCCCAGTTGGTCTGGTTCTCCGGTTTTTTGTTTGTATCAGTCTGTATGCACCCATCCTGGCCTCTTCCATGACATGTATATCAAGGGGTGAGAGATTAAGGATGACCTCCATAGTAGCTGTTGGAGTGCTATTTATTGCACCCGTGATGCAGACAGGCAAGCCTCTGGATTTTCCCAAGGTTGATTTTGCCTGTCTCTGATTCGTTTTTGGCCACCACAGGAGTGAGCCATAAGTGATTCTGGGTCTTATTACCGCTGTGTAAAGCCAGTGCATGGCTTTCGGTTTGAGTACCCAAGTTTTTCCAAAAGCTCTCCTGCACATCATAAGTATCGTTTTACTTTTGTTGGTTACATGATGTAGATGCGGGTTCCAGGTTAGTTTCTTATCGAGAATCAGCCCAAGGTATTTCACCTGTTCTATAACTTGTAATGTTTCGCCGAAGAATCTGGGAGGTGTGAGATCTCCTATGTTTCTTTCGCGAGTGAAGGGAATGAGTGTTGTTTTGTTGGGATTTGCCCTTAGGCTCTCTCTGTTGCACCATTCTTCTACGGTCCTCAGTGCGTTTCGCATAAGTTCTGAGGTTATTCCGGTGTATTTTCCCTTGACGAGTATGACTATGTCCAGAACATAGGTTGTTTATTTCTTGAGAATCCAAGGGATGCCATGACTTCTGACGATGTATATTTATTTGAAGTTAACCAAGAATAGTCAAAATGTGAATAGTTTTGTGAACCTATCAACGTGAAATCTCAGTATGTTGGTCCTATTTAATGTTTACGTTGATTCTTGCTGGACAATGAGAAATGCGTTTGAAAATAATTCACAATGAAGATGCAACAACTTTATTAATTTGAAAAGCCAACTTGGTACATTTTGTAGACCCTGTAAACTGAATCCAATAGCCCACGATGAAATTTTAATTGGGAAAGTGTAAATACTTGAATAGCTGCCACATGTCGGACAATATCCAACGACACGAATACCCTGTCAAGATGAAATAATTAAAGTAATGAACTCAGAATTTCCATCGTGTAAATTGATGATTCCAGGTTACTTTCTAATGTGTGCGCTCTGCAAATGTTATTTAATGCCAATAATTGGAGGTCGCATAATACCAAGCAACGGCAATAGAAAAACTCATAAATCTCAATAGCGTTATCTTCGAATAAGCAGATAAGTAGGTACTTTGTGAGTACAAACTGAAGAGCAAGTGATGGGTACTGCCAGTGGAAATTTAACAATAACCCAGAAACGCAATGGCTCATCCAAAACAACAATTAATTAAAAATCGATCCAAGTGATAATCACTTGGTAATTCAATTATCGAATCCATAAAATTTTCTATTTTCTAGAATCAAATAAAATGATTGATAAAACTACATACAGAGTGTAACAGCCAAATGGAATAAATTCGATAACGAATAAATGAGGGCGTGTTGGAAAAAACGCTCGGACACGTCGATTTGTAATTTTAAATGCGCATATTTTTCAAGAAAATAATATTATAAAGGGTGTTCCATGTGACCGTGGCCAATACAAACTTTCTTATTTCAAGTATTAAGTGTTTTCAGATTTATTGCAAAAATCAACGTTTTAAATAAAAATTATTTTATTTCACAAATTCGGTACATTACACTTAAAACCTAATAAGTATTATTGATTATTTCTTAATTATTAAAAAAAACCAAAAAGAACATTGATGTCAATGTAGGAAATGTTCAAAATGCTCGCCGCGAACGTCTTGGCAACATGCTAATCTGGTGTTGAGTTGTCTTCTAACGTTACTCAACATTTCAGGCGTGACTGATCTGATCGCAAGCGTGATTCGGTTTTTTAGGTCGTCTAAGTTTAAGGGTTTCGTTTCGTATACAATGCTTTTGACATATCCCCACAAAAAGAAGTCTAATGGTGTCAGATCAGGAGATCGTGCTGGCCATTCTATCGATCCGCGACTCCCTATCCACCGATTTGGAAAAATTTGGTTCAAGTACTGCCGGACATTGATTTGGTAATGGGGCGGTGCTCCATCTTACTGAAACCATATTATATTGGCAGGAACTTTTGGATTTGCTGGATCAGGATATAAGTTTATCAAAGTTGGTACGACATTATTTTGGAGTAGTTCTAAATATGTATTTTTCTTCATTCAAGTTGCCGTCAATGACAAAGGGACCTACGATATGATTTCCAACAATTCCTGTCCAAACATTATTATTTTCAGGATATTGTGTATGTTCTTCTCTCATCCAGTGAGGATTCTCATCAGACCAATAGCGGCAATTTTGACGATTAACATGACCGTGTAGTGTAAATGTACTCTCATCAGAAAACAAAACATTTTCTGATTGGATCACATTGTTATCTAATATTGCCATCATTTGTTCACAAAAATGCGTTCTCCTATCGAAATCGTCTTCTATGAGCTCCTGAGTTGCCATCATTCTATAGGGATGCATCTTACTTTCCTTTAATATTCGAAATATTAACGTGTGACTGACGGTGAACAGCAGGGCTACTTTTCGAACAGAATTATGTGGACTTTCTTGAAACTCAAGCATAATATCCAATTTCATATCATCCACTTACTGCATTGGTAGCAATTTTTTTTATTTGTCTTACATGACCAAGCTCTCGAAACTGATTTTCTATTTTGCTAATTGTTCCTTGGGATATAGGCGGCAAATTTGGAAATTTTTCGTGAAATAAGCGAGAAACTTCCATTTGTGTCCGTGTGTAATCTCCATAACCAATCATTTGAAGAATGGTTATTTTGTGCATTTCTGTTAAATGAACCATTTTTCTAATATTATTACGTACAGTTATCGGAATTCAAAAGATAATAGCACTTACACTGATTATTTATTGTCATGCAAACAGACAACGTGTTACTAAGGCTATGAGAAAAAACAAATCTGTTTTTGGTTTTTTTAATTTATTCTCAGTAATGGTTTTTGCTTACTTTCTTCATATCAGGGAGTGATTGGGAAATAAGTATTGAGTGTGATGTATCGAATTTATGAAATAAAATAATTTTCATTTAAAATGTTAATTTTTGTAAAAATCTGAAAACACTCAATATTTCCGAAAAAGTTGAAGATAGGTATAGAACATTGTACATGAATTATGTCTAGAATTTTCCGAAGAATCCAAAAAATAAATAATATACAGGGGGTTGCATTTGAAATAAGAAAGTTGGTATTGGCCACGGTCGCATGGAACACCCTATATAATTTTATTTTCTTGAAAAATATGCGCATTTAAAATTACAAATCGACGTGTCCCCTCATTTATTCGTTATCGAATTTATTCCATTTGGCTGTTACACTCTGTATATTGAGGATAGTATATGATTTTTTTTTGTAATTTACATAACCATTGATGGTGTTCTACATTCATCACAAACATCGGACTCGAAGTCATATTGAATTTGATCATAAACCTTGTTGTCTCCAATCATCATCTTCTTTTGATACCATTTATTGACACCGTTCACGGAAAGAGAATGTCATTTTTTGTTGTATGGAGATAATCTTCTAGAAACGGATGTTAAGATGCTCAAGATTATAAGGTGTGCAAGTTTAGGATTGCGCGCCATGTTCGACAGTCATAATGTCGTATGATTATAACGTGACAGATTGAAAGTTGACAGATGGGAGCTAGTGAACATGGAACAACACATGCACGGTCCTGATTGTCAAAAAATGCAGTAACGGTGGATGGCGATCGTGCTATGATAACACAGTTTCTTGTGCCTCATTTAGAAGCTATGTATCTGGACGACATGTGATTTCAGCTGGACGATACTAGATGTCATACCGCCCGTGAAACATTGACGATCTTGCATGAATTTGCTCTTGATCGTGTCATTTCCCGAGTTGGTGACTAGAATTGGCCTCTATGCTTTTGCTATTTAACGCCTTTCGACTTCTTGCTGCGTGGTGATCTGAATTCACAGGTTTATGCCAATAAGCCTACAACCATCGAGGCAATGAAATCTGAAATTAGACGCTATATCAATGAAATACCACCACATGTAGGTTTGTACTGTTATGATTCCTTTTTAGTCTTTATATTACGAATAGAAGTAAATTTTGGAATCCAACAAATTAACTATCCGCTTATGTATCACCTTCTCGAAAATTTTCGACAGTGAACTTGTTATGGATACTGGCCGATAGTTCGCTACATTTTCCTTGGAATTATCTTCAAACATTAAATTATATGGACCGTACTACCGATTCAATTTTATGTTTTTTTTGACAAAATTTCCTACAGCTCTTAAAAAATCACCCTGTAAATTAGATCATTACAACCGTCGAGCTCCAACCAAGTATATTTACGAAAAATCTGGCACTGTCTGAGGATTTAATGGGATTTCTAAAGGCAAATTGAGTGTACGATATTGAAAATTAATGAACAGTTAAACAGTTTCTTGGTGTGGGCACGCCGTCATCTGCGATATGGACGTCTCAGTTTCGAGGTTATTCATAATAATAGAGTATTGTTCAGGTTAGCGACACTTTCTCTTATCCGGGTGCACCGATATGGGTACCAGATTTTATAGAGGAGTGAAAGCGATGAGTAAATTCTACTTGACGTCATCGGGTTCCGCTTGGGACACACGAATACCTTATAGTTTAGGGTGGGCCATAGAGTATTGGTTTCTTTTTTCAGGGTGGAGATACAAGTTATATTCTTCATTTCGTGTTATAATTAATTTTCGATGAATATTTATTACCGCTTCAGGAAGTGGAATTCCTGTATATCCTACACAAGCTCAGTCCCAACTAATTGCATCAATCTAGAATCTAGATCTTGTAGTTTCAGAAAAAAACAAATCCAATGGAAAGCAGTGGCGAATCGTCAGAGATGGCATTAACAAACGCTGAGGCTAATAGGTCTATCGGAATGCTACAGGGTGGCCTAACTCAGGAGCGGAAAGGCTCCAAGTCAGCCAAAGTGTGATATCTCGACTTTGGAATAGGTTCAGGGAGACAGGTTCCGTGTTGGAAAGACCACGGCTTGGTGGGCGACGAAAAACAACACCTGCTCAGGATCGTTTCATCACCGTTTCGGCCAGAAGAAACCCTACATCTACGTGTAGAATGCTACGGAATACTCTTCAAAATGCGGATGGGGTCCAAGTTTCCATCGAAACCATCAGACGACGTTTGAGAGAGGTACATCTAGGTTCTAGACGTCCATTAAGAGGAGTTCCGTTAACACGTGACCATAAGCTTTAAAGACTGGAATGGGCAAGGTAACATATCAATTGGAACGATAAATGGCGTAGTGTCCTTTTCACTGATGAATCCAGATATATGGACGATTTTCTGATTCTCGAAGAATTAGGGTATGTACAATCCCACGCATACCCCGTACTCGTCGCTATGTCCAAGAAGTCCATCCATTCCGAGGGGATAGTGTTATGGTATGGGCTGGGATATGTTTCAACGGGCGCACAGATCTACACATTTGTCCTGGGAATATGACCGCCTTACACTGTAGGGAGCATGTCATTGACAATGTTGTGCCAAATTTTCACGCTGCTATTGGTGAAACTTTTCAATTTCTAGACGATAACGCTTGACCGCACCGTGCAGCCATAGTTGAGAATGCGCGCGAGGACCTTGGTAGGTATTCCACCTTTACCAATACCTCCGCACTAACCAGATTTGAATTGCATAGAACATGCATGGGATATGCTCCAAAGAAGATTAGATAATCATCAACCTACCCCAGAATCCTTAAATGATCTGAGAGAGCTTGTGCCCCGTTTATGGAACCAAATTCCTCAAGAAATGTTCAACAACCTCGTGTGTAGTATGCAAAGAAGATGTCAAGCTGTTATCGATGCCCGTGAAGGCCATACATTGTAGTGATAGTCTTAGAATGCTTGAATTCTCTGGGAATAAAATTTCGTTATTTTACTCGATTTTTCTTAACCACCCTGTATACGCTGCAGACCTACAGGCCAAAATTAATTTGCAACTTGAAATCATATTAATATGAATTTTCATCACAGAAATCTTATTTTAACTATATTTTTTTGCAATTTAAGTCAATATCCCTTACTCTTGTGGAGCAGTTCAATTTCCATAAGTAAATTATCCGATTTGACCAAAATCGCCACGGACTTTGTATTCAGATTTAATGGAATTTGATGCTCCTAACAGGTTCCCTACATCAAATACGTAAACATGATTCGTAATTATAATAATTATATGAAGACACTAGAGCTAACCCGGTCCCAATTGATGCCATTTCGCGATCATCTACATCCAAATAGGGTGTTTCAATAAGTGCGCAAGATTTCATTGTTCGATAAATCATGTTTTCCTGTAGAAAAGTATTGAAATATTCATTGATTTATCAACTTGTTGAATGTAACATGACAATTTTTTGGGTGTGGAATTTCCCTATCTTATCACTTAAATGAAAACAATAAACCACCCAAAAATGTTTCTTCTCGGAAGAATACAGGTGTACCTATTCGAATTTAACGGTCAGCGAAGAGTTGTAAATTACAACTCTCTTACAACTTGTTATATTGAGAATATTCCGTGGAAAATGACGGGACATCTAATTTCTCAGTTTGGCCGGGCAAGAATAGTAGGCCTACATCAAGAAGCTTTGTCGAACCACCAGATTGCGCAACGTTTGAATATTCCACGGACTTCACTAAGGAGCATAGTGGCCCTCTTCCTGGAAACCGACATCGTTGCCCTGAGACCGGTGCCTGGTCGACCCAGAGTAACATCTGCAAGGGAAGACCAATATATCGCAAATTTAACACAAAGGGATTTAACGGGATCGGTAACAGCCCTTCGAAGTCATTTTTAAGGGCAAGAAGACCTTCGAGAGCTCTCTTGGAGGGAAGAATGGACTGCTGTACCAATTCATATCACCACGAGAATCAAGGGAAAAAATGGATGTATTAAAGAAAAATAAATATCACAAAGTAAACACTTAAGGAATAACCTACGGTTGGTCTGACTTGCTGATATGTGTCTGCTGGTTTTCTTCCTTGTGTGGGTGTAGTCCTTATCTCACGGAACTAATTCACTTTTGGGTGCGAATATAACGGATCCCGATAAGGGTGGCGAGCTGAGCCGTATGACTATTGCGACTGGTGGCAGAGTTATTATTGGACTGAACAGGTAGGAAAAAAGAGTCTGTGGACACGACCATCGAAAAATCGAGAACATAGAAATCTCGGTCCTATTCTTAACCGACTAAGTCCCTCCATAGTTTAAACATTGTGGTATCAAACAAATGAAAAATCTGAATTTTGAGCAAGAGTCCCTCGACTACCACCTGGACAAATAGCAACCCGTCAGCAACGTGCAGACCACCACCAAGACTGGCTTTTCCCACAATGGAGCAACGTACTTTTTTCGGACGAATCACGGTTCGGTTCACAAAGTGATAGACGATGAGAAAGGGTTTGGACAGGATCAGGCAGACCAAAGTGACTCGATTTTCACCCGGGAAGTTAAACCCTTTCAAGGCGTATCGATAATGTGCTGGGGATATATAATGTTTGGTCGCCGTACCCCTCATATTATCGTTGAAAGAACAATGACTGGTGCCATCGACGTGGAAAACATCATTGAACCAATCATATTGTTCGTCTATTAGGGTATAATTTCATTGATCAGGATGATAACGCCCTAGCACATCGCACACGATGGTTCAAAACATTTTTCAAGAAAACAATATCCAGAGAATGAACTGGCCAGCAAATCTCACCGGACATGAAACCCATTGAGCACGTATGGGATCACTTAGGGAGAGCAATATCCAATCGCCAAAACTCACCTTCAGTTTTTCAGGAATTGAGTTTAGCCCTTGTGGAAGAATGGAACGATATGCCTGAAAATTTTACTAATGACTTGATGCGTGGGATGCCTAGGCATACTTGGCAGTTGATTGAAAGAAGAGGTGGTAATACTGACTATTGAATTTGGATTCAGTTGTGGAATAACTATAATTACTAAAAATTAAATAATCGATAAATTTAGATTTTTCTCATTTTTTCTATTTTGACCCATCCTGCATAAAGCAAAGAGAAACAAACAAAGATTTTCTATCAAATAAATACACAAGACAAGAAAAACCTCGGACAAACATTTGTTTACAATATATCTAAGCCGTTTCCAAATTGGCTTCCTTTGGCGGCGATACACAGCTACAGACGCTTCTTGAAATTTTCGGCAATGGGCCGCAGCTCCTCGGGCGTTTATCGGTTCCATTCCCGGCGCAGAGATTGCCTCAGCGACTCCAAATTTGTGTGTTTTTAGCACAAGCCCTGTGCTCCCAAATCGACCAGATGCTGTAGTCCATTGGGTTGAGATCCGGTGAGAAAGGCGGCCATTCTGCAGATGGGATGAAACAAGGAAAATGGGTCTTACACCATTCTTGCGTCATTTTCGCTCTGTGAGTCGGAGGGGAGTCCTGTTGAAAGTTCCAATGCGTATCGCCGAAGTGCTACTTGGCCCACGGAAGTACTACGGCCTCGAGGATGTCGCAGCGGTAGACTTCTTGATTGATTTTGACCCCTTGATCCACGAAAACTAAGGGAGTTTTACCACTGCCGCAAATTGCGCCCTAGACCATGACGCATTGCGGATTTTGACGGTGTTCGACGATGGCCGATGTACCGGGAGCTTCTACGGGCCAGTCTCTGTCGTTTTGGTGGTTGTGGGATTGTTCTACGGTGAAAAGCTTCTCGTCTGTGAAGAGAATTCGCTCCCATTGCTGACCGGCGGCGAGACGAAGGAGTTGGCGGTACCTTTAGAGTCGTACGCGCTTGTTTTCCTCCGTGAGGAGTTGAACTTTTTGGAGCTTGTATGCAAGGGCGGATATAGCTCTTTCTCATGGGAGGGGTAATAACGATCATATGGGGGGGGTTATAACGATTGAAAACCATTAAAATACAAAAAAATACAAAGTACAAAATGTATGAAATATCTTATGTCTACCACCTTTTTCTTAGGCCTTCGACACTCATGGGGGGTAGTTACCCCCAGTACCCCCCCGTAAATCCGCCCTTGCTTGTATGGCTTGAGGTTGAGCTCCTTCTTGGCAATTTGACGGACTGATTCGCGGTTGATACCGGTCTCACAGGTTATTTCCTCATAGAAACCCTCGGATTTCGATTGACTCGCTTCTTGACGATGTTGCGATTGCTAGGTGTATTGACAGTGCGTTTTCTACCACTTCCTGGACGGCGACCATCATGGCCAAGCTCCTTGAAACGACGAATTGCATCGGACACGGTTTGTCGAGGCACATTGAGCAAACGAACAATTTCGCATTGACGCCTACCTTGACGAAACAGCTCCAAAATCGCACTACGTTTGTTTGAGATTCTGAAACTTTGTGAAATGAAATTATATCAAACTGAAAATTCACATATTAGTACAGGAAAGCGTAGAGAAACCAAGAGAATAAAAATTATTTGGCTGCGCTGAAATACTTTCGTTCCAGACCACAGCAAAATTTGACCGAAGTTTTTCTTGTCACCTTGTATATTGCAGTTGAAGTAGAGGAAAATAGTCATCTCATTCCCAGAACATAGATTGTTTATTACTCGAGAAACCTAGGGGGCCCAATGGGCAATGTGATGTGTGTATACATTTGGATTCTCGCTGGACAAAAGGATATGCCGGATATGCGTTTGCAAATAAGTCACAATGAAAATGCATCTTAAAGCATCTTTATTAGTTCGAAAAAAAATTGACTTCATTGGCTGGAAATAGTTGACTTCATAACCCGAGCCTCTTCAGTTCAAATGACCACAAACCACCACGGATGGGGAACCATCAGATTTCTTGGTTTATTTTAGAATTCTCGCCTCGAATCAAAACTTTTTCGCATTCATTCAAATTAATTACTAACTTCTTCTGATCTGAATTGAAAAATACCAATGACATATGGTTTCAACAGGACGGCGCTACGTGCCACACAAGCTGTACCTGAATGAGTAACCCACACTAACCATGAGTTCAACAAGCGCGTAAAGATCCATATATTATTGAAACCATTCGATTCTTTTGATTGTGAGAAATGGACTATCAGAGATCTAGTATCCGAAGTACACCATCAGGTTGCACCACCAGGTAGCACCACCACAGCAAAATAATGACAAACCGGTTTCTAGCTTGTTAGCCTTCATCAGTGCCATATAACCCCACTGCGGTAGCAACCAACTGAAACAGCAGAACTTATATGAATCCCTGCCAGGCAAATGTCAACGCTTCATCCCAGAGGTGTTTCAGTTGGTTGCTACCGCAGCCAGGAACCGGTTTGTCATTATCTTGCTGTGGTGGTGCCACCTGGTGGTGTACTTCGGAAACTAGATCTCTGAGGTCCATAACTCACATTTATTCAGTTGGTCCTAACTTCAGTGAGAATATTGCTAAACTCGCATTTAACAATCGTGTAGAAGAAGAGAAAATTGGACATAAAATCTCCATTCTGCATGAATGGAGTTTGTGTACTGTGTATCACTTTTTCATTTTGATCAACATTTAACCGTCAGAACTGGAGCACAAATAAGAGAAACTAAAATAGTGGATAATACTCCATCGAACAGCATAAAAGTAGGTAAAGTAAATGCATAACGTATTTTTGAGGATTTCTTAAATACATTATTGTTCGCTGAGATAAAGAAGAGATTCAATAATTAAGCTTTTGTTCCTCACATTCTCGCCAGTTTAATTGGAGAGTCTAGACCGTTATGGTCCAAATAGTATTATTTGATCCGGACTGTGAAATATCGTACCTATTTCATCTTCAAATATTTCATACAAGTACCTATAACGATTCGCTTTTCCATCAGAAATAATTGATAAGACAATACGTTAACAATAATTCATACAAATCAACTATTCGTTTATTCGGATACCCAGGATTTGAAGAAAACGGGTCATTTATCTTTCGTAGTCCGAGAGATCGTTACAAATGACAAATCATACAGGGTTGGGATGAAGTATGGAACCAAGTAAATATCTTGTAAACGAAAAGAACGATATTTATGAAAATTTGCAGGTAAGTGCAATTGTGCAATGTAAAATGCATCTGATGTACATTTTTTTGTTAATGCTTTCAACTCATATACACTGCGCAAAAAAATTAACGCACATTCTGAAAATCTCAATTTTAATTAAAGTTAACTCTACATTGACTTTATAACTTATTTTTTATGTTCTCTCGGGAAGGATTTGAACCTTATTATTAAATGGAAGAAAAATTCAGGATTTCACTGAATCTTATGTGAAAGAAGAGAAATGAACAATTTTCAAAATACTGAAAAGCTTATAAGTGATTTAATACTTGGTATATCCACCTCTTGAGTTAATTACAGCTCGGCAACGACGGTTCATACTCAAAATGAGTGATCTTAAAATGTTCTGATCTAATCCTTCCCAGATTTCTCCGAGTTGGATTCCTAAGTCATTAAGAGTAGCTGGATGATTTTCTGAACTTCTCAGCCTTCTATTGAGGTTGTCCCAAACCTGCTCAATCGGATTGAGATCTAGACTTCTTGCTGGCCATTCCATTCGAGAGACTTCAACCTCTTCAAGGTACTCCTGAACGATGCGCGCACGATGGGGTCTGGCATTATGGTCCATAAATATGAAATTTTCACCAATGTATGGGGCAAATGGCACTTAATGCTCTTCAAGAATGTTCCTTATATACTTATCAGCATTCATAGCTCCATTATCAACGACCACTAGGTCTGTGCGAGCAGTCAAAGATATTCCACCCCATACCATAATCGATCCTCCCCCGAAACCAGTAGTATTCAGGAAATTGCACTGAGCATATCTTTCATGTGGACGTCTGTATACAAGGGAACGTCGATCACAATGGTAGAGGCAGAATCTAGACTCATCTGTGAAGAGAACTCTTTCCCAATCGGCCTCTTCCCAATGGATATGCTCTCTCGCAAAATCCAAACGCGCCCTTCGATGGGCTGGGGTAACAGATGGGCCTCTTGCCGCGACACGAGGCCTTAAATCATATTCTCTGAGGCGATTTCTTATTGTCTGAGTGCTAATTTGCACCTCATGAGTTTGCTCAAGCTGATTTTGAAGGAGACGAGCGGTTGCAAACCGTGGTCTCAACGAAGAAACTCTCAAGTAACGTTCTTGAATGGCAGTTGTTACCCGTGGTCTACCCTGTCCTGGTCTTCGGACATTCATACCTGTCTCCCTGAATCGCTGCAACATTCTGGACACACTTGTATGAGCTCCAAACCTTTCTGCAATTCTTGTGTATGTCCACCCTTCTTCTCGCAAAACTACCGCTTGGGCACATTCCTCTTGGGTCAAATTGCGTGTTTCGCGTTGCATAGCGATCGAGTGTAGAAAATCAAACGAAAGAAAAACTATTGATCACTAGAATTGATATAGAACACTAGAATTGATCGAGAACAACTGATTTTAGAATGGAGCCAATACATTCAAAATCTGATAATATCATCTTTTTTTATTCCTGCTGGGAAAAAACATCTGTACTGAAGAAAAACGTTGAAAGTGGATAACATATGTATGCATAATTCTGATAAAAATAATTATCATTGAGAACACCTTCAGTTGTAGAATAAATTTGAGATTTCCATAATTTGCGTTAATTTTTTGCGCAGTGTATCTTGTAAACGAAAAGAACGATATTTATGAAAATTTGCAGGTATAAGTGCAATTGTGCAATGGAAAATGCCTCTGATGTACATTTTTTTGTTAATGCTATCAACTCATATAATTTAAATGGGACACCCTATATATTCTCACAGATTTTGAAAGAGCTAGTTGTTATGAATTCATACTTATACCTCATTTTTGAAATTTCATCACGGTGTTGCCACATAATTCGTATTTTTAGGATATTTTTAATGTTTCAAGGGGTTCATCAAAGTTCTTATAAATCTTATAGCAACTGCTGTGTTCAATCTAGATGAACGAAATTTTTACAGTAGTTAGGTTAAGATATCAGCTTCATCATTCGGTGAACATCTGAAGTTTTTTTTTATACAGAGTTGTGATGTACCCAGCTAGGGTAGGTTCGGTCAATCGTCATACAGTTGAGGAATGTTGAATAATACGATGCAGACTCATCAAAGGGGTTTATTTCTTAGACACACTGAATCACATTGAATTGAATATTATGTTTACTACGACAATAACTGTTGACTAACAAGCAATCAATACGTAAACGCTTCTCTATGAATCTCCCTCGCCAATTGTTGTATACAGGTTCGGAAATATAAGATGGAAACATAGCCAATTCACCGCTGAACGAGTGGATGAATATTGTCTAGTGGACCAGTAAAATAATCAAAACCCTCTGCGCGATGTGACTACGGATAAATGACTGACCTCACTTAGTGGCAAAGGAACTGCATCGAGACTCGAGAGAGCTGGAAGTCCCCCACCCTCCAGTCTCATATGCCATTGGGTGAGGTCAGTCATTTATTCGTAGTCACATCGCGCAGAGGGTTTTGATTACTTTACTGGTCCGCTAGACAATATTCATCCACTCGTTTAACGTTGTATTGGCTATGTTTCCAACTTATATTTCCGAACCTGTATGTACAATATTCTTATGAATGTTTACTTGTTTTAATAACATCGTAATCGATAACATAAATGACAATGGCGAGACCTAGAGCTCTGACTTTACGTGCTGCTTCAGGTCTAAAGGGAGGTCGAATAGTCCTTGTTATCTCACGTACGAAATATACAGGGTGTTCAACATACTACAGAGTGTCTAATATAAATTTTCCAATTCACTCGAATTAAATATGCAATAACTCGATTTTTCCAAATGGGACACCTCTTGAAATTGAAATTTATTATTATTATTATTATATTGAACACAGCGGTTGCTAAAAGAACTTTGATGACCAAAGTTCTTATAACCGCTGTGTTCAATATCGATTAACGAAATTTTTACAGTAGTTAGTTCAAGATATCAGCTTCATCATTCGGTGAACATATGAAGTTTTTTTTATACATAGTGTCTTATATAAATTTTCCAATTTACTCGATTTTTTCAACTGGAACACCTCATGTATGAAATTTATTTTCCAAATATCTACATTTTTTCACAAAGTACCTATGTCCCATATTCAAACCGCTCTTTTTTGAGATACATATTTCACATTTTTCAAAACAACGATTATAGGTACTTTGTGAAAAATGTGAAATATCTCAAAAAAGAACTGTTTGAATATGGGACATACATGCTTTGTAAAAAATGTAGGCATTTGAAAAATAAATTTCATGAATGAGGTTTCCCATTTGAAGAAATCGAGTTATCGCATATTCAATTCGAGTAAATTGGAAAATTTATATTAGACACTCTGTATAAAAAAATTCAGATGTTCACCGAATGATGAAGTTGATAACCACTGTAAAAATTTCGTTCATCTTAAAAAACTAAAAATACGAATTATGTGGCAACGTCGTGATGAAATTTAAAAAATGAGGGATGTGTATTAATTCAAAATCTGTAAAAATATATAGGGTGTCCCATTTAAATTGAAGAAGTTGATGGCATTTCCGGTTAAACCGGAAGTATATTATTAACAAAAAAATGTACATCAGATGCAGTTTGTTCCATTGCACTTACCTGCAAATTTTCATGAATATCGTTTCTTTCGTTTAAAAGATATTCAGTTGGTTCCATACTTTATCCCAACCTGTATATTAATTCCTACAGTAAATGAACCCTTTCAGATAGGAGGTTGATGATCCAAGCGTTGTAAGAGGGGGGCTCTGATCGTGAAGAATCAGTAAAATCAGATTCACACATCGTCAAAAGTCTTGGCACCCCTATAAATTGCCAACTTGAAATATGAAATATGTTGAAAGATTATTTGGGCTGTTTCCATTATCTATGCGGTTTGTTGTTTCCGACGTTTCGGCAAGCATTCGCCTGCCGTCTTCAGGGTGTTGGTCCTGAGAAGGACCGGTTTTTGCCAAACTGGATCTGTCTGGACTTGTACGCACCATACTTTTTCGATTATTTAATTACAGTGTTGGGATTCGAACGCGGGTTATGAGGTTGCAATTTCGAAATTACAGTCACTCTAACCACTAGTCTACTGTTCAAGTTTTATATGAAGTACATATTATTATTATTTCTTGGTAGAGGTCACCTTGACCCGATCAGATGCGCAGTTGATATGCGCAGTAGGTTAAGTTAGGTCTGGTTAGTCTCGTGTTAATTGCCACCCTGAGCCGAGTTCGTCCTTCTCAATTCAGATCTTATAATTGGTGACCAGACATCTTTTATTTCCACAGAGGGTGTACTAATTGGGTTGGGACTAGGGAGTTATGGCCATGAAGGCTGCTTCTTTCATTTTCCTCCTTCTACATCCTTCTTCCTTTGATATTATGGAAGCTTCATCCCATCTGATGTTGTGGTCCTCGTTCCAAGCATGTTGGGCTAGCTTAGATTTTTCGGTTTCTCCCAGTCGAGCTAGTTTTTGGTGCTCTTTGATTCTAACCTCAAGGGGGCGTTTAGTCTCCCCAATGTAGGACCTGCCGCATTCACACGAATTTCGTATACGCAATTTTTCGTTATTTGATTTTTGTTGTCAGGTTTCACCTTCGTGAGCTTACTCCTGACCGTATTTCTGGTCTTGAATGCTGTTCTCACATTGTATATCTGTTGCCAATCCTTCTTATCTTCTCGGATAGCCCCTTCACATATGGTTATCGTGTCGGTAGCATCATTGTCTGTTTGTTGAGGCTCTGTTCTTGTTTCTCTTGGTTCTCTGGCAACCTCGAGGATCTTCTTAGGGTAGCCATTTTCTTGAGGGTTTCTGTGATGTTGTTGAATTCCTCATTACGATCTTCTGGATTAGAGCATATCCTGGTTGCTCTGTCGTACAAGCATCTGTGCAGGCTACTCCTAATTTGGCGCTGAGGTTATGGTTAGACTCGTAGTGGAGATATATTGGCCTGTGTTCGTTGGCTTCCTGTAGACTGTGGTCCTGGGGTTTCCATTCTGCTTATGAATCAGTACATTTAGGAATGGTAGTTGGTTATTTTCCTCGATTTCCATCGTGAATTTAATTGATTCCTCTACGCTGTTCAGGTGTTCTAGGAATTTGTCCCGGTTTTCTCTCCCATGTTGCCGTATGACAAATGTGTCGTCTACATATCTGAGCCATAGTTTCGGTTTGAACACATATTGTTCCAATGCTCTCTTCTCGAAATCTTCCATGTATGCATCAGCCAGAGGTGGAGAAAGTGGAGAACCCATCGCCATACCGAATTCTTGTTGGTAGAAGTTGTTGTCTACTTGGAAGTAAGTGGAGTTGATACATGTTCCGAGCATTTCCATTATTGCGTCTATACTCAGAGAGTGGTTCTCTCAGCCAATTCAGTGTCCTCCTCGAGTTTTTTCCTCACAATTTCGAGGGTTTGGTTGGTAGGGACATTAGTGAACAGACTCTTGATATCGAAACTGACCATGATGTCCATATCAGATATATGCTGTTGGCGCATGGTCTCTATGAAATGATCAGTGGAGGTTTGCTGAAGTGTGGTGTCAGTTTTGTTCTTGTGAGGCTCTGTCAGGGAACTGATATTTGTACTTATACAGGACTTTGTAGACTTTGTTCTCTACTGTGGTTGTAGAGTCTTTCTTCAATTTCTTGTATTCTCCTGCTTCTACCTCTTGGATTTTATCATTATATGTCTCCAAATCCAGAATAACCGTCGCATTCCTTTTGTCTGCTGGGAGTACCTTTATGGAATGATCTGTATATCGAAGTTGATCAGTTTTCAGTGAATAACGAGAGTTGTAATATTGAGAACATTCCGTCGAAAATGCCGGGACATCCAATTTCTCAGATTGACCGTGAAGAATAGTAGCCCTACAGCAAGGCTTTGTCGAACCATCGGGTTGCGTATAACGTTTGAATATTCCACGATAAATTTAGATTTTTTTCTCACTTTTCCTATCTTGCAGTTAATATAGAGGAAAATATTCATCTCATTTCCAGAACACATAGATTGTATATTTTTCGAGAAACCAGACTTTTGACAATGTGTGTATTTCCTATCGAAATATGAATATGTGGAGTTATTCAGGTTAAAATAAGATTGTAATCACAATAACGAAACTACAATATGTATCGGAAATAGGATAAAATTTTGCGATGATGAACCGAAATTCTAAAATTACCAAATTTCTCAAAATTTTTATTCAACTCAACCTCAATAATTATGACCACCACTGCTTGGGTGCTTAGTATCTTCTCTGCATGCTTTCCACCAACTTATTGAGAATATCCTGTTCAATTCGTTGCCGAAGTTATGCCAAATGATATCGCACTATCGCAGCTGTTTCGGTCAAGTAAGCTGTTATGATCATCGTCATCTTTGGCGATAACTCAGGGTTGTCATTCAAAATTCCTCAATTGTAAATGGAAAATTGGGTAATTTAAAATAGACTGCCCAAAAAAATTAACGCACATTCTGAAAATCTCAATTTTAATGAAAGTTAACTCTATACATTGACTTTATAACTTATTTTTTATGTTCTCTCGGGAAGGTTTTGAACGAAACAAAAGACATATTGAATGGAAAAAAATTCAGGATTTCACCGAATCTTATGTGAAAGAAGAGAAATGAACAATTTTCAAAATACTGAAATGCTGATAAGTGATTTAATACTTGGTATTTCCACCCCTTGCGTTAATTACAGCTCGGCAACGACGGTTCATACTCAAAATGGGTGATCTTAAATTCTTAAAATGTTCTGATCTAATCCTTCCCAGATTTCTCCGAGTTGGATTCCAAAGTCATTAAGAGTAGCTGGATGATTTTCTGAATTTCTCAACCTGCTCAATCGGGTTAAGATCTGGACTTCTTGCTGGCCATTCCATTCGAGAGACTTCAACCTCTTCAAGGTACTCCTGAACGATGCGCGCACGATGGGGTCTGGCATTATCGTCCATAAAAATTAAATTTTCACCAATGTATGGGGCAAATGGCACTACATGCTCTTCAAGAATGTTCCTTATATACTTATCAGCATTCATAGCTCCATTATCAACGACCACTAGGTCTGTGAGAGCAGTCAGATATTCCACCCCATACCATAATCGATCCTCCCCCGAAACCAGTAGTATTCAGGAAATTGCACTGAGCCAGTGGCGTATATAGGGGGGGCCCAGGGGCCCTGTCCTGGTCTTCGGACATTCATACCTGGCTCCCTGAATCGCTGCAACATTCTGGACACACTTGCAGGTATGGGAAACTCCAAACCTTTCTGCAATTCTTGTGTATGTCCACCATTCTTCTCGCAAAACTACCGCTTGGGCACATTCCTCTTGGGTCAAATGCGTGTTTCGCGTTGCATAGCGATCGAGTGTAAAAAATCAAACGAAAGAAAAACTATTGATCACTAGAATTGATCGAGAGCAACTGATTTTAGAATGGAGCATTCAAAATCTGATAATATCATCTTTTTTTATTCCTGCTGGGAGAAAACATCTGTATTGAAGAAAAACGTTGAAAGTGGATAACATATGCATGCATAATTCTGATAAAATAATTATCATTGAGAACACCTTCAGTTGTAGAATAAATTTGAGATTTCCATAATGTGCGTTAATTTTTTGCTCAGTGTAGAACTATTTTCTTCAAAATAGTGAATAGAGATTCAGCCACAGTTGGCTGTCCTGAGAATAGGAAAGGCAGAAAAAAATCACAAAAACCTCTTAAATCATGCTTGCTTTATTGAATATAAAAAAAGATTCATTTTGGTTACAAAATAACAAAGTGAATATAAAATTGTAAACAATTCTCAATTCCATCAAGATATATGATTAAGTTTTTCCCATTCTCTACAGGATGGAAACTGACATTATATTCTCCATTAGCCTGCCTACAACACAAGCTTAAGTACTCTGTCTATAGTCACTATAATGTTACTAAAGTTTATAGATACCCTGTATTATGTATGTCGCAGTCTGATATTTTCTCATATTGATTCACATTTCCAGCAAAATCTATGACAATTTCAATGGGTTAGGATATGATTTTCAACTGGTTGATTGCATACACAATAAAACTTCTGTGATACAGGTGACGTTATATTGTCAACAGAGTGGAAGAAAAGCATAAAACCATTTGTACTCAAGTTGCAGAATCTTTCAAATGCTTAAGTGCCATGTGTCTTCTGAGACTTCCCTTCCAACTTGTAGTAAATTCACAATAACGACACTGGTTTTGCTTCAAATTCAAATGAAAAGAATCCATATGTGTTTTGAGACTTGCTTTATAATTAGTAGAATAATCACACACTTGACACTTGTACTGTTTTGAATTCAAATGAACAGAATCTATATGTTTTCTGAGAGTGCCTTTCTCACTTGTAGCATAGTCACACAAGTGACACTGGCATTGCTTCAGTTTCAAATGAACAGTATTAATATGTCTTTTAAGACTTCCTTTCCGATTTACAACATAATCACAGTGGAGACACTTGTATTTTTTCAAGTTGACATGAACAGTTTCTATATGTTTATCAAGATCTTTTTTATGACTTGCAGCAAAATCACACTGCTGACACTTCAAGTCTGAATGAATAATATCTATGTGAGTTTTGAGACTCTCTTTCTGACTCGCAGTGAAATCACATTTATAACAGTGATATATTGGTTTAATTTCGAATGAACAGTCTCTACATGTCACCGAATCTTATGTGACAGAAGAGAAATGAAAAATTTTCAAAATACTGAAATGCTGATAAGTGATTTAATACTTGGTATTTCCACCCCTTGCGTTAATTACAGCTCGGCAACGACGGTTCATACTCAAAATGAGTAATCTTAAAATGTTCTGATCTAATCCTTCCCAGATTTCTCCGAGTTGGATTCCTAAGTCATTAAGAGTAGCTGGATGATTTTCTGAACTTCTCAGACTTCTGTTGAGGTTGTCCCAAACCTACTCAATCGGATTGAGATCAGGACTTCTTGCTGGCCATTCCATTCGAGAGACTTCAACCTCTTCAAGGTACTCCTGAACGATGCGCGCACGATGGGGTCTGGCATTATCGTCCATAAAAATGAAATTTTCACCAATGTATGGGGCAAATGGCACTACATGCTCTTCAAGAATGTTCCTCATATACTTATCAGCATTCATAGCTCCATTATCAACGACCACTAGGTCTGTGCGAGCAGTCAAAGATATTCCACCCCATACCATAATCGATCCTCCCCCGAAACCAGTAGTATTCAGGAAATTGCACTGAGCATATCTTTCATGTGGACGTCTGTATACAAGGGAACGTCGATCACAATGGTAGAGGCAGAATCTAGGCTCATCTGTGAAGAGAACTCTTTCCCAATCGGCCTCTTCCCAATGGATATGCTCTCTCTCAAAATCCAAACGCGCCCTTCGATGGGCTGGGGTAAGAGCTGAGCCTTTTGCCGCGACACGAGGCCTTAAATCATATTCTCTGAGGCGATTTCTTATTGTCTGAGTGCTAATTTGCACCTCATGAGTTTGCTCAAGCTGATTTTGAAGGAGGCGAGCGGTTGCAAACCGTTGTCTCAACGAAGAAACTCTCAAGTAACGTTCTTGAATGGCAGTTGTTACCCGTGGTCTACCCTGTCCTGGTCTTCGGACATTCATACCTGGCTCCCTGAATCGCTGCAACATTCTGGACACACTTGCAGGTATGGGAAACTCCAAACCTTTCTGCAATTCTTGTGTATGTCCACCATTCTTCTCGCAAAACTACCGCTTGGGCACATTCCTCTTGGGTCAAATGCGTGTTTCGCGTTGCATAGCGATCGAGTGTAAAAAATCAAACGAAAGAAAAACTATTGATCACTAGAATTGATCGAGAGCAACTGATTTTAGAATGGAGCATTCAAAATCTGAAAATATCATCTTTTTTTATTCCTGCTGGGAGAAAACATCTGTATTGAAGAAAAACGTTGTAAGTGGATAACATATGCATGCATAATTCTGATAAAAATAATTATCATTGAGAACACCTTCAGTTGTAGAATAAATTCGAGATTTCCATAATGTGCGTTAATTTTTTTGCGCAGTGTAGAACTATTTTCTTCAAAATAGTGAATAGAGATTCAGCCACAGTTGGCTGTCCTGAGAATAGGAAAGGCAGAAAAAAAATCACAAAAACCTCTTAAATCATGCTTGCTTTATTGAATATTAAAAAGATTCATTTTGGTTACAAAATAACAAAGTGAATATAAAATTGTAAAAAATTCTCAATTCGATCAAGATATATGGTCAAGTTTTTCCCATTCTCTACAGGATGGAAACTGACATTATATTCTCCATTAGCCTGCCTACAACACAAGCTTAAGTACTCTGTCTATAGTCACTATAATGTTACTAACGTTTATAGATACCCTGTATTATGTATGTCGCAGTCTGATATTTTCTCATATTGATTCACATTTCCAGTAAAATCTATGACAATTTCAATGGGTTAGGATATGATTTTCAACTGGTAGATTGCATACACAATAAAACTTCTGTGATACAGGTGATGTTATATTGTCAACAGAGTGGAAGAAAAGCATAAAACCATTTGTACTAAGTTGCAGAATCTTTCAAATGCTTAAGTGCCATGTGTCTTCTGAGACTTGCCTTCCAACTTGTAGTAAAATTACAATAACGACACTGGTTTTGCTTCAAATTCAAATGAAAAGAATTCATATGTGTTTTGAGACTTGCTTTATAATTAGTAGAATAATCACACACTTGACACTTGTACTGTTTCGAATTCAAATGAACAGAATCTATATGTTTTCTGAGAGTGCCTTTCTCACTTGTAGCATAGTCACACAAGTGACACTGGCATTGCTTCAGTTTCAAATGAACAGTATTAATATGTCTTTTAAGACTTCCTTTCCGATTTACAACATAATCACAGTGGAGACACTTGTATTTTTTCAAGTTGACATGAACAGTTTCTATATGTTTATCAAGATCTGTTTTATGACTTGCAGCAAAATCACACTGCTGACACTTCAAGTCTGAATGAATAATATCTATGTGAGTTTTGAGATTCTCTTTTTGACTCGCAGTGAAATCACATTTATAACAGTGATATTGGTTTAATTTCGAATGAACAGTCTCTACATGTCTCCTCAGAGTTATATCCTTATTTACTGCATAATCACACAGTCGACAATGATGTTTCTTCAACTTAAGATGAACAGTCTCTATATGTCTTTCAAGACTTCCTTTCCGACTTGCAGAATAATCACAAATGTAACACTGGTATTGTTTCGAGTTCGAATGAACAGAATCTATATGTTCTTTGAGACTTTTTTTATGAGCTACAGCATAATCACATTTGTGACACAGATATGGTCTCAATTTCAAATGAACAGCATTTATATGTGAGGTGAGATAGTATTTTCGATTTGAAGCATAATTGCATTCAAGACACTGGTATTGCTTCAATTTTGAATGGACAGAAAGTTCATGCTTTTTGATACTTCCTTTCTGATTTGACGCATAATCACATTCACTACACCGGTATCTCTTCAAGTTTTTATGAACAGAATCTATATGATCTTCAAGAGTTTTTTTTAAATTTGTTGCATAAACACATTCATTGCACCGATATTGCTTCAATTTCAAATGAACAGAATGTATATGTGTTTTGAGATTTTCTTTTCGACTGACAGCATGACCACACATATGACAATGGTATTTCTTCAAATTCAAATGGACAGAATCTATATGTTTTTTGAGATGTGGTTTCCGACTTGTAACATAAGCACAACTGTTACACTGGTATTGTGTCAAGGTCGAATGAACAGTATCAATATGAGTTTTCAGATTTTCTATATTACCAGCAGCAAAATCGCATTGATGACACTGATACTGCTTTTCATTTCCACTATAATCACAAAGCGGATGTTGGTTTTGTTTCAATTTCAAATGAAAATAATCTACATGTGATTTGAGAGCTTCTTTGTGACTCGCTGAAAAACTACATTTCTGACACTTGTGTTGTTTCAACTTGAAATGAACAGAAAATATATGCCTTTTGAGAGCTTCTTTCCAACCTGTTGCATAGTCACAATGGTGACATTTGTATTGCTTCAATTTCAAATGAACAGAATCTATATGTTCTTTGAGCTTATTTTTCTGTCCTGCAGCATAATTGCATAGGTGACACTTGTATTGCTTCAAGTTCAAATGAACAAAATCCATATGTCTTTTTAAATCTTGTCTAACAGATGAAGCATATTTACATTCCGGGCATTGATATTGCTTCAAGTTCAAATGAGCAGAATTTATATGTGTTTTGAGGCGATATTTATGACCTGTGACATAATCACATATTTGACATCTGTGCTTCTTCGATTCTAAATGAACCAAGTTTATATGTCTTCTGAGACAATCTTTCCAATTTGTCTTATAATCGCAATGACAACACTGGTACTGCTTTTTGTTCAAATGAACTGAATTTATATGTGTTTTAAGACATTCTTTCCAATTTGTTGCATAGTCACATAGACGACATTGATACTCTTTCAAATTTGAATGAATACAATTTATATGACCTTTGAGATTTGCTTCAAAGCTTGTAGCATAATCACATTTATGACACTGATATTGCTTCATTTTCAAATGAACAGAAACTATGTGTCTTTTAAGATTTCCTTTTTGATGTGCAGAATAATCACATTGATGACACTGATACTGTTTCAGGTTCATACGATCAGAATTTACATGATTCATGTGAGTTTTTTCGTGGCGTGCAGTATGATCACATTCGGGATGCTCATTTTCTGTTGAGTTTAACTGATTATCTGCATCTTCTGACTGATCCATTCTGACATTTTTACTGAAAAAGGAATCAACTTATTACTAGCCCATCGACCTCTTTATATCCTCAGAATTAGTAAAGCTTTATTAATAGCGTGATAATGTGAAAATTGGAGATACTTACCAAACATCTTTGGATTTGATTATTGAATTGGATTTATTGAAATATTCTTGTCTTTCATATATGTTGTTCCCATCAATTAATTGTTCAGTGATTTCAACATCTTCTATATCTCGTTTAAGAACCCCGTACGAATTCATACTGAAACAAAAAATAACTCAAATGAAAACAAAAGAAATTTCGTTGGAGAGGAACATAGTTGCACAATTATTGTCATAGGTAGGTATGGAGAAATTTCCAAAATTGGGTATTTCACCGAAACACTTACCTGTTGTCGATTTCGGAGTTGAAAATGGAATCAATGCTTTCTGAAACTACGATTTCAACATCTTTTTCTGACTTTGTAATCTCAGTATCACCCATACTGAAAAATTAATTTCAGAGTATGAACGAAGGTTGATGGGAATAATAATTATCGATTACGATTTTATAACAATCTTTAGTTGTCTGAACTCTGAAGTATTTACGAATTCTGGCTGACACACTCTTGACTTGACACAAAATGAGTGAATAACCTAACTAGTAACCACAGAACATATATATATATATATCAAAGATATTCTACAAGAATATCTTTGATATATATATGTAAGTAACCACAGAAAACCATAGACTAACAGAAAACCAACTTGTAACTGTGTTCACAGCACAGAACATAAAGCGTTTGTTTTTCTATGCATAAAGGTTCACAGACCGTCTGTGTCTGTGCTGTGTTCGTCATCAAAAACGTTACGTAGCGAGATGACGCTTGAAGGCATAAAAATTATTCACAGTGGCGGATCGTGGGTAAAAGAAGTGGGTACCGACTCAGAAAGATAGTTTTTTCTGTTTTTTTCTCTCGTAATCTCAATGATTATGCCGGGTGCGCCGGAGCTTAGAAATATCCATCAAAGAATAACAAGAAAATAATGTTAGTTTTCTGTATTTGTCGCATAGGTATCTTAAGGTCGCCGATCACAACGACTACAACGAGTAGGAAAACTAATCCGATAGAGGCGCCACCGTGCATTTTATGGAATATTCCATTAAATGGTCTCTCTTATGAATGAAATGTGCAATGGTGCTCTCTATCCGAAAATCGCTGAAAATTAGTGATTATGTAGGTAAAGCAGGAACTATTTCTCGCTATATATTGAATTTGGCCATGCTCTGCCAATTCCGTATTTCGAGTTCAACTTGATTTTCTGAACGAAATTATCTGTGGATTTTAATCGGAAGTTTAACTATTTTCATGGTTCTTTCGTTTGAAATAAAACAGAATCATGAGCAGGGTTATTTTCTTCTATTTTTGAAAGAAAAGAAACAACTTCCGAAATTAAATCGATTTCAATTATTTCATTAGGAACTCCAACCCTTTCTGAGTTTACCCACAAAATTTTAGTTCTCAAAGTGAAACCATTTTCAAATGCAACTTGAAATAAAAACACATTACAGTGAACGCCCACTTTAATGAAACTTAATGTTTTTAGTCAAAACAAAGTTTTAGATATCAATCTATGGATACATTTTAATAATTTTGAATTTTTCGAGTGTAAACTAATTGCAATTGAATAAAAGGTAATCTAAGTTCGAATGGTTTCCAAGAATTTAGGAAATTACATGACGTATTGGTACTTTTGGTAATTTTTCAAATCAATTAATCCATTTTTCACTTCACAATTATATACAGGGTGTTAGGTAAACATGCAGCAAAAATCCAAGAGGTTATTCCTTGGACTATTTCAAGGATATTTTATTCATTGATTTTTTCTCAAAAAGCGTTCTGTTGCGATTAGTGTCACTTTTGAGGTCCAAGGGGGGCATGGTGCTGGGTGTTACTCAATAAAAATAAGTTATTATTCTTTCTTGATCTCCAGTTTTTTTTCGATCATACGTGGCTTTTATATCATACTTTCCTTTCCTATAACCCCACATGTTTCACACACTAATAAGACTTTTGTACTTCGTCTTATAGGCGTTGAACGGTTTTGGGAATAAAAAATAACTCGGCACTTTGCACAATAATAAATGGAAAACAAATACAATTTGATCAACTTTGCGATTTACAACTCACATAGTGGAGAATAGTGTTACACTTTACAATGTATAATGAAAAATTCCTAATGAAATGGATTCTAAAAAACTAACGCATACATTCATGCTCAAATATCTAGTTGGGACTCTTTCCCCTTGGTTCCCCTTATTCCTTGTCGAGTCGGAATTATCCGTTGACGGATTTATGATAAACAGCGAGCAGAAATTCTCGCGTGTATCTTGGGTTGCCTAATCTATGTCTCTGACACCACATTATGCTGTACGTATCTGTTTGACTTTGAGGAGAATCGTAGGCTAAAACTGAATTGAAACTTTTCCTTTCCGCGATCCTCTAATATCTAGTTAATTTATTAATTAAGGAATAAATTTGGGAAATTACATAAAGTGGAGTAGGCCTACTCGGGATACCACTTGAAAACAAAACGCGCCGAGCGAACTCTACCTAACACAGGGTCACAGGGTGGTGTGAATGCATTAACAATCGAAAGTAAAATATGAGCATAATAAAATTTTTGTGTAACCTAGGTGTTTCGGTTTCTGATTATTTTTCAGGTTGAACCAGGAAATCCAATAAAACCAGTTAGATCATTTCAAATTCTTTGAGAAATGCACGCACAAGTATAAGTGGCTTTCCATAGGTCCTGACGGTCAATTGCTGGCGCACTGCAGAATTTTCGGCATACATATTTCAATATTTTCAAGTGAAACTTACCTATGTTAGTTATCAATGAAAAAATTTCAAGGCTTTGAAAAGGCAATTAATTCAATCGATTCCTTTAAAGTTTCAGTGTGAACTAAACACGTTTTGTTGCGCATGCGCCATTTAAAATTTTAACATTAAATATCAAAATATAAATATTCCATTAACAGATACCTTGAAATGACCAAAAAGTAATTATTTCTTATTTTATTCAGACACTTAATGAAAAAAAATAGTTTCCACACTATCCTAACCTCAATAGAAAAGTAATCAGCATCAGATCATGCGTTTTTACACGTATGGGATATTTTCATCTCAAGAGACTGAAGAAATAAAGTGAATAACTTTGATACGAAATATAAAGTGCTCCTGACATTCTGTTGAAATATTGTGCTTGGATATCTGGCACCAATTATAACATGTTGCACCAGAAATAGAATAGCGCATTTTATTTTGCATAATACATATCTCAAACTGTTATGTGAATAACAAAATCGAATTGAATGAACGAATTATGTATTGCTGAATCTCTTTCAAAAACCAGACTGATAAATTTATAATCATTGATATGAAATTATGAATCACAACATGTTACGAAGAAAGCATTTATCCAAAAAATTCATCTTTAATTTTTTTGACAAAGCATTACCCAAAGAATTAATTAGGCTATATTCATCTCAGAAATTAGAGGAGGCCTATGCAAGAGTTAAAGCCAAATGTGAATGTGAGTATCTATTTCATAAATTGTGTTAACATAAAATCAATAAAAATCAAGTTTCATAGTAGTGAAACTATCTATCATTGCACTTCTTTTGTAAGTTAGATGTCACATCTCATTTCATATTGAGTACAATTACTTTTCCTTTTATACTCAGCAAAAAAGCTTCCACCTGATGTTAATCCTAATGCTGTTTTTGCATGCAACGAACTTGATTTAAAGGAAGTGAATGTTTATGGATTTGATTATGACTATACCTTGGCCTGCTATAAGCCTACACTCGATTATCTCTTGTACAATTTAGGCAGACAGACTCTGATAGAGCATTATAAGGTGAGTATAAAAATCCAAATTTGAATATCAATTAAAACACTTCCTTAATACAGAACACACGAAACATCTTGTCACAAGTATTCGAACAAATTAAAAATATATTACTCCTTTGCCGTCATAAAGCATGAATAGACTAGAATAAAGAATGTTCCAATTCAATAGCTCTGGAGAATATTATACCCCTCAATAAGAAGACGTTCATAAATTATACTTCAAGAGGATGTACAATATGCAAAAATTTCTCTTGCTCCAATAGCATACCAGTATCTTTACCGTACAAACCTAAGTTTTGATTTCTTTCAGTATCCCAAAGAAATAGCACAACTGGAATATAAGCCAGGTTTTGCAGTAAGAGGCCTTCATTATGATATTCAAAAGGGGGTCCTGATAAAATTGGATTCCTTTCTACAGATTCAATTTGGAGCCGTTTATAGAGGACTCAAACCTTTATCGAACGATGAAGTTCTTCAGCTTTATAAAAATAGGATATTACCAATCGCCTATGTTGAAGGAAATCGAAATTCCACGGTAATTATTTTTGGCGGCAAAAATCATAGGTTAGGAATTCAAAATTATTTGTTTTCAGGATGGCCAATCGCAGATGATTCAACTTGCTGATCTTTTTTCTGTGCCTGAAATGTGTCTGATCTGCGATGTTACAGACTATTTTGAAAGAAATCACGTAGATTATCATCCAGAAATATTATTCCGAGATGTGAAGGTAAGATTTTCTTGTACAGCGCCTTATTTTTTGTTCGAAATGTAATTGGATGACAGCAACAGATGTATTTGACATTTATAATAACGTGTTTCTATGGATATTGGTTATGTCAATTTTCTGTTTATATTAATGTCATTGTCAAATTAACACATGGTAGGAAAAATAGAATAAATCAACGGAAAATAAAATTTATTCTTCCAAATATGATTATCCCGATATTTAGATTATCACAAACTCCAGATACACTTACAATTCATATAACAGCCAAATATATAAAACTGAAGGACTTGGAATTTATCGTCGAGGGGGAAGAGTTATATTTTTATTGTAAGCCTTATCACTTGACACTCCATTTACCAGGCTCTCTTGAAAGTGAAATATTGAGTAGCAAATATGATGTAGATAGTGGACTCCTCACAATCTCTATGAAAAAAACCATACCTGGAGAGGAATTCAAAAATTTAGATCTGATAACACGACTGTTAGGTCCAGTAGAAGAGAAGAAAAAAAAGGATAGAATTTTGATATTAGATGATGAAAGTAATGTTTTGTGGGAAGATACTCCAGAAACGGCATTCAAGTATGGATTTGCTATGAAAGGTTTATATGATTTTCATCGAGTGATAGATGAGTATTGTGATGTTATCAAAGTGGATCCTCGAAAAGTAGACATAGATGAACGTATGGAGTTAATGAGAAAAGAAGAATGTCAAAAATTTTTGGCTGACCATTATATAGCAGATTTTGTTGAAGAAGAATCACTCATTCAGGAATTCCTTGATCTTGAATCTCCTTGGAATCCCATGTCCAAAGATTCCCTTAAGTTTGACGATTCAGAACTGGAAATTCTGAAAAATTTACCTAACAAAAATTATAGCCTTTCAGAAGAACAAAGAAATTATAGTTATTATTGTCTTATTGATGTCTTATATGCATATTGTTATGATTGCCGAACAACATCTTATGAAGGCAATTCGGAATCTGGATGGACTATTTTGGAGATTGCTGCTTCTCTAAGATGGCTTGTTGGTTTTAAAACTGCAAGAAGCACCATTTTGAGCGCCTATAGACGCAGTTTAACATATCCTTTATACCGTAATTTCAACTTGTGCAATAAAGTATTTGAAGATGTGAAAACAATCCTTTCATGTGGGAAAATTTGCATTGTCAAATGCTTATTACACATTTACAAAATATTTTTGGATGGCGATCAATGTCGTTATATCTTGAATGATATTTTCATAAAAGATTACTTAGTTTATGTTGGAAAATGGGACGATGAGGAATGGAATAATGTAATTGCAGAAGTTTCACAAGTGGTTATCGAGAAAAGGGATTTGAATATGAATCTCATTGAAATTGAAAGAGATTTCTTAACCAGAGTCTTGCATCCTGATCAATTAGATTCTGATGATGAACCGGAAAGTAGTGAAGAGCTCCCTGATGATTTAATAAAGAAATTTAATGAAAAATTGGTGCTGATTGAAAAAGAAGTGGAAAAGCAGCAAATACTCCCGACTGCTTGCAAGAAATATGTTGATTTATCCAGCTCCCCAAATGAAAAAAATTAAAAAACATTTTGGAATGTGTTCAATTTTATATTTCGATTTTGATAAATGCTGAATAAAGCTTTAAAATGATTATTAAAAAATTTATGGAAACATTTGTTCATTTCAATAACATCATATTCCTTTCCTTCAAATAATTTGAATTCCTAATTTCATTGAGTAGTGTTTCAGAGAAACTCAAAGGATTTCTCGGTTCTGCGTAACATGAAAAGTATAAGTAATAATAATAATAAATTTATTCAACCCACCAATTGATTCAGAAAATCTATATACATATGCATCAAATGTGAGACATGACAGATATTATGTCCTGTTTGAACTGCTGGTAAAATGAACATGTTAACAGGGAATTGACCTTACTTTATTTACAACATTATCTTTAGTAGCTTGAGTATTCATTGAATTGTGTGTGATATAAACGTTAAGTGGGTAAAGCAACTCAAGCTTGAACTTTTTAAGTGTAACTTTGCCAAAAATGACGTCCTGAATACTCATTTATTCAAATTTTTCAGGCTTCCATTAAAAATTCTCATCCCGTAATGCATTCTATCGTGACTCAAAATGTGTCTGAATACATCGAAGAGCATGACTTGAGACCTTTATTCGACAGACTGAAACAAGCGAACAAAAAACTATTTCTAGTAACGAACAGTCCCTATAAATTTGTGTGAGTAAATGAAACATCTATCAGCTTGTGTTTTGGTATTGAATCAATTTTTCAAAAATGTAATTCCTTCAGGAACAAAGGCATGGAACATTTGGTGGGCTATAACTGGAAGGATTACTTCGATGTAGTTATAGTACAGGCAAGGAAACCAAAATTCTTCACTGATATCTCGAGACCTATCAGAGTCTTCGATGAACGAAGTGGTCTGCATATATGGGATAAAGTTACTAAGTTGGAAAAAGGTGTTATATATTATGAAGTGAGTTGGTTGTACCTGAAAAATATTTTTTTAAATGTTAAAGCTTATCAGCAGAAGAGCGGTAAAATGTATTTTTATGTTATCAGGGAACTGTTAAGCAGCTTCAAGAACTCACAGGGTGGAGAGGTCATCAAGTCCTTTATTTTGGAGATCACCCTTATAGTGATTTGGCGGACGTCACGCTTGAACATGGATGGAGAACTGGCGCGATTATTAATGAATTAACCGTAGGTAAAAAAGGGGAAATAGTGGATAGGAAAAATTTTCAAGTTTTGTGTTTGCAGCATGAAATAGCAACACTGAATAAATCGGAATTCAAAAAGGACGCAAATTGGCTTCAGATGTTAACACAGCTGATAGAAGATCATCAAGATTTCGAGGGACCAGATGCAGAAGCGACATTAGCCAAATGGATGCAGGAAAGAGACAAACTGAGGTAATTATACTGGATATTTTTGGTGATAATACACTGCGCAAAAAAATTAACGCACATTCTGAAAATTTCAATTTTAATGAAAGTTAACTCTACATTGACTTTATAACTTATTTTTTATGTTCTATCGGGAAGGTTTTGAACGAAACAAGACACATTTAATGGAAGAAAAATTCAGGATTTCACCGAATCTTATGTGAAAGAAGAGAAATGAACAATTTTCAAAATACTGAAATGCTGATAAGTGATTTAATACTTGGTATTTCCACCCCTTGCGTTAATTACAGCTCGGCAACGACGGTTCATACTCAAAATGAGTGATCTTAAAATGTTCTGATCTAATCCTTCCCAGATTTCTCCGAGTTGAATTCCTAAGTCATTAAGAGTAGCTGGATGATTTTCTGAACTTCTCAGCCTTCTATTGAGGTTGTCCCAAACCTGCTCAATCGGATTGAGATCTGGACTTCTTGCTGGCCATTCCATTCGAGAGACTTCAACCTCTTCAAGGTACTCCTGAAAGATGCGCGCACGATGGGGTCTGGCATTATCGTCCATAAAAAAGAAATTTTCACCAATGTATGGGGCAAATGGCACTACATGCTCTTCAAGAATGTTCCTTAATATACTTATCAGCATTCATAGCTCCATTATCAACGACCACTAGGTCTGTGCGAGCAGTCAAAGATATTCCACCCCATGCCATAATCAATCCTCCCCCGAAATCAGTAGTATTCAGGAAATGGCACTGAGCATATCTTCCATGTGGACGTCTGTATACAAGGGAACGTCGATCACAATGGTAGAGGCAGAATCTAGACTCATCTGTGAAGAGAACTCTTTCCCAATCGGCCTCTTCCCAATGGATATGCTCTCTCGCAAAATCCAAACGCGCCCTTCGATGGGCTGGGGTAAGAGCTGGGCCTCTTGCCGCGACACGAGGCCTTTCTTATTGTCTGAGTGCTAATTTGCACCTTATGAGTTTGCTCAAGCTGATTTTGAAGAAGGCGAGCGGTTGCAAACCGTTGTCTCAACGAAGAAACTCTCAAGTAACGTTCTTGAATGGCAGTTTTTACCCGTGGTATACCCTGTCCTGGTCTTCGGACATTCATACCTGTCTCCCTGAATCGCTGCAACATTCTGGGCACACACTTGTATGGGAAACTCCAAACCTTGCTGCAATTCTTGTGTATGTCCACCCTTCTTCTCGCAAAACTACCGCTTGGGCACATTCCTCTTGGGTCAAATTGCGTGTTTCGCGTTGCATAGCGATCGAGTGTAGATGATCAAACGAAAGAAAAACTATTGATCACTAGAATTGATCGAGAACAACTGATTTTAGAATGGAGCCAATACATTCAAAATCTGATAATATCATCTTTTTTTATTCCTGCTGGGAGAAAACATGTATTGAAGAAAAACGTTGAAAGTGGATAACATATGCATGCATAATTCTGATAAAAATAATTATCATTGAGAACACCTTCAGTTGTAGAATAAATTCGAGATTTCCATAATGTGCGTTAATTTTTTTGTGCAGTGTAGATGAATGGAATCGCCAATGTGTTCAGAATCTTTAAGAAGATTCATTTTCTATTTTAAGAGAAATTTACACTAGAATTTTTTCTGTATGATACCTTATTTCGAAAATATGAAACTGTTTAATTTCGTATTATTTTATTTCACAGGAACAACATTAAATGTGTATTCAACCAACAATTTGGCAGCGTATTCCGTACATACCATAATCCAACATATTTTTCACGTAGATTATTCAGATTTGCGGATATTTATACATCTAACTTGAGTAATTTAATGAATTATTCAGTGAATCATACTTTTTACCCTAGAAGAGGTGTTATGCCACATGAATACATTTCCTACTTTGTGTAAAATAGTATTATTTGAGCCTGGATCAATTCATTTGTGAAGAGATATTTGTTGCCATTTTCGAATATTGTGAATTTTTAATCTGCATCGTTATTCTTTTACACATAAAAATTGTTGAAAACGAACTGCTTAAATTTGTAGCCGAAACAATTTAATCTCAGGGAATTGTATAAATCAACCTTTTAATTATTAATAATTTGATTTGTCATATTTTGTTTCAATAGACGAATAGATTCACGGAGTTTATTCGATTGTTTGAACCGCAACGCAACTGCCTATTATTTTTTATAAAATGAATTACAAATGTTAATTTACAAACGCTTATATTATTGAAAAATAATTATGTTAATCAAGAATATCATATTTTATTTCTGTTATTTTACAATCAGATTTCTAATTTTTAAAATGCTTGTTGGATTTGTTCAATCTGAAATTTTTATGAAGCTCAAATTAGCGCAATGTTCAGAATCCATTATTCCCTGCATTTTTTCAATCTAAATTATTTAATAAATTTTGGCTGTGTAATTTTTGAATATTTGAACAAAGTGTGACAATAATTGTAGAAATATGAAAATACATATATTTGAACTGATTTCTCAATAAACATTCCTCTATCCTACATGATATATATTACCGGCAAACAAGAAGATTTTAGAGAAAACAAGTAAACGTTAGATTGAAGCGATTACGAAAGATTGCAACCCTTGGTGCATGTGATACATCAATTGGAAGCCTGGAAGGTTTAACATCAAAAAACGATAATCAGCTGTGTCGGGAATTTGAAATTCCGTTTAGGTTTATCTATATCTATACTTCTATACTAATATTATAAAGAGGAAAGATTTGTATTTTTGTTTGTTTGATACGAATAGGCTCAAAAACTACTGGACCGATTTCAGAAATTCTTTCACCCTTAAGAAGCTACATTATCCCTGAATGACATAGGCTATCCTTTTTACTCGAAAAAAATAAGGATACCTACTATAACTTCAATAATAACAAAAAAATCAGCCACAATCAGCTATTTTCACGTGCACTGCAAAAACCGTAAGACTTACGTGGATATAATTTATGACGGAAATGTACCTCTTAAATAGTTCTACAAAAAAGTCCGCGATAGCATATATCTATTTCTCAAGAGTCAAGATTGACTTGCTATTACCTGTTTATGGTAATCAGTTGTTTTCCAAAATTATATGCACTATTTGGGAGTGTGTTTTTATGAATTGGGTATTGATCCTCATCCAACCTAATACATTATTTATCCCCAGTATTTTAGAACGGAATTGCCCTTCACATCATACAATTACAACGAGTACATCAAAAGATATGGCAGGTTGAAGTGTTAAAGATGAAACCGCCGCGTGAAACAAATTTCTACCCGGGCGAAGCTGGGACGGTCTGCTTATGGTTATAGTGAAAAGGGGTTACAGTCCACTGCGACTTTAAGGTCTATTGTGCCCCCTAACAGAGCTGTTATCATGCCTCCTACAGCTCGCCTTTCAATTCCAGAGATTTGATGAAATCCAGTATCTGGGACGGCTTCAATGAGGGTAACTCCCCACTTCTACAAGTTTCTTGTCCAAAGCACTATTTCCTTCGGCTTGCAAGGGCATAGCATTCCGTAACAAGGTGAATAGGAGTTGCTTCCTCCTCCCCACAGAATCTACACTCGTCAGTGTCTGATAAACCTATTCTCAACAGATGCTTCTTCAGGCGACAATGTCCTGTGAGAAAGCCAGTGAGTAGGTGAAGTTGGTTTTTACTGAGATCCAGAAACTTTTTGGATTTAGCAGTTTCAAAGTTCGGGAGAGACTTTTTAGAGTGATCCACCCCTGGGAGATTCCGTCAGAGTTTTTCTCTTTCGGTTTTCTCCTCCACCATAAATTCCTTCTTGTGGGTGCATTTTCCTATACCACAGAAGGGTTCTGGGCCAGTGAGTGGCGTTTGTGCGCTCTTTCTGGCCAGTATATTGGCCTTTTCGTTTCCTACGATTCCTGAATGACCGGGAACCCAGATTAAAAAGACCTTATTCTTCTTGCCTACTTCATTGAGTGGCACTTCCAAATCCAAAGATATTCTACAATATTGTAGAATATCTTTGCCCATATCAGCTTTGAGTCAATGACATAGGAGCTCAGTGCTTTGATAGCAGCTTGACTATCTGTAGGAATAGCTATATCGCACTTCTGATAGATTCTTTTTAGATTTATATCTAGACATCTTCCGATTGTAAGTATTTCCGTTTGAAAGACGCTCGTACGGGAGCCTAGCGATAGTGCACACTTGGCACTTGTCCCGTAAATCCCAGCGCCAGCTCCTGTAGCGGTTGTAGAACCATTTGTATACCATTTTATTGTATTTTCTTTGAGATTATAGTCGATGTATTCCCTTTCCCAATCCTCTCTTTTGCTCAGCATTGTACTGATGTTTTCTCAGTGCTTACTTTCTTGATCATTACATCACTATAGGAAGGTTTGCAGATGAGGTGTAGTCATTCAGAGAGGACCAACCTCTCTGAAACCTGACTCTTTCATTGCCTGCTCCTTCTCTAGATACTCTGAGGATGGCCTCATGGGCTACCCTATCAATCACTAGATGTAGAGGTGTGAGGTCATGCCCTAGTTGGGCATGTTCTTATAGCTCCCGTGATGCACACACAGGCAAGTCTTTGTACTTTGTCGAACATTTTCCTCGTACTTGCCTTAGTAAACCAGGCCACTGCCCCATATGTGACTATAGGTCTTACAAGTGCATCTCTGACAAACACGTGTGTTGTGTTGTCAAAGGCCTTAGATACATCCAGGAAGGCACACATGGCGATTTCTCTGTTATTCAGAGTTCTCTGGATGACTTCAGTCAGCTGATACAGAGCTGTCTACGTTGAACGTCCCGCCCTGTGAGCATGCTGGAGTGGTGTTTCTTCCAGATGCTCCACTGTGACGTTTTCATGGCTGGAAGTTTCTCTTCCGAGTGAACGGAATTAATGTGGCCTTGGTTGGGTTTGGATCTTTGAATAGTTTGAATTATGTGGTGATTAATCTGGAGCAAGACCTGTAGTTGGGGCTAGGAGTATAGAATATACTCCTAGGTTGGGGACTATAGGTTGGGGGAAGGGGAACGTTAATCTTTATGGCGCCATCTATTGAACAATAACTCAAACAAATATAAGTACAACACCTATGCATTCTAAACAATTTCTAATTCATTGTTCAAAACCTAATGAGAACAATCTACATATTATTGTAATTATTCCTTGGCCGTTCAGATGAGATGAGATGAACATCCAAATGTTTGGAAGAAAAACATAAAGAAATTAAAATGTCAATTACACTACGCAAACGCAACATGCTTCTTACTAATGTCAAATTGTCAAATCGTTTTCCTGATTTGGAATGGTATCAGAAAAACATAAAACATCTTGATTTTATACCGTGTTTCGTGTGGAAAGTTGACACTATTATAAACAAATGGCGATTACTATCCCCAATTTTAAAAACATCATCTAATGATTATACAAGATTCACATTTATATATCTAACATGTTTTTAGGGATTGCCTCTCAGCATCCTCGAAAAATGAAAAATTCCATTAGTGATTTGAAAGTTCATAAATGACCAATACTTTCAATGGTAGTATCTAAGATTTTGAAAAATATGTGAAAAATGGCCTCTAATTCATACAGGTATTCAATCAATATCATATATCGACACGCCCCTATATCAAATATTTTCTTTTCAGGGTAGAATGGGTAGAAATAATAGAGCCCAAAACTGGGGAACATATGTATGCCAATTTAGCAACTGGAGAATGTGTTTGGGACCCACCTGAAGGAGTGCCTGTTAAACGAACGGATTCAAATCAGTGGTGGGAACTTTTTGATCAAAATACTGCTAGGTTCTATTACTACAATGCTACAACACAACGTACGGTGTGGCACAAGCCTACGAACTGCGATATTATTCCTTTGGCCAAACTACAGACACTGAAACATAACACAGACTGTACCCCAACTCAAACAAGTAATCAGTCTACCCAAACAGGTGAGTGCTCTTTTATTTATGGTAGCGCTGTCAAATTGTTGAGGTTGTAAAAAGGAAAATATTCTCATTTACGTAATTTAACTTTTGAATATCTCATAAAAACCATTTGACGATCACAGCATGAATCTAATAGTAGATTCAATTTCATAGGAAATAGCTTTTTGAAAATATTGATTGAATTGCACATGCATTTTCAGACTATTTTTTCTAAATGTTATCACTTTTATCTTCTTAAGGTGTAGGGACTAAAAAAACTCAGTATTTGATTTTGATTTATTGAATCTTAGTGAAGTTATTCAGTGTTACATCAACGACAATATCATTCCAGGTTTTTCCCTAATGTTTTGGAAAATATTATCTGAAGAAATTCTAGTTTTTTTGACCGTTAGAATCTTCATTGTGTTAATTGTCTCAGATAATGATTGATACATACTAATATATTCTCACATTCCGATAGAAGTTTGTTTTTTACTCTATTATAAAATATTAACGGTCATTATCCACTGATAGAATATACAAGGTGTTTCCATTTGAATAATGTGCATACTAAAGGAATTTATTTTATGGCTTATTAGTCCATGTAAAAATATAAGCTCCTGCATTTTTGGATATGTGACATTATGGGGCATGTTGAAATTAAAAGAAACTAGGGATTATCTGAATAAAGCCAAGGGATACTGGACCATTTAAAAAATTGTAATTTTGTTTATTGAATTACAGAAAATCTCTTTTTATTTTTATTATTGATAACATGCACAGATATGAAACAACTACAAGAGAATAAAATCTGGTGGTTAGGTAAAAATCTCAGCGAAAACTGTATCTCCCAGTAAGAATGTGGTTATTCTGAATTCATTTACAGAATAAATTGAAGTATTTAAATTCCAATGCTTCTGGTACTTGAAATGAAATTTCTTCAGGTTTTATAAAGAAAAAAAATATATAAGCAATAGGAGCTTTTGCTCTCTTGCTCAGATTCGTAGCTATCCCGGCCACTCATTCAGGTACTGAGTCTGACTTTTCCTTGGACAAGAGCATTATCATTTTGCATGAATGTCTGTAATTGTTGAAATTTGAGCCGAAAATGTTCTGTAACGATTAGGTTGGACTCACTGATGATGCAATGGCTAAATTCGATTCTGTCCGGCAGTCAGTAAACACAATAATTATTTCAACAGCTGTCAAAAATTTTTTCAATTGTCTCAAACATTCGAATGCGGTATATCTAATACTCTATTCACTTTTATGATGTATTTCGGTTGGCCATGATTCAGTTTTATCAAGCTTCTTACTTAAAACTGACGCAGGTTGATACTCGTTAAATGTCAAATGATTCTCAGAGATGTTGCCAATGCTGATTTCTATTTACTCTTTTTTAACTTTGTAAGTGGAGTTAGTTTTTTTAAGGTGTAACTGTGACACAGGTTTTGTAGTACTACCACATTTTCATACTGGAGTATTTCAAGTTGTGTAAAAAGGTATTTGAATGTCTTCTGTAGGCTTATTTCTTGAGAATTTTGAAAAGTGGGGAATTCCATAGTGATACATCTCTTCGTTTAGAAGTTTTTCTGTTGGGTTATTCAAGTACTCTCATTCTTTTATAGAATGAACTATCATAAAGTAACAGACTATTCTGTCCATTAATTTTCAGGAAAATTTCAACACTCGATTCTTGATTTCCGTACAAGAAAATAGCATAACTGAATCTTCCAACCAGGTTTATATACGTGAAATATTTCCAGTATTAACGAAACAAAAGTTTCTTCAACATTCGCCAGGTCTTTGGATAATTGAAATCACATAATATTTCCCCATTTTGATAAATGCGTAATTACTACGACCTCTATGTAGAAAGGACAACGTTGCTTCTTCATCTGACAGGAAAATTACTATAACCAATCATTTTCAAAATATACACGACGAAATGTGTCAGAATGTCATGGCCAACCAGGAAACATTATAAAAGTGAATGAAGTTTACAAAAAGAACACGTCATATAATTTTATAATTCCGATCGATTGCTCGTCAAAAACTAGTTAGAGTGTGCCAAACATTTCATGTCTTTAAAATGAGTAGTTTCGCCGTTATCGAATAAAATTCGAATCTCACTACTAAAGCCAGGTTTCTTTGTCTAAACATCAGGTTTATCGAGATAATTTTCAAGTAGGCTATGTCAATAGTAAGAATATGTCAGTTTTAAACTAAAATTTCTTTATTCAGTCATCATTCATTATCTGCTCTGTTTATTTGTCACATTCGCCGCAAATAAAGAACAGACTTTTGATATATCATTTTAGGGTACCTTATTATTATTATTGCTTGTTTTGCATAGTGCTTGATCAATGAAAATAAGTAAGAATGACTATTCCCAAATAGCCTACTTTGAAATAGACGAGCTAGCATACCACTGAATTTGACTGGGACAAACCTGGCTTTATTCGTGAAATTCTGTCGAATTCAATGGTATGCTTGTCTATTTCAAAGTGTTAGGAATTGTCATTCCCACTTATTTTCATTGATCAAGCACTATGCAAAACAAGCAATAATAATAATAAGGTACACTAGAATGATATATCAAAAGTCTGTTCTTTATTTGCGGCGAATGTGACAAATAAACAGCGCAGATAATGAATGATGACCAAATAAAGAAATTTTTTAGTTTAAAACTGACATATTCTTACCATTGACATAGCCTACTTGAAAATTATCTTGATAAACCTGATGTTTAGACAAAGAAACCTGGCTTTAGTCGTGAAATTCACATTTTATTCGATAACGGCGAAACTACTCATTTTAATGACATGAAATGTTTGGCACACTAGACGAGCAATCGATCGGAATTATAAAATTATATGGTTCCCAGTTGAAAAAAATGAGATTACATAGTTTTATTGAGGCTCACTTTGAAGCCCTGTTTCAGGCACCCTGTATAATAATTCCTCATAATTTATACAGAAGCAGCATCAGCGTACTTCCTCTTGTTTCACTGTTGCAAAAGAAATTTCTCACAATGAGAGATTTTGAAGATATAAACACTTATTTGTGACAATCTTTCTGTCAAAAAATTTGAGAATCAGGCAATAACTCAACAATCGCTTGAAGGGTTGCGCATAGCATATCATACATAAAATCATTGCAGAATTAAACGAAGAATTCAAATATGTATAAATATACAGGCTGTCACATTTGAAATAACGAAGTTCACATCCGTTTCCGGTAGAACCGGAACACTTGAAAATATTTTACAAATCGAGTTCATGTACTCTAAAACAAAAATACAAAATTTTGAATTTGTATCGCAATTCCTTCCACGAAAACTTCTAATGAAACACTTAAAAAATTACCCTGTATAGTTCTATGACAACAAGTGATGGAGTTGTTGGATTTCACCACCATACAATTTGGAAAATAACTGATACGGCCCTGATCAAAGACCAATTTTGCAATTTGACTGAATGAGGAACAGGTCTTCTACAAAAAATGCAACTTGACACAAAATACAAATTTGTCAGGCAACTGAGAGACGTATTGAAAACTATATCTTTTCAAAATTAGGATATACCGGGTTGAATCCGGCCATGAAAGCCTTCATCAAAGTATATAAACGATCGTTTTCCAACATTTCAACGCCCAGTGTATTCGAAATGAATGGGTCTTATTGAAAGACAAATTTTTCGTAAAATATGTTTGTCTTATTTTAAAGGCCTGTAAGTATGAAGTGAACCAGCCTGTATATACAAATTTTTATATAGTGGGCATAACTTCTTGAATAGTTTACTTTACTTATTTTGATAAGATATAAATATACTAGGAACTAGTATGTCGAACAAAAGGTATAAGCAATTAAATTTTATCTAAATATTCAATGTGTTGCCTTTGTTATTTCATATACCACATGCTCTATTGAAGTTTTAAATAATACATTGAACTGCATTTTAACTCTATTTCTCAGTTCTCCAGAAAATGGTGTCAGTAAAGTTAATGTCCAAATTGTGAGTTATATAATGGGGAAAAAATTCTAGATCCCAATGTTCCACCAGATTCAATTTAGAAATAGATGAATTTTAATCAGTGATTAGGAAAATTACTAATAGAGCCCCTGAATCTACCTATTAAGTAGTTATCCTTATCGGTAGATCTCTGCAATTCGGGTGATAGGCGAAATGTCAAGGTTTGATGAATTTTCATGGAAAAATGGGAACATTATAAGAAATATGAATGCCATGCCATTTTGCATTGACCCTTCCTCTTTCGATCCGTATATTTACATCAAAGCCTGGATTATCTGTGAACAAAGTTTTATCGAGTTTGAAATTGCCCTCTTTGCCGGATTTTTTTCGCGAATTTTTTAAAAATATTTCTACATCGCCTAGAGAATCGACAATTCACCCACGTATGACGATCATTCCTCTTTTTGACCATATAAAAATTTCCTCTCTGTATCGCAGCTTCGCTGAGATTTTGAGATTCTTCTGGACCTACTTTTTCGACAGATGTCCTCGGGTCGCATTTTTCCGTTCCCTATACAGTCAGCGCGACAGGTCGCTCTCACCGTATAGGAAACGGAATGCACAATGAAACACTCCGTTTCCTAGCAGATATGCGCGATGTGCTCACTGCCCTGTTAGTCTTCTGGGTGCCGATGGTACAAATTGCAAATTATTAATAAAGTTTTCTTACTTTCTGTATAGCTTTAATAGGTAGAGTCTATCACATTTTTCCTCTGTGAACATTTTTGTAGTCGCGGTTTTTTTTCAGCAAACCTCTCGTAAGTCGACCATATTTTCATTTTTCTTAAATCATACGTACTCTTTTTTTGTAAAATGCAATCATAAAAACAATTTGGGAAAAATGAGAAAACATGATTGGATGATTGTCTACCGATATAAACATGACTGAAAATCGCATTTTTTAAATTATTAATACACTCCTGATTTTTTCAGAATCGGTTGATATAACCATATGAAATATAAAAATGCAATTGTCCGACAGAAAAATTTGGCGTTTTTCTTGTCCGACAGATGAAAATCGACAATTTTTTTGAGTTTTTTAATGCATTAATATTTGTAGGACAAGAATGAATTTATATTTTAGAGAGATTCGTTTCATAGAAAAAACAACTATCCACCATATAAAATGCGACAAATCCTTAGTCTAGTTGAATATAATGGTTTTGTTTCAGAATCTTTTTTCGATTATTATTGAAATGAAACTATTGGTTTTGATTGAAAGTGTATAATTCAAATTGTTAACTGACATTTTTATTCAAATCTAATAAAAAAAAACAATGAAAATACTTCTTCCTCACATTGAATTCATTGTAACAAGACGAATGGTATCCAGTGAAAGTATCACACCAATCGTCATGTAGAATTACATCTTTATATTTGTGATTATGATGTTCTCTTGATGCCAAGAATATTTTGCACAGTTTAAGGATGTCACTTCCTCCTTCTTCGTTTTAAAGCCAAGAATATTTTTTAAATGTTTGCACAAAAAACACTCCACCACAACTAAGAATATTATATCGGCAACAACTGAAATTGCCGAACTTTATTTGTCGGACAGCTGGATGATAGTATTCACCACATTCATCTTGAATGGTCCTCAAAAAATCAAATGTTTATTTGTAACATGAGCAGAGTTATATCCGATAAATGCATATAGTCTATTCATAACCAAATTAGAGCAGTGAATTCTTTAATTTTTGAATTGACGCCACATTTTTTTTGTCGGGCAACTGATGCCCCACATTGTATTTTCAAGGTGGAGAGAGAATAAGAAACAAGCCTAATGCTCAAAAAACATTTTTGAAGACAAGCTTTTATAACTACACTCACCCGCCATCTTGAATTACTCAATTTTGAAGAATCGTAATTTCCGACCCAGAAAACCCCCATATACCAATTTTGAATAGAATAGGATCATAACTATAAAAACTCATCCGCCACATTGTGGCCGCCATCTTGAATTTTTCAATTTTGACATAAGTATCATGATTTTCGAACCCAAATAACCCCAGATACTAATTTTGAATGGAATCGGATCATAATTACAAAACTCATCCTCCATTTTTGACCCGCCATTTTGTTTTTTTCTATAAAAAATATTTCATGATGCATTGTCACCAGAATTAGGGATACCTTAATTTCAAATCAATCGGACGATTAGAAGTGTGTCATATTCAACTTGCAAGATTTGATTACAGATAGAAAGAGACAGACAGACAGACACCGGGACAGGTGAAACTAAATAAAAGCTTCTAAAAAAAGACATTATTCATAATTTTTTTATCCCAAGAAATCTTCGTTTTCCATTTGTCGGACAAGGAAATCGCCACATTTTTTGTCGGACAATTGCATTTTCATACTTCATACGGTTGTATCAACCTATTCTGAAAAATTCGGGAGGGTATTAATACTTTGAAAATATGCGATTTTCAGTCATGTTTATGTTGGTAGACAATCATGTTTTCTCATTTCTCCCAGATTGTTTTTATGATTGCATTTTACAAAAAAGAGGATGTTTGATTCAAGAAAAATGAAAATATGTTCGACTTACGAGAGGTTTGCTGAAAAAAAACCGCGACTACAAAAATGTTCACAGAGGAAAAATGTGGTAGACTCTACCTAATGAAGCTATACAGAAAGTAAGAAAACTTTATTAATAATTTGCAATTTGTCCCATCGGCACCCAGAAGACTAACAGGACAGTGAGCGCTGACTGTATAGGAAACGGAAAAATGCCCTCGGGTCGGACCACAGAGTTACCATTTTAGTATTATAATAATAATAATAATTTATTGATCCTTTCAGACATCGAAGATGTATAGGACATGTCAAAAAATACATATATCAATTAGCAAACTAAACTAAACCATTCCCCAAATTATAATCACAATAATAGTCCTTAAGGTGGGCGTTCAATGTAGTGTGTTTTTATTTCAAGTTGCATTTGGAAATGGATTGACTTTGGAAATTGAAATTTTGTGGGTGAACTCAGAAAGGATTGGAGTTCTTGATGAAATAATTTTAGTCGATTTCATTCCGAAAGTTATTTTTTTTTTCTTTCAAAAATAGAAGAAAATGAGCCAACTCATGCTTCTGCTTTATTTCAACAGAAAGACCCATGAAAATAGTTCAACATCCGATTAAAAGTGAATCTACTGATAATTTCGTTCAGAAAAACAACTTGAAATACGGAATTGGCAGAGAATGGCCAAATTCAAATTTTGGCGGGAAAAAATTCCTGCTTTACCCACAAATTGACCTATTTCATAGTTCGGCGATTTTCGGATAGAGAGCGCCATTGTACATTTCATTCATAATCAGAGAGATATTCATAGAACTTGATAGTGATAGTGCACGTTCTATCGAGATATTCCATAAAATGGACGGTGGCGCCTCTATCGGCTGAGCTTTCCTACTCGCTTTAAACGCCGACCTTAATACTATAATAACAATTTCTTATCAGTAAAGACTTAACAAATTTCTTAAACTTTTTCATACCAATAGATTGGATACACTTTGGTAAATGATTGAATAATTTAATAGACTGGTAAAACGGTGACTTTTCAAATTTGGTCGTTTTATGTTTGGGTACATACAAAGTAGTTTCATTTCGGGTATTATAGCTGTGAAAGCCAGATAACCTACAAAACTGAAATTCATTTCATAGTATAGAATTATGATTGATCAATGTCGACAAAAACAAGTTGGACCATGATGTACTTATTTAATCTTCAGGGAAAGGTCAGATGTTGAGTCTTTCGGCTAGCACTCCTCAACTAAGAAGAAAATCGAGCGATCTGTGCAGAAGCAGTAGTTTCAGTCAACATGGAGCTGAAGCACCACTTTACTCCAATTGGCACGACTCTCATCTTCTACCCCTTGAGCATTTCCTCTTGAACAACAGTAGAGATTCTGATAGTGAACATTCTGATAGCGGAAGTGAGTCTCTAACAGGTCATGAACCTGACAATGAGGATTCTGACCAATCGGAAGGCAGCTATTTACCTCATCGACTATCTCATCGTCCTGTGGAATATCTGAATCTCCCAACAGGTTAGTAATGGCAGATATTCACTCTTATCATGATATACTTACTGACAAAGAATCTGCAGAAGGAGCTGTTCAAATTTCAATTCTTTTTTGGTAATACATAGAGTAAATGATTTAATTTGGGGAAAAAATCGTGAAGGTTCTTCATGTAAATATTTTTTAAATTTTACAACAAACCAGCTGTTCGAGGAGATCCAAACTTGATGTTTAGTTATTGTTTAAATGCCTACACCATATATTCGCGGAATTTATCGCCACCTACGTGAATTTGAAAGAGATCGAATTATTGGTCTACGGGAGGCGGGGTTGTCATTCCGAGAAATCGCTAACCGTACGAAAAGAAATCCAACTACTGTTATGAGATATTATCGAGCATGCTTTGATAATGCCCAAAATCGAAGAAGAGTAGGCAACGGACGTCGAAGGGCACAAATGAAGTTCGAGATCGAAGTCTAAGACTTGTGGCCAGTAGAGACCGATTTGCGACAACTCGATCTTTGGCTGATGAGTGTTTAAGAGAGCAAGGCCATCCTGTAACTGTCCGAACGGTTTACCGCCGGATAAGGTCTTTTGGACTGCAGCATTATCGACCCCATCTTGTATTACCTCTGACGTTTGAGCATCGCCGGCAACGATTACAATGGTGCAGAGAACGCCAACATTGGAATGTGGAATGGCATCGGGTCGTCTTTTCTGATGAATCTCTATTCTCCTTGGGTGCACATGATGGCCGAAGAAGGGTTAGACGACGTTGGGGAGAAAGACGTGAACCTCAGTTTGATGTTGAGCGTCATGTACACCGGACAGAAGACGTTATGGTATGGGGTGCTATTGCTCATGCAAGTAGGTCACTTTCAGTCTTTATACGAGGTAACATTACAGCGCTGCGTTACCTTCAAGAAATAGTGGAGCCATATGTTCTCCCTCACCTTAACCGGCTCGAGAATGCAATAGTTCAGCAAGATAATGCCTGACCTCATGTTGCCAGAGTAAGTTTGAACTTTTTTGAAGCGACCCATGTGAACCTTTTGCCATGGCCGCCCAGATTCCCCGATCTTTCGCCCCTAAAGCATGTTTGGGACATCATGGGGTAAAAGGCTTGGAAATTTACCCCAGCCCCCACGGACTTTGGCGACTCTGAGACATGAAGTACGGGTAGCTTGGGATAGTATCACTCAAGAAGAGAAAGACCATTTTATTGCATCAATGCCAAGACGTGTTGGGCAGTGTATACAGGGTGTCTCAGGAGTCGCGCACCCTATTGATGGGATCGAAAGTGAAAAATATTCTAAGCCCAAAAATCCAACTTTGAAATTTTTTGAGAACGTAGTTAATAAATTAGTGATTAACCAGTTCAGTATAGTATAGAATTAATGAAAGTGATCAATCAAGAGCGCGCTACAGAACAGTAGGCAGTAGGGGACGCGAGTCGGTCAGTCCCCAGTCTTGGTTTACTGCGTGAAAAGCAGGCAGCAGTTCTGGCGTCTCACTCTCGCGTCTCCAACTGCCTACTTATTCTTCTGCAGCGCGCTCCTGATTGGTCACTTTCATTAATTAATTACTGATTAACTACGTTATCAAAAAATTTCAGACCTTGATTTTTGGGCTTAGAATGTTTTTCACTTTCGATCCCTTCAATGGGGTGCTCGACTTCTGGGACATCCTGTAGATAATCGCGGTGGACAAACACATTATTAACAAATTTATCAAACAAAATTGTCAACCCTTAGTTTTTTTTCTCCAAATTTAATCATTTACTCCTTGCTATACTATCTGTGTTTTACCAACAAAAATTTAAATTTAAAAAGCTCCTTCTGGGTGTTGCAGTTTCTTCGTCAGTTAGGGGTTTCCCTTCATTAAGGGGAGGTGCTACACGTCCGAGCTAGCGAGCTCCCTTCAAAAATTGGGCTTTTTATTTCCATGATATCTCAGTTCGTATGCGGCGTAGACAAACAATTTTTTTTTGAAACTAAAGCTTAATCATTTCTCTAGAATGTGTATTACCCGCTTTTTCGTTTTTCTTCGTATACATATTGGGAAAAAAACCTGGTTAGCTGTATTTCATAAAAATCTGAAGAAACGATTTTATTTCCATGATTTCTCCGTCAATTTTCGGGATGAATATGTATATGAAATCTTCAGTATATATGCGGAATAATACACTGCGCAAAAAAATTAACGCACATTCTGAAAATCTCAATTTTAATGTAAGTTAACTCTACATTTACTCTATAACTTATTTTTTATGTTCTCTCGGGAAGGTTTTGAACGAAACATGAAATGGAAGAAAAATTCAGGATTTCACCGAATCTTATGTGAAAAAAGAGAAATGAACAATTTTCAAAATACTGAAATGCTGATAAGTGATTTAATACTTGGTATTTCCACCCCTTGCGTTAATTACAGCTCGGCAACGACGGTTCATACTCAAAATGAGTGATCTTAAAATGTTCTGATCTAATCCTTCCCAGATTTCTCCGAGTTGGATTCCTAAGTCATTAAGAGTAGCTGGATGATTTTCTGAACTTCTCAGCCTTCTATTGAGGTTGTCCCAAACCTGCTCAATCGGATTGAGCTCTGGACTTCTTGCTGGCCATTCCATTCGAGAGACTTCAACCTCTTCAAGGTACTCCTGAATGATGCGCGCACGATGGGGTCTGGCATCATCGTCCATAAAAATGAAATTTTCACCAATGTATGGGGCAAATGGCACTACATGCTCTTCAAAAATGTTCCTTATATACTTATCAGCATTCATAGCTCCATTATCAACGACCACTAGGTCTGTGCGAGCAGTCAAAGATATTCCACCCCATACCATAATCGATCCTCCCCCGAAACCAGTAGTGTTCAGGAAATTGCACTGAGCATATCTTTCATGTGGACGTCTGTATACAAGGGAACGTCGATCACAATGGTAGAGGCAGAATCTAGACTCATCTGTGAAGAGAACTCTTTCCCAATCGGCCTCTTCCCAATGGATATGCTCTCTCGCAAAATCCAAACGCGCCCTTCGATGGGCTGGGGTAAGAGCTGGGCCTCTTGCCGCGACACGAGGCCATCATATTCTCTGAGGCGATTTCTTATTGTCTGATTGCTAATTCGCACCTCATGAGTTTGCTCAAGCTGATTTTGAAGGAGGCGAGCGGTTGCAAACCGTTGTCTCAACGAAGAAACTCTCAAGTAACGTTCTTGAATGGCAGTTGTTACCCGTGGTCTACCCTATTCTGGTCTTCGGACATTCATACCTGTCTCCCTGAATCGCTGCAACATTCTGGACACACTTGTATGGGAAACTCCAAACCTCTCTGCAATTCTTGTGTATGTCCACCCTTCTTCTCGCAAAACTACCGCTTGGGCACATTCCTCTTGGGTCAAATTGTGTGTTTCGCGTTGCATAGCTATCGAGTGTAGAAAATCAAACGAAAGAAAAACTATTGATCACTAGAATTGATCGAGAACAACTGATTTTTGAATGGAGCCAATACATTCAAAATCTGATAATATCTTTTTTTATTCCTGCTGGGAGAAAACATCTGTATTGAAGAAAAACGTTGAAAGTGGATAACATATGCATGCATAATTCTGATAAAAATAATTATCATTGAGAACACCTTCAGTTGTAGAATAAATTTGAGATTTCCATAATGTGCGTTAATTTTTTCGCGCAGTGTATTTTGCAGAATGTGTATTAATCAGTTTTTCTATTTATTGCCCCCTGAATTTGTAAATAAATTATTAAGTGGGAACTTTATTGGTCATATTTTCAACCAGGCTTTTTTCCTAATATACGAAAAAACGGAAAAGCGTGTAATACACATACTGAAAATTTCATACACTTATCCCGAAAGATGACGGAGATATGGAAATAAAATCGTTCGTCCAGATTTTTATGAAATTACAGGTCTCCAGGTTTTTTTCCTAACATACGAAGAAAAACGGAAAAGCGATTAATACACATTCTAGGGAAATGATTAAGCTTTAATTTGAAAAAAAAAATTGTTAGTCTACGCCGCATACGAACTGAGATATCATGGAAATAAAAAGCCTAATTTTTGAAGGGAGCTCGCGAGCTTGGACGTCTAGCACCTCCCCTTAAGTATCGCTAAAGATGGCCAAAATGGCCTAGGTTCTGTTTCACATTCCTCCACCCCTTTTTAGCTTCAACAGAACCTCGAAACAGGGAAACTGATACCAAAGACAGTAGACTTCCGACGCCTGCTCTAAAGCCATCTGCGGAACCTCCTCTACAACCTGAACGAGAAGCTGACATGGAGAAGTTTGCAGCCGATAATCTGAATCTCGGAGGTAGGGGCTTGTTTAGACGAAAAGCAAGCGTGAGGGATCTACTGAGCTGGTCCGAAAGGAGCCTTCAGAGACCCCTTTTGGCATCCAGCAAACCGGTGGCCAGACAAGCTTTGGAAATGTTCAGGCAAGTGCAAATGTACATGGGTGACCGGAAAGCTAGACCAGGGACTTCGTTGAATTCCCTCGTTATGGACGTGTTGGGGACGGCACACGCACAGCCGCTTCTGAGGGATGAACTTTTCGTGCAGTTGTGTAGACAGACGACAGAGAACCCAAGACGCGAATCCTTATTGAGAGGCTGGGAACTCTTGACCATCGCGTTAGCTTTTGTACCTCCTAGTCCTGTCTTTCAGCCGGCCTTGCTTGGGTACCTGAATCGGCACAGAGATCCTTCGTTCTCTAGGGTTTTTCCTGATGTGAATAGGTGGCCCATCCATGTGCAGGTGAGTGATTGCAATAATAATAATATACAGGATGGCCAAGAGATTGACGTCAAAAAGGAAAAAACAGGTCCCTCGTGTCATGGACTATTCGAATCACCCCCATGTATGTTACGCTATTTTTCACGGTTTTCGAGTTATGAATTTTTTTATGAACTTTGAGAATTTTCGACTTGACCATCTTAAAAAATAAATTAGAAAAAAGTACAAGACTTCTCTGTGAAATTCTTTTTGTAACTTGATCTCCATGAATAGTACTTTTATACATAAAATAACCATATTCGTAACTTCGATAAAAATTATGGAAATGTTGGTCTCAAGTGAAAAAGTTACGTAAATTGGATTATGATCTGAATTTTCGAATCAAAATTAAAAATGTAAAAAGGCTAATTCACGGTTTCTTAGTATGCTTAAAAACATCGCTCAACAGTCAGCTTTTAGAATCATTGATAAAAAATGGTACTTAACACTCTACTTTTGCTAGAATTAGCCTTCAAAGTCATCGAGGTGGAAAAAATCAAAGAACTAGACCTTTACTACAAAATTATTTTTTGCCATTTTAAGATATTTCTGATCAAGTTATGATAGAAAATGCTGAAAATTGATGAAAATTAGCTTTAGATGTTGGTCAAGAAAAGTTCTAGATAAAAAAAAGAAAAAGGTATGGCAATAAATCACACATCATAATGTAAATAAAAAAAAATTTATTCATAAAATTTACAGTAGGTGTTCAAAGTGGCCACCTCCAGCCTCAATACACATTCTACACCTTAGAAAATTTTCTTTCAATCGCATAAAACCTGCCCTGTTCTCTCTTAGGACACGTTCGGCTTGTCTTATCTTTAGTCGCAGCTCGTCTTCACTCGAACATTCTCGGGCGTAAACAATTTCTATGAAATAACCCCAAACGAAAAAATCGATGGGATTAAGGTCAGGTGAACGTGGGGGCCCCTTGATTGGTCGACTGCGTCCGATCCATCTGTTCGGGTATCGTTCATAGAACAGATGGATCGGACGCAGTCGACCAATCAATATTGTGCATTCTGCACAACATTTGTGCGACTCTTAACGACGAAGTCCAGAAAATTAAAGTTTGTGTGCCTTAAATTTCTGATTCGTATTGAAGCAAATGCTGCCATGTGTCACCGGATTCTATTTTAATTCGATCGGTATAATCCTTGAATCCTGCTTTCTAGCACGACAAATGAAAACTAAGCCAGCTTCTTACAACAAATCATTCTTTTCTAAGGTGAACCATTACGCAACTGTTGCTTGTCAACGGCTGGAGAGAATTGGGGCCGGTGGAAAACGATCTGCCAGACGACCTCAGGTTGACGAAGTTGAATCCGCGAGGAAACAGATTTTCCAAGCAAGTTTGTTTGGTAATACTCTAAGGGAAGTTCTGCAGCTGCAAGCTAGCCGCTGGCCTAACCGAAGGCTTCCATGGCCCCAGGTTGAACTTTCCCAACAAGTGCTCAGGTTACAAGGGTTGAGCACTGAAGGTAAGGTTATTGCATGTACGAAATTTAGGGAGGTGTAGCAAAGACAATTGGATTGGCCGATTTTCTCGACATGAAAATTAATCTACTCCTGACTCCAAGCTCATGATGGGTCACATACTTCTGGAAATGGGAATTCAATTATTTTTATGCACAATGAGTCCTTCCATTTTCTTGTAAACATTACACCAAATACACCAACTGACAAAGAACCTGCAACAAGCAGAAGGAGTTGTTTAAATAAATTTAAAAATATGCAGGGTGAGTCTTTGACTTGTACATATATTTTAACTGAAGATTCTTGAGACCAAAAGAAACCTATTTTTCATTTTTCCGAATTCGGCTCTGTTACAATTTGAACATTTGAAAAAAAACATTGGGCTAAGTACGTCCCTGAAATGATACTGTGGAATTGATTCAAAGTTCATATTTCTCGATAGAAATTGAGTTTATACATTTAGGCCCAATTTAGGGAATACTCAAGTAGTCAAGTACTATCCTTATTGGAATAAAAATGTTGCAAACACCATAATTCCAACAAAAACAGTTAGTTTCATCGGATTATATATGCAACTAAAAAGCCATATTTCTCACACCAAAATAAGTTCCTTCTTCGATTTTTCTGCAGATTAGTTTGTAAACACTAATAACTTGTTCATATTTTCCTCGAAATTTCCAAACAATATCATGAAGAAAGACTTTCATTCAGATTTATTATTTAACAACCTAACCTAATCTAATTTGTATCTATTCTGTGAATTTTTGCACAGAAATGTCAAGAAGATGTTGTCAGCTTGCTGATATTTTCATTGAGGTTAAGGATTTTTTACGAAACATAGTATAAATCACGATACATTTGTGTACCGTGGTATGAATATCTATGAATTCTGCCGTTTCCATCATAAATCGACTTTGCCGCCAAATTTCAGAGCGAAAACCGGAATATTGGTTATCTGGTCTGGAGCCAATTAAAACAAAGCAGTCTCTGAACAGTCTGAACAAACTGTAAACATTATGTGAAGTTCTGAATACATTCATTACATTCAGTGGATTATTGTTCTAATGTGATTATTACGTGAAGTGAATTGATATAATTTCAACCGTGTCGAGTTTATAAAATTCCAAGAGGATGTTGTTTAGATAGAAACATCGCCACAGATTATCAGGTATCGTTTCATTAATTTCAATTTAATAAGTAGTTTGTGTTGAGATTCATCATTCATATCCGAATTTTGTATTTCATCGACATTTAACTTCAATATGGACCGGTAACTATGAATTTTCAATAGAAACTGTGCGTGTTTAATCCTCCTTGGTGTTCAATTTCATCAGTATCAAGTTTAATGACCTTCAGTTTGATATGGTGTTGATAATTAGTTGAGGTCAGGGATGAAGGAGATCAATTTGATGAAATTTCTGCCGACGTTTCGATTATATTTAAATCATCTTCGGGACTCTGAAAGAGCAATACAAGGACATTATACAACGATACAGAATGGCCATCATAAAACAAAAAGAAGAAATCAGGGATCCCGAACCTGAACAATTACCAATTTCAAACAATCATTAAAAATATAATGAATAATATAAATACAACATAGATGATCGTATAAAGGATACCTATCTGACAATATAAACGAAATAAATTAACTAACAATGAAAAGGTCCAATACAGGCAAACAACTGAACAAGCAAATAACGAACTTTCTTAAAAATGTTTGTCAAAAAAGGTGTTTTCTAAAAAAAATTATTAAATGGTGACTCACATCATCGGTTGACTCCTATTGCCCACTCATAAAACATATAAAACAGTGTCACTTTTAAAAAACAGGTGACATGACATGAAGGATCGAGACATGAAGGAAACTGAAATGCAACCACATACGATGTGCAGGTTGACAATGCAATTCGATTACGATTTAAAAAAATTTTATCTCCCATATTTGGGGGATTTTATTATTAAAAAATATCTCGACAAAGTTGATAAATATTGTGACAACATTGTAAACTCGTTTAAAGACCAGAGAAGGAATAATTTTCGATGATATTTAATTCAGAGACGCATTCAGATTATTCTTGAAATTAATGATTTTTTCGTCAAATTTCTGCGGGTAAAATTGGAAATAACTCGAAAACGACGCGTTTTATTGAAAAAAATGGGAATACTTTTAATTTCTTAAATGATTGATTCTTTCGAAAATATGAACCGTTTATCTTTTTAAAGTGGTTTTATGGTGTTTTAGAGTGTATTGATGAGTCGACTACCCTGTAACTTTTATAATAGTAAAGATATTGAATATGTTTCGATTGACGAATATGCACCATGAATAGAGTAAAAACTCAATCAAAATTCAGTTCATTCGAAATAACGGTTCCGAAGATATAAACAGAAAAGTGTTTTTTCATGGATTTTCGACACCCTGTGTCTCCCAAACCAAACCGAATTTTGAAAAATGGTATGGGAAAAAAGTGTTTCGTTTGATGAGAGGAATCTACAGTTAAAATATATGTACAAGTCAAAGACTCACCCTGTATAGTGGTGCAAGGAGTGAATGATGAAAATTTGGTGAAAGAAACTAAGAGTTCGCATTTTTTTTAAATAAATTTATTAACGATATGTTTGTCCATCGCGATTATCTATACACTCCCCAACACGTCTTGACATTCATGCAATATGATGGTCTATTTCTTCTTGAAGTATACTATCCCAAGCTACCAGCTACCTGTACTTCATGCCTCAGAGCCGCCAAATTCTATTGATTGACATTAACCGGAGTTAAGAAGATTAACTGGAAGCCTGTTGAAAATTTCCTGCGTGACGTCGAGTTTCGGCACACCTGTATATATAAAATAGCAAAATCGCTGGAAGAAAAGCTAGGGATATAAAATATTGTGTGAAATCGTTATGGGTTTAGGGTGTAGAATAATTTTCCCGTAGGCAAAATGCTGAAGACCAAAATGCTCAGCAAAATTCTGATTATTTTTAGACTTCTCTGAATGTTTTCTGCTACATCTTCGCAAAAAACTGGTATCCATACAAGAGACCATCTGAATGATTTTTGAGAAATCGCTGATAAATCTCCACCTCACTCAAAGATATACAGAGAACCACTCATGATATTTCCATGAAATTAATAAGACTTTTCCAACGTTTTCTCGGAAAATATATGCATTATACTCCATTCACTTTTATAAAGTATCCCGGTTGGCCATGATTTAGGTTTATCAAGTTTTTTGACCTAAAACTGACGCAGGTGACACTCGTGAATGTCAAATAATTCGCAGAGACGTTGCCAATGCTAATTTCTATTTCCCCTTTTGAACTTTGTAAATGGAGTTTGTTCTTTTAGGGTTTAACTGTGACACAAGTTTCGTAGTACTACTACGGTTTCATACTGGAGTATTTCAAGTTGTGCAAAAAGGTTTTCAAATGTCTTACATAAACTATTTCTTGAGAATTTCGGAAAGTTGGTAATTCCACAAGTCTGTCTGTTCGTTTAGAAGTTTTTCTTTCGGGTTATTTGAGTACTTTTATTCTTTTTCCGAATGAACTATCACAATGTAACGGACTATCCTGTCCATTATTTTTAAGTAAAATTTCAACACTCGATTATTGATTTCCGTGAAAGAAAATAGCATGCCTGAATCTTCCAACTATGTTTATATACGTGAAATACACTGCGCAAAAAAAATACGCACATTCTGAAAATCTCAATTTTAATGAAAGTTAACTCTACGTTGACGTTATAACTTATTTTTTATGTTCTCTCGGGAAGGTTTTGAACGAAACAAGACACATTGAATGGAAGAAAAATTCAGGATTTCACCGAATCTTATGTGAAAGAAGAGAAATGAACAATTTTCAAAATACTGAAATGCTGATAAGTGATTTAATACTTGGTATTTCCACCCCTTGCGTTAATTACAGCTCGGCAACGATGGTTCATACTCAAAAGAGTGATCTTAAAATGTTCTGATCTAATCCTTCCCAGATTTCTCCGAGTTGGATTCCTAAGTCATTAAGAGTAGCTGGATGATTTTCTGAACTTCTCAGCCTTCTATTGAGGTTGTCCCAAACCTGCTCAATCCGATTGAAATCTGGACTTCTTGCTGGCCATTCCATTCGAGAGACTTCAACCTCTTCAAGGTACTCCTGAACGATGCGCGCACGATGGGGCATTATCGTCCATAAAAATGAAATTTTCACCAATGTATGGGGCAAATGGCACTGCATGCTATTCAAGAATGTTCCTTATATACTTATCAGCATTCATAGCCCCATTATCAACGACACTAGGTCTGTGCGAGCAGTCAAAGTTATTCCACCCCATGCCATAATCGATCCTCCCCCGAAACCAGTAGTATTCAGGAAATTGCACTGAGCATATCTTTCATGTGGACGTCTGTATACAAGGGAACGTCGATCACAATGGTAAAGGCAGAATCTAGACTCATCTGTGAAGAGAACTCTTTCCCAATCGGCCTCTTCCCAATGGATATGCTCTCTCGCAAAATCCAAACGCACCCTTCGATGGGCTGGGGTAAGAGCTGGGCCTCTTGCCGCGACACGAGGCCTTAAATCATATTCTCTGAGGCGATTTCTTATTGTCTGAGTGCTAATTTGCACCTCATGAGTTTGCTCAAGCTGATTTTGAAGGAGGCGAGCGTTTGCAAACCGTTGTCTCAACGAAGAAACTCTCAAGTAACGTTCTTGAATGGCAGTTGTTACCCGTGGTCTACCCTGTCCTGGTCTTCGGACATTCATACCTGTCTCCCTGAATCGCTGCAACATTCTGGACACACTTGTAAACTCCAAACCTTTCTGCAATTCTTGTGTATGTCCACCCTACCGCTTGGGCACATTCCTCTTGGGTCAAATTGCGTGTTTCGCGTTGCATAGCGATCGAGTGTAGGAAATCAAACGAAAGAAAAACTATTGATCACTAGAATTGATCGAGAACAACTGATTTTAGAATGGAGCCAATACATTCAAAATCTGTTAATATCATCTTTTTTTATTCCTGCTAGGAGAAAACATCTGTATTGAAGAAAAACGTTGAAAGTGGATAACATATGCATGCATAATTCTCGTAAAAATAATTATCATTGAGAACACCTTCAGTTGTAGAATAAATTTGAGATTTCCATAATGTGCTTTAATTTTTTTGCGCAGTGTATTTCTAGTATTGACAGAGCAAAAAGTTTCCCCAACATCCGCCAGAACTGGAATGATTGAATTCACATAATATTTCCTCAAATTCATTATTTTCCCAAAGTAAGTAAACATTTGGATAGATACGTAATTACTACGACCTCTATGTAAAAAGGAAGACGCTGCTTAGTTATCAGACTGGAAAATTACTATAACCTAACATTTTCAAAATATACACGGTGAAATGTGTCAGGATGTCATGGCCAACCGGGATACTTGCAAAAGTGAATGAAGTATAGTTTTTATTTTTATCAAGGAATTGAACGAAATTCGTCTCTTCAAGGTATATTCCGTGTCTCAGCTGATGTTGACGAAGTGAACAGGCTGAAAGCACAGATGGATCGATGGGAATTGTGCGAGCCGAGCGACGCTCACGTTCCTGCTAATCTACTGAAACTCTGGCTGAGAGAGCTGTACGAACCTCTGGTGCCGGACACTCTCTATCCAGAGTGTGTGGCCGAACCAATGACGCCGCGCAGAGCTTGTGATCTAGTATTACGTTTACCGACATTGCATAGATTAGTACTGTGTTATCTCATCAGATTTCTGCAGACCTTCAATAAGCCGGATGTTATTCAGCATACGAAAATGGACGCTTCAAATTTAGCTATGGTTTTCGCTCCCAATTGTCTGCGGTGTATGGCTAGTGATCCACGCACTATGTTCGATAATGCAAGGAAAGAAATGACATTTATGAGATATCTGATACAAGAACTTGATACTGAGTGTGTGAGAGATATGATGTGACCTCTACTTGTATATAACGTATTTATATAATGAAGCAGTTACATTTTGTATAATGCAATAGAGTTATAGGTTTTATTGATTGATAGGGGTTGAAAGTGTATATTGTTTTCCCTTATTTCCTTTCATTGTAGGCGAGCAATTTATAAGATTTTGCCGTGTTCTTTTGGTTCGAGGCGTCCAACATTTTCAGCTCAGCATAATTTCTGACATTTTGCTGATTGAAAGATACCCTCGATGTGTGGATATGGTTGCCAATGTTGATATTCCCCTTGTGTTGCCCAAGTGCCAACAATTTCAAACAATTCTCGAATCGACAAAAAACCAGGAGGTTTTTCTACAACAAATTTGATATAACAGGAATTTTCAATGATTTTTTCCTGTATTTTATGGTTCATATTGAACAGAAATAATAAAGTAGTATTCACTTCCCAAGTATTTTCAGCAATATTTTCTTTCAAATCTCAATACATATGAACAAAGTGCTAAGATTTGATTTGTTTTATTTTTTTATTTGACCAAAAATCAATGTGTATTGGTATTGTAGATAGCGCGGGCTTTTTAAACAAGATTCTACAACCTATTTTGATAGCAAATTTTGAAAATCATTTCCAGTTGTCGCAAATCATAACAGACATCCGAGAAGCTTCTCACATAAGAAAAAGAATGAAAATAAATTCAAATTTTACATACTCTATTTGCGGAAAAATTTCATAAACCTTGAACATGAAGTGATTTTGCAGTTGCATTCTCTCTATGATGATGGTCACAACGGATATACAGGGTAAGTTGTCGGAAGTAAGAACCGCTTATTTTCTTCATACAAAAATATAATTTCTGACATTTATGTTATACCGTTTCCCAAAATTCAATTATTTTCCAGATATTCTCGTTTGAATCGAAATTTGCCGAGGGAACCGTTTAGACTCAAAACGACACTAGAAAATGAAGAAATTTTTGTCTTCGAAAATTTATATTTTAAAGCGAATATCTCGATATTAAGTAAATTCCGAGTTATGATATAATGAATGTATTGAAAAAATATTTGACATCGTTTAAAAAAATGTTCATTGTTTTTATTCGGAGTTTTGAAAAATAGAGCAACAGAAACAATTATATTTTTCTCTAATTGAGGCAATAAAGGGAGGTTTGACTTGGCTGACTTACACTGTATATAATTCCAATTCCTCCACATCACAATTTGGTGACTTTTTGACTAAATATTTGATCGGACCAGGTATGGATTTTATGTCGTCTGTAAATACGCCCAAAGGTTAAGCAGATTTTATGTTTTCCAAAAGGAGGTTTTATTTTCGTGGACAAATTGCAACATTTCTCTTGTGGACTTCGTTAATTTTTTCGAAGACGTAGTTTTGAGTTGTTATTTGTGAAAATATAAAAGCTGACAAAATAGCGGTTTATTCGAAATGAAACCTCTAATTGTAATCCCTGTATGAGTTTCAATTCAGCGCATTCAGTCCATGTTCAAGAGTATGTGAAATAGTTTCCAGATTGAGTAGAACATAGGCTTACCATTCTGTTAGGTGCAGAAAGACCTACACTAAAATATCATATGATTCAAAGACATTTAATTCTTCAAAACATAATCAACCAATTTGTTATCTTCTAAGTCTAAAATGAACTGCTCCAAGACAGTTAGGGATAGAGCTGGCAGATAAGCAAGTACTATAATCTTGGATAATATTGAAATGGGTCTGATGTCTGTACGACAGAGTTAGGACTTCTTATATCAGTATTAGAAATCAAAACAACCATTTTTAAAATTTTTGTCTGTCTTAAAAATTTGTTTGTGCATCACGCTGAGACGAATGCACAAAATTTTGCGCTTCTCATATTTCTGTACCTGAAGGGTTTTTCATGCGCCCTTAGAAGTACATCTAAAAAAATCATTCAATTGAAGTTCAGAGTAACTTTAGCTGATATACCATTGGGCAATCAAGATTATCAAGCCCTCTGCTGGCTGGGTCGAGCATGGTATTCAGATTCGGATCAACCAGCGGACAAAAGCTAGTATTTGAAAATGTGAATAGCAAGAAAATTCAGGGTACATTGCAAAACTTGGTAAGAAAATCAGCATAACATACAAACATGTTTTAACTATGCACAAATTCAAGGTATATCCTTTACTTTGTTGGAGCAGTTTATTTCAAAGTAGGATTTTGGAAGTTTCTTCACTTTGAATTTTCTCTTCGATAACATATCATGGAATTCAACTATCCTCAGAAATTTGTTCAAATGCGTTCTTATTTATCCTTTTTTGAGGTCTAGAGATCTGGTCTGTTTTTTTAAGCATTAGCCAATTCATTAATTTTATAACGAACTTCATGTTAGTGCCGGAATATTTTTATTCCATGTTCATTTTGCTACCTGCGTTTTTTGTTTTTACCTTTTTCTTACTGTTTTTATCCCATAATCATTTTTTACAATATATACAATAGTTTGATGGAACTGACAATATATTTGCTTATTATTTCTAATTGATTCGTTTGTATATTTTCAAAGCGTATTTGGTGAGTTTTATTCAATGAAAATATAAGAGGACACTCTTTGTTGAGTATTATGAAAAAATTAACTAGTCCTAGTTATTACTTATAGAAAAGAATTAAACTGTCAATCATTTTAGGTTCGTATATTGTTTTTATTATGAATAAATCTTGAAAAACTAAGTATTTTTTATTTCCTTACAAGGTGCGCCATATATATTTCAAATCTCACGAATGACTTTCAGCCTGATCCCTAAATCCGTTCCTGCATATCATGTTATGGACCTGGCTATCCTCTCCTAGTAATAAAAGACATAACCCTGGGAGTACGCATCAAACTTAAGGAAGACACTAAAAGCTTCAGGGGTCCCCAGAAAACAAAAGAAACAAATGACGAATGAAAAATATTTCATAAAAAAGCATCACGCGAAATAGCGTGTTTCGTGTGACCTGCATTACATGAATTGAATCAAATGATATGATCGTGTCGAAATTCTTTAATCAGAATAGCTTGATCGCAACTCCAGAAGGTAAGAATATCCAGAAACCGAACACGAGCTCAGTGGCGGGCTTAAGATTTTTTGGTTCCGCAAAATTCTGCTCGGAACCACTCGGTAATTTACACATAGTAAATTGAATTATTGTTTTTATAATGAAAGAGTTCATGCCAAAATCGATTCTATTGTCCTCAAAGTGAAAGCTATGCTGACCCACAATGGATTAAGACGGCCCTGGTCCAAACGTACTCCGCGTACTCGATGCGAATAATGGGAATGGATAATGAAAAATAAATTAATGAACATATTTTTATCAAATTGGGAGTCCTGCACATGATGTAAGAATTTTTAGTACCGTTATTTTTGTTATCCATACAAACTTTCAATTGTTGTGGAAACTAGTTCAAATTTTTCCAGTTGAAAATATTCATATGTTATATCCATACTGCTTGTGAATAAACGCATTCACTGTACCGATGTTTATCACCAAAGAGACCGGATTTTATGCAACAGAAATGCTAAAAAATATGCATGCATGGACAGTCTCAAAATATGCATAATTAAATTATGTGGAGATAAAGTTAATTCTGGTTTTAAGTTCAATAAAAATAATTATTTTTTGTATGAATGCCTCAATATACATAGATATAAAATTATTTCTACTATTTAGTTCAATAAAAATAATTATTTTTCATATTGATATCTCACAATCGTGTATCCGGTAAATTTAATGATCATAGATTAAACAACTATAATGCAAATGCATTAAAAATTAAACTAAGAATTGCGGATGAATCATCACATATACAAAGATGCAAGCGTTTCTCAGTATGTTCAATGACATTGTATTACATGGGGATGTAATATAATACCATATGAAAAAATGTGTATTGAAAATATGAGACGGCATTCAAAATATCCATCCTTTTCTTATACGAACTTCCTGGTACACCCTGAAATGTCGGTCTTTTTTAAACAAAAAGAATCCTATGTTTTTCAATTGTTCTCTAATGTAAACAATTGAGGAAACACGAAGCCCTTTGGCTGGAAAGATAGTCCGAGTAATCATAGTCGATTGTGTAACTCTCCATTTATTTGAAAAACTTTTATTGAACCTATTATAACTCAGAAACTATAGATTTAAATGGGTTTATTTAAATCAATTTCAACCTGAATCTAACTTTGACACATTCATCTTAATTTTACATTATCATTTTTCAAAGGAAACGTTTTCAAAATTGGACCAACATCTTCAAAAACAGATGGGGCTGGTTGAGATATATAATGGATTAACCTGAGAGCCTATTTAAAACCATTATGCATATTTGTTATTTGTTAAGTTCTTTCAGTAGCGAATTGTCTATCTGGATCTCATTGAGCTTTATAAGTTTTTTGTTATATTTTTACTTTCTTGAGTAATATGTATAGGACTTCACCTGAATTGTATATTGTAAAAATACAATATACGGAATATTCTAGAAACATTATTTATGGAATATTGCTTCCGAAAGCAATCAAGACTGTGATACAGAAGAGCAAATTCAGTAAACTTGTTATGGATTATGTAAATTAGTATATGTGATAATTAGAGACTATTCAATTTATGGAAATATGCAATTGATAAATGTTCTGCTTTCTGCTTATTATTTAAGTTTGTGGTTATCTGAACAATATATATTGTACTTGTAGGCCTTGTCATCAGTTCCCAGGAACTGTTTTAAGGTCAGCTGTAAATTGCGTAAGGGGCAGTCGGCAGTATCACCTTTTGAATCGTGGTAAATCTCCTTTCAAAAAGTGGTCTCTTTATTTCACGAGTAAGTACCCTAATTTACGACGTAGAGACTTGATTTTTTTTTAAATTGAAGTTGAAGAACGTCCCGAGGGCAAATAGTTTTCTTTTTTCGATTTAATTAGTTTTTCAATTAAAAAACCAGGTTAATCGTTAGATCTGGGGTTATTGAATATGTTTTTCGTTTTTCATGAGTACAAGCTATATTTTTGAAATAATCATCATGAAAATTTTTGTAGTTTATAGAAGATTAAATTGCCGAGGGCAAATAGTTGCGATTTTTTCGATTTAATTAGTTTTTCAATTAAAAAAAACAGGTTGAACTTACGCGTTTTGGAAACTACACTTAATGATTTTCTTCCGACGGTTATTCATAATTTTTTGGAAAAAATCGCAACTATTTTTCCCTCGGCAATTTAATCTTCTATAAACTACAAAAATTTTCATGATGATTATTTCAAAAATATAGCTTGTACTCATTAAAAACAAAAAACATATTCAATAACCCCAGATAACGATTACCCTGGTTTTTTTAATTGAAAAACTAATTAAATCGAAAAAAAGAAAACTATTTGCCCTCGGGACGTTCTTCAACTTCAATTTAAAAAAAAAATCAAGTTTCTACGTCGTATATTAGGGTACTTACTCGTTAAATAAAGATACCACTTTTGAATGGAGATTTACCACGATTCAAAAGGTGATACTGCCCCTTAATAAATAAATATATATCTGAGGAATTCTCGTACGCATATTCATAGTATATTCCAATAGGGGCCTCAGCTTTGTCTTGCACTTATAGAAATTCAAGTGCATTGAAGTATCAGAAATATCATAATACCAGAAGCAACAAAAAAAAACATTCAACAATTAGTTGTATATAAAAAAAATGAATACCATAATTGGTATAACAGTTTATCGACATTTTGATATTTGTGTAGGTAACAATCAGAGGTGAAGTAATTTTATAGTTAAAACAGGACGGTTTCCAATCCACTGAGGTGACTACGAAATATTCTTTCCGTGAAGCACAATACATTTCGAATAAAAAAAAATGGAAAACTAAACTCATGCCCTTGGTCTTAATCGATAAGCCGAGGCATTTGAACTTCAAAACTCTCGTACTTTTCTGCAATCTGCAGAACGGTATCGTCACTATCGTCTATTTCATTGCGACCATACATTTTTATAAGTGTGGCCTCAGAAACTTTAAAGTAAACCGACAATACTGACGGATTTCATTTAGTAATTCTGAATCGTAGGGAAAATATTGTGAATATTGGTATATTGATAATATGCAAGATAAGATTACTAGGTTGAAAAAGGGGCTTAACATGCAAATGCATAAATTATGCAAATATGCATTGCATACAATCCGGTCTATATATATCGAGTTTGAATCCTTTCCACTTTGGCGCTGGCGTCCGACTTAACTCCCAATTACGTCTTGGGTTGCAGTCCATTGATTGGTTTCCAGGATTTTTGGAACAAAACCTGTGTTTCATTGGTTTCAAATTTGTTTTCGGTTATCATCGCTTTTAGTTTAAATAAAAGGTAGGTCTAAGGATAAACTTCTTTCTGTTGCCAAAATTTTCCAAAAAGATTAAAAAGAAAACATTTCATTCTTCCTACTATAACAGTGACACCAAGTACAAATTTGTATGATTTCTCTATTACAACGACTAATAGCTTGCATTCAATCCATTTCCATCAGATGAAAATTCGAATTTTTTCTTCGGTGTTATACGGTTTTTAAATTCCGTAACATATTGATTTTCCGGTTAACCTCACTTCGTAACACGTGCCGTTTTTCTTGGAGTTTCATTCTTATAAATAGCAAGGTAGGTGATAATGTTTCCTATAATTAACTTAATTTAATCCCCTTATATTTATGAAATTAAATTAATGCTTTGAAAGTGAATGCAATCCCAAATGGTTCATTTTGACTTCGTTTGAAAACATTGTGTCTAGTATCTGAACTGCACTAAGGTTTGATATTGTATTAGTAATTTAAATGGACATTTACATATGTAATGAGCAATGAGATCACTTCAATTTTTGAAAAAAAAAATTTTCTGCATTGATTATGTTTGCTGAATGTGAATTGTTTTCAATTAGTTTCTTCAGAAAAATAACCCATCTAAATAAACTCATTTGAAAATAGGAAAAGATCGTTTTGAATGTTGCATTTTTTGGCGTAACAGATGAAACCACATATTTCTGTCGAATATAATGTATAGAATTTAGTGAGGAGGTTTAAATAATCCTGTTCTAATTGAAAAAAATCGCGCTATGACATCAAAAGAATTTGATGAAATTGAATTCATTATCTTTGGGCCGGGACCTTTTTTGGCTGGGGTGCATCGTTTCTGTTATCGTTCTATTTTCCTAAATAATTTTAGAAATTTTTCTTTATCGCGAATTTTCTTTAAAGGGTGTTCTTTTATGAGTGTATCAACCATCAACTGTAGATTTCTCATGAAGAAATAAAAAAAATTTCTTCTCCTTTTTTCCACCGGGTCTTCGTTTCCGAGATACAGGGTGGCAAAAATTTATATTTTGTTCAGTTTTTTGCTAATATCTCAGGAGCCGTTTGAATTAAAGAATTGAGTTCTTGTACGCACATTGTCACTAATAGTAGCTACTTTCTTGCCTTTTACCCGGTTTTATTAGACGTGCCAGTGGCGGAGATATTGAATTTGCACAAAGGTTTTACCCCCCAACTTTTAGCCCACTGGACAAATTTGCATTATCACAGCATATTCTGATGCGCCAATGTGTTCTACATAAAAAAGGTACCCACTCCTGGTTCATTGCTCTAAAGTGAACCGTTTTCGAGAAAATTGGCACTTATGATCAAAAACAATTTGCTGAATTGCATTGTGAATTTCTTGTGATTGGAAAAATGAGTAGTGATATTTAACAAAGTTTATTAATTTCAACAAAATTTTACAACTAGGTTTTTAGGTTAAAACTGCAAAATTATTTCTCATTATTTTTTGCGACCTTTGTTAATTATCACTACTAATTTTTTCAATTACAAGAAATTTACAAGGCGTTAGCTAATTGTTTTTGATCATAGTACAAGAAAGTAGGTATTATTAGTGACGATGTGCATGGGCGTAGCCAGGATTTATAACAGGGGGGGGCAAACCATGGTCATCGTCCATGGTCGTTCAAAATGTAAAATTTTAGGATAAAAAGAAAATTATAACGATTGAAATTTGAACTAAGTAAAATGTATTAATTTCATGGCTCCATTACTTTCTTGACCATTTGCCATTTTTCCGAATTATAAAAACAAATTCGTTCAAGAAAATTTCTTCTCTCCAGTGCTAGTATAGGTTTGGAAAGTATTAGGTAGGTATGTGAACAAAATTGATTTACACATGGCGACGAAATGATATTTTTGTAGAACGAGCGCTCAAAAATCAGCATTGTAATCATTGCTCGAAAACTTTTTGGCTGATCTTGATAAAATTCGACATGCTTATTTGCGGAAATAAGGTGCTTCTTTATTTCACACAGTGGCGCAAGTAACTAATATTTGTGCGAATCTATAGATTTTTTTTATTATGACTACACATAAGCATGTTTTATGAGCAAAACTTTCTTAGAGCAATTCATAAAACATTGGTTTTCTGTTAAAACTCCCAATTTCTAAACCAAGCTTTTTCGAAAACGAAGCAAGCTTGGACAAATGATTAATGGATTAAAATAATAAAAAAAATACTGACCCTGACTATTTGACGGTTTAACCCAGGATCATCCTGCACATAATCTCAGAATTTTATTTTGTTTATATTCACCAATGACTGATATGCAATATAAACAAAATATTGAATCTTTTTCAATTCCTGTGCTTATAATCCATGCCCAAAACTTTTATTTTCATTCACATACAAAGTGTAACAGCCAAATGGAATAAATTCGATAAAGAATAAATGAGGGGGTGTTAGGAAAAACGCTCGGACACGTCGATTTGTAATTTCAAATGCGCATATTTTTCAAGAAAATAAAATTATATAGGGTGTTCCATGCGACCGTGGCCAATACCAACTTTCTCATTTCGAATGCAACCCCCTGTATATTATTTATTTTTTGGATTCTTCAGAAAATTCTAGACATAATTCATGTACAATGTCCTATACCTATCTTCAACTTTTTCGGAAATATTAAGTGATTAGCATGTTGCCAAGACGTTCGCGGCGAGCATTTTGAACATTTATTACATTGACATTAATGTTTTTGTTGGTTTTTTTTTGAATAATTAAGGAATAATGAGTATTACTTATTAGGTTTTAAGTGTAATGTACCGAATTTGTGAAATGAATTAATTTTTATTTAAAACGTTGATTTTTGCAATAAATCTGAAAACACTCAATACTTCCGAAATAGTTAAAGATAGGTATAGGACATTGTGCATGAATTGTGTCTAGAATTCTCTGAAGAATCCAGAAAATAAATAATATACAGGGGGTTGCATTTGAAATAAGAAAGTTGGTATTGGCCACGGTCACATGGAACACCCTATATAATATTATTTTCTTGAAAAATATGCGCATTTAAAATTACAAATCGACTTGTCCGAGCGTTTTTCCCAACACGCCCTCATTTATTCGTTATCGAATTTATTCCATTTGGCTGTTACACTCTGTATGTGCCGATCATTTATTTTTCGATTTTTGTGTCTGAATACGCTCAGATGCATGCTCAAATTCGATTTTAAGCTGAAAAATCAGAATCACCCCAAAATGAAAAGGGGAATACGGGCATTAAGTACTGACAAAACTGTTAATTTTTAAAGTGTGAAAAGTGTCTCATGATCTTCGCAAAAATATTTATATAATTTTCTATACTATGCTCATTTTCACTCCATATGAATATTATGGTACCTAGATTCGCATAAAAATTACATTTATAATGCTTCAATCCATTTTCAATGATTTGAAAGCAACTAAGATTTTCACCACAGGTACATTTCAGGTGTGTCGCATTGAAAAGGAAACAGAGGTATTTTCTTGAAGAAAAATCCAGATTTTGAAAATCGCTTGGACCCGTTAATTTTGTTGAAGGGGATTTTTTTACATAACAACCATCATCATATCAATTCATCCCCTTGAAATCTGAATAGGGAAGATAGGTACAGCGATATGTTGTTGAAAAGGTCATTTCCTTCAGAATATAAAAGTTATAATTTCTTTCGGGATTTTGCAATCGTCTACAACTTGGAAAATGAAATAACGACCAAATCATCTTGGAGCATAAGATGATTTCAAATTTCGAAGAGACATTGCTGGAGGGGAAAATTTATGTACTGCATAGTGTCTCCGAAATTGGTAATCATCTTATGTTCCATCAGGTAAATTTGGTGATATTTCATTTTCGAAGCCGAATATTACGCAAACGAATGATCAAATATCATACAAATTTTTACTGTCATTCAGAAGGAAATTAACTTTTTAACTACATAACGCACGACCCTTCTTCCCTATTCAAATGGGGCTGGGTATGCCGCGTAGTGGGATGAATTAAATTATATGATGATGGTTTTTATGTAAATAAATGTTCCCCTCATGAAACTAGTAGAAATCCTCTGATTCTTTTTGAATGTGACACCCTGTATTGACCGTAGTTCAACAGCATTTTTTGTTGGATAATTTTGACGTATATGATGGACGATTTGAAATGTGACAATTTCATTCCCATATGCTTTTCCCAAACTGAGAAAATATTGATATTTCTTTATTTTCGAAAAGTAGGTGGCAATTATGTTGGAAATTTGAATCAGAAAATTTCGAATGGGATTTAGGAGGAAAAACCTAGAAAACTAACAGCCATTGATAGAGATTAAATTGCAATCAATCGAATACAGGAAACTAAGATAAGTGACGTGAAAAATATTTACGATTACGTTGAATTTGCAACATCATCTGTGCGAGAATTATTATTATTCCTAATCGATGAAATGATAACAGTTCAATGCTATAATTCTCATATTTTTCGCGAACATAAATTATGCTATAAAGGGTATAACAACCCACAATATTGGTACAGGGCATACTAGTAAAATAGTGGAGTAGATAAAGAGTAATCGATTAAAGCTGCACAGGAAACTTTGAGTAAAATGTAGGTATCCTGTATGAAGAAATTGGCGTAGTAGAATAAAACGATACATCAATTTTTCAACCATGTTTTATTATTTTTTCGAACTTATATTGGAATTAATTTTTTTCTATAATGATACCAAGCATATATGATCTGTATTTGAAGATTGAGACAAACAGCACCTGTAGCTGATGTTATATGATAACATTTTTAATGATTTCTTGAATTGCAATTATTATTTAGAATTTTGTTATAGATGGGCGACGCAAATGATATTTCCCTTCAAGATGGTATGTCTGCAGAAGAGATGATTTCGAAAGGAAATGGTTTGACTTACAAGTGAGTAAAAATTAAATTAGATTATCAAGATTTTCAAGTATCTTGTTTTAGCGATTTCATAATATTGCCCGGATTTATAGATTTTTCTCCAGACCAAGTTGTAAGTAGTTAATTTTACGATTATTTCAATTAATCTGAATGACAGTGTGAAAACATTGCCGTTGTCTGTTTTTGTAAGATGAAGTAGTATTAGTATTGTGTATTATTTATTTGTCTATATTTATTAAATCAACAGAAATGAAACAGGAATATTTCTGATGACAACAAAGGATCCATAATATAAATATTTCTCATTGAATAAAAAAATTGAATTCACCAGAATCGACCAAGAAAGGAGCAAATTTTAATAACTGATACTAAACATATCTAATTGGAGTTGTTCTGACTGAAATCGTCATAATATTCAGATTATAAATTAAGGTTTTATCTCTTATACTACAGTTACAATAATTATCTATTTGCAAACTTTTGCGGAGTTCGGAACTTTGCTGAAATAACAATTAACTAAAAGTTTCCCGTATTTTCTCTGAGAAAATATCGAAAGTTCTACAAATTTGAAGTAAATTGTGTGTAATTATTTAAAACGTACAAGATTTGCAACCAGTTTCTGGATTTGCCACGCAACATTATTTTTTATACGCTTTGTTTTCTCATCAACAACTTCTGTGGAGATGTTCCAAAAGTTTTGCCAACTTGTTGTAGCCGAAAACTGTCCCGAGAAGTTTCATGAATTTGCAACAATTTGCGTTGATGCAAAATGTTGATTTATAATTTCGTCTAGGATTAATTATTATAAACGGAATTTGTTTCGTATGCTATGTTCAGATCTTTCAGAGAAAGAGGAAGTTTTGGAATTTTTTTCAAAATTCACTATATCGAAATAGAGGGTGCGGCAATTAGTTCTCCCACAACTGAAGTAGCTGTTAAAAAATTACGAAGAAAGATATTGTCCAAGGACATCTGATGAAAGAGGCAATCAAGGGGGAAATGATCTAAATTGAAACGGCTATGCTGAAGAGAGTAATGGAAAAGTTCCGCGAAAGACTCCACATGTGCGTCCCTCGCCGAGGCTGTCATTTTGATGATATTATTCTCAAGATATAAATGAAAAGAAATTTGATTATGCAGGCTATCAAAACAAAAAATAATTTTTCCAATATCTTCTTTCGTATTTTTTAACAGCTCCTTTAAATGTGGAAGAATTGCCGCACCCTGTATCAACGATAAAGAGAAAAAGGTTCCATTTCTTCGAATAGGTGGCTTATCTGATTCGTTATATTGAATGACGTATTTCTTCAATGCTATTGGCAATCAAATAAAATATAATTTTTTTTTAATTTAAATTTAAGGGGCAGTATCACCTTTTGAATCGTGTTAAATCTCCATTCAAAAGTGGTCTCTTTATTTCACGAGTAAGTTCCCTAATTTACGACGTAGAGATTTGATTTTTTTTTAAATTGAAGTTGAAGAACGTCCCGATGGCAAATAGTTTTCTTTTTCTCGATTTAATTAGTTTCTCAATTAAAATAACCAGGGTAATCGTTAGATCTGGGGTTATTGAATAAGTTTTTCGTTTTTCATCAGTACAAGCTATATTTTTTAAATAATAATCATGAAAATTTTTGTAGTTTATAGAAGACTAGCTGGCCCGGCGAACTTTGTTACGCCTAAATGATACTTACGATGAATTTCATAAATCGTAATCACCGGTGATCGGAGATCAACGGCTTGGTTCTCTGATTTTTGAATTGTCGAATCGAGTTGATGCTAGATGAAACTCAGATCACCCCCCATGAGTATCGAGTCCTTAGAAAAAGTTACACAATGTGGTGCACATAAAATATTTAATAAATTGTGTACCTGATTTTCATACCTGATTTTCAATCGTTATTACCCCCCCCCCCATGAAAAAAAAGCTATATCCGCCCTTGGGCGAGATTTCCATGTTTCCATGGATATGAGCTGTCATACAGAACAGAAACACAAATGTAATAATGTCAAATACTAATTATGGCTATTTTGGATTCAGTTATTTCCGCAAATATATTTATTACCCAAACAGAAATTCAAAAACATTTCAAAAATCATGAGAAAAGATGAGAATAATGGACAGCTCACGATTGAAACTAATCGACAAAATGCGATTTACTTGAAATTTCGATAAAAATTCACTGTGATAGAATTCTATGCAAATTATACAGTAATTGATATCAATACCTTCACGATTACGTTATTTTGAATAAATAAAGATGTGAAAATAACTAATAATAATCAGTCATAATGTCTGAATAGCGCCACCTGAAATGGTAAGAACGAAACTACTCTCATATCAGACATATCTCAACGAAATCTCATCATTTTAGAGATCTGTAAACTAACGCTAAGACATTTCGGCTTTGGTCAACAGCGCAGAGTTGGAGGCAACCCAAATTACACACTATATGTTTACATCGCTGTCTAACTGTAGCGACACCTTGTGGCCTTACTCGAAAGAAGGAAAAGCATTTCCTGTATTAGTAAAATTTTCATCGATTTTTTCAGAGTTTTATTGTATTTTATAATAACCAGACCGTAGACGAATCCATATATGAAGTTTCATAACAAACAGTCCATCCGATCTCGAGTTATAAATGGTGTAACCAACATCTTTCTTTTATATATATACACTACTGGAAAAAATAAAGGATCAAAAAAAAATTCCAAATTTTTCGGCAATTTTCAACATCCCGTAACTTTGAGAGGAATGGTCGTACAAGGAATTCAAAAAAAGGAAATTGTAGCTCCAAGTGTCTAGTTTTTGGATTAGAACTTCAAAAATTTTAAGTTTCAGTGGTTTTCGAGTAATTATAGAAAAATCAGCAACAAAAAATTCTCAAAATTTTACCACTTTTTTTTTTCTTGTCTACGAGCGTGGTAATTTTATTTTTGCATAATCGTTAAAATAATGGGATACTTTGTTAATTCAGCTTTAATTTATTTTTTTATTGACCTCAATACGTCCACTTCTCGCCGAGATATCGGTCATCAAATGGAAAAGGATCCATTTGTCTTTGATTATCGATTTCTCAGCAACCAATGATCGCACAGAAAATTGAAGGGGGTTTCAAGACCTTAAATGAACTCCCATTAATGAAGAACCATTGCTTATTCATAGAAATTTTTTTTTCTTAATGTCGCATCAATATGAAAATTTAACAAAAAAAGGGCTTTTGGTGGTTTCTTGGAAAATCTACCGCTGGATCGAAAATGTTGAGGAAACCAATAATGTTAAGTGTGACTTTCACAGTTCAATATGTTGATAAAAACCTTACGAAGAGTCAACTCAATCCAGCGAGCCGTTTTTTTGTTTGACTCGATTGAATTTTTGAAAAAAAATAAGGATCACGTTTTTTGCTCTGAGAAGCTCGTAATCTTTAAAAAAGGCAAAAACGAAATTTTCTCGAGCATGTATGGGATATAATGGGCCGTCGGTTGCGCAGAGAGTATCCAAATTTGCAGAACATAACCGCCCTGGAGCTTGCGCTTCAGCAAATTTGGAATACCATTCCACAGCCTCAAATTACCAACTGCATTAACATGGCTGAACGTTTGAGAGCCGTTATTGAAAACAGGGGTGGCAATACCCGTTATTAAATTAATAAAAATGTTATTTGTTGTTTTTTTTTATTTTTCTTTTTTTGAAATTTATGAACTACGAGTATCTGCAATTAAAATGTGGAAAAAGCTCGAGAAAATTCTTTTTTGCCTTTTTTAAAGATTACGAGCTTCTCAGAGCAAAAAACGTGATCCTTATTTTTTTTCAAAAATTCAATCGAGTCAAACAAAAAAACGGCTCGCTGAATTGAGTTGGCTCTTCGTAAGGTTTTTATCAACATATTGAACTATGAAAGTCACACTTAACATTATTGGTTTTCTCAACATTTTCGATCCAGCGGTAGATTTTCCAAGAAACCACCAAAAGCCCTTTTTTTGTTAAATTTTCATATTGATGCGACATTAAGAAAAAAAAATTTCTATGAAGAAGCAATGGTTGTTCATTAATGGGAGTTCATTTAAGGTCTTGAAACCTCCCTTCAATTTTCTGTGCGATCATTGGTTGCTCAGAAATCGATAATCAAAGACAAATGGATCCTTTTCCATTTGAAGACCGATATCTCGGCGAGAAGTGGACGTATTGAGGTCAATAAAAAAATAAATTGAAGTTGAATTAACAAGTATCCCATCATTATAACGATTATGCAAAAATAAAATTACCACGCTCGTAGACAAGAAAAAAAAAATTGGTAAAATTTTGAGAATTTTTTTGTTGCTGATTTTTCTATCATTACTCGAAAACCATTGAAACTTAAAATTTTTGAAGTTCTAATCCAAAAACTAGACACTTGGAGCTACAATTTCCTTTTTTTGAATTCCTTGTACGACCATTCCTCTCAATGTTACGGCATGTTGAAAATTGCCGAAAAATTTGGTATTTTTTTTTGATCCGTTAATTTTTTCCAGTAGTGTAGATTAAATTGCCGAGGGCAAATAGTTGCGATTTTTTCGATTTAATTAGTTTTTCATTAAAAAAAAACACAGGTTGAACTTCAGCGTTTTGGAAACTACACTTAATGATTTTTTCCCGACGGTTATTCATCATTTTTTGTAAAAAATCGCAACTATAACTACAAAAATTTTCATGATTATTAGTTAAAAAATATAGCTTGTACGCATGAAAAACGAAAAACATATTCAATAACCCCTGATCTAACGATTACCCTGGTTTTTTTAATTGAAAAACTGATTAAATCGAAAAAAAGAAAACTATTTGCCCCCGGGACGTTCTTCAACTTCAATTTAAAAAAAAATCAAGTCTCTACGTCGTAAATTAGGGTACTTACTCGTGAAATGAAGAGACCACTTTTGAATGGAGATTTACCACGATTCAAAAGGTGATACTGCCCCTTAACGATGTTCGATGTTCCTTACTTCGAAAAGGGTTCCGAAATTTTTATTTAGGTTTGTTTTCACACTGTCCCCGATTTAACATGAAAGTTCCAAAGCTTTTGGAATTGATGCTGAGATTATGCTGTATTGTATTCAGGATGTGTTTTCAGGAGCTCACGTCTCCATTAACCAAAAAAATTACTTTGAAAACGCCACTAGTATCATCACCAATGGACACTGTAACAGAGGCAGATATGGCTATTGCAATGGCGGTACGTTTTGAGTTATGAAAAATTGAATCAAATTAATTGAACCTACTTTTAGTTGTGCGGAGGTATTGGAATAATACATCATAATTGCCTCCCATCCTATCAGGCCAATGAAGTATCGAAAGTAAAAAAATATAAACATGGATTTATTCATGATCCAGTAGTTTTATGCCCAACAAATACGGTAAGAAGCGATTTTCTGCAGATCTGGTATGTATTCTCAAGTGAACTAACAAAAGGTTGCAGATGTGCTCAAAGTGAAGAAAGAGAAAGGTTTTTGTGGTATACCAATAACGCAAGATGGAAAACTTGGTGGAAAATTGGTTGGAATCGTGACGTCAAGGGATATCGATTTTGTTGACGAAGAAAATGGAGATGGAATCAAATTAGAAACTGTGAGTCGTATGAAAATAATTAATTGAAAACAAAGACCCACGAATTTCCTTCGTTCTAGATTATGACTAAACTCGACAATTTGGTGACAGCGCTAGCTGGTGTAACCCTATCTGAAGCGAACGCCATATTGGAAAAAAGCAAGAAAGGAAAACTGCCAATAGTCAATCTTCAGGGAAATTTGGTTGCCTTGATGGCTAGGACTGACTTGAAAAAAGCGAGGAGTTATCCTATCGCTTCTAAGGACGACAATAAACAGTTGATTGTGGGGGCTGCTATTGGTACAAGAGAGGAAGATAAGAGTAGGCTGAGTCTATTGGTACATGCTGGGGTAGATGTTGTGGTATTAGACTCCTCTCAGGGAAATTCAACCTACCAAATTGAAATGATAAAGTTCATCAAAAAAACTTATCCTAACCTTCAAGTTATCGGCGGAAATGGTAGTTTATTATTTTATCCAGTCTTTCCAAATTGCTCATCCAATTTTTTTCAGTTGTAACCATCAAACAGGCGAAAAATTTGATTGAAGCTGGCGTAGATGCTTTAAGAGTGGGGATGGGAAGTGGAAGTATCTGTATTACTCAAGAGGTAATGGCTGTTGGTAGGCCTCAAGCTACAGCAGTTTACAAGGTATCACAATATGCCAGCAGATTTGGCATTCCTATTATAGCTGATGGAGGAATTGCTTCAATTGGGCATATAGTTAAAGCTTTAGCTCTTGGAGCATCAACTGGTAATCAATAATTCATCACAAAAATTATAAATCACTCTATTTTACTTTTCTGTATACAGTCATGATGGGATCTTTACTGGCCGGTACTTCAGAAGCTCCTGGTGAGTACTTCTTCTCTGATGGCGTGAGGCTGAAGAAATACAGAGGTATGGGAAGTATCGAAGCAATGGATCGTAGAGATGCTATGGGTTCAGCAATGAACAGATATTTTCACAAGTAAGCTTAACGTAAGCTTTTCGTTTATTCAGCATTGAGTGAGAATTCTATTATTTTTCAGTGAAGTTGATAAGATGAAAGTGGCTCAAGGTGTGAGCGGAAGTATTGTAGATAAAGGTTCTGTTCTTAGATTTGTACCATATCTACAGTGTGGTATTCGACATAGTTGCCAGGATATTGGAACTAAATCACTGCATGCTTTGAGGTGAGATTTCCATTGGAAATTTAACTATGGAAAATTGATTTCGATATTTGTTTCAGGAAAATGATGTATGATGATGAATTGAGATTCGAGCTGAGGACTGAATCAGCTCAACTAGAGGGTAATGTACATGGATTGTTCTCATACGAAAAGCGATTATTTTGAAATATAAACATTCCACATTGATGAAGCAAAGTCATGTCCTGATTTTTTACTTTTCTATTTGTTTGAAATATTTTTTAAACTAGCATATATGTGTAATGCATGACTCACACATGGAGTTCAAAATACCCAGACATCCTAACGTGCGCATGTTATAACCCGTTTCGAATGTCATATGATACTTGGACCAGTTGTTTGATTCATTCTGGTCAGAATCAGTTTTATAATTAAACCAGTATATCATTTAAAGACCTCTTATAAATGTTGAATAAAAAGTTTTCATTCATTTAATTTTTCACCACTTTGCTATCTTCAATTTGTGCGCGAGTTTAAGGGAAATATGAATGTAAGAGTAGATTCAAAATCCTTTAGATATCCTTCATACTGATAGTTTTTCCGATGGGTGTTTAGTTGGAGGCGGCTGCCTTTGAAATAGTTATTCAACATCTGTGAATAATTAACATTTGTGCAGAAATTGCTTTTTCTGTATTCATTAACCAAAAATTTTAAATCGAATTGAATGTGGAAATTACTATTAAGTACATTTTTCCCAATTCATTGTTGAGATATATTTTGTCATCTCAATTTGTTACCACATTGTCGAAACAGTTCCTTTAAAATATACTTGTTTCTGTTTTCTTAAGTAGTCACTTACTTGAATACATTTTGAAATATATATTTGTTGATCCCAAAGAAATTATTTGTATGGTGTATTCCAGGCATTTTCTTGCTGAATAAGCTTGATTGATAACGTGATAATTTTACACATATTAAAAGGTTTTAACATACATTTTTATTCATAAATGGTTCATCACATTTTGTATTGTATAATTATAACTTCAATTGTACATATATGAAAACAAATATTTTTGTATAAACTAACTGAATTGTGCCACCATTAGAACTTGAATATTTTTATATTAAGTTTATTGAAAAAAGTAACTCGATGTCAAAATAAAGTAGTAACATGTTTTTTTTGTTTATTTGTCTTTGAACTTCAAAAAGGTAACTCCCAATACTTCTAACAGAAAACATAATCGGTTTTGATGTACACTTACCAGTGCACGTGATATTTTTTTAAAAACGGGAGCGGCAAAATTTTTTTCTTCACGGATAAATTAAAGATGAAAAGCTACATCTTCTTTTCAAATATCAACAATATTGCTTGCGTAGTTTTCGAGAAGAATGGATAAATCATGTTCCGTCGCCTGCTGATCGATCAATCAGATTTTGTCATTTTTCTTCGAAACCTTGAATGATAAAAATTTTCTTTTTTCACGGATAATTTACGGATAAATCACTCAAAAAGATGAGCTATTTTGTTTTGTGCTGAAACCATTTTTCGAAAAGTTGTTTCGCCAAATTGATATCAAGTTAGCGAAACACCCAATATTTTTAAAATACAAGAGTGGCGATGTTTTTTTCTTCGCGGATAATTTGCGGATAAATCATTAAAAGAAATTGCATTATCTGTTGATTGCTGAAATTATTTTTTCAATATGTCACCTGGTAATTTGATGGACACTTACCAGTGCACCAGTGGCGGCTCGTGACAGTTTAAGGTGGTGAGGCACATCGGAGAAAAAAGATTCCCTGCCGTGGCGTTGCCGTGAAAAAGGCTATTGCAAAACTGATGATTAGAATAATTCTTTATCGCTAGCATACTCAAGGTCATCTTTTTCGAGAAACATTTTGCTTCGTAAAATATTTACTTCTAGCGATGAATAATTATCTTACTCGAAAACTAAACATTTTAAAGGGTGCGTATGAAAAGTAATTTGAAGCCAGTTGAAGAAAATGAGCATCCTTATTGAAATTCTTCAATTTTGGACCTTGTTAAGAACATCCTCTACAAGCAAGTTGCTTTTCATCATATCATCAGATTTGAAACACCCATTAACTAGAACATTGAAAATATTGAAGTTTATGCCACTCTGATAATGAAGTAAAATCTTCCACTTTCCCATAATTTTTTCGTTATATGTTACCCACGCCGAATAAATTAAGAAAAATGTTGATGCCAATGAATAGAAACACTAATTTGGCACTAAGAGATGAAATAATATGAAGTGATTACCATTAGAACAAACCGACCTAATTCTGATACCAGTAATACCGCTTCAAACGAACACCCTGTGGCCGGTACTATTATTTTAGGCTGATATATCAGTGCTAGAGCAACCATTTTTGCAGTAAAATTATTCCGTAACTGACGTAAGTAATGAGATTATCTACTTCATTGCACTAATGGGACACTCTGTATATGTACATATACCTATAAATAACTAATTCTGGTGAACTCTCTTCTTCGTCAGTTGCGTAATATTCTCAAGACATTCACTCAAATCTGGAATAGATCGCTTTACTTCTTGAACTATATATGATTTATCCCCATAAGAATTACGCCAAAAACTTTGCTGATTAGCTGAAAAATCAAAAAAATCACAAATCTTTTGAGCGTTTACATCTAACTGGGGAATTCGTGACGTCCCATCGGTCCCGTTAAATACATTTCGCCTTCGGGTCTCCGATGGAAATTGAATTCAGTAATAACTAATAAGATTGAAAGACATCATATGAACACTGAGACAAACCTAAATCTACACGAAAAACAGATAAAACTATTTTTACAAATCGAACCCAATTTGAAAACTTACCCTAGTTCATAGATTAAAGAACTAGTTCCCGAATAGTGCAGAATAATTACAGTTTGCCCTTCGCGAGAGAATATCAGGACTAGTTAGAGGCTAGCCTCAGACTAAACGTAATATTTGTCGTTTAGGGGTACGGTTTTCTCGCCTGCCGTCCGTTCCCTATGATGTAAAATGACGCGTAAAGAAAGGCAGTGTGAGGCGAGCCTCTGCCGTTTACCTAGAAATCGTGAGATACGGAAACTTACACCCAACCGGAGACGCATTTTATTGCTATATAATGAAGGGAAATTTCGATATAAATGCGTATGGAAGAAGATTATGAAAACAATTTTAATTGATTGAATAAATAATTAATAAATATATGATATTTATACGTGTAATTTTCGACGTTTATTGGTGAGGCACTGCCTCACCTGCCTCATAGGACAAGCCGCCACTGCAGTGCACGTGATATTTTTGTAAAAACAGGAGCGGCAAAATTTTTTTCTTCACGGATAAATCAAAGATGAAAAGCTTCATCTTCTTTTCAAATATCAACAATATTGCTTGCGTAGTTTTCGAGAAAAATGCATAAATCATGTTCCGTCGGCTGCTGATCGATCAATCAGATTTTGAAATTTTTCCTCGGAACCTTGAAACATACAAATTTTCTTTTTTCACCGATAATTAACGGATAAATCACTTAAAAAGATGAGCTATTTTGTTTCGTGCTGAAACCATTTTTCGAATAGTTGTTTCGCCAACTGGATATCAAGTTAGCGAAACATCCGATATTTTTTAAAATACAAGAGTGGCGATGTTTTTTCTTCACGGATAATTTACGGATAAATCATTGAAAAAATTAAATTATCTGTTGATTGCTGAAAATTATTTTTTCAATATGTCACCTGGTAATTTGATGGACACTTACCAGTGCACGTGATATTTTTGTAAAAACAGGAGCGACACAATTTTTTTCTTCACGGATAAATCAAAGATGAAAAGCTTCATCTTCTTTTCAAATATCAACAATATTACTTGCGTAGTTTTCGAGAAAACTGCATAAATCATGTTCTCTCGGCTGGTGATCGATCAATCAGATTTTGTTATTTTTCTTCGGAACCTTGAAAGATACAAATTTTTTTTCACGGATAATTAACGGATAAATCACTTTAAAAGATGAGCTATTTTGTTTCGTGCTGAAACCATTTTTCGAATAGTTGTTTCGCCAACTTGATATCAAGTTAGCGAAACATCCAATATTTTTTAAAATACAAGAGGGGCGACGTTTTTTTCTTCACGGGTAATTTACGGATAAATCATTGAAAAAGATGAGCTAGTTTGATTTCGGTTGAAAAAGTTTTTCGGATAGTTGTTTCGCTAAGTCGATATCAACTTTGCGACACATCTCATAAGAGGGGCAAAATTTATTTTTTCACGGATAAATTACGGATAAATAACGGTAAAATTTTGAGCTAATTGTACATTCAGAATGTGGCGTGTTCATTTTTGTGTCGTCTATGTTCCCCTGTTCGAATTAGTTCGGAAACTACCCACTAGGGTACTTGATACTGCCAATAGTGGCAACCCATCTCACACATTACAGTATGACTAGGTGCATCACATTTTAGATGTGCCATCTATTGGGGCGTGTTCCAATGAGCTATGTCGAAATATGGAAATCAATTTCAGTGTGAGTTCTAGCTTCCATCCTACGTATTCATGTATCACAAGTTGCTTGAGTCATAGCATACTAGGGGTTCACCCCATCAGACCGATTGGTCCAACGTCAACTGAGAATCGCACCGACTGCAGTTTCGTCCTGTTTAGGACTCATCAGGGTGGAATATCCCAAAGTTGACGCTGGATGGAGAATCTTTTCGTCAAGATATGGATATTTGTCGCCACATTATTTCGATGAATAATTAATGAGCAACATATATCCACCTTCAGAAAAGACTCCTTTATTTATTTTTCACTCAATCACCGAGAGCGGTGATTGAGTGAAAAATAAATAAAGGAAACTTTCTTCCAAATCGCAACACCAGATTGTGAATTTCAACGTTGATAACGTGATAAATCAATTCACCTGGGAAGCACGGAGACGTTCGCAGTTAGTAGGTTTTTTAAAAACCCAAAAAAGTAGATAAATATTAAATATGATATAAAATCATTTAACCCTTTCACTGCTAGCCATGAGTCCCTACCAATCGCCAAATGCTGAGCCTATAGAAAAAGTATACCGTGTAACGCGGATCCGCGTCGGCAGCCCCTGCGCAACTACGCTGTTGACGCGGATCCGCGTTATCCGCACTGAAAGGGTTAAGCTATAAGGTGCTACCTATTCAATTGAGAGAAATAAGACACAAATCATTTGCCATTATAAATGATAACAAATGAAATGTGAATACGAACTAGGTCTCCCATATTGGGGAGTGCAGGGTAATGGGAGCCTACTAAGGGAAAACTTTCATAAAAACCATATTTATTCACATTCCCATAATTTTTAATTGGGAACTCTAAGAATAATAATACAGGTATGTTTTGATCATAAATAGAATTAATTACAGTCATGTATTAAGGTAGAGTAACGATTTTGCAAAAAAAAGGCAATCGCTCTCATAACCCGACATGAACCCATTTCACGCTCACATGGGAAATGGGAGCCATCATATTAATAATTGCGCAAAAGTTGAACAAAACACACTTCAAATGTGATCTTAAGTAGTCACTACGAACTATTCATTGTAACAAAAATAAAAAATCTGCTTTTCTAGAAAAACAAGCAAAATTAACACAAAATTATTGGAAAAGAACATATATGACCCAGACCTCACGGATCCAAACAGATGGAACAAATACAGAGTGTAACAGCCAAATGGAATAAATTCGATAACTAATAAATGAGAGGGTGTTGGGAAAAACGCTCGGACACGTCGATTTGTAATTTTTAATGCGCATATTTTTCAAGAAAATAAAATTATATAGGGTGTTCCATACGACCGTGGCCAATACCAACTTTCTTATTTCAAATGCAACCCCCTGTATATTATTTATTTTTTGGATTCTTCAGAAAATTCTAGACATAATTCATGCACAATGTCCTATACCTATCTTCAACGTTCTCGGAAATATTGAGTGTTTTCAGATTTTTTACAAAAATTAATATTTTAAATGAAAATTATTTTATTTCACAAATTCGATACATTACACTCAATACTTATTTCACATTTACCTCTTGATCTGAAGAAAGTAAGCAAAAACCATTACTGAGAAGAAATTGAAAAAAAACAAAAACAGATTTGTTTATTCTCATAGCCTTAGTAACACGTTGTCTGTTTGCATGACAATAAGTGATCAGTGTAAGTGCCATTGTCGTTTGAATTTCGATAACTGTACGTAATAATATTAGAAAAATGGTTCATTTAACAGAAATGCACAAAATAACCATTCTCCAAATTATTGGTTATGGAGATTACGCACACGGACACAAATGGAAGTTTCTCGCTTATTTCACGAAAAATTTCCAAATTTGCCGCTTATATCCCAAGGAACAGTTAGCAAAATAGAATAGTAGTTTCGAGAGCTTGGTCATGTAAAACAAATAAAAAAAATTGCTGCCAATGCAGTAAGTGATGATACGAAATTGGATATTATGCTTGAGTTTCAAGAAAGCCCACATAATTCAGTTCGAAAAATAGCCCCGCTGTTCACCGTCAGTCACACGTCAATATTTCGAATATTAAAGGAAAGTAAGATGCATCCCTATAGAATGATGGCAACTCAGGAGCTCATAGAAGACGATTTCGATAGGAGAACGCATTTTTCTGAGCAAATGATGGCAATGTTAGATAACAATGTGATCCAATCAGAAAATGTTTTGTTTTCTGATGAGAGTACATTTACACTACACGGTCATGTTAATCGTCAAAATTGCCGCTATTGGTCTGACGAGAATCCTCACTGGATGAGAGAAGAACATACGCAATATCCTGAAAATGTTAATGTTTGGACAGGAATTGTTGGACATCATTTCGTAGGTCCCTTTTTCATTGACGGCAACTTGAATGGAGAAAAATATTTAGAACTACTCCAAAATAATGTCGTACCAACTTTGATAAACTTATATCCTGATCCAGCAAATCCACAAGTTCCTGCCAATATAATATGGTTTCAGCAAGATGGAGCACCGCCCCATTACCAAATCAATGTCCGGCAGTACTTGAACCAAATTTTTCCAAATCGGTGGATAGGGAGGCGCGGATCGATAGAATGGCCAGCACGATCTCCTGATCGGACACCATTAGACTTCTTTTTGTGGGGATATGTCAAAAGTATTGTATACGAAACGAAACCCTTAAACTTAGACGACCTAAAAAACCGAATCACGCTTGCGATTAGATCAGTCACGCGTCACGCCTGAAATGTTGAGTAACGTTAGAACACCAGATTAGCATGTTGCCAAGACGTTCGCGGCGAGCATTTTGAACATTTCCTACATTGACATTGAATTTTTTTTTGTTTTTTTTTTTAATAATTAAGAAATAATCAGTATTACTTATTAGGTTTTAAGTGTAATGTGCCGAATATGTAAAATAAAATAATTTTTATTTAAAACGTTGATTTTTGCAATAAATCTGAAAACACTTAATACTTCCGAAATAGTTAAAGATAGGTATAGGACATTGTGCATGAATTGTGTCTAGAATTCTCTGAAGAATCCAAAAATTAATGATATACAGAGGGTTGCATTTGATATAAGAAAGTTGTTATTGGCCACGGTCACATGGAACACCCTATATTATATTATTTTCTTGTAAAATATGGGCATTTAAAATTACAAATCGACGTGTCCGAGCGTTTTTCCCAACACGCCCTCATTTATTCATTATCGAATTTATTCCATTTGGCTGTTACACTCTGTATACGACGACTTAAAATAAGATGTGATGACGTATTCTAGCTATACTTTTCCTTATGTAGAGAAATTTTTTGTCGATATCGTGTATCCAAGACCATACAAGATTCTAGAGAATTACTGAAAAAAAAATCCATATCCATATCCAGGATTGCCTGGCTCTCCTAACCAATCATCAGCCAAAGATCGTTTGTAGATAACTGAACTGCATATAACTCTATTCCACCTCTGAAATGGGTGAATGTGAAATTTTTGCCGGCTAACACTACATCGAAATTGCAGCCTTTAGATGCTGGAATAATAAAAAAACTTCAAGGTATTTTACAAAACTGAAATGGTTAGAAAATCAATTTCAGACATTGAAGACGATAAGGTGTGCACTATCAATATCCTAGAGGCCATACGGTTTGCCAACAAATGTTGGAATAATATAACTGCCAAAACAATTACCAAACATGCATTTACACTCACCAGATTTGAATTGCATAGAACATGCATGGGATATGCTCCAAAGAAGATTAGGATAATCATCAACCTACCCCAGAATCCTTAAATGATCTTGAGAGAGCTTCTGCCCCGTTTATGGAACCAAATTCCTCAAGAAATGTTCAACAACCTCGTGGGTAGTATGCAAAGAAGATGTTAAGCTGTTATTGATGCCCGTGGAGGCCATACATTGTATTGATAGTCTGAAAATGCTTGAATTCTATGGGAATAAAATTTCGTAATTTTACTCGATTTTTCTTAACCACCTTGTATACGCTGCAGACCTAAGGCTAAAATTAATTTGCAACTTGAAATCATACTAATATGAATTTTCATCACAAAAATCTTATTCTAATTATATATTTTCGCAATTCAAGTCAATATCCCTAACTCATGTGGAGGAGTTTATTTCTTCATTAATCGATGTAAGGAAAATTGGAATAGATAACGAAATGCGTATATCCAGGCTGAACACCGTAGAGCCACAAAATTAGGTCAGGCAGCAAAGAGTTTGAGCAAATGGAAATTTGAGGATGCAATGGCTTTTTTGAATCCAACTCTTGTAACAAGAAAAACTCGAGGAGATTCGGAAGACAGTCACACTAATGGAGATGATGAGGGAACACGAGAAGGAGTTGTATTATTTCCACTTGAAGAAACAGAAAACTCACAAGTGGTTTCTTCAGAATGTACCCAATCCAACCCTCCAAGAAACGACCAATCCCTACAATGGCGGAGGTCACCGTCAACCTGCAAACGGCCAATAGGTCAGATGCTCCAACAACTTTTGCTGCACCTTCCGCGAAGCTTGTAAGGCCTAGTGTTGAAAAAAAAACGTTTATCGTCATCCGTACAAGAAATAGTTACAATTATGAAGGACAACCAACGCTTGCGCTCCCAAGTACTCCGTCAAAGTGCACCAGCTGCATCAAGCGTCAACGTGGATGATGAATGTGAACTTTTTTCCTCAGCAATGCAAAGAATGTGAAAAAACTGCGTCCCGATGAGCAAATCAGAGTGAAGATGGAAGTCAGCAATATTGTTTTGGGGACAGCGTTGAAAGCTGCACGTGGGAATACAATTCCATCATCCAGCAATACTCAACACCATCTCCTCAGCAATCTGAACACATCTTGGACTGCTCAAAGGACTCAACTTTCTACACTTGGCAAGGGAAGCAAATCAATCTCTAATGCACCTTCGACGTCCGGTACCTACTCTTCTTCGATTTTGGACCATAATCGAACCATGCTTGACAACATCTCATAACAGTAATTGTTCTTGTTTCAAATTCACTTAGCTGACGATAAATTCCGCGTACACGTGCTCTAGGTGTTTTAACACCAACTAAACATCGACTTTGGATCTCCTCGAACAGCTGGTTTGTTGTAAAATTAAAAAAAAATTGGAAAAACGACTACAATATTTGAGTAACAGAAAATGTTCAACCTTGACGATTTTTTTCGCCAAATTTAATCATTTACTCCTTGCTATACTGTCAATGTTGCACAAAAAAAAATTAAAATTTGAACAGCTCCTTCTGGGTGTTGCAGTTTCTTCTGCAGCTAGTATACGTAAACCTCCATTGTTTATTGCAGAATCATAAAGGACAACTTGTCACATAATAATAATTATGCAGAGTGTAATAGCCAAATGGAGTAAATTCGATATCGAATAATTGAGGGCGTGCTGGAAAAAACACTCGGACACGTCGATTTGTAATTTTAAATGCGCATATTTTTCAAGAAAATAATATTATATTGGGTGTTCCATGTGGCCGTGGCCCATATCAACTCTCTTATTTCAAATGCAACCCCCTGTATATTATTTATTTTTTGGATTCTTCAGAGAATTCTAGACACAATGCATGCACAATGTCCTATAGATACCTATCTTTAACTATTTTGGAAGTATTAAGTGTTTTCAGATTTATTGCAAAAATCAACGTTTCAAATAAAAATTATTTTATTTCACAAATTCGGTACATTACACTTAAAACCTAATAAGTAATACTGATCATTCCTTAATTATAAAAAAAAACATTAATGTCAATGTAGGAAATGTTCAAAATGCTCGCCGCGAACGTCTTGGCAACATTCTAATCTGGTGTAGAATTGTCTTCTTACGTTATTCAACATTCCAGGCGTAACGCGTGACTGATCTAATCGCAAGCGTGATTCGGTTTTTTAGGTCGTCTAAGTTGAAGGGTTTCGTATCGTATACAATACTTTTGACATATCCCCACAAAAAGATGTCCAATGGTGTCAGATCAGGAGATCGTGCGGGCCATTCTATCGATCCGCGCCTCCCTATCCACCGATTTGGAAAAATTTGGTTCAAGTACTGCCGGACATTGATTTGGTAATGGGGTGGGGCTCCATCTTGCAGAAACCATATTATATTGGCAGGAACTTGTGGATTTGCTGGATCAGTTTATAAGTTGGTACGAAATTATTTTGGAGTAGTTCTAAATATTTTTCTCCATTCAAGTTGCCGTCAATGAAAAAGGAACCTACGAATCCTACGATATGATTTCCAACCATTCATGCCCAAACATTAACATTTTCAGGATATTGCGTGTGTTCTTCTCTCATCCAGTGAGGATTTTCATCAGACCAATAGCAGCAATTTTGACGATTTACATGACCGTATAGTGTAAATGTACTCTCATCAGAAAACAAAACATTTTCTGATTGGATCACATTGTTATCTAACATTGCCATCATTTGCTCACAAAAATGCGTTCTCCTATCGAAATCGTCTTCTATGAGCTCCTGAGTTGCCATCATTCTACAATAGGGATGCATCTCACTTTCCTTTAAAATTCGAAATATTGACGTGTGGCTGACGGTGAACAGCGGGGCTACTTTTCGAACAGAATTATGTGGGCTTTCTTGAAGCTCAAGCATAATATCCAATTTCGTATCATCACTTACTGCATTGGCAGCAATTTTTTTTATTTGTCTTACATGACCAAGCTCTCGAAACTGCTTTTCTATTTTGCTAATTGTTCCTTGGGATATAGGCGGCCAATTTGAAAATTTTTCGTGAAATAAGCGAGAAACTTCTATTTGTGTCCGTGTGTAATCTCCATAACCAATCATTTGAAGAATGGTTATTTTGTGCATTTCTGCTAAATGAACCATTTTTCTAATATTATTACGTACACTTATCGAAATTCAAAAGACAATAGCACTTACACTGATCACTTATTGTCATGCAAACAGACAACGTGTTACTAAGGCTATGAGAATAAACTGTTTTTTTTTTTAATTTCTTCTCAGTAATGGTTTTTGCTTACTTTCTTCATATCAAGAGGTAAATGTGAAATAAGTATTGAGTGTAATGTATCGAATTTGTGAAATAAAATAATTTTCATTCAAAATGTTGATTTTTGTAAAAAATCTGAAAACACTTAATATTTCCGAAAAAGTTGATTCGGTACATTACACTTAAAACCTAATAAGTAATACTCATTATTCCTTAATTATTCAAAAAAAAACCAACAAAAACATTAATGTCAATGTAATAAATGTTCAAAATGCTCGCCGCGAACGTCTTGGCAACATGCTAATCACTTAATATTTCCGAAAAAGTTGAAGATAGGTATAGGACATTGTACATGAATTATGTCTAGAATTTTCTGAAGAATCCAAAAAATAAATAATATACAGGGGGTTGCATTTGAAATAAGAAAGTTGGTATTGGCCACGGTCGCATGTAACACCCTATATAATTTTATTTTCTTGAAAAATATGCGCATTTAAAATTACAAATCGACGTGTCCGAGCGTTTTTCCTAACACCCCCTCATTTATTCGATATCGGATTTATTCCATTTGGCTATTACACTCTGTATACGACGACTTAAAATAAGATGTAATGACGTATTTTAGCTATACTTTTACTTATGTAGAGAAATTTTTTGTCGATATCGTGTATCCAAGACCATACAAAATTCTAGAGAATTACTGTAGAAAAATTACAATATTTCTATAATAATATATGTGATCATGGACGATTTCTTCAAAAGCTGTTGTATAATTTTTTTTGTTAGCTGTCAATTTTTTGCCATTGGATTCTCGAAAAAGAATCTACCCACAATTGATCTTTCCACAGGTTGTTGATCTAGCGCTCAAGAGCGGCTGACTACACGTTAGTGCTCTTTTTAACCCCCCTTCCATAATTATTATAATTATAGTTGTTCGGGGTCGATTGGCAAGTATACAGCTTTTCAGAACTGTAACCTTATTGATCTTGAAACCTACTATATCAATTCCTATGTTCATATACAGTGTACCTACTGCGGCCTTGAGATCTACGTGCCCCCCATCAGAGCTGTTCTCACCACTGCGCCATAAATTCCTAAGTAGATCATCAACTACCCTCATAAATAACACCTATTCTAAGTGTGATTGAATTTATTCGGAAGGTACTTAAGAATCCACTATAGTGATGATATTATTTTTAATCCATAATAATTTGAGCGTTTTAATTTTCATAATGAAGAATGCATGCTCTTGGAGAAAGTATAATCGAAATCGCCAATGTCTCAATGGTTTGATTTAAATTAAAATGTTTGAATTTGTGAATTTCATACGAAACTTTTTTCTTCCTACCTCACCACTTTTATGTCCATTCGTTTACATTTTCTTAATTTTACTCTGAAAGAACCAAATTGTGAAACTATAATGAAAATCATTAATTATGTGTGGCATAGGATAGTCGCTGTATTTTTTTGTGTATATTAACAGTGTACCATTACAGAAAAATCAAAACACAATATTTTTGTGATATAAGTTATTTTATTATTTTTAAAAACTGAATTTGTTAAGGTTAAGGTAGGTACTCAGCATTAAATGAAATCGTCTGTAAGATTTCAGGGCTGTTGTGAATTTACAAAATAATCGGTACCTGTAATCAATGTAATTGTGAGAATACTTGAATGTTCTAGATATAAATGTGAAAATTGATTTATTATCTGTGAAATTACATTGTGAAAATGACGAACTCTAATTCTTCCAGTTATTTATTCGTTAAATAATGTTATTAATTTTTCCACAACATTGTCGTGGAAAAGTTCGATGTTTGTAAAAATTTGTGAAATAATGAATTCACAATTTTCGAATTATTCACTTAGATTAGATTAGGTATAAGATATAATAAAGAGTAGGTACATACATAAAAAATAATTCCATGTTTCCCCAACATTGCCGTGGAAAAATTCGAAGATTGTAAAAATTTGTAAAATAATAAGATTCAAAATTTTCGAATTATTCACTGAAATCAGATTGTGTATAAGATATAATGAAGAGTATACAGGGTGATTTTTTTAAGTGTTTCATTAGACGTTTTCGAGGAAGGAATTGCGATTTAAATTCAAAATTTTGTATTTTTGTTTTAGAGTGCATGAACTCAATTTCTAAAATATTTTCAAGCCGAATCTACTTCCGGTTCTACCGAAAACGATGTGAACTTCATTATTTCAAATGCAACACCCTGTATATTTATACATATTTGAATTCTTCGTTCAATTCTGCAATGATTTGATGCATGACATGCGAAACCACATCAAGCGATTATTGAGTTATAGCGTGATTCTCAATTTTTTTGACAGAAAGATTGTCACAAATTAGTGTTCATATCTTCAAAATTCCTCGTTGTAAGAATTTTTTTTGCAACAGTGGAACAAAAGAAAGTACGTTGATACAGCTTATTGTAAGAATTATGAGAAAATACTATACAGGGTGTCTGAAGCAAGGCTTCAGAGTGAGCTTCAACAAAACTATATAAAATCTCATTATTTTCAAATGGGAACCATATAATTTTGTAATTCCGATCGATTGCTCGTCAAAAACTAGCTAAAGTGTGCCAAACATTTCATGTCTTTAAAATCAGTGGTTTTGATGTTATCGAATAAAATTCGAATTTCACGACTAAATCCAGGTTTCGCTCAGTCAGATTCATTGGTATGCATGTCTTTTTCAAAGTAGACTAAGTTAGGAATTGTTATTCTCACTTATTTTCATTAATCGACTACCATTTGGTCATCGTTCATTATCTGTTTTTTTATTTGTCACATTCGCCGCAAATAGAGAACAGACATTTGATGAATCATTCTAGTGTACCTAACAGTGGCGGCTCGTGACAGTTTAAGGTGGTGAGGCACATCGGAGAAAAAAGATTCCCTGCCGTAGCGTTGCCGTGAAAAAGGCTATTGCAAAATTGATGATCAGAATAATTCTTTATCGCTAACATACTCAAGGTCATCTTTTTCGAGAAACATTTTGCTTTGTAAAATATTTACTTTTAGCGATGAAGAATTATCTTACTCGAAAACTAAACATTTTAAAGGGCGTGTATAAAAAGTAATTTGAAGCCAGTTGAAGAAAATGAGCATCATTATTGAAATTCTTCAATTTTGGACCTTGTTAAGAACATCCTCTACAAGCAAGTTGCTTTCCATCAAATCATCAGATTTGAAACACTCATTAACCAGAACATTGAGAATATTGAAGTTTATGTCACTCTGATAATGAAGTAAAATCTTCCACTTTCCCATAATTTTTTCGTTATATGTCAGCCACGCCGGATAAATTAAGAAAAATGTTGATGCCAATGAATAGAAATACTAATTTGGCACTAAGAGATGAAATGATATGAAGTGGTTACCATTAGAACAAACCGACCTAATTCTGATACCTGCAGTAAAACTGCTTCAAACGAACACCCTGGGGCCGGTACTATTATTCTAGGCTGATATATCAGTGCAAGAGCAACCATTTTTGCAGTAAAATTATTCCGTAACTGACGTAAGTAATGAGATTATCTACTTCATTGCACTAATGTGACACTCTGTATATGTACATATACCCATAAATAACTAATTCTAGTGAACTCTCTTCTTCGTCAGTTGCGTAATATTCTCAAGACATTCACTCAAATCTGGAATAGATCGCTTTACTTCTTGAACTGTATATGATTTATCTCCATAAGAATTACGCCAAAAACTTTGCTGATTAGCTGAAAAATCAAAAAAATCACAAGTCTTTCGAGCGTTTTCATCTAACTGGGGAATTCGTGACGTCCCATCGGTCCCGTTCAATACATTTCGCCTTCGGGTCTCCGATGGAAATTGAATTCAGTAATAAAATTGAAAGACATCATATGAACACTGAGACAAACCTTGATCTACACGAAAAACAGATAAAAACTATTTTTACAAATCGAACCCAATTTGAAAACTGACCCGGTTTCTTAGATTAAAGAACTAGTTCCCGAATAGTGCAGAATAATTACAGTTTGCCCTTCGCGAGAGAATATCAAGACTAGAGAAGAGGCTAGCCTCAGACTCAACGTAATATTTGGCGTTTAGGGGTGCGGTTTTCTCGCCTGCCGTCCGTTCCCTATGATGTAAAATGACGCGTAAAGAAAGGTAGTGTGAGGCCTGCCTCTGCCGTTTACTGGGAGTTGGATACCCAGAAATCTCACGGAAACTTAGACCCAACCGGAGACGCATTTTATTGCTATATAATGAAGGGAAATTTCGATATAAATGCGTATGGAAGAATTGATTGAATAAATAATTAAGAAATATATGATATTTATACCTGTAATTTTCGACGTTTATTGGTGAGGCACTGCCTCACCTGCCTCATAGGACAAGCCGCCACTGGTACCTAATTATCATTGCATGTTCTGCATAGTGCTCGATCCATAAAAATAAGTGAGAATAACAATTCCTAACATAGTCTACTTTGAAAAAGACATGCATACCAATTAATTCGACTGAGCAAAACCTGGATTTAGTCGTGAAATTCGAATTTTATTCGATAACATCCAAACTACCGATTTTAAAGACATGAAATATTTGGCACACTCTAGCTAGTTCTTGACGAGCAATCGATCGGAATTACAAAATTATATGGTTCCCATTTGAAAATAATGAGATTTTATAGTTTTGTTGAGGCTCACTTTGAAGCCCCGCTTCAGACACCCTGTATAGTATTTTCTCATAATTCATACAATAAGCAGTATCAGCGTACTTTCTTTTGTTCCACTGTTGCAAAAAAAAATTCTTACAACGAAGGATTTTGAAGATATGAATACTAATTTGTGACAATCTTTCTGTCAAAAAAATTGAGAATCACGCTATAACTCAATAATCGCTTCATGTGGTTGCGCATGTCATACATCAAATCATTGCAGAATTGAACGAAGAATTCAAATATGTATAAATATACAGGGTATTGCATATGAAATAACAAAGTTCACATCGTTTCCGGTAGAACCGGAAGTAGATTCGGCTTGAAAATATTTTAGAAATTGAGTTCATGTACTCCAAAACAAAAATACAAAATTTTGAATTTGTATCGCAATTCCTTCCTCGAATACGTCTAATGAAACACTTAAAAAAATCACCCTGTTTACTTGAACAATAATTCCATTTTTCCAAAACATTGTCGTGGAAAAAGTTAAAGTTCACGAATCTTATAAATTCAAAAGAAAATTTTAATGTGGATACGAATTCTGAAATGCAAAATTACAACTAAACAAGCTCAGAAGCTAGTATTTTCAAAGGGGTCTTCCTTGAGAGATCAAGGAGTTATCTGTATGATCAATATCAATATCTGGATTTTTTTGAATTCAGTACTTTCACAATGTAATTAGATCCACATAGAGTTATATGATTTTACAGAGAAAAATACATTTTCACTTGAAAATCTAACAAATTTAACTATTGTCACAGTTATTTAGTTAGTCACATGACATTGTATGTTGTGATGCTTCTGGATGTTTTTAACCGCAATTTTCTGAAATTATTACAATATTGTCAATAAAGGAATTCCTTTACTGAAATATGAATTTATAATACTTTTTGGTCTACTTTATTCGGAATTGGAAATAACCACAGTTATTCATTAGTGCTCGAATGTACAGTTATTTGTTGAAGTAACTTTTTTGAAGCCGAAATACAGAGTAATATTTTTCTGTTGTAAAATTATGCATTATATTTTTGTGATATTTCATGATGATCATTTCTATCTCTTACTTGGAATTTCACATAATTAGGTTTTCTATCCTTATGTTTATACCAAATAAGGACCACAATTCTTGTGAAAAATCATATAATTTCGAAAATTTTAAATATCTCCCTTATATTAGAGAGAGATAAATTCACTTTATTGATTCAAATCAAATGGCTATCGACCTCCCTTATATTATATTGTAATGAAATGATACTATTGTTGCTGGTAATTTTATCCAATGTTATTTTTCTGCTGTGAAATTATGCATTATATTATTGTGATATTTCATGACGATCATTTCTATCTCTTACTTGGAATTTCTCATAATTAGGTTTTCTATCCTTATGTTTTATGTTCTTACCAAATAAGGCCTACAATTCTTGTGAAAAATCATATAATTTCGAAAATTTCAAATAGCTCCTTCATATTACATTGTAATGATACTTTTATTGATGGTAATTTTATCCATTGTTATTTCAATTTTTGATTGGGGATTTCATAATCTACTACATTGATGGGACAATAACTTTTCAATTTTCGCAAAAAAACATGTTTCGATCAAAAGCATCGTCTGTTTGTGATATTTCATGGAGATTATACCCTATCTCTTGCACTCTTGCTCGGGAATACATAGTTTTTTATTTCCTACATATTCACTAATAAGGTCCATTTTCCTTCTGAAATATTATATGATTCCGTAAATTTTAAATATATTTTTTCTACTAATTTAACACATTACATACCATTATTATTTTAGACTGAGAATCTCACAATTTAGTGAAATATTTGATTATACTTCTAACTTTGATTTCTCAATGTGCATGTAATATTACCTAGATATTGAGATGGCGAAAAAAATTACAATAGTTTAATTGTGTCCATTTGTTATCGTGATAAATAAACACTGAAATATCCATCTTTTTCCCATTGAAGATTGAAAAAGGTAAAAAGGATACATAGAACTCATCACTGAAAGCTATTTGGTAGAAGCGATTCAGCTATTTTTCAATCAGATTCATTCCAATCTGAATAAAAACAGAATTCTCCAAGTGGAAACATTTTCTCAGTACAGCTCTGAAGTATAAGCTGAGGAAAAAGAAGAAAGTCGAATATTGACATAGAAATAGCGCAGCGCAATGAACTGGTCTTATTATCCGCCTTTTTCAGGAATAAATATAAAAGATAAAGAGCCATGTTTCTGATTAGAGAATTTTATTAAAAGGGCGTTCAGTTTCAGAAGCACGTGGTGCGTGCGTCAAAAGGGGCAGTCAAAACAGAGCGCCAAACAAAAGAGGGGGGGCTAGCTCCATCTCCTCTCCTGTCACTGTGATTCAGTCGCTAACGTGTTGCTACTGTAAGATGTGTGATGCCGTAATTTTTGTGTGAAAAAGCCGCGAATATTTGGGACATTTCTTAGGGGTGAGTGCAATTTTTCTCAGGAATATTTCGCTTTCCGGGCAGGTTTTATATTTTTTGTCGACCTAAAAAAAATGAAAGGTCGAGTATTGAAAAAAATTGTAATTAATACCCATACAAAATTTTTAAAATTAAAATTATACAACATTTTTTGAATCAAAATATTGAGGGATATGCATGGAATTTATTTTTGACCCCAAGAAAACATTTATTTTCACCAGATTGAATTTTCATAAAATAAATTAAATATGCAGAGACCTATTTTTAAAGAAAACAATGAAAAAACTAAACGAATATTTGATTATTTTATTTGAATTGTTTGAGTTAATCTTTGTTAGTGATGTTTTAAAAGCAAAGAAGAAATATGTATAAAATTTCAGATTCTTAAAATGTCTTTTGACATTGTTTTATCATTTTATGAAAATTGATTATTAGTGCATCAGAATTATAAATTAAGTATTAAAATTAGTTTTTCATTCTGAATAAAATTTGAAATTGGCGTAATTGCGCTTCCAATTTTTTTTATGAATTATGAAGTTTATTTAATATTCAAAATAATTATTATTTTTTTCGATTTCAAGATCGATTGCATTTTCACTAAAAATTATTTGAATATTAATTGTAATGGATTAAAAAAATCATTCGGAATCTTTTCGGTCGCTGCCGGCACAAGTTCTATAAAATCACATTTTTCGAATGCATGGCCAGAATATTCAAATTCGCATTTAGGTCATTGAGAGGTCTATCTCAAAACACGCTCCGCAAGATTCGGTCGATATTTCATTGAAAAATTAACATATTAAATAAAAATACGGCATTATTTATAAGTCCAGACTTCGCTGAATTCCGAAGTAAATATTTCGGATCGCGGTTTATTTCAAAGCATTTCAATCTCCGAAGAATTCTATAGCCAGAAACGATTTCTCCCTTGATTTTCTTATGCTTGTGAATCTTGCTTCACATCGACATTTCTTATTGTCGCAGATATTTATGAGTTATTCGTATCGATTATCTGATCAAAAAGCTCACTTTCTTTTTTTCCTAAAGGTCAATTTTTCGCATGTCCTATAGAACGATAGCCAATAGCCTAATTTAAAATCTTCAATATTTTCCTTAAACGACAAAAAGTTTTGGTGAGATATATTAATTATTCTTTATTCATGAAATCTGAATGGAAAGCAACTCGAGAATGTTGTATAAACAAACATTTAGGAGTAGGTGAAAAATCTCTCCTATGATTAATCCAACTTGTTTTGAAATCAGTAAGAAACAATGAGTAATTGACCTAATATCCAATCTGGAATTAGTCAAGTTGATAATTCTTAATAGCTTGTGTTTTTCAGTTTCAAACATGGAGAATTCCGCATATGTACCAAGTTCAGGACATCTTAATTCTCCAGCTTTAGTTGTGTTTTCACAAGCTGGTAGTTTACAAGATGCTTTGAGGATTCAAAGACCTTTTAACTCTCAAGTAAGTGTCATTAATGTTCTGAGTAATTTGAATGTTCCCAATTCTGTATGTTATAAGTCGTTGATAAAAAGCTATGGATGACGACAAAACAAGTCTACATAAGTGAATAAATATTTATTGTTTTCTATAAAGGAAGAAAAAGATCACTTTGGCCTTCCTTGTTTTCAAATGTTTAGTACATACCTTCGATATTTTTCTCGTTGTAATTTTCCGATACTCTCAGAAGAAATATTAATATTTTTGCTATTATTGGTGAGAAAAGAAAAAATGGAAGTATATACCTTAACATTCTCCGTTGCTTTCTGAGAGTGAAGAAAATATGTGATAAGTATAATGTTTTATTTCCTATCAACAGAACAATCACTCTAACACATGTTTGATATTTATTTTCGTTAAATTCTCACAAAAATTTGTGAGCATAAATATAGTAAATGCATTGTATGTAATTCAAAATTTTGAACTGCCCTCAATATTGTTGGTTGCTTATATTCAAGAATATTCGTTCGATCTGGTTTCCATTATTTTCGAAATTTGATAGAATGCTAAATTCTGTTGAGTTGAGAAATAATTTTGTCTATATTCAGCAAAATGAAAAAACAATCAGAATTAAACAATGAAATGATTTCCGGAGTAATTGAAGAGAACGATAAACGATAAGTTCTACGAAACACATACAAGTGTTTTTTGTACAACCTCTTATTCGATTCGTATTAATTTCCTTACTAAAAAAGTTTCACCAGACTGAGTTGAATACAAATATGAAAATTACGTTGAAAAATGTGAAAAATTTAAAAGCACTACTAAAGTTAGCAGCTTTTGCGTGCTTTTTCTAATTTTGAACGTTAAACTATCGATTCCGTGATCAATTCAAATTCTGTCCGTCCGTAAATAAGTTAATTCTCGAACGGAAAACTCAGAGACCTTTTATGTAGGTTCAGATATCAAAATTGCATTCTCAATAAATAATCACAACTCTGACCATATGACGTCTCTGATATTCCGCAGCTTTTCTGAATCATTCGAGCTTTCAGACAAATATTCTCTATTTGGGGTTATCAGAAAGATGCCATTCTCTATAAATTATCACATTTTTGCATGTCCCTCGAGTTTTAATGTAACTATGATCATATGACGTCACTGTTATTCCTAAACTTTCCAGAGTTATTGGAGCTTTCAGCTGAATATTCTCTATCTGCGATGATCAGAAAGATGGAATTCTCAATAAATTATCACATTTTGGATGCCCCATCGAATTTTAATGTAACTGTGACCATTTGTGGTCACTGTTATTCCAAAGCTTTCCATAGTTGTTGGAGCTGTTAGCTGAATATTTTCTATCTGAGATGATCAGAGAAATGCCATTATTATCACATTTTTGGATGCTCCATCGAATTTAAATATAACTGTGACCATATGATATCACTGTTATTCCCAAGATTTCTATTCGGGATGAGCAAAAATATGGCATTATTAATAAATTATCACATTTTTGGATGCCCCATCGAATTTTAATATAACTGTGACCAAATATTGTCACTGTTATTCCGAAGATTTCCACAGTTATTGGAGCTTTGAAACAAATATTCTCTCTTCGGGATGAGCACAAATATGGCATTCTCAATAAATCATCACATTTTTGGGCGCCCGATCGAATTTGAATGAAACTGTGACCATATGATGTCACTGTAATTCCGAAGATTTCCAGAGTTATTGGAGCTTTAAAACAAATATTCTCTCTTCGGGATGAGCACAAAGATGGCATTCTCAATAAATTATCACATTTTTGGATGCTCCATCGAATTTTAATATAACTGGGATCATATGATGTCACTGTTATTACGAAGATTTCCAGATTTTTTGAAGCTTCAAAACAAATATTCCCTATTGTGGATGATCAGAAAGATGCCATTCTCCATAAATTATCACACTCTGATCATATGACGTACCTGTTATTCCTAAACTTTCCAGAGTTATTGGAGCTTTTAGCTGAATATTCTCTATCTGGGATGATCAGAAAGATTTAATTCTCAATAAATTATCCCGTTTTTGGATGCTCCATCGAATTTTAATATAACTGTGACCAAATGTTGTCACTGTTATTCCGAAGATTTCCACAGTTATTGGAGCTTTAAAACAAATATTTTCTATTCGGGATGAGCAAAAATATGGCATTCTCAATAAATTATCACATTTTTGGATGCCCCATCGAATTTTGATGTAACTGTGACCATATGACGTCACAGTTATTGCTGAACTTTCCAGAATCATTGGAGTTTCTAGCTAAATATTCTCTATCTGGGATGATCAGAAAGATGGCATTCCTAATGAATTATCACGTTTTTAGATGCTCCATCGATTTTAATATAACTGTGACCACATGATGTCACTGTTATTCCGAAGATTTCCAGAGTTATTGGAGCTTTAAAACAAATATTCTTCATTCGGGATGAGCAGAAAGATGAATTCTAAATAGATTATCACATTTTTGGATGCCCCATCGAATTTTAATGTAACTGTGACCATATGACGTCACTGTTATTCGTAAACTTTTCCAGAGTTATTGGAGCTTTTAGCTGAATATTCTCTATTTGGGATGATCAGAAAGATGGCATTCATAATGAATTATCACGTTTTTAGATGCTCCATCGATTTTAATATAACTGTGACCACATGATGTCACTGTTATTCCGAAGATTTCCAGAGTTATTGGAGCTTTAAAACAAATATTCCCTATTGTGGGTGATCAGAAAGATGCCATTCTCCATAAATTATCACACTCTGATCATATGACGTACCTGTTATTCCTAAACTTTCCAGAGTTATTGGAGCTTTTAGCTGAATATTCTCTATTTGGGATGATCAGAAAGATGGCATTCATAATGAATTATCACGTTTTTAGATGCTCCATCGAATTTTAATATAACTTTGACCAAATGTTGTCACTGTTATTCCGAAGATTCCCACAGTTATTGGAGCTTTAAAACAAATATTTTCTATTCGGGATGAGCAAAAATATGGCATTCTCAATAAATTATCACATTTTTGGATGCCCCATCGAATTTTGATGTAACTGTGACCATATGACGTCACAGTTATTGCTAAACTTTCCAGAATCATTGGAGTTTCTAGCTAAATATTCTCTATCTGGGATTATCAGAAAGATGGCATTCTTAATGAATTATCACGTTTTTAGATGCTCCATCGATTTTAATATAACTGTGACCAAATGATGTCACTGTTATTCCGAAGATTTCCAGAGTTATTGGAGCTTTAAAACAAATATTCTTTATTTGGGATGAGCAGAAAGATGAATTCTAAATAGATTATCACATTTTTGGATGCCCCTTCGAATTTTAATGTAACTGTGACCATATGACGTCAATGTTATTCGTAAACTTTTCCAGAGTTATTGGAGCTTTCAGCTGAATATTCTCTATTTGGGATGATCAGAAAGATGGCCATAGCTTCTTTCCCTTCAACTTTAGAAGGATGAAATTTTCAGGGGCTGTTATTGAAGCCATCTAGTACATTTTTCGCTCCTATTTCGACGAAAATGTTCTATAGGGTAGTCAAAAAAACTTGCCGAATGTCGATTCGAGTTTTCGATGAAATCTTCGTTATTTTGAATAGGAACCCATATATACTACCCAACCTAATCAAAATGTGGGCTAATTTTCTGATTTTTCCAGTTCACGATGTCCGACGCTACCAAGAACCTCCACAGACCCTTTGACGCCACCAGCTTCGGCCTCCGGCACATGGAAGCCTACGGCGGCTTGCCGGCACACATCCTCAACCACCTGCAGCCCCAATTTCTGCACCCAGGCCTCTCTCTTGGTTCCAGCGCGTTTAGACCTCTTGGTGATTTCAAGAACTTCCCCTCGCCGTCTGCATTCGCGCCTCCGAAGTGTTTGAAAATCGAGACTAGTAGTGAAAATCAGATCGGTCACGGGCGCGGTATTTTTTCACCGTCTGATGAAAGGTTTTTGGGGCCTAGCCCAAGGGCGGACTCGTGTTCGCCCGCCAGTGCTTCTCTTTCCCCTCAGCCTCAGTCCCAGGTTAAGGAGGAAAGTATGGATGCTCATATGTCTGAGGATGGAGAGAGTCATCGTGGAAATGGGACTGACAACGATTCGCCTGGTATTCTTGAGGATAACAGAGGATTCAGAAGTGAGTGTTTTTGAGATTTTTCATCTTAGGCTTTTAGTGCTGCAAATTGTTCTGTTTATCACTTAGACCTACGCACTGAGACAACTCTGGTATTCTGCTCGCTTATTACTCAAAATGTATCAAAAATGCTCAAAAAGTTAAGGAAGTTCAGAAATTTAGGGACCGTTTCAAAAGATGCCGATTCACGTCCAACAAATGCCCATTTACGAGAAATCCAATATTGGCTCTTCAAATCTGAATGTTATTTTGTTCTTCGTTCGATAGGTTTTTCAGTTTCATGTAAGTTCTTGTCGTTTGCGTTTCTAAGAATTTTGGATCAGTGAATGTTTTACGTTCTTACGATTAGCTTTGATTCAAATTGTTTCATTTCGTTTTGCAATAATGCCTATACTCCATTCACTTTTATAATGTATCCCGGTTGGCCATGATTTATCAAGTTTATCAAGTTTTTTTCACATAAAATTGACGCAGGTTGGTACTCGTCAAATTATTCTCAAGGCGTTGCCAATGCTAATCCCTATTTACTCTTTTTTAACTTTGTAAAGGACTTGGTTCTTTCAAGGTTTAACTGTGACACAGGTTTCGTAGTACCTACTACTATATTTTCATATTGGAATATTTCAAGTTGTGCAGAAAGGTTTTAAAATCTCTTCTGTAGGCTTATTTCTTGAGAATTTCGAAAAGTGGGAAATTCCATAAGTCCTCTTCTGTTCGTTTAGAAGTTTTTCTGTCGGGTTATTCTAGTACTTTAATTTTTTTTTCGAAGGAATTATCATCAAGTAACGGACTATTCTGTTCATTATTTTTCAGTAAAATTTCAACACTCGATTCTTGATTTCCGTACAAGAAAATAGCATAACTGAATCTTCTTACCATGTTTATATACCTGAAATATTTCTAGTATTAATAGAGAAAAAAAATTTCTCATTATTCGCAAGGTCTACGGAATTATTTAATTGACATAATATTTTCTCAAATTCATTATTTTCCCAAATTAAATAAACAATTTGATAAATACGTAATTACTACGACCTATGCAGATGTCGTTGCTTAGGTTCTTAGGTATCGGACAGGAAAATGACTATAACCCTCGCTATAACCTAACATTCTCAAAATATCCCCGGTGAAATGTGTCAGAATACCATGGCCAACCGGTATACAATATAATAGTGAATGGAGTATACCACGAATGCGTAAATTTACAGAGAGAAATATTATTCTATTGTTTCATGCTGCAATTGAGCCAAATTTCTTATTTTTGCACGATAGACGATATACCGCAACTCAGGAGAGAATTTTATCAAGGCTTCTTCAACAATCTGATTGAAAGTATGCAAAGGTGTTGTCAGGCTGTGGAACTTTTTTATTTTTTCTATTCTTTGAGTGAACTGGGTTTGTAATACAAATACTAAAATTAAGTTTTCATCTGAAACTGAGAAACACATGCAGAAATGGGCAAAAGAATGAGTTAGATAATCCAGTAAACATATAAACTTCTGATACTTTGAAAATTGGTGAAAAAAAATGGAGACTTTTGGTACAAATTTTCGACTCCTGTTGAGCAGTAAATTTCGAAAAGTTTGAAGAAACCAAGATACCATTCGTGATGTTAATGTTAATGTCAACGATTCATTTGTGAAATCAATTGTGTTTTTTCGCAAAACGTTGATGTATGTGATATGCTTGAGGCGTGACCAACATAATACTATTGTGTACTGTTATCAATGCAACCGTAAACTTCCATTGAAGTCATTGTATTGATTTTTAAATTCGGAACTGAAAATCTAATATTTGTGCCCTATAAAAGAACCCAATAGTCGTTATGTGATATACCTACCTTATTATACAGCATTGGGATGAAGTATGAAACGGAGTCAATATCTTTAAAACGAAAAGGACGATATTATGAGACTTTGCATGCCAGTACACTGACCCATAGAGCTTTTGACGCCATAGTTTTTGTAACTACTGTATTTTCGGTTTCTCTGTAAATAACCTCAATATGTTCAATTTAAATTGGACACCCTGTATATTTTTTCATATTTTAAAAGGCCTTGTTACTCAGAATTGTACAAAGTTCAGTAGAAATAGTTTGTTAAATAATAGATAAAGCTCCTCACAGTTGAAAATTATTTTACTTTAGATTTATGAGAATAGGAATTTAAAATTCAAACCAAATCACTTCAAATGTTCACAATGCTCGCCCTTCATATCGGGACAAAATAATTCAAGCCTATTGATTGATTTACTTCAGACTAATGAGAATGAAAACATTAATTCGTATTTTAGGATAATTCTTTGTATTACTACAATCTGATTGACAAAAATAAATTGTAATATTAAAATCCTATTGAAATATTGAGGATGATTGTGATCGTGTTATAACACATGAAGAAGTGTGAAATATTTTAATGATTTGCATACTGCAAGAACTCCCACATCACGTTCAACGGTTACTAAAACATTACAACGTTTCAAAGCAACTGGGGGTCGACAAAAATTTGCCAAAAACTGGAAGACAGCCTACAAAATATTGCGATTAAGAAGCATCACCTCAAACTTCTACAACTAGATTGGCACTGAAACCTGAGAATCCTGAGAATTGAAAAGAATCATCCGAATAAAATTCAGTTGGTTCAAGAATTGTCAGACGATGATTCTGACCGACGGATGGCGTTTTGTGAAAAACTGGGGAACATTTGAAATGACGACGGAAATGTTGCAGCTAATGTAGTTTTTTCCGATGAGGCACTATATTGGCCGAAGAGAATTCTTCTTGGATTATGAAGCATCTACAAAAGTTGGATGTTCGAATGGACTTGAACCCGTTATATTGGAATAAATTTACCTATTCTTAAACTTATAATGATTAATTTCTCATTTTTATAAATTATTTCCACAAACCTTAGAAGGTACGAATTCTTAATCTTGAGATCTTTTGAAATCTGCAAAAATGTAAGGGGTGAAGCCGGAAGTACAGTGGTAACAAGTGTAACAACAAATATGGCGTAAGATGCGTTATGCGTCATTGCATTTGTCTACCAAGTTTCATAAATATCGTCTTTTTAGGTTTACAGCTTTTACTTTGTTCTATATTTCATTTCCAAATGTACGATATCAACGTCATTTCTCGACTGACAGGATCATCGAAAAGTTCTAGGCGGAGAAATATTTACTTTTCCCTCCGGCGGCAGGAAAAGTGTTGCTACGAAAAAGATTACTTGGTAACCATGAACATAGGTGCATAGAATACAAAAACTTTCAATTGAAACATCTTTTTTATTTGATGAAGTTTCATTAAATGTACAATTTTCATGAATATGAAAACGTTTGGAAATAAAATAGCATATTTCATTCGGAGAAGAAGTGACTTTTCGTGGCTCGCTTTCAAGCTCAAGCTCGCCACGAAAAGTGACACTTCTTCTCCTAATGAAATAATATACTATTATTTCCAAATGTACGATATCAACGTCATTCCTCGACTGATAGGATCATCGAAAAGTTCTATTTCTCCGCCTAGGCGGACAAATAGTTGCTATGGTTTACTTTTCCCTCCGGCGGCAGGAAAAGTGTTGTTAAGCAGATGATTAATTTTGCATGACAACTAGGCAAATGATCCATTTTTCACTCAATTTAAATGAACGTGAATGTCAATCCAAAAGTGAATATTCAGATTTCCATGAATTTTAAAAAGTTTGAAAATAAAATAGCATATTTCATTCGAAGTAGAAGTGACTTTTCATGGCTCGCTTTCAATAGACGAGTCCCTTCATGCTGGCCAACTGTTTAAAAATACCTGAAAATCACTTCCCTTTTTTTCGCAATGATTCAACTCTTACCTGAAAGCTTTAATCCTAATGAGTGTATCCTGAAAATATTAGATGTCACGAAGGTCTTCATCAAAAGCTATAAATTTTTGTTTTCTTAGGGTTTCATCAATGGAAAATGAATATCCCCACCGAAATGTTTGAATGGAGAATTTGAATTTTTCGAATCAAATGAGGATTTCGCTAGAGTTTGTTTTTTATAATAACTTTTCTGATGAATGAGATGTTTCTATTAACAGTGTAAAAATGATTCAAGATACTGCAGAAATATCAAATTCAAATTTCATTAATTTCCGAAGAAGGAGCACTCGTATAAAGACCTGTTGCAAGATGTAAAACTGATTAATATAGGTGTTTTCTTTGAATTCGTAGAGATCATAGGAAGACTTTCAGTGAATTAATGTATTATTAACCCTGTATTGTGGAGTTTATTGAATATAGGTGTATAATTGGGTTTTCGCTTCTAATTGGATAGAAATTCTACGAGGAATTCAAAGGAAATTAGGGAAATAAATGATTGTTTTGAATTTCCTTTATTTGCATGGAAACTTACTACAGAATAACAACCCAAAAGTATTTACAACTGCCATAGACTATGATCTGGATGCGAATACGTTCTGATGCCGCATGAGAAATTAGGATCATTGTACTGGAAAATCATCATAATGAAGTATCACTTTGAAATCATAGTATATTCTTAAAATGTAAAGTGGTAAATTCATCAATTCAACATCAGTACTTGGCCAGTGAATACCACATCTCAAAATATCAGCTAAATACACACAATATATTTACTAAAAATATTGTTCGCAGTTGATTGAGAAACTCCCTCAAAAATGGCTACTTCACAAACAGTTTCAGTTTTATTAATACTAAAACTAATCTCTCTGGAGCAATTTATTTATGGATTTTTCAATCTGGATATAAATCTGAAATTAACTTGACATAATCGTCCACGTGAAGGGAACAAACACATATATTCTTTGCAGCAAGGTTCCCATCCATGCTTTTCTCCAGTCCAATTTATGCAATATGCCAAAGGCATTAGTGTTGAGGCATCTTTCTCAGGAAATTTATCAAAACGAACAGCCGTGTTTTTACTTCACCTTGAAGAGCAATTGAAAACAGTTTTTCCCAGTACTAGTTCTTTGCTTACATTGTTATATAATCATCTACTGGCCTAAAATTCAAATATATCATGACGATTGAAACATAAAGAATTTTTCGTGCAGATACTTCACCTTTTCTAATTTCCATCTTACAGAAAGATGAAGTCACAGCTCAGTACCTCGAATTACGAGGATCATATCCCTCAAGAATACCTGAAACAGCCATTGATTTAGAATAGATATTCTAATTTCTAAGTCAATGAAAACAGCTTAGGAACAAGTAAAAATATAAACAAGTCGTTTTCTAGGTTGGAAAGTCATAGATTTCCATTAATGAAAACATTAGAAAACAAAAATTTATAGCTTTCGATGAAGACCTTCGTGACATCTAATATTTTCAGGATACACTCATTGGGATTAAAGCTTTCAGGTAAGAGTTGAATCATTGCGAAAAAAAGGGAAGTGATTTTCAGGTATTTTTAAACAGTTGGCCAGCATGAAGGGACTCGTCTATTACCCGCCTCACTACGTTCGGCAGGTAAACTCAAGCTCGTCATGAAAAGTGTCACTTCTCCTCATAAAATAATATACTATTACGTCAACTCATTGGAATAAATAAAACTGTTACCAATTGTCTCAATCTATAAAATCTTCACTTCAAACTTTCTTTTTTATCCGAAACCCAAATTTCATAATAGATATGAATTAAAAATGTTCTTTATCAATTTTTATCCCTTCATATTCGTAGTGAACAAACTTGTCGACATCGAAATAGCCAATCGATATTCGACTTGCCTGGTGTCGAGTCGGAGAATGATAATTTGATTTCGAGTATCGAATTAGGGTGTTCAGTTGTCTATAAAGTGACAAGTTGAAATGTGTGTCATTTGCAGGGTCAGTTTCACATGGGGTGCCGAATAGATTAGAACTGCGACAATTGAGATACACACAAAATCTCGTGCGTTCTGCAGTAGTGGGAACACTATTTAGTCTGGATTTATAATTTCAAATGATCACGGAAAAACAATTATTTAAACTCCATTGAAATATATATAATTTCGAATCTGAAGTATGCGTTGAGTTAGTAGAAGTGCTCGAAACATTTGAACACCCGATTCGTTGGTTTAGAAATTATACAGCGTCTCTTGTTTCTGTGTTTATCGTAATTCTTTCTATTTTTTATATTGATAAATCTTTTTTATCAATTATATTATATATCTTATATATTAGTGATTTAATTGAGTTTCGTCTAAAATATTACATACCCATTTTTTTCAATTTATGCTGTTTGAGATGAGGCCTTTGACATAATTCTAATTCCATTATGCGGCATTGATAGGCTCACATTTTTACTTTTTTTTCATATTATTTGATTTTCGAATTGAAGAGGGTAAGATGGAAGAGTAGACCTATGATTTTGGGCGTTTTTCTACATCTACTTTACCATTATGCTTCAAACTGAGATATGCGAACCAAATATATAATAGAATTCCTGAAGCTTTCAAAAATTTGAACAAAAATAAATTAAAACATGAAGTGAGAAAAATCTTGTACAAAAAAGCCTTTTATACTATGAGTGAGTTTTGGATTAGCCATTTTGAATAGTTTGTCATGAGTGTGATGTTTGTCTTATACTTGCTTATTGAATATTGAATGTTGTTATTTTAAAATTTGACCTATTGATGTATTGACGCCCCATGGAAAATGTTGATGGGTTAAAATTATTCACTTGTATCATATATTATATTTCTTGTGAATAAATGAAATGAAAATGAAATGAAATCTCGCCCTTAAATAATTGATTTTAGTTTTATATATTTTTCATTTAAAAAAAATAAGAACATTCTTCATTATTATAACTGGTGCTGGTGCATTGAATATGTGTTACGGTGATGGGAAAATATCCCAACGAATAAAAAAATACGAAAAAAGTTATGTAGATTTTTAGTCTAACGTGTTTTGTCTCAATCGTTGAAAAGCAGATAGTGCTCTTTCGATAATGAAAATTCACCTTTTCATACGACAATATTAGGTGAAGGTATTGAAGAAAATTCGCTACGCAAACTGAGAAATCGATTACAAGAAAAATATAAAAAAAGGGTGACCAAAGCCTACAATATCGAATGAGAATCACTCTGGACAAAAAAAGGACCGGAGCAATTTCGATAAAGAAATGAAGCTTCATTCAAAATTTTATCTTTTACAGAAAGAAAAATTTTTGGAGTTAGAATTAAATTCTGAAAATTATTTAAATTGACAGTTTTAATTTTCTGTGAAATTCCATTATTCTTTGTGTAATTCATTGTGAAACTGCCGATTTCTGTAAAATCTGATATGTATAATGTGAAATATTCTTATAGATTAATATTTGTGAAATTACGATATTCACAACTTCCAGGTTGATTCACCAGAATATTATGAAAAAATTGGAATTTTTCAAATGGTGTTTCTATTTTTTATTTATGACAAATTCATTATAATTATGATTATATTATATGCAAATAATTTGATATTTTTATAGAAAAACTTGAACATGATAAATCACAAGGAAATTTCGATAAGGAAACGAATTCAGATATGCGATAAATGTAATTTCACTCTCAACTAGATCTAGGTATTGAAAAAAATGAAAGCACTTTCACAATGTAATTCCTCCCAGAATAATATGATTTTACGGAAATAAATACGTTTTCACCTATAAATGTTAATTCGAGTATTTTTACCGTTATTTTTCCTGAATCAAATGAACTAAGTTAGTTTTGCAAATTTTTAAATCACATGAAATATATTTAATATGCATTCCGATTGAAAGTAATTAGTTTCCGAAACCTATTGAAAAAAATTGAACATATTTTGCCAGGAGTCTTTGTTCTACCTACATGAGGAATAAAAAAAACTTCGCATATGAAATATAGCACGTATCAACAAGAAAAATAAAATATCGGATGTTTTTTTTAAGAGTGATAGAACTTTGAATTGAAATCATCACATTCAAATTAATTAATCATTTCCGGCATATGTCCACCACGACTATAGCTCTGAGAAACCGCATTCGACCAGACGAATTTTGGGCTATTTTTTTCTAGTGATTCAGGCCTTATTTCAGCAATAACACTAGTCATATTGGCTACCAAAGCGTCTATTGTTTCTGGTTTATCAGCATAAACGAGTGACTTGACATAATCCCAAAGAAAACAATCCATTAGAGTTATGTCGTATGATCTTGGAGGCCAATTAATTGGACCATTTCTCGAAATAATGTTATCGCCAGATCTTTCTTTCAATCAATTGTTACGTTAGCACCATCTTCTTGAAACCAACATTTGTGTCGATACCATTCAAATTTCGAAACAAATAATCATTGATCATCGATCTGTAACGAGCACTATTCACTGAACCATTAGCTCCAGAGCTAGTCGTGGTGGACATATACCGGAAATTAGATTTAGAACATAAATGCCATAGAATTATCTTCAAATAAAAAAAAATTTAGCTTCAATCTCAATTTAAATGTGTTTTATATCACTTTGTAGTTCAATAACTCTAAAAAAAACACCCGTAACAAAAAACACTTCCACTTAAAAAGAATACCATTTCAAACGTGCATTTACAAAATTTTCGTGATATCACATTGTCAGAATATTTTAAATCTGTCAATTTCACAAAGTTGTGATATTATATACCTAGTGATTATAAGTTTCATGAGAATTTCAAAATCCTCATGCGAAATCAACAAGATATTGATTGGAATTTTTTTTATCGTTTAACTCAACTGAAATCAGTTCAGTTGTTCTAGTGGTAAATTCGCATTGTATTGCCGATATGTTTTCAGTGCATTATTACCATTTTTGAGAGCTCGTTCTATTTTAACGAGAGCTGAATTACCGATTGTTTTTCATAAAAAACGTTTCCTTCAATAGACTCGTAAGTGTTTCTGATCCATTGATAATCTGCGAAAATTTCTGAAGCTTAGATTTTCCTCGCCCGAACCCTGCTGTTTATCCTCTGAATGATTGAAATTCATGAGTCCCCGAAGGAAGAAAATAAATCGCTGTGAAATCCGCTTACAAATGTCTTATTCCTACCGTTCCCATTTTCAATGACAGTTATATGAATAACCGAAAAATTCCAGCGGTTTAGCCGCAATCCACACTTACATCGAAGTTTCCCAAACATGACACCGGGAAAAATCACATTTTCGCACTCAGACGAAAGCTGGATGAGCGAATCCCCCTAGGCGGGGGAATGTAATTGAAACGACTAAGTCTGCAGCCTTCAGCGGTCCCCAAAATGAATTCTGAAAAACTTCCACGCTTTTTTCGGTACAATAATTCAACTTTTTGGAACGTCGGAGGAATCCATCGAAATTAATGAAACTGGTTGTTCATGAGGCTATACCGATTGAATTGTTGAATCTCCGGCTTAAATACGCTATACATTTTTGTGAGGGTGGAAACTTAGATTTCAGCGATTTTCCTTATTTTAATGATTTTCGTTCCAACAAAATTTTACCAGTACCATTGACTCATAACATCGGAAGAACTGAGTCCGAAAAAATAACGAAATACGATAACTTGGCAATAGAACTGAAGGATATGAGGCAATTGTCGAAAGTCACTATTATAAGGACTGAACGAGAATAAATTCGCTATCACAAAAACGCTTATTTCTTTTGAACCACTGGACCGATTTCGAAAATCAAACTCATTTTCGAATTCTAATGAAAACTGTTTCTACAATAAAAAAAACAAAACTATTTTTCACAAAATTCATGGATTTTTTTCTGGAATTCTTCCCATCATGCTTCTTATAGTATAGTGTTCTCAGTCACTTTCTGGGATGCTGTCTTCCACGTTTGCGTGAATTCCGCTAATGTTTTCGTTGATTTCTTAGTCTTCTTCAATTCTTTTTTTACCAGGGCCCAATATCTTTCGATTGGCCTGAGTTCTGGGCAATTTGGTGGATTGGCCTCTTTGGGGACAAAAACCACCTCATTAGCTTCGTACCATTCCTTGGTGGCCTTGCTGTAGTGGCATGAAACTAAATCTGGCCACAAGATTGTTGACACATCGTGCTCACGTAAAAATGGTAAAAGTCGCTTCTTCAAGCATTCCTCGATGTATATCTTCGAGACAACAGAGACTTGGCCAACGAAAAATTTGCTCCTTTTTCCACAAGTGCAAATTGCTTGCCAAACCAGGGATTTTTTAGGAAATTTTGCTTGTTTCTTCACGCGAAATTGTTCGTCAACATTTCCACGAGAATCTGCAGCATAAAATTCCTGACCAGGAAGTTGCGAGAAATCAGCCAAAACATAGGTTTCGTCGTCCATCACGCAACAGGAAAATTTTTCCAAGAAATCTTTTTTTAATTTCTTTGCTCTTGATTTCGCTTCTTGATTCTTCACAGCGTTTCTGTCTAGCACTTTCTGCACTTTGTATGTTCTAAGCTCACAACTCGACTTGATTTTCTGAACGGTTGACTGTGAACAACCCACTATTTGGGCCACTTTCCGTCCTGAAAGGTTAGGATTCTTCTGAAAAAGGCTGATGGCTTTCTTCACTTTTTTGGGCTATGAAACCCCCTCTTCCTCCCGGTTCCTTCCTTGCGGGTAATTGTAAGATCTTCGTTGAAGCGCTTAACAACTCTTGATACCGTTTCCGGACGAACGCGAGCCTCTTTTGCGATTCTTTTGAAGCTCCATTTTTGATGATTTTGAAAAAGTTTCACTATAAATTCTCGTGTTTTCACTTCGCTTGACATTTTGCGACAGAGAATTGGATTATCTATGAAGTAAATGCTCCACATGTTTTTGACGTTCATAACAATGCTAACTATGATCAAATTTTGTTTTTTTCTCAATTGGTTCAAGAGATATAGGCGTTTTTGTGATAGCGAATTTATTCTAGTTCAGTCCTTACCATTGGTGTTGGTGATTTCGGCTGAGGGAGTCAGGACCAAATCATTCAAGAGAATCTTCGACAGATCAAATTATCCCAGAGGATCGCGGGATGTCGCTGTGGCTTTGCAAACGTGTCACATCGTGCGGAAATTCCTGAACTAGTGGGAGGAACTGAAATGTTTTTTCAATGGTTCATAAAAGTAATACCAGCTCAAGCTGAGACCGGGAGACCGATGAAGCAGAATCATTTATATTATGTATAATAAAATTGCCGTTTCCAAAAATTATTATAATAGTTTATTTATTTATTGATTGGAGAAACACATTTTGATGCCCAGCTCCTATAGGTCCTCTATATGAAGGCACAAATCGGTAACGTAAATTTTTCGTTCGCCCTATCAAGCAGGGGGAATAATGAATTCCTCATGGGGTGGAAGTTTGGGAAACACTGTGCGAAATTATGCGAGTTGCGAATGCCGGTTAGTTGACAAAACAGGAGAATTTATCATTTACTTCAAAAATGCATAGTTAACCAACCGTAGAATTCGTTTTGGCAGAAAAGTTCGCAGCGTTCACGCATATTTTAATTAAAAATAGGCAAACATTACATCGCAGTTCAAACTCTCAGATTTCATTGCCGAATTTCAAGAGTTGAATTGAATTATATTAATCGGGTTTGGGGATAGGTAGGGCTTTTTTCGGTGAATAATTCATTTTGTGGCTGGCTCCAGAAAAGGTTTCGGTACAATTTTAGCTTTGCTGTTTTTGTATCTGAAAATTTTCAGATTTTTAAGGGATATCGTGGTAGCAATACTATCATTGTTAATTCATTGTTCCAATTATTTCATACTATCAATGAAATTAACGAAAACAAGACAAACTAAACCATGGCACCAAGGACCCCGCACTTTTCTTATGGGAAATGGCGTTCCGTCAAATGTTCTAAAATTTTGGTATAATGTTGTATTCGACCTACTGATCAAAAGTGTCCATGGCCCCAACTCAATCCTATGACTAGTTTTTTTACTACGCTCGTATCTTGGAACAGAATCGAATGAACTCCAATTTTTCTCAAGAATCATTTCATTCCAGCCCCAGGGAGCAACCATATAGAGGAATATCACCGAAAATCGTTACGAATACAGGGTATTCCATAATTGAATGCATGCCCGATTTTGAAAGTATAAAATGTGTCAGTTCCAGAGCGAGAACGTTTGCAAAATGAACTATTTCACTAGATATGTTGTTGCTACATCGAAAAAACCTGAAATACCCAGAATTCATACTGGGTGATCCATTATTATGGAAACTATTCACAATGAAGGTTGAGTGGACACCCTGTATTTTTGGGTTGATTTAAGATGTGTGTTTGATTTTTTCAGAACATCTCACCATGGACTTCAAAGAATACAGGGTGTTTCAGTCATGAAATAAACTGTGAACCTCACGAAAATACTCAAAATAAACCACCTTTTTTTTTCATCAGCCTCTATTTCAAGATCAACTCCGTGGAGGTGGGAGTTTTCTTTCACCACTGTACTTGATATAAAAACACCAATACGGCTGAGAGTTTTTATCCACTTCCTATGACCGGTTTTTTTTATGTAATATGCAGATTATTTATTTATGTTATTATATTCTTATTCCAGCATAAAAAAATCTGGTCATAGGAAGAGGATGAAAACTCTAAGACGTATTGATGTTTTTATATCAAGTACAGTGGTGAAAGAAAACTCCCACCTCAACGGAGTTGATCTCGAAATAGAGGCTGATGAGAAAAAAAGGTGGTTTTTGGGTATTTACGTGAGGTTTACAGTTTATTTCACGACTGAATCACCCTGTATTCTTTGAAGTTCATGTTGATATGTTCTAAAAAAATCAAACAAACATATTAAATCAACCCATAAATACACGGTGTCCACTTAACCTTCATTGTGAATAGTTTCCATAATAATGGATCACCCAGTTTTTTCGATGTAACAACAACATCTAGTGAAATATTTCATTTTGCGAACGTTCTCGCTCTGGAACTGACATATTTTATACTTTCAAAATCGGGCATGCATTCAGTTATGGATAACCCTGCATTCGTAACGATTTTCGGTCTTATTCCTCTATATGGTTGCTCCCTAGTAATGGAATGAAATGATTCTTGAGAAAAATTGAAGTTCATTCGATTCTGTTCCCAGATACGAGCGTAGTAAAAGTGGGTAATTCTCAACTTCAACGCCCTTTATCTCAAAAACTAGTCATAGGATTGAGTTGGGGCCATGACACTTTTGATCAGTAGGTCGAGTACAACATTATACCAAAATTTTAGAACATTTGACGGAACGCCATTTCCCATAAGGAAATTGCGGGGTACTTCAAATAACAAGAATTTTCAACACAACAACACATTCTTGACTGATCAATAGTTTATGGATTCGAAGGGGGTTACAGAGCACTGCGATCTTGTGATATTTTATTTCCCCCATCACAGCTCTTCTCTCACCCACCAGCTCCATAGCTCAAACGAACTCCAGTATTTGAAAGGTCCTCGATTGCTCGATTCAAATGAAGATTTCATGCATTTTTCTGATATCAAATTTATGATCTACACTGCGCAAAAAAATTAACCCACATTCTGAAAATCTCAATTTTAATGAAAGTTAACTCCACATTGACTTTATAACTTATTTTTTATGTTCTCTCGGGAAGGTTTTGAACGAAACAAGACACATTGAATGGAAGAAAAATTCAGGATTTCACCGAATCTTATGTGAAAGAAGAGAAATGAACAATTTTTAAAATACTGAAATGCTGATAAGTGATTTAATACTTGGTATTTCCACCCCTTGCGTTAATTACAGCTCGGCAACGACGGTTCATACTCAAAATGAGTGATCTTAAAATGTTCTGAACTAATCATTCCCAGATTTCTCCGAGTTGGATTCCTAAGTCATTAAGAGTAGATGGATGATTTTCTGAACTTCTCAGCCTTCTATTGAGGTTGTCCCAAACCTGCTCAATCGGATTGAGATCTGGACTTCTTGCTGGCCAGAGACTTCAACCTTTTCAAGGTACTCCTGAACGATGCGCGCACGATGAGGTCTGGCATTATCGTCCATAAAGATGAAATTTTCACCAATGTTTGGGGCAAATGGCATTACATGCTCTTCAAGAATGTTCCTTATATACTTATCTGTTCTCATGTATCATACGCAGAATTGTATGGTACCCCGTTTACATTCCCTCTGCTAACACTCAGATTTGGAGCGGGAAACAGATTTTTTTCTTTTATATAATCTGTTTCTTGTCGCCATTTCTTCACACGTGCCATATGCCATATATTGTTTGATATTACAAAACAGTATGTAATTCTCTCTTTCAAAAGAATATATATATATATATATAGCATTCATTGCTCCATTATCAACGACCACTAGGTCTGTGCGAGCAGTCAAAGATACCATAATCGATCCTCCCCCGAAACCAGTAGTATTCAGGAAATTGCACTGAGCATATCTTTCATGTGGACGTCTGTATACAAGGGAACGTCGATCACAATGGTAGAGGCAGAATCTAGACTCATCTCTGAAGAGAACTCTTTCCCAATCGGCCTCTTCCCAATGGATATGCTCTCTGGGTAAGAGCTGGGCCTCTTGCCGCGACACGAGGCCTTAAATCATATTCTCTGAGGCGATTTCTTATTGTGCTAATTTGCACCTCATGAGTTTGCTCAAGCCGATTTTGAAGGAGGCGAGCGGTTGCAAACCGTTGTCTCAACGAAGAAACTCTCAAGTAACGTTCTTGAATGGCAGTTGTTACCCGTGTTCTACCCTGTCCTGGTCTTCGGACATTCATACCTGTCTCCCTGAATCGCTGCAACATTCTGGACACACTTGTATGGGAAACTCCAAACCTTTCTGCAATTCTTGTGTATGTCCCCCCTTCTTCTCGCAAAACTACCGCTTGGGCACATTCCTCTTGGGTCAAATTGCGTGTTTCGCGTTGCATAGCGATCGAGTGTAAAAAATCAAACGAAAGGAAAACTATTGATCACTAGAATTGATCGAGAACAACTGATTTTAGAATGGAGCCAATACATTCAAAATCTGATAATATCATCTTTTTTTATTCCTGCTGGGAGAAAACATCTATATTGAAGAAAAACGTTGAAAGTGGATAAGCATACATAATTCTGATAAAAATAATTATCATTGAGAACACCTTGAGTTGTAGAATAAATTTGAGATTTCCATAATGTGCGTTAATTTTTTTGCGCATTGTATTTTAATGAGTTTCTTGCAATAACTGATATCAAAACCACATGAACTTATTCATACTTCTAATATTTATACCAATGAAGAGGATCATGATCAAAATGTTTTCCAGAGAATATTTCCGAATTTTATGTTCGAATGATTCACACTGTACATAAATAAGGGGTATAATGTACATCCGAAATGGTCTGGATGAAATAATTCGAGAGCGACCAGAACGACCAGAACGAGACTCAAAAAGCGATAAACTCCCAACTAAAAATGTTCGAACAAACTAAAACTCACATGCATACAAACCGCTAGAGCCGTTAAAATCACCACCCAAAGCTCAATTTCCCTCATAACTCCGCGCATTATGTTAGCATTACACAGACAGTTAAAATCTGTTAGTAAAAGCTTACATATGATTTGTTGTTGCGGCTTTCCATGCCGCAAAACACAATCGCGTCGAATATTTCCCTGTATATTTCCCTATTTCTGTTTGCATTCCATCCTTATATTTCCTATGGAATGGTCAATTTGGCCAGGAAACGATTCTCCTCGTTCGCAGGCTGATGCAGTTTGGTCTGGAGAGAAAAATGCCTCAATTGCGGGAAATTACACCCTCAATGCAGGACGTCAGATACATTGGCACATGCTGTCCCCTCATTGATGCCGAGTATTTTCAGGCTTCATGGCTTCATTTCTGATTCGTTTGCCATAGGCTTTTACTCCAATTGTGTAGGATGAACTATTCTCATTTCGCCATCATCAGGAAACGTACCATTCGAGATAATCAAGTAGGCTACCCTGGCTACCTGATTATACACTCTCTCAGCTACCTCTCATATTCCTATTCGAATGAATCTACATTCTACACTGCGCAAAAAAATTAACGCACATTATGGAAATCTCAAATTTATTCTACAACTGAAGGTGTTCTCAATGATAATTATTTTTATCAGAATCAACATGTTATCCACTTTCAACGTTTTTCTTCAATACAGATGTTTTCTCACAGCAGGAATAAAAAAGATGATATTATCGGATTTTGAATGTATTGGCTCCATTCTAAAATCAGTTGTTCTCGATCAATTCTAGTGATCAATAGTTTTTCTTTCGTTTGATTTTCTACACTCGATCGCTATGCAACGCGAAACACGCAATTTGACCCAAGAGGAATGTGCCCAAGCGGTAGTTTTGCGAGAACAAGGGTGGACATACACAAGAATTGCAGAAAGGTTTGGAGTTTCCCATACAAGTGTGTCCAGAATGTTGCAGCGATTCAGGGAGACAGGTATGAATGTCCGAAGACCAGGACAGGGTAGACCACGGGTAACAACTGCCATTCAAGAACGTTACTTGAGAGTTTCTTCGTTGAGACAACGGTTTGCAACCACTCGCCTCCTTCAAAATCAGCTTGAGCAAATTCATGAGGTGCAAATTAGCACTCAGACAATAAGAAATCGCCTCAGAGAATATGATTTATGGCCTCGTGTCACGGCAAGAGGCCCAGCTCTTACGTCCACATGAGAGATATGCTCAGTGCAATTTCCTGAATACTACTGGTTTCGGGGGAGGATCGATTACGGTATGGGGTGGAATATATTTGACTGCTCG